>CM056837.1:11735293-14419043 GCA_029853015.1 Chelidonichthys spinosus
TATGCAATGACCATAGAAATAAAATATGTTACTGGTATTTCTATGACTATTACATTTGCATAGAGAGTGAGTAAGCTTGTCCTGGCAAGTGACTGTAAGAAATAAGAGTTTCACGGGGAGAGGCCATGTCATGATACCAAACAGTACTGTGAAAGTTAAATAAAGATAAAGAATTTTGCCCAAATTTTAAAGATGTGTGCAAAGGGCAAGAAAGGCATCGCGACTATTAGGAGATAGCATCTCGTTGGCACGGTCACTGATGTCTCACAGAGTGGTTGTTCTTACATCTACGGCAGCTCCGACTTTCTTTCTTCTTTATTTTAAGCCCTTTTCTTTGATGAAAAAGTAGGATAAGTAGGTTATTCTATGAGTTTCTAAAACGTGATTTTGGCCGGCAGTAACCTATGACATTTTCAAATTTGAGTGGATAAAACGACTGCAGTGAGCAAATAATTGGTGTAATGACATTTAAAAACAATAGCCTCAACGTGTGCATCTCCTCACTTCCCTCAGGTCACTTCCTGTTGACCTACCTGCTGCTGGATCTCATCAAGCAGTCGGCCCCTGCCCGTATCGTCGTGGTGGCATCGGTGGCCCACACTTGGACCGGGCTTCATCTGGATGACATCAACAGCGAGGGGAGTTACGATACCATAAAGGCCTACGGGCAGAGCAAGCTGGCTAACGTCCTCTTTGCACGCTTGCTTGCCTTGCGGTTACGAGGTGAGGTGAGATGGTACCTGCATGAGCATGTGTCACAACTTAATTACATTTACAACACATTTATTTGCTTTTAAACTTGGTTCACAAATGATATAGGAATACAAACAATTATAGGAATATGTGAGCGTGTACCCATGTGCAGGATTAGCGTGCTGGGAGACTTAAAACTCTTGATGTCTGGGATTGAAGGCTTGCTGGCTGACTTCTAATGGGAGAATTACCCTTTTTTAGTGGGTGGAGAGCAGAATAGCCTTTTCAGTTATTGCCAAGAAATGTGAATGAAAAAAGCAGCACGGTATTCAGTTTTACAGACTGACGTAGGGGATTTCAAACTCACCATCACTTGCACACTAATTATCTTTTCTTGTTCTGAGTAAGTGGAGCAATTGTATATTTGAATTTGACTTTCACTGGAAATGAGCCATTTTGCTGTCTCGCTTTTCACGTTTTTCTTGCTCTTGCTTAATGGCCAAGAACTGAACCCTACAGTCTAATGGTTGATCTCGAGAATCCAAACTAATTCCATTAGGATTTTAACTCAAAATCAATTTTAGTCATTCACTGGCACAGCTGGTGTTTAAAAGAGAAGGATATTTTGCACTGAGTGTGCAACTGTTAATAGCGTGAACATACTTGTTTGCATGTGTGATAATGAATCTACAGTATGTGTGTAGGTGACTGTGTAGGTACCTGTGTATGTGTTGAAGGCACAGGGGTGAGCGTGTTCTCTCTGCACCCGGGGGTGGTGCAGTCTGACCTGTGGAGGCACCAGCATCAGTGCATCCAGTTGGCAGTGAAGATCTTCAGGATTTTCACCAAGACAACACTGGAGGGAGCACAGACCACTATCTACTGTGCTGTGGAACCAGGCCTGGAGGGCCAGAGTGGAGGATACTTCAGGTACACACAGTATTTCAGCCAACTTACAATTACAACTGCTGCTCAGCATTAATATCTATATTATTATTATTATACAACACTTAAGTACAGCAAACAGTTTGTAATGGTCATTCTCTGCCCCTAACAGTGACTGCGCTCCTGCAAGGTGCTCCAGGGCGGCCTCTGATGATGACTCAGCCCAAAAACTGTGGGAGGTCAGCTGCAACATGCTTGGCATCACCTGGCAGTGAACGTTGCTGAATTAACTGTGCAGTGAAAGGACATTGTATGCTATGTGTCATCGTTTAAACAGCACTTTTACACACTTTCATAGAGGGATAAATGTCACCGCTGTGAGGCAAATGTATTTTATAACTAAGAAGTCTAAAAGGATCTCTAACAAGAGCTTGTTTTTTTTGTAAAAAATCAAAATGAATCCGACTTTTTAGTCAAGTTGTATTTATCAGCAAGATGATGAAACTGTCTTATATTGTACTTTTACTAAATCATGTGGGGATTCTTTGTCACTTTTGTATCTTCAGTGCAGCTGGTGTTCAAACGTGTTAGCTATAAAGATGTTAGCTTGTAAAGACGTTAGCCAGTATGGTCTTGCTATGGAATATAAAGAAATGACTGTCTTAAGTGCTCCTTACAAGCTTTCAGTTCCAGTGGATTATTCTTAACCTGCAGCTTCAGATGCCTTCCTGTTAGCTTAAGAAAGAGACACGTACAATTATGTTAATGTGACAATATGATCATGATGTAAAATTACAACCAAACTGGAAAACATATTGCAAACTTCTGTGCGTTTGTAATCCTTACTGAAAAATGACTGCAGTTCTGAGTGTACTTTGTTAATATTAACATTTTCCAAGCTATTAGGTTGACCTTTTTTTAGTTGCTGTAATGTGACACTGGGATAAATTTAGCCTTTGAGAATTAAAAGAGATTAGGTAAGATTAGTGTATTAATAATGAGAGAATTGAGGGTCTTAAAGTCTCAGCCATGCCTCACATACAGATGACTGAATTTCAATGCGATCACTCCATTGTAGAGTCATTAAAATGACAAAAGTGATGTTGTAGTCCTGCTACTTTTTTGCTAATTGATTTAATCCCTAATAATGGGTGGACAACAGTGTATAGAATGCAGTGGACTGCATCACATGTATTACTGTGAGTGTGGGACACATTACACTAGTAGATTAGGAAACAAAAATGCCAGAATTACGCTATCTTAATCTAAATCCCATGATGGCGTATTTAAGACTAAAGGAATGTGGCATTAGCAAGAGAAGAGGTAGGACCAATGCTTCCTCAAAGCACAGTGTGCAGCCTATTATGATTCATAATCTCACTCACCAAACAACAATATCCAATCAGTCTGCTGTCCTGCTTCCAGGAATTCACTTCAATTTGAAAAACAGTTCCAATTTAACAGATAGTCAAAATATTCCCATGTGCTTCACTATATAGAAATACTGTACATAATTTGTTCATAAAACAGAGGGGATTTATTTTTAACCCAAGTAAAAATAATTGAATACTTCATTAAAAAAAAAAAAATCATCTGTACCAGTACTGATCCCACAGCTGCCCTGTTGTGCCACAAATAAAAATACATTATTATGTTTCATGTAGCCTAAGATTGAACAAGAAGAGGAAACATAGTGTCATACAATATAGTCATTACAATAATTGAAATATAAAGATTCTGTAGACAAAAGCTCAATAAATAGGATGGCGTTGCTGTTTAGATTCAGTAGAAATAAAATTATGTGTGAAAAAGAAACGTTTCGTTCTGTTAACTTTTAAGTCTCGAGTGCTTTTCTATTTTATCAGCAGCCAAACTTAGAGTTGGATTGAAACCTCCTAGCCTATAGGTGGCAGTGTGGGCAACAATTCAACCTTAGACAAAAAGGAAAGAAGATGATACGCATGCGCATGTAAAGTATACGTCAGCTCTTCTCTACTAACAAGCACCCGGAAAGCTACGTGGCCCTTATTCTTCTGACTGTCTTCTCGTGTAACACGACCTCCGAAGCAGGTAAGCTAAGAACCCTCATATTAAATGTAATTTTTTATATATAAACCTATTCCCTTACTGAAGTGATGTTTTTTTGACAGGTATTTGTTTTGTACATTAATTTTCAGCTAACCGAACGTTACGTTGACCCGATAGCTTTTCTTACAGTGACGTTAGCTAAGCTATGCGTTAACTCAAATGTTTTCTAATGATAACGGCACACATTGGTAAATATATGATGTATGAAAGAAGGGAATATGACAGTATATTAACAATTGTATCGTTATTTGAGTTATGACAGATTCAGGCTGCTAGCATTTAAAGCCTTGACATCGATCTTGTTTTTATTTGGTCTGCAGCTGTAACACCATGGATCAAGTAATGCAGTTCGTCGAGCCCAGCCGGCAGTTCGTCAAGGACTCGATAAGGCTCGTAAAGAGATGCACGAAACCCGACAGAAAAGGTAGGTTTTCCATTTGGCCCAGTCTCCGTTGTATACCAGCAAATTTGAACCGATTCAATCGAGCTAACGTTACCCAGTTTCGAGACTAAACTGCTATGTGCTAACAAATGTAGGATCCAAAGATCAATACGAGTAATTTTATTTTGACTGGTTATTATTTTGCCGTCCTTCAGAATTCCAGAAGATTGCCATGGCTACAGCTATTGGGTTTGCCATCATGGGTTTCATTGGTTTCTTCGTCAAACTCATCCACATCCCCATCAACAACATCATTGTGTGAGTATCAGCAAAACACTGCTTAGTCACATGATAATTGTATGTTAATTAAGTGTTCTTACAGATAATGTGTTAGATAGTGGAAGTCGCTGATCTGTCCAGGGACATTTTATTCCAGTGTTTCAATGACATCAGAGAGGGGGAGTTTACCCCACCCACTCCCTCTTCAAGAGAAACTGCTTTTTGTTTATTTACTCACGTTAAAGATGTCAATAACAATCAAATTGGGCATGCAAGAGATATTATAGTCCAAATACTATTCTAAATACCACTTGTTTACCAGACCTGAAAGAGGCTCATAACATTTAGATCAGAGTGCATTGAGTTTGTATTATAAGGAAGACTGAAATAAATGAACAGAAAGCACATTCATTTAAGAAAGAAGACCAAATACTTAACAAGTGTGTATATAATAATATTAATTATTACTATCTGATTAGGATTACCCTTTACGCAATCAGAACATACATTTTATTCAACGACTACTAAACTTAAAGTTGTTAACAGCATTACTGCAAAGATGTGCAAAAAGTGATTTATCACCAGTTTTATAACTACACAAAAGATGAGGTGAGGAAAAAGGAGTCACACAGGTAGCATTCATGATTTTATTTTTGTGTACAGTATCCAAGTTCTTAAGTCAGAATATACATTATACTAAAGTGCAGAAGTTTGATTGTGAGTAATCAAGTTTATTTGGGGAGTGGTTTCCTTCAGGAGTGATTATTTGGTTTCCTTAGTCATTCAAACTGAACATTAGAGAAAACTATTTTTGTTCATGTCCTAGTTTGCCTTTTCCAGCCACTAACGTAGCCTTTCTTGTCTTTTTTTCCATCTAGTGGCGGTTAGATCTTGGTCAAGAAGAAAAAACAAACTTCAAAATCCGGGGACTGGAGCTGACGGTGTTATTTGGCTGATGTGATTGGGGACTGAAGGGATGGCATTTTTACATTCTGTGCACAACATTTATATTTCGATGTGTAAATAAAACAAATGGAAACCCACACTCATTTGTCCTGTCTATTGGAATGGCCTTGCTATCACTACAGCTTGTATACATTTTTCAAAACCCTGTCGTACATCAAGAAATACAGTAAAACTGTCATCAAAAGGCACAAATAATTTGAAGCTAGATGTACAGTATGTTCTCTAGTATTTAGATAAGAATATCTCGACTACTGGTGAACAAAGGCACATAGTGTAGGCTGGGACACAGGCAGATACCTGCACATGTTTAAAGGAAGACATCATTTAGGTGATTAGATGTCGCTCCCGGCAATACGCTGTCATCTCAGTCCTCAAAAGCTCCCTGATATCTAAATGTGTTGTAGTGAAGGGAACCAGATGATGATATGGAACAAGGCTTGGATTTTGGTAAGAACCAAACAGTTCTATTAAGTTAATCTTGACCTTAACCCTGCACACGCTATGTGATACATATCCAAGTGTTTTAAAATAATACAGTAAATAAAATTGACACATAACCACTAGGACATCAGTCTGGAATGTGCTTATATTCCAACCAAGTTGATTGCATCTTGATCATTATATCACAGGACACACTTTTGTGAGATTTTTGGCCACATGTGACAGTGCTTTCAGCTTTTTCCTTTGACTTAACGCCGTATAAAACCATTAAAACTAGTGAGATTGCTGTCGCAAAGTAGTTGCATGTACCGGTCCTGTCACTTCCCATCCGTACGGATGCCCATGCTCCAGAGTAAAGGCTTGTCTGTTGTCACAGTTACAGGCTTTCTTGAGTTTCCAGGGGCAACGGGTTCATAGGTGTTGGAGGTGCTTACTAGTTTCCCAAACTGCAGGACCTGGTTATCTGGACAGAGGAGACAGATACATGATTAAATGCAGCAGTAGTGAGAGCCTACGGAGTGATACCACACATAATAGCTACTTCAGTTCAATGGTGACAAGTAAACTTATAACATGCTGTTTTCCTTTCTGTTATTTGACTATTGTTTATGTAGCTCTATGTCAAGGTCTCGTTCGAGAGGATGCGGTCTGGAGCAGTCCGTGTCTCTGTACTGCCGAGGCAAAGTGGTCCACATAACTTCGCTTTCTGTTTCAAAAAATACATTTAGACTGAGCCAAGCAGTACGAGGCCAAGCAGTTAACAGTCAAAGTCACACACATTCACAAAGGCTATTATGCCAAGACCACTGAACGTACTCCCACTCGTGGTTTCTGAAGTGCAAACAAATCGTCTCAAAGAGAATCCTTCAGCTGCCACTAACAGGAAAGGTGTCCACTGAGTCAAACAAGGCTTGTTTGGCATCGTTTGCCAACAGAAAGTGAGGAGACATTTTTCAACGATGAGCACAGCCTGAATTATCTAACACTGGATATTTTCACTTTCAAGGCCTAATGCTTTGAACATTAAACCATACAAATCGGTGAGATAAACTCTATGCTTTAATTCATCCATTTGTGCTGTCTCGCCAAGGGACAATGGCAGTTCACTCTCTGTCTAGCAGATTCAAAAAGATGTGATGCTTTTCTTATAAAGCTGAAAACAACTGAATGTTCCAATAGTTGAACTGAATGGGATTTGATTGAACTGAACCACTTGGACCTGAAAGTACACCCAGTCAACACTGACATCAAGTGGTCTAACCAGGAAGCATTGTTATACCAAAAAAAAAAAAAAAACATTATAAAAATGAACCTTCTAAACAACTTCACAAATGGATAGCTGTAACTCTCATGTAAATAGAATACATTAAAGGATTTTGTGAGGAATTTAGTCACGAAAAAAAAACATAATGAAAAAAAAAAAAAAAACACTGACCGTGCTTTAACAGGCTTAAATGGCAGGAACAGAAATGTGTCACTTTTTCCCATTAACAGTTTCATTAATTTATACAGCGTTTGCTCTGAATAGGCTGAGCTGACGAACACCTGGAGAATGGAGTTGTTGGCTTGTGTCTAATGTGAAAAGGACAAGATTTACACCTGGGGCTCTTTATTATTCATTCACTATTCACTATATGTCACTATGTTCTTACAATCCACACACAATGAAATAAAACATTCCTACGCTACAAATCAGACGATGTGTTTATTGTGCTTACGCTTTGTTTGTAATACTTCACAAGAAAGACAAAAGGCTTCTGCTGTGGCGTGGAGCTCTAAATCAAACAAGGTTTTTTTTTTTTTTTTTTGGAAAGCTTTCACCTATTTATGTCTCAGCACCATCATAAACCAAAACACACTGGCTTCTTTTAGTTTTAGTCTCCATCTCAGCTTGCTCAACTCCTTTTTTAGCCAACTGTATCTAATTATCTGGATTACCTGCTGTTAGTAATGTATGAGCAGAGTGAGGGGCACAAACCACAGCTGGAACTAGGTAGGCCAGGTGCGTCCCCCTCCCTGTCACTCATTTCCGCTCTATTAATAACTCTATTTTATTTTCATTTGAGAGGATAGCATTGCCATCTGCTATCCTCTGAATTATTTATATCTGGACAAATCACCTTAAAAGTCACCAATTTGTGGCTCTTCGCACATTGAAGAGTCACAAATTGGTGACAAACAACATCAGAGAGACGGAGCGTGCATTTATCACCATCATGTCTGTGAAGGTGTTTCATCAGGTAACATATTGCATAAGAAGTAAAGTCACTTCATACAGATGGATTTAATTATAATAACGGCCATGATTTAATCTGATTTCACAAGTCGCTTCATGAAAGAGATGCATTTACTTACAAATAAAATGTTCAAAGGTATTCAGCAAAAGTCTCAATCCTCAAACTGCTGGTCTAAGAACATTTGGTGCCAAGGCAACGGTGGTGCAAGTATAAATATCTTAGATTAGTTTAAGATACGTTTTTTCTATGTGTGGCATATATTGATAAAATAATATTGAATTATGATTCTTACAAATACAGCTTTTCTACATATTGCTTATTTGAATGAAATGCATATTCTTTTGTGTACAATAAGGAAACTAATAATGAGAAAACCCAATGCAACCCAAACATCACATACTGTACCGTCTATTGCACACTATTTACCCAAACCAACACCTGATAATTGTATTGTTTAAATATCTTTTAGAAGCCAGAAAACATAACTTTATGAATATGTAATGTGCGGAGCAATTACTTCATGCAAAGGAGAAAATGAACACAAAGGAAAAAAAGACAGGAGGGAATGAAGTGAATCATTTGCCCACAGGCACCGGCACGCTCATCAAACAGGGAGAGAAAAAACAACAACAACAAAAAAACAAACCCTATTCTGCTTCAAAGACTGCCACACAAGCATGGTATTAGAGCAGCTTGACTCTGAACGAAGTGGACAAAATAAGCTTTATGTGAAGTTGGGGTACTTAATAATTGAGTGAACACAGAGCCACGGTGTGTATGAGAATAACGTCAGACTGTGTTTAAGTGCCAGCCTGAAGTTTGCACTCAGTGGAATGGGTTTCCACCAGATTCATACAGGCAAAGGTTGCCTGGAAAAACACAGAGGAGCCAAGGCAGATGTAGTTTGTCGTGTCATGTGTGAGGGAGTGAGGAGACTTTTATAGCTTTTATCTCCGGGAAGAACAAAAAGTCCCTGATAGGTAAATGTGAGGTTAAACAGGGATTTCTCTCCCGATGCTAAAGCCCCTGAAAATGACCAATTAGCTTGTTATTATCAGCAATACGGTGCTCCACACATGCAATTTTCAAATTGGGAACAATTGTTTATTTTGCATAACAGATTTCAGCATTCGTGTTTCTGCTATGTCCCCTCATTGGTTGAAACTGGGCCGGGCTCAGTTGGAAAAGGGTGATGCCATGTGCATCTGCACACAAATTTAGCAATACTTCAATCTAAATGTGATAACAGCTGGAGGGTAGTTTGCTCATGCTTCCAGGCAACTATCAATCAAATCAATCGAACCGCCTCAACACAGGCAGTTTAGCTGTCGACTGTTAAGGTCTTTGTGTAGGATTTGGAATAGGCTCACAATAAGTCTTCAGTAAGTCAGTGTCCCAATAACTTAGTAAAGCTAATAATAATAATAAACTATAAACTATAATTGATAAAAAAACATTAGTTTTAACTTGCTCCTTAAAAAAAAAAAAAAAAAAAAAAAAATTCACAAATAGACCCAATAGGTTCCTCAGCAGGCAGCCAAGGCTTCATAGCTATTAATGCTCATAGGATCTTTATCACGGCACACTGTGATTATATCATAATCATAGAGGAGTAAACATGTCACGTAAAAAGTGATGGCTGGTGTAAATAACCAAACCACCATCAGAGGCAGCAGAGCACCACGATAGGGAGTCATGCTCAACAGGATGGCAGCGAGGCACCTACATTTACAAACACATTACCTCTGGCTGTCTCTCATACACACATCCATTTATGCACACGCACACACACACATGCACACACACACACGCATGCAAAATCTTTACCCCACAAAAGCCTTTCAAATGGCTTCATTAGTAATCCCCTCCTCAAAGCTGATACCGATCAATAACGGCACCCTTTGCAGAGGGGACCAAAATGAGCGTTGCACCCTCCAGTGATAACAATGGAGATGTTTGCTGCCTGTAATTGCATTTCCAGCGCCACAGCCGAAAGGGCCCGTCAGCTGTAAGTAGAGCGTATTTACACAACAAATTACCCAGGAGAGAGCGGGTAGGCGAGGTGAGGAGAGACTCACAGACACTCACACTGCAGTGGACAGGTAGAGAGGGGAATTATGGGTGTTAGGGGCCATTTTTGAGAAGGAGAGAAGACTCTTTCCGCTCTATTTTCTTTCCTCTCGATGCTGTTTTGCCAAACAGGTTCTCGAAAGACGTGTTAAAAAGCTGCAGCATCAAGCTTTTTTAAGCACCAAACCATTAGTGTCAAATTATCTGTGATGTATTAGTGCACTGTAATGCACAGCCACAGTCGGGGTAGCTGGTCTCTTACTAAAGCTTCCATTTATGTTAATATCTTAAAAAAAAAATGTATGTTATGTTAATCTGTGACCCTGTTGCACCAGTTAGACGTTGTTTTTCTATGACACTTCCAATCATTCCTCCTGCCACTATCGCTCTGAGCTGGAAGGAAATAGCTATATGCCATTAGCTGCCAGTCATATATTTCTTCATGCTAATATCACTAATCCCTTGTAATGGAGGATGAAATTGTTAATTGACAGGAAATTGCACACACATCACACCTTTAAAACAAAATGGAGCGAGTCACTATCCCATGTACTCCGGCATGAAATCATTTTCTCTTCTCATTATATCCCAATGTGTTTAGCATGAGACACGTCTGTCCCCTTTTTGTCATCGAGACACATATTGAACTCATTCAGTCAGACCCTCCACTCCTTTAGACCAGTGTGCTATCAAATCTAATCAGTTCGAGGAGGGAATATCATTTCTATCAATCATGCCTGAGCAATACTGAGCCATTACTAAAACAAGGTGACTGTATGACTTTTTGTTGGTGTTTTTTTGTGCCGTTCCCTTGCCACCTTCAGTACAATACAATAAATAGGTTCTACAGAACATATTCATCCAAAGCAGTAAGTAATAAGATGAAAAATAATACATAAAAAATTATCTAAGGCCTATTTCAACTCAACATATTGTGGAATATACAGTTTTCATTAAAAATATTCATTTTTCAAAACCCGAAATTAATGAATTATAGCATAACAGTTGTCTGTAGTTTGCAGATGGATTAGGCAAAGGCTTGCACAATATTTAGCCAATTATATCTAACCCTGGCGGAACACAAGAAAAGATTTGTAGTGGGTTTATTGGTTGAACAATTCAGATGCAAAACTAAATGAGAGCCTTAAGAGTTTTGTTTGTTGAGTAGATTAAAATCTTTTGGAGTGGGAACGATGATTTTGCTCTCTGAAAAAAAAACCTCAACTAATATTTTATAAAATGTACAAGCACTTCCAATTTCACATGAGGTAATAAACTTACAAACAACAATAAAAGGAGATTTTGACTGTCACCGATTTGAAAAATACAGCTATTTTATTCAGGGAACCGTGCACTGTGTGTATTATATCACCCTGTAATTTCAATACAGTGTCCTTCATTTTCTCCACATGACAGTCTCTTTATATTTAAGGCTATTTATTGGCCGTGACATCAGCCTGGGCGTGCGCTAGCAGTGTTAGCACCATCTGCTGTGCAATGATAGCCATTTCCATTAAATGTTTATGACGGCGCTTCTGGGGTTTGTCTTAGACGGAGGTGACAAACGCCGTTCTGGTTTAAGTTGACCTTCAGATAAGAAAACTCGTCTCTGCGGCGAATGTGGTAATAGTCGACGGGGAGACAAAAGTGCAAACAGATGGGAGAGCAAATTATATATGTAGATATTAGGGGGTGATTGTGGGAATTGTGTTTTTTCCTGATGGTGGGGTTGCGTAGATTAGTTGATGCTGTTGATGTGTTTGTGCAAATTACCATCCTGTCATGAATACTTGAGTTTACCGTCAATACATTAGATGGCAGCTATGTGCGGTCCAAAATGTGTGAATGTGTGCACTTCTCCTGCCTGCCTGCTAGTCTGCAGCTCCACCGGGGGTACTAGAGGTAGTTCACATCGGGCTGCTCTTCATTCCCCCTCTGCCCCCCGTGGGTGATGTGCCCAGCATCAGAAATCTACAGATCCATAAATAAAGCCATAAAACAGCAGTTTTCCCTCCTGCTGCCACACAGCAACGTTACAGAATACATATACTTTTCATTTCCCCTCTCTGGGACCTTGGTGAGTAGGAGCGAAGGGGGGGACGGATGGGCGGCAAAGAGAGAGCTGGGAGAGGGAAGGAGGTAAAAAGGGCTAGGGAGTGGCGTCGTCATTATCTAGAAAGGTGTAGCAGAGGAAGAGAGACGGAGAGATAAAGCGAGAATAGATGAATTGCTTTCGACTGAAGCCCTGGAAAAGAATTACACGAAAACACGATGTGACGGGAATGGACAGAAAAACTTGTCCAGAGAAGAAAATAGATATGAAAGAATAGGGGAAGGTCAGTGTGTCCGTTTGCATCTCAAAAAGTAGACCTCACAAAGAAAGTTTGTCAGACACATTATTTGTTTGACCACAGGATAAAGTACATTTACCTTTGAATAGAATCCTTTCCGGTATTTAGAAGGCCTCCTGAATACTGAAATCTCAGGCTGCACACACTGCTAAAGGTCCGGGCTGCTCCACTTTAATGTTAC
Organism: Chelidonichthys spinosus; assembly: GCA_029853015.1. Taxonomy (NCBI): domain Eukaryota; kingdom Metazoa; phylum Chordata; class Actinopteri; order Perciformes; family Triglidae; genus Chelidonichthys; species Chelidonichthys spinosus. Next base: position 11,747,867 of record CM056837.1, read on the forward strand.
TGTCACCACTATCTTAGATCTACTGTTTCTAAATGTGTATCAAAATATGGTTTGTGCCTGCTGGTTCACAACTACATTAATGGGATCCAAATGCTTTGCCTACTTTTCTTATAAGGCTGCATTCTTGCAGAGATTTCACTTTAAAACTTCAGCAAAGAGAGTGTGCATTAGTAAAGAAGGGTTTCTAGTGCCAATGAAGTGGAAAAAGTTTACACCATATTATCAAATGTATTGTACCTGAGCTAATCTGCTCCAACAGTGATTATAAGCTGCATGCCAGTCATACTGCGTCCCTGAATCGTCAGAAATCAGTTATGTCTGCATCCTCTCACAGCGATTCTTCATGTTCTGAGTGCAACTAAAAATATGGAACATGTGGTGAAGTCCTTATTAAAACACTATCTCATTAGCATGCCGACGTGTTTGCGAAAGGCTTACATTTCATAAACAGCGTGTTCTCATTATCAGTGAGGGCAAGCTTTCTAATCTTGCCCAAAGTTTACTTTTAATTAAGATTTCTCAATTGCTTCGGCTCTCTGTGAGACTTTGCCGCAGGAATCCATCTGTGCTCACGTGTTTGTATTTTATCAAACTCAGCACCTGTTTGTGTTGGATTTGTGTGCGCGTGGGTCTCATTTTGCACTGGTTCGTGTGTGTGTGTGTGTGTGTGTGCAGGTGCCTGGAAATATCTTGGAAGAATGAGCGACGAAGCCCCATCTGGCGGGTCATTTGAAGGTCCTTCACCGTTCCGATGACATTTTAAGCACCGTGTTTGAAATAGCATGTGTGTGAGAGCAGCTTTATCTGTGTATTAAGTGCAGCATTCACACAGGCGGGAGACAGACGATGCATGCGGATACATGGATGCGTGGTTTGAAATGTCATGTTTGTGTGTTTCTGCATGTATGTGACCCATTGTACTCGGGGTAGTGATGAAATCGTGTATCATGCCGTCATGTAATCTAATGTCCTTAATGTAAATGTCATCTACTATTCTATTACAACTCCCCCCATCGGCCAATTATGATCATATAATATGGTGAAAACAAACATAAAAAACAGCTAGTTAATATTCCAAAGCTACTAAAAGATTCATTGTGTGAATATGATGACGACACATCCGCTGCTCATTTACTGGCAAACTTCTCTAGTGTACTTTACTCACTGAATGACCTGGAAAATGTAAGATTTAATAAGATATGTCTTCTAAGTCTGACCAAATCTTATGTCACAATAATAGTATTATATAGAGTTTTTGCCCCGTAGAGTATGCATGTGCTTATATTTCAATTTGAGTGTGTGTGTGTGTGTGTGTGTGTGTACCTCGTGAGTGCATGGATTTATGAGCCTGATGATACTGAAGTTATGAGGAGCGGTGCTATAACCAGTGTTGTGGAATACTAGCAGCTTATTTGCATATCAAACTGAATGGAAACCTTACAGAGGAACGCCTCATCAGCCTTTCTGTCATCAGAAGGCTGACAGCCATTGTTCATGGTCCGCAGACGTTCCTCTCGCTCTTTGTCACATGGATAACACACCCACAAGCACCCACACACACAGAGAGGGAAACAAACACGCAGTGAACTACAAACAAGATGCACAAAGGAGCGGGAATGCACGCGCACGCACACACGCCCGCCTAATACAAAACTCTGGCATATAAAAGAAAAAGATACATTCACACCCTCCCACGCACCCACACACGCTACGCAAGGAAGAGTTGGTTTTTGGTTGACAGCAATTCAAATTTGTTGTTTATTATGATCCACACTAAGCCGGAAACATCATGACGAAGCAGGTTTTAACACACACAATCACACACGCCGTGCCAGAGGCCATAACTCAGACTCTGTTCCTGCAGGATGAAGGCTTTTTAATATTAAGCGGTCGGGAGGGAGGGCTGAGTCACAAAGAAATGACTAAGGAGGTTTTTCCCCATGCCAGCAGATAACACGCACACGCACGCACACGCACGCACACACACACACACACACACACACACACACACACACACACACACACACACACACACACACACACAGGGTGGTACAGCTGTCAGTCTCAGATGGAGACCTATTCTCACACTGACCTTCATAACCGTGATTATCTATTGTTTTTTTACTTGGTGGACTAGAGTTTTGTGGCGATTTAAAAGTCCTCAAAAGCACCCTCGAAGGACTTTAATTAGTTGACAATAGCTCTCGAACCACATTTACTTCTCAGGAACATAGTGATGAATGAGTGTTTAAAGGCAAACCTAAAGCATGTGTTGGTCATCTAAACTGTGGCTGCCATGGTTTTGACTGAACTCCACATCCAAACCACTGGATTGTTGCATGTGAGAGTTCAGATTTAGTTTTTCTTTGTTTCAAAGTCCCAAAACGTACCATCAGGGAGAATGTAAGGCATCAGCAGTGGCTTCTGACCATAACTCAATCAAAATGAAGATATCATACATGTGGTATTCCAGAAAGTCCAACTTACATTGTATTACTCTGTAGTTTGGCTTATTTGAAGCTAATGTACTTCCATGATTCTTGCTGTTCTCGGTCTGTATGCACTTATTGGAAGTCGCTTTGGATAAAAGCATCAACTGAATTAAATGTAATGTAACTGACTTCATGAGCGGGATGTGGCATTGGCAAAAGCCAGGCTAACTTTGCGAATAGCAAAGTCAAAGCTCATAATTTCCTTACCATAACTACGATGTAAACAATCCCTTAACATTTTGGAATACTTTCAAATCCTTAACTGGAGGTAATAATAGTATGGAGCTTCCCTCTTGCATTATTAAGGACAGTCATAACATTTCCGATAAGGCTGAAATGCTGGGTGGTTTTAACGAGCATTTCATCGCCTCTGGTTTCTTGTTTGATTCTACGAATACCACTCATGGAAATTCCCTTACTGCTTTCTCTGATGATCATAAATGTCAATTGCTTGGTTTTAATCCAGTTACATTCTCAGAGGTGCATAAAGTCCTTAAACGCTTAGATACTAGAAAATCAGCAGGTCCTGGTAACTTAAAGCCTTACTTTTTAAAGCTAGCTGTTGATTTTATCGCACCGCCTTCAACACATATTTTTAATCTCTCCCTGGGCCCAGACAAAATTCCCCTTGTATGGAAATATGCATTTGTTCTTCCCCTGTTGAAAGGGGGTGACCCTACTGTATTAAACAATTATCGGCCAATCTCCAAATTGTCTTTCCTGACTAAATCACCTTCTTAAGGTGAGTAGCCTGCCTTAGTAATTGTCATAGTGTAGCTGTTGAAATGCAGGTGCCCATACTCTAGCAACAACTTCACATTCAACATTTCTCAGACATTCGGCAGGCAAGACGAGGAAAAGATGATGGATGCAGGAAGTAAAATAGGCTAGAGATGAACAATTGTACTTCCGACTTGTTAAGGCAAACTCTTAAAATATGTCTTTGATCCCAGAAAAGTAGGAACACACTGAAGGGACAGCACATGCAGTTAAAAGTCCCATAATCATCTCCGGGGAGATCTCTCAACTCTTCTGACTTGCAGCAGCGAGCCACTGATAAACACCTCAACTGTGTTCAACGGATCAATAAAGTCGCCTTTCAGCACTTCAGACTGTTGTTTTACCACATCATTTGACCCTGTAGTGTAATGTGTTTCACATGTGCTGGTTGTGCAGCCACAAGATCGGATTATTTTCTGCTAAGTCAGACAGGGAAATGATGTACTGTTAGGCTTTGCACCGAGACGTGGAGGACTTGAGACTGACATGACTTCTCGAAAGTAATGTTCACTTTAAAAAGGCTTTTTACAAATCATTTTAATGACTACCAAGGCCTCTTTTATCTCCCAAAAGTAGCTTTATATCACTTATGTTAATGCACTGAAAAACTCTACAAAACCAATATCCATGAAAGCAAAATATAGGAAAGCAAATTAAATATTAAGATAAAACAGAACCTTCTATCAGGCTCTGGCTTTTTAAATATTTGGGTCCAACTCATCAATAAAAAGTTCTATAATGTATCAACATGAAAAAGCAGTGTTGTGACCCACCCGACATGTTCTATTCGCAAGTATAATAGATTTTTCTTCAAATAAATGTTTACAAATGTGAGCGTGAATGTCGTTTGTCGTCATGTGTCAGTGATAGCGACCTAGAGCGTACCCTTGTCTCCCATCGCCACCTAGGATTGGATCCAACTGCCCGCAACCCTGAATTAGATAAGAGGTTATAGATATTGGATTGCTGGATACATATTTACATAACAATATGATCTGTGGACATGCAGTAGATATTCCAAGCATGACAAATGTGTGCTGTGATGCCCTTTTCAGCCATCGACACCAGATTCTCTCCCACACACAAGGGCATCATCACACAGGGGGAAATGGCCCCATATTTGTGACAAAGGAAATCAGTAATGCTGTGTGACTGTATGAATACATTTCCTACAAATGCACCTCCTCTAAACCTACTTCCTGAATAAAATACTAACAATGCAACGTATTCTCATGAATTTTCGTATGGAAACGTACGAAAAGTTATGCACAATTTTTTCGTGTTTTATCCCACGAATATCAAAATGACGCCAGTGCGCATGCAAGATTACCTGCAGTGAAAAATGGCTTCCATTCCTTTCATTGATTATGGAAAATGCAGCATAATGCAGCATTTTAAAGCTGTTTCGGCATTAAAGTATGTTTTGATGACATTCCTAAAAATTTGAATTTTGTTCTCATATTAATCCTTCAGTGAATGTATACGATCTTTCGTTCGTTGGTTAGGGTTAGGGTAAAATCTAAAGTTAGGGTTAAAATTGGAACAGCCTGGTAACGAACCGGCAATCTTGTGGTTGCCGGCTAAGCCCCTCTACCTCCTGAGCTAAAGCCCACAGAGGTTGTGGTCAGGTTTAGGTCTGATGGTCTCTAACTACCAACTACCATAACTAACTAACTAACTACTAACTACCATAAAGCGCATCGTTTACGTGACTACGGCTCTGTGTAATACGTAGAAAATCATACGAAAATATCGTGCTTTACTTTTCGTACTTTTAAGTACGAAAGCTGAGTGACAGCAGCCTGAATAATGGTACTGTCAACCCTAAGGGTAGGTGGAAAGGGATAATGACCTTGACTTCATGGGTTTGCCACAGTTGTTTCTAAATTGGGATACAATTACACAAATAAATAATGCAGATAATGCCTTAACATCCCAACTACGTAGGACTCAAAATATCTACACTACTTAATATGCAATATGTCAATTCAACACTTTATTTCCATGTCAATACAGTTTAAATTAATTTGCCACAGTGCAGCTAGTGTGTGTGCGAGGCTTGCCAAGCTGCATATATCTCCAGCCCTGCAAGATTTAATGCCAAACTCTGCTAAACAGTATAATCAGTGTAAATAAATCCATAACGCTAGCGAGAGTGCAGAGCCAAAGCCCCAACCTCCAAATAACCGAAGACATTAATGTGGTTGAAAACTCATGCAGACACACACGGGCACAGTGTGATCTGAAGGTTGCTGTGCTAGACCTGCACTTTCATGGCTGTGGTGACTCAGTGACATCCCTTTATGTCAGATTAATGTTACGGTGGTTATTTGCTGTGGGCGGTCCATTGCCACTTATTTTCTGCGGGGTAGAGCAAGGGCAATGGAATGCACAACGGCGAAGAAAATGAGCAGGGGGAAAAAAGAGAGGTTAGGGCTACTTAATGCAAATAAATTGGCAGGGGTCTTAAAGTGTTACTGCGGGCAACGCCAATCAACATTTGGAGCCTGGCCTACACGAGCTTGGTCGGGGTTTATGTTCGCGGGCATGACCAATCAAGAGCGCAAAGAACTCCCCCTTATTTTGCATAATCATTGGTATCAGCAACCAGTTTGAGCTTCGACAGCAAAGGATACGAGGGGGGGAAATGCCCTAAGTTGCCATTGCTTATCCTACAAATATTTAAGCTTGCAAAAAAAGTGCAACATATTGCAGGACTGCAATGCATTTTGAAACTAAATCAGGGCCATATTTAAAATGAGATCCAAAATGTCCATGCCATTTAATATATTTCCTTCTTAATCCCCAGAATGAACTGCACTTCCGCCTCTGCATATACAACATATTCAAACAGTCTGTGGTAGAAGCCCAAGGATAAATCAAAAGTCCTGAAAAACCTCTACCTTGTAACGGCTTTCACTCTTTGTATTGTTTAAACCTCTCATGTGAACTAAACAGTTGTGTGTGCTTATACTGAACGATCAAGGTAGAAACAAAACAGTGTTTTTCTTTCTGTTAGGTCTGAATTGGAATATGTAATGTAACCTTAAGTCAGTGCACTTTATGTTTTTGCATTTACAGTCATACATATGGAGGCTGAATTCTATGCGATGGAACAAGCACATGAAGCCAAAAGCAAGCTCCCACAGATGGTCGCTGTATTATTTGGTCCAAGACAGGAACAGATGTACCACCTGACATTTAAAAACAAGGGTAATTTGAACAAACAAAAACTCAAGACTTCTGGAAAATATTGCAAACCCCCAGCAGATCAGTTGACCTGAAATGAACAACCGGAAGAGTAAAGAAAAAATGTAAATTAATTTTCACATCCAAAGATGTCTATTGAGAAGTAGATGGATAAATGAACAGAGAATCAGCCACCTCTCAAGTAAAATAGTAACTGTAGAAGAGGTTGATGCATTAGCAAAAGTAAGAATACGAGATTATTCTTTCTTTTAATTCATTATTGAATAAATGATTGCTTGCTTTCTTGAAGTTCATAAGTTTCACCGTTGATTTCATAAAACACTACCACAATACATTCCCACAGCCATCGGTTGCCAAACCATCAAGCAGAATGACTAGGAGACGCATGGGGAATCAAATACCGTTCTGCTAATTAAGACTGCCATGTACTTTAACGTGGCTAGTCTGAACTATGATTTTCCTATTTTTCCATTCCACACGTTTGAAAAGAACAATCACTTTCTAAGCAGATGATTCGTCATCAGCAGAAACGTGCAGAGTGCCTCACTCCCCATCTCCAGGGTGACATTATTGGATAAAGGCTCCAAACCATAGAAGAGTCAGTGGAGCCAGAAACAGAAACCCTGGAGCATGTCTCACTCTCAGGCAGATGTCACAAGCTGCGAGAAACCTGCTGTCACAGTGAGGCCAGGGCAGGATGAACAGCATCAGTGGGAAACCATCCTTAACCACAAGTAATTGTCTCATTTGTCTTAATAACAATCAGGCATCAACCTTCTTGATGCCTGGTTTGAGCAAGACTGCCATATATATAGCAAAGCATCAACATGACGGTTTATTATGAGTGGGGGAAAAGTGTATTAGTACACACACAGATTCCATATTGATAGAGATATTCTGGAAATCACCCTGTTTACTTATCACATGGGGTGGAAAATGGTGTGTGTGTGATGATGAGAAATCATATCATTTAGGATTATTGCCCTGAGCTACTGTCCACATCCCACGAGCCATCTTAAAATACACACATCGGCACGGATGTGAGCCCACTTGTGTATGGACACTTAGACACAAGCCATGTCACGACAAGCAATATACAAGCAATGCACATATGACAGTATTTACTGGGAGGTTCCTATAGGGACTTTAGAAGTGGTGATTGAAAATGAATGCAACAGCAAGGAGGTGATATGTAGGTCAGCTGACATAGTATGTAATAATTAGACAGAAGGTAGCAGGGAGTGTCGGGGCGAGACAGAATTAGAGTGGGAGCTAATTGGAAAGAAAGGAGGGAGAATAAAGGGAAAAACAAATGAGAGGATAGGATGCGAGTGAATTACCACAGCTTAGTGTGTGAGTGTGAGCCGGATTCATGCCAAGTGGAGAAGAAGTCCGTCCGTCTGTCTGACCAGCGCTCTCAGCACATTACATTCAAGACAACTGCCTTCCTGCATGGATATCAGCATACAGCAGTCCCTCCGTTGCACTTTCCCCTCCTACATTGTTACCTTTACTACAATGCAGTCACTTCATTATTTAGTAGCACACTCCCTTCCTGTACTATCATTACCGCAGTGCAGTCTTTTCATTAGACAGCAGTCTCAACAAAGAGTCTCTTGAGCCACGGCCGACCACGGCTTCCTCCGCCGCCGCGTGGTTTTACAGACCGCTCGTCCTTTTGTTTTTTTTTTTGCTCCCAACAGGCTGAAGGCGCCGAGGAGTTTGCTATGCAAAGCCGTGTGTACGACCTCTACCACGGTGCTGGTTGATATGACTGTCACAATATTCTACCCACAAAAGTTTTTTTATATTTACCCTGATATACGAGTCAAAATTCTATTTTTAAAGTACAGCTTTATTTAACCAGGATTTAAATGTAAAAAAACAGCTTAAGTCTGAATAACAATCTGCTAAAACAATCATGTTTTGAATAGTCATTAAGGCATTAACATATTTAAGATATAGAGACTAAAACTGGAGAGTGGTCAGGGTGTTGCATTGCTTTTTGTAGGGATTTATGAGACACACCAACATGAGTGTAATTAAGTAATTAACTGTCTTCTATTGTACCGGTGACCCTCTTACTTCCTCTGGTGTCTCTGCCATGCACTCGTGTCTTAACGGTTCACTAAAACAAAGTGATAAAAGCACGTTTTCCCAACGTGTTTGTTGAGATATCCACCCCTAAACTTCTTCTCCAATATAAAAGAGGGCAATGTAATTTTGCTTTTGGTGGTGAAATATTTTCCCTATTCTCTGTTTTGACATTAAAAAAGGAAAATGTAATAATTAGTGAATTGTAAATGAGGACCCTATTGTAATGTTTTGGCCTTTTATTTCCAAACCAAGCATTTCTCACTGTTGCAGAGAAAATATGAATAATAGATACTCAAGACAAAGTTTTACAAAAATCCGACAAGATAGAAATTGTATCCTCTCCCTGCGAGCTCCAGTTCAGCTCTGCACGCATGTGTACTGGGTGTGATCTGATTTCAAACCGATATAAATTATTGATCAACTGACACAAAAAGAATTAACACATGATATAATTAACTTGGGCTGAGGGTATTTCAGCTCATCCTGCACACGTCCCTGGAGTTCAACCAGAAAAAAAAAAGCTTGCTCAATAACTGACTTCTCATCCCAAATTTACACTTTGGATCAAAACAACATGAATCATTGCAGAATTTTATTCTTTAAAGCCAAAAAGTTAAAACAAGTTCTGAATGCAAGCAAAATGTCCCCTTTGGGGCCACAAGACTGTATAATGGCTGACAGCCCAAAACTCTCTCTTTATAGAAAGATCATATATTTTTCATCACAGAAAGGCTTTGAACCCAAGCGTGGGGGATCATTTCAATGGACTTCTTAAGAGTCTTAGTGTCACTCCAGAGTGGCACGGAGCTGATTTGGGCCCCTGAGTACACAGCATTGAAAAACATTTAAATTGTTAAAACAAATCAAATCAACAAAAGATGGTATCACAATATGCATTACTGCTAGATGAACGCTGATACCTCAAGTCAAACATATGAGGGAGAAAAAAACCCACAAGATACTCTTAATTTTGTTTCATATTCTTGTCCTTTCCTCCCAACCCCAACGGGAAATCATTACTTCCAGTCTTCTAAATATGCATATGATTAATTATGCATCTTGCTATCACTGGCTAATCTGCATAGGACTCTCATGTATAAAGTCCCTGTCATTACCACTCACAAGGCCACCTCAAAGGTTTGTTAAGTAAATAACAAGTTAATAAACAGAGTGGAGGTGCGCACACACACACACACACACACACACACACACACACAGACATGTTGATACAAGCACAGACACAGCGTGCTCTCGTAGCGACTCCCAGCAACACACATAAATGCAGACACCCACCAAGGAGCAGACAAGTCCACTGACAGAAGGTCCAGGTTCCCCCTCGCACTGCTGGCAGCCTGGTCTGTGCCAAGTCATTAAGAACACAGCTGGCCATGAGGCTCAGAGTGGGCAAGACCACAGCAGTCTACAGACGGGTGTCTGATTGCATTTAAAAGCTCATTGTGGCATTCTTCTTCAATTTATGAAACTTGGCTAAACTACTGGATCGTATTATGCGTGTTGTTAAATTCAGGGGAAGTTGTTTCCACTGTGAAGGCAAATTTATGTTTGCCGTATTGTCAGCTAGCCCTTATGTGCAGACACTTGATGTTAATTTCTCCCTGTGGTATCAGAAGCAGTCTTCCGACCTCTGCGGGAATATTCTCTCCTTCACTATAGACCTGGAAAATGTATGCAGGCTGCTTACCGCCACCACTCTTCTTAACACCTATTGCGTCTTGGTTATGTTGGGCAGTATCACCAGCAACATAACTAACGAGAGAGATAATAAGCCTAATCAAAGAAGCACTCATACGACCAGAATTGTTCTTAAGTGGCCCCGATGAGTGATTTACCAGAATGTGTGGCATTCAATAGGTTTACTCATTCAAACATGTATTTTGAATACAAACACCATTTCCAGAATAGTTGTATCAATCGGAAAAAAAAACGTTTTAAAAAGAGACTGTTATTTTTGGTGTAGATTTCATGTTTATGTTCAAAAATGAAATTTTGTACATGCTGTTTTTAAATATGCGACAAAAAGGTCCCCCTTTATTGAGCCTGAAACATTTTTAAGTAAAACAGGGGAAGTAGGAAACTGATTCAAATGCAAAAAAAAAAAAAAAAAAAAAAAAGACTCACCCAGGTTCCATTTCAGTCCGGTAGTGACTGTTTGGCAGGGTCCGCCTACCGGAATGAGGCTGCACCAGTCCCCCTCCAGGCCTGTGTTCACCTCCAGTCTGTGGCTGCCCTGCTGACACACACAAAATTAATGTTTCTGTGTGTGTGTGTGTGTGTGTGTGTGTGTGTGTGTGTGTGCGTGCTGATGATGATGACAGCTAGAAACAATGAGATGGGGAAAAACAAAACATTCAAAAGAGAAAATAAATGCGGAGAATGACTTCTTAAACTTTTCCAGCCCCAGATGAGAAAGTGAGCTTCTCCGCCCAAGGACCAATGCTCATTAAAATAAATGATTACTCTTGTCACTGCTGCAACCCCTGTTCCGTTCCTACTCACACTTAAAAAGGATACCATGCCATTTTGAATAATAGCTCATTCGACTGCGTGTCACAAGGAGTCACATATTTTTGTACGGACATGCCATAACTGTAGTAATAACCAACTCCTCACTCGAAAAGCAGCTTCTGTTTGTACAGTTTTGAACACTCAAAGTCAACAGGTCAGTGTGTACGCTGGCATGTTACTATGGCAGCTTAGATAGAACAGTATATTTTAATGACGGGGGCGGATGGTTGCCTTTGTTTAGAAGTCTTCTCAAATGGTGTTTGAAGAACAGATGAATAAATGTTTTTGAGGCACATTAAAGACATTTTTTTTTATTAAATGCTCTACAAAGAAAATACACATGAAAAAAAAAATGAAAAAAGTCACAGAATCCCTTTGAGAAGAAGAGTGTGAGACAAAAAGCATCACACAGTGCAAGGTAGTGTCAGACTTCAAGTTGAGTAATGACTCCGCTCTGCACATACTGGCTATAATAAAGCCTGATGCTGGGAAGTAAAAAGGTCAAAAAGAAGTTTCTCTCATTCGCAGCGTACAACAGATACAAAGATACACCTCAATCTCATTACAGCACACACACACGTTTGTTAAGGAAACGTTGGATCTGCCTAAAATATTATTAACACTTTCGAATAGCCGCAGGCTACAAGTGCCATGCGCTCAAACTGCCAACCAAGCAAAAAGACAAAAAGCACTGACAGCCCGAACCTTCTGTAGATCAGTCATCTAAAAGCATCATACGGAAGCAGACGGCGACAGAGGAGACAGGCACGCTCAATTAAGAGTTTGAAATCTTGAAAGTGTGACATGTTTAAAGCAGAGTTCCCTTTGCTTAGCTTCCTAGAGCTGCTGAGCCAGAGGGAAGGAATAATGGGGGGAAATGCTAAGCGCCGGAGCGTTTGGTGTTCAGGAAACATCCCCGAGGTTGTTTTCTATACATAAACACAGTCTCCTTCTCTAAGTGTGTCAGAGTGAGAGTGTGCCAGGGAACAGAGAGAATGGTAAACAAGTGAATGTGCACCTGCATATGAACACACCCGACTCAGAGTATGAAAAACCTTTTTTTTTTTTTGGAGAGCTAGCTGCGACAGCAACTTTTTATACCGAGAAGAAGATGGATGCAGATTGAACTCCAAGGGGAAAGTTGATTTTTTTTATTGATTTTTACATCTAATGCAGTGTTTTAAACTACGAAAGTAAACATTTTACAATATATATTGTTGTACATTTAATGTTTTGATTTTGTTGCATTTGCTTTCTGTTAAGACTACAACATTTTGATTTAAAGAGTAATAGAATTGGGAAAAAGAAACTTAAAACAACATTAAGACGACACCAGCATGCTCAAAATGAAAATGATAACACACTTGTATTAAAGCAGGTGCAACTTTCTCCTTGTTTATCATCTTATCTTTTTCATTCTTTTCCTAAGATATTACATTGATGTTATTTGGAATTAAAATCATTATTATCACATAGCATGATTTGGTCCTGTCAGCAAAGGTTCAGCTTGTCATTATTCTTGAGAATACATATAATTAATATGTTGGAATATTTCATAAAAAGAGATTTAAGTCATTTCAAACAAAGCTGAGATATTTCTCTTTGTTGTATTACATTTATTAAACTACATTTATCATTTCAGTACAGAAGAGATGATCCTACTTCGGTAATTTGGGTAAATGTGGCTGTGCTTGGCCCTTGCCACAGACACTCAAGAGAAGAACCAACACAATAAATACAACCATTGCATTTTTTTTTTTTTAGATTCAAACTGAGTAAACTTAGCGTCACCTTGAGACCTAGACTGATTAAAACATCTTCTTCTCGTGTAGGGACTCAGAATAAACAAGCCTGCAGCCCTTGCAGTGTCCCTAGCCATAATTTAATAAAAGATGTGAGAATTATGCAATGCCCTGAGCCAGCTATAGATCTGCATATTTCCCAAAGATGACATAATCACACTTTGACACCCCATCTGGGAAACAAAACCTATACCAAACACCTGATTAAATCAGTGCATGTCTGTGACTTAGACATGCACCGGTTTACTCAAGAATGCAAAAGCGAGTCTCATTAATTTTCTAAAATGTGCATGTTAAATGGAATGTTGTATTTATGAAGTAACTTTAAGGCTAAATAAACAATATTTTCAGATCTAGTTTGTCACATTTGTAATATGGACATAACTGGTAATTGACCTCTCATCTTAAAGTGGCAGTCCGTAAGATTTGAGATACGTTGCTTCTAGCGGCCTCTTTGGTGGTAGATGGAACTGCAGGCGAGCCTCTGGGACCTCATCTCCCTCAACAGTGTTGACTGTCTCTCATCTGCGTGATGCCTTCAAATGCTCCACACTGAAAGATTGATAGTCACTTTGCTTCTTGATGACTTGCCCTTCTTCACTTCCATTCAGTTTTTGTTTATTTTTCTTGGGACTGGAAGTTGAATGGTTTTCTCTCTCTGGCTGTTGATCCTCCATTGTGAGTCAGCAGTAATGAAATGTACCTGGTCAAACACCTGACTCAGCAGTTGGAAATTACCGATTTCCGATTACAATGAAATGCATCATACGGTTCCGTGAGTAGGAGTAAAGACAATTAAATAGATGGAAATGTTACGGACTGCCATTTTAATTTGCTGAGCATGTGTTTGTGTCGGATTGTGTACAGAACCTGAACAGCTGTGTACGTGTGATCGTACTGCTGAATCCCGAGGCTAAGCACGTAACGGAAAACCGTGATTGCATAGAATACGGGTGGGGGAGGGGGGATATTTGGCAAAAGTTGTAAACACTTCAATTACAGATGTAACTTGAACAAATAGCACTGGGTCTTTCGAAGGTTGCGTTCACCTTCATGTACAGGCGTCTGCGTTCATCAGTCGCTGGCGAATTGGAGCTGCGTTGACAAACGAGCTTAATTTACCCTCGCTGAAGTAAGATTAATTGAAGGTGTCGAGGTATGAAGCAGCAAATGACAACACGCCTTTGGAATAATGACGAGAAGTAGGGAAGGGAGTGCATGAGAGAAAGGTTTACTTAACGCATTACAAGGTGTCATCACCGAGTGCGACAGTTAGTCGTTTGTCCTGAAGATCCTGCAAATAAACAACACAGGGGAAGAAGGAAAAAAAAAAAAAGAGGAAGAAAGGAGAGCAATATGTGTCCCAAATGGCGTCGGCTCGGCTCACTTGTAAACTAAATCAACTGAGGAGCATGGGAGAGTGGCTGGCATTGAGGAAAAACAATTTGGGAGCATCAAATAAACTCTCTCTCTCATGCAGCAACAGCAAATTGGGGCACCAATAAGAGCAGAGAATTGTTTGTGTGTGTGTACGTGCATGTGTGTGTGTGTGTGTGTGTGTGTGTGTGTGTGTGTGTGGGGGGGGGGGGGTCTTGAAGTGATTACCTAACAAAGAAACAAAGTGTTCAACACTCCAATCAAGGTGGAAGCAGTGCAAGGAAACAGATAATGAAGAAGAGGAGTGAAGGAGGGGGTGATTAGAAGGCGTGGGAGATGGATCTTTATGTGCTTGTGTAATTTTTGCATCTTCAAATATAGATACAACCATAATAAGTCCACCTCTAGCTTCATGGAAAGTGAAACATCAGGAGAATAGAAATTCAAGGAAAGATGGAACAGCAACCAGTATATAAGTGCTAAAATTTCATGTTTTAAACATGTGGAAAACTACAACTTGTGGAAAAAAATGGCCATTGCAAATGTGTGTTTGTGATACACTCACAGGTCTGAGGAGGTACGCCAGGCTAGTCTCCTGTATGATCAACAGGGGGAGTCGTGTCATGGTCAGAGCGTGGTGGAGGGTCTCAACAGATGCCATGGTCTGGTCAAATCTGCCGGCCAGACCGCCAAGTGTTACTATGGCATCCACCTGGAGAGAGAAACAGAATTTAATAAAACACAGTAAAATGTCATGGTTTGATATACTGGATGGGCCTTTGGTATCATAAGATGCTGTTGTTTTTAATGGAGAAAAAAAGACAGCAGAAGTGGGAGCAGAGAAATAGTGTGTGTGTGTATATATATATATATATATATATATACACTAACAGACAAACAAACCTACAAATGGGACAACAAACATAAGACCCTTGGTGATATACTTTACTTTTGTTACAGTCTACAAAGCCCAGCCCCCACCCTTACCTTTAAGCCAGCAGTTCTCCCATACAATATTTACATCGCTCAGCAGTTGTACCCTTATACAGAGTCCCTGAGCAGTCAAGCACCAGGGCTGACAGCCTTAAAACCCAACAGAGTCTGGAGGGCAGAGGTGCTGTCAGAGGCTGACGACTGACACTCACACCAGCACCCAAAATGAACCAAATACAGTAACATCAGTCACTCTCACTTCACGTCAACGTGTTCACTTCGACCACACGCTGCAAATAAATAAATGAACAAGCAGGAGAGCAAGCAAGAGGTGAATTCATGTTCTATTATATTTGCTGCAGCTAAACATTAGGGGGATACAGTAGAGCTACCATTAGAGCTACTAATCAACCAGATCACATTGTAGCAAAATAAATGCGGCCAATAAAAAATGTCCCTGTGTGTTAAGTATACATGCAAGCATTAACCATTTGATGAGTTACGCCACAGGAAACTGTTTCACCTAGCCACTCTGAAATGCCTTTTCATTTCCTCTTCTCTACTCCAACAACCCGCCATTACCTTAATTTATTCAGCATTATCCAAAAGGTTAAAGAGCTCAGATCAAACTGCTGTAGCGCCTCACTGTAGCATACTCACGTAAGTATAGTGGGAATGGACTATTTCCCCGACTGAATGTATCGTAACCGACTTTGTTCCTCAGGCGATGGAGTTAAACAAAACCAAGCGCTGAGAGATTAAGGTTATTTCAACATCTGGCTGACGCCCCCACATGCAAAGGTATCATCTAAACAGCAAACAAGAACACTTGGTAAACAAACTCCCCACTGCAAGAGAGAGAATGCAGAGGTTAAGAAGTAGGAAAAAAATCTAAATCTTCCAGTGAAAAACTTCCTTGTGGCGCCATTCAAAGTTTTCCTCCAAAAGATGGGATCAATCACGACATTTCCCATCTCCAACTGGTCTTACAGGCCTGTTGTCTTATGGGAAACACATGCAATCAAAATACAGAAAACAGCAATGCATTAGTCTGCATTGTTGTCTGTCTTAAAATAGTCAGGGCATTGTAGCTCATTGAGATGTCAAGTGAAGAGGCTTCGGGAAGTGAGATGTACTTTAGTTAGTAGAATCATTTTTTAAAGTTGTGCTTTTCTTCAATTTTTAAAAATGTCAAATGTAAAAAATCCAGAAAATTGCCAAATGGATCTTTAAAGCAGGATCTCACAATATGTCTGGCTCTTTTTTCCATCCACCAAGTTATCTCCCATATACATCTCTGAGTTCCTTTCCACCTTTGTTACTGCTAACGAAGAACAACGTTTAACACAAAAGAATACCCAAAGGATCAAAGGTACCAGAGGTAGGAATCAGAGAGGGGGAGATCAAACCAGCAGTATCAGTGAAGAGCATCGCTCGGTTCAAAATTCCCAGCAAGTCGCCAAAGCCAGACAACCTCAAAGAAAGCCGACAAAGCTGAAAGAGTACAAGGAACAATGACTAGAGGGGGAAAAATGATGTATTGTGTTTCAGCATCTGATGACACACTAGCATGCTCAATCTTCCGCTTCCCATCACACTTCTGTTGTGTCCGCTACGCATATCAAACTCCAAACAAGAGTCTGAATTTTTATGTGTTCCTATTTCATGTTTGTTAACTGAAAACAAAACAAAAACACGAGCGGCGAAAGGAAAATCTCACGACTGAATGAAGGGAATCTAACAAGCTGGCTCAACAGATCCGGCTGTGCTCTCTCGCGATTGGCTGGGGGAGCCGGAGCGAGCGACGCTGGAAATCAACACAAAAACTCATATCCATTTACTGGGGATGATGAACAGATAACCAGAGGAAGGGGAGATGAAAATGAAAGCAGTGGTGCTGCTTATGCCTGCAACAGTGATGCAAGGGGAGAGAAGCTAACTAGGACAAAGCTTTGAGAAGACAACACACACACACACACACAGACACACACACACACACACACACACACACACACACACACACACACACACACACACACACACAACACACACACACACAACAAGTATACATAAACAAACAGATTCAAACAGGTACTAAATGCTCTCACACACACACCCGCCCACCCACTATAATCCTCCGATACCATTCTTTGGGATGTCACTAAACACAATAAGAGATAAATTCTCTAAATCAAGCGGCAAGCCGGGTGAAGGAAAACATTCAGGAGCTAATATGTTGAACCTTAAACAGCCAAAACAGGAGCACAATGCTCTGTAATCTGCAAATCGCCATTATTATTTAATTTATGTGTCCAATTCAAGTGGATAGAAATGAGTGAGAGTGAGAAAAAGAGAGAGAAAAAACAAGGCATGATATTGAATCTTTAGAAAAGTGCTGCTTTTATATAACCTACTTTTGCTCACACAGCATGGAAGGGAACAAACGTTCAAATAAGTAATGGCTATAGAAAAGTGGGAACAATTTTGATTAATAGAAAAAGTCATCATCAGCAACTCTTCCAAAAACATCAAAAAACTGATTGCCAGCTATCTCTCGCAGGCAGACAGACGGACGAACACTCAGTGTCAGTTCAAAGGCAGAGCAAATATTCTAAAGGCCGTGAAAAAAAGGCCCATGGAAGGACAGAAGTATCGTCTCTCTTAAAGCCAGACACTGAAAATCAAACATGCATGCATACTAGATGGCAGGCATCTTTGTGCATCTTCCTTGTGGTCTTTTTTGTCAGTTTAGGTGAAGTGAATTGGTTGAGGGACTCGCCAGTGATTGGAGCAACACTCAGGATGCTGCTTAAAAACTCTAACGGAGGAAATAGATGAGAAAGAGGTAGGAGGTTAGACTGATAGATAAATAGACAGACATAACAGAATGACAATGTTTATTATAATAGACTGTATGTGTTTCATCATGTGATGTACAATGCTGTGCAATTCCGCTGACATTTTGAATAGGAATAGAAATTCCAGTCCATTTCTGGAGCAGAGCTCTGGGTGTCTGGCTCTGAAGCAACTGGCTGGGCATGAGGCTTTGTGTGGCTGGCAGCTCATAACCCGAGTTTTGGAGATCAGTTTCTTCAGGAAAACACGTTAGACTTTCTAAATATCACAAAACGTTAAGTAGTTTAAAACCTCAAATTACGAATAACCAGTTTACTTTTATGTGTAGGTATAAATGTGGTTCACTTTTGTCTTCAGGGTAATGTTGAGCATGTATGTTCTTTCCCAGGAGCCTGCTGTTTCATATTTATACGCCCACACACAGTCAACCACAGTTCAACCATATTGGACCTCTGAGTAGCTCATCTCAAGTAACTGAGGACTCAATGCCTTGCTTCTGGGCAATCAAGGTTCAGAGGATGGCGGAGACACCCAGTGTTATAACAACTGCTAGTCCTTTTTTTAACAACCCCCCCCCCCTTTTTTTTTAAACAATGTTTTTCACACCGAAACGCCCAGAAACTGCTTCCCGCCAGGAAATAGTCCTGCACATAACCCCTGTGAATTTTTTAGGGATTAAACAAAAAATATATAATGTGTCTATTTGTGAGCTTTGGATGTGCTGGTAAGCACATTTTCTTACCTTGGGACGGAGCCAGGCTAACTGCTCTCCCCTGCTTCCAGTTGTTATGCTAAGCTAAGCATTTCTTAGCTGCAGCTTCATATTTAACAGCCCATAAAAAGTAGAGAAATGAAAAATGTGTTGCTTGCAGTGGATCTTTACCTGTAAGTGTCGTCTCTGAATTTCCTCCAACATGATTGCGAGGCACTTGGTGAAGTCTGTTAGATCCTGGTCAGCTGTTTCTATCAGCTTGCACCCCTGAGCACAGAGAAAGAAAGAAAAAAAAAATGGAAAGCCACACGCAGGCAGCACAACACGATCAGATGGATGAACACGTACGCAGATAACAAAACAAAAACCGGGACAGAGGAAAGGGATGGGGGGGTAACAAAGCACAGAACACCACAATGAGATAGAGATGGAGAGAGGTATAAATCAGTGTTTTAGTCATGTCTGGCTGTCTGTGGGCTGTATTGCTGAATAATGTAGAGGTTCCAGTCAGTGGCCCTAAACTTCAGCATCCAGGTAAACAACCATACTCTGGCTTTCTCTCCCTCTGTCTTCTCTCTCCATACACCGTCACTTTCCTCCTGAAGCACACCAACTTTGCGAACGCACACACACAGAACAGTTCACACAAACTTGTTCGCTGTGCTCCGTTTGATCCCATCCATCCTCTGTCGCCTCCCCTCCTCTTCCCTCATCCCTCCATCTCTGCCTCCCCCCCTCCCTTTGCATATGCTGTTCTGTTCTCTCCCTTCCATTTATGCAGAATTATTCACCGTTTCAGACAAATCTCTGAAGGAACGCCTCAAACTTTCCCATTGTTCTGCTCCTTAAACATTACCATAAAAGTCTGTTCTCTCACATGGAAAAAAAAAAAAGGAATTGGTGTTTTGGAGGGGGGGGCTACCTGTGACATTTGTGAAAAGAACTAATATTACAGACAGTTACAGAGAAAGGAAAGGGTGAAAGGGAGAAGGCTGAAGTCAACCTACATCGCTGTGTGTGAATGCGTGTGATGTGCGTGTGCACGCTGCATTTCAAACTGTAAACGGTGTGTATCAGAGTGGGGCTTATTGCAGATACACAAAGATCACGCCAGCTCTACATTTTAACATGTTAACACTCCCAACAAGCTCCACCATTACATTATGTATGGTTAAGTTAAGATGATTCACCTGAGGTTTAATGCCACCAATGGTGTTCAGGCTTTGAGCAGAGAGGTTCAACTCAGGAGGAGATTGGTCATAAGTATGATGGAATATATTGTATTTGTTAAAATCAAACGATCGGCCTTTTCGTGAGTCAGCAGAATGTGACTTTTATACATGTAAAATGTGACTCTGTGACTGAGTCTCTGTGCATCTCTAGTCCACGATGATGGTTGTCATATTTGTGTCACATCATTGAACGTAATCATCTAGACATGCACAAATACACCCGCATTTCTGACAAAACCAACCCTCATTTTAACCATCCAATACATACACTGCTCTGACATTATGCCTTTTATTAGCTCATTACTTTATTGAGGGTACCCCAGGAATTATGCAGGAATGGTGGAGTCCTGTACGCAATCATGTGATTTACTTAATTTGATTACGACTGCACAGAGTGCAGCAAAACCGATCCACCAGTATCTACTTGTTTTGTAATTGTGAGCTGTAAAGCAGCAGTATACTGAAAGCAAAAACATACTTCATTAAGTTCACCCGTCAAACACTGCTCTGCAAGAAAATGTCTTTATACCCTGTGTCTTTGTTTAGTGGTACTTTGCATTATAATGGGGGAACCTCATTTACTGGGTATACAATGAAAAAGAGAAAAACCCCTGCTGCTGTGGACAAAAGTGCAAATCCTCGATCCATGCTGGAAAAGCCCCCCTACATGCCACGGAGGTTAAGGAGTCAAGTCCTATTGCTTTTTGTTTCTGTGTGTCTGACTGTGTCTCCTTGTTTCTACACCTGTAGATCTGAGAGTGCGTGCAAGTTGGGCTCCACTCACCTTGTCTGCATAGAATGCTTTGACCTCGGCGGTAATGGAATCAAAATCCCCACTGATATAGTCGGGGAGGAAGCTGGGTGTGAGGACAGAAAGAGAGGGTGAGTGACAGAGGGAGAGGGTTTCGATTGCGAGGGAGACAGAGAGCGTGAGGCGAGGATTGAAGAGAGAAGGGGGAGAGAGGACATCGGGGCATGTGTCAGCTCTTTGATCTGTGCAGCGAGGGAGTGACGCCGCCGGGGGAAGACGAGGAGACGCGGAGACTGACAGGGTGATTCTTTGTGGCACTGAGCCTGGCCCTGTCACACACACACACACACACACACACACACACACACGCACACACACGCACACACACACACACCACACACACACACACACACACACACACACACACACACGGCTGGCTGAAGAGAGATGCATAGATCGGTGTGAAAGCGCACACATCCACAGCCAATCTCTTGCACGCGCACAAATAAACAGAGCATGATGTACCTGGTGTTCATCAGATATTGGCCCGTTCCATTACACTGACTGACTGCATTCTCCATTAGAACCGACGACTCGGTCTGACTGCAGGTCACAGATGCAATTAGATCGGGTGTTGAAACATGCGTTCACATCCAACAGCCAATCGTATTGCACGCGCAGTAAATGGTGTAAATAAGAGTCTCTGATTGTACCTGGTGTTCATCAGGATATTGGCCCGTTCCATTTATGTGGACTGGAGGACAGAATGAAGAAAACCAATTAGAACAAACGATACAGACTCGTGTCTGACTGCAGGTCACAGTGCGATTTGAGGGTTAGCAACCATGAGATTCAATCAACTGACAGTGGAATTGGGGGAGTTAAAATGATGAAAATTATTTTCTCATAGATATTATTTATCTGTATATCTGCCAATGATGGCCGTTTGCACATTTAAAGCTCAAAAAATGCTTTCAGTAATAAAAAGTGGAGATGAGTAGAGAGCAATCAGTATGTAATAAACAAATATACGATACAGACTTTTATGGTTCTGCAGGCACACGATTGCTGTAGCAGGACCCTGCAAATAAACACTGCACAGGTTTGAAAATGTGATTGCCTGCAACCGTAAGGCCACTGTAAGCATGCCATTTTGTGTTACTGACTATAGGAAGGAGAAACAAAATCAAAATGCAAGTTATCTGGCATAAAAATGAATTCACCCAGCCTGCATCCCCATGGGTTATGAGCTCGCATAACCCCGAACTGCCTCTTCAGAAAACAGACACAATGATCCCGAAATGAAGTAGAGAGCAATCAGTTAGGTGTTAACGGCATAAACAAATATATGTAAACTTTTATGGTTGCAGGAACACATGCTTAGAGGATGCAAATGAACCTGCACAGGTTTGAAAATGTGTTGCCTGCAACCGTAAGGCCACTGTAAGCATGCCATTTTGTGTTACTGACTATAGGAAGGAGAAACAAAATCAAAATGCAAGTTATTGGCATAAAAATGAATTCACCCAGCCCTGCATCCCCATGGGTTATGACTCGCATAACCCCGAACTGCCTCTCAGAAAACAGACACAATGATCCCGAAATGAAGTAATACAGAATATTAGGTGTTAACGGCATAAACCTTGCTGAAATACTATGTTAATACATGCAATTAAGAGGATTACAACAGAAAATTAAACTGGGCTGGAGGTTTGGGATATACGTGCATGCAAGCGTTGCATCCTGAATACAAATTTCCCTATGTATTTCATTCAGCCAAGTACAACGGTGATTTGAGGCAGCATGCATTCCCAGGGTGTAAGAATTAACAAGTCTGCAGCAGATATCAGTGAAAACAACCAGAAATCTACCAGCCACTACTGAGGAGAACATTCCTGTCAGAGAGAGACAGATAGCTCTCTGTTTATTCCATTGTGTGTGTGTGTGTGTGTGTGTGTGTGTGTGTGTGTTTGCTTATGTGTAAGGTGCAGGACCACGCAGGGATGCAGTTGCTGCTATCTAGAGGCATTAACAGGTCTGACATTACGATTTCATGGTTGGTTGGTTGGGTGGTGCGTATGTGTGTGTGTGTGTGTGTGTGTGTGTGTGTGTGTGTGTGCTCTCCCCAGCAAGAGGCGAGAGCGATGTTCCGGTCGGTTGAAGAAAAAGATACAGAAGGATTATTCCCTCGCTCCCTCCTCAGCTT
Source organism: Chelidonichthys spinosus (assembly GCA_029853015.1). Lineage (NCBI taxonomy): Eukaryota > Metazoa > Chordata > Actinopteri > Perciformes > Triglidae > Chelidonichthys > Chelidonichthys spinosus. The sequence goes on from CM056837.1 coordinate 11,770,841, forward strand.
CCACATTCACACCAACAAGATACAGCAAGACAAACAGAACAGCAATTGTATGCGATGCACTGCCACACGCACACAAACACAAGACAATCAAGCACAACCCGACCTGAGCTCGGACACACTTTCCGAGTGCACAAAAACACATTCACAGACACTGCAATAGCCTACACACAGCCCCCCCACCCCCAACTTATAATACAGACGCTAAAATTGCATCTCCATTCAGAAATAACCTTCATATGACAGATTTGCCGAGACGTGGCACTGCGCCAGATCAGAGGTTTATGCGCACACATACACACACACACACACACACAAGATATACACACACACAGACACACACAGACAAACACACACACTACCCATTGTGACCTGTGTGCATGACTCCATCGGCTCATACTAATTGACCAGGCGAGATTCTAAATTCTGTGTTTGTGCCCGTGTACGTGAGCGTATACGCCATTTGTGTGTGTTTGTGTGTCTGACAGTCTTCACTTCCACATTAATATTAACTGACACTTTAATTTGGATGGGAAATAGAGCATTTTACTGCTGGTTTGTCCGAATGCCGGGTGGTGGGATGGCTGTGTGACCTTTGCCTGTGTGTGGGTGTGTGTGAGGTTGTCTAACAGCCGACTTGTGTGTCTCTGTATCCTTTTTGTCTGCTTTTTTTTTTCTTTTACCTCTGCCTTCCAACCCACACCTCCCCTTCCCCTACCGCCTCGGGAACCCTCTTCCAATCTCCTCTCATTTCCGCTCGGCAATACTTAATTTTCTATGTAACTGGGGCAATTTCCGCCAATCTAACCACTTCATTAAGATAAAAAAGAAAAGAAAAGACAAAAAAACATTCTCTTCCACTATCTTATACTTCTCGTCTTTGTTTTAATCAAGTAAAGCCTGACACCATACTTCCATATGACCACTCAATTACACCAGATTGTTTGGTTTATATTCTCTTGTTCCTTCATATCTTTCATCATCTCCTGAATCACAGCACGGCGAACACTCTTCTCCCTTTTCTCCTCTTTTCATCACTTGAAGAGATGCAGCTCTGATTAGTCCTCTCATCGCTCCCATCTCCCAATCAGAGGAGGAGAGCCAGTGAAGAGGAGGAGGGATTATTTTGGATGACATCAGTAATGACCTAAATACATAAACAAGCCAAAGCAAAGCACTTTGGCACGTATGAATTCCGATATGAAGGTGAAGAGGCAAACTCATAGATTCTCGTATAAACAACAAGTGATTTTTTTGGCAATAAATTACTTGTCAACTTTTGCATGTGTGTGTAATAGAGTTGGCTGATTGCATGTGTTTTGGGGAGACTGTCTTCATCAGTAAAATCACTTAATTGGACATTTGTCCAAATGCAACCTCTTGCATCGACTGTTCTCTCTTAGGGATGTTTGGGCTGATTTTGCACTGGAAGCACCATTTCCCAACAGCCAGCGGAAACCATTGTGGTCACATTGGAAAAAAAACAACATAGTAGTTTTAGTGACATGACAATGACCAGATTCATATTTTGTTTTTATATTCATAAGAGTTATTTTGGAAGGCACTAACACGTTACCTTTTGTCATATAGATATGAGGACTTGCTGGTTTGTAGATGTGAGTCGGGTCTGGTTTCATAATAAAGCAGTACAGAGATCTTATTATCTCACTGCATCAAAGATTCTAATTAGCAAGATCTCAAGGCTTATTAGTGGGAGCTTGCTTGCATGCTAATGTACACGTGTCATTAACATGCTTGTGTTAATCTGCATTGAAACACCCGTCTACCAACGGATATATGTATGTATGAAAACATGTGCGACCGACGTAGCTGGATTTCATCATCCAACGGTGATCCTATGATCCCAGCAGTGTTTAATTCCAAAGGAAATCAGCAGGATGGCCACACACACACTCACACGCGCGCACACACTCACACGCGCGCACACACACACACACACACACACACACACACACACACACACACACACACACACACACACACACACACACACACACACACACACACACACACGTTATCAACTTCCAGAATTATTCTTTGGGCTAATAGGTATACTAGGGAGATGGGGAATGCATCATTTTAATTTACCTTAATTGTTACAATTATAATAACGATACATTTAACAAAAACTGATGAGAAAACAATGTAAAAACAAAAGTGCAAAGCCCTTGTGTTGAAAGGTAAGGTTCAGTTCCCCATGCGTGTCAACCTAGTTTGGCTATGAGCTTCTTAACAAAAAATATGATAAGAAAGACCTAAATAAAATCAGTATTAGTTAGCTAATTACTGCCCATTCAGCATTGAAGTTACTGCCAACAGAACAGAGCTCGTGCTGTGACATCACACATGACACATTATAACCAGCTAGCAAAGATGCAACAAAGAAGCCATCATTTAAACAAAGTACCACACTATGCTGCAAAACGACTCAGCATATCGCTTTGATTCATGTTGAGTGCAAAATGGAAAAAGCACATTTTTACGAGCGCCGAAACCAATTAGAGGAGGGGGTCGTCATCGGCTGATCCATGAGTCTCTCACCCCCCTGCCACCCAGTTTCATTAGCAATGAAGTCCTCTTAATTATTGACCTGTTTTTAGGTCAGGCGATTCTTGATACCGCAGCAGTCATACATCCGTCAACTTGACTACAGCATTGTTGAAAGGAGCGTTTAATGGATTATATAACACATTATTAAATAGATTGTACACAAATATCAACAGCCTTAGAAATCTTTGCTGACCACATCTGCATTTAATTCAACTCACATGTGGTGCCGACTACAACACGGAGAGATACTGACCTAATTAAAGTAATCATCACACATAGCCGTTAGCCTGTCTGGTGAGCATAAAGAAATAACAAATTGAATTACAGGCAGATAGAAAGTGCTACTATCTGAAATATGTTTCTTATGGAATAATCTTGAGCTATCACACAGCTTTCCTACAATTACCTCATCCCATATCCGCCCTCCCTGTTCATCCATCTCTTGACTTCTTACCCTCTAAGAGGATTTGATTTGATTAGATCTGCAAATTAAAGCAAATGCTATTTCATTTAGACATTTACAGGGTAGTCAGGTGATCTTAGCGCCAACGAAGAAGCCCCCATAAAAGCAATTTTAGGGCATTCCTTTGAATGATGCGAGTTCTGTAAAATTAAATCACTTGCTGATAATATGCAAAGAGCAAAACCTTTATTATAGAGCAGCTGTATTCTAGTGTGTGAAGGGCAGTGTGTGTGTGTCGGATGAAAAAAGGGGCAAAACCATGTTGTATTGTCGTATCAAACTAAACACACAATACAAAATGAGTAATGCATTTGACAGCAGCAGATTCAATACAGCACAGGACACACAAAGACATTCTTTAACAACTAAACACAACTTTAAATCAATGCTGTTTTCAAATTCATCACAGCCTTGTTGAGAGCCACCTGAGCTCCAACTCTTAGTAGTACCTAGGACTCCCAGCACCAACTGGATGGGGATTTTTCTTAAGCTCTAAGTATTTACTGGCTGATTGTGCCAGTTTACCAGCCGCAAACTAAAGAAGTCTGTAATTAAATGTGCAGTACGTCTGTATACATGCATGGATGTTGATGATGATTGCTGCACACACACACACACACACACACACACACACACACACACACACACCTCACTGATTAAGGCCTTTGCTTTTTCAGAGTGCCATCATTTACATTTCAAAGAAAATCTTAAAAAACGAATTGTAGCCCTAGAAATTTCAATTCCGGTATGTCCTCAAAACACCACCTCAGGCACAGTTTTCCTACAGGCAAATGAAAGGGGGGGGGGGGGGGGTGCCACATGTTGGGGAAGAAAAATGAAAGTCCGCAAACACTCCCACACACTGGCTCATATTTATTACATATTTATCTTGGTCTGAAGATTGCATTTATCTAACAATCAGTTGTTTGGGAGTTTTCTGTCCCTGCATCTCTCCTATCTCCCTCTATTTGATTATGTACAGCTGCTCTCTGACTCATAAAGTTTGGCTTTGATTGATTACTTGCATCTCCACCTCCTTCCCTCCCCTCCTCCCCGTCTCTGTAGCCAATTACTTAAGTTAATGTTAGGTTAAATACATCTTAACTTGCTGGTGATTGCTGATTGATTTACACATCCCCATCCGTAGACAACCCACCCTCCTATTCCACCCTTCCTGTAGAACGTTTCAGGATAGCTGCTGTTTGGGTTGGGAGTGATCGGGCTGAAAGGGAGGCCTGCAGGCTGTCAGCACCACTGTACAGGCTGCTGACTGAGCTCGGTCTGGAGGGTCAGAAAATGAATCTGCTGTGTCGCACAAAAAGACACAAGTATGAGCGATGCCTCTGCCAGCAGGCCAAACAAACTCAAACTCACACTCTGTGACAGAGATACATGGCTAGTTTTATTTGGAAAATTCAGTGAATAAAAGTACATGTACATGCTCGCAGCCACACCGAACACATACATGTTTGTCCTACTGCACTAGTGAGGACCGCATTTATTCTTTCATCCCTCACAAAACTGTAACTGTCAGTACTTACATACTCTTTAATCTATTTTAATCCATGCAGCCTCATTTCCATCTAGAAGCATACGTCAACGTTATAAAAACAGTTGCTGTTGGTTGAGCATTTATTGTGGTAATCTGATCATCACTGAACTGTGTAATTAAATGAATCTACCGCGTCTTTTTTATGCTCTTGATTGGCTGAGATTGTCGATCCACGAAGCAATACTGTCATACTCAAGTTGTCATGATGTTGTTTTTTTAATGTATTCATCATGCTATTGGGAATGGACAATAAAGCCCAAATCCTGACTCTCTTTCGTGAAGTTGTTTTGCAAAAATGTTATTGATTATCAGTGAATAAATCTTGTTAGTTTAAAATATTAGTTTATCTGCAAATCCTTTTTTTACATTAGTGGTAAAAAGGTACGTTCAACTTTAACCTTGAGTCCGAACCTCAATGACAAGAAAAAGATGGCCTGGTGAAAAGGTGCGAATGGACACGTCCCTGTGCAAATATGTCCTCACCTCGGATGTCTACAACCCCAAACGGCTGTTATCACGCATGTAGAGAGACAAACACAGAACACACACACACACACACACACACACACACACACACACACCGCATTCACACCCTGAAAAAAAAATACACACTCATGCTCGCACTCAGGGTATTAATGTGAAAGCCTCAACACTTCAGGGAGACAGGGAACCCCAGATCCATCGTTGTCCTGACAGCAGACCTCCATTAGCCACACACAAACACCAAATGAGGTTGCAGAATACAGCGCGCACACACACACACTGATACATAAACGGGGTGCATTCTCTCACCTCAAACACTCACGCACAGAGTACTGCTTAAAAACAGACACAATGCTATAAAATAACAGTGTTTGTCAATGTTTTCGTCTTTCTCCCAAGGGTAACCAAACAGATGCTTGCACAGAGGTAGACATAAGAGAAAACACAAAGTCACTCATGCAAATGTAAAAACGCAAGGCAGACTCACTTGTCTCCGACTCCAGCAGTGATGTCATAAAGGTGATTGGCAGCTCCATCAGCACATGCCTTCAGGAGAGCTACGGAAAGAAAGACAGAGAGATATTTTAGCTGAAGGCAATTCACCGGAGACACATTTCTGCCTTATAAAATGTTACATAATATAAAAAACCTAACTAAATAAATGTCAATGTTACATATGAGCCAGTTCAAACCATGTTTAGTGTCACAATAAACCAGCTTCCACTCATGCAGAGGTGAGCTCAGGGGTGTGTGTGTCCACTCTGCTCTAGCATGCTTCAATTGTGGAGTCAATTTGTAATTTTCTCCACCCACACGTCACTAACATAATTTCTCCAACATCAAAAACTCATCTCAGTCAGACAGCCTCACAGCAGGCACAAAACACCACTTATGTTGAATCCCACAGAAGTGAGATACAAACAAGAATGGCACATAATGGCAAAGCGAGGGATTTATTCTCTGCTGCGGTTTCATTTGAAAAGGGCTCTGGGGTTTTTGTGAGGACACGTACGGCTTCTTTAGCCTGTTGGCCTGATTCTTAAAAAGGCAACACACACGTCAAACAATGCAATGCACCAGCTGTAAGACCGTTGTTTAAATAAGTGCCATACAATTTAGTAAAAATACATTATACACCGTTGTACAAATGGTACGTTCACGTTGCAGGAAAAAAATTTGGCCCAAATCTGATGTGACGCAGTTTTTTCATAACAGTAAACAATGTAAATCATATGGAATGACCTTTTAAATTCTGATTTGGCCCACTTTCATATATGGTACTTAATTGCATACAGGTCTGCTTTCTGAACTCTGTATGAACAGTCATGTCAGAATTTGTGTGGCTTTAATGTCTCTTTAGTCTACGTCTATGGCCATTGGTCATAATTCTGTGCTGTGAAGCCATTCATAGCAAACACTTGAATCTGAATTTGACCAAATGCACAAGAACAAATTCATAGAAAAAGAAATATAACAATACATTGACATTTTATTTTACTTATAGTGTTCTATCCCAAGTTACCTCAGGACACTTTACACATAGAGCAGGACAAGAACAAGCTCATGATTGAAAGTCAATGAATTTAAGTGTCCCAACATCACCAGGAGCCAGCGGGACAGCGGTGAGAAAAACAGACTTTTAGGCAGAAATCTGGACCAAGCTCTTTCTTTCCATCTGCATTTGGAGTTGGTATTAATATTAACAGAAGTCGGGCAAGACTGGAAAACCCAACCAGACTCCCGGGAACAACAATGTCCAATTGAAACACAGCATAAGTTTAGACACCAACTTGAGTAATTCCAGTGCTTTTGTTGAACAAAAACCAAGGTAATACTTGGAATGTAAATGGCTTCAATAAGGGCCAAATTAGTTTTGAAAGAAAACGACCTTTCTGCCTTGGAAAACATAACAAATGGCACACTACGCAGAAGTAAATTGGATTTCACCCTTAAAAGGCAAAGTAAGTGAAAGAGCACTTATCTTTTCTGATTTTAAAAGCAGACAAATGAGGAGGTTATGTGGCATTCTTAAAATGGTATTCACGTTTTACTAAATTAGATGCAAACTATTTGCAAATGTATGCTCTTTCATGGCCTCTATTCTATTCAAATTGAACAGGCAGCGTCTTTTCTAAGAGTTCGGGGCTCTTGTGGTGCACACGGGGGAAACACTTCAAAGTATCTGCTGTAGTTTTAAACTTGCACCAAGTTTAAAACAAACTAAAGGCTGCAACAAAGAGATGGGCAACTGTCTTACATGTGTAAAATCCTGTCTCACAGCATTCAATTCATTCCTTAATTGGTGAATGGAAGCCTTCGTCAAGGGATACAGTGATTAAAGGGACAATATGGGAGTCTTTTTTTTTTTTACCAATCACCTTTCTTTATTTATATTCAGACAGAATATAAAATAAAAGGCAACAGGCATACAATGCAAAACGTTAGAAATGAATATAGCACTTTAAAAGGTGAAGGTAGGTTTTAGGTAATTTACCTAAAAGTAAATTAGGTAGACTTTATCATTTACATCCATGTATGCTAGCTGACAACCCTGCCGCATTCGTATGTTTCTTTATTCATTGTGGCTGAACTTTCACTGCGTGTCACAGACAATCAACAAAATATGAACTGTGACAGTTTAAAAAAAAAATTGCTTCACCAAAGTGCTCATTACTTCCAGGATATCATCTTGTATTCAAGGGATGTTTAATGATGAGACGACTACCTACTCCCGCCCTCGCACTTACAAACTCATCATCAAGACTTTCTACTTCCTGCACATCACACACATGAATGAAATATTAAAGTTTACACTCCGGTTCTCCAGGGTGTATAATGTAAAAACAAATGCAAACTCACGTGCACACAGACTCACAAACACATTTAAGCCGACACGATTAGCTGAGTTAAATGACACTAAACAAGCTTTGAACGCCTAAAAAAAAAAAAGAGAACGCATACGTATTTCCATCAGTGTAAATACGACACCAAAGACAATGCTTTTATTCATAACCCTGCACCACCTGCCATCAACGTTTCACTTCAAGAAATGGTTGGAATGTAAATGACTCATTATCTCTCACAGAGTGCAAAGGATGAGAAACTTTTCAAACAATTACTCGAAGAAAACAGAGAAACTCTTCCTTCTTTCCGGGTGGTGACAGACAAATCGTCATTATCTGCGTTGGTGTAAAGACCACAACACACCACTCTATCTAAAAGTCGGGTTACATGTTGTCAGTATTAGAGGGAACCATTAACACACAACACACACACACAACACACACACACCACCTCTCTAAAAGGTTCTAGAGAGAAGAGTTACATCTGTCTGTCAGTCATTTACTGAGCTCTGTCGGTTTGCATGGCATGCCATTAACACACACACACACACACACTCTCTCTCTAAAAGGTTCTAGAGAGAAGAGTTACATCTGTCTGTCAGTCATTTACTGAGCTCTGTCGGTTTGCATGGTATGCCATTAACACACACACACACACACACACACACACACACATCTCTCTCTAAAAGGTTCTAGAGAGAAGAGTTACATCTGTCTGTCAGTCATTTACTGAGCTCTGTCGGTTTGCATGGTATGCCATTAACACACACACACACACACACACACACACACACACACTCTCTCTCTAAGGTTCTAGAGAGAAGAGTTACATCTGTCTGTCAGTCATTTACTGAGCTCTGTCGGTTTGCATGGTATGCCATTAACACACACACACACACACACACACACACACACACGAGAACTTTGGTGATATTCTACAAAGTGCAGCTCTCTTTACAGCCATAACATACAAAACATACCGTCAATTATTGTCAGTCTATTATCTGTCAATCTATCTTAAGAATTTCACATTATATGGATTTTCCTTTACATATTTTACATCCAATCGGAACCTGAGGCTACTTTGAAGTAATAAAGGGGCTTTCATACAACAGCAAACTGCATTTTCTCATGGGAGACATGGGAGACTTCTACTTGCTAATTTTAATAAGCAGGTCCCTTTCAGTGCAAAAGCAGATCTCATGAATATCAAAGAGTGATCTTTTTGTTTATGCTAAAGCCTCTGTCGACATTATTTTACACCGTTAGTTCTACGTCTTTATGTCTACGTTTCCCGCATCATTTTACAATGCACCGCCTCTTCTGAAGTAAAAAGTGCCTCTGCAAATGGCAGAAGAATATCATGATAAATCATATTAACTTTATTTAGCTTCAGGAAGTATTTGACCTGTCGCTCAGCATCACACAGCTAATACCATGTAGTTAATGAGTGAGGCAACCAAAGTGTGTTTAGAAGTTTCTAGGAAATAAATAATTTGGATGAAAAATGACTAATCGAAGAAATCTTAGAATGAGATTTGCCCTAAAGGTTAACGTCCTTGAGTGGATGACGAGCTTGAATGATTTTCAAACCTGTGTGTTCATTGATATGGTGAGGGGAATGGCTATGGGAGTGATGTGGTTTCTTGATCTCCCAACGGTGAATTTGTCTCCAACAGAATTATCTCAAAAGTTCGTAAACTGGACTTTAGATTGTGAATGCAAAGAACTCCATACCTCCCCTTGTCCTCGGAGCATATGACTGAAACAAACAAGCTCAACAGGAGATCCCGTGCAGGGACATACAGTCGCTGCCTTTTGAATTCTGACGGTGATATTGTGCACTGACCTTGTAAATTAACTAGCCTTAATAATCCCTCCCTGCAGGCTTCAGAACCAAGTCCTGCCACTCACTCTGCTGGATGTCGGATGCATATGGTGGGCAGGAGATAATGCACTTCCACACACAGTACTAAGCCTGTCATTTCAGTGTTTTCTTGCTCCCTGAGTTCGATGCATGAAAGATGCATGTTGATGCTGAAACACACACACACACACGCACACACACACACGCACACACACACACACACACACACACACACACACACACACACACACACACACACACACACACACACACACACACACACACACACACACACACACACACACACACACACACACACACACACACACACACACACACACACAGCCACTGGGTATATTCTAGCAGGCCAGTATTGATGAGGTTAGTGGTGAGGATTAATACCTGTCAGGTTGGGGCTTAAGCGCGGTACAGGAGAGGGCAAACGGTCACGGAGAATGTCGAAAAGATTATTATCCTTATTATGATCCCCTCCCTTCAGTCCACCTCCCCCCCTCCACCTGTCACCCTGTCTCCAGATCCACCCTGCTCTCTGCACCTTGCCTCAAATGTGATTGATTTCCTGCACAATACATCTCATTTCCTTTTCCTCTACTTTGTTACTCTTTATTCTTCTGCTCTATCCTTCTTTTTTGGTATTCTAGGATGTCTTCCACTCGTTCTCTCTCCTTCCCATTAACAATCTGACAGGAATTTTGTTTTTCTGACAACCTCTATCCATCGATCCTCGCCGTCAGCTTCCCCCTTCGAATGCTCCACATACCTATTTACTCCATCAGCCACATGTGCTTAAATCCAGAAGTCCAACTAATATGTATCTGCACATTAAAACACTACAGCTACATCCCCGACTGGTCTTGATTTCAAGGCTGATACAGCACTCGACTGTCTGATGGGTGTTGTTCACAAACTTCCAACTTCGGCAAGCTGCTGCACATCAACAAATGATGAAATCAGGCACAGGCACAGGCCTGCCCCCCCACCTCTTGTGGACAGAGTTGCCTTCACTGATTGCTTTATTGATTCGCTCACTTGTGTTGCTACAGAGAAGTAAGTGAAGGATCTGTAAGTAAGTAAATGAGTGGCTGATCGTCTGAATGAAATGAACAAGTGAGTGGGTGACTGACTAGATGAGCAAGTGGGTGACTTATGGACTAAATGAGTTAGAGGGTGCATCTGTGAGATAAGCAGATTGATCCCGCCTCGCAACATCCCACTCGGGACGTGTAAATGAGCTTCCCTTTGATCAGAGTTGCACCCCTCCATCCTCCATAGCTGCTTTGCGCCCTGCTGCTCTAACTCACAGGTGATGAGAGGGCCCAAGGGCAGCACATCAGAGAGCCTGAGAATGCTGTATGTACGTGTGTGTGTGTGTGTGTGTGTGTGTGTGTATAAGGGTGGAGCCATGATACCTGCAGGTGAACAACCATCTGGAGGGTGACAGACACTCACACACGCTCATGCGCACACTGACATCTGCTCATCCCGTAAACAACATTAAAAATACATGGCATATCAAGTGAGGCGCGATAAACTCGCTACAAGTGTGTTTACCATCACACTGCAGGAGATCTGGGATCTGCCATTCATGCATCATCATCATCATCATCATCAGCATCTTCATCCTGTCAAAACTTCTTCAATTTCCATGCGCGCTGCCGCCAAGAGCAAAACTGATCATGAAAGCGTCCTGATTTCTGACATCCACACCACAGCATCGCTTGTGGCACTTCAGAAACCATCTCTGAAACTTTAAAAGTAGCCTTATACAAGAGGAAGCAAACACCACAGGACACCATCAAGCTGCATCACACTGATTGTCCATCTGTCTCACAGTGGTCGCAATTTTGGTGCCGACGCTTCCCTGTATTACTGATGAATATCGAATAGAATATGAACACAATCAGCAAATGGAAATGCAATAGCCCCACAATGCATATTATGAAAATGTAATCACTGGTGTATCAGCCACATGAATTAAACCCCACTGGCCTGGTCAAAGTTTGGATTTGAAAATAAGGATATTAAATGAAAAATATGAATCTCCAAACAGGGTTTGGGGTCAGTTATCATCAACAGAGCGCATTCAATCTATTACCAGTGTCACATGCAAACAAATAAATTAAGATGAGTATTGAAAAAACTGTCTTCAGTATATTGTTTGCATAAAGAATTGGTGTTTGAATGCATATCAAATCATTAAACAACTTCAGTTTTCTGAAAAACAATTGATAATACTGTGGACATCTACAGAAAACTTCTCCAATTAACCCGTTCCCTTCTAATCTAACATGTACCACAATCCTTTTGATGAACAGTGTATATGAATATCTTTCTTTAAATTCTACATTTCTGATTCTTCTCACTTCATTAAATATCAAAAGAATCTTTATCTTCGGGGAGCAGGCAACTTTTGGTGTGAAATCAGATCAGGAAATTGCTTCATCTCATGCCATTACACGTCTTTTCTAAGGGTCCTCTAGTATAAAAGCGAAAACATGGCCGTGTGACTGAAAGAGCTCAGGTGCCTCTTGGGTTTTTGTTGATAAGAATAGCAAAGCTCTGTTCATTGGAATTCAATCTGATGTGGTTTTAGTCACACTATTGCCTTCAAAGTTCTTTTGAAGGCAAGGGTTCTTTCAAAAGTACGTTGTTTACTAACCTTTCTTGATTGCATAACTCTGAGCTAAACATTTTTCATAAATCAGTGACTCTACAGTTTTTTTTTTTTTGTAATCCAGACATCCTCCACTATGTCCTTGACAAAAACAAATCAGTTTGTTTCAAGTATTCTTGTAAAGTTTCCTCCGTTTCTGATCAGTTCACCAGATTTAAAAGAAAAACAAGGTTGCAGGATACAGGTTCAGACCGCAGTGTCTGGTTTAAAGGCTGAAAGTCAACTTTGCATAGTTGATACATCAAGTAGCATCAGCACATCTCGTAAGTGACACCTCAGGGAGTCTGGCGCTTAACTAATTCCCCCTCTTTCTTTTCACAGTGAGCCTTTTGAGCGTGGTTTCTGAGTTTCTGTTTGTCTTTCTCTCTGATAAAAAGCCTTGGAGTATTCATGAAGCAGAAAAACATCTAGTTACCAACTACAAAAAAGTGGGTGGAATCTAAGGGACTTCCTTGAATTATTAATTGCCAGCATTTGACTGAACACAGTTTTTTCCATCTTGAACAATAAACACCAAAATACCCCAGGGTGTGAATGTTACTCCAAAACCGCAGGTACTGTTTGAATAGTAACGTTAATAGCACCTGTCCTGCCCTTTTTCACACAGATTTAGTTATTTGCTTTCTGTATAAGCACAGCTTGTGCACCAATGAGGGACTATTTATTTATTTGCTCGAGCAAAATAGAGGATTTCCAACCCATTCATACCACTACGCGTTTCCCTGCTGACCCGAGGCTGAAAGACACCTCCCAGATGGAGCAACAGCTCAGATTTAGTCCCGACGCTGGATTTGTTTCCACTGAACCGCCCATGTTCTGAGCCCCACCGTCATGGCTCCAGTGGGTTTGTTTATATCGACCTTTTCACTCCCCCGCTGAGTGGAGTGGACACTTACTACCACTGCCTGTGTTCACATTATTTACCAACCAATTAGCTCTAATAGATGTATACACACTTGAATGAATCTGAGCGGATGTACCATTCTTGTTATCTCGTGACCTTACATGTGCTATCATTTCAGTAGGTTTGAATGGATAAAGTTAAGTATATGGTTCAGTGCTGTGGACGCTGATGACCTACAATATGAATGGCATTTAAGGAGGAATATAGCTCTCATCTGATTGCATTCATTTCAGTTTTATCTGTTGAATTAAAAGAAACCTGTTTCGACTGGAAAATTCACATTCAGAACTCATTATGCTATTTAATCGTTTTACTAAAAAGTCCCAGGGGCAACAAAACCACACTGCATATTCAGGCTGTGAATGCAATGGAACTTTGGCAAATTCTGTTCAGCATTATCTTTGTTTTGATTATGTCAATGGTTCAGGTCGCGTCGCCACGGGCGTCACGGACAAAATAAGAAGGGGCATTATTTTCTGCAAAAGAATTATGTCGTCTTTGACTTAATTAAAATACATCTCACAGGAAATGCGGGCACGGGGAAGGGAGAGGGCATTTTCAATGACATGGCAGTAATTATGATTTTGCAGAGTGGAGACGACACAGGCTGGAGCGAAACTGTGACAAAAAAACAACAACAGTGGAATACATGCCTTGTGTAAGCCTATGCAGATGGATCTAAGTGATATAAAGGAGGAGGATTGTTTGATCTGTGTTGGAGTGATGTGTGAGATATACCTTTATTCCAGAGGACGTGCAGGTAGTCTTTATTCAAAGGCTGGTTCAGAATAATCAGACAGATCCTCTGTTTGCCTGTACAAGGAAATGATAGGAGGGGGGGAAAGGGAAAGTTATGAATCGTGAACAATCAGACGTATACACTCCAGACGATGGATTATAATGGCCACCTAGAAAAAAAACATATTACTATTTGCATGTTTAAACAAGATATTTTAAGTACAGTTTGGAGGCAATTGTTTATGGCACTGAAAGCGCTAAATTAAGGGAGAAAAATCTACAATGCCGTGATAATGAGCTCATTATCATGGAGACAGGGAAACAAAAGAGGGGATTAAAAACAAAAAGTATTACAAACAAGTCAGGATGTTGAACGTTGATTTTGTGAAAGTTCAAAATGTTCTCAAATGCATTAAATGAGGTTTGTTTTGTAACATCAGAACATGAAGCAAAAAATCATCAGAGTACAGACACTGTCCATCTGAATGATGCCATTTTTATCCATTTTTTCCTCAACTACGACACCATTCCTCTCATGGACCACAGTCCCAAAAAATAGCATTCTGTGCTTGCTATTCTTCATTTTGTCATTCTGCTTCAAATCAGCATTTTCAAATAAGGTCAACTCATTTGTGCAGAGCGTGCAGGGCAGAATGACCACAGCAGGAAGCAACAGATGTGTCACTCAGAACCGTTTAGCTGTTGTCCTTCTGTGTACCAGAATGAGAGAAAATGTAGGTTCTCTGCCCAAAATGGATTGACCTTAGGTTGTTGTTTTTTTACAGCTTGAACACTGACAAGAGACAACCATTTACACTCACATTCACTGCATGTCTTTGGACTGTGGGAGGAAGCCCCGGACAGACACACTCACACAAGGAGAACATGCAAACTCCACACACCCAAAGCAAAATGTTTTTATTGCAAAATGTAATTTGTTTCCACACTGTGGCCTTGCAACTCAGAATTGCATCAATCTTTTCTTTTATTTTGCTTCTAATGCAGATCCCCCAACACTTAAGAACTGTCATTTTTTTCTGTCTGCAGAAGATGAAATAAATAATGGGAAACTGCATTCACTGAAAGTAAAAACACTCTGCTAGAAAAGACTAAAGCATGACCTCTCTTCCCCTCGCCTTAACACCACTTCACTGATTACTCATTTCTCTTTCACTCTCATGTCTGCCCTTATGAATTGTTGCGCATCTTTCATTAACAGTGTTGCCCTTTTGCGGCAAAGCCAAAATGCCACATGCAAGCTTAAGCAATGTGTTTACGATGTCCTCTTCCTTCTCTCCTAAACCATCCATCCATCCATCCATTTTCTACCGCTTATCCTGTATTTAGGGTCACGGGGGGGCTGGAGCCAATCCCAGCTGTCATTGGGCGAAGGCAGGGTACACCCTGGACAGGACGCCAGTCTATCGCAGGGCCGACATGTAGAGACAAACAACTATTCACGCTCACATTCACACCTACGGGCAATTTAGAGTCACCAATTAACCTATCCCCATCCTGCATGTCTTTGGACTGTGGGAGGAAGCCGGAGGACCCGGAGAGAACCCACGCTTACACGGGGAGAACATGCAAACTCCACACAGAAGGAACCCGGGCCGACCCGGGAATCGAACCCAGGACCCTCTTGCTGTGAGGCGAGAGTGCTACCCACTACACCACCGTGCAGCCCCTCCTAAACCATATTCATGTAAATTCCACACAACTGGATTCCAATATCTGAACAACACGACATGGCATAAATAATAAAACGTGTATCTCTTGCCAAATACACCTTTCATAATACATCAGAAATGCAGTGGGAGGCCAGAGACAGCAACAGTGAAGAAGGAAGCAGAAAAATATACTTTAGCTTTCATGAAGTTCTTACTGCAAAATGGGCATCACCTTGTGTCCTGTAAAACACCTTTGGTTTTGTAAAACCTCCAGTATACAGAGTGCATTTTGGCTTTGCTGAGAAGGTGTGGGGGGAAAAAATATATATTTGGGTTTGTGACTTTGTTGCAGCAGTGGGCTTGATGTTGGTAAAAAGTTCACATCACTGGAAGGTCATTTGCAATACGAAAGTCAACCCCAGCAGAGTATGGTAAAAGGAAGAGTCAAGGAAGAGAGGATTAAGAGGAGGAGGAGGAGGAATTGAAAGGATGAAACGCGGAGGGGTAGGGGAGGAAGAGAAAAAGAGGAGTAGGTTTGTCAGTCTTGTCTCTTAATTGGCTGGAGGTGTACAGAGAACAAAAGACAAACTCAACCAGCCGTGACTTTTCAGATAACCCCTCGTTGCATAAACACTAACCTCCCTGCGCGACACACACACACACACACACACACACACACACACACACACACACACACACACACACACACACACACACACAGGGAAGAAGAAGAAAGTGTGCAGCCTATTGTGCACTCCGTTCAAAGAAATGTCACCTTGGAAGTGCCAGGCAACATAAATACCACAAGCACACTCAGAGGAAAGTCCAAGCACATATCCTTGCACATAGATATTCCAGGAATGGGCATTTATAATTATAAAGATTACATTTAAAAAGCTGTAAAAGAAAAAAAAAAGAGGCTAACTTTGCACACTAGGATTTAAAAATGCAGACATCCAGGGGCTGTTTTTATATTCTCCACCGAGAGTCGTGATAAGCATTCCTTGTAAGAAATGAAAAGGACATTTTCTAAGCCTATCTAATGGAGGAAAAAGTATTAAAAGCACACGATACATTCAGGAGCAAGATTTTACAATTCTATCATGCAGTGAATCTCAAACATAGTTTACCTTTGATTCCAAAGTGACAGATTTATCAAGAAAAAGCACATCATCAAGAGGACGTGTGTGTGTTCTAAGCTGTTCTGATCTGCAACCAGTATTTGCACACCCTGTGCTCATCTGTCGAATAAATCTTGGATTTGCACAATGCAAAGCTGAGGTGCGTAGCCTGAAATGCTTAGTGAACGTGTTTGAGTAAACACTTCCATCAATGGGTGCTTCAAAACGGCTGATGGCATCCTGTCAGAAGTGAGTGTCTCTTGACTGATGTTGGCCTTTGAGTGCTATTGATTTTTCCCGAGTCGTACAAGCATGGAAAATCAACAACACTACTGTGTTCCTGCTCCGTGCAAATCAGACACATGTGCGAGAATGTCAAGTATATACAAACAAATGTACACATACGGGAGCACAATTACAGTGGCCCTTAGTGGTCCAACAGCAGGATGTAACCTTCAAACGGCAATCAATGGAGACAGAGAGACAAAACGGAAGCAAGAAACAGGAGAGAAACGCACCGAAATACAACCTATTGTACTTGACATTTAATCACAATGGGACAAATTATATTCTCGGGCTGTAACTCAGGATTATTTAAATCACTGATTAATCTGTGGATTAGTTATACGATTAATTGCTTAATTTGTCTATCTTGACACCAGTGCTATTGGAGAGGTGGAGGGACTAAATTTGATTATGTTAGAAACAATAATTATACATATAATCATTATTGTAATCATAGTCCTAACGATAACAAAATTATCTCGAAATATTGTGGGGTTTTTAAAAGAAGAAAGAAGGGGCAAATAATTCAGCCACCTTGACGACATATAATCAAATAAACAAGCAACTATAAGCGCTCAAAGTACAAATGTATGTAAGCAACCAAACAACAACTAAAAGGCAAGAGAGAGGAAAAATAGCCAAAAACCCTGTTTTATTTAGTATGATAAATGGTGATAAATCCTGTGATTTTATTATAATAATAATGGATTGGATTTGTATGCCGCTTTACCGGTGATGGTAAACTACCATAGTAGCCACAGCTGCCCTGGGGCAGACTGACGGAAGCATGGCTGCCATCCTGCACCTACGGCCCCTCTGACCTCCACCTCAAACATACCGACCCTCCGAACATTGGCCAACCCGCTCTACCAACTGAGCCACAGTTTGCTATTATGTTTGGCACAGACTAGCTCTACTGAACTAGCCGGTTCAGCCAGTTATGGAAAATCGGTGTCTACACTTCCAATTGAGGAGAGCTTAGTCTATTTGGCCACAAGTAAAGATGTAATGCTTTTTATTATTAAGACGGACGGGCCGCTGAGAAGGCAGATGGATGCAGTTATTGGAACGTCACATGCCAGAAGCTCTGAAAGTTAAATTGTGATCCCTTTCCAAAAACTGTACAACCACGGGGCATGACCAGACGGCGTGTGAATGTAATTGTCGCGAGTGTCCAGTTCCTGCCTCATTTAAAATTGTTGCCAGAAATTAATCCTTTAAACCAAGCAGATCGGTGGACAAGAAAGCGGCGCTCCTCTGTGAGTGACTGGGCCGAGACAAACGGTCACGTGACAAACATTCAATGACACTTGGAATGGACTGCAGGCTGTTTACAGAACCGAGAGGAAAAGAGAGGCTGTAAAAATGTAAATCAGACTATTTGTATAGCAGAAATATGTGTCCCTAGAAACTAAATTTGAATAATTTATATTTGTATTTGCATAGCCCAGCTTGAATAATGGAATTTTAAAAACTCAATTTGAATCACAAAATTTCAGATGTAATGTATGAGTAAGGAAGTGAATTCTAAAAAACTTGAACCTGAATGTCATATTATTGAATTGAATTTAGTTGCTCTGAACCTGTATTTGATCCTCACTGAACCGTTGACTCTATAGACAAGCACTTTCCGTTCTTGCCATTCAAAAAGATGCAGTTTACCGAGTACAGATGCACGTGCAGATTCCCAGAACTCAGGTCCGCGTACATTTTGATATTTTTCAGTTCTCCTTTATTCTACCCAAAATATGCTGGTTTGATAGAGGTGCAGGAAAGATGCCCTGAAACTGGTCAGAGTTTAGAGAGTCATTGCAATTATTTCCTCATTGATTTGACATATCAACCCTATTATTTCAAGTTTGTCCATACGATAAATGGATTGTGGTCAGATGGGAACCAAACATGATCTGAATCACACATAGAGATGACTGGAAGGCTACCAGCATGCTGTTGGCCACAATAAAGATTCAGACCAGATCTAACAAATGATAATAAATGGTGAACAGAGCATGGAAAATATATATAAAATATAGGTCTGTTGAGTTGCAATTAATTATTCAGTTATAGAATTCCATGCTCGTAACAAATCACCTATACATCTCTAAAAGCAGTCCTTCGTATTGCACCATGCATTCCTTGGCCTATTTTCTTGTTGGCGATGTATTCTTCGTAAGATTTCACTCACAGACGACAAGAGGTCAAGACAGGATATGTCAAGTTTAAGTACAGTAAGGCTCGATAAGAGTCTTCAGCCATCAGTGAACAGTGGCATGTTGAAGGAAAGTGGTTGCACCAAATTACTCCGGGAACATCTTTGGTTCTATTTGAAAGGGGCTATTATTACCTTGGGGCCTATTGTCATTTGAAATGATTGCTTAGTCTGTGGTCTTAATCCTGTCCGAATCTGCTATGTCCATAATATGGACAAAAGACCTATCATAAAGTATTTCAACAAACACAGAGGCCATGTGTGCAAATCAGCATCTCTGTGATTTGGGGTTGTTGTTGTTTTGCAAAGTTTTTTGTTTTCTCCATTTCTCCATTGTTTTCCTATTCGTGAATTATTGAGGCTACATTGGCAATTATAAATGAAGGTTTAGCAAGCATTTGGGGTACAAAGCAGGAATATTTTTCATGTAAACTCATTTTTGTCACGCCGGTGAGGTAATGTCTTGTCTTGGGTTTCTGTCTTGTCATTTCCTGTCTTATTTTGAAAATAACTCCCTTCTCGTTTCAGGTCACTTGCCCTTCCTCATGTGTTCCCTGGTCTTATGTCATCCCTGATCCCTGATTGTTGTCACCTGTTGCTCGTTATCCCTCTGTGTATTTAAGTCTGCGTCTCCCCTTGTCTTGTGCCAGTTCGTTATTCGTCTTCTGTCATGTCACGATCCACGTCACGTTCCATGCCACCAGAGTAAGGTAGTTTTTTACGCCAGTTTATGTTTCAAGTCTTGTTTTCCTCCATGTGGAGTGGGTTTTTGTTTATAGTGTTAGTTTAGGTTTTGAATAGTCTTGTTTTCCTGGATCTTTTGTTAGTCGTTTTTGCCCTTGTGGTTTTTCTGTTGATACTTTGTTCTGGCTTTAGTTTTTGGTTTGTATTTATTTAATTATTGAAATAAAGCCTTTTTAAAACTGCTTGCCCTGCATCTGAGTCCTCCCTCCACGCCTAAGCCTGACAGAACGAACTGGCCAGTAAGGACTCAGCAGAGCAGCGGCATTTAAAAACCATGGACTCAGCAGCCTTTTTTTTATGTGGTTCCACATACGAGCTCCGGGAGGCTACCTATAGGCTCCAGTGTCTCCAGGCCGAGCACCGGCATGCCGAAGGAGAGGAGGAGAGGCAGTCGGCCCTGGCGAGGGCCAGGGAGCTGGTTTCTGCCAGCCCGTGGCTCAGGGGCTCATTGCCTGCCTGGGTCAGGGGCTTCCTCCTAACCCCTGATCATCCAGTCCAGGCCTCAGCCACAGCCAAGCATCCCGTCCAAGCCTCAGCCACAGCCAAGCATCCAGTCCAGGCCTCAGCCAAGCATCTAGTCCAGGCCTCAGCCAAGCATCCAGTCCAGGCCTCAGCCAAGCATCCAGTCCAGGCCTCAGCCACAGCCAAGCATCCAGTCCAGGCCTCAGCCATAGCAAAGCATCCCGTCCAGGCCGCAGCCAAGCATCCAGTCCAGGCCACAGCCAAGCATCCAGTCCAGGCCACAGCCAAGCATCCAGTCCAGGCCACAGCCAAGCATCCAGTCCAGGCCTCAGCCACAGCCAAGCATCCAGTCCAGGCCTCAGCCACAGCCAAGCATCCAGTCCAGGCCTCAGCCACAGCCAAGCATCCAGTCCAGGCCTCAGCCACAGCCAAGCATCCAGTCCAGGCCTCAGCCACAGCCAAGCATCCAGTCCAGGCCTCAGCCACAGCCAAGCATCCAGTCCAGGCCTCAGCCACAGCCAAGCATCCAGTCCAGGCCTCAGCCACAGCCAAGCATCCAGTCCAGGCCTCAGCCACAGCCAAGCATCCAGTCCAGGCCTCAGCCACAGCCAAGCTTCCAGCCCAGGCCTCAGCCACAGCCAAGCTTCCAGCCCAGGCCTCAGCCACAGCCAAGCTTCCAGCCCAGGCCTCAGCCACAGCCAAGCTTCCAGCCCAGGCCTCAGCCACAGCCAAGCTTCCAGCCCAGGCCTCAGCCACAGCCAAGCTTCCAGCCCAGGCCTCAGCCACAGCCAAGCTTCCAGCCCAGGCCTCAGCCACAGCCAAGCTTCCAGCCCAGGCCTCAGCCACAGCCAAGCTTCCAGCCCAGGCCTCAGCCACAGCCAAGCATCAAGTCCAGGCCACAGCCAAGCATCAAGTCCAGGCCACAGCCAAGCATCAAGTCCAGGCCACAGCCACGCATCCAGTCCAGGCCACAGCCACGCCTCCAGTCCAGGCCACAGCCACGCCACCAGTCCAGGCCACAGCCACGCCACCAGTCCAGGCCACAGCCAAGCCTCCAGTCCAGGCCACAGCCAAGCCTCCAGTCCAGGCCACAGCCAAGCCTCCAGTCCAGGCCACAGCCAAGCCTCCAGTCCAGGCCACAGCCAAGCCTCCAGTCCAGGCCACAGCCAAGCCTCCAGTCCAGGCCACAGCCAAGCCTCCAGTCCAGGCCACAGCCAAGCCTCCAGTCCAGGCCACAGCCAAGCCTCCAGTCCAGGCCACAGCCAAGCCTCCAGTCCAGGCCACAGCCAAGCCTCCAGTCCAGGCCTTAGCCACAGCCAAGCTACCAGTCCAGGCCTTAGCCACAGCCAAGCATCCAGCCCACGCCTCGGTCTCTGGCCTCCAGTCGGCGGTCCGGTCGACACCTGCCAGTGGCCTCCAGTCGGCGGTCCGGTCGACACCTGCCAGTGGCCTCCAGTCGGCGGTCCGGTCGACACCTGCCAGTGGCCTCCAGTCGGCGGTCCGGTCGACACTCTCCAGTGGCCTCCAGTCGGCGGTCCGGTCGACACTCTCCAGTGGCCTCCAGTCGGCGGTCCGGTCGACACTCTCCAGGGGTCTCAAGTCGGCGGTCCGGTCGACACTCTCCAGGGGTCTCAAGTCGGCGGTCCGGTCGACACTCTCCAGGGGTCTCAAGTCGGCGTTCCGGTCGACACTCTCCAGTGGTCCTCAGTCGGCGGCCCGGTCGACACCGGCCATTGGTCTTCAGTCGGCGGCCCGGGCGACACCAGTCCGGGTGGAGGATCGTCTGGCACCAGCCCGGACAGAGGACCGTCCCACGCCTGCTCCACGCAGCCCCCGGGAGGTCCGCTCGTCACCCGTTCCTGTCCAGACGGGGGACCGTCCTACGCCTGCTCCACGCAGCCTCCGGGAGGTCCGCTCGTCACCCGTTCCTGTCCAGACGGGGGACCGTCCGACGCCTGCTCCGCGCAGCCTCTGGGAGGTCCGCTCGTCACCCGTTCCTTTCCAGACGGGGGACCGTCCTACGCCTGCTCCGCGCAGCCCTCGGGAGGTCCGCTCGTCACCCGTTCCTGTCCAGACGGGGGACCGTCCGACGCCTGCTCCGCGCAGCCTCCGGGAGGTCCGCTCGTCACCCGTTCCTGTCCAGACGGGGGACCGTCCTACGCCTGCTCCGGGGAGCCTCCGGGAGGTCCGCTCGTCACCCGTTCCTGTCCAGACGGGGGACCGTCCTACGCCTGCTCCACGCAGCCTCCGGGAGGTCCGCTCGTCACCCGTTCCTGTCCAGACGGGGGACCGTCCGACGCCTGCTCCGCGCAGCCTCCGGGAGGTCCGCTCGTCACCCGTTCCTGTCCAGACGGGGGACCGTCCTACGCCTGCTCCGCGCAGCCTCCGGGAGGTCCGCTCGTCACCCGTTCCTGTCCAGACGGGGGGCCGTCCGACGCCTGCTCCGCGCAGCCTCCGGGAGGTCCGCTCGTCACTCGTTCCTGTCCAGACGGGGGGCCGACCTACGCCTGCTCCGCGCAGCCTTCGGGAGGTCTGCTCGTCACCCGTTCCTGTCCAGACGGGGGGCCGACCTACGCCTGCTCCGCGCAGCCTTCGGGAGGTCCGCTCGTCACCCGTTCCTGTCCAGACGGGGGACCGTCCGACGCCTGCTCCGCGCAGCCTCCGGGAGGTCCGCTCGTCACTCGTTCCTGTCCAGACGGGGGGCCGACCTACGCCTGCTCCACGCAGCCTCCGGGAGGTCCGCTCGTCACCCGTTCCTGTCCAGACGGGGGGCCGACCTACGCCTGCTCCACGCACCCTCCGGGAGGTCCGCTCGTCACCCTTTCCTGTCCAGACGGGGGGTCGTCCTACTCCTGCTCCACGTCGCCTTCCTGAGCGGCCCCGTCGGCTAGGTCGCCCTCATGCCCGGCCTCCTGAGCGGCCCCGCCCACTAGGTCGCCCCCATGCCCGGCCTCCTGAGCGGCCCCGCCCGCTAGGTCGCCCTCATGCCCGGCCTCCTGAGCGGCCCCGCCCGCTAGGTCGCCCTCATGCCCGGCCTCCTGAGCGGCCCCGCCCGCTAGGTCGCCCTCATGCCCGGCCTCCTGAGCGGCCCCGCCCGCTAGGTCGCCCTCATGCCCGGCCTCCTGAGCGGCCCCGCCCGCTAGGTCGCCCTCATGCCCGGCCTCCTGAGCGGCCCCGCCCGCTGGGTCGCCCTCATGCCCGGCCTCCTGAGCCCCTCCACCTGGCCCCCTCCACCCACCCTACGTATCATGGACCATGGGGACATCTGGGATCTGTCCCTTAAGGGGGGGGTACTGTAACGCCGGTGAGGTAATGTCTTGTCTTGGGTTTCTGTCTTGTCATTTCCTGTCTTATTTTGAAAATAACTCCCTTCTCGTTTCAGGTCACTTGCCCTTCCTCATGTGTTCCCTGGTCTTATGTCATCCCTGATCCCTGATTGTTGTCACCTGTTGCTCGTTATCCCTCTGTGTATTTAAGTCTGCGTCTCCCCTTGTCTTGTGCCAGTTCGTTATTCGTCTTCTGTCATGTCACGATCCACGTCACGTTCCATGCCACCAGAGTAAGGTAGTTTTTACGCCAGTTTATGTTTCAAGTCTTGTTTTCCTCCATGTGGAGTGGGTTTTTGTTTATAGTGTTAGTTTAGGTTTTGAATAGTCTTGTTTTCCTGGATCTTTTGTTAGTCGTTTTTGCCCTTGTGGTTTTTCTGTTGATACTTTGTTCTGGCTTTAGTTTTTGGTTTGTATTTATTTAATTATTGAAATAAAGCCTTTTTAAAACTGCTTGCCCTGCATCTGAGTCCTCCCTCCACGCCTAAGCCTGACAATTTTAAGGTCTTAAAAATGACATGTTAATAACCAATGTTGTTAGAGACAGAGGGAACTTCATGTGCTTGCTCTCTCTCCTACACCAGGAGTTCTCAACCTTTCGTAACTTAAGGCCCAATTCTGATTGTTGAATTTTCCTAATACATAAGATACAAATATAGGATGACAAAAAAAAGAAAAGTGGGAATCGTTGGCGATGAAAAATGAAGCCGAAGAAGAAGTGCCAAAACCTGCAGTTCCTTAAATGGCCACTTGAAGCTGGCTCTAAAAGCGAGTCAATCCCCAGAGACCCCCATGTTATAATGCTAAACTATTCAGCAGGAATAAACATGTTAACAGCCTGGTATGAACAAATGTTTTTACACAACTCACCCATTTAAATTAAATGAAGGCTTAAAGTTGGGTATAATTAAGGGTGTGGTCACTTTCGGAGAAGGATGGGTACCGTCTCAGGTCTAGCTGCTAGATGTCTATGCTGCATCACCCAGGCACACCTAGCTCCACTGACGATCCATATCTTTGTCCATTTTTAAAGTTAAACTGTCTTTGCTGCTCCGCGTTGAGCTTCACAGCGGCTCTTCAGACACCTGGGTTATGTCACCTCTCCAAATTCTTTCGCGCAGAGCAAAAACGTATATATCTATAACTAGCTTCCTCCTCATGTCTGTAGGGCAACCGATGCTGACCATCTGGAGGGTTTCTTTTTAAGAGCATCAACAGATACAGAACATCTTTGGGTAAATATTGCTACAAATATGTGCCCGCATGCCTTTGGAAAAGAGAGATTAATACCAAAACAATTTCAGTCGAATGTCAGATTCAATTTGTTTTTTTCTAGTGTGGTGTTTGAACAAAGACAATTTGTATAAATACAGGGATTTTACTCAGGTTTCAAGACAATTTATAAAAAAAAATTAAAAAAAATCAATAATCCAAATGCCTCCTCACAGCAGGCCCTCTTTCAATAAACGTTCATCATTTATGCAGCCAAACAGCAACGACACAAGGATGTGCTTCTCATACATATGCACACTGTTTTCATGAAAGGGTCAGTGATTTGTTTTTGAGTTTTAAAGGAGTCATAACCTGGTTTTATACGTATCCAGCCCCCCTTGGATCGCTTTGGATCAATTCGTAAAACTTATTAGAAAAAAAAAAAAAAAAATTTAATCAAACATTGAGCTTGTTCTGACCCTTTTTCGTACCGCGATTTTATCACGCGAGATTACGCGCAAGGTTTTGACTGGTCCGGATGTGCATTGTATAATATGTAATGAGGCGCGCGTTGATTCGCCGCAGGAAGGACAGAGCCGGGGGGGCTTGCCTGCATGCAGACTCCAAAACATAAACAGCCCCCTGTCATGGCGCACACAATAAATGACGAACCTTACGGAATTCAGGCATTTATGTACGAACCAGAGTCGGAGTCAGGTAGCGGACGGGGCGGGGTTGGGTGGTGAAAGAGGGGTGGGCTTATGCAAGTAGCCTCCACGGTGACGTCACCGTAGGCGCAGAATCAAAATCTCGTGCTTTAGGAATGCACACCCTTGTGTGCTATTCCTGTTCAAAAAAGAGCAGAAGTGAAAAAACGGCGCCACTTTCAAACTCCAGCCTTTCAGGCAAGTTTCAACTGAGGTCAAACACAGATATGCATGTTTTAACAAGAGAAATTGCGAATTCCTGGTGATGACTCCTTTAATTCCCTCAAGACTGTGTGTGTGTGTGTGTGTGTGTGTGTGTGTGTGTGTGTGTGTGTGTGTGTGTGTGTCTGACAGTGATGTGACCAAGTTTCTATTTTAATCAGACAGATACAGATCTGGGTTAGGGTCCAGGTTTTTAGGGAAACACACCACATATGGACCTGCATATTTGATTGATTAGGCGAATGTGCGGTTTGTGTCGAGGAAAAGTGTGTTTGAAAGGCAGTACCTGAGGGCAGCAGGCAGTCCAAAGGCGTCAACGCTTCATCCATGGCCAGGATTCACAGGAGCCCGTCATCAATGAGTCGACTCCCCTAAACCAGGACAGACACTGTTGTTATGCCTCTTGTTTTTGTTCTTTTGCTTTAAACCGATGAAAGGTAATGATTTTCCAACTTGTCTCTAGCTGTTTATCTTCCTGTGGGCTAATTATTCCCTCTTAAACAAGCAGACTGAACACCAACAACGCTAACATGCAAACATGAGCACGATGACAACATGAATCACTGTGTAACTCACTAATATTGACAGAAGGGTGACAAATAAATGTTTATTTGTTATCGTATAATGTGCCAATTATTTTTCTTAACCCATTTAATGATTAGTCATTTGACAGATTATAAATCTGCAATTATTTTGATCATTGATTAATAGTGTCATATCACTCAAGTTGCATGTGTCAGATATGAAAGTAAATGTAATATTTGTTGTTCGACACGAAAGGCAATTTGAAGCAATAATTCATAATAACAATTTTTGTTTGCTAAATGCCAGGATGGATAAATTCACAATCAATATAAAGAATAAACAGAGTAGTTTATCATTCTCTGCAGACTAACAGTAAACCTCTAATGCCAAATTGATACAATAATAACTGAAATTATCTGATAAACAACCTTTTTACACTGAACAAAAACATTCAAAAACATGTTTTATAATATTAAATCTAACTCGAAAGTATTACTTCTGCCACTATGAAACATAGTTGAGCAAACAAAAACATGAGGCAGAGCCTAATACAGCTTTACCATCCAACTAGCAGAGAACAGAGAATCAGACAGCAAAGACATTCACAATAATAACTTCTTCATAATAACCTCTTTTTGTTCCTCCCTTCAGTAATTACAGTCCTTCCTCCTTCCTACCCCAGGCACACTTAACCCAGTCAAGTCTATTTCCCCACGTTAACAAACAGAACCTTATCAATTATTAACATAAGTATATCTGCTGCTACACTGGACTATATTCAATGTGCAATGAGCATTAAAGTGCAATGAGCTGGTTCTGAATATAACTGATTTTAATCACAAACTGCCAACAACCATACATCATGAAGCCAGTCCTGCAATATAAAATAATGTGAATTGGGTTAACATTGATTGTTTTGATGTTTCTCCACATTTAACTGGGTTAAAAGTGGTCAACTATTAACATCTGCTGCTACGGGTATCACACAGTAATGTGCAAAGTATTTGAAAATATTAAATGGAAACCAGTTAGACTGATTTCCTGCAGGGTCGACCACATTGTGCGCTGTATTAATGCATACGCCGGCTCAATGCACCAGTCCACGACGGTGTGTCAGGCATTAGTGGACACTTCACAACACTTTCGCCGCGTTAACGCAGCTGTGTGCGAATGTAAGGCGAGCCGGTTGGGCAAAGAGCCCCGCTGTTTCCCGACGCCCACGGATAAAACGGTAAACACACGTCGACACTATACTTCACTACCAACACGCCGACTTCACATTTTAAACCCGACATTGCTTCGTTTTTGAAAATATTCGCTAAAAACTCACAGAATGAAGCGACTTCCGGCACCGATGATGTAAACAGTCAACAAGAGCGCAGGGAGCTCACCGTCAACCCAGCATGAGTGGTGAGTGTTTCTTATGGGGACCCCTAGGGGTCAAAAGTGGTAACGCGCTTTCTTTGTACATTGCTCCTAAAGCAGTGTTGTTCAAAGGCAGTCCCAGCAGAGGAGTCTCTAGGGTTCTCCTGCAAATTGAGACATAGTTTGATTCCACTCTTGTTTGTTTTTTTTTACAGTGGAAGTTGTTCTGTTCCCGTGACTGCTTCCACTATTTACAGTCACCACCATTATGTGCCCCATTACAACATGGGTATGAACAGATGTCCAGTTTAATATCAAATAAACAAAATATGAATTAAATTATCCAGTACAGGCAGTAGAATACATCTTATAAAATCGGCTCTGCTGGTCTCAATGTGGTTATGATTTGGAGGTGTATGTGAATTTTAAAATCTTTAAAAAAAATCAATAGCCTCTGACACAGATCTGCCTTAGCACGACTGACTCATACATGATGAACCTTTTATTGAAGGAAACTATTGGAATGTTTAATTCAAATTTACTTTAATGGAAAATTAACAGTTGGGTCATTAGATGCTTCACTGATCCACCTCCGCAGGGAGAACTACCAGGTCTTTAGCCTTCACTGTAGCTTAACAAATGTACTACAAGGTGGATGAACCAGAACCTTCCTCTGCCATCCTGCTGTCTGAAAGGGGGACGATGAAAACTGACACCAAAACAGTCGTGCATTTCTTCAATATCATCAGACTATTGCTCCTTTCCTCTGAAGACACTGAGGTCATGGATGTGTATTTTATTTGAGTTTGAACCTAGGAGGTATTACTCTCATGTGGTATTTTATAGGTTTAGAATCCGCTATTTAAAAAAAAAAAGTCATATTATTTATGCTCGTGAGCGTCAGAGCCACAATCCAGGATGAAACAACCAAAATCCAGGAGTACATCAGGAAGCAAGAAGTGATGACCTGCTAAATGAATATATCACAGCAGGATGAGGAGGAAGAGGGGGAACCATCATGGGAGGACAAGCCCCTGAACAGCATGTACCTCCGACAGATAGAAGAAGTGGCTGATATGGAGAAATCATACCAGTAGCTAGAAAAGCCTTAAGGACAACACTGAGGCACTTATCATGGCAGCACAAGAACAGGCGCTGAGAACAAGGTCAATAGAAGCCACGGCCTACCACACCAGCCTGTGCAAAATGTCCCAGACACAGTCCAGCACATAACAGCAGGATGACGCAGGCAGTACGGCATACATGGAGCACCATAACCAAGTGGCTGGCATTGTGTTAAGGAACATCTGTGCTGAGTATTATAGGCTGAGAGTCCCGAGGTCATGGCGGCCGATGGCTAACCAACTGGACATTGTGGTGGTGGACAAACAGAGAACAGGAGCTATCTCAAGTGACAGCAACATCAGGAAGAAGGAACGTGAGAAATTCAAAAAATACCAAGTGCTTGAATAGGAGCTAGAAAAGATGTGGAGAGTAAAGACATCAGTGGTACTGGTGGTAATCAAAGCATTCTGGGCTGTTACCCCCAAACTGGGACAGCGGCTCCAGCAGAATCCAGGATCAACATCCGAGATCTTTGTCCTAGAAGAGTGCAGTCCTAGGAACAGCTAAGATACTGAAGAAGCCTCAGGCTCCAGGCCTCTGAGGACCAGAGCTTAAAACCGGAAACACAAGACCGCCCATGGGATGAGTAGACATTTTTATTTTATTTTATGTGACTACTTTTAGTGTCATTCAAATAACCAAAAGATGACATTTTCACTAAATTGGAGCAATTATTTTTCAATGACTTCAAATGTAATGAATATGGCCCGAGACTTTCTGACTGGTGCTTATCATTCACACACTGGAGAAATAATTTAATCAACCAAATCATTCATGAATGATATAAAAGTTAGGACATGAGTGATATACAGTAAATCTCAATGCCAAAGATAAAAAAAAAACTTTGAAATGATGCACAATTAATAATCTATAGCATATCACTCACTCATCCACAGACAGCATGCAGCTGGACGTACACGCAGACACACACACACACACACACAGACACACCAAAAAATGCAGGCAAATCAGAATTCTCACCCACAACATGCACAAGCAAAAAACACACACAGGTAAACAAACATCGTGATGGCGTATGCTTCAGATATCTTCAGACAGCAGGAGAAGCAGCGCAAAGCAAGAAACCAAATCTCTCTCAAGGTGAATCCACTCCGGAGGCTCGTTAAAGCAAACGCTCTCTCATCAATCAGTGCTCGTCCTGTCTCCCAGACACACTGCACATGTGGGGGGGGGGGGGGTTTACACACAGTTTTGCATGGGCATGTATAGGCTGCACACACACATGCTTCCCTCAGATGCATGGAAGTCATTCATTCTGTGGGCATGCATTATAAATACATCAATGCATAAATTCCGGGTTGAGTGCATTCTTCATTGGAAGGGATTTTTTTTCTTTTTCTTTACAAGGCTACACCACCTGAATGTTTGAACAGATCTCTCTCTTTTCTCTGCATTCACCAGCTCACCTTTTCCTTGTCCATCAATCTTTCCAACATTTAACCCTTTCCTTCTTCATGTTTGTGCACCTTTCCTATCGTCGTGTTTTTCTCTCACTCTCCCATAAAATTAGGACCCAGCTTTTTCCTCCTTTCTGTTTGGAATTTCCAAATATGATATTTTTTTTGCTATTTAGGGGAAGGACATGGGTGAGCAAGAAAAAGTAGGTCATTGGTGGTAAAGACCGAGTTATTACGTTCATTGGGCCAGTCATTAAAAACTGCTGTACGGCCAAACTCTGTTCAAACCCACAGATTTATATTTATTCAAATATTATTTAAATGCTGTTGTACCAAACACACCATGCTGAATTGTGAGGGGAAACGTGTTTAAAATGTAGCACACAACTAATATTTCTACTCGATGGAATGGTGCAGTCACTTTTTTTGTTAAACATCATAAAGCTTCGATGAAGAGTTGGAATAAGCAGATATGTGAGTTGTTTAACCTTTAATATTTAATGTACAGGAGTGTTAGCCTAATAGCCATCTTCTCATGTGGCTGTTTTTAGAACAGCAGATAAGACTATTTACCAGAACTATTCTTTGAAACAAGAGGGGGAAGCTGGAAGTGGATTAGACGGCAGTTTCCCATACCTCCACATGATTTCTGTCGATTAAAAAGGTGGCTCACTGAGTGTGTACCAGGCGGAATGCTTATTGCAGCAGCCCGGATGCAGGTCCAGCCCATTGCTCTCTCTCTCCCTCTCTGCCTGTCCTGTCTGGCTCTCTCTCTCTCCCTTCCTATCAAATAAAGCAGAAATGGCCAAAAAAACTAATGAGACGCCCGAGCCACATTTAATGCACGGCATGAAAATTATCACAGCTGGCAGACGGTAATACCACAGAATAAGCGTACCTCTGCCAGGCGTTCAATTTCCGTCTTTCTTTCTACCGTGCAAGGTAATATAATAAAAGTGTATCACAATCTCCTGCCATTAGCATTTTAATTCTCTCTCTGTCTCTCTCTCTCTCTCTTTGCAGAACATTGTAGTAGGTCTCTAGGTTTTTTGCTATCTATCTTATGCAGCTAATTACCTTCATTATTTCAGCACACCAGATCCAGGAAGGGGCCGCTGCCAATTTTTTTTCTCACCTGCAATAAACAGGGTGGTTATGTAAGGTCACAAACGGCACCGCCAGTTGCTAAAGCCGAGACAACCCTGTCGTTTCCTCTCGAACGACCACCTGTTTAAAAGAGGAGCAACTGGTGGGAACTATCGCCTCGGACAATTTTTATTTCATTTTCTCCTCAAGGTCATATCGCAGTGAAGCCAGAGCGTTTCAATTTAAATGCCTCCTACTGGCAAATACACGGGTCACATGACAGCGTGACCCTGCTCACCCCCCCTACACCTGTTATTGGGACAGATAATAAAATAACAAAAAGGGAGACACTGACATGCAAATTCAGACCCACTCTCCTGCTTTTATGCACCCTTTCTCCTTTTTAATACTGCCATTACTTTAACTCCTGTCTGTCATTTCTTTTTCTCCTCACAAACGCACCTTTCACTTTGTCTCCTTTATTCCTTTTTTTATCTGCCTTCTTCCCCCTCCCGCTACCTTTATGTCTCTTCCTTTTGTTTTTATCCTCATTGTATCT
This sequence comes from Chelidonichthys spinosus, assembly GCA_029853015.1. Lineage (NCBI taxonomy): Eukaryota > Metazoa > Chordata > Actinopteri > Perciformes > Triglidae > Chelidonichthys > Chelidonichthys spinosus. Next base: position 11,802,990 of record CM056837.1, read on the forward strand.
CTGCTCTTTTCCATCACGCTCTTGGGTTTTGTATTCGCGCAACATTGGATTTCACTCTTTTTTTTTTTTTTTGTGACATTTGAGAAAGGTGGATCACAGCTCAAACGACCCGGTTCAGGTTACTCCGGGGATCATACAGCTCTGCTCAGTTTGGCTACAGTTTTAGTTGCTGGGGGTATGTGCTGCCGAATTAGGGCTAAGTAGGGCATTTTTCTTTTTCATGTGCCAGCGATGATGACCCATTTTAGTTAGGAATGAACAAGACACAAGAGCAAAGGAGGACAGCCTCTTTTTTAGTTGTTTTGAGTCTCCTGCTGTCATGGTCACGGAGGTAAAATCAACAGCGCAATCTGCCACATGGAGGAGGGATTTCTCTCTCAAAGCCAACAAATGGCCCTCAGCGGAGAGAGACAGGGCTTAGATTACTGGAGGTGTACCTCAGCTTGGAGGAATGGTCACTGAGAGCAAGGAGGGCACATTACATGTGATTGGACCCAGGATGTCAAAGTTGTCCACTCTTTTAACTCCAATACATTGAGATGGTGGTGATTATCAACTTGGCAGCTCCTTCCCTGTGGCATTCTCTTGCTGTACTGTGCTTAATACCCCCACAGGCTTCCTGTCATACATCCAGACCAAAACTGGTGGACTTCCTTTTAGCAATAACATCCCTGCCTCGGGGCTGGTGTCCCTCACCTGCCTGTCCAGGAGCGGGATAAAGACCGACCTTGAGTGTGGGGTGGCACCACTCCAGCGGCGAGTATAAACTCATATCTGTTGAGCAAGCCAATGGATGTGCCCTTAAGAGAGGAGTGTGGGCTGGCAGCTTAGTGCTAGACAGTCATATTTTTTCCTCCTTCCCCACATGAAGCTGAAAATGAGCTCTATGGGTTATTAATCACTCACGCAGCTGATTCTACACATCTGTCCTGAGGGCCTGCAAGCCACCAGGGTGTACATTAGTGGAAGGTGTATAGGGTTTAAAGTGTTTGGATAGGGGTGTGGTGGAAGTCTATCATCCGAAAAATGAATATTTCCATATGTGGATGCTGCAACCCTTAAGGCAGAGTTCTGTGAAGGCCGGGATCACAAAGTTGGAGTAAAAGCTCTCTCACTTAGTGGTAGAGGACGGGGGAAAAAACAAAAAACTAGACGTCCCAGAAACCGCTGCAGGGGTTCATGGGGGAGCTGCTGTGGGGCCCTGCCAGGCGCTGTGAGGGATGCTGCAGATGGTGCCTGACGATGCCACAGGGGAGGACATTTCTGAACTCCCCGCGGTGCACATAGCAGCAGAAACTGGGGTTTGGCAGGGGGGAACGGAAGCAGTGCTGCATACCAGGCTTATGTGGGACAAACACAGACAGAGGACTTGTCATATGTGAAGGTCCTGAAGAGAGGGACAAAGCTTTTTCCACCAGTATAGATGGAAACATCGGCGCTGGAGGAGAGGAGGAACCTCTCCACACACAACAACCTGTAGGAAGAGTGAATGTCTGTTACATATAGGTATATATTGACTGTCTGCATCCCATACTCAGTGATGATTGTTTCCTTCAGCTGACAATGTGGATTTCTGGTGCCTTATGTCTTTCTCTGTGTTTGTGTGTGTGTGTGTGTGTGTGTGTAAGAGAGAGAGAGAGTTAGAGCTGTAAATATGAACAAAATCAAATATATTATATTCTGATTCGATAAAGTAATAAGGTAACATTGATATTGAGATGTCTCCTTATGATGTATCTATTAGCTATTGATGTTTTCAGTTTAATGTAAACTAGGGGAGCAGGGTGCTGTGGCTGACTAAAGATCGAACAGGAAAAAAAAAACCTTTCATATTCTCTCCTAACACGAGGATATATATTAAATGGATATGTGACAAACGATAAGTAAGATATATCTCACATATCTTCTCTATCATTCTCTTGGATATTTCATGAAAAGCCATCATTTTGTGCCTCCACCCTCGTCTCACTATCTCTCTCTCTCTCTCTCTCATACACACACACACACACACCCCATCTAACTTTCCCTGGTGCTCTCTCTTTCTGCCTTTAAACTTCCTTCCCCCATTAAAACACCATTGATCCTCCCCCCCCCTCCTGCCCAGTCTCTTGGGTTCCGTGTTGTCTAAACACACAGGCCAACAGAAACTCTGACAACGGATCAATCAGTTTAATGAATGAAGTGCCGAACTGACTCTCCACTACCATTCCTCTGAAGCACTCTTTGCAGACCCCCTCCCATCTTAACGCTCTTTCCTGTATCACCGCATTTTTTTAAACCACTTGGAATCTCCCGTCCCTGACTTACTTCAGGGTTCAGAAAGTGCAAAGTCTCGCAAATTGTGAGAGAAATATGAGAAAAAGAGTGCAGCTTCCACGGAGAATCATGGAGGAGCACAGAAACCCATACAATCTTAAAGTGATCGCTGACTCACAAACGTTGACGAGTCAAAAGACAGTATTGTTTCAGAATGCATTATCATTATTTTATTCAGCAGGAAGCCGGCTGTAACTGCGGCGCTCGCATGCATACTGAATTAGTCTCGATGCCGCCTGTCGTTTAGCGATAATCGCACAACATTTCTTACAGTAGCTTTTGCGAACCCTGAGTGACGTGTAATTACCCGGGAGTGAGCAACACTGCTGTGTTATGAAGAATACAAGTGCACAAATCAAATGAATCTCTGACAACAGCTCTCCCGACGCTGACGGCCTCCTGGGAGGGCTATTTGTGATTCCCATGCTTCTCTTACTTTTTCTTTTCTCTTTCATTGACGAAGAACACATGAAAGACGCTCATTCTTTTTCTTTCTTTTTAACACCGAATGGAGCAGTGTAATCTCAGGAGAGGTTTTTTTGTTTTGTTTTCGGGGTTATTTGTGTGTTTACGTATGTCGGAGTATGGGAGCACTCTCTGTGGGATGTTCTTCATACAGCAAGTGTTACCACAGAGAAAAATACCACAGTGTTACAGTACATTTTGCTTACCTTTCAGAACTCACAGCACAGTGGCTGCATGTGGAATTTACTGTTAAGAAACACACTCTATTGATCTATTGTGTTTTTGAGGGAAGTGATGAGAAAGGGAAATACTCAACATTTCTGTTGTGTAGATCCGTGTGCTGTTTTTCTTCACCATCACGTAAGCATCTATTCTGGTTTGTTACATTGCGTTTATTCAAATAGCTGAGGTTCCTTTACTAAGTGCAGGCTGATTTTCTGTGCCATTTGGGTTCCCCTTAATCCAAATCCCCAGTCACCGTTGCACTGGACTCTGGGAAGCCCTAAGTAAAAGTAATTGAAGCCTTTTCAAATGGTTCAAGGTTCGGATCATATTTCAGAACATGGGATGGACTGATGGACCAAAATTCAGCAAACCTACTTTTTCAAGGTCCTTTTATTTACGGATGTCAGTTTTTTACAGTGTATATTCCTTTGAAGCTGTGTCCGGCTGCACACCCACACTTTCTATTCAGTAAGTAAATTCCAAATACCTAAAACGACATTTACCATTTGAACTTGAGTGGAGAGGATGAGGGTCATGTGCCTTGCCCAAGGCCTCTCTTTAAATGACCCCTTTTCATGTTGGATAAAGAAAGTCCTCCTCTTCCCCTGCCCATATTTTCACAGCTTGTCCGGGGATTCGAACTGGTAATCTCCCGGTTCCCGAGCTCAGGTCTCTAATCTTGTAGTGCAAGTGTTAGTGCTGCCCGCATTTATGTGTAAAAAAAAAAGTATCAGGCTAAAAAGCAGGGACTTTCGGAATTCCACCGGTTTCAGCACCAGGGAGAACTTGTGACAAAATAGCAAAGAAATAACTTTGGTCTTCATAAATATGTCCCGAGGCCACGGCTTTAATCTTTGATCAGTTTGTACTCACACAGCTTTAAACTCGAAGTTGGAGACTTTTTAGCTTAGTTTAGGAGGTGTCTCTTTCCCTTCACTTCCAACATTGTCTGAAAAAAGAAACTAAAAATACACTGGATGTGGCTGCACTGCAACATAAAACAGATTCCCAGTCAGAGAAAGAAACCAAAAGCAAAAGAGCAAGTGAAACTTTGCACCTTGATGCCATGGCTGTCATTCAGAACAGCTTTTGAGTGTGTTTTTTTTCTCTTTTTTTTCTTTTCAATGACAACAAAAAACAAATGCATCTGTTTCATCAGAAATCAATACATGTTACATTGTATAAAGACTTAAGGGTCAAGTATCATAATGGGTTGTTATTGCTGGTCACTCAATAACATTTCAAGGATCGTAGTATATTATAGCTCCTACTATTAATAAGTAAAAGATTATTGTTTTTATTTATTTTTATTTTTATTAAAAAAAACATTTCATTAGATATGCAAGAACAAGAAAATCCCTCTTTATTTTAATGTATTTACCTGTACTTATGCTATAAAAGCTGATTACAATGCAGTATGTTTACAGTACACTATAAACAAGAGCATCATAAAAAGTGTCGCCAAAAACAAGGCAGTGGAACTCAACAGTTGTCTGTCCATGCTTTCTCTCCAGCACACACTCTCACCCACCCATACACACTTGAATCTTAATTCTGCAGTTGTTTAAGGAGGATAATAAGGTTATTGCTCCTTCCACTTCATAAATAGGAGCTCTGGATTAAGTCAGCGTTCAATGATGACATCATTACAAAGAGCGAAGGATTATTGGGGTTTAGTAAGCGTGTCCGCGATGTTTATTCAACGTGTGTGCTCACCTCGGGAGTCTCTTGTCTCCATCAGTAGGGGAAACTAATTCAAATTTGCCTTTTGGTTTGGTGTTATTTGGTTTTGGTTGCACCTGGACGTCCATTTCAAGTGGGGTTTTTGAGTATCGGCCCATAGAAATGCACCCCACAGTATTTGCCAACTTTGTTTTAGTTAATAATCTGTATTTACTACATATAGTATTTGGTAGTGAATATTTTCCATTTAGTTTGGGAGCAGGTATTTGTTATAGAAGCAACGCTTGGGTAAGAAATTGGAGTTAGAAAACATATTATTTAGTCAGCTAAATCAGGCAAACATCAGGCATTCAGGTCAGGACAAACAGAGATCGGAGGGAGTGGTGGAAATTAAAGAAGAGAGAAGATCCTTGATTGAGTCCCTGTCTAAACTTTAAACTGAGGTCAAATCCCCCTTAATTTCATCACCCCGTTGTTTCATGCATTGTTGTGTAGCAAGTTTAACCTGAAGAATGGAGGGGATCGTTAACAGGAGTTTATTACAGCTCCATTGGTAGTCCAAAATATACACTGAAGATGATGGGTGATTACAATTTAGCCTGGAGGCTTTGAATGGACGGGGCTTGGGAGATTAACCTTGTTTAAATAGCGTTATAGTCACTTTTATGATCTTATATTAGAAGCAATCGTCTCAAGGTTTATTGTGCATTTCATAGTCTTCTTTTATATTAAGAATGTTTTATTTCTGTTTTTAATGAAATTTTAAAATACAGCTCATCTTAGGAAGCGATGGATACAGGCAGAGATAGAGGAGAAGGAACAAGGGCAGACAGAGAGGGAAAAAAGGAATTAAGAGAGAAAGGAACAAAGGAAGGAAGGGAGTCGGGAGAGGAGGGGAGAGATTTCTTTTGTCAGACACAGAGTAGAATAGATTACCCTGCAAGAGCTGCTGTTGGGGCTGGATTTAACCTACAAGCAATCTTCCTGGAGAGTGTCTGCATGTGTGTGTGTGTGTGTGTGTGTGTGTGTGTGTGTTTGTGTGTGTGTGTGGCGTACTCTGCTCTGCAGTCTCTTGGGGGCAGCTCTTTTATCCCTCAGCACAACATACCACACACAGGCTTCACTCCATTCTTTTTTCTCCCTTAGTCTTTCTCACAAATGCAAAAACACACACTTTACACACTTTCTTAAGTTGTCCGGTTACACTTTCTCACACACAAACGGTTTTCTCTCGCACAGACCCCAAATTCTTTCATTTTTATTTATTTTTTTAATGTGACATGCATTCTTACACTTTGCAGATTGGTAGAATCTAATTATCCTCCATCCAAAAAATGTCTTGTAACACAGTGGAGGAAATCTGTGAAAACCATTTGGAACAGAAACATGCCTTTGAAGGAGTGTTGTGTACTTAGCTATTTTGCTGATATTTTGCAATAGACTTTGTGTGTTTTTGGTTTGCATCATTTATCCAATGCATAGTAGTTGGGAAGCAGTTTAAGTATAGGGCAGTGTAAATATAGTTGTAATAATTGATGTGGACATTGATACTTGTCAGCAGACAGTTAGTATCTTCTCAGACTGGTGTGTTAGGAAACTGATGCATTTTGAAGTATTTTCCATTGAGAATCAATAAAAAACAGAAACCCTGAGCCGAACAGAATCTACCATTTGTCAGTAAGTGCCCTTGAGCAAGGCATTGCATCCCAACAGACAGAGTTTGGTTCAAATCAAATCGGACATACATAATTTGAGTAACACCAACGCTAACCTACTTATGTATTCACAAAATGTGCTAAAGGGCGATGCGATAGCTGCAGATTTGCTAACTTTACTGATTTACTGAAATTAGCTTCCAATTTATTTTTCTGGCATTCTCTCTGCACCCTCTGAAGAATAATGTTTCAATTATTCCTATCTCTGCACTTGGATGTGTGACGGCTGGAGAGCAGGCAACAGGGGACGGAGAGAAATGCAGAAAAAGATGAGGAGGCATCAGAAATTATGCAACGGTTTAATAGAAATAGCTTTCAGGCTTGTGTCCAACGAAATAGGCAGGAAAAGGAAAACAGGAAAACAGGCAAGGACTCGGGCAAACTGGAATAGAACTCCAAACAAATGAAGGCCAAGAACAAAGTAACTGGCTAAATGCATTCACTAAAGTGGAAGCGGGACAGGAGGACGCCTGGTGACTGCAGGGGTGATGACAAACAGGTTGAACTAAACAGGGTGGGGCAGACCATTGTTGTGGAAAAATGAATCTGCCCAATAAAGATCAACAACCAGGATCAGCTTTTTCTCCGAGGTTTATTCCACTAAGTATTCTCATCTGCAGAAGAAAGTACTGTTCACCCCTGCCTTCTGATGCAAAGGTTCAGAATCAGCAGGAACGACCCTGAGTCCAACAGCAATCTCCCTTTTAAGGAGGAGGAACCAAAGGACGGATCATGTCCTATCTTACAAAGACAAGATGTACAGGCAAGGTCAAGATTTACAGAACACAGGCGTCATAGTCCTGAAATTATCTTATGTCAATGTGGCACTCATGTTCATATCATCGACAAACAGGCATTAATTTTCGTCATAGCATAACAGTCAGAAAGGAGATGCGGATCGACGTCTGACCTGACAAATATTCTGATAATAAATTACAGACATCCAAAATTCCCATTACACCATCAGCAAAGACGTGACACAAGGGGAGAGTAAATGTACACATTCAGGAAAGAATAAACCTGAAAGAATAACATGAAAACAAGGAAAAAGTCCAGAACACAAAATCCTGCAAAGCAGTCTAGTCTTCACATCAGCACCCCTCCATCCTGTCTGAAAGTCTGCTGGTCCCCCAACAGATCACTGGATTAAATGACTATAGGCTTGTCTCCCTGGTGTTTGTGGTCATGAAATCCCTCCAGAGACTGGTGTTGACCCGTCTGAAGGACATCACCGGACCCCTGCTGGACCCCCTGCAGTTTACATCCTGTAACACAATGACTCTGCAGGAACACAGGATGCTGTTTGTCGACTATAGCCCAGAGTTCAACAAGAACATCCCAGACATCCTCAGCTTCCGAACTTACCCAGCTAACTGTCCCAGCCTCCACCAGTACAGTGGATTACAAACTGCCTGACAGACCGTAAGCAGCATGTGAGGCTGGGGAAAATCGGTGACAGTGTCCCCAATCACCATACTGAACAAGACAGTGTGTTTGTTTCTGGGACCGTCATCACCACCATCTCCCAGGACCTCAAGTGGGTTTTCCAACATAGACACCACCAGGCAAAAGGCCCAGCAGAGGATGTGCTTCCTGCCTCAGGAGCTGCAGATACAATTCTAGACGGCTACAATCCAGTCTGTTCTCTGCACATCTGTCACCGTGTGGTTTGGAACACCAAACGGGACAGGATCAGTCGGGACTACAGAGAAAATCATCTGTGCCAGCCTGTCCTCCAGGACTCCACAGGGTCCAGGATCAGGAAACAGGCAGGAACACCCTGGACGTAACCTTATGCATACGTGGCCACTGCAGCTGATTCTGAGTCTAAGTCAGAGGGCATAGAGCCAGACTGTGAGAGAACCTCTGCCTTCTGTGACTGAAGTGAAGTGTCAAATCCTCTCTATTGCAGAAATCTAAGACTAAGGATTTAAACAGCAGAATTTAGCAGGTTTAATTTCAGGAGAATAGATCAAACCGTGTCAAAAGGGTTTTCTGGCTCTTTCTTCCGGATCATATAAAAAACTTGGCAGGTCAGTTGTTAAATGCGTACCATGCTGCCTTACAATTACTTGTATCAGTATGTTCAATAACAATTCAGCACTTGTTTCATGATTTTGCCTCGGAGGTATTTCAAACAACATCATACACACGGATGCACAAATAATCACTGAGAGAGTTTCCTCTCCGGTAGTACACCAGATGCTTTTGTTTATGTCTCGGCTATATGATAATAATTAGGAAAACAATGATGCAAGGAAATGTTTGACTGACTGAGAGACTGTTTGGTTTTCTAATTCACAAGGACCTCTGCTGACTTCCCTGCAGAGGGGAAGCGTTGGCTGGCAGTTTGGCTATGTTGCTGACTGGCCGACTGCGCTGTAACATGAGAAAACCCAATAGCCATCGAGGATGTGTAAATAAAAAGTTGATTTTAGATCATTTTTTGTGGAAGTGTGGAATGCATTTTCTTTCGAGCCAGGTTGTCCCAAATCTATTCATTAAACCAAACCAATTAAGCCTCTTTTTTGATTATTCTTCTACAGTATGTTGTAACCTTTGATCAATCTCTGGAACAAGATTTTCCTTCTAGAGCAATAAAGTTCTGTTGTATCTTTTCTAATAAATCTTAGGGGCAGCAAAAATATTGCATGGAAAAGAGGCAGCGTGAGAAAATGATGATGCAGTAATAAAACGAAAGTACATGGCAGGGATCAGACACAAAACAATAAGCTCAAGCGCCCAAAGCTACAACTGTGCCAACAAATAGATTCTTCAGAAGTGGCTGATGTTCATTTTCCAACTGCAGATGTAGGCTATGTACTATAGACTCGGATGGTATGATAGGTAAGTATAACAGGGTATTTAGTAAAGATAGGAGGAAGATAGGATTTTCAAGGATTTGCTGTTACATTAGAAGCATCTCTTTCTATTTCTGTAACAAGTATTGTCTTTAGAAAGTTGAACTCCAAACTTACAGTAAGGTCAGATGCCATTCTGTTCAAGGATTTCCTTTTTCTTCCAGCAGCCTATTGGACCTTCAGCTGGTATCGTTTTAAGACTATAGTTCAATTCAATTTAATGATAACACCAAATGGATCCTGTTGCCAAATGGCTGGTAAAGGCTAAGTCCTGTTTTGGGCAGTCAGCTACCTTTTAGGCCCATTTTCAAAAATCTAATTTTTGTTAATGATAGTGTCTCAGACAGTATTTAGAAGGTGAGGCTTTTTTTTATGAAATGTAGTCTTTGGTCATGTTTGCGTGTCACCAGTGAACGATTTTGACAGCAACCAAGTACAATAGAAGTCACTGCACTTGTCAGACTGTCCTGCACTGACCCTGACCTTGAGATGGATCATCAACACAGGTCATTGGACATTTGTCTACCCACTGATGTGGGTCAAGAATTTGGTGTAAAAACTAGATATAAATATAATTTTCTTATTGGACCTGCCATTCTGGCTGAAGGATTGTCCGGCTGGTTTGCAAGCTAACAAGCAGATATATTTTGGTAGTCTGAAAATCAGTTTCACAGGCACTCCCTCCCATGGACAGGTTGGGATCAAAATGATGGCATCCTCACAAATGTATCTTGTGAAAAAGCACATTTTTTTTAAAGAAAAAAGAAGATGATTGAAGTGATTTGGCAGGATGACCATGCCAAGTCATTGCTGTCTTGCTCTCATGTGGTCAATGACGATTGTTGAAGGCTTCTGGAGTGGAACATTTTGGCCGGATCACCCAGAATGCCTCAGCTAGGCCACCTATAAGTCTGCCTGCCAGCCATTATTGATTGTTTCCAGTTAAGGAGCAAGGCAGCACAGGCTAATATGAGTAAGTGAAAGAGAGCGAATGTTTATCTGTTTGTTTTCGTGTGCACACAAACCACCGTGGAGAGGGAGGGGGAATTTTACGGAAAGAGAGAGCTGGATTCCACGGGTTCAATTCAAAAGAGCAATATCTCTGAGGCTACATCAATTTAGTCTCTCTGCAATTGTACAGTTTACTCATTGCCTACTGCTGAGATATTGACTCCCTTTAGACTCACACGCAAAATGATCTCGTCTATGGTGCTGTATAATTTACTTGGGGTTTTTTTCCGCATCTCTGGGAGTCTCTAAAATTGATATGCATCATCTTTGCCCATGCGGGAAAAAAGTGTAAGATCATTAGAATATTGGAAAGATGAAAGATAAAGAAACACAGAATGATTGCTCTCTCCTGACTCCTGACACATCCGAGGGAAAAAAACGGACAAATATGCAAGCATGGAGGAAAAATATGCAATATGCAAGTATTATTGGTTCAAAGCATGACGCATTGCCACTGCCAGAATGTGCTATAATTATATCCCGTTACAATTTGATATATGCTGAGAATAAAACATGAACAAAAAATGTATTGTATTGACAACAGTTATTGGTGCCCTTCTCCCCACGGCTTCACAAGCTTGTTCCACACACAGTGAAAGTTTTCACATATCTTAAAATTGCCCCCCGTAACAAATGCGCAGCATACCGAGAGTGCTCGGAGATAACAGGTGCCAGATCTGCATTTATCAGATGCAAAAGAGGGAAGTGAAAGACGGAAAGTAAAGGTGGGAAAAGCAAGCAAGTAAGGGAGGAAGCCTGAGACGACAAGTCCTGATGCGGTGATATTCAGCAGAGCGTGCATATGTGATCCCAGGGATAATGGTATCGGCTGATGTGGGGAAGTCTCCCTCGGAGTGCACAGTTCCTTCACCCTGGAAGCAATTCATGTCACGGGAAATGTCTAATGTCAATCTTAATGAGATCTTCCATCCTGGAGAATGCCATTTGTATGAACCAGTGCCCCTCAGTGCAAAGGAAATCAGAGTAGTCAGAGGGGTTTTTTGTCACAGAAATATTAGATAGATAGATAGATAGATAGATAGATAGATAGATAGATAGATAGATAGATAGATAGATAGATAGATAGATATGGATAGAAATAGCAGAAATTGTGGTTTATCATTTTTCCCCAACTCCCCTAGAGACCAAAGCATTCATTCCATAGTCGCTGAAATACTGTTTTTCTTTATGTTTGTTCCGATAGATGGTGAACTTGATGTCAGCTACCATACCCTGTTTGTACAGAAACATTCCTTTGCAGGTCTTTCAGGGCAATTATTGAGCTGGCCGGTCAAATAACGTACTGGAGACTGTCTATTACTCATGTGTCAGCCGCCTTTGACCTCTTTCATTAAGGAGCCACTTTGACCACAGTCCTGCTACATGTCCTTCGGGAGGTGGACCAGTCTACATACACACCAGACAGTGCAGAGCGTTAAAAGGCCCAGCAGTGTTGCAGTTCTCCGGCAATTTCTATCCTACCCAGTTCAAAGACACATAAATCCCATTTTGCTTATTCTCTCACTCTCCAGAGTCTCGAGAGTAAGACTTTAAAATCCTTATTTAATTTATCTCCCAGCCATTATCTGCACTGACTGAGGTGGATTTAATAGGCAAAATTAAATGGGGGATCAAGGCTTTCACCTGGATTCACACAGTCAGTTTCAGAAAAAGCAGACAGCATTTTTTAAATTATTTATATTTAAATACGAATATGCAATACGACAAATGCCATTAAGACCAGCCAACCTGTTGTAATGTAAATATTACATTATTATAAGACATGCAAAAAAAATTATGCAATGTCAATGTTATGACTGTTTGAAGTTTCCAATTCTTCAGCCCTACAACTTGTGTCATATTAACTAACGCGTTTCATATTATGCTTACTGATTAGGAGGGCGCTACATTTACTATTTGTGTTCCCTTGACAAGGAGTGCTGAATTATTGTTGCCACAGTTTATTGCGAAGGTAGGAAGGGGCTCCAAAACGTCTGTAGCCCCGGGGCCCCAAGTAATATTTAGTTGCTTCTGATCTTCCCTCTGTTTCAGTTTGTCATCAATCACTTTCAAAAGTAGGCGAACAAGTTACTTTGTGTCGACCAAAACTATGTTTGATTAAATAACTGAAATTTCAGTAACGCTTTCCACATTTGCCAGGAGGCACATTATAAATCATTGAATAAGCGTTGTACTGCAGCTGCTCCTCCAACTAGAGGGACTGTTTAAAAGAATCCTGCAATGGAAGATGGCATGTGGACACAGGCTAACATGTAGCCCTTAATAACCCCTTTCTGAAGTCAACAGACTCAGATGTGAGAGAGGATGTTGATGAGCCAGAGGCATGTTATAGACTTGGTTTGTTACAGCCTAATCCATACAGAGAAGTCCAAGCTTAAAGCCTTCCCTTCTCAGACACCATGCTGGCATGTATTTGCAAACCAACACGGCTTCTCTCAGCGTGCCAGCCGGCGAAAGTAACACTCAAACTAGGAGATTTCCAAAGGTTCACATATACACTAAGCCCACACATTTCACCAGAAATGACAATAAATTGCCTCTCGCAAACACACAGTGAAGGCAAAGTCAGCTGGGACGACAGTAAAAAGATGTGATAACCTCCAGACAAAGCCCCCCCCCCCACACACACACACACACACACACACACGCACACACGCAGACAATCCTCCTAAACCGGTAATAACAGTGTTCTGCAAATGTAAAGTTGCTACTTTCAACACTTTAAATCCGCCGTCATAGCAGAAAACAATTTCTTTCTTCAACTCAAGCTTATAACTCATTTAAATTGCTTTGCTTGCGGGCATTCAATGACAGTACGACAACATGACATCAATCACAGTGCTTCACACCTTTTTCAAGAGGAAAAAAAACCCTAATGGATATTTAACAGTTTGCTTTTACCTATAGGTCCTGGAAGTGATGCTACATGTTTATCATGTGTCCTGAATGGCTGCTGATTCATATTGATTTCCATTTATGTATTTCATTTGGGGGGGGGGGGGGGGGGGGGGGGGGGTTGAAAGTGCAACAATAGATTGGTTTAAACACTGAGGGCGACCAACGGGCGCTCTGACAAAGCATTAAATCACAAACAGAATGGATGGTTTAAGTCGAAGCTCGCGGACAACCCCTCACACATACATGAGAACATGTGCACAAAGAGCCTGTGGATGGGCGGGTTAAGCAGAATGAAATTAAAAAGAGGCCAGGTACTTTTAAAATCCCATCTGGGATTCAGCGAAGCAGTCATGACACCAAATTAGCATTTATGGCGAGGAGCAATTACTGAGAGAAAAGCTAACTGCGCTCAGCGTTCTGCAACTGTACCTGCCTTTAATACCTGGGACGCCGTCTCTTTCTGTCACACACAGAGACCTTACACACACACACACACACACACACACACACACACACACATTTGTTCTATTGCTCTCTTTCTTATCAGATCCACACAATTTCTAATTTATCACCACTTCCTTTTTTTATGCACACATGCACATACCCATGATCCTGCTATGACATCAATTTTATGAGCTGTACAACCCAAAAGCAAAGTGAACAAGAGCCAGATACGGAGGGAGGGTATGGAGGCGGGGCGGTAAGAATTAGAGTGAATAAGTGGCAGACGAGTAGACGTGGGTGAGAAATTCATTTTATGCATTATGCGCTAAGCCAAGGCTCCTCATCCATGGGTTTTCTTTTTGGTCCCTTATGCATTTGGAACAATATAGGGTCACCCTCCCATAGACACTAAGCCCCTGAATCTCTCTCCATGTCCCTCGCTGCTTTTGTCTGCCCGCTGCTGAGACAGCATGTAGCCCTCCACTAGGAAATGGCAGGGTATTACAAAGTATTAAGAAGTGGGAATTGGAAGCGATAAGGAATGAAAGTTTACATACAGCAGCCCGGCTATCTTTGAGGTTTTCCACTTAGAAAGGGATTAGTGAAAGTGGGGTGGGCATCACAGTCGTGAAGCATGTATCAACATTTTTGTGAAGATAAAATTGACCAATGCGGTGCATGTAGATATATAACGATCTAAAATTAAGCTTCATCAGGGTTTAATTTTTGATATCTAAATTTATGAAAGTGAGTAAGACTTCAAATTGGACTCTTAATTTTCTGCCATCAAACTGTCACAACTTTATGTGAACTTTAAGTTGGATTTACGGTTAAAGCCTATCATCTCAAAGCAGAGGAAGCAGGAGGCGCAGCAGCCATTAACGTACCATTACAGAACGAATGTGGGATGCAGAGTCATATCTTGATACCGCGTGCCATATGCTGATAAACAAACCCATACGCACACAGATTATTCTCACAAACACTTATCGTCCAAAGGTTATTTTTGCAGCCACCCTGGCAAATAATAAATTGGAAGTGTTTCTAATCAGGGGCAGGTCACATGACCTGAGCTGTGATTAGCACCTGCTTGGCCGCGAGTCCTCCGCTTCCTCCTCTTCCTCCTCCTTCCAGCCTCAACCACTCTCTCGCTCTATTAGCATACCTGTGTTTGCTGTGTTTACACGGGCAAAAACTGATGCATTCGGTCATTTACACGTTATTCACACCTTTAACTTTTGCATATATATGAGCCCATTTCCTTGCCTCAGCCCTCAATGAGTGCTCTTAGGCAGAGTTATGTCTCGCCTCGATGAATGGCAATTGGCACGCCTGGAATCTAAAAATCAGAAGTTGGCAAGTTGGAAGTGGCAGCCGAGGAAGTTTGCTGGCAAACTTTAGATAGGAGGGGTTCAAGGTTGTTTTGCAATATATTGATAATAGGCTATTTGTCCTTCAATTTGCAGGGTTGCATTCAATCGCAGTATTCAAAACAACACACTTTACTAGCGGTATGTACTGATTTGGCCAAAATAAAGCTTGTGGTATGCACAGTGCAAGTCATCCTGTACGCTAAATACACAATTGCGTCAATTGGCCCCACAAATCCTTTTTTTTTAATAAAGAAGAAATTGCTGGGAGACATAATCAGTGGCAGTGGGAGTTCATATTTGATATAAGTTAGCTGACAGGAAATGAGCAGCACAATGTGAGGGAGAGCCGGTGACAGCAGCAGGTGTGTTCAAAACATTCCACCGGTTGCAGCTGCGGCGCATTCTGGCTGCTGGAACTGATTGCGACGTCTCCAGACGGCTTTTGATTCCACCCGACGAGCCGCAGCACGCTTCACAAGCGGCTCTCTAAGCTAATTTTGTCGAGCAATCTTTTAAGTTATCAGTATTCCCTTGTTGATGATTTTGTTGTGTTATATCATGATGAGCTGTTATAATTAATTGTTTAAATGGCTGGGGAGCTAAGCCACAGGGGAGGTTGGTCTACAGAGGCAGAGGAAATGATTGATTCTCCTCTATTTCCGAAAGGCAAGGAAGGGATCAGAATAATTGAAATAAACTATTAACAAATCAGTAACATTTATAAAATTATTTTTCAAAATTGAAATTATTGTTTTTATATTGTTTTTAATTGTTCAACAGCGACACCCATAGGGCAGAGCTGGTATGACATACCATTGGCTCAGCCAGCTTAACCACCTTATGTCAAATTATTTAACAGTTTCATACTTTTTCAATTCACATCATATTAATTGGGCACAATATGCACACGGTAAAATCTGGTCTGCACTAGCTGGTGCAAGAACATAACATACAAGGATGATTCGTTACACGCTTTTTTATTTCTAGTGGCTTTTGCTGTTACCCTCCCAACAGGTTGGCTCCAGGCCACTGCGCATGTGCCAGACCCCACCTCAGTCGTATCCCTACCTTCAATTAATAGTCCTGTTGAAAGGCCGCCGCTCTCATGTGGGCTCGCCTGACGTTACCTCGGGAAAGCTCTGATCTTTTACTTCCGCCTGTGGTGTCCCTGCTCATCCACCGACCGAGGTACGTTGCGACAGAACGACGCTGCTGCTGCCTTGTTTGATTCTTCAGGTCGCTAAATACATCTCAGACAGATGTTCTGTTTACTGCGTCTCCCTTGCCGTGTTAAATATGCCCTCAGTAGGGCTTGCAGGCGCAGGCGTTTGTAACTTCATTATTCCCTGGACGTAGGTCACAAGGCTTGGGGACTAGGATATTTCCTGTCAAACTACTGACTGTTGGAGGGTGTCGGGCAGTTAAGCTACACTCTTTTAGTTATCTTAATGTCTTTATATTTATTCGAAAACTTGTGACAGGAGTAGCAAGTTCTTGTTTCCCTTTAGAATAAAGATAGATGCTTTGCTTTGCCCATGCTAATGTATGTGCTCAGTAATTGCTCCCTTGCTTTTAGCTTTATTGGCTCCTTTGTTTACCTGAATCCTTCCTTTTAGTTATGTCAAACTGTTTGAAATCCTGTTTTATATATATATATATATATATATATATATATATATGCTTTTCGACCCATGAAGCTCAAAGCTTTTGTCCAAACACGGTCCATACAACCTAGTGTTGTTTTTATTGTTTTTTTGTTGTTGCATGCGTGCACCTGTGCCTTCGTGCGTAACCTATCTGTTTTATTTATTGCAGCGCTTGTGTTTTTCCATGTGGAATCAGTAGGCCAAAATAAATAGTCTTCTGAATTCTTAACAGCTCCCGTCTTGCCTGTGTTGATGGGAAATTGAGCCTGAACTGTACCTAATGAGTGTATTCTTTGGGTGAAAGTCCCAAGGTGGGTGATAATTTAGCCGGGTCGGGCTCTCTCCGGTTCGGTCACATTAGCTTAAATCCATACACCTATATTTATTTATTTATTTTGGACTGTGGGAGGAAATAACAGTGCACATAAACCTCCCTATGAAAGAAATAGGGGCTATTAGTTAGACAACAGTGCTGACCACACAGCTTCTGTGGCTACACTGATGCATGCCTGAACAAGGAAGTTTCAGTGACTGTGTCCTCTGTGTTTGTTTTGGAATACACACACACACACACGCACACACACATACACACACACACACACACACACACACACACACACACACACACACACACACAACTAAAACATATTTGTTAGTTCCAAAAAGTTCAATCCCTTTAAACAGACAGAAATCTGGCAGAGACAGATGCATCATCAGCTTTGTGCAGCAAACAGACGCTCATCAGTGAAAAACAGTTGCAGACCCTAAATCTAAGTTTAAATTTGCTCGTTCAGGACTCAAGGACTGCGTCACCTTCAAAGGTACCGCACTAGTGGAAATGTATTCATTGTAAATCCCTAATGATCCCTGTATAAAGAAAGGCTTTTTACACCCAATAACGGCTGTCACCCTTTGATATGATGACACGTTACTAGGTCATCCAGGATCCAGATTGGAATCTGTTTCCTTTTAGCTTTTAACAGCTGCACTGTCCTTAGCTTTTGCTCTCTCATGTGGCGTACTCATATTTTATTTGTGAATTTGTGAACAGAGTCAGTTGTGGCTCTACGTCCCCTTGTGGATCTCTGCTCAAGCACCTTTTTCTTTTCTATTTTTTAAAAGTGCTCCCTCTCTCTCTCTTTGTGCTACAAATCTGAGACTCTGCAAAACCTCTGTGACCTCAGTAATAACTCCCCTGACCCCAGTCCCTCACTGCCCAGCATCCCAGTGAGACCAGCAGTGACCTTTTAAACCTCACTTCGCCACGACGCGATTTAGAAGATTTATAACATCTGTCAAATCCAGGCTTTTCTCACCAGGGATTCAGCTCGAGTCCTTGTCCAAGCCCCAGTCATTTCTCGACGAGACCCCCTGTTGGCTCGCCTCCCCGTGCACTACTGTCTGTGCCGCGCGGTTCACCCGTTACACCGCAGTGCACCTTTCTAAATTCCTCCAAGTCACCTCAGTGCTGACAACAATATAAAGGATCCGACAGGAACTGTACCCCCCACCTCCAGGCAATGATTCAACCTTATATTCCAGCTTTGCACTCAGTAGTTAATAGGTGCTCAGCATTCTCTTCCCTGTGGCGACCCGGCTATTACGGCGCTCTGTCTGGACTATTCGCCCTCCTGGGTCCTCAGCGGTGAAATGATCCTCCTGTCAGCTGCAAGACAGCAGGATCACTCCTTATCTATTGTATAATGAAAACTGCAGGCTACACCTCACCGCAGACTTTGTCCAACCTTCTTTTTACTTCCTTTTTTTCTTTTTTACTTACATAGAAACATAGCAGTGTTTAGCTGTGTGTGTTTTTTTTCTACACTCTTACTGAACCACATTGTTGTCATTTTTGTTGCCCTGTTTCTGTTGCCAGACTACTTTTATGCATATCTAAACTCAGCCGGTTGTATCTGATTTGACACGTGTTCACCGTGCTCCGCCACTCCTTTTGCTCTCTCCGCGGGACGTTTTTGAGTTTAACATGCACACTGAGGCGTCACATGTCAAACATCTTTTTATCTATCTTTTCTTTTATGAGTGAATATCTATATTCTATGCATGTTTCATGTTGTACGTGATGTACTATGTATACTGAATATTATGGTTATTTATGTACATGATATTATGTTAGTCAAATCTCTGCAAATGCCAGTGACAAGATTTGGCAAGTCAAGACAGCAATGTTGTTTGAAAATCTAAAATTGAAAGTGTTGGGACTGTCAGGTGAGAAATATTTATCTTCACTTTATGCAGTTGTTTCACTCCCCAGTAAAGGCTGCAGGACCGTTTATTTCCCAAATGTTAACCAGGATTGGTTCAGAACTCCCTTGTCAGCATCAAGTCAAAAAAAGTAGGCATTTGTTTGTGTGTGTGTGTGTGTGTGTGTGTGTGTGTGTGGCCACAGGAGAGTCAGACAGAGTTAAATAAGAAAAGGCATTTCCATCTATCCCAGTCTCTTCCCATTGCTGGAAATGACAGGCAAAATGCTGACACCGCCCTCCTCTCAAATTGAATTTGAGATATAATATATGCCCGTTTTAATACGAGTGGTACATCATGTGGGAATAACCCACGCATGCTCACTTTTGTGCTCTCTCTGCTTCGGTGTGGGGGGTGGAAGGTTGGATGAATAGAGAGGTTAAATGTGATTTGATTCAAATCTTGCTTTCTTTGTCACATGCAGGAAACATCAGTACATAGAGGGATACACAACACATTTGTTCAGTCTTCTGTATACCTTACAGCTTGTTTCGTACCTCCCTGTCTTCACTTGTCTACGCCTTATTTTGACCTTTAAAAAAGGAAAGCCTTGCATTCTATTAAAAGTTGTTCTTCAGCACCTTGGGAAGAACAGCCAGCACTTATTTGCCTCTTTGGCAAGAGTTGGACTGCAGAAGACTGATGCCCAAATATGAAGCCACCGCCCAGGAGTAGTTGTCCAACAAACAGGGGAGCCTATTTGCTCCCGCTGAAAAAATTACATGACCCCCTTTTGAAACAGCAAGTTATACTAGCAGGAAAGACTTGTTTTGACATTACAGAAAGACAAAAACTAGTTTCAATTCAATATCAAGAACATCTCTAACCTTTATCTCCAACAGCAACTACCACCTACCCTTTTAAGAAGAAAGAGGTAAAACGCAAAAATGAGAATCTGGGCTAAATGTTTCCCATAGGCCACAAAAAGCCATAAATAATTGAGAGAAAAATACAGAAAAGAAAGAAAACTATAAAATGCATGAGACAATGAGGTTTATCCATTCAGCTTTTTATGCTTTTATGTGCTTTTCATGTTTAACGGGAAAATCGGTAAACCCTAGGAGCTTAATGCCTACATAACGTGTTCAAATGGTTAAATCAATTAGTTTGACAGCACGTATTAATGTTCTCTATACTCCCGAGTCAAACCCAGGATGCAGAATGTGTCGTATTTTAGTTTTTACCTCCTGGCAATTGTTTTTCTTTCCTTTTTTTATATTGGCACTGGATCTAGAGTAGCTCAGTCATATACACAAATACTGTACACACACACACACACACATACACATGAGTAATATAATCACATAAAAGCCCCCGAGCTAATGCCCCATGCACACATCGGTGCTGAATTTCTCCTCTGTGTTGTGATAATTACTGTGGGCGGACCGTGTAGTTTAGCAGAGAGGCAGATGCGATGTGGCCTGTAGTCTTACCTGCCATTCACCGCTCTCGATAGAGACATTCGGCAGAAGTCATTAACTACAGCAGAGACAGGGAGAGATGGGGGAGAGACTCCAACTCACTTACCGAGCTCAATACGCAAAATAAAAGGCGCTAGTGCATGAGGGTGTATGTGTTACAGTGTGCATGCAAGGGCATATAAGCATCCCTGTGTATGCATATAAAGGAGCCTTTGTGTTTGTGCATTAAAGAGAAATGGAGAACAACCGCTTGCATCAGTTATTCAAATCCACGACTCAAACCATAAAGCCTGTCAGCTTTATTTAGTTTCGGCTGTAATTCAGTGAAGAACAGTGATGCCATTAGTGACGAGATCCACTAAGTGTGATGTGCGAGGTGTATCATCATCCGTGTGCAACAGACATATAGGCCTGCAAGACCTTCTGTAGGATTCACATGGAGAAAGAGATTTACGTTTCAACATTCAGTCTTAAAATAAAAATAGACTCTGTAACGTCTCTGCAAATGTCAACATATGGACCCCAAAAAGATAACATTTGCATTTGCTTTCATACTCAATTCTGTTCTCCCATGATATACAGTTAAAGGAGGAAAACAGCTGTGCAAACAACATCTTTCGGAATATAACCTTGGCCCTGTGTTCACTGTAACCTATGTTTTGATGCATGTATTTCATTACATCCACATGTACCAATCATTGATTTGCAGTATAACCAACACTTTATATATAAGGAAGGAATAAAAACACCCAGTGGTGCCATTTTTCAAAACTCTTGCAGACACCTTATTTTCATATTTTAAGCCTGCCCTGGATTTATTCTAACAAAGTTGAAAGATTAGTTAGTGAAATAGTTTTGTGTGGCTGTGTGAGTGTGTGTCTGCCGGTACAAAATGAGCAAGACTCAAGAAGCATTTATCATGATTAGTCCTTCATCAGTGGACCAGAAAAAGCCTTTAATATCATTGATAGTCATTCCCTGCTTTAACCGTCTTCATTTTTTATTTATTTTTTTTACCCCACCCGTCCCTGATTCACCCAGCTCCGCTTTCCGCAGGCGGTTTTCATCAAAGAGGCTCGATAATCAGCAACCGCCACCCAACTCTCTCCAGCCATCACCTCAGACCTATAAAAGCACTCATTAGCTTGACCTTGCTCTCTGTTTGGGCGAGGGTGAGTGCTTGTTATCCATATCTGGCTCCGCAGACTCATCTGAGCAGGCTAACATGACGCGGCGATCGACTGGGCATTTCTCTCTTTTAAGCATCGGGACGGGAAAAAACAAGACTGAAATGAAGTTTGTGTAGAATCAAGTGTAAGTGCCATTTGTGCCTTGTTTTCTATAAATAACACTTAGCAGAACCAAACTGATGTAAGTTACAATGGCTGCACCTGAACTCCCAGGCACTGCAAAAAACATCACATACTCTGGCTTATCTCACATATTAAGCTTTTTTATCTTGTGGAAGATATTGAAACAAACTGTATCCATTAATAATAATGAGATGCAGTAGATGACGGCTGCTTATTATTTTAATCATAATACATTATCTAATTATTTAGTATGTCAGAAAATTGTACATAAAAAAAAGATCAAAGCTGTTGAGAGAGCAGACTTTTATTCACCAGATAAAACCAAGTAGAAATCACAAAAGGACCTCCTGGGCATAAAAGGAAGCCCACCTTCTCACATCACTAGCTGGGAAATAGTTCAAGTGGCAGGACAGAGCCCCATAAAGCATGGGTCCATGTTCTCGCTTCACTTACTTCCCAGGAACAGTAGTAGCTACCAGCACTGAGCCCTTTATGTGTCTTTTAACTACACATTATCAGTCTAGTTCACTCTTGATCTCTAGCGAGACAAAGGGTGGCAGAGAAATGCTCGAGTCATTTCTTACCTTTCTTGGAGGGCTGAGAAAATCAAGTGCTGTGTTAAATCTGATCCTGTCAGTGCAATTGACGGCTAAAAGGGACTCCGTAAGAGGCTTTATTTCTGCTGTGTGTCTGTTGTCTGTTGGATTTTTCCTTAAAAGCTGAAGGAAAGACAGAAAACATCTTTGTGAGCTCGCAGTCGGGGGGGATCATTCTGTCTGGCAGAAAAAAGGACATCAATTCTTGTTTGATTTGAATTCATGACATTTGGATTATGTCAACAGACCACATACGACCTGCTGCATACAGCGTGGGAACGACCTTATAATGCACACACTCTGAAAAACACACAGATTAGTCACTTTTTGTCCTCCATCCTTTGGTCCTTGTTTTAATGTGGTCTTCTATCTTTGCAAAAATGTTAGAATCAGCTCCAATTTGTTTATCACTTGTTCAGTGAACAGTTCTCAATATAAGGTCAAATGTGAAGCCGTTCAGCCATCGGCCATCATGCTTATTTTCAGGTTCATACGTGTATTTTGGGTTTCTACTAGAACATGCTACATGCTTTGTTTTGCAACCAGAATAGTCGCTTCCTGATGGCCAGTTGAGTTGAGATAGACTTCGGCTTTGGCTTCACCTTTTAGAACTTGCTGCCAGATACTCAAATGAGGGATTTATAGTATATTACTTATATTCTAATGAGGCTGCATAGCTTGTTGAATCACGTTTTCCAAAAACTGACTTGGCCAACAGTTCATCAGGTGGGCACTCTCTCCATGTTTCTATGAGTTGGGCCGACAATGCAGAGAAAGCTCAACAGAATGTTTCTGCTAGCATGCTAACCAACTTAACCTGCTCCCCGCATTATGCTATCAATAATGTTCAACCCAATAATCATCATCAGCTACTTAGTGTAGCAAGCGTCAAAACATGCATCTACCGCGTCGCGTTAGGCTAGCAATGTGTCAGGCTAACTAGCATGCCACCAGGAAGCTACGTGTTTGTGTGTGCATCTCAAGGCTCACTAGTGGAGCCGTTACAGGCCCGGTGACAGATTGTCCAGACAATTGCTTTTAACAAGCTGGAGGGAAAGTAGGGCAAAAATACTAATGTCTCGCCTCAGCGATCCATTCCACTTCATCACATAATTTCTTTCGCTCTCTATAATTCAGAAGCGGACACTTCTTCCCGCACATCTCACACAGGTACACACGTGCTAACATGAACACACATGTACACACCAGAGTGCACAGAGGGCTAACAGGCCCACACAGGCTCACACAGAGAAGCAGCAGGTTTGGAAGAAAGCGAAGAAACTTCTTTTTTTTTTTTTTGTAATTTTCTTGGTTTTATTTTGGTAAAGTAAATACCAAGAGCCCGAGGGAGACACACTGCTACGTTGTGATTTGAGTATGTGTCTGTGCGCATTTATCTGCATGCTATTCAACCCCAGGCCAGTGAGACGTGCCTGATAGCCATGCAGGACGACTAATCAATTAGAAACCAAATGGATTTATTGTTAGCTCCCAGCATCAGGCAATATTGTCCAGGAGAGTGGTCTGTCAGTCAAAGAATGGAATAAAAGTGCATGTGTGTGTGTGGGGGGGGTGGGGTGGGGGGACGGAAGAAAAGTAGAAGTCTGGAAAAGGAAGAAATGCAGTTTCCTGTAACAGGAAATATTGTAGGGAGGGCTGGAAGAGTATTCTCTCTAGTTTGTTCTACCTGGCAAAACAGGAAAATTAGATATTGACTGCAGTATAAGGTTTTTCATTTCAACAATAGCAGAGGCGTGCAGGCAGTGAACGAGACGCTGCATAAAACCTTTACTAAAAACAACACAGCAAGCAAAAACAACACACGCAACAACATTCGGACATTCAATTAGCCTTTGGACTCAAGTATGCAAAGTTGTCTTTACTACTATTTAAAAGGCAAAATGGATTTCCTTCATCTCCTTCAGCACTGTTAAATAAATGAAAGAAAATACATGTTTTGCTAAACACAACAGCTTTTTCCAGTATATGGCCTTTTCTCATACAAATATGTACTAAGCACAGCAGCACAAATTAACTTTATGATACTTAGGCCTGTGTGCCATTTGATCTAAAATCACATCATGGTTAAAACAAAAATTCTTAAGGAAATTGGATATTCTTTAAATTTAAGTCATGTCGTCATTCATCTATTTCTGACCTTTTTATTCTACCGCAGCCAATTAATATAGACAAGGCTGCAATCATCATCACATAATCAAAGCAGAACATCAGTGGCAGCAATGGAGCTTTCATTAGGGTGAATATAGAAAACTGAAGCAATGGTGGAGCTCATTTGCAGCGTTATTAAAAGGTATAATTTGACCCAGAATTATCCCTTCACACTTTCTGCCAAGCCTTTGACAATCAGCATGCAGGACTTTTTAATCGTGGACACAATTATGAAGACGTTTTTCTTAGTGTGAAGACAAGGCAAAAATATAATCTGCTGTTGCTAGGAGATTTGCAAAATTCAAAAAATTTGAATATGATTATGATTCATAGATGGAGCGAGTGAAATGTTATCTTTGGACTGTCCAGCATGGGGTCATTTATCAAAATCTCTGAAGTTGGAACACTTGTGGAACTCTAATGATTAATCTGTTTCTAAACAAGAGGAATGTGAGGTTCTGGTAACGTTTATAACAACCAGCAACATGCCCAGAACATTAGCAAATTAAAAAAAAAAGCTAGATGTAATCTAAATTTCTTTGAAAAAACGGATGTTCAATCAAGGCTCATCCTGCTCGTGCAAAGGAACGGGGATGATATGATTCATTTCAATATAAATATTAATATTTGCTAAGCTGGAAGACTTCCCCGTCCTTATCTGTTGCTGTTATGCATCTGTTTCTACCTTCCTCTTTCTCGCTGCCTTTCTGTCCCTGGTGTGCTCCGTTTCAGCTGAGGCAAAGTGTCAATCCATGCATAAATGATTAGAGATTTTTGTTACAAAAGGATTATCATTCCTTTCCCTTCTGCACAAGTACCTTTGATTGTAGCATCCCTCGCTGAAACAATGGCCAACTCTCGAACTGATGGTCCATGAAGATTTTATTTAAAACCCGTAGCATGAACACACCGTAAGAGCTGGTGAAAAGAACACACAAAAGCTCTTTAAAAGTGCACATTTTGCACAATTACACAAATCATAGCTATAAACAAGCATAATACAATCAAAGAAATTACACACAATAAGTCCATTTGAATTACCTTTCCATACATTCACATTAATTAATTGTCATTTAAAAGAAAATATTATAAGCATCATGGACATTAGACTGGAGGCCAAAATGCACTTTACACACACACACACACACACACATTAGAAAGTGAACACATAACATTTGACGTGCAAAACATTAGCAAATCCGTAATAACAAATAACTCAAACCTTGTTCACTCCAGCAAGGTGCTATGGCTTTCCTTAATATCTCCGTCTTTCTCTTTGAAAGTAGATGAAACAGCGACATCTCTCTCACCCGCCTGTGTGCTATTTTTGGCGCGGTACACCAGGAAGTCTTCCGGAAAAGAACGGAGCGTCAAAACAAAAAACCCGCCTTCAAAACAAAAGCCCCAAATTGACATGAAAAAATGAATGAAAAATAAAAAGGGGTTACACCTCGTTTAAACCCAATATGTAATAAAATAAAATTCAAGTCATCTTAAAGGGTCATTTACACTCCCACCAAATTATGAGTGATTTATGAGCAAGGTAAAGCACGAATGATTTTTACATCTGTAGTGATCACTTCAAATAGAACAGTAAACATAGCATCATAGTGCAGATCTTTACAGCATTAGAGGGTGTGGTTAAAGATAGTTGTAAACATACACCATATCATAAGATACACACTTAAGCTGTTTCCAATAACAGAACTAGTTTTTGAACAGGACGTACAACAACTGATTGCTTGCTGAGACGTTCACCTTTCTTGCCTAGCTTTCTGTCGCCAAGGCATATTTTGACCTTTCTCACAAGTCCATCTTGGTCAATAGTGGTCTCTGTTACTCTACCCAAGCGCCACTCGTTCCTAGGTAGCCCATCATCTCTGTCCATCACTATGTCACCGATTTGCAGGTTTCTCCTCTGAGTGTGCCAGCGTTGCCGGGTTGCGATGTTAACGAGGTATTCCTTCCGCCAGCGGCTCCAGAATTGTTCTGCAAGATACTGAACGTGGCGCCACCTTTTCCGAGCATACAAGTCTTCCCGGACAAACTTGCCGGGAGGAGGCAGTGCTGTGGCTGGTTTCATAGTGAGCAAATGGTTGGGGGTGAGTGGTATTAGGCTTTTTGGATCATTGAGATTGTCAACAGTGAGTGGACGGCTGTTTACGATTGTCATCGCTTCATATAGGAAGGTCCGTAAAGAAGCATCATCTAGCCTCCCAGAAGAGAGTGACAGTGTGGAGCGAAGGACACTCCTGACAGTCCTGATCTGACGCTCCCACACACCGCCTACATGACTTGAATGGGGAGCATTCATGATGAAGTCACATTGCTTCTCAGTGAGAAAAGCGATCAGACGGTCTGTATCAACTTCTTTGAGAGCTTCTGTCATTTCATTTTTGGCTCCCACAAAATTGCTTCCTTGATCACATTTGATCTCACGAGCTACGCCACGTATGGCGATGAAACAGCGCAGACCATTAAGGAACGCATCAGTTGACATATCGTCCAGCATCTCAATGTGTACAGCACGGGAGGAAAAGCAAGTGAACAGAAGACCGTATCTTTTATGCACCTTCCGGCCTTGCTTCGTGAGAAACGGGCCGAAACAGTCCATTCCACAGTAGGTAAATGGTGGTGATGGATCCACACGCTCAGAAGGGAGGTCAGCCATCCTTTGCTCTCCCGTGGGTCTTCTGAGCCTCCTGCAGTTTACACATCGATTAATATGGGATGCTACCGCTCGGTTGATCCCAGGGATCCAGTAGCCATTTGCCCTGATTTCGTTGATGGTGAGACCCTTTCCTTGGTGTTTGACCTTGAGATGATAATGGGCAATTATCATATTTGTGATGTGGTGATCCTTCGGAATGATCACAGGATGTTTAACTGTATTGGGAAAGGATGAGTTACAGAGTCTCCCTCCCACCTTGATCACACCATCTTTATCGAGGAAGGTGTCGAGATGGTACAACTTGCTATGTGTTGGTAGTTGAACTCCCTTGCGCAGAAACTTGAGCTCCCCTTGATAAGCCTGTTCCTGCAGATCTTTGAGAATAATGCATTCAGCATTCTCTCGTTCCAATACTGTGGCGTGGTCATTGGATCTGTTTTTGCTGATTCGTCTGAGAATACGTGCAACAGCTCTGGTGGCATGAGACCATGATGAAACATTAGATAGGCGGTCTACAAGGCAAACTGGCTCTGTAGTTCTTGTGTTCAGTGCTTGAATCTTTCTGACTTCGGGGTCTCCAAGGGGTAGCTCTGGGGTCACTTCTATGGAGGGAAATGTTTCCGTCCCCCATAGGAACTTGGGTCCTGTGAACCATGTGGATGACAGCAGTTCATGGACACTCAAACCTCTAGAGGCGTGGTCTGCAGGATTTTCATCTGTTGGAACATATCTCCACTGTTGAGGGTTTGTACTGAGATGTATTTCCTGTACCCTGTTAGCCACAAATGTGTGGAAGCGTCGCGCCTCATTGTTGATGTACCCCAAAACTACTTTGGAGTCTGTCCAGAAGAACTCTTCAATATCAGAATAGCCAAGTTCTTCCTTGAGCATGTTGCTGACCTTGACTGAGACAACTGCAGCTGCCAATTCCAACCTGGGAATGGTTGTGACCTTTGTGGGGGCAACACGAGCCTTTCCAATGACCAGAGAACAATGTACATTTCCATCTTCATTTTTGTGTCTCAGGTATGAGCACTGACCATATCCAATTGTGCTGGCGTCAGAGAAATGGTGTAACTCCCTTTTTATTATCCTTCCAAAGTCAGCAGGTACGTAGCTTCTGGCTAGGTTCACCTTCTCCAAATTGATGAGATCATTTTTCCAACTTTCCCACCTTGGTCGAAGCTCATCTGATAGGGGATCATCCCAACCTGTGCCATGCCTGCACATCTCCTGTAAAACTCTTTTCCCTTTCAGCAGATATGGGGCCACAAAGCCTAGGGGATCATACAAGGAGGCCACTGTGGACAGTATGCCACGGCGAGTTGCTGGTTGGTCTTTGAGGTTGGTACCAAACCCGAAACAATCGTGCTCTATGTGCCATTGAATCCCCAGTGCCCTTTCCACTGGCAGGTCATCAAATGCGAGGTCAAGATTCTTGATATCAGATGCACGTTCAGAGGGTGGTATGCTTTCCAGAACAGCTCGGTCATTGGATATGAACTTGTGCAATCTTAGACCACCCATGGCACATAGTTCTCTGGCCTCTCGTGCAAGCTGAATGGCCTTTTCCTTGCTTTCTATGCTTGCAACACCATCATCTACATAGAAATCTTTCATGATGAACTGTGAGCCTAGAGGGTACTGCTGGCTGTTCTCCTTAGCAAGGTGTTTCAGGCCATAGTTAGCACATCCGGGAGATGATGCAGCACCAAATAAGTGCACCTTCATCCGGAACTCTTGAGGCGGTGCACTGAAGTCGCCTTTCTTCCACCAAAGGAAGCGCAGATAGTTTCGATCAGCCTCGTTCACGTGGAACTGATGGAACATCTTCTCAATGTCGCACATCACTGCAATAGGGTGCTGCCGAAATCGCATGAGGACACCCGTCAGATTATTTATCAAGTCAGGCCCTGGAAGAAGGTGATCATTTAAACTGGTACCTTTGTATTTGGCAGAGCAATCGAACACCACACGCAGTTTATCTGGCTTCTTGGAATGATAAACACCATGATGAGGAATGTACCATTTTTCTCCTTCCTTTGCATCATCTTTCACCTCTTCTGCATCTCCCTTTTCAATGACCTCATCCATGAACTTGATGTAATGTTCCTTGTACCTCTCATCCTTTGACAATTTCCTTTTGAGGTGGTTGAGCCTAACAATGGCAAGCTGTTTGTTGTCAGGCAGCAAGGGTCTCTCCTTAAAGGGTAAGGGCATTTCATAATGGCCGTAAACGTTGTTCTTTATGCCCTCCTTCAGTTTGTTCAGGAAATGAATATCCTCCTGAGACGCAGTTTTGCTAGCTCTACTGACATCCTTGAAGTCATATTCCAGAGCGCAGATAGCGTCTGCTGGGGTTAAGGCAGGAAACTCCTTGACAGACACTCTGTGACACAGACTAGCCAGGCCTGGGGACTCAAGGCACGGCGTTGAGCATCCAACTATGCTCCATCCTAAGTCAGTCCTTACAGCGTAAGGTTCCTCATCCCCACCTGCGATGACTTGTCTTGGTGCTAGTGCCCGTGAACAGTTGTAGCCGATGAGAAGTCCAATATAACAATCCTGCAGTGGAGGGATCTCGTCTGCTATCATGGAGAGATGATTCCATCGCTTGGCGGTTTCACATGTAGGAATGTGGTCGCGGTTTACTGGTATGGAGTCCTTGGTGTAGGCTGGAGGTAAGTCAATGTGAAAGGTGGAGCTGTAACCTCTCACACGGAGCCCAGAGACTCTTTCACTCTTCATGACCGTGTCTCTTCTGATCATTGTAGTCAACTTTAGTTTCACTGGATATTTGTCTGCCTGCAGAGCATTACTCACTCCCTCGTCGATGAAAGCAGTGTCACTCTGAGTGTCAAGAAGGGCATAGACTAGTCTTTCCTTGCTTGGGTTTTTCTTTGATGACACCCACACTGGCACAATCATGGAGGTGTTGGCAGATGGTCCTTCTCTGGCTACGTTAAGTGACAATGCAGTTGTTGTCTCATTACCTTCAGTTGACAGTACAAGAGGCACACGGTTTTCCCGTTTCACAAAATGATCATCATGAAGACACGTAGGATGTTTTCCATTGCAGGTGTCACAGGAGTGACGGTGACGGCAGTCCTTAGCACTGTGACCAGGTTTGGTGCATCCATAACAAAGTTTATTTTCTTTGACATATTTCCTTCGTTCATCCAGAGGCTTGGACATGAACTTAGAACAGATATGGAGCTGATGCTTGGGGTCTTGGCAAAACATACATGGCGGCCTTGCACTTCCCTTGGCTGGCCTTTTATTCTCGTTGTCTGTTGCTGCTTGAGTACTGAGAACACTGACCAGTTTCCCTTTTGTGTCCCTTAGATTTCGTTTCTCAGTGGTTGGTTCTGAACAACGAAGAGCATAGAAGGAAGTTATGGGGTTGCAGGCTACCTCTGCTTCCATTGACATGAAGGCTGTGAAGATTTGAAAATTGGGGAAGTCTTGGCTGCTGCTTAGGATTTCTGTGACCTTTCGATTCCAGCGGGAAGCTAGCCAGTCAGGTAACTTTTGAATGAGCTTCTGGTTCTCCTCGCAGTCATTCAATATTTGAAGACCCTTAACATGTGGCATGGCTTCCTGGCAGGCATTCAAGAAATCAGAAAAGTTCCTAAGTCCTTCAGCGTCTTTCGGTTGGATTCTTGGCCACTTTGCAAGCTTTTCCCTAAAGGCTCTCTGTATGACGAATGGCTGGCCATATCGATGGTTTAGTTTGTTCCAAGCATCCTTATAAGCTTCGTCATCATTTCTGTAGAAGACACCATCCAGAGTTTTACGAACTGGGCCGCCCACATATTTCTTCAGGTAATATAGCTTGTCAGCTGATGAAATGCACCTTCGATCAATGAGTGACACAAATGAAGCTTTCCACTCAACAAACTGAATTGGATCACCATGGAATACAGATGGCTCTGGCATTGGAAGTCTGTTCAGAGCTATGCTGTCTTGGAAGGCCTGAGCGAGAGAAGACACATCCATATGTGGAGAATGTGCAGCACTGGCGGGTTGATGAACAGCAGGTGGAGAGCTATGTGCTTCTTGGATGCTTCCATCAGTGGATGGGATGATAGCTTCTCGTGCTGCTTCCTGGTCATAGGTGTCAAATCTGGCTCGAGCTGCCCTAACATCTCTCTCAGCTTGAAGGCGCCCCAACTCACGTCTCTGTGCTTCAAGATCTCTCCTCTGTTGTTCTTCTAAATGTTGTATCCGTTCCTTTTGTTTCTCTTCTTCTAACAACACTTCATACTCGGCTTCTTTAGCTGCCAGCTCAGCAGCTGCATCTACACGTTTAGCTGCCATACATGACTTAATGGAATGCTGGCTGGAGAGGGTGTTAGACTTGCCACTCACTTGTGAGGCTGAAGATCCATAAATGGAGTGAGAGTAGTCGTGGCATAGCAGCTCACGGAGACGCCCTTTCGCTTGTTCAGCATCAAAATCTCCATCAATACCTGTAATCCTTTCATATGCGATTCTGGTTATGTCTCTGGTCACCGCTTCACACGCGTCAACTCTGCGTCTTAGCTCGGTGGATGGTGTAGTGTGATTTCGAATTTCAATGTAGATGTTCATTACATCCTCCTTTTCCTTTTCCAGTATGTCAATGAGAGATCCTAGCTGGCTTTCTGTTATGTCTGACTTGAGCTGTTCTCTGGCCTTGCGGGCTTGGATCTTCCACTGGTCATACATGTGGTTGAACCTTTTTTCCTTTTTCTTTGCCTCTTCTTTCTGAAAGGCAAGCATTTTTTCTGTAGGGATCCGTAGACGGGCAGAACGTCGTAGATCTTGAGGTTCCTCTAAAGAATCTTGTAGGTGACTCTGAAGATCCTTCAGGCTTTGACTCTGGGTTTCAATCACCTCTTTCAAACAATGTCTCTCCGTAGGCTCTGACACATTTTGGAGCACAGCCTTAAGCTCTTGAATTTCACTGTCAAGACCATCAACCTGTTCCTCCTGCTCACTTGCATTTGAAGGTAAGTTAGCTGACCCAGGCATATTCAGTTTACAGAAGGGAGAAAATCACTTTAGCACATGTGATATTCAATTTCAAGTTGTGAAAACAACCAATGTAAAAAATGTTCACACTGTTACACGTGCATAACAAACCCGTAGAAATATGCTTTAAATAAACCATGAAGTAAATCAGACAATATTAAAGCAGTCCTTAACACATTTCAAGTGTAATATTTTGTACAATGGAAAAATGTATTTTAGATTATTATGCCCTTTAATTTCTGTGGATGGCCTTATTGTTCTCCTCACACTGTAGATGTGGATTATTAACAGTCACTGATGAATTAAAAGGCTCACTAAAGATGAACTCTTCTGTTGTAGTCCTTTGCAGTTTCTTGACTTGAACAATGTTCAAATGTTACTCACTGTTTTCACTCTGTATGATTGTCTATGGTTACCGTCATTGACCATCGCACCGAATCCATACGACCACTGCCCGTAGGGATGAACACTTCACCGTAGATGACCTAGCGTCGACTGTCCAGCTGGTTTTAGGTTGACAACACTGGGCAGGATAGAAGTGGAGCACCGTGGAGACTCGTCGTCGTGGACATCAGTCAGGAATGCAGTAGGGAGGCAGGATCGATGTGGGTCAAGCTCTTACTGTAGCATCCCTCGCTGAAACAATGGCCAACTCTCGAACTGATGGTCCATGAAGATTTTATTTAAAACCCGTAGCATGAACACACCGTAAGAGCTGGTGAAAAGAACACACAAAAGCTCTTTAAAAGTGCACATTTTGCACAATTACACAAATCATAGCTATAAACAAGCATAATACAATCAAAGAAATTACACACAATAAGTCCATTTGAATTACCTTTCCATACATTCACATTAATTAATTGTCATTTAAAAGAAAATATTATAAGCATCATGGACATTAGACTGGAGGCCAAAATGCACTTTACACACACACACACACACACACATTAGAAAGTGAACACATAACATTTGACGTGCAAAACATTAGCAAATCCGTAATAACAAATAACTCAAACCTTGTTCACTCCAGCAAGGTGCTATGGCTTTCCTTAATATCTCCGTCTTTCTCTTTGAAAGTAGATGAAACAGCGACATCTCTCTCACCCGCCTGTGTGCTATTTTTGGCGCGGTACACCAGGAAGTCTTCCGGAAAAGAACGGAGCGTCAAAACAAAAAACCCGCCTTCAAAACAAAAGCCCCAAATTGACATGAAAAAATGAATGAAAAATAAAAAGGGGTTACACCTCGTTTAAACCCAATATGTAATAAAATAAAATTCAAGTCATCTTAAAGGGTCATTTACATTGAT
Source organism: Chelidonichthys spinosus (assembly GCA_029853015.1). Taxonomy (NCBI): domain Eukaryota; kingdom Metazoa; phylum Chordata; class Actinopteri; order Perciformes; family Triglidae; genus Chelidonichthys; species Chelidonichthys spinosus. The sequence goes on from CM056837.1 coordinate 11,836,408, forward strand.
CACGCCGCATACAACAACACACAGACGAGCAGGTACACGTTCACACTCAGTTGGGTGCATGTGCATGGATCTGCAGAACACTCTGCTTCGGTGTCGACACAAGTGCCATTGCTGGTCACAAATGTAAGTGTGTGTGTGTTTGTGTGTGTGTGTCAGAATCAAAGGTTTTTGTGCAGAAGGGATAAAACATGATAATCCTTCAGTAACAAAAGTCTCTAATCATTTATGTATGGATTAAAACTTTTCCTCTCCTCTAATGTTGCATCCCAAGGAAAGAGACCGAGAGACAGAACCCTGACATTATTAATATATGGATTAGTTTTAAGCATAGTAGCTACCAGCTGCAAAAGCTGCTGAGAAGATAACCAACTTCAAAGACCAAAGAAACTCCCAAATAGGGACAGCATAAGGCCATGTTTTCAACTTCATATAGAAGGTGTCAACCATATGGAGTTTCAAGATTTGTAAAAACAAAGAATAGAAACATATGACATTTGGTTGAAGAGCTTTACTTCAAAGAACTTAATTGTAAGAGTGAAGTATTTATTGTCAGCAGCAGCTTAGGTCAGTTTAAAAAAAGATTCTACTTTAACTTTACATGCTTTACATGACATAATAAAAAATAATGAGAATGCATTTTATTTGTAGAGTGCATTTCAAGGTACACAAAGTCACTTTACAGTTGAAATGGAAACAGAGATCGAGCAATAAACACAGCATTAGTCACACAATAAAAGCAGCTCTAAAAAGGTGAATGTTTTAAATGTGGACAGATCGGTCTCTGATGTGTTTCGGGAGAGAGATCCAGAGGGAGAGGGGCGGCGTTGGAGAAGGTTCTGTCGCACCAGGTTTGATGGGAGGGGGAGAGGAGGTGAGCATCAGAGGCAGAGTCGGGGAGGTTGTGGAGGGCTTTGTGAGTGAGGAGGAGGATGCGTTTTGGAGGAGCCAGTGGAGGTTCTGTGTTCATGGGAGCAGGAGAGCGACAGACTTCTGAATATACTGGAGTTTATTGAGGCATTTGGATGATGTGCCATAAAAAGTGTTGTTCAAAACAACGTTTGCATCGACATTTTCCGACTTAATGCAAGCAAACCTGCTTATTACCACATTAGCTCTGCTCAAACTCCCATCCTCACTGTTATTTGGCTTTATTGCAAATCAGCAGGCGTATGAGACAACACCAGTAATTGTCTCTAACCGGATTTCAGATGATTTATAATAGGAGAAAGTATCAGGCTGTATGCACGACTTTCACCTTTGCACAAGGATCATCAGAGTGAGTGCGAGTATGCACTGGAAGGGAAATATCTTTCCGGCTACCTTTGAACAGCTAAATATGGACAGTTTGAAATGCATATTCGCCTGTTTGCTTGTACTGTAACCATCTATATGCATTAGAGTCGGCAGTAATCTCTACGTAGCTTTTTTGAAGACAAGGATGACAGTTTTACAACAGGGAAGACGGCTAATAGCATCCATTTCCTCACTTCCCATTTGAGAGACCAAACCTTTTTAATAATTAAACCTAGGATCAGTTTGGGTCATTTTATTCCATTGTGGCTAATGAAAGTGTAGCTCTTCACTATAATTCTATAACAGTGGCTAACTGGAATCTTCTTGTAGCTGCTAATAGGTTATACTATCAACCAAAGATCCATGCACTATGTTACTGATAACTGTATAAATAGGTGCTGATAGTGTTCTCTTGTTGAAATCCTTTTCCATTAGTGTAGGTGACGTATCCAGCTGCTAGATGTTCACTGCTTTAAGATTGGAAGGAAATCTCTGAGCTATATTACTTATTTTGAAAGAAGAATTGATGGCCATGCTAGCTGCTCAGTGAGATGAGCTTGATGTTTTTTTATCTAATGCTGGAGGAAATGTTACAGGATCACTTAAGTTATTACAATTCATCCTGACATGGATTTTAATGGTCCATCAGTATTTACAAAGACATTGAAAACCAGGAGGATTCATTGTCTGGGAGTCATTATCTATACACAATGTGTGCTAAGCCATCAAATTACCACATTTGATCCCAATCTTTCCTGTAGTTGTTGGGATATTTCAGTCAACGTGGCGAACCAACCGGCCAACAGAGGCAAGAGACCGACAGATCCTTTAAACTGCTAAAACGTCTGCAGCTTTGTGAGCTCAATGGCCATTCAATTGTGTGGTCTCTAGTGTTTCTATGTGTTTTATCAATCACAATGATGAAAGCTCAGCGGGGGCTTTGGCGAATTTGAATGATCATTAAATCAAAAATGTTTCCCTTTGATAGCACCCAAAACTTGGATCGACTGAGACAATGTTCCTTTGGTCTCTGAACCAGTATAAGAGGGGAAGGGAAGGGAAGGGGTGTATTTAAAAAAAAAAGAGAAAGAAAACAACGAGAGCCACAGCAATGGAACAAAAGATTGAATTTGAATAATAGAGGGAAGAGTTCAGAGAGTTGGATGGGGTTCAGAGGAGAACGGAGGTGTGTAAGGATGATAAAAGAGATGCAGGGCACAGAGTGAGTGGAGGGAAGAGGGAGGGAAAAGCTGAATAGAGGCCCGAAAATACTGAAGTGCTGACTCAACTACTTGACTTAACAGCCAAAAGTGCTCAGTCCCAGATTCAGACACATCCACACTTGAGCATGCACAGTTGTTATGCTTCCTGTCCTTGTAGGTTCAGATCCAGGAAACACTATACAAAAGTGCATTAAAGATCACTAAAATTACTGTAAAAAATATATATCTAATAAACATAGTATTAGACATTAGTCATATATTATTAACTGATAACTGATATACATATAGACCTCATCCCTGACATGTTTTGACGTGTCAGAGCAGAAAAAGCGAAGGTGAGACAAAAAGCCATTAATGCTGGCTTAGATCAAGTAAGTGTTCCAGTAACCCACAGCAGTGAGCCAGCATGTGGTTAAACAGCAATAATAGAACTTCGACAAAAACAATTAATAGAATTAAACTGCGATATTGTTCACAGTGTTGTATTACCATTCTCATACCGTAGTGAAATGAACCGAAGTCAGTGGGTGCCTGAGGGAAGACAAATTGATTTTAAAAAATGTCTTGTTGTAAGATGTGCTTGTATATAGGCTGAAATATGCTCTCCGATAAAGATGTGCATTACAAAACCACACTGATAAAACTCACTCCACTTTGATACAATCATTCCAGAAGGGTCTCGTAGGAAACGTGGGTCCGATAAAACACAGAAAACTACCAAGAATCATCGTGGTCCCGAGGCCGGCAGCCTTCCTTTTCAACAAGCATGTGAGCCAATACATATACATGTTACCTGGCAGCCTCTGGTGGCATTTCTCCCATCATCTTGGCTACTCCTAGTGGGGCATTGGAAACTGGCCTCTGCCTTCATGTGTGCATGTGTACTAGATCAGATAGGAGGGCTTTTTATTCTCTGTGCACCTGTGTTACCACAGATAACATGGTGTAGCAATGAAGCCATTCTTCGTTTGAATTTGGCCATGTACTGACCCGGTTGAGCCAATCATAAGTCTATAATTATATTGGAAAAAGGTGATAATGCCAACTTCAGCTAAATGAAGCAGGGATGATTTAACTGTAGGCTTTCATGATGGGATTTTAATACAACCTTAAACATATTTGGGAAAAACACACCTAAATGTGTCCCAGAGATTGAAGTGAATAGCTTCACCAGGTTTCTTTTTTTCTCAGTATACTGCTTAGTTAAGTTTTTACATGTAGTGATTTTTGTACAAGCTCCACATCAAATCTTTTCAGCCACCGTATCAGCAAAGTTGGTCTGTGAGTCAGTGTCAATGGAGCAATTTCAGTTTTAAGTCCCCTTGGCATTTGATCTGGCTTTCTTAAGTTTATGCTAGTTAAACACTTTTTTACAAATGAGTGTTGATTTTGCTGGACTGAAACAATATAGGACTCATTTGATTTTATTTTTTATGCTTCCTAATTTCCTGGCATGGGAAACAGCATTTTGTAATTTGGAAAATTGCACTGTTCTTCATATTTTAAATGTGACATATGCACGTTGATGACAAAATGTTGTCCTTCTTTTGCATATGTGTATATATTCTCTCTCTCTCTCTCTCTCTCTCTCTCTCTCTCTCTCTCTCGCTGTGTGTGTGTGTGTGTGTGTGTGTGTGTGTGTGTGTGTGTGTGTGTGTGTGTGTGAGCAGATGTGAATGTGTCTTGAGAGGGGTTCCCTATGGCTGTGAGGTTGCAATGAAAAACAGATGTCTCCAGTTGGAGAGAGAATGAGGAAGGTACAGGCTGTCAAACACAATTAATAATAACAAGACCACACAAGCACACAACTACCGCTGCAAATGCACTCGCTCTCTCTCCCCTCACCGTAAGGAAAGTGTGACTGAGTTCATTTCGTAATACTGCCATGCTGATACGAATGAGCGTATGTGGTTAAGCTACTCTAATTCATTAGAATCACTCCATTATACTGTACGTAAAAAGCCCCTGGAGAAGTTTGAGGAACACCGCAGGTGGAGGAAGTAGCGTCAAGAGCAAACCAAGGAGGAAAGAGAGTCTCTATCTTTCATGCTTTTCCTTTGTGACTTGTGTGGCTGATGATTTCCACTGCCTCCATCTGCCCATCCACCCAATGTTTGTGCTGACTTTACCAGAGAATTGTAATTTGAATAAGCAATGACATCTATCCATTTATCCACTCAAAACGCAAAATTATACACCAAAAATAAACCAAATGCTGCCATTACATTAATGAGAGTGGTGTCTGCAATAATGTTTATCAAGTCAATGAACAGCTTATTTTGTAAAGTTGACCCACTGTATTTAATCCGTGATTTGGAAGGATTCGTAAGATCTGGATTCATGTGCTCACTTGATCCTAGTCGCTCACTTCACCAACTTTACGCTGAGTCAGGTACTTCCTTGTTCCTGTTGGCATTGGTTGTTTCTTTCAGTTTATAATCGATCTTTAGATTTAGCTACTGGTATCCAGCATTGGTAAGCAAGTAAAGTGTTTGTTAACTTCTGCAGCTGATGCCAGGAGAGAGAGTGTCAGTATGTGTAACAGAAGGACTTGGAACTTAATTGTGAAAGAAGCAACCACTTAACACATGGGCACTTCTTTAAAGGGGCTATAATCAAAATGTTAGTGTTAACAATGGCTCAGATTACACTGGATCACTGTATGCTACCTACTAAAAGATAAAGTTACCTTCTGGTAAACTTAATGAACCATTAAGCCGCTAAAAAGAAAGCCGGCTATTTCCATGACGAATTGGTGGAGACGTAAAACAGAGTTAAGCAGCAGACAATAGTTCAAAATGCATGTTAAGAAATGTGATAACACACCAGTGTTGTGTTTAAAGCTTGTTTCTACTGCAACAAATGGCCAAACCGTTGTGCTATTGTTTGGATATTTTTTCATTGTCGATGTGTTTTGACCAAAATCAAACATTTAAGATTGAAATAACGATGGTAAACGCTTCTTTGTGTCTCTTTAAGCCTCTGCCACACAGCGTCACAAATCCTCTTCCGTCAACCGAAACAAATAATTTTCTGCTTAGCCAGGGTTGATATTTTTTATTTTTTTAGCCAACGCGTGACAATTCACCCCTGCACACAGTCGAGAAAAGAGATCCGCCAAGAGAACCTAATCTCTCCGCCTTTATCTGACTCTTTCTATGCCTTTCTATTTTCCTCTCGTTCGTTTATACCCTTTCATTTGAACATTTTATCTACTTTTTTGCTCTTTCCCTTGTTTCCATTTACTCCCCCCGTTTCTGCCTCAAAATCCCAAAGGAAGCTCAGATACAGGAGGAATAAGTGGGCAAGCTGTTATAAAGAATATTTCGCTTGCCTGATATTTCTCTGCAGGATTTTCACATAATGCATCCGTAACCTTTTTTATGTTCAATAAGCTGCTTTTAAGATCTGGCACTGGATCAAGTTGTTTAAGAGGAAAACAATACCTGCCTGCCTGTCTGTCTGTCTTGTGTGTGTGTGTGTGTGTGTGTGTGTGTGTGTGTGTGTGTGTGTGTGTGTGTGTGTGTGTGTGTGTGTGTGTGTGTGTGTGTGTCTCTCGATATCTTTGTGTATGTGGGGTAAAAGCATGCTCAGCTGCCTCTGTGTGATGCTGTGTGGATGTGTGTGCATCTCAGTTTTTCCTGCAATGTGTGCTTCTTTCTGATAGGGGTTTCAGTCGTCTGTAACGGCTGAAATTGTATTTGCTAATGGAGCCATTTTGGGACAAGCAGGCTCAGGCAGAAACAGAGCTATCTGACCCAAGATAATACCTTTTGTTGGTTGGAATTTCTTCCGATTGCTGCATCTCATCCATCAGACATTTGGGCTGAGCTTTTTGGTCTCTGTTAAAATCACCTGACATATAAATCTTGGTGTGTTTATAAGTCATAACCTAAGATCCCTTGATCAAGGCACTCAATGCTCCCATTCATCCAGCAGGGGCCATTAAGTCAATGAAAAAACTAAAAAAGCAGATTTTTCCCTTGGTTTCAATGTGTGTGACTGCGAGATGTAAAACAGGGTGATGCTGAACAATAACATGTGACCAGGGAGACATTTTGTGGATAAATACATGTTCAAAAATGAGAAAGGAAATGGCTACGATTCGGGTGAGTGATCTTATAATACCCTCTGTCCAAATTACTAATGCCTATCTCAGTACACAGATATTGGTATTTATTCAATATTTATTATATGTGGGATGATGATGGATCGTCGCTTCCTCACTTCTGTGTCGTTGCCATAAAAAACATTACCACCCACCATTAAATTGCTCGCAATTCACATCTGCAGGCAACATCTGGAGTTGAAGCTGTTTGGTATCGGCACAGCATCATACTGCATTACGCAACATTGAGTTACCACCTACACTGAGTGCAATTGGGTGAATGAGGGAATCTGTTCTAAAACGAGGAAGGCAACAGCCTGAAAAGGTAACACCTCGCACAGTTATTGATGGTATGAATTTAAAACAAAATGGGTTTTTGTTGAAGATACACCCTGTGCTGGCCCCTGATGTCCTTATTAGACATACATTTGTAAACAGATGTTAGAAATCATACTGGATGATGACCTTCACTTATTGGCTCTTTTAATGTGCCTTTACGAATCATGCTTTCATGATTTTGGATCTAAGATATGAGATGTTTAGACATTATATTTCTGAAACATATAGGCATATATTGTCTATTCAGCTTTAGATGATCCAATCCTTCGAGTTTTACCCCTATGTGGCAAAAGGCCCCTGGCATTTATATTAATAAGAAAAATATAGTAGATCATGACTGTGAAATTATCTTGCGCTCCCATCCTCCTGATTATTATGGTGTCATTGCCAATCATATATTATAAATAAATATATATTTATAGTGAAATGGGTTGTCCTCTAACCTCCAAAGTAATTGAAAAGGTCTCTATCTTTCTTCAGCCCTGGTCACTTTCCCATTAGCCCCACACTCTGCACTGAAATTAGTCGTCAGGGTTCCCAATTGGAATTACCTAGGACAAGACATTACCATCATTGGTGGGAATATTACATCGTCATAGTTTTATTATTAAAATAGCGTGAGAGGAAAGATGCTGGTGGTGGCGAGGGGTGATAAGGATGTTGAAAGGTGTGGTATGAGGTGAGTTTGAGTTCATGGTTGAAATAATGAGGTCATTGGGTGAATTAATAATTTTGATCGGGGGATGTGAATACATTAATATGAAAGGTAGTGCTTACAAATTCCTGTCTACCAAATCTATGCATATTTTAAAACGTGAGATGGCCTGGTAAAAGCTCTGAGGAAAATATTGCTGTAATATTGAAAAGTTTATTACGTTTTTTTTTTCTGTTGTTGAGTAATGTACCCCTCATTAAATGTAAATGTGAAAGTTAAACTCCCTCCACGGGTTCAGGTTTGAGTCCAAGGGTCCAAGTATTATACGATTTTTGAAAGGGAAAATGATTACATTGCAAAAATACATTAGTCTGATCTTTTTTTTTTTTTTTGGTGAATTTCCAAGATCCTTAAAGTGCTGTATCTTACCATGAAAAGAGCAGTTGGAAGCAGTAATGACTTTATATCTCTTGAGCATATTTTCCTCAATTTTACACTCCTCGGTCAAGGTAAGTTGCATGAATGAATGCATGAACGATTGAATGCATGAATGAATGGATGGCATACCTCCTTTGTGTGTAAACCTGCATTTGTTGACCTCAAAGCTGTTAAAACAAAACTATCATGCATTATTCAGTGTGTGTGTGTGTGTGTGTGTGTGTGTGTGTGTGTGTGTGTGTGTGGCTAGTGGGGTACAGGAAGATGTGGGAGCAGATTTTTTTTTTTTTTTAGATTTTAGACTTGAGGAATGCAGCAGCACAAGGGCAAAAGGGCAGCTCTCCATATTTGAAGCTAGCCGGCAGGCAGCCAATCATCACGGATTAGGAGGCATCATGACCTTCATGACACACACACACACACACACACACACAGAGAGAGAGAGAGACTTCCTCGCTCAGACTCACATTAGTTGAGAGTGAGGACAAGCCGGTAAAGACAGCCTTGGATTTGCTACTATAAATCCAGCTTATAGAGGAATGGCCACCACAAACAGGGGAAATGCCTTCACAGCGAAATCACAAAAGCTGAGGGCAAGAAAGAGCAGGAGAGTCTGTTTTGGACTTTGCGGGGTGAGAATGATAAAGACTCAAGCAATGACATAAGAGGCGAGGCATTTCAAGGAAGAAAACAAATAAAGCATGTGGCGGATGAGAGAAATCAGGATCTTATTTTGGGCAACATTGTTTGGAATCATGCCATGCCCTCTGCATTTTATCCCCATGTTGAGGGAGGCAAAATCAGGCAAATATTTAAACAAGACTACAGCCATGCTGGCAGTTTTGTGAAGCTATGCTTAAGGCAATGGCAGTATTGGCACATTTTGGACTCTGACCCGATTAAAGGCGCTCCCTGAAAGGCCCCGGGACCACTAAAGTCATTACAATTCATCATGATGTGGAAATGTTCACCCAGATTTTCTGGTATTTTCGCCCAATAGTCGAGACGTTTCAGTCCAAACCACACACACGAACCCCGTGGTGGTGTTCGAGGACAAGTGAGGGATAACTTAGCTAATAAGGAGACATCATCTGGGAACCATACCGGAAAAAGTTGTGTGCCAATCTACAAAGTGAAAACATTGAACTGCATTGCGGTGACATGATTTCCCTTCCTCTCCATTTGAATGAGGGACATCCTCATTCAGGTCTGATGGCGACCTGCCTGCTTAATTCCATTTTGATTAGGCATCTCTTCGTGGCCACACCTGCTCGGACACGCACCACTGCCCCGCCCCCTCGTTAGGGGGAGAACATTCCATCATTAACGAGACGCCCAATAACCACTGTGACCTGGCAACACATTCCCAAAACATTCCATCAGTCAGTAGAGCATGTGCACAAGATCGTTAAAGGAACACTCATTAATTACAAGGCGATGGGATTGGTTGGGTTTGGGGTCGCTGTGGCACTTGAGATGATAAAGGATGTGGCTAATGTGATCAGTCATTAGCATTTAACAGTAGGCAGATGCGACGAAACATGTTTCATAACCATCTCATTGCAGGAGATGGGGAAGTGACGAACAAGGTGACGCAGATAAGTGCAGTTGTGTTGGTGGAAAGACTTTAAAAGAGAAGGACGGGGGGTAGAAAGCACGAGAGTAAAAAGTAAGAAGAGCTCAGTGAGAGATAACCAAAAGCAGGCAAGGAAAGGAGGAAGGAGCGAAGGAAGGTAGGAAAGTTAATGAGCTCAACAGCTTTTTATTATTCCAGCTCCCTTTGCAGACTAATGTTCCTTACAGGTCTCTGGCTCAAGCAGTTGTCCTTCTTTTTATCACACGCCGAAAATGCAATTAGTGTTTTCAATTTTCCAGGCCCTTCTTCTCCACTCAGTCATAAAGCGAGACCAGGTAATATCCAAAAATGTTGCTTCATAAACATAATTGGATGACTGCTTATTATTTGATGCATTGGAGTAAGAGTGTGTTGCAGCCTATATTGTGTTTAGCTCCCCCACCCTCTCACACACATTCAGCAGCCTATGATGAGACTTTTGCACAAATATTTGCATCAATCTGCACAGAATTGTACATATGATCATATTACGGTGCATGTATAAAGTGTCTGTTTTTATTTTATTTTTGGAAATGGTCTTTTTTACTATGACTCATGATCTTGACTGCAGTACTTGCTTTATTGTTTATGTTTAATGATTGTAAATATCGTGCGCACTGAAGACCAAGACAAATTCCTTATATGTGAAAACGTACTTGGCAATAAATCGTTTCTGATTCTGATTCCGCAATACACAGGGTTATCACATTAATGAGAGAAAAGTGAAAGCGCTCACGGTAATTGGTAAAACAATTAACACATTTCGAACGTGTTTCACCTTCATGTAAACCACGAGAGAGTAAAGTCTTTTACTCCGAGGTGAGTTGAAATAAGAAAATGAAACGGTACGCTGAAATGGATGTTATGGTTGAGAAGTTTAAACACACCACCAGACCACAAAATCATAGAACCAGTTAATTACTTAAATCAACATTGGTATTCAAGGACGCTTCATTTACCTACAGGCCAATCAGCAACTCCCTGCTTCAATCAGTTTGTTTTGAGTCCTTCAGCACCTTCCTAAGGAGAATCATTCTCCAAACTACAACCATAGCCTCTTGTTTTGTTCTGTCTGCATAATTTGTTTCAGTCAGAATTAATGTTCAACACCGCCTGTCAAAATGTGCTGAAATATGATTGGCATGGGGGGAAAACGGAAATGATTCATGACATGTAGGAAATTATGCAACCATGCCTCATACACACTTATGGAAGCAGTCTCGCCGTGTGACAGCCCAAAGGCCGTGACCTTGCCTGTTGATGCTTTTTTTTCTTTTGTTGTCTGCCTTTCCCCCCCCGAGGGTCTGTGGTTGGTGTCCTTGTAGCCTTCACTGGTATTGCCTGTACCTGTAAAGGAGAATATAAAGCTCACTTACTTGCTGACTCCTCCAGCCTACCCATCTCACAGCCTTGTTCCTGCCAGAAAGAGTGAGCATCCGGGCTATTTATTGCTTTGTTTTATTCTTCTACTTGGAGGATACAGTCACCACAGTGCACATGGCTTTCCATGCATGCATCCAACACCTACCAAATGGGAAGTTAAAAGCAGCTGCTGCGGTTAAAGTAAGGTCTCTCTCCTGGGTACATCGCCCTGCATTAAAGGGTAAAGTATGGTAGTGTCTTGCACATCTGTCACTAAGACAAGTAATACACTTATGATAGTCAATAAGCCTCACACGTGAAAAAGTTGTCTTTCAAAAATCAATGTTACCTTCTCACAGATTGCATTAGAAAACACCACGTTGGTTTAGACGATCAATCTTTTGAGGAGTAACAATAACATTAAATATAGATTCCTTTATTTCAGATGTCCTGTAACTCAAAGTTGAGTTGTCACTCCATCCCAAAAGGCTAAAGATGTTTTTAGACTTGGCCCATATGCTTGAATCTGGACTAAGTACTCCACAACTCAGTCATCATATTGTAAAGTACATTACTGCAAACCTTGTATCAGACTTAGAGGAACACATATTGCTACATTGTTAGTGAAACACTGTTAAATGATAGAAAAAGATCAAGGTTAGTGTTAAAGGTCATATAGGTCAACATTTTTATTTAAATTAATACTTAAAAAAAAAATACATCCACAGAGCTTTGAGAAAGGTGCAGAATCAAAGTATAACTTCTCATGACATTTTTTTTTTTTTTTTGATCGTGAATCAATCCATTTAAAAAAATGTTGGCATCTAGTGGCTGGATGCTATCTGTGTTGTCAAAAGCACCTTTAAAGTAATAATAAGAGTTGCTTATTGTACAATTCGTACAGTATTGTCATTGAACATATCTGAGGTTTGCAGAAACACAAGTCCAACATGTTTTTTTTGTTGTTTTTTTTTGGGGGGGGGGGGCTCACTTGGCTAACCAGAAAAGGGCTTGAGACGTATTTTAGACAAATGAGTCCAGAGTGAATGTTTCTTTAACTGTTTGGGAGAGGGAGATATTATGTTTTACATAAAGCTGATTTATGATATTCAAACGTTCTGTTTGTCCCTTTTCTGCTGTATGTCATTACTGTAATGTCACACTTTATTAATCTTCAGCCTCATGGATGTCATTTTATTATGATCTTTCAGCATCGCAGAAAAGGTTTTAATGTGGATTCCTTTAGTTCCTCATCAACTCTGCTTATTTGTGCCATGTTCATGCCACAAAGTCAATATGCATAATCACTAGTGCTTAAAGTCAGTTTCTTACTATATCAACTGTATAAACATGAACTTCAGCAGCATCTGTTTGATGTTTCAACGTCTAAAATATAAAATTCAGAATTAAAAGAAAAAACAACAACATCATGTTTGGAATAAATAGGTTGTGAAAACACTTTATTTCAAAATGTACCATCTTGGCTCTTTTTAACTTCTTCTAAGTTGTTAGAATCATGTAAGTAATCTTGTTGTTTTACTAAGACATAACTCCTGTTTAGCTTCCAGCTATGCTGATGTGTTTAACAGAAAAATGTCACGGGTATCAGCACTATTATACAAACACACAGTGAATACATTAATTATCTGTGTTGTCGAGTATACGGTATAATCATATGAAAAGATGCAGCCCACACATCAACATAATCATTCCTGTAATGAGATGAAACATCAACTTGATTGGACCAAAACGGCATTCATTCTGCCAGCCCAGAGCCCATTTAATCCCGTTTATCTTTCTTTCTTTAATGTACTTCCTGTGCACACATCATGCAGAAATGCACATATAGCCGGTACTAGTGCTAACGTTCAAAAAAGGAGAATCAGTCAATAAATAAGAAGCTTAAAAAAACAAATCTCCTTTGCAACATTAAAACAGCTAAATCTCCTCAAACTTCCATTCATGTGCAACCGTTTTACATTGGTAATTATTTTCTAGGGGAAAGCCCCGAAATCTTCTCAGCAATCATTTTTGATTTGGTTACCACAATATATATGCTTGGCAATTGTATGTAGGTTAGGATTTAAGTCACATGTGTTTTTGTTTGATTATGGCATCTATGAAATTATTCTGTTGGTTTAAGTTTTTAACTTTAAGTTTGTAAAAACATTGCAGTCTAAGAGTTTATTTCTAGTTTGCCTGAAATGTAATCAGTCATTCAGAGTAGTTGCATATAAAGTATAATCATTTTTAGGTGGCCAAGTTGGATGAACTCTGGCAATTTGTTAGAGACATGACAAATTGTCTCAAAAGTCTCCAATTGCTACATCATGGCTGAGCATTTACTGTGTCCAGTGCTATCAGAAAAAAAAAAAAAGAAATCTGCCATAGTCAGCTGCTAATTTTTATCCAGCCTATGAATGTGAATTCAATTTATTTGACTTGAGAGAAGGAAACCTTTTGAGAGTCAGGGTGAACTAGAGAGATAAGGTATCTGATCTCAATCGGCTGTATTACTCCTTGCTCTGCCTCCCTCTTCTCCCTTCTTTCTCTATTCCACTCCCTCTCACTGATTCCTTTAGGCCCATTTAGTTAATTAAGGCCATGGAATATTTCAGAAACCAATTATGCTGTGACATTATTAAAAGACCACCGTGCCTTGTAAGCGCAGATTGTGTCTGTCCCTTGTCTTCCAACAAAAAGGGAACTTGTCTGACCTAAGCGGTCATTGAAATAGGGTTTGGATTTATACATTGAAATGTAACATCAGCAACTTTCAGGTTCCTTTAGTTCATCGTTCGTGATCCTACGCATATCCTAAAAGACCAAATGTACGAAGATAGGGATAACTAAGGGAATTTGTTCATGCTAATAAACATACTGCATAATTGTTTTGTACAAAATGCATAGTGATTTGTATCATTGTTATTGCATTGCAATGATGTGTTTGGAGGATGAGAAGCAAGAGACTTTCAGAGAAGTACAGATGTTGATTTTTCGTACTTCTAGTGCTATTTTGAGAATATGCTAATATTCTCTGGAACGATTGACACCAAAGGTCGTTAATTAACATAAGTCAATTCCACTGTGCTTCTCTTGGGAGTGAAATGCAGCAGCATTCTATCTCGTTTCCATGTACACGTACCACGCAAATGAAAAGGCAGGCACATGCACATGCACTCAAAACATTGAGAGTGATTGGGATGAAATGTGATACTTAATCTTACCTCTGAAATATTATATGTTAAATACATTATGCTAGGTCGCTGTAAGGTTGGAAAAGGGCTAACTAACCACTCATTTTCTCATTTTTCATTGTGTTTAGGGTCGTGGGGGCCTGGAGGGAGAACCCTGGCCTCTTCACCTGTCTCACACACACTGGTGTAAATGTAGGACATTTGCGACTGAGCAGGTAAAAAGCATCTCTAGCTGCACCGAGGGCATTCTTAATTGTGATAAATTCAAGCTGTCATGTAATTGGTGTGAATGCCACATTTATCACTGAGCAGCAGAGTAGTGTTGCTGACAAATTCATTATTTTTTTCCCCATGTCAGATGTGAACAGAGTTATTTGGCTCCATTGTTAAATAATGTAAAACCATAACATTTGAAAGTCCCTAAATTATGTAAAAGAAAAAGCAAAGCATAAACAGCTCATGAGGCTGAGCACCAGAGCAGCATAATTTGGAGTTTAACAATAAATCAATAGTATGTAGTATTTAAGTATATACATATATAAATATATGTATTCACCTGCAAAGTAGTGAAAGGGTGTCTGTGAAGAATAACATCATGGTTGTTTTAATGTTATCATTATTATCAAGGCTGTCAGGTGTGCAAACACAGAGAACAACTAGACATTGAATAACAAAATACAGGTACTGTCAAGTCGACTCAAGCTACAGAAGTTATGCTAACTTTACCTTAGTTAGTTGCTAAAAGCTGAGCTGGAGAGCTGACAGCCCCTTCTAACTTCAATGTTAGTGCTCAACCATTTTTTTCCCAGTTAATGCTAATGTTAACGTTACCTGAGCTAGTTAAACATATCTGCTAAAAGCTGAGCTGGAGACCCTACAGCCCCTTCTATGTCTACTACTGCTAAAACATCCCAGACTTCTTCATCTTTACAAGCTCTGAACTCAGAGAGAAGAGATTTCAGGTATTTTAGGGTCAACCGCCGAGGAGAATCATTAGAAAATTGATGTTTTATCATGGAATTGGTTATCCCTAAAGCTAACTTAAAACAATATTTTAGTTAGCAAATGACATGACATTGACGTGACATTGACAATGTTAGCAGGTTCATAATTAACATTTCTAACGGCTGAGCTTAAAGTTGTCAAACACATGCGTAGCTAATGGTAATTGAGGTGTGCCAGGCCTCTGGTGGTGCCTGCTGGCTCACTGGCATGGCTGATTGGCATATTTAAATGGTAACAAGTCAGGGAAACAATAATGGGTTTTCACCGTGCTATACGTCTATACAGTTTTGTTTTTTGATTGGTCAAAAAGTAATGTATTGTGCCTTCACAGCACCTCAGGCTGTTCCAGTTATTTTAATGTATTTTTGGTTATTCTAATGTCATAACAACCTGTTCTCACTGCCAAGTGTATTAAATAATGCAGCTTGGTCAGTGCTCCTTGGCATCTGATACTGGCGCTCATTAGCGTGTGATCGTTTCGATGTGTGTAGGTGAATGAGTCGAACAAACATCACACCTAAGTAAGTGGTTTTGTTGCTTAAAACTAACTATGCATATAACGAGCGTACATTGACATGCCATGACTGACGTGCAAAATGACGCTGGGGGTATGCAAAGCATCATGCTTTGAAGCTTTGAAGCTTTATTTGATGCATTGGAGTAAGAGTGTGCTGCAGCTTACAGAGTGTTTAGCTTCTGCAATAAACAGGGTTATCAAATTGATGAGAGAAAAGTGAAAGTGCTCACGGTAACTGGTGAAACACATTTATGATTGAAGAACTGAAGGGTATTTTGCTGCCATTATTGCAGATGGATGTCGGAGGCATAGGGAGAACTGCCCACTGATAACGTGCATGTATTTTATAGATTTTTAATTCTATGAGCTATAAAGATGTGTTAAATTGGCTGCAAATTGCTTTTACTTTGATGCTGTGATCAGAGTGCAGGATGTGGAGTTTATCGAGACACTTTAATGATCCAGAAATGCAGTGCCCACATTCCAGAGAGAATACCGGAGGATCTCTGTCCAGCCCCTCTCAGGGTGTTGATGACATGGTGAATTGGTGTTGCTTTCTACTAATTTGAGCCCTCTTTTCTTTCTGTCCTCTTCCCGTTGCCTCGATCCTCTCCCGTTTTGGTGCACATGTGATTCATGACTGCAGCACAGCTGACATCAGATTAACTGTAAATTACACATGATGTGAAATGAACAAGATTGCATGCTGTATTATAGAGATTTATTTAACTTGTTTTAAAAAAAGGCATTTAATTTCCTATGTGAAAAGTCTGCTATTATTTTATCAAATTAATATGGCTAAGAAATTGCTTAAAAAGTGTTTAGCAGGAAATAAATATATTTTGTAATTTCAATCATTAACAATAAATGTCTGATCATTTTGTAACATTATGGTGTAGAGCTAGCTGTGTAAACGTATTTTAGGGCGATCTCAGTTTGGGAAATTGCTGTGTTGATTCGTCTGAGCTCACCCTGAAAAGTGTCAGTTAAACCGGGATATGGCTGTAAAAAAGAATAACTGCTAACTATGTGTATGTGTGCAGGTCAAGGAACATGGCAGCATCTCCACACATGCGCTCAAGTCTGCAGACGTCCAATCAACAGCATTATGGTCTACAGGGACTTCATTGCGACAGCAACTCTGCATCCTGCTGACTGGCTGAGTACATCTAATAAGGTGAGGAGATGGTAAGCTAGCAAAAAAAAACCTGCCCAGGAAAAAAAAAAAAGATTTTCACAAAGATGGGATGTCAAAACATTGCTGTTGGCGCCCAATTCATACAACTAACGACTAATTCATATTATGGTAAGATTGCATCAGTTTGCATGCTGGGCCAGGGTGTGTTTACGTCTAAGGGTGTTCGTCAAACAGATTCAGTTATAATTTATTAACCAGTCAGAGGAAAAGGAAAACGTGTCTAAATTGTGTTATTTTCCCCCATCTGCTATATATTAATTGCATTGGTTATTTTGTGAGGAACGGCATGAGAAGTATGATATTAGTGAAACACGTATGTTATCGGCATGTCTGATATAACATACACTATAACTTAATACAATAAATACAGTATTGTGTAGGGTTATTATTTGTGAGATATTGGAAGCAAAATCTGTTACAACCCAGAGGCAGTTTTTTAAAAATAGCCTCTGGAGTCTTTTAGATATTGCGAGTTATTTAATTTTTTATACGTGAGCTTTCTTTGACCTAAAGTCGTTTTTTTTTTTTTCTCCTCCAGGGGTGGTATGTTTGCATCATGACTATGGGTCATTCCCTGTGATTTAAACACAGCAGGATTTGGTATACACAGTCTATTGTTCGTGTTTGCTGCTAAATGAGCCAGAGATGGTCACTTAGACAAAACATTTAAAAAAAAAAAGAGGCTTGTCCAAGTAAAACGGATATTTTAATCCTACACTGTGCGTGTCTTTGCCCCAATACCTTAAGGGTATATTATGCAAAAATCACCTAAAAACATGTATAGACTGATACAGAAATAAACGACGGCGTATTAGGGCCGCTCTAAAAAAAAAAGGAGCCAAGAGAGGTGGGCAATATTCTGAGAAAAGAAGTCGCAAATTTGAGTAGCAAATTTTTTTCTCCGAATATTACCCACATCTCTTGGCTCATGTATTAGTTTTTTGTTTTCCTACAGTGGCCTTATTACGCCGTCGTAATAATAATCCCCCTGAACAATGACTCACGCCAAGTGTGTGGCGGTGTGTATATCCACATACACCCTGCCCTCTACCTCCTCCTGTATTTTCTCCTTTTTTCCATCTTATTTTGCTGTGTCCGTGTGACTCTTCTGAGCACCAAGAAAGAGCATTTGGGGAGTGCTCAGATAGCTCACTCCATGTATCAAGACTAGTCCTTACTGCAGCACCCCAGGTTCTAATCCGACCCGTGGCCCCTTGCTGCATGTCATCCACTCTCTCCCTTTTCCACTCTCTGCTCTAAATAAAGGTACAAATTATCTTTTTGTCTTCATGGGGGTGTAAACCCCAGCCAATGAGCAGAGTGTGCAGCTCAATTCTCATTCTCAGGTCAAATACCACCCTCAACCTGCATTAATTCAAAATCCGTCACTTTCCGGGAGGTTTGTGACGGAAATGTTCATTTGTGCTTTCTTTCTCACTAACACTGCCCCCCCCCCCCCCCTCGCTTCATTTACACTCTCACAATGTGACTACATATAATAGCTTTAAAGATACGAGTTCCTGATCATTTTGTGAAAGAGGTATTCTTCTGTTCCTTTTCTTTATTTCCCCCCCAGCAGTGAATCACTCTATAGACCACTTTTGAGTTCCTGACTGGGGTAGCAATTTGATGACATTTTTCCTCCCAACCCTCCAATTTTATTAGGTATTTCAACAATGAATTTCCTTTTTTCCCCACCTTAGATCACTTGCATTGTGTTTCAAACCATTTCCTCTCAGGAAGTGTTTTAATTCATTGTGCTAAGTCAGGATCCATAATAAGGCCTTTCCACAGTAATTTCCTCTCATAAAACAGACCACAGCCGCCAAATGTTGTTCAGGTCCCTCAAGAGAAACGCTACTTAAGAAAATGTCTAGCCCAACATACATTTCCTCATATTATTTGTGATAAAAGCGGCGCCTCTTCTAATGATCCCACAAACATTATGTGACATCACTTCAGAGCCTTATTTCTATCAGTGGGCAGATAACAGCAGAGAGTCAGCCAGGATAGCAGCGGTCAGTGGAAACCGCTGCTTCCTCACAAGTGATTTACTTAACAAAACGGCCTTCCTTAGGAGATTCATCTCTGCTGTCATCAACTTTTTTGTTCAAGATCTATGGGCCATCAGTCATCCAGGGGACTTTTTTTTTTATGATGTGAATGATGGCTGTAAATTACCATGCATGACATATTGACAAACCCATTTGCAGTCCTTGTGGAGAAAGAGCGGTGTCATACAGCAAAAGGCATGGCGGAGGGGTGGATGGGAGTAATCAGCAAGCAGAGGAGGGAGATGTAGAAAATGACAGAAAGAGATATATAAAGAAGCGTATTGATTATCCCTGACCACAGATAAGAAGTCATATTTGATATTGTGGCTCATGGATGATAATTTCAACCTGTCAGGCCTACTGCTTTTGTCCGGACTGGTGATCTCCTTTTTCGTTGGCGCCACCATAATATTGAGTAATAATATAATATATTATTTGTTGTTTCGAGTGAACACGTGGATGGATTATCATGGCCTTTGGTACAGATGTTTTGGTTACCACAGGATGAATTGTAATTTGGTGATTCTCTGTCATCATCATCATCTTCTTCATCATCATTATTTTAATATGTTCAATACTTTGGTTTCCTCTGAGCACCAAATGTCATAGAAACTGATTACATTCCCTTCTGCCTCAGCTGAAATGACTCACATCCTAACACATTAAAATAACCAGTCTGCTAAACATCAACATATTAGCATTGTCATTGGGAGTATATTGCTACGATTAGCATTCAGCTGAAATATCACTGAGCCAAAGCAGAGCCTCACAGAGCCGCTATAGTGTGGCTGTAACCGTTTACGCTGGATTTATACTCGTACACAAGGGTGGGAGTCTTGCCGTAGATACTTGTGGTGTAGTTTTTGATTTAGGGTTGAGCATTGGATTTCACCCATTGATAACACCACCTATATCTTACTTGATTTGGCGGTATTTATTCCCCACAGTAACGGTGTTTACATTCTTTCATTCTCTTTGTGTTGCGAACATCAGTGGTCTGCCTTGTTAGAACTTATTATGATACTATTCAATGCTATCACAGTATTTACGTTGCCGTGATAGAGGTTGTCTTGGTAAGCGTATGTGTATGTGAAATTATGTAATTTCAAAAGGATCACCCAGCAACTTATCAACAGCATTATGTTCTTTTCAGCTAAATTTCATAATATTGTTGATTTCTGAATTCAGTGTGTGTGTGTGTGTGTGTGTGTGTGTGTGTGTGTGTTCAATTCAAATCAATTTTATTTATAATGTCATATCACAACAAAATGTATCTCATGACATGTTCCCCACATAGAGCAGGACGAGAACACACTCATGGTTTTCAGAGTCAATGAATGTCTGTGTGAATGATCCTGGTGGCAGCCTCTGCCATCAGTGTATGAATGTGTGGGTGAATGGGATAATTGTTGGCATGTTGCGTAAAGCGCTTTGAGTGGTCGGAAAACTAAAAGGCGGCATGTTAATGCAAGTCCATTTAGGATGAAAGATGCCTCTGTTTATACAGTAGTGACTGATCATCTAATACATTATTTTCTGACCCATCGCCCAGCATCCATGATAATAGCATGCTGCTGTCATAATCAGTCCTTCATTTGAAGAAATAAATGACACATTACCACGACGGAGCTGTCAGTTTTGAATTTTCCATTTTTCATTTGCCATTTGCTTCATTTAGAAAAGTGCTTCCTGCAGTGACGATGATCACATATTATGTTTTTGACAGATGACAGTGAACCAGACATGTCTCAGACATGATATTTATAAAGACAGACAGATATTTAGTCATAGTCATTATCCAAACATGTTCTTCACAAGCTTCCGAAGGCTTTTTCTAGATGTTTTTATTATTAATATAGTAAAATCATCACTGCCCCAAACACCATTATTACAATGGAAAGTATTAAACAGAAGCATTTGATATGTTTTCAAAGGAACTGGCTCTACAGTTCAGAGGCAGAATTAGACAGAGGTAAACACAGGGAACTATAAAAGAGGTTTAAGAGCTTGGGTGCACAGTTGTCACAATCAGTCACGTTGAGACTAAACATTTGCGCTAAAGTCTTCCAGAGCTGGTCATCCATCCATCCACACTGGGCAAAAAGACTCAAAGACCAACAGAGTTGTTTTGAACCAATAGATCATTCTGAGGGAACTTAGTTTGGCTGAAAGTTATTTTTCTCTGAGTGGTGACCAACATTGTGTAATGATGGCAGAAATGGAAAGGGACCGAAGTTAGTTAAACACTTACAGATTCCCTTGCTTATGAACATGACGGGTATCACTTTACTCAGTGTTTTTGTGTTGTGCAATAACCCTGAAGCACGCTCTCTGTGACCCTGTAACATACCTGAACAAACGTTGAATGAATCGTCATTACATCACTCATACTCATACTCACCCAAAGGCAGGCAAACAAAATAGATAAGGAGTATTTTTCCTCAAGCTGTTGGCTACTTATCACAGAACAGAAGGAGGGGGTGGGCACTGTCTGCAAAGACAATAGAGAGGAGAGGGAGAGAGGCAGTGACACGGAGTTAAGTTCAGTTCAGCACCACGGACAGCGCATCGGAGCGCTGGACGGGAGAAGTCACTTCACTGCCCACAGTCATGCCTCCCTGAACTACTGGAGCCATACTGCACACCGCAGTCGTCGCACCCAGCCGCCTTCGTCCTGTGCAGGTGGAGATCCGGTTGTTGTTGTTGTTGTTGTTGTTTTTGTTTTATTCGGGAGTCACCAAATGAGGAGACGAGATAGCTGCAGAGAGAAGTGAGGTGCATGCGTTTGCAAGCACAGGCCTGCCAGTTAGTCCCCGTGATCCTTACATCATCTCTTTATGAGAGAGAGAGGGAGAGAGAGGGAGGGAGGGAGAGAGAGGGAGAGAGAGAGAGAGAGGGAGAGGGAGAGAGATAGACTGGCTCCTCTTCGCCAGTCCTCAACTGCGAAGCGAGTCTGACGGACCCGCCTGTCGTCACCACCACCCCGCTGTCTTTTTTTCAGAGTGTTTTCTGTCTCCCTCTCCCGCTCCGCAGCGTCCACACCGGCCGTGAAGATGCACCGGCACCGTCCTGCCCAGGGATCGCCGTTGTTATTGCCGCTCGCTTTGTGGATATTCAGCCACGTCAACTGCGTGCACGGAGCTCTGCCAACAACCCGTAAATTGTTATTTTTCTTTTTTGGGGGGGTGGGGGATGCGTCTCCGAGCGCTGAGCGGGTGAGTCTGGGTGTGGGTGGGAAGCGGACCGAGCCGGTCCCTGGGGCAGAACAGAAAGGTGCGTTTACCGGCGGGGCTCGCAGGTATCCCCGCGGTGGTGCTGTGGCTCTCGGGAGCTTAATAGCCAGACTGCACCGGGGAGGGGGAGCGGGTTGCCTTCTGAGTTTAGACCTACACGTGTTAACTCCTCGGGATTTCACCTTCTCTAAATGGTTTTATGCCCGTCGGGTGATGTGGATCACGGGATTTCAGGGCTTCCCAGAATGCGCTGCCTAAATGAATGACATTTCAGTGTGCCCGTTGAGATTTGCTGTCTCTTGTGCGATCCTGGGGCAGAGTGCATTTGGGAGGAGAACAATTTGAAACCATTGCATAAATTGCTATTTCTTTGTTCAGCCTTGGGATTTTTTTGTAATTAAGATTTTACAATATCAAACACATTTGTTTTCAGATCAGTGTAGCCTATTGGATTTGCCCATTAATTAATTATAAATCAAAATACAGAGGTGGTGTTGAATTTCCAAACTTGTATGGAGTTCTAATGGACTGGAAGCGTCAGAGTTTTCACTGTCAATGAGCAGCAAATTAAACATGTCTATTTTGTAGCCTGTTGTTTTGGTTGTTCGTATTCTTAACAATGTAATTTGCATTGTGATTAGTATCCCCCTTATTACCAAGTCTGGCTCTATTTTACACAACTTATTTGACAGCAAACGACCCTAAAAAACTTGGAGAACTTATCAGACATTCCTTAAATATAGCGGACGGATCTCCTTTGCCTGTTTAAAGCCAAACAGTGTGGCTAACCTTTCATATGGGAGTTTGTTAATAAATGAGAGTATCTGGAATTGCATAATATTTGTATATTTTCGTTTACATATTTCAAGGGGGTTCACTGTATTTAGTTAGTCGCCTTCAGGCTTGCCATGCATATTTTGGTGTTGTATATTTATAATTTTACCATTTCCTATTCTTAAATCCATCTTAAAATGTCCAGTTTTGGATCTGTAATTTCCGCGGACTCGTTTGGTTCGGTGTCACTCCGCCGTCGCTGACGGTGACTGAGTCGGTGTGACTGTGTGACTGATTCCCCCGGTGATCGCCGGGGCTTCTCGGGTCCCGGATGAATGTGTTCGGGGACGCGCGCCATTAATCTTCCCGTCCGACAGACAACGACGATGAGACGGCACCGCGAGCGGTCTGTGCGCGCGTGCAACGATGTAGTCCGCGTACGCGCGGGTTTTATACAGCAGCAGAAAAAGAAAGACGGAGAGTTTAGGAGGTGCGTTTTTCTTTCACAAGGCTGTTCCTCATGCAGCGACCTCACCGCGAATGGGAGTCATACTGTCAACGCGTTATTTATGAAAGTGTATTGATCCCTTTATGGAAATCCCCGGTCCTCTTGCTCCCGTCAATTGGCAGGGCCGACTGGGTCAGCATCAGTGTCGCTGGATGCAGTGGCTTGTTATAGCTGGGGGCTTGAACAAGGTTGATATAAAGACACATACGGAATGAAATATAAAATATCTATCCTTGAAAGAGGAAAGTCTATCTATATGATTAACACGCTCATGATAGTCCTCTATTCACTATGTATGCTGTTTTACATTTCCGGCTTTTGCACAATATTATAAGCCGAGTGAAGCGGCAAAACATTACTAAGAGAAAGTTACAGTAATCATATATAGCACATTCTTTTTGAATATATTTGAATACAAATCTAATAACATAATCATTTTACTCTTTTTATCTGTAGCATATCGATGTTTGTTACATTACGAAATAGAAGAAAACAGTACGACAGAATGGAACAGGAATCTCAGAGTCAGACGAGGATCAGGAAAGGACTTGCAAGATGGGAGTCAAGCAACAGTGTGTGTGTGTGAGACGGAGAGGCAACGGAAGAGAGGCAGTTATACAAACAGCATGTGCAATCGGACCAGCAGTTCCATCCCTGAGCTTAAATCTGAGTGCTGACTTTATCCTCCTCAGGGACAAGATGTGAAACACTCAGGGGGGGGCTGACAATGTCATTGTGACCAATGGTCTGCAGCATGGACTAGAAAAGATTAACATTTCACATCCTACCGAGGCACTCACAGACTAAGAGTCAATGGGCTGGTTGACCCGCTGACTGTGTGAAATCTCCCATGTGCCCACTGGAAATGTGTCTGCAAAGTAACAAGACAAACAGAAAGATGTATGGTGTTTGCCTGGTTTATATGCATGTTTGTTTATGTATGTTTGGTTCCGCAAATGATTGTATGTTGAGTATGGATTTTTCTCCCACGTCCCCATCCGTCAGTTTTATTGGCTACGACAGCGATATCAATTGATGGACATCTAGTAGGGTCTGACAAAAAATAGGGGAACATACACAGACACAAGCAGAAATACTCACATACGCACGAAGATGCACAGTATTTGTCGTAGTGTGTCAGAGGTACGATCTCTCACCACCTACTGTGATGTCTTATAATCATTGGGACACTCATTTTGAAGATCAAGTGGCCAATTTGTCACAAGAATATCAGTTCAGTGCATATTGTGTATTAATGTGTGACATAATACCTGAAGTATATGTAATAGGCGTAGATATTCAGCCCAGTTGTACACTATTTATGCATGTTAAAACTACACTTTAACCAATTTTTTCAGTCTTCCATTTAATCAGCCTCGCACTCTCCCGCCCTGCTTTGCACCTCTGCTATTCATCACTCCCTACGTAAAGGACAAGGCTTACATGTTGAACACTCCCAGCACCAGTGTAAAAAGTAAAGGATGTGCCTTTTAGTCAGTGACACAGTGGGTGGCTAAATGGGATGCCCCTAGAGCCTGTCTGTTATAGAATCAGATTAGCTTTTTCCTCATTTCATTAAGCATGCCAGGCCATTTGACATCGACATCAGTCTGGTTGTACCTCCAGGGCCAAACAAGACGAGACAATTTCCTTTTCTTCAATATACAGATATAGCACGTGAAACAAAGTGAAAGTATTCAGTTACATTCTGTCGCCAACGCAAATGTTCTCATTTGAGATTTAAGCACTGATAGCTCTTCCTATTACATTTGACAGCGGCCTAACTAAGGGAAGCTCAGCTGCTTCTGTTTCAAAGTGTCTAATTTTATCCAAAGCAAACAAGAGTATAAGCTGGTACGTCCTCGCAGTCCTGCCACAAAAACGTTGGTGAAAGCAACATTTCTGCTGTCAGCAAATGAGTCACTGCGACCAACACATACTTAAAGCTTAAGCCGCGGCCGTGGAGTCCTGTATCTCGCCTGTGTATGTGTGCGATGGCTACCAGTAGGAGGTAATAATAATAGGATTAGTGCTGGAGGAAGCAGACTGGTTTGGCTTAGATTAGATCAGCTCAATACTTGGTGTTTAGCTTTGCTTGGCCCTTGTGTATTTATATGTGTGTGTGCACCTGCCTGTGTTCTACTTGTGTTTGTTGACTTTGATAGATCTATCATGCATCAAGTCAAGTGAGCCAGAGTTAGGAAAGGTTGAGTTATTAATTGCTATTTTTCCTCTCCTGCCCTGTCCTCCTCTATCTAAATTGCTCTCTTCCTCCTGCTTTTTCTTATCTATCACACCTTTGGACTTCTATTTTCATGCCATTTTGCCTTGCTCCCTTTTTTCAGCTCTCTTATCCCTAATGACCTGTGATCATTCCTCCTACTCCTTCACCCCCCCAGTCTTCTGAATCCCCAGTCTATCTGACTCTCTCCTCCTGCCCTTTTCCTCCCTAAGCATCTCTAATTCTCTCTATCCCTACTTGGCTCCGATCAGAGCTTTTATCATCTGGCCACAATCACTTTCCTCCCTCCTTGCATTTTCCATCTTCTTTTTTTTCGTCCATCCAGTCTCTCTCCCCTGTCAATCTGTCCCCTTCTTGTTCCAGATTACTAATATTTTTGAAAAACAAAAAAAAACTCTGCACTATCCACATTTTATGGGAGCAATGCATGCTCATGCAACTCCAAACAGCACTCTGTGTGTCCACTGCAACAACCCGACTGACATGGATGGCAGCCAAACTGACACAGGCACACTGTGTTCTCCTCCTTCAGTCTCATGCAGCTCTACACCTTTTCCAGCCCCATCAGTCTGAATATTTCATCCCACTAAAACATGAATTTGTGACAATGTTTTGAGACAAAAATGCCTGACCTATAATCTCCTGTTTTTTTTTTTTTCAAAAAGCACTTATTTTTGACTTCATGTCACCGCAGCTCGTTATAAATTAATATGAATTTGATTTGGCAAATATATCTTAACAGCTTGGCATGGTCACATATTGTGATACACAAGTTAACGTGAAAGCCTTCACCCTTGCGAATTTATAAAAAAATACATTCAGTAATGCATCAGTAAACAAAGAGCTGAAGTCAGTTATTTGAAATCCATAGAGGGCTTTTTGCTGCTTTTCTTATAGTTTCCCTTTATCACAAACATCTAATAGTAAGAAAGAAATAGTCGGTACCAGTGCATGATGAGTGTTTTCATTTTTTCATATTTATCCCGTCAGTTATACACAGACTTCTGTGTTGGTCTCCTTGAAGAATTGAAATTTCTCCCTTGGAAGTGAATAGTGCTTTATCATGGGAGCAAGGCCACAGTGATACAAATGTGCACTGGCAGGTCATGCAGTATAATTCCCTCAACAATGTCAGTACCGTAACATGCACACACACACACACACACACACACACACACACACAGAGCCCCACACCATGCAGCTCACACTGACTACCTCTCATCTGCACACACACATGCACAAACGCACACACAATGTTACTGACTTTACATGCAATAATAATAAGAAAAATGAACCCATGTAATTCCACAGTTGAAAGTATGCACGTGCACACTTCTCAGTGAGGCACTGAGAGTGTCCGTGTGCATGTGCAAATACGCGGGACCCGAAAGTTATTCTAGTGGAATGTGTTCTCATTAGAACCCGTCAGAATCTGTCCACCTCGTTAGAGCAAGGGTCTCTCAGATGGAGAGTAGGCTGGTGGGAGAGAGGAGGAGACGAGGTTGCATTTATCAGGAAAAAAAGGGTTGGGATGAGGAGAGACAGCTCGAGGAATGTAGTCAGGAGCCGAGGATTTTCTCTGACAACTTGTCGTTCAATATTACCGTTGTTATTAGCTGCTTCAGCTATGCACTTTGGTGACACTTGGCTTTTTTTTACAACTTAATTGATCATGTAACAGCCTTCATAACTGCTTTTTCAGTTGATGTGAATATCCACTTAATATCCACTTATTGTACATCATCATCATCATCATCATCATCTTACATTTTTTTCCTATAGGACCTTGAGTATGAACACAAAGTGCCAGTGAGAAACTGTTTTTTTGTCTCCATTTCTGACTCCGTGACAACAGGATGAGAATCTCAACACCAATTGACTTTTGCGTCTTAGCATCACACAAATTTGAAAATCCATGTAGCAATCTACTAGTCATTTTGAGTTGAACCTCTCCAATCAGCAGACTATGCAGAGAGATTTGAACCTTATCAACACTTACTGTGGCTGCTGCAGATGTAAAATGAAAAGATGTGCACCTGTAATATCTGTTTTCCATCAACCTGACTCTCTGTATCTAGCTCTGAACTCCACCAGTTGATTTTACTGTGAGCTTGAAATAGAACGAGATGTTTCCAAAACAACCTTTTATGTAGCCGTTAGATCATTAAGAGGAAGCAAATAGATATAGGGTACAACATCTGACCGAGATTAATCTGGAGGGATGCCAGAACTGAGCTGCACCAGAGTACTGGAGGTGCAGAAAGAGCAGTTAAAAGCAGTGTAAGTGAACCTGACCCAAATCATCAGTGTCAAAACAACAGTCAAAAGCAGCACAAAGTAGAACTGGGCATTCATCTCTGCCAGGAGCAGGGAGAAGGTTTTAGACACACAGAGTAGAGCGTGGAGTGTTATAACCGTTGGACATGCGCTTGAAGTACATCCAATGCTAGGGAGGGCATCAGCGTAAATAAAAAGTGTTGCTAGTGCAACAATGAGGGCATGATCCCTCGCTGGCATCCGAACCACAAATAGTGCCAATGATATTCGATGTAGCCGGCCAAGCTGCAGTCGGGGACTAAATCCGCTGGCACTGTCCTGCTGGGTTAGCATGTCTAGTTGGGTGATTTGGTCTTCTCATTTCATTGTCTCATCCACATTCAAGCATGTTCTAAAAATGCTAAAAACGACTGAAAATGTACACTTATCTTAAAACCACTAGAGTAATTGGCATAATCATATCATCAGTGTATTAAAACTGCATAACAGTGTCGTGACGGGCCCTTTATTGTGTGTGTTTGATTTTATGGTTGATAAAAAGTGTGTAGCATTCATTGAAAACTGGCTGAATGTTATTGAATCAGTGCAGTGGTTTGAAGCACAGCCTCTAATCAGTCATTGATTGCTTTTATATGTGAACCCTGTGATTTGAGGACTTGATTCACTTTGAGTCTGGGTTCCCTTGCCACATGGAGGCAGTAAACTCCTCATTGGTCTGTTCTGGGATCGCTCTCCAGACTATTATAGTTTTATTTATGTTTTATGCTTGTGTTTGCTTCAAATCCAAGCTAATGTCCTACTGGTAATTAATTCATGCCCGAAGGAAATATAATCATTTTCTGTAATTACCATTTTGACCTTTTGAGCTTATCTAGCACAAAGGTCTCTAGGTGGTTAATAGTAAAAGGCAAAATGACATTACATGAATAGGGGTTACCAAAATCATACAAGTGATTAAAAATGCTTGTCTAGTCATAAAAGAATATTGAGATAATCCAATATTATCCGTGACTCTGCTGTCCTATCCAGCATGTCCACTGCTCTGTATAAATAGATATAGAATATATAGAAATAAATTATTTATATATTTATTTATTTATATATAACACTTGATTCTTCCTTTGACATGAGTGTGATATTCGTTATCAAAGTGCGAACATTGCAGAAGAGATTTTAATGAAAACCGATTGATCATACTTACATTATTTAGTCATAGAGAGTACATAACATAGTGAGCAAGGTGATTTAATGAGACTTGGAGACAATTACATTAACTAATTAGTTATTGCTCATGTAAAAATAATCAGCATTCATTACTAAGTCATTAGCCAAGAGTTTGCCAGCAATCTAGCCACATAAAACAGTAATCCTTGCATCATATAAATGTGTTGCAGGGAGCGTATTGTCAGTGGATTATTAAACTGTTGCTTTTTGCTTGACTCCCCCTTTGAGTTTACCCTATATTCTGCAACATTAACACTTTGACCGGCACATGCCGGCCGGGTAACATGATGGATCTGGGGATTACACAGTTATTTTACATTTAAAAACTGCAGCACAACATCTGCTCACTCTCACTTACGCATGCACACACAAACATCACACAACTGTCAGTCTTTTTGTCACTCAATGGGTAGGATAGTCCAAATGTGTGTGTATGTGTGTGAGAGAGCAAATCGGTGTGTTTTTCAGACTGTGCATGTACATGTGTATATGCACGAAACCCCTTTCTGTCATAATGGATGTTGGAAATCTAGCCACCAGCTCATGTGGAAGAGTGCGGTGGAAAAGGGCATTGTGCCGCAGCTAAGACAAATGTTGTTATTACTCTCAGCCTTTGCATTCAATTTGCTTTTTAAGCCGCTTGAATACCCCATTTACAGCTCAAGATTAAGTGAATTAATCTTTGGGCTACTTCCATTGAAGAAACATTCCTTTTTCTCCTTAGACTCAGAGGGAAAGCACAGAGGCAGAATGGAAACACACTGTAGCCAGCCAGTCACTTGGAAAACATAACCGTGTATCTCTGTGTGTGTATCTCTATATCAGTATAGTGAAGCTACACTGTACGCATGTGTATGTGTTGGTCTGTGTGTGCCTCACTGTGGTGCATGTGTGTGTTTGTGGAAATGGAGATGTACCTGGAAAGCCAAACTGGAGCTTATTGAGAAATATATCTCTCAGTGTGTGTGTGTGTGTGTGTGTGTGTGTGTGTGTGTGTGTGTGTGTGTGTGTGTGTGTGTGCGTGCGCTTGTGCGTGTGTGTGATCCATTAGCTATGGTTCAAGGTGCTGTTACAGTGTAAGCTAAGATTAGTCAGACAGGGGTCACTGCTTCCTCTTTATTCCTTTCTTCCACCTGCTTTCTCTCTGCCTTCCTCTATATTTTTCTTTTACTGTGGCTCACTTTGTCTTTTTCTCCCTCGCTCGGCCCCCATCTATCTCCGTCTATATGCTCCTCTCTCTTCTTCCCCTCGTTCCTCTCTGTTGTGCATCAGGCTGTTTTATTCACTCAGGTTGCCTCTGACTCTTATCCACTTCATTCTTCTTTCTCTTAATGCCATCGTGTTTCTGCCTCGTTTCGCGTTGCTTTCCAATTCATATCTCGGTCGCCTGGCTTTCCTTAACCATTTTCTCTCTCCTTGTCTTGCTGTCTCTGACGCAATTGCATTTTCTTGACAAAAAAGTCTTGGTTTGGTGACTGTGAAGCAGATGCTAGGCCCAAAGCTTCTTTTATGTCACATTTGCAGCATTAAGATACACAGAAAATAGGATCGGCATTTGTGTTCAGAGCTGCTTCCTGGTGGGAATACCATCACAGATATGTTGACCTTTGTTCTACAAAGTGGAATGTGTTCTTAAAGAAGGAGTGAACTAGCTCTGCAAGAAATCCACAACAGATGAAACAGCTAAGCTAACGGAATGGCACATCGTTCTGTTTAGAAGGAGCAGTCGCCTGAATTTGAAGCTCCGATAGCTTGCATTTGATTAGATTCTCATTACTGCCAAATCATTTCATTACCTCCGCACTTCCTGGCTTCAAGGAATGTGCGTCAGCTGCTTGGACTCTTTTTTTGGGTAGGAACTGTTGCCAATGGACTGATACATGAATCAGATCCTGTTTGTGACAAATAGAGTCAAGTTCCTTGAAAGGGTTTAGTGGGGAATGTTTCTCGTTCTGCCACCTCCTCTTCTTCCACAGAGAGTACAGTCGGTTAATATGCTCTCCAGAAATAATTCCGGTTAATCCTGACCTTTACAGAAAGTGGTCAAAGCATTAATTGATATATGCTGTGTAGGTTTATCAAGAATGAGCTCAATTTAGAGCTGCTGAAAGTGCCGCAAGGACAATATTGAAGACAGCTGTAGATTGAGTTAGGTCAATCCTTTAGCAGCTCAGTTGATTAATTTGGAATTCCATTAATTCCTCATTAAACTGCTGGTTAATGACTGCAGAGCATCCAAATTCACCGTGTGCTTCACGTTTCCAAAATGGTGATTCCAAATGGAAATATTTGGGAATGAGATTTAATATCATTGCTTAATAAATGCTCATCCTGTCTGCTGGCATCTCCCAGTTGTCAAGAGATGAAATGATGGTTGCCAAATGGAGGCGATTACTGCACGGCTGATCACAGATCAGTTTCAGCTCTTTAATCTGTGTCTGGGACGAACAGAGATGCTGACTGAGTATATACCAGAGAGAAGCGTGCACACACACACACACACACACACACACACAGACACAGGCAGGAAACATCAAAGCTGATTTATGGATTTATCTACTCAGCCAGCCACCCTACCATGCTCATGTATTTCAGCCGCTTGAGTGACAGATAGAATATGTAAGTATTCTCATTTCTGTGTGCATGTCTGAGTATGAATGTGTGTACATGTGTGCACTTCCATCTGCACATATGTGAGTTTGTCTCTCTTGCAGATTTCTCCATGTGTTGTTTGGGTAATCAAATCAGAACTGACATCAACACACACACACACACACACACACACACACACACCTACGTAGTGCAGCAGACATTTTCTTTGCTTTTTACTAAGGAGGCAGAAAAGTGCACTATCGATTGACTGCGAGCGCAGAGTAGAGGTGATTGCTCTTTGGCATTCTTTGAAGGACACGGGGCAAAGTGCTGCCCTAAAAGCTCAGTGTGGGGTCTGCTTCGTTGGCTGGATGTCAAGCCAGTGTAGTCCGTGCATCAGGGTGTATAGTCAATTCTTTGTAGTCTCTGGTGTTGGACACAGTACTCGGCTTTTCTGACAGATGACACTAGCCAATAGAGCAAAATAATCTTTATTTTATATTTGTATTGTTATTTACTTTCATTTATTTTTAGAACAGGTCGATATGATATTGGGGTAATACGTGTGTCTGGAATATTATTGTATTTATCATTCTTTTTATTCTATATTTACATCTACTTAGATCTTCATTAATTCAACTCCCCAAAGTAAAACTTATTTCTTTACATAACTTTGGGACATCAGCACATCATGATGAACTTTAATTGATATATGACTAAGTCCAGTCTTGCTCAAAGGCGATCCGTTTGCTTTGTGTGAATGGTTAATTGACTATAAATCAGTTAGCTCATTTATGTTTTGTGTACAACTCTAAATAGCAACTGTTTTCTGAATAGGAAAACACCATTCACATTGGCATTTGTTGCTCCATTAAGTTAATATGATCACAGTATTGCTTATCAAATAAAACAATATGACATTGGACTGAGCCCACATTAATTGGAGCAGAAAATAAACTCAAATTGCCAATTTCCAGCCGCAAATCTGAATCAGTTGAGCAACTAATTTGTAACAGAACTGGAAAGGTAGTTTAAAATGCCCAAAAAAAGACTGTTGCAACAATGCCCTATTTTAAATTGTTTGCCCTTTACAACTCGTGACTGCATTAGGCTTCCATTGGATGTAGATGATGTCAACTGACAATTAATCATTTTAAGAAGTGCACTGTATGTATTACCATACTGCAAAATACTTCAAAAGGCTTACACTGAGATGACACCACAAATTACTGTTTGGCTATTCTCATTCACTAACTCAAGGAAAAACAATAGGTTTTAAATAGGAAAATTAAGTCCTTGCATGCTTCTCTTCTCTTTTGGTCTTCTGGATTTTCTCAAGCCAGGAGATCAAATTAACACCGATGGAGACAAACACTCAAACAAACACACACTGAGCCAAAGAAGCACACAAAATAATTTCCTCTTTCATCTCCCGGACGAAATGGGCAATGGAAGAGCGGTACGGAGGACAACGGCACTGGAAGTGTTGTGTTAAGTCAGCAGAGTGTGTCGGCTAATGGACAGACAGGCCACAGACTCTCCCTGAGAGCCATTAGCAACTTGTACACTTCAAAGGGTGGTAATGGGTGATCTTCTGAAACTACCCTTTCTGGAGTGTGTGCATGTGTGTGTCTTATTTACTTCTGCGCATGCTTGTTGTGCTTCAAGGCTTGTTGGTGGTTCAGATCGTTAATCCCCAACGAAGACAGGTTGATGTAGACATAAATTACCCGACAACAGAATGACAGTAGGTTTCCACCTGGAATTTTCAATGAGATTGTTTGGGTTACTCTACTATGTGCCGTTATATAGAACTGTATCAGACAGAATCAGATGGTTTTACATCCATGTAAATTGGTGCTGATCTTAATAACGTGAAAAATAAACCTGATTGTATGCCCACAGTATATATGCAACTGTTACATTTTTCTGTAGATTATTTTTACGTAAATGGAGCATCAGATGTGTTTTACTAAATTATTGTAGAAGTGGATTTAGGTCGTTTATTAGAATGGTGACATGTAGTGACCGATAACATGAGTGATAATCTGTATAGCTGAGAACAATATGACCGTTTTCTAATTTTCTAACCACTTTAGCAGCATGCAGACTGAAATATCTTGACATCTATTGGATTGATTTCTTTGACATAGTGTAAAGACATTCATGGTTCCCAGACAATGAATCTGACTGTCTTTGGTGTTACCCTGACCATTCTTTGTAAGACTCTCATCAATCCAGCTGTCTAACCAGACTGTGTACGGCTCGCATTTAACTTGCATTGTATGCTAAACACACTATTTGCAAAACTCTGGTGGCTTGAACCCTTCCTGTGTAGACGGAGACACAGCACAGACGTGCCTCCCAAAGTACATTTTGGTGCTTGAACTCTATTTTCTTCCATATTGACCTACAGTCAATACATTGCGTCCTGTATAGACACAGATGGTGGGAGCTGCTGCTGCTCTGCTGAAGTGCTGCTTATGCAACGCCTTCTGTGCAGATGTTTGTGTTTGTCTTTATAGTAAGAAAACGATGATGTTCTGATGACCTTCCACTTGAGCATTTTAAATGTAAATGTTTTCTAATCTCGGCCTATTGGATGTACAGTATCTATATGCTCTATCACCAGGGTGCTGGCTCGTTTTCCATTCTATTTTGTATGCAAATCTTGGGGTCCATGCAGCTGTAAAAGCAGTTAAATGGACTGAAAAATGTGTTTGAAACCGGTTCAGTGTTTAACTTGGCTTTTTTTGTTTTTCTTCTATTCAAACTGCTTGCACTCTGGTCTGGTGCCACGGAAAGTGTTTTGCCGGTGCAAGGTATCCGGAAAAGAGTAATTATGCTCAAGTGGGATTAGAAAAACATATAAATCTTCCTATACACTCTTTTCCTTCTCCTCTGTCTTCAAGCTTCATTCTTTTACGTCTCTTTAAGCCTCGCTCATCCCTCCGCTTCCTGTTACCTTTTCCATCTTTGTCCTTGTCTTGTTTTACTTAAAGCTTTCAAATGTCCTGTTGACAGCTATGTGAAAGTGTTGAAATCACTAAAATCCCATATCTGAAATCAATTTTTCATTGCCAGGTGTGTAATGTATGACTGAGAGCGCCGTATCCACAAGGACTCTAAGAGCATCATTGTGTACTCTGGTTACACTAAACGCTGTCTATATACACTCATTTGATGATTTGATGAAAAAAACATCATCACAGCAAGATGATGTGATGACATGGCAACAAAAATGCTTCACTGGTTATGAGAATATGTCTGAAGTGCATGTCCCCTTTCCAGCTACAGCTGCATAGCACTCTTGACCAAGACACTTGACCTCTAATCCTCCAGTAGATCCATTCATTGGCCACCAGACTGACTACTGAACAGCTGTTAAATGTGTGTTATACTCTAGACTCCTGCAACTGCTCCTCCAGATTTTTTACTGCAAATGTATTCAGCCACTATGCATGGTTGGCACATTACAATAAAATACAGCACTTATTCTAGGACATTTCTGTTACACAACTGAGCAAAAAGGCTTATTTTACACAATGGCAGCTTTCACTGCAATACAACAGTGATTTGGTTTTGATATTGTTCATTGTTGAGTAAAATGCACATGTGATCTCATTTCATCATTCACAACCAGTACTTTGTACTGTGGTTTTATAGGGCAGATCTGCATAGCTAAATCATTTTTTTTTTTTTAGTAAAATGTATTTAATTTTGTCAAATTTAATTTTGTAACATAAAGGAAGGAAGTTTATTTCAGTAAGACGCATTGATAGCATGTTAATTCCACGGCGATTACAAGTCACAAATCATTGCTTTTTTCAGGTAAAAGTATTGTAGCTGAAAAATGTAAATTTTTCAGGAATTCTAAAAGCTTTTAAAAGCTAAAAATCTTATCTTACTAGTTTTAGAGCATGCTTTTGCAGAGGAATCACCTGTCTATTCATCATCATAACTTACATCATACATACATATATGAGCGTATTAAACTGCTAAAGCTTTTGAATGTAGATTATTAGGGCCCGAGCGCCGACAACGTCGGGCAGCGAAGCCCTATTGAAACTGTATTGTTTTTTATTATTATTTTTCCGCGACTTCGGTTGCCATTTTGGAGGCCTTAACATCAAAATTAGCTTAAAAGAATTGGTGTGCACATGGGGACTGGCTAAAAATTTGATATTTTATAGGTTTCATAGTTGGCCACAAAAAGGTGGCTCTCTAGCGCCACCTAACGTGTGTTAGTCCAGCCCCAGCACACCGTAACTCCAATTGACACAAAATTTGGTAGACATGTGCAGGCAAGTGTGCTCTACAAAAAATCCTCTTGGAGCACCAAAGTCCGCCTACCGAAATTTTCCGCCATTTTGAATTTTGTGAAAAACATGTTTTTCCTCACTTCTCCTAAACCGTAGATCCGATTCTCACCAAATTTGCTGTGCGTCATCATTTGACCAAGGTGGGCAAGTACCATCAAAAGCTTTGTAAAATGTCGTTGCGTTCAGAAGTTATAAGCCAATGAACATCAGAGGGGCGGGGCTCTAGAAATCGATAGTCATAACTCCAAAATATTTAACCCAATTGTCACGAAACTTGCAGGATATGTTGACACATCTCACTGGAACATATCCTGAAAGTTTTATTAAAATTGACCACTCGGGGGCGCTACAGTAAATCAGCCATTTTAGGCCATTTTTGGCCATTTTAGCTAATTGTAGGCATTGTATTTTAACGAACTCCTCCTACACCGTTGATCCGATTCATGCCAAACTCACTGAGACTGTTCTAGAGGCCTCAACAATGCAAAATCATCGAAAGGTCTTCCAAAAGTCAAAGGGCGTGGCCAGGACGGCGTCCTGAACATGGACCAATTTCATGCTTCGACCACAAAAATCTAAACTGTTATAACTTCAATGTACATTGTCCGATCATGTTCAAACTTCTCACATTTGATGAGAGTCCCACCCTGAACACGTCTGCACTGCAATATTGACTCACAATCAGAGCGCCACCTAGTGGCGACATAAAATGTCATGTTTTTACACCTGTATAAGGTCCCAGTGTCGTGGAACTTTGCACCCCAGTCGAGTATGAAAACTTCACTCATCTGACACAGTGATGGACGGGACGATTCAGGCAAGGGACGACCAGTGGCGTGCCGATGGCTGGGGACAACCCGCGCCGTGGCGGTGGACGGGGACGACCCGTGGCGTGGCGGTGGCCGGGGACGACAGACGCCAGCAGTGGCGGTGGCCGGGGACGACCCGCGCCGTGGCGGTGGCCGGGTACGACGGGGGACGACTGGCCACGTGGCGGTGGCCGGGGACGACCCGCCCCGTGGCGGTGGCAAGGCCAGGCGGTCCGACACGTCAGGCGGCCGTAGCACTAACCGAGTTACGTGCCATGCGAGGGCCCGTTATCACTGCTCGTTTTATATATTTTTTTTACATTGCATACTATTCGTCAAGGGAAGAAATTAAGTACTTCCTCTACAATGGATGCCCGTACGAAACTTCCACTTGCCGTCTCCCTTTCCACTGAGGATATAATGGGAATCGCTTCACTCGATTCAGCACCAAAACATGTTTTAAACATAATGTATGCTACTAAAAAACAGATCAGAGAAGCTACATAATGCAACACAAATGCTTGTGATTGTGGTGTACTTGACAAAGACATATTTAGAGAATACCCAAGAGGGTACGTGTGAATGTGCAATTTTAATAAATGCATTACAGCAGCCAAAGCAAGCCAACGCTGCATTATGTAAAATATATGGAGGAGGTGAAGGTGAAGCAACCTCCTTTCCTTGTTATGTTGTGTGTCAAAAACAAGAAAGCAATCAAATTAAAACTTCTCCAGGGTTTGATTATTTGACTCAATACGTGGTGGTGGGAAGAGCGGTATCGGAGTCGATCAAGGCTTTTTTTTTTTTTTTTAACAGATCAGTGCCATATTGAGCTATTTAGCCCAACCCAATCCCTTGTTTACTCACAGGGGTCTGAGCCCATGGCGAGACATCACACCATAAAAGACAGCTATATTCAGTATTATGTTATTGAGGTTGGCTGCACCAATTCAACAAAGACTGGAGGAGACTTTTGAATGGATAAAATGCCATATTCCAGCGAGCGTATGTTATTTTAAACTCAGATTTGGCCTGGGGGCAAAAAAACTTGATAGAGACATCCCTACTAACTACTTTATCATGAGACGCATTCCTCTCCTTTAATATATTTAATATTGTCTATTTAAGATTCCTCCAAACCGTTGAAGCCTAAATTGATTGGCTACGACTTGACACCACATTTCTTCGGCTCCTGTTTTGTTGTTTTGTTATATGTGTGAATACAGATTATTTGAAACAACATTAGCATAAAAAAGAATCAATATGTGCTGCAGTATCTGAGGTCACTATTGTACTATTCTACTTTTTCTTCAACAGAACATCAATGTATTTTGTTTCTGGGCCCCATATTAAAAAGGCTTGAAGTAAAATCCTTTTCTGCCTAGTGGTACATGTTTCAGTCTTTCAGAATCAGGTATTATTATTGGAAACAGCCCAAAGAAAAGCATTTGTAAATACGTTAGTCCTGATATATCAGCAATTCATAAAAGGTAAAACAACATAGGTATTGTAGTTCTCTGATTCAAGCTAGGCCATTTGGTTTTTCAGGTAATGTCCCTTTGGTATTTACTGTAGTTTAATTGTATCACCATGAAGGTATAAAGAATTACAGTAATGTACTATTACATGGCTCTTCCTGTGATTATGCTATTACGTGCTTCCTCTCTCCCATTATCATCTCTTAATCACAGAGCTGTATTGTAAAATGCCACAAACAACTTGCTTAGAGGCACAATCGAGTGCCTCCAAATAGGTCACAACACACGCGTGCATCATTTGTGTTCAAGCTGTTTGAATGACTACCATTTCAAGCTAACAGCAGTAGGTCTTCCTCTCAACAAAAGAAGGGCTCCCCTTGACAACCCTGAAATAATGGCCTGTAAAATCCACTTATATCCAAGTAGCCTACTTCTACAGTGGCAAAAATGTAATCGTTTCACATTTGTTTCATATCAATGTAAATATTCAATCTGTCTCCAAAATAAACACTCCTAGGCATAGTTTACTAGCATGGGTAGTCCATGGATCTCTTACAGAGATCACAGATACAAGCATCAATCACTTATATGGATCAAATAATTTAACACCATGATTCTCTGTCTTGCAGTAATCTTTGTTTGTGTTTCCGGATGTTATGGGACTGGTGGTTGGACATTGGTATACCATATATTATTTTAAATGGGTCATTATGCATAGATAAGTATACTTCCTCTTTGGTAATCTAATTATATTTTTGTATGCTTTTTTTTACTTAAGTGGCATTTTGGGTGCATGACTTTATTACACTATTTTTTACATTAGCTCTCATAAATAATTTAATGGTCAACTCATCGGTTGTATTAATATGAATGTTGATGATAATAAACAAACTTTAACAATAAAGTCATACTAATACAAAAATCACACAGAGGCACACACACGGGTACAGTAAAGATGACGACCGGAGCCGCGAACCACTTTCACGGCCGCTGTGCATCACTGCGGAGGAAATGTGCCGCAAGTGTAAAAATATGTTTGGTTCATTATGAAACTGTGGTGGAACAAAATAGACTTTGGCGGGACGTCACGGTCGCGGTAATTAATGGGGAAACACTGACGCCTGCTTCAGGCTGGTGATGTGAGCACATTGAAACCATGACAGGAATAAGAAAGCCTCAAAGCTTATGACAAAACTCACAGACAATGGGATGCGGCGGCTAAACGCTGTGTTCCTCCAGCTACCTGAGTGTAGTCTAACTCAAACAAGGAGAAACCGTCATGGCTTCTAGTGATGGAGGCAGAAAAGGAATGGCACCCGTGCTTGAAGCTGTCCTTTGATTCATATTACAGTACAGCTGTAATAAATTCAGGCAATGAAATCCAGAAAATACTCATTACTTTATAGTAACAAATATATACATCATAATAAGAGGTTCCACTTCTTTATTTAGAAAGTAGATGAGCAGATGGGAGAATCGATCCTTGGCCAGTGAGTACAGGAGGCCATTTTTTCTTTTATTGTACTAATCAAATGACCACTGAAAACAAATATTCTATTCTATTTCTATGACCGTCACTGTCTAATGTCTTTTTCTATGCAGTCAAAGTTATGTTTCGTCCGGCAGCCAAGTATGCACCACCTCGCCACCTCTGAGAGCTGTGAACCAAATTTTATACGGCCGTAAATATTGATGCCTTGAGAATGACAGGGGATAACAAAACAGCTGCAACCTGCTGTACTGAAGGAGGAGGGGAGTGTGAAGGAATGATCAAGGATGTTTGAAGCAGAGCTTTCACTGTGTGGTATGAGACTTTCTTCCTGCAGAATGCTGTGTGTGTGTGTGTGTGTGTCTGTGTGCGTGTGCATGTGTGTGGGGTTTGCATCTTTGTGTGATGTGGTGCTCTCGTAGAGAGACAGTCTTTCCAGACTCCCATTAATAGCAAATGGGTGGCTGCAGGTAGCACCTTCCCATTGAGGTTGTGTTTGTTAAATAATGTAAGTTGGCTAATTTTGAATAATATATCACTCCACCTCATTGTTCCCCTCACTCCTTCACCTTACAATAGATTAAAATGCCCTCCGCCCATCACCTCCCGCCTTTTCCTTCTCATTTTACATATTTTATCATCTCTCTCTTTTTCTAACACACCCTCCCCCTCTTTTGGTCTCCGTTCTGCTTTCCCTCCTTTAGTACTGATTCATAATGGTTCCTTTCCTGCTACCTCATAAGCAGGGGCGGATCTAGAAAAATATTTATGGGGTGGCGAGAGGGGGGCAGGAATTTTTGAGGGGTGGCAACATATGGCAGACGTGAATTTACTCACAGTTATCACAGTTTGATGAGAAATAGTATGTACACACTACATAAGGGCACAGGCTGCCATTTACATTACATTTATGCTCTCCCTCCTCCATATCTTGACCGCTGTGGTGTTCTCCCACCTCCTCCTGTCCCTGGTCGCCTTGGCCTTGTATTCTATCTCTGTCACCTTTTCTGTTGCCCTTCTCTCTCTCCTTTCACCTCGTATTCTTCTTCTCTCTCTGCTTCCACCTCTTTTCTCTCTCCTTCCACCTCTTCTCTCTTTCCTTCCACCTCTTTTCTCTCTCCTTCCACCTCTTCTCTCTTTCCTTCCACCTCTTCTCTCTCTCCTTCCACCTCATCTCCTCCGTCTACCTTGCTCAGATCATTTTCTATTTTTCTCTCCTTTTTCTTTGGTGAGAAAAAACTAAAAACTGAAAACATTTTAAGCGAGAAATAAGCTATGCAGTTGCTGAATCTCTCTTTATTTTAGATCGACAACATTAAGTAGATTCGACTTAATGTCCGAGGTGTGCGGCACTTTAAATGTTACTCTCGCAAAGAATTGTGGGTCGGCGTAATCTCCTTTCCTATCGCATAGGAAGGTCCGTTGCATCCTATGCTAAAGGAGCTCTGAAAGGAAGCATTGGAGCTCCTTTCCTATGCATTTAGAGAATTCGAACGGCTCTTATCATGGCGGCCACTTGTTTACTTCCGGGTCACTTCTTCAGTTAGGAACCTTCCTAAGCAAAAAAGACTATTCGACTGCACCCAATGAATGGGATGCGGGGAAACACCGCTGCCTGTGGACACGAACCTTCCCTCGCTTCGCAAATCGCGCCACTCAATTTTTCTAAACAAAGCAGCGTCTTGCTGCTCTGACGTAATCTCGTGCTGCATTCACTGCAGTCGGACATTGGAAATTTGCGCTCGTAAATGTCAAATTGGATATAACTTTTCTTTGAATTCGTTGCTGCAAACTGGGGTGGCAGCAGGGGTGGCAAGGCTTTCTTTTAGGGTGGCATTTGCCACCCTATGCCAACCCGGTAGATCCGCCCCTGCTCATAAGCACTCTGTAATATCCGCCTGAGACTGCCTTATAGTTATGGTATCAATGTTTGCTTTGTATCATTTGTTATTAGTGCAACAATACTTGTATTTTCTCATTACTAAGTTAAAAACCTTGATGTTCCTAACAGTCGCTTTGGCTTTTTTTCTTCTGTAAATCCTCTTCAAACTTTTCTTGAATCTTTCTCACGAAAGCAACCCACTCACTGCCACTCACTGCAGTCTCTACCCTCGCCATGCAAGTTCTTCTCTTTTCAAGTTCTTCTCTTTTCTCTAATTTCTCCTTGATTCCTTTTGCTCTATTCTTCTTCTTTCAACCTTCTCTTTTCTCCTGTCACCTGCCACAGTGAGAAGAACAGAACTCAGAAAAAAGATTTGCTGGTGATCTCCCACATTGCCATGCACACCAACAAACACCCACCCACAGACAGACACACAATCGGTGGCGGGTTAGAGTGTGTGGTGACAAGGACGAGGAAGGACCGCAGGAGAGGAGTCATTTGGAAAAAGGAAAATACGAGCTTGAGCAGAGACCAGTTCTGGATACCCACTGGAAAATCACACGCACGGACAATTTTTGCAGTTCTAAGCCCCCCTGTACATCATTTATCGTGCACGTTTTTCATACTTCATAACAAATATGACAGTGTCCATTCAGAGACACAGAAGCAGCTGGTAACAGTGTGGGTTATGGTGGGAAAAGGATGCAAGAGAGGGGCAGATGGAGAGGAAAAAGAGGGACTGACAACTACTGAAAGGAGAAATTGCTGCAGGGAGAGGAAACAGATCCTTATAAATACGCCAAGGCGGATACAAACAGAGAAAAGGAGTGGAGGACGTGGCTACCCTGATGCCAAAAG
The DNA here is from genome assembly GCA_029853015.1 of Chelidonichthys spinosus. Classification (NCBI taxonomy): domain Eukaryota; kingdom Metazoa; phylum Chordata; class Actinopteri; order Perciformes; family Triglidae; genus Chelidonichthys; species Chelidonichthys spinosus. The sequence continues at coordinate 11,879,100 of CM056837.1, forward strand.
GCATTAAAATATATTAGCCTCCTTTCTTCTGTGTTTTCCCTGTTGAGTCCAATTGCACTTCCCAACTTCACTTCAAGGACTTTAAATGGTTGAAGATATAGTTCACTACAGCCAGAGTGTTTGTCTTTTGTTTCGCTGAAAAAGGGGAACATCAACTTCAGCAGATTTCTAGACAGAATGAATGCCCCTATGCTACCAGAAGGTTTGTTTCCCCACCGCAAGAAAAGATGCTGATTACAAGAAACGATGTCCTGAGACAAATGTTTATAATCCGATTTCCTTTTGAACAAATAAGAAATGTTCACAATCTTTGTGGTGTATCTGATTTTCATCTTCTCTCCACATAATTATATTAAATAGAAACAAATATATGGGTTGCATGTGTGACAAATACACGTCTGAATGCTATGGAGATAAAGCCCAATTGTATTCCATGAAGAACGGAAAATAGTAGCCTTAAAGACCGGGGTAACCAGTCCCGGCGGCATGGGCGGGCATTGGCGGGCAGAGTCAGCCTTGCCCGCCCTGGGCTGGAAGCTGTTTATTTTATTTGGGTTTGGTTTTTTACCACGGAGTGGCCAACTTTCTATTATGCCTATATTGGTTTGTCAATCATACAATTCAACCAATCCAATCAACGAACAAAGGCCAATTACAGGTGTTGGGGGGGCGGGTCACTGAGTCATACTCATGAGAGGGTTACGCTGTTAGTACTTGACGTCCATGGTTGCAGTTGCTCATATAGTCGCTAGTTAGCTGTGGTGTTCGGTATGGATATCCTTATTTTTTCCCCAAAAATATGCGGACAAGAAGTGACTACGAGAACGGGAGCGAGCAGGAAGCAGCGATATTCACTTCTACTGGAAACGTCAGCACTGAAGTCAACAGTAACATTGGAGTAAACATTCATGCTAGGAGCGGTAGCTGCCTAGCTGCTGGAGCTAGCGCTCCTTCAGTATGAATGTTGACTTCAGTGTTCAGGTGGACATCAGTGCTTCTGTTTCCAGTAGAAGTGAAGCTGTACGGTGCTATCTGAATGCCTATCTTATTGCTGTTCTTGAATAAATGCTTGAGTTGAATAAATAGACACAGCACTACACTATTTTGTTTGTTTTTTAGATTTTGGGATGAACTGCCCATTTTTAGTAAGAGGAAAATGATTTCTCCGCACTGTAGGAGTGGTCACAGAGCCATTGTTCAGCCTGAAGCAAATAAAATGTATGTTGAAAAAGTTTGCCCCCCTGAAAAAATGTAATACCCCCCCTTAATTTTTTTTCTGCAGCCTGTTCTGGGGGTAACCCACCTTCACGTTTGTAAAACTTTGATTTATGTTCACACATAACTACTAGCTGGGGCATATGCAATATTTTACCTATGTCCTTGTATCGTACACTTAATTTCATCAGAAATCGAATACAACTTGCCTCTTGTTGGAAGAAGCATTGACCCAAATAACATTGTTGTCTGACGTGAAAGAAAACACACGCAACTGTCATGAATAAAGTGTCCATGTCTTCAACAATGCAACATGTGCTGTGTTTTGAGGCCCAAATCTATTAAACATTTCCTCTCCTTCTTTCTCTGCAGGCTGTCTAATGAGCCCCTGTTTGAAGTGCTTTCTGTGAGTGTGTGTGTGTGTGTGTGTGTGTGTGTGTGTTTTATTGGGCTTTCAGGGATTTATCTGTTTATCTGCCCACATCTTTTCCGCATCAGTGTGTGTCTTCCCTTCTGTATCTGAGTTCATGTGTATGTGAGTGGTATGCATTTATTTGCATTTAGGCACCCAGCGTCGGACTTTGGGTTGTATTCTCATCTTATTGCTTGTTAGAACAAATTGAGGGTGTGACGCTGCCATGCATGGACACAATTTTCAGCGGCGTAATCAAGAGTAGATTGATTTTATTCAAATAAAGCCAGAGGTTGCTGCGAGACAAATTCACGCCTGAAGGGCTTGCAAATAATGAGGGAGAGCATATGAGCAGAGAGGGAGGTGTTTTGGAGACTCTCGTCGGACTAGCTTCCTGAGGCCTGGTTGCCCAGAGTTGAAAAATGCCTCCCCTTCATTCAGAGTTAATTCTCCACCGATGACCGGCATTTAAACTTCTGCGAAACTTGAACTTCACATCTTCTTCATTTAAAAAGCAACAATATACCCATGCTTAGCTTATTTATGAAGCTTAAAAATCAGAATAAAATATGTAATTTGCAAAATAAACAATAATGGCAGCAACGCTGTTTGACACAGAGGTTATGAGCAGCTTGTGTTACATCTCATTTCATCGTCTATGCAGACATTCCATTCAAGTTGTTTTCCAGTTATTGCTATCAACCAAGCATTGCTATAAATCATTAGAGAGCAATTGCTGCTCTGAAATAATTGAAAATTCCTAATTCCCAGAAGCAATAGTTGATGTATTTTGTTTCTTGGAACAGCAGCACGCACCATAGCATGTAAATCCCTAGAACTGACTCCATTTTTGTTCCTGAGAATCCAAATTATTTGTTTCCTGGGGGATTTTAACTACACTGTGTTTGATAACAAGCTGTCTGGTAATTATGTTTTGTATCTCGCTCTCTTTCTGTGCTGTATGTGGCAGCTTTGTTCATTAGTACCTGCAGCACACCGCGACTCAAAACTCTCGAGTGCTGTAGCGAGACATTCTTGCTTGCAGTTGATATTGCTTACTTTATAAATACCACTTGCTCCTGCAGTTTCAGCCCTAAGTGCTCGTGTTATGCGTTCCTGTAAGACTGAATGCATTATTTAATTGGATGGATGGGCAGTGGCAGGTGAAACGCATGATGCCTCCAGCTGGCTCATCAGTAGTTTGTGGTTTCCCAGAGCCACTCTCAGTGCTAAACAAGCTGGATCAACCTGAATGTGCCTAATTTGCAACATCACCCATTAATTTCCAAACTCACTTCTGGGCTCAATGGGAGCGAACCTGACTTCAAACAGCATTATGTTGTTGATGTTTGTAACTGGCGCTCAGGTAAAGACTCATTTACAAAAAGATCTGACAAAGTTCATGTTGCACATTGCGTAGTTTTGTCTCTGCAGAAATAGTGTGTTGTAGTACAGCTACACTGTACGTGTTGTGTCTCTAGCTTGGAAGTGGTGAGCTTACTGTCACTCTCAGGTCAGAAGGGAAAGTCGTTCACTAATTCCAACTACAAACACACGTCTGCCAGAGTCTATGGTGTCTATCTTTTGCAGATGACTTTCTAAAAAGCATTAACATTCAAAGGAGGTGGAACGTGTGCGCAGCCCTTTTTTACTTCTTCTTCTTTTGTCCGTAATCCATCTTTGATGTGATCTTGTTTCCTTGATTTCTCCTATCTCATCATGTCTGTGTGCATAACTTTAATCAAATTTCCGTCTTTCTCCAGTCACTGTTGTCAAAGTTGTAAGCCCAAAATCTCCTCACAACTTCAAAGGGTGTCTGCGTCTGTGAACCCATAAAGGCCTGTCTAAACCCAGGCTTTATCACTTTCTCTTCATGTCTACTCCTCTTCCCTCGTTCCTTCACCGCTTCCCCACTTTCTTTAAACACACATTCTCCGTCTGTCAGTTTGGCTTTTCGCCATGACCACATCAGTCTGCCAACCACTTATTTGCATTGCATTTCTGTGCGTGCGTGTGTGTCACAGTCTATATCAATTCATGCATTTATCCATTTCCAAGATCCTCAAGTCGCTCTCCTTTTTTTTCTCAGAGTGCTCTGTTTAAACCGATGTGAACCCTATGCCATGGCACTCTGTCTGTCAGGCCAAGGTTGATGGGCAGAATGATACTTGGACATGTGTGTCAGTGTGAGTGTGATTGGGGTGAGAGGAGAGCATGCTGAGCGCTGATTGAAGCCCACAATAACATGAAGGCAAACCTTCCTTTTCTCCAGGTCCGTTTCCTTCGCTCTCCTTTGCATTCTGTCACTCATTGAAGCCTCATCACGTAGCTCCTGTCTTTAAATCTTTCTCTCTATTTGTCCGTCTTCTTTTCGCTGTATTTTTCATTCACATTTCTAAAGAAGAAGACGCACAAACGCAGACTTACATCATCAATCACTGTGCATGTTACAAAGACTACATTAGCAGATAGGCAAAGCCTATGATTATATTTTGAAGAGCGTCTGTGTGTTTGTGTGTCTGGGTCTGCTTGGTTAACTGTATCTATGGCCACATATTTGTCATGTTGTGTGTTTGTGTAATAAGATGTGTGTGGAAGGTGCTATTAGTATGAGCAATTATTTTGATTTGCTTGTGACAAATTGAAAGCAAATGCAGAGTTATTGCCAGTAGCTTTGGTGGGTTTTGCCTCCTTTGAATTCTCACCCTGTTATGAGAAATGTCCTTTCTTGTTAGTCACTCCGTGTTCACTACTCTATAACTGAGGCAAATATTATTTCTTCTTTTTGTTTTTCATCATAATTATTCATATTTAGGTCTTTGCTTGAGATGTTTGTATCGATGCACACAGAGAAAAGAAAAGGTCCACATTAATATTCATTGGTTGTGACTCATACCTTAGTGGTCTTTTTAGCCTGATACAACCATAAACTATAAAATATGGATGTAGCCTCCATGAAGGTATCCATAGGTGTCTGAATAGCCACCTGCCCCTGCTGCCATGTTGGCAGTGACAACGTAACCCAACCGGCTAATCCAAAAAATGGGCATTGGATTTGGATTTTCGGTGGAGCATAGGCAGGCGGGGTGACGTAGCAGAGTTCCACTTAGAGGCCTGAGGCGGCATCTTCATTTCACTCAGAGCACCCACATCCCTTAATTATGCAGAACTTTAAGCCTTAATATAATTTACACTAGAGATTATCTAATATAATGCATTATATGTATTCTATTTCATCTTATTATTATCTTATTATCATCTTATCCATGTGGCGTTCTACACTGTCTTATGTCCATTCAATGTCTATTTTCCCTGAATATAAAAGCATGTTTTGCTGCATTTCTTGTGTTGTCCATTATGTTCTCTCTCCTTTGCGATGAGAAAAAGGAGACACAGTGCAGAGGGTGAACATAAATGACCTTTGGCTAAAGGGTATCCCTTTTTCTCTGCATTTACTGTTTGTTTATTCCTCTGTGTGTCTGTGTGTGTGTGTGATCCTCTACTTACTGTGTGAACGTCCCTTGGTGACTAATGGAAAGGGTGCTCCAGAGTCCAGTTCTGAACCTCTCCCATAGTCACTCTTACCCAAATGGACTCCTGTTGTTAACAGGTTCCAAGTGTTGTTGGGAGGCTCATCTAGCAGGGGTCACACACAGAGCACACCACTTTTAATTTCCTTTTCCGTTTGTCTACCTTTTTCTCTTTTCTGTCTTTGACAGAATATATTTTTTCTTTTCTTTTGTTTGCACAAATATAGGAAAATTCAACCTTTCAGTTATGGGCAACACGTTTATGTTTTAAATGTGGTTATATACATGGATATATAGATACATGGACACATAGATGTGTGTGGATTGTGTGTCAGTACAATGTGGTCAGCTTTAAAACAGTAGCTATCCTCAGCGTGACCTACTGAACAACCGGATTAAGCCCATCTGCATTCGGTTTGGATTTAGGTCCCGTCGCTTCCCACACACACACACACACACACACACACACACACACACATACACACACACACACACACACACACACACACACACAGAGCCAGCTGTCACCCCCTCCCCCGCACATCATTTGAAGCCACAAAATCAAAATGGATAGATAGACAGGGTTAAACTGTGTCAAAATCACCATTCACGAACGGTCTTTGGTTTGCAAAAGGTTAACTGTGGCTAAGGCATTATCTCCCACAAAGTTATAGTGATACCGGCTGAGTCTCATTAAAGTGCAATCAGGGCATGTATAATCATGAACTCAGTCGTGATGTCCTTGATGCATTTATTAAAACAACACGTTTAGATATTAGATGGTGTCTCCGAACATGGTACTCTTTTTCTCCTGGGAATGGGAAAAAACAAGACTCATTGAGATTAGAATCTGGTCAGCCAATAGCAGTTGAAATCGTTATATTATCAAAAAAGAAAAGGATACTGGGCCTGAAGCTTTTGTACCGTTATCCTTGATTTCCGTGTATGAACATGTTAATAATAGACACTATGTACTACCCTGGGTAATGATAGCATGGTCTTTATTTCTCTTGAGAAAATTATAAAACAAAAATCTGGAGCACTCCTTTGGCATCTTGATCATGGCTTGAATTTTGCCCAAAGCATAAAGTCTATGCACAAGACGGTTTTTAAAATGAGGCAGAAGTTGTCATTGTGAACCGTAATTAGGGGTATGATACATACAAAGTCCAAGTTTGTGCGAAACAACTCAATCACAAGAAACCGCTTCAGGGAGCTAATTGTCATGGTGCATCGTACGTCAGCATTTATCTTTGATATTCTGACAGAAACCATGGTAGTACCTCCTCCAAATCTGTTTTTAGCTTTACTTTGTAGTCACACACGGCTGATGTGTATGCTTGTGGATGTGTGTAGTTTAGCTCATGAGTCTATATGGCAAATATGTCTGAACGTGTAACAATCATGTAAGCAAAGCAGCCGGCATGTGACAGTGAATCCTCCCTTTGAATGCTGTTCAGGCCCCAGTGTGTTTGGCGGTGCGGTGAAACCTCTCCTGATGTTTCATATCAAAGGAAAGGCTGGCACACATGCTGTTTCCTGTCACAAAATAGTACTGGAGGTGGGAAAAGAAAAAAAAAAACATTTTGGAAACCATATTTGCAAACTGTTCATGTAAAGTTATTCGTATATTTGTGTCTGCGGAATGCCATTTCATTCAATATAAATAAATAAATATTTCCATGAAAATGAACATGGCTATGAAGGAAATCCAGAAATGAATAAATGAGGTAATACATATATACATACAGTAATACTTGGTGATGAATTTACATATATAAATGAGTCAGTATAGTTCATGAAAAAATAAATTACTCAATAGTTTTTTTTATTTTATTTAAAAGAACGGACAACCCTGATTTATTTCAGATTTTATTTCATGAATACACATTTATTTATTCTTACTTTTGTTTCCAAATGCTCCATTGATTTCACAACAATCTTTCTGGCTCAGTAGTCTCCGAGCAGCTGGGATCTAAAAAAAGAATTTATAAAAAATATAAAAAGCTGTTATAAAATTGTGGAATTATGGAATAAAAGTCCTCTGAAATAAATAAAAGCTGTCCTTTTGGGATTTTTTTTTTAAACTATTAATTTTTTAAAGTATACTGATTCATTTATAAATGTTTATTTAAATATATGTAATGCCTCATTTATTGATTTCAGTATTGATTTCATAGCCTACGACGGAGTATTAGGGCCAGACTAAGAGAAAATAAAAATTTAATTACGAGAATAAAGTTGTAACATTACGAGAAAAAAGTCATAATATTACGAGAAAAAAGTCATAATATTAGGTCTACGCGAATAAAGTTGTAATATTACAAGAATAAAGTCGTAACATTACGAGAAAAAAGTCGTAATATTACGAGAATAAAGTCGGAACATTACGAGAATAAAAGTCATAAAATTACGAGAATAAAGTCGTAATTATGAAATACTTAGTCTTCTGGCACATCAGCATCAGATTATCATCAGTATCAGGACTTTGAAGCGATTGTGCAAACGACTGTGTCTGTTTGGAAGAAAGAAGCACACGGACTTGGAAGAAATTGCTTCTTTTGTGGAAGAGGAGCTGTCTGGTAGTGGTCAACTGCAACTGAGGCTGCTGTTTGGTTGAGCTGGTCACGTCAGATCTTGATAATGGCGTTGACTTTATTCTGGTAATATTATGACTTTTATTCTCGTAATATTATGACTTTTATTCTCGTAATATTACGACTTTATTCTCGTTATATTATGAGTTTTTTCTCGTAATATTACGACTTTTTTCTCGTAATGTTACGACTTTATTCTCGTAGACCTAATATTACGACTTTATTCTCGTAATATTATGACTTTATTCTCGTAATATTATGACTTTATTCTCGTAATTCTTCTTTTAGTCTGGCCCTAATACTCCGTCGTACATAGCCATATTCATTCATGTATGTATTTTTTTAATATTGAATGAAATGGTGTGCATTGCAAATTTAGTATATATAGCCATATAATTATCAATTCGTTTTTTTATGTGTTGATCCTCACCTCTGTCTCCACGACTACAAGAAGATGGAGGGTGGAGGGACTTTCACACCCGTCTCCACTGAGTTACTCTACTGTGCTGTGAACCTGCTCGAGAGTGGAGAGTAGGATTAGCTTTGCATGATTGCTTTCTCTGCACACAAACATACTCGTGCACACACCTTAAGTGAGTACACTTTCTCATTTCCATTCTAATCCTATTTGAAAGTCCATGATGCACAGTCTGTGTGCTGTATCTCAGAATTAGCAAGAGAGAAACAGAAGAAAGCTAGGGAAAAGGAAGGGGGGATGACAAGTCCAGTCTGTTGGCCTCGTCAGTGGTAACCACACTCACATTACGGTAACTGTAGCTCAGTAGTGTTGACTTGCAATTTGAGTGCAACGTTTGGGATTGACAATAGACAAAACAACACAGTAAAGTAGCAAAGAAAGTTGAGTTGAATCCTCACAAAGTAGTGTGTGACCTACGTTCCATGCAGGTCGGGTAGTTTGAGAAGTCGGTGTGGATCAAGTGCATCGACCAAGTGTTATCGACCGCCACCGCAGGTTTTACCCACATCACTGTGACACCTGAAACGGGGTGCTGCTCGTCCTCCCACCCTCTATCTAGCTCTCCACCGTTCTATGCCTTCCATCTTTCAGCCACCCACAGCCCCACTCTAATCCCCCAGCAGGCCCACTCTCCCTGGGCCAGGATTAGAGACCTCTCCCCTACACTCAGCGAGGCTTGGGGCTATTTCTCTGCATGTGTGCGTGTGTGTGTGTCCTTGTGTGTTTGCAGGGGTATGCGTGTAGAGGCACACGGGAAAGAAATGGACAATGAGCAAGAGCTACAAGGAGGTGGAAGTGAATGGACAGAAAGACACAGAGGGGGGAGAGAGAAAGAGAGAGGTAGAGGTGCAGAGGTATAAATCACTAGAGTACAATGTGTCAGGCGAAGGACAAAAACGTCTCCTGCGGCCCTCTGGGGGACGGACTGAAGGAGCCCGGTGAGAGGGATGCCAGGGTCCATGAGATGGAGGAGCAGTGAACGCATCGTGTAGTGTGATGTAAAAATCATTGAGAGAAACTGTCAAGTTAAAATTAAGATGTGAAATTTTAAAAGCAAGATCTGAAGGGCAAAGAAGCTAGCTCCTGCGGTCAGACAAACAGGGTTTGCTTTTGAAGTAGTTCCATCTCTGCATGTTAAGCAATCTGAATATGACACACACACTCGGGAGAGAAGAAATGGTTTGGACATGCATCTAAATTTCCACAGCTAATGACACCTACTAGTGATTGTACTTTCAGCACACAGTATTGCACGGAGATCTTGGATGGCAAAGTTTGGGTAATGGCTGTCTGTGACTAGCGATGTCGGCAAGACAGGAGATGAGAGAGAGGGTGATGCAAGCCGTTTCATCAGAACCGATTGGCAGTGAAATACTGACTGTAATCCCGACTTGCTAAACAAACGCTAAAAGAACATTGTCATGTTCACAGCAGTAAGCTTTTCCACTTCACAGGCTGTCTGCACTGAGGTTCAAGGAGGCGTTTGTTCTCGCGCTTTGAGGCTGTGAGACATCTATTTGCTGTATATATCACAAAATATCACCTGTATTCTTCCAAAATCATCCACCATCCTTTGATCTTTGAGGATGTGTACTTTTATTTCCCATATTCCACACCACTCTTTCAATGTCAATGTACATGTACTGTATGTTTACATTTTGGACCAACCAGGGAGTGCAGATTATATACTTCTGCTCCTGGCTTCAGATTACCAAATGCACTATTCTCTGGTAATGTTTTAGTATGCATGTTTACACAGTGTATCCCCTTCCCCCGTCTCCTCTTACTCCACACGCCCTCCTGTCTCCGTTCCGTTTTACTACACTCCTCTCCTACGTTCCCTTCGTCCCACTCTGTCTGTCTCCATCCCTCTCTTACATGCATTTGAAGCCACATTACCTGAGTCAGCATTTCTTAGCTTCCCTCTGAGTGGATCCCACTTGCAGTCATGCTGATGTGTTTCGTGCTCTTGGATCTGTTACAGGAAGTGAATCATGCTGGTCAATAAGCAGGAGTTATCGTGTTTCACATGGTGTTGTACTGACGGACCCTGACGAACCGCCCTTGTTTTGTTTTGCTTTATTTGTGCCGCAGTGTTTGTGTCTTTTCTCTTGTATTTTAGGTTATTTTGTTTCAGCTCACTGAACTGTTGGTATAGTCACAAAGGTAGCTGTCCTGGAAACAAACATATGCTGATGAATGCACACACACACACACACACACAGAGACTTCTGCCCCGTTGAGAACACAGGTGCCTATATTGCTATTGCCAGTATTGCCCAACTGTGTGTTGTAATTGGTAGCCTCCTGTTCCACTTCCAAATCTGATCAAATCATTTTTGACCGTGGCACGTGTAAATGTTAACAGTTGTTGTTGTTGCAGCAGATATATTGTAAAGTATTACACCTCAAAGAATTGTGCTAATAGAGTAGCTGCTCGGTCTCCCTGGGTACTTTTATTTGCACATATGTAACAGCATAGAACCAGATAATAGAAATCAAACAGATTCATAGAAGAGGTCGGCAAGCCACAGGCTTGTACAACGGACCACCTCTCAACTCAATTTAACAAAAGAAAATCGAAATACAAGAATACAAAAAAATATGAGTCGAATAAAGGCAGCAGAATGTACAAAATACGAAGAAAGTAGGGGTTGGCTAAAGTTTTGAGGAAGGCATGTGGAGCAACACTGCACTCTGTGATGAATTGGTTCGTACTGAAATAACTGACAGCAGCAGTGAAGAGAACAGTTTCAATTTGACAGCAACGTTATGATTGGCTTCAGGAGACGGTGGTTGGTTTAACAGAGTGATTGGCCATCATCAGCTGAAGGAGGAGGAGCTGGAGAGAGAAAGAGATGTGACGGAGAGATTTGTTAATGATGAGAATGTAAAGAGTGTCTTCCTGAGTGAACTTCTGCACGGCTTCAAAAAGAATTCAACATAATCAAAAACTAGTTAGACATCACAAAGCTTATGGATTTTAGATGTTACCATGAATAAATCATTGTAATATAAAATGTTAAAACTTATCGCAACAGTGTAATGAACAAATAGTTAATGTTTTACATGCTCGCTTTACTGCTGCTGTGCTGCCAAACCCAGAAAAAGAATGTATATGGCAGCTCATAGCATTTGAGTTGTTTCCCTTGGCGATTTCTTTATGAGGATGAGTGCACAGCATTGTGTTGGTTGGTGGAGTTCTGGCGGATGAAGCACAAGGTTGTCCATTTTCCTCACTGTCGCCCATTGCCTTTGAGCCAGCTTCTTCAACAGTTGATACCAGTTATTGTTGTCCTACATGAAGAGATGAATAGAAAACAACAACTAACAGGCAGACGGGAAGAGCTGTGCTAACAAATGAAAGGAATGGCTGAAAGTACACAACTGGAGCTCATTCCTCTATCAGAGATTCCAGCAAAATATTATGATCAAAGCCTTAAAATGACCTTGCTTCAAACTTCAGCCCGTCTGGTTTGCCTTTCGTCTCTTTGTGTGGGCAGACCTGCACATGTGAACCAGAAAGTCACAAGGTTGTGATTCGGAGAGCACACCATGCCTGACTGCATGGTTTGACCAGCAGAATGCATGAATCGGCATCTCCCATTCTCTATGCACACACACATCACACCCACACACACCACACATGTTCAACACCTGCAATAAACAAACTGTATGGTGAAGAATTAATAACCATTAGCAAATGAAAAGTGGAGCAGAAAGTCTATTATACACCGCACAGAAAAGAGAATGCATGGCCATTAGTGCACACTCGTGCTATGAATTTCCAATACGAGTGTGCAGATGTTGCGTGAGTGTGTGCACACAGGCTTATTATCTACCCATCAATAATTGGTCAGGGCAATGACCCATTTGACCCGTCAGAGTTCAGATTTCAACAACCGGGACTAGCAGCTTTTAAACTAGCTTTGAGGCTATGTGTGCAAAAGGCCAAAAGGTTTCCACCTCGGAAAGACAAAGAGGCTGTTTGGAAATTAGCGTAAAAGAGGAGTCAAATTTGGAGGCGGAGAGGGTGATAGAGAAGACTAAAGTCGCCCTTGATAGAGGATGAATGGGCATCAGATTGAGAGCAGAGAAATTCTAATACACAGAAATGAGGTGAAAATTAAGGTCAATAACCTTCAACATTGTATGATTTGGTGACATAGTGATGACTGGCGGTCACATAAGGAGGGCTTTTCATCATATAGATGGTAAAGGTCAGTTTGAAATGAAATATCTACTGGACAGCAGAAAAAACACCTTCTGGAATTAAATATAATCCCTGTGAAGTCATTAGTAAATCATCTTTACTTCTACACCCACGAACAAACCAGCAAGGTGAAAGGTCAGCTTTACTCTTACTAGCTATATATTGTCGAGAGACTTTCAAAAATAATACTGTCAGCTCATTAGCTAGTGGTCTGATTCTTTACTGCGTCTAGTGCATTATCTATTGGCTTGTGTAATTTTCTGCATGTGCATTCAATTTACTTATTGTAGTAATGGATGAGCGCCAATTGAAACTAGCTTAGAGAGCAAATCATCGGTCTTTCTTTCACTCTTTTGCTGCATGGACACACATTTGCATCACTTTAATGTCTTTTCACATTAGCTCAATCATTGCCTCTAGCACACAAAGTGAGCCAATGTGATGTTAACCCACTGTTGAATGGATACACAGTCCAAATAATGGCGGACAGGGCATTAAAAGCAAACAGACAAAGATGTGTTCATGGTTTGGGCGGATGGAGAGCAGGTACAGAGACAACCTTTTAGCTGGCTTTCAATCTGAGCTGAACCCATTCTGCTGCTGTAAATCAAGCTGGCGAGGAGGCACCTTTAGTATGGATTTGGAAACCGACAGGGAGTGGCAGGGGATGGACACATGGAGCACATGGAAACAGCATGCGAGACGGAAGGAGGTGTGTGTGGCATCATGTTGACGAGTCAATATATTAGCAGTGGTGCCTTGAAGCCAGGTTAGACATTAATGTTGATCTTCATCCGTTAACACTGCAGCCCTGAGATTTTGGGATTATTTCACTGTGCAAGTGCTTTTTGTATATTTGTTTTTAAATTCAAATGACATTCAGTGGTTCTCACTGCTGTTTAGCTAATGATGAATTGTTGCAATTTTGATAAATCAGTCGTTATATTTTTATTTATTGACTTTTTATTAAAGCACATCTGTTCCTTTGGAGATAAAGATGTAACCGGTGAGGAAGAAGGCAGTTGTAAGGAATCAACCAGTGGATAAGACTTAGAAGGTGGACTATGTATCTCTTTGACCTAAAGGTACAGACATGAACCGCCTACCTAGTTTTTACATGAGGCCTGTTTCCTCACAGCTTAAATCCGAAGCTGTCGACTCCCTGCCTCTGCTCCGTCAGAACGGAGGGGAAGCTAAGCTGTGTCGACGCCAAGCGGATCATCTCATTTGATTGCACTCTGCAATGACACTGACACAGAAAGAATGACCGGGCAACATAGAAATAGAGGAAAGTAGAGAGAGGTTGGTGTTGAGAGGGAGAGATAGATAGATTAGACAGGCAGAAAGTGAGAGACAAACACAGAAGCAGAACGATAAAGCAATTGATTGAGGGAGAAAAATATATGTGTGTATATATATATATGTGTGAAAGAAGTACACCTTGAATAAATCCCCCAAACCTGGAGGTGTTTATGTGGGGATGATTCAGATCTTCTTGGCTTAGGAGAATGGAGCTTTGTCAACAAGAACTATTACAGTCACCTCATATCTCCACTCTTTTTTCCCGAGCTTGTACCTGAATGCCAACGTGTTTGTGTATGTGTGCTGGAAATGTTACTCCATGCACTATTTTTGTATGCGTTCCCTTGTGTGCTTGTCTTTTTCTCACTCTCTCTCTTCTCTTCTCCAAATAGATTTACATGAAACAGACAGTTGGGGCTGGTTAAACTCTGCGTAAATGGTTTTGTTGGTATTGTATTGTCTTGTTTGCACCTTCACATCATGGAAAGCATGTGGTCCCGGAGACACCTGCTGCTGCGGGATCTACCACCGTTTTCGATAACTTCACAACCTGATTTTCCACTGTGACTGGTATAATCCTGCCGCCAGGTAGTTTTCAAAAGTGAAATTTCTTCTGAGAGTCAAACACATCATACTTGGCAGTATGAAGTGCAGTATGTATTTTCTTTTGATGTATTTGAGTGCCGGTGGGGATGTCTGTATGGATTTCCATTCACATTCACTCCTCTTCACACAGCACCTACTCTTAAATAGTGCATTGTTATGAAAAATAATAAGGCATGGCATCTGTTAATGTGTGCATGTTTGTGTACAGAAAAGCACCAGGTTAGAGCACCATTTCTCTTATTGTCATTTATCCAAAGCATAAGGACATTACACAGGGCCTGTCCTCCAGCTGCATGCCAAAAACACCCAATTGTTTTCATCTTTAAGAGAGATAAATGACGTTATTGTATTGTTGTATTATTTTTAAATGTTGGTATAAGATGAACTGAACCAACTGTTTTCTTACCCTTTACAAGAAACATCCGGTGTCATCCTTTATTTTCCACTTTATGTCACTGTTTCAACATCCAGCCTCCCTGAAGCAGCCGTTTTTCATCCCCCCTACGACGACACAAAGTGGCTTAATTCAAAAGGTGACACATGTGGCGAGTGAACGCTGCCCATATTTCCAGAGATTTATTGTACCTACAGCCAAGATGAAACCTACAATTGCTGAGAAGCTGTCATATATTTTATCACAGCGACACTATTTCCTTCACTCTATTTTTTCCTTAAGTGTGGACATGCCATTCTTTACAACTGCGTGCATGGGGCCGCAGCTGTTTAGTTCAACATGGCCCCTTATTCAGGAAACACTGGGGGGGGGGGCATAGTTACTTTTTTTCACACACACACACACACACACACACACACTGGCTTCTCATGGGGTTATTGTCTCAGTAGCAGAAATCAGAATGCCATTCAAACGGAGAGCACGGCTAACTCATGATACATCCTGCACCATGAATTGGGAAATTGGCAGACGATGCATTCAGTTTGTGTGAATTTAAAAATGTACATATGATAGAGAGACAAGAGGCACAAGCACAAGACGTAAAAAGGAGAGAGTCGGAGAAAGTTAGGCATGGTGGAGAAAAGATTTCCTCCTCCTTTTTTCTTAGATTGAAGCACAATGTGATTGTCGTGTCAAGTGCCTTGCGTTGTCAATCACAACGAGAAATATATTCCTGTTGCACTCGACTGCTCGGTACGGCAGGCAAAACACTGATGCATCAACGTGTCCAAAAATAATCAGCTTTCTCCGACGCAAGTAGCAGCTGAGAAATTGGATTGCTGGATCTTTGTTGTACTGTCCTTCTGTAACCTCTGCAAGTCTTCCTTTTGTGATATTTCAACATGTTTGTGTTTGCAGGCTACAGTTTTAGTCCCATATTCCTCAGGGTCTTCCCATTTTATCACCTCCACCTCCCAGCTCTCTCCCCTCCAGTTTTTCATTATCTTACTTTTGTTTTTTAGTGTTCATTTGCAGCCGTGTGTGTGTGTGTGTGTGTGTGTGTGTGTGTGTGTGTGTGTGTGTGTGTGTGTGTGTGTGTGTGTGTGTGTGTGTGTGTGTGTAAGCTTGTGTGAGTGGGAAGGCGTGACGACATGAGTGTTCACTATATATCTCTCTGTGTTCAGTCTGTGCTGAATGTCAGCATCTGAAAGAGCAGATGCTGAGTTAAACGTTAATTTGTGCAAGTGCTTGACGTTGGCTTGGTGACAGCACAAATACGTGTACGTGTGCACTTCCACACATCTTCAACAGTGTGTATAAAAGACAGCTAGATGGGTAGATAGATAGACAGAACAGGCTAAACTGTCCGTTGAAGTGAATTTTGCAGCAGCCACGAAATTGAATCCTCGCATTTATTAGCTCTGGTTGTTTTACCTCGATTTTCCCTGCGACTGAATCAGTTTTGCCAGCTTTGCTCAGCCCCGAGGCCTGAGAGTTGGAGATGAGAAAGCAGAAGGGAGAAAGGCGAGAGCAAAGGAGGAAGCGATGAACAAACACAACTGGGCCCCTAAATTTGACAGAATCAACAGCTGTTTAGGAGCATCTGAAGTTTCTTTTTCCCACGCTGTGTTTCTCACTGTAAAAGTCGGAACATCTTGTCACATTGCTTCCATTGGTTAATCATGATTTTTGCCTCTTAGTAGCTTCCGAACGCTGTGCTGCATTGGACTCTGACACTGATCGTGCGTCTGCGAGATTTTACGCCTCGGGTTTCTTTTGCAGTGCAATGAAGAACGATGAGAATCCTTCAGGAGGTAACACTCCACTGAAATTACAGAGAATGCTCTGCTTTTGGCAGGCTGCTGTCAGTCTGGGCTGCTAGCTGCAGTCAGAGCAGGGAAATACAACCTACAGCATCCGAGGCTACTGTTGTATTAAAGTAATGGCACAGAAGTTGGTTCAGCAGCAGCAGAAGTGGTTTCAGTGAAACTATTAGTTTTAGTATCAGACTTTACATTGAAACTGTGAGAACATGTTGAGGCCGCGAGTTGACCGAAACTCATTTAAACAGCAGAACTACTAAGCAGTAAATCGACTGAACACCTAGCAAACATGTCACATATTACCAGGCATTTTGAATAATACAGACTCATTTTCTATATTGATTTGGCGGCACAGTTGGTTGCAGAGTCAGCAGTCTACCTGTATGTTGCCATCCTACTTTGGTGAGCCGTTCACATATCGTGTGTGTGTGTGTGTGTGTGTGTGTGTGTGTGTGGTGTTTGTTGTTGTGATTTAGGTGACTTTTCTAAACTACAAACCTCAGCACATCTGCTTAACTCAAATGTACTGATCTGAAATGAGCTAAAAATGTTCAGCTAATTTCAACATTATTTCAAAGTCACAGCACAAAATGTGCATTAAGGGGATGAATTACAAAAAACTACATTACATGAACCTACAGAGGAGTCTGTCGTTTAAGATAATTGAAATAAATGTGGACAAAAGCTCTATTACTTCACTGTATTTGCTTACTTGTTAGGGGTCATGTATATTGAGGCTGTTGTGATCAGAGCAACAGAAGAATTCTTAATTACTTAAAGGAGCTATATGTGTAAACGCGGGCTCTATCATGAACAGTCTGGAAGTGTAATGAAATTGAGTGTTGAGTTCTAATCAGCAGTCTAATTTGAGTTGTGATGTCGAAGTTGGCCGGGAAGGATCACCAAAGTGTGAGCCTCGTTGGAGAAAGAGGGTGAGAAACAGACCAGCGGGGCAATGCTTTGGTTAGAGGGCACAATGGAGGGTCCCACTGAAGTGAGGGAATGAGAGAGGTGAGGAAAACAGGGCAAGGAAGAGAGAGGAAGGGGGTATGGAGGGCTGTGATGAAGGAGCATGCAGACGTGGAGTGGAGGTGTTGGATGGTCGACGGAGAGAAAAACAGGTGAGACCTGTACTTAGGAGAGGACAATGGAGAGCTACTTTACAGAGAGAGAGAGAGAGGTAATGATGCTCAGAGCAGGGGGGCATTGAAGTCTGCTCTTTGAATCCGGGGAGCACTTTCAGTCCTTCGTGTGTGTGTGTGTGTGTGTTTGGTGGTGGGGGGTTACTTTCAGAGAGAGTCTTTCGTTGCTGCCAGATACTCTTTCTTTGTCTCCTTATGCTTTGCTGAAAGCCAATTCAATAAAAACAACATTTGTTAGAAATCAAAATGTATTTTTTACCTCCATGTTACACCCAGAGAGCTTTCACTTTTATATATTTTGCCCGGCCAAGATTTGTTCTCTCTCATCTTCCTTTTTTTTTTTTTTAAATGATTACTGCCTCAAAATGCACACAGTAATCAGTGGGAAATGAATTGATTAGGAAAAGATAATAAAGGTCAGACATTAGTATGCGGCATGTAAATAATAAAATAAGGATGTAGGTTATTGTTACAAAGGTTATTATTCAGGGGTAGAGATAATTTGTTTGTACGCAACGTTGCAGGAATCATCAAAAAGCATTCTTCTAAAACGTCCCCGGGTCCATAAAGAAGACTGAGAACACCCATCAGGACACTAATGTTGTTTTGGCTTGGATTTGGCTGATAGAGGCTGATACACACTGTTACACTTCTCTGTCCCCTACTTCCAAATGTTTATTCATTCCAGACATAATTGCATTTCTGGCAAAACACTGACTTTGGCAAAGGCAAGAATGCACTCACAGACACACTGAAACACACACACACACACACACACACACACAGAGACACTTTCGCCAAGTGATAAGCAGCCTTTCCCGTGGAAGAATATTTGCACCACGGTGCTGATAAATGTAGGTGTGTGTGTGTGTGTGTGTGTGTGTGTGTGTGTGTGTGTGTGTGTGTGTGTGTGGTCTACGAGGGCTGATCTATGTGACAGTGCAGATATACATATACACTAAAAGTGTGTTTTTACTGCTCTGCAGTTCTGCAATTCAATAAGCCCGAATAAAAAACAGAGGCCTTTTCATCACAAGCATTTTACCCCTTTAAAAGTGTTCTGCCAAAGTGAAAGCTATTTTTATATTGATATAAGAACTCAAATGAAGCTTAATGTAATGTAATTTAAGAATTGGCAGACGTGGCAGTGGATTATGAGACATGTTGGCTTCATATAGGTCGTCCACTGAGGCAGAAGTTATCCCTACTTTGCCCCTTTTGAACAACACCATAACTAAAATAAGACAAATTTGGCATCTTTCTTCATACTAGCTTGTTTGTTTTAAAATGACCTCACCCTCTTTATTCTCTCATCCTCTCTTATACGCTTCTGTATCTTTGTTTTCCTCTTCCCATTATTTAACTTCACTCATGGACCTCATGGGATTTCAGCTTTTATCAGGCAGTCCAAAGGTGATTGGCAGCTTTTATCACCAGACCTAAGGCTATTAGCTGTTTGCGGTTATAATGTGGCTGCGTTATTTAGAGAAATAACCTCTTTGCACTTTACTACTTTGCTCCTCTTATCCAAGTTGGAATAAATTAAGGTTACAAGAATAAAATGCTCCTCATGATGGCCTGAGGTCCCTGTTGAATCACCACAGGACAGGAGGGTGCTTGGCTGCTGTCCCAATAGCCCCCCAAAAAATGCAATATTTTTATGTTGCTTGTATTTTTAAGTTGAATATAATTTATCTGGTACTATTCATGTATTTTTACTTTCCAACAGACTTCCATTCTTCCATCAAAAGGGCATTCTTGTGACTGTCTACATAACCAGATTGTTGCTATTGTTTCTCCATATGAAGAGCAAAATCTTGAAAAACAATTTTATTACTCTGGATATCAACCCATTATTTTATATGAATAACTCTGAAGTTTTTTTTTCCCTCTGAGTCAGCCAGCAATAAATGATTATATGTGGCATTTTTGTTAGACTGGGCTATTGAGAGTTAATTGCACAGCATTTGCTGATCGGTTGAATGGATTAGTCCCAGCACTTTGTCAATAGCCTGGCTAGATGTTAGGGAGCGTAGAGAGACTGTGGAGGGAGACATTCAGTCTTTGTGTTTGTTGTCGTGTTGTATTGCATTGTATTTACAGGAACCGGGCATATTGAAATATTTTTTAAAAGCTGTAAGCAGTATATTTGGCCACAATATCCCTGAAGGCCCGCAGTAAGGTATGTCTTAATTGCTGCCATAGCATCCTCTCTTTTGTACAGTGGATCATGATTGAGATTGGGGCACTGGGAGTTCAGCAGCGTTCAGGAATAATACCTCAGTGAATTAGAGACCCATCCCTTTTGTAGGGGATCGGTCCAATTTGAATGTCTTAATATTTCAACAAATTAAAGAGCTTTACACATGGATAGTTTCTTTAAAAACATATGGTAGCAACATCAAAACAATGCATCCTTTGCCAAGTTGTCTCAGTGCAGCACTTATTATTTGTGCCTCTCGCTACAGTGATCAAAACACCATCCCAAAGAGAGCTGCTGATGAGCAATAGAAAACATCTCCCTCAATTAGATTCATTTTTAATTGCTTTAGCTCTCCTCTAAATCTTAAGGCATCTAATGCACCAAAAGTGACCAAAGTCTTACTGAGAGCTGGCTTTACCGCGCCACATACCATCAAACCTATTAAATCCTCCAAGATCCAGCAATAAGGAGAAAAGGATGAGTTTTATTTACATTAGAGATCATTTTAGATGCACAGAAATACAATCAAATTGTAATCATGAATGCTGAACCACCGATGAATTTCAATACTGTTGTTTTGTACAACCTGCCCTAACACATCGTCAGTTGTTATGATAATGTGAAAACTATTTCTTGCAATAAAGTATGTAATCATTCTTTAGGGATTGTAATAACAACTGGATGGACAAAGGCGTTAAACGGAAAGTGAAAACAAGTATGACAAAATCAAATTACAAACAACATTATTAAAATCAACGTTATTAATACAGCTACTGATTCATTGCCACTCAAGTATGAATAAGCATTACTAGAGTTGCAATCAGTCATTATATATCAACATCACTTGTTTTGGCTTATTTGTCAGTAAAGAAAATAATAAATAATGCTGTTTCCATATCAAATAAACTGAATTCTGTTTAACCTATTCACATCCATTCTCTCTTTCCATTCACACGGATCTGCCCAGTATACAACGTGACTTTAACATCTGGTTTTACATCTGCTGTGCCTTTTTGTTTCATTTTTTTACCCACACACAAACATGCTTTTGAATTCTCTTCTCATTCATATTTGTTGAAATATATTGAAGCTCAAGGATGAGACTAAGCCTCGTCTACATTCATGCTGTTCACTTTTGTCCAGCTTCTCCTCTCGCATTCCCACTTCACACTACATCTCATCCATGAAATCACTGCCTTCACTAACATTCCTCCTCCCATTCATACATCCGTACATGCTTTCTTTCTGTGTTGTTCATTTCACATGCTGTGTTAGCAGGAAGTGTTAATGACTCATGATTCCCCACTGGGGCGCACTGATGATCTCCTATACAGCGCTTTACTCCAGACTTTGACTGTGTGCCAAAACTCAATCATTTTTTTACCATCATTAAATAGCAAAGACTTTTCATAGTGAGCTCCCTTTGGTCCTTCCTCCACTACGTCCTCTTTGAGATGTGACATCGCACGGCCGTTATCTTTGACCATCCGACAGGCCGGCAGCACCAATCGATACGGTTCCCATGTCGCCTGGATTGATTCATAGTTATGGGACGTTTACATGGTGGACCTTATCTTGTGATCTTTGAAAGGTAATGATGTCTCCCAATGTGTCTGATGTTTTGCTCCAGGTAGAGCGAGCTGTTAAACCTTATTTTCAAGGTGAGGGAGGGTGAATGGACTGTGGTCGTGTCTTTCTACACCAGAGCACTGCAAGATTGCATTGTTCACTCATTCATTTAAGTGATTTTATATGTGGATATGAGAGATACTATAGTAGCTGCAGAGCAGTAACGCTAATCAAATAACAAAAACACTCTTTTGTTGGTTGTATTCGTTTTCACTCCATGTTCTTTTCCTCAAGCTTCCAGAATCTAAAGATGGCAGGGTTTTTCTTGCATGGAGATATTATTGGCGCCTCCTCAAAGAGGCTTTAGCCAATGCCAAAGCAAACCCACCAGCGCCAAAAAAAGAATTGAGCTTAAAAATAGCAATTCAGACTCTCTCCAAATGCATTTAAGTAATGTAACAGCTGTCCCAGTAATGGTTTAAACTATAAGCTAGCACAAAAATGACAATTGCCAACATGGCAATGTGCTTTCTAATGCTTTGACAAGAGTATGCGGATGAAGCATTATGTTGTTAAATTTGACTAATTTAGGGCTTCTGTAAATTCCTGGGATTATGGACTTGATTCCACTTGGGACAAAACAAATATGAAGATGCCTTCAGGGGCCACGGGAATCTAGAATAAGATAATCAGGTGACACATGGTCAGAGGGGTGGATGGGTAAATAGCTTTCTGATAATGCCACGTGAGCATTAGCATGCACATGCACCCTCATTCATTCATTCACTGTCCACATACGTACACACAAAAACACACAGCGGCATACAAACTCTGCTTGCCATCAGTGGGTAATAATGAAAGACCTTTTCTTAAATGTCACAAATTAGATTCAGTTATGACATAAGCTGAGACCAATATTGATGTTCAAAATTTCCGTAAACATTTTAAATGGATTTGAAAAAGCCTTGAAGCACAATATTGACATCTAAGTTGTAAAAAGGTGAATGCATTCAGATACCAAAAGAAAAACGGTAAAAACTCAAACAAGGAATAGAGGGGATGTGTTTATTAGAGTCTGCTGTCAATTATTCTCTGCTACTGTGTTTGCATTGCAGCCGTGGTCCTGTAGAACTGTAAATGTCACCGGGCTGCAACACTATCAAATCCATCAGATTGATTCTAGACCCATGATAATAATGTATGCACTTGTGCAGCTCTTAAATAAAGTGGCTGCTACCAGTTAGTAGCGTCTCCCCAGTGCTTACATGGCCTTTATCCATACAACCGCCTCACTGACTCGAGTCAGCTGAAGACCAGTAACATTACAGTATGCATGAGCTTTTTTTTTTTTGCTGTACTCCTCTTTTTTGTACATTGTGTCAGTGTGCACTGTGCACCGACTTGACTGACAGGCTGTATAACCTTGTAGTATGAATGTCAAAGCGATGCTACCTCTGCCATGTACATGTGTCCAGGAGAGTGAGAGTGGGAGGTCCCACAGGAACCAAACAGTTCTATCTTTGCCTACTGCCTCAGGCAAAGCATACTTCAACAAAAAGACTGTTGGGGGGAGAAGTACACATACAAACATATAGAATGACAAAAAAAAAAACATTCCAAGAATACTTATCAAAGATGCATGTGGGCCAACACAGCCTTTATAATCTTGTAATGTGCAATCATGTCATTAAGCATGCAATATCTGTGAACTCTAGCAAAGTTTGCAAACTATCTCATTCCTTCCACACACACACACACACACACACACACACACACACACATACAGCGTTACAGCCCTGGTGTTTAAAATGGTATCAGAGAGTGTTGATGCTGTATGGTTGTGTCTCGGTGTGATTTTGGTTGTCTGTTTTGTGTGCATCTGTCGGTGTCGGTGCATAGAAGCAGCTGTGCTGCCTGTGCCATGTAAAGGATTCCTGGCCAAGTTTATGTGTACTCCTCCCATCTGCCTCACAGAAGATTTATGTGTGCATAGTGTTGGGTGTCAAACTCCAAGCTGTGTCTGGAATTTCAATATAATTGACATGGCACTCTGTTTGAATTTTCCTGACACGTGCTCGTCGGAATTAGCCTTCTGATCACAACAATTAGAGCTCATGTATGTGTCCATATTTCCCCACACATGCATGTGTTTTTTTATGTTTTTGTGTGGGTACAGCTTTTAGGCAGGATGCTTCTCTAGCCAAGACAGTAAATCTGAACAGATGGCTCTGAATTTATTGTCATAGATCAAGTATGGTATGATGTGCACCATGTTATAAACCGGAGGAGAGTGTAACGCACCAAGGTTGGCCATCTGAGGTGTTAATGAGCAGAAGGCATTATCTGGCTCTGTGTAAATGTGTGTGTGTGTGTGTGTGTGTGTGTGTGTGTGTGTGTGTCCTGCCTGTGGTCAGAGGCACAAACCACAGTGACCGTGTTATCCTGAGGGTCGGTGTGTCCTACTCCATTAGTTTATGGAGCAGTATGACCTAAAGTGGATACCCCAGTATGTTTTTATTAATATTTTGTTGTTTTGGTGACGGCATTATGTCCCGGTATTACAAAATTAAAAGGGATACTCCACTCAAAACATGATACTACCAATTTTCCCTTCATTGGTATAAAGGGGACATATGATAGAGAAAAGGAAGAAAAAAAACGTCTCCAAGTATGAAACTGAGGTATAGATATCCATACTTTGGGAGGAAGAGCCTGCCCCATAATGTAATGTCATACTATTCATTCAGATTTACGTAATAGTAGAATGTGAAAGCTGACAGAAAAATGTAACATCTTAACCTTCATGAAGAACAAGTTTATTTATCTTTAATTAGCAAAAATGTACCTGATCTATAGATAGAAATGACCTGTTGATGGCTGGCTGTGTGTATGTGTGTGTGTGTTGTGTGTGTGTGTGTGTGTGTGTGTGTGTGTGTGTGTGTGTATCACTGTAAAGTAAAGAAGGCATCGCAGAATCTATGTTTTGGCCGAACGTGACACCGGTGAGAGTGATGAAAGCCGTATTACAGCTCACCATTTCTCCACAGTGACACTATGTCATGCCAACAACACAGAACGCTTCTCATGATTAATGGCTCGTGGCACTTTATGGCCTTTCCGTATAGAGCTTGAAAACCAGACGAGAGCCGGGATATGACATGTTAGAAAGGTCAGGTTTTGGATTTCTAACTGCTGGGCTTTGTAGGTCATGTTTCAGAATGCCTTAGGCACCCCCTTGCAAATATATTTAGCATTACGTAAACTTTAAACCTTTTGGCCATGATCAGAGAGAATAATGTTTCTGTGGTTCAAACAAAAAGCACCGTTTTGAGCATTGCTAGTAATGTTGAAAAGGACGATTGCAATGTGAATTGCATAATAGTGGAAAATAAATATAAGCAATTAAGCAAGTTGCTCAGTTTGCAGGGGAAGTAGTGAATGATCTGTGTACTTCACTTCTGACACTGCTAATTTGTTATAATTATGTCTGATAGTGAGATAAACACGAACACGTCAAATTGAGACCTGGAGGAGAATGTGCTGACATGAACACATTGTACAATCTAACTTTTTGGCATGTGGATCTCATGTGGTCCTGGCCATATTCACTTACTATTACTGTGGTCAGTTTCATTAGCTTCCTCTTCAGTAGCTCCATATAACTTTATCTCAGGTAGCTGAGCTGCTCTCCACAGGTGGTTTCATCTCATTTAAGTGGTGTGCCAGCGACATAGGAAAGATTTATGCAAAAAGTGTTGTCAGAGTCCGTCCTTTGCAGACTTCCCCACTCTATACGAAAACTATCTATCTTGAGACCCTATGGAGTGCCTTGGTTACGTAAGTGCCGGATGCCGAGGATCACAGACCAAGCCCTATTTGGGGAGTTGGGAGTCTTTAACCCTCAAACAACCTTTTGAAGAAATGACGAAGAAATGTCCTCACACCTAAAACTTGTCCCGAACAAAGAAAGAAGTACAAAAACACACAAATGAATCGACAGCAGAAATTACTCTACGACTATCATAGTCCAGAATAGATTCATGTATTGAATTATTATACCCTTGTGTTTCATCCCAGCTATAGCAATTTCAGAATTCATCCCCACCACAATTGAAAAAGCCAAAAATTCTGATTTATTTTTCTCCTGATTGTATTATTATACATACCACTTTTTACAGCTTTTTTATAGGCTGCCATCACTGTGACTCATTTGGCCATAAATCCAGCACTCAAAATCTTTTATTTTCTCTACAGACTTTTTGGTTTATTTCTTCCTTTGTTTGTGTCACGCCCCCTCACTTGCTTTCTCGTCATCAGCAGCTAGTGACTTACAGTGTGTGTGAGTGTTCAGAGAATTGTGTGTGTGTGTGTGTGAGGAACGAAAGTGCCAGTGAGCTCTTAACACTTAGGTATAGACGTGTTCCTTACAACTGCGGCTGAACAGCGATGCGTGTTTTACTCCGCTGACAGAAAGTGAAGGAGAGAAACCTATTTTGAGCGTGAGAAGGAGGGCGAGAAGAAGTTGTTTCTCACCCAGCATCTTCAATATTATCCCTCTTAACTTTTTACCTGACTCCTATTACTCACTCGACTTCACCTCCCTCTCATCTTTTTCCCCTAACCCTTTTATTTAAAGCATACTTCTATTTCCCTTCCTATAATTTTCATCTCATGACTCTCGTTCCTGTTATTTATCCCTTTTTCTTTTCCTTTCACTGTGCTTCCCTGGATGTCTGTTAAGTGATGTTTTCCAGGCTTGGTGACCTATATCCCTACTGTCCTAATGCCCTGTCTACTTATCTAGGATACATCTGGGCTAACACAGACAGTGCACACATAGAGAAAAATGCACAGTGAGAGTGGTGCAGTGGCTGCAAAGAAGAGATTTAAGCAGCATTCTTCCATCAAACAGTACAATATGATGTATTTCTTGGGGTTTCATGTCAGCACAGTCTCTGGTCATTTTACTTCAAAATTGGCAAACCCAGCGCTAACCAACTAAATAAAAAAATTTGAGGTTTTTAGTCTGCAAAATGTATGAAAGCACGATTTTCTCATGACAAATTGGAGGAAAAAATCCCCTCCTCCTCCTAAAAATAAACAAATATTCATTAAAAAAGTACTTGGCATACATATCTAACAAGAATATAAACACAAATGTATTTTCAGCTGTTGTCACATATTATAAAAACCCCAAGGGAAGAGAAAGCTTTCATGCTTTTTATTTTGTTAGCCCCTTAGGGCCTCTCTAATGAGCACTATCACTGTACCCCCCACAGAGTAGTGCTTATATGTGATGCTGAGTAAATATGACTTTTCTTACATAGCAGCAGCCACTGTGGTAAAGTATTACTATCCCCAAGGCTCAGGGCAAACACATTTGGCCCGGCGAGAAATATTTTCCTCTACTAGAAAAGCAAACATTTAATCTGCCATATTGGAGGGCAGCCTTCAATCAAAAGTCTCTTTCAGATACGTTCCCTCCATCTCCTCTTGTATTCCCATTGATGTGGTCATTTTCTTTTCACTTTTCAATCAGAAACTCTTTTAAATAACTCTTTTATTCACACTGTTTATGCCAACCCAGAAAAATTACCCCGAAGTCAAATCCAATGATGGGAAAATTGTTTCCAGCATGATTTGTGGTCTGGATCCTGCTTTGCATATAATCAGAAAACTGTCTGACACATGTGGAGCTGTTATTGATGCTAATGAGATAACAGCATTATACTTATCAAGCCACCCACACATGATCAGTGGTAAAGCTGCTCTCTGCTTGCTGTGCCATTGTTTTTATTGCAGCCCATCTAGGAGGAAGCACTGCCCTTGGCGTGACGAAATTGCCACAGAGAGCTGCACTCAAAGTTCAATTTATTTCAACTTTGACCTCACTTGCTGCTGTGAGAAAACAGCCGTATTGTATTGTAAGACGTATACCTCTGCCGTGCTTTGCCTCTGCAAGTGTCGGCACTATGCTGCGCACCTTACCGCTCGAAGTGAGCGAAGAGCACTTTTCTTATCATCTGAAAGCAGCTTAACTGGTCATTACATTTCCTTGTTGTAATTGTTTAAGTGGCTCTCAGATAAACCCTGAACTTGTCCTGTCTTTGGATGATATTCAATACTGGCTAATTTATCTTGTTTGTTTAGGGCGGGGGGGACACAGTTGGGTCAAGAAGCACACAAGCCTTTCTCCTGCTGTTGAAACGAATGAATGCTGAATGCATAGCCTGCATTACAGTTCAATTAGACTTCAGTGGTCTGACATTATGCATGTAGTCAATATAACTGCGCTCACACCTTTGTGTAAGAAGAATGCTATATATAAATGTGTATGGGCAAGTTTGTGTGTGTGTGTGTGTGTGTGTGTGTGGGAGGGACTCTGTGTTTGTGTGTATCTGCATGAGTCGCTGTGTGTTTGTATGTGTGTGTGTGTGTCAATTGCCACCTCTCCTCATTAAAGGTGAACTGAGGCGAGGCCTGGACGTTTGTTGGGTTGGTAATTGATGTGCGCAGCTCAGTGGGATACAAGGTTTAATTCCTCAGCGTTAACAAATGATAAATCACACGTACACTCGCGCACACACACTCACACAAACGCGGCGCAAAGGGGACATAAATCAAAGACTAAGGGCTTGCCACCGCATGCCTTACTGCAGTGACAATATCATGCCACCCCTCGCTCTGTCTATTTTCTCTTCCTCAATCGTTCCTTCGATCCTTGTAAATCCCTCTATACCTACGACTTGTAGCGACACTATCGGAGCACACATCTCCTCTCTCCTCCTCTACTTTGACTGCAATTAGAATATCACAGCACCGCTCACTCTCCCTCAAATCTCTCTCTCCCTCTCTCCCTCGATCCCTTTTCAAGCTCTCTCTGAACAACAGATGGTCACCTCATCCCTCCCACAGATAGAGGGATAGAGAGTCAGAGAGAAAGCTGATGGGGGAGGAAGGATAGAAAGTGGAGCAACCAGCTGAATCTGTCTGTGCGAGGGGTTTAGGGGTTGAGAGAAATGGTGTCTTGAGAGGCCATATACATAAACACAGAAAACACACAACACAAACCATAGTCTTGGAGGGAATTTAGAGGAGATAACACATGAAGAGATCACACACACGCACACACGCGGGCATGTGGAGAGGCGTTCTGGAATCGGCCTGCACAGATTGCATCCTCATCCCACCTGATGGCGCCGGGTCAGATCATTATTTCAAGCAAGATTTAGATATGAATCGCTGATGAGAGATTTCGGATGGGGAAAGAGGCCGATGGGGGTGAGAAAGATGTCGAGAGAAGGAGAACGGGTGGAGGATTGAGGGAGAGGCGGATTGAAGTGCAGCGTAGTGTAGGATGAGATAGTGGTGACACAAGGTGAATTACAGCAGCATTGGAGGAGGGAAACCAGGCCAAGCTTCTGTCGCTCTCAATTTTGCTGGCTAGCAGGAATTCTGACCCCCTCCTTCCCTCTCTCCCTCTCTCCCTCCCCTATCACCCTTCAAATTGGTATTCATGGTGTCTTGTGGTCACTCCATAATTGAGCCGCTACCGGTGATGCTGAATGATGAGAGAGGAGGAGAGATTGAGAGCACAAGAGCGGGAAGCGTGGTAGCTATCATTGCACTAAAGTATAATATAGCAGGAGTGCTGTGTAACAGCATATTGTTGCTGAAAGTGCATATTTGATCTCGGAGACCAAATTTAGTGTAATCAAAATATTGTTACGGAGGAGTTCCTACGTAGCAGAACAGTGAGCGATAATAAGATGATCATTCATTGTAAAAGGTTTAGGAGATATGTAAGAGGAGTGGTTTTGTCGACGCGGCCTCTTTCAGAGCTCCAGTGAAGTAAGTGAAGCATAGCGCTCATGGGAGACAGCATCCCCCCCCCCCCAAGCTGTCTCTTCCAACCATGCGCCTCATTAATACACGCAAGCACACATCGACTGGAAACGCCCAAGAAGTTTAGAGTTAGTTTAATAGTTAAATCGTTTAATCGTTTATATTTATATTGGAATTTTAATGTACTATAGCTATGGAAATTGAAATGTTCTTTATTACTGTTATTACAATGTTTCATTTCCTTTAAATTACACACCAGGGTATGCATGATTTAACGTCTGTGAAATTATTTTATTAGGTTCCTACTATTACTCATTGATAATGAAACTATTATTTTTAACACACATTCAGTATTCACACAATATTGTTGCAAATCAGTTAGACCTTTTGTTCATCATTACATTTCAGACTGGGTCAAATTGTGGTGTATTTTTGGTAAGGGGGGGGGATTTATTTAGTTATTATGATGAACACTGCAGGATTTATTGGTAGTCCCTGAAACGAATGCATGGTGTTTGGGTGTGAGGACTCGGTGTTCACAGCAACTGTCATCTTCTGAAATCTACAGCAAGCTTTATTGACACAGAGAGATGAAACAAGAGCCTGCAAAGTGTAAAGAAGGAATACCTCATATGTTTTCTGGTACTGAAATACAGCTGCTGAATACAGATGGGGATAACAATATTGAACAAGAGACACTGTAATGAAAACCTAAATGGCAAAGAGTCAAACTAGCAGCTCCAGTCTTAAAGGGACAGTGCATTTTAATACAGCCTGTTGTAAATGGCAATCTTGTGTGGCTTTATATGTTTTCATGCAAATATACTTTGGTTTAGTGAATGAATTATATCATTCTATTGCAGCTCACTGAATCAAGGTCATGAAACATGAGAGTAAATAAGCAATCAGTTTATATTTCACACTTTTGTCTGCTAGTCATCATTCAGACTTGATGTGCTGTTTGGATAAAGCATGTGGTGAGAGCCTGCCTTATGAAGTCAACTTAGTTTATGTAGACTTTTTACATCTCATCCAGTGAAAATTCCATAGTGATCTTAGATCTATGAGTGTCAGATGATGTTTCCTGGTTCTTTGCCTGTCTTCTTTTGAAGAAGCTTATCTTTGAAGCCCATTTGGGACATTTTCCTTTAAATTGACATCTTTATTCCCTTTGTTTACATACTCTGGGTCGATGATGTGTATTAACAGTGTTATTATTATAAAATACATTTTAACAGATTATAAAACATCCAGAAACATCATCTATAAGCCAAAGTCGTGCGTCTATCTACTCCAAATTGAACCCATCCAATAAAAATCTCGTGGAACAACACTGTATTGTTTTGCTGAGACACATTCTGGCACAGAGGGGAAACAGTCTCTAAAGACAGAAACAGAAGTACTTCTAGAAACTGGCCCTTGCAGATTTCCCCCTTACGAATGCAACATTACATTGAATTTGTTTAGGAGACCTTCCGGAAACGGTATAGTGCTTACCCATCTTTAGAAAACTGCCACTATCTTCAGTGTTTCACATACGTTTGATCAGCAGAAACAACTTTATTGCTGATGTCAGTTTTCTGAGTTATTGCCGCCTGATTGTGTTCTATAAAGAATCTATATGGACTAATTACTCCGGGCTAAGATTGGGTATTGATAATTCTCCGTTGCCTAATGATGTGTGAAAAATTGTGATTGTGTGTGTA
Source organism: Chelidonichthys spinosus (assembly GCA_029853015.1). Taxonomy (NCBI): domain Eukaryota; kingdom Metazoa; phylum Chordata; class Actinopteri; order Perciformes; family Triglidae; genus Chelidonichthys; species Chelidonichthys spinosus. The sequence continues at coordinate 11,910,135 of CM056837.1, forward strand.
TGTGTGTTTGCACGGTGGGGGAGGGAGGTTCTATCATGTGACATCATGTTGGTGTGTCTGTTTTTGCTCCTGTTCTTTAAATAGTTGAGGTTTTCTAAATCCATCTTTCATGATGGACAGGTGGAAGTGAAATAGGCCAGTTTTAATTTGCTGCATGGATACCCTTCTCAGCTCTTTCAGGGACTCTCTGCTTACCACCTCTCCTTTTAAAGCAACACACACACACACACACACACACGTGCACACACTTACAGTGTTTCTGTGCTTACACAGAAACCTGTGCAACTATGCCATATGCATAACAGCTTCAAACTGACTTACAGATCATAAAACACACAGCACATTTTACAGATGTGTGTTTGTACACACTCAGAGGTGGGTGGATCTCTGGAGATGTCCTATTTAGACACAATGAGTCACAGAGATCTCATTACTACTGTCTAGACTCTAGATCACTTTTTAGTGGATATGCTCTGCTTGAGAGCAAGCAAGAACAGTGAGACATAACAGGGTGGAGAAGAAAGTTAGCAGAGATGAAGGAAGGAAGGAAAAAGGAAACTGAGGGTGGATGAAAAATAACACACAAAAAAAATACATTTATTTTTGTCTTGAGATTGTTCCATTTTTTGGGGCCGTTTTCCCCTTTTTATTGGGAGAGGGTGAAAGGGGTGAGAGAGAGATGGGGATGTCATTGCTGAAAGGGTCGCTGGTTGGATTCAAACCTGGGGGCTTAGCCTCGGTATGTTGATCACCAATTCTACCACTGAGCTATCCTGGCACCCAAGAGATTGATCCTCTAATACTAGTATTGTGTACCTACTGTACATGTTCGGCTATCATCTAAAACAGTCAAGGTTTCACTGCAGTGGTTTTGCAGTAGAGTTTTATGAATGCTTCTGCTGTTGAGGTCAAAACTAAAACCATCCACGTCCTGCCCTCATCTTATGACCGATGGATCACGGACGTTCTGTGTAGTGTGAAGCTGGAGAAACGGAGGTTTTTGCTGAGAGATTCTCCAAAGAACTGAACAAATATGGAGACCATTTATAGCTCTTATAGACATGATAGATGTTATGCCTGATGAACCAAATGACTGACTATATATCTATACACCATCTTCCTTTCTTCTTCATACTTGAATTATTAGCCATTTCTTTTGAATTTCATTTGATTTCTGCTATTATTGTCTCTTGTTTTTTTGTTTGTTTGTTTGTGCTTGTAGCCTGAGGCCAAAAGGGTGAGGGAGGGCGGGAAAGGGGGGGGAGGGGGATGAGTAAAACGTGAGCACTGTACCTCTGTTGTAATTGCATTACATGTACTCTCTTCAGTTGGTGCTCAATAAAACATTTATAAAAAAATAATAATAATAATAAAAAAATAATAAAACCGTCACTCACTATATTTAGTTTTCGTTTAGAGGTGCAGCTTAAGGTTATTTTCATAATTGACTAAGCACCTAATTATTTTCTCAATAAATCAATCATCTTCAATCATAAACTGTCAGGAAAATGATGCAAAATAAACCTGATCCAGGGTGATATCTCCCTGTTTTATAAAACCTTCTCTCAGGCAACTTGTGAACTTCCTTCCAATGACAAAGCTTATTGGTATTATTGCCACATAAACTGGAAATGCTGCTGTTTATTGCCAATTATACCAGCTGCAACTGCAACCGAGAACATACAGGACCACGGCCAGCTCCAGCTGTGCTACTCATTTGTAGATTCAGCACCATGGAGAGTTCTTCAGTTGTTCGCTTATGGCTCATTCGGCCTCTGCCATACTTGTGTCTCATATTTACATTTTTTCACACTTACCCCTCCAACTTCGTACATGTTTTCCCCTCTCTCCTCTATTTTCTCCCAAATCTTCCCAAAGGAACTCAACTGGTGGTGCTTCTTTCCCGAGGCTGCAAAATGTCAACACAGTTGTCGTTACAGTGGCGACCCAATTAAAACGTGCAAAGCAGCAGCCTGCATATGTGTCAACGATCAACATCTTGGAAAATGTTTGCACCCTGGTTTGTGCTGTGAAGTTTCTGACGGGTTGAGGTGTGTGATGCAGTAAAATGCCAAAATAGCCGGAGGGATTTCAATGATTTAAACACCTGCAATACACATACAGAAGGTTAATATGCCACATCCATACCTCTCTCCGCTTTGTTACAGCATGAGCCATTCATTATTTATATCCACATTCCATATTCCGTATTCTTCTGCAGCAGAAATTGATAGAGATGTAGGCTTGTAAGCTAACACGTGTACTTGCACATGGGATTTTGTATTTGTGTACCTTTGTGTAGGCCTCGTTCATTGCAAGAGTTTTGGCATGCAAAAAAAACCATCTAAGTTCTATAAGAAAAAACCTTTTACCCAAAGTGGTGCGCCCCCCCACACACACACACTCTCTCTCGCTTTGAGACCAGGAGGTGCTAAGTGAAGAGTAATTGCAGACGTCATTTAATTGGTCAACGGAAGAGAACAGATGTAAGGATTGACACACAGATAAAGAAAGACATACCAAAAGACAAAAGGGAGAGACATTAAGATGTAGCTGTAGAGAGAGATAAAGAGATACCCATGGACAGATGGAGCGATTGAAATGGAGACTGAGAGAAAGGCATCGAGATTGAGGGATGATGAAGAAAAGACGATGGGAGGGCTATGAGTTTGGAGGAAAGACTGTTCAGGGTTAACTTAGGCATGCTGTTTAAGGTGTGTCACCTTTAAAACGTTTTTACTTTTTCAACCCTCCGATTTTACCATATAGCTTGTTTCTCTCCGTTTTGCTCTATTTTTGCCTTGCTCTGTGATTATCTGTCACAAGCTCTCCCCAATCTTCCGTCAATACACAACACACCTACCCACACACACTTACATGTACAACAGCATCGCCCCTTCTCCACCAGAAGCAGGATTCTTGGTATCCATTTGCAGGGGGGTTGCATCATGCCCTGCCTTCTATAACCCAAGGTCTTTAGAGCTCCACATTCACAGCAGGGGGAAGTCTTGATGAGTACCCGCTGGCCTTAAAGGTGCTTCCGCATGGGAAGGAAGACCATGTCTAATTGGCATGGTTAAGACTTTGAAACCTTGTTGGTAGATTAATCCGATAATAGGGTTTGCTTAGTTATTCAGTCCCCGTCGACTGCTTTGAGTGGTTGGAATTTTTACAAGGTGATATGTCCTGAGGGAGAGTAAAGTCCAAAACAATAGGTCACAGGTTATGATTTTTACATTGGATGTGGAAATACTCGTCTGTCTCCTTTCCCACAACAACAGGAACTAGCTCTTTGCTCTTGTGTGTGTGTGTGTGTGTGTGTGTGTGTGTGTGTGTGTGTAGTTATATAAACGTTAATGCTTCTGACAACTCTAACCCCTATAAGTTGAAAAATATAAAAACTTTCCGAACGAAAGCCAAACTGTTGCTCCACTTGCCACCTCGAACATCCTGCAGTATTTTTGTATTTTTGTATTGGTTCATAAGGAGGCCAGAGCACATGGTCAGGCATACAATACACCCTACCCTTAATGGCTTGCCCAAGGACACCTCAATAGAATATTTCTGTTGCCTGCTACTTGAAAATCTCCCCTATTAACATGTCACCTTGCTGCTAAAAATCGCAGCACTTGCACATTCTGACTCTCCCTTCAAAATAAGTTCCAAGGCTTGTCACCGGGGCAGTGCACGATCTGAGGAAAAGAGTTCAAGAGAACATTACATGATAAAATATGGCATTCATGAATTCATAAAACCCTAGGAACCTTTGGTTCCTTTACAGGATGTTGAGGTAACTTCAATCTCCAGTGTATCAAGCAAATTCTGTCGGTGTGTTTTGTTTCTCCCAAGTGCACAGAGGTCAAGATGAGAGAGGGATTTGAGGATGGCAACCAGCTGAAATTAGGGTTGGAAAGTGTATCTGAGATGTTCAGCTCCGATCTAAAGAGGGTTCAACACATCTAAGTAGAAAGGCCAGGGGAAAACCAGAGTCTTTTGAAGTGGGAATCGGGGCTGTAATTTTCCAGCAATTTGAACCATTAGGCCCTTTCACTCATATAGGTCTTGATAAAGAACTCGGCCCTCTGAATTACAGCGTAATACTTTCATCCAAACTCTCCCTGCTTTAACGTTGTTCTCCTACTAATGAAGGGTAACTTCAATGGAGACCTGGGCCATTAGTCTGCCAAAGTGGGATTGACTGTAAGCCTGCGGGTGGAGGGCGGTACAAAGACACACTCGCATACACACTTCCATGTGTGTTCACGCGCACCGCCATACGTCACGACTCATCAGGGGATGCTCTCAAACACATCACACATCACACATCCCGTATCACCTATGCAAAGCATTTCGATTTGTTCACTTTTAAAAAGGGGGAGGAGAACTGACCCGGTTCCTTTCACGGGCCTGCCCTCATAGTAGTGGTTATACATAAACAGACGCTACAGAATACTGGCCTGCAGTGTAATTATGGCTGATATTTGGATTTAATTATTGGAAAAAAAAGGTAGACATTTAAACTCATATATATACTCTTAGTATGAAATTGGCTGCAGCTGTCAAACTTTGAAGAATAGTCTTCATAAAGTAGGTGTGCTCTCTTCACCCTGAGTCTGTCTGAGACTTCCTTGTGACCCAAATACTATCATGTTATTATCATTTCTCCCAGACAGTTGGATAGAGGGCTCTCAACCGGGCTTTCCATTCTGATTATGTCGAAACCGTTTCACTGCAAGCCTTACGATTCCAAGATTTTGTGTATCTGTGTTTGTTTGTCTGTTGAGAAACAGAATCCCGTATGCAGTGTGTAATACATTGCACACATTCTCACCCCAATGTGTCAAAGACTGCAGCTTGGACCGGAGCCCTAAGCTTCAAGCTATGACACTCCATACCCAGCCCTCGACATACATACAAGCATTTCACTGTTTTGCATCACCGTGTCAGGGATGTAGTGTCAATATAGACTTATTATATACTATTTTAAAATAACTTCCTTAAATAAATGCTGATGTATCACACATGATAGTGCCTCGGCACAGCACTGACCAGGCCGCGGCGACTCATTGGTTCATTTTACACGGTGCAAACGTTCAATCATTATGTCGATTAAACATCGCTCACAGCCATTTAGGGAAACATCCGGGCTGAAGAGGTTAAATGATGCATGCATTATGCCAGCTTCAAAGTGGTCCAAAAACACTGTCGGGTATTTATAATCTGCACATCTGTGATTCTCATCTCACTTTCACGACGTCGTGATGTCAGGATAGTAGACCCCTCTAAATGTCCCGGAATCTTGCGGTCAACGTTTGATTGGCAGCCTCCAATTTAGGTCTAGGTGTAGTCTGTTAGTCGACAAATTTCAGCCTTGAAAAATAATGCAGCTTTCTCTGTTTTCTTGTTGAATGCCATTGAAATGTTTCTTTTTTTCTGATCTTGTAAAAGGAGAAAATAGGTCATGCAGTTTTCAGAATCTTGATTCATTTTTCAACTACAACAACTAGGGTAAAAGCTTGCATATGAGATTTATCAGTCTGTCCCTGTTGTGTCTGACAGCAGCTGCTGTCTGCTCTGGGTATATACTGTATGCACTTTCATGTCTTCTTGGACACAACAAGATCTTTTGAGCAATTGTTAAATCTAGAAATTGCAGTGTTTTAGTCACTTGTCCTGTCTAGTTGAGGGAGAAGAAGATGTTCTTGATCTTTGCCGTTCTTCTCCAGCTGTAAACCAGAGACAGCCTCCGTGTCTGTTCACTGTTTTTTTTCGGGAACCGTTTCATGCAAGCAAGTGAGGGAAGAGGAGTTCCTGTGATCAATCAGTGGCTGACAGACAGTTATGATTTGAATCATTATCATTCGTATCAATATTCATATTTAAATATACTAACACAACCACAGTAACAGTCTGAATGTGCCACTGAGGCTACATGGAAATGAGATTGCATTCTTTTTCCAACGAAATACAATCTGCTGGAGAATATAATGATGATTATTCCTACGAATGTCTGTTCAGCTCACTTTTGTGGTATTTCTTTATAGAAAAAATCACTACGAGACATAAATAACTGGAGGGAAAATTGTGTGACACAGGTCCAAATTCTGACTTAAACTCTAAATAGTCTCCCTGCGTCCCATAGATTCCTCCTGAAAGATAACTCAATTAAGATCTTTGATCACTTCACTGTTGTGCAACAACAGATTGATAGCACTTTAGGCTCTGGGGAGAATACTGCAGATCTTTTTTTTCTTTTTGTCTGAAGCAGATCAAAGAACGTATTCATCAGCGAGACAGTGTATTAATATACCTGTCTGAACCACTAAGATGTGTCATATGAACTCGTCAATCAGTATGCAGTTGGATTTTCTTCTGGGAGAAAAAAAATTACATCATGCTGAAATGCTGGTCCCTTGTGGCTTTACTCGTCAGGATTTCACTCTCCTTGTTGAGTGGCCTCCTAAATGAGTGGGCTATCATTTTTGGATGGCAAGTTAATACTCCTATTAAAGCCCAAGTGAAATCCCACAAGTGTTTTCACATTATAATGCCCTGCCCCTTTTGTTCCACTTCCAGTTTCATCTATTTCTTTTTCCTGTTTATCGCTATAGCATTCTAAACAATTTATGATATTTGGCAACAACTAGAGTTTGGTGATTACTTTATAATGTCTCTTGGTGTAGATTTCTCCACTGAAGCAAATTAATATATCGGCCAGTCAGGGAACAAAACAAATCACATGTCAACAGTGTTTCTGTAAATAACTCGATGGCAAAAAGGTAGACAAAGGTCTGCACAGAGAGCTGAAATAAGTATTAGTTACCTAGTGAATTAAACAGCTTTTTAAAAGCTAAAATAAATACTTTTTTAGCAAGTAAAGGATGATAAAGCTGGTATTGCTATGCAAAGCAATCATACTTATGCTCTAAGACAGAAGTAATATAAGAAAATGCCAAACTGCACTAGTTCAGGCAAAGGGCAATCCCAATCCTATGGCAATTATTATTAAACTTTAATTTTGATAAAAGGAAACTGTGTCCATGTATATGGATGGAGCAGAGGATAATCAAATACAACAAATTTAATATGCAACGCAGTAGAAAAAAGAGAATTTTCTTCTCATACGAACTAACTTCTCAGGGACTATATTAGAGAACTGAACCCTGTCTGTTCTTGTCTGACTTTTTCCTCTCACCCTCTCTGTATCTCTCTATCCATCTGTCTCTTTCTCCATCTATCTCTCTGGCCTTTTGTCTCAGAGCAACTCTGTGGGTGTGCATACATTATGTGTAATCCTGCTGGGCAATGAGAGCGATACAAGGAGAGAGATAGAAGAAGAAGCTATTTGTTCCTCTCCCTCCGCCAATAAATTACTATTCATTATGTCCCTTTCTTCTTTTTCGGCATGCTCCTGTACTGTTGCGTTGCTTCACCCGCAGCCACGGTGACCTGCATACAAAAATGGGAGAAGGGGGAGAGAGAAAGAGGGCGATGAGAGGGAGCAAAAAAAAAAAAAAATGCACAACTGGAGCTGAGTGAATCGGTTAACAGCGGCAAATTTGTAGCAAAGGAACGACGATGGAGAGATATACGAGAAAGGATGAGTCTAAAGAGTGAAAGAGACTGAAAGAGAGGGCGAGCAAAGATTAAGTCGGTGTACACTAAGTTTGTTTTTCTGCTTTGCAACCTTGTGATGAACACTGACAGCTGACAAGGGTTGAATCTGTGGAATGTTTAACAGACGCCTGTTGTGCTTTTGTCTTCTCATTTGCTTGTGTTGTTTTTCTGCTTTGAAGTTACACTCGATTAGCACTCAATTATCTACTTGGATTACGGAGGGAGGGGAGAGTCTTAAAGCAGGACAGTGGACCCATTCATCCACGTTATGTGGGCAGGAAGCCATGCAAATACTCAGTGGTGTGCTCAACCACTGAGCACCGAAGACGTGCGATGTTTATAGTGGTGCGGCGTTTCAATCTTTTGGGATGTAACAGATTTAGTGTTTAAGCCAAAGTACGTTCATTCTTTCCAACACTTTACTGCATGCCAGGTAGAATGATAATAGGAATAGTCTGACGTTTTCAAACGTGTGTGTAGTCGCTTTCTTGTTGAAAGCAACTGGTTAGCACAAAGACCCAGAAACAGCTAGCATGATTTTGTCCAAAGGCAGTGAAATCTGCACCTTTTTAAAAGTTCATAAAGATATGTTATATTCTATAATAAAATATGGCTAACATGCTAGTGAGCTCTAGGTTTTTTTTTTTTTTTTTAACCTTTGGACAGACCCAGACTAGCTGTTTCCATATGTCTCCAGGCCCTATGCTAAGCTAAGATAATTATTCATGAGAGTGGTCTGGATCATTCGATCTAACCCTCGGTAGGGAAGCGAATTGGCATACTTCCCAAAAATGTCAGCCTATTGCTTGAACTAATTCTGATCTTTACAGCATTTGGCTCTCATTAACAGAATTACATTAATGTTGCATCATTTCAAAATTTTAAGCTCTGACACGGTGCAAGAAAGGTTTTCCACGTCGTTGCTAAAAGGGATCATCACACCTATGTTACCCGTTTGTCCATTGATGAGAAACCTCTCCTAGAAGCTGCCTCTCGTCGCCAGCATAAAAGGATATCAATGCTTGAACACGTACACAATGAGATACGCTGTCCTGCTAGTTAACACAAAGGATTTGAGTAAATGGAAGGAAGTGGCCCTCGTTCCATTGACTGAAACGCAATATGAAGGATGGAGCAACCCCTTGACCTGTATTGATAAGAGGTAGGTATGCACAGTTCAGGCAGGACAAGGCTCAATTTGAAATTGATACCTCTGTTAAGTTCGCAATGGAGGATCAATGAGAGTAGAAATAAGCCACATACTCTGATGTGCGTAATCTGCTCTTAGTGCCCCCACGCTGTTTTATCGTGCCATATCTCTCCTTGATAGCGTGTGTGCTGACACTTTCCATTAGGTTTTACACAAAGTCTTTGTTAACACCTAACATTGGAAACAAATTATGACCTCCCATTTGTCTCTCTCTCTCTTCGTGTCTCATTGAAACCCCCCTCTCTCTCCCTCTTTGTCTTGTGTTCTTATCTTGTCCTTCTCAGCACACACGTCATACTAGACAAATCTTTGTCACCCCTCTGTTTCTCTCAATCTCCCTGACACTTATAAGGGCAGACGTTTGTTCCTACTTTGATCAGAGGATGCAGCAAGGCGGTACATGTAATGTAGTTACCTGGATTAGCAACCCTTTCAGAATACATTTCACCACCATCGCAAATGCATGAATGTGAAGCCTTTGTTTTTTTTCCGTGTGCTTGTGTATTGTGAGGTGTTTGAGAATAACAAGCAGATTACATTATTGGGAGAGGGTGTTAGTGAAGTGTGTGGGAAACGGAGGGGAAAGCCAAAAAGAAATCAACTTTGGCATCTTCTCAGGCTGCAGCTGAAACGAGTGCTGCTGGCAAATTCCTGTGTACTCACTTTAGCGTCAAAGCTGTTGGATGATGAATGAGTGTCGTGGTGGCAGCAGACATGACATCCAAATTCCCCAAAACAAGAAGTACATTGTTAGAATATGCCTTGCATCCTGCCATGTGGTATTTTTGACCAGTTTCAATTATAGCACACTTGGTTTAAAATGCATTTTGTAGCATAAATATTTTAAATCAGCATATCTTTTTCACTTGTCTGCCATGGTAGTGAGTGAGACAGCTTTTCCAAGTCACTCGAGACAATATTTACGATAATCCCGTTAATGGAAATTCACCATGATCAACTTATTGTGAGTGTTTTTCATCCCGATCCACGGTAAAATCAGTGAGCTGCATACAGCAAGATATAATACAACATAAATTAACAACTATATAAGAAACAGGTTGAATTAACCTGGTAGCTCTCTCAAAAGTGGTGAAGTCGACAGCAAATTTTCAAGTGATTTCAAGGTTGCCAGTTCCACGACTTGTTCCTTTCAATGAAAAAGCTGTCCAAGCAAAAGATGTTTTGCAGAATGCTGAGGAGCAAGGCCAAACACAAGCTTTATATAGGTGTGGGGATGTATGAGTATACATCCTTGAAGATAGATACTTCTTCAAATTAATTTTAAGAAATAAGCACTGCATTGTACATTACATAAAAAGTGTATATACAGTGTATATATATATATATATTATATACGGTAGTCATGCAAACTTTAAACACACACACACGCACACACACAAGCATATGTAAATACTTACCCTGTCAGAAAGGACAGAGTTATAGGTATATACGGGAAAGGAAGGCTCAATGTGCTTTAATGCAGGGTGTGAAAAATCTTTGAGCTAGTCGTATGCGTAAATCACCAAGCCTCAACAAACCCTAAAATGGCCTGTCAGCCTTGTAACATAGTTCTTTAGACAAATCATATAAATAGCTCTGAGTGACTTTTTCCAAAGCGTATTGGGAAGAAAAAGTTGATTTTTACAGATAAAGGCAAATATATACAGCAGGCAATGCAAATGCACTTGTTCTGGCACTCCAGGAGACACTTAATCTGAAGGCTTACATGCAGATGTGAGTCAAAGTGGAGACATTCACACATCCTGTACGTACAGGCATGCTGGTAGTGCTTTTGTCAGTATTTGGTGTTTATCTTGCCAGCGTGGTGTCGGTGAATTACATCATGGAGGTGGAGTAGCAGGGTGAACCCCCTTTTATCTCCTTATACAATATTCATCATGGGTGAATGAATGAAGAATGCATGAGTTTATGCATAATACATTACGTTAGATTGTGAGTGAATGTGCATGCATTTTGTGTGTGTGTGTGTGTGTGTGTGTGTGTGTGAGAAATGTGTGTGCCCACTTCGTGGCCTTGTTTCTGTATGGATCCTCGACCTGCCGTGCTTGCGCTGCTGCACTCACTTTTCCAGCTGAAAGCGGCTGTGCTTGTCCTCCAGTGCTGACTCTTCCACACACCATAAAAGCATGTTGAACCACCAGCGCCACACATTCACACTTGCCTCTCACTCGCACTTTGCTACCACTGCACTCTGCTTCCTGCTGTCAGCTGAATCTGTAGGAGGGCTGAGGTACTGATGCTGCACACTGACGATACAGACATCAGTGTGAAGGGCGGGAAGGGCGCGTAGCACTTTATTAGAACAACAAAAGACACTTCTAAATTTCCGTGTTTTTGCCAGAATTTGGGGATTTCACATGTAGCCATTTTTAACATATTGTCCAGTTCTCTGCCTACTGTGAAAGCATATACACATGCTTTCAGACAGGCATTTAGAAATAATTGATCTCAAATATATTCAATTCAACAATTTAATGATGTGTCTGCAATAATCATTTTAGTTAAAGAGGAGGGGAACAGAAAATATTGTATTACCCACCTACCTTCCTTAATATCAATCCTGTCATAATGGGCTTTTAGTAATTCCTCTGATTATTGTGATTTTCTCCTACAACTGACAGTCACTGCTCTTTTTTATTTGGAAATGAAAGTGTTGTTATCCACTCTAGGCTGGTCAGAGGTAGAAAATAAATAAATAAATACAATTAGAGAAATTGTGAGTGGGATTGATGCAACATAAGAACAGGGAGGAAAAAGGCACTCTCAAATAACAAATATGAGCAAAGGTATTTGTGTAAAAGTGCTGCTGCGGATGGGACATTATCAAGATGTTTCACTTTGTGTTTCTACAGCAGAGGAAGAAAAGATGTGTGTGGTGGTGATACAAATGCAGTGCAGACAAACAGTAAAAAAGTATTGTTGAGGAAAGAGATGTCAAGGTGAACATTTCACCTTTTTGGATACTGCTTGTAGACTAAGAATAAATATTCACCGACACTGCAAGGGAAGACTTAGTTGACATAGTGGAATGGATATCTGAAAAAAGTCAGTATGTGAAGGTGATCATTGAGACAACTCAGAATGGACTACGTGAAGTCAATGTCACAGCATTTCAGACTTAACAGTTCAGGGTAAATATAATCATTCGGCTTCCAGATGGATGCAATGTTTTGAAATTGAATTCTTGACATGCAATCAAATATAGTCGGTGAGAAAACAAAAAAACAAAAAAAAAGACAGAAAAAGACATTTCTTGTGTGATGACACTGCCAGTCACTTAATGTTTGATTGTGGGCAATTCCAGCCTCCGTTTGCACTGACTGATTCTCTCAACTCAACTTGGGAGCTGTCATGGGATTACATTAAACTGCCATTACATCAGAGCCCTCAGTGTTATTGCCTTCCCATCAGACTATTGCATGAGTTCACGTGCACACGTATGTGAGCGTGTGCACGTGCACGGCCGTGAAGGAAACGCATATACAGTATTTGGTACCGGACCAAGTCTCTGCACTATCAAAGGGCCTTTGATCAATTCATATCCTCTGATCACCCACTTGTGCTCTCAAGTGTGCACTGTAGGCGCAAGTCATGCACAAACATCCCCCCCCCCCCCCACACACACACACACACACACACACACACACACACACACAGTTATGCATGCAATGCTGGGATTTATTGCTATTTAACTACCTACTCTATTAGACATGTAAACATGCACACGCTCTCATTTGTGCTCCTAGCCATGCATACGTCCCCCAGCTTCAAACACCAGTGGTTTGACATTTCCTTCTGAGCTTTACTGGATGAGACACAGGCTCTTTCCTCAAGTGAGAAACCAACTTCGCTCGCTTACACATTTGCAAACCTCTGTCCCCCCGCTCCCTCTCTCATTACCGACTCCCTCTCCGGACTGCCCGAGGTAATTTTCTACTCCGTACTTGTGTGTATTTGTAAAACTATGAGTTGTGCGTGCATCTGTGCATACATGCAATGCCTGTGCGACTTCATGCTGTCAGGAGAAAATCTTCCGCTGAGTTGATTTATGAGGGCAAATGAAGCATTGCTTTACTATGTTATGTTTGTATGCTGATGATAATGAAGCCCTTTTATTAGATGAACATCGCCACTTGATCAAGTGACTTTTATGGATCATGCATACGGGGGCATGTGTATAGATGTCCTCTTAGATCTCCTGGATTTTAGTTTTGTGTTGAATCTTATGGATCGTACCTTGAAAGAAGAAGACAAGAAACTTAAACGGCCACTTTGATTCATACAACAGTCATAGTTTTTAAATCAAAGTTTTAGAGCAAATTGATCAAAGTCTTTTGATCCTTTGTTAACAGAACTCAATGTAAAGTTTTGATATAACAAAGCTTTATTCATCTACAGAAACACTCTCATCCCTACTGTCCAGATAAGAGTGTTTCTAATTCAAATGTCAATCCTCACCAAAGAGTAGAATGACAGCTGACCTGACAAAGAAACATGTGAGCACGTCTGAAGAATCACACGTTCAAGTACGAACAGTTTAGCATGTCTCTGCCCCTGATGTGTTAATTGTCCTTCTGAACATTTTATTAAAATGTCAACTTGCCTGCGGGGAGTGACAGAATGACGAAACAGACGCTGACAGAGCATGGAACCCTCCCATGACCTTTTATAATTCCCATTCTTCCTCTCAAAACCTCTTTCCACCTGCGTCTAATGAGCTGGCTAACAAAGGACTTGCCCTTGAAGAAAGGAAACCACATGTAAAGGCCATCAATATGCTGCCTCGACTTTTAAATGGACATTACTATGTCAAATAAACTACTATACATTTTGGTGCCATTTTTTGAAGTCATGTATCCAGATATCAAAGTCTGTCTTTTTTACATGTGCACAGGGAGTCCTGGATCAGATACAGAACAGAGTCTTGGGGTAAAGGACAGTGACCTGACGGTGGGTCTTTAAGAAAGCAGTGGAAAACTTTTATGTCAGTGAGCACTGCTGGCGCTAGTGTTTCTTATAAGTACAGGAGAGGGATCCCTATTAGTAGTGAGACTCTATTGAACCTACCAGACCTTCTGGCTACAGCTGAATGGGGTTTCAATATTATCAGAGCTCCGAAATGGGCCCTTGCGTATCTCTGACATTTCCACCACAGACGGCTGTGATTTCCAGGACGACACACCCCATACCTCACCCTTTTATTTTCAACCACAGTCACTCGTTTTTTTTCCTCACATTCAATCCCGTTCTTTCTCTTTCCACCCTTGCCCTTTTTTGAGTTTCCGCTCTTGACTACTTCAAGCTATCGGCTCCTCCCGCCTCTTGCTCTCACTCTTTTCATCTTTTCCCCACCTTTTGCCATTTTGCTCTTTTCTTGCGATTCACGCTTTTTTCCCCAGTCCATCTTTTCTTACATGTACATCTCACGTAATCGTTATGTCTATTTCATAATCTCTCTCCTCCTGAACTGTCTCTCTTCTTATCCCGTGTCTGCCTCCTCCTCCACCACCACCTCAGCTCACTCTTTCTCATGTGCTAAACCTTTCCACGTCTTCATCTGTGCATGCTCTCAGCCGTAACCCCTGCCTCTCATTTGAGTCTTTTTTTTTATTTATCTCCTTCAGCTTTTCCATCCTCTGCTTCTCATACTCTCTCTTTTTGTATTTTACTCAGCAGATCTGCTTTGTTTGGCACCCAGCAGACAAGGCTGCTGACAAAGGTGAGCGAGAGCATATTTAAAATGTCACTGGCAAAGTGACAAAAGGTCATATGGAAAGTAAGAGACTCCCAGCACAGTATGGACTGACTGCTAAATAGGCGTTCTTGCCTGTTTATGTGTGTGTGTGTGTGTGTGTGTGTCTGTGTGTGTGTGTGTAGGTGGTTTACAACCATGCATGCATATGCATGTGCATGCCTGCATCTGTCCAAAGCTGTGTGTATTTTTGTTTCTTTATGAGAGAGAAAACCAAAGGTATTTAAGTTCCCATGTATGTGTGAGGATTACTCCGTCTATGCATTCATGTATGTATATGTATGTACATGTGTATGTATGTGTTTCACATATATGCGTGTGCATGTGTTAACCAGGTAATCACCCAGATCATGGCTCACGGGATCCCTTGCAAACTTCTGGTCTGGCATTAAATCACAAAAAGACATTGAAATATGGTGGAGCTTATCCATGATAATCCACAGGTGTTACCTATTTGATTAAATGGCATGAGTGTCATGTTATTCTCTTT
This sequence comes from Chelidonichthys spinosus, assembly GCA_029853015.1. Classification (NCBI taxonomy): domain Eukaryota; kingdom Metazoa; phylum Chordata; class Actinopteri; order Perciformes; family Triglidae; genus Chelidonichthys; species Chelidonichthys spinosus. The sequence goes on from CM056837.1 coordinate 11,925,225, forward strand.
CTAATTGTACTAAATCAGCGATGAAGATTGTCGTTTATGATTTGGGACAATGGAAAACATTCAACTTTATATTTACACAGGTTTTAAATTAGCTGTAATTGTGTGAAAGTAATGGATTCCTTTGGAAAGTGTGAAACCTGCACCTTCGCTCACCTGTAAGCAATTCCCCACCTCATATTCTGTCAGTCAACATTGTTATTTTCTAATCAACTGCATAATTTGTCAGCTTTTAGCGCTGTCTTGTTGCACCCCTAGCTAATTAAAAGCAACACATAGATGCAAATGATATACAAACTGCTGAGCGTCAGTGCAGGTAACAAACCTTCTGTTTGTGTGTATGGGAGGAGGACAATATGAGGCTGTGTCCATTCTTCTTACTTAAGTCCATGTTTTTGTCACTTCTTCGTCTGGCTGTGTTGAATTTTGTAGACAGCACTTTGGTTTTGGACACGAGAGACCAGGAGACTTGCATAATTATGTGTAAGACAGAAAGGCTTGTTGACAGATGATTTGTCTCAAGCTCAGGAAGGTATTTATAAAAAGTGAGGCCAGTGAGGAAAGGTCACCTGGGTGGAAACCAACTTGCATGATGTGATGCCTGGAGGCAGGTGTAAAGTCCAGCAGACAGACAGTCAGGCAGGTGTTATAGACGCCAGAGAAAAAGTGAGTTTTGTTAAAGTTAGGTCAAATGCTCCTGCTTAAAGCAGAGTAAAGTTTTTCTCTTCCCCTTAAGCAGAGAGCTACTGTCTGAGTGACTCATCCCACAATGCTCTTGTTTTTCTATAGCACTTTATGAAGCACTTAAAGTTGTCATTTGGATGTGTTTTTTTTTTTTCCCCCACTAGCACTTAATGTTCTATATTGTGTCTCATTTTCAGTTTGCGGCGCAGACTTTGCTCATTCTCTCGGTGCATGTATATACAGACAGCCATCTATCTGCCTGCTACTCGGTCTACCCTCCTGCCTGTCAGCCTGTACCTGTAGGCTTAACCTTCTCTGTGTTTTTCAGAATGAAGTGGTTCAATAATACCTCTGTGGGGGAGAGGAGGGCGGGGATGGTACTCGTCTCAGGTGTTGAGTGCTTTCCATTGAATCTCCTAGCTATATACTAAATGGCACCGCCAGCTAGGGAGATTCACTCCCCCTTTCTCACCCTCCGCTCTTATCTTATTAGTTTCTCAATGTTTTAATGTCATTGGATGGATGGATGGATGATGGATGGATAGATGGTGTCATGGATGGATGGAGATAGGAGAATATATATGTGTATGGACTGCTAGAAAACAGAGGGATGTCAGCAGTGTGTCAGCGGTTTTGATGAGTTGACGGCAGAGCTGACGCAGCAATGGGAATAAGGGGCCAGCTCTCTGCTTAATCTTCTATCCCCCCCCCTCTCCTCCTTTCCATCCATTCATCTATACTATCCATACATCCTCTGTCAAACTGAGTTTATCTTGCCAAGGGCAGGGAGGAAGGGATGGAATGGAAAAGGAGAGATAGGACATAACAGGGCAAACTTTGCAAACTGTCATTTGTTGGCCAGAGCACTTAACCTGTGACTCTTGCATATTTCCCTTTTCTGTGTCCTTACATGCAACTTTTTCTCTCTCTTTGACACACACACACACACACACACACACACACACACACACACACACACACACAGAGTCTCAGAATTATCAAGGCTATAGCTTACTCTCTCAGCATGATAAAGATTTAGTCAATGTGGAGCCTCCATCGCTTTTCTTAATTGGACAACTTCAAACCACTTCTCTGGTGGTGTTTTGAATGTGAAATGTAACCTACGGTTGTACTAATATGTAATTTATGGGGTGTTTACTCATCAAAACTTCAGGGCTTCTACATATTCAATACATCTGCAGTGTCCGACGTGACAGGTTATTAGACTACTATTTCTTGAATGTTCACAATCTTGGTTCACAATTCAGCCCTATATTTAAATGATTCAAAACTGTTAATCTAACATATTGTAGTTTTGTTTTCGAGGGAATTAAACTATTTAAATGGAATTAGCTTTTACAGATTTCACCTGTTCCAGTATGATTAGAATTTTATTTACTTTCTATCCCTGAGAATTTTGATGAGTCCCTCAGGCAGGAGAAAAAATGTGTCCTCCAGTCTGATTGGTCGAACCCCTGCTTGTGAGTCCAGCAGGTCAGTGGTCATAACAGGGTGCGTACTTTGCTTGTGGATATGCTGCAGGATTTTTCTGACAGGTAGACCAGGTCAGGGAGAAGCAGCTGCTGATGACACAATCCTTATCAGACAACACAGAGCCTGAGGACTCATCATCAGCAAAAATAATAGGACACATCCTGAGAGAACATCATCTGCAACCACAGTTGACAAGCCCTGACTCTTCTTTGCCTGAGCTTTCATTTAGACTCCTTTATTTAAGAGGGATTAATAGAGGTAAAGCCTATTGCAATGAGAGGCAGTGATCGGCGTAGGGTCAGAGCTGATTGTGCACATAATACAACACCACTAAGGGCTCTTGGTTTAATTAAGAGTTATCCAAATCTGGGTCTACGTGACGCTTATTCACTGTATTTACATTATTTGAGGTTGTCTCAATTTTGGGGTGAAAAGAGACTCAAACGCAGAAATAGCGGTTCTAGAAGCAGATCTTTATTGACTAGGCAGGCAGGAAAACAAGTTAAGATGGAACGAGCAAAATCCAAAAATCCATGAGACGAAATACTGGGTCAAAAACCATGAAAACAACGATCACTAATAACGCTAAAAAGTACTGAACACTATAGGAACAAAGACAATCTGGCAAGGAGCTGGGAAACCAGGGGAGATTATGTAGGGGAAGACATGATGGAAAATCAGAGGCATGTGGGTAATCAGAGGCAGGCTTAGGTGGGGTGGGGGGGGGGGGGGGGTGCATATACTCTCCCTTAGAATAGTCGCTAATGAGTCCATACTGCCCTGCATGCCACACACACACACACACACACACACACACACACACAAATTAAGGCACACACTCTTTTAGAGATATGAGCTGAAGAAGTCCAGTTGCCATGTGACTCTTTTCATACGTCTTTATAAAACTCGGTGTGTGAGAGAGAGTGTGAGCCTGTGTGGGATCAGTATCACCGGCTGATGACCGGGAGGTAATGAAGCTTTTCTTAGGTTAATCAGCACATCACCCTGGCAACACACTACCTATAGTCAATGGCCGTTTTACAGTCTTGATATTGTCAATATTGTTTGTGTTGTATTATTGTGATGATTTTGGAAGTTATTACTGAGAAGAATGCGCTGTATGTGTCATAAAATGATGAAGTGGTGTCGTTTGGGACAGATATGGATGTAAACTGCAACACAACTGGTTGGCGGAGGCATACTACTGTGAGGCTATTCTATTCAAACAAGGTGAACATAACACAAACCCAAAAAAACAGGATTGTTTTTGCCCCATACTGCATGGAATTAGCGGTAAGTGGACATGTCTGTAAAGGGGAGACTCATGGATCCATAGAAGCCATTTCTATTCACATACCTTTGAGTTGAGAGGTCAAGGGACTCATGTGAATATGGCCATGCCAGTTTTTTCCTCAACTATAGTGTCATTGTGTTCGGTGTCTTAGGGAAGTTGACTGAGAGAACAGCTCGTAGTGAACATTTAAAAGATAGTTACATGGCTTAAATAGGGTCAGTAGGGTCGGAGGAAAAAGCACTAGAGAATATAAAAAAGCCCCTGTCTAACCTTGCGTATGACAATTGGAAGTCTTTTGTAAAGCTTCGGCTGCATTTAACACAATGACATTGGAAATTAAATGGGTTGTTTTTCCTCCAGTCTGACTGAAAGTTGAGGTGGGAGGTTAAGATGCAACGTTTTTAAAAATTGCACATTGTCTTAGTCTTTTGTACAAGTGGAGGACTTTGGGGAGAAAGCATCGTGATGAAAAACTGCATTCTATAATTTGTCGAAGGCACTCAGATGCACATTATTACTCAAGACAGAATGACTGTAATTAAGTGTCGGAATAATAATGAATTATGGTTGAAGATCCTGGTGTATAAAGTGTTCATGTTGTTGTCATATCGTCCTTAAAATAAATATCTCTTTTCTTTGGCATGCTCCCTGTCGTCAACCCCCTCACCGACATCTCCAGGTAAGTCTCTTGTTGATTGTGTGAAAATGTTCATGTGTGTGTGTGCCCACCCATCTGTTTCTGTGCATGCATTTGTACTTTCTTAATTTTGTCCAATGTGTTTTTTTAATCAAGAGATCAAACTGTAAACTGCTTTTGACAGTTCATACTGACAAACAAATTGTTTTTTTGCAATAGTGGCTTGATTACCCTTCTAAGAAAATTATGGTCATATAATTTTGTCTTTACGGACCAACTGAAGTGATTATGTCAGTATGATTGCTTCTGACAAGCTGGGGGAGAATCCACAATGAATGAGGTTTTGATGGCTTTAACTCGATTATCTTTTGATTTTGCCTTGTTTTTTTTATCTGCTTAGTGGCACCCTGCCAATAATACCAAGTCTCCGTGTACATTCATTCTCCATTAAAATGGCTTCAGAAAAGAGGAGATGAATTGAGTTATTACTCTTACACTGGAAGGCTAGGTGGCAGCAGATTTTTTTTGCTCTGTGTTGCATAGCGATCTTTCTTCTCGGCGCACTAATGTGGGAGCGTGTTGCAGCTGGTTAATTCCCAACAGCCTCTCTTTTCACAATTCTCACTGTCTTTCCTTTCAAGTGTCTGTCTTTTCCTCTCTTTTGTTTGCCTCCCATGAATTTGACAGTATTTTGCCGATATTTTACGGATGCAACTTTGCTTGAGCCTGTGTTCGATGTTGGTAGCGGGTTTCGACATGGAGACTCACTGGTGTTAAACTGCTATTTCAGGATCTGGATCTGCATATTCCTACTGTCCGTGCTGTATCCCTCAGGTGTTTCTAAGTGAATTGCAAGTTTTTTTGACAATTTGGCAGAAAGTAAAGTAAAGCAGATGACCTTAAATGAATGTCTTCTTTTGTAATGGCAGATGTGGTCATTTTGATGTGTCATTTTGATTCATGCCCACACGAAACCCTTAGCTTCGACTCAAACTCCTCAAGTTACTTATGGCGGCTGCCTTTGGCTTTGACGCAACTTCCTTTTAAAGTTAATACATCGTATTCATCGCCTTGTCTGAAGTCATGTCCACCATGTACTGTGAAACACCTTGAGCTTGTCCCGATCAAGCCCTTCGTAAAGCCATTATACATTTATGACCACCTTGTGGGGACATTCCGGGCATCGGCTTGTCAGCAACTCATTAGTGAAAACGCAGGAAAACGAAGCAGCTTGATGCAGGATCGTGTCACCCCCTCCCCAACCCTCTCCCACCCGCCACTTTAATGAGCCACATTTGCAAGGTGTGAGACGAAACTTTCCTAGTTCGTCCACATCGACGTGACAGCTAGAAGGAGACACCAACAGCTGGTGGAAGGTGGAATTAGGGATGAGGAGGTGAGAGAGGGAATGACAGGCTGAAAGAATGAAGGAGAGGGGGAAGAGAAGTGGCTGGAAAGAATAGAGTAGGTGCGAGACAGTGAGAGAGAGATGAGGAGTGCAGCTGGTGATGTTCATCGTGTTCCTTGGGCCATGCTCGTCCTTCATTAGATTCATCACCTTGCTGGAGTATAAAGGACGTAAGAAGGGAGGAAGGAAAACTATCAGACAGCGAGTTGGGAAAAGGTGGGAAAAGGTTAAACATGCTCCAGTGAACACACACACACACACACACACACACACCACAAACGATGGAGCCCAAACATGAATACATATTCATAATGCAAATACAACTGCAGCAACACCGACACAGGATATCGTTGCAGTAGTCCTCTCATTAGTTCCGTCATTGGGAAGTCTGCTCAAGGCTGTTGCTATCATTAGCAATTTACAGAGATTCTAAAAAGTAGGGGAGTCCAAAAAAGGGACAGGGGGAGGGAGGGAGAGAGAGAGAGAGAATCAGTGCAGGAGAGTAAGGAGGGAGGGATGGAAAATGAGAGGGTGTGTTCAAGCCAAGGTCTAGTTTTACTTTATTAAATAACATGAAAAAGAGGGAATAATAGATAAAAATATGATTCCACTTGCCCTGGGGTCTTTTTTGAAGAAAAGTTGACCCTGACATAATGTATTAGCACGTCCGAAAAAACTCATTAATTGGATTATTCTTGAGCTTCACACTACTTGTCACACCTCCTCGTAACACCTCTGCTCTCTTAACCAGGACTGGCAATGGAGCTAAATGCAACAAATTCAATGTGATGGAAAACAGATTGTTTAAAACAAACGTGCTCCTGTCCTGTACAAAGCTACTGACACTGTGTACGGTATGCCTTGGACCTGAAGTGAATGCAATGCAAACCAATGCAGTGCTTTGAAAAGTTTCAGTTTCTCTATCAATCTAGGTTTGGGACATCACCAGCTGGTTACTTTATCCCTTTTCAATTAAACTATATTGTCTGCCACAATGCAGTCAAACCAGCTGATGTGTCTCTGTGGTGTCAGAAGCATTTGCTGTGTAAAAGCAACCCTGACTAGTAAATAAGATCACACCATACATGTTGTATTGTTAGTGAAGTCTTATAGCACCACCTAAATCATATCAGTTATTACTGATTTATCACCTCACATCACGAAAACGCCACGTCAACATTAAGGAAGGGATTGTCAAAGTGCGTTTACAATATCCCTGAGACTACAGGACGATGATCTAAGCTTGAGTATGAGTGTGGCATGTTACGGTTAATAAATAGAATCAGAACTAAGAAGAAATACTGATTATGAATGTGAGAAAATGAACAGAGGCTGCTGTAAGGTTTTTCTGGTAAAAGATGAGATTGCAGTCTCGGTGGCAAAGAAGGGAGTGACTCTGCATTGAATGGAGTGGGAAGGTCACTATCTTCTTGGGGAGCCAAGAGGGAGACAAGAGTGATAACCTGCCTGAGCTCTGAACACCCAAAGAATGTGTCAGCATCCTTCCTCCGAAATGCTACCATCATATATTACAATGCAGAAATTTGCCTAGGTATTGAACAGTTTTTATATGTATTATTATTATTTACTAACTTTTTTGTTGCGTGGTAATACGATCAGCCTGCTAGTCCTTAAATGAACATTTTTCAGGACAATATTTTTTTCACTTCTCTACTCCCTAGGCTTTACACAGGGACTAATGGAGGTGGATCAGTGACGGCAGGCCCATAAAGCTCCCAGCCCACTATAACTTTATACCCACCAAATGAGGCTCTCCGGTCCAGAAGGCTCATTAAAACTAAAACTTTTTGTTCATTATTGAATGTAGCTGTAAATAATAAATTCCAACATCTTCAGTCTGCTGTGCCGTGGTCGGAAATTAAGACGTGCAACATAAATATTTTAATAGTACACTGTGTTATATTTAGTTTACCAACAAAACTTTTAACTGGATTCATTAGATGTATTTATTTTAGCCTGTGTGTGTGTGTGTGTGTGTGTGTGTCTGCATGCATCATCATTAAATGTATCAACATGTACAGAACTAAAGCATATGTTGACATATGTTGCAACTTCTGTTAACAAGCTCTCCTCCTGCCGATTTCAACCCATACTTTTTTATTCATGTAGCATTTTAATGCAAAGTCTTTTGGACACATCTATAGTGAGTTTAACTGCATCCTTTGGGATGTGAGACATCAGTGGTCTCAAGGCCCCCCCGTCCCCTACGGTACCTGTGGAAAAACAAGCATCATTACATTTTCAGAATTTTTGCACAGAAGCATTGCTTATTTTTACATCCCTAAGTTTGACATTCCCATTAGTCAAGTGTCTGGTGTCAGGCCCGTCGTGTTGCTCATGCACAGGGCCAGATGATCTTCAAAGGCCCTCCCAATCAATTATTCACATGTTAGAGGCCCCTTATTTTGGGCCCTCCGTTGGCCCAGGGCCCTGGACAACTGAACCGGTCTTCCCCTTTGCGCTCTTAACAGAAGAGTTCAATGAGGCGAGGGAAATAGATCATTTTCCAGACAGGTCCATTGTGACTTGTCACAGCAAGGAAAGCAAAGGTGTAACTAATAACATTAATGATGTGTCAATTTCATACTGTATGAGTGAGACACTGAGCCACAGCACTGAGGCGGCACGCACAATAGCAGGGCCCTGACATTAGAACACTGGAATGGAATGCATTCATCGTTAATCGTATTAATTACGCCCGTGCTATTCCGTCAGTGACGTGTCAATTAATTTTCCTGCAATAAAAGATTCATTCAAACCTCAGGCCACTGTTTAACATGTTCAGTCTTGAGCAGCATTGTAGAGGTATGAAGGTTATTGAACATTTAAAGAGATTAGCCCAATTTTGACCTCAGAAGTTGGCTTTCTTTGTGATGCAGATTGCCATGTAGCTCCAAATCAAGTACAGGAAGGTCGGTTTTTGCTTTTGAAAGAACAGGTTTGCAGGCAGCCCGGTTGAAGAACGGTGTCCATTAGCGTGCTCATCTGCACAGTCCACAGCTACAGGTGAGCACAATGGAAAGAACAAGGATGTTTTGAATATAAAGTTCAAATGATACCTTGCAAGCTTATTTTGCAAAGGAAGAAAGGAAGACAAATGCATGTTGTTTTCTCTTTCACCGTCAGCCCAACCCCTAATAGTGTCAGCACGTAAACGATGGAGCTTAATTGGTCGGACACCTGAGCCTCAAAATGTATTTTGAAAGCGAATAACACAGCAATGCCACAATCAGTGCTGCTGCCATTCTGAGCTTTAAGTGCATATTCTGCCTCCCACCCTCTGTGAAGAACTGTCTGCCTTAGACTGGATAGAGGAAAAAGAATCAAACACAACATCCCCTGGCTAGGAAACAAATGATGAGCATGCTGGGATACGATGCAAATTGTGCTGCGCACATCACAGCCCGGTCGAAAAAATAAAGCATTGTCACAAAGCCATGAACAATTTCGGTCGTATTTTCTTTTTTTTTTTTTTTTTTATCTCCAATGGGGCATTGCAGGTCAGGACACTGAAAAGAAATATGACTCACCTGCTAGACAGGCGACAGCACGCATTACGAACAGACTTCAGACACTTCATCAGTAATAGTGTCTGCTCTCGGAGAGAGTGCAATTACCTCTAAAGTCATTTTGTATTATGGAATTTTTCGATTAACACATTCATAATAAAAGTGACAACCTTGCATCTCGTTTAGTTTGCCAATTTTCTGTTAATTACTGCAGTAGAGGGTTGTGTTTATGGACATAGAGGGGAACTTCAGGGTCTGGGGATATTACCAAAGGAGAGGCTCAACATCTGATAAAGGTTTCAAGCTGTAATAGTCGGGGCGCTGACAGGCAAAGGTGGAGATGGCAGGGATGTGAGACGAAGCCAACATTGAAAAATAAGTATCAGCAAGACGAGGGCAAAAATAAAAGAAAGAGAGTGAGGAGACAGGTGATGGAAACGGAGAGAAAAGGAGCGAAATGAGAGATGGAGCATGTGAGAGAATTTAAAGAGAACTCAGACAAAAAATACCAAAATATTGTGGGAGATGGAGAGTGGTTCTGTCTGTTGGCTTTTTAAGCCTGTGTGAAGAACACCTCAGGGACATCATGGATAAAAGGAAATGTTCATTGTCAGAGAGACGCTGTTAGATGGAAGTCGGCTAAATGCACGCGGCGCTTTAATGGACTGCCTACCTGAATGCGTCCAAGTGAACCAAAAAGTGTCCCTCTGCGTTGCTTTTTGCATGCAGGCTTTCATCCACGCCGGATTGATCACTTTATCTTTTAGTCTCTCAGTTCTTGTTCATTTTGAAAGAAGAGGTCAGGGATTTTGTTTGTTTCATTTGTTTGGGGCAAGGCGAGCTGCCATCACTGCCGTCATTGTCTTGCACCAGGTTTGTATTCTTACATTAATTATGCGTCCGGAAACTCAACCCAACATTGTTTGACCTTGTGTTTTACTTTCATCTGTCAATCAAAATTGCCATGAGAATCCATGCTGCCATACTTTACATATTTAGCCACGTTGCAGTAAATGGGATTTCTAGGGAGTCTGCCAAATACACTAAATTGTGAATAGGCCAGTTTTTTTTCCATTCATGTTTTTTATCACATGGCTATCGCTGTTATTTTGTAATAGAACTATTTAAACCTTGCAGTCTGATTCCAGTCATGCCGTTTCAATAATAACAGACAGCTTCAGGGTAAGCGGACTCTGTGTTTGGTTTGAATTTCAGGAAATGGTCATCTTGTAGAACGCTTGCATATGATGCAGCAACTTGCTGTTTGTCCGTTGCTTTGTTTTTGTTTAGTGTATTTGGAACAGAAGATGTCACATATTGTCATCTTTTGGAAACAACAAGCCTGCAGTGGGCTTTGTATAGCAGCAAAGAGGATGGGACTGTATTTACACATAGTTGATGTTGGCAGAGATACAAATGCAGGTTAAGGTGGACTACTGGGGTTTGATTGGGCTCGGACGTATTTGGGTGATCTCTGGTTAAATTGACTGACTTACTTGCATATGGCTCTCCTCATACTTTCTAAATCCAAAATGCTGCCAGACATCTGCCTTCAGGCGTGACAGTACTTTCAGCGGAGCAGCTTCTGTTGTGTTTTGGTTCACCTGTCTCTCACGTGGACAGACCTCGCTACATGAAGCCTGAGGCGAGGCTGCAGGTAGCGGCATATTAAAAGATCAATCTAAGGATTTTTATGAATCGATGTCTGGTATTACAAAGGACGATCGATATGAATTGGGAAATCACTCAGACCTATTCATTAGTCTTTCTGAAAAGAAGAAGCATGTTCCTGGTGTTTATTATCCAAACTCAAAGACAATGTGGCATCCATGATGCAAAAACATGATTTCCAAAAAAAAACAAAAAACTTTGTGAACACAGAAAAATTACAGCTTCCTTACTGACATCATATCCATTCTTCAACTTTAAATGTCTACCTTGTTAAGAAATTTAAAGATATTCATTGTGATCTAGCCCAAGAGGCTCACACTTCTATATTGACCAGACTGTCTGATACCAGGAAAAGCATTTATCTTGCGATGTCTGTTAGCATATCCTCTTGAGGAGAAGGAGCGGAAGAGGAATTCCGTCGCTTTCTTTGACTCAGCTCATAGTTTTCTTGCGTTATCAACACTGTCATCTCTGCTGCCCCTTGCTGCTGCAGCCTCTGCTGTGGCAGTGCCAAGCATTCCCTGTGATAGATCACTGTTATTACCACATGCACTCCATTACTAGAGAACAGCAGGAGGCCAGGAAAACACACACACACACACACACAATGAACACACAGCCAAGAATGCAAGCAAGAGCAAACACACACAAATTCACACTTTGCATCTGTTGATACGTCTATATGCATATTTATGTGCATATATAGACCCACTATGCATGTAGTTATGATTATCATTATAGCACATATTAGTGCAAAGACACACTTATGCATCGCCAGCCACATAGCACATGCAAATATACTGCGACAGTGTCACAGTCACACACGGCACACATGTGAAACGGAACTAAGCTCCGGTGACGGCAAAGTCTTTTGTTAGAGCCAGCTGCAGTTGTTATTGCAGTCGACCACAGGCTGTAAAAGTACTTTTCCATAGAGACAGAATGAACAAGATGGAGTGGCAACCAAAAGAATGTGAGCTTTGGCCAGACGAGCAGAAGCCGGTGGTCAATCCTGTACTTTTGTAAATACAGTTTTGACTTCAGACTCATTTGGCTTTCTTCTCATGGGCAGGATTTGACGGACCACCTTTTTGTAGGCAGGAAGACAAAATAGCCTGGGCCCCAGGGCCTCCTTCCTTTTAATTCTTCACAACTCACTTAATAAACATAAAAACTGACACAAGACATTTAGCCTTTGCTCTCTATGCACAAGTCAAATTAAAAGCATATTATTCCTCCGGGCAATGCTATCAACATAATGCACAGCTCGGCCTAAATGATGGCGGGGGAAACGCTTTTTTTTCCCAAAGCAAGAGGTGCATATTTTTTGTTGAGGAAACAAAGCAGGGATGAAGCATTCAACAGTTAAAGACTCAGGTGGAGAAAAGAGAAGATGAAAATTGTAAGAATAAAAGCCAGGCAGAAAACGGAGCATATTTCAGATAGAAAAGAAAACAGGCAGACGGAGAGTGCTAGACGGAGAATTTAGGCTCAGCATGAAAAAGGCAAAAAAGAAAGAAATGAAGCTAAGTGTGTATCTTTCCGAAAGTTGCTCCCGAACATGCCCGAGGGTTTGGCTTTAGTGAACAGGATTGTGCTAAACCAGTTATGGTTCCGGGGTAGAGTGGCAGACATTGTCACAAAATAAACACAACTCAATGTACTGTCGTCAACCCACACACTAAGTTTACACAATAGCTGTCCTTATCCAACTTCTCCTTCTTTTTTAAACAATCAAAACATCAATATCCCAATAACAACATGAGTCACCTGTTCTGCGAGTGAGGAGAGATAAAAGACAATAGAGATGAGGTAGAGGGAGCTGAGTTTTCACTATTAATAAAGAGTGGCAGATGGAAAGGGAGGCAGAGGATGTGGAGTCAGCATGTAATATGAATAAAAATGTACAGGTGTGGGACATGAAAACAGTGTGTGTGTGTGTGTGTGTGTGTGTGTGTGTGTGTGTGTGTGTGTGTGTGTGTGTGTGTGTTTCCCTGCTGCAGACCATCGCCTGAGGGTTGATTTCCACCCAAACAGATAGACACGCTTGTTAATTGTTAAGCCAAAGGATTGGGAGAGCAGGTTGTTTTAATCCTTAAGCCTCATTGGTTGAGGGCACATTTGAAGTCAGATGATGTTTCCCATCATGCCTTGTTTCATAGAGTGATTTCAGAATGTTTTCAAAGGAAGACAAACTCAGTGATTTGTTTGTGATTTCTCTTAGTCATTTTGAATGCAAACCTAACATATGATCTTATAATGCTATAATATTAATACGCTTGTAAGTTATCTTTCAATGGTGGTTTTCCATTCATGCATGTCAGTGTCAGTGCATGTGTTAATATTCTCATTAATACTCATTAATATGAGTATTTACCAGTACATTCATAGTCACCAGACTCTGATATTTGTGTTGTTGGAACATGTGACACAAACATTTGAGTGCATGTTAGTACTCGCAGCATGTGGTCGGTTATCAGTTATTTGGCTGCCGGTTTCCCTTCCTGGAAAACAGTTCTGAAGAAGTGAGGACTTTTACTATTCCCCTTTGCACTTCTTTTATAGAGTATCACAAGGTCCCATTTCACTCTGCTCCCATTCCACCTCTAAACCCCTTTGATCTTCCGTCCAATTAATTTTGTCCTTTCTACAGTCACAGATAAAACCAGCTTTTTTCCATAGTTGCCGACGGTTTACTCATCTCTATTATATCTTCCGCTCCCTGCTCTTTTCACTTTGGTTTTCCAATCTGCTTAAATGTTATTGAGACTTCACAAGAGTTCTTATTCTTTCTTCACTTCTCTCTTTACCTTTCTTACTGTGCCCGTTGTCTTCTATGAATTATTTTATGTAACACTCTTAATACTCTAATTTTGGCTATCTAAATGTGGCACAATGATTAATGTTGTACACATAAATTGATTTGACTGGAACGTAATTCTGAAAGTGGTTTATTAATTTGTGACCTCTGAGTGTTCTTCTCTGCAGCAAACTGCTATACAGGAAAATAAACTAGTATCAGTCTAAAATTAATTTTCAAGTATATGATTCATAATATGAAGCTCTGCCAGTAGAAGTCGATGCGTTATACCTCAGTTTATTGAAGCTCATTTGCATATTGTTTACATTTAGTCAGTGCAACCTCCTCGTGATACAACGGCCACTGTTAAGTTATTGCACTAAACGCTTTCTTACCCGTCTCATATCCTCAATATGGAGCTCTGTTGTATCCTATGACAAATAACACAGGGTTTCTGTTTGCGTTGGCACAATACAAGTCATCATGCAATGTTAAACTAACAGCTCTAAATATTTATTTGCAATATGATAATCCCTAAAACAGATTTTCTTATATGTATAACACCCTTCGATATAACACCAACAGTTTACTTAAAGAACCGCAAACATTAAAAATATTTTGTAACATAATATTCACTTCATGAAACTAAATATGGGGCAGGAGCAAAACATGCTAGCAAATCATTACAAGCATGTTTGCTGTTGTTTGGTTGCTACACATTTCATGCAAAAACTGAAAATACACAAATAAACGTTCCTACAGAGCAGCGTATCAACATGACCACACTGTTATATTGCCCAGATGGACTAAGCTGTGTGCCAAAATGATCTTCTGAAATAGATACAATAGATAGAATGGATTAAACCACAGAGTGCTTTGTAAAATATTCATTCATCACTTTAGGATTGATTCATGTCCAGGTTTTATGTAAGTGAAACTTCTTCGAGTTCGATGCGGGTTGGATATTTGTGGCCTCCTATCTCAAACCCATTTAACTTAGTGTCACCTGCAATATGCCGGAAAAGAGCGGAGGAAATCCTGGAAGCGAGGTCACAACCTAAATCCTTTGAAAACGTATTCAGAACACAAATTGAATGACAAATATAAAGATCATAGTTGACTTGAGGTAGGGTAAGACACCACTACGTGTCCATAATATAAGGGTAAAAAAAGTATACAAAGTCTATTTTTAGCATCTTATAACAAAATGTACAAAATGTGCTGAGATAACAATGAATGTTAACAGTGCACAACATTTTAAATATCAGTGTAGCATAAAATATTGCAGTTTGAGTTGAGTTTATCCTAAATACATTATTTATATGTTAATATATTTGGATGCACGTCTTTGGACTGGGGGAGGAAAGACATGCATGATGGGAATATGTTGATTGATGACTCTAAATTGCCCGTAGGTGTGAATGTGAGTGTGAATGGTTGTCTGTCTCTACATGTCAGCCCTGTGATAGACTGGCAACCTGTCCAGGGTGTACCCTGCCTTCGCCCAATGTCAGCTGGGATCGGCTCCAGCCCCCCCACGACCCTGAATACAGGATAAGCGGTAGACGATGGATTTTCTTTCTTTCTTATATTTGGATGCAAATTTGTGTGCAAGGCTATGGGGTGCTGTTGGAGAGCCTATCTGTGCCATACAGGTTATAAACATCTTGAGGCTATTCCCCAAATTATTCCCATTTCCTAATTTCCCTTAAAATACACATAAATAGCTTATATAGTGTATCATTTGGCAAAAATACCCAGGGGTACCACTACTACTGGTTGAAGAAACACTTGCATGAATATAGATGCAAATATTATAACTAGAGCAGTTAAAAAAGGCAAAGAAACAATAAAATATGAAATGAAATGTAACTGCACGATTAAATTGCATGTTAGATTTACTTTTATAGACCATTAATCTCTGTTATAGGCATCACAAGGGCTTCACAACACCGACGGTGTGAACATTACCCCTGACCTTAGACTCTCTCTGGGAAGAAAGAAAATCTCCCACACAATGCTCACAAAACACAGCACAGCATATTAAGCATGCAATATGTTAATTACAGTGGAACTAGCTGGACATTGTGTATTCATTTACGTAATTCCCCACCTGAAGAGCCAATTTGTAGAGCTATGTGAGCTGCAAGTCTTTAAAAAATCTTAGCAATGCCAAGACTGTGGTGGTTTATACCACCAGGTCTAGATTTGTTGTTGTTTTTGAGCTCAATAGTGAACTTCTCCATGTCCATTGTGACACAGACTACAGAAAAAGAGGTGCTTTTACCACAGAAGAGAATAACTCAAAGATCTGTCACATTATGTGCCACTTATGGAGCAAGATACAACAAAGAAATGTCACATTTCTGCTAAATCAACTCTGGAAAATAGGACTATATTCTGTCACAACGCCAGGTTCACCTTGGTTCAAGTGTTCACCACCGCCGTCTAGTTGTAGGTTTATACAGAAAGACAAGGCTGTTGGATATTGTGATATTATGTTAATGTCTTTTTCCTGGTTTTCAAGGCTTCATTACAATGAAGTGATGTAATTGTATCAACATACCACACTGTTCCAGCTTTCCACAGCATTTTCCTTTACACATGTAGTCGTTCTATCCATATTACTGATGATTATTTATCATAAATAAAATGTTGTGATATGTGATTTTCTCTGAATCACCCAACATGTGTAGGACTACAGAAAATAAACACAGAAACAACTGTTCTGTAATTGTTGGCATCAATGGCAGCCCAGCATTTTTTTTCTAACTCAGTGATTATCCTGTAATTCAGCCAAAACGACCCAGCTACAGCCTGGAACAGATTGCAGACTTCCCTGTACACATGGCAGATCAACTCACTTTTTCAACTCCCACCTTTAATAACACAGACAACCCGACATCAATGCACGCTGGCCTGAAAAAGCACACATTCCACACTCGCCAACACCGACTGCAACACTGTACCTTTGCTTCGGGTTGTCACGGGGGAAATGCTGCATGGGGAGATATTCCCTCGAGCTCTTACACTGTGCACCAGCACTCACACAAACAATACTGCAGCAACGCACACCTCACTCCAGCACACACACACTCCTACAAAGGAAAGGGTCTTGCTTCCAGCAGGCGTTCTCGCTGTGCCCGCGAGCGCAGAGTCAACTGTTTCATCCACACTGTCGACGGGAACAGCCTTGCATCTTCTACTGTCACACTGACACAACAAGAGAAATGCAGCGAGAGATACAAAGCCAGAGAAAGAGAGAGGGAAAGGGGGAGAGGTGCCATAACAGAGAGGGAAATAAAGCAGAAACAGTCAGAGGGACAGAGAGAAGCAAAAGGAGTTGTATCCATAGCTGAGGCTATCAATTGCAGGAGTGTGTAGACCTGCCTTCCTTCACTTTCTTCTATCAGTTTCTTCTCTTTTTTCTCCTCCTTTCTCCTGCCTAAATGGGAAATCCTCCGAACCCGAGGCCTGTCATATATAAGCTCCACTGATGTGCAATACAGACCGATAAGGAGGCAAGGAATGATGGTGGCCTCCAATAGTGTGTTGAGGGGGAAAGTGGGCAGAGGTGTCCAAAACAGAGATTTATAGTTTGCCAGATGGATTTGCTGGTGTACATTGAGAGCTTTGATTGAGAAATGAGAAACACTGAGGAAACAAATGTCCTGAAACCCTGTCTAGATAATAAACAACCTCATGTGGGGTCCCGACCCCTTAAGGTAGAGAATAGATGATGTGATATGTTAGTAAAACCTGAGATTGAGTGTACCTGTGCTTTTCCTCTGAGAGAATATGAGGGATGATAGATACAAAAAGGGCTTCTTAGATTATAAAAGTACATCTTGTTCCTGTGATAAGCATTCGTATCTATTTCTGCGAAGAGCAAAAGGAATAGAAAGAAGAGAAATAATTTGGAGAAAAGGCAAATGAGCTTCTGATTCTGCCCCAGAATGTCACTAAATAAGAAAAAATATGTTTGTGTTGATATATTTCAAGTATAACCTGCTTGTCACCCATCTTGTATTTCAACATTAAACATTGATACATTTCTATAAAACTAAAATGATGAACCACATGTACTAATAGTTTATAGCAAAGAGAATAGCTTGTTTTAATGTGACCTATTCCTGTCATGGTTCTGTGAGACGTCTACATTTGACACATTTCATCATTTCTGACTTACCAAAACTATTAATTATGTATCGTAACGCTTTGTGTGGCAACTCGTGGGAATCTTTTCAAAGTCCCTCCTAATATGCGACTCTCCCCTTCACAAACCCCTTACAAGATCTGTGCATTTATTTTTATTGGAAGTTACAGCAGAGGAGACAAGGTGTCACAAATTTCACATCCTCTCGACAAAAACCTGTTTTGACACTTGTCAAAAGAGCAGAATTTAAAATTGCCCAATCCATCTCTCCGTGGGGCAGAACAGCCAGAGACGCTTGATGTAAAGAGACGGATGTCTCTGATGGCTACATCAGTAAGACTGTGGGAAAGGGATACGATATTTGTATTCTATTGTTCACTATGTACATGTGAACTTGTGTGGGTGAAACTGTGTATTTACATTTGCTTTGATCTCTGAATTTTCAGGATTTACTTTTTTTTATTTGTGTGTGTGTGTGTGTGTGTGTGTGTGTGTGTGTGTGTGTGTTCACGCTGATGTGTGCTGCAGTAATAGAAGCTGTCCTGCAGCACAGAGTCTGGTGTTTGCAGCCGGAAAGCTGTCATAAACAATCTGCTCCAGCGTCAGTTAAACAGCAAGCGTGGGAGAAGTGGGTGCTCTATAGGCTACAAACAGCCCCACACTCTCTAAATAGACCAGCCCATCTGCCTAATGCACCGAAATCAAAATGAGCAATGGATATCCCATATGACATTGCAATAGTTATGCGACAACAGGTTGGCATGGGGTGACAGCGGTCGCTGACTCTGGAAGGTGTTAAGCTTTGACACTAAGTGAAGTTGATCCCATACTGCACTGTAACAACTGGCAGACTGCGGTTATGTTCCTGCAGGAAATGTGGCTTTTTCAGGTTCAAGATGATTTCACACATGAATGTGATGAGGTTGCTGGAATGTGTGGTGGAAATAGGCTCCAGCCCATCACCCAAAATACCCTTATTGTTCAAACTTTTTGACCACCATCATCAAGGCAAAATGCTCTTTGATCCACCTTTTTATCCAAGGCATAATGTATCTTGGAAATAAACCGCTTGGTTTAAAATTTGAAAATGAATCATATTTTGCTACGTTTTACACTTTAAAATAAGAAATATTGGAATCCCATGGGCGCGGATCACAATGTTGAATATATCTAGTAAATAATGATTTTCCACCTGCCCCTAAGCTAGAACTAACAGGGTTGTGTTGAGAAATGCGTTGTTCAGTTGTTTCACACTCTGGTACATGTATAAACGTTTCCCTCCAACAGATCAAAATGAGCTATTATCATGATAATAAGCTATAATATATCTGCAGGGGTTTGAAAGGTTTGTTGATCAATACTCTGACTCAGCAAATGCCTCACTACCCACAGGGATTTCTGGCTTTGAAAAACTGTGTTTTCAGCCTCCTCCCTCTGTTTAAATTATTCAATGATGGAGCATGCTGCTATAGGCTAGAAACACACTTTATGTTGCCTTATGAAGTATTTCTGATCACTTTAAAGTTTGTCTTTGGCCATATGAATTATGTGTCCCCATAAGTTGTGCCAGAGACAATGTAGCAAATAGCACCTATACATAGCTACATTGTATCTATGGTTTTAGTTAATTAGGGATATGAATCCGAGGCCTTGAGTTGAGATATGCTGCTGCCCATGTAATAACATTACTACTTGAGTGGTGGTAGTTTTGAAAATTGCATAATTAGATGTGTTGAAAAACCGACTCTAATATCAAAAACTAGTTGATCAGATGATATCGGTTTCACGGTATCTGACGGTATTTTTTTTTTTTTTTTCAAGCACGACTGGGTGTTAACCTCATTTTCTAATAATTTAGAGAATAATTACTGCAGTAAATTAGCTTGGAATGACATATTTTTCTGTCATGAGGAGTGAATATTGTAGAAAAACATTAATGTCCACACGAGTATTAATGATGTGAAGGAATCAGAATGCATGACTGTTGCAGTCAAAATACAGAACCCTTTATTGTGCAAGTTTTGCAACTCCGAAAAAACATCTTTTGTAAACCAACTGACTACACAATGTAAACAATACGTCTCCTGTAACTGCAAAATGAAGACTTCTTTATCCACTGAACATAAATTAAGGCAACATCCATAAATAATATTGAACCAAATAAAAAATAAATAGTTCCACCGTTTGCTTTTCTTGTCGTAGGCAGTCCCCCTAGCAAACGCGTCTTTGAGTGACATTTGACTCGTCTTTGCTCCCGCAGTGCCAACTGTGGCTACAACTTTAGCCCGACAGCATTTGCAGAAAATTGTTGTTTGTTTGACGTCGGATTTTTTAAAGCCGAAGAATTTCCAAACAACAGACACGGCTCCTCTTTTCGGCACAAGTTCTTCTGTTTCATTGCGTGCTCGTTCGGAACTTTCTGCGAGAGTTTCGGCGAAAAAAAAACCGCATCGTACGCTCAACAAAGGCTGTGCTCTCATATGCTGCTTGTTTGGTGCAGCTGCTAAACAGCCCCCTCTCAAGCGCCGCGACGTTCCGCCGCTCTGCGTTCCCGACGTTCATACGCTACACACTCACCGGTATTGGGGTATATGAAAAATTCATATCATAAACAAAAAAAACACTGGTATTCGGTATGAACCGGTATACCGCCCAGCACTAATTTAAACTTTATCAACTAGATTTAGGTAAAAAAAATATTACCACCATTCACTATTTGTCATCTTTCTGCATTTCCAAATAATGTTCTATCTTTCAAATGTGGCTGCTCTATATTCTTTAATCAGAGCTAAGGCTGGAAGAGCTTTCCTCTTGACCTTTTTATGTCCCCAATGAATATTTATGAACTGCACTATATCTTTACCGTAGCAATATATTTGCCTGCTATTTGTATACAGACGGCCTTCAAAGTTACCCTAAGCTTCAGATCTGAAAACAAGTGTTTGCCATGCTCACTTTTCCCACAACAAGCACCTGTATAGGAGAACCAACCATCCCATTTGTCCCTGTTTGGTGCGTTTACATTATTTCGGGGGGTTTTAGCTTAAGAACTTATTTAGTGTGAGAATTTGTCCCGTGAGAATAGCAAAGATATCAAAAATCTCAACTTGTTGTTTTTGTATTCCTCACTTTTTCTACTTTTCTAATGCAACATATGACTCTTGTGCGTGATGGCGAATATCATTTCAGGGTACGTGTGAAAACCCATCAGAGGAGTTGTTTTCCTGCCATAGAGACTTTCATGGCTGCAGCTGTTGTCTCCTTTCTAACGTCTCTGCATCTCAAAGGGATGAATTCGGGAGCCATCATTTGCATGTTGCTTTAACACTATGCCATCTGTCGGGTTGTAAAATTCCTCCTAGCGTTAAAATAATAGCAAGTTAAAAAAGGAACATCTTTTCTACTTTTTTTTGGCAATATCATTCTAAGGGCACAACAGTGTGGGGTATATAATCTTTTGAGCATCCCAGCTACGCCAGAAGTAATAATAATGTCACCAGACCCTGTGAGCATGTTAGCATGCTGTTAGCCTTTACCTTACTGCAGTATCGCACAGCAGTCTAGCTGAAGACTTTAATAAGACCGTCTTCCTTGACACCTGTTCAAAGTCCAATGTTCAGTCACCTTCAGTCCCTGGTTTGGTCCACATTCTCCTGAGGAAATATATCTGGGTACCTTTCTCTAGATCTTAAATGGTAGAATACAACTTGTGTCTCGGGGCGTAGCTGGAGATAGTGTTGTTCCACTATCTACATGCTTGTCCTTATCATGTCCTTCCATATTGAGATTCAACACAACGTTTTTCTACTTAGAAAATGTATTTTTTGTCTTTAACTTGTAATTTATAGCTATTTTTGTTTATCTCGGCCAACCAGTGACTCTCTGTGTCCACTAATTAGATCTCTTATTAAGCTAGCTCTCTGAGCAGGAGAATATTCAGCAGACACTATCCGGATCCGTGTTATCACGTTTCCGTTGATTAGAAGTGAAAGGAGTTCTGATGTCACCTCTTAGATTGCCATTGATCGTTTTCCTCCCTGTCACACACCAAGAGAACAAAACACTCCTTCTATTTTACTCCGAGCACTTTTTCTCTTTCATTGCACACCTGCTCTTCACAGCTGGTTGTCTGATAAATTGATTCATCATATATGCACCCTTTTGTTGTATCATGATGCCTCATAGATTTAAATCTTGGGTTACTTGAATAAAGAGCAGCTGGGGTTAATCAGTGACTATTAGCTCTTGTCATTGAAACATTACCCAGAGCTGCTCTTGTATTTAAAGTTGCTGATGGATGTCTTGTAGCTATATCCATTACACCACATGTGTTCTATGTAGGCTTCTACCTTCTTGCCTTTCCCAATGTGAAACCAGTGCACGTTCACAATGTCCTCTAGTCCCTCTCCGGAAGAATGGCGGCCCTAAAACTTCACCCCCGCCCATATTCCCATGTTGGATTTTCATGACAAGGATGTGATCCACATATTTCTATACACACTACATACACTTAAACAGTAACAAACATGTACAGAGAAACCAACAACGGACAGGACTGAACCACATTCCAGAGGAGATACCAAACCAGCTGACATGACCGTTTCCAGCATGCAGTCCTGTCAGTATTTATAATAGGATTCTTATCACTTTGCAGTGATGCCAGGGAAGATTTGGGAAATTTAATTTACACAAAAAGGTCAGCCAAAAAAAAAAAAAAAAAAAATCAGCTGTCAAGTAAGTGTAGTCAAGCTTTGATGTATATGGGTGAGCAGATTCCTTTTCAATTTTTACATCAGTTTTTGACAGATTCTGAAGTTTCTTTTTACCAAAATGCTCATGCCCTGCCCGCTCAGTACCCAGTGTCCACTTTGATTAGACGAGGGAAGAAGCGGAGGAAAGAAAATCTTTGCAACTTAGCAGAATGACACCATTTAAATACTGAAAAGAAAAGTCACTGTTAAATCTGTACCCCGGCTCTCTTTCAGGGATTTAGAGTCCGTATGTTGTATCTAAGAACGTTGAGTTCCCAAAGGCTCCCCTGAGTCTACAAACTGCACTGTGCCACTGTTGCTCCCCTCTTTCATTGCTAAAACATGCTCTCTCCATTTCCTTACTCTCCTTCCCCCTCCACTGTCACAGCCACATCATGTTGTGAATAGTAAATCTATGGTGGTCAGAGTGGATGGGATATGGTGAGGGACAAGAATGTCCAAAAAGAGTGATCCGACCAAAAAAACTTCAAGGGTAGCAATCCTTTCCCAGACCATAACAGAAGCTATAGGCCGTATAATCTCCCTGTGACTCAATTTGTGATGGGTGAAATTAATTGCTTTCTGAGAATGAGTTTAAAAAAAATGGAGCTTTGGAAGGAAGAAGGGATTTAAAGGGAGCAAAAATCACAGGTGTGTGATGTGTGTAATTATTTCCATTATAGATGATGCGGGTCTAATCACATAAATTGCATGTTTCTTTACTTTGATTTTTTACCACCTCGATGCTGCTGTCTTGCCTACATGTCTTATTTGATGCATCACCAAATTAGCCACGTATGTGTTACTTTTTTATAAGCTACAACAGATGTGTCCTGGGATCTATTTCTCTTATTTTTAAGAGTTGTAATGCACAGGTGGTCTGTTATCCTTCGCTAACCTTCTCCTCACCTCTACCTTACTTCTCTTCAGTCCTCTGTATTTCCCTGTACTACCCTCTGTCTCCTTTCAATGCCTACCGCTCAGCATTTACTGTTACTGTGATCTGACCCAGCCTCCTCTCTCTCTCTCTCTCTGCAGTACCACTGCAGCTCCATCAATCACACACACACACACACACACACACACACACACACAAACTGAGCAATTCAACACAGCAAGTGAGGACAATGATGGCTCTGTGACACACACAAGAAGAAATGTGTCAGTTACACACACACACACACACACACACACACACAAACACAGGCATGCAAGCACTCACTTTACAGTCAATTCATAAAGCTGTGAAAGATTCAGTAGGCATTAATTATTTTCAAATGTGTTAACACAATTTATATTAAGAGTTACTGCTATAGATCTGTGAGCCTTGGTTGAATTTTCCAATTAGGACTTAGAGAAGAAGACAGGGCTAGTGGCTGGACTAGTGCATGTGTTTAGTGCACGCAAGTTAGCTTGTGGGATTTTGTCTTCCTGTATCTTACAGTTTCTTGTGTTGTGTAAGTCATGTACATGTGTGGTCACGTTTCTGTGGGGTGCCACAGGGACTTGGGAAGAGGCCTCCCCCGAATAGGAAGCATCAGTTTACTGGAGCATGGAGAGAGTTGGACACTTCAAATATGTGAGACCCCAGGGCAATTATTATATTTACTTTTTGTCTTTGACAAGTCATATTCTCCACTCAAGTAATGGCATTTTAGTACAGGAAACCAAACAGTATATCGCAGTTCATATACGTGAAGAAAACAAGTCGAAAAAGTCAACTGTGGGTATGCATACACTGCAGAGCCATTAAGTAAATCCACAAAGAGACATTTATTACATTTTTGCATCCACAATGAAAATTGGTTCATAGCATGGTTCGGTTAAAATGAATGACTTTCAGTGAGTGGATGTTGAGACCATTAACTTCGGACCCCTAATAGCATCACAGAGGCTTTCATTTCATGCCTTTTCCATGTGGAAAATGCCAGAGAGAAATTGCTGTTGCTTGCGTAGTGGGACTAATTTCACATGAAAGGTAAACTATCTCAGGACAATATTGCTGGCTAATGATATGCTATGCTGTTAATTAAAAAAATTCACCGTGTCTCAGCTAGAGAATGACAGAGCAGCAACACAGTGGCAATTACTCTACACCATCAAAACCTTTACATCAGAAAACACACGATATTGATCAGGTGTCTCTACCTTTAATCATAAAATCCTGCGAGACTAACTATATATTGTTTCTTTTCAGTAATTTAAACCACTTTTCAATGCCTCAACCTCAACCTCCTTGTTCCATTTTGAGACGTGTGTTTTGCATATTGCATGGTTGCACTGCTAATGAGCAGGGAGACAAACTACTCTTCATTCGTTCCCCCCTAAAGAGTGGGGTTTCAGAATTAATCATTGTTAATTACCAAAAAAGTTGGAACATAACAAGGTAATATTTCTGTTATGAATGAATGTCTCTGCACAAGTTTTTAAAGATGAAAGGCTGACGTTTTTGCATTCTCAGTATTCAAGCTTTGATGTTCTTTTGTTCTGTAGTTTTTAAGTCAGTGAACAATATAATTTGTTTTCTCAAATTATATCTCTCCTTATTATACTCAATCTTTGACGTCTAGGTGTGTGTTCGTGTATGAATGGATGCGTGTGTGTTTCTGTTCTGTTTTTTTGCACACATCTCGCTAAGCTCTCTTTGTTGCCGCCTCACCATATGGCTGCCACACACTGTAGCGACACCACAGCATGCCCCGGTGAGTCCTGCGTGCATGCGATCCCACTGCGACCCCACAGCAGGGGATAATGCAATATTATGGTCCTGCCAGCGAACAAGGCCAGTCTGTGACACTCCCCATGCTCAGCCGAGGCCCGGAGTCCCCGTAAACTGACGGAGCTATAAAAGGTTTTACTTTTATCATAGAACACTTTCAGTTTTCTAATCCACCAAATCATTAAGTTTACTGATGTTAAGCTACTGTTTAAGGTAAAAAGCCCTCCACTTGCAGACCCTTGTGAAGAAGCTGCAGGAAATTCTGAGTTAGTTCCAGAGATTAGTAACCAAGTGTTACTAAGATTTGATCTGGATGAGGACATTTTTATTTTAGCAGATCAGTTTTGAATATTTTATGAAAGGAATTGCAATAGAATAAGAAGCCACACTGAGCTGTTAAATGAGGAGGTGCAGGTGACAGGCACCGCGGGTGACAGGTACCACAGTTTCGGGCGAACATCAAACCTCACACTTGTCTGCGAGGTAAACAACACCTTTTAGCGTGTCACCCTGGGAAATTACGCACGCCGTGTCTGCATCATGGGATGTATTCTAAGTCGCTCCCGTTTTTTCCAGCCGGATGGCATTCATCTGCAATCGACTGTTGAAAATCCCGTGATGAGAACATTGACCTACAACAGACAGATAGCTGGAGCTTTGTGTGTCTTCATTTGAGTGCATCAGTTATTCATTGTTTATTAATTGTTTCAGGAATCAACATTGTAATTGGGACATCCTCGTGTTTCTCCCTTTCCATCTCCCTTTGCTACGATAATGAGCCATGTTACACTCTTCCTCTCCTTCCATTTTCTTTCCATCTTATTACACTTTTTTTTTTCATTTCATCGGTTGCACATCAAACAAATTACCCTAAGATGGAAGACAGAGTGAGACAAAGCTTGAGAGGCAAAAGATGGCCATTAATGGCAGACAGGATGACAGCGTGGGTGAAAGAGTGTGACAAAAATCATGGGGCAACGGGGTGGGAAAGAGAGAGAAATGCAGAGATAGAAGAAATGATAGATATTGATAAGAGCATATGAGAAAAGCATGCGTGTGAAAAACCTGCAGAGCCTTTCCCATATCGTCCCAACTGTGCAGAGGTTTACAAAACAAATGTAGCCAATTTCTAATCCTGTCCATTAGCAGCAAAGGTAATAATCTCATTTGAGAGCAGCGGATATTGTTAACATCGCTTGCTCCAGAAACATCAGTTAATACATGATAAGCAAACATAGTTAGTGCTTTATTGCCACAGCACAAACACAGCTAACCGCCATAAGCCTCATTTTGTATTGCTTGGCCATGAGCAATGCTAATTCCTGTTAAGGCTGCCAGGTATTACTGACACAGAGAACAATGCTAAATCCCCGTTAGCGAACCCCAGCCACTGCAGGGGCTTAGCTCAGCTTGGGTTTCCATTAGCCTGGCAGTATAGACGTACGCACACACGGACAAATGCATTGTCTCACACGCACACACACTCACACACACAGACTCCCTTCCTTCCCATTAACCTGCTGGAGCCCCTGCGTGGCTGGGAAAGAGAACCCTAATTTGTCAGCCTGCCGTGGGTCTCGGAGCTGAAGGTCATTAGCAAATAGAGTTCACCTCTAATTACTGCTGGACTTCCTTTCGCATGAGTGCACATATGTGTGTGCGTGTGTGTGTGTGTGTGTGTGTGCATATTCTATATGTTGTCTATATTATGTGCTTTTATGTGAACCTACATCAAACATTACAATAGACATTGCGTTTGCCTGTGTGTTTTTTATCGTGTACTGCAGCTGCATATATGTCTAGGCTGTGTATTAGAAGCAGAAGCTGCTCCTTGTTTATTAGCGTAAGACTAAAATCACATTATCAAAAAAATATAAATTAGTCCATAAGTGGAAGGCTTCATGTCCCATACTTTTGTATTTCAAATGCATTGATTCCTTCCTTCTTTGCCTTCCTGTTTCTGTCTCTGCCTGTCTCTCCTCTCCTCTGGTCCATTTCTCTCTTTAACTCTCTCTCTCTCTCTCTCTCTCTCTCTCTCATAGCACTTATTGATGATGGGATTATATTAGCTATCAAACTAGTACAGTCCTGCAAAGCCTCCATACCCCCCCCCCCCCCCCCAGCCCAGAGACCAAGATAAATATATCTATATTCTCAAGCCAACATTGTATTCGCAGGGTTCAGTTAAGTCACTAACACTGCATTTTACCACCTGTCAGCAATCCATAGTTATTTATTCCTAGAGGTTTAGCCTGATGATGTATGAGACGGGCAGATATGAGTCAATGGTCATGGTCGCAATGGTCTCCGAAGCCCTTGTTGGGATTCAATATTCCACTCAAGGACACTTCAGCAGTGCAGATGCTTGATGACAGAGAGACTTTCATTTGGATCCTCTGTGTGAAGGGCAGTGTCTTTATCAGTGGGACACCTCAGCTTCAACAATTGATCTAATGTCTAAAAATGAGTTGTGTACCAAGGTTACCACTCTGAAAGCTCATTGCTTTTGTTTTTTGTAAGTTTTTTGTTTGTTCTGTTTGGCAGAATACCAGGATTTGCAAAAGTTTCAAGCTAGCACAACTTTTATTAAATATTAGTAATTCCCTCACTAATTTTTTTTAAGCAAAGACAAATATACAAGAAATTCAGATAGTAGGATTCTCAAATCCAAACAACATGCAAGGTCACATTTGCTGCTTAAAATAAAAAAAGTAGCACCAGCAACAGATTATCAACTATAGCTAATAACTCTACTCTATAAGTAACTTACCCAAAGGCCAAAACAAATGTTTGGTTTCTTTGCTAGGCCCTTGATTGTTTGTTAGACGACACTAAGAAACACTTAATTTTCCGTGACGTGGACCATGCGGTTTTGCAGGTCAATCAGACAATGCTGATTTCTTTACTATTACTATTTCTTTACTATTTTCTCAGTTAAATTACTATAAATAAATATGTATCACATATATGATTTAAGCCTATCAACATAAAAAAAATCTAATTCTTAAATAATTTCACTCATGAAGAATATGGTATGCCAAATTAAGTTACACTACTCTGTATAGATACATCATTTTATGTCTTATGCTGCTCATCTCGTTTTCAGGTTGTGCATAGGTTGTGAGCATTATTTAAACTACCACTCATAACTAGCCTATATATTTTTATTGTATAAAATGTATATGTAGTGAACCAAAGGGAACTCCAATTGTCAATGCAATCTTTGCTTCTTTTAAAAGCTTTTAAACTTACAAATGTTAAAATCTAAATCTTAACAGATTTCATATAGCAACATTGAATGATTCAGACTTGATAAGCAGATCTGTTATTGGATATAGATTCTATCAAATGTGTTCCAGCTCCAGCTCTGTAACACTTGTATGGCAAGGTTAATTGGGTATGTGCTTATTGCACCTTTGTGGCAGCATGTGCATCCATGTGTGATCTTAAAACGCATGCCACACAAGTATTTTACCGCCCGTCAGAACATATTCTTTCTGAGCAAGGTAGAGTTTAGGACTGACAAAGGGGTGGAGGGCAGTGGAGGGAGTGGTATATGAGCTTCAGTTGCCAGATTGGCAGCAAATCTTCTTTATGAGCACACAGGAGAGTAGAGAGGAAGACTCACGCCTTCTCCCTGACTTCTAAGGGAAATATGTGAGGCTCTTCCAAACCACATCGTCCAGTGATTCACTGATTGCTCTAATGTTGAACCACTGTGCAGGTACTGGCAGTGGAGACAAACGGTGCATGTTTTAATATTTGCAATACACATGTGATACTTGGAAATCAGGTTCACATTCACATGCACCATAATGGACAAGCCAGTTAAATGATTGCACACGGGGAGTATGTTTGTTTTGCACATTCAAATTCACACACATGCCGCTGAGGTGCTAATTTGCAAGGACGCACGCACACACACACACACACACACACACACACAAACAGGCAGAGGCAAACATATTTGTGTTGTGATAAATTTAATTGGTGTGGTTCTTCCCTATTTACGATATACCAGAGACAATTTCACACATGGGATCTCATGCTACAATTCCTCATTGTCGGTGATATGGAGGGAGGAGTGTGTGTGTGTGTGTGTGTGTGTGTGTGTGTGTGTGTGTGTGTGTGTGTGTGTGTGTGTGTGTGTGTGTGTGTGTGTGTGTGTGTGTGTGTGTCCTAGCACATTAGCACCTCTGCATGGCATATGTGTGCAACTTGATAGTGGAGCAGGCAGAAACCTGAAAAGTTAAGCGGATGTATGCTTAACATGCATGCGTTTTAATGGGCATCATCGTATGTATTACCTTACTAGACAATGTTTGAGTTGTATGAGTTTATGGTCATCAGGATTAGGGTTGGGCATCGAGATCCGGTTCCAAATAGGAACCGGTTCCTAACCTCCGGTTCCGGAACCGTTAAGAAGCTGTTGGAATTGCGATCCTTTTTTTTCGGTTCTTAAACCTCCGCACTAGTTTGTTTGTATTACTCCGCCTGGCGTGCGGAGACTCCGCGATAGAACGATCAGTAACGAGTAATCTAACGCGCTACTATTGCCAAACCAGTAGTCAGATTAAAGTTACTTATCCAAATACACGGCGCGTTACTATTTTTGTCAGTAAAAAAAAAAGATCTGCTTTCTTCGTGCGTCTCGGGGTGTGACGTATGTTAGCCGACACCTTCACAGACGGTCGCGTGTAGTCGCTATACCGGCAGAAACGTAAACAATGGAGGGGGAGAGATACGCATTTTCCAGCTGGAAATACAAGCATTATTTCGACTTCATCTCAGCAAAAGATGGCAACATAAAGGTTCGTTGTACACTCTGTGTTAACAATAAAGTGCTGTATACTTTCAAGAATACAACGTCAAACTTGAAAAAACATTTAGAGTCACAGCATGGCACAACCACATTAAAAGAGCAGGTCCCGTCCGGTGACGGTGAAAAGGCGCAGCGTGTGAATAAACAAGACAAGTTCTCGATTTCACGGAGCTCCTGCTAACTCAGTCTGTGCTGAAATGCGAGCGGAGTCTCTCTTGAGTGTTTAGTGGAGACATGTCTCGCTGCTTGCTGGCCCCGCCCCCTCCCTTCGTCATCACGCCGCTCATACTTGAGGACTGTGCTCATTTGTTTCATAAAACCAATCCTTGCTGCTCTAATGCCGGTTCAATATTCATAAAATGTTCATTCATGTTGTTACTGCCATTACAATATGCAAACAGTTATTTAAGTTAAGTGAAGTCAAGAAAGACTGTCTTTATTTTTTTATATATAAAAACATGTATTTTCTATCAGGACATAGTTTTCAAGTGCAACTTAAAATGGATACATTGTAGATGTTACTGTTAAAAAAGCACATCAATAAAGTGAGTATTGGCAAAATCGATTGTCTGATGCAGCTGTTGAATGTAACTAATAAAGTAACTTGTAATCTAACTTAGTAACTTTTAAAATCAAGTAGTAAGTAACTTAACGAAGTTACTTTTTAAAGGAGTAGTCAGTAGTCAGATTACTTTTTCAAAGTAACTGTGGCAACACTGGACCTGTTGACCTGCACCTCAAAGAATCGGAATCGAGAATCGTTACGAACAGGAATCGAAACAGAGGATCGAAATCGGGATCGGAATCGGTAAAATCCAAACGATGCCCAACCCTAATCAGGATGCTATTCAAAATGAATTGGTTTCAAGAACCAAGGTCCCATTGGCCAAAATTCAAGATGGCGACGCCCAAAATGATGAACTTGAGGCTTCCACAATTGAATGGCTGACATTACATTGACTGTGTCCACTTCTCATATACAGTTTATGTATTAGAGACTGGAAAATGCATGGATGGATAATCCGCCATCAATAATCACTGGTAAAATTCAGCCAATTACTTATGCTTATGCTCTGACAGTAGACAGGGATACAAATGTTTAGTAATATAATATGTTTCAGCTGTAACATTTATGTTAAAGTACAGTCAAATTATAATTAAAGGCATTATTTAAACCCTTTGCAACTGTATATCAAACTACACTTAAATAGTTGTGGGGCTTCTGTGGCCTAAATTAATTCCCTTGCTCAAGACCATTGTTAATTGGAATCCAGTAGTGTAATTGAGGGTATATGCAAGTATAGATTACCTATCCGTTTCACTTTCTTGACATGATGGATCATGTTGATCAACCTAATTAGAACCGGCATGCTGTGGCAGCCA
Organism: Chelidonichthys spinosus; assembly: GCA_029853015.1. NCBI lineage: Eukaryota > Metazoa > Chordata > Actinopteri > Perciformes > Triglidae > Chelidonichthys > Chelidonichthys spinosus. The sequence goes on from CM056837.1 coordinate 11,956,571, forward strand.
AAGAATTCCTCAACCCTGCAGCTTCACTCGATAAATAGCAACTGCAGCCTGTTTATTTTCCAAATATGGTAAACTGCATCATTGGCATTACACTCCCAATTATCAGATTACGTGACTGCCTTTTCCCTTAACAACTAGACAAAAATCAAATATTTTTTTAAGTAGAACAAGTTGCATTTTCTAAATATTTCCATAATGTTGTTGACAGAGTATATTGATACTGATAGCATTGGACTAAAAATATTTCAGTACCTAAGTGTTTGGTCTTCAGACATGTCAGACTCAACAGGTCTCATGACAGTAGAGTTCTTCACCATTCTTGCATGTGTGTTTCTGTTTGAGCTCCTTTGATACCAATATACCCACTAACCAATCAGCCAAATCCCCAAATCTCACTATGTGTGATGGTATTTTAATGGCCTCTGAAATGAAGCCATTCCTACCTGAGGAACTATGGGAAATGATTATTAATCCTCAGTTGTCATGAGCATTGAACAGCGACCTTACTGCACTAGAAAGAAAAGAAAATTGGCTTCCATAGTCTTCCTTTGGTTCTGCAACATTAGTGTGAAAAAAGCACTTACTTGGCGAGATCTCCGAGGGCAGGGTGTGCTTAGCTGTGTGTTCCTTCTTTGTAGACGCATCGTGGTGCAACAGCCTCGAAGAAACAGTTTGACCATTATCTGAAGAATACCACACAACAACAGGCAGTGCACCGCTAGAAGGGTAGTGTGGCAGACTGCATTCTGTTGGATAACATGTTTTGTTTTGTTTTTTTGCAATTGCTTTACACAAACTTTTGTAGCCCATTGTGTCAAAACTACACACACAAGCCGAGTAAGACAAAACGCTTGGAGATAAACACCTCACTTCAATGTCAAAATGAAACTCTGCAGTCAAAATCACAGTCCTTTTTTCGAGATTGCATTTTTCAAACAGAATGATACAAAACTACGCAGATTAAATAACTCTTTCAAGGCAACAACAACACATTGATGTACTTGATAGAAAACACTGCTGCCATTAGTACTCTGTTTATTGTTGATTGTTCCAGTACAGTCCATCTACTCTCATTACAGTCAACACAAAAATAGAAAGGCTTCAAAATAGCTCATGAACCTTGTTTACGTTTGCAGGTTTTCACGACAACAAAAAATCTAAATTTACAAAAAAAAGTTTGAGACTCTTAAGTCCTACATTTACATACTATTGTAGCATACTCACATCCATCCATCCATGTCTTAGCTGTGCTGAAATAAGACACACGCCTTTGTGTAATTTAAGAAAGAAGTTTGTCTCGACTTTTCTGCGTATTGTGTAAGACTTTTAGTATGTATTATTCATTTTCATAAAAGAACACACTGAGCATGAAAGAGAATTAAATGTATATTTGAGGTCCTTCGACTGCTTTAGGAGCAACGCACAAGTAATTCCTTCACCCCTGGAGAAAAAGTGCAAATAAAATATGATATGATCAATTAATGAACTGAACAAATACATTTTCAAATAGAAAGGGTAACGGTAATGATACAAAGCAAAACAAGTGCTGTAGTTTTTGCTCGCTAAATATGAGCTGGAAATGCACTTTGCCAAAGACATCGTGTGCATTATAGTCCAGTTGTCTTGGGATTCTGGTGAAATATTGGTCATATCTACACTCATATCCTGTTCAAATGTGTGCTTTTACTGATCTACTGCATTGCTCCACTATTTGATGGCTTGTATTTATTTTTTAGTTATTCATATGGGGGCCATTTCTTGCCTTTTTCATTTTTTAATGACTCCTTCTGCCTTCCTTTAGAAATACATGTATTTGAATATTCTGCTTTATTCATAGTTAATTATATTAAATAATCACTACATTTAAATTTCTTTTCTGAAGCCAATATGTTAAACTCTCCTTCACACAAGAATGCGACAGGAAGGCAGCCGTTGATTTCATAATGAGCACCGCACCTTGTCAGATTGTGAGTGCAAATTGAATAAAAGAAGTCATGAAAAATATGCCTGGCACTTTCGTGTATGGATTTAGCAGCATCACCACACCCACCACACCTTGTTTATTCTGGGAGCCACCTTGGCTTGCCACGTTGTAGCTATCGGCACAGCCAATTTCAGGTTTAGCTCAGGAGGTAGAGCGGGTTGGCTGACAACCGCAAGATCGGTTCGATCCCCGGCTCCTCCTAGCTGAGTGCCTGGTGTCCCTGAGCAAGACACCTCACCCAAAGGCTCCTGACGAGCTGGCTGTCGCCCTGCGTGGTTGACTCCGCCGTCGGTGTGTGAATGTGTGTGTGAATGGGTGAATGTCAGTCATTCCTGTAAAGCGCTTTGGACAAAAACGCTATATAAATGAAGCCATTTACCATTTACAAGGCTTACCAGATGAACAAGACACACGCGTAAATAAACACTTTCTCTCATTTACTCCCTTGTTGTCATGCTGTTTGTTTTTCTGTCTGCTATCGCTTGTGCCTCAACTGTCTCTCTCTCTGCCAAGCTCTCTGCAATTTTAACCTGCCATTCCACTGTGCTCAAACACACACACCTTTACACACTCTTCTGAAGGTAGAGTGTATCAGAGAGAGACAGAGGGTTATGCTTCATGCAGCTCTGAGCAGATCAGCCCTGGTTTAGAGTTCACTAAATCAGGCAGGTATAACCGATCTGACCTGGCACTGAGTGCACATGTCAAACAGCCAAGCCTATTGCCACAGGATGACATAGAGTGAGACAAATATGCAGAGGGAGATGACATTATACAGGGTGTAAGAGGAGATCATTTGAATGTTTCGCAACATTTAATGGTGCATGTGTCTTTGGATGCCGGGGGACTGAAAGTTTTGATTTGAATCAGGATTCCACAGATTAGCGTACACGGTGAAGCAGACATGGGACTGATCAGGGACATCACTCCCGTGGTGTTTGAGGAGACTCTTCACCCCCATGTCACATTCTGCTTTTCTTTTTTCCACACGTTCTCTCTCTCCGGCTTATATTGTTGCAGCAAGACTAGTGCCAGCACTGTTTCGTTTGTCACTGTGACCTGCTCTGAACACTTTGGACGACAAATTTATTTGCAGAACCTGGTCCGTGCTCTCATATTCATTTGGATACATATTGGTCATGCACCAAGAAAAGTAATGTGGCTGGTTGTTAATAAGCTATTTTCACAAAGTGTGCTGCAAAGCGCTCCAATACTCTCTCATTGACCATGCGCTTGACCTATCTCTTTGTTTGTGGTTGTAATTAGTAAGATCCAATCTTTGTCTCCTAATTTGTATTGCTCCACCTACCTACTATCTGTGTCCCGTTTACTCCCTTGGCTAAAATGCAGCTACGCCTGCCAAACTTTCCAAAAATGCATCAAAAACACCAGGGGGCACAATCTGTCACCACAGACCTCCTGTAAACCAGCCCAAGGCACCATGGATTACCAATGACATAGCGAATCAGTCATCATGAGTAGCCCTTTAATTACTGGCATACATAATAGATGAAGTTATACAGCGGGCCCATGCGGGTTTATTGAGCTGGTCAGCCTAACTGAATGTTAGACTGAGAAAGGGATCATGGTTACATTATTGGACAAACCAAAATAGTGTTGACCAGTGTTATGTACAACAAACTGGTTAGAAGGGCTTGATTAGGAGAGGAGGAACTGCCGCCATATGATATCAGGATGTTTAAGGAGGTAGCAATAGTGATTGGATATAGAGAATGAGGGCTTAGTTCCCAGTGAAATCTAAATTATAGTCTTTCAAATTGCCAATTGACATTCTGAAATGTTTGTTGGGACCAAATGTTTGCTCTAAAATATCCTTCCAACCCAGTGTCTCATGCAGCACCCAGTGATGGTTTTAATAGTTGTTGCATTTTACTTCCAAATGTGTTCCTTAGTTTCTGCCTTTAGACAGCATGAGGCATGGCCAACCTTAGTCACAATAGCAGCTTGTCCAGCATTGATCATTGTTTCCTTTCTTCTGGTTGTTCTGATGAAGCTATAGTCTACATTTTTAAATCTGTTGGAAAGCATGTTTGTTTTTGCAGCATTCCAAAAGTTTGTTTTAAATTTCACAGATGTAACTGTAGAGAGGAAGAAAAAGGAAGAAAAGGTGTGTGCGTGTTGTTAGATGTCTGTCTTTATGTGTGGTTGCTTCATGCAAAACATCTCATTATGCGCTTGGTCTGTGCACACATTGGCACAGGGCACAAGATCTGTTGACAAAAATGGTTTGGTGAGGGTTCCAAGACATGAAAAATGAATCCGGACCAAAAAATTTAGATTAACGGCTCAAGCAAAGGAGCTGGCAAGCCTGGGGGTGGTGGTGGGTAGTTGGAGGCTGGTCGGGAAAGGCAGGGGATGGGAGGGGTGAAAGAAAAATAAGCAAGATTGAAAGTGTGTAATGTGCAGCATGAAACAAGATTTTTCAAAATAAAACATATTCCAAGAATGAGGAAAGAAATAGCTAATTACATTTCAGAATCCCCCTACTAACAAATAAACTCACAGACCATGAATGAGGAAAAATACAGAAGGCTGTAAGAAGTGTGAGAGACATGAATGAACAGAGAATAACAAGATGGGCTGGACAATATGGATTCAAATCCGATCATGATATATTTTTTGATATTGATCGATGTCAAAACGGATACACAATATATATATATTAAATAATATTAATGAACAATTCATAGATTTAAGAATGTTATCCAAGGACAGCACTAATGAAACCAGAAGGATAATTATGGTTTAGTATATACATTTATTGATTATCATGCTGGGGATTGATCACGTACAGTAGGTCACTTGCTGGCCACCTCACTGATGCATGCTACTTTTGCAGATGGCCGGACTATATGCTGCTGACACTCATAAAATTCTCAGCATCCATCGTACAAACCCAAGCTCACAACATAAACCATTAAAGAACAGAACAAAGCGTCAATAGTTTTCAATCATCTCTTATAATACTGTGATTATACGATTATAGTTTCCATAGTTTTTGTGTAGCAGTGAACACAGCTGTGCTGTTATTAATAGCTGTCAGTTCCAAGTGGTTTAACATCATTCATACACAGAGAGAAAGTGGGCTTTTTAAGAAATAATATAACAGATGTGACACCATTGCTGGCTACAGGCAGACTGTTCGCTCCAGAAGCACATTTCTCTGCGAAGGTCAACAAGTCATTCTACACCTTTTTTACGCCTCTGTCTGTGTTTGTGTGTGTGTCCTTTCAATCGCATAACGCGATGGCGATAATGGAAAAACACCAACATTGTATAATACATATTCTTGATGGGATTTAATTTTTTTAGAAATATGATAACCTCTCCTTACCTGTGCCCTTTTTTTCACGGAACAAATTTCACCTTTAGCACATTGTCATAGAGTTAAATGGTCATTTTAATTCCCACTGGGTGCTGTGTGAATTGAAATTGGACGGGCTCTCACCCTGGGGTCTAGATGATTGTTATTCACTCCACTGCCATCCGGTATTTCACGCCGCAAGGCTGTGGGAGCCCTGTGCAGAAAGGTACATCATTTGAGTTAGTTTTGATATCCCAGTTATACCGAGTGTGTAGCTGGATATGCCCGGGTTGGATTCACAAAACCTTCAGGTGTGTGATCTGGATGTGAACCGAAATGTTTGACAGTGTCAGGAAAATTGTTTGTTATCCGTTCTTAGGAGCAGCAGGAGATCTGAGTCGAGTCGGTTTTCCAATACAATTTCTGTAGTTTTTATACCAGATATGAATGCAAGACACGATCCACAGTCAGAAAAAAAAAATTTCAATTTTAACCTATAGAATGGAGATGGTAGCACTTTGTGTCTGTTTGGTTGTTTCACTTCGTTTGGTGCCGCTAAGTACTTGACTACAGTCACCGGAGCATCTTTTATAAAAGCTGTTTGTTATGTCCTTTGTTCTTCCTTTTGATTTGACAAGTGAGCTTCTGGACTGGTTCGTGATTGTACCTAATGCTTGTTGAACTGTGTTGTTTTCACAGACTGTGGAGCTTCCAAGACTTTGAATGTCAACTGTTCAAACCGAGCCTCTCAAATACAAGAGGCGACCCGAATCATGTTATTGTTTTTATACCACACAATACTGACTGATTGGCAGCTATTCGAGATGAATGTGCCCTGTGGATTTTTCTGGAAAACACACAGAAGTTATAATTATATTCACTGTTGCTCTCCAAAGCATGCCTTTAGGTCTAACAAAGTGCATTTCCTTACTCATAATCCATTTGCAAGAATGTATTTTACATCCAGTAATGTTTACATCCTCATTCCCATTTTTAACATATTATGAATTTCATTTTTAAAATCCACCCTGCTGAGGTGTCCTTGACCATAACATGTCATATAATGACTCTTACTTGTGTTTACTTCACAATTTTTGCTTTGGAGTGAAGACACTGACAAACCATCTGTAATGCCAATTACTGAGGCCTTTTTCTCTGCTCCGGAACATCTGTTAATCTGTGTACTATACATCTATGTGAAGCCCACCAGGGAGCTGCTGTCGCAAAATTCCAGGTGGACATGACAACACGCATATGTAACTGCTTGCTAATTAGCAAATGGCCATTTGACCGTTTTTTGAAACTCTGTCTCTCTGACCTCAAGAAAAAGAGGAGCAACTTCAGGAGTTTCTGTACTTCTAATATATACTTTAATATATTACGAGATGACAATTCACAGATTTCCTATGTGACAGTCTATGAGGCTTTTGTTTACACTAACAAAAACCAGCAAAAAAAAATTCTGTGTAAAAGTTTAGTGAGCATTTTTTGTAGGCTGACATGTAAGTTATCAGCAGCGCTAGAGCAGCTCATCCCTTCATCAGCTCTTGCCGAAGAAAACCTCTCATTGACCAATGGAGTGCATCACACAAAAATAACTGAGATAGACCATATTGAGTTTATAAATATCACAGAAGAAATGAGATTGCTGCAGAAAACTTCTACAGCAAACACAGTTTAATTAAAGAGCACCTCTCAATCTGCTCCAGATGGACTTTGTTAAACTGAAGCATGAATGTGGGCAAACGTGTAAAAATGAAAGCAGAGGCCTCACCAGAGAACTAAAGCATGTGCAGACGGAGACTTACTGGCAGTTTGGGTCGTCGGTCTGCATTTCCAACAGCTGTTGACCCTTTTGACAGATTTCACTGTGTTCATGACTTGAGTCCAGAAAAGCCCCCGAGTCGCCAAACTTCAGCATTCAGTGTTGTTTAGGTGACAGACTTGACAGCGCAATGCTAAAACTGTGAATGCAATGGTTTCAAAGTAATTTGATAACTATAGCAGATTTTTTTGTGGGTCTGCTTAGCAGTCTGACAAAGAACATTTGCTGGTTTTGTGAATGCTAAACCTGCGACGAAAGGAAACTCAAGACAGCTGCAAAGGGTGAAATGATCCCCTAATGTGCTGCAAAGCAAACCGCTTCTTGCTGCTCCTGTGGTATTTGCACATATTTAAATTAGGTAATATGCATGTTTTATGTATTGTTTTAATGTATTATTTTATTGCTTTGATGTAAAGCACTTTGGGTACCGTCTGGCTATTGTAAAGTGCTATACAAATAAAATTTGATTGATTGATTGATGCATACATTTTGTGCAAAATTTGACCATTTTATGCAAATGAGCATAGCAAAAGCAGTGCAATTCACAAAGGCAGCTTTTGTACTGGCCATTGATAATTGCAATCAAATGCAAAAAAAAAGGGCAAACTGCACTGAGCTGTGTTTAGACTCTAATATCTTAAGTGCAATATCTTTTGTGAATTGCAATGCGGCAGTTAGCGAGTTGAATGGCCACAGTCCACGCTTTGTGTGTACCCATCAATGTTCTTCACTGGCAGACTAACTTACTGACCCCTATGTTTACATGTATGCAAAAGGTGAAAATTTAGTGGACTTGTCCGTCCAAATCATTTATTTGGTGATTTTAAAAATGTGCATTGATAAAGGCCTTTGAGCCAGTACTCATTAACTCTTTGTCAAGGCTATTTACCTGAATGGCCAATGTGACGGGTACAGAAAATCATTAAAGTAGTTTCCGCCTGCCAGTTTTTCGTGTTATTTGCCACATTCTGGATGCCAAACTGTAGCGTCATGGCCGCGATTTCATGCCAACTGATTTTTAGGATGTCATAGATTTCCCCCTGATTGTATCATGCTCTGTTTGCATCCGACTTCTTTTAGCTCCAGTGATGTGGCAGCAACGTAAAATCCTTTGAACCAGCTGGCCAAACCATGTCTATCTATGGCTCCGTTCCTGAACGGTAGCAGCCAACTGACACATTTCCTGGTGGCTATTTTCCCAAATTCCAGTTATTTACCTAGCTGGAAAATGTCTTGGTAGGCAGCCATTTCCATTTGCTTTCACCGCCCTGTCTTCTTTTTTCCATTTCCTCTTTTGCATCTTATCTGTGTCGTTCCGTCCTCACTGCATCTCCCTGTTTCTTCTCTCTTATCATACCATCATGCGTAAAACTATCCTTCTCTTCCTCTCGGGGGAATTGGCTGACATTTGCTCTTCGATATTGTAGTAATTTGCTTGCCCTAAAGTACATGACATGACATGACATACCCTACTTTGCACTTCAGACGTGGGCAAATATCAGCAAGGACGATCTCTGCATTCATGAATGTGTTCTACGTTTTTGTTACAAACAAGGTGCCGGTAACAAGTGACACTGAGCAAACATGCACTATTTTAGTTTCAATACTTCTTGGTATTGGGATATTGTGATTGATTGATAGCCTTAAAGGTATTACATTAAGTAATGCTACCCAGCCCTACATGTAGGTAACAGTACTTCATTTGTATACTTCCCTTACAGGAGCACAGGGCAGTATGCGTGCTGTAGCAGGTGGCACTGTGTGTACCAGTGAATTATTGATGGTTATGATCCTAGATCACTGTGCTGTTATTTAATCATCTCACTTGTGTATAAGTATTTCTTGTAAAGGCGCGTTCTTTTGAGATGCTTAAAAATGGGGGAAACAGACCGTGACAGATTTAGTGCCAGTAATTTCAAGGTCGTAGCCTAACACAAATTCCCTACTCAGCCCTTAATTCAAAATATGTAGCAAGCTTCCCAATATAAATTGTCTTTTAATTTGTCTATTAACATGCATATGCTATGAATGGCCTCAGATTGAAGAAAATAGGAAATGTGCTGCTTTTCTTCCAACACTGAATATGTTCTTATATTGAAGAAATGCGGCATATACAGTAGTAGAGTCCCAACGCTGTCAAAAGGCTTCACTACAACAGCAACCAACATTTTCCTTTTCACTGCTGTGTCCTCGGTTGTTTGTTGACAATATACCCTTAGAGAGGGTCCCATGCTAATTTAGAACCGCTTGCTTTTGTGTGTGCATCACTGTAGACACACACTGTACAAATGATCATACCCTGCGGACGCTCTACTATTGTCAGTCATCATTGACGTGCTTTAGCTTTCACAAATGAACTCGAACTTGAAAAACTGCTATGACGAACACTGCTATAGTGTAATATAGATATGAATGCATATCTAATGAATGTATGAATTGCTCTCAGCATTGACATAAAATACTGGTGACATTGGTCTTGTTTCTGTGAAGATACAATATGAATAGCCTTGTTCCATTGGTTTGTAAAGTTGTTGCCAACACATTATTGCTTGCTAGTTAATTCTTTTAAAAGGTAGACTCAAGGCTAAAAAGCACATAAGTGCAATAGGATAGTTCAATGTGCTCTGTGTGCATATCTGTACATTGTTTTTTAGTACAGCTCAGTTCTAAAGCAGTAAATTGCAGAGGTTTTGGTCTTTTGTGGGGCAATTACTGCGATCCTGACCTCGTGAGCAATGTAAAAAGTTGTATTTAAGTACTATTATACCTCAAAGACTAAAGCTCCAGTCTAGCTTTTGTATAACTGTATATATTCTAACTACAAGCTTAGCCCTGAAGGGTTTTTATATGAAAATAAAATATTGTATGAACATTGAAATTGAAATTAGCCTAAACTAACTAAATCTCAAAAGACTAATAACTGTATTATATTCTTTAATGATATGCATGTGTCATAAATCATGATGCAAAAGTATTGTAGCTCTATTTGCAGTTGGTCCCAAGATGAATCCAAGCAGCATTCTATATAGAAGTGGGAGTCGAATTAATTGCCCTTGGGGCATAATGTACAGAACAATAGCCATCAGACATATTACACAATTATTGTGCAATGCATAAGGCAAGGGATGCCATTATATAAGTCATTATTAAGAAAGTAGAACAGACTGGGATATCAGCACAACCAGTAACAACAGTAATGTAGGAGAAGCACACGGCAGAGCCAGAGGTGTAAGATGGATTTAGTGTCCACTGCTAAACTGACCCCCTCATTAAAATTTTACACATGCCTGCAGATCTTTTGGATCAGCTGATGTCTACGCAGAGTTCTTCATGCCCATGCAGTGCACTGTGGTGGTGAAATCAGTGCGCGATGCATGGGGGCAGAATATGTTTCAATTGAATCAGCCGCTTTGTAAACAAAGGCAGTAATATGGTAACACAGCTCAGGAGGGGTTGCCATTATCACATTTGGAGACTTAAGTGTCAAGGGCTTTACGTGATAATGGCTTGGTATATTCCAGTCTCTGATTTCAGAGTCTAAACACGTTTTCATCCAAGCATGCTTTCACACATAAATCCAGCCAATGACGTGCTATATATTTTTTCCAATATCATTTGTGTCGTGCATGCAAGTATTAACCGGTTGGTTAAGTATCATTTTTTTATTACCCAATCACTAAAATCGTTCACATAGTAGTTTCCCCTCATCAGAAAGTTAAGGAGGCTCAGAGGAAATAAACTCTAGGCACTACATTTTTCTCCACGCTTCCACACCTCCACACCTTCCAAAATCTTCTTTCTCTCCATTAACTCCGCTCTCCAATTCCATTCATTCCTTTCCTCTCAGCAGTTATTCTATGCAATGCTGTCTTTGCGTGTCTGTGACCTATGAAATATATTCAAGTGCAGCTAGAAGAAGACATTGCTGAAAACCAATAGAGATACCCCTGAGGCTGAGGCTGCAGGAAAGGCATTGTGTATGTCACAGCCTGTATATGACTGCATCTTTTTCAGTGCAAGTGTATCTGTCTCTGAGGGTTAATGCAGGAGAGTTAACACTCTTACAAAAGAAGGAAAACAAAATCATGTATGTATGGCTGTTTCAAGACTGTAATGAGCCTGTACAGTCATTTCATTCAGCCCAAAAAATCAAATTAACTGTGCACACTCTGCTTTTCCACTCATTGCGCATCACTGGTGTCTTCCACAAGCTGCTAGCTTGACAGCCGTGAATGCTAGCAATTGCCATGTTCTTTGTTTACATTTATAATGATAATTGAGGGGAGTGGCTTTGAAGAGAGGCCTGGGACGGGCCATCAGTGTTACAGACCTGGCAGCACTCTTGCTCAATTTAGCAACCTTTGGAGCTAGGGTTAGCAACACTGGTCTGGGTTCTGGTCTAGCCTACTCTTGCTGCTTTCTCAAGGTTACTAACCCTAGCTAAAATGTATGGAGGCTCATTTGTGTGAAAGGCTACCAAAACAAAAGAAGACATATTGATGGGATGATTGTTTTAGGAAGTGTGCTAAAAGCACTGCAATCCCTGCATCAGATGCAAACAGTTATGTAACAGGAAAAAAGAGCCATAAGCAGATGTCCCTCCTTGCAAGGAGCACTTGAAAAGGTGTGAATACAACCACTCATACCAATATGCTGTATTACACAGTTTAAGTGTATATATATATATATATATATATATATATACATATATATATATTTTTTACCAAATAACACTGCACAACCTTTTTTCTTTACACACTGCCCACTAACATTCATCCCTGCACATGCTTGTGACACTCACCTAATGCTTGCCAGGGGATTTTACCACTATGCCAGTGCAAGGTCAATATGCCAGAGACCCCATTACTTCCCGTGTGTGGTCATAACCTGTGTACCGCCTGTAAAAACAGACAGGTATGTAAAATATGGACTTCACTTTTATGCCAGGAGGAAGGCTGCAGGCCTTCTAGATCTGACTGCCCCACTACACACTCAACCACATCACACACTTACACAGTGGGGCATGACAGAGAGGTATTGACTGCCTACCTGGCCTGACAGACCATTCACAATTTCTCTCTGTGTGAAACCTTATATACGAAGAGGTGAGTGTGTTTGCGTGTGAGTGAGTGAAAGAGGTGAATTGAGAGGGAGAAGGAAAATGACTTCATGACTCTGTGTGTGAGTGTGTGTGTGAATGTTGTTGTGGAAAAATGAACCTGCCCAATAAAGATCAACAACCAGGATCAGCTTTTTCTCCGAGGTTTATTCCACTAAGTATTTTCATCTGCAGAAGAAAGTACTGTTCACCCCTGCCTTCTGATGCAAAGGTTCAGAATCAGCAGGAACGACCCTGAGTCCAACAGCAATCTCCCTTTTAAGGAGGAGGAACCAAAGGACGGATCATGTCCTATCTTACAAAGACAAGATGTACAGGCAAGGTCAAGATTTACAGAACACAGGCGTCATAGTCCTGAAATTATCTTATGTCAATGTGGCACTCATGTTCATATCATCGACAAACAGGCATTCATTTTCGTCATAGCATAACAGTCAGAAAGGAGATGCGGATCGACGTCTGACCTGACAAATATTCTGATAATAAATTACAGACATCCAAAATTCCCATTACAGTCCCCCCTTTGAACATTTTTATGTTCACTAGAAAAGGTAATTTATAATTGTCTATGTCTCTAATTCACGTCAAGGTTTAACAGGGCATGCATTGAACCTGGAGAAAAAGCCTTTTATATTATGAAAGAATAAAACATAAGCTGTTCTTAATTGCATTCTTCATTACACATGCATGTGGAAATAGTGAACAAGCAATATTGATCAAACAAGAAAATCATATTATTAAAAGCACAAGCTAAACAATTTCATATCAGGAGCTGCCATCATGGTACCAGGAACAGAACCTCTTTCCCAGGAGTATACAACCTTCTATACTCTACTGATAACATGTCTGCTATGAGCACAATAATCACAAATATACCAATAATAAGGAAAAAGAAATGGATAATTAAAAAAAGAACCCTCCAACCCTGCTTTCTCTTTTCTGATACAGACCACCCTTCAGTGACCTGGTGCTTTGAAACCTTCACCTTACAGGGAAAATGATGCACAAAATATGATTAGCAGGTGGAGTGAGGATATAACATACATGTATCTGAACGAATTTCTACCTCAGGGCCCCATAACCTACCATCGTAGCTCAGCTACTTTCTAAAATCTACAGCCCCCTGACAAAGTTGTTTGCCATTCTTCACCGGGTTGAGACGAAGGGCTTCTAAACCACCCTCCCCCTTTGTAGCGGACTGGTTGAGCTGTAGAAGGTAAAGGAACTAAGTTCGGACAGGTAGACAGGCGGTTCCTGAGTGAGACAATTCGTTCACAATTACAATTCAAGGTTCACACAAAAAGGGTTTTATTATTGAGCATGAAGTTGTAGTGTGATCCCCTTCTAACCTCTATGTGTGAGTTAACATATCAGATTGACTCAATATCTGAATCCAAAAAGGGCGGTACCCACAGATCTTCATCTGGAACAATGGTGATTTTAGGGTACTGTCCTACGGCAGAGCTCACCGCCGAACCCACGAGAGCTCGGCAGCAGGGCAGTACGCAACAAACGACCAGCAACATTACAACCACAACCATCAACACAGGTGATAGGAATCTGATGGCGGTGGCTTTCCACCCCCCCTCTGTGAGCCAGGACCAAATGTCCCAGCCCTCAAAAGCCTCAGAGTCTTTGCTTTTCTCTCTGTGTAACAGTTCGTTCAGGTGGGCAACAACATGGGTCATGTTGTCATCTATTGCAGGCACGAAGGTACAGCATTTTGTCCCTATGACATGGCACACGCCTCCCTGTGAGGCTAGGGTCAAGTCGAGGGCGACTCTATTTTGCAGAGCCACATTCCTGATGCCCTGGACAACAGGGGACAATGCTGCAAAGCCGGCAGCTGTGAGTTCAGTCAGATTTTCGAGTTCCATGGATATTTCATCAATCTTATGTGCATTGTTGACAGTCCCCCACCAGGGGAGGATTCCCGAGAGCCCCTTCTCGGGTTGTGAAACACGTGTTGCCGTGCGCCTGGTCCTGTGCGGTCTGTAGTAGTGACTGTAATGAGTGTGAAAATATTCCAGGCTCGGCACAATGGCAACAGAAGGCAAGAGTCTGGCGAGATAGCAAGACCCACACCAGCCTGGTCTCAAGGACTGATAGACGTGCTGTCCACACACCCACACATGCTGTCTCAATGCACCAAACCCATCGCTAGAGGGCATGGTTACAACGGGGTTGTCCTCCCCGTCACTGCCTAGACTGTGTGTATGTGTGAGGTTCAATCTGCCAAGGTAAGGGTTAACGCCCCTGCACTCAGGTTTGGTGTATGCAGAGTTCCATGCGCTGCCACACGTGGCCTTGACTGTCTGGTTACAAAAGGACGTGCCCAGGTTGTGGTCAAGCAATGTCCGGCACTCTCTCACAAAGCACACAGCTCCTCGTTGCCGTGTGGGATTTGTTGTCATTATTGAATGGTGCACCTCACTCAGAGCAGTTGTAACATTTCTGAATCTCACCGCGGATCCTTCGTAGCTGACGACGCTGATGTTCAAATCCTCCAACCAAGGAGCAAGGTTTGTGATGATTCGTTCTGGTGATTCCACAGGCTTGGTGAAGGCCACCATGACCCCCATGGTCTCAGTCCATTGACAAAACGATCACGTAGGTGAGCCTCCCATGCAGAGAGGGGCTGATCGTCCCCCATCAGAGCGGGTCGTGGAATGCCGCTGTGGGTGTCGTGCACTTGAGTCAGCCTGGCAAGATATTCAGACGCCAGCTCGCCTTCCTTTTGCTCGCAGGAGGACAATTTTGTTACATCCATTCTGAGGCGGAAAGTGTCTGTGATGCGAGTGGCGAGCTGGCCGATGGCCGCAACATAGGCGTGGTTGTTCGCATGGGTCCAGGTGGGGTCTGTCATTTTTAAGTCCTCGTCCGGGTAGCCATTGGCCACCTGGCCCCAGGTTGCCCCCATTTGTACCATGAGCAGCCTGCGCAGCTCCTGAGTGGTAGGCCGGAAGTGCTGGCAGAAAGTCAAAAGTTCCGCTGCATACTTTTGTCCCCCATCCCTGACCTTGGGGAACAGGGCAGCAGCCTCTTTCATGTCCGCGAATGTCCAAGGCCTGTGAACCAATTGCACCCCTTGTGCTCCGTTTGCTACACTGTAAAAAAAAAAATCCTAAAAAAACGGTAATTTTCTGGCAGCTGGGGCGCCAGAAAAATACCGTGAAATAACAGAAAATTACTTTCTCATAAAAATACAGTTATTTTCCATAATAAAAATACAGTTTGTAGTTGTAATTTTAACAAGATTTCCCTTATTTTCAGGTTGCTTTTAACGTTTAATTACAACCATTTTCACATTTTAAAACAATTAAATTCCCTAGAAATATAGTAAGTACACGTTGTATTACAAATAATAATGCTTAAATTTACAGAAATGTGCTGTTATTAGTTGGTTTTATAACATTATTTTATAGAAAAAGGTTGTATAATAATTTATATTTGATGTAATATAACTGTATATGACACATGAAATAATGTGATTCATCTTTCAAAACATGTCAAAAAACTGTTGAAAAACTAGATATTGGGTTTAAAATTACAACAATTTAATGTTAATTTTAGATCACATCAAATGTATATTTAGTTATTTTATGTTGTTTTTAACATTTAATTACAAACATTTTAGGTTTTAAAACAGTGAAATGACCCATAAAGATGGTAAATTAACATTGAAACAAGAACAGCTACAATTTCCCATTCTCAGTATTTTTATTCAACTGTAACAGGTAACCATTATTACAGCAATATTCAAAAATCAATTACATTAAAATGACTCTGAAACAAACAAAAAAATCAACTGAATTGGAAATGAAAAAAAAAAGTTGAGTTACCAATTTACAGTATTATTTCTATCCAAGGCATCCATAACTCCATAACTGAGCACTTCTTATTCCCTCCACTTGTCGTCTGACATTTTGGTCATCAGCGTGAAAACTTTTGGACTGACTGCAGGTTGTTTTTGGTGGTGTTCCACTCCACTTTTGATCCCTTGTCTCGATTTCTCTTGAAGAGGCACCTGTCTAATGAAAAGAAAACAATTTTAGTAACTGTGGACTGTACTATATTTGTATACCTTTGCAAAAAGGTTACACAACAGTGCTTTGGGTGCCTTGAAAAGCACAATATAAATACACAAAGATGGCATAGTGACTTTAAAAGTCTGCTATAGAACATATTACACACCATACATGTAAATGTACTGATGATACAAAAATCCTTTTAAAACTTACCCATGACTGCTGCAACGCGGCGAAACTCCTTCCTGAAGTGATCCTGGACATCCACGTCGACCGACAGGCGACGAACAAAGTCCAGGACGAACACCTTCGACACCGACTGCAGGCACTGGTGATGAGCGCACGGAAGTCCTCCCCTGCCTGCTCCACCGTCCTCAGGTCCCTGGTGCAAGCCCCCAGCGTCGCCATGGCACCAAAGGAAATGCATCCCTCCGGCATCGTGACAAACCCATCCACGATGCTGCGAAGGTGGGAGTCCCCAACAAGAAGAACAAACTGGAACAACACAATGGAGAATTATTATCATGCAAACAAGATTATGATCAACATCAAACATCATTTGTCAAATGACTTCCAAAACAACATTACCTGTTTGTCTGGAGAATCTGGTGGGATGACCAACTTGTGGCTCCTGCCGGTACAAGCAGAAGTTGGCCACTTCCTCACGGCATGGCGATGACCAGTTCCATGGGCTAGTTAAAAAGACAAAATCAGTCAGAAATGTCATTCATAATTTATAATAATTATATAAGTAAGCTCTTTCCACTAGGTCAGGTGTACAAATATAGTGAGAAAACTCCTAACAATTAAAGTAAAACATTCAATGATATTAAAAAACGTTTGAGTACAAACCAGAGGGTCTGCCGGAGAAAGAGATGACAGGCTCCTGCCTGTCACACCGATCCTCCATCTTCTGCTTGGCAGCAACGGACAGCCAGTGGTTTTACCCGTGAGGCATCCTAAATGAAAAAAAGGCACACTGGACAAAAACGTTATCAGGAATATAACAGTGAAAACTTGTATTGAATGCAGTCAAACAAATAGAAACCCATTCCTCTGGTACTCAAAGTGTCCACTGGTCTCCTCCCTCTGATGATTTTCTCCACTGCAAAAAAAAAAATCAGTAATAATAATTGTGGTTATTCATATAACATCAAGTCATATATCATATCATTAAAATGTAATCTCAGACCACTTATCATACAGAGCTGGAATCTAATCTCTATAATATATAAACGTTCTTAAACATACGTCAGCAGTGGAAACAAAGTGTAATATATATATATATATATATATATATATATATATTTATATTATACATATACAAGTTTTGAATTTATCTTACACAGGCTTGCCCCAGCTATTACAAACTCAAACCTTTATAAGCCAATTAATTATTGCAGGAGGCTGCAGGTGTACACATTAACATGCTGTATATCATACACACAGCCACTTCGCTTGCGCTTCAAGACTTGTGAAAAAAGTGCATGACTAGCAAAAATATCCATCATATCTCCCCTGTCCCTATTGAACTTGAAACTGCATGAGACACCGCCATGGATATTTTGTCTTTTCTTGCAGTGGGATATCTGTGTAAAACGCTGAGTAACTACCGCAATAAATATGAAATTAACAAATTAATTTAAATGCAAACTCATGGTGGAAACCAAAGCACACGACAAATACTACTTAGCTCAAGACTGTAAAACAAACTCACGGTAAAAGGCAGAGCTCGAAAAAGCTATTTACCTCAAGGCCACCAGTCAGCCAGCCAGCTAGCTAGCTAGCTACCTGAATAGCGGACTTAAGCTAACGGCCTTTAACTCAACCACACAGGACAAGATAAGTTATAAATAAAACACGTAATTCTTTTAACATAGGAACCACTATTAACTTTATGAAAGACAATATGTACCAGTGTTGATAATGTCATTAGCTGTATCAGCCCATGCTGTTGCTCGCTAACGGACATAGCTACGACATAGCCTACCAAGCTAACATGTGCATGCTAAATACAGATTAAAATTCATTAATAGTTCAAATAACTCACGGTTCGTTCGTTTGTGCACCAAAAGCTGTCCCAATGTGGTCTCCTCTCGTTGTCCAAGGTCCAAAGTGTCAAAAGCCAGTCCAAAGTCGAAAGCCAAATATCCAAAAGCCTCTCGTGAGATTCGTAAATGCCGCTCGGAAAGATCTGGAATATACGACTGGCCGATTGAAGACGCAACGTAGTGTATACTGTCTCACTATTAGCCAATCACAGCGCTTAAAGATGGACGAGAGCACGTCACAGATTCGACACGCCACAGACGTGTCCAGACACGAAAAATAACTAAACAGGAAAAAGAAACGCGGCGACAGGAAGTCCACAAAATAAAAGCGCTCTATATGTCGGATTTATATAAAATATGAAAGCAAAATCAAACATGACTTACACTGACATATTTAAAACAACAATACGTATTACTATGTTGCCATAGTTTACAAATGTATGCAGTGAATTAAGTAAGCCATGACAATGCCACGATTTTAGATCCTTATTGTAACTTCAGTGTACATTGTGTGATCAGCTCCAAACTTCCCACAGTTGATGAGAGTCCCACCCTGGACACGTCTGCACTGCAATATTGACTCACAATCAGAGCGCCACCTATTGGCGACATGAAATGTCATGTTTTTACACTCGTATGCGCTCCTCCTCATGTGTCAAATTTGGCCGGAAGAGCCTCCAGACGTTGCTCACGCTTCCTGTCGAAGATTGGGAGGACGCTTTGAATGCCGTTACCGCGCCGTTATGTCTCCATGTAAGAGGGAGCGACGTTTCCAGTGGGTCGCTACAGTCCCAGTGTTGTGGAACTTTGCACCCCAGTCGAGCATGATGACTTTAATCGTCTGATATGGTAATC
Organism: Chelidonichthys spinosus; assembly: GCA_029853015.1. Classification (NCBI taxonomy): domain Eukaryota; kingdom Metazoa; phylum Chordata; class Actinopteri; order Perciformes; family Triglidae; genus Chelidonichthys; species Chelidonichthys spinosus. The sequence continues at coordinate 11,975,758 of CM056837.1, forward strand.
GACATGAAAATTCAGACAAGGGACGACCAGCGACGTGGCATGTGGCCCGCCAGGCTGCCCTGCACTGGCAGGCGTTCGTAGCACTAACCGAGTTGGCTATGCAAGGGCCCATTCATCACTGCGCAGTTTTAATTGTAGTTGTTTTCAATGAAAACATAAGTCAATTAACAAATAAATTATAGTAAAATTAGAAATTAAATAGTTATTATTACTATTCATTTCTCAGTAATTTTAAATTATTTTTTCCCTTTTTTTAGAGTTTTAAACTTGAAATTTACAGTTTATTCCCTTAAATAACAGACACATATTTGTGAAATTACGATACATTTGTGAACGTATTTTAACAATAAATATATGTATTTCTAATGGGTTTTTTTGTAAAATAACAGAAATATTGTGTGTTTTCACAGTTACAATGATTTCATGTTATTTTACATTTGACATGTAAAATCACAGTCTCTTTTTGTAAATTGAATGGTATTTTAAAAATACAGAATAAATATGTAAAATAAACAGTAAAATTCTGTTATATTACAATTTTTTTTTACAGTGTACCTCGACCATAGGTGCCTGGATGAAGATGGGTGCATCCTGGGAGTCGTGCTCCGTGTTGTTTATGTTTTTACTCCTGGTGAAGTAGGAGTCCGGCTGATGCGGGTAGCGAGGGGGTGGTGTGGAGGATCGTGATCGCTGGTGGCCGAGCCCTCTCGCTCTGCCTCTGCCTATTGAGGCCGTCCGGTGGCCCGGTCCCTCTCTCCCCAATGCAGCCAAGTCGTCGATGGGATACAGCACTTGCCGAGGCTGTTGTGTGGGTTGGGCAGCTGCCTGGGCCTGTGGCTGGGCTGCATGGCGGTTGGGTGGTTGATCGACCAGCCTAGCTGGAGGAGCCGAGTCGAGGTCCAGGGTCGCATCTAGTTTAAGACATTGAGAAGAAGGAGGGGGGGGAGAGGTTGTTTTTTCCCTGCCTGCCTGTTGTCTCTTTTCCCTCAATTTGGCTTCCTGCAACCAGCTGTCGTAGGCAGCCCAATCAGCTTTGAAAAGCTCCCTTTTTCCACCCCTTCTGCTCTTCCTTTCCCTGTCATCTTTCTCCCTTTGCTTGAGGTTGCCTTTTAGAATTTCCAATTGCCTGAGACTAAAACTGCCTCTATCGGGAAAACCGCACTCAGTGACCCAAATTTCAAATTGATCGACGCAAGATTCACCGTAGTTTGTGATCATATACTGGAGGTTTGGGCTAAGAGCCAGGCCATTATCCCGTTTGCTTTGTGCTGACCCCATTTTCGCGTTTAATTTAGGCTTTCGTTAAAGTCGAACCGGTATGTCAATTGTTTGATTGATTTTGTTTTTTGTTCTTGAAAACAGTCCGTAGGCTGAGGTCAAAAACAAACGGCAACAAAACTTTTGAGGAAAGGGTTTTTTCCCTTTCTATTCTCTCTCTCCTCTCTCTCTCCCCTGCAGCGGAGGAAGGGAGGGCAGAGGGGGAGCGCTGTTGATGAGACCTTGGGATACCACAAGGTTCCTATTCACAGTTAATATTACTTATAATATATTTCTCCAATCTCCACCATACACACAGACATACAGGCAAAAGATAATTAGAGATGGAAAACGATGAAAAGGGCACAACAAGAAACACACACAAAAAATGACAACTAGGTCCTGGTCCTCGCAAGGCACCTACTTCACACAATGCAAGCTATAGGGTCCCGTCTAAAGAAAAAGCGCTTATCACCCATTTGTTGAACCGACTTAACCCGTCTGGGTGAATAACACTGGCAGAGGCCAAATCTGCCAGCTAACTCAGCTGTCCTACTGGCTCGAAGATAGGGATGTGCTTATACCACTGTCTTCCCTTCGATCCAAATACCAGGTGATACCAAGGCTGGTATCACCGATACTAATACCGACACTGATACTGTTGGATGTCCATGTGTATATGAAAATTACGACTTTTACAATGCATTAATATTTCCTGCAAAAGTGGACTTGGAATCGATATTTTGATGTGAAGACTGATTCTAAACAAAACACACTCCAAACTGAAAGTATCGATACTGGCGGACCGATATGCACATCCCCACTCGAAGACAACCAAAGAAAACGTTGCTGTAAATCCCTCCAAACGGAACTAGTCCGTGAGACAAACGTTTTTACCAAACCTTATACTTAACAGACTCGAACTGAAAAGAGCAGTTGATCAAGCTGCTGGCCGACCCTTGCACAGACTCGCACTGTACGTCAATAACAAGTGGACTCGAACCACTTGCAGAGGAGGGACTGGAACCCTCGTCTTTGGTACCACAACCAGACGTCAATAACAAGTGGACTCGAACCACCTGCAGAGGAGGGGAGCTGACAGACTCGAACTGTACCTCGACCCTCGTCTTTGGCCCACAATTTGAAAAGAAACTCACCGGAGAATATTGAAGAGATCCCTCCACCAGGTTCGCGGGCACCAACAGTGAGAGAGCACGCCCGATAGTTGGACGTCAGGCCCCCACGTCCCAGCTGGATTTTATGCCGAGGTTGGAGTAGGAGCGTCGCTCCACTGTGCACAGATTTCACCGTCAGTCCTGTCCGCACGCGCCTCTCACTCTTGGTGCCCACCCAGGGACGCCAATTGTTGTGGAAAAATGAATCTGCCCAATAAAGATCAACAACCAGGATCAGCTTTTTCTCCGAGGTTTATTCCACTAAGTATTCTCATCTGCAGAAGAAAGTACTGTTCACCCCTGCCTTCTGATGCAAAGGTTCAGAATCAGCAGGAACGACCCTGAGTCCAACAGCAATCTCCCTTTTAAGGAGGAGGAACCAAAGGACGGATCATGTCCTATCTTACAAAGACAAGATGTACAGGCAAGGTCAAGATTTACAGAACACAGGCGTCATAGTCCTGAAATTATCTTATGTCAATGTGGCACTCATGTTCATATCATCGACAAACAGGCATTCATTTTCGTCATAGCATAACAGTCAGAAAGGAGATGCGGATCGACGTCTGACCTGACAAATATTCTGATAATAAATTACAGACATCCAAAATTCCCATTACAATGTCAAGAATATGTATTTGTGTATTTCCCTGGATTAATTTTGCTGCCTTCTTGTGTCTCATGCGTACAGTAGTTGCTTTCTCAGATTTCTTTTGCAGATGCCAAGAGTTGCAAGTTGACATTGAGGTTGGCTTGGACTGAGCACTGAGTACTACAGTACTGGTATTTCTAACTGTTTCCATCATGGCTGCTCCAGGTCATTGGAAAAGGTGGAAATGTGTTTCTAGACTCAGAGTCTATGATTCCATTACATTTAACGTAGAATATCAGGCAGAAAGGGCTATTGCAAAGCTCCTGTATTTTCCAGTAAAATGTCTTTGGGTCCAAAGGCGATCATGATCATCATGTTTGAAGTAAGCTGGGATTTTTTTTCTTTTGTTGGCATATCCAATCATAGATTCATTACTCATTGCTTGTATGGGATTGATGTCATCTGGTGATATTGTTCCATACATTTGTGTAAACTGGAAAATTAAGTTAGGATAAATAAGATCAGAGCCTTGATTTTTAAATCTGATCTACTGGCAATGGAGCAATCCAGGGTTTGACTTATTCAACATACTTTTTTTTTTTCTTTTTTCTCTTCTTTCCTAAATCAATTATGCATCCTTAACTGGCTACAAGGCCAGACTGCTTGTTAGAGTGGATATTTTGCAGTTCAGCATTGATGCATAGTCTCTAATTATTGTAAAATATACTAATGTTCTGCCTTTTCTCTTTTTCTCCCCTCCTTCCTCTTCATTCTCTCCATTTCCGCTCTCTCTCTTACTATCTCCCTCTCCCTTCACTCTCCCTGCGTCTTCATATTGTTTCTCTTTCCGCAGAGAAGTGTGATGAAGCTCTTGCCTCTCCTCTCCCTCACACAGCCTTCACCAGCTCATCTGTCTTCTCCAACGGATATGCAGCCGGATATGCCAAGCTCAACAGGAGAGGAGGTAGAAACACACACACACACACACACACACACAAGATTGATGTACATACACCCATGCTGTAGGGAGAGGAGTAAATATATAATTCTGGTACATGTGCATACGTCCTTATGAATGATTTCACAGATGACACACTGAGAAGTTAATGTCCAGCCTTCGCAGAAGGACATGTTCTATAGTGCTGCACAGCTGCTCTTCCCCTCCCCCCCCACTCTTGCTTCTCTCTCTCTATCTCTCTCTCTCCCTCCCTCTTTCCTTTTTCTTCTTCTCTATCTTCCTCCCTTCCCTCTCTCAGCTCAGTCATTATCTCGGTAACTCAGACTGGAGCTCATTTCCACATCAGTCCACAGCAGCCAGAGATAGAACCAGACAATTACACCCCTCTATGTTTATACAATTAATAATTCATACTTTTCCATCTAATATAGTCACACCACAGCTGAGGCAACAGAGCTCTGAGCTGGCAAATAAACACAAGGTAATCTGGTGTGTTTAATCATACCAATAGAAATAGTGCTGAGAGAGGAGAGGCTCCTCCTTTAACAGTGACACCCACCTACAAGAGGCAAAGACAGGGGAGAAGAAGGAACGAAATAAAGGCCAACAAGTCAATGACAGCGTGTTTTCATGTATTTCCTCAAGGATGGAGGTCCCTCGGGAGTGTGTAATGCTTGAAGCATCCAGTTTTTTAACCTTTGTTGTTTTATGGACAAGCTACAGTAACTCAGTGTTAAATGCACTCACATAATGTCTAAGTACATCTAAATATGATCAAAGGAGCCTCTAAAGTTTCTTATTCATTCTGCGGTTTCTGTATGGAGTGAATAATCTTACTCAGTTCTCTCCCTCTTCCAAAACCTGTCACTTTCGGCTCGCAATTAGGAGCCCTACATGTTCTAGTGAGACTGAGTTCTAATACATCTCCCACTTTCAGTGATCCAAAGGCAATTACACGACAGTCAGACCCACCACTGTGATAAACTCTATCAGATGTTGACTTAAGTGTCCCGAAGTGGATACATTCGGCACTGAGATAAGTGTCAAAATAGCACAGGGAATGAGGGGAAAAGTATGAAGTTTCATCTCATCCTCTATGTCTCCGTGTCCTCTGGAGAATGACACCGTGTTTTTATGATGAGGTCAACACTTTATTAGCATACGAGGTATGACAAGGGGAGAATATAAAATCAGAGAAGTTCCACAGGAAGGGACCACGAGGTTACGTCCTAATAAAAACTTTGAAACGTGACCTATGATCAACTTATCTTTTCCTCCAACAAATCTCGTTTCGTCTGCTGTGAGGGAAGACGCTGCTCAAAATTGAAATCAGCGTTGTTACTTCTTGTCCGTTTCTCACACTGAATGCAAAAATGCGTCAATACAAAACAGTTACGCAGATGTCATGGAGCGTGAAAACACAGCTAAGAACAAGCGAATGGCCAATCATACAGATGAACACATGTACACGCTCGCAGACAAATGAAAAAGTACTCTTGCAGGAACACAATCACCTCAAAACACTTGCAATGACGAGAATAGGACTGCACCACACGCTTGCTCACATATACATTCACGCCCGCACAGTCATAGTAGAAGGAGGGAACCCTCCAAGCAGCTACATTTGGCAGCCAAATGTGCCATCGGTGGCATGAGTGTGTGCTGATAAGCCAATGTACTCCAATCTCCCAGTGCTAAGGAACAGGGGAGGCACAAAATCAATGGGACACACCACTCATATTAAGCTTGTGTTGTGAATGCTGACAGCTATTAGAGTTTTAGGCTATGGGCTTGTGTGTGTGTGTGTGTGTGTGTGTGTGTATGTGTGTGTGTGTGTGTGTGTGTGTGTGTGTGTGTGTGTGTGTGTGTGTGTGTGTGTGTGTGTGTGTTGAGATATTCAATTCTGTGTATGTGTTCATGAAAGAGAGAGAGAAAAGGCCGTAAAGCTTTAAGGCACAAACTTTGTCTCACACACAAGCGGTGCTCTACATCCATGTGTTTGTGTTTGATGTGAGAAAGTGTGTGCTTTTAAGAGAGTATATATATATATATATATATATGTGTGTATGTGTCTGTATGAATACCTATATACAAGGAAAGAGCTTGGTGGCCATTGCTTCATTTATGTGTTCATTCGGAAGCCAAACACTCTTTGCTAATATCATCATAATGCTAAATGCCTTTTGTCTTTGAATCGAAAACAAAATCACTCACAAGTTGCAACTGCTACATGTTAACTGTACACTTACATCATGGCATCTCATTTGAGACCAGCTCATTTGGATTGTCAGTTTTTTGTGTTGCATTATTGCATAAACTATAGTTATTATTGTAGGAGGACGATTTCTGCCTCTGGGTTTTGAAGACGGAATAGAGTGATAAAGACTCTGACACTCTCTCTCCATCTGTTGATATCTATCCTTCTCAGTCTCCCCTTGTTCCCTCTGTTGGCTTCCATCTCTTCTTTTTCCACATCCCCATCCTTCCATTCACCGCTCTTTCTGTCTCCACTTCCTCCATTAATCCACTTCCTCTACTCTTCCTTAAATGTACATCAACACACGCCCTCACTCTCTCTCTCTCTCCTTAGTTCTGGTTCATGTATGAGAAAGTGTGAGAAGTGTCAGGCAGAAGGAAAGTTGGGCCCAGTCTCAAAACCCTTTGTTGTTTTTGCACAGAGCGAGGAGGAAGAGTGAGTGAGAGATAGCAAGAAACAGAGAGAGCGAGAGAGATGGGCAATGAGAGAAAAGAGATGGCACCAAATTAAATGTTGAGGATATTTTCCTTCACAACCTCACTGGATAACATTATTTGAACATGGGTCACAGGACATGTTTAATATTGATATTAGCATTTGTTTGATATAATATGAAGGAAACTTGAATATATCGATATCATTTGCCCTGTGGATGCAGCTTAAGGCACTTGTACGGCATATGCCCATTCATGCCCATATTTCTGCACAGTGCAGACATAGCCAAGCATGAGATTGGTGCTCGAATCACAAACACGTGGCCACTGATGTTTTCCATTTTGTTTTCCCCTCTCTCTTTATCCATCTCCCTTTGTATTTCTGTCTCCTTTTGCTCTGTCTGGTCTCTCCCTAACCCTCCATCACACGCCTGTCTCCTCTTTCTTCCTCTCCATCTCATTTTCCCTCTATGCACCTTCTATTCTCTACTGTATATTCTCAATCCCACAATCCATTTCCCCAGCCTGCCCCCTCTCCCTTCACAGACCTCATTATCAATTTGTTTCTTCTTCATACCCATTTCCACATACACTCTTTTCAAAGTTTTTCCCCAAGTCTTAAAAAGTTGCCCTGTATCCCTCCTTATTCAGACGGAGACTGTCATAATACTGCAGTACAACTGTGCTCTGACTCGCTGCACAATTAACCGGCTTGCTCCGCCCTTTTCATGCATTGCTCTTCACTCTCTGTCTTCTGGCAAAGTTGTTTGATGTCTGTAGTCGTCGCAGTCATCCATCGATAATGGTGGTCCGCTCCTAATTAAATTACTCTGTCTTCATCTGCTCCCTTTGCGCCGTGACAGAAAGATGAAGTACTAGCAGAGGGCTAACCAGCTGTTTTCTCTCATCCCCCACCCCCTTCTTAATTAATGAAGATGTTATACTTTCTGTTAATGTGGCTGCGGTTAAGGAAAGCAACAACTTTGATAAACATACACTCTCACATGTTCTCCCGGGTGCTGGGACACACAAACATGAAGGCGATGCGCCATGAGGCACCCGGATGTGCAGGAATAAATATAAATGTGTACGCACCCACACACTCTCCCACACTGACAGTAACACGGAGGAGATGTTCTCTTGTTTGATTCTCAGCTTTGTTGCTGTCACTTTTGTCTGTGTGTCATGCCTGTCACCGGCTGCTCGTTACTCGAAACCCCAAATCACACTGTCTCCATTAGTCACTCTCAGAAATCATGTCTTTCCCCTTTATGTTTTAAAAAAAAAATCTCCCTTTTTGCTCTTACTCATTTTCACTTATTCTTTTGTTCCCGTTCCTTTTCTCAATTGCTCACTTGCTCTTTCTGTCTTTCTCCACCGTTCACTCTTTCCCTCTCGTCTGATTCATTTGCCAACATCAGTACCCAGTCTTGAAGTTGAATTAAACCTCCAATTACCTATTTCCTTGCTGGGCTGGGATAGTTAAAATCTTCTGTATCACTATCACATACACAGATGTACGACGGTTGGCTCTTAATATTCCAATAATTTACAAGATTAAAGTGATAAATTTAGGAGAAAAAAATGAATATTCTTGGAGATTAAAGTTGTAAATTTGTGAAGAAATTCCTCAAGATTATAGTCACAAGTTTGGGCGAAAGAAACGTTTTTGCAAGTTTCGACCGTCCTCATCAGACTGACGATCGAGCCAGCCGTCATATGTGATGACTACATACTGACATGTATGGTGAATGCATTCAGGTGGCCTACATCAAGCCACCGGGGAGAGCTAGCAATGGACTTGGTTGGTTGAAAGGTTACACATCCGGTTTTCAAAATATGATGTTAACAAAGCGTATTTCCAAAATACATATGGAAAAAAAGATTAATTGGCTAATTTTCACAAAAGGTACAAAATATGGTAGCTGTGTCTAGGGTTGCAAAATTCCGGGAATTTTTTAAGTTGGAAACTTTCCATGGGAATTAACGGGAATATATGGGAATTAACGGGAATTAACGGTAATAAATAAGAAATTTACAGAATTGAAGGTTGGCCCTTAACAGGGAACTTAAATATAGTTGGGGGAAATATATTGTAGCATAGTCTTTGGCTAAAACAACCAGATTTAATGCAAGTACACTCCTCAATCACATGCACACAGCACACTGCTTACTGCAGGGCTATTGAGGCCACGCCCCCTACAGGCACTGTGCATTCCTCCATCACATGCACAGGTGATTTCTTGAAGCCTGGAGGCCACACATTTGAGCTCAAAGCACAAGACTATTGAAGCCACACATTTGAGCCCACAGACTATATAAAGTCAAGTAAGTTTTGATAATATTATGGGGTAAATATATTTGATCTATAATGGTATTAATGTTTAACTTGCAAATATTAAATAAAAATGTATTAATACAGTAGCTAGCTAGCTGGTAAGTTAGGTGCTAAATGAAAGCTATTTTTCATTTCATTGACCATTTAAGAGGCTAGCTTATTATGGTGGTAGCTACCTCAAATTTGATGCTGTTTTTTCTGACTCCAGCAAGACGGTTTTCTGTAACCATACAAGAATTTATACATCAATTGTCAAATATTTTGAAGACCATTCCAGTTGTTAATTCCCATAAATTCCCAATAATTCCCATAAATTCCCATAATTCCCATGGAAAGTTTCCAATTTGGAATATTTCCAAAATTCCCCAGCTTAACTTCCCATGGAAAGTTTCCGGAAAGTTTCCGGAAATTTACCGGAAATTTTCCACCCCTTTGCAACCCTAGCTGTGTCCCATATGAATTAAAAATAACAAACATTGTGAGGGCAAATGTCTTCACTCTAGATGTGTGGGTTGCTAGGGAAAGAAATTGAATACATTAGTATTCTTAGTCTTATTAGTAGTCTTAGAGAATTCCTGAAATTACTTAATAATCTCAAAGTTTCCATTATATTTACCACTTTCATTTTAGAGAATATCAGATTTTTATTCTCCTAAATTTATGACTTTAATCTTAGATTTTCACAGTTATTTCATGGAATATTACCACACTCCCCTTAGCTCTTTAACCCTACATTAGCAGTAAAACGCTGTCCTACAGACCCTCACACTCCAGTTCACATTTGTGTTCACATTGTAACTTTCTCTGGATTATATGAACAATACTGTTATTAAAAAAAAAACAACAGCAACAGGAGGGAGTGGACATAATAGCCTGTAAGACAGGTGTCTCAAACTGATCCAGTAAAGGGCCGCTGTGGCTGCAGGTTTTCATTCCAACCAAGCAAGAACACACCTGACTCGACTTATTCACCTACATGATTTGCCTTCACACCTTGATTGGTTGGATCAGGTGTGTTCTTGCTTGGTTGGAATGAAAACCTGCAGCCACAGCGGCCCTTTACTGGATCAGCTTGAGACACCTGCTGTAAGAGATGAACAAAGATGGGAAAAGTTGACAGTTGACACAGTGGACGACTGATTCAAATTCAAAATAACCAAAGGAAGCTTTCATACCTTTGCTTGTGGTCTGGTCAAATGACTGATAGCTGAGGGTTCCTTGACCAGGGTGGACTGAGATGTGTGAGATATGACACAGAACAATGCAGTAGCTGACAGTGTCAACAGGCAGATGTGTTTTTGGCTCACACAGGGCACTTCCTGACTTGTCTCTGTTGTCTTCCCCTGCCTCTGCTCAGTCAGCACATTGTGTTGCTACATCCCCCCGAATTGCCAATTTGTAATGGCTTTTACTGTATGTTGAGTGTTATTGGTTTTGGTGTGGAATGAGCAACAACTAGTTTTGTGTGGTCCCTTTATTTACACCCCAACATAACCTGTTTCACCTGTGTGTGTGTGTGTGTGTGTGTGTGTGTGTATAGACAGATACATTTATATGCATTATCAGTACTGATATCAGTAGATTCCACTCTAACACACGCTCCAACTGTGTTACAACTGCGGGTTTATCTGTGTCATCGCACATTCCCTAAACCTTGTTTTGCAAGAGAAAACTCCAGTCACATATTCGTCCCTGGTTGGCTCCTGTTATCTCAGAAGGAGCCTCTCTGTGTGAATTCCATTTGGCCAGTACTGACCTGTGAAGGGCGGCGCACAGGGCCATTTTCAACAAGGTGGCTTTCAGGTAGCAGATTAATTTCTCACATGCTGCTTGTTAAAAGTGCTGTGCTGTGTTAAATTTGGTGTAATATAGACATATGATATGTTCAATATTAATACACTAAACAAGCAAACAGCACCATGTGCAGCAGCGGGGCTCCTCAGACTGAGTAGAGCGTGTCCTTTGCTGCGGCCCTTTACAGACCACGGGTCATTGACTGCAGCAGGGAAGTCCAGCTAACTGCAATAATTCCATTTTTCTGGGCGTTTCAGGAGGGAAGAAATTCTTTGAGACATAAGTCAACATGTCACAGAAGTCGCACAACTGTTTTTACAACAAAAGTTGAACGATCCAACGATCTTATATTGGGAGCCCTCAGAATCAAACCATCCATTTTATTGCAGCTCACCACCGGTCGCTCTTCGCCATTGCTTGCTGTATTTCAGGGGTTACAAGCAAACTCTTCCTCACTTCCCTGGAGTCAACGAGCTGTGAACCGTTCTCGACGGCTGATAAATGGAAATTCTAGGTACTCCTGACTAATAGGCTGCCCTAACTTTAACCGTTGCTCTGGGCCATGTGTTGTAACGTTAACAGTTCCAAACAACGCTGCAAGCTCCACTCGTGGGAGCCAAGCAACGGGCACACAGCTTCGCACGGCCACGTCGTGGAACAAGCACTGCAGTAGTGTTAAAAAAACACACAAATTAATGCTCTACTTGTCTGTTATCCAACAAGCAATTTCATTTCAGCAGCACGTTCAAAATGTTGTCAGCTTTAATGGAGAAAGATCTAGGTGGCGGTGCTCCTCTAGTTGTCCTCCAGCCGGTTTTGCGTTTGATGCTTTATCCTCTCCGTCTTTGTCCTGAATTAAAGTATTCTCTGTCCTTTGTCCTGAGCTCTATCTGATCTCTTCTCCATGACTTGCCTTTCTCCTTTTCTTCATCTCCTCCTCAAAAATGTGTTTTCTTTGACCTCCTCTGCTCCCCTGTTCTGTGTATCCTCCTCCTCTCCTCCCCGAACATCTGTGTGTGTGACAGGCGAGAGAACGTTGACAGTCCCCGGATGCTCCTCCCACTTTACCCTCTTTTTCCCACTCTGTTGCTCCCGTTCACGAACACTCGCTCTCTCACCTCCCGATCCCCCCACCACATCTCCACCTCCATCTCCACTTTATTCTGTCAAACTCTTCTCGCTCTCCCTTTTACCCATGAGGCTTTCACCTCTCACTTCACCTCTGTTCTTTTTTTTTATATCACTCACCCTACTCCTAACCTCTGTCAAGCTGCCCCTCCTCCTCTCTCATCTGTTCTTCTTTTCCCAGCCCAGTCCCTCCTGTCCAATCTATGACAGCATTTGCTCATCTCACTTCTCGGATCCCTTCTTTTTGTGTGTCCCTTTGTTCCTCCCCTGACCTCCAACACTTGAACTCTCCAGCCCTCCCATTGCTCCGGCTTTCCAGAATGCTTGCCATCACTTTCACGATCGCTTGAACCTTTACGTCTCTGGACTTTTCAATCAATCTTTCTCTCTGTCATCCCCATCTGGTACTTCTGGTAACCCTGTGACCCTAACGCACCTTCTACTGCATCCATCCCCTTTAACTCCGTTTCCCCAACCATCATCCTGTCCTTTCCTTCACCCTTTTACCGCATGTTCAGACCGACAGGAGCCCTTGAGCCCAAAAACACAGTGGTGAGGCTGCGAGGTCAGGCAGAGTTGTTCATCAAACAAAGTTGTCTCCGGCCAACACAATGCAACATCACCTAGCATATTCATCAAGTAGTGTGTATTATTTTGCATGTTGCATAATGAACATTAGTAATTCTAATGTTTAGTTTGGGATTGTCAAGACGGAAGATTGTAAAATCCTCTCTGGTAATATGTTAAAGGACCATACTCATCTAGGCTTCTCTCCATTAGCAGAGATTTCCCCTGTGTGCATCTGTGTCTGCAGTGTATCCTTTAGTAGAGCTCAGCCTACCTGTGTTAACCTCCACTCACTGCCACTCATGTAGAAACGGTGTGTAAAAACACTCTATGAGACTGTTAATTCACTGGGTATAGGTAATTCAACTCGTATTACTCTAATAAAAGCCATTAAGATGTGAGCATTGATATTAAATCGCCTCTGTGTGCGAAGCTAGAAGGTGCTGGGTGCGCTTGTTATTAATGTCTGGCTGCTTCCAGTTTACGTAAGTGGCCCGGGTGGTGCTAGCGGGTAATCCAGTTCAAGAGAGTCTCATTTTGGTGTATGCTGACCTCAATAACAAGCACGCTCTCTCGGCACAAGGAACGCATGTTCCCTTGGCTGCATCCCATTGGTCAAAAGTTCTCTGGCTGGTGATTGGATTTTTGGCTGCCTCTGTCAGACAGATTAGGATTTTTATAAAGAAATACAAACTGTTTCTTTCCCCTGTATCGTGTAAGTATGATGGATAACCCCAGACTTTTATCCAACATTGACGTTAAAGTGTGGGCATAGATTAACTATGCGAGACTACTCGGTGACAACGGTAGATCATTTAAGTTGCACTTTAACAGCGTGAATGATTTTTATTGTGACGGTGGGGGACGGAGGAAGAGGTCAGCCTCTCCTGGATGAAGAAATACAAGTTCTATCTTACCTGTTATTTGACTTCAAGTCATCAGTGTTTGAGGACACACATCTAGGCTTAACTTTCATCTGAACGTTTAGCAGCAAACTTTCCATTACAATGCACCACTGTATTGAGGAGTCTGTAGTAATGGCCCCACACATTGCAAATGTATTCTAACTGCTCCTCTCTCACTTTCTTATATCGTCCTGAACTCTTCCCATACCTTTTCTAATCTTTCCTTTCTCTTCCATGTCATTGAAACCTTAAGTTTCTCATTCTTTTCCCTCCACTCTTTCATCCTCCCCTCGTCACTTTCAGCCTCATCTATCACCTTCTTTACCATAACTATATTGCTCCGTTTCTTGCCCCCCCCCCCTCCCATCCCATCCCATCCTCATACTATCTACCAAAGCCATAAAAACCTCTCTCATCACTCTCCGGTCTCCTGACCTCATCCATCTCTGTTCCTCACCCTCGTTTCCATCTTTCTGCCTCCTCCCTTCGCTTGTCACCCATTCAACACACACCTTCTCCTCATCCTTTTTGACACCACATTGTTCAGAGCATCGCACTGCTTTGGTCATTGTCCACTCGGCTTGCTTTCTTCATCTTTATTTTCTCTTTACTATCTGTTTATGATCACTATCCCCCACCAAAGCCCAATGCTTTACCCTCCATCCCCTGCCCCCTTTTGATAGTGTTTTATCCCCCCAAAGGAACGGCTTTGCTGCACGGGTTTTTTGAGGTATTGACGTTTCCACTGATATGGGCCTGGTTATCTGTCAAGGCCGGGGCTGGAGTGTAATGGCTCTGTAATTGGATAAGATATAGGATTTTTGCCGGCGGTGAGAGGGGGGCAAACTGCCTCACCCTCTATTTTATCATATGACTATCATCTCCCAATGCCTCCTCCACTACGCTTGGTGCTCCTCTCCCACTCTCTTGTACTTTCTTGGTCTTCCTATCTCCCTTCTCTCACTTTGTCCCCACGGTTCTGTTTGCCGTCTCTCACTGTCATTTTTTTCCCACTTGTAAATCACTCGTTCTCCTTCACTTGTGCTTTCAGCCCTTCACTTTCTTATCTGTATTTGTGTCCTCTCTAAAAAAAATCCATCACAGAGAATCAAAGAAGACGGCCGTGACATGGCCAGTTCGCAGTCCATCCACCACCCACTCTTCCCGATAATCATTTCACAGTCGCAGTCTGTCACAGGCTCGGCAGCTTGTTGCACTGAGATATTTTCCGTGTGTGTGTGTGTGTGTGTATGCACACGCGTTTTTCTTGTGTTTCTCACGCCGGGTTGACCTGCTCTTACTGCAGCCCCTATACCTTATTGGCATCAATCCTTCGTTGTTTTTCTCTAACTTTCTCATGGCAGACGAAATTACAACACAATCATCTATTCCACAGTCAACACTGTAACCAAGGACAAAAATAACATTGCTCTATAATAATGCTTAGTAAATATTTTTCATAGAAATATTTCACCTTGCTTTTCCACCTTTAGTGCACCTACCCTGTATGGGAGACCATAACCATTCAACTTGGAAGCTTTGTATGTACATTTGGCAATCTAAGCTATGTGTGAAATTGCAGAGGTGGTTAACTTATTTCAACCTCAGCATTTAAAGTTTTTTTTCTCAGATTTGTATTGTCAATTTTGGAGATTTATATATAAATATAAAATATTCACGTTGCAGCAAAGTGAAATATCACATTAATCTGCACTCAAGGATATTGAACCAGAGCTTAGCTGGAAATAAGCTTCCCATGTAACTGTCGGTACAAGGTGGCTTCTCTTTGTGCTCAACAGTATTTGCATTTTCACTTTTGCATATCTACAGAATGTATCATACAAAATCATCATTAATGTTACCTAAATTCTGATGGTGCAATTATTTTTAGTCCGTTGTATCTCTGAGCTGTAACTATACTTACCTGTTATGTGGTTGACAGTGGACTCTCCACCATATAAACTGTCATGTTATGTCTTGCATATCAATATTAACAATGGAGTCTATCCTGAAATGCCACACATACTAATGCCATTTATCTCAAAGTCGTGGAGTGAGTTGAATGGTGGCGATATATATACTGAACAAGTGTTTATATCCCCGTGCTTGTCTTGAAGCAAATGTCTGGGCTGCGCTCTGCTGGACATTTGACTATTAATTATAGGAAGGCCTACAACGCACTGCTGTAACTCCACATTCTCTTTGTAAAATGTCATTATGGTGGAACCATGCTGCTCCTCTGCAGGCTTTGGCCTCAAGAGGAACAGTAGCAACTCAGCCTGCGTGTGCAACAGGCTGAAGAAAAACAATCCTGTTCTTTCCAATTGTATTTATAATTTAAATACAACAGGGGCTACTTGACAGTTACAGACAGTCGGATACTATTAAGGACATATAAGACATCTGAAGACAACTTTAACATAACACTCATGATGTCACTGACTCCACAGGTGCTGGTGGATGGTCACCTCTGGACAGCGACCATTACCAGTGGCTCCAGGTGGACCTGGGTTCCAGAAAGCAGGTGAGCGCCATAGCAACGCAGGGCCGCTACAGCAGCTCTGATTGGACGACGCGGTACCGTCTCCTCTACAGCGACACGGGAAGGAACTGGAAGCCGTATCATCAAGACGGCAACATCTGGGTGAGTGACCAAGGAATGTGTGTGTATGTGCTGATTTGTGTGTGTGTGCCTGGTCACAGGTTATCAGATAAGAGCTCTATAGGTCTATATAGCGATGAAGTAATCACTCAACAAGGGACTGATCAGAAGGTCAATAGTTTTAATATGATACCAGAGGAAATTAAATGACACTCCGCAAAAAAAAGTCATTACCATTCAAATGTGAAGGCCTCCTCTTCACCCCCACTTAACCCAGAGCAGAAAACCTTGTGTGGGAGAGCCACAGCATGGTGCACATAAATATTCATAAATTAATTAGCTCAGATTTGACCAAATGCAATGTCTCCACCACAGACCTTACTCACTCATTGATGGGCTTCTAGATGGGAAAATGCATGTGGAAAGGAGCCATTAGGCCTTTATTTCTTGACATTGTCGTGACCTCTCTGTGGCTATGCTGGCTACTGTGCATCTCGTATTCCAAACAAACAGACCTCCATCACCGCACTTAGCAAGCACTTGAGAGGGGCATATGACACTCGGTGCTCATTAGCTAATGAGTTAAAGGCCCACACTATTCTCCGCTGTTGTATGGCAGAGGGCTACAGGTGATAACAGATGGGCTTTCAGCAAGAGGAGAAGTGAAGAATAGCCCTGTCATGGATAACGTTGTTATAGAAAATGAGTCGGCATAGATTTCAAGGCTGAAAATAAAGGGGAGGGCAGCATGCATGTCCTTTACTTAAAAGGTATAATGCTTCTTTAACAAGTATGAGGAGATCCGACATGCGAAGAATCAAGTTTATCACTTGTGGTTGTGTGTTTTCATACATGTGTGCATTTTGTTCTTCGAGAATTGAGCTGCATTCGGCCTCATATAGCCGCATCATTATTCTCTCTTTTAGTACTGTTAGGACTAGATGCGCTGACAATTATGGATCGTTTACAGTTAAAAAGTAAATTAAGCTGTTGTTTTGTGTGTGCTGCATCGTAATTGTTTGCCGATTATTATTTATTCAGGAGTGTTTTCCTTCTGCCATTAACCCTGATTCATTGCCTCTAATATTTTTGCAAATACTCCAAAACACATTCATCTTCGGTGTGTTTGTAACTATAGCCGACTATATTTTTTTTAGTTTTGCCTGGATGTATGACATATATATTACTTTTTAATTTATTACCAGCATAATTCAAAATATTGCTTATGTAAACAAATACAGAGCCAATAATTTTGAGCTGGGCACACACCATCAATAACCCCCAGTGCAGTAAGAAGCAAACCTGCAACCATTTGTTTCTCTCTGTCTCTTGTCTTATTTAGAGGGGGGTTCTGGGATGGCAGCGATCTACATGGGTGCACACACACACACACACACACAAACACACACACACAGGGTTCTACTGCTGCTAAAGATCATGATTATACTTTTTTGTAAATGCATCTGTTTGTGTGTAAATGAGCTAACAGTGCTATTGATCAAAGGGTGGTAGGGCGCTAAAGCCATCTTAATGTGTCACACACACACCACACACACACACACACACACACACACACACACACACTGCTCCCATCAGGTCCTGTTTCAGCCCATTCAATCACATTCAGGCTCAATCCCATTCACCACTGGATGAGGTTCACACAGCGATCCCCAGAGAGAAAACCACCTGTCCTGCAGTCTTATGCATGAAGGTTCTATTCAGGCACATTTTGCTACCAATCACGGCCTGCCGTTACTCCACACTGATGGCTTAACTCTTCACTGCCACCTGCAACTTCCAGGCAAGGCAACAGTGTTGTTGCTTCCTGAATTGTTGAGGCTGTGAGTCACTGGGGAGGGAAGCTGGTCAGGGGCTAGCATCCATCCATCCATCCATTGTCTACCGCTTATCCTGTATTCAGGGTCACGGGGGGGCTGGAGCCAATCCCAGCTGTCATTGGGCGAAGGCAGGGTAAATCCTGGACAGGACGCCAGTCTATCACAGGGCTTGCATCGTTTTGGTGAAAAATAATGTTTGAATACCTCTCTAAAGTACTACTGAGAAGGAACAATGACATTGATGAATTACTGTGATAATTAAAACTGGTCAAACAGAGGAAAATGCATAAGAGACTGTCAATACTCACAAACTTGATTCAGTGACACAATGATCATGCACTCATTGGCTGCAATGGAAGGTTAATGGATTTGTGCATGAATAAAATGTTGAGCTCCTATTTATCGTTTACAGTTAATAAACAGTCTAGTTTTAAACCACTTGCTTCCTATGTTGATTAGCAGGTCTATATTGTTTTACCGGGATGCACATACACACACCAGCACTTACGTGATCCACAGTCCTACTACAGGAGTTAACAGTAGCTGGCAGAAAAGTACTTTAAAAAGGTACTAATATACAAAAAGAGCAGATGCAAATGCATTTAATATATTTATCAGTAAAAATCATGTTTATTTGTTTAACTTTACATGGTGCTTATTTGTACTATGGCAAAGATGGAAATTGGAAAAAATAAGGAATGATTGACTCATGAAACCGCCCCTCATAAAATTGTGGCACTTGCAAATCTACAAAACCAGCATTAGAAATGAGAAGTACTCACTATAACTAGTCTAGTATTCATTTGTATGTCTAAATTTTATGTTTGGAAACTTTGATTATCTTTTCTTTTGTCAGTTTGAGACATCGATTCCACGGTAACAGCATCACGATTTAATTTGTGTCGTTGCAGGAACATTAAAAGCACAGAAAAACACAAGTA
This sequence comes from Chelidonichthys spinosus, assembly GCA_029853015.1. Classification (NCBI taxonomy): domain Eukaryota; kingdom Metazoa; phylum Chordata; class Actinopteri; order Perciformes; family Triglidae; genus Chelidonichthys; species Chelidonichthys spinosus. The sequence continues at coordinate 11,994,544 of CM056837.1, forward strand.
TGTCTGCTTGCATATTAAAATGCAATTTACTCAACAAAATAACAAACAGTTGAAGTCATTTTCTTCCAGCACACCTGTTTCTAACTCGTGTTCAGATAATACCAGTAGGCCCTGTCAGAACGTTTATTAATGTGGGTGAGAAGTTTCTGTAATACACCAGGTCAGTTGACAGTTATGTATGTATCCAATAAACTCTGTGTTGCAAATCTTAAACCCATATAGGATCAAACTGGGACATATTAGTAATAATTTGTCACTGTACCAATGAATATGCTGTATGTGATTTTTGGTCTTATGTTTGCCTCTATGAACAACAAAGCAATATTCTCAACTGGAAGGGGGCGATTTGTTAAAACTAGCTCACTTATAAAGTAGGAATGTGCAATAATTATCAAAATTGGTGTTTTATGATCAGATAAAACTGAGAAAATGGCTGTAGATTCCCCTTTAACTCTAGGTATCCTATGGCAACCAGTGGCTTCCAGACTGCTCCCAGGCCTTTTTATGTCTAGTCTCCACATGGCTGATTACTGTGGATTTTTTTATTCCCTGAGTTTGGAGACCTCTGTTTGATGGTCTTGGGAGACAAGCCTGCAAAGAATTTGATACAACTTGTCGTCCAATGTGTGTTTAGACATGTCCTTGTACCGTAGTATTTATTTAGTAGAGAACAACCTCTGGTTTTCACTTTCAAAAATTTCATCCATCCATCCATCCATTTTCTTCCGCTTATCCGGTACCGGGTCGCGGGGGCAGCTGCCTGAGCAGGGACGCCCAGACTTCCCTCTCCCCGGACACTTCCCCCAGCTCCTCCGGGAGGACCCCAAGGCGTTCCCAGGCCAGCCGGGTGACATAGTCACTCCAGCGTGTCCTGGGTCTTCCTCGGGGTCTCCTCCCGGTGGGGCATGCCTGGAACACCTCCCGAGGGAGGTGTTCCAGGGGGCATCCGATGCAGATGCCCGAGCCACCTCAACTGGCTCCTCTCGATGTGGAGGAGCAGCGGCTCTACTCCGAGCTCCCCCCGTGTGACGGAGCTCCTCACCCTATCTCTAAGGGAGCGCCCCGCCACCCTGCGGAGGAAGCTCATTTTGGCCGCTTGTATCCGGGATCTTATTCTTTCGGTCATGACCCAAAGTTCATGACCATAGGTGAGGGTAGGAACGTAGATTGACCGGTAAACCGAGAGCTTCGCCTTTCGGCTTAGCTCTCTCTTTACCACGACGGACCGATACAGCGACCGCATTACTGCTGCCGCTGCACTGATCCGCCTGTCAATCTCGCGTTCCATCCTTCCCTCACTCGTGAACAAGACCCCAAGATACTTAAACTCCTCCACATGAGGCAGGAACTCCCCCCCGACCTGGAGGGAGCAAGCCACCTTTTTCCGGTCGAGAACCATGGCCTCGGATTTGGAGGTGCTAATCCTCATCCCGGCTGCTTCACACTCGGCTGCAAACCGCCCCAGGACATGCTGGAGGTCCTGGCTCGAAGGAGCCAACAGGACCACATCGTCCGCAAAAAGCAGGGATGAAATCCAGTGGCTCCTGAACCAGATCCCCTCCGGCCCAAAATTTCAATTTTATTTATTTATCTGTGATGTTTAACAGCCACTTCTGCGAAAGGAAAGCAACACAAATAATGAAAGTGCAGTGCTGATTTTTTGAACATTTGATTTTCCCAGTTGTGAAATGTAAATCTTCCTTTGTGTTTTTGCATCTGATTAAATCAGAAATCAAGTGCCTCATGCATTTCCATTTAGGCTTTTGGCAGACACTTTTATCTGGAAGGCTTACATTAGAAGGCAAGTAAGTGTACATCAGTGCAGGAAAATGGTTAGTGTAAAAAGAAAGATAAAAAAGAGAGCTCATATTCTGTTTATATTAAAGTATAAAGAAAGGTTATATACGAAGATGCAAGTACTGGTATGGAATGTGAACAAGTCTTTGGCTGCAGACTTCAGAGACTAAGATCAAAAGAAAATATGATTTAAAGAATCTGCATATTATATCTATATACTCTTTATATAAATATATGACATAAACACAGACTAGCTTCACTTATAATTAGTCTGTCATGGACAATTTCCTTTTCACTGTGAAATAAAAGGTTTGTGTGTGTGGGAGAGAAAATGAAGAGTTGGTATAGAGTATAGGAGACGGGGAGATGTTATGAAAAGAGTAATATTTAACCAATCGCTCTGCTCTGATTATGGCTGCACAATCGAGCAACAACCACGCTCAATGCCACTGTTGCTAAGAATTTTTTTTTTAATAATTATCGTCTTTTTTTTGACATATCTGGAAATGATTTCAAAGAGCCCAATATCCCACCCAAACCTAGTGCTCTAAGTGGTGCTTCAAATCAATGACACTAATTGCTTTTGCCAAGAGAAAAGAACAGCCATTTTTGTTCCGTCAAAGTATATTTAAATGTCTAATTTCTCCCAGATTGTTAATTGCTCTTAAGATAAGCATTCATTACTAAATGTTTCTGTAAAGGCGCACGCTACATACCAGTATGCATTTATCTGAAGTCATGCCAGAGGTTTCCCAGACAGTAATGAGTGAAGTCGAACAGGGAGACGATCCCTATCCACAACCCAAAGAGCAACTAGTACCAGCTGACAGGACAGACTGGGGAGGGGTTCAAAGGAGATTATTTACGTCAGGGGAAATTACTTGCATTCATTTGATATTAATGCCAGATCTTTATGAAGTTGAGCATTCTGTTTGATGCGTATATTAATAGATATTATCCTATTGTTTTGATTCTGGCTCATATTGACCTTGCATATAAATTGCTTAAAGAGGCACAAAAGCACACACACATTCACTGGTCAGCTGCAGTTGCCGTGACAATTATAGACGAATGATTTCATTTTTAATTAATGTCCCAAATATTTGAATTTAATCAGAACACAGAAGAACGCATTGCTCGCAGTCATGAATCCGACTTTCATGGCTTTTTTTCTTCTTCTTCTTCTTTTTTTTTTCATCTACATTGATATGAAGTCTCATCTAACTTCCAGCTCCATATCTTCATCCGTCGCAGTGACTTCACAAGACTGGATCGTCAGCCTCTTTAATGTCACTTCCCTTCATTCCAGATAAGAGTTGTATGGAAATTAAAAATAGCTTGCGTGTGAATAAAGAGGATGATTGAAATAGATAGAGGGGACAATTCCCAGTGTGCCATGGAAGTCTCCTGTGGTACAACTTGAGTGGCTGCCATGAAAATGTAATAGCACTGACGTGAACATGAACATTTGACTTTGTGTGACTAGACATGTTCCTGAAAAGTTGAATCAATGAACACTGTATTGTACCTTACACAGTATTATTATTATTATTATTATTATTATTATTATTATTTTTGTCAACGCTCTGGGTGAGTAGGTGATGTGATGCACAAGGAGTCAAACATGAGTGTGCCATTATATGGGATATGCCCCATACGCTGACAACTAATGAGTTGGTCGACGTATGCAGATACCCAAACATGGACAACCTCGCTCCATGTGGTTTATGAGGATTTATAGCAGAGACAGCGAGGCAGTCGTCACTCCATCAGTGTTGGTCCCTGGTGAGCAAAGAGGAGAGAAGGTGCCAAATGTTCACAGCCTGAGTAATGGGCTCTATTCTCTTCATCATGTGTGTGTGTGTGTGTGTGTGTGTGGTGTGTGTGTGTGTGTGTGTGTGTGTGAGTGTGAGAGAGAGAGAGAGAGTGTCTCTCCATCTGTGCATGGAAATATTTTGCCCACCAATGACATTTCTGCAAAGTTAGATGGGGAAACACTGTCAATGGTATGTTGCTAAAATGTTTCTTGATTTTTACCGAGGCCTTTCTTTCTTCCTTTATATTCTATCTTTCAATAACTTTTCAGCAAGTAATTATCCTAAATGGGACTGTGAAGAAAAAGCATGAACTGTTCTGGAAGTGTTCATCATTTTACAGTTAATAACGTATGTGAAGCGAAGAAAAGGATAGCAGCTCCCTTTGTCACCACCTGTATGGGAGCTCCCTTTAGCAGGTGAGAGCAGTTAATGAGAAACTAAACTGAATGGCAACGCTTGCACATGGCTAGAATGGATACAAAGGCTTAGAATAATGTACCAGTTCCAGAAAGAACATTGGAAACACCTTGCCTGCATGCAAAAATATATATTTATTAACGCATTTGATGCACATAAATGAACAACAGCCCACAAAGCAAAAGATGGACAGTAAATAGTTATAACATGCAGATGGGCAGTTCCAGTTCAGTGTTTATCCTTAAGGAGAAGGAGAAGCATTACGAAACATTAATTTGAAGAAATTACCTATTTTATAATTACACTTGTATTAATAATAATAAATGATCAAGGAGAGAGGGCAGTCAATCAAGACTATCTAGTAAGAATAAATCATAGTCCAATCACAACAATTACAAAAGAATAAAGGAAACAGCATAGGTCAAGTTCCTCATTCAACCCTTCTGGTGCTGTTGACCCAGATCAAAAGTCCATTTAGCCTGCAGCAACACTTGGTAGTGGTCTCCAGCCCTTGTGGGAGGTTTGATTGACTGTAGCCTGGAATTCTTATTCTGGGACCATGTGTCAATAAGTGGTTAGCCTGAGGAAATGAAGCATTTCTACCATTGAGACAGCTTTTTGTGTTCAATAAGGCCTGTTCCCGTTTGCTGTATTTTACCGACATATAGTTTCAAGCGGAACAAGATAAAGTCGCCCATTGGAGGCACAGTAAGATGTTCTAGTTAGAACATTTTCTGCTTTTGGGATTCATAAACGGCTACAGTTTGTTGGAAAGAGCAGACGAAGCTGGTCTAATGGGTGTTGTAGTTGTAGTGGTAAACTTGAAATGATCAAAGTGGTCTCTGTGGTCGGTGTTACATTTAAGAGTTACTGTGGGTTTCTCTCTAAAAACATCTAATTTGCAACACAATCTACTGTAGTAGTTCTAAAAGACTTGCTTTTTTTTCTAAAATTAGCCTGTTATGGTCTCATGTGACATGTATCCCTACACTTGTTGCTTAAAACAGAAGATTATTCTATTATACGTTCAAACGTTTTAAAGAATCATGAATTTCATTCATCATAGCAGTTTTCCCGTCTTAGCGCAGTAGAGGCATATTCCAGCGCAATCGCAAACCACCCACAGGGGCTTCACACAAACACTTTTCTCTATGGTTTCTCTATTTCTCTAATGTACGATGTACTGTAGGGGGAAAACGAGCCGAGAGAGGCGGGCAATATTCAGAGAAAAAAGTTTCTTTTTTTCTTTTGTTACTTTATTACGATGCTAAAAACTGGCATTTATACTAGCTAAAATCCCATGAATGTCGCATTAATTTTTCTAATAAATACATGACAACGTGTGACAATGCCTTGCTAAGGTCATAGGTAATACTATATGGGCCAAAATGTTCACCTTATGGGTGATCGGGCAGTTGGGGTAAATGCGAGCGGTAGCTTTGTTGTCGTAGGAATGGCAAACATCCGGTGTTATCAGATCCAAGCAACTTGTTTATATCGGAGCAGCAAATTTGCTACTTTATAAAGTTGCAAATTTGCTACTTTTTTCCTCTAAATATTGCCCACCTCTCTCGACTCCATTTTTTATTTATTTATTTTTCCCTACAGAGGCTCTAATACGGCGTGGTAGCTTTGTCCTGTACACTTGTCGATAAAAACAAAAAGCCAGACCAGGCCGGGCTGATTTCCCCTGCCTCTGTTCGCAAGCAGCGCATACACACTCCTGCGCACACAATGGCCCTTACGCTGGGCTGGTCGAACAAAGCGTGCAGCAGCAACAAGCAAACACCAGAAAATAGCTTTCACTTGTTGTTTCTCAGTATCTGGAGATCTGTTCTTTGGAAAGGCCTGTCTCTGGCTGTCAAAACAGAGACACACAAAGCACACACACACATATCCACTCTCACACACACATACAGAGAGATGTCCACCAAAACACCAACAGACAGCCGGGCAGATATGACAGATTCAGGAAATGAAAGACATGCAGCCAACGAGAATAATTCAGTAACAGAGGTTTAGGAAGGAGGGAGACCTGCTGAGCAAGTATATAATGTGTGTGTGTGTGTGTGTGTGTGTGTGTGTGTGTGTGTGTGTGTGTGTGTGTGTGTGTGTGACCAAGTAGACAACAGTGCATTTGTTGAGCAGCTGTAGTAAAGTGATTGGCTGGTTTTTTTCCTGAATGACAGCATCCCCGGTGTTCCGAAAAGCCCAACAAGGACACTGGCTGGCTCTCAACTTCCCTCATTATTTTTGTTTTCCAAGTTTCCTCTCATTGCTTTTCCTCCACTGATCTCACGGATTGCTTAAATCATGTGACAGCTCTGTGCTTTTTTGATTTCTCATCCAAGGTTTTCTTCACAAACTTATTTCAACTTTCTAAGAAACAGCATGCTCTGTTTTTTCTTCTTAAACTTTATGCACATCTTCACAAGAGTACAAAAAAAAAAGGATTTCCAAGTGCATCCTTCTCTTTTTTTTTTTTTTTTTTTGGTTGTTTTAAATTAAATGCTGCACATTTATAAAAGGGTGTGACGAACATAAATTCACGTCGGTTTTTTTGCTTAAACGTGTAGAAAGAAACATGAAAATCCACGAGTCATGCAGTCACGTACACATCCATGCACTGAGTGAAAACTGAAGATTCCCCCCTGGCACTTTGTGGCCTTTGTTGCCATAAATTGCCTCAGTTCTTGATTAAACAAAACGTCAAAGTGTCTAAGCTGTTAAGTTGCCTGACACTTACATAGACATTCACCAGCATAAGCGGTTATGCATACACATATGAGGTAACACACACACATGCACAAATTCCCAATTACTCACTGGATGCTAGTTAATGATTTGACTTTTGAGGGGAAGGAATTAAATGGTTCAATAAGCAGCGTTTTTTAAGGTGTTCAGCACATACAACTTTTTCCTCGTCTTCATCCTCCTCTCTACCTTCTGCCCTTCGCTCTGCATAGTAATGACTTTGAATTGAGCTGTTCATTCAGCCAAGCACAGATAAGTGCCGAATAGCGGGAAGAACACAATAGAGAAATAAAAGAACGAAGTGGGAAAATACGGATGGGGCTTTTGGGTTGAGCTGAAAAATTGTTTAGTTCTCTCCCTCTCTCCCTTTCTATCTCTCATACCTTGATGGGCAAAGAGAGGAAAGTGTCGACACGCAGTCAGCCAAATCTTAAAGTAGATATTCATTAGTCAGAGGTTTTTTTTAGAGTTTAATTTTATTTTCAACTATGAAATGGGCTTAAGGGTGATATGAGGCCTTTACGCTGCAGAAAAGCCTGAATGTCAAAGTGTTGTATGGGCGTTCGGGTGAGTTTGTGCATATGTTGCATGCAAATTGATACATTTGTACTTTTCATGCCAGGATCACAGACATTTGGGAAATGCTGAAGGACAGATATGCAAAAGTAGCACGAGATGTGAAGGAGGATTTAGAAGATTTGACAGGAATAGGGAAGAAACAGATTTGCTTTGGAAAGAAAATCTGAGAAATGTACCACCAACTCCACAGGGTGGTGGTAGTCCCACTGGTTAAAGGAATATTTCAGTTTGGAGGACCTTTTTAACCAGTTTTCTGATTTCAGATGCTCTTTTTGTGTCTTGGCATGCAGTTTAAATGGAAAGCTTGTTAAACTGTTAATGTATCTTAGATCAACTGCAGCTCTGAGGACACTGCACTGTGTAGTCTTTGTAGCCTTATGGGAATTTTGGGTATTTCACTATTTCCTATTTGTAATTTTATTTTGTTTATTTTACATTCAGTAGTGTTTTTCTAAAGTCTTGAAACGTTTAAATAATGTTTACATGCATTTAAAAATGTGTTAGTTTAAATGTATGTATTTGGAGTAAGAACCAATCAGAAGTCGGGGTGAGAGTTCGACCTGTTGTAGGAAGCCGGATGCCAGGGAGAGACGTGAGGGGAACGGCAGGAGGAAGAAGAGAAAGACGTGAGAGAAAAGTGCTGGACACTGCTGCTTTGAAAGTTCGGTAACGCCAAGTTTTAATGCATGTTGCTTTTGGATGCTTTTGAACACGCGGACAGTGCGTTTAGATCAGTGTTTATCAGTGACTTTGTAGTGTTTGTGCTTCGGTTGTGAAGAACTCAGCTAGAGTTTTCACCAATGAGAGGATGGCTAATTTGGCGCAAGCTAGCCCAGAGCTTCAAGACACAATCTTCCAATTCCTCGGTTAAAAACCGAAACGAGGAGGTCCAAAACAACCAAGGAAAAGAAAACACCGGGGGAAAATAAAGAAAAGTGCCCGTGATAAAACGAGCTAGCTTTAAATGCTGGTTGCTCAGTAATAATTAGGTAATTACATTTAGTGCACTAATTAACATTAGAGAGAGAGCTTTCGGGAGCGCACCTCAAGATAAATAGCTTAAGGATAGCTAGGGGGCGCTACATCTTGTTTTAAGTTTGTGGTTAACTTTCGAAAGAGCACCATAAATGTAGATATGGTTTTAAACTTAATGACCTTACAGCTCAAGGGTAAGACTCCTCCTGTCACAAGCACACATTGGGCCACTGACAATATGAGCAATCATAGCCTGCTACTCGGCTTTACCAGATACATGCCGACCTCAGTTTATACGGCGGTTCATTCTGCTGCCTGGTATCCTTTTTCTTCTTCAGCAAACGGCAATTTGCCCACTGCTCATCTCCACAGATGGAGCAGCCGCTTCAACACCCTCGTCTGTGCCCGTCCTGTCCCATGGGACAGATATTCTCTACGCCTGCGTTGTGTTGTGTACCTCGGTGCAGACCACACAGAGAGCGGTGTTTATCGGCCCGAGCCGTCCTGGCAGGAGCCTTGAATGACAGGAGTTCCTGTTGTCTGGTGGATTTTCTCAAGGTGTAGGGTCACACATAACCCCCTTAACGAGGGCCTAGTGGCCCAACTGCTTAGAAAGTAAGCTGATGGGAGTGCAGGAAGCTACTCCATCTGTTTGTGATTTTGATGATATTTTTCCTTTATTTCACGAGAAATATTTCTTTGCGGCTGGTGGCATACATACAGAGCTGTGGCTATGAATGAGCAGTGTAACTGCCCTTGAGCAAGTCACTTAAACCGTAACTTCAGGACCTGTGCACCCGCAGAGTCTAGAAGCTGTGGTCTAGAGTACACTGAAGGGCTCCCTGATGAGTGATGTGGAGCTGTGTGAATTTGAAACAGGGTGATAATAAAAAGTGTGTTTGTCATCTCAGTTAACCTTTCCAGGATAAATAAAGATTAAAAATGAAAGTCAGGGAAAGGCACAGAGAATATACAAGCACTGTTCACTAATGTCTTCTCCCCTGCTACAGTCGGAGTGCAGTAGCTCTGAGCTTAGTGTGAACTCTTGGCCATCTCCTCTTTTGCAGATAGCATATCTTCAGAGGTACATATTGGTCACTGAGACCCCCCCCCCCCCCCACACACACACACACACACACACTCATCCACTGCCCTGTCCACGTCTTATCTAGCGAAGCACATGGCTGTGTCTTGTGCTCATCTCCCAAATGGTTTATCCCAGCTGTTTAGTGCGAGTGTGCAGAAGAAAAGCATGGGGGGTCGTCCTCAAATCCACACCACAATACTGTGTTTGCCTTTGCGTTGTTTAGCTGACGATGATAACTCTTTGGGTCACTGGTGAATTGCTGCCATGCTGTTGCTCCAAACGCAGGAGGAATTTTTAAAATGTCTCTACGTGATTTTACAAAACAAAAAGTAAATGTTCCCAAGTTTGATCTTCTGTCTCTCATACACTTTATGTTATATTTCATTCGTTAGAAGAGAATATAGCATCTCGAGGCATAACTGAATGCGTAGAACTCAGTCCCAATATGACAAGAAACTATAAACCTCATCAGTCACAATCTTCCGTGAATCCTCCACTCCACCTAATATGAGATGATATGAACAGGGACTCTCTTACATCCACTTGTAGCTGAAGACGGTGTGCAATTTCCTCTTCAAACCCCCTGCAGTCAGATTGTCTCATGATGGGCATATTAGATATGTAGACTTGTAATTATTTTGTATGTTTTGTGAGGCAAAACATACCTTTGGGGCAGGATGTGGTGAGTGGAACAAGTGGTATTGCTCCTGGTCTTGAAGCTGCTTGTTTGACTGCAGGCTTGTGGCTTTGATGTGTTTAATTTCATTGTGTGTGTGTTCGCATCTTCGCAGGCCTTCTCCGGGAACTCCAACTCGGAGAGCTCAGTTCGCCACGAGCTGCAGCAGGGAATCGTGGCGCGCTTCCTGAGGCTCGTCCCGCTGGACTGGAGCGAGGAGGGGCGGATCGGTCTACGCATAGAAGTCTACGGCTGCTCCTATTGTGAGTGGAGACAAACACACACACAGACATATCCAACAAGTAACTGAATAGTACCCTAGTACCTGTATATGATAATATTTTAGGATCATTCTGGATCTATTGGGACAGTGTAATGGTTGTTTGTCAGCTTGGATCATGTCATTCTTCATTATGAATCAAACACACACGTGAACAAAAAAAACAACATGTGCAGAAATATGCAGAGCAGAGTTACAGACAGACAGAAGCACACACACTTACACACTCCCTTGCTTTCTAACAAATGTATCAGCCAGGGAACTGACTCTCTTCCAGCCTCTTTGCTCTCATCTTATTAAAGGCTGCCAAATTGATTTTGATAACAAATTTCAATTAAGACTCTGCATAAATTACTGTTATAAGGGACACACGTACGTCTTTCATTCCAGAGAATGCACTACACTGTGTGTGTGTGTGTGTGTGTGTGTGTGTGTGTGTGTGTGTGTACAAGGGCATGTGTTGCATTCCAGTCAGTCCTCATCCCTTTGATTATATTCCCCTTGTTTCATTCCCGTCCCATGTTAAAGGAAAAGCAAGTCAGTAATGATAAGGATAACAAGATGTGGTGTACACACACACACACACACACACACACACACACACACCATATGCACGGATGCACAGAACAATAAAACACTGAATTCCAGCCTACTTGAATTTTATCCAACTTGCAACTAACAGTGCTGTTTTCATTGATCTTTGAAATGTAAAAACTGAAAACAGAATTTGAATAAGGGATCGTTTAGAGGTTTGGAACTGGAAATGTTGGAGACAATAAAGAAGGTAGAGAAGATTTTGTTTAATATAGCTTTCCAAAAACGAGATAAGCATGGACAGCTCAGTCCAGTGCAGAAATATCAAACCAGGTAGCAATCATTACAGGGCCTGCTCAGATCCTTTTATAATCTATTATCATACGCTGTGTGTACTCTGCCTTCGCCCAATGACAGCTGGGATCGACTCCAGCCGATGGATGGATTTATACCGTTCCTAATATAATATAAAGCAAGGTATTCAAGCAAGACACATAAATATATATTTCTCAACTTTAGAAAAAGAAATGTAGGAACAATCGATAGCTTACACAACGGTGGAGCTAGGTGTCAAGCACCAGAAGGTTCGTGAGTTGTAAACAAAATTTGGAGAACAGAGTATAGCTGAACATGGTCTAGACTATTTATATTACCAGTTGGCTTCAGACTACAGAAAAAGATGATAAACTGAGTTTGATCAAAGTTGGCTTTTCTACACTGACATCATTCTGTTTGCGTGCTAAATGTGAAAGTAATTACTTAGACTCTATAAAGACTAGATTTGATGTTGATATGATTTATTAATTCCGCAGACAGTCAGTAGTCTTCAAACAGCGTGTCATATACAGTATTAATATGGTGTATGCGATCGGTATGTTTAAATTAAATATCAACTGGCTTTAATTGCTCTCTGAATGCACCGGAGGTTTAGATTAGAAACATTATCTCTGGTTACTTTGCTGTTTAGCACAATGCAGAATACCAAGCAGGATGCAAGGGGGCGTTTATGTATTTTAATAAAACCATAGTTAAATGTGCAGGGGTTAGGAATGCAGGCTGCTCTGTGCTTAGGGGGAAGGGAGGTCCAGGAGTTTAGTCCAGATGGGAAGAGTGAGACTGGATGCAGCGGAAGTAGTTTAAGGCTGGTGGAGATTCTGCCAGACGAGAAGATAAGGCAAGTTGGGGTGGCTGTTGGCTCAGTGGTGAGGGCAGCTGCCCCATGTACAGAGGCTTACTGCCTCGACGCGGTGGTCCTGGGTTCGACTCTTGCTTGGGACGTTTTTCCAGCATGTCATCTCCTTCTCTCTCCCTGTTTCAACACTGTCTGAAAAAGAAATAAAAGGTGCTCTAGCAAAAAAAAAAAAAAAAAAAGTAAAGAAGAAGATAAGGCATGTTCAAAACAGGCTTTTCAGAAATGAGAGCACAGATGGAACTGGGGGTTGGACCCGTAGCGTTTAGCACACAAAGAAGTGTAACGAACTGGCGATGAGTGGAGAACAGGACCAGGTTTAAATACAGGAGAGGTGGATGATAGCTGCAGTTGTGTAGGTTGATTGGCAGGGGGGGAAAGTAGGTCAGCCACGCCCACGCAGGACACACACAAGGACCCACTATACACTCAGGGAGGGAAACAGAAGAAATACTAGGACTAGGAGAAGATAGTGGTACCCTAACAATTACTGCTCACGCATTGATGATGCTCTAGGGTTTATTGCTTAAATTAAAATCCTATTCTCAATTATAGCTGTCAAGGAACAAACCAGGTCATAAACCACAGAATACAGCAATATGCGCACCAAAATCTCCCAACACAGTGTTAGACCTGGACTGAGGTTTAGCAGAATCTGGCCATGAAAAGAGAAATGAGTTTCACGTTTTCCTCCCTCAACAATTACTGTTGACATGACCTTAGCCAGCATCTGCTCCAGCGGAGCTGCTCAGGGGCCAAATGAGAGCGAACGCCGTGATTATGCTTAACTCACAGATGCAAATGGGTTTTATTCTAATGAACCACATGTGCTTTCTCAAGATGTCCTTTCTTGCATTAAAATGAGACACATCTCTTCAAAAATACGTTTGTAGCCCTGGTATTCTTTCATCCAACAGAATACAGAGCACTTGGTAGACGGTGTGTTTGAAGCAAACCTCAATACTATTAAAAGAACACATCTGTTTCTGGACCAAATAAGAATGGATATGAGTGTTGCCAGCCACACGCTGACAGATGAAACGCATAATAAATATACAGAACACCTGCAATCAGCTGTGTTTTGACTTCCATGTGTTCTCCTGATTATGCTGTCACTGCTCCTTTCTTTCAGTCAGAAAATGAGAACTCTTCCATTCGTCGTCTGTTCATCTATCCACCCTTCACTCCCAACCCTCCGGTTCGCTTAGAATCAATTTCTCGTCCTTTTCAATCCAAAGACGAGAGGCGAAGTACAGTTGTTGGGCAGCGACAAAGAAAAGACGATGCAAGAAGAAAGCACAAAAGAGAATTAGTAGGAGGAGAAGGAGGCAGATAAATATAGGCGTTATGTTCCCAGCATAATCACCAAATATGTCGGTTGGTGATGATAATTCTAGGTTTTTGAAAATGTATGATAATTAAATACAATACCATATTATGACTCATCTAGGACTGTGCAATGAACAGCTGTGTGCATGTGTCGGTGCCAGAGCTAGAGGATATAAAGGAGTCGTGAGGCACCATGCTGCGGAATTTACGTGCTCATTTCCATTTTGATTAACATTGGATCAACAGAAAATAAATTATTTCATAGACGAGAAATAGTGGGGTGGGTATGTGAGAGAAAGGGAAGTCAGATGGAAACAGGAGTAAAAATTTAATTTTCTAGACAAACCAATCACTCCCATGCAAGAGGAATTTGAAATGAATTCAGGCATATCATATCTGACTTCAACCTGTGGCCCATTTATGCCAACAATACTCTAAATCTGTTGTCAGGATGATGTATCACCATCATTATCTGTCGGGTCCAAGAAATGTACTTATGTAGATTTGTCTTTTTGTTCGCATTTATTTCTGGAGCAGGACTCAGGCCAAACGCATAAACAGCTAAAAGAGCATCATTGTAGCCTTCAGGCTTTGGCGTGCATCAAATACAGGGGAACGGCATGTACTGTACATATAGTATTACAGAATAGAGCTGAGACCACTTATTTTCATCATGGATGAATCTATGGATTGTTATTTTCCATATTTGTTTTACGTTTGCACGACGATAACATTTGATAATTGTGTCTCTTCCCAATCACAAAGTGCTCCTTAATTAAGTAAAGTAAGGTCATACTGTGACTGAACTGCTTTTGTGCTCACAGCCATCTAATTTGCGTCTTGCCACATGTTGCCATGGATACAACTTAACATTCCAGTTAAGCACAGCCTCAGTACGACTTGACATGATAGAGGTGGTCTCCCTTTGGTATTGCTTTGCTTTGGCTGTTTTCATGCCATTTGAGTTTTGTTGTAAATTGCACCATCGGGCAATTATCCATTAGGAGATGTGGTTAAAGGACAACCTGTATTGTAAACATGTAATATAACTATGACATTTTGGCATTTCTTTGTGGCTATCATCTATTTGGAGATTAAATTGGCTGTCACATGCATCTGTCTATATTGAACTTCCATCTCAATCGCCGTCTGTTGCTTCACATGTCTGGTGGAAAACCACCATCTGGGTCAGGGACCACAATGGCATTGTCTCCTGGGTCAGGGTCTGATAACCTGTGCCATCTTCTGCTCGTGCCTCCATAAGCTACCTGAGCTACAGACCGAGCAGTTGTTCCTTCTTACTGTCTGTCGCGGTCACCTTTCTCTCTCTTTCTCTCTCGGTCTCTGCATCCTACAGGCGTCTGAAGGAGGTGGGAAAACTCCTCTCCACCCCCATAAAGTCTCCCTCCTGACATCAAGCACTCAGCTGAGCTGGCAGCCCTTTTCTGAGCAGCACACTTAGATCTGTAATATCTCATAAAACAATTGGAAAACTGTCAACAGCCACCACTGTTTGTGCCACAAACGTGACAGAAGACGATGAGGGGTGGGGGAGAGAGAGAGATGAAGCCAATGAATTCATGGAAAAAGAACACGGGGGAAGTAGAGAGGGAAGCAAAATATATACCAGAGTAATGGAGAAAGATGAAAGTGTAAATGGGAGGAAGAATTAGTGCGAGAAGAGTGAAGTGTAAAGCAGTGAAAGAGATGGAAAAATGTATTTTTCTAGGCAGCACGGGATCATTTGGGGAGCACCGAAGTGAGAACAAAGGAAGCAGATGTAATTTCCTCTAACACCCCACACCAGGTGTTGTATCCTGAAAGGACAGGCCTGGTCTAGTTGCATGAGTGTGATATAATTGACAAAGTGTGAGAGAGGGTAGCGGACCGCGTGACTGTGCATGCGTGTCTCCATATATAAGATATGATCTTTCCCGAGCTCTGTTATCCTATCACAGCCTCGATGTACGCTCTTCTCTACTTTAAGCAACCACTCACACCACACAGACATGCACACACACTCTCACTAACCACTTGAACAGTCGGGGTTATGGGAGGAAGATTGAAGACGGATACAAGTGCTGAATTATTTCTCTTCTCAGAATCTCCAACACGTCTCCTTTCTGCCCTGCGTCTTTTTGTGTTTTTACATGTAAACCATTCAGGGATCAATTTTTAAAGGTACATTTCTGAGGATGTTTTGTTTATCTGTAGCTTCAGGGGCACAATAGACAGGAGTTGTATTTGGAAATTCAAAGAATAAGAATTTATGTAGTGTTCGGACCTGTAGAAAAGTACCGGGCACACGCTTGCAGAGTGAGATAAAAGGTGCAGTGCCAAGGGTTGGTTTTTAATGAAGAGTTCAGGGTCGGTACACGGGTAGTAGGTGAGAGGAGGCAACAGTACAGAAAGTCAGCAAGCAAAAAAAAAAGACAGAGTCAAAAACACGGTGTAGGTCAAGGCAACAAGGATCACACAGGGATGAAATGCTGGCCTCTCACACAGTGGCGAAGACAATCTGGCACTGTTTAAGAAATACACAGCGAGTCCACGAGTGTGGAGGTGAAAACACATTAGAGCTGGGAGGACAATCAGACAGGCGGGAATCTTAACAGGACATGGGCATCCAGAACAAACACATAAAATGGGATGTGAACCAAAACAGAAAAACGTGCACAAAAATAACAACTTGACCTTAATGTTCAGAACGGGGGCATGACGGATCAGTGTGTTTAACGGGGCCTGCACACACACAGGTGTTTGCAATTCTGCCTGATTAGACCTCTGCTGGGCAGAGTTGTGGCTATGCCAAGCAGCTAATCAGCCGTGATGAGTGAAAACACCTAGCGGGTGTGTTAAGGGTGTCTAGTTTCGTTGCCTTTTTCATGTTTTATCCTTCCACGCATTCGTAGCATTCGTCAAAAAATGTGTTGCTTAACCCATTCCAAAGTTGTGGGGAGGAAATATCACTAATGAATTCCCCACAGAATTCTATAGGATCCTTTGATACATGGCAATGCAACAGATAGACCATGCTTTACGCAACAGCACTGTTCATGCATGTAGAAAACATCAAAAATATTCCACATTCTTTCATTGCTACGAGCCTTTTTCACGGCCGACATTTTGACTTGTCATAATAGGAAAAGCACAGGTGTTACTAATGACATTAACGTTGGCTCTGTTCTGTTCAATTATCCCAGCGAGCCATGACAGTGTGATAATGAGCCAAAGTGTATAATACCAGAAGCAGCAAAATGGAATTCAGTCATCAGTCATTGTATTATTTACACCTGTGCTTTTCATACTGTGCCATGTCAAAATGTCTTCTGTGAAAAAGCCCCATTGGCAACTATAACATCTCTATTACAGCAGCAGTAACCTGTGAATGTGACAGTTTAATTTGCAAGGCTAATACTGTTGTTTTAATGATTTTGTAAATGATTATTGATTTCATGACCCAGTCATAGAAGATATCACACTTTTCTAATCACTAATCACTGTCTTTCTCTCTTGTTTCCATCTTTATTTCTTTCTGTACCTCCACTGTTTCTATCTGTCTACTTTCTTTTTTTAAGGGGCGGGTGTGATTAACTTCGATGGACAGGGTGTCATTTCATATCGATTTAAGGTACTGTAAACCTTCCTATTAGTCATACTGTCAAGGTCATTTTAGAACTTAAAGGTCAGATCCTAAAAATCACCAGCAATGATGGGAAATAAATAATTGCAGGCATTCTTTTCATCATTATTTAATATCATTTTCATGAATTCCACCTGTGTTGTTTAACAGCCGCTGTTTGTTCACGTGTGCAGGTGAAAAAGATGAAGATCATTAAGGATGTGATTGCCCTGAGATTCAAGACGTCCGAGAGCGAGGCAGTGATTCTTCACGGGGAGGGCCAACAGGGAGACTACATCACCCTGGAGCTTCGCAAGGCCAAGCTGCTGATGCAGATAAACCTGGGTGGGCAACACATGCAAGTCCTTTAGGACAGAGAATTGGCATGAGGCTGAACCTCCTGCCACACTTTTTTTTGATATAGCTGTCTAAGAGTCAATTTATTGTGGACACATTTTACCTTCTGATAATATTACATTTTTGAAGGAGCTATGTTTGTTCAACCATATCTCTGAAAGTACATCTCAAGCAGTCTTGAAATATTTATTATGAAATATCCTAGTGATAAATCTAAGGCCTAGCTAAGCCCAGGTTCCTTGGGTATAATAGCTCAGTCTGCATGCAGCTACAATTTCCTTGTGTTTGCAGCAATCTGACAGGACAAAAGAATAATACCATCAATTAAAGATTTGACAATAATGCTAAACTTTTGTAATCTAAATAAATGCACTATCTGTCAAGATAGCATTATCTCAGAGCAAAGACAAAGCACCGAGGCACCACATTTAGCCTTTCCAATGTAAACAATAGCCGAAGCGATCCATAAGTGTGTGTAGCATCGCTCACTGTCGACCAGCCGTGTTGCTGACAGAACTGGTGTAACCTTTAATGATGCAGTGCAGCACCAAAGCAGCGTCTCCAGTGGTTACAACTAACAACACTTTTGGCTGATATAGAAATGTCGGACGTGTTATTGTCGGCAGGAAACAACAATAACACCAAATTAAATTGTATTCTAATGTGTGTGAGGGTGAATTCATTTACAGAACAAATGCACAAAGAGCTGAGTCACAGTAAATTAAAAAAATTACATGAAAAGGTATGTCTGTCTATATTGAGAAAAATTAATTCCAGAAAATTCACAAATACATGTTGCGCCCATTGTTAATTGTCAAGCTTTCCAGAATAAAGGCAACTATTGTTTGTACATATTCAAGCTGACATACATTCATGAATTTTTGGACTTTTAAACATACCGTTTTATTTTAAGTGTCCGATATCTGTGCTTTTATAACTGTATAACCCAGCGTATGTATTATTATGACATCATTACAGGCAGTAATCAGTATGGCTCCATTCTGGGTCATACCTCTGTGACCACCGGCAGCCTCTTGGATGACAATCATTGGCACTCTGTGGTGATCGAACGCTACCGCCGCAACGTCAACTTCACCTTGGACAGACACACTCAGCACTTCAGGACCAACGGAGAGTTTGACCACCTCGATTTGGACTATGAGGTGAGAAGCAAAGTACCAACCGACAATAGTTGCTACGTCTAACGCCATCTGTCATGTAGCATGCTAGCTAACGGCTAGTCACAATGTGCATTTGGCTCTTTTGTTGGTTATAGGAGCCTATCCTGTAGGCGCAAAGCCAGCAGTAGTGCAAATGCAGTCCATTTGCAATGCTCCTCTATGGTAGTGTATTTGGTAATTCCCTGGCTCCAAACAAACCTGCTGGTGCCAAGGTGGGAGGGGGAGCTGAGGCGCTGAGGAGCTGTGTTAACGCTGATGAGGTGGCGCTGTGCAGTTTTGAGGGGAACATTTTGGCATGGGTTTGTATTTGTGTTTCCACCTGTTCAGACCACATCTCATCACAAACACAAGGCAATTATTGCGGCTTTAATTGGCAAAGGGGCATGCCCACCCATTATGACATCTACTGCTAGTTTATATGTGCAACTATTAACGTGATTTGTTAACGCCCATTTGCACATAAAGGTCGTCAGGTTAGATTTCATGTCTCATTTTTTTTATTTAATAATATTTAATATACGTTGGTGTGGTTTCAAGCTTTTGCCATGAGTAGGTGCGTAGTGCTTGGCAAAAGTGATACTAAATTGGCCAAATAATGGACAGAAACTATCATAGCAATGTACTGTCTGTGTATGTTAACAGGTTAGCAAACATAAGGAAATGAGTTAGTGTGTATACGTGGTTGCGTGAATGCAGAGGGTCACGGACAATACGGGAAAGCTGGCCATTTAAGTCAAGTTGTTGTTAGCCAAGTTACACATCGGCGATGCTTGTGCTTGTGTGGCCTTGCATATAACTGTCAATGGTTAATGTATTTTCATTATTTGTGTTGAAGCTCTTTTTTATTATATATTTCTTGTAAACACATACTAACATACTACACAAATGTAGTGCAGTGCTGAATTTAAAGAAAAATGAGCCATTTCAAAACACACACACACACACACACACACAACAATGTTGTATGTGGAGGGTGGAGGATAAATTAGGAGTCTCAGAAGTCTGGTGGTGCGGCAGCTGCTACTTCTGTAATGCTTGCGGGTGAACCCGGCTGGGGTGGGTGTTGTATTTTAATATCCTATGGGCTCTTTGCACCCTCTTGTCACCAATATCACAGATATTATATTAACTATAATTATATAACTACCACTTTAAGCACCAGATTATGTCAGCAGCTGTGGCGCATATAAAAAGAGCCTACAGGTGGATGCTGTTGTGGAAGTGGAGCTTTGGAACAGCAGCAGGAGCAGGAAGTGAGAATAGGGCAGCAAAGACTGTACACTTGTGTTGTCTGCCTGTTCTATATTTGTATTTTAATGATGCAGGTAAACTAAAGTCCCTTTAAGAGACTCTTATAGTCCTGGGCAGCACTGATGTACAGCACAGAATACTATATCTGCTAATATGATAATAATTAAAAAGGTGCTGGAGCATTCTGATCATTTCTGTGATACACAATATTGTCTTTACTTGTCTTTACTTATTAATAGTCTTTAGCCATTTGTGATGCTTTTTGTTATTTGAGTGTTTGTCCACAATACCTGTCCTGATGTTGCGATTGCTTTCTAAAGACTCATCACTGGTGGTATTTAAGCCTCCTCTGTCTGTACAGTGCATTGATACCACAAAGGAAAGTATTGGATTTACATTGTTTCATAATGCTAATCCATAAAACTCACATAATTAATGTCATTCAGTAATGGATTGCACAGAGTTCAGCTCATAATACTTAAAAGAGGAAATTGATTTTGGAATGCATAATGGATATGAAATGCTGCTGTGTGAGTGTGTGCATGCTTGCGACGCTGTGTACGGTGATTATACATGTTTGGGTGAGTACGTGTGTTTGTGTGCGTGTGTTGACATGGCTGTGTTTGACCTTTAGCGTTGGGCTGATCCGTTCCGGTGTTAAGTAGGATGCTGAGAAATGGGCCAAGGCAAACCACAGTCCAATTAAACTGAAGCTGTTGAATTAAAGGATCTTCAGGGAAATCTATATGACAGGATGAACCAGGAGGTTGTGTGTGTGTGTGTGTGTGTGTGTGTGTGTGTGTGTGTGTGTGTGTGTGTGTGTGTGTGTGTGTGTGCGCCTGTGGTGAACCCTGAATGGATCCTGGCAGTGGTATTGGCTGACTGACTCGCTCTACAGATACCAAAAATTGGGAGCAGCTTTTACTGAGAGTGTACCACTGCATTCCATCTGGTCCACACCCTCTCATCTTGTGTGTTTGCACGTGTGTCTTTGTGTTTGTGCGTGCACACATCTGTAAGATTCCTGCTCCCATTTAAGCATGTAGACTAAATATCCGGTTGCATTGGTGTCTACCCTTGGCAGTAATTACTAAGACTACTGGAGTGTCTCACACACACACACACACACACACACACACACACAGATAGACAGACACATATCTACTGGTAATTGCACACCACCCTCCCTCCTTTTTTGCTTCCCTCAGAGCTATGTCTGAAAGAGAAAAAAGCAAAACACGTTCAACTGTTGAAAAAATACGAGACGCAGTTTACATTTTCATCAGTTCTGTGTCCTTCGGTGCTTCCCACCAGATGCCTGTATATTAGCCTCCATCTCTTTGCCTCAGATCTCTCATCGCATCTGTTCCTCACAAACCACTGTCTTTTTCCTTTAATTCTTTCTCCCACTGCTCCAGCGGTCATCGTATATTAAAAAAACATACAGTATGCTGATATCAATGTGTTTGGTTAAAAAATGTGCTAAATGCAGAGCAAATATGTTTGGATTTCATTTGAGGCTGATACTAATTATATATATTAAAGTGTAAGACCGGAGTCCGAAAATGGACCCCATAGTCTTTTTCGCCATGAAAAAACATCAAATAAGCCATCCAGACATTTTTTTTCAGTGATCACCCATGTATCGAGAAAGCCTCGAAAGATGCTAACAGCCCCATAGCGCTAACACTGATTAGATTGGGGCGATGTAACATAATGTCTGTAACATTTTCATCTATTCAGTTGTCTTTTAAGTGACTGTCTATCATAATAATGACTTAAAACCAATGGTGATTGATCACATGACCCACTAATGAAAGTGCTTCTACTTGCTGCTTTGCCCAGAAATAGGATCTCCATGTCTGTGGCAATATTCCCGTGCAAAATTCAAATTAGTGAGGCTTTTTCCGTCAGTCAGCAGCAGTTGGTCTGTGGAGCTACTCATGGAAGCAGATGCTGCGTTTCATTGTAATCGGAAACTTCTACTCTAGTCTAAAGTGTATGACCAGCTCAGCCAGGTACATTTCATTACTGCTGACTCACAATGGAGGATCAACAGCCAGAGAAAGAAGACCATTAAACTTCCAGTCCCAAGAAAAAGAAACAAAAATCTAATGGAAGTGAAGAAGGGCAAGTAATCAAGAAGCAAACGTGACCGCCAACTAGGAAAAACGACGGACCTCCTTTCAGTGTGGAGCATTTGAGGAGTGCCTGTGGATCAGATCTGGTCCTTAGCTGGACATTTTTTTTTCTTTACTATCCATCTGTTGACCCCTTTGCCCTCTCTTCTTTCCTAGCTGAGTTTCGGGGGGATGCCATACAGTGGGAAGCCAGTGGGTGGAGGGAGGAAGAACTTTAAAGGCTGCATGGAGAGCATCAACTACAACGGAGACAACATTACGGACCTGGCCCGTCGAAAGAAGCTAGACACCTCCAGCTTTGTAAGGGAAACACACACACACACACACACACACACACACTCTCATATAAAGAAACAAAACGCAACTAAATTGCAAACCTAAGGTAAATCTAAAGAGCTTGAAATGCTCATGAAGTCAGCTGAATACTAAACATGCTCATTATTGTCACACTAACTCAGTATTTGACCTGAGTGAGGGGGCAGAATATTCATCGTACCAAAATAGTTGAACAGATTCATAATTAATCAGATACAGCTGACCCATCACTGGCCCCTCCATGTGTTTGCCTCCTGTCGTTGTGCTCCCTCTTGATATTGCGGGTGCCATTTCACTGCAACCTACAAAACAGAATCCCACTGTAACAACAATGGAGCAGTTTGTCAACCTATCTCAGCAGAATAAGTAACAATAATAAATGTCTTTCTTCTCCTCATCAAATCTACGCCCCCCTGGATGAATGATAGACTTAACTTTAGCACATTAAGTGTTTTGCCATCCTTAAAATTGAATTAAATTACTGAACAGTCTTTGATAGACTGTAAAGTTTCAGCGCTCTCGTCTTCCCCTTCTCCAGTTCTTCCTCAACACTGGACAGCCAGTGTATCTACACATCTCTGGTGAACTGATTCAACAAATGGATACACTAATTAAGTTTGTTAAAGTCGCTAATTCTTCCTGATAACTCACACAGCCATTCACTTCTAATCACAACAGATCTGCTCTCAAATTTCAGAAGCACGCACACAGGCAGAGGCAATCAGGAGTCATCTATAGTTGGTAAGGCAGCTCAATACCGTGCATTTGCTGATGATTTGATTTAGAGCACAACGTTGGAGATGCTCAATGGTAATTAGTGCCTGAAATCCACAATAATGTTTGTTTTCCTCCAGCACATGAACATCACCCAGGTAACTGTTCAACCCCGGTTTCAAAGAGCTGAGGAGAGACATTTCTGTAATGCATACAAGAAAAACATCGGATTTTGGATCTTTCTTTAGTCAGCAAGGTCTGAAGGTTAATATGCAGACACTAGATCCAAAGCAACAGAAGCCTGGTGAATAAGCACGGTGTGTTGTGGAGCACACAAAACAGATCAACTTCACCTACAAGCCCACATCCACTTTTCTCTCTGAAGGCCAGAACGTCTTGTAACATCACTTTGTTTTTCTCTCTCTCTTTCTCTCTCAATCTGTGTGTTAACAGCGTAACCTGTCCTTCTCCTGTGTGGAGACCCACGCCTTCCCGGTCTTTTTCAATGCCACCAGCTTCCTGCAGCTGCCAGGTCGAGCCAATCACAACACAATATCTGTGGGCTTCCAGTTTCGTACGTGGAACCCCGATGGGCTTCTCTTCTTCAGTAACCTTGATGATGGTACGCTGGAGATCTCCCTCGAGGAAAGCAAGGTCGCGGTTCACATCAATGTGACGAAGGAGACCAGAAACTACAGGGTGGACTTATCGTCAGGTGAGCTTGTCCACAGGTGCACCTACATAATCGGAAGAAGCTGTTTACATTTATATTCAAAGATATGAGTTGGCCAAGGTAAAGCATTTTCTTTTGGCAAATGTTCTACTTTATAAACTTGCATATTTTTTTGCAACTTTTTTTCTCTGAATATTGCCCACCCTCTCTCGGCTCCATTTTTTTTTTCTCCTACAGTGGCCCTAATACGCCGTCGTACAATCATCCATGTTATCCTTGGGGCAAACATGTGTCATGTTTGGGCACTCAGGAAAGGGGCACAAACAAAACTCAGTGCCCGTCAATCCCGCTGAAAGGCACTGGTATTTTCTGCAGATACTGTGGGTCTCATTGCTGCCACATAGGTGTGTGATGTGCCCTCAATGGATCTGTCTTCTCTGTCTGTCCATGTTTTCCAATAGGATACTAGAGAAGTGCCTTTGAAAGACGGCTATGATACCACTCTGCTGTCTGAGACATTGCTGTCATAATGTGCTGCTTGAAAACATCTAAAGTCACAGGGAGTTGTGCAGCTGATGCATAGGTTGTGGATGCTAAACTGTTTCTCAGCTCATCGAGGCTAGATCACGGACTCCTGTTCTGTAAAAATGGACAGCATAATTTCTAACCCTGGGCCTTCTTCCAAGCTGTCAGATAATCTTTAGTTTGACATTTCTCATAACAGCAAGCTGGGGTTTCTTTGTAAATGCTATTGTCTTGCCTTTCCTATACAAGCTACTTTTTGTGTCACAGTGTGTGACGGTGTTGCATGCAGGTACAGTCAGAATTGAACTCCAAGTATCTTTGAAATAGCACAGATTGGGAGAAATGCTTTGGGAGAGTGCATATAGGCTATTTACAATACAAACGGCCATTTGCTTGCATAGTAGACGAGCAAAACAGGTATCATCGAATTTGATGATAATACAAGACTGTGACTTTGCAACATGTAGTCCATGTAATGCTAATCTTGTGTAAGCCTCCTCCTGGTTACTGTGAACTGACTGGCCGAACATGCTGACCTCCTCACCATTTTCAAAAGACCCTGCCAGTGGGCGTCTGATGAGATTCTCGTTGGTCCTGTATCCTGAATAGTTGCTAATAATTAAATGTTTCTGATTCTGATGCCCTTACCTAGGTTGTTTGAGTTGTGGACGACCTGTAGAAGAACAGATAATGTACAGATGGTTCCTCTGAAGTTGATTTTCGGAGTTTGGTCACTTTTCTAACTGAAATTGGTTATGACAACTGTTCAGTTAAAGCATGTTTAAACACATGTATGTGTCTGCTGCCCTATTGGAAGTACAGGATGTTTGAGGTCAATTTTATTCATCATATTGCTCAAGGTAGGAAGAAACTTTATTTCGAACAAGTCTGTCTTCTTCTGCCCCTCTTAGTCTTCTACTTATCCTTGCCTTCCTGCCTTTCTCTGCCCCCCCCCCCCCCCTCTCTCTCTCTCTCTCTCTCTCTCTTTCCTTAGACACACTCATTTATTCTGTCCACTGCAGCTTTAATAGGCCATTATGCCCATGGGTATGGATTATTACAGAGTTACCCTCTGGGCTAATTGGGCTTGAGCCTGCGATTACATCAGCATTACAAGAATATACAGACACACAAACACAGGCTCGCAGACACAAACATGCAATCCCTACTTTGATTCTGTCATTAGTATAATATCTCTCAGAAAGAAAGCCACACTGCCTGTTGGCTTCAGAGACGCGGTGGGAGATCAGTAGACTTGTAATGAAATGCTTAGTCCCTCTTAATGGCAAATATACTGTGGAGAGACGTGCAGATGTGCACACATTAAGGAGAGAGAATGAGGGAGAGAAATGAGAGCCTCTTACAGAGACACAATCCAGTTTTTGTTCCCAGTGGGGATAGATTGCTTATGAAGCTATTTAGCAACAGCTTATTCATACATGTAATCAGGCATCTGCTAGAAGGTAAAACTGTACAGTTTTACTCCACTGATCTTTAGCCTAGAGCACCCCCTCTTCCTGCTTATGCATGAAGACTTTTTTTTTTGTGCGCACTGAGGAGCCAACCACTCAGGAGGCATCACCGGGGGGCACCCTTTGTGTCAATAATATATCAGTCTTTGATTTTTGTCTGATCTGTTATCCATGATGGGAAGAGTCTTCAGAGAAACTCTTTAAAGGCAGAAAGAATAGGGTTAGTCGATTGTGGTTTATAAACACAACATGAAAAGGTTAATTTTGGTTTCACAAGGGACACTATCAGTGGTATCCTGGGTGAATGTCCTGTATTTGTTTGACCCATCTACCAACTCTCCCAACCACCCCTTAGTGGACTTTCTTGCTTGTTATACTCCTTATTCTACCACCTAGTTTGCACCAAACGTTGACTCGCTTTATAGTGAAGGAGTTACCCATTTCTTCCACAAAAAAATGAGCCTCCTAGTTTTCAGCTTGCATTTAATTTTCAATTTGTTATTTTGTACAAAGCGGCAGAGAGATGGAATTACTGAGACCTCAATTTGGAGACAAACATTGAACAAGCAAATGAGACCCAGATATTTGTTTTTCTGGGGAGTTGGCGGATCAAACAGTTGGCAGAAATGCAAATTAATCTCCGGCATTTCACACAGGTGATGAGACTCTGATGCCCATACTACTCTGTGTCTGCTCTAGCAATGCTAGACAATTGTGTGCAAACAATTATCCAGTGTATCCATGTCCAGAGATTGTTTGCTCTGGAGTCTATTTTTGTTTGTGGTGGTGTTTCATATATTGTAAAGGGGGATATTCAGGTCTGGACCAATGGAATAATTCATCAACCTTTATTCATGTATGGCTGTATTATATACATAACCTTCAAACTACCAGCTTGTAATTTCCAAAGGGTTGGGAAGGATAGGGAGTGATGACAGCTTCATAAAAATCGTGTGAATATCTCTTCATAACCTTATTCTGCCCAGGATGGGTCCCAGGTTATTGAAGCTAATTTAGACCTCACCTGCGACTGTGCACACATACACAAAATGTTTGTGTGAGTCGACGCAGGTATGAAGTGCGATTGCATCAGTTGATGGTCTCAATTGCTAGTTTCAAGTCTTTGTCAATACAATATTATTTTCATTTGTATATGGTCCCATTTAGACCAACATCACTACTGTGGCCTCGCTGCCATCGCTACCACTCTCCCAATGTAATCACCTACTAAGTTTACTTCAACACTTAGCTGTAAGGTTGACCTTGAATTGTGGAAGCTTCAGACCAGAAGCCAGATGCGGAAAGGTTGCCGCACGGGATGCTGCTCTGATCCACCTGTCGCTCCTCCAAAGTCCAAATATGGTCACTTCCGTTCACTTGTGCAAGCGTGCATGTGTGCTTGTGCCCACGTGTGCGGGAGAGAGACAGTGATAGAGAGAAAGCCCAGAGGCTTTTCAAGGCTCTTCTCTCCTGTGACAAAACCTCTATCATTTCATCCACTTCCTCCTCTCAAGCGGAGAGACAAAAGACTCTAGATTAGACCGTGTGTGTGTGTGTGTGTGTGTGTGTGTGTGTGTGTGTGTGTGTGTGTGTGTGTGTGGGTGTGTTTCCCTGCTGCAGACCATCGCCTGAGGGTTGACTTCCTCCCAAACAGATACACACGCTTGTTAATTGTTAAACCAAAGGATTGGGAGAGCAGGTGGCTTTAATCGTTAAGCCTCATTGGTTGAGGGCACATTTGAAGTCAGCTGATGATTCCCATAATGCCTTGTTTCATAGGAGTGATTTCGGAATGTTTTCAAAGGAAGACAAACAGTGATTTGTTTGTGATTTCTCTTAGTCATTTTGAATGTGTGTGTGTGTGTGTGTGTGTGTGTGTGTGTGTGTGTGTGTGTTGCATTTACGTTAATAGAGAGTACTTAGTTGTAATTCCTTCTGGGACTCTGATCTAATTTCCCCATCACTTTGCTTTTACTTATTCATTAACTCTCCACTCTTCACTTTTGCTCTCATCACATTTGTTAGAATTATACAACAGCTTGGTGAGAGCGTTGCTGAAAAATGCTGCCTTTGTGGCCGTACTGACGGACCAAATCCTGTTTACATGAGCACAAATATGAATCAAATTTTCCACATTTAAGATGATAAAATAAGCCAAAGCTGATAAATGCTGCTTCCGTACCTGATACAGATTGAATGTTGGTATTTGTCTTTGAGTATGTGTTTTGATGATGCTATCCTCTGATCACCCTCTTGATTAATTATCAGATTATTGAGCACCAGCATTGTTTCCATGGAAACAATACTCCACTGTCTCCAGTGCTTTTGCAGTGAGAGAAATCTAATTTCCTAAGAGATTCACATGTATCAAAGTGAGGAAATAGGTTTTTGTACTCCAAAAGACAAAAGGTGTCAGAAGTGATTATTAATCTTGATTAATTAAATATGTTATGTTAGTCAAGAAAATATGCTTTAAGACAGTGACAAGTAGCAAGATAATCAACAATCCAGATGATGAAATTTAGAAATCCTTGTTCCTTCCTGCACATTGTCTAGCATTTCATGTCATCTCTTTGCTATTATAATTTCCTGTTCAATAGAGTTTTGATAAATCACTTGTTTTGTATCTTTTGCAAGGGATTTTCATAAATATTCTTTGTATGAGAAGCACATTCATGAAAGGATTGCATGCATTTCACCCTCAAAGCCTGAAATCCTCCCCTAACTGTGCTGCCAAGCAAATGGCATCTCAGTGCTCCTGTGGTTTTTGCACATATTCAAATTTGGTATGATGTAAATACATACATTTGTTGCAAAATTGGCCCGCGTTCTATGCAAATTAGCCTCATTGCAAAATGATTCCAATTCTCAAAGATCAGCACTAACTAGTGATTATAGCCAGGCACATGCACATTAAAACACACTTCATTCTGGGATGAAATGACAGTTGTGTCATGAAATAATAAATGAATTGAAGCTCCCTTACAGGTATTTCTGGGAAATACACAAGAAACCTGACCTTGAGACGGGGCAGAGAATGGTTGCAAATTATGCACAATTAAATCCCCCCCTCTGTACTATGTCTTTCCCCTCTCTAACAGTTTTCTTTTTAAGAGCTATATGCTACGCAAGAATAATTCATTCATCTGCTTTGGTATCTTGTTCCCCAAAGGTTTTGCATGGTTTCCATTAATTCCTTTCTTCATTATTTCTGTAAAATTCATTCTATTTGATGCCACATCCCGTATACTAATTTTCCGTGAGAGACAAGGCTAATTGCAAACGCTACGTTAAAACTGTGTGAGTGTTTGTGTGATCTTTCATGAGTGTGTCGACACACTTTAACTCGAGCTAGAAGTAATAATATCTTCAAGATGCAGAATTACTATCGGTCACGCGCACACACAAGGTTACTTGCACTGTCTGGAGAGGAGGCATAAGGCATTACAATAACAGAAAGGCCCGAGGCATGGATTTTTGGGGAAAATACATCCTACCAGCCCCTATTATAATGTTATATTATTTCATTCTGTGTGTGTGTGTGTGTGTGTGTGTGTGTGTGTGTGTGTGTGTAGGCAAGGCTTAATATCTTGAATTCTCGGGTTTTGTGTATGTTGGCATATTGCCATCCATTAAGACCTACGAAGCTCTCCAAACTAGAGGACCGCATATTGAGGAGTGAAGGAGATGGGGGGTGGGGGAGGCTAAATTCATGAATGCCAGAGAGCCCAACACATTTATAGCCGAAAAAAAATAATTCATTCTGTACAGGATCAATATGTAATAGAAACAGTTGGAAGAGAGTGGAGAGGAGAGAAGGGGGGGAAATGATGAAGAAAGGATTGTAGAAAAGAGGAGCAGTAAGGATGACAGAGGATTGGAGGAGATGAAAGGAGGAATAATTACAGAAATAATACCCACACTGACTAGTTTTACAAAGATTTCTTGCACTGCATGTGATATTCTCAACATGTTCACAGGGAGATGAGACAAAGAAGAAAAACATTCAGGGCTATCCATACACAATGTTGTTTTCACCCATGTGAAATGTGGTGATCGTATTACTTTCTGATTCCTATGTGATAAGTATTAATCTTATCACTTCCATATGATAATTACCACTGGTATGATACAATCCTATCACAGGGACAATCATTAGCTGAACCCGTTATGTATTTGAAGGCCTGACCATCTCACATGCTTTGGAGAAGACACCAAAAACCATATATTGGAGTGGAGAAAAGGCCGTGTAAAGCCAGCTCTATCATTAGATGTGTTCTCACTTTACACCTCGGCCACTTTGTCTCTCTGGCACAGAAGCTGAGTCTTGGTGACAGCCAACTCCACCCTCTGTTCTATTACCATGTTTCTCCACTCCTTCAGCTCAACCCTGGTCCGTGGACGGTGGGGCTGCTCAGCCCAAAGTTTGTGTATTAGCCTTGAGCCCTTTATGCGTTACTTGACTTTCTTTGGCACTTTCTACTTAATTCTGTGTCTCAGTCTGCCACAACAGCAGCAGTGTGAGTAATGGAGAACTTCTGATGCCCCAGCAGCTACTGTTGCTGTATCAGTTCCTTCAATTACACTTTAACCAGCTCTTCTGTAACATCAGGCACTGTTAGAGTTGAAGGTGTCTCTTAGTTACTGTGCTGAACTGACATACTTTGGATTTCACTATGTTGCTACACTTGGGACTTCACTGCTTTGGTACACTCTGTTGCTCTACTTTGGACTTCACTGTTTGAAGTATGTCAAAGTTATATCTGCTGTTACCATGGTAGCAGGTCAATAATACTGTGTCAGTATTGGATGCACACGTACAGTTTATGTGCTTGTGGGAAATGGCTTTGTTTAAAAGCACACTTGTGCTGCGATATATATAGTTGCTGTTATTACAATTTATTGAATCAGGTTGATGAAATATCAAGTTCTTTTTTTAATAGTTAATACTGTATAATTTGTAGATAATGGAATGTGTTTGTTTTTAATTATGAAACATGGTTCATTCATATATTATTTAATCTAAAACTCTAAATTAAAGTCTTGCGTCTTTGGATTTATATGACTGAACTTGGTCTGTTACTATACCCAATTGCTGTACCTGCTATGTTGGGTTTTTTTAATAGAAAACTTCTTAAAGGTTGTTATATTATCCTTGCATTGCTATAACAGATTTCACTCAAAACAAATCAACACGATTTGGTGACAGATATTCATTAACACTATTTGAAATGGACAAAATCTGCAACATTACTGGGTAAGGCAAGCAAATACTGTATTTGTGACATTCATTTGCATGGCAGTTTTACATACTGTAGAGCAAGTGAGCCAATTATGAGAGACTGTAAAGTTTCATGTGCCGATCTCTGGGGCTCTGAAGTCCCAACACCACAGTTAAAAGGTAAACAATAATTGAACTTGGATGTTGTCATTATGTTATTGTGAATTTTATAGCTTTTTGCATTATTAATCATACACACACTTCTCATTCCGTTCCGTCTCAAATACACCAGTGAGTAGTTCAAGTTAATTACCCTGTGTACAGTGTTGACGCAGTTGGCAAGGACGATCCCTTCTGAGTTGTGGTTCTTAAATGCAAACTTCATTTCCTTTTTATTTAAAAATGACAGTGCAGTCATTTATATCTGCTTTTGTGAAAAGTCAATGATTTGTACTTAAAAACTCATAAATGTTGGGATTGTGTGAGACACGCCACTTTTACATGCACAATAATGGTGTTATATATTTATTTTAAGTGCATTGCAATTAAGTCATATTTTATTCAAACAACCTAAAGTAATTAGGTCACTTGGATTAGCTTTATCTGTGAATATTTGCTTAGAAATACTCTTAAGACTCTTAAGACGTAAGCATTGAAGCTTGAAACTTGCACATGGTAATGCTTATTGTTAATCTTTACAGCCATTGTATTTGTTTCTATTCAGCCTTCATGCCTGATATTTCACTTCCGTACTCTTCTTCCTTTCATGACAGGAACCATTCAAGATAGCTTGATGGTGATTATGCACATTAGTTTAAAATATGTTATTAAGCAATTTTAGCATACACCAGTCAACTTCTTTGTTCTCCATATGAAAATGACGTGATCAAATTAAGGTCACCAAGGACAATATTCACAAAGTCTGGATGCAATGAAGTGTAACAGATAACTGGAACA
This sequence comes from Chelidonichthys spinosus, assembly GCA_029853015.1. NCBI lineage: Eukaryota > Metazoa > Chordata > Actinopteri > Perciformes > Triglidae > Chelidonichthys > Chelidonichthys spinosus. The sequence continues at coordinate 12,026,407 of CM056837.1, forward strand.
TCTTTAAAGACTTGGTGAAGATCAAATTGAATCTGAAATTCACAGAGAGAACAGCAGAAAACCACTGAAGGTGTTCAAGGAGCTAGAATCGTCATAAAGCCCACAGCCTTCATGGAGACGCAGAAAGACCGTACTTCCCTGTTCCAGCTGTAGAATTAATGCATTTGAAATGGAAGTATGGTCAATTGCTTGCTCGGAGTTATGCAAAATTCTCTGACTATTAAGGTATAAATTCACTGCCATCCATTCTCCTTTCTTGTTGTTGAAGGCAGTGAATCTGAAATAGTAGACTCCTTTGACAGGCGCTGTGAAGATACCTGAAACAGTGGAGAGTCAGAGAGATCAGCTTGGTCCACCTCTTTGGCAATATTAAGAAGCTTCTGTATATGCATACCTGTAATTTGGTTGTAAGCCGTGCCAATATTTGTGAAGACTCTACTATAGATCAGTGTAGTTTCAGTATTGAAAGGTCCGATCTTTCCTGAAATGGACAAACCAGCAGAGAAAGCCAGCTTCGGAGTGTCTGTAGACATGGGATAGAAACATTCAACCCAGGGACAAGAATTTTATACCAAATGTTTTTGTTTCTAATTATGCTCTCTCATCAAAATACCTGCACTTTTCCTTTTGACCTCCTCCAATGTTTTCCTGGTGAGCTGTAGTTCAGTCTTAGTAGTATTCAGCTCTTCCCTGAGAGCTGCCCCCTCCATTTTCTGCTCCTGCACCTCCCTCTCAGTGGTTGTCACTCTGGAAATCAGGGCTGCCAGTTCTGCTGCTTGTACTGAAAGCACGAAGGCCGGTCATTTTATCAACTACTTTTTCAAAAGTTCTAGAAATGCTAAGTCTGTTATTTTGGTAATTACTTACCAGAAATCAGTATCTCAGCCTCTTCTGACTTTTTCTTCTGAAGCTGCTGTTCAGTTTTAGCTGATTCCAGTTCAGCTGTTATCGCTGTCAGCTTGTTTTCATTGGTTGTCACTCTGGAAATCAGGGTTGCCAGTTCTGCTGCTTGAGCTGGAAGCACGAAGGGCAGTCATTTTCTCAACTTTTTTTTTCAAAATTTCTAGATTTGCCATTGTGGTAATTACATCCCAGAAATCAGTCCCTCAGCCTCTTCCGACTTTTTCTTCTGAAGCTGCTGTTCACTCTTAGCTGATTTCAGCTCAGCTGAATTCACTGTCGGCTTGTTTTCAGTGGCTGTTAGTCTGGAGCTCATCACTGAAGTACCATAGAAGCTGAGGATGAAGTTCTAAGTAAAGCTGTCTAAAGAAGCATACCATGACATCTTCATAAAAATATTGCCAAAATGACACCATATTCAAGTTCCTAGTTAGCATGTCCGTTAGTATATGACAAAACAACAACGGCATCCCACAATGAGGTTAGCGTAGATGCTGCTGTAGCACCGGTTATATCAGAAACGGAGAATATTTCATCACTGAAAGAGCAAAGAACATTACTAAAGGTTTTTCTCCATGAATCCCCAGCCTGAATATCAAAGATGTCTTTGATAAACTACTTGCGTTTGCTTTATCTAGACCAGCCACTTCGTCTCTCTGGGTCTACATTTCAGCCTTGGTATGCCGCGGTTCAACCTTTCGCTCCACCACCAAGTCTCTCAGAGCCCTTAACTCATCCCAGATATCCCTGTTAGTCTGAGCACTCATCTGTAAACCTTGGTCAGCTCCTCCGCTCTTCCTTTGAGCTGATGTCCCGGACAGAAAGAACAGCAACACCAGCAGCAGAGTAGCCCTCATTGTAAAAACGCAGGTCCTCCAGAAATACCTCTCTCTGAAATGGAATCAGATTTTTTTTTAGCCTGTATTTATTCAATAGAAATGTGTGCCAGTGACCGCAGGTGCTCTCTCATTGTTTATCTTGTGCAGAATTGGCACACAGGAAGGCCATCCCTGACCATATTTGGGAAGGAAGGTTGATGCAATGATCACAGCTGTTTGAGATGACTTCCTACGCCAACACAGATGCAGACAATGCCTTTAAAGGTTGAAGCACCCACAAAAAATAATTGAATATGAAGTTGTATTTGTTCCATTGTGGCAATTATACCTGATATAAGTGGAGGTTTCTAAATGAAACCTGTTGAATAAATATCTCTCCAGACATCAATCATAAATGGCACATTATTAGATTTTTTAAAACCGGATGGCTTTATGGCTTTATGTGACCTTAAATGTAACAAAAAGACACAGTTTCAGTTGTTCTAATGGATCATTTTTAAAAACAGGGCAAAGTTACCGGTCAGCTTTTTATCAGGCCCGTACATATGAATGACAAAAGAAGCCACGAAACAGTCTTATCCAGGCAAATCAGAGCAATTCTCTTCCTCCTCCTTCTGGTCTCCTTCGTTGTGCTCCTTTTATCTGCGGCAGACAGCCGGTGCATGTGTGATTCAAGTCTGTGTGTTTGCCGTGTAGGACAGAAAGAGAGAGAGAGAGAGCGCACCACATAAGTGTGTGTGTGTGTGTGTGAGATATTTTTGGCCACGTCCGTGCAGCGGTGAGTGTGAAGATTCAATAACGGCGCTATCGCTGATAAGCTCATCATTCAAAGCTATTGCAGGTGATGTAAAACAGATGAGGGGACACAAGGTTACACATTATCTATTTTCCATTACATTCGAGAGGTTATAGAGAGGGACTGGATGGAGCACAGAGCTTGATAGTGATTACATCAAACCAATATACTTGGGAATGGGATTGCCAGTAAAGGAGCACATCAAGGTCTCTTTCTACCAGAACTGACTCTTTTTTTTTATGTTGTTTGGACAAAGCAGACACCATCCTCTTTTATTTATTGTTTTTGTCCTTATTACTTTTCAGCTCATCACGTCAGAGCATAAAAACAATGCACTCTTGTATTATCCTACTTTATTGTCTGACAGAACTAGTGGAAATGTTTATTCATAATAATGTGTGTGTGCATGCGTGTGTGTGTGTGTGTAGGTGTAGGTGTGTGTGTGTGTGTGTGTGTGTGTGTGTGTGTTTGTGCATATCTAATCAGCATTGCCCTGAAAAGGGCTGCAGCGGTCACACTCCTCAACAGGAGGCCATCTTGTGTTTGGTTTCTTTGGTCACTGTCATGATCACACACACACACACACACACACACACAGTCACCTGCTGATGGAGATTAATTAGTGTAGACTACCTACTGACATAACAGCCAGGGTCTTCAAGTGCATTCTGGGAAGAAATAAATGATGGGATAGCATGCCCTGTAGATGGCGAAGACACAAACTGCCCGATGCACAATGCAAATAGACAAACAGATGGATGCACATTATTTCACACACATGGGTCCAGTGTACTGACAGATGTAGCGAGCGATGGTACATGCTCATTGATGCGTGCGCAGGTCTGTGAGTAAAACGCACCCTGTTGAAATCAATTAGCATTTGACCGTACCTTGAACTTCGCTCGACTGTAGCGTCCTCGCTATGGATGCATCACAGTCGGCGAAGCGGCAAGCGGAGCCGCGTTGAGACGGACAGACAATGCAGCGGATGGCCACAAGAGGAGAGGATTATGAAGACGGAATGGAAATAGGGAGAAGTGAAATGCAAAAAAATATTGGAAAGAAATAAAGACAGAGCAACGGCGGGGAAGAATCAGGGACAGAGAGGGAGGCGGGGAGGGAAGGATGAATAGAGATTGGTGTCAGTAAGAGGTGATGTATAGAGGACAGGGTGATGAGAGTGAGCTGGCTTCTCTCTCGGCTCCAGTAGTAATGTCCCTTTCCAAAACATCACTCATATTTAATGGAGCAGAGCTGCAAGGGAAGAGAAGGGAAAGGAGAGCACAAAACTCACGCACACACACACACACACACACAAACACACTCTACACTGACATATGCAAACTACGCAACACATTACAGACTTTTACACAGTTGCAGAGTGCTCAAAGCTTGCATGCACAAATAGAAAACACACACACATTGTGGTACTCAGGGTTCTCTGAGAGTTAATGGAGTTGAGACACAGGGGCCTTGAGACTGGAAGCTGCACTTGGCTTAGAGAGGGGAAGAGAGGGAAGGAGTGAGAGAGCAACAGGGAGGTGTAGAAGAATTGGGGAGCATCGGTATTGCTATGTGAATACATGTAGAAGTGAGGGGACAATGTGTTGTTTTTTTTTGCAACAGGAATCAAATTATTGGAGTTTCACTGAAAATGCTTGTCAAGAAGTCGAAAAGTCCTCACCAAGAGGATTTTTACTCTTATAGAAGTGGTGTTTTTAATTCAAACTTTTTACTGAATTCATTTCTATATCTGTTCCCTTCCAGGTTCAGGCCTTAACGACGGCCAGTGGCACGCGATACGTTTGGTCGCCAAGGAGAACTTTGCCATGTTGACAGTGGATGGCGAGGAGGCGTCTGCCGTGCGCTCCATCTCACCTCTCATCATCACCACAGGAGGAACCTATCATTTGGGAGGTAAGAGTCGCCCCTAACTTCCACCTCCATTCATGGTCATGCCATCACGTTTCACGTCGATGCTCATCCGGGAGCCAAGGCAGGAAACAAAATACAAGTCCTGTTATACACAGTTGCCAGAGTTCAGGAAGTTGCTCAGTTAGCAAGAGACCAGACTCAACGAGACCACCGGATGTACGCAACCAGAGGGGAACACACACTAGCATACACGCAGCAGCAACAATCTGTCTGAATTAGGAAGACGCCAGGTTAATGATGACAGACAGTGCTGGCTGGCTGCTGGAAGATGGTTCGTATCTAAGTGTGCATGTGCGTGTATGTGTGTGTGTTGTGTGTGTGTTGTGTGTTTGGGCACCTGTATGAAATTACAGTAACTGAGAGAGATGGTCTGGGCTCTGATAGCTCCATCAGGCCTCTGTCCCTCTCTCTCCCTCTCTCTATCAGAGTACAATCTCCTCCATCAAGCAAGAACATTTCCCCGGGCCAGTCAATAAGGATCAGGGCACCTTACACACTCACACACACACACACATTTGGATTCGTTTATTATATGTTGTCCATCTTAATTTAGTCCTCGCTGCTGTTGAGTGAATCCCCCTTCAGCCCATGATGACTACTTTTCAATCTAAGCTTATGAAGCCTTGATATGATAATTCCATTTCACTCAGGAATCATCCAAAGCTGCTATTTTTTAAGGATTTTTTTTTTTTTTTTTACAGGGTTTTCTTGGATTCTTCAATCCAGGGTGTTGTTGAAGTGTTCAATAATAACACGTTATCTTTTATCATCGCGAATATCTCTGTCACTGCAACTTTCTCTCTGTTTTTTCTCTGTCTTTTCTCATTCCCTCCCTCCGTTCCTGTATTCTTCCTTCCCCTCTAGTCCCCATTTTGATCCAATTGGTGATTTATTGATTCGGTAAGCTGAGTTAGGAATCAATAGTGGCTGAGAAGAGAGATCTCTTTAATGTCTTTACCCCTTGAAGATCGTAAAGGAGACAGACAGAAAGAGTGGAGCGGGGCGAACGGAAGAGTGGAACTGAAGAGAAGGCAGATAATAGATGTGGAAGAACAGGAAGTAGAGACAAGGAATGAGCAGAAGTTTTTGGCCAAGGAATTTAAAGATTGCAGGTTAATTAGTGAGTAGGCTCGGGAAAGAAAAAAGGAAAGTGGATGCTATATCCTAAGGAGCTGAGAGGAATGGCGACAGTGAGACACAAAATCCCAGAGGCAACACCTGCACGTCTTCAGATCAAACACATAATTCACATATTCATACACAAAAATCTAGCATGTGGCTTTCATTTGCATACACACACATACTCACTCACAGTGCATGTGCCATTTCAGTTCAGAGAAATCCATGTTCTGTCGGAAGTGTGTTTCTTTCTCCGTGCCAACAGGCATAATGTGTGAGCTGAATTGGCATAATTCAGCTCATTGGCATTGGCATGACATAATGAATACTGAAGAGCAGCGAGCCCGGTGGTAAACACAAGTTAACAGGCTGCAGGGGCTACAGAAGTGCTGATTATTAGGACTACAAAGAGATATTAAGGCCACCGCTTTGCAGGCTCGGGGGAGAAGTTTTATGGAGACTTTTTTGGAACAACCTCAACCAGTTCATTCTCAGTTCAGACTTGAGTTTTCTTTTTTTAATGTGGGAAGGTATGTGTACTGTTGCTGCTTCTTTTTAGCCCCAGGAATTGCGTTAGTTTCCTCTTTTTTTTTCGGGATTGGGTTTGGTTTTTACTTTATTTATAGAGCATGCTGATCAGTCCTCCAATTTTATGACCTGATTTTGTAACGACTTGCCTCTCCATTATCACAGACTCACAACAAAGGCCTGAAGCCATCTGAATCTGTGTGCACACGGGTTGGTGCGAGTGTGAACTGCGTTTTGACCATCGGTTATAAAACCCTGAAGCGCACATACATACAGAAACACACTTAACTTAGATCTCTGACAGCATAACTTAAACATTTATTTAAAACACTCCACCTATTGCAGCTAATTTCCATCCCAGCACAGAGGTAACGGAATAATACACGGAGGGTGCCAAAGATAGTTTAGCCTTTTGACTTGCCCTCAATTAGTCTGTTAGATTGTTGAGCTGGATGAGTCAGGGAGGCCGAGCCCATTGAGCTGTCTGTAAGCGCTCTAACAATATTCCATCAGCACTTTCCATGTGATAGTTCTGTCAGTGTGCCACAATTAGCAGAAACCACTCGATGTCATGGCCAATCCATGTTCTTTTATACACAGCATGAGGCTTTAGATGATTGCCGAGAGTCATTTGCGTGGGTTCAGTCGTCTAGCCATCTGCTTCACATCTCATGGCTTCAAGGCACCAATCTGCTGTGTTTTCACCGGCAATAGTTGTTGATCAGTGACCACAGTTTGAACCACTCCGTGAGCGAAGTAATACTGCTTCTACCACTGAATCAGATTATATCACAGTTTTTTCGATTGTTAACACTGGCACTTGAGACACAATGGCCAAACTTGTAAACCATGTACCAACCTCCTGAAGCAATTCTGCTAAAATCCAAGCAAATTCCCTGCGCAACACCGATTGCAGTTTCAAACCACACTTTGGTACGATCTTCATGAATGAAATATCTTGTGTTCACATGGAACATCCTGCCATTCACGATGCCAAAATTAAATATCCTCCTGAATATGGATGAACACACTCTTGCAATCAGAGCTTTTGCAATTAAAGGAGAGCTCTTCTGTTTTGGAGAAACGGATGCCCAGATAGCTGGAGTGAGGGAAGAGCAGGAACAAGACCAAGGAAGCCAATAATCTTGAATGAGATTCTGTCCAATCTGGTTGATCATGTTCTAATGATGAGGAAGTATTATTAGTAGTAGTAGCAGTAATAGTAGAAGTTCAACTGTAACTATCTAAGGTTCATTTTACGATTGTTTGGGGGGGTTGTTTTTTTTTTCATTACCTTATCTTTGTTATTCAATATTTGGGTAACAAAGATAGGTTGTTATACAAAAATATTTCACAACATACTACACTCCATACACGTGTAACACTGAACATACAATCCCAACCCATTTACTACAATGAGGTGTGAGCCACTGTGGAAATCTACCTTGGATGTCAAAGGAAAGAGGGTTTGACTATCTGTTCCTTTCCATACTCTTCATTTTATCTTTTTTTCCCCCGCTGCGGCTTAATGTTTATTACGCATGTCAAATTGGCACATTAAACCAAATTAGGCCTTATTAGAGTAAGTGCTGCCACACATATGCAGGGATGTGCATACCTTATGTACACATTCAACATTAAAGTATAATGGATCAGTGCACCTGGGTTAGGGTTATAAAATAATCACAGAAGCACACATGTCGTTGACAAGAAGGCATTAGCCTGTGATCAAATAGTGTGAGTGTGCATGTAGATGATCTTACTTTTTGAAGTGGATAGAATATCATCAGTGGCAAATGTGTCTCCATTAAATGTGGAATATAGAAAACTGTTAGCCAGAGGTAGGTAAAGTTACCTCACTCCCTAGTTCAAAGAATAAAAATGAAGACATGCCTGATGCTGTTTGATAGTGTGTACTTACACTCCAGGCTCCCTCCATACAGCACTTCACCTTTACAGGTTTATGCAATCCCTAAAACACAATTCCCCCAAAACATTGTTTTCAATGTTCCCAAGGGCCAAAACATTTAAGAAAGCACAAAAATGTCAACAGCATTGCGAGAAAATGGCAAAGAAATAAACAAAAATAACCTGAATACAGTTTTTTATGATTGAGCACAATTTATAAAAAGGGCTACTTTTGTCACCGTATGTCACAGTGCTCTTTGAACAGTTGCACACTGCGGTCAATAGAAGAACACGTTTAACATCCTGCTTTTGGAATGACAAAGTTTGATCTTTCAGAAATTAAGTGAGCGTGAAGTCCATGACTGTATTTACCAAACACTGATGCAAATCTTTATTTCTCTCGACATTTTAAAATGAATCAATACATCACTGCATTTCCAAAGGTTGCAGAGTGTATTCTTAACAGAATATAATGCATAAACATGGAGGAATAATTTGTGGGGCCAAAAAGGAAAGATTTATTTAAATTGTGAACATGGGCATTTTGCTGCTATAGATGTTATTTGCCATTGCTGTTGAAGACAGGTACTTACATCCCAATTGATGAGTCGATAATCAAGCAAACAGTGTCGCCAGGTGACATGTGTATTGGCCAATTGGTACATAGAAGTGGCATTTTGAATGGCAGGGGAATGGCAAACAAGTGATTTTGTGTCAGATTCCCCTTTCTTATGTAGAGAAGTGTGTGCAGTGTGTTGCAAAAGCTGTCATGTTGAATTGCATATTTGGTGCAACGCAGAAAATATGTTTTGAGATTTGGAGACTTGAGCTGAAGTGTTGCTCTCATGTCTCAATAATTGTGCTTTATGTGTCATTGTAGTGTGTTATCAATAGAAAAAACCTGTAATAAACAAATAGAACGATAGGCTACGTGTGCGGACTTGGCATGGCGTGTCTAATCCAATAGGCTACACATTTTGTCAAATTTAGCAATTATATATATCCTTACAGTCTGCTATCTGTCCGTTCCCGGTGTGCCTGCATTAAAACATCTACCGCTGGACCGATGCCATGCCGCCCGCATGCCTGTATGCCGCTGCAAGCAGAAAAACAAACTATTTTGCTGTATTTTAAATGTTTTTGAAAGGTTGAAGGCCAACATATACAGATTGAAGCTTGTAAATAAATAATTTTAAATATATTCATGTGTGTGTGTGTGTGTGTGTGTGTGTGTGTGTGTGTGTTTGAAAGAGAGAGAGAGAATGAGAGAGAAGTAGGACAATTCATTGTCCGTATAGGTTTTTTTATTTACGGCAGTAAAGCGCTGGCAGGTGCCTTTCTGAAAAGTTAGAGAGTAGAGAGTTGAAGCGCTCGGAGCACACACAAAAGTTGGAGCACTCTGAAAAAGATTCTGTTAAGAACACTCAGCCTTAGTTATTAATAATAATTTAAAACTATTCGGTACAGCACTGCAAGCCGCACAACATCATCCCCAGCAGGGAAAAGGCAATGGGTGTATAAATAAAGGCGGTGGGAGTGAGAGGGGCGGTCAATATGGAGGGGAGTATTTGTTTGAGTGTTGTCAAATAGCAGCATTCTTTCTCTAGAATCTCAGGCTCCTCCTTTAAATGTAGTTAATGCTATTGACTATAAGTTAATAGCTTCAGACCTTTTGCTGACACCTCTAATTAACCAGCATGTTTATAGCCACCCACATTAATATATATATATAAAAAAAATGATGTCTACCTTCCTGTTAATGGAAACCACATGTTGTCATTCCCATTCGCCCATTGCTTGCGGTGTTCGTTAGGCCCAGTTTTGGGTTTGAGTTGCCGCAATGTGTACTCGTTACTTAGCAACTCTGAAATAACTCTGGGGAAAAAAAGAGAAACACGCCTGCACAACACTTGTGTGTTGAAGATGGCGAGACCTGCGATGTGCTGCAAGGATCCAGTCTTTTTCAATCGGAGCACGCTGACAGACAGTGCATCCAATTAGTGATGAGCTAATTCACACCAAAAAGCAAACATGACTCCTGTGTTCAGACTCAGACTTCCAAGTGATCTAATCTATTACAGGTCTGTTCACATGTGCATTCTGGGAGCTGGTGATTGATAATTGAGTGTGATATTTTAATGACTGTGTTTAACAAACAACACACACACACACACACACACACACACAGTTTTTGAGCTTGTGAATACGTTTACATTAATATTTATACCATCGAGTTTTAATGCGAAAGACGAGCATGCTGACATAAAAATGTTTGCTAATTTGCGCTTTAATTAATGTAATATTACCTTCATATTACATTACCGTATTTGCATAAGTGGTTATCTTTAATGTGTTTTGATGAATATGATGGAACATTAGGCATTGCCAAAGAGTTGAAAGGCTTAATTACGTGGGCAGTGTTTTTCTTTCTTTACTTTTCTAACATATTTCCCTTAACTTTTAATGTTTTGTATTTTTAAGTTAATATATACTTGTATAATAATTCCGTAAATACCAGATATAGTACTATGACACGTCATTGCCCTTGTGTTCCAAATGCTGAAATCACATGTTCCTTAAGTTTCCCGTGAACGATCCTTTAGATATAATTGGCCCGACTTCTTCTGATTCTGTGTCATTAAAATGCACGTGGCACTGCCTCAGCCCAAGGTTACAGAGTTGCTGGATATTCTACTTTCGATGTCAGAGGAAGGAAAAGGCTTGGCTCTGATCCTCTGTCATGCTATCCTCAATTATGCCTGCTTTCTTAATTCTGTTCTTCGCTGTTTTCTTTTCTCCGATTTCTCAGTTTATCTTCCCTTCTTCCATCCTTCCAGTGTCTGATTTTAGAAGCAGCCTCCTGAACCCAAAGCCTATTTTACAGGGAGTAGTTTCTCACTCCTGATGCTGCGCTTAGAGAAATTAGTGAGTGACTGACACGAGACATCTGCAAATTGAATTCCTCAAGAGGGAAGACAGAGGGAAACTCACATAAACATACTTAATGATTATTATTATTAATAATAATACACAAGTCCATAAAGTCCTGCTCTCTTCTCCGTAGGAACAGGGGACTAATTGATATACTTTTAATGAGTGGTTAATTATGGCACTTTCCACATTGTGGCATGCTGGTGGATATTAATGGAAGGAAAAAAAACAGCACTGTTTCCTTTATTAGTTCTGCAATCTCCACTCTTATAACCCTGCTGAGTTCCAAATTATGTTACCGTGTTCCTCAGCTCATTGCTTCCTTTGTCATCATTTCCCAAGTGTCATGTTTTCTTTCACATTCATTTTATGCGCGTGAATAAATGACAGTATTATAGCATTCGACACTATTCGTCTTAAACTTTGGTTTTCTATTACAATCTGCATTGTTCTATGATGCAAAAATAGTCCTGACCTTTTCAAATAAAGCACTATGATGCACTAAAAAGGAAAGAAATACAAAATATTTCTAAAACTGAGTGTGAATTCATACACAAAGTAAATAGTAAGTAATTGTAATACATAGCACACTTCCAGCTTCACCACACTGTCTCCTCTTCCTTTTCATCTTAAGGCTTGAGATGAATTAGAGATGTGACTCTGAAGCACATTCATCAAAGAGACACCTGTGCTGTCTGCATATGTAAATTGTGCGTCTCTGTGTATGTGCATGGAGGCTACCATAACTAGTCATGGGACAAAATGAAAATCCTATATCGTCCCATCCCTACTGGGTACATACTGTCCTCCATGGTTTGCTCCAAGTATGTGTGGCAGTATTTTACTGCAGTGTTGGATTTATCTTTTTCTTTGGAGAAGTAGCTCCGGGAGAAATAGCAGCAGGTGGTTAATAGATAAGCAGAGTTTTTCCTGGTGTGAAACTGGGAGAACCTATATTATTTTTGGCAACAAATTGTGTCTCGTCTGTATGCGTTGAATTGCAGCTTTGAAAATATTGTTTAATTATAATTTCTAAGCATTTTGGCCAATTTCCAGTCCACTGCTTCTGAAAGAAAATGTCCCTGAAATGTGTTGGAATGTGTTCTGTAGCACGAGAGCCAGCCTTGCCAATCAGGTAGTATAGAGCTGATGCCAGTCTTCCACTGTGTATTGCAAAAGAACCTTTTGGGGCGCAGCAGAGGGGGGGTGCCAGCGCCAGCAAGACTGCTAGGGATTATTGCAGCTGTTCCAGATCCTGAGGGGTTATAAGAGATAGAGCTTTAGTCTATACAACAAATTAAAACAACACAGTATCATTGCCTTTGGGGGGGGATCCAATGTGTTCAGCCGTTCTAAGCTTGGATTTCAGCGACGGGTTTGTGTGATAGTTTGAGCATGTGCAGGTGTATGGCCACATCTATGCTTTGTTTGCCAAGTGTGTGTCTCTGTTTGACTTCACCTCATTGATCCCCGTCTCTTTTGTTTGTCTCCGCAGCTGCAATGCAATTCTGAATGATACAATGAAGCATTGCTGGCCATGGCTTTAGAGCGATGATAAGGGGGATGCTTAGACTAAAGCTTTTAGTTGTATTTAGCCAACTCATATGCACATTAGTATAGCAGAGTGCCCGGATGAACATTTACAGTGTTGATAAAAGTGACATAAGGGAACTCCTCAGTACAGCCCCTGATTTCTCTGTGGATATACAGCTCAAGTGTCGAGTGAGGGATAACCACTCCCCAGATAGCAGACATTGTCAAGATTAATTTAATTTAAGTTTCTTTCCATACAAAATGAGCAGTAGCTAGGCTAAAATATGTGACGCCCACCAAACAAGTGGGTTGTTTTTGTATTATGCAATTGAGAAGACGACCCATCAATGGTTTACTAAAAAATAGAGCAACCAGCCCCAGCAAGCCTTCAAGCAACATCCATCCATCCCCATGTCCATGGTTCCAAGCGTAGCTCCCTTCGTTCTGCCAGACTGTCAGGAAGGCTGCATTTCCTTTGCATTCATATGCTATCCAGAGCACACAGAGTTCTGCCAACAGCTGTAGTCTGCTCACTCCCGCTCTCTCTTCCACTGTCAGTCTGTCTCTCCCTGGGAAGACGGCAGGCAGGTGTGGTGGGAAAAGAGGCAGATGGCAAGCATGACAGGATAAACTTTTGGGGGGAAAGAAATGAAAAACCAGAAGATGTGAAGAAAAAGGATGAATCCAGGACAAGCACACATGCAGACACTCACAATTTACCTTTGTCTTGCTTTATTTGCTGGCAAAACATTCAGCCACATAAACTAGAACTATGTTTGGGACACACACACACACACAATGCATTATGCCCTCTATAATAAGCCGTTTTGATGCTTTGGCCTTGAGGCTAATAGGCATGCGGGACAATGTGACAGCTTATAACATCACAATGATGGAGATGTCATTGAGCGCCAGTGTTTTATGTGTGACCTGCGTGTTTATGGCAGAGATTGAATCCCCGGCTCTTATCTCCTATTTCTGACAGTGCATGTACACTGTAATGCATGTAGATGTGCACACTGAAGACAGATTTGTACACGTAGAATACCCACATTCTTTTCATTTTTTTGCAAATGGATTTAGCATTGCACAGTTCTGTCCTAGCCTTGTCCTTGTTTCAGTCAAGGCCCAGTGCTACCTCTGGATGGGCCATTGACTCTTGTATATCATAAAGGTACTGTATATAGTAAAGCCTATATGTCCTGTAGTCTATTGTGGCCTTAGCACTGGCATTAAGGCTAATGGACCTTGTGGATAAGCTCTAAAACATAAGGACTGATAAAGGCTCATGGCTTTAAAAATGACGATAAGCATGCACTGGTCAGGTCTGTTGTTCCTTGTCAAGGATGGTATCGCTGTTAAGTCTGATGTCTACTTCTACAGAAGGTCAGCTTTGCATGATTGGTTTTAAGTCATGGATGAAAAGAATCAATTTCTATTGTTTATCGTTGTGCTCTTTCACCTTTTTCACTCCGGCCTGTGAACACAAGCTGCTGTTATCCCTTTATTTGTGCTCACTGTCAAATTCTGTTCTGTATTACATTTACTTCTTACTCTCTGTGATTTGCAATAGTAACATTTTTTATTTTATTTATTTTTTTGCTTGTCTTAGGGTATTTTCTCCAGACGCTGTTCCCGCCCTCCCAACGTTCCTTCCAGGGCTGCATGCAAGCCATCTTGGTGGACGACCAACCAGCTGATTTGCACGCAGTGGAAAAGGGCAATCTGGGAGCTTTTGAGAATGTCAGCCTGGACATGTGTGCAATCATTGACAGGTAAGAATGATAATTCCCACATCCACACATTTATTCAAATACACATAAGCACCAATAAGTGTCAAAAACCATGGTTTTAATTGGAATTTGTCAATTTGGATTTGTCTACAGCCTCTGAAATCTAGAGATGTGTGACTCAGGGCTCTGGGATTTCTGGGTGTAGCTGCGCTAGAATATGTCTGTGTGGCCGTTTTTATGTGTGCCTGTCATCCTGATAAATGGATATAATTGATGCTGTGGGTCCACAGTATATAAGAGTATGTGTGTGAGCAGTACATTTATTTTTCATTTTACTGAAATAAAAGAGTAGGTTTCATCCCTGACAGTGTTTGATCTTAATCGAACATCAAAAATAGACCATGTGTTTCTCTTTTTCATTGCCAACTTCAGCAGAGCTGGATATTCTGCTCTGCACGTCCCGATGGTGGCTCACTGGAAGCATTCATTACAACTTGTTGACATTGTAATTTATTTCCTTGACATCGAAAAGACAAACACATTAAGATGGGTTTGCCATATATGGAATCATCCACGCCTTGAGCTCAATTTGAGTGCTATTTTCCGCCTAATCGGAATCCTGTGTATTTGCAGACTGGGTTAATCTTAAGCCACATGGAGCATGGATCGCACCGTTCGCATTGGTAAACGTGACTAGGAAGTTACAATTAGGGGTTGTCTTTACACGGATTGGAACAGCATTTCCCCTGAACTGAGCGATTTGTTTTCAGGTTAGGTTTGTCGATAACACTTACCCTCATCAATTTCCCCGCCCTGAGAAATAGACACCAGCCGCCACTGCTTGATTTAGATCAATGTTGTCCTCACTTCGCAAGAGGTCAGGCTTGCTGGGATACTTAAATTTGGACCACAGCTCAGGCTGTGTTCACTCTAATATAGACAGACAAAAAGCTGTGTACGTCTCAAGCAGAGCTTTTGTACTCAAACACATTGTCAGATCATTTTCTAAAGGTTCCCAGTCCATACTGAAATGCCAGTAAAAGTTCAATATTGTCCTCTTCATCTCGGTTTGATTTATTTTCATGTGTTTTCTTTTGTAAGAAAAGTACAACTACATTTTGAGTCCTGTTTTGCACAATTAGTTAATAAATTATCCTCAAAACCTATTTTTCTATGTGGCCGGAGTCAAAATAGAGAAGTTCTTATTGACTGTTTTTGTTGTTGTCAGGGATGTTTTTATTATAGTAGTGATTTGAACAAAGCGTATAAATGCTTCCTGGTAACCAGTTTTAACTGATGCAGGACTGGAGCTCCCGTGATGAAGATGGTCAAATCCATATTATATGCACAAGAAGTCACCTGACATTGTATATAATCAAAAATGACTGACCACAGTGTTGATGTGGAAGACGGCATTTTAATGTGGAAATGCTTTTCCATTAGTGTGAATAATTAACCTGCAATAACGTTTTAGCCACTTAGTAGCTGTGAACTCAAAGCTGACATATTATCACATTTTGAATTTTATGACACGACGTGTTACAGTTCCCTACTTTACACATCCAGTAGACACATTATTTTGGTCGGTGTTGTGCATGTCTAATATTCAATCTCCTTGTGAGTTATGTGGTCTCTCTTCAGAGCTTTTTTGCCAAACAATAAATGAAAAGTATTGATGACAGCTGCTTTAACAATCATATGTTAGCATTTACAAATCTAAAAAAAGGTTATTCTCCCAGTTTATACAGTGTGAAACTTTATACAAAAAAAAAAAAAGCTCCGTTTCCTCCCCTTGCGTTTGCCCATCTCTACAGCGTTGAATGTTATGTATCAGCCCTGCAGCATGTGAGGTGGGCCCTGTCCTGCCATGCAAGATGAATGGGAGCAGTGTTACCATCTAACTAATCAGAATGTCTTTGAAGGCAGTTCAATAGCCCTGCCCGACCTCCTTTTGATCAATGCCGCTCCACTGTGAGATTCTGTTGAGGCTGAGATGGTGGGAGAAGCCAAACACGCACAGGTGTCTATACAGCCACACACTCCTGCTGACACACAAGGGCGACGCCTGCATATATTCCACAATGTCACTGTCATCCTGTATAAATACTGCAACACACAAAAGCTCACAGATGTTGCTTTTTTTCCCCCCGCATACAAAACCCAGCGCATGTGAAGCCAGTGTACTGAAGTGCTCGCAGCTTGCTGTGAATAATGTCTTTTGTAATTGCCTGTGCTCGTCAATCACAGCCCATTGTTAAAGCACAATGCCAGCCTGCTGAAGCTACAAGACATCGTACCATTCTTGGATTTTCTTTTTCATTGACAGTGCATACAGCGGCATGTTGAGAAAGTCGGGGTTTAATACGGTTTGAATACCAACGTGTGGCCTGAGTGCTCACTTTTATATCAACTTCATAACTTTTTGTTGCCATTTTTCTCCAGCACTTTTCTATCTCCCTCATCGAAAAGCAACGCACTAGAGCTCTATTGCATTTACTCCCTCATGTTTTTTCAGGAAGTCAGAAAGTGCATCCGTAGGTTTACGTTACTTCAGGCTTGACAGCATACAAAACAGACCTCATCCTCAACGTGTCACAATTAGAGACCTTCCAATTCTGGGTGACTTGCAAGCCCGAAGTTGTCAGCTTCCTAGTTACTGGAGGTTTGACAGCAGCGATCATCTTGTCTGTCTCCAGAGAGGGGACGTCTCTGTGCTGCTTAACTGCCCGACTCCCTTCCCGACTAAAGCGGAACTCAGCACGAAAAAAGACCCCTGCCGCTCTTATGTGTCAGTGTTTATTTTTCCACCAGCTAGCTTCCCTTTTGACATCCCTTTGATTCATTCAAATAATCATATCAGGAATCAATTATGCTCATATTTTAATCATATCATTTGTGCGCGAGGACATGCGTGCCAATTAATGTGTGGAAAAAGCCGGCTTGACAGTGCTGTGGGAGCTGTCCCTGCTGGGCCCGCAGGCAAATTAAACAGCACAATTTTGATGTATTAAAGATTCGAGTCGGTATTGAATTTTCAACAAGAAAAACAGCTATCTCCGAGCCGATATGTGCTTAATGCTGTATTCACACGGAGGCAGATGACACCGTTTACACAGACCACACTGCTATTTCCAGGGCTGTTTCAGAAAACAGGTTTAGCTCATCGGAGATCGTCTGTGAATGAAAAAAGCCATCATCACTGGAGCTCTGATACCATGATACACCGTGGCAACAAATAAACAGCAGTGGTCGTAGAGATATTTCTGCACGTAAAAAGGGCCAGAGCAGTAAAAGGGTCAATTCATTAACGTTTTATTCATTTTTGTCCATTAATTCTTAATTTCTCCGACTTATATTTCCTGATAACCACCAGATAAAGTGGTGGAATCTGACTGTGTAATAGGATGTTGCTTACATTTAATTTTAAATATTTGTTCAGCTCTAATCTAATGGGGAAAAAACACAAGGGGGCAGCAACAGAAGATGTTATGTTTCACCACTGACAGCTGTCTGTGTGCACAGTCACAGTGTTATATATTTTGAATAAAAATATATAACATATATATATATAATGCTTTTTATTCAGAGCTTCTTTTTTTTATTCTGGGTGACATGACATCGTTTAATAGTAATAAATAAATGACTGACAACACACAAAAGTGCAACGGTAACTAAATGTTCCACAGTAACAAACTAATTAATACTAAAACATCTGCATGGACAATGTAATGGACACCGATTCTGTTGCCTCCTACTTTCCACGGTCACTTAAATTATCCTTCACTACAGGCAGACATGCTGTTTAGGGTTTTGTGTTAACAAGTTGTTGCGTGACATTATGGTTATTCCAGTTTTTTGTACATTTGATAGAAGGAGTTTTATTTAGACTGCATTGTGTGTTGCTTTGTTTCCATAGCTGCAGGCCATGTGTTCGATGAGCTTTGGTGCTCATTTCGAGATGTCATGCAATGACATTGAATAAAATTATGTTTTATTACGGCTCATAATTGCCTCCCGTTAACCAAAGTGACCATAAATTGGCCAATTCAGCACATTCAATCAAATGCTTTAGTGTTTCATTGTGTGTTATTGCCATTCATGAGCAATCACATCTCGCCTTCATGCTGACATGTGTCACAATTTTGTGAGTTTTTTTTTTTTTTTTGTCCACACTTTGAACTCAACAGGAACTTTTCATCCATTGTTATGTGGAATAAAAGGCTTTTTTTGTGTAAGCTTCCAGCTGGCTTATCAATGTCACTATAGCTGAAGGGGGTGACGGCTTTCTGCGATATTTAATCAACTTAAATGTTACTCGCTTGATTATTACAAGAATTATAGCCTGTAATGGTTTATATGAGCCTCAGCATTTCATTGCACAAAAGTTATGATGGAATCTGTCCCACAGAGGAAAGTACTCACCAAAACCTTTTGCTCCGGAGTCATCAGGCTTCACCCTATCTAACCCACAATACCACATGTAATGTACTGCATTGCTAGTCAGTAACATACTTTAACATACAACAGTTGACACAATATGAGACGCTGATGGTCAAACGTATTTCTTGTATAACTAAAAATCTGAGGCCGTTTTAAGCCAAAATTGGAAGAAAGATTCCTAGAATGGTGATGTTTTGGAAGAATCCCCCCCTTACAGTTAAGACAAGATGCTGGAAAAGATTATTCACAAAGCACGTAAGAGAGCTCCGAAGAGCCAAAACTGTCAAGAGTAGGAAGGAGGAATTTCAAGAGCTGTTAGAGTTTCTTAAGCAGAGGAGAAAATGGTGGAAAGGGGTAGAATATTCTCCAAATACAGTGAGTTGCTGAAACATATCATTATAGATTGTGCAGGGATAATATTCCTGGTCGATCTTGGAGAAGTGCTCACATCACCCACCCAATGCAATAAAATCACAACACTAAGATATTTCAGTCAGACAACTCACGTTTAGAATGTTTATTTTAGCAACAGAACATAGTTGGAGTCGGGGAAGTGATGATGACTAAATATCTTAACCCCCCGGAGCCTGCAGGTGGATGCTGGGGAGGTGGGGGGTTAGCAGCAAGCAGACAGCAATACTGACGTGGCAGCGGTGGCACTGACAGCCCAAAGGGGGAGATGGGAAGTGTCGTAGCTTAAATAGACCGCCAAATGTGAAGGAAGAATATTATTGGAGTATGAGGTATGTCACATGAGTATGACGGGTTGTCCGCCTGAACTAGCTCGCAGGCTTTGCTCCATTTACACTGGCCAGCAATAAAAAAAAAACTGATGAAAGCTGAGCCACTTTTCTGGCTTTAATATCAAATGGGTGTACTAAAAGTACTAACATGATCAGGCTGGTAAATAGACGTCAGCAAATAAATCAAATGACTATCAGCATGTGAACATGCTACTGAACAAGTAGACCTGTGTTTTCTGTAGGCTTTTAAAGTAGATCTATGCCTTAGAATGTATTAAACATAGATGTCCATTAAAACAAATGGTATTCACAACTACACCATGTCTGACTGGAGACTAAATTCTGTCATTAGGCTGATCGATTTCATCGTCCATTCTATCCCCATTATCACTGCGAGTGCATTTCGCTCTTGTTTTGGATGCATTCTGAAATAATGTCTCATGCCTAACAACGGGGTCAGAAGTTTCCCTACCATACATATCGCCAGACATGTTGACATGCATTTGTATTTCTTTAAAAAAGTTTCACAAGTCTAACACATGTTTAAAATGTCTCTCTCACTCTCAGATGTATGCCGAATCACTGTGAACACGGCGGCCGGTGTAAACAGACGTGGGACAGCTTCAGCTGTACCTGTGATGGAACAGGATACACTGGAGCCACCTGCCACAATTGTACGTACGTGTGTGTGTGTGTGTGTGTGTGTGTGTGTGTATGTGTTTTCTCTCCTCACTTGAACTCTACTGTTCCTTGTGTGTTTTTATGGTTTGGCCTTCCCCTCTTCTCCTTCGAGTGATTAAGTTCTTTCTCCTTCCAAAGCCACAATCCTCAGCAGAGGGACAGATGAACTTTTGAAGTGTTCAGAGGCCAGGCATTTCTGACTGCATTGTGTGTTTTGTTCTGGTCTGAGAAGGGAAAAAGCAAAAAGACAGAAAGAGAGCAAAAGCCAAAGAGGTTTTCTTTTTTTTTTTTCTTCAAGGCTTAAAAATTGGAGAATGCCATCACTCCTCCCATGTGCTACCAACATTGTTCTCTTTCGAGAGGATGAGAGGGGAAGGTTTTGGCAATATTTTGTATGTTCAACATAAAACAACGGATTTAATATCAATGAAGTGTGAAAGTAAGTAGAATGGGGTGAGTGAAAAGGGCATTGTGCAGGATATGGAACCGCAGACAGAGGAGTCTGAATGACATCAGAAAGGAAGTAAAGTGTTGACAACCAGAAAGGTGCAGATTGCAGAAGTGTGTCTGCGAAGACACATTGTGTATTGTGTTAGCTGTTTGCAGTTAGCCAAGCACACCATCCAACACAATAATAGTGAGCTGCACAGCAGTGTGTGGAGTACAATGTGTTTACTGCTCCATTTCTTGCCATTTAACTAAGATTTTTTTCTTCTTCGATTTGATTACATTTTCTCCAGAGCAAAGTCTCTTACTTTCTCTGTCGACCTTTGCATCTTTTTGTTGTGTCCCACCGCTGTGAAGAAATCCTGGCAGAAGTGTAGGTTATTAAGCTTCCACTGTGTTACAGCCTTTTGACCTATGGCTTTGAACAAGAAGTAGTGCCTCGAAAAGTCTGATCTGATTCTGATCCTTGTGAGATGGTTCAGCAGGGTCACTTCCTCCCGACACATTTTTATCATCTAGGAGCACGTCTTCTCAGCAAGCATCTAAACTCCTGGATAGCAGAGGGAGAAAGATGTCAGAACATGTTATAAAGAGGGAAGGAAGGACAGAAGAGACATGCAAACACAGGCAAATAATAAAGAGCTTAGACTAAGCAATAAGGGAGAGAAAACTCACTATGAAGTCAGTGAATGGTCCACATTTCTCTTTGAAATGCAATTCTTGCTCCCCTCCCTATGTGTCTGCATGTGTAGATCAACGTAAATCTAACATCAATATGTTGTCAGATAGATTGCTGGAGTGTGTGGGACTAGATGCCGCATCTTGACAGGCGCTGAATAAAGACTGGCAACTGCATGAAATTGCCTTCTGGTGAGGGGGAGAAAAGAAGTTTGAACGGCAATGTGCTATTTGAGATCAATCTCAGAAATCCTACAATTTAATTAATCTTTGGTGCATATATATATATATATATACTGTATATATAAAAATGCAGGAGGCTATCTTTGATTGTCATATTGTTGTCACCTAACCCAGGACATCAGAACCGCATGAATTGTAAAGTTGTTTTTCTTCCATTCAAAAAGAGTGCTCTTTGAAACCATTGTCCTAAAATACGATTTTATTACAAGAGTATCATAAACCTCACCAATGCATAATATAAAATAAGCTAACTTACATGTTTTACTCTTTGAAGGTGTTGTTATAAACTTTAATTGCACATTTTTAACATTCCTCACAATCCTTAAACATTGAAAAATATGGTAAATAGTGTATATTTGCCACTCCGCTATGTCAAACATTTTATTTAGTATTTTTAGTATTTATTTAGTATTTCTTGGTCTGCTGTGTGTATTATCCTCATGTTTCCTCCTCTTCCAACTGCTTGTTTCTGCTCATTTGTCTCCTTTTCTTGCTCTTTGCCCCTACCCCACCATTAGCTATCTACGAGCCATCATGTGAGGCCTATAAGCATCTGGGCAGGTCCTCTGACACGTACTGGATCGACCCTGATGGCAGCGGACCCCTCGGCCCCTTCAAAGTCAACTGCAACATGACGGGTGTGTGTGGGAGCGTCAAAATCACTGTTCTGTGGGAAGAAAAGACTCTTCAGCGCTCCTTATTCTTAACCTCAGACCACAACACTCGTAATCTGCGGTACCTGGGGTTTCCATGGTGACACGGACCCGGCTGCCGACACATGAGTTAGACGGAGGAAGCAGCCACCACAGACACATATGAAACGGACCTGTTATGCAAACCTCAGAGTACTCCACCGGTCTGAGTGACACTTCTGTCACTCAGGCACACACACACATGCCAACACATGCACCTTTCCGACTCCAACACACACACACACACACACACACGGAGTGGAATAAGTAGATAGCCTGGAACAGCAGAGCACGCAGGCAGAGCAAAGGCGAGACTTTTAATGAAATGTCACTGCACTCCGCTGGCTAGCCCCTTAGTCACGCTGAATAGCACACTCACACATACCTCAGAAATGTTTCCTTTTTAGAGACCTGAAATGTACTCTCTCTCTCTCTCTCACACATACACACACACACATATTCCCTGACTGACAGTGTGAATGAACAGAGAGTTGTCTGAGTGACTGGCTCATGCTATAACAGCCCTGAAGTGTCTATTAAAGCCTGGAGTCACATAGCTGTAACTTGGATAACACAGAGAATTACAGTGTCATGACAGCCAAACCGCAGTGTGTGTGTGTGTGTGTGTGTGTGTGTGTGTGTGTGTGTGTGTGTGTGTGTGTGTGTGCATGTTAATATGTCAGCATGGAGGGTGAATCCAGTGTTTGTGTGAACCTGTGTATACTTAAAGAAATACTTTTCGACTTACTAACTGGTTTATTCTTGCAGTTAAAGAATATCTTCTGGCGTGTGTGTGTGTGTGTTTCTAGAGGACAAAGTGTGGACAACAGTTATGAACAACCTGCCACCCAAAATTGCAGTGACGGGCTCCAGCAGAGAGAGACGCACCGTCTTGCAGGTTAACTACAGTGCCTCTATGGACCAGGTAAAACATACACAGAATACATTTGGTCAGTGACCATGGTAACATCTATGCTGTCCCTGTTCCAACAAACCTACACAATCAGCAGTCTCATTCTAATTTAGTCCTATTTCTTTCTAGTCTTTGGCAATGACATGAAGTGAGTCATTTTTTTATATATATATTCTGCCGGCTGTAAATACTTAGAATAAATGAAGTCTGACTGGCAAGCAGGACTCTTAGTCGCTTTGGCCTTTCTTTGTCAATTAGTAACATTGTACTACATTTTTCTTCATACTGAATATATTATTTCCATGATCACTTTATCATTGAGTATTTTAAATCATTATATAAATATGTGTGTTCCACATCATCCACTTCTCTGCTGTATTTTTGCTACATACAACCTGAATGCTCTCTCACACTGAGTAGACGATACCTCCATCTTTCTGCTGAGTTGCTGTACAAATCACGTGTTTCATGGGTGTCTGAGTAGCATATCTGTCCTTTAATGTCCCTTCCTAATTTGTATGGATCACTTGTTCCATTTTCAGCTATACTCTGAATCGCCGGCTGTGAAGTTAAAACAACGTTAGAGTGCACTTTGTTTCATTTCACAGCTCAATAGTTTGTTTTTACATGAAACGGCCCTGTCTGGTTGTATGACATTAAATGAAAATCCATATTTAACCGTGCTTGTGTTTTTTTTTTCAGGTGACAGCCATCACCACCAGTGCAGAAGACTGTGAGCAGCAAATCGCCTACAGCTGTCGCATGTCCAGACTGCTCAACACTCCAGGTAAGGGCTGGGGATGGCATCTTTATTCACCACTAGTACAAGTACACCGAGGCAGGCGGGGTGTTCTTTGTCTTAGAGTCAGCAGTTGATGGGAAATTCATATTAACAACAACACATGCTCCCTATCTCCTTCTATCTGGGGGGTATTACCGAGGGGAGACAATTAAACAGGGTTTGCACCGTCATGAAAAATTTAAAGTGAGCTATTTCCAGGGCTGGAAACGTTTTGAGAAAAATAAATCGGTTGGATTACTCATGTAACACTATGTTACTGTATGTTGTCTGCGTGGGATGAAGTCCTTTCTGCAGCAACAGGAGTTGCAACTTGTATGCTAGTTTGTACTAGAGGAAGTGCAAATGTATAAATGTTGGGCTTCACATAGACTAGTTTATGGTATGGATTGAACCGGGATGTGAAAATTGCAGACTGTGCAGAAGAATATTTGACATTTCAAACATGAGAGGCAGCACTAGCTAGCCATGCTGACAGATCAAAGCATGAGGCTGCTGCTGCTGCTGCCCATGAATCAGCTCTCACTTCCTTACCCTGGCTACCAGCTTTTTCTTTAATCTGCCCCCAAACAAACTTCCATTTAAGATGCTGTGCCCAAAGATGAAGCCTCGGATGCAGAGGTACTGTGGCCATTAAAGATGACTAATTTGCACTATACCTACAAGTCGTATTGAGAAAAAAGCCAGCTGTTTCAAGTCATCTTCCAAGACAAACAGATGGCAGCCAGATTTGCATGCAAAGACCACAAGTTCATATATATGTACATGTGGGTTGAATCCTTAGAAACTAACTTTGTCCAAAGCATCAAAGCAAATGTCTTATATCAGTATTGATGCGAGCAGAGAACAGATAGACATGCTATCAGGTGATGCTGAAGACTGAATACTTTGTCTTAGTGTTTATGGGCCATGCATCAGCTGTGGATATCTTTGAATAAAACAAAGCTGCTCTCAGAGATCAGAAACATGAACAATTTCCAAATCTCAATGGATGGGCTCATCATGAATTTTAAAACAGTAGTAGTAGTGGTAGTCTGCAAAGGGACAGTTCTCAAGTTGATATTTGCAGCAGAAGCCACACTGAACCAACTCGGGTCTTCCAAAAATGTTTCAGAGAGGCAGAGGTGGACTGTAAGTGACTCCTCAGGATAACCTCAGGGAATTTGGCCCTGAAACAGATAGTATTTATGTGAGCCAGTGGAGACATCAATTTCCAGAGTGTGGGATGTGGTGTTGATTCTACTTCTCCTATATCATGGACACACCAGTTTTGCTATAAGAAAGGATTTTCCATCAACGGAAGAATTGACTGCGGGGGATCAGAAGTCCCATTCGGCCTGCAAAAGGCCTGCAGGGGATTGAAAAGCAGATTGATGAGTACTTTGCGAGTGTTGATTTTTTTTTAGGGGGGGCGGGGAGCATGTTCTCTTCATGCTCTCTTCATGCTCTCTTCATGCTCCATCCATCCATCCATTTTCTTCCGCTTATCCGGTACCGGGTCGCGGGGGCAGCTGCCTGAGCAGGGACGCCCAGACTTCCCTCTCCCCGGACACTTCCCCCAGCTCCTCCGGGAGGACCCCAAGGCGTTCCCAGGCCAGCCGGGTGACATAGTCACTCCAGCGTGTCCTGGGTCTTCCTCGGGGTCTCCTCCCGGTGGGGCATGCCTGGAACAGCTCCCGAGGGAGGCGTCCAGGGGGCATCCGATGCAGATGCCCGAGCCACCTCAACTGGCTCCTCTCGATGTGGAGGAGCAGCGGCTCTACTCCGAGCTCCCCCCGTGTGACGGAGCTCCTCACCCTATCTCTAAGGGAGCGCCCCGCCACCCTGCGGAGGAAGCTCATTTCGGCCGCTTGTATCCGGGATCTTATTCTTTCGGTCATGACCCAAAGTTCATGACCATAGGTGAGGGTAGGAACGTAGATTGACCGGTAAACCGAGAGCTTCGCCTTTCGGCTTAGCTCTCTCTTTACCACGACGGACCGATACAGCGACCGCATTACTGCTGCCGCTGCACTGATCCGCCTGTCAATCTCGCGTTCCATCCTTCCCTCACTCGTGAACAAGACCCCAAGATACTTAAACTCCTCCACATGAGGCAGGAACTCCCCCCCGACCTGGAGGGAGCAAGCCACCTTTTTCCGGTCGAGAACCATGGCCTCGGATTTGGAAGTGCTAATCCTCATCCCGGCTGCTTCACACTCGGCTGCAAACCGCCCCAGGACATGCTGGAGGTCCTGGCTCGAAGGAGCCAACAGGACCACATCGTCCGCAAAAAGCAGGGATGAAATCCAGTGGCTCCCGAACCAGATCCCCTCCGGCCCACGGCTAAGCCTAGAAATCCTGTCCATAAAAATAATGAACAGGACCGGTGACAAAGGGCAGCCCTGCCGGAGTCCAACATGTACCTGGAACAGGTCTGACTTACTGCCGGCAATGCGAACCAAGCTCCTGCTCTGGTCATACAGGGACCGAACAGCCCTTAGCAGAGGGCCCCCGACCCCGTACTCCCGAAGTACCTCCCACAGAATGCCACGAGGGACACGGTCGAATGCCTTCTCCAAGTCCACAAAACACATGTGGACTAGTTGGGCAAACTCCCATGAACCCTCGAGCACCCTGCGGAGGGTATAGAGCTGGTCCAGTGTTCCACGGCCAGGACAAAAACCGCATTGTTCCTCCTGAATCCGAGGTTCGACTATCGGCCTAATTCTCCTCTCCAGCACCCTGGAATAGACTTTCCCGGGGAGGCTGAGAAGTGTGATCCCCCGATAGTTGGAACACACCCTCCGGTCCCCCTTTTTGAATAGAGGGACCACCACCCCGGTCTGCCAGTCCAGAGGCACTGTCCCCGACTGCCACACGATGTTGCAGAGACGTGTCAACCAAGACAGCCCCACAACATCCAGAGACTTGAGGTACTCAGGGTGGATCTCATCCACCCCCGGTGCCTTGCCACCGGGGAGCTTCTTAACTACCTCGGTGACTTCAGCCCGTGTAATGGGTGGATGAACCTCTGAGTCTCCAGCCTCTGCTTCCCCAATGGGAGACGTGTCAGTGGGGTTGAGGAGATCCTCAAAGTATTCCTTCCACCGCCCGACGATATCCCCAGTCGAAGTCAGCAGCTCCCCACCTCCACCGTAAACAGTGTTGGTGGAGGGCTGCTTCCCCTTCCTAAGGCGCCGGATGGTTTGCCAGAATTTCCTCGAGGCCGACCGATAGTCCTCCTCCATGGCCTCCCCGAACTCTTCCCAGACCCGAACTTTTGCTTCAGCGACCGCCCGTGCTGCAGCACGCTTGGCCTGCCGGTACCCGTCAGCCGCCTCGGGAGTCCTCCGAGCCAACCAGGTTCGGTAGGACTCCTTCTTCAGCTTGACAGCATCCCTTACTTCCGGTGTCCACCACCGGGTTCGGGGATGGCCACCACGGCAGGCACCGGAGACCTTACGGCCACAGCTTCGAACAGCCGCGTCAACAATGGAGGCAGAGAACAAGGTCCATTCGGACTCAATGTCCCCAGCCTCCCTCGGGATCTGGTCATAGCTCTCCCGGAGGTGGGAGTTGAAGACCTCCCTGACAGAGGGTTCCACCAGACGTTCCCAGCAGACCCTCACAACGCGTTTAGCTGCCAAGTCTGTCCAGCTTCCTCCCCTGCCAGCGGATCCAACTCACCACCAGGTGGTGATCAGTTGACAGCTCAGCCCCTCTCTTCACCCGAGTGTCCAAAACATACGGCCGGAGGTCAGATGACACAACCACGAAGTAAATCATTGACCTCCGGCCTAGGGTGTCCTGGTGCCATGTGCACTGATGGACACCCTTATGTTTGAACATGGTGTTCGTTATGGACAAACCGTGACCAGCACAGAAGTCCAATAACAGAACCCCACTCGGGTTCTGATCGGGGAGGCCGTTCCTCCCAATCACGCCCCTCCAGGTAACACTGTCGTTGCCCACGTGAGCGTTGAAGTCCCCCAGTAAAACAATGGAGTCCCCGGTTGGAGCACTCTCAAGTACCCCTCCCAAGGACTCCAAGAAGGCCGGGTACTCTGCACTGCCGTTTGGCCCATAGGCCGAAACAACAGTGAGAGACCTATCCCCGACCCGAAGGCGCAGGGAAACGACCCTCTCGTTCACCGGGGAAAACTCCAACACATGGCGGCCGAGCTGGGGGGCTATGAGCAGGCCCACACCAGCTCGGCGCCTTTCACCGCGGGCAACTCTAGAGTAGAAGAGAGTCCAGCCTCTCTCAAGGAGTTGGGTTCCAGAGCCCAGACTGTGCGTGGAGGTGAGCCCGACTACCTGTAGCCGGTAGCGCTCTACCTCCCGCACTAGCTCAGGCTCTTTACCCCCCAGTGAGGTGACATTCCATGTCCCCATGGCTAGAGTCACCGTCCGGGGATTGGGTCGCCGGGGCACCCGCCCAGGACAGCCACCCAAATCCCACCGCACCGGCCCCTTCTGAACCCTCCTGCGGGTGGTGGGCCTACAGGAGGGCGGGCCCACGTCGCTCTTTCGGGCTGTGCCCGGCCGGGTCCCGTGGGCACAGACCCGGCCACCAGGCGCTCGCCTGCGAGCCCCAACCCCGGGCCTGGCTCCAGGGTGGGGCCCCGGTGACGCCAATCCGGGCGACGTGAACGTCCTCGATTTTAGCTTCTTCATTAAGGGCTTTGGAACCGCTCTTAGTCTGACCCGTCACCTAGGACCTGTTTGCCTTGGGAGACCCTACCAGGGGCATTAAGCCCCGGACAACATAGCTCCTAGGATCATTCAGGTGCTCAAACCCCTCCACCACGATAAGGTGTCGGTTCAAGGAGGAGATGCTCCATTAGGTTAATGGTAAATGCTTGTGAGAGTTGGTATAAAATCCCCAGTTTGTATACCAAAAGAAAATTGCTTCCTACCCAATATGTTTGAATGCTTTCTCACTGTCAACAACCGTTCCAGATTCTGGACAGGATGGATCAGTGGAATCCCAGGATTCTAACCCTATGTCGGGTTTTTACTATAATGTGTCGCCCATCTGCATGTTCGACCGCTGCTTTCATCCTGTCTTTATCTAGAACTACAGATGATAGTGTTGAAACAGACCTTTGGCAATGAGTTGTGGCCTGACTGGGCTCATTCTGAAGAGATTAACTTGGATATCATGCGTTTGCATTAGATTTTGTTTGGACTCGGTCACTTTGGCTGTAACATACATGAGCAGGGCCTGGCACGGCTTTCTTTCAGTTTGGTTTGGATTAGTTTGGCTGACTGGTGAAACGGTCGAGTCGTGTAAGACGTGGCCTGGATTAGATTTGTTTGATTTTTGATATGGTTTGGTTAAGTGGATTTTCAATAGGGTTTTGAATAGCTTTAAGAGACAAGTAGAGTTGGCTGTGTCAAAGCTTGGTATTCAGGCTAATATCTGTGTGTGTGTGTGTGTGTGTGTGTGTGTGTGTGTGTGTGTGGTATTATTCACAGTGCTGTGTGTTTCTTTCACAGTGAGAATAACAAGCTTGCTGTCAACGTCAGAGCCGTTCTCTGTCTCTCCCTCGGTTTCCTCCAACCAACACACTTTCTCTCTCACACACAGCCGGTCCACATATAGAGCCACCTAAAGGGAAAGCTTCATAAAGACAAGACACTCCTGGCAACTACCATGAGTGAGAGGAGACAAAAGGAAGGAGGGGGGATTTCACGTTTGTTTGATGTATGCCTGTGTATGTGTGTATGCAATGTGTGTGTCCACAGTCCTTGATTGACTGAGTGTGAATAAAGCTATAGGTGGTTATTAATAGCTGGGAATTAGAGCAGCAGACCAAAACTTTCC
Source organism: Chelidonichthys spinosus (assembly GCA_029853015.1). NCBI lineage: Eukaryota > Metazoa > Chordata > Actinopteri > Perciformes > Triglidae > Chelidonichthys > Chelidonichthys spinosus. The sequence goes on from CM056837.1 coordinate 12,056,077, forward strand.
AGTACACACACAAACAGCAAACACACACAGAAATACACACCTTATTAATATGCTCTTTTTTCACACTCACACACTCACACACTCATGTTCTATTGGACAGTTCTTGAAGCCAGACAAGCAGCCAGAGCAATAATACATGGTTGTTGAATTTGTTATGAAGCTCTCCTGCATTTATGTGTGTGTGTGTGTGTGTGTGTGTGTGTGTGTGTTGCCTTTCTATTCACACACAGACACACACACATGGCACCGCGCCTCCCACAACCACACACAGTCAGCAAGTCCTTCATTAACTAGTTTACACCTAATTCACTACCTTGCAAGTTAGGGAAATCCAATTACCAGTTTAGAATGACTGAGAAAGTAGGACCGGGAAAATTAATTTATCCAAAAATATGCTTCATAAATTAGCTGTCAGCTTTGATCAAATTACACTGTCAACAGCATTTTCCCTGTGAACCATAGGCACACACACACACACACACACACACACACACACACACACACACACACGCACACACATGGCTTTACACAGAGATGCACACTTGCTACTCTTCCACTTCTTTCTCATCCAGATCTCATCTATTACACCAGGGCTGGCATTTTAGAGATAAATGAACCGTTAAATGGGAATTATATTCTGCCACCAGTGACATCCCTAATTTGAAACTTGGGCAGTAATTGTCCTAATTGTCTCACTCCTTCTTAACCCTCTTTAACGTATTCTGTCCCTTATCCGTTTTACACTCAAACACATCCTGCACCTGCAAACACACACACACACACACACACACGGTTTGTTTTTGTCCAACATTCAAGCAAGTCGGCGATGAAATGATGGCCAGGCTTGATGCTGATGCATGCAGCCACACACACACACACACACACACAGGCATAACTCAAAGAGATGCACAATTTCCTTTTCTCTCCTTCCTGCCGCTGTCTCCTCCTAATCTAATCTCTTCTCCCTCCACTACTGCCCATCATCTCCTGCATCCACAATCATCAATTTATGTCCATTTATTCTCTCCTCTTACTCCGCTTACTATTTCAAGTCTCCAATTTTTGCCCTTCTCCCATTCGTCACCTCTGCTTTTACCTCACATTATTTTCTGCCTTCCTTTTTATAGATCTCCCTCTTTTTTCCCCCACCCTGTCTCTCGGCCCCTGTCTTCTCACTCACTCTCCATTTCCATTAGTATAGGAATAGCAGCTTTTAAAAGGAGAATTAGCTCCCTTCACTAATGATTTAGAATCATTCCTTTCAGCGTAAACAACCTGTAAACAACCAATGGCACAAGGCTTGCACCAAAAAAAAGCCCCTTGTGCAGATGCAGATAAAAACACACTGCTATCTTTCTCTGACACACACTCGCAGCCGCAGAGGAGTTGGGATGAAGCGTTGAAAATTGCTGTACATCAGTTGCCTTGAAGGGTCACCAATGTCCAATGTGAAAATGACATGATAGAGACGAGTCATTTCATCCCTCCTTTCACTTGCCTTGTCACCGTTGCTCCTTCTCTTTTGGAAATGCACATTATTTTTGTTAAATACCTGATGTCATGGTCCCATCTGTCTAGCTAAGCGTTGTAGAATCAGTGTTTTGCATGTGACGTTAGCCCACATGTATAGGAGCAGATTTGAATCATCCTCCTCTCTATAATATCTGCCAGAACAAGGTTAGGGAAGGATTTTGGACTAAAATGTAGTTTAATAATTGTTTGTTTGTTTGTTTAATTAATTCTCAAAGTGATATATATATTTCCAAGCTGTTTCAAACACTTTCACACAGAACAGCGAAGGAGTGCTGTCATTTTTTGTTCAGAGCAAGTTTTATTTTTATGAGCAAGGCATTGCCCAATCAGGTCGTGTGGAACGGACATTTTCAAAATGAATACTAAAGTTTCCAACAACACAGAGGCACCACAGTCCACAGTAAGTGTAGGCAACAAGGGTACACGCCCTTCATCAGGGTTTCAGGAACTGTCCAATACGGAGCTAATGCCGAATTGCCTGCCGGAATAAATTAAAAGAAACTTAAAGTATGCAGTTTTGATCAGAGAAACAATTGAGACAATTCTCTCAGTAGAGAAAAAAACCCTCCACTTTCTTTCTCTCATTGACAAACAGACACTGCCAAATGTATTAATATACAGTATGCATGCACACACATTCACTGTGGCTCAAAGAGCATTTGTTAGCTCGTGAAAACACATGTTGTTTCTCTCTTTGTCAGACTTGCCTGAAGCGACTGAAAGAATCATTTATGGAATCCAAGCTAATGAAGAGAGAAGTGTTTCTGTCAAATAAATGAGCTCATTAATCCAGTCAATTGTTCTTCAGTAAGTTTCTAATACATACACAATATAGAGGCAACGCTGATTCACACATTTTTTTTGCCCATTTGTCAACTACACTAACATAGTCATGTCCAGTCATGTCAAAGGTTTTTATGATACTGGTTAATGCTATCATTATGAAATGCTTTAATACCAGGATGTCATCACATTATGGATGTTTGTTGTGTTAGCATATTTATTGGCTGTTAAATTGTTACAGGCCACTTAAAAGTAGGGACTAAGAGATACTGTATGGATGAAACAGAGTGAAGGGAATGAATGAAGAAATGCTGGAAAGAAGTCAGAGAGCAACTGAAACTGAAATAGACTGATCTTGATATCAGGATTTAAACTCAATGAACTTGGGGCAAGCGATTAACTGACATCATTAAGATGAGAACAACTCCTAAAGCTCTATTTCTTGGTTTCATTAAGTTTTCATCAGCATTGTTTTTGTTGAATTTCGAGGTTCAACTTCTTTTAATCGTCATATGCACAACGGTTGCCCCCAACAATGCTCATTTTTAAGTTAAAATATAGGGGTAGAATATACATTATATGAATAAAATTAAATTAAACACATTGTCTTTGGTTGTTATATGAAAGCCAAAGGAGGAGGGAGAGCGATGGATGCAGGAGGGGAGGGAAAAGACTGGCCAGCGATGCGAGATGAGTGTGTTTCAGGATAATGAGGCTGTGTGTATGCATGGTGCCGTTACAGTCCATTCCTCGGGCACTTCTGCTCTCATTTCTTGCCTCACAAATTGCAAAAAGCTAACCACTGTAATATTCCACGTGTTGTTTCTCCCTTTGTCAGACTTGCCTGCTCACAGTTCCTTACCCATAATGTCTTTATTCTGCAACACTGGTTGACAGCTTGTTTAATTTCATTCTTGTTTGTGGTTTTTAATTTCCATCATTAACCCTTGTATGGTCTTCACTTTTTGGACCCTCTGGTATCCCTCGGGTCAAATTGACCCGGGACATATTTAGGGTATTAAAAACAATTCTGATGCTGATTAAAAATAAATAACATTAAGCTGACGAGGGACCTTGTTGTTTGCGTTAAACTGTTTGGGAATATATCATTATTAATTTAATTATCCTTTTCCATTTCCTCCATTATCCATTTTTATTAGCCTATTGTGCCCACACACACTGCCCAATTGTGCCACGTCTTTCATTACCCAACTAATGTTCTGGTTACAGTGTCATTAATTTGTGGAGGCACTCGAGGCAAGGAGCAAGTTAGGGGCGGAGAGAGAACAAGAGCTAATATATTGAAAGACAAGAGAAAGAACCATCACCAGTGTCTTCAGGCGTCTCTCTCGCTCCCTCCATCACCCCAGCACCCGCCTTTCTTATTCCTTTTCTTACCCCCTGTAGACAAGATGCTAATTAACGTTAAATTATCTCTCTATTTTTCCCTTCTTTAAATGCACTGATGAGATTTTGCCTCTCTTCAAGGTTTTAGGCAGTTTTTTTGCCCCCTTCCAACCAACCACCCATCACAGGCAGGGGCATGGGAGCTGAGGGTGCTCAGTCAGTTGATGGGAGGCATTCAAGGCTGACGTTTAAAGTTAGGTTGTTTTTATAGAACTGCAAATTAACGGATGGAATTAGCCTGAAATCCTTTCAGATTAGAACTGGAGACACTGTTGGTTGAAGGTTTTCTAATTGGCAAACCACAGGCGTGGGTTTGGGCAGGTGAGGTGTAGTAAGAGAGAGAAAGAGTAGAAGAAATCGAGCAACAAAGTGTGATCCGTCACAGTGAAGCCCATTTCATTTACATCCCAAAATGTGTGCTCTCCGGTCGCTGTTGCCTTGGTCATGCGTCATTGCCTGGGATAATGCTGTCATATGTTGTGTTGACAGATTCATGTGTCTTGTACCACACCATTTCTACCTGAGTGCAACACTTACAGCTCATAGCCACGCTGGTGTCGAAGGGAAGGAGTATAACATTTTACAGTACATTAAGTTGGAGTAATAAGGTGTTTGCAAGGGCAGCATCGCTCTTTCCGCTCTTTTTTATTTCCTCGTTTATGCTTTTTCTTCCTTTGTATTTTCTTTCCTCTCATTGTGCTTGTCGATTTCTCCCACACAGTCTCTTACTCACACAGACTCATGAGAGTCCTCAGGGTGGTAAAGTTACGTCCTTGGTGTGTAACTGCGTGTCTGTGTGTGTGTGTGTGTGTGTGTGTGGTATGACTTTTGTTAGGACACCAGCCCCTAGTGTGAGATTTTTTTCTGTCTGTGTGTGTGTGTGTGTCTGTCTGTAGTTTTCAAAGCCTTTTATGTCTCTCTCCTTCTCACTCAGTGTGTGTGTGTCCGTCTGTCTTTCTCTCTCTCTCTCTCTCTCTGTGTGTGTGTGTGTGTGTGTGTGTGGTGTGTGTGTGTGTGTGTGTGTGTGTGTGGTGTGTGTGTGAGTGCACTTATTGGCATTGCCTGAGCTGTCCATGCCTGCTGCCCACTGGCTGTAGCATTCATCCAGCATGTCAAATACTCTCTGCTCCCAGTCTCCCCAGTGTTGGGCAGAGTGCACAAAATCTGTTTTTATCACAAGCAGAGACAAAAAAAAGTAGCCATGATGGAATGTATCTGAGCAGAAGAACTAGCTAAGAAGTGCATAAATGAATATAAAAACACCCAAGAATGTCCATTTGCCAAATATTTATAGAAAGGTGATGCGCTTTCCTTAAAGTATATTAAACATTTTCTTTTTTACCCCCAAGCTACTGGATGCTCAAATTAGTGCTCCGTTTCTGTGCCCAGCCAAAGATCAAATGGTATGGGCTGCTCTCGGTCATGTTTTGCTCGAGGTAAAGTGGTTCACCCTCAAAGGCGAGAGCGGTCTTTTGAAGTTATCATTCGCTGCAAATGCATTTTGTATGTAATTCAGAAGAATAACTATAGCACAAAATGTTTAGGCAAATGCCCTTTTCCGTATGAAGGTTCAATGATTTTCACTCTCAAAAGTATTTCCGGTAAATGTCAGGTGCACATAACAAGAACTAGAAATGAAAGAATGGAATAGAAATGGAGCCGTTTAAAGGACACTTTTAAGGCAGGGTATGGAATTGTGGATGCAGAATGAGAAAAGTAACTCAGTTATGTTTTGTAATTGCTCTCAGCAGGAGTTTAGCAACCATAGCCATGCGTGCCACATGCAGTTACTAAACCAATGGCACACTAGCAATATGTGTGACGTTCCATGAAAGGCAGCCTTACTCTGTCTCTGATTGGCTTGTTGTACTTGTAGCCTTTTTTGCATAACACTCCCACCATTGCAGCTAGCTAGCTAAGAAAGCTAAACTCTGTGAGATATTGTTGTGTGCAACTTGAAGTGACTCCGATATACAACCAGATAAGGGAGTTCAGCAAAGGAAGGCACGGCCAGTGATCACATTGACTGGTATGCATCTGTTTGTCTGGAGCACACATGGCTTTGCATAATGGTGCTCTTTGTCTCGGTTTCTATATGGATGTTAAGGATGACAGCATTCTTGTATTTCTGCACGCTAACCTTAACCCCATTCATTAAAACTATTGATGAGCTGTCATACGTATACTTAATCAGTGTGCCATATCAACATTAAGGTTACAGTTAACAAGAAAAAGAGCTTCAAATTAGTTCTTCTTTGGTTTAACTTCAAATCGTTTTTATTCTTTTAGTCCTTAATTAACTTAAGTTTAACTCCTTAAGTTTAATTCCATAATACATGAAAAGGCAAGGAACTTAATTAATATTGTATCTGAATGTTATTTCATGTAATTTTGCCCTTCAGAGACTAAACCTCAACTTCCTTTGCTGAGTGATTGGCATAAGGATTATTTATAACTGTTGGACATAAAGGATCTATAAAAGATTTTATGTGGGAACGTTACATACAATTAAATATACATAAAACATTTTCATGTCTTCATGAAAACACAATGACGTTTTAATACGCTGCACATCACACCACCGCTTTTGTTTTGGAGCAGCTTCAACCGCTCATGTAGACTATTTTTTCCTGCCTTTGCTCTTTTCAGACCAAATTAGACATCAGTCAATATAAAGAGCCTACAAGGGAGTCCATTATCCACACACAAAATGCAGCACTCAGCATATAGCATTGTTAACAATTTGCTAATGGTTTTTCTTACTGCCATTGTGTGCATTACAGTTCAACACAAGACATTAAACTTGTTAATGATCTTCTGGGACTGAAGTAAAGGCAGGTCATGTGAGTTACAGGAGGGATGAGAGTGCTTTTCACTTCTTATTTCAGACAAGAGAATAGAAGATGCACAGGGCTGCGGCTATAAAAAGAAAACATTCCCAGAAAACACTGATATTTCTAGAAAGAGTAACAAAGTGGATGCTGTGCATGTGTGCCCATTATGTCTCAACTCTCAGAAACTAACATATTATTCAAAAATACCCGATGATACAGGCATATCATAGAAAACATGTTCATGAGAGACCCAGCAATACAAGGTGTAATCACACATTGCAACATCCACTCAGTGCAAATGACACGCACGTCCACACAAAGTATGCCTTATGTACATTTTATGTATTATTGATTTATTTATCCTTCCTGTTTTCTTTTCTGCAACTTCTTTCTTTTCTCCCCGCGTTGTATTTCCTTTGTGATCTTCAATATATTTTATTTTTCTTTATGTCACCTACTCTGTGAAATGCTCAGTGCTGAAGGGTGGGCCCCAGGCACAATATAGAAAGGCATCTCACACACACACACACACACACACACACACACACACACACACATGAATGCAGGAGAGCTTCATAACAAATCAACAAATATGTATCATTGCTCTGGCTGCTTGTCTGGCTTCAAGAATTGCCCAATCGAACATTAACTAAACTGTGTGTGTGTGTGTGTGTGTGTGTGTGTGTGTGTGTGTGTGTGTGTGTGTGTCAGGGAGAGTCTGTTCCCAGCGGGTGTCCATGCTGCTGATATCACTAGGTGGAGATTGTTGTCAGGCAGCAACATTAAACCAAACACTCCTCAGAGAAAAAGCCCTGCATGGTTAGCATTCAGGCGGGTGAGATTTCTGATGTGAGGATACTGAGCGATGATAAAAATGAGCCTGATAGCTTATTGATCTCCTTTGGGAAATGCTCATTCTCATGGCTCTAGCGGTTCAGGGTGTTGCTCAAAGGAATATGCAGAGTTTTTCTAATTTCATTTCTTTTCTTTTTTTTTGTGCGGTTAAATCATTCCCCCTCCTGGATCTTCTTTTATCATACGTTATGTTGTTACTGCAGCCACAGACCTGACCTTATAAGATGGGACGAAGCTAGTAGCGCTGAAATCCCATTAAGTCGATGTGATAATGATTTTGCCAGCTTTGTTTGTTTTTAGGAGAGTAAGTAATGTGGTTTTTCAGTGAAATCAAATAATAGGCGATGCTTTACAAGTTAGATAGAAACAAGCATTTTAACCAACCTAAAGTTAAAGATTTACCCTGTCAGACTTTTTTTTAAGAACGCAAAAATGTATTTGAATCATTCGAAAATGCACCTCATTATACAATTCACGATCATCAACAGCTATTGTTTCTGCCATCAGAGCTATTGTGGTCTTGCAGTGGCACAAATAATTGTGTCAATATGAGAAATTTGTTGCAAATGTTTTGTATGTTGTTCATTTGTTTGTTTATTTGATTTGCTGCTGCTGTTGAGCTCATTACATTGGAGGAAAGCTGATCCAGAAACAGCTTTTTATTTTCAAAACTTCAGAGACAGCGCAATGCTGTGCACAACCGAAAGTTTTGTCTCCAAATACACTTATCATTTCTGACTTTCATGGTGTGCAGAGAAAGATGGAGGAAAGTGTTGCGTGGTACAGTTGCATAGCGATGAGAAGCAAAGTGGGCGTGTAAGACAGCGATTGATGTAGAGTGACAGAGAGGGAGAAAAACAAGAAAAAGAGGGGGAAGAGAAAGAGGCAGAAGGGTAGAAGAGAAGCAGATTAGTTTGTTTTCGGCGCTTGCTCTGACATTGAAAGATATGTCGGTACTAATGTCCTAGAAAGCCTTGAATAACACAGCAAACCGATACATATCCTCCTTAATGGGATTTGAGCTGTATTTTCTGAACGTGCACACACACACACACACACACATACACATTAAACACATATACACATCAACAATACACCATATGGCCACCGTCTGGCAGAAAGATAAAATTCAAATGGAAAAATAGCAACCGCTCGCTTGAGGAGTAACTGTAATATTGTCTTCTCATTTGTGACGAGCTGAGGGCTTGATCTCAATTACGAAGCTTTCTTAGGCTACCGTCGGCTTTCCATTTGTCCTCCACAAGGTTGCCGGGGACAACGGATGCATGACGAGCCGTGGCGTATGACCACAAACTGATCATCAAACATAGCCGTTTCAGTGATGGATCACACAAGCCAGAGGATCCCGCTCCATTATGAAGACATGCATTTGCATACGCATACTAATAGGGTTCTTCTTCTTTTTTTTTACCTGCATCACCCTCACACGCACTAATAACCATGAGATATTTTCCAGTGTCAGTAGTGTTTACGTATGCAGCAGTGTGTCTGCATCAGCAAGTGCATGGTTTATTGGCGTCTGAGTGTGTATGCGGCGATCACTGGAGGCAGTTTGAACACAGCTCTCGGATTACAGCGGGATATTTGGACACAGAGAGATTAGGACCAATTGGAAAAACAACAGGAACAGAACAGAGGAAATATCACTCAGTGGTGCTAATGAAGCAACGCGGGAAGTTGATTATCCGACTTGACCTTGAGGGGTTTTAAAACCAACCCAGGGAAAGTTAGAGAGACAAAGTTGGGGAAGATACTTATGTGTCAATCAGCATGTACCCATCTGCTATTATGTACATCTTGTTCTGCAGTTTGATGGCGTTTCGGTGTCGTGCATGTGCCTAGTTCTGATTGTCATACACTTTATGTCTGTGTGTGGCAGTGTGTGTGTGTGTGTGGCAGTGTGTGTGTGTGTTATGTTCCTGTCTCTGTGGAGACGTTTATGTCTTGTTCCTCACCCAGGGATCATAAACAAACTCATGAATATTCAAGATGTTTGTCTTATCAAATGTTGGCGTACCATGCGACATTCTCTTGTAATTACTCGGCTCCAATTGTGTGTGTATCGCTGCTCATGTGTAGTACGTGTGTGTACACACAGCCTGTGTCTTATAAGAATCTTGTATAACCTCATGTCTTAAAGTTTTCTTTGTTCAGGGTCCACTTTTAGGTGTTGAACTGTTTATTACTTTTGTATCCCCATTGCTGACCTAAATTTTATCAGGGGCCTGGCAGTCAGGATGTCTAGTTCTACACGAAGATTATCTGCCAGTGACGCATCATCTCCTGGACCTTTAAGACTCAAGTCACAACACTGATTTGAGCACTTTCTCTGTAGCATCCTCACACGTTGTTGCATTGTAACTGCTCCTCTTGATCAAGATTAAAGTCAGACGTCGACTTTACTCCTCTGTCTCCGATCTCCTCCTTGGGTGAATTTATTTGTTTACGGACAAATTCTTTTAACATTTACGAATAAATTCACCCAAGAACCAGACATCCTGACTGCCAGGCCCCTGATAACATTTAGGTCAGCAATGGGGATACAAAAGTAATAAACAGTTCAACACCTAAGCTGTAAGAAAACTTTAAGACATGAGGTTATACAAAGTTCTTATAACACTGTGTGCTTGTGCAGTTGACGTCGTCCTCCTGGGTATCAACCAATGAAAGCTTTGTCATCATCTTCACATAGTTCTAATGTCCGAGTCATAGCTTGTTAATTCATCTTAAACTTTGAGAAAGTTTTTTTTTTTACATTCTATAAGATATGTATAATAGGACTAAAGTGCAAATATGTTTATTTAATACCACCAATAATTGTGCAAAAGAATCCAATACAATTTAACAACTAATATGTTTGCAAAAAGAAAAACAAGTTTACGAGTTCAAATCAGTCAAGAACTCTGAGTCTCTTCTTCCTGCTGGGAGAATAATGTGTTTACCAGACTTTTGCCTTACCTGCAGAACTATGAAGGTAGAATTTAAACTGGTTCGTAAATCTGCAAGATTTAATGGATGTTTCCAATGGATGGTTTGGAAAAAGTGATAAATTAAGAAAGACTTGAACTAAAGACAAATTGATTGCATATAGCCAAAGTCTGATATACAGACTGTTGCACTGCATGACATATTAATCATTACGATGAATCCAGGGCACTGTAGTTTATTATAGCTGATCCCACATACATCGTCCTGCTGCTGTAAATACTCACAAGCTCACCAAATCCACTACAGGAAATAGTCCTAAACAACCTATTAATTGCATATACCTTCACATATGGCAATAATCAGAATATAGAATATTGATGGCCTTATCTGTTGGTCAATAATATGATTAACTGTAAACGTAAAACCTGTTTGATACATAGTTGGTATAGATATGGGGCTCTTTGTGTAGCCTCCTGTCCCTTTACTGTGAAACATGCCTGTTTCTAAACATAATTTATCAAAACCATATAATGGATACAGGTACAAATACTTTATTGATATCATATGTTTTTAATAGTGATAAACAACTAATAACATAATTGTGTTAAAAAAAACATTTAACTTATTTTATTGTTAAGGACCCTGTTTTTGTTTTTGTCATCTCTGGCTGTAAGAAAGTAGTCGATGCATCTCCCCTCTCTTAAATGTAAATTTAGGATTTTGGCTACCGCAGACAGAGAGCTGCCTCAACAGAAGTTCATCAGATTTATAAACACAGTGGAGTTCCAGGCTGAAGATGATAGAAAAGGAATTGGATCAAGATAAAGCATTACCCAGGCCTTTAGGCTAGATGAACAGGTAGAGTACTCAGTGCCCATATGGCCAGACATGGAGGTTTGGACTGAATGAAAAAGCTCAGCAGGAACTTCACATATGCTTTCAGGCCAAAAAAAATCATCTATGTAGGGTGTTTTGCAAAGGGAAGTGATGCACCTGGTCAAAGACCTGAATAAGAGATACTCAAACCGCACCATTACAAGTCCATTCACTTTGACAGGAGACTATTGTACACTATTAAGTGAGGACTTAAATTTAATTTTCTTAACTTGTATTAAGTGAGGACTTAAATTTAATTTTCTTAACTTGCACTTGTCATTTTTAAAAATGTTGGTGTCTGTTCGTATAAGTTATTTCCTAATTTATGCTTTCACGTTAAACATTTTTACTTCTAGGACTTGACACTTTCTGACATACCTTTGCTTTTACACCATAGCTCTTCTTGTGTATTTGCAGAATTTTATATGGAAAGTAAAAAAATGCTGAATTATTTTATTTTGCAAAAGGTATCCCCAAAAATGGAATATGTTTTTTATAAATATAATTTATTGTATTACCTAAATCTTTTGGTTTGGTAACACATAGCCAAGCATAAGTCAACTCTGATCTGGATCCAACAACTAACGGTCTCTGCTTAGACTTGCAACTGAAGATACTAAATGTATAAACATGCTGCTTTTGCTTATTAAGGATTGTTACATTATATAAAGACTGACCCGGCTTTACATGAAGTGTTTTTCCTTAATTTCATTGTCTTGTCTCGGTCAGGTGATGTGGTGGTTGAGTTGTACACTGTGATGTGTCGGCTTTAGCTTCTATATTTATCGTTTTAACCTGTCATTTAAATGTATATTTTGACCCTCCCGCCTGCTTCTATCTGAAAACATTTTTTAATTTATCCAAAATGAGATAAAATTTATCGAGGGAGTGCACTTAGTGACATCCTGTTTGTGCTCTGTGAGACATTTGGATGCTCTGGTTTTTGGTCATCTTGAAAAGCAGATGGTTGAAGATTGCATTTGCTTGCATTTTTTTTTAAAACAGGCAAAAGAAAGCTGTAATCCTGTCCTCAATTTAGCATCCAACCATTTGTGTATGTTCATCTTTTTTCTCTATTCCTTTTTTTTTTTACCAATAGAAGAAATGCTATTCATGTTGTTTTCAAACGATTTCAGGAAAAAACATCATGTGGGTACAGCTTCTGAAAAATGTGTGTTGAGGGTTCATATGTCAGCCTTTTAAAACTCATTCAAAGTTCGTCTCATGTAGTTTTGCATTTAACTACACGCAGGAAGGCATTGGCTCGATTCCCCTTGAGAAAAATCCAGCAAACAAAGTATCTTGACTCTCTTTATTGTTTGCAATAGTCCCAGAGGGCAATTGATTTGGATTATGATCAAAGAACAGCAGTAATATTACGCAACAATAACAGAACCCTGGCATTATCTTTGTAGTTAATACTTTTATAGAATACAAATAGCAGTTTTGGCGTACACTGTTAAAGTAAAGATGGGACCAAAAATGGAGCACAAGTTTTTATGTTGTTCTTTTTTTGTGCTGTTTACATTCACTAAATAGTCTTGTGGTCGTGTGCCAACAGGCTAATGTGGAAAAGAGAGGGAGAGAGAGACAAAGAGAGGAGAACACAGGGAGTTGGATGAATGCTGTGCTACTCATTAAACCATTAGAAGGAGTAACAGCTGGACACCCACAACCATCTGCAGCATGTTTCCTCTCTAAACAAGACTGTTTAACCTGATCTCTCACACAACACACAGACAAAAACCGTGCACGCTCTTCATCACATACACCGACCCCTCTGAACCTCTTTCTGACCAATCTATGAGCACCTCGCGTTCTATATCACACACATACATGCACACACACAGAGGGACACACTGAACCTTCTCGCACCCACAAGTCCTTAATTTTCCAGCTGTGTAGGCAAGCAGCAGTGGGCAGTTAGTCCCCATGACAAGGGTCACTGACCCAGGGGAGAGAGCTCTGTCTCTCCCCTGACTGCCTGGATGAGTGGAGCGCAGTGAGATAAACACTTGAAAAGGGGAAGGGGGAGGGAGAGGGGTGACAAGGAGTGAGGGGAAGAGGGAAGAGGGGCAGAGAGAAGAGGAAATGGAGCGCAGATGGGTGGGATCAAGGCATGGTGGCACACATAGTGGGGAAAATGAGGGAGCGCGGTGAGGAGAGGAAGATGAGGAGGAAGGGTCAGGCAGGCAGCTTGAAGGGTGGAGTTGAGGAATGCGAGCGGGGTGTTGCGGATCGGAGGGGAAGGGGCGGTCCAGTGAACCACAGCATGATGGATCACGATGTTAGTGGGTAAGACGGGAGTTGTGAGGGGGGCAGGCTTGGCTTGTCGGGAGCAGCCTTTGTCAGAATGCAACATACAGAGTCACACCAGCACCACGGAAAGGGAGGAAACGAGAGATTTGAAGGGCTAATGCATTTTTTTAAGGGGGGGGATCTGAGAAAAAATGAGAGAGAAAGGCCACACTTGCATAGTCCTTTTTGATTTATGTCACAGTCTGAAAGGCAATTTATATGTGCACTAAAAGGATTCCAAGATTTCAACCTGCCTCTCGTGCAGATGCACTTCATTGCTCAAGAAAGTGCTCTTCGTGCAGTTTTGCTCCCTTCCGTCATTTTCTCTATCTTAAACACACACACACACACACACTCACACACACATACATGACCGCGTACACACGAAGATCATTGACCCGACAAAGGTTGGAGCCATTTCCAATTTAGGTTTTCATTCTGTTCGTCCCTGAGTGGTGATGCATTGCAGCGAGTGCTACTCACACACTATTGCCTCAACCTTCACTTTGCTATCACAATAGGCAGCTTTGCTTGAACCTATGCTCAATACAGGGCTATCACTTGGGCAATGGTTTGAAAATACATTAATTTATTTAACACCAAGCGTTGCAGAGTTCATCTTCATGCAGATAATGGATGTCGCCCTCCTGGGTTAGGTTATCATGGTATAGAAATGGACTATTCTGAATGTAAAGTGAATTCACATAATTTGATGAAAGCTTTGAAGATAATGTAATGTATTAGGTAAAAGACACAGTATGTGATGTCGTTTGTTGAGCCGCTTTTAGATAATCTGCCTCGGGATCTTGGCATATGGACATAACCTCAAAGAACTTACGCCCATAAAGAAGGGCTGATCAAATGCTTTACATCTCTTACACTCTGCAAAGACTACATCTGAAACCCTGCTGACCTCGAGATCGCATGGACACTATGCATCTACATCAAGAGGAATAATTACTGAGTTGCCTTTATTTTAATTTTATATATAAAAAAAAAATGTTAAACTGTCCTGTAAAGTTAAAAAAAAAAACGTTGCTACCATTTTCACACATGCATCTGAAAAACACTTCAATATTTGTAACCACCGTTGTATGTCATGTGATTGGACACACATTGGACATGCAAATGCATATTGGCTGTAATCTGAAGTAGCTCTCCATCACAAGTGTCCTGTCTGAGAGGGTCCCATGTGAGCCCAGGTTGGGTGCAAATAGCATTGTTGGCGACGGACCCCTGGGTGCTTGTCTCTGCCAAAGGTATATACACCTGGGTGTAAATAGCTACATCGTCTACTCCGCCTCGGGTGCAAATTATATTGTTTACCACTGACAACTGGGTGCTATTAGGATCTGCCTTTTTGTTAAAAAGTCACGGCGTGACAAACTAGTTCCGTGCAGTGTTGTTTTGCTTGTGGAAGAAGAGAAATATCAGCCAAAAATACCAAAAAATAAGTAGAAGTGGCAATTAACGTTTGAAATAACTGATTCTTTTGGCTGAACAGCTAGAAAGCTCCTCTGGCTGGCAAGTCAACACTTTCCATGTATCTGCCTCGTTCTATCAAAGAGACACACTGACCGCCACCTCCTGCTCCAACATATCCCGTCTTTAATTGCCAAATGCCTTGAAGTCTACTCTCTTCCACCACAGCATAAATCAACCTGGTCAATTCTCTCTGAGGGTGACATCAAGTTCATCCTTGTCTTGTTGATTACCTGTATCCTAACTAAATCCATCCCTTTTGTTATTCCCTTTTCAAACACACTTGTTACAAACCCCTGTGGTTTTGAATTATGCAAATCGTGTCCGTGGCTCAGCCATATTTAGGGCTGCTTTTTCTCAGCCCAGACTAATCCCATCCAATTACAGGAGCAAAGACTTTGATGTCATTTGCGAGTGCTCCTTCACTCACATAGGTCCGCGTGTCAACCCTGGACCAGCGGTTCAGTTCATAAATTGCGAGTCCAATCAGAGTGCTTAGCGCCTGATGTCCAAATTGCTTCCTCAGAGGATAAAACCCGAGTCACACCACAGAGGTGCTGAACTCATAACCATAAATGTGTTCAACAAGCAAATAGAAGGGACAGAAGCTGAGCAATTCAGGGGGCTTAATCCGTGCAGGCAAAATTTGCTCATGTTCACAAATTAAAAGGCTTCCTGCAGTGACCTCACCTCTTTTTGCTGTAGAGTTCCACAGTTGTCAGGAATCACATCAGTAATCAAAGTACTGTCAAGAATAAATCCACTGACTTTAAAGTAATAGTTTAAGATTTGTGGAAACTCACTTCACTTTCTGGTGAAGTTTTAGATAAAACTATTGATACCACTCATATTTGCAAATAATATGTTTTTATCAGTAATCCAGTGGCTCTGTCAGTGACAAAGCTAGCAGCTCAGGGCTTTACTTCATCTTGAGGTGGTGGAACTGTTGAGAAAGCAATATATTTGGACTTGCTATTTAATTGTTGAGGTTGACTTTATGTGTTCTCCTGAGCTGTAGTCAATACACACTTTGATCAACATCTGCAGTACTTCAGGTCACCTGGCGCTCATAAACACTGTGCTATCCAAATACATTCAACCTGTGAAACATAAATGGAAAAAAAATGACAACTATATGATTTTTCCAATAAAAGTTGATTCCTGTTTTGTTCATTTATTTCCCTTGTTTCTGTTTCCCTTTAGACACACTAAAATACTCCATTTGTGTCGCCTCATTGTCTCTGTGCCACTGCCGCACTGTTGGCCCGCTTTCTTTGCACTAATGCAGCTTTTCACAGCTGTAGTGGAAGATGGCGCTGAGGTTTTTTTCTTTACAGGCTTTCCCTTTCAGTTTTATTCATTTGAGTAGGGACCTTCAACTTCTCACTGGGACTATATTGTTTGGTACGTGGTGGTTTTTTCTGCCTTGTGAAGTGGAAAATAGCCCACCATAACAACTCTAGGAAATATTACAGCCGCAGAGTCTTGAGACGCGACGCCTCTCTCCATCCGTTCTGCCTCGATGTGAAGCCGCTGCTTGTTTGTTGTCCTTGTTGTCGGCGACTCTGTGCTCTTACAGTCGAGCCCGCGACAGGATTTGATGTTGTCACAAAGCTTTCAACAGGTACCACGGCTCTCAGGATGCTCGTGTGTTTATGAAGGAAGAAGCAGTGGAAGGATTTTACAAAAACGGAGCAGATGCTGAGCATGGAAGGAAGAAAGAATAGACATTGAACAACGTGAATAACGGAAAAACACAGAGAGAAGAAGAGCATAAAAGGTTTTACTGGAGCATGTGTTAGTGGATCTCTCCACTGAGGCATCCTGCTGTGCTCCTCTGCAGGAGGTTACAGGGGGCGCCACTGATGTTTCCCGCGCAACTCCTCCCGTCTGCTTCTTTTTTTTTCTAAGACGGTTATGAAATTATCATAATCCATTTTCGGGGTGCAACTTAGAAGACTCGCGCCATGTGGCGGTCTCTAAACTGAGATTAGATTCACAGCACGATATCAAGGCACCTCTGTGCAAATGTAGACGGGATGTTTTCGGGGCCGACTTCAAAGGACATCGTGTGCGATGGCGTGGCCTTCAGACGACTCTGCACCTCTGCACTCGATGCAGATTCCCCATCGCTTCATTGTGAGCATGATAGAAACCAGAACTGATGCCGCATTTGAGCAGTCCTTCACATCTGTAGTTGGAAAACCCAAGGATCCAAAAGGATGTGCTGTTGTCCTCCAAATCTGAGGAGCTTTAAAATGGTGCAGCCTTATCAGCCTGCATTCATTCTCAAGATGCAGATTTCAAAGGAAGCGGCCCTTGAACTAAGACTCAGCATGTGCGTCTGGGTGCGTGTGCTCGTACAGCAGCATGGACGAGTTCCTCAGAGTTGATGTGAGTTTGAGTATGCACTTGCAGTGTCTGTGTTACCGTATGAGGGCATTGACTGTGGCTCCAAGCTTGCCTTGGGCCATCCTATGGTGTTTAAATCTGTGTATAATCTGGCATCTAGCCTTCCATCCTTGTGGCTCTAAGAAGCCTACTGCCTCTTCAGTGCTCGCGGCCCCATAACGCTTCCAGTACAATAACTCAGGCAAGCTAACAGGATCACATAACGTAGCATGACTATTGCGAACACCAACAGTGGAATTTGCTTTGTTGTTCCGCCTTCCCGTATCTGCGCCTCAAAATGTTTTCCGATTTCCACCCGCTGCCTGTGTGTCATTCAACATCCGGCTTTCTTCTTTGTCTGTCTCTCTCTCTCTTCCCCCTTTACTCGATCTCTCTGTGCATTCGTATCTTTGTGAAACAGCCCAATTGAAGAGTTAAATTTATCCAAATGTAATCAAGCCTTTGAGATTTTCTTCAAACTCCTTGCTCTTTTGATTAATTTCTACATCAGACGGCCGTCATCCAGCAGAATCTCAGGTGATGTTTCAGACAACACAGATCTTTCAACATTAACAAATAGATTTGGTACGCTGAAGTTTAGGGATCATTTTCTAACTTAGCGCTGCAGAAATTGCTATTTGCAAAAAAAAATGTACAAAGCTGTGAAAGATGCATTTCACCATCTTTGTTTTGAAAAACAGCACTTATTGTTATAGCCAAAGACTTTTTCATGCAGGAATTAGACTTAATGTCAGTTGTGGATATCAAACCATTGCTGAGTGCATTCATAAAGGTTTCAACGGCGAAAAAAACAAATAAACCATGATGTATTAAAAGATTGGAAGAATATTTACACTTGTCAAAACAAAGGGTTCAGCTCCATCTTTAATATTTTAATAACCTTCAATCAATCATCCACAGGATTTGTCAGACAGCAGGAAAGCAGCATGTCCTTAAGCATCAGATCTATTTAGAGCCGTTCTGCAGGAAGGATAGAAGTTTTGTTGTCCAGTACCTGACTTTTTTTTGTGGAGACAGTTTGATTGAAGAATGCCTGTTTTTCTTCCGAGGAGCGATAGCTTAACTGCACAGTTTGCCGTTAGAGGGTGGTGATGAATTGCAAAAGGCAGATAATTGAAATACTGTGCTCTCTTCCTCCCTCCCTCGGTGGCAAGCTGTGGTTGCTGATGGGGTTTACTTTCTGTGAGTTTCAGTGAAGAGGAGACTGGCAGAGCAGACAATCATGCCCACGTTGTCACCCCCAAGGCCTCATGCTTCATCTCAATAAGCCCCTGTCTTGCTCCAGCTCCTGAGCAGTCGGAAATAGCATTTTGGATTTATACAGGTGTGTGTGTGTGCCTGTGCCTGCATATGTATGGGTGTGTGTGTTCACTTACAAAGACAACAAGGATTGCATAGATTTCAGCCAGTGGGACATCATATTCCATACTGTCAGATGGACTGCAGAGGAAGAAATACTGTAACAGCGGAGGTAACGGAGGTAGAAGGGAGAAAAGGAAAAAACGAAAAATGCAGCACTGTAATTAAAAGACAAAGAGTTAGAAATAAAACTTAAGACATCCAATCAAATAGGGAGGAAAAGACGGAGAGAAAAAAGAGCATGTCTAAGAGACAAAGTGAAGCATAGTAATGTTGGTGCTTCACATTGTGGTAGCCTACATTAGCTTTCTCTCTAGTACCTAGTTAATAAGAGGGTAGAGAGAGAAAAGAAAAGAAAGATACACGTGTTTCTCAATTCAAGGAAGGATCCTTCAATGGCTGAATTTCAAGGATGTTGTGTCATCAAATCCTGCTGAAATATTGATCCAATATCCAGGATCCTTCGAATTCTAATAGGACTTGGTTTGTTAAGAGGATTTTCAAGAATGCATGTGTGTATCCTCCATGCTCTTAAGACACCCACAATCGAAGCATAATGCATTTCCTCTACCTGTTTGGAAACGAGAATAAGACTCTTGTAAACTTATATTTTACCTCAGAAGTCTGCCAAAATCTTCTCGACAAATTTGAGGAGCAAAATTGGCAACCCAGTTGCTGAATCTTTGCTCATGTTACTGCATTTCTACGAGGTCTAATTTAAAAGTATTTTATAACTTTCCTCGCTCAGAAAAAGACTTGTTCAGCGAGCTTGACTTAACTTTGAGAAACACAGATGGAGTTCCAACGGGGAAAGTAGAGGAACTTTAAACTTCCACTCTTTTTTTGGCTGGACCGCGCCAAGATGAGGCCTAGGCATTTTTACACAGAAGATTTTGCTGTAATCACGGAAAGAGAGTCAAAATATTATTATATATATATATATATAGAGACAGAGACAGATCTAATTTGCTTGCACGAACACTGAAAGGGTGAATTTTCATGATACTGTCCCCTTTAAGAACCACTATCACTTGGACCACAGAAAATTGCAGATGCACATTTAATATCCAAGATTCACATTATAGCAACTATCACTGCTCACATATGTGTAACAATTTATAACGTTAACCATAAAGGCTCCAGCCATAGACTGTGGTTTCTACCTAGACTTGTTCCTCTTCTGCTTCAAGTCTTTCTCTCAGCTCAATACAGCTGAATCCATGATGATGCAACATAAGACACGTTTCCATAGAGTGGAAATATAATGAGAATTCAGTGGAAGAAGAAAAACAACAAGGACCATCAGTTGTGTGTAGCCAAGCCTTGTTAGTAAGGAATCTGCCATATTCCCCTCCCAGACCCCTCCACTGTGATTTCATATCAGTATTTTTCTTTTCTTATATCGCCCCTCAGTCCAATTACGGTACGTTCACTTTCTTACTCTTTTTCTCACTCTCTCTCAGTCACTGATCTGATTTCTTTTGACTTTTTACTGCCAAATAATTAAGGTCATGACAGTCCATCACCTTTGCTTGCCTCCGTTCTGCCTCTCAGAAAACACTAATCTGTCCGTTGTATGTGAATGAATATTTCTATCATTTCTGTGGGTGTCTATATGTATGTTTCATACCCACCAAGGCCTCTGTCATGATGGGAGCAGAATCCACCATCACTGCCTTACTGGTTTTTACTGGTTTTCTATAATACTGTTCCATTAAATCTTCCATCAGGTGCCTGTTCTGATGCTGTGCCGCAAATAGTTAGTTGTAATGTTCATATTTGACTAATGCATCAAAACTTGTGACAGCCAATGAGTCCTTTGTTTGCAAAATGAACTGGCACAAAGGCTGTGAGGAAATGCTTCTATGCAAATCAAAAAGCCCATAAGAGAAAATACTATCAATCCATGTACTTATAACTACAACAGAAAGTGGGTGAAAGTCATAAGCGATAAACAATTATTTAGAGTTACCGTTGGAATTTTAATATTCCTAAATCACTGCTCCCTACCATACTTTCTCAGTCCTTAAGAATATAGGCTATATCATCTTTCAATGATACATATTAAAGCAGTCCTTAATTCCTTGATGAGTCTGTATTGGTATACTGAATGGATGGTCATAATGAAAAATCTTTAAAGCTACATATATTGATGTTGAGTTTAGTTTTTGTGCATTCCTCCTCGGTAATACATTTAAAAAAACATTTCTACATTAATCTGTATACTCAGGTAAATGTGACTTGTTATGTTGAGAGGCTAACTAATCAGTGCTTTATTTAGCTCTAATGACAGTTAATTATATAGGTTACTTATCTATACTGTGATCTGATTCATAGACAACCCACGCAGCAAATTCATTTGTAGCTAAGCCCACCTTCTTTCTCCATTGTCGCCAACTTGTACAGACACTCTGTCAATAACCGCTTAGACTGCCAATAGTGTTTAACTCTGTAAACTATACCCCGTGTCCATCTCATGACTGTATTAATTTGGTCGTGTCTACGCATGTATGCAGTCATGCATTCATGCATAAACGCCCTGATTAAAATATGTCAGAGGGCGATATTGCACTGTCGAGGTTGCTTCCATACCCCGAGGAGACTTCTTCCACACTCATCAGCTACGATCTTCCAGGGAATGGTATCACTCGATTGACCTCCAGAATTTATGACGGCGGATTTGCCATCTGGGAATGTCAGAGCTTCGGGACAACTTCCCCTTTTACCGCCAGTGATCATGTTCCAACAAGCGATCATTCCTGATCCCTCGTCTTGTATTTCCCTCAAGCGCACAGAGAATTAAATTTTCATTTGGCTGCAAGCACCTTGATACATTGCTGTAATCCGCCAACTGGCTGAAGTACATCCTGCCAAGGCTGTACCTAAACTGCTAATATCGTAAAGCCATGATTGGAAAGTGAACGGGGTCTATCATTATACCGAGCTTCAGCATATGAGCACAGGGGCAGCACTGTATGTCATCCATGCTTTTTTTTTTTTTTTTAAAGACCTACCAGCAGTTAGTCAACACTGCAATCATATCAATATTAGGATTTATGTTATTCAATTATTGTGAGGAACAAAATATTAGATTAAACTTCATTTTTAATCCAGAGAGATAAGATATAACATTGCATCTATACAACATGTTTATATCACCTTTTTCTACATTGTTACATCATATTGACGTACAAAATCAATAAACTTGAAGGGGCAGATTCTTTTCAAATGAAGCAACATTCAGAACAAGTTACATCTGTGTGAACATTTTTGTCGGTGTATGGTGTTACATGTTTTTATTGTCATTTTACTTATGATGGGTTGTGTTCAACGTGACTCCAAGGCAAACGCCAAAAGAGTCGTTTGCATGGTATGTTAATGCATTTAGAATTTACCCACCTTTTTTGTCATTGGCCACTCTCAAGATAATGCACAGCAACAAGATAAAGAGCAGAAAATTGTCTCACTAAGATGTGGTTTGCACTGAAAAAAATGTGAGTGAGTGGAGGGGAAAAGGGGAGGACGGTGTCAAACAGCAAGTCGGAGTAGTTAATTGGAAATATACATGGGTGAGTAAGGTTACCTGCGAGCTGCGAGCCACTAATAAGTGCTACCGCAGTCAAAACAACCTTGACTATCTATAACTTTCAGGAGGCATCATAAACTGACATCTTTCTGACATGTTTTTTCTTTTCACATTTTTTTTCTCAAGATGCTAGTTTTATGTTATTTATGAAGGCTTATTTCTGAAGGTACATCTCCCCGTTCGTATATGATCCTTGCCAATACTTCTATGCCCAACATGTGATTCATGTAAATATAGCGCAGTAACTGAGTGACATGCATGTTAGCTCCGTCTGTCATTATGTCGTTTGACTGGCAGCTGTTTGTGGAGTTGTGACTCCGTGATATACGTGACCCCGAGTAGAGACTATCCCCCTCCAGCTGACAACTCAACGCAAATACAGGAATAGATGACGCCTTGAAACTGTCTCTCAGCTCAGAGTCTCAACTCGTGTGGAAGTTTTTGCAAAGTGTGGTCTCTTTAACCCCCCCTACTTAAAGAGACCATTCAGTGCAGAGATAACGGTGAGAGGGTCGGAAGGTTTATCGGATAGTATTTATGCGTCCGTGTCCTTGTTATCATTCCATTTACATTAATCGGCTCATTTGTATTTCATGCCAACTGCACTGCTAGGTGCACATGCATGTATGTATAAGTCTGAACTTGCATGTATGTACATGCCGCCCACCCGGGGGAAGGTCAGGGACATTAGTAAGATCAGTAAAGCGGTCCTGTTCATTTTATTAACTGTCTTCCTGATTACATCTTGCCCTGGGGTATGCTGCCTCCATTAGCCAGGTCAAAGCATGATTACACCAGAATAGATTAGCACTCTATTTCCTCACTTAGAAACCACTGCAGAGGAATTAGACCTTGGATATAGATACTCTAATGTGAATGCATATAAGAGAGTAACTCTGCCATGGATGTTTGGCAAAGAAACACACAGGCAGGGATTAGCTCTAATCTGGTCATCTTTTGATTTTTCTTCTCTTTTTTTGTTTGTTGTTGTTGATAAAGCTCGATCTTTGTCTGTGAAATTGGCAGCCTTGTCCTGCGTAAAAGAGTGTAAAGGTTACTCGGCCTGTGATTTAAAGGTTAAAGCATCTGTCTGTGTTTTCAAAAGTAGTTATCAAAGAATAATTATGGGGCCTGAAAGATGGTGCTGCAGCTTTAAGTAGAACACAAATGGGAGCTTCTCCAGATAAGACCAGCCACCTGTCCGCCTTTACTTACTGTGTAAGCAATTTAAAAAGCAGAGAAACAGGAAGGTTTCTCCCCAAGAATTATAAATTTAGAATGTTCTGAGGGCTGCCTGCAAAATATCCTCCTACTGAAGCTGAGCAACATGCCCCTTGTTAAAAAAAAAGAACAAATCTACCACTAGTGATTGTCTCTTTTGACTAAAATATTGAAGTGTAAATGAATAGGCACTGTCTGGTCTCTACATGCTCCGTGCCACTGGGGATTTCCCAGCTTGAAATTTAGATGGACAGATACCAGTGACATTTCTAAACTCAATTTTCAATTATGGACGAGGCCTCCTCTCCGGCTGCCCACAGTGAGTGCTGATAACTGTCTGACAGCTCCAGCAAATGATGAAGGGCTGTGATGATATGATTGAAGTGTATTCATCATGTGCTCTCCTCTGCAGCGAGACAGGGCCTGTAAACTTTGACTCAATCATTCTGGCTCTCATTAACTGGCATAGCAACACACACACACACATATCTGCTACAGTACCCATTACTTCATAATAGCACATCCACTTTTCTACTCTAATGGGATTTAAATCCACAGACACATCCCCAAACTGTATTTGCATATGAAGATATAGACACTACTGCAATGGATCTAATTAATCAGCTGTGTTTGTTTACAGTTAATTTATGGTCAACCCCCCCAAAACAAATCTAGAACTATTTCCTGTATAAATTAATCCCAATGCTTCTGGCAACGCATCGACTCGTACATGAAGAGCTTGCTTTCAAAGGTGTCTGCAGTCTTTGAAACTCAAATGCAGATTCATTTTGCACGAACTGGAATAAGTTTATCAGCCAGCTTGAAAAGTTTCAATCCCTAATTAGAGGTCCGGGCTTTGAATCGCAAATGTGTGGCCCTCGTAAAGCAATGCAAACATACCTTACGGCTCATTACTGCACACACAAACACAGTTGCACGTCCACAGTCACATCATTCGTGAGAAGTTGGTCCAAGGCCAGTTGAAATATAAGTGGAAAAAGAGCTGAGAAAAAGTGTAAAATTCACATTCTCATTACATTCAGACGCAAAACCAAGTTTTGAAACTTTCCACTCGTATCGCCGTATCATTCCGTACGCATCCTCACATAAACTCCTGCAGAACATTCCACCGGCGCACCCAATGAGAGCTCCACAGATGTCTCCGACACCGTGTGCATTCTGCTGTCAAACCGAAACCAAAGCACTTGTTCTGCCTCCAGCCAACTCGGCAGCCAAACAGAAAGATTGGACCGAGGGGCTGAAAAGTTTCCTTATTATTGAACACAACACGTCATTAAGACTCTGTAATGAGCCTCCAGAAGCCTCACCTGTCAGCCACGTCCTCATTACTAATATGATCTTCATGTTTCCGAGGACATTATGTGTCCACTAAGCGTTGCTCAACTGCCCATCATTCTCTAGTAATGGGCAGGTGAGCAACACTTAGTATACCGCTAAAGTGAAAACTCCTCACATCTGAAAATAAATTGCCAATTTGTTGCAAAAATGGGTTTCAGGTTGTTTTTTTTTGCCTAAATTCAACATGACCTTTTAAAAAATGGGTACAGGAAGCCCAGCTAAATGGATGCGTTATTTATATACGTGATATTTGATTCATTTAACTGCCTTAATGTTTTTGCGTGTGTCATTTTAAAATGGAGAATAATATTTATTTCAAGTTAAGTTTGTAATTTCACTTCCCTGTAATCGCCTGCGTTTAAGGAATTCACCACACGTCGCGACTATGATGAACGCGAAGCACTCGAGTCGTTCTCAAGCGTGAGCAAAACAGTATGGTCGTTATATGAAGCTAAGTTTCTCACTAGATGTGCGATCAACATCCTCAGCCTTCATTAGGGGATGATAAGTGGCGGTGGGAGCTACTACTGCCAGCGTCAACTGCAGCTTTATACAATCAGATGTTGCACTTTGAGTGCTGCTATTCGCAATATTGCAAAACAATCCCTGATTATAAAAGGTGACGGGTAGTTTACACATCTAAAGTGTTTGTTATATCTGGCAATACCAAGTCATACCTTTGAGACAAGAGGCCCTCCTGACCTAATCACCATGGTGTATTAAACATAATCATATTAAGCTATTAATCATTCCAGTCACTATGCCGATTAATGCACTGATAAATATTTATGGGAAACGTGTCTGCACATGACGCACGGGTGGCATTAATATGAACGGCGTACCTTTAAGCATTAAATGTTTATAGCCGTTTCAGCAGGATCCGTTTTTTCCCCCATTTAATATACAGATTTATTCAGCAAGGGCCTCCAAAGTGTGTCGGGAAACTTCTGAGGAAAGTCTGTGAATATGAGTTACGGTGTTCAACCTGTAAGAGCTCATGTTCATGCTCCGAGAGACGAGGTTGAAGGTTAACGTAGAGGTCACATGTGGCCCGTGTGGGCGACTATCACGAACCACTCTCATAATAAATCACACTTCAGCGCTTTTACACGAGAGTATTGAAGATGTAAAATATGACAAAGTCTTCCCTAGACAGAAGTTTAATTAAGTTGTTTTACAACCATTATCATGTTCCAGTCGCATCTGTTTTCTTATGCTTGCATTATTTAGAAAAGTAATTGTTGACAGATTTTACACATAAAAAAGCCCACAATGAGCACCCACAGGACTGCTTTTATCATATTTGTAAGAAATCAGCTGGTCCAGCCTTAAGCTGTGCACGCTCATCCCTTTAGACAAGCTTGATGCACTCGAGACACATTTCTTTATTTCATCTTAAAACCTGCCTCAAGGGACGGAACTTTTTTTTCGAATCCAAGTTCTAATTAACCAGATGTTTACTTTCACGCCATACTTGTTTTGTTTGTTTTGAACATTAGTTTTGTCTTTATTCCTAGATTCTTTTTTAATGTCTTCGCTGCTCTGACGATTTAAAATTACGTCTGAAGAACATTTTTCAAAGAGAATGCAAAGCATGTAATGTCGATTTTCTAGACAGTAAATCTGGATGCCTTCGCTATGGTATATTAAAACTTTATACTCTGTTCAGTGCTGTTCGGTACACTCTGTCCAAGCAAGGTGAAGGTAGAGTAAGAGTGGGAGGACAAAGGAACATGTAGATGGATGGATGGAGTCTCCCAGTTTTAGCCTGAAGATTAGCCTCCCAGAGAGGCACGGAGATAGCTGTAAAGAGCAAGAGAGAAATGGAGCCATTGAAAGAAAAAGAATGTGAAGTTTAATAAAAAGAATTTATAAAAAAAAAGTACCGGACTCGGTGAAGGAGATGAAGGCGAAAGATAGAAAAGCAGGGCAGGAAAGAAGAGGGAGTTGGAGAGTGAGAGAAAGGAGAAAGGGAGGCAGCAGCCGCAGTCAACCTTTACAAAAATCAATAACTCAAGCT
This sequence comes from Chelidonichthys spinosus, assembly GCA_029853015.1. NCBI lineage: Eukaryota > Metazoa > Chordata > Actinopteri > Perciformes > Triglidae > Chelidonichthys > Chelidonichthys spinosus. Next base: position 12,083,051 of record CM056837.1, read on the forward strand.
AAGATGGAGACAGCAGGGCAGTGAGGGAAAGAAGGGGAGTGGAAACGGAGAGACGGAGAGAAAGGAATACCAAGGGGGGGGCAGCTGAGAGAGAGCAGACAAAGCTGAGAATAGACCAAGTGTGTAAGAGAGGTAGGATAAGATAAAGAAGGTCTGCCGGTGTTTGTGTGCTCAGGAAGAAGCCCAGCGGGTTAGTGTCTGGCCCAGAGAGGTCAACTCCTTCACCTGTTGACTGTAGAAATGAAGCAGAGGAAAAGAATCTAGCAGGCTGGATAAGAGAAGAGTGTCAGAGGTTATGCTTTGTTCTCCTTTGACAGACGTCTCTTATACCTTTGAAATCTCTCCGCTGCCTTAAGAGGACAAAAAAATCATGTTTTTACCATCAGATGGAAATAAACGCTTTCAAGAAATGCTCTCAACATAATAGGCTTTGCAAGTTCAACTATACCGTGTACTTGAGACGTTGGAGGCCAGAACATTTTTGAGTTTTAATGATTCTCAGGCACAAGCAACCTAAGTGTTTGTATCAACATCGGCATGAATAAAAAGCCAAACCAAGAGTGACATAAGCCCAGCTCTCTTTGATGATTGTTGACATGTCTCGCATCTATCCTTCCCAGCCTTCTTTTTTCACTTGAATAAAAAAAGAAGTGACCCAGGATGTGTCTTGATAGGTGTGTTGTTTGATCAAACAGCAGTCATTTGGGCAGCAGCACAACTGAACCACAAAAAAGAAGTAAAAAGTAGTCAGAATTGTAGAAAAGAAAACTGTCTTCAAGGATAAATGTCTGAAATCCATCATGTTTCTGACAACAAAGTGTTGCGATGATGAATATATCACAGGCTTGTCAGCGCGATGGCCTTCATAAGCAACACAAAGCCAAAATGCAGCAAGAACTTCTTTGATAACTGATGGACACCAGAGAGACTTGTTTCTGTTGCTATATGTCAGAGACACATGAAAGAAATGTAGACTTTTGTGTGTGTGTGTGTGTGTGTGTGTGTGTTGTGTGTGTGTGTGTGCGCGCGTTTGCACCTAAGTGCTGAACTGCAGAGCCGTGATGTGAAAGGTGTCTGTCATTAGGGCTGTAGTGGCAAATCAATTAATTTCACTTGCTTTTTTTCTTTAAATCAATTTGAGACCTGTTAAGTAATCTGTGGCCAATCAGCTGAAAAGTAAACAGAGGATTTGCAGAACGGGAAAGGCAAGCAGCCGTTCTGCAAGTATTTAAGCCAAATGCAAACTCTTCAACAATGTAAACGTCAGTGAGGCTCCGACTACTAAGACAGTAGCAGGTTTTTGTGCTGCTGACAGTGTCGCGAAATGCCATTTCCATTGTTGCGCTTTACATAATCCTAATCCTCTTGAGTTCGTGTTTACCAAGCAGCAAACACCACAGCAGAACGGAGAACATCTTGTTGTGTCCTTGATGAATTTTTTCCAAAATTATTATTCCTCAAGGAAAATATCAACACTCAAAGAGGGGATGTTTATGACTGCATCTGCCTGATATAATGGTAGCGTACAGATGATGTATCCATGTGTCTCTTTATGTTTCCTGCATATAGATGGAAAAAGAAGCATAGGAGGGTTTGTGCTTGAAGGAGCAAATGAGAAAACGTCCAGTACTGACATCCTTGATGAAGCTGAGTAATTATGGGGAGCCACACTTGGGATTTTTCAACACCAAGTCTTGACACATTGCTGACATAACATGATAACGTGTGCTACTTTTGCTCTATTTGTTAAGCATCTAATTAGTCCAAGATTGGTTGTGACAATTTGAATGAATCTTTGCACCTGAACTGTGACTTGTCGCACGACTCCCACGTCTCTCCTGTCACTGAAGGACCGTAAAGGAGCTTTCTCCCTCACACCTATTATCCCTCAGAATGAGCGATCCGTCGCCTCTGCCATCTGCTTGTCATGTCCTCATCTTGTGAGTCCATCCTTTCTTTCTTTCTTTTTTTTGCCTCTGTTTCCAAATATTCCATATGTTTTCTCTCTTCCAGCTGTGTGTTTTCTGAACTCTCTCTCTCTCTCTCTCTCTCTCTCTCCCCTCCGTGGAGTTGTTTATGCCCTGTTCACCCTCCTCTGTAATTATGAGTGTTGTTCACTGTATCCTCATCCATATGACGAGCCTGACGGATATGCAGGGAGATGGATGGTGTGAGTAAAAAAGCAGAGTGAAATACGAGTGTGTCTTGGCAGAAGCCATTTTCCCCGTGACACATCTGTCCATCGGCCTTGACCTGAGGGGACACGGCACTAAATCTGACTTATAGTCATAAACACAGCCACACACACACACACACTCTCACACACACACTGATTGAGATTACCCTGCGGTAATGATGATTATAGTTGTTTATGGTCTTCAGCCTACACTTTTGTCAGTTACAACGGCTGCAGGAGGTGTGTGTTTGTGTGCACATATCCTCGTATGCTTTAGTGCATACTTTACAGTGTGTGTGTGTGTGTGTGTGTGTGTGTGAGGGGGGAGCAGCAGAGTCAGGTTATTGTGTCCTTCATCAAGCAGACAAGCCAATTAGGGACACAACCATTGATATTAATTTCCCCTTCCTCCCCCTCTCCTCTCTCCCCTTTCCGAGGTGTTTCTCATTTAATAGCTGAATACACTCTGTGATGACCCGTGAAGAGTTGTAGATGGGTGCGGAGGTATGCAGAGTGAATTTACTAGAGCAGAACGTTGTGGTGAACAGCGGGCGGGGGGAAGGAGTTGCAGGCCTCAGAACTCTAAGGGAGGTGGATGGCGTTATGAGTTCTCTCAGGTAGAAATTGTTGAGATAACTCATTATCCTTCCCGGGCCGATCTGCAGTGTGTTCTGGTGTAAAAATCAGAGATGTCTCACCTGACATCGCATGCACTGAAGGCAACAGTGAACTCATTTGTACACCGTTCCTCTTACACCAAAAAGGGTAATTGCTTGATTTAATTATTAATGGGTTATTATACGTTCCTTGGTTGGCTAGCACAACGTTAGCGCTCTTGATAATTAGAATGACCTGAATCATAGAGTGTATATAAGAAGTGGATGCAGTCACTGTGATATCATTGGTTTGTGGGGTCTGCATTTGAAGCCTTAAGTTCAGCATTTTTGCAACCAGTGAACCGAAGTGACCATATTTGGACTGCAGATGAGAGACGGGTCTATCAACAACCTTACTGCATCTGGCTCCATCTGTCTTCTGGTGCAAACCTGTTAATAATGATAGCTTATAATAAGGTAAACTTTTACGTGTTGGTCGTGCATCTATCTTCTATTTTCCTCTAAATGAACATCAAGCTGTTTTAAAGAAGACTTGAATCTAGCAATTGAGATCATAAACGTGTGTGTATAGTGTCTATCGAGATAATAAATCACGTGAGGAGTAGAGTCATTTTCTCATAGACTTCCATGCAATCAGACTTCTTTTTTGCAACCCGAGGAGTCTCCCCCTGATGACCAGTAGAGAGAATGCAAGTTTAAGGAACTTCCGCATTGGCTTTACTTTTCAGAACTAGAGGTTGCCGCCTGCGTGAAACCAGCTCTGTGTTGCATCACCTGCTCGAGCATGCTTGTGTGTGTCATCGTGCACAAGAACCCTCTTTTAAATAAGTGCACCATATTGTTACGAGTGGTCAAAAACTCTTCAGGGTACATTTGAGTTACCTGAGAATATTCCAATCCCTATTTAACCCACATTTACTCAACCAAATTAAAAAAAAAGACAGATCACAGGCATTTGATATATTGGTATGCATTGTACATCAGATCAAAACCATGAGGGATGGACAGGGAGGGTGGCATGTCTTTCAAATTCAACTTCAGATCAGGATCCGGGCAAAGGGAGTTTGCAGTTAGCAGAGATTAAAGGGCAGAATTTAGTTAGACTAATGAGAACATAAAGAGACTCGATGCCAGGAGAGTTTCTTGTGGAGACACTGGATCGACAGATATGGAGCATGGAGACAGAAAGACGGAGGCCACTGAGACCAACCGATAGGCGAATGCAAGGAAACGTGTGCGAAGAAGATATAAGGAAGAGAAGAGAGGGAAAAGGAGCCTGGTAAATCAAGACATGCCAGGGGAGAGTGCAAGGTAGAAAGGAATAAAAGGAGGAGAGATAAAAAAAAAAAAGAGGCCTCTGAGAGGAAGAGATTTGAGAGAGCAAGGAAAAGGTGAGAACTGTGAATTAGAGAGAGGTCTAAATATGTGGGAGATACGGAGAAGATGGTAGTAGTGCCCGGAGGTAGGAGGGGTTCTCGACAGTGAACTGATGGATGGGTGGTCCGGGAGTGGAGAAAGATTGAGACAATAGAGGGAGACGGGGGAGCTGGGAAAAGACTCTGAGACAGATTAAAAGCAGCAGAGAGAACACACAGAGGCGTGCATTCATATACTGTAGATAAACAAAAGGGCAGAGACAAAGAAAGGCACACAAATTCTCTTTTTGTGATATACACCCACATAGACTGCACTCTCCCGGGGCATGGCTAATGTGCCTCCCCTGTCTGCCTGCGAATACAAAGATGTTAAGAGGATAGGAGCCTAACAAAGACCAGTGGAGAGCAGAGTGGAGACACCAGGCGCTCTGCACAACAAACAGCAATGCAAACAAACGATGGCAACAAAGAACAGACACCAACGGTGCCCCTGACAAAGACAAATTGATCCACCACTGCAAAAAACTCCCCAAGATGGGGGGGTAGTCTTGTCTTGTCCGGTGTCCTTCAGAGAGAATTGGCATGCACGTTTTTTGTTGTGTCTCCCCATGCAATCGGCGGTGTGCGTAAGACTTTATTCTTGCCCTTTCTTTTTTTTTCTAAACCATACAGGAGCTGCTCTTGTTAGAGAAGAGAGAAGAAGTATTGATTCAGTTCCACACTCCGTAGAGATCAGTGCAGAAGAACAGACGAACTGTTTATATTCTCATCCATGAATGCAGGTTTCCACTTACTGTACAGATAACTGTCACTCAGCGGGACCAGAGGGGGAATTGGGTGGGAATGGAAGGTAATCATAATCACTCTTTTAGGTGGAGTAACGCTGGTGAAGGTGCAAACTGAAGGTGATTTCTGAGATGGATTTATGAGAAAGCCAAACATAAGGATTATGAATGTCTTTCTGGCATTTCCCGCTGACCACCTTTCAATTCATGGTCTGACTGGCAGGGGGGTGATCCCTTGTTATGAAATAAGCGTGGCCCATGCACTTAAATGCTTGTAAAGGATTATATGAGTTTTATGAACAGCCGTTTAATGTGGGCCGGTCTGTCATAAGCTTGAAGCAGCTGACCAGCCTTCCCTCCCCTCAAAGTAGAGGCTACTTTCAACAGTACGACCCAGAAGTGTCCGCCTTAACTCAGCGCACACCCAACAGTGAATAACCCAAACCAAAATCAGTATTTTGACACAATAAAGGAACCAACAAATAACTGCTTAATAATTCAAAACTTACTCATCACTTTGCTTTGATATAAAGACTGTCAACGTCCTCTAATACATTTTTTATTAATTGTATTTTTCAGTACCCAAACCCCTGTCAACAGTCATCATGTCTGTATTGTGTGTGTGTGTGTGTGTGTGTGTGTGTGTGTGTGTGTGTGTGTGTGTGTGTGTGTGTGTTTTAGTGTATTTTTCCAATACTGAGGTGTGACATTTGGTTCAGTGGCCCTCCCGAAAAGTGAAATCATTCTAACATAAGTATGAATATTCATAGACGCCCTTTTTGATGTAGTTGCTTGGCTAAAGTACGACGGTGATGAAAGAGGGTTGAAACCACAGGTCTCTTATCACTCCACACGTAGACAGTGATCACGCTCTTTCTATCTGTTTTTAGTTCTCCTGCGTTCTTTTTTCACTGTCATTCTTCTTATCCCACACAGTCGATGCAGCCATGAAATGCAAGTTTGGATTGTTTATTCATCCTCTGAGGTTTAATGGGTTTGACTATTGTTTCTCTCTGTGATTAGAACATTTTATCAAAGTAATTGCTGAGACCTGGGAATTGGAAAACTGTAGCATCACTAAAACAAAAGTCTGACAAGAAACGCGAGGCGTGAAATGGGCAGACGATTAGCCGGATTATCTAAACCATTTTATACAGGTAAAAATCCAAAAGGAAATAATATCTCTAAAACATCTATCTGCACACAATCTGTATGATCACACTACTGGTGGGTGTTTCATGCCTTATCTTCTCAGCGCTGTCACTGTTCACAGATCTCAGCAATGAACATGATGGTGATGGTCAGCAGCACCTTGATGGGTTGGAAGTTGAATTAAATCAGAATAATCCCATTCTGGTAAACGGTCCAACAGAGCAGCGCTACAATCCTCAAGACGGGGCATACATCTGTCTCTCTCCGTGATGTCTTTTAACACGAAATGTGTCTTCCAGCTAATCCTTTGTTCTTTAACATTTTTTCATTCCTTCTACCAAGACTCCATTATTTTATCAAATTCAAACCAGAAATGCTTCTTCCACTGTCTTCTTTTACACTCTGATGTAATTTTGTGTTAAAACACAGCTATCACTCGAGTCTAACTTTTGATAATCAACCAGGAATCGAGTACACACACACACACACACACACACACACTGTCCTTCCCAGACATGCACTCACAGACGCAAACATGCCGCGGAGCTCCATCTTGGCAGTGCCCCCTCTCTCTCTCTCTCTGCGGCTCTCCATATGAACTCTCTGCCAGTGTGATTCCATCTCTTCTCCCTCATATCTCCATCCATCCATGCTGTCGTTCTCTCATCTCCCCCTCCACCCTCTTCCTCACTCCCCACTCCTCAGTTGTTTGTTTTGGCAGAACTCGAGCTGAATCACACCGGAGACTTCAGCTGGCACAATGCATAGCTCCCATTCCACCTGACGCCGCACTGTTCCTCCTACATCACTCCTTCCTCTCCTCTCCTCCATCTTCCTTTATAGCTTATTATTTAAATGAGATGATGAGATGGATCAAGTTGGATTTTTTTTTGTTATATGAGAAACATTCTTTTTCTGCTTGCTCCCCCATCTGTCTAAAAATCTTTGAAGAGTGAAGACTCAGACCAGGTGTGTTATGTCATGGCAGGGTTGGTGCGATGCCAAGCGGAAAGTGAGAGAATGAGACTTCTGGGGCGCTCACTCACCGCTGCACACTGGATGCTTTTGTTTACTTCGGGCCCTTCGGCTCACACACAAGACAGGGCAACTCTTGTCTTTTTACTGTGACCCGATGCACCACATCGCGAGTACAGCCACACTGCTGTACCCACATTTGAAAGTTAATTCTTAGTGCAAATGTGCTACTTTATGAAGTCGCAGATTTGCTACTTTATGACGATGCTAACAACCGCGATCTCTAGCTAACTTCCCATGAATGTCGCGTTTATTTTTCTAATGAATACATCACAATGTGTGACACTGCCTTGTTAACGTGCTTAGGGTGATGGCTGTTGATGGTTATTGTGGGTTAATTTAATGTGGGCCAAATTGTCATCTTATGGGTGTTTATTGATTGGGTGGTTGGGCTAAGACGCTAGCGGTAGCTTCACTTGTTAAGCAACGTCGGTTTGGTACAGGGTTTTTTTTCCTAATTACTTTTTTACTCCACATTTCTGTCGTAAAGGCGACATACGTAACTTCATCCACTTGCCATTCACTTTGAAAAGTGGCTGCAAGGACGTTGACATGACACTCTAATTAGGTTAGGGGGCAAGATGGCCGGGGCTTAGCTTAGCTGGCTGTGGTTGGGGACCTTGCTGATCTATCTGTGAAGGTCTTCACTTCAAACATTGTTCTCGCTTATGTAGAAGTGCAGCACACACACACACACACACACACACACACACACGCACACACACAAACATGTCCACATGAAGTGAGTTGATTGTGAAGTCTCTTGAGCAGACAGTGTTAATCCTATTGACAATGGCTTGTCTGAACAGGGGCCCGAAGAGAGATGAAGCTAATTCTCTTTATGAGGACAATAAACCCACAGGTCACGAATGCCAAACACACACACACACACACACACACACAAACAAGGAATATATATAAAGTCACACACACACACCTCCGTAGCTGCCTCCTGGAGTTCAGAAAATAAAAAGTGCAATAAAGCAGTAGTATTTCACACCTCTTAATGCAGTTGTGCCGCATCAAAAGTCAGCTTCAATCCCCTCCTGTATAAACGTGGCTCGGGAGATTTCATTGTCTGAAAGAACTTGACAAAGCAATATTGACAATGCAGCTTATTTTCCAGGAATAAAGAGGGAAATGTAATATTGTTTCATTCTCTCGTGCTGTTATTGTGACGTACTTCCAGACACCCGCTGCCTAGTTACTGTCCCATGCCAGAATCCAAGGCGAAGAAAACAATATTACATTTCTTATTGAAAAGTGGCGATCCTTCACCTTTTATCCACTCATTAAAACACACGCACACACACACACACACACACACACACACACACACACAGTGTTTGTGTGTCAACAGATGTGCTCAAAAGTCACACTGGCACTTATATAAACATAGATCTGTGTTTAAGTAGATCTCTAAAATCACAGGTGTGATCTATGACTAAGTGTGCCTGCCCGTCTCAACGGCATTTACCATCCAGCTGTGCAAAATATGTTGAGCAAATGAATTACATTCACCGCGCAGCTGCTCGCTGTCAATATGAATCACATTAATGCGACAAAAGCCTCAAACAGTGAATGATTTAACAATGAATCACATGCGATGGGAAGGAGTTTGGACAGTTAAATAACACAACTTAATTGCCTTCACAGAAGTTGTTTTGCTCTTTTCTCTGAGGCACACGGTGAACATTGTGTTCAGCCAGGAATCAATAGGGGACATGACTGTTGTTTAACTAATTGTTTTTTTGTTTGTTCCACAGATGGGACCCCCTACACGTGGTGGGTGGGTCGGGGCAGCGAGAAGCACTTCTACTGGGGGGGCTCGGGGCCTGGCATCCAGAAATGTGCCTGTGGCATCGACAGGAACTGCACCGACCCAAAGTACGACTGCAACTGTGACGCTGACAACAAACAATGGTGAGTCACATAAAAGTGCAGCAGGACGTATTGATTAATTTCATTACGGTTTCACTTTTGCATTGACTTTAATTCAAGTAAAACGTTTTCGGTCACAGTCCACCCGCCTCGGTGGAGCACAGCAGGTCATACTGGGACGTTGGTGGAGCTGACTCCAGCACTATTCTTACATCACTCTGCTTTGCTTCAAGAGTAACTACACACTGAAATTAGTTTTAGTTTTGTTTAGCTATAAACAAAATTATATGACTGTACTGTAATGAAACACATCAATGCTGGAGTTAATATTGACATCTCGTACTAAATTTATAATCAACATCATGGAATGAAAGACTGTTAACGCCCTCTTATCAGACCCGGAGTTAAAGTTCATTTGTTCACGAGCTGGAGCTGATTAATCAGCTAAAGAGAAGAAGTTGTCCAGCATAGGTGATGGGGAAAATATGAAATAAGAAGCTGCTTTTGTTTACTCAAGGACCAACAAAGTGCTAATCTGCCACCATTATGTTTCTCTGTGGTTTAATGGTGAATTGCAGTAATTACAATCAGTAAAGGGTGAAGGGGTTATGGATCCCTGCATAACCTCGACAAACATGTTGCGTGAAAGGCTGCAGGGGATAAAGCAACACTGATTGTGTTGCTATATAACTGCACTTAAAAGTAAAGTGCCATACCCACAGAACTTCTGATGAGGCAATTCCACTGAAGCTCATATTGTCAGCGCTGCTAATGTTTGTATTAATCTGTCAGCTGGACAGTCTGATGAGGTTTCTAACTTCAAAGTGACTGAATGACGAATGCCGCCATCAATGATGTGTTTATTTAAGAGGGATGTTTTTCCCTCCAGAACCAACCGTTTGTATTCCAAAGCTCCTTCAGCCAAGCTGATGGATATTGTCATTAAAGCAATTGCATGGCTGTGTATTCGGACTGTATGTCTGTCCGTGAGTAATTGAGTGTGAGCAAGAAGGAGAGGATTTCATTTACCTCCATGTCTCTTTCATCTCCAAAACTGATGAGATTACAAATAAGTCCCACTCTGTCTGGTTCTCCCCATTAATAATGTATACATTAATGTCTCATTGTTTGGCCGAGTGAGTTTATGAAATATTGCCCATATAACTCTATTTCCACTTATTACCCGTAATTTGGCAGCACATTGAAACACGTATATGCATACACAAACACGCATGCACACAGACACACGTGCATACAGGCACACACATGAATGAGATCTCCCGGTTTTATTTCCAAGCAGAAAAAAATAGCATATAAAATATTATTTTCATTTCAACATTTGAAATGAATTCCCAATAAAAAGGCTGTGATGTTTGTTGTTATTGTTGTTGTATTATCAATGGACTGTAACAATTTAATCGTGTATGTGTCCATATCTTATTGATGATATATTCCACACTTTAACCATTTTGTTATGTTAAGTTTATGCAACATGCATATTGACGTTCATTTCTCTCTCTCTTTTCAATTATTCTATTATAATGATGATACATTTAAGTATTAATCGTATTGATTTTCTTATCTTTTACACAGTATTCACAATAACTTTACACTTTTATGGAACAAAAATACCTTATTAAATGCCTCTGCTACAGATATTATGTGCTTTCAGTTCCATAGCAATACACAACAGTAACAGTAATAGCAGTAATAATCCAAATACTACATGTAAGAAAATTATAGAAATACAGCAATCACCTGCTATAGATCTAACACTTTGTTCTCTTATTCCCATAAATGGTTAATTTCCCATCTTCAACAATAGCCTTCCCTTGGCATATTTATAAATAGTGTAGCTAAATAATCAGAAATGTGCAACATACAAGAAGGTTTAAACAGCTAAAATAAAACAACAACAACGTGAAGAGTCTGCAGCATATAACCTGGTTTCTCCTCTTGCCTCTGTCCGCATGTTTCTTTCACCTCATCTGACAGGAGAGAAGATTCTGGTCTCTTGGTTTATAAAGAACACCTGCCAGTCAGCCAGGTTGCCGTGGGTGACACCAACAGGCCAGGCTCTGAAGCTAAACTGACTGTTGGACCACTCCGTTGCCAAGGAGATAGTAAGTTCCCTATGATGGCTATGTACTTTAGTGGTTGTGTGTGTGTTGATGCAACACTCCGTAGCAAAGTTGGCGAATACTTCACCATTTCAGAATGCAGAACGATGATTTGCTTGGACAAACACCCTAAACTGTAACAATGAATATTGAGATGAAAGAAAGCTGAGACGCACAGGACGGGTCCTGCTGGATGTCGCCAGGGTGTGCTCTGAATCAAAGAGAGCGAGAAGCTCAGTAATGTAGCCAGGAGCTCAATCACTCTGTGCTTTAGAATAATCAGCGAGATCTTAAAAAATAACCTCATAATAAACGTTACAGGGCGCCTGCACAGAAAAGTGAACGCTGCTGTGAGCATTCTGGATAAGCTGCCGGTGTAAAAGGGGACCTTTTGAAGGAAGCAGGGGGGCTGCAGTTGCAGTGGCCTAATTGAGAAGAAATATGTGCTTTGATGCCAGCCATTGAGAGGAGTGGTTTCATTTTCAAAACAATTCTCAGCTGGTTGTAGAGGACGTGACTGCATAGCCTTTGTGGATGGCTCATGAAAAAGTAGCATGGAGATAGCACATCCAGTCTCTTTCATTCAGCTTGTATTCAAATCCCCCTGCTGACACTGTGTGTAGACCTTGATGTGATTTGATGAAACGCTGTAGATAATTCCTTGACAGTTCATTGCAGCCAAGCAGACATAGTTGGTTTCATAACAAGAATATATAGAGAGAATGAGTGCATGCAACAAAGGTCACTGAACAGAATAGTAGAAGATAAAGGTTGCTAACCTATTAAGACACACTAGCTGTATGATGTCTGTTGAGCCATGGTGGTGTGTTGTGTCTGAAATACCAGCACATTGCTGAAGCAGGTCAAGTAGTGATGCATGGACAATGAAGCACAAAGCCCTAAAAATACATAATATCACATTCTCCTGTATCTTTTGTCCAAAGAAGGTCATTTGTGAGCCTCAGAAGTGCGGCCTCATATGCAGAGAAGTGGCCTACAGCCAGACTGGAATGTTTCCCATATTCAATTAAAACTGAATTAATTAGCTGTGTGAATATTGCTTTCTCAATAATAAGCTATGGTGAGTGTAGGTACGGCGGTCAGCATTGTTGGATACTGAAACGTTTGACTTATCACCTCCTTTGCATAAGAGGAACTGGGCTCTCTGTATATCCCAAAAGATGCATCCTCTTGTCTGAAAGACATCGGAGAATGTAGGACATGTAGTCCTGGTTCTCTTATCCTTTAAAGATTTTAAGAATAAATAAGAACCAGCAACAATAAGAAGAAATTCCACAATAAATAATGAAAGTTCATGACCATAGGTGATGTGTTGGAATGTAGCTGGACTTGTATATCGACTCAGCTCCCTCTTCACCACAATAGTCCGGTACCCTCCTCCTGTATCCGAGATTCCACAGCCTCCTTTCAAGCACCCTTGAATAAACTTTCCCGGAGGTGGCTGAGCAGTGTGATACCCCGATAATTGGAGCGCACTCTCCCGGCCCCCTTTTTTAAAAATGCGAACCACCACTCTGGTCCACCACTCTGCAGACACTGTCCCCGACCTCCACACGACAATGAAGCGGCGTGTCAACCAAGACAGCCCAACAACGTCCAGAGCCTTCAGCATCTCAGGGCGAATGTCATCCAATTGTTGTTAGTTATGGTGACAACATAACACAGTGGGGCCATAAAGTCCGCCGCAGCCCGCCGGGAAAAGAGAGTGGAGTTCTATGGTCCTTAATCTGAGTTTCCCTATGACATGTGAAGCCATTGTACTTGCACACAGAATTTATCAGTCCAGTATGTGTTTTATACATGTTTCTCCATCCAGCATTGTACCTTCCTCAGAGGAAGGTTTTGCTTTCTGCTTGGTCCTACACATGAGATGCACATTTGACCATTGTGTGAGTCATACATCCACTTGTTTTCTGGACCATTCTGTCATTCATTTTACACATCAAGTCAGTGAAGTAATGAGAGCTTATCCCATTACCAAAAAGCAAATTACTGCGGTGTAGTCAAGCACTATATGCTACTTTATTTTACCCGAATGGAAGGAGGAAAAATAGTAGTTTGAATTTAATTATCTTTACTCAGCATGTTTTGCCTCTTTTTTCATCCCTAATCCCACCGGAAATTAAACATTGTCTTGTCTTACTGTACAATATATTCAGACATTGTTAGCCAAACTTTTGGAAAGTAACAAAACCACTTTTGATGACTGTAATTTGCCGGTTCGAACAGGGCCTTAATTAAAAACTATCGTGAGAGAGAGAACAAGAGAAAACCCTTCACGTCCAGCAGTGTACACTTGGACACATTGTTATCCTGGGGTTGCACTTGAGTGTATAAAGAACTCATTGCTCATACTCACACTGCGCTCGTCATTCAGACAGTTGCTTTATTATGACTTGTCTTTTGTGTCTGTCGGCGTTCCTTTGTGTTTTTGTACGTGTGTGGCCAGATAATATATCTGAACTCCGATCCCGGGATTTACAGATAAACTCTTATCCTGTTATTCTCTTTTATCTGATAGTTTCGGTTGTTTCCCAGGTAAACGGCCAAATAACAGATAATGCAGAAACACACACAGAGAGGCAGCTTAATCCTTCCTGTTTCTCTTCCACTCTATTCTCCTCATCTGTGTTGTCTGTGGGACTTTGGGTCAGCTGGAAGACACACACAGGATCTGCCATTCTATCATATTGACCACCTCCCTTTCCTCCTAACTCAAGAGTCTGCGCTGTTTTGCTCCTGCAGTGCGTACCCTGTTTCCGTCGGGTCGGCATAAATTAAGTGGAGCGCATTCCTCCGTTAAAGTTGGCTAATTGAAACATTTCTCATTCTGAATCCGTGTGGGCTTTCACAATCAACTCACACAACTCAAACAAACGCATCTAGGGCTTCACAAAACAAGGATGAGGGGAGCCTTGTATTAATGATTCAAAGCTACAAAGCTATAAGAAATAGCTCCCATTACAAGGGAATATTCGGTAGCTGCAGGGCTGGAAAAACACATAGGCTGCCAGCGTGCGATGCACACCATAACACCCACCGCCATTGTTTGTTATGCTAGCCAACTTGAAGATGACACAGGCTGACACAGCAATTTTATAAAATGTGCACCCCTGGATCAACACAACCTGGCTTGACTTCTTATTATGTCTGTGTGGTGTGTCTGGTTCATGCTATTGGCATTGATTAATCAAATGACGTAATACACGGCCAGCATGTGTTGCACTTAAGCCTTTTTTGGCCCCAAGTACAATCTGTTAGGAGGCTCCCTGGGGGCCCGTAGGAGCCAAGAAGCTGATCTGTCTGTTTTATATGCATGAGGTGTGTAAAGAGTCTTTACTGTCACCCCCCCTGATTGTGACCTGAACACAAAATAGACTGCAACTACACTAAAAGGCATTTGTGTCATGTTTTTCTTTAGTCTGGAACAAGTGAACCAAACTGCAAAAGAAGTCTCAAAATATGACTTGCCCACTGAGACAGCTCAGAACAGAACCGGATGAATTCCTCGATCAAGTGGTTTTGTCTTTTAAGATTGCGTCTGCCTCTGCCATCCACTCTCTTTGTGTTTTCCATCGCCTAGGACGAAATAGATTAAAACAGCATAGGGAGGAAGTAATGTCAGTATCTCTTCTGTGATGTAACAAAGCACCGGAGAGATTTGGTGCAAAGTAATATCCTGTGGAGAGGAAAAGCAAACATGGATTTCATCTTTAGTGCAGGGAATCGTGATCATTACGATAACAATGCTCTTCTATATTTTCTATTGACTGCTTATTTTTCATACTAAAAAGAATAATGGAGTGCAGATATGTGCATGCTGGGTGATTTACCGATAGTGTTGCATTAAACGGACACGTCTAATAGTTCTAAATCCCACAAGTTCCGCCCTCTACTGGACTCGATGGGTAATACTCTCCTCCAAACACTGTATACCTGCAGACCTCACAGTATAGGGCTGTCTCATGCCACTGTTGTGAATGCATCAGCCAGTTCTGGTGACAGACCGGTGTGGTATGCGCGGGGTCAGGAGGTCACGGTGGTGCTCGAAGCCCTGGTGAAGGGTCAGGTTTGAGCCTCTGGAGCGCTCCTCTCCGAAGGTGTTGTTATTTGAAACAGCTCTGCTGCTTGTACTGACCTCAGCTAAGAGAGTGTGTGAACTAAACGCCCTGACTCTGGCTGGGCTACTCTCGGACCGAATCCCCCTGTCACCAAGCTCTTAAGTGGTTCTTCCAGAACGAGGCTTATATAGCTGTATGTGTGTTTTGGCGGTGTGGTCGGTAAAGCCCTCTCCAAGGAACGCCCAGCCGGGTGACATTGTGAGTGCATCTCCATAGACAGGGTTTTTTAGGGAGATCTTCCCCGTTCGATAGAGGGTCCCAGGACAGAGAACGTCGTGGGCTGTAGAGATTGTAAATCCCTCTGAGGCAAATTTGTGATTTGAGGCCACAATTCAATTGAATTAATCAACCATGAAGTTTTTCCCCTAAACCTCTGTTGCCTTAACCTCAGCAAGTATTTTTGTTTGCACTCACAACATTAACCTGGTGTTTACTGCAACCATAATGGAGCGTCATCGTCTGATGCACAGTGTGTTAGAAAGTGATGGGAAGGCGTGTGACGGAGCGCCAGGATTTGACGAGTGGGGGAATGAGAAGGTTTTGCTCTATCGGTCCATCCATCTGATCCAGAGACAGGAAGTGGCCTGGTTCTGTCGAGGGCGCAGAACATGACAGAACGCCCGCCCTCACTCCTCACCGGTGTTGCACTCATCGTGACCCCTTCATTAACAATCTGGTGCCACTCTCACTAATGTCCCTTCATCATTTAATGACCCATGACATCACATCTGTTTGTATGTGTGTCTCTCTGATGTAGCTGCATGGCAAGACACAATTACTAAAGATGGATCCTACTGGCGCTTGGAAGCAGCCATATTCTCTCTGTATTACTCTATTATCCTCACTGTGTGTGTGTGTGTGTGTGTGTGTGTGTGTGTGTGTGTGTGTGTGTGTTTTAAGTCGTCATAAGTAAAGTAGGATCTCCATTAAAATGAGAATTAAATTGAAATTGCTTCACAATCTTCCCCGTTGCTTCTAAACTCTCAACTGCTGAATGGTGTGTTCATCTTTTGAAAGTTAATTTAAGTGACGAACGTGCAACAACAAATTTAATTGGTAAACATCAAAGAGATATCAGTCACTGATTCTAACTGGTCACATGTGCTCCAATTACATTCATAAGCGGTTTGTCGTTATTCATAGTACTAACTTATCCATTTCTTATTCATTGATTCATCCTTTATTTATTTGAGTCATCATTAATTCATTTATTTGTCTGTTTAGAAGTTTATTTTGCAGTTAATAGTTCAATGAATATTTCTTTAACAAAGAACTTGATCGTGTGAGATTATGAGACTCGGTTGATTATTTTTTCTTCCAAAATTGTGTGGCCAACTAAATTGAATCTAATTAAAAATTCTATTATTTAAACTAATTGTGTCTGATAACCGAATCTGAGTGCCATCACTCTTCTTCATGTGTTTTACCAATTCATGGATTTATGATGCATACGTTTTTGTTCTTAATCATCTTTACATATTTTGACGTTAATGAATAATTATTAAATCTGCTACAACCCACAACGGTACACAAGAGACAAAGAGTGAGTTATCTTTTACACCGAGTGACCAAATTAACGAACTAACTTTAAAATTGAGATGACTTTGAGGAATTTTTTTGCAATAGTGCTGGCCAAGACAGCGTAACTCGGAGCATACATTATATATTGGGCCATTAAGACACATTAAACGTATATTAAAAATCTCACACGTGAATTGGTACTCACCGTATGATTGATGCTTCTCATACTGTGCAGGGGGCTCCGTCTCAGTAAGAGCAATGATGATTGGCTGCCACATAATGGGTTTTCATAGGCAAATGACTAATGTCTTGGGCAGTCAGGGAAAGTTTTAGTAAGGAGGTAAAGTCTGTATGCATGATCTGTGTGTGTGTGTGTGTGTGTGTGTGTGTGTGTGTGTGTGTGTGTGTGTGTGTGTGTTTGTGTGTGCGGGTGTGTGTGTGCGTGTGTGTGTGTGTGTGTGAGTGTGTACGTGCTCCAGCATTAATGGAGCCATTTCCATGGCTAGTTTAATGGCACCATATACCGTCACAGGCAGACAGAGAGGAATTAGTCCCATTTATTGATGTTTAAAGGGTTTGGACATTTAAATATAATGGGAATGAAAATAAATGACAGAAAATGAAGCAAAGCAGCACATGTTCTAGTATTGTAATGTAATGCAGCTACTATGAGGCATTCTTGGCCTCATGACTGACCACAAATGAAGGCTTACAAGGGTCACCTTTGGTAGTTTAAAACCAATTAATTGGTATGTAGCCATTTGTCACTGTGCATATGCCCACATATGATGCCGTTGTAATTGATGTCATTCTAGCACGCCTTACCCGGTGTGCATTACAGCTCATTACATTTCTTGTGTGAATGTTTGCATTGGTAATTTAGATAATCTAGAAAATCTAGGTTACAATATGGGGAAAGTCTGATTTGAAAAATAATTATGAACTTAACTTATTTATTGTCGGCTTTTAAAAGTATATATATTAAAGGGGACCTGGTGCATAATCTCCAGTTTATTGATTTAATTTGCTCTTTTCTTGTTACTGTAGAAGGCATCTTCTTGCAACATGAATAAGCTATTATGGATGTGTAGTTTATGCAAAAATATCCATATTTTCCATATTTCAGTGACAATCCACTAAAATATTGTAAATACATATTGCAATGCATGCGACAGTTAATCAAAAACACTCAACAAAGCTGCAATGAAAAATAAAGGATAATAACAACCATTATACTCATTAAAAAGACAGCTTACATGTATTCCTTCCTCTAACGATCATTTATATTCTAGAAATAAATAAAATAAAGTATCAAATGTCAGTTATTTCTCTTTCTGCTCTGATAAACTTTCCCATTTATTGTATCTCTGGAGGTTTAGTGCTAAAAATGTATGAAAAGCAACTAATTTAAAAAAGTGAGATTGATGAAGGCTTCAAAGGTCTCAAATGACAGACACAAACTAATTACCTGAAGTTTCAAATGCTATGTTTACTGGAAATGTACTGAATCCTCAGATTGCTCAAGTGCATGCAGACAAGATGAAATACAGCTCCCAATGGACATTTAGAAATGAGCATGGAAGAAGGATACACATGCTGTGCCACAGTTATACGGGTTTCCGTACTATACACTGTAGGTCCAAGTGGTTTGAATACTGATATGAGTCATGACCCCAGGGGGCACGCCTTCCAAGATTGGAACCGCTGCCTCTCTTGTTAGATGAAAATATTCTTAAACTTTGCACCTTAAGTAGGTAGCAGAATAAGTGGCAAGTGGGAAAGTTAAATGAAATGGCACAGTTTGTATAAAGTGCTCCAGGCCTGCGTTCCTGAATTTCACCATTTATAATGATTATACTTCACAACGTGTGTCCTGTACATGCACCATGGAAGGGGTTATTAATATGAGCTATGGTAGCAGGAAGTGTAGCCTATTCTTCCGAAAGCCAAGAGTGTACATTATGCACATGTATTTAATGTGTGTGTGTGTGTGTGTGTGTGTGTGTGTGTGCGTGCCTGAGAACGTCCTTGTTAATGACCTGAGACAGCGCGGTTAGTCATCCTTACCATCTGCCGGTACCGCCTCTTCACCTCTCTGGTCAAGCATAGACGGATGAATCATTCAGTTGGCTTCGAGACCCAAACCTCACCTCAAATATTATCTCACATCATGTCAGCCTCTACAGTTCAGTGGGCTTGAGGAGTCCCTGTGGCCTAATCCAGAGGTCAGCAGCTGTTTTCAATGTGCACTGCAGCACCATGTTTCAGTGAGATGGGTTGATGGGGTCCAAGAATGTCCACAACATACTGGTAAAGAAGCATCCATCAGGAAAGAAAGTCTACCAAGCAAATGCAAACACATTAGAGGAGGTTGCAGATGTGCTCAGTTCTTCTTTTTGAACCTGGGAAAGCTGTTCAATTTGGGTTGTCTGTTTAAATGATGGTTCTTTTGTGATTTGTTCACTTTTGCATTTTGACATGCTGACATTTGGTAATTGGCTCTAAATACAAGTACAGCTGGTGATGGTGGGGATTCTTATTTTGAAGGTATTTGGGAAAACGTTGGGACCTGATAATGCCACTGCATCTGAAGTAGGGTTAGTGTTACTCATCAGGGATGTTTGTACCAAATTTCACAGCAGTCCATTCAGTAGTTAATGAGATATTTTATTCTGGACTAAAGTGGTGGACAAATAGCTTGACACTGCAACATTACCATTAATAGAGCCGCGCCTAGTGTGGCTAATACAATTTAGCAGATTTTGTTTCACACCAACTTTGAATTAATGTAGTAACTAACATATCCCCATACTTTTCTCCTTGAAACTACTCCGATCGTGCCGTTTCTATATTCTGAGCTCCACAGTCGCTGCATCAACAAACCAGAGAATAAGGGCTATAAAGCCTTATGTTGACAAAATGTGAATTGTTGTTTCGCGTCTGACCTCATTCAGAACGTGGGTCACTGCATGCTGCTAACTGATGGTCACCCTCACGTATAGACAGCGATGATCTTTATTCACATTGCTGCTTTATATGTTTTTGTCGTGCGCTGCACTCAGCCCTTCTATGCACTGTGACGTGCTGCAAATAGTGATTTCATGGAAGGTGCACTGAGATATGAGGCATTGGAGGCCACCGCTAAGCAACAGAACACTCCTGAGACCTTAAAAACTTGGTCTAAAACTTTGAAAGAAGAAGGAAACCATTATTCTGCTTCTCCGGTATACGAAGCATCACTGAAGTAGCTCAGGGAAAGAGGCCATGTATACCCTGAACGTAGATCTGAGATACTTTTGAGGAAGCCATGTTGTCTACTACAGTGGTGCGTCACACAATGAGAGCAGGGGCATCGAGGAGAAGTACATTTACATTTACATTTAGGTCATTTAGCAGACGCTTTTGTCCAAAGCGACTTACAATAAGTACATTTGTCAAAAGAAGGAAACAAAGAAACCACGACGTATCATTGCCGATAAAGTAAGAGCTAAAAATAGAACAAGTGTTAGGTCCTCATCTGAGTAAAGTAGTACTTCAAGAGCAACAGTGCTAAGATCAGAGTGCTATAGGTAAGGTTTTTTTGTTTTTGTTTTTTGTTTTTTTTTTGTTTGTTTTTTTGGTTTTTTTTGTTTTTTTTGGGGGGGGGGGTGTCGAGGGAGGGTGCTAGTGGGTCATGCTATGTAGAGTCAAGGTGAAGTCTGAACAGGTGAGTCTTGAGCCTTTTTCGGAAGATGGCAAATGACTCTGCTGTCCTGACATTGGTCGGGAGTTCGTTCCACCACTGAGGCGCCAGAACAGAGAAGAGTCTGGACTTTGCTGAGCGACATTTGCTTGATTTCAGCGATGGTGGTACCAGCCGGCCAGCTGAAGTAGAAGAGCGAAGTGCTCGCTTCGGGGCATGAGGTTTGACCAGTGTTTGAAGGTAGAAGGGTGCCGTTCCATTGATGGCCCTGAAGGCCAGTGTCATCGTCTTGAATTGGATGCGTGCTGCAACAGGGAGCCAGTGGAGGTCACGGAGGAGGGGGGTCACGTGGGAGAATTTGGGTAGATTGAAGATAAGGCGTGCTGCGGCATTCTGGATACGCTGTAATGGTTTAATCGCAGAGGCCGGGAGTCCGGCCAGGAGAGAGTTGCAGTAGTCAAGGCGGGAGATGACCAGTGCTTGGACCAAGAGCTGCGTTGCATCCTTTGTGAGGAGGGTCCGAATCCTGCGGATATTGTAGAGGGCGAATCTGCAGGATCGGGCCACAGCAGTGATGTTGGGGGTGCAGGATAGTTGGTCATCGAGGATTACACCCAGGTTCCTCGCAGTTGAGGAAGGTAATACTGTGATGCCCTCGACAGTGACCGACAGGTCCATGCGAGGGCAGTCTTTCCCTGGGATGAAGAGGAGTTCGGTTTTGTTCAGGTTGAGCTTGAGGTGATGTGCAGTTGTCCAGACAGAGATGTCAGCCAGACAGTTTGAGATGCGAGTTGCAATGTGAGCGTCAGAGGAAGGGGGAAAAGAGAGGAACAGCTGGGTGTCATCTGCGTAGCAATGGTAGGAGAATCCATGCGATGTGATAACAGAACCTAGTGATCTGGTGTATAGTGAGAACAGAAGCGGTCCTAATACTGAGCCTTGAGGGACGCCCGTGTCCAGAGAGCAGGGTTTGGACATAGAGCCATTCCATGTGACCTGGAAGGTGCGGTTTGTCAGGTATGATGTAAACCAGGCGAGAGCAGAGTCAGTTATGCCAAGTTCAGCCAGAGTGGAGAGGAGGATTTGGTGGTTGACTGTGTCGAATGCAGCAGATAGGTCGAGGAGAATGAGAACGGAGGAGTGGGACGAGGCTCTGGCGTCTCGCAGGGACTCGGTCACTGTGAGGAGGGCCGTCTCAGTGGAGTGAGCAGTCCTGAATCCTGATTGATTAGGGTCTAGGAGGTTTTTCCGCAAGAGATAGGATGACAGTTGGTTGTAGGAGGCACGTTCCAAGGTTTTAGAGAGGAATGAAAGAAGAGATACAGGTCTGTAGCTTTGAATGTCAGTAGCGTCTAGGGTGGGTTTTTTAAGGAGAGGCTTCACGATAGTGGTCTTAAAATCCGCTGGAATGACACCTGAGGTGAGGGAGGAGTTGATCAGGGTGGTGAGGAATGGCAAGATGTCGTGTGAGATGTCCTGGAGAAGAGAGGAGGGAATCGGGTCAAGGGAGCAGGTGGTGGCGCGGTTAGATGTAACAAGTGCGTGGACGTCCTCAGAGGTGAGGGGGCTAAAGCTGGTAAGACCATCCGAGTTGAGAGTTGGGGGAGATGTCTTCTGGGAGGGAATAGGCGTGAATGAGGAGCTGATGTCATGTACTTTCTTGGTAAAGTAAGTTGCAAAGTCATCGGCAGTAAGGGAGGAAGGGGGGGTAGGGGCAGGAGGGGTGAGGAGGGAAGAGAACACGGAGAAGAGTTTCCTGGGGTTGGAGGCAGAAGAGTTGATCTCAGCCAGGTAGAAGGCAGATTTGGCTGCCGAAACAGTTGAGGTGAAGTCAGAGAGGAGGAGGTGGTAGTGAGCAAGGTCCTCGTGATGTCCCGATTTCTTCCATTTTCTCTCTGACGCTCGCAACAATGATCTGTTGGTTCGCAGAGGTTCAGACAGCCAGGGAGGGGCGGGAGATGATCGCGCCGGTCGTGAGATTGAGGGACAGAGTGTGTCCAAAGAAGAGGAGAGTGAGGACATCAGGATAGAGGAGGCTTCCTCAGTAGACATTAAGGAGAACTGTTCCGAGGATGGGAGCGAGGAGATAATAGTTGAGGAGAGAGCGGAGGGTGTGAGGGATTTCAGGTTGCGGCGGCTGGTGACCATTCGAGGCGTAGAGTGGAGGGATGAGGTGGGCTTCATGGGGATGGAGAAAGACACAAAGTGGTGGTCGGACACGGTGAGCGGGGTAACAGAGAGTACCGAGATGTCACAGGATCTTGTGAAGACAAGGTCAAGTTGGTTCCCGGCCCGGTGAGTTGGTGGAGAGGGGGACAGTGTAAGGTCAAAAGCGGAAAAGAAGTCTATGAATTCAGATGAATGCAGCTTTCCCGGGTGGATGTCGAAGTCACCGAGGACGACGAGTGGTGTGCCATCATCAGGGGAGCAGCTCAGGAGGGCATCCATCTCATCCAAAAAGTCACCAAGAGGACCGGGTGGGCGATAGATCACTATGATGTTGAGTTTGAGAGGAAGCGTGACAGAGACGGCGTGAAATTCAAGCGTAGATCGGGGTAGGTGGTCGAGAGGAAGGACCTGGTAGGACCATGTGGGTGAGATGAGGAGCCCAGTTCCTCCTCCTCGCCCTGTTCGTCTTGGGGAGTGTAAAAACTCCCCAAGACGAAGTAGTGACAACGGGATGTGAATTTCTGCATTGGTGTAACCTTGAGAGCCAATAAAGAAAAGGGCTCATCGGGAAAGACATTTTCCATTTGAAAATCTGCCCGTCTTTGAAGTGCTCTTCGCTTCACCATTGAAAAGATTCCTAAAAGGCTTTCTAGTGTATTATTTCCCTGTACTAAGTCTTTTATGTATTCATGTGAAATGGAATGATTGAACACAGGAGGTTATAGCAACAAGCATAATAACTGCCTGTCCTCCAAGACGGTTTGTTGTGACAGGCCCGCTCAGCTCACCACTCATTTTATAGACTTTGGTCAATACATTTTGGCATGAACTTAATTTGCCCTGCCTTACAGTGCGTCATCAGTTTTTTTGAATCATTTATTTTTTTAAACATTTCAGAAAAAAAAGCCAATCAGTTGCATCTGTGGATCTGGCAGAGGGGCAATCAGACATTTCTGATTTGGCTTCCATGATAATTCCTCTAACACTCTTTTCTCTCCAACACTGTTCTGTCAAGGCCCTAATGTTTTGTTCTCCTTTGCTTCTCACACCAGCTTTTGAGCCTTTTCTCTCTAACCACCTCCCACTTCTCTCCTCTCCTCTTTGTTCTCTCTCTCCCTCCTTCTGAATCACGACTCGCCTCCAGGCTGTGTTTCTAGATCCTCGCGTCCTTCTTGCTTCTATGTCTTTGTCAACCTTCCTTTTTTTACTCTCTTGCTCGGAGCTCTTAAGGTCTCCTTCAGTGAATACAAATAGATATCACAGCACTAATGTCATATTGCTACTGTGAGGGCTCATACTGTTTATGCGGTGCACACAAAAGTTCTTTGTGTGCATGTGTGTCCACATGCTTTTCAGCTTCACTCGAGAAACCTTTTTGCTTGTTTCTTGCAAAATGCCATCGTTGTTGTACGTTTGAGCCCTCTTCATATGCTGCAATCATCGAAGAAATTTCTTTTTAATCAGTCCGTGATTGTACTACTGTACGACTTTGTAGCCCTTCTTGCTACGACGGAACATCATAGTCACCGTAATTATTTGTTCCTGTGGCCTCTGCAGGCTTCCTCCTGTTGAGTCCCCAATTAACCCGGTTCAATAATTGGCTGCGCCTCCCGTAGAGAAATGAACAGTATTCCAACTTCAAACGCACTAATCACAAAGACAGCATCAGCAGGGGGTTGCATGTGTGTGTGTGTGTGTGTGTGTGTGCGTGCGCTCGGCCGCTATCTGCCCTTGCCCCTGGTGACAGGATGCAGAGGCAAGGAGGAGAGGGGAGAAGCTCAGCCCTGTCATTGGGGAGCGCTTATCGCAGTGAGCCAGGAGACACACAAACACACAGAGATGCATGGACGCTCGCCGCCACGCGCTCACACAACATCACATACGACGCATGCGAACGCACGCACATCAGTAGAAACTCCCACACACGAAAAGGAAGCGAAGGTGTGCCGAAATGATGATCGGTTTCTCAACAGATCATCTGCAACCATTCTTTACAAGCATTCGTCATTTATCTGTAAATCTTAATGGGACAAAGAATCATCTTCTCTCCTCTCTACTCTTTATCTTCCTTGAGTGACGGGCGCGGCGACTTGGACGTGGCGAGAGGACAGGGGATAGCAGAAAAGTCGCTTCATCAACCGCACTCTGATAATTCATCAGCAGCTATTTAGCGTGCTGCTACTCTGTCTTCATTTGCAGTCACTGGCTTCCACTTCATAGGAGTCATTAGAAAAGTTGTTATCACGAATCCCGCAGAACTCCATCCATGTACCCTCGTCCTTCTCAGGTCCTCATTTAGGAGAGAAAAAATAGTCCCTGTCTCTGCTATTATGACACGATTAACTTTCTACTGAGTATTATGGAAGTTGCAGGAAATTACAGGCTGCGTTAAAACCTCTGCATAAAAAGGAGTTTTATGTGATGAAATCATTTTTACTGAGGAGTAAAAATGAGCCACATTAGACAATGGACGTGAGATAACACTGTTTTATTCCGAATAGATTGATGGATCTCTGGAATGAAATGAAAATGGATACATAACCATTTGAAATAAAAAATCTTTTCTATGATGCATTTATTCTGCAGCCTATCAGATCGGAATGTGTTGTAGTTTTTTCTGCCACAGCGCTGATGGAGCGTACAGTCGGTACATGCCTGGTTGAAAGTTGTGATTCTATCTCTTTTTTTCCCACAGATAACTACTGGAATGCTGCATCCTTCACCACCCCGTCATCCTACTTGCACTTCGCCACCTTCCAGGGTGAGACCAGCGCCGACATCTCCTTCTATTTCAAGACCAGCGCTCCCTACGGCGTCTTCCTGGAAAACCTGGGCAACACCGACTTCATTCGCTTGGAGCTCAAATGTAAGATGCACCTGAGTGATTCTGTTTTGTGCATTGGAGACATTTCTCTCTTCTCTCTCTCTCTCTCTCTCTGATGGGGCTGGGTAACCACTCACACTCCACCCACATTGACACGCACACACTGTCGGAGCTGCACACACACCAGCAACAGTCAATTGCCTTAGATTATGGTACACCACTTTGTGTGATTGCAAGAGAGAGCAATCATTTATTTAAGGGAATTGGTGTGTGCAATAATTATGTCCATTATAAACCTCTGTTTAACCAAATCGCCCATTTTCAGGGTTGACAACGCACAAACTCTCTCTCTCTCTCTCTCTTCTCTCTCTCTCTCTCTCTCTTCTCTCTCTCTCTACACACACACACACACACACACACACACACAAACACACACACACACACACAAACACACAAATGTACACAGACCGACTTTCCTCACCCCGTTTTTTTTTTTTTTTGCAAAACATGTTTTTGCAAATATGAGCGTTTTGCTCTGTGAAGTACAAATACAAACACACACAACACACACACACACACACATACTGTCACTCAGGGGTGTTAGTGAAACATCTGCAGTTTCACATTTCGACAAATAAAAACGATGTGGTGCATTTGGAAAGTAACATTTTCAGCATTAGAAAAAAAACTAAGCAAGTTAAAAGTATCTCGATTTATTCTATTGTAATCTGTATTTTGTTTCAAACACTTCAGCACTAAAGTTTCTGGCTTGGGATCTCCTGCCAAGAAAGCTTTTTATTCGATACAGTAATATGTCTGACAAGACTATATTTTTGTATTGTCTTTCATGCTTTTAGATTGTAGAAAGCTAATAGATGGTATGAAGGTTTGCAAAATGAAAATGTTTTGTTCGTGGGAGAACAAAACGCTGAACAATGGTTCAACCAGACTGACGAGCAAAGAGCCCTCTGAGCAAAATATAATATTATATTATATTAACAGGGGCGTTGGTTAAGGACTGACCAATCACAGTTTAAACTGTTTCAATTTCACCACTTAGCAGACTGGTTCAAAGAAAAATGCTTCCCAAAATATTAAGATCCCAAACCCACTTATGCTTTTCTGGACTGGAAAGCAAATTCAAAATCGAAGGGTAATTTGGGGGGAAATGGTTGTAACAGTATTATCCCCTTGCATGTAACACTATAGGGATATCGAGTAAACATACATTTAAACCATTTAGTTCTTCTTATTTTTAGGCACAAACAAGTTTACATGTAAAAACTAAGTTTGGTGTCTGAATGATATCCTTTCTGTTTCTGTTAAAACAATGTTAGGGAATCTTTCCCAAGCTACTCGTGCCAAATGAACAGAGGTCAAAACTACACTCTGTCTGTTTTTCCAAGCAGTGACAGATTTTCCATAAAGAAAAGTGATACATTTGAGCCCGCTGTGATGAATATGAAAGCAAACCATAAACTGACAGCATCTGTGATAATGCTTCGAATACGAAGAGGAGCTCCACGTTCTGTTTTCCCTCTGTGGCCTTGACTGAAAGGAGGAAGGAGACCTGGAAGAGCCTATGAGAGGAGGAGATAATTACCAAGCTGATGTGGAATCCATTAAGAGTAACTGCTGAAACCTTTGCCTGCAGTGTTTTGCACATGCATTAAAGCTGGTTGTTCGTGATGGGCTGAAAGAGATAAACATACTGAGCAGCCCAGTGGCTAAGGTGAATATATTCTGCTGTCTGCTTCCCTCCACCTGCGGGGTGAAAGAAGCTTTTTGAGGCAGAATGTGGTGCTGAGCAGTAACCCCTCAGCAACTTCAGTCAGATGGAGTTCAACTTTACGGCTTATGGAAGCCATCACTCATTTGGAAAATCACAGACTCAACAGTCTTCCCGATGCCCAGGGACATAAAGAGCTTTGTCTATCACCAAGAAGATTTGGCCAGAAAGAGCTTGTAGATGTTTCCGGAGCCAAATGTTGGAGACACAGTATCTGCTGTCTGCTCTGCTGGACCCGGGCTTCTGCCTCTTCTTGGTGTCGGCCATGATGTCCTTGCACCAAATGATGTCAAGCGGAGGATTAATGAGGAACTACTGGGTGGGTGTAATATTTCATCATCACTTAGTGTAGAGTAATGCCGTTATATAAACACTTTGTACACCCCATGATTTTTGTGCACGTCTGACACAAAATAATTTGAAAAATGAATTATGCTCTTATGAACAGCTTTGGGGTCCAAGACGTGGTGTTTCTGAGAAAAATTATTACGTAACGATCCATAGAAATGGAATTAAACAAAAATGGACAGGGTTGTATTTTACCGGAGACTATAATATATGATCTATCTGTTGATATATAAACTGTAATATACTTTCAGATTGTGCTGCAGCAGAGATGGAAACATACCCATGTCCTATTGTCAGTGTTAAGTCATGGGGCGTTATCTTATGATGTGTCCTCATTGTGCAAGACTGAGTGCAAATTTTCATTTTTGTGATGCAACACTGTTAAATAATAAAATACTACATTTGGGTTAATGAGTCCACCTTATCGGTGTGTATTGTTGTCTCTCTTCCTTGAACTAAGACATCATGCTGTTTCCATGCTATATACCCTCATTAGTAATGACACTGGATAACATCCCAAAAGGAGACAATGCTGTTGGCATAGACATACTAGAGCCTTGAGACGTGTCTTTCATTCCAACTCAAAGACTTGATACTTGACTCTCCACAGACTTTAGATTTGATTTGGACTTCATAAAGACTTCAGGCCTACTTATGAACATCTCGGCTTTCACCATATAATGTCTTCTCGAAGAAAAGGAAGAGACGGCGACAGAGCAGAGAAGAAGGAAGCATTATAATGATTGATACGTCATGCAGCAGGTTTCTATGATCTCGTCCCAGCGGCTCAAATTATCATCCCAGCAGCCTTGGTGGAGTTGCACTGATCAAGAATGGGGAAAGTCTCTGGCTTCCATTTAATCGCGGAGCCGCATTGTGAAGGGGTTCTCTGGCACGGCATGGCTGCCGATAGATGACTAATTGCATTTCACTGGGATTCAAAGGGATTTGAACATTTGGTGTCAAAGCAGCTCACTTACCACTTCCTGCTGGTGCGCCTGCCCCGCCATTTTATGTCAAAATGCCAACCAGTGAATAGACACAGTCGACGCATGATTGTTGGGCCAAAGTGCTTCCTTAAGCCGTTACACTGGGTGACATTATCTCAGCTGGTTTGCAACCTGAATTCTCCCTAACCTTTTTTATTTTCTCTTCCAATTCTTTCTTAAATTGGTCTGGGTTATGCACAAAGTCATATACACACCAATGCATGCACACATGCTTGTTCTTGCAGAGAAAAACGATGTGCTTACACTATACTTTACATGCAATTACACTGAGAAGTTTGCCAAAGGGGGTCGTATTTGTCTTCCAAACGTGCACATAAAGATACTGTAAGTATCTAGTCTGTCATGGGTGCACAGCAGGCCACCGCAGATTGGGAGGGAGAGAGAGAGAGAGAGAGAGCATGTGTGTGTGTGTGTGTGTGTGTGTGTGTGTGTGTGTCTCCTGAGGCTTGCAAAATGCCCCCACATCGATTTCCTCTCCCCTCTCCCTTGCTATCATCTTGCATTTTGCCCCACAGCACACGTTTAGACACACACTCGCAAAGCGACTTTCATGCATGCACGCACTCACACACACACACACACAAACACACACACATGCACGCTCACACACACACTCTACCCTCTCACTGGTGCTAAAACTGTATCTGCTCCAATCCAGTCAAGGTATGAAATGACTAGAATTACGCCAGAATAGCATAGCTTTGCCATTGCAGGAGCTCAAAACACACACACACACATGACCTTGTACAAAACTTGCATTACTGTGACCTTAGCAGACTCAGAGCCATCAGGTGGACGCTCTTCCTCTTTGATTCTTAGGAAGTGGGCACAGACTTATTTGGGAGGCAGCATTGAAGACATTTTGGGAACCATGTGAACTGGACTGGTAACAGGATTGAGGACAGATAGAAAGCTCCCTTAATAGAGAGATGCTCGACTGCTGGGGTGCTCCGTGGCTCAGTGGAAAGTACGTATGTACCATATTTTGAGTCTTTAAGAGGCTGCAACTTCAGTGATAGTCTTGCCCAAAGGTTATAAAGTCTTTAAGTCTGGGATTCAGCTGAGAAATGCTCTTTCCCCCTCGGACCTCGGCTTAAAAAACTGTATTTGCCTATTTTATGTGAAGAGCAGACAGACAGTTTACATCTGAAGTTTAGCAGTTTAGCAAAGTTGTCAGATGTCTCTCTGACTTGTAAAGCAATGTCGTTATCTGCTAAACAGAAAAGCAACCAGCCACCACAAAAATATATATATCCCTGACATTTCTTCAAAAACTGTCAGAAGTTAATCTTTATCTCAGAACATCTGTTCTGTGGGAGAAACTGAGAAATACTCATGATCCTCTGCATTGTGACGATGCAAGTTTTTAAAAAGCCCTTTATGTCACAAAGCGATGTTGAGATTTTGAGAAGTTGCTTCAACTCTTGTTTCAGTGGCAGCAGCAGCATGTTTTGATGTGGCGTCTGAGTTTCACTTAAATAAGGTTTCCCTGCTTAGAAAATGCCAGACCGTTGCGGGCGAACCCAAAGGTGGAAAACACAGAGCGACTGCAACGAAGCGGATGAGACGTAAAACAAAGAATTAGCAAATATAACAGAAAAGGGATCAAAGAGATGAGACACTGCCTGTCATCAGAAAATACCTGAAGAACTGCAGAATGAACTTCACATTGGAGGAAACCCCGCACGTACATGTCACACATGCATAACGGCACACACGTCTCTTTCACTGTGTATCATTGTTTGTTTGTGTTGATGCATAGTGTAGAACTCTGCTCTTTCACTGTGCACGTTAAGAGAATAATAGAAAAACAAAGAGCGTAAATAAAAAAAAGCTCCGCTGGGTTTTCTTGAGGCCAAGTACACGGGAACTCACACACACACACACATACATTAGCACTTATGACATCCATCACAGCTATTCAAATAGATGAGGCAAGCGCTGTGCTCTGAGGGCACTTTAGTTTTCATTCCTGCCTGTGGACAGGGTATTAAAAACCAAAGTTGTAGGGCATCCATCTTTCTTTGCGCTGCTAAAACAACACACAAACCCGCTCGCGTTGCTGTTTGGCGATGCTCTTGCAGCATTGCTGCAGCTCCGCTTCTATCGGCCTATCCTGATGTATGTGTGGCTTTCTTCCAGCATTTAAAATAACTGATGTCGCTCCTCCTCGCCTCGCAGACTTGCTCTGTGCATACAGACGTCATTAATTCAGTGTACTAAAGCCTGTCAGAGAGCTTATACTTGCGTCTCACTGGGGGTGCATGCATCTATGTGAATGTGCTGCTGTGGGTTATGTATTGTGAGTACTTCACTTTTTTTTTTTTTTTTTCCAGATCTTATAGGTTAATGCACTCAGCACATTTAGACAAGCTTTTGCTGAGTGATTTCTGGTGTATTTGCATCTCATCTCAAGAGGAAATGATTATGTCTGCAAGAAAGGGATCAAGGAAGGAAGGAGTGATGGAAGGGAGGATGGGAGGGAGGGCAAAGTGAATGATTCATAAGGGGTGTGTGTAAGAAAGCAAGCTGTAAATGAAGAAACAGGGAGAGAGAGAGAGAGAGAGAGAGAGAGAGAGAGAGAGAGAGAGAGAGAGAGTCAGGGCTCTGTGGGGATGTATAAAGAAAGACATGAAAATAAAAAAGGGGAACATTATGTGTATTGTGGAAGGATACACGAGTTAGAAGAATGGAAGGGAAGGGAGAACAGCTATAATTAGACAAAAGCAATATGGAAAGGAGAACGGGCCAGGCATATCGATTGGACAGGGAAAAAATAAAGGTAATTTCCTGATTGACCACTACATAAAGCGATCCACTCTAATATCTGAGCCTAATGAAGCCTTAATGGAGCAGAAACGTATAAAGCTTTGAAGTGGTTGTTCATCATCCCTTTGACTGCAGCACACTGGTGCCAATAAGCACCATATGGCACCACCAAGAATACAGAGCTTTTATACAGCGGCCTCACAGTAGTGGCAAACATTAAGGAGAGAGTCAAATTGGGTTTTAATTTGACAATTGCAAATCATCTTTCCAGCAGCAAAAAAAAAAAAATCACTCCCTCATCGTTTTATATTCGTCTTGCTTCGTTCCCTTCATAGGTCAAAGCAGAAATGATCCCGCTGACATTTCGCAGTGGCAAGCATTCATTGAACGTCAACACATAATGCAGCATGTGTTTTCAGAAACTCTAATCATACAATCGTGAATCCAAATCGTGTCTTGCAGTTAGAATAGTCGAGGGAAATGCCGCTTATCTTTAATATTCACCCAAAGCTGTATGTTATCTAGTTTTTTATGTCGGGTAAGAAGAGTCTCAAAATAGGATTCCAAATGTCTCGTCCTGTGGAGATTATTTACCTGACTGCATCAACACACACACACACACACACACACATAAATGATCTGCCTTTTTTTCCCAAATCACTTTTTTTATGGTGACACACGCAGTGTTAAAAGCCGTTACCTCACCATTGCAGTAGCAAAAACATCTGGAATGGACAGCTGGTATCCTAAAGCACACACACACACACATACACACAGACACACACTATGATTCAGAAATTGCGTTGAACATTTGACCTGTCCTAGTCATTAAAGGTATGACAGTGCCCCCTGTTGGTCGGTTGATATATTAGGCTACTGAACAGCGGAGAGGTCAAAAACTTAATGGTATTTTCTATTTAGCATATCCCAAACAGGCACACACAGACACTTACTTTAAGATGAGGAAAATGAATCGTACAGAAAAAAAAAGGCAATCTTGCTCCCATTTTTCATCCATTTTTCCAGCATTTTGTTCACTGACAAAGTCTCTCTGCCATTTATCTTCAACCCTGTTTATTCTCTCCCTCCTTGGCTCACCAACGAAACTAGGAGAACCTCTAAAAGTTCAAGAACAGCAAAAGAAAAGAAAAAACACACACACGACAAAACCGCTGCACAACTTTATGCCATGCAAAACCAACAGTCCCTGGCATCTATCGACTGTCCTTGTGATTAGTCCTGTCCAAAGCTGTGAGCACTCGTGTATTGCAAAGCTGAAATCTATACGAGCCAAATGAATGGCCTTGAAACAAATGAGCCATTAGATGAGAAATTGAACACATATACCTGCAGAGTGGACTATGAGAGAGCGGGGCGTTGGGTGTTATCGAAGGGTGTGCCGTCTGCTTCGTGAGGTATAATGGATGACTTCTGTAAACTAAGATTCCAGGTCAACTGATTCTCCTCCCTCTCTCTCTGTGCAGCTCCTAAAGTCATTTCCTTCTCCTTCGACGTGGGGAACGGCCCTGTGGAGTTGACGGTGCAATCGGCCACGCCCCTCAACGATGACCAATGGCATCGCGTGATGGCCGAGCGCAACGTCAAAGAGTCCGTGCTTCAGTTGGACCAGGCACATCGGGCGTCCCAGCTGGCCCCCGCTCAGGGCCACACGCGGCTCGAGCTGTTCAGCCGACTCTACGTGGGTAAGACGCGCGCACACTCCCGCGCAATCAGGACGATTAACAACCCTCATGTGTAAGAATGCCTCACGTACACCCAGCCGATTTGATGCATTTTGAACGTTTAATATCCGCTTAGCGTAGGAGGGACATTCTCAGAGACAAACACAACCATAATTACGAGCTCTAATGTGTGGAAGGCAAATTCCTAAGTACACATCGTCCGTGTAATCATAATTGGATTGAATTAATAAACGTTCTGTGCTGTCTTTATTTCCACTAATGTCGCCCTCAGATGCAGACATCCACTGTAAAGGACGTCCGACTGTCTCCGAAGTTAAAGGCGTGTAGCAGCTTTTACTGGAAATCACTGGGTTCTCTTTAAAGACGACTCTATTTCATGCTAATCCAGCACGCACAGCCAATTCATGTTTTATGATATGCACACATGAGGTCACACGCACGTCCTCAGAAACGAATACATGTAAGCGATCAGAGTTTTAATAATGTTAAAACTTAGCCGGCTGTGGGGGGGTGTAATTAAAACTAAATTGACTTAGAGAGGTCATTTCATTCATACTTTAATACTTTGACTCAGCGTTTATATTCCTGTGGATTAAGAAACTATCATTGCATAAGGAGGATATCAACCCTCTGACTTTTCCTAGCCAACACACACTATTCTGTATCACATCCATGCCTACTTTTTTATTTTTTCATATCATCTGGTTAGTTTCTTATGGCTTCATCCTCCTCTCCACACAATGCCTTTCAAGTTCATCACATCTGACCGCTTTCCCTCCCATGCTTTCACTGCTCGGTCTCACTCTACATTTTGTGCTGAGCTGTCTACAGCCTATAAAGCAAACTCCCGGGCTAAAATATTTTCCAGCCATTTGCGGATAGAAGGAAAAGTGCTGAGGTGGATCACACAGTTCCTACTATCTCATGGAAAAAGTTCTGCCTGAAGGACATTGTTCCAAATTCCAATCAGGCATCCCGATGTGATAGCCTCAACCCATTTGATCCCCACATTTAATAATAATTCCACCGTCTCATCACTTTCGCTGAAGCATCCTCACCTTATCATGTCCCAATTTAGTTCTCCTTGTATTTGTGCTTTTATTAGCGAAATGGAAAGGTGCGAGAGGTTTTATCGCCGTGCAACCCGGGAGATAGTACCACAGCCTCATTTGCATGTGCGTATTCTGGCTTTTCTGCTGAAGGAAGGAAGGTAACAGTCCTGGCCTGCTCCTTGTGGCAGATAGTGGAAGATAGAGAGAAAGCAGGGGGGGGGACTTCTATGTAACAACAACCACAGAGGAGTCAGCACCTTCTCATATCTGATCTCTAATCCCTGCTTAATCCTCATTTGGGGTTTACTGAGAAGCTGAGGAGTTAGAGTGTGACACACAGGAAGTGTCCCAGCCAGTAAAAGGGAAGTGGTTTAGACGATACCTCTGACATCGAGAAGAGATTGAGATCTTTTTGTGTTTGATGTGGAGGGAGGTGGGGAGGTCCCCACAGGCATCATGATTTTTGTCTGAATTTTGTCTGATTCTTTCTTGTAACATCCCCTGCCGCTCCACGTGTCGCCCCGATTGATATTGATGTGGCCTTTTGAAGATAGCGAGGTAAAAAAAAAATAGAAACGCAATATCCAAAATGATCAAAAGGATCTGCTTGTATGATTTCGCCCTAATCGCACGGTAGGGAAGTACAACAGGGAGCTCTATTTTCATCTCACCTTGTTCTCATATGTGTCGCTGGATCAGCGGCTCCTTCTCTCTTTTCTCAATCAATATGCTCCTCATCAAGCATTTGATTGCTTTAGTGTTTACTGCACAGTGGCTCATTTGCTCTAATGGCCCTGAGAGTAAATGTTATACCATCATCCTGCTGTCATTTACTTCACACTGTTAACTTTTAGCTCTCCAATTCCCTTCATACATGCACATTATTATCAATCTTGCCACATTTTATTAATTTAATGCCACCATCTGTTCTTTTTGATTCCCCTCATGATTAATGCTCACTTTTGCACTTTTTCCTTTTTTTTTTTTTTACGTTTTTGCATGTTTTTGCTCCATTCTCTCATGGTTGGATTGTTATGTCTTTCTTTTCCTCTTTGGTTTTTCTGTCTTCATGGATCGACACCTTGCTTGTTTCTACTCACTGCATGTGTGCGACACCTGTCACAGGGAAACCGGCTTCACTCACCTGCCAAGACAGTAGGTATCATTTAATGAGTATAATGAAATGTCCCCGTGACGTTGATGCAGACAGTACTGTCCTTCACTTCAAACAGAGTTGTTCCGTTAGGTTTTTTTGCAGCTCCACACCAGTGTTGATTAGAGTTTAGCAAGGATTTATCATTTGAAATGTAAGTGCTCTCGTGCTGCTAGTTTTTCTGATTCATGCCATACATTAACACAAAGGTGTGACGCATGCCTGTAGATTCGGGCTTATTGCATTGCACAAGTACATTATCCATGCAGGGATCCATCAGAAGCAAGCCCATTATGGACCTTTAAGAGAGATAGTCATGGGGGGGTAAAAAAACATTGCTGTAAACTAACAGATCCAAAGTACTGGGCTGGTAAAATGGGATTTCTATGATAATATCTACGCGCTGGAAATGCCGGCAGTTCAGGCAGGCTTATGAAATGGTATTTAGGCCATATGAATGAAAAAATACTCATCTAAGACCATTTCAAATTGCATCCTGACAAGCATCCCCAATAAAAAGGGCGGCAGACATCCGGCCTGTTTGTGTTAATGGGGAATTTATCTGCATGGTTGGTTTGGATCAGGCTTAAAATAACAGTCTTACTGCATATTCATTAGTCCATCATTACGCAGGTATGTAGAATATGTACCAACATGAACACAGTAAATGTCAAAAGGTCATGCGATGACTACTACTATACTGTTAATTTGTCATTTGGCTTGGTTTGCATGTATATGTGGATGCATGTGTGTGTGGGTGGTGTGTGTGTGTGTGTGTGTGTGGGTGTGTACAGTGTATAGTTAATGATATTAAAATGCTTCCTCGTTAGCACATCATTCCAGGGGAACATAATCTTGAGCCACACATTTTCCACCCATAAATAAATTTACTTGTTACTTCTGTTACAGTTTGCGTCTGTATTTCTGTATCCGGGTCAGTATTTCTGTGTCGACCTTGCACTGTGGCTGTTATTGTTATTGATATGTAAGAAAAATGTAAAATCTGTAGAAGAACAGTCACAAACGCATACCTATAGTATAAAATATATAAAATATTGCTGCAATTTACACAGCATTACATTGTTGCATATTTTCCACCATATTTACCAAAAAACATGAATAGCAGTGATCAAGTCGACGTTGACTTCAGTCAGTCAGGCTCTTTTAGCTGCCATTTGTGCGTTGCAGAGAAGCTGTAAGCACCTGTGTGTGTGAGTGCTGTATGAAGTGTGTGCGTGTCCGCCCTGGTCTCCGCAGGCCTCGGAGCCTGCTGTCCGTTTAATCAGAGGCTGATTTAGACCTGGGTAAACAGGTGGCAGAAACCTCCAGCCAATCAGTGCTACAAAATGGATTAATTAACAGGTCTACTAAAAGTCAAACCCTTTGTGGGGAGTGGAAAGTGGGGAAAGTGTGTGAAAGCCCAGCTGCATCCTGATATGTGAATAATGTAATTGGCTGGAGAACATGCATTAGTAATCGTATTAGATCTGGGTGGTACCTGTGTGGCTCAGCCAGCAGAGGCGCCCCCCAGCTCTTGTTAATGATAGTGTGCATGTGTGTGTGTGCCGGTACACGCGTGTGTTTATCCGTACAGTGTAACCATCCTCAGTGGGTGTGCTTTTTTTTTGTACGTCTGAATCCATACCTGTGGGTGCGTGTTTATGAGTGTGTTTATTGCTATAGTCATTTAGGTGCGCATTAATCTATTTAACGCCCCTACTCTGTTCAAGTTAATGGGTAGTTAGACTGTA
The DNA here is from genome assembly GCA_029853015.1 of Chelidonichthys spinosus. Classification (NCBI taxonomy): domain Eukaryota; kingdom Metazoa; phylum Chordata; class Actinopteri; order Perciformes; family Triglidae; genus Chelidonichthys; species Chelidonichthys spinosus. The sequence goes on from CM056837.1 coordinate 12,120,106, forward strand.
ATGGTGCAGGGCCGGAATGATGATGGAGGCACTTTAGAGGAACGGCTATCGACACCCCAAGGCTAAGCATTAATGCTTGTATCGACTGGTTGGAATCAGGTGTGCTTGTGTGTTTGGAATGTGTGTTTGTCTGTAGCGTGTCGTTTGTGCGCATTCATGCATCCATTTGCGCGTGTAAGCTTGTGAGATGTTCATTAAGACACGGCGTTCATTAGGGCTGCTTCCATTAGACGAGGAAAATCAAACAAGTTGAAGGTTGTTTCAAGAGCAGCGTCGCAGTCGGAGCGATTAACGCGACATCAGTGGCTTCCTCCGGGGCGTTGGGATATTAACGTTTTCTAAAAGAGATTAAAACAGCCTCTTACGTTCAGAATGACTTCTGTGACCCTGACTTCCGTTTGTCCTTCTTTTTTTTATTTGTTTTCTTGCCTATCTCCCAAAGCTACATATCCTGATAGCGACACCCATTCCTCTCATCCTTCAGGTACTGCAGGCGGGCAGAGGGGCTTCCTGGGCTGCATCCGAGCCCTGCGCCTGAACGGCATCACCCTCGACCTGGAGGAGAGGGCCAAGGTCACGCCGGGGGTCAAGCCCGGTTGCCAGGGCCACTGCACCAGTTTTGGGATGTACTGCCGGAACGGAGGGAAGTGCGTGGAGAGGTACAACGGCTACTTGTGCGACTGCACCGCCACGGCCTATGACGGCCCGTTCTGCAGCAGAGGTGAGCGTTTTGGGAAAGACAATTTCAGTTTCCAAGGGACTATGAACGCCTCCAAGGCGTCACGCTGCTGTTCATCTTCACAATTTCAATTTCAAGTCAATCTCTCATTGTGTGCATTTTCAGGTATTATTTTTTTGCCAACACTGCAGGGTTTTTGTAATTCCCTAAGATGTCAAACAGTAGCAGATTATGTTTTTTTTTATTTCCCTACTCAAACCTAACAAACTACCTTTCTGCTGAGAATTGTCTGAGTCATAATCTGTCAGCTGACACTTTTCCAAAAGAAATTGGCAGAAAATGGGCATTTTTGTGAAGCCAAGTTATCATTGGCATAGTTAGTTTCCAAAAGCCAGAAGCAGATAATGTCATGATTGCTGCTTCGGTAGTCGTGTTTCAATGAGCTCTATTGCCTTACAACCCACTGTGATTTCTGCTGCGCTCTGTGATTGTCCTCACTTCCTATTCAGTTCGGAGCTGTCGGTGTTCAAAGTGTTTGGCCTTATGATAAAAGGCATCGATTGAGAGTGATATTGTGCTTACCCACCAATTCTCCCTGACTTTAGATTGCACTCACTGAATGCTGAAACTGTGCAAATGCAGAGCCGGGAGATCAAACTTGCAGGGGGGGGAAAAAAAATGCAAGTCACTCGGCTAAGCGGTGGACGGCTATAGGTTTTTGAAGTTCAGAGATGGGAAATGTCACGGCGTAACTCCGCTCTGTTGCATATTGCCACAACAACGTGTTTGTTTCCGAGGGATTCATTAGATACAGCATTAAAGTTCTACTTCCCAAAACGACTTTTCATAAAACGCTCTGGGGAGAAGAGCAGCAGCGCTGTCGGAGGCTTTCTGCTCCCAGTCAGAGAGTTGATCCCCGACACGTGAATTAATTTGTTTCCTAAAGCCTAATAGTGTTTTTTCCCTGTGCTCTTGGCAGGGGGTGACACGATGACAGAAACGTGTGTGTGTGTGTGTGTGTGTGTGGGGAAGAGGGTGACAGCGTGAGCTACGCTAGTGTAAAACATGAGAAGACCTCCTCTGAATCCTGTCATAACCAATCAGGCATTTCAGGATTTGGAGAACAGAGATTACTGTCTGTGCGAGTGTGTGTGTTTGTGTTTAAGTATTTGTCTGTGAGTGTCAGGGGAGAGAGAAAAAGAAAGGGAGAGAGCACACCCTTCTGTCTGTTTGTTCCTGTGCATGACATGTGACTCCCCTCTTCCAGCTTCTGCTTTCTTCCTTCTCACTCATCTTCTGTTTTTCACACTTTGCTCTTCACAAATGTGCTTTTTTTTTCCTCTCTTCTATCTCCTGTTGCTTGTATCTACTATTCTTTGCTTTGTGCTCCTGTCCTCCCTATCAAAAGTATTCCTCCCCTCCATTGTGCTCCATCTCTTAATCAAGCCTTTCTCTATTTCCCAGTCTCTTCTTATTCTCTTTCCTCTTTGTATTCTCTACATTTGGTTTCCCCTTTCTCTTGTTCTCCCCCTACGCTCCCCCCTCTATTTTCCAATGTACACCCCTCTCCTCATCTTCCTCTCCTTCCTCCTCTTTTACTCGCTCCCCTAATCTTCATCACATCTTCCCCCCGTCTCCTTTTTTTTCCCTACTCTCCCAGTTGCTCCTTTCCTGTTTTCTCTTTCCCTTTCCCAAACTTCTCCCCCCTCTCCCCCCGTCCTCCCAGCCAGTGAAAAATGCATGAAGCCAGCCATAATTGCACAGTGCATTTCCATTGTATCCATATTTACACACTTCTCAGGGGAGCCCCACCATATTATTATCATGCACTCATTGCTTTTCTGCCCTTGCGGGTCACAAGGAGCCGGCGTGCACGCGTACGTACACACATAGACATGCACGCACACGTTGGTGTATACCTGTGGAGGTCTGCATGCTTGCACGAAATCCACCTTTTCGGAAACTTCTTCACGCGCTGACATAAAACACACAAGCACATAAAGAGCCCCTGCCCTGGAGCGGAGTTTTCTCATTTCCTCTTGTGCTTCCAGACAGTTGTGTCTGTTGCTGCTGAGGCTCTAGGCAGCAAGTCGTCCTTTTTTTTCCTCAACAGGGCAGAGAAGGCTGAGACAGGCTTCACAAAGGCTCCACATAATCTACCGTTTGTATGAATAAAGATACAAAATGTAAGAATAGCTTTTAAAGTTAAGAGGGGGGCACAAGCTCCCATAAAACTTGTAATATAGGCTACAAACTTTTTTCTGTGAAGTCCTTTGTCTGTAGATATTGATGCTTGCTTTTCCATATGTTGTTTTTGGTTTAAGGAATTCAATCAAGCATGCTGCTGTGACAGAAACACGTTGTCTGATTTGAGTTAATACTCAGCAGGAATCTTGGCAGAACAATGCAGCTGCGTCTGAAAACGCAGCGAGAAGCAGGCTATTTGGAAAAACTTCACAAGCTCTCCGCCTGGTTAACACAGAACAATTGGTAAAAATGGGTCTCTCCAGACTTCCACAGCTTAAAACTATATCAGCACGCCGCAGAGTAGAGGATAAAATGGTGGTGTAGCTGAATTGAAGTGAGGGTTTTGCCCGTACGCCGATGCCAGTCGGAGAACTTTGCCCATTTACTGGTAATAAGCCTTCTATTAAATTTAAGTAATGTAGCTTGAAGTATTTATTGTACTGCGTCCGGTGGGAGACGGCGGGTGAAGTGAAGCTTTAAAATACGATGCAAAAATGTGTTCGCTTGGTATTCTTCACTCGTAAAGGGGGTGCAGTTCTGCATTCTCACTGCAACCACGGAGGGAAACATGGCAGGAGACATTCCACGGCTTTTACACACACACAACCCGAGGCTCGCCGCTTTCTCGGGAACCATTCTCTACGATTTCACGCACGTTGTGCCTTTTTTTTCTCCATTGTGACAGACACGCAGACAGTGCAAGTGCACACACACGTAGACACAAAGAATGAGTACAGAAAATAACGTCTCTTCTTCTCAACACTTGATTGCATGAATCAATAAGCCTCCTGGAATGGCGGGAATATGCCATTAGGTCTGTTAACGTACTGGCAAACAACGTGTTCTGTGGTTTCAGATGCGAGCGCACAGCAATTTAACGCCCACTTTTCTACGCCTCCTGAACACCGCCATATTTTATGTGTGCTTATTTCTCTCTGGCCGTTTAATATGTCCGCTCTGTTGCGTGTGAGTCACACGTGTGAGTTTTACGAGGCATCTTTTTGAAGGAAGGTGTTTTATGCGACAGCCGGAGCCCGAGGTCATGCTTTTTGAACTGTCCGTCCGTCCATCTTGTGGATGCGATATCTCAGGAATGCCTCGAGGGAATGCCTTCAAGTTCACACAAACGTCCACTCGGACTCGCGGTTGAACCGGTTTGACTTTGGAGGTCAAAGGTCAGCGAGAGCTCACAAATTGATGATTACTGATGCATTTAAATAGGTATAAACACAGGATTGTGTCTGAAAACAAATCATTCCCACTTTATGAGCAACAGTGTATTTGCATGTGTTCACGTTTTCGCGTTACATCAGTGTTCATACATTTTTCCTTTCGTTTTGTCCTCTCGTCTAGATGTTGGGGGTTTCTTTGAGGCGGGAACACTGGTCAAGTACAACTTCCTGCCCGAAGCAGTCGCAGGAGCCAGTAGGGACGCCAAGATCCTGATGCACGAGCTGACGCCGCATGAAGTGAATCTAACAAAGGAGGACGTGGCCTTCAGTTTCAGCACCTCCAACGCTCCCGCTATTCTGATGTATGTCAGCTCCAAGACGCAGGATTATCTGGCTGTGGTCTTAAGGCAGAATGGTAAACTCCAACACACACGCAATATGTGCTCGCTCGCCGCTGAGAAGTCGGCTTGGAGTAATGCTTGTTAGTGCTGCAGAGTACATTTTAAAGGCTATCCTTGCAGCGCAGTTTAGGAATTTCTATAATCTCCAGAAATCCTCCCCAGTCAGCGGCCTCCCACTGAGCGCTGGCGTGCTTTGATAAAATAGAAGTAATAAAGATTTGACAGTGCCATCTAGCGTTTCAGCAATCAGTGTAATAAAACTGCGAAATACTCATGCTGCATGGCGATGCAATTCTTGGGCCTCTTGCACACTCAGGGCCCTAAGACAGTAAGGATCTGTAATCCCAGTCACAGTCCAGCTTTGGGCCCTCTGAATCATTCAGGCTTTCACTCTCTATTCCTCAGCCCTGCTTGCCTCATCACTTCAAAAAAGAAAACCACAGTTTGGCCTCAAGTGCTCAGCTTAATCGGAATATTTCTAGTATTGTCTGTAATGAATGAAATTTTTAAATGGAAAGCCTCAGGTATCATCAAGTACCAATACATTAACTACTTGTGGATTTATCAGCAAGTTCTTGCAGCCAGTTCTTTAGAAATATCTTGAAAATTCATTGAATTTCTTCAAAGCATCACAGTTCGGACCAGCTGCCCAGACCGTTTTAACCCCCGGCTTGACTGCTTGACTTGAAAAAGTGATTTGTTTTATTTATTATTCCTTCTTACTGTTGTTGTTGTTGTTGTTGTCTTCTTATATACAGTTTTAATGTGTGAAAGGGCCAGTATTGCATGCACAATTGGACTTTAATGGAAATGACAATAAATTAAAACTTGAACTTCGGGAGTTTTTTGATGAAACCTTTTTAAAGAAGTTGGAAAACGGAGCCGTGAGGTTAAAAACAACCAGACCAGCTTTCAAACCGCCGGCCTGTATGTCTTCAGGTTCGCTGCAGGTCCGGTATAACCTGGGAGGTCTGAGGGAGCCGTTTTCTATAGACGTGGACCAGCGGAACCTGGCCAACGGACAGCCACATAGCATCAACATGTCCCGCGTGGACAGAAGCATCACAGTCCAGGTACAGACCACACACACATCATTCATTCTCAAACACATATTTTAGGCTTTTGATTGATGCTCATAATTCACTTTTCACTTCCAAGATTCTTCTTACAAGTAAAACCGAGGAGTGCCATCCAGCACACACACCCAGCCGGCGTCAGGATTAAGTCAAATGCGGTGTCCTGTTCGTTTTTCTGCTGTGATGAAAGTGCTTGTCCTCTGCCAATGTTAATCCACTTCCATTAGACAGCCTAAGTATAGCAACAGAGAGAGAGAGCATCGACCCGTGTATGCTTGTACGACTGTACGCTGCTGTGTTGTTGTGGCTGCGTATCTTTGTGTGTTTGTTGTGTGTAGGAGACTCGTGCATTACAATGTGTTTGTGCATGTGTGTGTGTGTGTGTGTGTGTGTGCCCGTGTCTGTGTGCGTAGGTTTCTCTGTGTGCTCTTGAGTTTTGTGCAGCTAAACAGCTTAGTGCAGATCAATACGACCAAGCCTAGCTGTCAAGGATGGAGTGAGAATTCAGCTAAACTATAACAGACTTTGTTCTGGGCTAAAATGCTCCAATTTGGCTGCAGGCGGCAGTTTAAGGAGGACTCAGAGGATGGCAGCTGCCTGTAAAACATAGTTATTGGTGGCATCTACATGGAAATGTATTTGTAATTGTTCGCTACAAAAGGGGTTGTCAAATTATGAATTTGTAAAAACTTGAATTCCTCATTTCCTCATTCCTGCCTCATGCAGAATGTGTACATAATGTTTTGCTGCACACTTACACAGGTGTCATGCAGTTCTAGGATTTAAAGTTTCTTGTTGCTGCTCATCCATTTCATATACCATGCATATTTTTATAGTTCTTAGCTGCCTTCCAGAGTAACTCTCTCATACAGTATGTGGAGAGCCCACCTGCCCCCTAGTGGCCAGAGGGAGGCATTGCGCTTACCAGAGCCATTGACCTGCCTCCTCTCTGCAAAATTGCTGCAGCGTGTGGAGAGCATCATGTCAATAACTTTGTATTACCTTGCTCTTACTGATATTCCATCTATATGCTTACAATATTTACTGTTCATGCTCTATTTAACGATCATGCTGACAGAATCAGATTTCCCCTGCAAGCATCGATGAATCTGCTGTGCCATCTTATTCATGGTATCATGGATCACTTTTTCAACCGTGACACGCTTGTCCTCAGTCTGCATCACCTCTGTTTTAAGAATGATTGTAGAGCAAGGTATATTCACCGTGAAATGGTGATGACAAGGCCATATATGTAATTTGATTTCATTTCATTTGGATAATTGAGAGGTTTAGCGGCACATAATTGGAAAATAAAAACATATGTAAGTGCAACATATGCACATGGGGAGGTTTTGAATAGATGCAACCAACCACTGTGTTAACATATGAGAACAAATGAAGTATGAGTGGAAAGAATGACAATTATGTATATGAACATGTTTGCGAAATACATTCAGAACATATGGAATCAATGGAAACTGATGATATACATGAGTTTGAATAGATCCGGTACAAAAACGCTCTGTCTTTAAACCAAGGACATGATCTTCACATACATTTCAGGCATCGATACAATGCAGCAGACAATGAATGTATAATCACTTCTCTGTAAATCTGCCTACACTGTCACGATGTCACCCTCTCTTTTGATCTATATGTCCAAATGAAGCCCCTTCTCTTTTGCTTCCATTAAGGTGAAAATACAATGTTCCCAGCAATAATCATTACATCTCCTCCCCACATAAGTCTTCAGCCCTTTCTGTCTCCCGTTGCATGTAGAGCAACGTGAACCCAACCATACTGCAATCTCATCACCTACATTCAACTCACTACAGTGAAAAATGGTGACAGTAAGAAAATTGAAAACGGAAACATCCAATGGAAATCCTCCGTTTCTGAGCAAATCACAGCCTGCAGCTGCTGATCACCCCAGTGGGAGCACTTCAGCGTCCACACATCCCCTTTTTATAGGCATAGAGACTGATTGGAGCAACTGTGTGCTTATTTGCTCATCACAAACACACACGTGTGCATGCACACACTGTGTGTTTCAGATCGCAGCCTAGTTGTGTCGAGATACTTATAAATATTAACTATCAATTGCATATCCCCGGTTTACCATTCCCCCCTGTGTCCAGGCTGTAGGCTACTCTATATAACGATCCATCACATCTTTTTCTCCTTAAATGATATAGGATCACCACTTGAACAGTAAAGAATGATGAGGAATTTAAGAGCAACACTGGTGGGCATGATGTGGTAATTGGAGGAGGGTGGCGGCAGCAAGGGAACAGTGAGGGAGGGATGGAAATAGAAAATAGATTAGGTTTATAGATAGGGCCTGATAAGTAGAGCCAGAAGGTTTGCTAACGAAGATAACTTTTGATGGGTAAAACTTTTTCATGTCCGTGTTGCCTTACTGCCTCTGGGCTTCAAGGTACAAACATGCACCCTAATATCCACGGGTAAACAGGTGTGGACATGCATACCAACAGAGACGCATGCACAAGTGAGATGTTGTCAGGTCGACTCGCTTCAAACCGCTATTACAGCATTAGCATTATTCAGTGTAATTCACCCGTCCACTCCGCTTCTTTCTCTCTTCTATCTCGCCATTCCTTCCACCTCCTGCCTTCTCACATCCTCTTAGCCCTGAACCATGACGGACATACTCTGTTCAAAATGACAGCAACAAGAAGACTGAACAACAAGGGGGGATACGGTGCTAGTTGTCTTCTTACTTACGCCTTTTTGCAGTTGCCAAGACACAAAAATTGGTACTTGTGGCACAATAACCGCTGTCATCGTGACGTCACCCATTGGTTTGTGGTCCGCCAGTTTGAAGACGTGAGTTTGTCATTTAGGCCTTTGCCATCTTGGTTTGAAGCCATCGGCATCTTGTCTTCTTTGCAGCCAGAAGTGACACACGAGGGTGGGGTTAAGTACAGCCGACCACTGAATGAGTAACGTTTTGGAGACCAAGATGTTTCAATTAACTTCTAAAGTTCTAAACTTCTTAAACGTTTACTAAGGTAGTAAATCAACTGAGAAGTAGCATCATTTTCTCACAGGCTTCTGTAAAACTGACTTATTTTTGCCCCCTGCTGACTATTAGAAGGACTGCAATTTTTCAGACCTTGTCTTAACTGAATATTCTCCAGTCCGTTGTTCACCTATCCTATAATGTAATCATCAGATCGGATCTTCAGTCAATCAGCAAGTTCTCTGAAACGCCATCCATACGTAGCATTTACAGACTGTAAATGACAGTCTGACAAACGTGTCCTCCACTCTGAAATGTTACCTTGTTTTGAGTATTCCCACGGAATTATCACAGACTGAAAAGCACACTTGCTACTCACTAAGTTTACATCACAAATGATTGCATTCTGTATGAAAAGCTAAGGTGCCAATTTGGTTACAGCTTGCCACCAGCATCTGAAATTAAGTCAGCCCATTATTATTGTGCTTGCCTGCTCATCAGAGGCCTTGTTGCATCTGCTTTGATCTGATATATAGCAACATGAGTGAGGGGCAGAGATATGAGTCACATGCAATAAAAGTAAATTATGCTGGTGGGCCCCGCCAGTGGATCAAATTCAATTTCCAGGCTAAAAGAGTGAGTGGAGAGTTTACCTGAGGCTGCGGAGATCTCGCTCCTCTGCGATCAGGGCTGTAAACTGTAAAGGCATTCAGACAAGTGACTGTTTAGTTTAAAGACACGGCAGAGAACAAGTGGTGGGACAAGTTGGAGTGTGGTAATTGGAATCTGAGGGGGGAGAAAACGGGAGCAGAAGAGGAATGGAGAGCAAACGTAGAAGAAGGAACAGAGTGTCGGCGAGGGAGGAGGGGGTGAAGAGACAGATCCAGTGTTCAGATGAAGAAAGTAGACCCGTAAATTGAACTGACAAAGATCACTTTGAAGCATTTAGGTTATCTAACGCCATCACAGTCCTGAGGCTCATTCCGGAGCGTCGGATTTGCATTCGCACACAGATACCTGCTGAAAGGTACACACGGGCGTACGGCGCAGGAAGCAAGCGTTTGGGTTTTTAAGCAGTTTGTGAGGTCTCGTCAGGTTAGCTCGCTATCAAAAGCATATCATTGCAAATCAAAATAAGTTCCCATCTCTGGCTTTCGTTTTCTCTCAGACTCTCACACGCTGTTAGAGCTTAGAGATGAAAGTGGGGAGTCCCTTCAGGCAACAGACTTCTCATCTCTGTTTCCTCCTCTCCTCCCCCCTCCACCCCTCTCCTCCCGTCTCCTCTCTCTCTCCTCTCCCTCTCCTCCCCTCTCCTCTCCTCCCCCCTCCACCCCTCTCCTCCCGTCTCCTCTCCTCTCCTCCCCTCTCCTCCCCTCTCCTCTCCTCCCCCCTCCACCCCTCTCCTCCCGTCTCCTCTCCTCCCTCCATCTCCCTCTCCTCCAGTCTCCTCTCTCTCCTCCCCCCTCCACCCCTCTCCTCCCCTCTCCTCTCCTCTCCCCTCCACCCATCTCCTCTCCTCCCCCCTCCTCCAGTCTCCTCTCTTCTCCTCTCCTCCCTCCCCCTCAGTCTCCTCCCTTCTCCTCCCTCCTCCTCCCCCCTCCACCCCTCTCCTCCTCCTCCCCTCTCCACCCCTCTCCTCCCCCTCCTCCGTCTCCTCTCCTCCCCCCTCCTCCAGTCTCCTCCTCCTCTCCTCCCCTCTCCCCCTCCTCCAGTCTCCTCCCTTTCTCCTCCCCTCCCTCTCCTCCCTCCCTCCTCCTCCTCTCCTCCCCTCCCCTCCTTCCACCCCTCCTCCCTCCCCCCCTCCTCCAGCTCTCCCTCTCCTCTCCTCTCCTCCTTCCCTCCCCTCCCTCCCCTCTCCCCCCCTCCACTCCCCTCCCCTTCCCCCCTCCTCCAGCTACTCCCCTCTTCTCTCCTTTCCTCTACTCCCTCCCCTCCCTCCCCCCTCCTCCAGTCTACTCCCCTCTCCTCTCCTTTCCTCTACTCCCTCCCTCCCCCCCCTCCTCCAGTCTACTCCCCTCTCCTCTCCTTTCCTCTACTCCCTCCCCTCCACTCCCCTCCCTCCCCTCCCCTCCCCCTCCCTCCCCTCCCTCCCCCCTCCTCCAGTCTACTCCCCTCTCCTCTCCTTTCCTCTACTCCCTCCCCTCCCTCCCCCCTCCTCCAGTCTCCTCCACTCCCTCCCCTTCCCCTCTCCTCTCCTCTCCTCCTCTCCCCCTCCCCTCCCCCTCCCCTCTCCTCCCCTCCCCTCTCCTCTCCTCTCCTCCCCTCCCCTCCCTCCCCCCCTCCTCCAGTCTCCCCTTCCCTTCTCTCCTCCTCTCCCTTTCCTCTTCTCCCCTCTTCTCCCTCCCCTCCCCTCCCCTCTACTCCCTCCCCTCCCTCCCCCCTCCTCCAGTCTCCCCTTCCCTTCTCTCCTCCTCTCCCTTTCCTCTTCTCCCCTCTTCTCCCTCCCCTCCCCTCCCCTCTCCTCTCCTCCCCTCCCTTCCCTTCCCCTCCCCTCCCCTCTCCTCTCCTCTTCTCCCTCCCCTCCCCTCCCCTCTCCTCCCCTTTCCTCTCCTCTCCTCTCCCTCCCTCCCCCTCCCCTCTCCCCTCTCCTCCCCTCCTCTCCTCCCCTCCCCTCCCCTCCCCTCTCCTCTCCTCTTCTCCCTCCCCTCCCCTCTCCCTCTCCTCTCCTCTCCTCCCCTCCCCTCTCCTCTCCTCTCCTCTCCCTCCCTCCCCCTCCCCTCTCCTCCCCTCCTCTCCTCCCCTCCTCTCCTCTCCCTCCCTCCCCCTCCCCTCCCCTCTCCTCCCTCCCCATCCCTCCCTCTCCTCTGCTCCGATAGTAGTGGTTGTCCTTAGTGGTGTGAATGGCTGACTGTGAAGGGAAGAGATAATAGTTCCGTTGTTTACTCGATAATGAGGTCAAACTATTGGAGTTATAAAAATAAATTGGCATTTATTTGCTGGTAGTTTTTCTCTAATGTTTAAGCTGTGATCGGAGTCAGATAACAATAAGGAAACAGAGCCGTCAAAGTAAAAAGTTCTCACCGTACTGTAAATTAGTTTGAATACACAGCACATTGGCTAAATTACATTCTTTTTGAGCACATAGTTAGCAAAATAGATTTCACCCATTGTTAATTTTCTCTTTGTCTAACCCATGATTACTTTGCTTATGTAAGCTTTATGTAACCCAGGGAGGAAACTCTTATGTCTAGATGGTGAAGCGTAAAAGGAAAAGATCCCAATAATTGCGGTTGTAATTGACGAAGTTTGGTAAAATGAGGTTTCTTCCCCGGCTGTATTCCTCCGTGGACCTTTCCGTGGGGTTTCCAGACTCAGACCGCCTTCCTGGCTGTGCAACCAATTTGTTTTCTCAGATAAAAGTAAATAAGCTGAGTGCAATTTAATTGTGCCCTATTATACCACCCTCCAGTCACTGTGGAAAACAAAACCCACAGAATGTTCCACTGAGACCAGGCTTTTGGAAAGAATCAAATATGTTTGTGTGTGTGTGTGTGTGTGTGTGTGTGTGTGTGTGTGTGTGTGTGTGTGTGTGTGTGTGTGTGTGTGTGTGTGTGTGTGTGTGTGTGTGTGTGTGTGTGTGTGTGTGTGTGTGTGTGTGCAGAGAGAGAAAAAGGGAGAAACTATTCTGGAGAAGTAGATGGTAGAGAGAATGTTTGCATGGGACTCTCTACTGATTCAATCCTGTAAAACACACACACACACACAGACTCACACACACACACACACACACATAAACCTCCCTTTCTTGGCAGTCCATCTCAGCTCCCTGCTAGCAGGCTACGACAGCTATTCTGCACATCAATGGAACACATTTCCAGTAAAACACACAGTAACAAAAGTCGTTGTTTCCAATCAACCTTCCCTCTCCCGGCTCAGACCGTTGCATGCCTTCTGAACGGCTGTACGCTGAGATACAGTTCTCTTGTGAGCAGACAGCAGGGAGGAAGGAAGATCTTTTATTTCTGGAACACACACAGAAACCAATTTGTGGGGTTGAAATGATTCTCATCAATAGCCCTGGCTGCAGCCTTCAAGCTAATTAGAAACTTCAGTGAAACAGCAATAACAAGTTAATTATGTTGCAGGGATATTAAAGTCGTGTATTCCCTCCCTCCATCACCAGCTCTGCTCTCACATCTCCACTGACGCTCGTCTGTGTAAACACGTTGCTTCTTCCATCTCCATTTTATCTTCCCCGGAAAGGCTTTGAACCCACCGCAGACTTTAGAAATTGCATATTGTTAATTAATGTGTGATCGTTTATCTCAAGTCCTGGTGAAGAGCTGTTTGTGTTGCATTATCATTACGGGAGATGGCTTTTAAGTTAGCGTTCAGCCCGTGACTAGCTTGACTAAACAGAGGGGGAAATAAGAGTGTTTTTTTCTTCTTCTGTGAGTAACGATGATAATATGAAGTGAGATATTGACACCACTCAATATGAGGATTTTCATTGATTTGTTTACAGAGAACGATTTGTGTAAACCAGGTGGATTACTTCAGGATAATGGGACATGGGAGTATTTCCACGCAATCATCTGGTCGAACTTGTGCCAAGTTATGACTTCTCTGAGCAGCGTTACCTGCAAAATCAACAATACAAGTCATGCATGACTAGGACATGTGGCTCTGCCATGAGCCTTGGAGCAAAGGGAATAAGACACAGACTCAAGACACAGTTTAATATTTGATATCACATTTCTGGTCGGATAGTGTCTGGATTTGTTACAGTTATGTAACTGGGTCATGGGAATAATATAAAGGTTTATGGGTCGTTTTCCATGTTGCTGAGCGTTTCCAACCACAAGAGGGAGCCGTTGCATCTTTGGTTATGCTGTGTAATAATTTTTTCACCCACTTGTTTAATGTGATGATGAAGCTCCTAGGCTGGGCGTCTTGTTTAAAGGTTGTGATCAGTAGTTTAAAACCTACCTTTAAAATCTAGGTACTCATATATTATCTCTGGCTCCCTTTCTGTTTCAGCTGGATCATTACCCTCCAGTCAGCTACACCCTCCCAGCCGCCTCAGACACACAGTTCAACCTGGTCAAAACGCTGTTCTTGGGCAAAGTCTTTGGTGAGTATGTTAACTCATGCACACTTTTTAAATCTTTTGTACACTGTGCCAACTTTTAACACACTTATTATGATCATATTCACCTTAACTCAAACTGGTCTATTCTTCAAACATCTTGAGGAGGGTTTGGGAGCTCAAGTTTGCAAATCTTCCTGTCAATTATTTTAATTGTGGATTTGTGAAGGGTCCGGTCGATGCAGCTGATTGATTTTCAGGAACCCAGCAGTTATTAAAATGTCAATAATGTATGCAGGTTGACCTTACTCTAATCTCCAACTGGAATTTATTCAACAATAAAAAAAGAATCACAATTGTCTCTTGTGAAGCAAACAGTCAGTTGACATCTTTCCTGTCCAAGAGTAAAAGTCTGGAGACAGTGTTGTTGTTGTTGTTGTTGTTGTTGTTGTTGTTGTTGTTTTTGTTGTTTCAGCTATTGTCATATTTGGGTTCTCACTGTATATTTTCATCCTGTTTTTGCTGTATGTGCATATACTCTATTATATTTCTGTAATGGTATGTCTTGCAAATTGAAACCCCTTTAGATGAAAACTTACATGTTAATTCAAGAAACAATTAAGGCAAAGTGAGACTAGAAGATGAATAAATAAAAACACAAAATACATGTACATACTCATTCTGTCCAGTAGAGGGTGCCAGAGGACTGAGGGTGATATTTCTGCAGGGTGCAGTACATGATGCATCCATCCCTGCCTATATGCACCACATTTGTGGCTGATAAGGGTTTGAGGGATGGAAAGCTTCTCATTAGAAATATGTCACTACCTCCTATTAGACTGTTCGGGATTCTCACAGTGCATGAACAGCTTAAAGCTGTCAGAATGTAATAATCCCCAACCTTTACTTTCATCAGATTTATTATTTGATGTACTCAGGTTAGTCAGCCAGTGCTATTTTGACACATTTCTTGTGGGAAAAACTGGCTCTGCAGTGCTGAAGCTAAGAGCATGGGCCTGAACAAAGCACCAAATCATCTGTCCTAACACCTCCCACTTTGATTAGCTACCCTAATTACACTAATTACCAACATCCAGTCAACTTAACGTATTAAGGTTCTTCTGAGTGGCAGATGTGGTTTATGGCTTGGTTTTGGTTGGTTTTACTAGCTTTTTTAATTAGTACTAATGTCCCATGGTGGAAGACTCATGGTTCGCATATGGCTGCAGCTTGCTTTGTTTTATTCTTCGTCTCTTTCCTTCCCTTCGTCTCTTTTGTCCTCTACCTCGAGTGCCGTGTAAGTCGCTGAGGTTGAAGTAATGGCTGACTTCACTTACTAGCCAGAACTATCGACTGCTGCAGAGCCCCTGGGAGTACAACACCACACACCAAAACCCAGCAGCCGTCCATCTTAGCCCAACGAACACAGCACAGCTGCATTAAGGACATGCAGGACAAAGTCACCGCACATGCCAAAACAGCTCCAACGCTTGCAGCCTCACACTTTTACACATCGGTGGACCCGACATACTGAGATGTGACTAGAAGTCTCCCGTTAACGTCATGATAAAAGAACACGTATCGACTGAGCAATGAAGTAAGGTAAAGTAATTGGATCAGAAAAAGAAGTGAGAAAGAAAGTAAAGATGACAAAAAGGATATATATTGTGACTAGGAAGACGGAAGAGAGAAAGGAGACAGAACAAAGGCAGCCGTTTGATTTTGCTCATGTCATCAGATCTGTTCCACTCCCGTGTTGGGACCACAAAGGCAAGCGAGCTGTCAGACAGCTGAACTATCAGATTCTCTATTTCTGGGAGACAGAGACTCTGTGTTTGATAAGGCAGACACACACACACACACACACACACAGATCACAGCGACGTCTCCTCTGTCACGCCACAGTCTGCTGATTGTGGGATGGGTTGAGCTGGCTGGAATAAAGCTGGTAAAGTGAGGTAGAACTCCTTAGACAACCACTCTGTACTTGGTACCACAAACTCATATTATCACTGTCACAAGGGTGCCATTGATTAGAGCCCTTAACTGATATTATTATTATTATGCCTATGGGCTGCAGGTCTAAATAGGCTGTCATAAACAATATTTCCATCATGTCCATCACATGCATACCTTAAGTCTGTTGATCCCAGCCCTCCAACATCCTAAGACGGTGCCATCGACGTTGATCTAGTAGCAGGTGTGGGAGGCTACACTAATACTGGCAAACACATGTCATCACTGTTTTTAGATTCAATCTCAAGGTTACCACCTTGAAGGTCATTCATACTGTAGACCTGATACTGGTTATTGTTAGAGCTGAAACAATTAATTGATGAGTCAATCAAGATACAACTAATTGTTTAATTTCAGAAAGTC
Organism: Chelidonichthys spinosus; assembly: GCA_029853015.1. Classification (NCBI taxonomy): domain Eukaryota; kingdom Metazoa; phylum Chordata; class Actinopteri; order Perciformes; family Triglidae; genus Chelidonichthys; species Chelidonichthys spinosus. Next base: position 12,136,072 of record CM056837.1, read on the forward strand.
ATCAGAAAGTCATACTTCTAGTCTTTCCAGTGCTCCTGCTCTATACAATTATAAACTGAATGTGTTTTTGTTTGAAAGCGAGTGTGTTCCAGCAAATTCTGACATTTTATAGAACAAACAATGAATAAATTGTGAAGATAATCGTCAGATTAATGGATGATGAAATAATTGTTTGTTTTAGCTCTAGTTCATAATACCTGCCCAGCACTTCAGCCACCAAAGCTGGCACGGCCTTATTGTGTTGGTTTGCTGTCACTGTTGGTGTGCAGATCTCATGTCCAGGGTCATGAGATCTACTGTGTTTGTTGCCAACGGTGATTGTACTAAAGTGCTATTGATCATGAAGCACAGGGATGACTGAAAGCGCTGCAGTCAGATGCTTTAATGTAACGGTATGCACTGTGAATAGGTAACTATACATCAGTGCTTTACGGCATGTTTATACATGTGGTTGGGATAGAAGTGTGCACGTCGTTCCTTTCACTGTGTGTGTGTGTGTGTGTGTGTGTGTGTGTGTGTGTGTGTGTGTGTGTTATATGTGAGTGTGTCTATCTAAGGGAATAAATTCAAAGCCAGAGGCAGCGAGAGAACAAGAAAAATAGTGACACTGTGAAAGTGCTATTAGAGACAGATGATTGTAGCCCTCAGGGTTGCTTGTAAAGGACATGTACATCAGTACTGCACTGAATTTCTGATTTGTCTCTTCAATTTTCACTTCATCCCCCCCCCCTTACTCCACCTCAAAGCAACTGCCTCTTTTTTAAAAACGTAAGAAACTGCTCTATATAAAGCGTATTAGTGGTATTTACTGCAAGTACCCTGTTTTAGCTGGTTTAAACTATAACTCACAACCATATGTACACGTGACATCTTTGCCAGCACCATAAGCAGTGAATATCATCCTTGTATATCTAGATTTGTCCACTGAATGATATCGATCTCTGCTAATCCACCTTAATTCATTCTGTTAATATGCAATCTTGCAGATCATGGTCAACTTTTTCACAGGAGAATTTTAAAAAAAAAGGTCAGCAAGACGGCACTGCCGTATTAATTCACTGACACTGAAACTTTACCTGAAACATCAGCACATTAATACAATAATTAATTTGGCTGCTGCTGATTCTTTTTTTGTTCAGGATTCTGCATCACATTGTCGAATAAACTGATTCTTTATTAAGTAGAAATCACACGTACTTCACTCTCTACTGAATGGATGCCAGAGCATGCCATGATGAATTACAATCAATGCCCTTCCAGGCAGGCTTCGATGCCTCTATCTTTTGTGTTGTGACCTTTGGGCAGAGCCGACGGACGTCCCGACTCTGATTAAAGTGCTGATGGACCCTGATGTTAGATGGGACTGATACCACAGAGTCTCTTACCGATCTCCACGCTGTATAATCTCTGTCATCTCAGTGTTCCTTTTAATCGATGTGGACGTACCTTTACCTGCGCGTGCCTGTGCGGGTGTGTGTGTGTGTGTGTGTGTGTGTGTGTGTGTGTGTGTGTGTGTGTGTGTGTAAGGATGACATCATGTCCCTGGCTATCGGCACTAGTTCTACTTTATACTGCTGAGTCCTGATCCGTGGCATTGTAGGTCTAGGAGCCAGGTTTTCTCCAGCTGCTGTGTTGGAGTGGGGGTGGGACTGCACTGCAGTGAGAGGGAGAGAGAGAGAGAGAGAGAGAGAGAGAGAGAGAGAGAGAGAGAGAGACTTAACAACGTGGTACCTTGTCAAGAGATCCACATCCACATTGCTCATAGAGGAAGAACGAGTGACAGAAGAAGAGGACGCTGGTTTGCCTCACAAACTGTATACAGACACTGACGCAAACTCCACATAGGTAACTACACTCGTGTGTGTGTGGGTGTGCGTGCGTGCGTGTATAGCTGTGTGTCTTCATTTGTACGTGTTCTTGCATATGCATGAGTGTGCCACAGTCTCAGTAAATCATCGTCTCTGTGACTCTTCATGGGAATGAAATTTGCTGCTAAACATGATTTCCCCATAGACTGACGTGAAGCCAAATGCATGGTGCTTTTTAAATTGTTGAGGCAATCCACCCCCTGACGTAATTGGATTGCAGGCAAATTACAGAGATACCCTGGTGTGCGTGTCTGAGTCAGAAGGAAAATGAGTGGTGTTTAAATTTATTTTATTGCTCTGTTTGTTGCTGCCTGGCTGTTACGCCTGTGTTTCTTTGCTTTGCATCTGTACAACCTGACATCCTGGTGGAGCAGGAGGCTGGAGGTGGCATTGACAAATACACCTGTGTGTGTGTGTGTGTGTGTGTGTGTGTGTGTGTGTGTGTGTGTGTGTGTGCGTGTGCGTGTGTTCAGTTGGGCGTTGCAACTACAGGTGTGTTTTCCATGTCTAACATAAACATGCCATACATCCGCTTCAGCTGTTCTCTATCTCCTCGTTCATCCGTTCCTCTCCTCCAACTTCTTCACTCATTCCTCGGGTTCTCCTCCTCTCTTCACCATGTTGTTGTTATCACGTGCCAACAGGAACAACATTGAGAGAGGAAAAGCTGGTTTATTGTCAAAGTGTCCATTGGATGGAAGTGGAGAAGAACATTATGAGTCATCATTTCTCATCAATCTCTTGTTTTACTTCCTAAATCAATTTCTAGTCCATAAAATAATGTTTCTTCTTCATCTCTCTCTTCTCATACTGTCCCTCTCTGTGCTACATCAGCCGTGACCGTGTGTGTGTGTGTGTGTGTGTGTGTGTGTGTGTGTGTGTGTGTGTGGTGTGCGTGCGTGCGTGCGTGTGTGCGTCTGTGTGTGTGTGTGTGTGTGTGCACAACTTAACATAATAGTTTGTTGTATTACAAAGGGTGTGGTGGGTGGATTAATATTCTTTTGATATGTCTCAAATGCATCATACTTTCACAAACCCCACCCCCCCTTCTGTCTCTCACCCCTGCATCAGCTTCCATTTGTTGCCATGGCAACTGTTTGATCTCCTCTACCCTGCCCTTCCGTTTGAGCACCCTCCTTGTCACCCCATCTTTCCCACTCCTCGTTTCCCCCTCCAGTCCTCCTCCGCCTCCACCTTTTCCTCCACCTCCTCCACCTCCTCCTTCACCTCCTTCTCCTCCTCTCATGTCTCTCACCTTTCCCCTCACCATCAGCCCTACAGAGCGGCAGCCACACCCTCCATGTTCTGCTAGTTATACAGTTATTATCATCCTCCCTTTTTATGTCATTCAACTTATTCTTTTTATTGGAATCTCACCCCACAACACCCCGACCCGACCCATTGTCCTCACTCCAGCCCTGTCGTCACAGCTTTATGTGCTTCCTCACTTTTTGAATTATTCATGTGATGTCACTGGCCACCCTGGTGAAACACCATCAGAAGGTGCAACCCCATTGCTGCTGCTGCTGCTGTGTGTGTGTGTGTGTGTGTGTGTGTGTGTGTGTGTGTGTGTGTGTGTGTGTGTGTGTGAGGAGTCACGGGGCCTAGTGGTAATCATATGTGATGGTACATTTCATTATTGCAATCTGAAACCCAGTGGCTTGGCCTCTGCTGTTTGTTAATCGTGATTAGTGTGTGGGGAGCTGTAGGTTTGAGTCTCCTAAATGTTTTATTGATCAGTCTGGAAAGCCCCTTTGTAAAGCCACCAAGGCCAGCAAAGTAAGGGATTGCAAGCCACAAGATCAGTGCGTGGGGACGGCTTCTGAAAAGCTGATATTACTCATTCAGCTTCATGTATAGTGTTGAGAACTGCCGATAGATAAAAAGCTTATGATGCAGGAAGTGTTACTCTGTGGTTATTTTCTGTGCCGCTGTTTGGGTTTGGTTACATTTGATTACACAAGCTTCCCTTTACTTCCTGTCTTCCTGTATGCATAGAAGATGTTACTTCAATGTTCTTGCAGGTTAAATACAGTGGATTGCATCAGATATGTAATTGTGTCCACCTCTCGTTCCTCCATTACTAAATGGATGCCATTAAAACCATTGAGGCATCTCGTCAGTAACAACCCCCATTTCATATTAAATGTGTGATGTTTATAGCCAACATGATGTTACTAAAACTGGAAACATGCTGTTTTCTAAGGAACAACCTCTGGTGAAATCACTGGCCACAGAGAAAAATCGGAAACAAGGGGCAGCTTTGTCGGCGATTCACTCACCGACATTGTATGCTAAGCAGCCGGTTACACTCCCAACGGAGAGCCTATTAGTATTCACACACGGGCCTCTGCAGTGATCAACACATGTTCAGGCATACAGGAGAGAAAGCGCTTCTATTCATAATCATATTCTGTAACCACAACGACTGCTATCAGTATTCTGCTCACTGTGGTTACTGTACGGCAGTTCTTTCCCCTTTTTCTCCTGCTCTTTCGCTGAGTTTCTGCCTCTCCTCCAATCCTGCACTCTCCCACGCATATGCAGATTCACACACGCTCTGGCGTACACACCATCCACACCGTCCACAAATATATATTTGTCCATGTTCCTGCAGAAGAGGTGCTTCATCAGCAAGACGCCAAGAGCACGCGTCGAATACGAGCAGCATTATCTCATCGATGAACTGGATCGAATGAGGGTTTTCAGCACACAGACGCAGTAAACAGTGTATACACACAATGCGAATGTCTGGAGGAGGTCTGGCCAGACGATGACTACGTACAAGACTCAGATAGTGCTGAGCTCTATTCCTGGCAGCACAATCAATAGCCTGCAGAGACACACACACATACACACTTATAGACGCATGCTTGTATTGGACTCATCAAAATGGAATAAAGAGAGAAAATCACATTAGAGGCCATGTCCAGATCCTCACAACCCCATCATCTAGCATATAAATAAACACACACACAGAAATACTCTAGTTAGTCATCCCTTGTTCATATTTGGCTACAGGACAATCCGAACAGCAGTTCCTTCTGGGTGTGGCTCGGCGCTTTAGCAGCAGAGCAGCCATGCATGTTAACACTAAGACCTAGCCCAGCCTGCACACGCACAGCCATGTGAAGGAACAAGACGTGAAACTGTTAAAGAGAGTTCGGCTGTTTTGAAATCCTTCCAGGTTCGTGCCGGAGTGGAGCGTGTCTGAGGATGTTTGTTTTGTGCAGCATTTAAGACTTTACTGACCTGTCGGGGTTGGAGGGGTTGTTTTTATAATTCTGTTTGCTGCCTGCTGTTTCTCCTCTCTCTGCTCTGCAGTGTGTGTGTGTGTGTGTGTGTGTGGTGTGTGTGTGTGTGTGAACACCGAATGCGAATCAAGCATGATTCTGAGTGGATTTAACACTTAGACTGTTTTGAACGGATGCCCCAAATCAGCTCCGACAGAACAAACAACTCCCCTGTCAACACAAATAACTGTCAATAAAATGAAATGGAGTCAATAGTGGAAAATATATAAACATACTATAGACTACTATAGACTATATAATGTGTGTGTGTGTGTGTGTGTGTGTGTGTGTGTGTGTGTGTGTGTGTGTGTGTGTGTGTGTAATTCCCCCTTTGAAAAATAAAGAGGGATGGAAGTTCAATAGAGAGAGAAACCAGGCTGTGGGGTGGAGATAAAAGTGCTGCATCTACAGTTTTCCTGGGTTGCCATGGCAATAGGGGGACCTAATTGTCCCAGGTAGAGCTTAAGTGTTATTGTGAAGTGTTGGCATTGTGGACAACAAGACGCATAGGTGGAAGGAATGCAAACTAAGTAGCCTAATCTTGTTCTCCCCTCTGTGTGCTGCCATAGAGCCATAAACTGCCATTGATGCTTTGAGCTTTAGAAATGTATGAATCCACACTGTAAGAGAATCGGAGAATTAATTTAGAGACGGAGAGAGAGACTGTAGGATGAGAGACTGTAAGAGCGGATGGGCGGTGTTAATTCATTATTCATCCCCTTAATTTGACAATAGAGGTCAATGTCAGTGTATGTTCCTCCTCTGCTGTCTCCCTCCTCCCACTCATCCTCCTCTTCACTCTCTTCCCTCCTCATTTGTGGTGATTTGGATTCAAGTGTTGGATTGCTGTGTCTGTGTGTCAGCGAACTGTGTGCCCACGAAAGTTGGACTTTGTGTGGACATAGCCGGCTCAGAAAGTGTGTGTTCCTTTTTTCTGATGCTCTCTCTTACTCTCTGACACCCCATTTGCTCTCAAAATCAACCAAATTTACGGGCATTTGGTTCCACTTAATTCACCATCACATTTGCCTGCTTTGATCTGTGTCTCCGTGCAGAAACCGGACACATAGACCCAGTCCTCATCGAGCGCTACAACACCCCGGGCTTCGTCGGGTGTCTCTCGCGGGTGCAGTTCAACGGCGTCGCCCCCCTCAAGTCTGCCCTGAGAACCGTCGCACAGGCCCAGGCAACGCCCACAGCCAGTCGCCCCGACAAACACCCCGCAGCCACCTCGCCGGTGTCCTACCAGGGAAAACTGGTGGAGTCCAACTGTGGGTCGTCACCTCTCACCATCCCACCGATGTCTGCTGCAACAGATCCCTGGCATCTGGACAACACAGGTGAGGAAAACATGTATATTTACATCCTCTAACTGCCTCTAGCTTCACCATACAAAGACCTCAACACTCCTGTGTCTAAGGTTGCATACAACAACCAGAGGGCCGTTGTTCTGAATGTGTTCCTCAGGCTCGGTGCCAACTGTGCCTTTGGGAGCGTTGAGCTTTCTGAGATCAATCCAGATAATTGATCGGGACTCAAGTCCAAACTGACAGTCAGCCCTCCACCAGCCTTCCACAGAAAAGGATTGGCTTTCACTCTCCTTCTTTACATTTTCTGTAGCTTGTTCTAATTTACATTTACATTTAGGTCATTTAGCAGACGCTTTTGTCCAAAGCGACTTACAATAAGTACATTTGTCAAAAGAAGGAAACAAAGAAACCACGACGTATCATTGCCGATAAAGTAAGAGCTAAAAATAGAACAAGTGTTAGGTCCTCATCTGAGTAAAGTAGTACTTCAAGAGCAACAGTGCTAAGATCAGAGTGCTATAGGTAAGGTTTTTTTGTTTTTTTTTTTTTTTTTTTGTTTTGTTTTGTTTTTTTTTTTTTTTTTTTCTAATCTATAATCCATCCAGCCGTCCCTCAGTCTGTCATGTCAGTGATATTTTTAGTTTGTTTGTTTTTTACTTTCCATCCTGTCCAACTTATCATGAAAGCATTCTTGACATTATATCCAACACTTCTTGTAGAATATAATGAGTCTGAGTGTTCTCCCCCCTTTCTCCTCTTTTTCCCACCTCCGCCTCTTCTTCTCACTCTTACTCATGCTCTTTACCTCCCTCGAGAACTATGCAGAAATAGCTGACAGCTCATTACAGGGTGAAGCAGTCTGTGCATCTCTGCATTTTGTTTTGTCTGCACCTCTATGTACGCGTATTCCTAAATGGGAATTATAGACAAAATTAACAAATTTTAAAAACCTGTGGTTGTAGATTTCAACAGTATGGTCGTTCTCCTTTTACTTCTTCCACTTTAACGCCCACCATCTCCTCATCTCGCTCATCTTCCACTATCATCTATCCCTCCGTTCATTCGCCCTGCACTTCTATCTATTCAGGGCGAATCTCAGCAATTAGAAGTGCAGCAGAGAGGCAGCAGCTGTTATTAACCTCTTAACCTGTCATGGATCTTTAATGAAACACATGAAACAACAATACATTAAGTAGACAGCTCTAGTCATCCCCTAAGGATGCTCAGCAGTGGTAAATCCATCCAGTCGACAGTCTGATGTATGTGTGCAACCAATATAAAATATAAATTGATCACTGAGTGTCTTTTTTTCCCCCCTTCAGTGTTGAAAATCAAATATTTGCACTTATAATTCAGGACAAATTATGCATGAAATGATTCCATGTGACTGAAAATACCGTGGGCTCTATCTTTGAGTTGCTGCGAGCAGGCATGTGACATGACATTAGCCTTGAAATGCACTTTGACCATCTTTGGTATTTCCATGTGCACGAGTTAGTCCAGTGAAGCTATTATAGGTAGCTATTTATTGCCAGAATGAATAAATCAAACATCTAAGACATTCTTTTACTCTCTTCATGAGTGAATGCATGCTTTGAATGTTTTTTTTCTTGTTGTGCTCAGATGCAGAGTTCCCCTTCAATGAGGAGAGAGTGATTCCTGATGGAGTCAACAGAGACTCAGCCATCATCGGAGGTGAAGAACGTGCATTCTCAAAAGGAACCTTTGTCAGATTTGCATTTGAGGCGTCAGATTCAAATCGTATTTTAAGTTAATCGTATTTCGTAGTAGGAGCAGTGATAGGAAATACACAACGCTTGTTTTTTCTGCCCATGTCCCCTGCAGGTATCATTGCGGTGGTGATCTTCACCATCTTATGCACTCTGGTGTTCCTGATCCGCTACATGTTCCGTCACAAAGGCACCTACCACACCAACGAGGCCAAGGGCAGCGGCGAGTCCGCCGGAGAGTCAGCGGACACGGCCATCATCGGCACCGACAACCCAGAGACCATCGACGAATCAAAGAAGGAGTGGTTCATCTAAACCCCGACGGCGGGACTTTGAGAGAGTGGAGGGATTCGTCAGACCACCGGGTGCCACAGAGATGGAGGCGGTGTAATTCACTGACCAATCACGGGAGAGATGGAGGAAAGGAAATCCGATTGGACAATGTTCTCCCAGAGAGGGCGGGGATGTGGGAAAGAAGTGTACAGAAATATTTTTTGTTTGTTAGTTTGTTTTTGTTTTTTTATATATATATAAATATATCCAGAGTATTAGAAAGAGAAGGGGGACAGTTATGCAGCGGAGCACGGCTCTCAGAGACTGTACATGTATATACTAACCGGCTTGTCCTTCTTTGTATCGTGCTTGGGAGTTTTCAAGAGTCCTTTGAATACTGTATATGACAAATAATTATACTTACTGGGTCGTGTGATAGCACAGATTTATTTCCAGTCTCTGTTGCATTTTGATTTTATTTTTTAAGAAAAAAATCTTCTATCAAAAATGATCAAATCAACATGCCAAACCCTTTTTTTTTTCTTCTTCTTCTTTACTTCTCAGGCTGTGGTTGCACCAGTCTGTCGACACTCATATCCGTGGGATGACATGCCACGTATACTGTGGTGATATCGAGTTGAATATGGATGCCAAAACACACTTTGTAAATAATTATTTTTTTCTTTTTCTCCAAGGATGTATTCAGAGTCCACGACATAAATACTAATGAGAAATGTCAGATCTATATAACAGGAATATCATACGTCCGTCCATTACATAATATATGTATTAATAGAGAGTTTTATGTTCGAAAATCTTGACATGACATTGGATTGTATGGGACATCACTTTTGGAGGAAGAGCAGAGAGCATGATGGGAAGTGATGACACTCCGTGGCTGGTTTAGCTGAGCATGGCAGCTTTCTTTTCTTCGGAAACGGGTGAAACCCCGAGCCTTTTACTCAGTCAGACTTCTGGATCTACTTGTTTCTTTGCCAAACACTTGAGTCTTACGTCATTTAGCGATCAGCTTAGATTTTAGCGTTAAAAGTTTGACTTTGAGTTGAGGAACATCCGTGTGTTTGTAAATCAAATGAATAGTAGTAGTTATTATATTGGACAGAAGGAGTGCCAGAAAAGACAGCTAGTCACGGATGAGATCAAACAACTTGCCTGAAACTTAATGAGTTCTATTCATGCAATAAACTCCATGCATTGAGTGTTCAAAGCAGCAGAAAACACAAGAATATCATTCACCTAAAATTTGTGAAGATCTGGGAAAGGTTATGATGATAATTGGCTTTTAAATCCGTTGTGCCTTCAAGGTGTTGAGCCATTGCACCTTGTCCCAGACCACTTAACACAAACGTACTACAGTTACTGGCTGCTGCATGAATCCTCATTAGTCCAAGTCTTTTTAGGTGTCTTTGTGTTTCCTGATTTGAACGGAGCTGTGTTCGAATCTCAGATAAAGATTTTTAATTCAAATCCAGTATATTTTCTCTCAAACCCTAAATGAGTCTGACTTTTCTTATGCACACCGCACACTATAAACCACGCACAATACGTGTGCAAACATGCATGATTGATAAAAGCAAGAGTCAAGGTCGTTTTCCGAATGAGGAGGCTGCTGCTTTGTCAACTGTGAAGCTTCACTCTAACAGTGCCACTTTTGTCCGACATACAAGATGTACAATGTTTATTTCCTAACCGTGTTGCTTTTCCTGTCATCGGTGCGGGGGTTAACTTTACCGTGGCTGCCAACTTTATTTCCTTGTCAATTTGCTTTCTGTGCGTCTGTTTGTTCAAATTTGCTGCCATGACGCCTGGTCATATGAATGATTTTGTACGTCATCATGGTTGAGTGCTAGCTGTAGATCACTTCATCAGAGACATCAGGACAGCTGGTGAACTCAGCCAGCCTTCTACCGCGGCCTCAAAGACTGTATCCGTCCATCACATCCGTGAAGACAAACCAGTGACTTTTCTCTTCTTTTTTTTAATAATTATATCCCTCAGACTATACATACACACGCACACATGCCCTTGATATGCGGTTTGAACATAACGGTCATAATGGATGATCAGCTCCAACAGACATAACCCGTATGTTTTGCTTTCAGTTCTATTGAGTTCAATAAAGAGTGTTTTGATCTTTAATATCAGTCTTTTTCTATGCATCACTTTCATGTTGAAATGTCTTCATATGGTTTCACATACCACAAGACATTCATGGGACACCTCGGGACTTAAACCGTGTAATAATTACTTCAGGCCTTTGAATCGGACTCGTGACCTGCAGCTACATGTTGCCACTCCTCTTTTCTAACTCCATCCACAGGATACTCCATCAGCAGCTCTGACAGAGTGTACTGCCCGTTAACTAACTGAAAATATAATGAAATGACAATGATAAATACGATTTGAGATTTTGAAGGATGAGTCCAAGACATATTGCCTGCAAACCCGTCCCTTTTTCCCCATTTTGAATGAAAAATGTGCCACAGCTCAGGTTTGGCATAGATCCAAAGAGACACTAAGTCAGAGGGAATGAATCACAACGACATATATTATCAAATGGGTCAGTTTATAAAACAAATGTAGTTATACTGACTCAACTTAATGTCAGCCCTTGTTCTATGTGTCATACTGACAGAAATGGCAGCAGTTCCATCTGGTCTGTCTGAGAAAGGTCATAGGCTGCCCCCTTGTGGAGACATGGCGCAGCTTCTTTCAGACACGGTTAAAGAAGAACATCATCTAATCATCCAAGAGCAATATGCTTCCGTACTTTTAGGAATCGGTATACCGGTATAAATATCTAAAAGGACGTGTGTCAGACACACGATGCCAAATTTATCGCCTACATTACCCACAATGCAGCTCGAGCAGGGTTCAGTTCATGATGACGAGTCAGGTGTGTTAACGCTAGCAGCGGCTAATCTGACCTGGAGCTGCTAGCTTCAAGCTAACTCGGGGAGTGGACTCCAGAGGTCTGGTGGACTTGCTTCTTTTAACTCCAGGTTTCTTTTTCCATTTTCAAACTTGTCTAAAGCCCCCGACCACGTGATGTTAAGAAAGTTCCTTCTGTAGAAAACAAAATGCTTTATTTCACACAACTTCCCCACGTATGTTTACAGAAATAGGCCTACTGTATGCTAAACAGGCTCATTTAACAGGCTACTTTGTGGGGAGCACATTTTCTCATTTCTGCAGTAGAACTGAGACATTTTCAGTTTTTATTGTTTTTATTATTACAGTGAGAGGGCCTAATGGCCATCTGCAGAGTGACGCTATGATTTAGTACTTGTAACGTTGCTGTTCTAACAACCCTTTAATCAGTTTGTAATGTGTTTAATAACAATGGGGTTTACCCGTCATATCCTCATCTGAGCCTTGTATATTTTCCAACCTCATAACCTTCTACCACTGTGCTGTAATGGATTATTGGTGATGTAACTGTCTAGTTTAGGCCTGTTAATCAGCCCATAGGTGGCAGTATGTGACATCCATTCATTGTTTGATCTGACTCCCAGCAGCTCACAGACTTGCATTTGTCAATATAAGCACAAACACTCACAAGTTAATTGTATTTACTGGCTTTGAGTTTATTTCAACAAAACACACAGGAATAAAACCAAGATCAGCTGTTACAAATAATACTCTTGCACGAAAAAGTAAACCAAAAAAATCAGTTTCTTGCGTTCCCCTTCCCTTTGTTTCACCGTCAGCCCTTCATGGTTCCACTCTGATGTTAATGCAGGAGTTGGGGGGGGGGGGGATGAGGCCTGAACTAGGATCAGGATTGGTCTTTGGTACTCAGCAGGGATTGGATTAAAGTTTCATTGTCCCGAGTGTAGCTTTGTGAAGAGCCTGGGACTTCAGAGTTTTAGATGTGCAGGATGGAAGATAGCGGGGGACTCTTCAGACCTCGGGACACTCAGCTGTAACAACATATATGAGGAGGCCAGTGAGCAACAGGTCTGGTTTTCAGAACCAGTTCACATGCATTAATATTGAAGTATCTGTACAGTTTTATGTGTTGATTACACACCATTCGCAGGCAAGATGGCGACGTTGTCGGCGAGGATGCCGGACTCCTGGGCGAACTGTGCAAACTTCTGCTGCAGCACGTCACTGGCTGACGGAGTTCGACCTGCAAACACAGTATGAGTCGATTTACCCTTCACCCTATTCTGATTGCACCCATTTAACCGGACATGCTTTCATTCAGGGACTGATCCAGACTTACTGTAAAGCTTGATGAGAGCCTCAGACACGCCGTCCTTTGTCTTGACCGTGTGGATGACAGCGTAGTCATCGTACACAACGTCAACGATGCGCATGTCGTTGTCATTGTTCCACACTGATGAAAGCAGAGAAAGACGGGTCAGGCTGCTAAATCTCACAGTTTGTCTGGTCCGTGTGTGTGAGTTAGTGTTAGTTTTTTGGGTGAAGTCTACCCACCCTGACTGTGGAAGGTGAAGCGTCCAGGAGTGTCGGTCTTCTTAGCAAGGTGAGTCATTCTCCAGCAAGTACCATCAGCACTAAATGAGAGAAAAAGAGGATAAAATTTGTATTTATTTTTTTTAAACAGGAGAATCATCAGGAGGTTTTAATTTGAAGGAATAGTTCACTCACTTCAAGTTAGCATAAGAGAGGTCCAGGTCTCCTCCAGTAGTTGGCACTATCACAGCAGTGCCTATCTTCATCGCGGCCTTGTTCTCCACAAACCACGGGGCATTCGTGGCAAAGCCAACAATGTACCACTTGCCTGCCATCTAAAAGAAAGACACAAGGGGGAAACAAAGGGTCATAAATGCTCTTTAATCAAAGAATAAAACTTGATGTCATCTAAACTGCGGCACTTGTAACACACAACTCCTATCTTCCGAATAAACTTCTTAAAAGTAAGGTCTGCTCCATTCGGTGATTCCATTCAACACATCAACCATCACAGAAATCAATAACTCTTCTATCCCCTTTACCCTGTTGATCAGCTTACTAGTCAAACGTATGCCTCTCTCTTACCTTCTCCAGGTCGAAGTCTGCCACCGGTGTGACTTCAGAGCAGGCGGCCAGCGCACACATCAGGGCGGCCAGCATCCTCAGCAGCGTGTTCCTCATGGTTTCCCCTTTGTGTCCTGGGCTTCTCCAGCGGTGAGTGAAGTATCAGGGCGAGGTGAGGAGGAGAAGGCAAGTAGGGGCTCCTTATATCCTGCCGAGTCCTGCTCTGCATCCCCTGCCCCTCCTCTTGTCTCCTCCCCCCTCCTTCTGCTCGCTTTTGCATTACAAAAACACTTTGGCCTTCGCTCACTGGCATGCAAATCACCGTTACACAACAGGCACGTGTGGATGGAAGAGGGGGAGATGAGGAGGGAAGGAAGAGAAAAAGAAACGCGAGAGTGGGTACATAATAGGGTTCTTTTAGCACCCCTCCCCTTCTCCCCTCCTCCATCACAAATGTTCGGGTATGCCTGGACAATCAAAACAGCAGTTTGGTAACAGTGCAGATTTCCTCACCATATGGTACATGGAAGTAAAAAAAAACACCCCTTATGCAATAAGAGATTTAAGGTTTATTTGCCAAACTCCAGACTGCTCAAACAAAACACTCCACCTGAAATAAGATAAACATTGTCATACCAATTGTAGTAAATATGCATTATTTTGCTGTAAGTTGCATTGAGGCAGTGATATTTAGGAGCTTCAGTTAATGGATGCCTACAATGTATCATGAAATCTTGGAATGTTGCTTATAGTGAGTTAATTTAACTTTGTGGTTAATTTTGAGTGTTGATAGTTTCATAAGACATTTCAATGAGTAAGTTAAGTTTTGTAATGGATTAACTGCATCTTATTTGATATTAAGTCAGAAATCTCTGCTTTATGTGATGAATATTACCAACTAAATCCATCAATTTTCATCTGAATTAACATTGTGTAATATGCCAATTGGCAAAAATGTGTTCATGGATTCATCAAAGCTCTGTTTGCTTGGAGACAAGATGGGCACCGACTTGTAATCAGCTGGTTATGTAATACCGACACATGCCTCTTTTCCACCGAGGCATTTTGAGGGCCGGTTTGGATCTGGTGCATAATCGCGAACCAGTTATTCCTGTTTCCAAAGACAAAGAATTGGCTCTGGGCCAGGAAAACTGGTTCCAGAGCGGCTCCAACTCTGCCCCTTTTCCACCGAGGCATTTTGAGGGCCGGTTCGGAGCCGGTGCCTAATCGCGAACCAGTTGGCTCACTAAACGTTACCAACTACCAACGTAACATAACATCTGTGTTCACAGCGTCGTGGACACGTTTGTGATTAAACCACTGTTCTCTGGTTTGTGTTTGTAGAGCTGTCGGACATCGGCGATATTGAACTGAGGTCCAACCTGCAGATGACTAAACGTCAAACACGTTCATGTCAGGAGGGAAGGAAGAAAAGAAACGCGAGAGTGGGTACATAATAGGGTTCTTTTAACACCCCTCCCCTTCTCCCCTCCTCCCAGACTGATCTCATGAAGTAGCGTATGTATGACACGCCAACTCGTATGCCATTATGCTGTGTTATCACTACGCACAATCGCCTTTTCGCGTGTTTATCAACTCCGAACCCTGACCATAACCCTAACCCTAAAGGGCGTTTACATACACACGGATGTGATGGGTTGTTTCGCTAGAGGGCGCTGACAAACACGTTGATGTGATGGGTTGTTTCGCTAGAGGGCGCTGACAAACACACGGATGTGATGGGTTGTTTCATTAGAGGGCGCTGACAAACACGCGGATGTCATGGGTCGTTTCACTAGAGGGCGCTGACAAACACGCGGATGTGATGGGTTGTTTCGCTAGAGGGCGCTGACAAACACGCGGGTGTGATGGGTTGTTTCATTAGAGGGCGCTGACAAACACGCGGATGTCATGGGTCGTTTCACTAGAGGGAGCTGACAAACACGTGGATGTGATGGGTCGTTTCGCTAGATGGGGCTGACAAACACACGGATGTGTTGGGTCGTTTCGCTAGAGGGCGCTGACAAACACGCGGATGTCATGGGTCGTTTCACTAGAAGGCGCTGACAAACACGCGGATGTGATGGGTTGTTTCGCTAGAGGGCGCTGACAAACACGCGGATGTGATGGGTTGTTTCATTAGAGGGCGCTGACAAACACGCGGATGTCATGGGTCGTTTCACTAGAGGGCGCTGACAAACACACGGATGTGATGGGTCGTTTTGCTAGATGGCGCTGACAAACACACGGATGTGTTGGGTCGTTTCGCTAGAGGGCGCTGACAAACACGCGGATGTCATGGGTCGTTTCACTAGAAGGCGCTGACAAACACGCGCATGTCATGGGTTGTTTCACTAGAGGGCGCTGACAAACACGCGGATGTGATGGGACGTTTCGCTAGAGGGCGCTGACAAACACACGGATGTGATGGGTCGTTTCGCTAGAGGGCGCTGACAAACAGGCGGATGTGATGGGTTGTTTCGCTAGAGGGTGCTGACAAATACGTGGATGTGATGGGTTGTTTCGCTAGAGGGCGCTGACAAACACGCGGATGTGATGGGTTGTTTCGCTCAGAACGTACACATACACTCGGATAGCTCGAATTGCGTACAGATAACATGCCACAGGAAGTGGCGTTTATATTTACGAAAATTAATGATGGCACATTGCTCCTCCATCACAAATGTTCGATTTGCCTGGACAATCAAAACAGCTGTTTGGATTCCATATGGTATATGGAAGTAAAAAAAAAACACCCCTTATGCAATAGGAGATTTAAGGTTTATTTGCCAAACTCCAGACAAACAAACACTCCACTTGAAATAAGATTAACATTCTCACACCAATTGTAGTAAATATGCATTATTTCGCTGTAAGTTGCATTGCCGGCTGCATTGAGGCAGTGATATTTAGGAGCTTCAGTTAATGGATGCCTACAATGTATCATGAAATCTTGGAATGTTGCTTATAGTGAGTTAATTTTACTTTGTGGTTCATTTTGAGTGTTAATAGTTCCATAAGACATTTCAATGAGTAAGTTAAGTTTTGTAATGGATTAACTGCATCTTATTTGATATTAAGTCAGAAATCTCTGCTTTATGTGATGAATATTACCAACTAAATCCATCAATTTTCATCTGAATTAACATTGTGTAATATGCCAATTGGCAAAAATGTGTTCATGGATTCATCAAAGCTCTGTTTGCTTGGAGACAAGATGGGCACCGACTTGTAATCAGCTGGTTATGTAACACCGTGTGGAGCTAGGGCAGCGTCAGGAGCCGTTTGGTAAGCTTGTTTTGTAAGCACACTCACTGAACCCTTTTTGGCCTCCACATCTGGACTACATTGAATCCCAGCCCCACCCCCAAGCTTTTGTCCTCACACCCCCCCCCAAAACATGCACACAGGCACAATCTCTGGAAGTTAACCCAGAAGTAAAAGATAGGGGATAGACCTTTCACAATGGCATCTCATCAGCTGATGGCAGAAAAGGCCCATTGTGTTTTTTTTTTCAATCATTGACAAAGTTGTGCTCCGTTTTGTTTTATTAATCTTTAATTGGTCACATTTGAGTTTCACAACTTTTAAAACCGTGGTGCTATCTTTCAACAGCTCTGTGATTTTCACAAATTTAAATGATACAATATTTAGATATTCACATGAGAAGTGTGGAACACTGGATCTGTGGTTTGCAGCTCCGCCTCCTCAGCATGTGGGGACACAGTCTGTAAACAAAGAGTGCCAGGTTAAAGTACATAACAGCTGTGCTTTAAATCAGTGGAGATTGAATAACATGTTGTCCACAACAAATTTAAATAACTGAATCACTCATGTACAACCTGCAGGAGCAATATTCACCCAAAATCCATACTTGGATTTTATTGAATTCTTCACCGTAGATCGCACACCTGTAAACTCAGTTAAACTGATATTATCTACCTCCTAATAGCTTTTATAACATCGGTAATAAAGCTTTACAATTATTTAATCTATTAGATTGCACTCACAACACATCTTATCAGATTCATTATCACAATCAGTCAAATCCGACACAATTACTGTAATCTCTGTCTCATTGGCATGGCTGCAGAAGCATGTCTACAGCTTAGACACACAGTATTACTGCATAATCTTTACAGAACATTCCACACATTTTACAAAGGTACAGAGCAGGAGGACGCGTATATCGTCATTCAGCACCAGCACTCAGCAGAAGTGCAGCTGCAAAAGGTGAACTGATGATCGAAATGTAATGCACTGAACCGGTGAACCATCGGTTACACTGAATAGGATGAAGAGCATGAAATACGTCTGGAGGCCTCCAGAGCATGAAAAGGACTCTGAATGTCCTGCAGTGAGCAATGACCTGTGAAAATACTCCACATACTATAGATCAAGCCTGTGAGTGACAGATAATGAACTGAGAACCATTTGATGCTGTGTGATGGTGGTATTTTTTTCACGTGTCAGCATGTCATGGTGAGGACATTATTTTAAAAAAAAGCTGTTCTTGCAATATTTGTCAGCTGCTTAACAGTATATTTTGTCGTCTTATAATCATCACTTTTTTTTGGTTACATCAAATAATTATGGTTATTGGTTATTTATTAGACATTTAACTCACTGATTACATGGTCCTGGTCCACAGCACCACAGTGACCTAGAAAGAAAATGAAACAAACACTTTAGAGGCAGTGGCATGACAACATCATAATCCTTTATATCAGTCATCAATACTATAATAAGTAGCACAATTTATTCCAAATTACAAATATACTGAATAATGGAGATCTCTTCAAGATCGATTCAGACCTCTTCATTCCATTTAATATTGCAGTTGCTAGAGTTTATGTCATGTTATTTTTCGGCTGGACATGGACTTACTGTAGGTGGGGAAAGGGAAGAGGTATGCCAGTCCTAAACCCTGTTTTTCAGCAAGTTGCTCAAACTTGGTCAACAAGGGCTCGGACAGATTGTCTACAGACCTGCCTGCATACAGAGCACAAAAACAAACATTGGTTAACTTTATGGCTTTCGGATGTGAAATAACAAACAAAGCTCAAACGGATGAGGAACCCACCATAGAGCTTTAGAGTGATCTTGCCCCGTTTCTGGTAGTACATGATCGCATAGGAGCTGTAGTCCGTCTCCCCAATCACTATCTCAGTGTTAAGCTCAGGACGACCTCCTGGTGAACAACAGACACCACAGTGAGGCAAAGGGGGGCATTGCACTATTATTGATCAATCATGCTTAGTAAGGGAGGCACTGACCTTTAAGTATTAGCTTGCTTGGGATTGGTGTTAGATTGTAGACTTGTAATATCTCCCAACACTGGTGATTGCTGATAGGAGAGGAGATTGTCAGGTTAGGCATTTGAAGAAGCCAGCCATTATGGCTAACTATTTATTTAAAACATTTGGAAACTGTCGTAGACTGCTATTATTTCATCTGAAACGATATAAAGGATAAATGATCTTCCTCTTAAGCAGATTTGACTTGTTCGTAGTTTTCTAGATTGTTATATCCATTTTAAATCCACCGTTTCATGATCTAACCACATATTTCATAATCTAAGCAAACATCTCAGCCTGAGGCCTCAGGCTCAACTAGTTCTCTAATGTCACATGAGGAAAAAGGACAAAAAAATATTTTCCTCTACGTGGGCCAAAAAGGTTTTATAAAGCTCAAATCGCAATAAAAACATCATAGAATGTCCTACAAATAGACACACTATGTCCTTTTCAATTGTAAATACATGCACACTCTCTTTCTGCAAACGCCAGGTCAGGATAACCTTCAAGTTTCGAAATCACGAAGGAAAACCGACAGATTTAACTGTTCTGCCTCCTTTCCTGTTTTTGAAGATGCACAAATATAATCAAACCCATGTGGTTGAAACATTACGTAGTGAGATCTGTGTTCTAGTTGTCTCCTCTGACCGTACGCTGAGGTGCTGAAGAGTCACAGTGTGTAGATGGTGTTCCTTACTGTCGTGTCTTGGTGCTAACAGACAGTGTTTGGTCAGGGGAATGTGTGAGGGTCATGACTGTGGGCTCGACCTTGGTTCCATGATTTATCAGGTAGGAGCATTTGGAGGCGGTGTTTAGCAGGTACCACGTTCCTGCCATCTGCAACAGAGACAAATGGCAACCATTTTCAGCCTCAGACATATATATTTACAAATGGGAAATACATGTTGTTGTTGTTTTCACATTATCAAATTGATGTTAAACCCTTCTATGTGGATTTGCCCTATTTTTCCAGGAATAGATGAACCCCATTTGAATATTTAGGGTAACAAAACATCTCTACTAATGAAAGACATCCTGCCTGTTATCTGTTTTTGTGTTCAAAGTCTGTTTCACTAAAAATCCCCCTTATTGCCTAAAACACCATATTGACACAATGACACACGCCAGACTCGAACACTAATCCATAAAAAAAACTTGCATTTCTGACTTTACACATAACACACCACAAAAAAAAGCTCTAGCTAGTGTTTTTTGTTTTTTTTGCATTACTGTTAATTTATGTAAAGTATACATAATAAAAGATTGATTCTTGACATCCTTGTATCGCAATATTGCACAAAATATTGTGATGCTATTGTGTATAGATTTCTCTCCCAACCCTAACAGCACAATGAACTGTTTGCTGTTTTGCTATCAGGCTGCAGTTCCACTCCACTGCCTACAAACTGAGCTTTCTGTATTCATCCATCAAAATCTGACATTCTCTCTTTTGGGTGCAGCTTTTCCCTGAATCTCCCTCCAGCTTTGTCACAATTAAACTTTGAATGGAAGCTGATGTGACCATTTATTAAACCAAATGCACTCTGGCTTGTTTCAGAGGCACCAATCACAAACGATGGATTAAAAGATGACTTTTTAAACTCTTAATATCCAAATAACACAAAAGTTAAACATGTCTACCTGTTGTATGTCTATGTTCTGTGCAGCTGGAGTCAAGTCAACAGGGTCGACCTTTGGCTTCTTGGGAGGTCGTTTCTGGGGTCGTGGTCGACTCTTAGCCCCCCCCACAGCCTCCACGGAACCCCACAGATGCACACAAAAAAACAACAACCCTACCAACACGCATTTCCATACTCCAGCCATCCTCCACCCAAGAACCAGTCCTCTTCTCCTATAGGATCTCTCAGGTTCCTGTGAGTTTTCTTGTTTTCCTGTCCCCTGTGGCTGCAGTCTGGTATTCCCATGGGCTTTACTCAACCTTAAACACACAGAGAGCATGGGACCAAAAAAGCTAAAAAGAGGATGGCCTGTTGAGTTAAATATTAACTTGGTTTACTGGCAGATATGAGGCCATACTGCAGTACTGGGGGTTGTGCATATATTCCCATAAATACTGACTTTAAAATATTTATAAAATCTACAGCATGGATCAGAGAAGAAACAAAATGTGCATTTATTGACAAAATAATCGTGTAAGTTTGCATGATTCCGTACTGATATAACAATCTAATTTTTAAATGTGGCCCCAGACTGAAAAACACAGAAAGCAGCAATGTCATAACTTCCTGTATTATGCAATCTCTACAGAAAACATCAGATTCATTCATGTCCAGTGTATTTTCAGTTAAAATGACCAATTCAACAACATTTGAGTGAAGACTAGAGACAGTTAATACAGTGACTTGTGGGGAATTGTGTTTTTTCATTTTAATGTAGACTTCCCTGCAAGTATCCTCACTTTAATAAACACCAGGAGACGCCTTAAGATTTTACCACAGAAAGCTTCTCACTTGCAAACATGTTGAGGTCAAAACAATGGAATGAATGCTCGGATATTAAGGTTGGTCCTTCGATTTGCCTCCTTAATAGGCTGGTGAGAAAAAGGAGCATGATCATGTATTCAAGTCAAGGAATTAGTCCTGCTCATCCGTGTCAGGTTTGTTGTTTCCTCTGGGTTTAAATGTGAGGGCCACGCTGTTGATACAGAACCGCTGACCCGCCGGGTCCGGCCCATCATCAAACACATGACCCAGGTGGGAATCGCACTACATCAGACACACACACAAACACATGCAAGTCATAAACCAGAAGTACAAAAAGTATGCTTGTATTTGAGGTATATTGTGCAGGAATTTCTGAATGCAAAATATTTATACATAGAGATACATTTTTAACTATACTGCTTTATTATAACAGGCTCATAGAGCTATAATAACTATAACAACTATACGAAGCAGACTGAACTTTGGCTTCATAGCTAAGAAAACAAAAAAAACTCACATTTTTACAAAGGACCTCTGTCCCAGCACTACCCAGGCTGTTGTCAGGGCGACGAATGATGGATGCGAGGCTTTCGTCCCGCTCCCATGTCCCATGAGCCTCTTTGAATGCAGGCCAGCCTGTCCCCGAGTCATACTTAGCCTCTGAACTATCAAGAAAGGAAGGAACTCAATGAGCATTTGCTCAAACACTAAAATTCTCGTATGGCTGTCTGAACAAAAAAATATCATACAGTAATATAAAATAAAGAAGAATTCCTTTATTTCGTTGTACAAAGTACAATCCTGATGGTGCATAGGCTACATGTTTATCTTAGAGTAAGAAAAATATGTATTATAAATAGAAATGATGCACTTGTGGACAACTGTTCACACATTAACACTCCAAACTGTTACCTGAAAAGTGGAGCAGCACAGCAGACACAATGGTACATCCCCACTTCAGCATGGTTCAGGTAGATCCCACTAAAGGGCTGCGAACACCAACAATCACACATTAGGAGCACAAGCATGTGACCATCCTGGATAACGATTTTATAAGTTCCTATTAATATAACACACGATCTTATCTTCTAAGAGCTTCTAATTGATACAACACCAGGTTTGCTGACCTGGTTGAACCTGACACAGGACAACAATGCTGTGATGAGCAAAGTCCACTTGGAACTGTGCTGATGCTTATCAGAAAATATGTATGTCAGTCTGGTAAACAGATAATGTTGGTTTGACATAATTTAGTAATTTAGTGTGCATGTATTGTGCAGTACTTACCACCTCAGTGCCTTTCTCTCTGGTGACTACATACTGTTCTGGGGTCAGTTTCTTTTGCCAGTCTGTAGACTCATTATAACGGGTGAGAGACTGCAGGCCTGCAGAGAGGGACATGTAGGTAGCCAAAATAGGTTTTTGACAGCAATCAACAGAAGAAAGAAAAGCATGAATTATAGGAGGGTTTCCTCAATCTTTCCAAGATAGAACCCACAAAATTAGACCACAGACCCTGAACATGTTTGTTTTCAGAAGGTCATAAACTGCCCAAGGCTGGAAGAGTGAAGTTTATGAATAAATACAATTTCACTCCTAAAATGAAATGATAAGTAGTGGAATAAGCGGAAGTAAACTTCCACTCATCCCAAATGTATGTGTAACCACAGTCCTTTTTGCAACAACCTGCTGCGTGTTAGCCTACTTATTCTTACTACTGCAGCATGTTGCACCTGCAGGAGTTTGCAGCCTCTAGAGAACGGAGTCACGGTGAAGAAACCAAACGTACCCCCTGTACCTTGAGACGTGGATACAGGCCGAATGAATACCGGGACGTTCCTCGGTGATACCGCGGACCGGGCCGTCGCGAGGAAGAAGCGGGCGACGAGACGCGCCATGTCTGCTGCCGCCGTGTCCGCGTGAAGTCAGGTGCTGCTGATGTCACTGGGAGCCTCGTACGCTCGTTGCGTCGGGATCGTTCACGCAGCGGCGAGTCCTCCTCTCCGTCTACTGATCCACGCGGTTAGTTGCCTGGGTGACCCGGTCAAAAAGCACACCTCCGGCTAAGTAGGTTAAAGCGGACAGAGTTCACTGGCTTTTTGTCAGGCGATGAGCAGAGTTGCAGCTTTATGGTCTGGTTGTTGAAGTGGTCATGTCACTTGTGTTTAACCACGTGTGTTAAACATTATCCAACAGCTATATGCTTGTATATAATTGTGCAGTGTTGTCATTGTAAACCAAAGGGTAGAATGAATGTGAGCTCTTAAAAAAAACAATCAAACACATATTAGAGGAACTTTATTTGATGCTGAGTAAACCTAGCATGGACAAAAATATATTTTCTTTTCAGTGATCTTACCTCAGTTGATAAAGCAACTAATAACTAACTCAAACTTGCGTTTGGTAGTGCAGCACCGTGGCAGTTTGACCCTACCTGCCTTGTCTGTTAGAACATTGTAAATCCTCTGTGACAGAGAACCAGGTTAAACCAGTGTGTTTATTAGAGAAGAACACATACAGCATGTTTAAAGGTCTGCTCAGTATTATACAATGTGTTGGTCTGTTCTTATTCATCCAATTGGATAACTGTGTGCTGATGCCAATGCACCAACCTGGCTTCTGATATTTATACAGTCTGATATTGCACAGCAGC
Organism: Chelidonichthys spinosus; assembly: GCA_029853015.1. Taxonomy (NCBI): domain Eukaryota; kingdom Metazoa; phylum Chordata; class Actinopteri; order Perciformes; family Triglidae; genus Chelidonichthys; species Chelidonichthys spinosus. Next base: position 12,159,950 of record CM056837.1, read on the forward strand.
AGGGTTGCGAGCTGCCAGCAGGCTTCCAGGCTGATGCATGAGGTCTACTATGTAGAGGCAGGTCCGGGAAGAGTGCTCGTTCCCAGGGGAATTCCCATCGAAGAGGAGTACCTCGTTCCAAGCCCGGTTGTACTCACCCCTAACAAGCGTGCAGCTCATTCCGATGCAATCTGCCAGACACTGAAAAGGGAAAGAGAGTGGACGGGATTGGAGAGGGAAATAATAATAATACTACTTTATGTGGCGGGTGGGGACAACGTATAGAGAAAGGGATTTAAACAGATTGTGCTAATGATGCCGTGTGGGAATTTTCTCTATACCTGATTCCCTCAGTGTAAGATTAATACGTGTCATTTTATTAATAGGTTCGCATTTCATCGGAGATGTTAAGTGTCTGCTTCTCCAGGCGAGGCAAAGTCACAAACAAGACACTAGCGTGTCTCTCAGGGCCGAACACAATGTTTTTACCTTTAACCTAGACAATACAGACACTGTGGCAGCTTCCTCAAGATAACTTAGGCGTTTATGCTTTCCCAGGATGGCAGGCTACAGGTTTGTTGTGCTGCTCAAAGCTCGATTCTCACGATGATCATTGGGCATCAAAAAATATTTCTGCATAAGACATCTACTATCTCCAGAGGTCTCCTTGCTTCGACTCATACATATTTCTATAACAGTGACTAGATCAGCGTTACCTTGAAGAGAAGTGCCCTGTGGCAGTAGATTCCCTTCCTGATCAAACCGATGGGAACAACATTAGACTTAAGCTGAAACTTGAGCTCGCTGAGGTGCAGCACCCATGGGAATTCATGCAACTTGTCCATCTCCACTGCTCCGCCCATGGCTTCACTCACCAGCCTGGAATCCAAATAGATGCACACAAAAATGCATTACGATGCAGGAACCTTAAAAATGTGTGGAGTGTTTGAGACTCACAATGGTGTGTTTCTATAATGGCGCCTCATTTTTAGTGAACCCCTGCTAACATGAGTTTCCAAAGTGTCTTATTTCAATTAGTTTTCATGCTTCTGGAGAATTGAAAACAATGGCTGCCAGTCCTATATAGGAGATGACTTCCTTCCCTATTTGTAGTGACATCTCTGCATGTTGGTTATGTGCCGACTGCATTAATCTGTCACCTGGCCAAGGCAGCACACTGCTCCCGTTCATCACTCAGTGTGATGATGGATTCTTTGGCCTCTTCAACTAGAACCTGCAATAAGACGTCATCCATCATCTTCCGCGCTCTCTCTGTAGGAGGCTCAGGCTGGGGCTCATCGTTCTTTTTGTCATTCTCGTTCTTCTTCCTGAGACACAGAGACGGTACATTCAAAAGAAATCTGTGTCAATTTTACAGTGCTATAGTTGAAATTAATTGAACTTAAAATATGTTCATGAAACAACAAAGAACCTTTTCTGAAATACCAACCTGTCTGTCAGAATTTGACAGCATTTGACATATTATGTATTGGGACATGCGTAATCTTTTTCTGACACACTTAATGGTTCCCTCCTGGCTTTAAGTTACCTCCACCCACCCCAGCCTTCCACCGAGCTCATCACTCTGCAGGATCAACCCGGGCCTTATCTCACTCCACACTACATTGTTGTTGCAACCACAGTGGTAGTTTGTCGTTCTTGGCCACACTGTTTTATGCATTCAGAGTCATTTGTCTTGTGCAGTTTGATTTACTTGAACTTACCCTGTTTCCTTGTGTCTCCAGAATCATTCATCTCTGACCCTGCCTGCCTGCCTGCCTGCCTGCCTCACCAGTTTGTTACCGTAAGCCGAGCTATGACACCGGCCTCGCTCTCTTCTCAGCTCAACCTCTATTTGCTCCATACTCTGAGTGTTTGGGTCCACCCATTATTGATCATAACACACACCACTATACTATTTACAAAAATGAGCAAGGCAGTGCCACATATGATAATGCCGTAAGTATCCTGAACCAGCACGTGTATGTTCTGTGGCCTACTTTGCTGCTGGTGTCTGTTCCTGATGGGTTGATCTGCCTCCCTTCTGGCACATGCTCTATTTCTCTGCCACAGACGGCCAAGGATAAAAAACACAGCACTGTCACTGTCACTGTTTTTCACTGTTCTTTGTGTATATTTTCAGTTGTTACCATGTATGTATGATATTTGTTCTTGCCACATCGCCCTTAATCGCAAACCATGAATAGGATAAGTGATTATAGTAACAATCGATGGATGGATTGCAAAACTTCTGCTGCTTCACCATCATGTCTTACCAGCCTACATCATTCTCATGCACATGCAGACAAACCTGTTCAAAGTAATGTAACAATAGTTATACAATGCACTGTGCTTGCAAAATTAGACCACAGACCTGAAACATGTTTGTTTTCACATGACTTGGAAAGTCATTAGCTGCTCAAGGCTGGAAGGGAGAAGTTTCTGAATAAAGTAGTAAAACAATTTCACTCTTAAAATAAAAATGTATTTCCACTCATCCCAAATGTATTAACCACAGTCCTCTTTGCACAAGCAACGACCTGCAGCTACGTGTTTCTATTCTTGTGTGTGTGTGTGTGTGTGTGTGTGTGTGTGTGTGTGTGTGTGTGTGTGTGTTGAATGGGGGGACATGGTGGAAATGGGGTGGACCAGAGGTACCCGTAGGGGGAACTGCTCTCTTTGGCCATGTTAATTCATCAAAATGCTGGAAGCTTGCAGGAGCATTAGTGTATGTGTGTGTGTGTGTGTGTGTGTGTGTGTGTGTGTGTGTGTGTGTGTGTGTGTGTGTGTTTCCATTACGTGCAGCCGTCTTCATGGCTGTCCATGCATGTGCAGTGGTTGTGTGTAAATCCATTAGTCTAAACACAAAAGCTCTTCTACCGCGAGTGTGTTGCCATCTCAAGAAATGGGATCGTATACCCTGAGAGGCCACAGCAACAAAGCACTGGATCAGATCAGACAAGGGGAGGGTGATAGTCATCTAACAGCCACAATAAATTTGCCCTGGCAAACTACATGGTGTGTCTGGTAGTGTAGGAAACTTCAGCCAATGCCCTGCCACCATCTGTGTGGTTGGTTTCCCACTCTACTGGTTGTGTAAGAGGCTCAGTTAGCTGTCATAGTTTGTTGATTTGCTCAATGTTTTTTTAAAAAAAAAACACTTTTGTGTTTCAGTTTTTACCGGGTTGGAATCAGTTGTCCTTTGACTTACTTCAGAAACAAACAAGAAAACATACTCTGTTGCTGAGTTGAAAACAATGATGGGCCGGTGCTGGTCGACAGGTTTTTCCATCAGTTCCTCTAAAGTCAGGATCCTCTGACCTGCACAAGCCTGGAGAGAGAGAGAGAAGTGATGGGAATGCTCAAGAAATGTCACACTATCCTTTGCTACAGTGTTTTCTTTGCTACAAAAGACAGTTAAGACGGAGAAAACTGTTCTTCTCTTGGTGAATAAGGTCAGATCAATAAGCTCAAGTTCTAAAATAACAAATGCTGAGCACAGTTTTTTCTATTTGAATTTAGGTCACAATCCTTTAAGTGACTTGTTTCACATCCATTTCAATAGTAAACTTATATCCACACACCTTCCCGGCGTCATAGAAGCAGTCACTAGTAACGTCAGTGGAGGCCAAATGGCCGGTCAGGCTGTATTTGACAGACAAGTTGGTGTTAAGCAGGCTGACCATGGCCACTCGGCTGAAACTGCTCCTTCGGTTCACTGATTGGTTGATTTCCTGTAGCATTTCTAGGGCTCTGAGACACACAGATACAGAAATTAAGACATAGATGATAAATTAAAAAAGACATAGCAAGCAAACACAATATCCTTGGAAGGAAAAGACAGTTTCTCCTTGAGCCACATATATTACTGTCCTATACTGACATCTAGTGGCTATTTAAGAGATTACTCTAAATTGTCTTCAACATCGGTGCGCTAACATGATTCATCAGTTCATGTTTGATGTAATTGTTATTTGCCACCTCAGTGTCTTACCCAAATTTGCACATCTCCACAGCGGCTGGTATATCACTGGCACAGACATTGATTGCCCAGCATGCATTGTGCAACACCTCCTTGTGATAGGAGCGCAGCAAATTGACCAGTGGGTGAAGGCCTCCAGCACTTTGTAGCTGTGTACAGGGTGAATTTCAGGTAGTTTGGGAGAAAGCATATAAAATATCATTGGAAAATTTATCATTTACTATTGTTTGTGATGAACTTGTGTTTTACCTTGATACATTTTGCTGTGGGTTAAGAATAAACAGTCAAAAGTAAAGAAAAAAACAATATTTTTTATGCAAAATGCTGCTCAGATTTTCATAATTTTCGTATCATTCAAAAACAAGGGATCAAGGCAGAAAGTCTAAACTGTCATTGGACACACACAAACCAACCTCTGCTCGAGCTTCTGTATTACTGGCCAGCACTGCCAGGCACAGTGTGGCGTTAACCAAGACGGCCGTATCTGTTGACTTCAAGGGCTCCACCAGAGCCTGTATGGCTCCATGTGACAAGATACTGCAGCGGATGACTTCCTGTCCTGCCATGTTGGCAAGTGTGGCAGCAGAATTGGCCACCGTCGTGGGACAGCTTCCATACAGCTGCTGGACAAGGATCTCATGGCCTCCTGCCTCATACACGGCACTGCAATTACCACAGAAATGGGTGGGGGATTTACTGCAAACCTCCTGAGATGTCTAAAAATGCCGTCTCACAAGATATCAACGATACAAAATGCATGTGTGATACATGTGATTTGTATAAATAAGAAGAGTGAAAGGGAAAACCAACATTAAGAGTAAGGATAGCGAGGGAATGATCTATGGGAGGTGGAGTTAAACGTCGCGAAAACTGAAGGAGAGAGCAAATTTAATAATATTGAATTGCGATGTCAGACAGTGAGAGGCTATGGGAATAAGGACGATTTGTGGAAGATAAAATAGATAACGACAGAGAAGAGAGGGAAAGCATTAAAAAGGCACACTCCAAGCTTCTGCAAACTCATCACTAAATGTTTGACATATTTGGCAATATTTCACACCTCATTAATACACAGTCAATAGACTAAATTTGAGTAACTTAATGTCAGGATTTCATTAAGATGACCTCATTGATTGTCCAGTACTCACAGTGCGTTGAGCTGGTTGCTCTGTGTGAGGTGAGAGAGGGCCTGGGTCGCCGCCTCCCTCAGCATCAAACTCTCACTGTTCAGCAGCCGTACAACTGCAGGGACGCCACCTGAATTACACATGGATCGGACTCATTCACACCTCACCGCGGTGACAACGTTGGCATTGAGGTGTGAATGTGCGCGTATGTACCCAGGTCTCTGAAGCTGTCTTTACTGGCGAGGTGGAAGCTCATGTCATACACAGCCTGGCAGGTGGCTGTTGTCACACTGATGTCCGCTGCAGACAGAAGCTCTACCAGAACCCTCTCCACATTCTTCTCATGGAGCAGTTTGCGATTCTCAGCTACACACATGTGCGTGATGAAACAAACACAGAAAACATATATATATATATATATATATGACTTCCCAATCTATGATCTCTTGTCTCCTTCTGTACTTACAGCTCTGAGCAACTCTGGCGATGCATTTCACAGCGTTGGACTGGATTTCAGGCGTCTTTGGGGTGAGAACAAACTCCATCAGCCTCGTCAGTCCTCCCCCCTTGTGGATCAGCTGTAAACTCTCACTGTCACTCAGACAGTTGGCAACTACCCGTAAGGCCGCAGCATGAAGGTCACTGTAGTCCTGTTGGAATGAAAAAAAAGATAGATAGGGAGTTGAGAGCAAGTGTTAAATCCAAGGGAAATATTTGCAGCTAATGGCGTAAAAAAAAACGACATATAGTGTCAGTTATTACTCTGTCTCATATCCATATCAACACACACACACACCGTGTTCCTGAGGATATCCATGAGCTTCTCAAATCCTTGCTCTTCCCTGAAGGTTTTGCACGTATCTTTATCAGTGGTGAAGTTCTGCAGTGTCTTTAAAGCCAAATCCTGAATGACAGGGAAGTCCGACTGCAACAGTTCAAGAAATACAGGGATCCCTCCCAACTCGTGCACCGCCACACGACTTTGGTGTTCCTTCATACATACAACACAATACAGGAGGACAAAAAGAATGTTGAAATGATTTGGATTTGATCCATCCCCAGACTATATTTTCCAAAACACACAGTAATGATTTGAGTAGGCTGATGACTTTGAGTCACCTGAACCATGTTGAAGATGGTCTCTAGCGAGTTCTTCTTGACATCAGGGTCTGGACTAGACAGGAGCTGGATTAGAGGTGGCAGGCCCTTGTTGTCAAAGATCCGGACTTTACAGACGAAGTCCACTGACAGAGAGGCCAGGCACAGCGTTGCAAACTCGTGGACAACTGTATCTTCTTGAATAGGAGAGATTATCACATTGTTTGTGTCGTTCATTATATCCGTCTTGAGTCATCTTGTGATCAAAATGACTCACCTTCATGTGACAGTTTGTCTACGATTGATGGAATGACCTCTATTTGTTTCAGAGCACTCTTTACATCACCTATCAATTGAAACATGAAACAAAGTTAATGACTGAGTGGCAATTATTTAATGAGCAAACCAATTAGTTACTCTAGTCTGTAAATCAACAAAGCAGTCAATTCTAACCCGTCTCTAAACAGCTAATCTCCTGACAAGCACATTGATTATCAGGAGAGTGGTCTGTAAGTTAACCAGACAGTCAAATCAGTTGTAGGCAACTGTCAGACGCCACAAGGCTCAAAATACAAGTCTGCATTGATTGTGTATGTTGTATGAGAGACCGTTGGTGGCCATGATGCCCAAGGCCATGATGGCGTTGCGTCTGACCAGCTTGTTGTTGTGAGTGATGAGCTGACAGAGAGGCTCCAATGCCCTGAGTCCCAGCAGAGCAACCTTGTTCTCATCTCCTAACAACAGGGGGAGACAGTGAACAAGGAAATGAAGCGCGGTGCCAGGCAGATGAATGCCTGTGAACATTCATTAAGTGTCAGTGAAGTGGTGATGCCAAACACTGCACTGTGATTGAATATAAAAGACATTGACGGATGACAAACTGAAACAGACATGGTTTCAACACAGTAATTAACATATAAAATGATTACATGTTGATCATTTTATACCAACTCTTGAAAAGTATACACATGGTGAGAATGGAAAATAACTAGATGACAGTTAATAGTTTATCTCAGGAAATAAAATATATATGTTGTGCTTTTCAGCTGCAGGGGTTGTCAACAACAACAACAAACTGTACCTTTCTCTGCAAATATGTGGATTGCTTCACTGGCTTTGACGAGGATGTCCTCCTCAGGCGAGCTCAGCAGCAGCACTGCAGTTGCTGGAGATTTGCCTTCAACAGGCAGTGGCCCAAACTATGATAGTAAGGACAGAGGGAGGGTATGTTTTTAGGATATGGGCATCCTTCTCAATAGAGAAACTCTCACAAACGTGTTAGGTGAAGATGAGAAGGCTTTCATATCATCTCTGACCGTTTCCTGGCGTGGAGTTTCCCTCTCTGGCTTCACTTTCTTTCCCATCCTGTGACCCAGAGAGTTCAACAATATGTGTCACAGATGGATCTCAGATAGTCGTCCAGTAGGTGCTCAGTGCAATCAACCCCACGAACTAGCTATGCTAGCTCAACTACAAAGCTAACCTGACTGTTTAGCTCGGTAGCGTTAGCTCCGCCACGCATTACGCATAGAAACCAGACACCCTTCTAAAATATCCACTATGACTTACCTATTTTTCTTTCCAAACTAAAGGACAAGTTCAAGATTCACGATTAACACGACAGCCGGCCAGATGAACCAGTCTGTAAGTTTAGTGTTGTGGAGAAGGAGGTTGACACCGCGTTGCTGGGCAACGCGTGCCACATTGGGCTAAATGTAAGGGTTAGACCATTGCTTCTTTGAACCTGTTAGCTATGGCTATGATTAGTGTCGCATTACCAAACCAGCTTAATAATACACCAGACGTTACTAGCTTGGATTTGTGGATTGGATCATGTTTGCTGATGTCCGATCAGGGCTGCCTTTTGGAAAGACACATTTTATCCAAGGATTAGTATTCATCGCGTGCGCACCACAGTAGCCTTTACGGTAAAATGTTGAATGAGACAAAATATAGATTAAAGAGACGAGAAGACAAGAATGTGCAATTTAAAGACAATACATTTTTGTAAGACAGACTGGCATCACTTATCTCCCTGCGTTTGAGTACCGATCGATTAATAATCATATTCACTCACATTTGCATAACAAATGAAATGGGCAAACGTCGACAAATCAAAAAAGGGAAATTGTCGGCCATCGTGTGTGTGAGTTAGTGTGGTGGTGTGTGGTCTGTCCTGTGCATATGATCTGAATATTGAGGTAAATGTGCTGCTGTGAAGAATGAGTCATAAAACAAATGAGCTCTATACAGCATCAGCGCACTGAGGCCTCCTGCTCGGAGAGGCACTGACACAGCAATGTGCCAGTTGCAACAGCACAGCATGCACCAGAAAACCAAATGACCTCCACAGACACATTCACCCTTCTGCCTGCTCTGAAATCAGCCTCAGATTAATCTAAACGCAAGCAGGATGGGGGATGGTTGGGATGATGTACAGGTTTTTGCCCCCCCCCCCCCCCCCCCCCATGGCAATGCATCATTATTACACGCGCGCCCACGCACGCACGCACGCACGCACGCTCACATTCATATTATAGCCAGCTGAATATGAAATACTCGTCCAGTGAATACCACGTGTTCACATTCAAAGGAGATTTTTTGGGGGGGGGGGATTCTGTCGTGATTCGATTGTCAGTTTGAAATCAAAATGCAAATTTAGGCTGATACTTAAAAAAAAGACTGCTGTGTGAAAAGGCAAAGAAAAAGTAGCATAGGCCCAGTGGAGGGAGGGGGAGAGGGGGATTGCAACGAATCAGCGCAGCAGACGCTGCAAAGCGCAGGCTGTCACCTCCCCTCCGTTGAGCTGTCAGTTGACAGCAGCACACATGAACCTCGGCGCTGCAGAAGCAGTTGACCACCCGTTGACTTTACGTCTGCAATAACCGCTCCTCGGCGTTTTAGTTCAAACAGCCCAAGAACATGACAGGACACACCTCTGTCATCTCTACGGACTGACGGCAAGCGCGTGGGAGGACTGAGCCGCTTGCTTGTTGTGAGCTGCTAATCTAGTGTTAGCTAGAGGGCTAATGCTAGCTAGCTGTTGAACGGGGTCCGGTTCTGCTTTGTGCCGTCAGTTGGCAACGTTACATAGGTGACTCGCCAGCGAAGGTCGGAGGGACTAGCGTTAGTAAATAGTCAAGAGCGTTTAGCTAGTCAGTCAGCGTATTGAATGTGTCATTTAAATCATTTGTTTTAAGGCGGCGTTGTAATTTTGTGTTTTATTTGTCACGGAGCTACGCAATTTCTCCTCAGTTTTATACGTGTATTAATTTTACAGAATGTATTGATGTTCGCTAGCTAGCTAGCTATTCGGCTATGCTAACGCCAGCTCAGTGAGAGCTCACATCGCAGGGGTGCGGAGACGAGTCGAGGAAGGAAGAGAGTGACTTATGATGTGGGCTGAGGGAAGCGGCAGGGTGTTAGGCGAAGGTGAGCGACAGTATTAGCTACACGTCCTATTTTCTCATATTGTTCCTAGTCGAGGTCGGGCCAACGAGTTAGCCAAGCCGTGTCGGACGTCGGATGAAGGAAAAGGGAATCGGGGCACTTTGGTTTGCGAGCGGGCTAAATGAATAGTGGTGGTATTACTGAGTCGTGAGCTAGTGGCCACTGTGCCAGCTTCCAGGGAGACACTGTCAAGATTATCGCACTGACTGCAGTAACCGACCAGTGTGTTTAAAGATGGCTTCGGCGAGCAGCATTGCCGCAGCTATTGCGAGCAAAACGAAGACCAAGAAAAAACACTTCGTGGCTCAGAAAGTGAAGCTCTTCCGTGCCAGCGACCCTCTGCTCAGCGTGCTTATGTGGGGAGTCAACCATTCGGTGAGTCAGACCAGCTAACGTCCCTATATGATCCACAGTTATTTCTCCTTCGACCTTTCTTTCATACGCCACATAAAGCCTTACTATTCAACTATTAATCTTTGTGTTGTTGCAAATGATTGACACATACGAGGTGACAGCTGTCCAGCGGTTTGCTGACAGTCAATGTAAATGTGGTTTGTTTCAAGTGTGCTGACTTCGTCCAGAAAATCATCCCTTGTGTTTGCCTTATTAAGCTTTGCACGCTTAGAATTCGCATATTAGTTTTGCATGGTATACAATGTGTGTGTGTGTGTGTGTGTGTGTGTGTGTGTGTGTGTGTGTGTGTGTGTGTGTGTGTGTGTGTGTGTGTTTGAGCAGCAACGTCTTCTTTGGCTTCCTGTTGTGCACATGTAGGATAAGCTGCTTGGGGGTCTGTGTCATGAGAGAGCAGATCTTCCCATGCAAGACAGCTTATCTCTGCTCTCGTTCTCTTCCTTTGCTGAATATTTGTACTGGGCCAATACTCATGCTGGAAAACTTGGCAAGCAGAGGACATACAAATATTTCTGGAACCAAATCCCAAAGTATTACACCTTTTTACCAGTGTTCTGCAAAAATTATTATATCACCATCATCATTATATTTTTTACTACATCCACAACAGATGTCAGTTGCACAATAATATACATTTTTTTAATTAAGTTAATGGTTCAGAGGAATAGTATTTGGACATCTGTCTACAAGAGCTTAATTAAAGGTAAATACAGGGGATTGACATTGCATACATGCTTTGAGAAGTGGAACATAATGGCCACTGTAAACATCATTACAGAAGGGGGTTATGTCTAGATTGCATGCCAGTTTGTGCTATTTTACCATCTTATATACTGTGTACTTGTTTGACATATTCTTCTTGAACTGCACATTTTTTGACAATTTGTTTCTGTGGGTTGCTGCCGTTTGACATGATGTCAGAGACCGTTCCCTTTGTCATATAAAATTATATTGTGGTTTGTGGCAAATGCACAAGCGATTTGTGAACAGATATGACCCCTCTGTTTGTTGTTTCATGTTGCCATGGAAACTCATGCTGATGCAATATACTCACCTAATTTTGAAATTTGAATAGTGTCGGAATTATTCATTTTCTAAATACATTTTTTTGTTTGGTTGAGGAATCCTAGGTTGTTTCATGCGCATCAGTGTGCGATGCGCAATACTGAGGGCAGACTTTAAACAATACAAGCTGTATCTAAGCTGTAGTCTGTAGATTGTCCACAGTCGCCTGGCTGTGGTGTTTTGAGATGGTGCAAACTAGCAACACAGAAGGTTTACCTCTATGCAGTATGCTACACACACATTAATCTATTACTTTCTGAATGTCACTTGAAATACCTGAGAAAGATCATAATTGGCCTTGGTTACATTTGTCTTTTCAGTGCAAATCAGGCTTGAAACTTCAGTGCAACCTGATTGGATTTAAAACGAGAATTCATTCATTCGGTTATTTTTGCTTTTTTACTCTTTCTCATACTTTCCAAACCTAACTGTGAGTCAGAGTCAATGCAGGTCAGGCCACTTGGCAATTTAATGAGTTAAAGGTTCTTCAAATATTTATCAGCTATTTTTCATTCACTCTTCACATTGCCATCAATTTGATCCATCACACAGCATTTATTTAAAAAGAAAACATCACTTTTAAAGCTGAGGTCTAACCAGTTGTTGACAACAATTTAGCATTTAAAAGGCTATTTTTTAAAATGGAGTCTGGTGCGGTGCTCACTCCACATAAAACACACCGGGGTTACATTACATCACTACCAGCAAACTGCAAAGAGAACAATGAGGGGGAAACATAACGGATCTGTTTTTAAATTAATATTCTCCATGTAAAGTTCTGCTAAAAGACCCAGCCCGTTGGCATATTAGTGTGTCGTTTAGGACCAAACCTGTTTGTAATCGGTACCGACAACATTATTTATTTTTCACCTGTTTGTCTTCTGCTCTGCTCTGTGCATGTGTGGAAAGGCTGAAACATGATAGCAGAGAATATTAATGATTGTTTGTTATTTTGGCAGCGTTCACAAATTCAGGGGATACATTGCCCATACTGATTGCATGTTGAAAGATTTCTAATGTTTTTTGCAGGTTAAGGCAGGTCTGTTTTTTCCCACTTCCAAGGCAATGGTGGAGTTATCGTAAAGCAGTGAAATTTGGCACCATTTTCCTCAAAGTTTGTCGATATTGGGTAGGGCTGTCAAAATTTGTCAGGCACGGTTTCCAATACCCAGCCCTGCCATTAATGCATGCTGGCATGATCAGATGACCAAAGTCACATTGAAAAGAAAAGTATAACTATATTGATGCATTGCCAGATACAAGGTCAGCTATAACATCTAGACTGGCATCCAAGAAAGCACAAAAAAACAGACTGATAATGTTGTAAAACGTTAAAATCTTAATTGAAAGTTAAGTGGATTGGCATCGTTAAGATCATCTATCTATGTGTTTAACAGTAAGTAATCCAGGCTCATATCATAATCGTCCTCTGGTCTTCTTCAGGTGTTTGTGGACTAATGGGCCACTGACTCAACCATTAAAACATACACAAGTTTGGAGAATGTACATGTTCAAACTGTTCTCTTGGATTGCATAACACAACAGGACTGCCTCCAGCATATTTCCTTCTTATGCCTTAACCAACCCCCCCTGCTGTTTTTCTCACCACTTGATAAGGCACCATGTTTCTCATACCATTGGCAACATAAAAATGACATTCCATGCCAGGTCAACAGATTGAGCCACTGAGTTACTTCCAGGGAGTGTGAAAGCTGCAGTTTGGGAAGTGTTCATGTGTGTTACAGCATGCAGTTTGCAAAAGTGAACCTGTAAATAACAGGACACTGCAAAGGAATGGATAAAAGGGGAGGCCTGAGAATGCAACCAGAGAGTAGAGACAACATGCAAACACATGAATGGGTTCTGGAAAATGTAACCCCCACCCCTCGTATCCACTGTGGCATGTCAGTCAAAAGCATCCACTTTCAGTGCCTCCTGCAAATAAGACTTCTTCAGTGTAGTTATTATGGGAGGACAATGGTAAAACACCTAAACCTACTAAGAAGGGAGACTGGTCATGTTCTTACTTCAGACAACACGGAAGATCTGTGGATAATACTGCCCCTTTTATTGGTCTAATGAAGCAAATATGTTATGAAGAATGTCTCAAATGCCGAGATGCATAAAAATATTTCTATATGGCAAAAGGTGTGAGACAGCTTGCTGAAAATAACCTTTGTTGACAGGTAGCCAATTTCTCCTTTAATCCTAATACTTTGAAATTTTACTTGCATCCCTCAGAGCCTAAATAGGTTACACAGCTCATTGTTTTACAGAAATAGATTGAGACCAAAGCTGAAAATATTTTTCAGTTGTAACCACTGAAGCTTAGTGAGTGCAAAAGCTTAAACAAACCAGTCTACAAAATCAATCTCAAACTCATTACAACAGCATCTCCTGGTCTGCATGATATTACAAATATAGTATGTCTTGTCAATCTAGGATCAATTTTTTGCTGCACTGAGTTTACAAATTGTGATTTGGCTGCGTCAAATTATTTTCTGTAAATTATTGTCTTTCCACATTTATTGAAACTTTTATTGACACTATTTTGTTTGGGCCTGAAATTATTCCAATGGTCCCTTCCACAGACGCTGTGGGTTGTGATCGTTGGGAGGCGGTGATCAGTGCTCACTGCCTAATGAGCATAGTGTAGAGTGGTGGCCATGAGCCAGCCAGTGGGACACAACAGAGACTCAAATGTGCTAAAATGGACATATGGCCGGCCTGACTATATTAAAAACAAAAGCAAAGAGAAGTTTGGATTACACCACGAAGAGAAGTGGTTTCCTTCTCTGTTCGGTTAACCGTTACTTACTACATTATATCTTTACATTGCAAATAGTAGTTGGCCGCTATATCAATGCTCTCAATTTCAAATTTAGCACCTTTTAATGGTAAAACATCTGCAGTGGTTGAATGTTGCAAATCCACTACAGGGGTCCTTCACAGGCTATACTTCTAACCCTTGTATATTTAGTGGTATAAACTTGTTGGACCAGACATTTGGAGACCATTGCCGGATTTATTGGCAATGGATTTAGGCCCTACTGTGTAGTCCAAAATACTGCTTTTCAGTATGACAGGCTAATTCTAAAAATGTTTCAATGTGTCAATCATTGAAACATTTTACAGCCTCATGTTCACGTAATTTTTATCAGTAATGTTGTCCTGGCTTGTCAGTTTTTTTGTAAGTCCCTGGTGAGTCTGAGTGCACAGCAGAATGTTTTACGCTGTTGATTTAGTATAAATCTCTCACTGGCTGGAAAGCTGTATTGTCTTGTCATAGTTACATGACTGTGTAACCATAGTTTTGAGCCCAGCAGCTATTAATCTGCTGTTGCATGTCACTTGCTTTTGTCTTTTTAAATGAACAAAGATGATTGTTTTTTCTTTGATGTTTTGACATGTTTTTTTTATTATCAAAGGAGACTGTTAAAGTGTTTGTAACACATTTTCAATAAAAACGTTAGCTTTTTGATTTGTATAGTTAGTAAAGTGTGAATCTTTCCCTTTACATGATACAAATAGCAAATCAAAAAGAACTATGTTCTGTTTTTAATTCCCCCAAAGTACTTTGGATAGTAGGCAAATTGTATTCAAGTCTAAATTTAAGTCTTTCTTTTTCTTTGGGCTTCCTTGGGTTTTTACTTTTAGTTTTTCTTTGTGTCACTCCTTACTTTCTGTACCTCTTTTAAACTCTCCCCACCCTGCAGGTTTATTCTCTGTATTCCCCGTCTTGTGTCGGTCTGTCCATCTGGCTCACTTTCATTCCCTGTCCAACTCTCTCTCTCTCCCCTTTCTTTGCTGTGTCTGACTCAGAGTAGCGGTGTCTAGTTCTGTGGATTGCATAAGAGGGGAATTCTATAAATATCTGTAAGAGTGACCTACAGCTAATATGTGTGATGATTATGGTGAGGAAAACAAAAAAGCTGGAGTCTCACATCCTGACGCCCTGAGGCAATGACAGACAGATAGAGGAACTCATGGAAGCGTCTTGTGGTTTCGTTCCAGTGCGTCTCCAAAAACCTTGAGACAAGAATTTGACTTTTTTTGTTCACTCCTGCATACATGCGTGTGTCTTTGCGCGTGTGTGTGCCTGTTTTCACCAGTCACTGTGCCATGGGCCCAGGACAGACTTCTTGTCCAAATGCGATGAGACATGTTGCTGAGTGAGCTTCGTTCACTCAAAAGGACAGGCCATATACCATAAGCCTGTTTGTTGCTCAGTCAGTCTAAACCACTATATCCTTTAATATTTGGACTTGCACAGCACTAGCAGACTTGCTGACCTGTCTGCCTTGACCTTGATGACAACTATAATTTCTATGTTAACTGTTTCCACACCAGTCATTTGTGTGTTTCAACATCGATAGGAGGAGCATGTCTGTTGTAAGTACTTAGCCTCAAAGAAGATGCTGATAATATTTGTGTGTATTATACACTGACATGGTCTACTCTAGTCTAAGACTTGGAAACTTCAGAAATTGAGTGTGTCTGATTGAGTGACACTGACTAGACTTGAATGAGCCGTTTGTGTCCGGTGTGAATGCAGACGTCTCACAATACCAGGGATGACTGACATAAGCTTTTAATTGCACAGCAGATGTCTTACTCGGGTGGTTGGTTGCAAAGGTCCAAGGCCCTGTTTCTCTCTGTGTTCCTCACTCTCTGACTAGAGTGTGCGGGCACACACCATACAGCTGCAGCAGTCCTTTTACCGTACCACTGCTCCACTTTCATCCTCAATGCGTCCTCATTACGGCTGACCTCTCTATGCTGCGGTTGTGAGCACAGGAAGGAATGGGAGTAAGGGTTACCCCTGACACTGAAGTTGTCCAAGTTAATCTACAGAATTAGGTCACAGACAGGTTCTCATGGTCACATTTTTAGTTAAATTGTGAGGGACTAATCATTGCAGGTGGAGCAGAATATGTTCTCTTTAGATACCAGTTATAATATTTCAGATGTATTGATAATTAAAGAACAAATTTGGTATTTACAGGAAAGTCAATGAATTTGCGATACACACACACCCAGATTGTTGTCCACCTAAAAGGGCTTGATTTCGATCTCGGGATAAGATGTATTCTTCTTTATGTGGATATTGTAAAAATTGCTGCTTGGTTCTGGGATTAGTAACGGGTCACGTTATGATGTAATAGCCTTGTTAAGTGCTTAGTGAAATGTCACATCCACACTGGACACAAAACAATCTACTAAAGCTAGCCTATATGTGACCTTTGATGCTTGCTATCTGGCTGTTAAAGGGCAAATCTCCATTTAGCTGGGTGTATTCATGTTGCATATGATTATCTTTGTGGGTTATGAATATCGTCTGTCATGTTGTGGTCAGCGAGTATACCAGTTCATAAATTGGCAAGGCTGGTGCGTGCGTGCGTGCGTCTGCTGTGCTGCACTGATTGGAGCACAGCTTTTACCAGATTAAAAAATCCCATTCCCTCCTAGTATATTTACATGTCTACATATTGGTTAATTGCATCATCTGTCAGTCTTGATTACCCTGTAATTAGAGCCACTTAGGCTGTAATGTCTCGTAAATTGGTCTAGAGGAAGTGCACGCTAACGCTCCATGCTTTCAAGGCACGGTTTCTTCTGAGCACATGTCCCATTTTCCCAACATAATTGACAGCTTGACAGTAGAAAATGTAACAGATTGTATGGCTAACAATTGGGTGACAGAGTCTTCAGATACGGAAGAACATTGACCCAAATTGGCGACAAAAATGTATCTTTGACGTTTACTAACAAAGGAGGAACTTGACAGAATTTCCACATCACTTTTATGACTTTCTACACTAGTGAAACAGTCAGCTGTAGCTTGTAAGTCAGTTACTGAGTTGCCAGAACTTAGATGAGATGAAAAAGATAAACGGTTTCAGTTATAACTTTCCTGTTCATTGTAAAATGCCTCCCTCTATCCTGGTAACACACCTGATGGTTCGCCTTCATCCCTTTGGGAGAGGTTTCTCGCTATACTTTCATTATCCTTCTGTATCTTGCATCTAAGAATTGGCCAAATCCTTTGTATTATAAATGTTTCAACTAAAAGGTGTTACAATCTCGCCACTGTCAACACTCTCACTGGGCTGTCATCTGCTAAGCATGATCTGTTATTGTTCAATGAGATAAGGCTATGCCGTGCTGCTGACAGCACATTCTCTACACCAACTTCCTGTCCAATGGAGCAACAGCACACACTTAGTTCACTCTGGGCCGGAAAACCAGTCTTCATCACCATGGAGACAAACAGGAAGTGGTGGTGTGAAAATTGTCTGCAAGCTTGCTAGCTACAGGAAGATACTCAGATATGCTGGAGGCATTTTGACGAGAGCGTAGCAGATGAAACGGGAGTATTTAATGTTAGGTACTCCATAAAACCGTCAGGTCGACTGGATTAGTCATGCATGAAGGCATGCCACTATGATAAAAAAAATAACATTTATGTACCTATCCAACTAAAAATGGTAGATTCTCATGCTCCTTCTAAGGTTTTGTTTTTGTTTGTTTTTTTAGCATGAATTTAATTTCAGGAAGAGGAAGATTTGCTTCTGAAACCCTATCAGTGGAGGCATCGGTACAAATGACAGGGAGTTTGGCGATATGCCACAGTGATGTACATGGTCTTCTGGGAATTACATTTTTTATCTCATATATTTTACACCATTTTTGTGGACACTAGTGTCTCTGCTTACGTGCATGTGTGCTTGGTAAGATCGGGCATTGTCTCTGCCTTTGTGTGAAACCCATCTTTGTTGATTAGGCGACATCTCCCCACTGAGTACCCAGAATGCATCTGTGCTATAGCATCACTGTGACATTGGTGCCTGTCATGCCAGGGCACTGAAACATTTTCAGATGTGGCATCTGTGGAATTCTGCTTCTGTTTGCTGTTTCTCTAATGTTTTCTAATTTTCTTTTTGCCCATGTTTTCCTCTCTTTTTCAGATACGCTTTTCATTTGCTTAAACGCTTTCAATAACTCTAGAGTATATTTAAAGTGTAGGCTCAGGGACATTTAGTTTGAGTTGTAACTCTCACCTTTTGTAAGAACACATCAAAGCTCTATACAAAGTAACGGTCTGTTCTCAAAATGCTTCTGTGCTCAATTTGTTGTTGTATTTTGTTAGCTGACCTGTTAGCTGGTGTTAGCTGGTTTAAGACGTAGTTGGAATAGTGTACAAATGCAGACCTTTGCACTTCTGGAAAAGCTTTTGCGGACTGCAGAATTACACGTTTGTTTTAAAACAAGTTTGTTTTATTCATGTTGCTAATTTCATATTTATATTTATTTAATTATAGCAATTATACATATATTCTGCCGTATTTGCACTGCCATTTCCAATGCCAACAACATAAAATAAATTAGTGTGGAGTGGGACGGCAGAAATGGATAGATTATACACTTCTCTGGGAGAGAATTCACACCAG
Organism: Chelidonichthys spinosus; assembly: GCA_029853015.1. Lineage (NCBI taxonomy): Eukaryota > Metazoa > Chordata > Actinopteri > Perciformes > Triglidae > Chelidonichthys > Chelidonichthys spinosus. The sequence goes on from CM056837.1 coordinate 12,178,513, forward strand.
AAGTAAGGATGTCAATAATTAACCGTGAACAGCAACTACAAACAAGTATTTTTGATCAGTTAATAGAAATATACAAGTAATTTTAAATTTAAAAAAATAATAACAATTTAAATTTAAAGCTGAAAGGAGAATAGCTGGTCCACCTAAAATGATTTCATTTTACATTTATTTAAATTACATTGCAAAATGATGCATTTAGCCTGTGTGTGCATCAGTTATCTTCGCAACTGGGCGGTTTGTAAAGCACTTCAAGCACCCTTGCAGGCAAGATACTTATCTTTTCAGTAAACTGGTCAGGAAAAAAACATTTGAATAAGCTTCCCTTATCAGTCTATCAATAAAGTATAAATATTTATAAAGCTTTAAGTACATATGTGATTGTACTGTAAAGGAACACACAAGTAAAAAGCGGAATGTTATTGCCAATCAAATTTTTTGTTTATTCAGTGCACCTACATTACAAGTGTGTGTTGAGGAATTACAGGTTATTAATAGAATCAAGAAACCTGCCAGCACTCCTGCCTGCAGCCAACAATGAAAACACAGCGTACACACACACACACACACCATCATCGTCGTCATCAGATTGTATCAAGCAGAGACTTGAGTCATAACAAATGTCAGGTTTATGTATTGCAGCAATGTGCTGCATGACCACCTCCAAATGGAAATCCCTGCCATGTGCCACGTGTCAGTAGCACTGCTTTTATAAAGTGTGCAAGGTTTATTGAAGGGTTTTGTAATTTTGTGTAAAATGTGCTACGAATTATAAATATGTTAGTCATATGAGCAAGGGTTAACAAACAAACTGATCTGATAGTCCACACAAGACTGAAATATCTCCTATGATTTTCAAAAAAACATAACCCCTTAAGTAACTTTAAGTGGTTCTAACACTGCCTAAATTGTTTGTGACACTTTATCTCGGAAGATGCATTGGAAAGATGACTGTTCCATTCCAACGAATGAGTGCGTGCACATAAAGAGAGAAGCACACATAGAAAGAGAAATGATTATCTTCTCTTGAATCATGAACACTGATACTGAAACTAGAAGATTAGAAAATAGCAGCGCGTTGAAGTTAATGAAGTAAATATTGTGGTTATCTTTGTTGTTTTCATTCATACATCTGCTGCCTTTTCTCTATCTCTCCCTGCTGACACAATCTCAGAACTCACCAACTATTATGACGACGAGTTGCCATTTTATTAAATTAAAATGAGCTTGTAAACTGGCTTCTTGTAAATCAGTCTGTTCGTTAACGTTGTCCCTCAACTGTAGGGGTGGGCGTTAAAACCGGTTACATCACCATTGCCGGTGTCACGTTTGGCCACAACATGGATTTTGTGCTGATCTTTAAACCACTCTATTGAATGATGCTCTCGATAGGGTTGAATTATATTGCGTTGTGAAAAGGTTAGCACATAGAGTTTGCACAGAATTCACAGAATTCACAGAATTCACAGAAGCAAGATTTCCAGACTTACGTCAGATATGGAGTTGTCCAAATCAAATCAATGTTAAATGTTTTTGTTTCACTTTAGGCTTTGCTACTTCATTTACAGGAATACCTTTCAGTGTTGATCACACCAATCTCCACATTATGTTTATCACTAGTAATGATTGATTATCTTTGTCTAGGTTTTACTGATACTTTTTGGATTTGCTGACATATCCCCTCTTTTCTCATAATCCCTCTGTTTTGCCCTCAGTATCCCAATGTTTAAATTCTTAAACTTCTACCATTTCTAACGTGACTTTGTATTGCATGATACATCACTGATCTCCCCTTCTTTCCTCTGTTTTTCCCTGCCAGATAAATGAGTTAAGTCATGTTCAGATTCCCATCATGCTCATGCCAGACGACTTTAAGGCCTATTCTAAGATCAAAGTGGACAACCACCTCTTCAACAAGTAAGTCATTTTTAATTGTATTGTAGAATTACTGTAATGAAAAAAAATCATAATTTTGTGAAATATAATTTAGGACCTGGAGCATCTAATAAACTCTGTTGCTTACACACAGGGAGAACATGCCCAGCCATTTCAAGTTCAAGGAGTACTGCCCTCTGGTGTTTCGAAACCTCAGAGAGAGGTTTGGCATCGACGATCAGGACTTCTTGGTATGAAAATATTCTCACACTTCTTAGTCAAAAAATATAGTTTGTTTTGTTATCTTTGTGTTACTAGATAAGTGTAAATTGCCATATAGGATCATTTAAGCTACTATCAACAGTCTGATGAATTTACAGGCAATACATTATCCTAAAATGTATCTGAACCTGCATCTAATAAATGTAACCCTCCGGTGCTGCGAGCTCACTTAAAAACTTCTATCTATTTGCAAATTAATTTGATCACAGTCCTAACAAGTAAATTGTTGCACTTTTTCCTTCCCTCTGTAGTTTCAGCCTAGATTTCCTTTATTTTCCACTCTTCCCCAGTAAATCCCCATTCCCAGTGCAGGCAATGAGTTGGCAGTATTTGGAGGTCGTGATGTCCCAGCTCAGTGCAGCTGTCCTTCTCACGTGTTTACATTAGGGTTCGGCTGGCTGCAGTGAGTGGGCAGTTGGGGGTGTTAAGACACCGGCCAGTGCAAAGGAATGTTGTGACATTCTCAACATTAAACTACGTTCCTACATGAGGCACTCGTCACATTGTGGTGGAAAAAGGTCTTTTGGTTTGCTTTTGTTTGGCTCTCGCTCTATTAGCCTGTTGGTATTGTTTCTAATTATATTGGTGAGATTCCTCATTTCAGCCTGTGGGTATCACCAGCTGCAGGCTCTTTTGATGACATGTATATTACTCTTAATGTGCAACTCTCACAGTATGAAATTACATTGTGGGAGATTAACTGCAGTGCGAACAGATTAATCTTTTTTTCCACATTATGATAAATGCCTGGTGAAGCAATCATAACTAAAACAAAAACATTAGAATGTTCCTTTTGAAGCCTTTTTCATCTATACACCCTCAGGCAATGAGCCTCTTAAACATGTTCAACATGTGACATAAACCAACTCAATGTTATACCGGGACCTGAACTGGTGTCTATGATTCCGTGGTTTGTGGAACCTCCAGAAACAGGACTGCAAGCAAAATGTGTTGTTTTAAGTTGTACCTTTTAAAGTTAGTTCTTTCAATACAAGCAAAAGATGCTATGTCTTGAGGAGGGCAGAGTGGACTGAGGGCAGAGGACCTACGGAATTCTTGGAGAATGAGGCATTGAGCCAGGGGTGTTGGATCATGTTACTTTTGAGCTCCAAAGTCTGGGCAGCAGCTGTTTGTATCTGTGTTTAGGTTTGGACAGGCTTAGGGGTCAGAACCCCATATGTTTAGACTGGAGAATGGGAGGTGGTCAGACAACAACAGGGGTAGAGGCAGGACATGTAGTATTGTTGGATCCATGTGCTGTTGTCTTTCTCAGTATGTACATCCTGATGAACATTATTCATGACTTTCTGTCTTTGCCCTGTGTGTTCTCAGAACTCTCTGACACGCAGTGCTCCCTTGAACAGCGAGGCCCAGGGACGGAGCGGGGCCCGTTTCCATACTTCTTATGACAAACGTTACGTCATCAAGACCATCAGCAGCGAGGATGTGGCAGAGATGCATAACATTCTAAAGAAATATCATCAGGTGATAACAGCTTATCTCACTATGATGTGTATAAAAAGCAAGCCTTGATTCTTCACAAGGTAGGATTTATAAAAGTGTGTATTTTGGTGGAATCAAAGTACCTCAGAAACGGGATTTTGCTCTACTAAAATCCTTTTCTGACACAAACTTCACTTCAAACGTCATTCTATGTAGGAGCTTGCACACTTAGACAAAATTATACACACACAATTTTATTATTACTGCATTACAAATATGAAATGGTATTCTTTGAATATTTTTGATACCAATTCTGATTCCAATTCTTTGAATTTGATTCCGCTACCACAACGCTAATTTTTCTATTCTTTGTAGGAATCAAACCTCATAACCTAATTAGTAGACCAACTATGTTTACACAAGCAGCTGATTTCTCAAATTGTTTATTTTGTAGATGTTGAAGTGACAGCTCATTATGTAAACAGTCTGTCATCGCAAATGACAAGAGGTATTAGTTCTGTGCAAAACCGGCACGTTGGCAACATCCAAAGAAAATGTGCCACTCTTCACATCTGCATAAATTAGATTCAACACACAGCACTTATTCAAATAAATGTGTCACTTTTAAAGCTGGTTGCTGACCATTTGCTGAGGCAGTTTTTTTTAAACGAATTATGTTGCAGTGCTCAATATAAATGCACTGGGATTACATTACATCACTTGCAGAAAACTTAACAGAAAACAACAAGGACAAAGTGAAATCACTAATTAGTTTTTACCGAAGATTCTCTCTTCTAGTCTGGCTAAAATCCCAGACTCTGTCCTCTTAATGCAGCGAGTAAGCATACATAGACGATGAAAAAGCCACAAATTCATATTATTTGTTCTCTTTTGGTAGTTCATCGTGGAGTGCCATGGCAACACGTTGCTGCCTCAGTTTCTGGGGATTTACCGGCTCACCGTGGATGGAGATGAGACCTACATGATTGTCACACGCAATGTCTTCTCTCACCGCCTTTCCGTCTTCAAAAAATATGACCTCAAGGTAGGAGGGGAAGCAATGAAAAGAAAAGTGATCAGATAGTACATGAGTATTACAAGATATTTGCACTACACCACTCCAATGTTGCCACTGAGCTTTTAGTGCAAGTAAACTTCTTCTTTTTTTTTTGCCAAGATAAGACTATTCAAAGTTAGTATTCTGTAAAACTCATGTACAAGTCATGCCTCTAAACAATCAATTGTAAATTATTAAACTCAAAGTTGGGTCAAATGAGGTTTGGTTGTAGGTTTAACATAACAGGCATCATCCATTGGGTAATATGTGTTCTATAAGAGGACTGAGAGCATCAGGTAACCAGTCTCAGAACAGAGAGAAGCCCTTTTAATCCATTTTAAGTCATTGCGCCATACACACTTAGTAGGGTGAGCCTCTGTGTTCAGACGTGCACATGGTTATGTGTATCTGTGGGAATTAGTAGGGTGGCAACACTTTAGTTTTTCCCTCTCTTCTCCAATAACACCCGAGTTTTGGAGGGTAATTTCCTTTCTTTTGTTTCTAGGGTTCCACTGTGGCAAGAGAGGCCAGCGACAAGGAGAAGGTACAGTCATCTGTCAGCTGGGATCACTGTGCATACCCACACAACTTTCAACTTAAGTAGAGGCAGGGCCTATTAACCTTTACTGTATGCTTTAAAGAGATCATAATAATACTACTAATAATAGTGCATCAGGTTAGCAAAACAACAGTTAGAAACATTGTAAAAAAACAAACAAATAAAACGAAACAAGATAATTCACACCGTCAGTGTGTCAGTGAAGTGTCCCTCGTCTGGACTCAACTCAATGTCCATTAAAAGCCATGTAGACAATTAGAGAATGAGAGAGAACAAACTGTGTTTCCAGTGGTTTAAATAACTGACACAGCTTCAAACAATTCCTGGCTCACTGTCACCTCCCAAAAGGCCTGACTAGCACAGCTTCGGTGTCTGATTTTGTTTCCCTTTGGATGGGGATGACAGTAGCACATATCCATCTCCTTCAGTTAGCACCTACTTCATCACCCCATTCCCTTTCTAGCCCCTGCACGCTTTTTGTGTTTTTAATTTGCTTCATCCTCTCTAACATCGCTTCTGCTGTTCCATCAGTTCCCCTGCCTGATGTCTGTGTGTGAAATATTGAGGGCTGTGTGTACGTCTGTGTATGTTTAAGGTTTAGAGCTTTGTCCAGTCGGATACCTGTGTGCGATGTGTTTTTCGTAATAGCTGTGTATCTGACTGGCCGGTATGTGTGTGTTTATGTGTTAGCATTATATTTATCAGCTTTTGCGTGACTTGGTAGTGATGGAAATGTTGCTGTTTGTGCAAGACTGGCTATTTTTAAGTTTTTTGCACTTGGCTACTTGGACAGTCACTTCAAAATGAATTGTGTCACTGGAATTGTGGAGGACATAATGATTCACTCTGGTCCCTGTTAAAATTGCGTAAGCCAACAATGAAAGTGGATGGTTTAGCAGATACACCTTTAATATTTTGAGTGATGGAAGTGGCTGAGAGTGTCCACTCTGACCACTTTATGTTTGACCTGTCAGCTCAGCAGTATTGAAGGGAGATGGTTGTCCAAAGTGTTTGGTTTTTTTTTCATTGCATGTCTCCACTACGCATTGCTCTGCAAAGATTTGTCTGACCATGAAAAAGGTTTTTATATGAGAGCGTTACATTTTTGACCCGGAGGGGTTTGAACCTTCCAGCGTGTTTTACAGGGGCTTAATCGTGGGGCACCATGCAGCGAGGCATGAAAGGCTTCGGGGAATCCCCGAACTAAATATAACCTACTGTAAATGGAAGAAGAAACGAAACAACATTGGGGTTAAAAGAGATGAATGGAAAAACAAAGCAGCTGAGGATTTAACACACACGTGAGGGCTCCTGAGTGACCTGCGGCTCAGCTGTGTGTGAAACACCATTTACAGTCTAGCAATACAGAAGGAGCGTGATGCATTTTTGCCAAGCTAACATGAATCTTCATGTTCTTTTCCAACACACTGACTATCTCTGACTCTTAACTCACAAATGATCACAAGTTGTTGCTTTAAATCTGTGGGGGAATTTTGTGGTTATTTTACCTTACAGTGAAATGCAGTAAATGCCAACATAAGTGAAGCCTTTCACCATTTACTCACATGCAGAATGCAAAATTCAGAATATAATCACACACATACTTTTGAATGTGCACACACGTTCACACCCAACTAAGGCTCTGGACAGCAAAGACAAGCATCTGACAAGAGACATGCTGCTTTCTCTACATGAAACACCCTTGTACACACATTCTGACATTCTTAATTTAACCTGCACTTACCTACCACAAGTGCTCCGCCTCTGTGAATAAATGTTTTTTTTCCTTTCCTTCAAATAATTCTTCTGTAGTGAAGTCTGTTGGTATGTTAACACTACACTAGCACTGAGTCACAATAGTGTGAACACTTGCACACACTGTAGTTGGCCAGTAAACTTAAGAAGAGGGTCCAAATGAAAGGAAAATCCTGACTTGTTCAGAGGGTACAGTGTGTGTGTGGTTGCCTGCGTGTGTGTGTGTGTGTGTGTCTGTGTATAAAAAAAATGCTTCACACACACTCAAACTACAAGAATGGCAAGTTTTTCTCCTGACTGCATGACCGTCTCCCTTTCATGCATGCGTTTGCATGGTATATAATGTTTTTCTGCATCTTTTTGGAAGTGATATTATTATTTCTTACACATTGCGATGTGTTTGAACACCAGCTCCATTCTGTTGCACATTGTGGACATGTTCTGTTCTACCCACATATCACGTGTATTTTTCTTTTCATCAAATACGTTTTGCGGCTCCTTAGCAGCTGCTGTCTCAGGGTTTTGGCTATCAAACAGCAGCGATCGACTTTCTGACACTTTTTATGTACTTTTATGTATGTTTTATCAGGCAGATCGTTGGGTTTCCGTGTTAAATGATTTTACCCTCAAATTAACTTAACTAGAGCCCAACCTAGGAAATGAAGTCTTATGTGGGCACATCAAATCCTTCTACGTACTTTATTTTATGTTACTTTATTAGTGGTTCATCGCTTAAAAAAAACTGTCCATGACCCATAAAGGACAACAATTTAGCAAATGCATGGTCATTCGTGCAATGGCAGTATTTGTTATGTAACCTGGAAAATATAGAGGTTTTGTCTGTATGTTATTAGAAAAGCTGCTGGTCCTTGTTTGTGGAATACCACCCGTCTCCACTCGGCCTCTGGTCAGTAGCTATCTGCTACAGTTGTTTGTTGTTTTTGTTTACTCTCCTCTCTCCTCATGCCAGCATGGGCTGGTATCTCATGTGAGGTAACATGGCTTTAATGTGTCTGTATGACTGAGTGTGAACTGCCTTCATATTTTATTAGTAGCCCCTTATCCTGTAATTGTAGTGCCCATTTAGAAATAGTACCACGCCTGAGTAGATGTTTGGCAGAATACAGGTTTATAGAATGCAAATTAGCTTCCGGTTGTTTGCTTGCTCTCCGTAGGTCCAGCTCCTTGCCTCTTTGGAGTAGCGCCACAAGCTACTTCCTTTCTCTACAATCTCAAATCTTTTTCAAACAAACATAATACCATTGTAGGCAGACCAGAGCCATGCATACATTGGATATAAATAAAACCCTGTTGATAAATGAAGCTGTGAGTATGGAAATAGAAATAAGATGATATATCGATCTTTCGCGTTCATGCCCTTTCCAACCCTCTACCAATTTGAAAAAACCAAACAAATGTGTTCTGTTACATTTTAAACACTTTGCCTTTACTTCCAACTTCCTTCCTCCCTTCCTCTCTCCTTTCTTCTCTCCTCTCCTCCACCCCTACCGTCCCTCCCTCGCTCCCCCTTTTCTAGCAGCCGCCCCAACCAGAGGATGTGCCCCCGCGGCCCAAATCTGGTAACGTTCAGCAAAGGCTGCAAACACTGCGGATTGCCACGCGCTTTTACTGCGCCATGAAACACGTAAGAGATGTAAGAAAACCAGGGCTCATATACCAGGCATGATCTATTGAACCAAACTTTTTTATTATTATTATTATTGTTATCTTTTGTACAGCCGAGCATTTCGTTTCCTCGTCTCCTCCAAGCTGATACACTGTTATTTAAAGGCCACACTTGCACACTTTTCGTCCATTTACAGTCATCTTTTGCTCAGCAAGTTCAGATTTATTTTTGCCAGACAGTTTGTTTTTGTTCCCACCATTCACTCAGCGGCACCGACATGTGAAACACTGGAGAGCAAGAGGTGGAGGAGTAAGGTGGTGGCATGAATGGGAGGGACACAATGCGTGGTCCGAAAACAATCAGAAAACAGAGATGGAAAGGAAAGGTCCATCCTTGACCATATACTTACCACATTAACGAACCTGTTAACACTAACCACAGCCGTGGACAAATCGGAGTGTATATCAGAGTGTATCCTCTGATTTGTCCACTAAATAAGTGAAGAATAGTTTCTAAATAGTTGGTAGTTAGATGAGATGTCCTGGCTCTATGTTTTGCACCCCAATGCAGCCACTCTGGTTTGTTAAATAAATGCCAGGAACATGAGTTAATGCCTAGTCAAAGAGATTAGTCGTTTTTTTTAGGTTTTGTGTTTTGGCATCCTCGAGTGAGTATGGCAGTTACCTGTGTCTCAGTTCTGGTTTGTTCTGGTTTTGGGGGGACATTTCCTGTTGCTTCCATGAAATATTTCAACATATGAAAGACATAATGGTTCTAGATAGATAGAGGCAGAAATAGTTTGGTCATTAGGGGAATATTCTTTTAGAGAGTGAGAGATGGGGATGACATGCAAAAAGGGCTGCTGGTCGGATTCGAACCTGGGGCCGCTGCAATGAGGACTTTAGGTTTACTCCTACACACACACACACACAGTGGATTGGGAATAAATGATAAACACAGCTCACTTATAGCAATGCTAAATTAGCCTAATATATGTTGCATTGCATGTGGTTTATATGAACTTGCTGATTCGGTAGTAGCTGATCAAAGTATTGAAAGACATGACTAAAGGTTTTAACAGATAGTGACTGTTGATGTTAGGGATGGGACGATATTGTATTTTATTGCATATCAGGATAAAAAAAAACACTCACAATAATAGATTGTGGTGAATTTCCATTATCGAGATTATCTTAAATATCGTCACTTATTGTGAATTTATGACCTTATGATGATCTGATATAAGGTTATCGGATCTTATGGGTCTTATCCGTGACACAAGAAATATATTTGTTTCTTTACAAAATATAAATTGTGATTTTGATGAATATTGGGATAATGTCATCATGAATCCCAATTATTTTGGCAAGGATAATCATGACATGACATTTTCATATCATCCCATGACTATTGATATTCTGTCTACTTCAGAGAATATGCATTTCACTGATATGAAACATTCATGTGAGTGTTAATAAACAGCTGATGAAATATATCTGGATGCAAAGAACACCAGTGTTGGCATACCACACATCCTACAGCAAGATGAAGCTTTGTTCTTCTGAGATAGCAAGACTTCAATTTTGCCAAAGGCCAAGATCAATTTTCCAACCAACTGAAATAATATATTTTTATAATATCTTTTAAGTTGGGCAAAAAACGTACCTGTCAATCAGCTTTACAAGCCTAATCAGCAACCCCCCCTTTCTTCCTGCCTGGAACACATCTTTCTGTTTTTCTACTTACTACCTCAATGTAGTGCACCACTCAGGAGTCAGACATTTCATTGCAGTGATTGTAATAGAGTTACAACCTCACTGATAGAATACTATGCGTGACTGGAGTGAAACGTACCACTTAGTGAACCAGTTAGAAAGAGTATACAACATGGATATGAAGGAGAAAGAACTGGTGAAGATCGGATGAATGTAGGAGTTGAGGTGTCGGTTAAGGTCAGCCTTATGGTGTGTCCTCATTTACACTTTATGTTGCATTTATATTCAGTCTAGCAGGTTGTGCGTCCCATATTTCTTGCTATTTGGAGGTCTATATATATATATATATGTATATATATATATTTATATATCTCAAATGTCGTATTTTGTGAGCCGTATTCCTGGGCAAAGGTGTACTCTCTGTGTATGTATGTGTGTCAGTGTGTTCTGTCCAAGCTCATTCTAGTGCTGCAAAGTGCTGTTGTGTTGCTGCTCTTCTCCTGCTGCCATAGAAGTAGTAGCTAAACTGTTGCTGCCGCCCTGTTACTTCATATCCTTCTCTTTTTCCTCAGTGACTCAAGACTAGGCCCCGTCCCTCCTCACATAGCACCCCCTACAGGCTGTCAGCAGTTCTGCAGCAGCCTGCTTATGCAGTCAATTAATCCTAGTAGATGGACACCTAAATAGGAGACTCCTGTCATTCTGTTTGTAGGCTGAATAGTGTTTATACTGTGATAAAGATACACCACATGCTGGCTTTACATAGTTGTATAAATAAAATGATATTAGATCTAAACCACTGTCTGATTTCCGAGAAGCATCTAAGATGAATAATGTTTGTGTCATCTGTCTCAGTGAGGGATATAATCTGTTATCAAACTGATAAGAACTGGATGCTTTTTGGAGACCAGCCCGGTGCCAACAAGGACGATTCATTGCTTTGAGTTGGATGTCCTTTTCTTCATGACACAAAGAATATGGATCTACCAGATGCATTTAAAAAGCTTTTGTGCAATGTGCCCAAAAAAATGCCCAATGCTGTGTTTCGTAGCACAGAAAAGTGAATACATTTCACTGCAAACAGTATGTAACATATAGAATTTGGTGCATCAGACAGATCTGTATCCTGCTGTGAGCATGCTGCATGTATTCTGGGTTTGGACAGACTGCTTGTACTCTGCCAGCCTACTCTTTTGACTGGTAATATGCATCTTATTTGGCTGAATCACACAAGCTTATCTGACAAACCATAGGCTCAACGCCTCATTTATGCCAAGGGGGCATTTCAACATGCAGGATTGTCTTGTCAGGCGGAGACGGTTAAAGATGCTTTTGACACGACTCATTTCTAAGAGTAAAATCAATCTTTGTCATCAAGCATTTTGAAATGCCTCTTAATTATTGTTGTCGAACAAGACAGATATCATATTTGACTCTGTAATGATGTAGTATATTTTTAAATATTTGGGGGGAAATGATGAAGAACACTGATGCTGGTTTTAGTAAATCTTTTCTTTCTAGTCAATTTTGACCTTTATGTCAAATATCTCAAACAAATGCTAATCTCCAATACTAATGGGCAGGCGAAGGAGCTGCCCACCTACAAGGACAATGACTTCATCAATGATGGGCAGAAGATCCACATTGATGGGGAGAACAAGAAAATGTTCCTGGAGAAGCTTAGGAAAGACGTGGAGGTATGCATTCATGAAAATTACAACAACAACAAAAAATATAATTTTCTATCTGTATTATTCTATTTTCTCTTAACTTTCCCCTCCTTTCAATTCTTTGCCATATCTCTCCTCCTTAAACACGCCTGCCATCTCATCACTTGCTTTTCTTTCCTCTAATGTCGTCTTCCGTCGCTCCAGTTTCTGGCCCTGCTGAAGCTCATGGACTACAGTCTGCTGGTGGGGATCCACGATGTGGAGCGAGCTGAGCAGGAAGATGTGGAGAGCGAGGACAATGATGCAGAGGAGGAGGGCGAGAGTGACGGAGGGGGCGTGGGAACGCCCCCCGACAGTCCCAGCAACACCCTGGACAGCAACAAGCCTCTGTCACCCGGAGAGTTTGATCCTGCCATCGACGTCTACGCCATCAAAAGCCACGACGGTGAGTAGCCAGGCTTATAATAACAACTATATATTATATACAGTACTGAGAGCTCCCCCTACTGGGTTTTGTTTTGTTGTTGTGGGCTGAGATATATGGATTCTCATCCAGGGTGCATTTTTGTAAACTGCAGGTGCTCCAAGGAAGGAGGTTTACTTCATGGCTGTCATAGACATCCTGCAGCATTACGATGCCAAGAAAAAAGCTGCTCATGCCGCCAAGACTGTCAAACATGGGGTATGTATCTGAGTGCTATTTGGATGATCCCGTTAGAATTGTGATTTTTTTTTAAAGAACATTTTAACACTGACCATTATACTGCATATAGTGAATGACAGTCTCCTTTGTGTCCCGTTGCAGGCCGGAGCGGAGATCTCCACAGTGAACCCAGAGCAGTACTCCAAGAGGTTTTACGATTTCATCACCACTATCCTTTCATAGCCTCCAGGAGTGACAGGGGGCACAGAGGCACATGGGAAAGGGAGGGCAAGTGGGGAGTTGGGCTGGGAAGAAAAGTGACGGAGAGAAAAACCTGAATTAATAAGGTGCTGTGATGGCTTTGTATCACTCTCCCTCATGCATTCTCCTCATCCCTCCCTGGTGGTTTCTCTCTCTTTCAGTGGTGTGCCACGCTCTGCAGCTAAAAGAAAAACAACATCATTCGTTTACATTTAACCTCTCCTCTGTTGACTTTTGTTCATGTGTTATTTTGGATGATAAGGGTGTCGAAAGCAAGCATCCAAGTCATTACGTTTTTGTTTTTTTATATATATATATATATATATATAATTTGTTTTTGTCCGTGTCGTCGTTTATGTGGGAATGTGGCTTTTTTTATTGCATTTAATACAACATCCAGCACCCTGCAGTTTTGTTATGTTGATGTTTGTATTTGCCTTTCCCTTAAGATGTTTAAGGGGAAGTAGGGAAGGGTATGATGTGTATAGTGTGAGGTCAAGGGGAGCACAGAGGTCAGATTAAGGCACAGAGTGAGGCCCCTCTTGCAAAGAGAAGGTTTAGGTGGGATGTAACGAAAATAAATTCATGTTGAGCCTCACCTAATGCAATTGCTTCGTTTCAGGGAGTGGGAAGTAGTCTTCCAATAGGCCAACAGCCAGACCCCCCATCCAAATGCTACACAAGTACTCAGCCAAACAAATCTTCCCATTTAGGTTCCTGCATCACTCGCTCTTTAGACACCCCCCCTTTTTTTTTTCCTTCTTGTACAGTTAATGAATGGTGCTTCTAGGTTATCCTCTTGCCACAAAAACAAACACTTCTCATAAGCTGAGATGAGTTCACTTGCTTGTTTCCAGCACTAATTGCACCTCCGTAGTCGTCGACGCTTTGTCCCTTTCACTTAGTTGTGCTACACAGTGAATGAGAATGATTAAGGGAAGGATATGTACCTTGAAATGAGAAGACGGGGGGTTTGAGCCTACAGTAAATGCTGTTTACTTGCATTCCCTCCGAATACATTGGGCATTGTTATGTAGGCCTGGTTTCTGTTCCCGTGGCAGGAAATCACCCAGAATTTGTGTGGCTGTAGTGACTAAGAGTAAGTCACTCTTTGTGATATCTTCATAATACATCAACAGCCCGTAACGTTCTGTTGCCATCAGCACCTTATGAATAAATAAAAAAAAATGTTGCACTTTTATTTGTTATTAGAGGTTAGGAGGCTCTTGTTCTGTTACATGTGCTGCAACAAAGAGGAAAAGGAACTCTGCTCTCTCAGAAGTGAATCTTTCGGGGCCTGATTTCAGATCCCGTCTCCTCGCAATTTCCTACCCATGAGTACATCTTACTGTTGGGAAGACTTTACTGCAATATTAGACGGGAAAGTGGCTGAGTTCTGCTCGCAGGGCTTTTGTAAATTAACCTCTCCAGTCCTTTCTAGAAGTGCTCTGAAGTGGGGTTTAAGACCAGGCAAAAATGTGACTGTGCTCATGGGTTCAGGGCAGACAGAAAACTGTTTACCTCCAGCATCGTACCAGCACACACCCAATGATGGCAAACGATGTGTGTGTGTGTCAGTGTTCAAAAGTTGTAAAGGGGGGGGGGAAGCAAAGGGAGAGGTTGAGAAGATGTAAAGATATGCATTAAGTCTTTAACACCCACAGCATCGTCCTCCTCTCTGACCCCGCCTGTGAGTTTGTTGTTCGTCATCGTTGTTGTTGTTATTGTTGACATTTTTAAAGGTGGTTTATCTGTGTTTGAATTTGGCAGTTTTATGAATTGATGTGATAATAATCGTTATCTGTTTCTGTTTTGAGGTTTTGTATATTTTGCACAAGAGGAAAGCAACCAAATGTTACGAAATATGATCCCAATTAGTTGATATGGTCTTAACAAGGGAAATGCAATATACTTCTGTGTAAGTGAGAAAAATTGTTGTGCGTGTGACGTTGTGTATCACTTCTGGATAACCAACTAAAACAAGTAAAGTCATCCTCCTTGACTATTTTAACCCATGACAAAAGCTTCCATCACAATATCTTTGTTTAGATATCATAGATTATATTCACATTTATATTTTTACATTGGATTTTAGTCATGAAATATAGTTGTATTTTAAAAAAAAAAGGCCACCCTTGGGAATGAATGATGGTGCTGTGGTAAATGAAGAATGATACTGCTTGAATTTATACAATACTTAATATAGATGTACTTAAAAAAAAAAAAAAAAAGTCTGAAAAAAACATTTGCATGTCACAGGACTAAGTTTCCGTTTCCCGCTCTAGTCTGTGTTGTTGGCTGTTCAGGTTCTCTTTGTGTCCCCACACTTAAACCACATGTGTGAGATGTTCAGCGTAAAATAGTCCCTACCATACTTTAAATAACTGTTTTTCATCGTATACACTGTGCAAGATGTGTGCCTTTATACTCCAAAATTATTTAATTTTATATTTTGTAATCTTTTTTTAAAACAAAGGTAAAAGGTTATTTTAATAATAGGGTGTTTACTTTGACATGCGTTGTTTTCAACCCCCTGCTCAACCTTCCCTCCGCTCCAGCACCTCTGTCTTTAGTCCACATCACTCAGTCGGTTGAACAAAACCATTCGAACGATTGTGTCTTTTTTTAACCGGCATGAAAAAGCGGATAGCTGTCTTAAATTTGCGTACGGTGGATCAGTTTGGATGGTGTGAATTCAGATCTTCCCATTGTGATTATTCAGTGTGTCCAGGCGTCTCTCTGCTCCTCCTCAAGGTGAGGGTGGTGCCTGCTGATATTAATCCCTTGTTCATTCACGCTGGTCCTGCCTTTATAAAGAACGTGGAAGTGCGTTGTGGAATGTGATTGTGCGTTGTTGTACTCGTCCTCGCTGCCCCCACCTCGGGGGTCTCGTCAGCGTCTTCATCACGTCTACCTTCTAACCACAGATTTCAGGAACATTTCACTTCCCGTTGATGTAGTTCTCGCGCTCATTCCTGAAGCAGGTTTACGTTTCCTTGCATTTTGTGTAACCCGGATCACCCGTTTGTTACTAGGAAGGTCTCCGGCTGATAGTTCATCCTGAGTCAGTGATTAATTGATATTTCAGTGTTCTTTCGCTAAAAATGGGCTATTTTGTTTCTGTTGTCACATAGCTCTTTCTGTACATAGGTTGTGTTGTTAAGAAAACAGGGAATGAGGGAACACAATCCTTTTCTAGTCTGCTTTGCTCTGTCTTGCCCTGGAGGCTTCCCTGTAGTCGGACACGAGCAAGTAGAAAACAGAGCAGTGCATGCTGGGAGAGTGATTTTTTATTATTATTATTATTATTATTATTATTATTGTGTTTTTATTTGGGAATATCTGGATCTCATGTAAGAAATGCAATGATGATGATGCCAGATGATGCAAATTTAAAAAAAAATGATAATAACACACTGCTGCTGTACCTTGAAATGAACAAGTCCATGCTTTTGTGACCTCTCTCACAAAGTGACCCCAGTTAACCCCACTAGTCAACCTGCCGCCACGTTCACTTGCCAAAAGCATCTTTCGACGGTCAGAGCTACCCCACATGAGCTTGAAGAACAGTGTGCGTCCGTGTCTATTTGTTTGTTGTTGTTTTTTTTTACACGCACTGGGAGATGGAGCGAGGTCTGCATCGCTGATATGTGAATATGTCCAAAGTTAAGAGAAATGACCCTGTGTATATGGTTTATCAAGTGTTAAGGGAAAACTGTTTATTACAAATGCAAATGACCAGAGGCCAGGCAAGATCTGCAGAGATGGAAATATTTCCTTTGGGCTTCAAGATTCCAAATCAAAGAAATCTTTTTGGATTAAAAAATAATAACAAAAGAATGAT
This sequence comes from Chelidonichthys spinosus, assembly GCA_029853015.1. Classification (NCBI taxonomy): domain Eukaryota; kingdom Metazoa; phylum Chordata; class Actinopteri; order Perciformes; family Triglidae; genus Chelidonichthys; species Chelidonichthys spinosus. Next base: position 12,195,241 of record CM056837.1, read on the forward strand.
TTTGAATTTGATCGAATCCTTTTGAATTTGCAGAAACATGTCCCCCTGCAATTGAGCTTTGGTCTCACAACAGTCCTAAGTACTTTTACACTACATCTAAAAGACTTATGCATTTGTGTGTGCGCGGTGTGTGTGTGTGTGTGTGTGTGTGTGTGTGTGTGTGTGTGTGTTGCTGTCTGACAATTGTTGGTGAGAGTTCCCTATCTGTGGCAGGGAGGCCAAAATGATGATGTATGTTTATTGTTCTTCACATTAAATGATGATGATAATAATACACTCCATTCCATAAGCATTCACTCAAACCAATTAAAGCACTTGTTCTGCTTAACTCTCCCTCTGATGCTTTTCCTTGTTCTTAACGCTTCCTTGAGTCACATTTATTTCTCCTAATAGGTTTGTTTCACACTGAAATGATCTATTTTAACAGCCAGGCTCTGCTGGGGGCTTTACCGTTACATTTACACATTTTTTTGGTGCTCAGCCGTTAGCCGTCGGATTTAATCAAAACTTAAACCAATATTTGAAGTAACAATTTAATAACATTTGGAGAACAATAGATGCACAAAAACTTAAAGATGAACGAAAACTTAAAAAAAAAAAATAATAATACACGAATAAAAGAACCCGTTTCTTTCTTTTGTTGAAGAAGTCTGTTGAACTAATCAGCAGTTCTCCCGCTGTGGAAATACGCGCTACAAAGGAAACATTTCCTTTAGTCGCTAAAAAAATCGTTGCATTATTTACACTATTGAATTAGCAAAAAAAAAAAAAAAAAAAAAAACAATAGATTGTAGTGACATGCTTTATCCGGCGTATGCATAATTAAATGTATAGTGTGATGCAAAAAAAAAAATCCTGCACGCAAAATATCAAATGTCACAAATAAAAAAATGCCAATGATACCAGAATAGATGGAAGCACGATAAAATATTACATTCTGACTTCAGCGAGAAATATTCCTCCAGATTGCTTTATTTGCTTTTCTTATTTACAGCAAGGATGAAGACGAACCTTGATGCTTTATTCACATGTAGTTGAACTTTGCTGCCGATGTTTTCTTCAAGGTTAGTTTCTTTTTCTCCAAAAACACCTCGGCTTGTGAGTTATTTTTTATAACCGTTAATAATGAACGCTGCCATGTTTTTAGATTTCAATTTCACAGACGTTTTCATTTTTTACACCAACGCGTTAGAATAAAGTGTGCACCAACAGGAGTCTGTTGTTTTCTAACAGGGTGCTTTTTTATTATTTATTTGTTTTATTTATTTATTTATTTATTTTTTTGCACAATTGGATGCCAAGTCGAGGCTGTAGGAAGGAAACCCGCGGAGGTCGGGTTATCGATCCTCTGATAATAAGAAATAATGTTCCTAATATGCCTGAATAAAAGCGACATGTGCTATAGGTGTATTCGTTTACTTAAACAAACGCTTTGTATTAATTAACGCATGTGGAAAAATGTCGAAACCGCCCTGCTTTCCTAAAACTGCTTTTATTCACTAGGATATAAACCGTGTAGCTACATCGCCGACCTGATAAAAGCCAACAGGCGGTAAGAGAGCCGTGTAGCTGCGTGGATCCAGACTGGGGGGTCGGGGGGAGGCGGCAGCTGCTGCCGGAGCACGTTCACGTCTCCGCCGCGGTGAGAGGCGGAGGCTCATTTGCACCGTCAGTACAATGTGGAGAACAAGCAGAGACAACACGGCAGACAATAAACAAAGAGCGGCTCGCCATGTGCGCTGCAGCTGCTGCACACACACACGCGCGCGCGCGCTTGCACGAGCCCACAGCTGAGCTGCAGTGAGGAGTCGCCGCCGCCAGGGGGCAGCCCGGCCCCTACAACCACAGCGGAGAAAAGGAAAGCCGTGATGTTATGCGTGTACAATGACAAACGATGCATGGCATGGTGACGTGTGAGAGACGCTGCTTCTAAACGAGGGTTCAAATCCACGCGTCAGCAAGCATCCAGCCTGCAGCACACCACGTCCCCACCTTCTGCTCGGCTGAGCCTGACCTTTGACCTCTCTGCAGGGGCATTAGAGAATCATTTCTATGAAGCTCCATGAATTTTTTTTTAATTATTTGTTTTATTTATTTCTGTCTTTTGGGTTCTTTTACACAACTTATAATGACAATATTAGCAAATACCATCAATATATGTCTTAATATAAGCTGCAGTTACTGCCAACATGTATTTAAAGGGGAAGAAGAACTTAACACAGACATGGAAAACTGCTTTTATTTATTGTAGAGGCACACACACGGTACATAAACCTTTCAACAGGATGTATCAGGCTTGTAGTTATCTAACTGCTCCAGCAAGACCTCTGAGTAGCCCGGGGAGTAGAAACTGAAACAACAAACACACACAATCTGTAAATACCCTACACTGTGTGTTACAATGAGAATATTCTAAATTCTAACCAAACATTTACATTTAGGTCATTTAGCAGACGCTTTTGTCCAAAGCGACTTACAATAAGTACATTTGTCAAAAGAAGGAAACAAAGAAACCACAGTATCATTGCCGATAAAGTAAGAGCTAAAAATAGAACAAACCTATTTCATTGTATTTGAGTCAGCTCACAGCTGATAGTGTACATGGTCATGTGACCTGATCAGTCACGCCTGGATTACCGTTTACAGGTCTCAAAGGTGTTCCACACACAGGGTGTCGATGTCAACAAAGTATGTGCTTTAGCAGGTGTGTGAATGCGTTTGCACTGGGGAGAGAAGCACACCTGACTATCTCTGCAGGAAAGCAGCTGTTGATGGCTGTGATGTGCTGCTGCAGAAGGGAGCCGGGCTCTGCGTTGATCTCCTGCAATTTCTTCAGCCCCCCGCTGGTCACGAACCGTCGGCGAGCCTTACTGTCATCAGGCAGTATCTTTGAGGGGAGGGAAGATTGAGTGAATAACACAGATATAAAATATTGATGAAAAAACGTGGATTTTCAAAATGCAGATCACTGATTCAGGTTGTGAGCGTTCTCGCTGCAGACTCACTCACCTTGCTGACCTGGCAGAGCACATGTTTGAGGATGTTGTTCGGAACATCGCAGAAGAGGGGCTCCAGACTTGGCATGTCGGTGCACTTCTGCAGAATACTCTTTAGAGCATTCTTACTCTGAAAAGATCAAGAAGAAGTCCTAAAAATCTACCTCTCCTCTTTTTACCAGCTGACCTTTGACTTAAAATACTTCCGTATGCAGGCATTAAATGAAAGACTTTGTCTGGTTATCTTGTAGTGCTCAAAACGAATGCATTAAAACTGCATATCCAGATAGCAGTTGACATCAGTGACAGTTAAATACATTGACATACAAGACAATACATTGATTGGAAGATAGCATAATAATAGAGTAATATCAGTAATGCACAAGAGCTTAAAACACAATTTTGTTCCCTATAACACAAGCACACACTAGAACTCTGTCATCAGGCTACCCTATTTTGATTATTTATGTTATAAAATGTTATGTGTGGGTTACAGCACAATTAAAGGAACTGGATATTATTAGAAAGTCATCGAAAGTTCATAGTATAGTATGTTGTTTTAAAGTCATCAGTCATAAAAAAAATGCCATAGTAACATATGTAAAAGAAATATATGAAAAATGCCATAAAAAAGTTAGTGTTAGACATAAAAATGTCATCAAAATGTAGTATTTCATGAAAATCTGTGTAAAAATGATAGTATTGTATGTCATAAAAATGTAATAGTATAGTATGTCATAAAAATGTTATAGTATCTGTAATCTGTTATCGTACTGGTAGACCACAGCATTGTATTGCCATTAAAAAAATGTAAATCCTAGTATAGAATCCTGAAAAATTAATGAAAAATACCATAGTATACCATAACAATGTCAAAAATGTATGAAAATGTACCAAAAAAAAGTCATAAAAAATGAATGTCATGAAAACACATGCTACATATTGGTGTAGTATGCCATTGAAATGTTCAAAATCATAGTACAAATGTCATGAGTGAGTCAGAAACCATGGTATATGGCACAAAATAAAACTGATGCAATAAAGATGATGCAAAAAACATTTCTTTAAAAGGTCATATGGTATCTCAGATAATATTATGTCATTAAGGAAATCATAAAATGTAATTAAAAAACTAATAGCATACTAAAAGGTCATAGTATAGTAAATCATGAAGGGGATCTAGTTTACATTATGTCAATAGTTCATAAAAATGTAATGAAAAAGTATTTTAAGTCACTATAGTATATGTAGACTACACTATATATTTCAAAATATGATTAGAGTATGCTATTCAAATATCATAGAAAGGTCAAAGTATTGTATGTCACATAATGTGAATAGAAAGCCATAGTGTTGTATGTTATACAAATTTTACAAAAATGTAATGGTACAATATGCCATAAGAATGTAGTATGTATGTAAAATATAATTAAAAGTCATAAGTATACTATATAATTATAAAGAAATTGAAGGTGATAGTATAGTTTCTCGTTTTAAAAAGTAATTAGTCATTAAAAAAATAAATATATTAAAAAATGTAAACGTCATAATGAACAGTTGATAAGACATAAAAATGTCATCATCGTGTTGTTGTACAGCATTTCATAAAAATGTGTTTTTAAAGTAAGAGTATTGTATGTCATAAAAATGTAATAGTATAGTTTATAGTATTATAGTACTATAATGTTGTAAAAAAAACGAATTAGTGTGCCATGAATGATATATAAAAAGTGACAGCAAGGTGTGTCATGAGTAATTACATAATGTGTAACTGTCATTAAAAAAAATACAACAAGTCAGAAAATGTAATAAAAATAGTAAAGCATGCTATTAAATTGTCATAAATCATGGAAAAGTTTGCTACAGAAATTTTATATGATAAAAAAAATTAAAGTCAAAGTATAATAAAAATGCTACAGTCTAGTATGTTTTTAAAAGCATAACATGGCACGTCATAAAAATATCATAGTGTAGTATGTCATGAAAAGCAATAAAGTATGTCATAGTAAAGTATGCTATGAAAAGTAATAAAAATAAAACCTGTACTGTAACCTGTAATCAAAAAGTAGTATAGTACTCCATAACACATCATAAAAAGTCATATTATACAGTGTCATATACAATATGTAAAAATATCACATCGTCTTAGTCCAGTATTCCATGAAGTATTTAATAGTCTCCTCTCTCATAACACAGTAAATATAAAACATAATAAGTCATATCATGGTCAAATATAAAAATGTCATAATAAACTATGCCATTAAGTGTCATAAAGTGTCATAATGACAGCCTGATTCACAATTAACGGTGTGTGGCCTCTGCAGTTCTTAGACAAAATAGGAATCCACATCCGTGTGTTTTGTGCGGTAATACACACAGTTGTGGTGCACACACACACACACACACACACACACAATGTGGAGCTGCAGCTCTTACTTTAAGCTGCAGGTCCTCTGAGCTGCTGGCGTCCATGTAGAGCTCCAACAGTTTGGGCAGGAGGTTGAAGGAGGCCACCTCCTTGGCATGCACAGGGGTGTGTTGACCTATCTTTCCAATGGACCAGGCTGCGGCTGCCTTGATGTGATGCTCTTTCTCCTCGGACAGACAGAGGGCCAGCAGCGGCACCCCCTGCAGGACAGGAGGACACACAACATAACAGGGGCGCTGCAGTCAATGTGACCTACATACTGAAAGTGAGGGAATGACACTGGTTTCAGTGGTGGGTTTAACTGTCTCCTGGCTTGTCAGGAGGGGGCGGGGTTAACACCTTGGAGAGGATGACAGCCATGGCAAGGTTCTCACTGTGACCCGCCACGTATCCCAGCATCATGATCCCCGGCAACCGCAGGTGTCCACGGCAACCCCCCAGATAGTCGATCACAGCACCCGTTCCACCACAATTCACAATCAACTGGGACAGCTGGAGACACAGACACCAGTTACTTTGTTTCCAGGGATACCACTGGTGTGCCCACACGTGTGAGTGTGTGCCGTACCTCTGGCGTGTGTTTGACCACCTCCATCATCAGAGTGATCACATTCTTCCTGACGTAATCGTCTGGATCTTTGAGGCAGGCCATGGCTGCGGGGAAGATCTCTGCCTCTATCACCATCTCTGCCAGGCTGACCGAGTGTTTGCTGATCTGGCTGAGGGCGGCGAACACCTGCCTCTGGATGGAGACCACAGCATGTCCATGTTATTTCCAGAGCTCCTTCACATTTTTGTGACTTAAATTAGAGCAGAATGTTGTTCCTTTCTAAAGGCAGCATCTGTATTGAAATGTAACCCTTCTTTATTCAAATCTGGTACTTTTGCAAGCAACAAAATGGTTAATTTTATGTAGCCAAACCTTCCTTCTGTTATTGTTAATGGTCTTTAAATCTGAAAGATTTGTGATGAAAGATAAGGTGCCACTTTATCGGTCTTCTTTATGATAATGTTGCTGGCAGGAAATTTATATTTGTACTCAATGCAAAAATACTTAAATATTTTTTCATTTAAGTCTATGATGGAAAAAGTTTCTTGACATGACAAAGCATATTTTCATGTCAGTTCAGTAAAACTGTAAATTACAATGTGTGACATGAAACTCCGATGTATATTAAGGAGGGGCAAATAGATAAAGAAAGAGCAATAACAGAGATATCTCTACAGTTGGAGTATTTGTTGTAAATATAAATATTTTCACAAATCATTCATTCATATGATGTGATAACTGTTATCTAATTTGAGAGGAAAATGACATCCAAAATAAAAGCATAAAGCAAAGGCATTATTATTATTATTATTATTATTATTATTATTATTATTATTATTAGGGGCACTTATGTCACATGAAAATGTATAACTTGATTAATCAGGTACTGGTTTATTATAAATTATAATTAAGAAAAGCTGTTGGTGTTATTTAATGATTTGTTTGATTTTCTTTTTCCTTCATCATCAGCTGAGTTAAACCAGCAGCTGTTTCTGTGAGGTTGTTCTCTGCCTACCTTCAGTTTGGCATCCGGGTTGAAGATCATCTGTGCCAGATGTGCAATGGCACCGTAGTCCACCACAGTCTGAGCCAGCTCCGGGGTGTGCTTGGAGATATCGCTGAGGTTGGAAGCCGCGATGCGTTTGAGGGCCATCTCAGGCTCCAGAAGACACAGCACCAGCAGGGGGACAGCACCCGCATCCACAACCACCTGAGACAACGCTGCACAGTAATGGAGAGGGGGGGGAAACATGAAAACACATCAGGATGGAGAGCAAACGCAGGACAGATTAATGACAGAGCTAGATATTTAATACATCTTATCATGGGCTCAAATGTCTCTTTAAACCAAGAAAGTGAGGAAAGAAGCAGAGGGAAATCATAGAAACGTGAGCGTGTCAGAGTGTCTTCCTTACACTCATTGTGTTGTGCGATGTTGCCTAGAGCCCAGGCAGCAGCTTCCTTCACCCCAGGGTCGAACTCCTCCAGGCAGAGCACCAGGGCATCAACCCCCCTGCAGGCCACCACAGCCTGGGCCAGCTCAGGGGAGTGTTTGGCAACCGCACGCAGCACAAACACTGCTGCCTTCTTATAGGATCTCTGCATGCAACCACACACACATTCACTGTCATGGACCAGATACATTCACATTCACATTGTTTTATTTTGACTGAGATAGCCAATATTATCTCATGATTTGACTGACAAATATCCATGTGGAACCTGGAATGAGATTTGATTTTCTCCCTTTCTTTTACATTTACATTAAGGGCATTTAGCAGAAATAAAACACTTTATTTTAAACTAATTCCTGATTTGATTTTGTGCCTTTTAAAGTATTGCACACACAAACAAAAATTTCTTTAAAATATTGTTTCTTTTTTTAATTTCTTTTCCCGTCAAGAGAAAAATATTGATGTAATTTGAGGAGGGTGGCCTTGCAGGGCCTTGAGGATAACAATCAGATCATTTGTGAGTTGTCAATCCAACTGTCAGACCTCAAAAAGTTATATTTTTTCAGAATGTTTCAGTGGAGATTTTTAAAAGGGGCTCTTTGGTTTTGAAGTAGCCCCCCAGACAACGCACACACACACACACACACACACACACACACACACCGGCCTCCAGAGGGAATAGTGGACAACCTGTCTGTCTGAAACTGACACAAACCAAAGGGTGAGATACTGACATTCTGCTCGGCCAGAGAGTGGACCAGTTGGGGCAGGATGTCTTCCTCCACCATGGCCTTGGCCAGGTCCACCCTGTGGTCTGCCAGGCGGCCCAGAACCAAAATGGCAGTGTGCTGGATGGCGGGGACAACGTCCAACATGAGGGGACGCAGCATGGCCATCACACCTGCAGCAGGGGACAGACAGTAATAAACACCGGAAACAGCAGCTAAAGAACAACATCCATCTAATCTAGTTCCTCACCAGCCTTCTGCAGGATGTCTATGTGTTGTGGTCTGGCTGCCAGATCAGCAACCGTTTGCACAAACTGCAACCTTGACTTCTGGTACTGTTCGAAAACTGTAAACGACAAGAGAGACAGCGTGACTTTAAGCTCCAACTTCCTTCTCCTAGAAGCAGTTCGCGAATCTCACCTTGAATGATCTGACGTTGAGTCATGGTCGCCCTGCTTCTTTTATTCTTATCTACACGGAAAACACAGCGGAGTTACCACCGTTTCAATGCCGCGTTTCTCCTGGCTCGGCTTCGGTAGTGTTGCTGTTAAGAGTCGCCGTGGCAACAGACAGGAAGGCTGCGGCGCTCCCGCCGAAGATCGTCTATTACAGAGATGACTCACCCCCGGTACTCTCGCACTCGCCTCGCACCTTGAGAAATACGTTGCGTGTGAGCGCTCCCCGGTGCTTCCTCGTCTCTGCTCCCGCTAACAGACGGCCGAAAGAAGGAGACTACTAAAAATGGCTTCTTCTTCTTTTTCTTTTTTTTAAAGTGGTCTACGAACACAAATAGATCCAGTCGCGCAAACAGACATGAGACTGGATGGTTTGGGTCATGTTACCCTGTAGTTTAAACATAATCTGAGTCTGAGTGTTAATTTATTTTATTGAGTCTTGCCTGGTATATCACTTCTTCTTTTTCTAACAAAGTGTATACAGCCTATCAGTAACAACAACGTATTAAAATGTAATTTCAAATATAGAAATATAAATATTTATACTCTTAAACTTCCATCGGATCATAACTCATGTTTTTTATTTACGTAGGCCTATTTATTTATTAATTTAATAACTGACTAATTGCGGAATTGTAGATTCTTTCGCGGTCACTTTGTGTGTGTGTGTGTGGGGGGGGGGGGGGTAAAATAAAATACTTTGTCTTAATTGCTTAATCAATCAGTTAATACCGAAGAACAGATGGTTTTGTGTATTAAATGGGAATAAACCATATTTTCGTTTCGTTGTTTTGACTCTGATTTATGAAGTGATGAAGCTGCTCTGTAGGCTCAGATGGAAACACGCGGGTTCTATCTGACGGCGTGATGTGGTTTATCTGTTTCATTACTAATAGGCCTGTTCTTAAACCGCCTCATTGGGACCTTCTTATATACATTTTATTACTAAACTATATATAGACTTACATGAGGGTGCACTCAATGTGCTGTTGGTTGATTTTCCTCTGCATTTAGGTGCATATGTCTAAATAAATTACTGCTATGATTGCTTTGATCTGAGCATTTTCTCCTTACCAATTAGGCTTTTTAAAAATGTAATTCATCACAATGTTTCTCGAAAGTATATACTATAATATATATATATATATATATATATATATATATATATATATATATAATACACATACAATATATGTATATAATATACACATAATATATGTATAATATATATACTTAACAACTCTACTTGTGATTTCATGCACCAAGCAGATCTATATGCTAGAACACAATTTGAATAAAATGTATATGAGAAACAAAAATATATTTTTCAAATCGCCAATTTAACAGCTTACTTTTAGCTTCCGAGATAGGAAGATGCCTAGATGAGTTTTTTAGAGTTGGACGGCGTTACTTGAGAAGAAAAATTACACTGAAGTGTAATTCTGGAAGATATAATATATTGTTGCCCCGTAGACAAATGAGACAACGTTCTTAGTTCATTCTCCATTAAAACCAACGCAGTAAATACAGCTAGTCGTGTTATAAATCATCATTCCAAAAGACTTCTTTCTCCTTTGAATGTGTTGAGAAACGTGATTGGATCACAGAGCTGACCTCCCCCTCCTCACCTCTCGGAGCTGGCCTCCTTAACAACGTTACGTTGCCCGCATCGGTGCTGATTCCCGGACAGCTGCCGGTGACTCGCACAGTCCGCCCCGTTGAAGCATCCCTTTATTTGTTTTTTTCTTCATGGAAAACACCAGACTTTAAGTGTAAAATGTTTTATTTAGATGTTTTATACTGTGCAACAGTAACAATACAATAAGTTGTCCATACAATCAAGCGATACAAATACGGGAAAACACGGGAGACATCAAAACATCTGTCATCGAGCATGAAATGGAGCCGAACAGGAGTCCAATCCATTCCCTGTGAACAAAGGGGAATAAGAGAATAACGTCATCGCTGATTAAATATGCATTTGTTTATATTTACACGTGGATGCTCTGAAACTGCTTACGACGTATTAAAGGCGTAGAGATAAGCAATCCGATTCCACTGCAGCTACAAGAAACTTTTTTTTAATTTTCCAGTAAAAGGCAATTTAAATTTCCTCCATGGGGTTTTTTTCCCAGGCCAACAGCGTTGTTCAAACTCATGTTCCTTATGTTGGAACAAGATCAACGCCTGAAACACTTAAAAAAACGTCAACATGAGACGTGGGGGGGGGCGAACACGCAGAATCTTCTTTCAACAGAAACCCCAAAAAGTGTTATCATGAGCATGCATGTTCAAACAGACGGTTAAAAATAAAATATATCCCAACACACATGAAAGAATCATGATAAACACGTTTGATCCGAAAAAAAAATGTAAAAAGCAAAATATAAAAGTCTATCTTCAGTCACTTGTGTAAAATAAAGATGTAGCTTTAAAAATGGGATAAATGCTTGTCCATCTCTTCTCCAGCTTTCTGTCTGCTTCCGTCGGCCATTTAAAAAAAGGTTTCCCAGCGTCCTCCTTGCTTTTATTCTGAAATGTCTCCGAGTCCACTAAACTTACATGTGATGCCATAATATTTAGAACAACAAATGGAGAGAGAAAAAGAGATAACGTCGTCTACACATTGGAACTACGTTGGCATGGAAACCGTGGGCCTATCAGCTGCGCGGGTGTCTGGCTGGTCCGGGTCGGATCCCCGCGTCATCCGGAGGAGGTCGACGAGCCGTTCACGGAAACCTTGCGGGGCTTGCCGACGCTGTTGCTGCCGAACTGCGTGAAGGAGCGGCTGGGGGTCGGAGGAGGAGGGGCGGCCGCCGCGGTCCCGTTGACGCTGACGGGGCCGTGCGGTAGCTGCGGGTGCGGGGACTGCGCGGGCGTGCCGGGGCTCGGCAGCGACGAGGACGTGGACGGAGCCCCGGCGGGACTTCCGGCTTTGTCGCTGGCAGTATCGCTCTCGGGACCGGATCTGCTCGCGCTGTTCTGGCCTTCCTGCTGCGCGTGGCTCACCTTCATCTTCTTACAGTTGGGTCGGACTCTGTACTTCAGCGGCAACGGGCCGTTCTGCGAGGAAGGGTTGAATAAAAGGCATAAAACTAATAATGTTAGAGCTGTTGAATTAAAAACTAATCCATCAAATAAATAGAAAAATAAAGTTCTATACAAATCCTTCACACCGTGTTTGAACCAACCTTACACCTACAACAAAAATGAACTCTAAATGCATTTGTTCAATTCAATATGGTCTGTCACAGTCAATAGAAACGTGGTAATTATTCCACATTAAATGCAACCAGGATCAAGCACTATGAAAGTGTCCAAAATAAATTTGAAGGACAGATGAAGCTTCATATTAGCAATAATAATCACCCTCCACGTGAGCCTACAAGCCAAATTAAACGTTTGAACTGAGCTGTGCATCCCAATCCAACAGCCACATGTCGGTTTTCTATATTTCAAAACAATGTTCATCACTTGTTTTCCACTGACCTCCTAATGGAGGAATCACATATTTTTTTTCTGTGTAGTGCTTTTTTGATAAATAATAACACAATAACTCAAATCTAAATACACTCATTTCAAGATTGAAATTCAACATTAGATGCCATTATTTTAAAGTAATTAAACACTGGATTTTTGTTTTTTAAAAAGCATTAAATCACAAGGTGTTTAAGCTCCAGCTGGTGAGCCTGATATGATAATAGCTAGATCATGTAGAAGACTTAATAATAGCATCATACATAAACTGGCAAAATATAATTTGAATTACAACCATTGAACAGCTAAAATGTAGATAAAACTAGCTCTCTAGACCTCTTACCCGTCTCCAAGTGTAGATGTATGCTATATCCATTAACGTGTAGTAATCTTTCAGAGGCTCGTCTTCATACATGACTTCGACCTAGAGAGGGGAAAAAAACAGTACAATTTAATACAACAGTAACCCAATTTAAATAAGAATCATTATACAACAATTACTGTGGACCAACAGATTTATGTTTAAATAAATGTCCAATGATATTAGTTAAAGATCATATGAATAAATAATGAATGGGTAAATCAATTCAGACCTGGTAGGCGTTCGGGATGTCCATTTTGCTGCGCAGGAACTTCCTCAGATGCATGACTGTCATGGCTGCTGGACACTGTAGGTACCTCTTGTTGGCCACCTGCAGATGTGCGTATCCAAAATTACATATATAACAATACATCTGTATAGAAGTATAATGATATAGAATGACTAAGCATCCAAATCGTTACAGACTAGGAAATAATTTGCGATACTATTTCAATGTAGGCTTTTCTCAAGAGGAAATTGAAAAAAATTGTCTTCAGAAAATGCCATTAATATATTGATGTAAAGGATGTTAATAAGAAATAATGCTGGCAAAGAAGAGAATGTGGCCAAAATCAACTTGCCATATTTTGATCTTTAGACTGCTTGTCCTCCACTGTACCTCCCAGTCTGCACAGAATAAAACAGAAAATAGGAATACTTTACAAGTCTGATACTTGGGATTTCTATGAACCAACAGTATACCTTTGTTAGAACACTATTTGATTACCAGAAATTAATAATATATTTAAAAAAATGTATATATTTATCAACATCTTATGATCTACTATTACTACTGTTTATATTGTTCCCTGAAACAATATTGACACATTATTAATGCACAACATCAAAACGAAAAGAAAAATGTAATTAAGGCTGAAACAGTTACATCCATTAGATATAAATTAGTTAATTCCTTAAAAAGTAGCCTAGAAGAAACTATGATTGGACAAAGGCTAATTCTTTCAAGAAAATGTGTCACTCAGCTATGAGTTCTGCCCCTCATCATATTATACAAGACAATACACACATTTAAATATTTCATTCAGCTTATTATGGCATAACAATCATGACATTTCTCGCTTCTGCAACCAAATCAAATATTAAGTGTGCCACTCTGTCAAGAACATGAAAAAGTAGCATTAATAATAAGTGGCACGAAAGATAAGAACAAAAGTCTACCTGCTGTGATCAAAGAACTCAATAGAGAGGCTGATGATCTCATCATCAGTGATTATCCTCTTGTCCTCGTCTGCCACCTCACCACGGTCCTCGTTTGATCCGTTAGAGGCTGTACACACACACACAAAATACTTAAAAAAAAAAAACTAAAAAAACAACATGAATCCAAAATATAACTTGGAACACTGAACTGCAATGAAACGCCTACAGAGAATAAACTCTTTCATTTCGTCCCCAATTTCAGGAGATGTGGTTCTTTCTTCACTGTAGTGACTGAAGGGAAATAACAGATCAACTCACCATCTACGGGGTGCTCCGCATAAAAGTCTCTCCTCCTTTTCATTTCATCTGGGGACATTCAGGAGGACAAGCAATTACAAGTCTGTACACTCTCCGCTTTGGCAAAAATATAAGTTGAGTTCTTAAATACGATACGGGGATAAATTGCATCAGCATAGAGGCAAGGATGTAAGAGTTACCAACGTTTGGTAACATTACATTTAGGGGTTATTTCAGGACAGCAAACACAGCTTGTGCCTTAAATCCTGCCAAACATCCATTTTATCATCATATTCATCCTCGTAGGAACGAAATATACAAGACTTGGCCATAAAACCAATGGGAGTTTTACCCAAACTATTTTGAGAGGTTTTATCTACGGCAGACAAAAAAAAGCCCGGTAAAACGACTACATGTGACAGTGGAGACGATTTCAGCTCAGCAAAAGCAACATATATAACAGATTATAAACATACTGAAAATAAGTGGAAGTTAGTGTGGATGAATTATTTTGATCGTACACATTTTTATGTCTTTACTTTTTACTTGGCTGAATATACATTTTTAACAAAAGATTAAAATCAAAAAGGTGGAAAATGTTACACAGTCAGAATCAAAGTAAGCACATGTTGTAGACTGTCGCACTCTTACTTTTGAAGAGGCCGGGGACCAGCTTGTATACGATGTCCTGTAGAGTTTTGTCAGACCTAGAAAGAGGAAGAGAGAATCGAGTCAAGTCATTGTGACACTGGAAACGTCAACAAAGCAATAAAACCAGTTAAAGAAAACAGTTTACAGTCGGTTTGACTGATCCTGTTCAATGAAGCTCATGCAGAAGAAGACAAATAAAAGCTCATTAAAGTACATTGTGTGAAGGCTAAGCTTAAATACATTCATACATACATACAGCCATACACATTAAATAGACATTCTGCTACTAGGATTCAAGCAAACTCCAAAACTACTCAAACTACTGTTGTAGTGCTAATATTACACACAACAGCCTATTAAAACTTCATTTCTCAATATAAGAAATAATATAGGTGCATCCATTTAACCCATCTTACCTAAATAATAAATACACATTTATATAAAAAAGAAGAAGAAAGAAAACAGAGGAAAACCATGCAGAAATGGGAATAAACAGTCCTCACCTAATGTTGAGCAGCGGCTTGGTTTTATGCACTTGTACATCACAGATTGGACAGTATTTGCTGGTTTCCAGATAGCGCACAATGCACATCTTACAAACTGCAAACCAGAGGGGGGAAAACACATTTTCATCCATCTACATTTACAGCATTATCAGTTTAAATTAAATGCAGGGAAACACTCAGTCATGTTACATGTTAACAGAATGTTCTGCAGCCATTGTTTGTGTCCGTTTGCTCACATGAGTGAAGACATTCGATGATGGTCGTCGCGTCGATGAAATATCCCCCGCACAGCACGCACATGAGGTGAGGGTTGAGCTCCGTGATCTTTATCCTGGTCGTCCGATGCATGTTGAGGGAAGGGAACAACAAGCCTGCGTGGAGGGGGGAAGAGAGCAAGTCAAAACAAGGCACGCATGGACGCCGAGGAGGCATCATCAGAGGGCTGCAGGTTTCTCCTCCGACGCAGACCATTTGGAAAATGACGCTGCTGTTTGTTTGACTGCGTTGAAGAAACACCATCTTTTATGCTAATCAAACAATAACCAAAGGGGAAGGAGCAGCCCGACAGAGGCGCGGTGAATAATCATAAATTAATCGGCTGGAGATCGATGGAGCTCCGCGCTCCTCTCCGCCACGTCGTCTTTAAATCACACGGCAACACCAGAGGAAGAGTGCGGGTCGAAACACGCATCAGAAAGTTCATCAGCTCCAATTAAAAAAAAAAAAAAAAAAAAAAACACACTGGGCATTTTAATGTGTCATGCATTGGGATGCATTCTGTCACATCGGTGGGGTCATCTAACGCAGCACGGAGAGCTTTTAAATTCCACAACAAGTCTATATTTATAATTATAAAACACATCACACCCATGAAGCATCAGGCTGGCATTCTAGATAAAATGGGCATCTCTCGATTCAAATAGAGACTCCACAACAGCACATTTACCCCAAACTGAGTAAATAATATGAGCTAGGAGGTTTGGTGCTGGTGGGAGAGGAACGATGGAGATGCTGCGTCAGGTGTGCCACACGGGCTATGGGGAAACCTGGGCGTTTCTATGGCAACTCCTTTGGCTTTTTTAGCCCACATGGCTGGTCGCCAGGCACCAGAACGAGGCGGGATCCCGAACCAAAACAACAACACGGCGAGCCGTCGGGGTCCGGAGAGGCAGCGAGGAGGGACCGGAGGCTCCCCCGGTTCCCCCTTCCGCGCACACACAGACAGCGGCTGGACTGCCAGGCTGCCGACAGCACGGCTGCCATTTTGTGGAGGAAAAAACAAGCCCGTATCGGTTCAACGGGGCTGCGGGGTTTCCTCCGAAAAAGGGGGCGAATAAAAACCAGCATGCGACGCGTTTACACGAAATGCCCGGAATCTTAGCGGACTATAAAAAGGGGGGAGTGTGACCCGCGGAAGAATCTCCGCTTTATTTGGGTTCGCGTTGCTCTCCGTGGCGCGATAACCAGCGCGGTGCGGCAGCAACATGGCCAGACAGCAGCGGCGGCGGCGGCGGCTGAAGTTGAAGCGCGCACCGGATCACTTATTAATTCTGCGCCGCGTTTCCACTACAATGAACGTCGCTAACGCTTTGCGCCGATTTCACTTTACGGAGCCGTCTATAAACAGATCCGCGGGGAAGGCAGCTCTGTGCCAAAGTGTTTACGAGCCATCAGATGGAAGCTCTCAACGCCATCATTTAAATCAGCGCCTTTTAATAAAACACAATGACCAGAAAGAAATAAACACACCAGTTATTAAAAATACACGACACGAGGAGGTGACCCTCTTTATGACAGCCGGTCCAGCCCCGGGCCACCACGCGCCCAAGCCCCGGTGGTCCAACCGACCTCTCCTGGCCGACTCTGAACGCACCAGCGCGGGCACGTTTGCACTCCACACATGGACCATGATGGATTGGATAATGTCTGCATATATGCAAGGAGCCTGTTGCGCCATTAATCGATTGCCTTGTGTTTGGACAACTGCTCTCCCCCCCGTCCGCAGGGAGCTGCGTGCTCACTTAAGGAGACTCCAAGTCAGCCACGAAGCCCACCGCCAAGACGCGGATCCATAGACGCAGGGCTAAACCCAGCCAAGATCCCGTTATGGAGAGAGAAACAATAGATGCAGCCTACACGCCACTGTTCTTTTTCTATACACAGTTAAATTGTGGAGTCGGTGTTGATGGCACGTCGTCAATTAATTCACAACCGCTCCTGAATCTTTAATCCTCTCGGTGGAGCAACAACAATTGCTGAGATTTTTCCCTCGCTTCTCGCAATGACCCAAACCTCGTTTATTTCCCCCCAAACGAGAGCAGCTCCTCTCGTAAAGGTTCCCCTTACACGTAAACCAGCAGCAGCTGGAAATAACCCAATTAAAATCGGCAAATGGGAAAACACCAAGCCCTCGTATTAACCGCTGTCAAGTCAGTTCAGAACATCTCAAAAAAAAAAAAAAAATCACCGGAGATTCCTGATTGACCACATGACTGAGGCTCAATTAAAGGCAAGACAAACAAATCAACGTTGCTCGGGTGTGTTACATTGTGCCTAACATGCACTGTAAAGTAACCCATCCAGTCTGGAGCCTCCATCCACCAGACCTGCCAGGCTTTGGACCCAGAGTGTGGGGAAATACATTCATATGAAGTAAGTACGCACAAACAGGGGCTGTCCAACAGCAACCATGG
The DNA here is from genome assembly GCA_029853015.1 of Chelidonichthys spinosus. NCBI lineage: Eukaryota > Metazoa > Chordata > Actinopteri > Perciformes > Triglidae > Chelidonichthys > Chelidonichthys spinosus. The sequence goes on from CM056837.1 coordinate 12,212,998, forward strand.
CTAAAATGATCATGTTTATCCCCCAAAAGAGGTAAAAGCCCTGGTGTAGTCCTGCTGTCCGAGCACCAAACACAGAGCCACACTGTGCGCCAGCATTTAGCTGTATAAAAGGTGAAAATATGTAAATACATAAACATGTCAAACACACAATCAGCATTTATGAAATAAGCTGAAAATACCGACTGTTTGGGAGACACAACCAGCCCTTTGTACCCTGGCCGACGCGTAGCTCATGTTTCTTTAATTATTATTATTAATTCTCAATAACCCAGCCTTCCTTCTTAATTATGAAAACCACACACTGAGACATACAGAGCCAGAGAGCATATGTAAACGATGATCACGGCGTTTACCAAGCAGTATAGCCGTGACACATTCAGGCACAGCATCGGTTCGCCTCATTGTCACGTCTGTGGGAGCGATCCAAGTTAAGTTAATAACTCCACCATTCAGCCACACACAGACAAAAGCAACACAGCACCCTGTCTGCAACACGCCAAACACCCCGACTCTATAATATAACGACGCTGCGTGGACGTACGGGGACGGAGGGACCGTTCGGGGCACTTGCTGCCGGTCACATTCAGCCAACCGGGTCTAGTTCGCTGGAGATCTCCCACTTTACATAAATCCAAACGACGCAACGCGAGCCCCGACCGCGACCAGCTCATACGGACACGTCCCTCGGTAGTGGATCATGCTACACCGGGTGCGCGGTGGTCTTAATTCGCCTTCGTGCTCGAGCGGCGAACGTTTTTTGCACACACACACACACACACACACGCGAGAGAAAAAAAAAGTGGTGCGCAGACACACTCGCGGAGCTCCACGTCGGTGATCGCTGCAGCCGCCGCTGAAAGCTCCGCATCCACCGCTGGATCGGTCCGTAGAAACGCACAAACGCGCCGCCGCGAACCTCCCCTGCTGCCCCCGCTAGTCAGACACGATATCGAGGGAGACGTACCTGGAGGCTTGGCCGGGAAATCGCTGGGTCTCGAGGCGAATAGACAATGAAAGTTGGGAGGCGATCAGCAGAAAATGAATAGGAGCCGAGCCGCCATCTTGAAGCAGGCTGCAGACGCTGTCAGTGGCGGAGGGCGCACGGCGGACCGGAGCGCATATTCAGACGTGCGGAATCAAACTCCTCTTTTTTCCCTCGCCGCACGCGCGCCGTGAGCGTGTCCGATCCGCGGCTTCGAGAGAGCCCGGTAGTCCGGGTTCGGCTCGGCGGGGCTCGCACTTCGGCGCCGCTAACTTTGCCTCCAAAATATCCGCTTCACCCCCAGTAAAAACGCAGCAGTGTGTGTGTGCTCTGTGGAAACTGACACCGTCCCCAAAATGGCTTGTAGTTCGACCGCCCCGCTTTGGTCACGTGCTCTCCCGCTTAAGGGTGCCCAGGAATTACTGTCGGTGTACGCTGTTTTCTCCGGGTCTACTACGCATGATGTAGCCGAAAATAACACACTAAACACACGTATGTACACGCTAATAGGCTTTTAACCCCCAACACGCGCATTTTACTCAACAGTGTGCTCTACTTGAACCGAAAGGGCAGCTGCTCGAAGCCGCAGAACAATTCCAGCCTGCTGTATGGTCTTTCTAATGCAGCTTATGACGCATGATTTGAAATATCCCATAATGCACATGCATACAGTTTGATACTCTTTTTACCTCGAAAAAGGCGCAATCCGTGCACTTCACGTGTACCACGCCGTCGCTCAGATGGCGCGTTTAAGGGGCGACTGGAAAGTAGGTTAGTGATGGTGTGTGCCCTCGGTCCGTCTGATGTTAAAAATAACACGCACCCACACGCGCTCGTGTTCGTTTTGACCGTCGAAATGTCTCTCGAGCCACTCGCTGCAGCGCGCGACCCTACCTTATTAGTATCTGCTCGTCGTTGCTTGAAAACACGTCCGCGTGACAAATAGCTCTGGTGTCAAACCTTTGTCACAGACGGTCCTGACATCTGCAAAAAAAAAAAAGAAAGAGAAAAAAAAAAGAAAAACGCGCCGCAACTTCCACTTGATGAATTGGAGCCTTTCTCCTTCAGCCAGCCGCAGAAAACGAAGGCATCTCGGATGTTTATGGAATCTGAGCCGCTGTGGTGCCTCAGCTGAGGAGCTTTGAACCTTCAGCCGGGTGGTGGATGCAGAAAAGCTTGAGAAAGTCTAGAAAATTGGGGGCGGGGGGGGGGGGGGGGGGGGCAACATTGTCACAGAGCAATGTTGCTAATAAAAAAAAACGTAAGTTTTGTGTTAGTGGTCTTTTCTAAATAGGCTAAATCCCAACAAAACCCTCTGCTGCATGAGACTCCTGGTCAGGGTTGACTAAACACATACTTCATTGGATCCATATTCAAATGAAATGTTTCTCTCACACAAAACATATGGCAATGACTGTTTCAACCAAGTGTATTTTATTTATTTATTTTTAAACAAACGATCATTTCTGAAGACAATGTGGATCAGTGTGAGCACATGGAGCCCTAGAATTATTCAAAACACAAGGGGTTCTTTTTTTTCCGTTTTTAATTGAAACGTTGGAATGATAATTGTCTCACACGCATGCTCGTCACGTCAATCCGAGGTACAAAAGAGGCAGCGCCGCAGCAAACGGCAGACGTTCAGAGCTTTGTGCTGGCGAAGAAACTGGACACCGGCTTCACATCTGACTGGCTTTCTCCACACTCTTAGCAGCGTCTTTGAGCTTTCCCACCAAATCCTGGAAAAAAATAAAAAATAACCATAACCATGATTAGTAGGAGATGGAGTTAAATCAAAATAAAATAATTATTTAAAAAAAATATATTTAATTATAGGCTATTAAATCCAACTTAATTAGTATGCGTTCAGGATTTTTGGTTCATTCTGCCTTGATACTGAATTACTTTATGTCCGAATTTAATTCCCCAAAAATATTTTTGGATCGTGTATCTGACTGCAGCCCACGTGATTTAAATATTCTAAATGTCAGCCTTCCCATCAAACAAAGTATGAAACAGCTGAGGTCATGCTGGAACTCTATAGTCTGCATCTATAAAGGCTTCAGCGATTATGTAAAATTTCTTTTCATCATGAATATCATCTGCCGGGTTCCTGAGCATTTATACTACATTTAACGTTGGACTGCAGCAATGAAAATCCATTTCATGTCCAGAAAAGGCGCTTTCATTTAGCATTACGTCCAACGCGCACATATAATGAAACAATTTAACACATATTTTCTTAGGAAATTGCCGTGTTTGAAGTGGAGACAGTGCCCCGCAGCTGTCAGCTCAATGAGAAGACTTCTTTCATTTCTTTATTTGGTTCTTTCACAGGGAGGCTCAATGCGGTGCGTAAAAGTCGCAAAAAACTAACTCTGTAATAATAATGGTAGACGTAGAGCACGTAGATTACAGAGCAGCACATGACCACCGTCCTTCCTCTACCTGTAGCTGCTCCACTGTGCAGGTGAAGCTGAGATCTTCCGACGATTCTTCTTTCTAACAAAAGGAACAAACGCAGTCGCCGTTTTACGCACAGAAACGTGCCAAACAAACCCAAGAAGATTTATAGCCACTTGACGGCATGACAAACGTGCATTCGGGTCTTACCTCGGTGTTCAATGAAATCAAGTAGAAAGGCTCGTTGACCTTGTCGACCTGGCCGTTCTGTCGGGGAAACAACAAGTTTGCTCAAGTTTGCAACCAAAAGGTAAAAAAATATATATATTCCAAAAGTTTTTATGTACCTTCACGTGATATTGTAGACGCCATGACGCGTCCTTAATCTGAGGTGGACACCTTCCTATACTAGAGACGGACAGAAAACACTTTATTGCAACTGTAAACTCGACTAATTGGGAGATTATACAAATATTCCGCATCAAAGCCGTGTTGAAAAGGCAGACATTTGTTGTGAAAATGTATCTGAGAATTTTAGTTCGAGGTTAACCACATGCCCCGCAGTTCTGTGTGTCATGTGATATTAAAATACTTTGTATATGAATTGACATTAACAGCTGTTTCAGATCAGTTTGCAGACAACGTGGTTTTCACAACGAGCTTTTTGTTTATGGCGCATAAAATAGGTAATCCCACTCTCTGTTCCTGACAACAGCTTGCTTCCCCTTTCCTAAATTTCGGTAAATCCAGTTCCATCTCATGTCATTAATCATCATTAGTGATGTAGAGTTTAATTTAAAAAAAATAGGGGGAAAAAACGTTTCCTTTCAGTTCTGATAATCAATGCTTCAATGTTTTACTTCCTTTAAAGAACACCATCTCCCCAGTTTGATGTTGGAGATGTTTGATCAGCTTGTATGAAACAACTCAGTGCACAGATCTCTTCACTCACAGCTCTAAACATCACTCACCTTGCTAACAGACGCTCCAGCTCTTTTTTATGTTTCTGTAAAACAAAACACGGATCAATGAGTTAGGGGCAATACAGCCTGCATGAAGAAAAAACACACTTTTGTGCTTGAGCTGTCACCTGGTGTGTGCTATAGAATATTTCTATTCTCTCTGCACTGAATGTGAGTTCTTCGAGGCAGGAGCTGCAAGAACAACACACTTTCATTAGATTTTTGCATCTTTTTACATTTATTTTTTTACAGTAACAAATCCATCAATGCTACTTTAGTCCCATTAATGATGTCTCCATTGTCAAAGTAACATTTACACACAGGTTTGTAAATGATAGTTCAAATGCAGTTTTTGCATACGGAGACATGCCTAAAATCTGGGTTAAGAACAAAGAAATACCATCATAGGAGGTCTAAATGGTTCTTTCGCTGCATATTGGTGCTTGTTTGATTATGACACACAAAACAACACTCGATGGTTCAGTTTCTAGAAACACCAAACACCTTCCCTTCAGAATAAAGGCTTAAACTGTCAGAAGCTGCATTTTAATAATAAGCCTCAGCTGCTCCACTCAGCCCAATATCTCACATGCAACTGCAGTACTTATACTTATTATTTTAATGGCTGCTACACAAATGCACCTGATAAAAATAGGTTCACACAACTTGATGAAGCCGTTTCCCAAAACTAACAACAACATTGCTGCTGGTTCACAAGCAGGCCAGTTATCTGGGTCACAACAGCTAACCAACTCATTTGATTTGCAATATTTCAAATGCACACTCTTTTTCCATTTTACATGAAATATTTTTATTAAATTTGATGTATTGCTGCAAGCTTCATGTTCCCCTGGTAGATCAATCAACAGGTCATATGGTTAGAAACAATACAGAGCAATGCATTTCCTATCACACTGGGATATGACTACAATCTTCACAGCCACGTCCTGACAGCTAATGTTCCTGTGTTTAGGGGGTTCAAGGCTCCATAGAGGATCAACTCTTCCCCCTGAGGTCGCCTACCTTATGCTCGACTTGTCTGCGTTCTGTTTGACCGCCTCCAGTATGAAGGTGGTCGCTGCAGCGTGAGTCTGCTTGAGCAGGATCGGGTCGACCCGCTTCAGCTCGGGCTGATCTGGAAGCACAAACACACGGTGTTGAGGACGCAGGCAGCCTCGCAGCCCTCCTACTCGCCGTGGACGCGACGGACGCCTGTGATTGGTGGAGGCGATGGAGGCTAGTTCGCGATCCATACTCGTGGTCTCCGGATCGACGCGTGGAATGGAAATCAATGAGGATCTGCATGTGAATGGTCCTCTCAGCTGCGTCAGCTCCTTTGTGTGTGTTCGGCTGGTGGACGTTTCACTTTGCAGTTATAAAAAGAGTCGGAATGCTGCGCAAGTTTGGGCATCACGTGACTAGTAGTAGTGCAGAGGCAGCCCGGTCTTGTTTACATCGCGTATATTTAGCCTTGAGCTCAAAGCAGCAACGCGCCGCTGCCTTCAAAGATCTGCGTGTGATAAAGCGAACAATCGGACGCGTCTCCGCTGTCGGTTCGGACTGATGGGGATCGCTGTGGTCTAACACAGTCCTCCTAATGTGCCGAGCAGACTTTGTGCCGGTTTAAATGACAAAAGGCATCCCGAGAGGACGAGCGGCAGCGGGACTGCTGCATGTAAAACAGGCAGCAGACGGAGCGAAGACGCTGCAGCCCGGCTGACGGGCGGCTGTCTGCTCGATCAGCCGCCTCATTAAAGAGCTTAATATAAACACGGGGGATCCGGTTTACAGAGACTCGAGGCGCCGAGGAAACCCGCATAACGCCGAGGAGGCGGCTGCCCCGCACATCCACACGGGGAGAAACCGGAAGGAGCGGCGCAGACAATAAGCGGGGAGAGGCAGCTCACCGAGGACTCCGGGGTCGGCTCGAGAGGAGAGCAGGCTCCGGTAAGACACGTCCACCAGCACCTGGTAGCTGCCCTGCTCGAAGGCGGACGGGTCGGCTAGAGACTGCAGTCCTCTCTGCACTGACTCAGACAACTCCATTTTGCAAAACGGTGACCCGCGACACCAGACCACGTGACGCATCAGCTGATGCAGCGCGTCGAGCGGCGGAGGCTGAGCCGAGGAGAGCTGGGGCTGGCGAACGTGGAGGAATCAGGGGGCTCAACAAGGAGGTGTTCAGGGAGCGTTGCTATGTTGCGTTTGTCAGGTTGCAATCCTCACCACGTCCTCTGGATTTTGAGGGCAATGTTAATATGAAATCATTGGTCGATCTCTCTGCCGTTAAATATGTACGCATATTTAAGTAGAGTACCCTGAAACAAAAATATTCAATCATAGATGCAGAGATCTAATAAACATGGAATTGTTGTGTTTTAATGTCGTCACGTGATCTCCCCATGCAAGTATCTCTCTGGTTCATTTATAGCCTATTAACAGTCATAATAGTTGCTTGACATTGCATTGTCAATACACTTAGCCCACACACTGTAAGGGCAACTGTCATTACTGAAGAGCTGCAACCAAATATCTGCGGTTTCTCCTGTTAAATCACACCTGAGACGGAGAAAGTGATGAGAGATGGGTTATTAATGGGAACAGTTAAATGTATAAACTCAGTTTGTATTGTTTTATTTCAATAACACTGTCTAAAAAGTCTTAATCGCCATTATTATTTATATATTTAGCACAAAAGGGATTGGTTTCTCTTAAAACCAAGGTGAAAATTGGAGATTGAGATGTGGATTGTGTGAATAGATGCATTATTTAAATTTTTTGTATTTATTTATTTATTTATTTTTACAATAAATGTACTTCTAAGTGAAGGCAGCGCACGCACTTTTAATCTCCGCCGTTCCTTCACCTGTTACTCTAACTCGGTGATCATGGAGAGATATTCTCTGCTTGAATGGACCGCTGTTGTGGTTCGTGTGGGGAACTTCCACGCCAGAGTCCCGAGGCAGAGTGTTAGTGAGCAGAGTAGCTCACTTATAAATTTCCATTATGTCAGGCGAAAACATGCGTAATCGGTGCGTGATGCCGACACATTCTCGAGCCGTCTGGCGTCGAAACCCTGTGACAACGAACCCACAGCAAGGGAAACACCCTTTTGTATTCAAAAACACAACTGCATTATTTACTGTATGGGCTTGTTCTGCATGCTTGCTCTTCACTGCGCTGCTGTCAGAAAACATCAATCTTTATAGGTCACGTTATCATGTGTCATATCATGTGGATACGCCGTTCCTGTCTGCTCTGAGGCAAACGGTTCTTTCTATTTTAGTCTCCAGACGTGTTAACGTCCCGGAGCTGCTGCTGCTGCTGCTGCTGCTGCTGCTGCGGGACACGTTTACCAGCAACAGCAGCTGACGGGACACATATTGTTTCATAATGTTGCCCGTAGCAGCTGCGCGCACGGCTTTCATCAATCACAACACTCCTGTATAGGCTGCATCATTTGATTTCCCCTTGGTACGTGAGATAGACGTCGGCGTGTCGTCACACACGCCGCAGCTATCGGAGTGACCTCTGTGACTCCGCGCTCTGTCCAAAGTCCATTTCGGCTCAAGGTCGGGTTGTGAAACAGATCCCCCCCTCCCCTCTCATCCCGCTGTCACAACGACGTCTCCTTCTCTCACATCATGTTACATCATCAGATTTGTTTTTCCTGCGCGATCCCGCGTCATAAACCTGACGTCAAAATGATGATTTGGAACAGACTCGCCTCCCGATTAGTTTTTGTGCTGCCTAATATATTTACATATAGGGGAGACATTCCCGTTCAAAATGTGTGACTAGTTACGTTTGTCTGCTATTAAATGGTGCAGCTGTTGTCTCTGCAACACAAACGGAAAATACATGATTTAGTCTGAAATAGGAGGGAAATGTTACAATTCACCACAGGGTTAGTTGTATCATACCCTGAAATGATATACCTGGGGTGAAATGTAACATTATGAAAAATAATTATTGCAAAAACTTGGTATTGAAAACTTTTTTCAACCTTCTTGCCTACATGTGGAAGTTCCTTTGCTCCCTTAATTTCTTCCTTCCCTTTCAGAGTCTGTACATAGTAACCTGCATGGCATATGCCATAATATTTTGCCACAGATGTGATGGACTTTTCCTGTGCTTTTGCATCATTTCATGTTGTCTCCAAAATGGTTTTGTCTTTCTCTTCCAAGACATACTGAATTTCAACAGCTAAAACACTAACACTATTGAGATATCTAAGCACACTAAACATGAATGCAGTTTCATGATTTAAACTACAAACCAGATGCTATCACAAAAATAAATGAGGTTTAACAAAAACTTTCTTACCTGAAAGTAGAGTGAGAAGATGATTGTATCTTGTTCCTGTTTGGAGATATTGGAAGTGTTACAACTGAGCCGTGTTAACCACCCCGCTCTCCCTTACGTCCTTCAAAATAAAAGATGTCGTCTCGCTCAGTAACGTAACCCTCAAATCGAATAACCGACGTTGCAAATGAACCTTCTCCACACGCAGCCACCCCCGTGCTGTTCCTGTAACGCAGCCCGTATTTTCACCCTCAGGCTCATATGTTTACGTATGACTGTACAGCTGACCACAAGTGGTTTCCTCTCCATTAATAGGTCGCTTCTGTGAATATTTAAAGATGAAAGCGCACCAGTTCATCGGAAACACATTTTTTATTGTTCTCTTCTGTTGTCAGAATGAAAACCAGGCTTGCTGATCCTGCATCGTCTCTGTCACTGGATGTCGGTGGAGCACATTCACCCTGCAGTTATATTACACATCTCTCTGTTATTGAGAGATTTGGCCAAATACCAGCCCTAGTCTGTTCACCAGTGACCTCTTGAAGTAAATATGAAAACTATCAGAGATTCACGTGAGTCTAGAATCTCTAATTCCTTACCTTTAACTTTTGAACGTTAATGCATTTGCAGAAGCTAACAGTATTTAAAGTTGAATAAGTCAATTATTTTTTCATCCCAACAATGATGGACAGCCCTCTAGTCTACAAATGGGTGTTTGAATAAAGTTTGCTGCAAAAAAAAAAAAAATAAAATAAGGAACGCTGACCTGCATTGATATACTATTTAATTTTATTTTTCCATTTGCTGTTTTGTTTTTAATCTGTCGAATAATCACTTGGTGTATTATTTCCCGCCACTGACTGCCTTCGCACCCCGACGTTGACACCCTGGACACATCCCCTTTAAGGAGACTCCGCGGTAACATGACCTTGGAAATGTGTGCATTGTCAACAGCAAGGGAGCACATTTTACAAAGCAGTTAGTAAGGCAGTAACAGTGGCCCTGCTCCTCCTCCTCACTGGTGGAAACGGATTTGTTAGGACTGATAATAGACATGCTCCATTCATCGCCAAAACCCTAGACGACTTAAACAGACGGTCACATTTATAGCGTTTCCAGTGTTTGGCATGTTTTTATTTTTCCAATAATAATAATAACAACAAATACAACTAAACAAAACAAAAAAAGTTCATATAGCCAAGTCCTGGTTCACTTTGGTCTGGCCAGGTGGATTATTTTTCTTTCTTCAAAGTTGTAAGTAAAAGTTTTGCAGTCATTTCCACGCGTGGAACATGAAGGGTCCGTCTAGGGCGAGGTGACTGCATTGTTGTTGAGAAAGAGGCTTAGCCTAATTCTATTCTGACGATGAGTCACTACAGAGAGCGATGTTGTCTCATTAAAAATATCACTACACTAAAACTGCAAAATGGGTTTGGTGACATCAACATTTCTAGGGGAAAAAAAGCATTTCATACAATCCAATAAGTCTCGTGATCACGTGATTAAGGCCGTGGTGACGTTGAACCGTTCCCTCGTCCTTTAGCTGTTCAACACAACAGCTCTTTAGCCCATCTGGCTGCTATTATCTACAGTGTGTAACGATGACAGAAACAGGGTTAGTGGGTGACTTCATTCATTGTCCAATAGGCTGCACTTTTGTGATGGAAATTATGAATCACTTAATTTGCCTGCCTGATCCAAGACCTTCACGTCCAAAGAAAGCATGCACTTCTCCTTCCTTCTACCTTAAGAGGGAAACGAGCGCACGCAGTGTTTATTCTAAGACTTTCTCCTACAAACTGGAATAACCTATTTAGTAATGATTACCTGCCTTTAGCCATAATCTACTGAGCAGATGTTGATGGAGAAAAAATAAATAAAACATGTATAGACTGCACTTTTTAAAGATGCATTCCATTTTTTTCTCAACTAACGCGTTGAAACCAGAAAATAATTTGTCTGCATATTTACAGCCGGATGCAGCTCTCCAGTCAGTGGATCAAAAGGCATTTTTTTTTTTTTGGAGGCAGTCGATCACAATCCAAAAAGTAACGTGGAGATTTAGTTTTAGACACACAGTATAGCCTGCTGCTTGGACCTTTTGTGTTTTGCATAAAAACACGAGAATATTAGGCTATGCAACGTGGCAAAATAGATTTACCAGCCTATACATTGCCATGCCATGTTACATTCTATTATTTATAAGCTCCAAACGCCCAGATTGTGCTTTAATTAAATCTGAATTAAGCACGCAGTAGAATGACACCACTACTCCCCAGCCACCAGCTCTGGGGTCAGGACCTCCATGTAACAATGAGGGCCCCAAGAATAAAAATGACTAAATCCACACTGATTCATATCTGCTTATCATTTAAAAACGTTAAACTAAGCCCAAACAGTAACCTTGGAGGAGGAGAGAACAATTTCTGTTGCACTTTTTCCAAAACATTAACCTATTTTCAGCCGTTTTAGCACGTTTTAACAGCTCAGTTTCATTTACCCAAATAGATCAGAAAACCCTGGAACCAATCTACGCTTCTCAGATCTGGTTCAGCGGTTTATTTGTTAAACAAACAAACAGCACACGCAGCTGGGCTCACATTTGTATAAGGCTATTTAAAGGTAATTTTTAAGGCAGCTGGTAGGAGGTGAAAATTGCTTGCAGAGAAAAAAAAAACACAGCTCCTAAAGCGTTGCCTGCGCGCATATGTGGACGTGACGGAGAAGGAGAGATTTTCTTCTCTTTTTTTTTTTTTTTTGTGCTGAGTGATTCTGCCCCCTGTTGGAAAAAAAAATCCTCCCGGTCCCCTCCTCCCCTTCCCTCCCATTGAATGCACCGCCTGCTATAACGTTTAAATGATTTATTATCTTTAGCTAACACACCGAATGTCATATTTCCTGATATTATCTGATATGTATATTTTTTAATTAGGCTACTTCTTTTGTGACGCAACCAAATCACAAATTATGGGTTGAAGCACAAGAAATGAATAAGTAAGACACATATAAACCCGTGTGTATGAGCAGATTGGCGCGTATGAATCTACTCCAAGAATATGATTGATTAATCCCACTTAAAGGCGCAGAGGATGAGGATGCCCTGCAGAAATAAAGCAGGGCCCTATAGAATCTGTAATTAACGTCTCGCTGTTAAGTACCTCATTAACTCGGTTATATATAGCGCTAATTAAATTATTGTCCTGCAGAGCCTATATTCCCCTCTTTATTGAATCATTTTGATGTGTAATCCGTCAGATATGGTGGTGAAATGGAGTAAGAAAGAAGCGCGGTTAGGATACGACCCTCTGATGATAATATGATCATCCCCCCCCCAGAGGTCAGCATGGGGTCAGTGTCTTGCTCAAGGACACTCAAGCAGGGCGCAAACATGGCGGGAGAGCGGCCTAGTGTGCGAATATTGCTTGTGAAATGTCGTGAAGTTCTAAATGCGCCGACGGGTTTTTTTTTTTTTTTTAATAGCCCACTGATGGAAATTCATGGAGGGGCTAACAAAGAGCACGCGCGCACGGTCACGCGCGTTTCCGCAGCCGCTGGGTGGCAGTGGTGTGTTTTCTCTCTCTCTCTCTCTCTCTCTCTCTCTCTCTCTCTCTCTCTCTCTCCTGGAGCTCAGAGAAACATCGGAGGGGAACAAAGAAAGGAGGGAGAGAGAAGGGGGAGGCTGCGTGTGTTGTGTGTGTGTGTGTGTGTAAGAGAGAGGGTATGCGAGGAAGAGGGGGGGGTCTCCCTTGTGACAGCACATATATGGAAATTTGAATGGTTCACATTCATTTGTAGCGCGCATGCCCGCTCTAATTCACCACCACCACCACCACCACCATCACCACCACCACCATCACCACCATCACCATCACCATCACCACCGCCCATTAGGACTGGGAGCCCCGGCAGCGTCACCGGGTGATCCTTGGTGATTCTGAGATGTATAGAAGAGCACATCCATATAAGCTTGGATACTCCTCCAGAGCTGTGTGTGTGTGTGTGTGTGTGTGTCTGTGTGTGTGTATGTGTGTGTGACAATAAAAGCTTTTTGGGGGGCTCTACGTGATTGTAATGACCGTCCTAAGCCTGTCCATCACAGTTACAATATGGCAGGCCAATGTTTGGAGGAGGGATATTAAATGCAAATATCACCTGACGTAAAATTCAATAACAGGGCTCATAGACTTTAACTTGCTGTTTCACCTTTTCATATCGCTGCAAACTCATTTCATAAATTATAAATAATATTTCCTAAAATACATTTAAAAATATATACAACCTATGATTCTAATATAACAATGGGCTATTACATAATAAAGGATAAAAAACATGTAACTTATTAGTCTCATGAATAATAATTTAGTGCCACAGATAAGTGCAACATATAAATTACATATAATGATGAACTACTATTTTTTATTATAATAATTAGTAGGCTATATTATAAACATGTTGAAAGAAATTGCTACACTATTCGGTCGCTTTTAAGGTGATTTAAAATAAATAAATAAAAGATGTATAAATCATTGTGTTCGCAACCTTTAGGCCTAATTTATTGGCTATAATACAGCACTGTGGCTATCATCATATATTTAAAAAATATATTTTTAAATTACTAATAATTTATATAATTTTTTATAGGTAAATGGCCGGTGTTTCGCTGAGCTCGCAGTAGCCGCTGTTCCTCCTCTCGGCTGCCGGTGAAAAGCAGCTTCCTGCCGGCTGCTGCTGCTTCTGCAGCCGCTGTAAGGAGCTCGATTTCCGCCCACTTCCTGCTCGGCTCCCCGGCAAGCTTCGAGCGCGACAGTCGAGTACGATAAAGCGAGAGAGTAATTTAGCGACTATGCGGCTGTAGGAAAACCTATTTACTGTTTTTAAAAAGAGAAGAAAATACGAGTGTTGTTTTCCAGCCGGCGGACCCGCCATGTTTAGCCCGCCTCTGCCTGAGGACGGCAGCCGGGTCGGGGCTTTTAAAGTTGAACACAGTTGGTGCTCCACTTCCAGCCGGCGTTTTTTATTTTTAGTTGAGTTTTTCTTTACCATACCCACGTTATCCAAATGTTCATACCGGAAACAAATATTACATCTGTTTTGCAACATTGTAAAAAAAAAACAACAACAACTTTGAAGTGGATCAGTGGCCGTAGCTGCTGGTTTTGTGGTGCATTGTGACGAGTCCGTTGTTGTTGTTTATTCAGAACTGAGCCTGTAGGAGGCTCCCAGTCAGTCCACACGTTAAAGACTCAGATCAGATGCAGAGGTCTGGATCAAAGTGAGTTAAGTGAGTAATTGAACTTTGTGGTTAGGAAGGTTACAGTCTGGGTTGACACGTTGCCAGACCCCCTCCCCCCCTCTCTGTGTGTCATGGTGAAGTGTGCAGGCAGAGGAGATTTTTTAGTGATTGTTGGAACTGCAGTATTTCACATCATATCACTGACCCAGCAATAACAATCATGGACACCTCCTTTCACCTGCCATGTCCAACCTCCACAAGGTCATGGTTGGCCGTCTTCGTTGGGTCCAGGCTTTGAAGCCTGAAGTGAAACTGGTGCAGCAGCGAATAGAATTGTTTTCTATGAGCACATTTGGGGGAAAAGCAGACATTTAAATCCAAGGCCAGTTTAATAGCTGCAGCGTGAAGTCTAAAGGAGAGTGGAGCATAAAAGGATCGTTGAGATTATGGGCACGAGATGTTGTTGTGCGAAGAATCTCTAAAGAATGTTTTGTGATGATTTGAAATGGCACTAAGAAAAGCTGTTTTTCCTCTTCTTCTTTTTTTTTGGCATGATGTGAAAACTCACTATAGCCTGTTTATATTTCTGAAGGCTATTTGCACATTCAAGCTGCAAATAAAAATGTCCTTCAGGCATGCAAAGAAACTGAGCTGTAAATATTTGATGAAATCAAGAAAATTTGTGATCAGAAAGAAAAAAAAACCCTGGAAGGAAACCAACATTTTGGTTTTCCTGTAGAACTAATACTTTTGTACACGGTTTCAGGCAGCAGACCAGACAACAGGATGTACAACATTTTGCTGTATCCGCTACATGCCTGTTCTCACTTAGTGTTTATGCAGCAGCCACTTGTGGACTATTCTGCTGCTGATAAGGTGTTAGAGAAATCATCATGGAAGTCCTGTTAAAACAAGACGAAATATCCGGCACACAGTAAATAAATAAAAAATGAAGAACATAGCTAAATGATTAATTGTGCTCCATTAATAAATAAAAGAAAAACAGGCAGACGGACAGAGGGGCAGGCAGTCCAGCCCAAATTAAAACACTTTACAATCAGGCAGGATGAAGGACGGCCCTGAGGCGTCTCAGTTTCCTTCTACGTGGGGTCTTAACTGAGGATCAACTTTCATGCAAGCACTCCCAAGAAGGATGTTTCTTTGTTCTATCAAGACCAGTCTACACAGCATCTCTCTCCCTCTCTCTCTCTCTCTCTCTCTCTCTCTCTCTGTGTTTGACAAAGGAAAGAGATGAGGAAATGTAATTATGAAAGAGACATTACTTCAGAAAAGCCCAGAGAAGACCATTTTCACACCGTTACCTCTCACACTGTGCAAAAAGTTGTTCATAAACACCCTTAATACAGTCATTGATTTATTAAAGTGACAGTGTACTACTACTCCTGATGATAATTATAATAATACTAATAGTTACTGTTCTGTTTGTCCACTTTACCTCGAGTGCGGAGTCAACTGATGACGCCGACGGCGAGTGTAAACGCACATTAATTGTTTGCTGATGCAAAGTGCAGCTGATGTGTGCAGAAATGCGCTCCGGGTTTGTGTGGAATGAATGCAATGTGGGACACAAAAGGAGCACAGCAGAAAGAAAAGTGGCAATCTCCACCTGACTCAGAGCCCATTATAGGGTGAGAGAGGGGTGTGTGTGTGTGTGTGTGAGAGAGAGAGAGAGAGAGAGAGTGGGAGAGGGAAAGACACCCAAAGGTGTATAAAGCACCACTGTCATGATCAGCGGCCATTACCAGCAGCCTGAACTGGGTGCCAATCAGACTGAATTATTCGGCGGTGAATCGACTAGCAGGCAGTTGACCATCACGCAGAGACAAATACTAACTCCGCTCAGTCTGATTTCATTTCCTACCCTTTCTGTCACTCCTTTCATTGATTGGCTCCTGTGCTCTCAACGAGAACCCCTCTTTTATCAATCCCACCCTCCTTTATTTCTGTTGCCTTCTCTCCTTGCTGTTCTTCCTTTGTCCACGGCCCCGGCTCGTCCTGTTTTTGTGTGCTTGCGGCTGAGCACCGATGAAATCCAGGGTCCCTGTGGCAACAGGCGTTCTCAGTGCATGCATGTACGTGTAGGGCCGTGCGTGTTTGTGTGTGTGTGTGTGTGTGTGTGTGTGTGTGTCGTTTTTTTTGGGGCAGGGCAGTGCAAGCAGCAGTCTGATCCATACTAATGTTCATTGATAGGAAAATCAATGGTGCATTGATCCAAGACTTGGCTATGAGAGAGGGGGGTGGGATGCGAGTGTGAAGGCTGGTGGAAGAGCAACAGAAAGATGGAGAGATGGAGAAAGAACAGTAGGGGAAGGAAAGGATTAGGTAGATGAGGAAGAGGAAACGGGGCGGGGAAACGACCACTGCAGGCCTCTTCAGACGACAAAGATGAGGCAGAGCCCCGTTGGCTGCTGTTGGGGGGTGGGTAACTATATGTGTGAACAACCTGTCGTGGCCAAACTATTCCCTTTCTCTCTGTGTCTCATGGAACTGCTCTTGAGAGTGGATGAACAAGCCTCAAATGGAACCTGAGATGCAAAAAAAAAAAAGAGAGGAGAGGAGAAGGGGAGGGAGAAAATCAATTTTCCCAGACAGAGGCAGGCTGGTCTAATGGAGGTCTAAAAGAAGAGGAGGAGGAGAGGACATATTTTCCTCTGATTACCTCCTGTAGCCTCCCTGGCAAACGTTGAAAGCTATGATCGCCGCTGTGGCCTCGTTCATCCGACCTCTCCGCAGAAGGTATGGAGTCTTGTCTTTCACTCGGCAGCAATCAGGCTTTGACGTGGACAAGAAAGTGCAGCTGAAGAAAATTCCCAACATGCAAAAATCACTGCAAGGAAATCAAAAACAGTTACCTTAGTTTTGACTTAAGAGAATAATGTCTCCACGAGCAGAAATGCTCATTTTTCTCTTTACTCCCTTTTGAAGCCGCATCGAAGTGTATTTCTTTTTCAATAAACTGCTCTCTGCGGAAGTTATGTAACCGGCTGCTACATCTCTGAGAGAGAAAATTAGCTGGATTAAATGGATATAGCTTTCCATTTGGCTAAGAGGAATCATTTATAAAGTATAAAGGAAGGAAATTTGTCATTTGTGTCTTTGCCAATGGAATAGAGGTATTTAGAGTGCCCCCTTTGCTTATGATTCACTGTTCAGATGGCCTGTCTGATGTCATACGACCAGGTCACCATTCAATTTCCTGCAACAAGCTTGATTATTATAAATGGGTGAGTGAAGTGGACATTCTATGCAGAAGATGGAGGCAGTGATTTGCTCCGGTTCTAACTGAGTGAATTTTGGATCTTGTTTATGGCTTCCCTCATGAAGTAAAATGCATGTGCCACGGTAGAAAATATACGTGAGAATGATCCAA
Source organism: Chelidonichthys spinosus (assembly GCA_029853015.1). Lineage (NCBI taxonomy): Eukaryota > Metazoa > Chordata > Actinopteri > Perciformes > Triglidae > Chelidonichthys > Chelidonichthys spinosus. The sequence continues at coordinate 12,230,274 of CM056837.1, forward strand.
CTGTTGTACGACAGAGTGAGCAATATATATATATATATATATATATATATATATATATATATATATATATATATATATACACACACACCCCGGTTAGTGAATTGCAACTTCAAATTAACGATTTGTGAGGTAAACCTGCCGTCTCTCCAGCTTAAATGTTGCTACAAGCCGTCTGAAGTTGGAGTCTAAAGGCTGTGACCTGCAGTGGAACCAGAAAAGAGAAGGAAAAAAAAGAGCCAAAACAGGGACAGATGTGGCTCCAAAACCGCAAAACCCCTCCAACAGCCACTGTACGTCTGCTTCTGTCGGCTCAGTGATGTGCTCATTAAACTTGTGAATGTTCAACCAGCTATTAAACAACGTCTCAATGAACTTTTCCCTTTCTTTGGAACTCATACTGTACAAATACCCCGTTCCTTTCCCAGGGGAAGGAGGCTAGTGAAAACGCTCACCAGGGTTTGAAAAGCTATTAACTACGGCTGAAGGAGAGCTTGTAACACAGTGTCTGTCTGTCTGTCTGTCACTGTTTTCTGTCACTCCCTCCCTGTCTCGTTGGCTCTTTGTGTTTTCCTGTCTCTCCCGGCCTATGAGGTGAAAGTGGCTTCCATGGTAACGGCACACTCTGTTTATGCCACGACGTCTCACTTCATCACAGGCTGTTGATGGCTTTGATTTGCATGCGTGTTTGTGTGTGTGTGTGTGTGTGTGTGTGTGTGTTTACCCCTCCCATTTCTGCGAAACACACACACACACACACACACACACACACACACACAATACAGGTGTTTGTAAGATTAACAGGACAATTTAAAACAACAAGCCTTAATAGTATTAAGATCACAACCCTCTGTTAAATAGAACAAGTCAAAAAGATAGTTGGTTCTCTGAAGCTTTAATTATATCAGTCTTTAAAGGAACATGTCTCTTTATTTAGATAAAGATCAATGACCAGTAAAAAGCATTTGTTTTTGTCATCTTAAATGGGGGGAAGCATGAGAACCAACCAGAACCCAAAGAATTCTCTTGAGAGGCTACAAAACAACGCAACATATGCATTTATCTCGCGCAAACTAGAAACCTCCAACAAAAACATAGAAAGGAAATTGGCACTTTAGCTGTTCAGATTAAAAAAATGTAAATGTGATCATACTCATTTCCTCATTCTGTGAGCTGGTCCCGTACACTTAACCACTTAAATTAGCAGCAGAAACAATGATTATGACTTCTTTTCACCAAAACCAGTCGCCCCCAATTAGTGGAGTAGGGGGGGAGAGTGAAGGGTAGGGGATAGGGGTGGGGGTGAGCGGAGGAGGGAGGGATGGGGTGGTGGCTAGCTGGACCCCCTGCAGGGCAGAAAGGGGGGAAAAATGGATTCCATACCAGGAAATCCATTAGGGCAGGGAGCAGCATGGAGCTGGCAGCAGAGAGCAGCCGCCGTGTTTTTAAAAAAATCCTCATTAGGTGTAATTTCCAAATTACAATCAGCATGGGCAGAATGAGAAGGCGAGGATCTGACCAACTCATCAGGATAATAGGGTAATAGCATGATTCGGAGTGTGTGTTGGAGCAGAGAGGGACGGAGATGAAAACCAAAGAGAGCAGAGGAGGCTGGAGGCTGCATTTTAATTCTGTTGCTGGACACTGCCTTTGGGATGCTTTTCCTTTTGATTATTATTATTATTATTATTTTATCTTTTTTTTTTTTTCCGACTAAGTGATCTAGATAATTGCTGTGGCCGGGCGGCTGCAGCAACAAGTTAATGGAAAGCAGGACTCTCTGTGTCTATGGGGTTTTCTCCCTCCTTCCCTTGCTGCCGTCCTGCCCTCCACCTCTGAATGAGGCAGACGTGGAAAAATTGGTGAAAGTGAAGCGAAACAGTGGAAAAGAAGGAAGAAGAGGGACAGAAGAGAGGGTGGAGAGCCGAAGAAGAGAGGGAGTGGGAGTCGAGGGGCCTCTGCGAGGGAGAGGGAAAGAGGAGGGGAAACGGCAGGAGGGGAGGAGGGAGGGGAGGAGGGAGGGAGGGAGGAGAAGAGGTTAATTTGCACATATTAGAGAGGGCAGGATTTTTCATTAAAAAGAGATTGAAGTTGATATATGCCTGTGCGCTCCTGACACACTGTACACTCTGATTGTGTTAAGTCCTTGACAGAACAAAGGATCCCCCCTTCTCTCTCTCTCTCTCTCTCTCTCTCTCTCTCCATCTCTCTCTCCATCTCTCTCTAACAGGCATTGCAGGCGGCTGCAGCTCTGGCAGCATTTTGCAGCTTTATGGAGCTGTTTCATGGTGAATAGACGCACAGACAGAGTGTCATATCATCTCAGGAGCCCCCCCACCATGCATGTGCACACACTTACTTTCTTTCCTATGTTAATTCCTGTCCATGCAGGGGAGAAAATAGCTTTCATGCATGTATACCCTTGATTTACTCCTCTGTGCGTGTGTGTGTGTGTGTGTGTGTGTGTGTGTGTATCAAGATTCAGCATAACATTTGGTTCTCCTTCCTCACTGCAAACAGGAAGAACAAGAAGCCAACGCCTTTTGATATTCATTCCTATTTCCCCCCCTAGACCGACGGAAGCATTTAATAAAGAGCCATTCACCACCGCGTGACCACACGGTTGCTCGTTTCGCGTGGCGATACTTCCAGAAAGGTAGTCGGACGCTAACAAAGCTCCCAGCCCATTGTTCAAGGCCGACGTTTCACTCAGGTGAGCTGATCTGGTGTCTGCCAGCTGCCTGAGGCAAACCTCATACTTGCTGCAGAAACAACAGAACCAATAATAACAACAGTTCCTCCTTTTTTTTATGATCTGTTGTTCGGGACACCCACAACTTCTATACGTCTCTCGTTTCTTTCTTCTTCACCTTTCTTTTATCTTGTTTCCCTCCGGCCACATCTGTCATTCGACGCTGGAGGGTTATACCTGATCTTTGACCTTAGTTAGCGGAGCCCTTGAGACCTGTTTCACACACACACACACAAGCCTGCACACACAGAATAGCAGATATTGATTGGCGATAGATAGATAGAGCAGGGCCGGCCTGATAAGGAGGCCATATTTGATGTTTGTTCTGGCGGTGGAGAGGCAGACAGAGAGAGATTAAATCACAATGAGCAGCCTGCTCCGTCCTTGGCTTCGTCCCTACTTGAGGCTTCACAGGAGTTTAGGGGTCGAGCTTAAAGGATGACGGGTGAGGGATTGTGGACAACGGCCGCCCGGTCTGCTTAAATCCACTGTGGTACGAGCCATTGATTAACACGGCGTGTAACGTCATTCAAGGGAGCGTTTTTGTACAATCCAAGGTTTACAACATTACGAGCTTTTTAGATGCACAACAACAACTGCTCCTCTTCTAAAGAGCGAACGTTGTTTCCCCCTCCCTTGTCCTCGCTGGGCAATGCTGGACTGATTGACAGGCATCTATTACACGTCTGTAGGCTCACAATGGGTAAGTCTAGTTCCCTTCTATACCAAAACACACAAGAGCCAATTCAACCCGCTGCTCTGCATATCCTTGTGTTCGTACATCTGTAAATACCCCTGGACAAAAGTAGTTACAGGTGCATTTAGTAGCAGCTAATAAACAATTAAAAATAAAAATGCTCAACACTGTTTTCTGAAATCATATTACAAGGATTACAAGATAATTGTGGATGCTAAAATTTAAGTTGCACACATAAAGCGGGAAAAAATGACTCGGTAGGAAGTAACATCTATCAGAGGATTGCTAACGTTAGTTAGCATTAGCCGCCACACTTTGTGGGACCAGGGGTGTGATGAAGGGTGTTTCACTGCTTAAGAATTCAACATTATGTCTGCAAGAGGAAAAGATTGTTGTAGTCCTGCTTTAAGTGTTTTTGTGTACAACATGTGAGCATTTCCCCCAAAGACAAGTCTCTTTTTCTTTCTCCTGATAATCTACAGGTATTTTCTTGTTGTTTTTTAACCTCACGTTTGGTTCACTTATTCCAATGCAATGTTAAAGGTTGTGTCCTATTGATTATCACCTAAGTGTGGCTCAATCAAAATAGACCAAACCCCATTCTGGTAGCACTGATCTGAGAGTCCCCCCCTTTTTGCATACGAGCAGAGCCAACCCAGCATCCAAATCCCCCGGTCGAAAAAGCAGCATGTGTACGTATGAAAGGCTGTATATGTTGGCCAGTGTGTGCGCAGTCTCAAGGGTTGGGAGATTATGTCGACAAAAGGTGCACCTGGTGCTTTAGATTGAGTTTCTCTCCTCCCCTTCCTCCCTTTATCCCCCTTCCATCCCCCTCTCCCCTTCTCCTCTGACCATTTCCAACATTACCCTGGGATTTTTAAAAGGTTAGACCACAGCTTTTATAATCAGTGCCACTAATGTGTGTCAACAGACAGGTGAGACTAATGGAGAATCCACTCCTCTTCACTTTCTAGTTAGTTTATTCTCTTATATAATCGTGTGTGTCAGGGCAGATTGTTGAGCCTTATCCCCACATGGAACTCAGGTCCGGAGGGGTTTCTGTGCAGCTGACTGATGAACAGGTAATGCATGTGTTCAGCTACACAGTGTTAAGGCTTTTGTATCACGATGCAACAGTTAGATCGTTTACTTGAGTGAATTACCAATACAACTCTGGAGAGAAGAAATACTACTTTGTATGTAAATATTCTTCAAAACCGACCTTCAAAAAAACTACAGAAAACTCCAGAGTAGACGGCTTTTTTTTTTTTTGTTGAAAGGGCCACAAACCAAAAATGTTAAAACCACCGCTTTAATCTTAAACAATGGATTTTATTTGATAAGTTTGTTTATGCATTCTATTATTTTGAAAAGAAGTGGTCAGATAAGTGTAGTGTGTAGAAAGTAAAATGTCCTCTGAATTGTAGTGAAATCCAATTGTATGGAGTAAATGTAGTTGCTTTCCACCACTGAATAGGATTTTACATTATATGGTTTGGTTACGGTTTCCCATTTGTAAACATTAAGGTTTAACTTCTGGTATAGCGTTAACTTCATCAAGAAAAATCTATTTTTTTTGTCAATTCTGGTATCATTTTTCATCAATCCTCTCCTTTTATATCTTTGATTTTATTGTGATAGAGAATTAAACATTTTTGTAATAAAGCTTACCTGTTGTCCACAGACGTCTTTTCAGGGGGGAACGGCATTTACAGTTCACCAGGAGGTCTTTTGTTTTCTCAGTTTTCTGAAGGCGAAACAACAGAGATACAAGTCAGCGGAGAGGCAGCAGCAGCTCCTCTACGTGTGTTTTCAAGGTCTGTGTGATCACACACACACACGTTCAAACAGCAAACACACACACACTTATCTGTTATGAATATAAATACAAATAAATAAAGTTTACACAAAACTATTGATCAAATATATACAAGTAAAGATAACTTCAAATAAAAGTAAAAAATTGCAGACATAGCAGTAAAAAATATATAAGTGATGAGCACAGTGTAAACGATCAGATGGTTGGACAGTCTCTCTCTCTCTGCAGTCTTTATGCCGCTCGACCCTTTTTCCCCACTGCATGTATTTTAGAGCAAAGAAACTGAATCAGCTGTGAGTGTGTGTGTTTTGGAAATGGGGGTTTACATGTGATGTGCACACACACACACACACACACACACACACACACACACACACACACACACACTAGCCTTCCCATCCAGCCCAGGGGTCTCCAGTCTGCATAATAAATGAAGCCTGCTGATAGGTGAATGAACATGGCAGGGGGAGGGCTCTCTCTCTCTCTCTCTGTCTCTCTCTGTCTCTCTCTCTCACACACACACACACACACATCAGCCTTTACCATTATGCAGCCTGCTATACCCTTTAACAGCTGTTGCCGGTGAAATCCCAGGTCTCTTTACATGCCTGTTGTTGGCTCATTTATCGTCTGACTCTGAAGTCTCCATGTTCTGATTTCAATATTGGAAATTAGCTTCAAGCCTCCACGGGGATGTTTTTCCTTTCAATCCACCGCAGTGTCCTTGAGCAAGGCACTTACTACTCTAGTCAGGGCGGCCCCTCATATGTATGTGTGTGTGTGTGTGTGTGTGTGTGTGTGTTGCTGCAGCTTTTAAGTGATGTTTATGAGCTAATCACAAAAATACACACATGCAGGTGGAGCGGAGGGAGGACTCTCAGAGGATGTGAGGTTGATCATTTGTTATGCACAAGGCTTTTTGAGCCAAAACACTAAAATTGCTTGATGAATATTACAATTAAATGTGTCACCTGACAACAAGTACAAAAAAATAGAACTATTCATAATACACATCTTTCCTATCTTGTTACTATTATTTACTTATAACACACACACACACGAATTTCCCCCAACCTGCCATCACTAACCAGGGGCAGAATTATTTAATAATATAATCCTCTCCCATAGTCAACCATTTGGAAGTAATTATTAGTAATGATCTGCCAGTGACTGATCTATTTTTACCTGATGATCAAACTGGATCTCATCTCAGATCTATATCCCGTCACATTCATTATAAACCCGCCCAAGATTACATTCATCTCTGCCAGCACCACCTGTCCTTGTAATGGTGTTTCATTCTTCACCCGGAGCCCATTCACAGGGACCGTAAATACAGGAGATGCAGGTGAAATACAATGTCTTGTCTTTCTTTTCCTTTTCTTTTTTGTCCAGGTTGGATGTAAACATGTTAAGGTGTGTGTGTGTGTGTGTGTGTGTGTGTGTGTGTGTGTGTGTGTGTGTGTCATACATTTCTACCGTTATTCAGATCAAATAAATGATTTCGAATAAATAAATATTTTCTTCCGGTTTGTGCGACACAAGCACAGGTCAAACACATGCTTTAAAACAAATCTATAGAAGGGGGAATTGGCGATGATAATGAAATAAGGCATTTTCTAGATGAGTTTAATTGAATGTATACATAATTTAGTGCATTCCTGTGTGGGTCATGTGGCTTCCCTGCAGTTGTGCTGCTGTGGTCGATGGTCTACGAAACAACACACTGGAGGTCGCCATAACAGACGGGAGCCTGCGCGTTTCACAAAGACACAAACAACTATTTGATCCAACTGAATTGTAATATAATATGAATATAGTGGGGAGTTGATTCAGTTAAAGTTAAACAATGTTACCCCAAAACTTCACCACAAGTCCCTTTATGAATATTATAAAATATAGAGGTTCTGTAGGATTAAGATTATCATGAACTGACGTGGTTTATCAAAACATGATGCCTTTCTACGTTTCAGCAGACTAATATTATGCTGCATGCATTACGTGGTCCACCACCATACACACACAGAGCGCGTGGAGTAGCCTATAATCGCTTTCGGTTTTAGTAGACTAAGTGATATTTTATCGCAATCATTTCGGGGGTAGAAAATTATTTAGTGCAACAACATTTGAGGATGTTTTGAATGATGTGGAGCACTTAAAGGAGCCCAGCCTCGGATCAAACACCCTGAATGTGAACGCTGCAGCTGCGGACTCTCCCATGGAGGGGAGAGAGCGGCTCCGCTGCAGAGCTGCATTTCCCCTTCCGAAGGGGAATAGCAGACAACAGACGCTCTCTCATTCACATCCCCTCCCGTCGCCGCGGAGAACTCACGCTCCTGGCGCACACTGAACTCCGAGTCCCCCGCTCGTCTGCGGGTTTTTCGGAGCTGCTTTTCTTCTCGCCCCGCGTCGAAGCCGCAGACAGCGAGGGAGGAGCGGCTCGGCTGGCCGCGCAGCTCGTCGCTTCACGCGGCAGGCGAGCGGACCAGGCGCCGCCGAGTCCATGGGAGAGGCGGCTCCACGCCGGGGCGACCAACGGCTCACACTGAAACTATTGTTTGCAGCGACATTTCCCTCGCATGTGTTGCACATATTGCACTATTTATTTGACCCAAAGATATTTGCGCAGCCTTTTATACAAAAAAAAAAAAAAAAAAAATGAAATGCTATCACTTTAAAGCCTGTGAAATCTTTGTTTGCAGACGTCTTTCAAACCTTCGAAAGAAACGTTTTAATTTCTCTAAAATATGAATTCAATTTATAAATTCATTTGTATTTCAATTTACAATTTGTATCTATTTGCAGTTTAATTTTACTTTGGTGGTAGCCAACACGATACACAAAAACTTTTAATTAATTTATATAAAATTCTGTTTTTTTTTTTTCCATAATTGTTTGCAGTTGTTTTCCTGTAATTAATCTAGACTTAATGTTGGTAATTGCTTCTCAGCCGCAATTATTCATCAGTGCCGTGGACAACCTCGACTCTATGTGTGTGTGTGATGTTAGTAGTGTAAATGATTGTAAAACAGTTTAAATGTATTGATCTCAACTGCAAGGCTACTAATATAATGTGGGACTCGAGCTTCTCCTGGTCTGTATTGAGGGTCTATAGTAGACAGGAGGTGTTGTGTTGTACAGAAGCTCTCAGGGATACATTTGGGAAACATAAACACTGATCGGACTTGCTTTTCAAAGTAAATTAATTAATGATACAGAATAATTATATTAAATTCAATGTAATTTGTCACATTTCGTGTTTACACACATTGAATGTGCATCAAGAAGCTCCAAGGTGTCATTTCACTGGGAGGCAGAGAGGGAGGGAGAAAGAAAGAGAGGGTCCTGGGAAGGATGTGCGCGTGCACGTGTGCTTGTGTGTGTGCACGCGTGTACGTGTGCGTCCGTGCCGGGTGGGGGCAGAGAAGCGTCAGAGCAGAAGAATATGAGCAATCTGAGAATGAAGAGGGATGAGGCTGAATCCTGCTGCTTCTCCTCACCACCATTATCCTACAGGAGAGAGACCTGTAGGGGGGGGCTCTCTCTCTCTCTCTCTCTCACACACACACACACACACACACACACACACACACACACACACACACACACACACACACACACACACGCACACACACCCTGGGAATCTCCTCAGCTGTTCCCCTTACACTCTCCTTGTACCCTTCCTCTTCCCGGCCCTAAACACCTCTGTCCGCCGGATCTGGTTCCACTCGGCACCGGATCAGGGCCCCTGGCAGCTGACTGTAGGTTTCTGGCCAGGATTAAGGCTCCTAATGGCAGCCACTCTGTGATGATTTACACTGCATTACTGTACACACCAGCGGCCCCCTCGTCCTGCTAATGGTTTATTACACCGGAGCCTCTCTCAGCTTTATTGCTCTTTGCTCTCTCTCTTTGAGGCTGGCCCTAATTATTAAATAATTTAACTTAATTACCAAACATATGTCCAAACCTGCATAATTACTCGTGGCACTTGGTTAACCTGTTTCATGGTTTTTGCGTGTGACGTCTGAGTTCATCCATGCTGGGAAAGATGATAGCAACAAATACTGTTAGTATGTGAGAAATTAATAAAACCAAGCATCCACAAAACATCAGCTTTTCAGGATCCGTGAAAATGCATTTTTTTTTCAGATGGATTTGTTTTTTTAACTGAGCATTTTGTCACTCCATAAAGAAGCTCTGAATCCTCAAATTGATCAAAAAGAAAAATTGTAAACCCAATTTGGAGATACGTGGCTTTCCAATTGGAGGCAACCTGGCCCTGCTGTGTATTTTTAAATGCTTAAAGGTGTGACTTAACTGTGGGAGAAGTGGTTCAATACAAATAAAGAGAAATTTTAAAATTTAAAAACTGGATTTTGTCCTCAAGATGTTCTATTCTGTTATATCTATATAGCAACGTATCTCCCAACATTTTATTTATATTTTAATCATGTTTTGTTTTAATTTCTTTTTTTATTTTTAGATCTACTTATTTAAATTATATAATAAATAAGTAGTTGTACGTAACTTGTGAACATAGTTACTTGTGTGCAGACAGAGTTGTGTCATTTGGTTGTACATACAATACAATTATTACTCTTCTTTGGTTTCACCCTTCAAGCTTTCTGCTTTGCAGTTTTGTTCTCCAGCTTTGTTGCCTCTGAAAAATGCAACAACAATTCAAACAATCCAAATAATTTAGAAGCAGGAGGATGAACACTAGAAAGCAAGGACGAGGACATCTGGAACCTGCTGGGTCAGAGGCAGGTACCCAGAGAGCATTCCTCAGTGACAGCAGCTCAGATCGCCTCTCAAGCTACAGATATCTGGCCGACATTTGTCTAATCATCCCGGGCTTAACCCTCCTGCTGGCCGGCTATCTGCACCGTGCATGTATGATCTCTTCTCTCCTAACACCGGGGCTTAGTACTGCTTTTGACTTTGTGATCAGGCACCTGGTTGGGCAGCACACGGGGGTCCACCATCAGCTGGTAAGCCCTCCCACCCTCGGGGAGGGTTTCTGGGGGAGTGTGATCGATGATGGACACGGCAGCTCTGCCCTGTGTGTGTGTGCGTGTGTGTGTGTGTGGTAGGGTATAGAGGAGGGGAGGCAGCTCTGATGGTGGAGGTTTATAAAAGAGAAGGTCCTGGCTGGTGGTGGTGGTGGGGTATGCTGTTTAAACAGCCTGGCTTTGATTGACAGGGCTGATAGAGAGCGGGGGTGGGGGTGGATGTTTGGGAGTGGGAGGGGTGACTGAGCAAGTGCTTGAGAAAAGAGAAGAGAGAGAGGGGGGGGGGGGGGGTTGTAGTTGAATGCAGGTTAGATTGTGTGTGTGTGTGTGTGGGGGGGGGGGGGGGGTGCAGGAGGAAAGTGAGCTTTTAATTACCAGGGCAGAAGCAGATGTAGCAGAATGGTGCCCCCACCTCGACACACACACACACACACACACACACACACACAGGGTTGTTTCTTGGCAGCTGGAAGTCATCAGCTTTTTTTGGGGGGGGGGGGGGGGGGGTGCATATTTGTTAGGACAGGAGCCTTGAAGCACATTGTTTAAATTTAAAAATGTTCAGTTTCTATTGGCACTTCTTAGCCTGATGACTATTCATGGCCTCCCCCTTGTTACTGAATAAATCACATCTTGCTGCTGCCATCTCTCCCATAATACTCAATTAATGACGTTGAATACAAACCAGGTTCCCCATACCATCTAAATCGACACTGTCAATATATTATTTAAAAATATTTATTTCCTATTTTTCTATTCACTTATATTATCTACAGTAATATATATAAAAAAAAATGTCTACTTGCCCCATGGGTGGTCTTGTGTTTCTTCCTTCAAGCTTGGGTCCTCTATAGCTGCAGGACAGATGTTGAACCTGGACTCTGCTGGAGCCGCTGTCCCAGTTTAGGGGTAACAGCCCAGTGCTTGGATTAGCACCGGTACCAGTGATGCCTTTACTCTCCATATCTTATAGCCCTGTGAGCCTTTGGTATTTTTCAAGCTTCTCTTGTTCCTTATCCTGATGTTGCTGTCACTTGATAGCTACATCTACCACTACTGCTGGATTTCTCCATATCAGCCACTTCTTCTATCTGTTGTTGCTGTGCAGGAGCTTCCATCATGGTCCCCCCTCTTCCTCCTCATCAGGTTTCTGCTGTCTGAGATGTTCACTTAGCAGGTCATCACATGGGCCCGTCTTCCTGATGTACTCTTGGCTGGATAGTGGCTCTGACGCTCACCAGTCCTCAGCCTCCCTCCGATGTCACGGTCATTCCCGGCATACAGCTTCATGCCATCCATGTAGAGGAGGTGGCTGATTGTTGCTCCACTTCGGACCTTATATCCTGAGGGATGATCTGGCTGAGGGGGTTCAGGCCTATGCAGACCAGCAGCAGGGACAGAGCATCTCCTTGGTACATAACACACACTATATCTATATAAACTCCTTCAAAGACTGAATACTTTATCCAGAGTGTTTCTTTATTTTGGTGTTTTGAAATACATTGTCAGATTTCCCCCCCATTGTTTTCCACTCGTACAAAATTGATCTAAACAAATGTGTGCACAGATGAAAAAATGGTGCCAAGTATAAAATGACTTCTCATCAAGAAAATGGTGCAAAACTTAAAAAAGAAACACAATGTCCCTGCACATATAAAAATAAATTAATACTTTGTGTGTCCAGTCACTGTCAACCTTTTTTGTCTGGTCCTAAAGATTCACACACACAAAATTGAGGCTTCATTGGCTTTCCTTCACACCAGCACAGCTAATCACAATCACTTATGTACACCAATGGCCAATGAGAGGTTTATGTACACTTAACGAGGTAGAAACTGTGCCACTGTCCGCCCCCATGACACACTTCCTCCCCCCTACAAACAGCTATATACAGCCACACCCCCATCCCAACCAGCCAACTATCAAGTAGCTTCTAGCTTTCAAAACACAACACAGAGAAGTCATGAAACGGGTTTACAGCAAGATTCGACTGTATGAGGGAAATAAACAAAACACACAAACAGAACTTTACACAGTAGTACAAAAATGATGTTAAGTTGCAACACCAGCAGGCTTTTAAAATATATCATCTTATGCCCATTACACAAACAAACTCCCAATAAATAAAAAGCACAATACAAAGTTGGCTTTGATATTAGAGAATGCAGCAGAATAGTATTTCCTGGCTTTATTAAATGGACTGCACATCCAGCCTGACATTATAAAGTCTTTTTGTAATCTGTTGCCTTAGCAACGCAGCTTAATTACCAGTAGCATTGTGAAGAATTGGGCTGAGTGACAGGGACACAGGTATAAGGAAAACAAATCCCACCTTCCCCCTTGGCCTCAGGCACTTGGGTTTAGACCCTGATTGGCCAGTCCTCACTGTTGTGGGTTTTATAGCGGCCGCTGCTGTATCGGCCTTTTAGGTCCTGATAGGCTGGTCCTGCTCGAGAGGTAGGTGCAGCAGGGGGCTCAATCAGGAAGATGAAATGCAATGACGTCCACGTGCTGACAACCAACTGCATAATTTCTCTTTGTGAGTCCGTGCCATGTGGATAAATGCATCCCTCTTCAACATTCAAATAGCTGTTCCCCCACCCCACCCCACCCCAACTTTACATTTCACTTCCCTGAGTAAGCCCCCTGTATCTGGCCCAGACAAGAGACAGTCAAAAGCAAGGCTTCTGCGGTGACTGTGTGAGGCTCGTTTCACTGTCATTAACAGATCTGCACGAAACGGAGTGAAAGAAGCGGGGACAGAGGCTACAGCGAGAACATGTGGAATATTTTCACAAGCCTTTCACCCAATATTCCCCTCGGGATCGCTGCGAGACAGATGTCAAACATACATCTGCTACTGTTAAGTCCTGTGGTGGGGAATCGCAGTCTTTTTTTATATATACATGAATTTCTGCTATTCTTCTTTTTATGTCTGTAGTTGCGTGTGCTAGCTTGTGTGCCGAGTTAGCCCCTGAGAGAGTGAGACAGCAGAGAGACCAGACTGAGAGGGATGTTAAGAGTGGAGGATGGAGAAGCAGTGAGAGAAATGTGACAAAGGAAAAGAGAGGAGATGCTGCAGAAATGTGACACAGCAAGAAAAGGAAGACGAAATGTGGAAGAGCAGCAGGATGATGAGATCACAGAAGAGAAACTCATTGAAGGAAAAGGCTGACCTCAGTCAGTCAACTCACCTGTTGAAAACAAAACATCAAACGCATCGTGTGCTTATTTACGGACACTAACACACTTAGTTGCTACCAGTGATATCAAATCAAAAAACTTAGGTCTACAGAGACAAAATAAGAACCTGAAGCAGCACTAAAGCTAAAAAGTATATCCTCTAAAATTGGATGGACATAAATAATACAAACGAAAGACAAAATGTTGTGTTAAGAGTGTAACCTGAAAAAGTTGCAAAAACAAATCTGATAATGCCAACTAGAGTGAGCTGGTGTCTGGTTCTCATCACTGAACCACAAAGTTGACCAACAGGCTGATCTCCCGAAGACTCTGCATATTTATTTAAAAAAAAAAAAAAAAAAAAAATCAAAACATAAAGAGCATCTGCCGTCATGTCTTCTCCTGCCCTGTGACGCCCACGGCCTTCTCGGCTAGCCGTGGCTTCTGTGGCCCCGAGGCGTGTGTGTCAGCATGTGCGTGCTGCAGTGCCAGGAAGGGGTTGGCGGTGATGGTGCCTTGGCCCTGGGCGCTGGGCAGCAAGTTGTTGATGGGCAGCTGAGCAGAGGAGAGCGGGATGGAGGGAATCTGGGCAGAGGAGGAGAGGGATTGCAGCTGCTGGAGGTCCTGCTGCTGCTGCATCAGTTGGTAGAGCAACACCTGCTGCTGCTCCTGAGAGAGAGAGAGAGGGAGAGAGAAAGAGAGGAGAGAGAGAGGGGGGTGAGAGAGGAAGCAAAAGGGAGGAGGACAGGAGAGAGGAGGAAGACATGAAAGGATAAAGTGAAGGTTTTAGATAAGAAAGGAAACAAGAGATGGATATGAAGGACAACAATGAGGGATGGAGAAGAAAAGAGCAGAGAAAAGTGAGGGGAGCAGGGGAAGCAATAAGAGAGAAAAAAGAGTTAATAAGCTTGGTGATTTAGGCCATTGTCCAAAGGAAAATTGTAGCTCAGTGTCTTTGTGTGTGTTTAACTGTGTGTGATAGTGGTGATGGCAGTGAGTAGCTGCAAGCCTGCCAGTGTATGTGTGTGTGTGTGTGTGTATGTGTGTGAGTGTGTGTGTGTGTGTGTGTGGGGTACCGCTGAAGGCTGAGAGGACAGCAGCTGCTGGAGCTGATGCTGCTGCAGGAGGAGTCTGTGCTGCTCAGACAGCAGGCCGAGCCGCGCAGCGCTGACGAAACAAAGACAACTCGCAGTCAGACATACACAATAAACACTGAGCTCAACACATTTTAACACAGAGGTTTACACCCAGGAGACCACCACAGCTGCTGAAGGCAGGACAACTCATCAATTTGCCGTGAAGAGCGAGCATTTGATATGTTGCACTATTTAAATATGAATAAAATTTGTCTAAAACGTCAATTTCAGTTGCCAAAAAAGCAACAATCATATGAATTCACACACACACACACACACACACACACACACACACACACACACACACACACAGACAAGGGAGAAAAATCTCTTCTAACAGTCTTTTGCAGGACATGAAGGAAACAGCGCTACAGGCTGTTGTGATGCTGAACCCACTTCGGTCTCACCTGTTTTTACTAGTTGCTGAGCTGCAATAATCCAACACGTGAGCAAAAGGAAGCAAAAAGGAGAAGATCCAATAAAGCTCACATTCCAACACCTTGGGAAAGCGAGAGATGACTTTGCCAGACATGTGTGTATGATTACACAAGGCATGATTATGGTGTCTTCAGTACTCTAAGATGTGGTAAGCGGGGTCAGCGTCTCCAACATTAATGTATTAAAGATATTGATGTGTTTCAGCTGCCTGCCCGTGAACCGATTTGTTGGGGTGGGTTATGGGACACCACATGCAATGATTTTATAATCAACTCAAGACACCATTTAGCATTACTGAGCATAACTTCTATCGTATTTTTTTTTTTTAATTAATAAGCTATTTCAAAAATATCAGACATACCTATTATTATTAACAGGCAATGTGACGCCCGTGGCTGCTCCTGTAGTGTGTGTGTGAGGGCTGGAGGTGCCCGTCGGCGTCTGGATCACCCCATTCAGCACCCCGACAATTCCCCCGATGCCCAGTGCACTACCTGCACCCAGAGCTCCCATCAGCCCCGCCACCCCACCCAGCCTGGCTGGGGCCGTCCCCACTGCAGCCACCCCATTCAGCTGAGGCTGGGGCGGGCTCTGGGAGACGGAGGGAGGGGTGGAGAGGGATGAGGTGGAGCCGCTGCTGCTGTGGCCACCGCATGACGCACCGTCCTGAGAGAGAGAGAGGAAGAAAAACACCATTAATGATGATACACCTAATCACAAATGTGATTAAGGTGATCGCTGTAGTTCATCTAATCGAGCGTGTAATGAGATGTAAAACCATGACATTACCTCATAACTTCACTTTAACATCTGATTCTTGTTTCACTGAACCTTACTTAATTCAGTTATGACATAAATGACATGTTACGGCTCTGTCTGCTATGGTAGCGGCTGACTTTGTGGTGATGCAAACTGATTCAATCTGACTGTGCTGGGCGTTTGTTCTTGCCTGAGCTGCCACAGGTAAAGAAGAGTCAGTGGCTCCCAGCTGGCCTCCTTTCACATCTGTAACACAAATCAATGCAGGTTTAGATTCTCTTCGTCTTAGTTTCGTCAATCATTGTGCTGATTAGTTTTTAATCGGTTATCGCTTGGGGTCATCAAATGTCTTGTTTTGTGTAGTTAAACTAGGTTAATTGACTTATTGTTTCAGCCCTTGTATGTGTGTATGTGTGTGTGTGTGTGTGTGTGTGTACCAGAGGAGGCAGAGGTGGAGGTGAAAGGCACTGATAGCTGAGCGCTGAGTAGCTGCAGTCTCTCTTTCTTCATGGTCAGATTTTTAATCTGCTCCTCCAGCCTCCTGTTCTCCTCCTGCAACTGGTGGAGCGACTTCAACATGCCCAGCACTGAAAGAGACGGACAGACAACAAACATGACCTACTGATCGACAGTATGTAAGTGTAGTTGAGTGGCAGCACTTTCCCCTTCCAGCTTCCTTAGTTTTCAATGTACTGGGTTCTGTGGGATTAAATTTACATTCAAATCTGCAATAAAAGAAAATCATCCTGATGTGATGTGAGGTCACTGCACGCTTTTCAAACTACAGTTTCAATGTAAGGTTTTGTACTTTTGGGATGAAGCTGCATTCGACATCTTTTCACAAGCAGGAACAAAGATGCTCTGACCTTCTGAAAGGCCATGCATCTCTGTTAAGCCTCTACATGACTTTGTTCGAATACCCAGTGACTGATTAGACAGATGCACTCCATGGGGAGGTCAGAGGTCAAGATCAGCTAAAGAACAGCGACCATGGTGCCTGTGCAAACTCAGTGACAAGGACAACTTGGTGAGCAGGAGGAGGAAGTGGAGGATTTGCACGTACACACACAGGAATTTACACCCGAGTCCGGATGAAGGACAACCTTTCTAACAACTAGGCTGCTTTCCCCTTTCATCTTTACTTATTAGATCCCAGAAGGGATGTTCAAGTAGGTATGGAACTGACTGTAATGAACAATAATATATATAAATCACTACATTTGAAATATTTCAAATGACACCCAGCCCGGTGTGTGTGTGAGTGCATTCTCGTGCAGCTTCAGGTGTGTGTGTGTTCTCACCGTCTCCCTGCGCTCCCTGCTGCAGCAGGAAGCTCTGCCCTTCGTTCCACTGCCTCTCCAGGAGCTGCTCTATGCTGGTGGCCACCGGGGGCAGCGTCTCCCCACTGCCTCCCCCCGCCCCTAGCAACCCCAGCCCTGGCCCCGGCAACGACCCCGAGGAGTCATAGCGAATCTGCAGGCCACCAATGGGAGAGCTGAATGACGGGAGAGAGAGAGAGAGAGAGAGAGAGAGAGAGAGAGAGAGTGGGAGAGAGTGAGCATGGATAGAAAGGGAGAGATAGAGAGGTCAATGGGGAGATTAACGACCCAACATAAACGTCAGACAAACATAGACACTGCTGGCTATAAAACTACATCAATTTGTTGTTACAGTGGCCTCTAATGAAAAGGGGCCAGGCTTTCTGTGTGTGTGTGTGTGTGTGTGTGTGTGTGTGTGTGTGTGTGTGTGTGTGAGGCAGAAAGAGAGAGAGAGAGAGGTGGGAAGAAAGAGGATATGCAAGAGAGAGAGAGACAGATAGAGGGAAATGGACCGTCTAGATGCGATAAATCTGTGTGTGCTGAGACAATCTGTTGAGTGTGAAAGAGGGGAAATGAGGGACAGCAGGAGAGAGTAGAAAGGACAGGAGGTGCATACTGTGGGGGAAATTCAAAAAAATGGAGCATAATGGCAAGATTTTTCACTTTTGCGTTGCAAACTTACATACACTCAGATTTTGAGTGTCAATGTCAGAGTAATATTCACGTGGGATGCAAAAATGTGTCAGCTATATTAATATTAAGACATTAAATTGTTTAACTAGAAAATGTCAATCAATATATGTGCATTCTATTACTATATTATTCTATTACAATGTTTTTAAATTAAATGCCACCCTTTCCCACACACACCAATGATGTCCCCTAAACGTAAGATGTGAAATATTACCGGTGCAGTGCAAACAAAAGTAACTAGGTAAGTAACGGAAATTGGAACCAACCTCATCAAGTGAAATTATCCATCCCACAAAGAAGTAGAAACAACCAGAAATGGACTTGTGTCATCAATATTCTCATCCTTAAAGATCCATGCAAACACTCCCAAATGAAGGAGATGCAGAAAACCAGACTGTCGTTCCATGTGTGATTAGAAAAAACAAATCTAACTGGAGTTGAAGGATGGTTACCCCCTTCAAAAAACACAAGTTATCGTTGGCTGAGAGAGCAACCGAGAATTGCCTGTAGGGGTGAGAGCGAAAGGGAGAGTGTGCATGTGTGTGTGTGAGGAGAGAGAGGAAGAGAGAGGAGACGAGGGGCCAGCAGAGGGAAAAGCAGAGAGGGGGATGGGTGATGGAGGGGGTGGGGGGCAGTGAGGAATGTAAATGGAGAGGGATGGGGGGGGGGGAGCATCTCTGTGTGTGTGTGTGTGTGTGTGGACTCACCGCGGGGTGGTCTTGGGAGAAGCTCTTATGGAGAAGCCCTGAGCTCCGATGCCGCCGCTGCTGCCGTCTCCCATCTCCTGATCTACACACACACACACACACACACACACACACACACACACACACACACACACACACACACACACACACACACACACACACACACACACACACACACACACAAATCAATTGTACATCTAAGAACAAGCCCGCACTGAGCCGGCTAAAGTTGAAAACACTTTACGTAAAAACAAATTGCACCTACACTACCGTATTCAGGTACATCTTGTAAAATTCAAAGGTTACAATATATATATGTATATATATATATATATATATATATAAATAAAAATAATCAAATATATATTTGATTTTCCTCTTGCTTCTATCATTTAACAGAATGAGCAGGGACAAACAGTGGCTTATGAATATCACCTGTTAACCAGGCGAACAGCATTTCTTGCACAGCGGCACACACACACACACACACACACACACACACACACACACACACACACACACACACACACACACACACACACACACACACACACACACACACACACACACACACACACACACACACACACACACACACACACACACACACACACACACACACACAGTGTAATGACTGCATTGAGTGATTGGCGATTTTGAGATTTAAAATGACTGTGGATTCCTGGAGCCCCTGGGCCATTCCTAACACCTCAAGCATCATATCCAACACTGTTTTAAAATTTGAATGAGCAGTTTTTATAAACATGATTGTGAACTGTTGACTAGCTGTTAAATGCGGTTAGGCACAATGGATTTTCACAGTTTCTATATCATTGATTAGTGTTGACAGTATAGTTTTGTAATGATTTGACAAGAGGTCTAATAGAGGTCTAATTCAAACCCTGAGCTAGCTTACAGTAAATCATTTTCCAAAAGTTGCGTAGTCCTTGTCCACACTAAAAGGCATTGAGTTAGCTGTAAGATTTATCCGCTCGGGAGACTGGTTTGAATCAGAAAAATGTCAGCTGAGTAGCAAAGCAAAGAGAAATACATGTTCACATTGAATCAGTGTAGTGTGGAAGTATTGTAATTATTGTGGCTCTACAACTCCCAAAAACTTTGTCTCTCTTCCTTCACATCACACACACACACACACACACACACAGACACACACACACACTTCATTCAAAATGCATGTGCATTTCTCCCTCTACCTTCTGTGGGTCTCTACGTCCTCCCTCTGGGCCCCTGGCCAGACGCTTCTTTTCATTTTCCTCACTGAGAGTAATGAATCACACATGCACACACACGCAAACGCACACTTTTGCATTGACGCTCACACAAACTCCCCTCTACTTAAAACAGTCAATCCCAGCTTTTACCCCCACCAGGTCACCGCTCTGGTCCCTCGCTCGCCTTCTTTTTCAAGTCCTTCTTCTCTCATAACCCTTTTCGTCCTGGCAACTCCTTCCAGACACTCAAAAGCAAAGAGCGACGGCTGCCAAAGTAAACAGGCTGCATGCATACAAACACACGCACGCACACCTTGCATGTTTGTGCTCACATGACCCTTACTAGTTGACAAACAGAACTTCTCCTGTACACACGTGCTATACACGGCCGTGTCTAACTTCCTGTTTTAGAATCACTGTAAAATGCAATATCTTTGGATTAGAGACGGTTTTACTTTTAGACAATTTGAAGAGGCCAAGCTGGAATCTCAGAAATCATATTAGGTATTAATGCCGTTTTTTGATATTTTGTAGAACAAATATCAGGAAATTAATTGGCAGATTAACTGATAATGACATTAAATATATATATTCAAGAAATTAATTTAAACTGAAGATGATCTTCACAACTGAGAATCTGAAATCAGCAAATGACATTTGAGTGAGAAGTTACTTATTAATAGAAAACCAAATAATAATTAAATGCTTCTTTGTCCTCATTAATGGTTAAACATCTCTAACATTCTGCTTTTCCTATTTATACAAAATAAAATGTGTGTGTGTATTAAATATAAATATAAATATATATATACATATATACATTTAATACACACACACACACACATTTTGTGTCCAAAAGTGAAAAAGTTGCCACGAAGCTGTTGCAATTTGTTTCCAATGCCCCTAATCTATTTTTCAGGAATTACACAAAGCTTGCTTGTGTAGACACAAAACCTGCCTAGTCTCTATCTACCACACACACACGCACGCACGCACACACACACACACACACACACACACACACACACACACACACACACACACACACACACACACACACACACACACACACACACACACACACACACACACAAAACACAGCCCTGTCATTCACCCTGATTAGTGAGTTGACCTACAGGTCAGGGTGGATCTGGCTCTGATGACTGCTGACCGGCAGCAGGAACTACCTACCTTCCTCCCTCCTCCTCCTCCTCCTTCTCAACTCTCTCCTCCTCTCCTGTCTTCTCTCTTTCTTCTCTCCCCTCTGTTCAACCAGATGTCTTGTATCAGGAAGTGACTGCTCTGATTACTAAAGCCATGTCTTGCTCCTTCATCAGCTCTTCTGCTGTGGACAGACAAGGAACCAGCTATTTTCTCCCGCAGGGGAAGGCAGCTACCGACTTTCTCTGCTCCTCCGCTAGCCACCACCTCGACACAATCCTCCTCTTTCTCTTACACGGACCACAGCTGACAGCAGAGGTCTATGTTTGACATGTAAATCATATGTGCGTGAGCTCATGTGCTGTATTTGTTTGTGTTTGTGAGATAGAGACAACGGGTGAGAGAGGGAGAACAATCATGGTGTGTAACTGGAACCGAGAGGGAGGAGCTTGAAAATATCACGAGTGCTGACCCTTGACCTCTCTGTGGGACCAAGGGGGCGTGACCTATCCATTATCTCCCCCTCTCTCTCCCTCGAACACACATCTATACATTTGTCACATGCAGGCGCGCACACACACACACACAGTCACACACACACAGTCACACTAGGTATGTTGCCGTACCTGCTGGTGAGGCCTCTGACTGGGCGATGAGTGCCGCCATGGCCGAGTTGGGATTCAGCCTGTTACCAAACATGTGGGAGGGAGCGAGGTTGAAGACTGACCCTGGCAAACCGCTCACCTGTAGACGGAGAAAAAGACACAGGAAGCCATGTTTCACTGCGATGGAAATGGTTCTTCTATTCACTTAGTACCCCCCTACTGGTCTGAACAGTGATATTTTTAAACCCTGAGTAATGTACATTAAACAATGCCTCAAGCGTTAAACTGCTTCAATAAAAGTGTGGAAATGTATGTATGCATTTAGAATAATTTTTCAGGGAATTAAACATAATTATAGGGTTGAAATGTACAATTATTTTGAATGAATTATTTTTATGATTCATAATTCATGAGGAATATATCTGACTATTATCTTCTAGATTCAACTATTAAAGTCAAGTGTATAAAATATCACAAAAAGGTGTAAAATGACAATTACAAATTTCCAGAGGCCAAAAGAAAAAAAGAAAAGAAAAAAAAATACACAGCGCCCCCCCACAGACACACACACACACACACACACACACACACACACACACACACACACACACACACACACACACACACACACACACACACACACACACACACACACACACACACACACACACACACACACACACACACACACACACAGATTGAGACCAAATCTGGGTGTTGAGACCAGATTTTCTGTGTTTTTGCTTGATAAATTACCAAAACAATTGGTTGACTATCAAAAGCCTTATTGATTTATTTTCTGTGGATTTAATGACCATTGTTTCAGCACTATATATCTATTTAAAAAAAGAAAAAACACTGAATCTTAAACGGTAACAAAACAATGCAATCTATGTATGAGTGGGGAAAGGTAAACTGAAATTTAAATCTTACATTGCGTAGTCGGTTGCATTACTTATTTGTGTGTATTTCATAATAAGCTATATTATTATTGTTATTATTAATAAATCCATGAGTATTGAAATACTGTGGTCTCTCAACACAAAGCAATTACATAATTTCATGAGGTTGAAGCTCATGTGAATTAAGAAAAAAAAATCTATATATTTTAA
The DNA here is from genome assembly GCA_029853015.1 of Chelidonichthys spinosus. Classification (NCBI taxonomy): domain Eukaryota; kingdom Metazoa; phylum Chordata; class Actinopteri; order Perciformes; family Triglidae; genus Chelidonichthys; species Chelidonichthys spinosus. The sequence continues at coordinate 12,252,899 of CM056837.1, forward strand.
TTACATATATATATATGAATGTGCATTTGACAACACTTAACTATCATTCATGGAAAAAAGGCTCATTATTCTGTTACCAACACACGCATGGATACGGGGCTCAGAGTGCCTCGACACCCCGACAGTACGCTGACATGCTGACAAAGTGTTTCTGATGCATAGAGTTTAATCCAATTAAGGCATTTCCCAAATAAGGACCGTGGAGTGGAGGGTGGGGTGGGGTAAGATGGAAGAGAGCACGGGTGGAGCATCAGGAGAGGAATCAGGTCCAACTAAAATAACAAAATGGCTGACAGTTTTTGGTTCAAAATAACTACCAAAGCAAGTCACACAAAAGAAAACTTATTTTTGTCAATGGAAACATTTTTGGTCAAGCTGAAAAAGCATAATGAGATAATTTAAAAAATAATTGACGAGACATAATGTTAGCATAGTGTTGTTTCCTACACTTTCTGCTGGTTGACTGAAGGAGAGTTTTGATCAGTATTTTAAAAGTAAAAAGGTTTTTGCAAAAATATGAAAACACCAAAATGCTTAACAAAAAGCTTCAGTATGTACATGCAAATCCTGCATTTTTGAAACGTGATCGTATTCCATTGCTTGGTAACTCATCCGTTTGCTGAGATTTAGGGTGCAAAAACAAGAATGCCTCCTCCTCCTCCCCTTGGTGCCATAATCTTGCCCCCTTCCCCATCAACATTCATTTTTCATTTTCATTCATTTTTCATTCAAAGTCTCTTGCACTCCTTTTCTCTGTCCTAGGCTGATGGCCAATAACAGTAGGCTGGGAGTCTGCTAGTGGACTGAAAATAGCAAACAGTCACTCACATACGCACACTCATCCGTCTATAGTTACGTCATTTCTACAGGCATGATTTGGAGGGTGTGTGTATCGCAGATGCCCGGAGACGTGCAACACACTTTACAAATAAACACACGTTTTTCACAATCAGCAGCGACAGGAGGGAAAATAAAAATGATTTCTCTACCCGTACACTGGGTCACTCACAGCCGAGCACACCCACACCCACACACACACCCACACACACCAAACAAACTCATCTATACATGCTGCAAACAGGCGTGATATCCTGTGCCTCCCTGGGCCTCCTGTCCTCTATAATATGTGCTGAACAGAGGAGCAGGGCAAGATGAAGGCCAGGCCAGCCAATTCAAAGCCTGAGTGCAACCCCCCCCCACCCCCACCACACACACACACACACACACACTTGCCCCGATCCCTCCCTCCATCTATCCCTCCATCCCTACTGTGGTGCTTGTCAGATGTCATTACATCACAGGACAACGGAGGGAGAAAAAGAGAAATGGATGGGGACAGAGAGAAGAAAGGTCGAGGGTGAGAGAAAGTGTGTGTGTCAGAGAGAGAAAGAGAGAAAAAGAAAGAGATGGTAAGTGGACGCAAGAGAAAAATGGAGTTGGGTGGACAGAGACAGAGCATGGTCTTTGGGTAGGTTGTGAAAGGATGGACACTGGGGTCAGTGATTGAAGATGAGTTTTGGAGGGGTTTTTTTGGGTGGGGATGGGGCTGCGATAACCGGAGGGGGATGAGCTGATCAAATTAAAGTCAATGCCCTCACTTTTGAATATAAGTATATTTAAGCCAACAGGAAACACCAAAAACAATTACTCTTTGAGGAAAAGCATGACCCCAATTTTTTCAAGAATGTTTTATTCTCAAATATTTCCATGTGTGTCATATTTCTGATTATATCCCTGCACATTCAAAATAATAAAAGAGGCATCTTGGTCAACTCTTGGGATTTAATTAGGCAGGAGAATTATAGATGTTTCAATGAAATGTTCAGAGACAAAAAAATATTTTTTGCTTTGAATGAAGACCTTCTGCAGGTGCACCATATAAAGTCAGCTACAGTATAACTCAAATAACTCAAACAAGGTCAGGACACATACACATTTCACACATAATTTTATTAATAATAGTGCTGAGGGATTTGGTGATAAAGACGTTTAATTAGTACGCTTTGATTTATTTGTGTTCCCACAGTTTATCTGCACTTCAGCTCAAAGATGTGGAGATGTGGCTGAATTGATAGATGAATAGTGCAATGTCTGTATGAAAAGAGTGTGTGTGTGTGTGTGTGTGTGTGTGTGAGAGAGAGAGAGAGAGAGAGAGTGAAAGAAAGAAAGAAAGAAAGAAAGAAAGAAAGAACGAAGGATGGAGTGAGTTGAATGAACATGAATTTTCATGCATGCGTCTGTACGGAGGCCGTTGAGAGTTTTTAGCACACTTTGTATGTTTGGACTCACGTGTGTGGAGGCTGTGCTGGTTAGCGGTGCGGTGGCCGTGAACGGAGAGGGAGGGGCTAGTGAAGGTGTGGGTTGCTGTTGCTGTGACAACTCAGAGCTGGCTCCGCCAACGGCAATTGCTCCCGTCCCCGACGATGACCCATCTGCACCAGAGAAAACACCTGTGGAGATATCAGATATACGACAAATGATCAACATCAATGTGTTCTCGTCTTCCAACACTAATATTTTAATAACACTATAGAATAATTAATTTGAAGGAATAAAGCTGGTGTTGCAGTTAACCATTACCACAGTATGAAAAGCGCTGGTGTAAATAATACAACAAATGATGGCTGAATTTCATTTCGCTGGTTCCGTTTCAGGGGCCTGGTCTACAAAGAGATGCATCACTATATTACAGCACGAATCACTGACAGCGTAGAGAACATCTAAAATGACGTTTTAAACAAGGTGCAGAGCTGTTGAATTTAACCAATTTAATGCATCATTAATAAAATCAACAAATGGAATGCTTGATTAACTATGGGCTCGCCCGGATACGCGGTCTGATCATTTGGTTTCTTCGTGTTCACAAAAATCCCGCCCGTTGTAATAAACTTAAACGTTTAGAAACACACAAACGCAATAATCCGACATCGTCAATCATTCACGTTTACAAATATTCTTTACTAATTCAGATGAAAACAATGGCATTGATTTATTTAAAATCCTGAATGTTATATAAATTATTAATCACCAATGCAAACATTTTGCACCATTTTCACACACCCATACTCATGCTCCATTCTCTTATCTCTTTGCTCTCTCCCCCTCCCTTCCCCTCACACACCCCTGTTCTTGCCCACTAACCAGGGATAAGCCCGGCCCCTGCCCCCCTTTGACCCCAGCAGAGGGGGTGGGTGAGGGGAGGGGAGGGGGGGGACAGGGCCCCTCAGCCCCACAAAAGCCTGAATGGCTCAGGGCAGCACACATTCACTGGGGGAACAAGAGATCTTTGTGCCAGGAAGGGAGGGGTGGAGGGAGAGAGAGGGAGAGCAAGAGAGGGAGAAAGAGAGAGAGAGATAGGAACATTGCATGGGCCTACATACTATTTATAACGCTTTGTAATATGCACCAGAAAAATTGATACCCAAAGCAGGGCTGCCGTGACTCAGGGGGCATGAGCTACTGCAAGATTTTTAGCAACTGGATTAGAGGCCAAACCAACAGTTTATCTGAGTTTAGCTCATGCCATTAATGCAAACCAAGGGGTGGCGGAAAGAGAGTGCTAGTAACAGGAACAAAAATTAGAGGTTCGTTTGAATTAATGTTGACTTCTTGATGCAAGAATATAAAGATTAGTTAAAAATGTCCGATACGTGAACGCAACTTCTTAATCATAGTCTATGTATGTTTTTAATGCTCCATAAAGAGCAATTTAACATTTTTATTTATTTTCCTGAATTACACAACCAAACTAAAGAGCTGGTTAATTTATTTATTTTTTTCCCCAAGCAAGTGGGACATTATAGTTGAAGTTAAAATGTTCACGCCATTTGTTAACAAATGTGTAAATTGGTTATACTATTATATTTATATCACTATTTAAAATCTTGTCAATTTAAAACCTTCTTTCTCCAACTCGGGCGAGTCCGAGACTTTAACTGAAAAGCAAGAAGACAGGCTCCACCAATAACTCCACAAAGCATGCATTAATAAAACTTGCTATAAACTAAGCTAGTGTTGAAGTGTGTTCATCTCCAAATATAACACAGACTGTTATTTGAACAAACACATGACAATTTGATTACTTCTTTAGAGGAGACGTAAAACTTCCCCAAGGAAAAACATAAAGACAGCGCGCGAATCAACAACAGTTTGGCCAAACAACCAAGTCATGAGTTTCAGTAATTATGAGCAGTTTGGTTGGTTTTTAAAATTAAACTTACTCAGTGTAGTTTATTGAGGAAGAACATGAAAGAGTTGCAACGTTTGTCTCCAGTTTTCAGATGTGCTGTTTGAGGTATTCTGCATAATGTGTGCATACCGCTATGTGTATGCTGAACACTCGAAGCTGAAGAAAAAACAGCAGTCTTTGTTCTGGATGAATTTGCTTTTCTCCAAACATGTTTAAAGCTCAATCCACCCCAGTGCTCACAGTCATATATTGATTAAAGCCATATTGCAAAAACAGAAAAATTGTAAACTAAAAATTACAAAAGCTAACCACTCAAAAAAAAAAAAAAAAAATAGAAAACTTTGAAACTGTGAAGTGAAATGTAATTGTGACGAAAACATTTATTTATCCAACCCCCAATAATTACTTCCAATAACAAATGTACAGGTTTCATATTTTACCAACAAGCTGATTAAATTAAATCCTGTTCGCCAAATATTTCCCTGGTTTTCATAACTTCCGTCCCGTTTTTTTTGTGGTAAAACCAAGCTGCTGATAAGTATTAATAAATATTATCATTTCACTGTGACAAGGGGAAAAAAACAACGTACAGCTGAAGAAATCGTTGAAAACTATATAAATGACCAATTACATAGTTGAATAAACACAAATAAGCATTTCTCGTCATTCTTATTCTTTTCTACACATACACTCCGCTGGTCCAAATAAATTAATGTCCATCCAACATCTTTCCTCCCCCACACACACCAAACCAACCCGCTCGTCCGTCCCATCAGTGACCCCCCTGCTGTCAAACATTAACCTAACCAAAATCTAACCCCCTGCCTCTTCCCACCCTCAACACATATCTATCAGGCTAACTATCTATCCATCAACGCTGGGGAGTCAGCAGACAGGATGGAGTGGAGAAGATAAACGCCAAGATCCTCCCCATTACTGCCCTGCATTAACCCCCAGCTAAATATTTACAGTAGGAAGACGAACACACGGTTCTCAGACACTCAGCCATACATAACCACCTTTGTCTACCCTATCTTCTTTCACCAGCTGTGGTCAGAAATGCCACCACTGCTGTAGGGAAAAGCACAAGGACCAAAAATTGGTATGAACGTGGAACCACAAACAAATTATCGTCAACCACCACTGCTGCAAATAATTATACATTCACAGAGCAAACGGCACCAGTTCTCATGTGTGACTCACCAACTCACATGCTCAAAGATACGCAAATATATCCACGAACCCTGCCATTCAAAGCATGAATATCAATATTTATGGCTAGTGACGAGTTGTGGTTATACCATTAGCATCAATAAATTTGGGGCTTTGCAATGACACAATAATTCCAATGTGTTAGACAGTCAAATGTCTAATTGCAACATTTAAATGATTAATAACATGTTTATATTTCCTCTCAGTAGCATTTAATTGTTAATGGGAATATATACGTATCATATTTCTGTCAATTCACAAATTCACAGTTAACGCATTTAATTGGGGCTAAAGATCCATTTATAAAATGTCTATAAAATTCTAACTATAAAATAATGTAATCTCTCTTGCATGTAGACAATAGACTATAGACTGTATTTCTATTTGTTTACCATACCAAGTAACAAATGTTAAGATTAGAATCAGCGTATTGTATTTTTGCACTTCTTATTCACATAATTTTTCATACTTTTTGAATTAAAGTGCTATGAGGAAAAACATAGTATATATTTACTAGTGATAACTGTATTCTGTGGACGCTACAATCAATTTGGTGTAAAATGTATTATAGGTTTGAAGGTTATGGACAAACAATTTAAAAATATGAAATAAATCACTTTAAAAAGAGAACTAAAATTTAAAAATAGAGAATAGAATTTAAAAAATATTAATATTTTCTCATTTGGAATCAGCAAAAAATAAAAAATAGCCTCAGTAACAGACAAAGAAACACATGAGTCTCTTATGTAAATATGTTAAAGAACAAGAACAAATAGGTGATCAGTATCGGATCAGCCAATCCTAGTGATCAGCGATGGATCCTGTCCTAATAACAGTATCTATTTTCTTCATTTGCATTGGACCTAATAAGCATAAACACATGTGTTTCAACACTATATATGGATGACTTGGGAACTATGCAATCACACGCACACCTTCCACAGCACAAAGCATCAACAGGTGAAAGGAGGATTTCAGGAATGAGCAGAATGCAGGTAAGAGACAGCAGCCGAGAGGCAGGAGAGAGAAACAAAAGAGTGGTAATTCTGGAAGAAAGGGGAGATGTGGGATGTGTGGGCTGTACTGAGCCATTTCCATCAGCAGAGGGGAACTCCAAAGCATAAAGACAGTTGCCAAGCAACTGAACACGATGAAAGAAACATACAGACCACTTCCACGTGTGTGAGCAAACAGCACATAGTCCCGCGCTCTTGGACACACAAGGCACCAATAACAACGTCCAATCCTTCACGTTCGTGATTTTTTAATGTTAATACAAACATTATCTGGTAAATGCATCAGCATTCAGTAGTGAGTGACAGGATGGACTCACAGGTCAGGAGTTGGACATGAACAAAAACCTGCTCCAACAATGCTACACATGAGCCACTTCGCTTTTAATCATTTTGAGGACACTATAGCGAAAGCAATGGGACACAACTTCTATATATAACAGGACATAATTGATGGAGCTTGAATTAAACCAGCCCATTTCCTCATTTCAGCTGCCCACAACAATTTCATAATTTCAGTTTAGCTATAGCACAACTGTGAGGATCATTTCCTGAATGCAGCCAACACTGACAACCACATCTGAGAGTGTTTGAGTTTTTGAAAGCTAACGTCTCACAGATCTCACAACGACATTGTTGTGACATGTTGTTGTGTTTTGTGTGTGTTAACTGTTTCCTCCTCACCTGGCCCGGTGGTTGTGGAGCTGCTGTTGCTCTGCAGACTCCCATTCCTGAGGAGTGATGGGGACTTCTGAATCCCACCGCCGACACCCATGACCCCAAGCCCCCTCTCTCCGCCTCCGCCTCCTCCCGCCCCCACCCCTAAACCGCTGCTGGATACTAAGCCCGGCCGGCCTGTGAGCAACGAGGATGAAGAGGAGGATGGGGAGGCGTTGGAGGAGGAGGTGTTGGCCGTGGAGGAGGTGGGGAGAGTCAGGGAGGGAGCTGGCTCTGAGGGCTTCACATCCGTGGTGAAGCAAGGTCCAAATCTGTTTCGCCAGTTGCCCTTCTTTTTCTTCTTCACCCCATCATCCCCTCCTCCCACCACTGCTCCTCCGATCCCCGGCACTGAGCTGGAGGTTTGGGGCCGCTTGTAGCCAGCGGACCCACCCAGGCTTGTCATCTCGCTAGCTGTGTGACTGTGGGAATTCTCATACAGCTTCCCGCCCACTGGAATGATAAGAAAGCAGAACTGAATATTTAAATATAAAGCCTGCAGCCTCTTGGTGTTTTTGTGTGTTTTATTTTGGCCATCAAAGTATCAACTTCAAGAGGAAAGCACAAACAGCCTCATCAGTTCTCTTGTAAATTAGGAGCGCATCCAATGATAACTATTTCTCATTATTAATTAATCTACTGATTAATTACTCAATTAAAGAAACATGCCTTAAAAACTGTGACATCGAGTGATAATGAGACGGAAAATTTGACACTTTCTGAGCACCTAACAGGACAACAAAAATACATTTTAGGTGATGTAAATAAACGTTTTGGTACCTGCAGAAGCCGTAGTGGCGGACATAAGGGAGCCAAAGAGAGTCGTAGTTCCCTCCGAGGCTCCGCCCTCCGAGCTCGGCTTCACAAGGCAGCTGCTGAAAGATGGTGGCGAGGAGAAGGTAGTCCCACCCCCCGAACGCAACGATGAATCTGAGAAACTTAAGAAGTCCGAGGAGGAAGGGGCAGAGGGAGTCTTGCTGGCACTGGTCAACAAGAGGCCTGCAATAGGAAAATCAAAGAAAAGAAGGTGAAGAAAGAAAAAGAATGACATAAGTGGAGATTAAAGGAATGACAACTACCAGACAGAAACAGCACAGAGTTAACAGACATTCCAGCTGGAAAAGTTTTCTTAGTCTCATTTCCATCATCATGGGAGAAGCAGAAACAAGATAACCAAAAAAAAAGCATTTTATCTGCTCTGCCGGTCTGTATCTGCTCTACAGTTAGCCCTCCCTCATCGTGTAGTCCTCCCATGTAACAGAGGAAGTGCTTCGAGAGCACACACACACCATTTCTTCACGAGACACACAAAAACAAACACACACATCTGACAAGGGCTTCAAGGTTCTGATACAACACACAGGAGCTCAGTGTGAGCTCTGACTCCTATCAGGTCCTGACCCCCCCACATGTCCTTTCTTTCGTGTGTTTCTGTGCCTTTTCCCAGACAGGGCCTCCGATTACAGGAGTCAGAGGCCAGTCAAGACCTAGCACTGTTATCAAGGCCACACACAAAAGTCTGGTGTCTGGCCAAAATCCAGCCAATGATACAACACACACACACACACACTGCATGAATCACACTCTTATTTGGGTTTCATAACACTTCTGTAATTGCAGTTGTGCAGTTTTTTGGTGGTCGGGCAGGGCAGTTACACCAGATGATTTGTCATTGCGTTTCCATTTTTATAACAGCAGGGTTAATTCCCAGTTGTGGGGAAATTAACATACAGTACCATTTGCAGCCATTAATTCACCTTGGTGGAAAGGCCCAGTGGAAGCAGAGGCAGATGTGGAGGAGGTTGCCATGGTGACCACGGCGGAGGGGAGGGGTTTCCCTGAGGAGGTGAGAGATTTGCGGCCACCCCTCTGTCCCACTGCATGACTTGTGCCGCTGTTCTTCTTGGTCTTCACCTCAGACGCCGCCTTCCCACTGTCTGCAGCCAAGCCGTCTTTGGAACCGCCGCCGGAGAGAGCGGAAGACACTTCTTGAAAGTTTGCGGTGGTGAAACGGGCAGTGCCTTCATCCAGCCGCTTCTGTGAGGATGGCGGAAGAGACGCGACTCCTCCACCGGAGCTGCTGCTGTTGTAGGGCTTGAGGAAGAAGATGGAAAGGGGTGGGTTAATAAAGAAAAATGATGGTTGAAAGGAAAGGGAGGCAGGAACCATGAGATGCATTAGAACAGGGGAAGAACATTATCAAAACAATGCCAATTGAAAGAGGGAAGACCAAAAATGGGTGTGCTCTCACCTTGTCTGGGACCATGATGTTAGGAAGGACAAGGGAGGGTGACATATCCATGGAGATCTTCTTGTGTTTTGGTTTGTGCCTGTCCCGCTCCTTGTGTTTCTGAGCATAGAGGGTAAGAAAAAAAAGGAGAAACAGATGGGTGAAGCCGATTAAGACATGATGGAGAAAGGAGAAAAATAAAGACAGACACAGAGAGAAAAACAGACCACTGAGCTCTCTGCATTTTAGTAACATTGGGAAAAGTACTTCATACATACTGAACCATATCCCAAGTTTTCTGTCAGAAATTAAATACAAAGTGAAAATAAAACAAAAAAAGGATGAGTTATTAGGATATAAGCACAATAGTAGGAAGAATGTGTGTGTGTGTGTGTGTGTGTGTGTGTGTGTGTGTGGAGGGGGGGGGGGTGCGTGTTTGGCTGATAGAAAGAGAGAGCATTACATTTCAAAGGCTCAGTCTGAGATGAAAGCTAAGAGATCTACAAACACAAAGAGAGTGATGGAAGAGTGATAAAGAATGGGCAGGAGGAAACAGGAATTCAGTGTGCTGCAGTTTAGTGTGTCTAAGTGCCTCTTGCCGCACACAAGGTCTCATCGTTTCATCCAATCATATCCTCCTTCCTGGACCATCGCAGCTCAATTTACACCCTTGCTATCACAAACGCGCCGCCACCCTCCTCTCGCACTCCTGGAGGTGGCGACTGGGCGGCAGCGCATTAACACATCACGTGCGTGCCCCGCACCCCGACTCCTCTCTGCACAGAAGTAAGACGGGCTCTCACGCACGTTCACATGCATGCAGACACACAGCCACACGCACACTTTCAATGATGGGCGGTGAAAATATGCAGCGATCCTGAGAGACGACGTGGGACTCGGCATGCTTGTGATGCTCAGTGTCGCGACGACTCCGAAACGCCAGAAAATGCCCCCCTCCCCCACAGGATGACTGCATGGAGGCTGGTGACAGTTTAGCCAGACTTCCTCTATGAGTGACATTTAACCGACATCACCAACCAAATCAGGTGATGGCAGCCGCACTGTAACCGAACCTAATGCTAACACTCTGGGGTTAGAAACAAATGGTGCACTGTTCTGTTTGTGTGTGTTTTAGGGTATAATTTGGATCTTTTCCATTTTCATTAAAGTTGTAAAAACCATCTTGTTACACTGCCTGACTGTATGATAAACAGAGAATTCTGTAACAATTTGCTTTCCTTTGAGGCGGCATGTTTACATTGAGTTAAATAGGGTGTGTGTATATGTGTGTGTGTATATATATATATATTTATTTATTTATTTACAGTTGCACATTTCTAACAAATGAAAATATTTTCTATCTTTGGATACACTGGGATGCTTACAAGAATGTTACACAAGTGTTCTGGGAGTCTAAACCATGTTTGGCTGCACAGCATGTAGCAGTTTGTAATGAGTGACCAACTGGTGAGGCGCTGTTTGTTTTTTTAACCCCCAGTGATTATTTTCAACTAATTAAGTAGCTGAGCCAATCACATTCTCCCACAGCCCAGGGTGGACTCTTTCAATTGCTTGCCATGTCAGACCAGCAGTCAGCAACCCAAAGGAAAAAAAAAGAAATATTGTAAATACAGTTTCACAATTATCAAATTGTTTTTTTAACTGTTTAAACCAATTAAAATTGTTAAAATCGTTTGGATATGGATAACTACAGAGAAACATAGGATAAAGTGACAAAGTTCGATGGTTCTACTGCAACAAAAAGGAGACGGAAGAAAAAGCGAGTGAGCGAGAGACAGAGAGGTAAATTCTTTGGGATTCCCTTGTTGCTTTTCATTAACATTCCAGAGGTAGGTGTTGATGGACAGAGGCTGAGCTGCGAGGGTCGGATAACACACACACATACACACACACACGGACCCGACGCACTGGGCGTGGGAAACATAACGTGCACAATGTAACTCTGACACACCCTTATCAATCAGGTCAATTGATTATACAGGCAGAGACAAAGCCTTTCAGCGTGTCCTTTCCCTTCTTTCTCCGTTGCTGACCATTAGCAGCCTGATCATTTGACATGTCCGAGTGGTCTTTGAGACTGTGTGGGGTAAATATGAGCGGTGGCAGAGACTGAGGGCCACATCTATTTATCAACAAACCCCCAAGCAATAAGCAATACAACAGCAGGCTGAAATCCTCTCAGTAAATGACGAATCATGAGCTTCTGAATTGGGGAAACCCACTTTTCAGGAGATAAATGCGATTTCTTGAAAGGTCTCTTTACAAGTCAGAAAAATATGCGCCTGGTACATCTTGTTTTTTGCACTTGGTATCTAAAACTATATGCTTGGCACCAGTAAATAACAACTCTATATAAAACAGATGGTTTTGCAAAACCAACAGTCATAAATCACAAATAATCATCTTATAATTGAATAAAATAAAGAGGTTGTGGAAATTGGACACTGAAACCACAGAATGATTTTCTATTAACTAACTCACTAACTTAAATCAAACTGCTATTTGAACAGCACAATGTGTTTAAGCTACATTTCCTTGCCATTATATAGAAACACAAGAAATCAAAATTCAATGAACTTCGCTAGGTTATGTAAGAAATGAAGGGCCTGTACCAAGAGGTTATTAATATGATGAAATATGCATCTTAAAGGCTTCACACAAGTTAACACAATGGCCTCAAGAGGAAAATGAGAGGGTGCAGACACAGGGGGGAGAGAGCTGAGGAGAGGCAAGGGAAGATGGGAGGAAATGGAGGAACAGGAAGTAAGGGGGAAAATAATCCACCCTGACCTAGCAGGAATTCCCCTGTGCAGTTTCCTGCAGGATTTCTGACCATCCTTTGTGTATGTATGGATGCGCGTGTGTGTGTGTGTGTGTGTATTTCCTGCAGGCCTTTTCTAAGTGGCCAGTGTGGGGATCCTTTAGCCCATGCTGTAGTTTGACTGCAGGGTCTAAAATGAGGTGGGTATACATCTGAGCCTCCAAACCACATAACAAATGCATCAGTAGATGTGTAGACAGACACAGAAACACACCTCTGAGCCTACTGATCTCTGACCCCGGAATGTGGATGGAGAGCATGTGTGCGTGTGTGTGTGAGTGAAAGTGAGAGAAGAGTGGGATACTCTAATGCAAATAAGGCAGTATCAACAAAAGCTGGAGCAAAGGGGCTGGATAATGTGCACACGCGCACACACCACGCGCACACACACGCGCACAGACACACGCACACACACACACACACACACGCGCACACGCACACACACACACACGCGCACAGACACACGCACACACACACACGCACACACACACACGCACACACACACACACACACGCACACACACACGCACGCGCACACACACACACACACACAGCGCACACACACCGCACACACGCACACACACGCACACACACACACACACACACACACACACACACACACACACACACACACACACACACACACACACACACACACACACACACACAGCATAACAACTTACTAGAGCCTCAATTTGGAATCCACAAATTACTATATGAATGAACACAAAACACATCTATTGTCTTTTTTTATCCTTTCTATGAAAAAACAATTAACTACAAATAGAAAATATTGAAAGGGAAGTCAAAGCATCAAAGTATTTTCAACACAACAACATCTCTGAGCTGCGCGCATCAACACAGGTTTAAAAATAAATACAACATCTCATGAGAACATGAGCTTTTCATTAAGTGGAAATGGAACAATTACGTGTTGAGCCATGACAAAAACAAGCTTGGTTGAGGAGCTGACTTCCTCTGATTTAGAGTGATGGAGCTGACTGGCAAAGAGACACTTTCAAAATGCATCATTTCACTCTTTCTTCCTCAAACTGAGAAGGTTAACCACAGTGTGTCATTATTTTCACTATTTATGAGAATTGCATTATTTTTATACTCATTATAATGAATACTTACTATCACTGGGCTGATGTGAAATATCAATATTAGCTATATGCAGCCCTGTGATATATTCCATATATAAATATACACAAAGAAAGTTGTGCTAGTGACTTGAAATACTTATTTCTGCGAAGAGCTTTTATTGATATTTTCACTGTTGGTTATATTGTTGAAACAGGCAATTTCTTCTAAATGTAGATTTTAAGCATGCCCTTTCTAAATGTAATTAGTTCTACATTTACTATCCACAGCGCAGGTGCATTATGTAGAACAGCATAAATATCAGGGACATATGGAGAGCATTTTAGACGACTGAGCCAACTTGTTTGGAAAGAACTTGACCGAGTCATAAAACAACATTTTATACTCATAAGATACAGTTTCTGTTGTGGTTCACATTTGTTAAACAACTGTAAAATGGCCTGTTTCTTATTTTGGATGAGGCCTGGCCCAAGTTTCCCTTTGGTAAAATATAGTCACACATAGTTGCACACGCACGTACGAACACAAGCGCTCTGGTTCACATGCTCGATCATTTTAAGTACTTGCTCTTGCTTGTTTTATCTAATGAGAGTCCTTTATTTGCTGCAATGCAATTTGGGGGGATCCTGTTTGCTAGTGCTTAATAAACTTCACACATCAACACCAACTTAGCTGTCAATATTTAGCTCCTGTAAACTCTTCCTAGTGATTGCTACTCAAGAAGGGAGCAGCAAGTTGGAGATGGAGTATCAACCGTCAGAAACGGTGCTTAATGAAACGGGGAATATTCAGCTTGAGCCCTGTCCTCTCAGATGTCTGACAGCCTGTTATTACATGTCCTGCTAACAGCTGTGACTGATTAAGTCACACCAACGTATCATTCATTAGAGGCTGGGATAACTGGTGGGTGTAGGTGGGCTGCAGTCATACTAGCAGCTAAAAGACAATCCAAATGCATTCACTGCTGGGTCTATACAATGCAATTTCAGCGCTTACTTGGAAATCAAATCGAAGGACATTTGTGAATTTAAAGGCTTTGTTTAGTGAAACTGAAGGGCGCATTGATGGATTTGGAGGCGTGACAATTTTTTACACTCCCAACTCTCAAGGGAGTACACTCAAATCAATAACATCTATAGCGCAGGTTTTTCCTCAGGAATGTTTTTTTTTAAATAAAGATACCAAATGAAATGCTTTCAGGGCCATCCATCCATTTCAAAACATTCTTATCTCATTTTCTTTAAATCAGCAGACTTAAAAACCAGTGTTCAAGACCCAGGAAAGACATTTGTTGGGGTTTTGGTTAATTGTCAACATGTAATAAGCTACATTAAGCTACATTAGTTAATCAAAACCATACACGCCTTTTTCCTCTTGCCTGTTTAATTCAAACAAAAGGCCTTCTGCGACTCTGCTCGTCATAAATATAAATTAGTATTTTGCCGATATATTCAATGACTGTCTACATAAAAGCTCATTGTGGAGCAGTTATATGAACCACTGAAAAGTAATATTGATCAAGGCTTTTACTGCGTTTTTGCCTGTCCCTCCACAGTGTGAGTATGCATCAGTATGTTTCATGGTTTGGAGGCATAGAGAAGGTAAGATCTAAGGACTGTCTTACCTCCTTGTCTTTGTCTGGGGGTATAACCAGACAAGGACTGAGAGGAAGAGTCATAAAAGCTTTGAGACATGCTACCGCTGCTCCGTTGCTAAAAAGGTAAAGAGGAACTCAAAGTTACTGCATGTAGTCCAAAGAAGAGTCTAAAATTAGACCAAAAAGAACTCTGATATAAACCTGAACTAAAAAAGGCTGACTGAACTCAAAATTCAAAAACAGTCAAAATACATTGTCATAAGTATTGGCTCATGAAAGAAGTGGTTATAGGGGTAAAGTAAAAAAGAAATTCATGTTGGCAGTATTTAAACAAAAATACATTAAATGTCCATTGAAAAGGCCACACGAGACATTCAAGTGCAGAGAAACCGTCGTGACTACACATTAGCAAAAACAATCAGGATTGAGGGCAACAGAAAAGACACACAAACATAAGTTGTGTTTTATTGTTCCTCCGTTGCCAAAACTCAGATCTAAAGAGGCATCATGGGACACTTTTGAAGGGTCTTTGTTATCGATCTCACTCCAAGTCAGCTTGCTCTTGCTCATAGCATCAGTTGCCATGGCGATAAACAACTACATTCTCAAATTACAGCCAAATTACCTCCAGGCATAGATCAAGGCTTGTGTTTCCCTAGTCTCTATTCAGAAAATACAGATCTATGACCAGAGACTGTCTTACTTTGGGCATTAATGTAAAACTGACTCTCCGTGGCAACATGGTGCACCATGGGATAAATCCTCCTCTTCTGGCTGCACATACAGATCATTGTCTGAGTCACAGTGAAATCTCTCCCCTTTAAAAATGCCTAACATGGATTTCCGAGCTGACAAACCGTACAACATGCACAAAAGGTTCCTCAATTACTGTTCCTTCTGAAGAACTAGATTATGATCCAACCACAGGGCAACCGTCAAAAATAAAAAACCCTTTGTATCAAGTTGCCAAAAAAAGCAAACAGAATTAACTTGTACCAGGGTATCACTGAATCTTTATTTCCTCTGCACCATTTTCCAGGGATGGATATTCAGCTGGGTTACAGTTTCGATGTTGCAACAGAAAGCTATGCAACACTGTTGGCCAATCACTGTCACTAAAGAAGTTTGAAATAACTTTGAACCCAAAATGCAGCTGGGTGCCAGCAACACCCAGTGATGATGATTTGGGAAAAGTAAGGCAGAAGCATCAACGAGTGCATTTACACTTCTTAAAAAAGGAAAAATATTCACAGTCTCATGAAATCAACATCAAACAAGGATAATCTACCGGTATGTCTGAAATTGAAACATTTTAAAACACTGTGTCCAGTCGAATACCATATGTTGCTAACATGCCGTAAACATCCATCAAGTGGTATTTTATGAAACCCACTCTGCTAACAACATCATTGATCCCCTCTAGCACATTCCTGTCATCCATACAATCCCAGCTTAATGCCATTATGCCCCAGCATCCAAAGCCATTCATACAGGATCAATACAACAGCATGAGTCTTTCCATCAGCAGTTATTAACATTGCAAAATGGCATCTGTGTTTGTGAGTGTGTGTAGACACTATAAAGTCTGTTCTGTGTTTCCATCATCCTAATCAAGGAATCATAATAGTTAAGTCATGCACATCTTGCGATGGGTTAAGTATTGGAGAGGTGGAACAAAACAGGACATCTGTAGAGTGAATTTTTGTACTGAAACCACATTTTCTCTGCATATCCAGTTGTTGGATTTGTGCTTTGATATGCCTATCCTTTTTCATTCTTCCTTTATCTGATTGAATTCTGGTTAGCTATCCACCCATCAAGTTTGCATTATGCTGGTTGCATAGTCAGAGTAAGGCTAACAGAATACAAAAGATAAGGTCGGAATCATGGACAAGACACCAGAGAGACCATATATCTGTCTTCTTTGTTCACATTTATGCTCTTATTTCCCCAATCATATTCATCACTATACCATGTACATTGTACGTCCATACCTAGAGCCCTATTGATTCCTGTGATGTGGAACATGCAGATTCATTCCATTTTGAATATTTATTTATGAACTTATTTGAAATTTTATTTCTCCATCCATTTTATTGATCCATGTTTTCAGACACTTTTTGCTGATAACAATATGTGCTTAAATCTTAAAAAACAGACCGCAGAAAAATAAAAACGGAAAACACTGTACTTAGGATAAAATGAAATGTAATCTGAAAAAAACAAAACAAAATGGATTTCATACAGCACAACTTATACCATCTAAAAAAAAGAAGAAAATCTTATCTAACAGCGCTAATATTGTACTGCAACTTTTAAATCGAAAAACCAAATTTGACCAATTTGAGTAAAGCAGCACAAAAAAACATGACTACTCCTGCTTTTGACCACATAATACACTTGACTGAAAAGACAGGTCGGTTCAAAACCTAAGAAATAAATAAACCAATGGACTTTGAAATGCATAAATAGTGATTAAGTTTGAGTTTACGCTGTAAAGGCCCTACCCACCACCTGCAAACCCAACCCACTGTGCGCACTTTGGTCCTTGTACCAAAACACAGGGTAGGTAGAGGGGGATCATGGACCACTGTTAGAGAGATTAAAGCGTCAGGAAAGGAGGATGAATAAGAGAAGATGGAAGGGTAAAGGACAGGTGGAAAAGAGGCGAGCAGTGGGGGGGATGGATTCATTGGTCCAGTGAGAGAGGAAGCAGATGGGGTAGAAAGATAGATGGAGGGAAAGGGGGAAGAGGCCAACAGAGACCGGAAGCAGAGAGCAGGACTGAGACGGCCAAGCAGGAAAGAGAAACACAAAACGGAAGAATGGTTAGACAAAAGATAGGAGATGTGGAGCAAAGAGGAGAGGAGTAATAGGAGAAGGACGGCAATGAGATGTGCTAAGGGAGTTAGAGACACAAGGAAAAGGAGAGGGCAGAGCTGAAGGACGGTCATCTCTCAGTGGCAGCTTGTTTACAAGAAGAAGAAGGTATTGTGTGTGTGTGTGTGTGTGTTACATCTACATGGTCATTCGCTGATAGACCGTTCATGCATGAGTCTAAAACAAGCTGGTGAGGGAGATCTATCAACTTGTACGCTTATGCGATTATATTTGCAAAAGTACCGGCTTGCTCTTTGGTTAATTAGTACAGTCAATAATTGATCATCTTAAATGTAATACTAAATAAAGACAATATTAAATTTGAATTTGTCCTCATGCAGAAATAGGTTATGGCTACAAAAGTTTAAAAGAATTACATACTGTCTGGTGATGTGTGAAGTTGTGTTTTAAAGTGTCAAAATGCATGCCATCCGTAGAATATGCCAAATAAATAAATATGAGAGCTCACTTACCAATTTGCTGTGGTGGTACTTGCAATATCCACAGTACTTGACATTGTCTGCGTCAGATCCTTGTTCCTCACATAACAACCCCGCAAACTGGGCACTGTGGCAGAAAGTGGTGTTAAGGAAATACACGAGAATTAAAACACTTTTCAACATTAATGTGTAACATTGTAGCACAATATGTATAATAATTCCAACAAGTTATGGACACAAAACAATATGATTTGATCAGAAGAAAGCCTAAACAGAATTGGCATGAAAAGGTTTCACCACTTAAAACAAGGCTGTTGTTATTACAGTTTAGAATACATGCAAATAATATCCATAGTTTACTCAAAAGTATAAAACAATCTACCAGTCTTTATTTGAATTGAGGAAAAGAACTGAAGACACAACTGCAGAAACAATCTCCTTCTTTGTCTGCTGAGGTTAATGTGATGTGAACCGGTCTCACCATGTGACGTGGAAGGCCTGCCTGCAGCCATGTTTGTTGCAGGTCATACAGGCTCCAGTGGCTGCTTTACTCTCTCTGCCCTGGTCCTCACAGATATAACATGTCTGCATAAACACGCACAAACACACAGTTATGAGAACCAGTTTATTTCAAAAGCTGTCCCTCATAATTACACTGTATATACAAATTTGAGACATGTCTAAATGGAAAGATAGATTTAGTTACCTTGTTGTAGCGATCATGTGGCACAGACTGGAGTACTATGGGCTCCATAGTTGACACATTGGCGAATTCCACTTCAGGTATGTAAAGGGCACAAACAACATGGGCCCAGCCTGCAAACACAAACAAAGCAACCATCAACTTCTGCACATGAATAGGTCTTGAATAGAAATACGCGTGCACAGATTTGGTCTATTATCCCCTTGTTTCATTTGTGGGTTGCAAGTTGCAAAGAACTGATGATCTGAAGAAGACAATACTGAAGTAAAACCAAATAAAACAACCCATCTCCTGCACATTATTTTGGACTTATAATTCATGGCACACACTCTTAAATATTGTCTACACTTAATGCATAACTGCTTTATTTGTGTTGGTAGGAATGCTGCTTCCTGGAGTGGATCTAAACAACCAAACCAAGACGGCTGATGAAAGGCCCTTCTCACCTATCATGTTGCACCTACATGCTCCATCATCCCCTCAGTATAATGAAGTCCCTAAAGACCAGTTCAATTTTGATGAATGCTTATGTCCTGATTTTATCTTCTGAGCTCTTTGTAACCATTCTTCACACTCAGTGAAGAGCAGTACAACTAAAAAAAGGTCCTCTGAACGTGTTCCTCGTCAGTCCATGAAACTTTAACCAATAGAAACCCAAAGTTGCAATTTGTGCAGCGCTTCATTTCTTGCTTTTCTGGTTTTTAATTAATAGAGCACTGAGCGGAATGTGACAGAACACACTGATCAACCTCAGAAAATGAAGTGTGGTCGTTAGATTAGGAGCAGTGGACCTTGATACGATCACTGTCGATCACCCAGCTAGACCTTCCAGACCAAACCCCACCAAAAGTGGAGTCGACCTCCCCAGGAAGAGAGGGAGGGAAGCAGAGATTAAGCCAAGCTAACCAAGCTAGAACCTGAGGCTACTCCATTACCCAGTCTGCTCCTGGCTGCCTGATGTCTAATCGCAGGAAAATAAGATGGATGAACAAAGACTACAGACAAACCCCAAAGCAGGAGGCGACAGTCCTCCAAAAAGAACGGATTACAATATTATTTTAGTGTGTTTCCCAGTAATGTGAAGTGGACGGATTAGAAAACTTGACATTCGATTCACAAACACCACTTCAACACAGTATGCCGCAAAATACAGTTACTGTGTATCTTCCTTCATCAACTTCTTAAGGACTTTACTATAATTTTGTGAGTGTTTGTCTTGAAAGACTCTCGCTGTCTCCCGTGCTGCAGGACGAGGCTACTGCACCCCAAATTCAGGGGTGTGTGTGGGTGAGTGAATGAGATTAGCTCCTGATGTGCAGGCGGCTCCTCTGCCATCAGTGTATGAATGTGTGTGAATGGGTAAATATAGTCTGAAGCACCTTGAGGAGTCAAAAAGACTAGAAAAGTCCTATATAAATGGAGGTTCATTTACCATTACCATTTACAACTTTACAACTGAACCGTCACATTAAATGCGGTTTAAAGTGAAACTTATATAAAGTTAACTATCAAAGAAATCACGTAATCTCAAGTAAAGGTGACATCAGATTACTGCATACCATGTACTTTTTCTTTAATGCATTGTAACACTTTTAATTAATAGGAAAACAGTATTTGTTCCATTCTCTTATTAAACATAAATGACATTGAATTCAACTTTGAAATGCTAGAATTTTAAATGTTTTAATTTGCAACTTGGTAGTTAATCTACCCAAGTAGCCGTTTATTGAGCCCTAACAGACACAGCTGCCTGTCAGTGAAGACAAACTGGGGGCTGTAGAATGACAGAGGGCCATGGTAGAGTGGCAGCAGAATTGACGACGAGCTGAGGAGGAGCAGAAGGCGGTCAACGGGAGGTCAAATGGAAATGGGAGTCTCCTGCCACACTGGAGGTGTCTGATTTTCCCCATAGCGGAAACAAAAACAGGCTTAAACTTACAGTTGAACCCCTGACCTGCCTTTGACCTGGTGAGCGGGACAGGGGGAGGAGGGCAGAGGGCGGGACGGATGGGAGGCAGCGGGTGTGAAATGGGGGCATGTTGTTGTTTTGAAGTCCCTCCAAGAATCTGGAAGAGGCCTATAAAACACGACTATAAAAGTGGCATAGCCTTCCTCCTCAAACTAAGCATTCACAGCCCCCCCCCCCTCCCAACCTCAATAAAGCATCCCATGACAAACATCCCCTATCAAAGTCCAATGTGTTGAGACCATTTAGGTAAAATGTTGTTCAGAACAAAATGTCAAAATAATTTGAAATAAACAAAAAAAAGGGCAAAAGACTGTTATGGAAAATGGCTTTATGAGCTTCTGTGGTAAACCACAGTGAAACCATGAGACAAATATAGGGGAGAAGACAAGACTAACTTTAATTGATGTTTTTCTTATTGTAGCAGGTCATAAATTGCATGTACAGTGAAAACCACATCAGAACAACCAAATTATGCTCAAGGGTGGCAGTATCCGCCTGTAATTTGTTATGCCGCCACATATCTAATATTTCTTTGAGTTGTAGAAGGTGAACTTATTGCTGAATTTAAACTTGTTTCCATTAAAACCCCTTTAATATATGGATGTAACAAATTATGTTTGAAAGCTTCTAGTGTGCCAATTCTTTAAACTTTGTATATCAATCATCTTAAAACTCTTGTTATAAAGATTGCAACATTATTAAATCATGTATCTACAACTAAAGAAGACAACAACGTAGCCAGGACAAGCACCGGTAAGCTTAACTTTTGTCTCCCATTATGTCTTTTATTTCTTCTCTGCCTCCGGTAAATTAAGATGCTAGATCAAATACCAATTCTAGACTAATCCCCTTGCTCTACTTTCTTACTGGCCCACCTGAAATAACAGCAACTACCACACGGAACAACAAGTGATGACGATCTGACAAGAGCAGGGAAACGGACGGCAGGGGAAAGAGATGGTGAGAGAAAAAATGGAGAGGGAAAAAAGAGAAGGAGAGAGGGGTCATGGGAAGGGTAAAATAAAAGAGAAAGTAGTAAAACGGTGTGTGTTAGTGTTGTCCTGATGCCTCCCTGCAGGCCTGGACACAATCCCACAGCTGTGCCTCTCTCTCCGACTACAACACACACACACACCACACACTCACATACACACACAGAATATTTACAGTCTCCACCAAGCTGACCTCCCAATGAACCCAGAGAGGAGACTCCTCACAGGCCATGCACTATACCCATCCTGGCCCACCCCCTCATAAACATAGACACAACACACACACACACACACACACACACACACACACACACTCACTCACTCACACATAAAACATGGACTGGTAAGGACGGCAGATAGAGGCAGCACACACAACAAACAGCAACATAATTCTCCCAGCACGCTCACACCCCTTAAACTTGCCGGTGACACGCAATTAATGACAAAATACACAAGAGGCTCACCACGGATGTGTGTGTGTGTGTGTGTGTGTGTGTGTGTGTGGCTGAGAGGGATTCTACCTCCGTTGTCAGTCCTCTTGAGAGCTCCATCTTTGTGGGGACACAGCTCACATCTCTGTGGGTAAAGAAGAAATGACAGGTCAGAAACCAGCACTTAACTTCATCTACTTACTGGACGGTAAGAACAGAAGTGTGAGACATGACCAGTACGTGAGATAAACTGGCAAGTGGCTCTGACTTGGGCACGAGGCCAGAAACTCTACAAGATAACACCCTCACTGTCTGCCAGCCGAGAGGATTTCTATTTGTGCATGTGTGTATCAAGAAATACAAGTCCGGCACGCAGGTGGTGGAGTGGTTAGAGCGCATGCCATGTACGCATGTACGCATGTACGCATACGCAGCCAACCCCAGTTCGAATGCCGGCCGGAGGTCCTTTGCTGCATGTCACACCCCCCTCTCTCTTCTGTCTTTCCTAACTCTCCGCTGCTAATAAAAGGCGTCTATGCCTAAAAAAATCGTAAAAAAAAAAAAAAAAAAATACAAGTCCACATGCAATTATTTATGCAGCTCTGATCCTGACAATTTAACTGTTACTTAAGTCATAAATTAGCTGTAGTTGCTCAACAAAGTGTTGCAACATGTTACAAACGGCACACAAAATCCTTCATGTCCTTTCTTTTCTTCTCCCACCAATAGTTTTCTATTGCATGTTTAAAATCACACTTCACAAAAGAGATATTAATGGTGCTTCTATTCCACATAACCATCATACAAAAAACAGGTTTTCCAATATCTGCCTTTGATTTATTACTATAAGTGTTTTATTTACTATGAGGTTTGCACACAGCAAATACACACCCATATATAATTACCAGTTTAACAGTTGAATTGTTATTATCTTTGACAAAACCTAGCCCATTTGTCGGTTGCAGGTTGTCTGGAAATCTGGACAAACAAGTTTGCATTCGGATTCCTTCAAGGAGAATTAACTTTGGATGTTTAACACTTCACACGTCAGCTGCGATGTAAAGGTTTTAGACACTACTTAAAGCATTTACATGTACTAAAGTGACCTTGTTATTGCTGCATTTCTCCCCTGAACTCATTTCTTAAATGCCATATAAATGAGAAACCTGGTTTCCTTCATCAGGTTAATGGGTTAGAGGAAAACCTAGTTATCCCGCTACATTTTTGCAAGAGAAACTTTGCCCTGTGTGCACACATGAATTCAGTTGACAGATCATTCCCAGCACCTGTGTCAACAACTACGCAAGTAAATCTTGTCCTGACATAATCTCGACAAGTCCTTAGAAGTTTTCCGAGGTCATATTAAGTTGAAACTCTGCAAGCCAGCATTACTACTTTGTGGCTTTTGCTCCAAGCTTTGCGAGAAAAAAAAAAACCCCGCATACATCATTTTAGCAATTGTTGGAAGTACAGTGCTTCTGGGGCCATGTTTCTGCCTGGGCAGTAACGTCTTCACAGTCTGTTATGATGCAGATAAGATAGCTTCATATTGATGCACCACTGTATGTCACACACAACAAATGGTATTTGGTAGAGTTGGTAAATGGACACACTCAACCAGCATTTAACATAATATTTAATAGAGGTTTGCAATCAGGATTAAATATAATTTAGTGAAATATGTTGTTACTGGTGCAGGATACTGGCAGGCCAGCTGAGGTCAAAGGACAGCAGGACACATAATGCTGCCAGTACATGTATTTGCTCCCCAAAAAGAGGCAGTAGCAGGCAGGTCTGTGCAGCACTTATATATATATATGTTATATATAATATTTATTACTTCCATTGCCTTTGATACTGCGGCTTCTGCAAAGCTCTATAGACATTTAATATGCAACAATAGACAAACAACACAGACCAGCTCTAAATTCTCAAGTTAAACAATGCTACTATTGTTCTGTTATAAATATTGTCATTTATTATACAATTCCTTCTTAGATTTTCTGTTTTAAATAAGCTAAAGGAAGACTATTTACATTTGTGCCCACAACTGACATTTGGTGGAAGTGTTCTCTGTGCATGCCCAAGCACAATAATGACTTTTCAAAATCCAAAAGCAAGAAAGTGAGTTTTTCTCATCCTACTAGAAAGCTTTTCCAAGTCACTTGTAACAATATTTACAATTATGCCGATAATCTGCTCTCTAATTTATTGTGAGTATTGTTTTTTTATCTAGATCCACAATAAAATCCTATATTCTCCCATCCCTACTAGTGTTATTCTAAAGAGTTACTTATGAATGTTAAATGGAAAGCTGGATTTTGTGACTCACCACACGAGCTGCTCTCTCCTGAGATTCACATTTTCTGCAGAACCAAGGACCGGTGGGCACCTGCACAATGCCATAGCAGGCTGGGGAGAAACGGAGGGGAGGGAGGCGTGAAAACTACATTTTATATTGCAGAACGCATTTACACAGTGATAATGAAACCACAACAAACCTAAAGACACTTGGTAAAATCTTAACAATATCCATATTCCAATTATTTTATTCAAGTGCCCAAAGGCAAACTTGTGACAAACATTGTTTTGATGTAACAGACTGTTGTGAGTGTACTACTGTTTTAATATCACTTCACTGACCACAAGCGGAGTTTTTCTGCACTACAAAAATATTTTGAGCCCCTGGGGACAATGGGAGAATCACCAGTAATGCATTGGTAATCATAACATATAGACATCAGTGCCATCCTTGCATTAATGTTGCGGAGCTTGTTACACCATACATAAAGAGTATTAATATGTCAATCTTGACACATTTCTATGAAAAAGTTTTTTAAAAGCTTGACATCTGAATTTTTTGGAGATGAGAGGATACCAAAATACACAATGAGAAGTATAAATAAAGTATAAGTAAATATCAATTATTTATTTTACTCACTGCTGTGTAGATCCTACATGAATGGGGTCACAAATTCAGAAAGGCTTCAGTTGCTACGAATTTCTCTTTACTTTCATACATTCTACGAAGTTTTTCGTTCTGGAATTCTGGACTGCAACTTAAAAACAGAGTTTCTTCACCCCAAGTTGGAACCTGATTTCACTGATGCTTACACGACTCAGATTTGAAGTTGCAGTACAGACGGTGCTAACCTAAGAACA
Source organism: Chelidonichthys spinosus (assembly GCA_029853015.1). NCBI lineage: Eukaryota > Metazoa > Chordata > Actinopteri > Perciformes > Triglidae > Chelidonichthys > Chelidonichthys spinosus. The sequence goes on from CM056837.1 coordinate 12,278,379, forward strand.
GCAGCACTACCCTAAATAGCCTACCTCTACACATTTCCATATTATCTATAATCTGACTTGAGCCCATAATCCAATGGAATAAACAGCTATAACACCCATGGCTAAAACACCCAAGCGTTACTTGACGAAACTTGCAGACAAAATATCTAGTAGCATTTGGTTAGATTATTCTGCACACAAGGCATACTTGACACTTAATCATGGATGGCTACGCAAATCACTTAAAAACTTTAAATTTGTATTTGTTGCCATGCTAACCAATGCCAAATAAAGTATGTGAATGCTTTGATATCATTTTATTTATTCACAATTGTCAAGACAGTGCGAAAGGCCATGGAGAATATATGTATACAAAATATAAGTGACTTGAAAAGCTGTCAGGCTTGCTATCATGGTATAGAAAATACCAGGATACCAAAATAATTTTCTATATTTATGTATTCTTTATGTATGCAGGGGTGCCTTATCATTTATGATCATCTTATCTGATTTTGTTCACTAATAAGGATGTTAACACAATACAAATATAAGTTTCTTAACTAAATGTAAAGTGATATCAGTAGGTTTTAGCGAGTTTTAGAACATTTGATGATTATCGGGATAATTGAGTAATAATGACAGTTTAGTAAGTAAGGATAATAAGTTATTATGAAGTAAGATTTTGAATGCAGGCATTTTACTCTGGTAGCATGTAGCTACTTTTTTAAGAATAAGATTTGAGTTCTTCCACCACTGCTTAAGAAGAAAATAGACAAATACGTGGGTGAAATAGATTCAACATTTGACCAGATCAGAGAGTATGCTTTGTATGTTACTGCTGAGCAGAGACAGGCTCCTGTCAGAAGTATTCAACAGTCCAAAAACACTGACAAAATGTTGAAAAACTTGTGTTACAAGTGTAAATCCGTTGCATTAAATCTGGTTCAGAGTTTCTGACCCTGGGAATTGTTGTCAGTTTCACCCTGCGTTTGCCAAATGGACACATGGCCAGCTGTTAAATTTGTAAACACTGGACGTCATCATCTGAGTCATCTTGGGTGAGCAGTGTCTTGTTGCTAACGTGAAGCCATTTCAGATCATTGTTTTGGAGTTGGAAATGCTCCGAATTCTGGACTCCCAAGTTCAAAAGCAGCTCATTAATAAACGTACGTACAATGCTGTTTGTACTATCGTTTAGCGAGCCAGGGGGCCGTATCAAATATCTTAAAGTCCTCGATGCTAGCTTGCCGCGCAAGTTTACACCTTTTGACAAGAGAGTACCCCCTCCCGTCTCTACATCCCACATGACAGCTGCTGACAGGAATACAGAAAAATGAGCACAACTCTGACTACACGGAATCAAACAGGCAACGCTGGCCGCGAAGCCAGAGCAGTGGACAGCCCTGCCGTGTGAGCAGAGCCTGACCTCAGCCTGGCCTTGGTAAGGGCAGGCGGAGGCGGAGGCTCCATAACCTTGCAACAAGACAGAGCTAACTAGCATGCAAGCTACATGCTAACGTTAACTACTAGCTAACAGCGCAGCTTACCTTGATGCACGGCGACGTTGCAGCCGTGTCCGTCGCAGTACACCAGCGGGTTTTCCGCCCAACCCCTCTCGTCAGAGCAAACACAGCAACCGCCGATCATCTCCTTCATATTATTCGTCGACAACTCGTCGTCCACCGCCAGACAACGCTCGCCGGAGACCATCTACGAAGAAAGCGGACATGCGGAGGAATTGGTTGTAAAGATAAACCCGAAACCTCCGCCGAAGACGCCGCTTTTTGCCCCGCTACGCCGCTTTAGGTCCCACTCGGTCGAAATGTCATGTTCTGGAGGTATTTACGTCCCTTTTCGTCACCGTATTTTCTCACCAAAACATCCAGTTCGCGGCGCGACGGTGAGGAGGAGAGGTGGAGGGAGGGGGCGGGGGGGGGGGTTGACTTCGTAGAGAACAGGATATGCGTAATGACGTCGGGAGCGTGTGTGTGCGTGCCCTCTGACAGGAAGTAAAAGGCGGATGTGATTGGATCGCCGAGCTCTAACGTTCCATTTTGGTTCCGCATGGCCGAGACGGTTTGAAAGTTTGTAGCGAAGAGACTTCACTCAACTGCTGCACTGTAGCACTGTAGCAACATGGAGGTAGGCGAAGATGTGGTTTATTGACAGATAACTATTAAAAACGCAGGACGTTTAGACAACACACGTGAATGTTGACTGTGTGGTGAAAAAATGTTGACAGTAGATGACTGTAAGTTCATTCTTGGCCTGCGGAGTGGACTAAAGGTGAGTTTGTGATGCATATTGTGATGAATATGTCCTCTCCAGAGGTTTTATTTTCAGTGTGATGATCATGTTTGATTATTTTTTGCGTAGTGGAAATTATTTCAATAAGCAAGCAGCTGATTTTTTTTTTTTTTTAGAAAATCAAAAAGTAATTTAGTAATTTAATCAAATCATTGTCAAGTTTGAAATTGTCAAATACGAGGATTTCCTGCTTTCCCGATTCATATCAGATTATTTACTCAACCAGGAGATAATTAGATCCGAGTTTGCACACAGCTGCACCAAACTGCATAATATTGCTCATTTAAGGCTGCCTGCTCAAGGACCTTTCATGGTGGCAGTTACTCACACATTCTCAAAACACCTTTTAATTGTCTGCTTTAAGGGGCTACAGATGATCACACTGGGTGCGTTGCCGCTGTTTGCTATTTTTTATTGTTGTTTTTTTTTTCTCTCACAACTAATGGAACTACCTGTACAGGCACAGCTGACTGCATTGCTGCCCTCAGCAGCTGCTTTGTGGCAGTTGTGGGTTGTATTAATTCATCAAACATTACAGCAGTGGTCATTGCAGACACACCTGGCGGAGATCTGTACTGAATGCTCCTTTCAAGCTTTATTATTTAGTTATCATGTTTGGACTGATGGTTGGACAAAGAACTTAGAAGACAAATTTTTGTGAGCATTTAATTTTTTCCCCTCAAAATAAAATAAGTGTCAATCAACGTGACAATCCTTCACTGTTGAAATCAACTGAATTTATAGACTAACCAATAATAATTAACAAATTTAACATTTTTTTGTTTAGATAGTTCAAGCAGACTAAACACACTAACAGGTTTTTTTTATCTGCAAATTCTGGATTGCTACATGTTTTCCCTTTTCTATGCATTTTTTTCTACAATTAAGATTTACTGTACCACTTATATAAAGGCAGACTATGCATATTTGTGATTTTGCTTGAGGTTTAAGAACAAATTTTCAAGCTGTAATCCAGAATGGGTTTGTATACATAAGTCAGACGTTAAGGTGTTTTATTGCATCGTAATAAACTCATTAATACGACACTAAAATAGTTGATGTTGAAAATACACAACATTTAAAAATAGATTGTCCATTGCAGCACAAAGTAGCTCAAACATTTATTTAAACCATTTTTGCAGTTTGACAAATGTAGGTTTTCAGCAATTTTCTCACACGAAATTATAGCTCACACATACAAAACAATTTTTAATCTGAGTTTCTCTCTACATACCTGAACAATCAACAGCCTCCTTTGCAACGCATCATCTTCAAGAGACTAAAATATTTCACATTTTTCATCATCCCGTTTCAATATGACTAATAATGGTAGGAGTATGTACTGGCCGAGTGAGCGTAGGGGCTGAAGACTTGAGAGAAAGTCATTTGAATAGCTTTTTATCTTTCAAAAAATACTAAATAGGCTTTGAGAATCCTGTATCAGACCTGTCAATATACAGTTTTGTTTTGACAGCATCCCCATGCTGTTGCCAAGGATGCTCCTTAACACACACACACACACACACACACACACACACACACACGCGCGCTATTCCAAGCACTCAGCTGCTGCTTGCATCACCGATTCCTCTGAGCGAACTCCCGCTCTTGGTTTCCAGAGAAACGTAATGACTTGCCAATAATGCGCAAGAGCACACGAGCGTCCTCCGTGTAATATGGTGAGCGAGAGGTCCCTGGGAGTGCCTGCCCATTGTTTGCTTTAATTTCAAATTGCTCAAATGCTCCAGTCGACCCTGGGCACTGCACTAAAAGGGGGTGTGGGAGGTATGGGGAGCTGGGGGAAAAAAAGTGAATTGTGTGTGGCAGGGGAAAACCTATTAGAGCTGGAGAGAACAAAGGGAGGCGAAGGAGGGGGCAGCGGTTGTGGAGGGGCCCATATAGCTACTGAAACACTGAAAATGGCAAATGATTTTTACAACTTGCACTTGATTAAGTCAGAGTCTGCACGAATCATGTAATGTTCCTCGAGATGTCGAAGAGCTCTCTCTGAGACCAAAAAAAAAAAATTGCAGCGACACCATCTTCTTCCAACCACTGTATAGTGCTACTTGTATAGCACTCAGAGCTTTTATGTAATTTAAAGTATTCTATGATTATCACCAGGCTGTCCTACATGCTAGAGCTTTGTTGCTGCACGTCAAGTTGGTATTTCTGTGCAGATCTCTACATCCACTGCCACACTGTTACAGCTGCTGGCCTTGATCTTTTGGGATGACCTGCCTTTTCTCAACTGTAACCTTTTGCTACATAAAAGATAAAGTTAATATTTTAACGCACTGAATAAACTTGCACATTTATTCCACAAAGCCCGTAGAGCAGAATTGAAGTCGTAGGGTTCTGACACTCAAGTTTTTCAAACATTGTAGATTTTCCAAGGTTAGCTTATTTCCCTTGCCCAGAACAGTGGTGAAGTTGGACCTGGGTGAGAGACTGACTCATTGACACAACAACCTCCGAAAACATATTTGAGTGTATTTATTTCTCCTGTTTGCAAGCATTTAAAGGAACTATATCAAAACATTTGGAAATAAAAGGGGCTAATTGGCTCTCCTGCAGTATGCTCATTCATATTCTGTCATATGCTTTTGTAACTCTTGTTTTTTGGGGGGATCTATTAATTGAAATATGACTTCATAGCTCTTGAGATTTAAAAAGTCAGAGGGCTCTCCTGATTTTGTCCAGGGCATGATTGCATAGGCAGAGTCAAGTTTTGTGGTCTCTGTTCAGGGTAAGGAACGTGTAAAATAGGCTAGGAGGAAAGACAACACGGGGGGAAAAGCAGCCCCAACGCCCTTCTATGGCTGCATCTGAAATGGCACAAATGTTGGAAACACTTAGTTGCCTGCCAGTTATTTATTTGTCTCATGGTTACTGTGCTTTATAGGTTGCCTTCCTAACGCCATCCCAGGAGCAATGAAGGTTTGTTAGAAGCATCACACCAGTAACAAAATAAAAAATGTTCTTCTTAAAGTGTGTGTGTGTGTGTGTGTGTGTGTGTGTGTGTGTGTGTGTGTGTGTGTGTGTGTGTGTGTGTGTGTGTGTGTGTGTGTGTGCGTGCGTGCGTGAATTGTTTTCACAGATTTAATGCATAATCTTCTTTTTTAATGCATAATAAACTTAAATGACTGCCGACAGGACTTTTATTTTGAAGTCATTGTGTGCTCAAACAGATGCCATGTGCTCGATTGCAATTAATCAACGAGGAATGCATACTTTTCATGTGTCGTGTAGAAAAACCATCTTTGGCTTTGTTAAAACAGCCTTACATTATTTATCTTGAGTTCAAGAAATTGTACTTTGTGTAAGACATTTAATACTATTTTACATATTCTATCCTGGCATAATGCATTTAGCCCAACTGAACAGTGTTTCACACACAAAGCAGTGAGTAAGCAGCACACACAAGTTCTTCAACCCTTCCTGTGAGAGCTGAATTCAAACATCCTGAATGTACAGTAGAGTTTGTGTCCAACTCTGTTGCATTAACAAAGCTAATGCAGTATGTTTTATTTTATTATATTCATCTGAAGCAAAAAATGCATCATTAAATTGTACAGAGCCTGATATTCATGTGGACATTAATTGTACGCTTTATACCAAGCTTTATAAATATCTTAAATGGTATTTTCTTTCTGTTTCTATAGCATGGACATAGGGTACTTGTTCTGATTTTTAAATTTATTTCTCTCCTTTTTTGATATGTGTTGGGAACAATTGGAACCAATTTGGTTTTCTTTAATAACCATCAATGTTTGTGTGGAAAGTGTGAAATATTGAGTAAAAGTTGCATACACTGAAATGACCTGAGCGGTGAAATGAACCCAACGCTCCTGAGCCATAATACTCGCACCACGGTCACACCACATTCAGAGCCGTCGGTGTTTAGCCACGGTCTCCTCTCTGGTCGGCGAGTAGCACAGGGGCCCAGGGAAAAAAAACACAAACAGTCCCAACACGGCGGGGTGAAAGGTGAAGAGAGCCCTCCCCCCACCACTGTCCGCACACACTTCAGGCTCGGATTGCATGTAAAATCACATTCTCCCGGAGAGGGGGGTGGAGAGGAATTCATTGTTTTGGCATGGGGCAGTGGGTTTGTGTCATAAAAAGTCGATGCTCTTACAAGTGCCTGTGCCTCCTTGACCAAGTGTCTCCATAAAACCCGATGCAAAACAAATGACTTGAGCTGCAGGAGCAACATGTTTGGCTTGATGGGTGTTAGAGTTCGGAGGCTTCACTGTAGGCTACCAGAAAGATTTTTACGCCCAGTGAGCTTATTAAAAAAAAAATCTGAAAAACGACTATAGTTCCATAAACCCCGTCCTTGAAACTGGTTACATCTCCATTGTATGAAGTGTGAAATTGAAATCAACTGAGTTGATTTGATTTTTAGATATTCTGCAGACGCTGCCAGAGACATTCCACGTGTTCTCTGCTCCGTCACTTACATCTCAAACACTTCTACTGCTGTTAAAATGTAGGTTAGACTGCACAAAACTATGGAGCACTGCTCAGGTGTGTTCATTGTGTGTGTGTGTGTTTGCGTAAATGGTGTTACCGTAATCCGCCTATCTCCTCCATTAAGCCGGTCTTCCACCATGAAGTAGTGGAAAATAAAGAAGCACCTAAAGCCGCATTCACAATGTGAACTCCCGCCACGTGTTGGCCTTATAAACACATATACGTTTTATTCATTCATGTCCTATTTTTAAAGATTCCATGTAGTGTATTGTGATCATGTTCCACAGATCTTACAATGGCACTGACGCTATATAGGATGTAGGTTTAACTCCATGCCCTAAACATATCCTACAGATTAAAGTGTGTTTTAGTGGTTCCCCTCCAGTGTAACTGTGGCCATGCCACAAAACATGGCCTACACAGAGAAGCGTAAAGCCCAAAGGAATGAGCCTAAAGTGTGATTTTGTCGGCTCAGGCATTCCCCTCCTGTCACCAGCACACTGCGGGCTTATAGCTGAACCACCCCCGTGCTTGAGGTCTCTCTCTCGGCCACTAGGTCTCGTCTCCTCCCCTCCAGTTCCCGACCAACATTCAGGCGCAGGAGAGGGTGGAATAAGTGCCCTGTGGCATCTGGTGCATCACAAATCTGCATAACAAAGAGTCCCTGGTCTTAATTGGAAATACTCACATATAGTGTGTGTGTGTGTGTGTGTTTATTTTTATATATATATATACATACACACACACACACACCCAACGTTATTTTTATTCAGTAATTATCACAATATTATATTATTGTTTTAGGGGGTTTTAGATGGCCCTCAATTGAGACCTTGAAATAATCTGAGAGCTCTGATTTGAAAACAGTCAGCATGGGGTACTTATCACGTCTGTAGTACCGATGTGTGAGAAACTTCACTGCAGATGTTTTTATTAATTCAACCTAATACTGAGGCTATTTTATTTATTTCATTTAAATGTTTTGCTGCTTAGTTTGTCTTATTTTCTTAGGTTTGTAGGGTTATAATATATAATAATAATAATACAGAATGATCATAATAAATTCGTTTTAATAGAAGTTTTAGATAAAGAATCATTTTCAACTATTGCGGTTGGCTCGAGATTTTCATGAAATTATCGTGTGTCCCTCACGTCAACTGTGTATGTGTACGCGCACATACTACAGTGCGTTGAGTAATTAATCAATTAAATTAAATAATTTAAAGTTTGAACGCCAACTACACTACAACTCATCAGAGACCTGGTTTGAACACTGTGGAAAATGTGTTATGTGAAAATGCTGCTCATTGATCCACGTTGCAATAGCCTAACAAAGGTCAAACAGTTCTACAGTAGCTGTGCCATAGACAGTATTCGATAGAAACTGCACGTGAATGATCGCTTTGACTATGAACTAGTTTCGGTCAGGAGAAGAGATGTGGTTCGTTTACATTGCTTTAAATCGTCCACTTCCAAGTGAAAACCCCCGTGGCTATATGATCCCATAAAAACAATAAGCAACTATTTTGTCAAACAAAAAGGAAATCCGGATCTCAAAGGGACAAGACGTGCAGTGGTCATGACGTGGGATGAAACAATCCCTGTCTGTTCCTTCCTACATCTCCCAGGCCGGGCACGGTGCAACCGCCGGCTCTGGGATCGGAGTTATTCCCCCGGGGACCCGGACCTCCACAAGCTGCCCCTCCTCTCACTTCACTCTGCTGCATCCGTGGAACTCTCCATGCCCCACGCATTAATGCTGTCATAAGGCTCCAGAAGCAGCACGTGAAAAGCGAGAATGCAGGTCAGATGACCGTGTGTGTGTGTGTGTGTGCGTGTGTGTGCATGCGCGTGCGTGAGAGTTGAGCTGGATTGAAGAAGTGCTTGTGCAACGTGTAAGACATGTATTCACTCATAGCTGCACAGTTGCGCACCAACACACGCACAGTAGGACATATATACATATACTGATGTTGGTAGTCCCTGACCACCGCGTCGGTGATTCTGCCCTAAAACTGCGTGGCTTTTGTGGGCGCAGTCCAATCTTATTCTAAGGTTTAAAAAAATAACAGCGCCTACATATGTAATACGCTGTTTGACGTAACGTCGAGGTAACATCGATGTGGTTGGACATATCAGTGAATGGGGCTGTAAATTATCAAATGGGCTTAACATTGTGCTGAGCGTGTCCAGTCTTGAGTTTGGCCCCAGCGCTGCGGGCCACAAGGGATTCACGTGTTTTATAGATAACAAAGACGGAACATAACGCAGAAAGCTATGAAAAACGTGGCTCGGGGGGGAAACACAATAGCCGGTCCAAACAGCCCTCTGAAGACCTACCGATAATTCAAACAATTAGCCAGTAGAATATACACGGTCACGTTATTTGGACAGCGTTGTGGGTGGTGGCTTCATCTTACGTTTCCTGTATTTGTACCCTATGCGCATCTGTGTGTACGCGCGTGTTTTGATAAAGGTGTGCGCGCGTGTCTATCAGATTGTCCATTACTGTGTACGTGTGTGCGTGCGTGACCTGTGTAAAGTCATTTTGTGTGCATGTGCGCGTGTGCGCGTGTTGGGCGGGCACATTGCATATATGCAAAAATAATCCAAATTGTGGAAATACGAAGTGTTACGCATGACATCAGACCCAAAATGAGTTCCTAGAAATCAAATAGTAGCTGACTACATTATGTTAATTAATCCCACGACGGTGTTCTCGTATCTAAAAAAGGCTACTTGTTGATATATCATTTATATTATTACAACAATTAGGTGTCGTTATTGTTGCTCCAAGATGTCGACTTAAAAAAATTAACCAGAGATCTTAATTGAGTTGTTTATTGGCTACAACGTCAACCTACGTTGTCTAGAAAACCATGTGGGAAAAGCAACCCTGACTCTGCACTTTTAGCCTGTCCAATCACTGTTAGCGTTGTTTTACAGGGATTAAAAGTAGGCTATAATTTAACAGGGATATCAATTAAATAATAAATATAATTTCTACTCTTTCACGCTAATGTACATTTTAAATACACGATATATCAGCAGCGCTACACCCTGCTTTACAGCACATTCCAATTATTTCACACACACACACACACACCCTCTCACACACACACACACACACACACACGAGAGAGAGACCGAGAAATAGACAGAGAAGGAAAAGGCTAGCCTATATAAAACACTGGAAACCCGTTGAAGTCATCCAGGTACAGTCAGACAAATGCAAATAGGTCTACGTATTTATGAACAAATATTGCAGCACAGTTAGTCAGTGTATCGTCAACCGGCGAGGAGGAGAAAAATCCTATGGACATAAAGATGGAGCCAACAAAGCAGACGAGTTGAGCCTTGGTCAGCGTGGAAAAGCAGCTCTCCAAGTGTAAAAAAGCGCGTGTCTTTGTTTAAGCTGCGCTGCGTTAACGCGCATCAAACCGTCTAAAAATGGAGTGTGGAGTCGTTTACTACCGCGTGCATTTTGATTTGTGGACCGAAAGAAAAAGCCACAATACATTCCAGCCTTATCGTGACACTACCTACTCTTGTCGAACGCGCACTGTGAGCTGGGGAGAAATGGCAACTTGTCATTTCTGCATTTTTTTGTTTTTACTCTTAACAGGAGTCTGTAGGCGCATTTGCAAACTATTGTGATGGCTGGGTTTATGCGAGGGGGTGGGGATGGAATATCCATTTTTATTGCATCACCTGTCACCGTCGTCCAATGGGCGTCGACTCCGAGGGCATTAATTGATGAAGGTGTCTCCAGACCGGCGCACCTCCCCTCTCTGTCATTTTATTTGTGGCTCAACCAGCAGTCAGAATAGCAGCTGCATTTTTGCTCTTATTCTATTTCTCTGACTCTCTCTCTCCCTCTCTCTCTCTCTTTCTCCCTCCCCTCCACCCTCACAACTCCTCTCTCCCTCCCTCCCTCTCTCTCTCTCTCTCCTCGCTATTTTATCCCTCTGGCTGAGGCAGTGGTGTACACCTACCCCTCGTCCTGCTGCCGACCAGAGGGGAGTGGAGCCGGCAGAGGCAGGTAGCAGCAGCCCCCGGCTTGGTGGACTCATCCGTCGCATTCCTCCACCATGCCGGACCGGGGCAAGAGGCGACGAATGGATGCTGTCAGACCGTTCAACCTATTAGACACCGGCAGCTCCATTTAAGCCCGCATGTCAAAGTTTGCATTTTCATGACGCAGCAGTGTGGATGGATTAAAGGTATGAGCAGGATGCCTTGAGCTCGCGACCCCGTGCCATTTACTGGTAAATCCACAATACACTGAGAGTGACTACATGGATTAATACATTGGATCGGACACATAAAACATGGGAGACCTGGAGTGTGGCTTTGAGGAAATGCAAGGAGTGAGGCTGGGGTACCTGCTCATCAAAGGCAAGCAAATGTTTGCTTTGTCTCAGGTCTTCACCGACCTGCTGAAGAACATCCCCCGGACCACGGTGCACAAGCGCATGGACCACCTGAAGGTGAAGAAGCACCACTGCGACCTGGAGGAGCTGCGGAAGCTCAAAGCAATAAACTCGATCGCTTTCCACGCCGCTAAATGCACTCTCATATCGCGGGAGGACGTGGAGGCTCTGTATTTCTCCTGCAAGACGGAGCGGGTTTTGAAGTCCAACAAAAGGAAAGCGAAAGCGGTGCCTTCTCCCGAGGGCGAGGACGCGTCCCCGGGGCTCCTCGGTGCCGACGCCGAACTGTGGAAGGAAAAAGTTTGGTTTAGTTTGCACGGCGTCCCGGAGACTCTCGCACGTCACAACAAAACGGGCAGGAGGAGAGAGCTGACTCCTTGCCTTACCGACTCCAAACTACCTCAATTTTACCACAAAACCCACGGTCGGGAGCACCGTTCGGTGACTAAGTCCGGTCACAAACACTTTAAAAACTATGAAACCGCGAAAATTGCAGGGAGCCGTGTTACTTTGAGCCAAAGGCACTCGTTTTTCCGTAGCGCGGTGAGCCGGCAGTCGGTGGTGCTCCAGTCCGCCATAGCTGCTCAGTCCAGGCTCTCGCGCTCAGCCGGCGACCTACTTCACAAAAGGAAGAGGAGGCGCGAGGGGGGCGGCGGCAGGGACGGCGCGAGGCACTCGTGGAGCAGGAGCAGACACGCGCACCACCACGTACCGCCGGTGCTGCTCGTACAACCCAAATCCCCCGGCGGTCACGGGACCTCTTTCGGTGGTTTCCACCTCGGTCCGGATCTCTATCTCGACCCCAGACCTCACCATCACCACCACCACCAGCACCACCACCACCACCACCACCACCACGAGCCGACTTTCCCGGAGAGTTACAGCAGCGACACCGAGTCCAGCACCTACTCGGACCGGGCGTTCAACGACTCGGACTTTGGGTCCGGTCTCTCCACCACCAGCAACTCCGGGAGCTCCGAGGAGGAAGAGGTGGGCGAGGACCACGATGACACGCCGTCGGAGAGTTCAGAGGTCAGCTCCGACGAGGAGGAGAGCTCCTCACAATCCGACTCGAGCTCGGTTTCTAGCCGTGTTTCGGTCCAGAGCATCCGGTTCAGACGGGCCCGGGTCGGTTCTCTCGCCAAAACTACTAGTAAAGCACCTTTGGTCCTGCAGCCCACGTTTCACTACAACAACCAGCATGAGCAGGAGAAGCAACACAGGACGCTGGGCCACGTCGGGGACGGCAGACCGGAGAAACGTCAGAAATGTGAGTTTCTCTGCGGGGAAGCTGGGAAGGACTTTGGACCCTTACAGACACCCATATTTAACCCGGCTGTTCTGGGGGAGAGCTTTTTCATTGACTCCAAAAGGGAAAGGGCGTTTGAGGCAGATCCGAACAGGGCTGACAACGAGGACGCGTCGGCTAGTTATTCACCGGCACCCACCCGGAATAAGGCTTTTAACCCCTCACGCAGGACACCGGGACACTCCACCTTGTGCCCCCCCGGACTGAGCGCACACTGTGACCAGGACAAAGACGCCAGGATCTCCAAATGTATCGACAAAAGGGAGGCGAAAGCCAGCAGCCTAAAGCTGCCCACTCCTCTGAAAAAAATCAAGTCCGAGCCCGAGGAGCTGTGTGTGACCGCCGCCCCCCACTCGGACGGCGGGAGGACCGCCAGGACGCCCCCCTTCAACCTCCACAATGTGAAAGTTAAAGTGGAGGAAAGCTGTGATGAATATGAATACCAGAGTCGGGCCACTGTAGTCAAATGTAAAGGAGACCAGGCGGAGAGCAGCACTGGCCTATATCCCGTCAAACACGGGGAGTTTTTCCACGGCGCGATTAAAGCCACGGAGAAGAGTCCTGATGTGGCCCCCGGATCCCCCTGTGGTCCCCAGGGACACAGGAGCAACCAGGACACCCCGTGCGTCGAGGAGGGGAGCACCGGTACAAACAGTGCCGGGCTCCGGTGCTGGGGAATAAGAAAGCTCGAGTTTCCAGGACGCAAATAAAACAAAACGTGCCGAGGGTCAACAAGGCTGCTGCCCTCCTCCTCCTCCTCTTCTTCTTCTCCCTCGTCTTCTTCTCGTCCCGTGGGCTGCGACGAGGCATTCACGGACGATTTACCGAGCAGACGCAAACGCAGCGCTGTAGCATCGCCTGCGAAACTGCTTTTCAGCCTGATGGCAAATTTCCCATCCCCGCCGTCGCTGGTTGTTGGCAACGACGGGGATTTGTGCCCTGCTTACTCCCTGAACTCGCTGAGGGGCCCCGGGCCTCCCCCTCCTTCCCACCCCGTGTGGAGGTGGCAGCCAGGCGGCCAGATTCTCCCTCCCCCACACGCTCAGAGAACTAGGAAATACTGAGCTGGGGTTTTTTTTTTTTAAAGCAAAAAAAAAAAAAAAAAAACACACAAAAGCCCCCCAACGTGCCCATCTCCAGCCCCGTCGTAGTCTTAACGCGAGCTCGCCAAATTGCTCGCAACTTTATTGGCGTATATTATTATTATTTCCCCGTGAATGGGTTTTTACATTCCGCTTTGTTTTGAAGTCTGATCGAGGAAAACCCACAAGACCCCCCTTTTTTTGGGAGCCTCAGAAAACGCCCACGGGACAGCGAGACCTCGCTAGTGGATTTGCGCTTAAAACTTTTGTTTTAAATAAGCTATCAATCCTAAAGAATCTGTTCGGTGCTCGTTATTGTGTGACTTTTCTTCTTCTTCTTCTTCTTCTTCTTCTTCTTCTTCTTCTTCTTCTTCTTCTGTTTTCTATGCTCGACCTGTTGGATTGTATGGTGCCAGGGTTTCAGTGATTGTGCTTTGTCTGAAAGAGGAAAGGGGTAAAACAACAACAACAACAACAACATACACAATCTAGCTGGTACTGAGAGCAAGTCTGACCTGGCAACCCCCCCCCCCCCCTCCAAAAAAAATCAGGGTTTCCCATTCTGTGCCACTTGGTATATTTTCTATATCAAAGCTGTGTTTTCGGCCACATGTGTCCAAGTGTTCAATTTCAGAGAATTGAGAAATTTCAGAAATAATTGGTTTATTAATTATTACATATTTTTTATTTTTTTTATCTATGGCTTCTTGCTGTGGGTTAAACCCTTATTAGATTTAACAGGAATGTATTCCTTGTGGTTGTTTTCTATTTCTTTCTTTTTTTTGCTTGTGATTTTGGTTAACAGTCTTGTTTTTAACGTCTGCGAGTATTTCCTGGTTTGCAAATGTGCGACTGTGCACAGACGCAGGCCCAGACACAACACAGGCCTTATGTAGTACAGACAATCAAAAAAAAAAAAAAAAAAAGAATAAGGCTCAGACCTTCACAGCACGTCAGGTCCCACGGTAGACTGTCTCCACGTCCCTCCTGGTCCACATGGCCACCGATTCTTCCTGCACACCATATTTATGCCAGAGGTCGTCTTTATTTGCGATGAAAACACGATTTTAAATAAATAGGGAAACAGACATAATGGATGGGGTGTAATGCAGGAGTCCCAGTGGGGAAAACAACACCAAAAAAACAGCGTGGCTACTCAGAAACAATGCGACAAAGCACAAGAGAGGCTTAAATGCATTGCACTTTGACACTGTTGGGCTGGTTTCAGCTTTAGGGTTTTCTGATTAGCCTGTGACACGATGTCTGAGAAATACTGATTTTATAATATATATATTATATTTATAATATATATATATATATATATAATCAACTGCCTTAATTTGACTGCTGCTGGAGGATTCACCCGTATGTGAGTCTCCAACCATTCCACATGGTTTTCTGATTTGCTATCATTTAAAAAAAAATAAATACTAATTTCCGTGAAGTCACTGACTCGACCTGAGCTGGAAACGCCAATAATTTCCTGTTGTTGAACACCCACCATATATTCATATGTTTCTTTAAAATATTGCTTTCTTGTCAGGTGAACCACCACCGTTATCTTTAATGTGGCTCTTTGAATATGGCCGCGCAGTGAATGTAGTCCCCCAGAGCTGTTCCATCCACACCTTAAAAACCAGCGCACACGCCTTTAAACGGAAGTGAACCAAGCGGCCGAAGCTGCGCCTGCTTGTAGGTGTTTTTGGAGTAAACGCGTAGATGTTTTAATGGCAGTTCTCTGCTAATTGGCAGGCTTTTCTGTCTGCGACAAAGAGAGGCCCAGCTTATGGCGAGCCGGATCACAACAAACCCAAAGCCCGTGAATGATGTCAGCCCGCAAGCACAGCAAAAAAAAAGGATGCATTCGGAGGATTGTAGAATGGGTGATTGTAGAAAAAAAAACAACAACAAAAAAGACTAAAAAGTAAGTTTCCCTCTGCTTATATCAGCGTGGGTATGTAGATGTTCAGAGCACTACTCTGCAGCCACGAAGCCCAACTCACCGCGGGCCTTATGTTCGTCTGAGGCTGGAGCGACGATTCAAACTTGAACTCATATTGTCAGCCTGTAAACGGGCTATTTTCTTTTTTATGCAGCCGCGACACAAGCTGTATGTGCGCGCAGGCATAGCAGTAAAAACGGAGGGGGTTGCACGGGGGTTGAGAGGGGGGTGGGTGGGAAGGGGGGGGGGGGGTCGCTGCGTTGCAAGAGCGAAGCTTTCAACCTTTAATCCGCATGTCAAAAGCATAGGCCGCACGGCATAGGAAGAAGAGGAATAGCCTGCGCCCGGAGCAGCGCGGGTTTGCCCCCCTGACGCACCAGCCTATTCTCACGCAGCGCTCACAATGCGCGGCTGAGGGAAGGAGATGGTGGTAATGGCCTGTTGGGAGGGTCTTTCCACCGTTAAGACAAATAGCTCTCTGACAGTGACGCTATCAATGCAAACAATTGCATCGGGCAGCGGCGAGAGGCTGCGCGCACTCTCCCCCCCTTCCTCCTCCTCTCCTCCTCCTCCTCCTCCCCACTTCCCTGCCCTCCTCATTCACTCATTCACTTCGCTGTTTTTTGATACAATACTTGAGGTCAATTTTTTTTTACATGGAATTTGAAGTCACTGGTTGTTTATATGAAACTGAATATTTATTTTTTTGTGACTCTTTTTCTGGGCTTTCGTGTACATTGATTTTGGTTGCTGTGAACATATATATATATATATATATATATATATATATATATATATATATATATATATATAATATATATATATATATATATATATATATATATATATAGAATAACTGCACTCAAATGGAAACTTGAACGGTGGATTTCTGACGCACTTTCCCTTTCAGTTTTTTTTTCTTTTTTTCTTTTAATTATGGAGCATTCATTAAACGCGACTGAGTGTAATTATCAGACTCTTTCTCTTTCTTTTGAGTTGGACGATCATTTGTTGTTTGTGGGGTTTAACAGATTTAATGATGGAGAAATTGCCCTGGGATTTGCATTAGGGTTATGAAAACAAAGAAGTGAGGTGTTTTTTTTTTTTTTTTTACTTTTTTTATGGGGTTTCCCTTTTTCTTTTTTTGTATCTTTTATGTTGGGAGCACATCTGCTTTTCGTCATATGTTGCACTACTTTGCTATTAAATGTCCTCAACGTTTCAATTTACTCTGTAACACGAGTAATTTTATAAATGTTTAAAGGCGTTTAGGGAAATTGGACATATCCACTCTTCAATTAAATAACAGATAAGAGTTTTGTCCCAAGGCAAAAAAAAAAAAAAAAAGGTTTGAAAGAAAATAGATCCCCAAATAGAAAAAGTGCTTCACAGCCACATAGAACTGATGATGACGTATATGGTTAATAGCAACTAACACGGCTACACACAGTATCTCCACTTTGGTGGAACTCTAGTAGTGAGGGAATCCCATCCCCGGTGTGTGACGGAAGAAGTGGTAGGCCCGCGGAGCCAGCAATAATAACAAGAGGCAAACCGCAGACATTTACGCATGCAGCATTTCCAACCACTGCGCATGAGGTGGTGCAACATGGGGCAGGGAGAAACCTCGACAAACTGGCCTAAACTCCTGCAGCGACTCTGAACGTGTGCAAGACAAATACTGCTGCAGCTTGCATGCAACTGCAGGGAGCTCGTGTGCAGAAATGACCGAATTATTATTGTTCCCTTCGACAAAACAACTAAGTATGCAAATAAAAAAAATATATATATTTTTTAAAGGCAAATCTAGAGTAGAGGCTAAAAAAATAAATTAAACTAATAATTAACAACCATAGGTACGTGTATGGACGCACATAGACCTCACTAAACTCGCCCACAGGCTTTTCACAATGTTGTGTGAGGCGCAGGACCGTGTCACTCTCCTAAGAAGCGTTGACCAGACTTGCTCTTCGCTCAATCTGCCATGTTTGACGTGATGTGTCGCTGATTAATGGGACTGTGCAGTACGGTGCAGGCCAAAAGCCCCGAGGTTGATAAGGAGATCCGGGGCTGGCAGGCTGTCTGGCCCCGGCTCGGCTGCTGCTGCTGGAGCCTGGAGGGGCCACACTGGGAGCAGAGACGAGCCATTATACTGCTGCTGGCGTTTCAGGGTTAAATTCCAGTGCGGATTGGGAACCAGTAGACTGTAACTTCTATAGAATAACAATAGAAAGAAACGTGGAGGGGAAAAAGAACAAAACCAGCCTGAACACAATTTAGTTTTATTTAAAAAAATAAAATTAAAAATAAAAAGTCCTTAAGAGCTGAGCTTATTGCACGTATGTATGGTTGGCTGCGTGTTTGGGAGACGAACTTATGGGTAATGCTGACAGACACACACCGTGTTAAGGTCAGCACTTTGCATTGATCTTTGAGACAATTAAACACACGGAGACCGATAAAAGCTGTCGGGACGTTTTTATGTTTAATCTCTGAACTGTAAAGTATTTGCCTGTCACTCAGCCCTTCACACGAGGTCACTCACGAGCCCACATTATTTTGGTTTAAAATATCAATACATTAAAAAAAAAAAAAAGGAAAAGAAAAAGAGGAGAACATTTGTGAAATGTGTGTTTTACGGGCTTGAGTGCACCAACAATTTTACTTAGCGCTCCTTTTACCCGTAAGAACCCTGTTTAGCTTCTTTGTGTGTTATTTTTGAGTCGCAGCGCAGGAAAAAGACTCCCTGCGTGATAAAATCGCGTCGGAACGTACCACTTAAGCCTCAGCGATGGTTAAACGCTGCAGGTTTTTTTTTTTTTTTTTTGCTTTTCTGACACGAAGCCTGAGAAACCTGCAGGGATGACCGACCTCCTGAGGGTGAAAAAAAACCCCGCATTTCTTATTGTCAATCTAATTGAAAAGAAACTTCCATGGGTCTATTTATAAAATCAGGGAAAGGTCAAACTATTTAGAATAACTGAGATAAATTGTTAGATTAATTTTGAACTTTTTCCTGACATCATTGAAGCGAGAAAAGTGATTTAGATTGTTTTTACGCCTATAGAGGTGATGACGATACAATCTATAGGTCACAACCAATCTGCGTGTGCACACACTATATATTTAAACTCTACAGAGGATATGGATAAATAGGCCTAATTATGGCAGTCAACGGACTGGGTGATGATTGTAATATAATGTGGTTGGGTGCATTCATTGTAATTAATTCCATACCTTCAAAATATTCAGTCGAGCGTCTGTTTAAGATGTAAAACAAACTTTTCCCCATATAAACTAATGTCCCCTTCATGCGCTGAACTGACCCTCTGTGGGAGTGCCTTTCCCCTCTTTGAGCTGAGATGTGATAAACAGGGTGGATTCTTTAATTCTCTCTCATTTTCATATTTTGACCTTTGTGATTTCTGACTATATGCCACGGTTGTGACTTTAAATAGAGCAGCCCTGATTTAATAAACAACACTGGTTTCACTTTTTAACCTAGCCTCGAACACTCCCATTCACACCGTGTTTACCTTTTACATGTTGAAGTGAACGGCGCCTGGCAATCAATCAATATGCCTTAAAGTCCGAGCCCAATGTGAATTAAGTAGTGCAAAGGTCAGGGGCTCATAACATTATAATAGTGATCTAATCATGCAACCGTTACGTAAGAGCCGAGCTGCACAAAAACACACATACTAATCATCAATAGTCCATCAACCTATATGCTGGAGTTTAGGTCAGCGGACGTTCCCACACATTCATTCACGACGCTCGGCTCGACGCGGAGGACAGCGGGGGAAACAGCGCGGCCTCTGCTGGGTTGTACCCGCTGTCCCCGCTGCGCAGACGCGGGAGCAGACGCTGGAGGAACACCGCAGCTCCAACTTGAACTTTTACACAATCACATCCAAGCGTGAAATGGAACAAGATGTTGGTTTATCGCTGCAGTTTTAAACAGTTATGATGGTCGTACGTTTAAACGTCTGTAGAAGTTTACTAGCGCAGCTCTATTGGTTCGGGCTCCTGCTAACACAACAACACTATTTCTAATTATGATAGCCACAGTAGTCGGATCCCGAAATGTTAAGGACGTCTTTGCTGCGGTAACTCTACTGTCTGCACGTGCAAATTAAATTCAAATGCTCTCGAGTTAATAAGTGACCCCCAAAGCGCCGAGAACACGCCGAGAAAAGACACAGGGAGGCCACTGATGTCTGGTGGGTTTCCCTGGCTGGAGGGACTGCATTTGGGGGGGAGGACGAGGAGGAGGACGAGGAGGAGGAGGAGGAGGAAGGGGAAAACCAGCACCAGAGGGCTTCTGCTCGGTCATGGAGCTCAACTCCATTTGTAAAGGCTTTTCTGCGGCCAGGAGAGCGCCAGATGTAGCCTCGTGTTGAATGGTGACTGGAGCAACTTTGAACACCCAATTCAATCAGTTATCAACAAGCCCGGCCTCGGTGACGTGCACCGGCCTCAAGTGCAGCTGTAAGCCCGGTGGTGGGGCGATCAGCGTGAGCGTCGTCGGTCAGCTCGACAGTGAGCACAATCACAGGAAGTCACAGGACATGCACGCGGTTATAGGCTGTAAAACATGAATTATTAGATGGGTTTTATTCGTAAAACCTGAAAACTATTTTACACCCTCCTCTGTTTTCTGTTGGTCCGCATTGTGTTCGTGCAGCTTGTGGCTCCTCATCAGA
Organism: Chelidonichthys spinosus; assembly: GCA_029853015.1. Taxonomy (NCBI): domain Eukaryota; kingdom Metazoa; phylum Chordata; class Actinopteri; order Perciformes; family Triglidae; genus Chelidonichthys; species Chelidonichthys spinosus. The sequence goes on from CM056837.1 coordinate 12,298,616, forward strand.
TCAGACGTGTATTTATGAATGATTTTAACTAAAGATCCAACAAAACTATTGATATGTTTATTATATTCAACTTGTTTGAAGCTTTACCGAAGGATGTGTAGAGGAGATATTATTAGAAATTATTACCACTTTTAAAACATTAGTATAAAGGGCGAGGAATTGCACTTTAATTAAAAACTATACAGAATTCCTTCTATCAGTTAACGTGACACAGAAAAATGTCGTCTTTGGTTGGAAACAAGGATTTAGATTCAGACACGAAGCCTCACTAAATACGTTGTCAGTTCTGTGTGCATACAAAAAAACTAAATGTAACCCCAGGTGTATTTTTTTTTTTTTTAAGTGACCCACATTTTAGACAAACAAAGTAAAAGTTTGAAATTCCTGTTGATTTTTTTAAATGGCCTAATCCCATTTCATGAATGATTGAACATGTGCCATGTATGAGCATGTTTCCACTGCCATCCTTCATGATTACACACAAGTACCATCAATTATTATGACTCATTTGTATGATTTGTTTGTTTATAATTAATAAATACAAATTAAATGAGTCTTTTACAAGGAAATATGATTTGGGGTAACAATTTAAAAATTCCTTTTCCTGAAAGGTTTTTGTATTAAAAGCAACAAATGGTGTGCCTTTAAACTGAATCCCTCCTCCACACAAATTAATCTCACTGCTGTATTTTTTAATTTACATCTTTATATTATTTCTTACAAAAACACATCAAACTTTCACAATGTTGTTGCTTTCAAATAGTTAATTTCACTGGTTTTTACTAAGTTGACCTAAAAATATTAGATAACTTTCATCAAAATATATTCTATGCTCCCAGTTTTTTTAAAGGGTAAAATGACTGTGCTAGGAATTAAACTACAACTCTTTTCTGCCAGTCTATTTGGCTGCATTTGATAAAAGCAGCTATAAAGTGCAGGCAGTCCTGTGGGCCGCAGGATTAGATGACAAATTAAAGCTCCTGTGTGTTGGTTCTTTATAGCAGCTGATTGAAATGTTCCAGAGCTTGAAAACTAATATGTGGACACTATTTCCTTTTATAGCATGACCGATCAGTTGAGAACATTACACACTATAGGGGGATTTGAACACGGCCACAAGCAGCGGTGACCTTTGACCCCCCTCATACCAGGGAGTTAGGACAAGGAGCCCAGGCTGGATCAGGGATAAAAGCCACCAACAAACACCTATCAAAGAACCTCCCCCACTGCTGACAGGGACACATAAAAAAAAGAAGAAAACACACATAATTTGTATTTTAATTTTAAATAGAAACTGCTTTCTAATCTAATAAAAGTGAGGAAATGAGTGAGACTTCAACCCGGGGCTGGCATGCATGCAGGCCACAGCTTGTTGATTATTGATTACTATGTCAGTGCCATTGCCCCTTGCCTAAGTCGACAGATCTTCTCACCTCAGTGCGGGCTGCATGTCAAACACCAGACAGAGGAAAAACGTAGCATATTGCGTTGCTGCGGGGCGTGCAGGCAGGAGACATGATGTGTCAAAACCAGGTTTAAGCAGATGAGTTTCCGTTTCTTCTCCTCTTCAAGTTAAGAACATAAATTGGGTGGGGGAGAAATATAATAGGACACTTTTTGGGGGGGGCTTGTCTAGACCTTTGGCAGATAAAGTTTCAGACAACTTTTTCTTTTCACCCACTTCTTTATACTCTGTCAGGTATTCAGGATTCTGGGACAAAGGGGAGAGGTAGACTTCTTAACTAACTGGAGATGCAGTAAGTGAAGTCGGTCAGGAGGTGTATTTTACTTTGGGAGAAAAATCAGTAGAACTTTCCTTTAAAAATAATTTAGGTATATATGTGGTGATATTTTTAAAAGTTTATCCTGTATGGATATTAATAAAAATGTGTCAGTTCTGTTAAACAGCGAGTTTACAATCATACTGTTATTTTTCCCTTCAACTCTATTCATATTTGTATTGAGATTCATAAAGTCGTGCTCTCAATATTTAGTTTACAAGTATATTCTGTTAGTTTGTGTCTGTGATTGTCAGGTTATAATGACTTTTGTGGATAAAAAAATAAATAAATCGGATTTAGCATCTAAAGATTATTATATGGTAAATTCTAAAAGATTAGAAAATGTGTCTTTTTTTAATGTGCTTTATGTTATTTCTTGTTCTTTATTTATTCAAATGATCTGTTTTCTTATACTTAATGGCCCAAAATGATTTTTGCTTTGTTATTATTTATATAATATCCTGTTGAACTCATTTTCTGATGTGTTTTTTTTTTCTTGTCAAACACAGGCGATCGCTGATCCTGTTGATCTGACCCTCATAAGATCTGCATGTTACAGATAATAATTTAATAATTTGGTCTGATTGAGGCTTGTATGGAGTGTTATCTGAGCCCAGAGCTGCCCCCCCCCCTCCACCTCCACCCATCAGCTTTAAAAAAAAAGGATGTTTTACTAATATGTAAGCTCGAGGTGACTCCAAAGGACTACGACTTTATTCCCTTTATGCTTATATAAATCTGGAGGATCTGATAATGCATGATTACCTCATGTGCTCTAATAGACCCAAATTGTCTCTCTGTGCTTCCTAGCCTGATTACCCATTACTTAATGAACTTAAGGGCACTGCTAAATCATGCAATATGTCACAATATTTGGGTTATTTTTTACTTTTCTCCCGGCACACTCATTCATGTTTGACCTCTCTCAGATCTGCGGCTTACCTCTGCTTTATCATGACCCTGCTGCATTTCCCTTGCCTTTCCAGTCCTGCTTTTTTAGTTTGGGACCACGTTGAACAAGGACCAGATGCAGAGTTACCCAAGTAAGCCAGTGGTGCTGCAGCCCAACGTCCCATTCACAAGCTCCAAGAGGAGAATCAGGTATTGTTCTGCTTGTTGAGGGGATCATCAGACGCAGGTTTATCCCCTTAATGAAGCTGAATGGATGATTCCACAATAAGGCCTCATTAATAAATGTGACACGGTGAATATGGAGACACTGGATTTGATATAATGAACCACACTTACATGATACATGTCTTATAATAGTTTCCCATCAAAACATGCAGTTCATTGTTTCCTATTAACTATTTTGAGGGTGGAAATTTGACCTACAGATGACACAGAATGCCCAAAGCCTGCATATAGCCTCAATGAACAGCTGCTTCAAATACAAAGTATTAGGACAACTAAAAAAAATGAGATGTGTGGGAATAGAATGGGTGTGGCTGAACAAACTGAGGTTATGAAACAAAAAAAACCTATTATTAGTATTTTATTTTCTACATGATTTTATTTTTTGTATTTGGATGTTGATTGAGCTGTCTCTTCTTCTCCTGTGCTAACTCGCTGCCATGGCCGCCTAATCTCTTTATCTGGTTGCATTTGTGTGTTTGGCAAAACATTGCCTCGCTGGACTTCTTTCAAAATCCAAACGGTTTGGTCGCGTCCGTTTCGAATATCACGAAGCTGATAAGTGAACTGAGAGAGGAGGGATTGCTTGTGGCCACACATTTAAGTTGCTGATTCAGCTTCTTAGACAACACGATTTATAAACGATCTCTCTTCATGGAATTGTTGATCCTTGCGCCAGAATGAATTGTGTCAGAAAGTTTCACGTGTCCTGCGTGTTTTTTTTTGTCTCTCAGAAACTAAAAATATATCGACAGCAATCCATTCAAAAGGAAAGGTATTTGAGCTGTTTTATGGATCCTTTGTCAGTTGTGTCGAGGGAGAAATCAGGCCTTTATCATCCAAATTATAGCAGCTGCTTTAAATATAGCTCAATTTGGAGAAAGTCTTAGAAAAGTTGGCCAAAACGGGTGCAAGAGGGTTAACGTTCCTCCAGAAAGCCCCAAATAATAAATAAAACGAAAGAGAAAGCTTCAGTCGGTGATCGGACAGCTGAACAAAGACCGAGGTTTTTATGAAAATTGAGATGAGCAGCACTTTCTTCTGTGTCTGAGATGTGTGGTGAATAAAAAGGCGGGTCAACCATCACATGAACAACTTGCATTGTATTTATAGATTTTTTTTTTTTACATATTCATATCGCATGCCAAAGTGTCCCTTCTTTAATTCCCGCCTGTCTCCCTAGAAACGCGTTTCTTACGCAAACCACACGTGCTTTCCCTCCGCCGTGTCTCTGCTGTTTATTTATTTATTTTTTAATTACAAATCATCACTGTGTCTATTGTCGTTCCACCTCAAGCGACCTGACAGTCTGCCGGAGTCAGCTGTGCTCTTTTCTCCAGCGGGCTCGGCGTCCTCAGCGGAGGCGCAGACGGGCGGGCGCTTACATAACGCTCGCTCTCGTTATTACGCCTCTCCGTTACGCAGCGCCGCAATGCCCACCTACAGCAGCTTCTTCTGCGGGATTTCGTTGAATTGCTCAATTTGTAATCGTGTCGCCGCGCGCACCCGTTGAAAACACAGCGCGCGCTTAACGAATTAAGCAGGTTCCCCGAGCTTATATAGGCCCGGGGTGAGCATTACGCACCGTCACGACCGCAGCCGCGACACATTGGTGTTCGGGCTTTGGTTAGAAAATGATTGTCAGAGTGTGATCCGGAGACCTCCAGGGGGCTTCAATGGGCTCCGGAGGTCCCGCACCTAATAAAGCATTACGTGTTTTCACTATAAATTAATTCGCAAGGAATGGTCCAAATTTAATATGCAAGCTATACGGACGTCAAATGTAGGTTTCGACGGTTTTGTTCATAAATGCAGTTGAATCTAAATTAAATCAACAATAAAGCCCGATATTTATTGTTGTTTTTCCTAGACCAAATACGATGCGATTCTGCGGTCACGTGCGCGCGTGTGTGACGTGAGACGTCCGCGGGTCCCCGGGTGGAGGGACGGAACGAAATCGCCTGAAAATGTGCGGTATTCCGCGTAACAAATGGACAGAGAAAATGTGTTTGATTCCCCCCGCTGTGCCTCTCTCTCTGCTGCGGTCTGCTCGTGGAGATGCCGCGGTCTGGCAGCGCCCCCTGCCGGTCGCAAGGACGAGTGGAGGATTCTCTTAAAGGGGAGGTTTGGAAAACCGGAAGAGTTTTTAAGGTGGAACGGCGGAGTTAGCTGCACAACTAGGACGCCCCCCCCCCCCCCTACACTAAAGGGCTCATACATGGCGAGCTGGACTCAGATGAAACACCTTCATCGGATCCGTTTAGTGTGTTGCATTCCTCACCGCAGCAGCTCGGACCTGCTCTGCAAAAATACACGTATAAGACTGGGTCAGCGCAGCAGCTTCCAACCTCACCTTCCTTTAACTAAGGTCAAAATAGCTGCTGATGGGATCTTTTTTCTTTCTTTCCGCGTTTCCACTTCCAAACCGAAGATTCCCCTTGATTCAAGCAAATAAGTGGCGATCCGGACCCAGGCAGGGTGACAACACATTAATCCACACAGTTAGAACTCAAGTAAAAGGACAGCGTGATGTCAAATCCTACAGCTGTCAGGAAATCATAAATAATTGTATCCTCAGAGTCAAACGAAATGCTCAATAACATTCATATTTCTCATACTGCAGCTTATTCGGTGTTGGATTTTGTATTTCTAGTGTTTTAATGGCCCATCCATACCGTCTTGACAGAAGAGGCTGCTCCCTGGAACACAACACTTTGGCACAAAACCTCCACAATAAAAAACATACTTTTGGATACTCGTGCAGATTCCAGATGCTGTTTCAGTTTTCATCGACGATAAAAGAACGGAGGACAGTCTCTGGTCCTCAAGTGATTCATTTGGTTGTAAATGGACTGCATTTAATCAACAATGGGATTCGTTTCATGATTCCACGCAGGCTCGGTCCAACAAACGGGTAAATAAACGACTAATATCCCTGCGGTTAAGATTTTGGGACAGGTCACCGTAGGTCAGTCCTATTTATCTCTATGAAATGGTTTCACAACGGACATAATTATTTAATATATATTTTAAATCAGAGTGATTATAAGGGTATAAAATACATTATAAAATAACAGAAACAACTGATTTTCACTTCATGGTGAAAGAGTCCCCCTCACCACCAACCACCCACCTCATTGGGCTACTTTTTTTTTTTTTTTTTTTTAGTTAGTCTTTAAATAAGCAGGAGCTCAGACAGCAACGCCTCAAATGGAAACACGGGTTTTAAAAATACACGTGAAAGTTGCTTTATTCCGCACCAGACAGCCCTTACTCCTGCTGCTAATTGCTATTGAACCTTTTGTGATTGACAGGTGACCTTTGCGGTTTGTAAAACACACACGTGGTGTACAAACTGCATATCACGTGTTTTTTTATGAGCATACTCACAGTTATAAAGCACGTTTATTTATATTCCCAAACATCACGTTGCAGTTCATGAAACCCAGGAAAACTACGACGGCCTCGAGAGCCCGCTCACTAACATCTAATTAGAACCGTCACAAATATGTGGTTGCTTACTTAGATCCGGACTATTTTATTGCGCAGTGTCCCGTAATCTGTTTGATGCCTCTTCCTTCTTCGTCACACCCTTTCTGGTACCTTCATTTGCACACAACCCGCTCTGTTCTCTCACACATCACACCTGCCTCTTCTCTCCCTCCTCCCTCCCTCTTAGCTCCTCGTCAAAACGCCGTCCGTCCACCCGGCTGCTCCCCCGAGCTCCTCTCTGTAGCTGCGGCCTTTGTCCGGAGACATGTTCGCTGCTTTTGTCTACGCGCTCGTTTCATTGCATCCGCTTTTTCCTCGCTCGGGCGCGGCCGCTCCTCCGCCGGAGCCCGGGGAGTCCCGGTGGTTCGTGGGCTGCGTCAACGCAAGCGGCGGACTCTCGGTAACCACAGGTGTCCGTGACCTTGAGCCGGTGAGCTGCTCTGTGCGTTGCCTGGATGAAGGGTACGTGTTTACGCGTCTGTTGTATTTCATCCAAAAATCCAATAACACTGTATTAGATTGATCTCTCTTTGTATGAAAATAGCTTTTCTTATTTTTTTATAAATATGCATATTTGTGATCCTCTTATTCTTAGTATGGTTATAGAATTTAATTTCAAACACCAACACAGGTTTTTAAAAATAGTGTACATGACATGGGTGAAGAAAACTCACATTTTCAACAAACAAAACCCCCTAAAAATAGAAATGCTTTAGTATCTGGGCTCATTCAGATATATTATATGACCTTTTGCACAACTCAGATGTAATGTTAGAAATAAGCTTTTTTTCTAATTGTTTGCCATAACATGTAAGTTATTGCTGCAAAGAGTTGCACCAAATTTAAATGGATTCCCAGCCTCTTTCTTAGACACCACATCGTAAAATGACTAGTGAGTTTTGTACGAGTGTGTTTAGATGAGCAGCTGCATGTTTAGTAGTCAGACAGTATCTCATTAACTTTACGTATTTGTTGTTGAAGCTACCAGGTTGCAGCATTGACCTCAGAAGCTTGTTACTGTGGCAACCGGCAGCGTGATTTGACTACCGGTGAGTGTTTGAACACATCTTCTAATGGAGGGATGCAGGACGTTAGAGGAGACAGACCACGGTGAGACAGGCTGCTGCCTTTTCCTTTTCCCCATCAGCGTCTGATTCTGTTTCATGTCCTGATGTGTTACCGTCTCTTTAATGTCACCACATTTATTCTGACCCTGCAGCATTTTGTGTTTGACTTGTGCTTTAACTGTGTTTTCTTTCTTTTAGTGTGCTCTACTTGCCTGTTGGAGGAGAGGGAAGTGCTGCACTCTACAGAACCGAGGGACCATTTCTGCACAGTGTTCGTCTTTCCACATCTCCAGACAGAGTGCAGGCTGGGAAAACTTTCGTCGTGGAAGTTTCTGGAAACCTGGCTGGTTGCCCCAACCAGCCCACAGGTCAGCTGCTGCTTAATACCATAGTAAAAGTTGCACATAAAGAGTTGTAAATAATGTCTGACTTGGCAAAGAGGTTAGTTTTTATAAAGATGTGTTCTCCTTAACATATGAGGGAAAATGCTCCTTTGGTTATATTGTCTTTTTGTAGTTTTGTTAATTCATGTTTTTTTCTTAACCGACTGGTACTATTAAATAATGTATATTATTTATATTTTTAATTACAGATTATTTACTATTATGCATTTAAATTATTAACATCACAATTATTAAAATGACTATACAGAAAAAGTTGTTCAAAATGTACATGGTATTTTAGACAGGCAACCTTTTGAGTTGTCAGTGTTTATTTATTTATTTGAACTTTTAAAAGTTCAGTTATTTTTACAAATAAATGACTTATTGGCAAAAACAGTCAAATCCACCATGAATAAAACATGCTAATACACATGTTTGGATATAAACTAGGAACAAGCTACATGAAGCAGTGGAAAACACATTTTACTGTAAAATAATCAACATTAATTTATTTATAATAAATAATTTAAAATCATTTTAACTGCATAATTGTAAAATGAATATGTTTTTACAGCTAACTATAGATATAATTCTAAAATAATGTTTGTATTTGAGAAAATATTTGATATATGTTGTGCTGACCAATATTTCATTCAAAATGTGCCTTTGTGTTTTTATGTGAAAGAATATATTAAAGGCATAGAGAAAAAATATCAGGATTTTTGAAAATGACTGTTTAATATTTTTAAAAACATTAAAACATGTGTGCGTGTTTAAATGTTCCTGTTTCAAATGAGCTTCTCTGTGATATTTAGGGATTGTGGGTCTGGGAGAGCAGGACCTCTCTCACGTCACCGTTGAGTTTCAGGGAACGCCCTCTAAAGGTCAAAGTTCATATCATGTCGACGTGTTGGACGACGGCTCTTTTGTTGTGTCATCTCATTGGATTTTGGAAACTGCAGGAAAATATGAACTCAGTAAGTTAACAAGGGCAAATACATTTAGTTAAATGGTGAATCATGAATTAATGAAAAAATGTGTTCTCTCCTTTTTATCCTGTCATCTTCCATTAAGACGTCAGTGTCTCCAACCCCCTCTCCACCCTCTCCTCCACCCTCCACCTCTCCGTCTTGCAGCCCCCTCCAGACAGCGTGGTGGTCTCTGTGCTTCATGGCCCGCTGGGTGGCCCCTCCTGCATCCCTTCCCTGCTGACAGACTCCAACGGCGTGGAGGCAGCATACCTGGGCGACCCTGTCACTCTGAGGGCAGACACCAGCAATGGTCTGGCAGTCAAGTTTTTCTGGGGCTTTACTCACAAGGAAAAGGAGAAAAACACAGAGCGTGTACGGACAGCTTGCCTTCCAAACTCCCGCTGTCTGAACAGCAGCGTGGTAAGTAGGGCTGAGAAAGTAGCACCACTATGTGATACAGATGGATATCAAAATGAAATGCTAAAAGTTCCTTTTTTTCAATTGATCAGAATGTATTTTTACACATTTACCAACGCAACGGATCAACAAAACCTTTAAGTCTAAGCTAAATTAAGCAACAGACAGCCATTTAAAAAATGTTTTCCATTACAAAGTATCAATGTTAAGGACAGCCTGCTCATGCTTACAGTTGGGCTTATTTGTGACTGCTTCATAACAAAGAACATCAAAAAGATTACAACCTTTTCTAAACCAAACTAAAGCATAAATGATCTGCCTCTGAAAATGTCTTTCAGCTTCAAATATGGAGGAACTGCACACTTTCTTTAAAAAAGTAACCAGTGCTGTCTGAAAATGAGGAAATATATGATGCAAATAATTTGCAGTCAAGATTTATGTTTCATGATTGTATGAAGAATTTAGGTTTGCTGTTACAATATCCATTGTATTAGAATTATGAAGATGTCTCATCTGATGCCTCATTACAGATGTAAAAAAAAAAAGGTGTTTTTGTTGAATAAAAATGGCAAAAAAGCATTAAAGTGAAAAAAAGTAATCTCTGATCTTCCTCACCCCTCTCTGTCACAAATTAAAAGAAATGGACCTTTAAAACAGAGGGAGTTCACATGGTATCAGTGAACGCCTCCAGTGCCTACGGATGGACACAGGAGACAATATGTATTGTGAGTAGTTTGTTTGCAAATGTCAGCCTCATTATTTATTATTGATTGAAAGATAACGGTGGTGATATTTAAAATTTGTCTTATTGTAAACAAATTCACATGAGAAGACCAAAAGCAAAAAGTCTAAATCAATACTTTCTAACTTCTAACTAAGTTGTCTGTGGTTCTCAGCAAGAAGTCCTGCTGAAGACTTCTTTAATCATCTTTTAAAAATTAATCAAAAATATAATTTCGTTTTTTTTAAAACCTTAGTAATTTTCTAAAACAGCGGAACATTTTAGTTTTTAGCAAATATTACGGAAACAGGAGTAAATGGAGCTGTTGTTGGGGACTATTTTCTGCTGCGTATTAATACACATTTGATGATAGACTCATGTCTACCAGTGCAACTCATGCTCATTGATGTCAGATATAAGATATTCTGGTAGTCGATACTTGTTAGTGGAATCAATTTATTGATGTTTTTGGTCTTTTCAGGGGATTTGTTGGTAATAAGAGAAACGTAAAATATGACCAGACTTTAATCTGACTTTGGTGTGTTTTTGTGTGCATGTTGTCTCTGTGTGTCTGTGTGTGTGTGTGTGTGGCTCTACCTGCAGGTGGTTGTGCCTCTCATCGTCTCTGACCTCAGAGTGAGTGTATCAGGGAATCAGCTGACTTCTGGAGAGGACTTCCCCATGGATGTGGATCTGTTCACCACCATGAAGCACCTGCTTGTCCTCATCCTCACGGCGTACGCTGAGCATGACACCGAGGACAATGACAACAAAGGCATCGGTGAAAGCATCGTAATGACTCACCAAGAAAGCAGTAGTCATCACGACTGTATCGACAGTAACCACGGCAACGTCAGCCGTGATCACAGTTTCAGTCCAAACCGCCATACCGTCTACTGTTGGGGTGGCACCCATAGCTCAGATGCCCGCCACTACGTCCCTCTTCGTCTCCTCCACGCCTCCGACGGCTCCGGCTGCCGTTTGCACCTCCGCCTTCACTGCCGCCTCCCCACCACCGCAGGACGGTATCACCTCACAGCGTCTCTTCACCCCACCTCCGCCCCATCACCAGCGCCGCTCCCCGCCATCCTGCCTCGAGCCCTGATGGTGTACGAGCATATATGTGCCCTGAGGCCTTCTGGGAAATGGAAGTCAGCAGTTTCAACACGCACAGTATTCAGCCTGGAGGTTGTCAGCCTTGCCAGTCCAACGGGGTCCAGAGTGAATTGGACCTTCAGTTTGGGTAATGCTACTGTGATGAGCAGGACAACGGAGGAGTGGAACCTAAATGTGTCTTTTACAACGGCGGGCCGTTACCATGTGACAGTCCAGGCCTTTAACCCAATCAGCTGGGCCTCATTCCGCACACAGATCCTCGTTCAAGATCCAGTCGGGGAGTTGGCGTTGAACGTCCCCAGCGTGCTCAGAACACCTGGTAAACACTCCGTTTCATTTAGAGTCACAGCAGGGTCCAATGTCACCGTGTCCCTGTTGGTGAATGCAACGTTGCTGTACAGCGACAGCAGCTACGCTACAGGAGAGGAAGCAACGGTGGTTTTGCTCTTCGACCACACCGGGACAGCTGTGGTCGAGCTTCACGCTGAGAATCAAGTGTCTTCTCAGAACAAGAGCGTGAGAGTGTGCGTTGAGGGGAAGAGGAAGCCGTCACCACAAGGTTGGGTTCATCCAACGTGGCAACCACCTACCAGTCGAAGACCTGTTCACAACCCGGCCCACAATGGTGAGAGTGTTTTAATGAACTGAGCAGTACAAACTGAATGCTCATAAATAATTTGTGATATACTCTCTCTCTCTGTTTGTCCCCAAGCAGTGCAGATTTATGCAGCAAAGCAAGTTTATCCCACAAACACAGATATAAGTTTCCTGGCGGTGGCTGAAGCACCAGACCCAGTGGAGTTCCTCTGGGACTTTGGAGACTCGAGATCAGACAGAACCGCCTCAAGGACCGTCACCAGAAGATACCACAAACCTGGCAGGTATGAGACGCAGATGAAGTAACAAAATAATCCAGATTGTCTCATAAACATACTCAACTGTAAAAGCAGTCTACACGAATAAATGGAGATACAGTTCATAGAAACGGACAAAACTTTTCTTCAATGTAGGTATGATGTAGTTGTGCTCATGTCAAGAGACCGGACCCCCCTTGGCTCCGATGTGTTCCCGCTGGTGGTCCAGAGAGCAGTGAAGCTCAACAGGCTGGTCCACCAGGCTTCTGTCCTGCAGAACCACACAGTGGAGGTAAGCTGCCGGGTCAACGTGGGGACGGACGTCAGCTACGTGTGGAGCTTTGGAGACGGGTCATCAAGGCTGGGACGGAGCACAGAGCAGCACGTCTTCCACAGGTCAGCTCTCATTATGGAATTTTAATTAGCTTCATGGTAGATGTGGGTGTTTCTAATACAGATAGACTTATTCTAGATATATCTATATTGTTTTTTTAATGGAAAAAAGAAGACTATCGGCTGGTATATACATATTGTATATTTTAATCTCTCAAATATCTTGATATTGGTCAAACTATAATTTCTGATTATTTGTGGACCAGTGTTATACTTTTAAACTTGAATTTTCTCACCTAATAAATCTTGATGAAGGGGTTTTCTTTTGTTGATATCCTAGTCAGTTTGTCTTTTCATTGTTCTCCAGCTACTTGTAAACCTTAAAATGATCTTAACTGTATGCGTGTGCATTTCTGCCTGTGTACACCGATGTGTTTCCTGTCTGCAGGACAGGAGAGTTCAAAGTGGAGGTAACGGTGTCCAACCTGGTTAGTTCTGCCTCTCTAAGCGGTAGCATCTTTGTTGTGGACCGGCCTTGTCAGCCGCCACCAGTGAAAAACATGGGGCCTCTCAAAATACAGGTGGACAACATTACATTACCTCAACATTAACATGCCTGTACTAAAATATAGCTAAAAACACAATTCAATGTATCATTTCTCTTCAAGGTGAGAAGACATGAAGTTATCCGTCTGGGGGTGACCTATGAGACGGAAGTGGACTGTGACATTTCAGGAGGCCTTCACTACACCTGGACCTTGTTTGACTCTGCAGGACAGGTCTTCCCTTTGCCTCTAGTAGACACACACAGACAGACCCTCATACTCCCCAGTCACCGCCTGCTCTATGACACCTACACTGCCATCGCTAGGGTAAGTAGAGGACAACGACTGTCACACATCGGCCCTTAAACTAGGGGCTCCTATATATAGAGAATCGAGACTGCAACAGCTGCCTCGGCTCCACAGGTTCAGGTTGTTGGCAGCGTGGTGTACAGCAACTACAGTGTGAGAGTGCAGGTGATACCAAGCCCTCCTGTGGCCTTCATCCAGGGGGGCACCAACGTATTCATTAACAACAGGAACATCACCATGGTAACCTTGGACGGGCGGGGATCTTACGACCAAGACTTCCCCATGAACCCACTCAGGTGCAGAAACGGTGCATGAAACCTTTAATGGTTGTAAAGTATTTAAATTCTGTAAAGATGTGACTCAAAAACGCATCCCATTTTTTTCTTCTCCACAGCTTCAGTTGGACGTGTAAACCAGTCAGCTCCATCACCAGCTCCTGTTTCCACCACGACGTTCCCACTTCATCCCCCGTGCTTGCGTTTCCTGCCAGTTCTCTAAAACACAACTTTGACCAGTTCCAGTTCTCGTTCACCCTCCACAGCGGCGAGCGCTCGGCGCCATCGGAGGTCTTCTTCACCTTAACACCAAATGTGATCGGGTGAGTATCCCAGGATATGAAAGGACAGATGAAACGTGGATGTGAATATTTGCCACCAATATTTGTCACAGTGTACTTGTGACTGTTACCATGCATCTGAATGCTTCCAATTCAGGCAGCTGTCAGTTTACTGCCCCCAGTGCCAGGGAGACCACGTGAACTGGCATCAGTCCTTCTCTGTCAGCGCCTCGTGTGAAGGCTGTGGTATTTCTCCAGAGTACATCCAGCACACCTGGAACCTCTACTTGGTCAACGCGTCATCCAAGCCTCTCATAGAAGGTACAAAGAAAAGAAGACAAATACACTTTGACATATACAGTACATTGTTTCATTTTCAAGATAATAAATCACATCTTTATATTGTTCTAGTCCCGTTTTGTTCCACACTGGATCTCAGTGCTCCGTCCACCATCATGGAGGACCCCCGTGATATCGATACCTCTGCTGCCGTCTCTCTGAATGAAAATGCCTCAGGAACTAGAGCCAAAAATCTGACCACGACCGACGGTGGGAAATTATCAAACAATAGAAGAAGGAAGTCAAGTATGTCTGCTGTGTAATTAAATGGGACCTGTGTGCCTCCTAAGTGGTTGCCTCTGGACTCGATAACATAACTATGGGTACAGAAATAGAAAATTACACTCACTAGAAAATTACACTCACTAAACTTTTAAATTTTTTTTATCGTCCTCCCACAGGTTTGACGGAACCCGAGTCCTCTGCTATCTCTTCTCTAGTTGACATGACAACAGCAGGATCAGGTAGCTTTTACTGTTCCAAATGGAAATGATCTCACACTGCAGGTATTTGGAATTAAATGTGAACACGTAACCTTTACCATGATTAGCTTTGAATAAAACAATGCACAGGCATTAAAACATGGACATCCATAAGGAAAATCAACGAGAAGTAATCTGCAAGTTCGTAGTAAAAAGGATAGTTGATGAATTATTTAACAGCTTTTCCTCTTTATGTCCAGGAGAGGAGCCCTTTTATCGCCCTCTGGGGGAGTTGGACCCTCCAAAGCCTTTGTCCTCCTCCACTGAATACCCGCCCCTTGCCTTTGACAGCAGTGGCGTCCTATACTCAGGCCACTTTCCAGGCCACAGTGATGTTATCAGTGAATCCCCACTCGATGCCGACTCCTCTGCTGACTGGGAGTTTTCTTTTCCTGTCCTGGAGAGCGATGACTTGGGAGGTCGACTAGGTGAGACAAAATCAGTCAAAATCAGTTATTCCATCTGATTTTAGAATGATAAAATTAAAGGGGTAGACCTGCTCAAGTGGAAGCTAAGTTATCCAATTAGTACCACTGAATTTCTTCATCAGATCATAACACAATAAGCACCTTCTTAGATTTCCATGTGTGTGTGCAGATGTCCAGTATCTATATTGTGCATTAAAGCTGATTCTATGGCAGATTCAGATTATGATGCTCCCTTGATCAACGCTGAGGAAGGAGACCCAGGGATCTCGGCAGGGAGACCCACAGGTGCAGTACATGGCTGTTTGTTCATAACCACACCATAGCGTTGGGGGTTGTGTGTTCATCACATATCATTCCCAGATGTAGATGGTGAGAGCTTCAGGCCAGGAGAGGATTCAGTGTTTGATGCAGCTTTACGTGAAGACGAGGGGAGCAACCTGGTCGACTCCAGACCTTCCGTTGTGATCCAGGAGCCAATCTTGCTGGATTTACCCCGAGACTTAGTAGACAGAGGCCTCTTTGAGTCCTACACGTACACAGGTACGTTATTCAGGAAGCCCACAGTCACATTTCCTCCCTTGGTCCGCCTATCGGAGCCTTTAGTCATCGTTTAGTCATCTCTCTCTCTCTCTCTTTCCAGGTATTTCCTCAGCCTTGCTTGGCTTCAGACCGTTTAGTCTGATTCCTGGAAGCAGATACATGTTGGAGGTCACTGCCAGTAAGTTGTTGTTGTTGTTGTAATTCCTGTTTCCTACTTAGGGTCATACAATAATGAGGTTTTCTGGTTGTTACGCTTTTCTACTCAGAATGTCATAATAGTCTTGTTGGCCGGACTCAGCTGTTCTTAAAAACCAACCCTGCTCCCAAAGGCGTGACGTGCCAGGTGCAACCAGTCAAAGGATTGGAGTTATATACACACTTCAGCATCTTCTGCACCTCAGGAAAAGAGGTGTTTAACCATTTCATACAGTGAACACTCATACCCTCATAATCATATTACTGATTTGACCCTGCATATTGTTCTAGATGGGAGTTTGTAAAGGAGACACCTATTTTACAGAAAAAAATGACTTATTTTTACCATCATTTATTGTTTTTTAATGGCAAATCTTGTTTTCTTTACATCGCTGCCTGCATGACAACCCTCACACGTTTATGTGTGTGTGCTGAAGGACTTGCTGTATAAGTACAGCGTGGGTGTCGGAGACAGACCTCCCAGGACTCTGTATCAGGGCAGAGACTTCCAGCACTACTTCAGCCTTCCTTCTGGTGATCCCAGTGATGACTACAAAGGTACGCCGCACACAGGGACTGATTTATAACTATTTATGCAGCAAAAGGATGCGTCGTTATTGCAGACATTTCCTTTTTTTCATTCACTGAGTGACAGATTGATTGTCGCTGTAGTAATTATTTACACAGAGATCAGGAGCAGCACATTTGGGTCGCCCACTAAGCCGTGTCCCGTCACCGTCCGAGTCCAACCAAGCTTCTTCAGGGACGCCTCGTCTTCTTCCCACCGTGATCCAGATCTGGAGCTGTAAGAATCACCATCCCTTCACGTCACATAAGTATTAGGGTATTAAGCAGACCACACTGTTCAATTGCAGTGAATTTGAAATGACTTAAAATCATTTAAATATTTTGTATTTTCATAATCTAGGGAAGACATTATGAATAAAGTGTTTATTAGTGGCAGCTAATAGCTTTCTAATGACTAATAAGATATCCATCAATGCTAAATATGCCCTTAATTGCCATAATTTCTAGAGTTTTACAAGCTTTACTATTTATACAGTATATTCTGGGGTCGTTAATATCATTTCTCTCCAGGTCAGAGGCAGGTCTGAGGAACCTGTCAGCTCTGGTGCGACTCGGAAACAGTGTTGAGATCCGTAACTACGTCACTCTTCTGTCCACCATCCTCAACAGACTCAGTCTGGACACTAAGGCCAACACACACGCACAGAGATGCACGCGCCATGTGCTTATGTGTACGGTCTGTGAGCTTGAGAGCAGTGGACAGGTACACACACACACACACACACACACACACACACACACAAACTTTTCCACTTTAACAGCATTTTCATGACATTGTCATTTAATCCTAGGCATCAATGATGGACAACATCTGCATTTTGAAAAACCTTTTCGAGGTCACAAGTCAGGTAGGTTTTCTCCTTTCATGGACTTTCAGACACTGAAGGATGCTGAAACAGTGTTTCTCAAACAACACTGCTTTCCTGTTTAGGTGACATTGGCGAGCGTCAGACGTGTGACGGCCCACGTCCAGGTCATCTCGGAGCGGTTTTCCGAGCCCAAGCGCCCCAGCGTTGTACTCGTTGGAGCAGGATACACTCGACGCCCTGGTGGCCCTGCTCTCATACAGCCTGCGAGCTGCTGGGACTAGTAACGACTTCACACCAGCAACCGGTGCTGACATTACACAGACAGTAGAATCAGACCCGCGTGATGAAGTGCAGGGCTCACCCTGTGATACTTACATGGAACAAGGATTATCGATTTCAGCCAAGCAGGCGGTGCAGCTTGTAGCTGATATTCTGCAGACTGCTTCAGACCTTATGCTGGTGAGAGAGGACAAACACGTTCTTGTGCATACCTCTTGCATGTTTTCATATTCCTACCTCCACATATCCCTCTACCGTCACTCTTTTCTTCTTCAGAAGTACATCTTGTTCCATGAGGCCTATGAGCACAGAGTCAGCACTGGCCTCATCTCCTTATATGCCACATACCAAAACCGAACCTCCACAGTCCTCAGCAGTGGTTCTACCGCCGTCTACATGCCTTCCTCCCTGATCCGGCTCCTGTTTGTTCATGGCAGCAGAGGGACTGAGAGCAGACTGTGTGTGCTCAGCATGCTGACTGAGCTCACTCACAGCCCTTACACCTGGGCTCACTACCCTGGAACGGTGAGGCTGGCGGGGTATGACGACACAGAGTGAGTAACGAGCAAGGCATGGCTCTCATTTTCCTCTGCCCATTTCCAGCTGCGTGGACCCGTGGTCGACTTCAGCCTGTACGAGTGCAGCACGAGAAGAAAGATCCCCGTTCGCTCCCTCATTCAGCCAATAAACATCGAGCTGCGACGACCACCGAGAAACGTGCGTTTCTCCGTTTGCACCATATCACTGCTAGTGGAGCATGTTGTTAAATGAAAGTGAGTGACCACGCGCTCGCATCCACTCTGCAGGAGAGCCGTGTGCCTGAGTACGTCCTCCTGCGCAGCCGGATCAACTACCACACTTTCAACATTACCCAGGAGCTTTTGCAGCAGGCCATCCAGCTGAGTGTGGCGTTCAATCCGCCGCTCGACAAGGCGTTTCCCATCATGCTGCTCTTCAGGTAGGCTTGCGGTGACGTGGCCTTGTTCATCTAGATAGTTAGAGCGATGAGATTTTAAGGGCAAGTGGCAAGAGTATGATACACAATCAAACCAGGAGTATCTGTTGTGGCAGGATGTTTGAGAGGCCGACTCCCAGCATGCACCATCTGCACAGGATTCACCACTGGGAGAGCAATATCACACGCTTCACTCTGCCCCCATCCTACCTCAGTGGTAAGACTGTCAAATTTCAGTTCTTTCTGTCCAACCTTTTTCGTGTCCTACACTGTCATCTATCCACCCTTCTCATATTTACCTGTTTTAAAATGTCTCATGTACTTTCGTGGTTATTTAAAATCCTAAACCTTTCTAGCTGGAGGCGTTGGTCACCTGGCCCTGCTGAATGCTGATTTTGGGAAAACACCCATACACAAGCACCTGAGCAAACAGGTGAGCTACAGTCTCACAGTGGACAGCAGCCTGTGTTTGTCCTGGGACGGTCGCCAGGGGGCCTGGACACAGCAGGGCTGCAGGACACAGCAAGCAGACACAACTACTGCAGTCAACTGCAGGTAAGGCATGGATTATGTGTGTTTGGGAAAACATGAAACCATCACGGAGGGAAACACACATGCGAGAAATAACATGTACATGGGGAGGACTCGCATCAATGATTCACCTGGTGCTGTTTGTCTCAGTTGTCACCAGTTGAGGCCGCTGGCTGTGGTGCAGCAGCAGATCCACAGCAGCCATGAAACAACTGATCTGGACCCGTTCCTCAGGTGACCTCATTCTCCTCGGACTTGGATCATGTTTTTAACCAGAGAGGAATCTGTACCCTGGACTTTGGACACATATTGAATAATAATCATTTCCACACACATTTGTCATTCTGTGCTCTCTCCCTGTCTGCGCTGCAGCGTGTCCAGTGATGTGACGGTGCTGGCTGTCCTGCTGCTCTGTGTGTGTCTGTACATCCCGGCGTTGGTGCTGTGTAAGAGAGCTGATGTCGCATCTGAGGAAAACCAGAGAGTACACTTCCTTTCTGACAACTCCCCCCTTGACCCATATCTCTACGCTGTTACAATCCACACCGGCCTCTGCTCCGCAGCCTGTATGAGTGCAAAGGTTGGTTCTTTCAAACCTTGAGGCCAAACTGAATGATTTCACAGTACTTTGATACCAGGATATTCGTGCACTGACCACTGGGTTAAGTGAGACTGTTGTCATGTCGGCTGTATGGCTCTGATGTTGCTTGGTGCATAGACTTGTTGTTAGATAGTGTACATACAGTAGCTTCCACAATAACAACATTAATGCTTAACTGTAAACTTCAGTGTGTATTGTGTTATTATTGTAAAAGCCAAGTCCTGTACTTTCTTACTTTGTTCACCAGGTTTATATAGTGCTGAACGGTGAAGATGGGTTCTCGCAGACCAGAGAACTACAAGTCCCAGGATGCACTCTGTTCAGGAAGAACTCTCAAGACACCTTTATAATAAGGTAAAATCCATATATTTCTTTCAACAAGACAACAAAATGACTCATTTACTACAATACTATAAAACTGTAATATTTAGAGTAGATTTGAGTTTGGTTTGCTCACTCATAAAGTCTTTGATGTGCTCTCTGTGGCCACAGTGCAGCAGACAGCCTGGGCCCAGTGTGGGGGGTCCACATCTGGCATGACAACTCTGGACCCTCCCCGATCTGGTACCTCAAACAAGTGGAGGTCTCCGATGTGAGGTCCTCTTGTTAATCCGCCAAATATCTCAATATATATCCGTATCTCGATAACAATACATATCACATTGTCTGGTAATTCAATAAATAAATGGTCTATGTCAGGTGAGCAGAAAGCATGTGAAAGGTCGCGCTTGGCTCTTTGTCGGCCAGTGTTGGTTGGCTGCGAACAAAGCCGACGGCCGGGTGGAGAGAATGCTGCCAGCTTGCACTCATGCAATGGGCTTTGCTAAGGTAGAGTGTTTGCGTACGTCTGTGAACTCTAAGCTACAAATAAAAACAGTATTTAATCTCTTCTTCCATGTGATTCTGAGTCTCCACCTGGTGTGCGTGCAGATGTTGGGCCTCAGACTCTCTGACTACTTGGCCGACTACCACGTCTGGATGTCCGTGTGCAGCGGCCCCGCCCCTCACTCCTTCACACGCACTCAAAGACTTGCCGTGAGCCTGCTGCTGCTGCTGGGATACGCATGTGTCAACACAGTAATCATATCACACATGGATAATCAGGTAAAAAAGAAAAACACCTTGATACTTCGGTGCATGATACATGCTGCCCACAACGCTGTTATTCCTGATCGCCTGTTTGCAGCTGCCTCTCCAGTTGGGCGTTACAGATCTCTCAGCTGTTTCTGTGACGACGGGAGTATTAAGTGTGGTGGCAGCGTTGCCCGCAGCAGCAGTTCTATCATTCCTGTTCAGACTGCGTGTGCTTAAGCTGACGGGGTCAGGAGTCCAACATGCGAAGTGCAGAAAGACTGAAAAGGACTTTTATGAAGGTTCGTACTTTAATAGAGGGAGATTCAACAGAGGTTCTCCTCTTTCTTAGAAACAGAAAATCTACCCTTTCCCCTGTCTCCCTGCCTCCCTTCATTGTTGTTCTGTCTCCTCATAGACGCCCTTTCAGTTAATGGCAGTATATTTGAGCCCCGGATATCTTGGAACAGACTTCAGGATTGGGCGCAAGAAGCCTGGAGGAAGAGATACCAGGTTTAACTTACACTTTTACTTACACACACACACACACACACACACCATCTTTCATCCCTATCTGACCCTTCTTCTTGTCTTTGTAGGGCACAGACCCGCCGTCGGGGTCCACGATTCTGGAAAATAAAGGCAGCGATAAAGAACCTGCACCACAAACAGATGTGGAAAGGAAGGAGGACACTTATGCGGTGGATAACAACACGGGACCAACGCTTCAAAATGTGCTGCTGGTTACTGAGAGGAACAATGTTGATCAAGCACCTCCGGGAAAACGGTTAGATCTTTTAAGTGAAAGCAGCAGGTTTCGTGGAACCCAGAGAGCTGTTTTGTCCGGCACGACGGATGGTTGTGAAGCTCTTCGCAAGGAGCAAGATCCTCATGGAAAGGTTTCATCGGACTTTCAGGAGGATGGCTACCACCCGGCAGCGTGGCAGCCTGACAGCCACGTCATCGACAGGCTGAGAGGGAGAGGATTCAGACCAGTGTCTCAATGGTCTCACTATTTGGCCTGGACTCTGTGTCTGCTGTTGTCCCTCTCCTGCCTGCTGCTCTCTGCTGTGCTGGGAATGAGGTAGATGACGTGTGAGGCCAGTGGTGTGGATTATGCTTAATTGATTTATTATCAAAGTTATAATATGCAACACCTTCCATAAAAGGCAAAAGCCTGGTAGAGACAGAGAGAGCAGACAGGCCACAGCAGGATGAAGCAGGCCTTGAGCTGCTTGTATTCAAAAAATCCACCTGCAATTTGTGAGGAGGTGTGGTCCTGCTGCACTTTCTCACTGTTTACACCAATGTGACTACATATTATGTCTCCAGGGCTTACTTTTTGAAACATGCTGTACATCCGCTGTCTCAGAATTCAAATGTATGCATGTGTGTGTTTCAGGTTCAGCAGCAGCAAGGTTCTGCTATGGATACACTCTCTATTCTTCTCCCTGATGTCTTGCGTCTTCCTCATCCAGCCAGCACTGGTAAACTCATTCCAGCCTTTTTGTAAACTATATTTCAAATAAATAAATAAACATTTAACCATTTAATCCTTGAGTAGAATATCTGACTAAATGAATGCATTTCACTCTAAACAACACTTAACTCTTTGCACTGTACATAAGAAACATTGTTTTTCCATTTTGCAGATAACTACAGCAGCAGTGACTGCCTCCTACTGGAACAGGAGGAGATCAGACTTTCATAGTTTCTTCAGCATCAGAGAGATTGAGACGGATACTTTAAAACTGTGGAGCCACAGTGATGCGAAGCAACAAGCAGAGCAGTTTGGGACGTCGGCCTTTCCTCAGGATAGTCGCTCACACCTCGAACAGGTGATAACCAGACTCTATTATATGTGATTCTGCTTTCAGAATTCTTTTCTATTTCACATCAAGCTCATTATATGTGACAGCTGCTTGGCGCCCGTCGGCGAGCCCGGTACCTCCATCTTGTACGCCCACCAACCCCAGCAGAGCTGAGGAACACCTGCAGGAAGAAAAGAAGAGAGGCACTTCTTTATGACACTCTCAGGTGTGTTTTTGTGAACGTGTGCACGAGATTGTATATGATTTTAGAGCTGTGTAAGGAATCGTCTCCTCTCTTCGTGAAGGGATTTGTCCATCTGTGGCTCCATGATTGTCCTGATGCTGTTTATCAATTATGGAAGCTCCACCACAGACCATTTCCACCTCAATCAAGCTGTCAGAAAACAGTTTCTAAGGTAACACACACACACACACACGCTGCTCTATGTCCCTCTCTAAAATCTTCACTCTAAAATACATACTTTATCTTTCAACAGGGGCCGTGATGATGCATTTATGTCCATACGAACGCATGAGCAGTGGTGGAAGTGGGCACAGACCAGACTCCTCAGTTTACTCTACAGGAATACATCAGCTGCAACTGAGGTGAGTGAGCTACAAAAGCTCTACAGTGATTCATCACGCCATGAAGGTTTCATAACTACAGTGAAAATGATTCATCCATCCATTCATTCAATGAAAATATGACTATGTAAGCAAGTCTTTGTAACCCCAAAGAAAGAGCTGTCCCTGAACAAAATATCTTATTTTCTCTTCCATCATTCTCTTACTAAACTATGTTTTTTTTTTTTTTTTACTGCAGACACACATCTTGATTGGAGAACCAATCCTGTTGAAGTTAGAGGTGTCCAACTCATTTCAGGGCCAGGTAGGTAACAAACAGAGACATGTCTTTACATGTAGTATTGTACAATACTTACTTAGGCCTAGTTCATGATTTGTATTGCATGCATGTGCCATCTTAATTTCATTTACTGCAAAAATAATTGTGATGATTTTTTTTTTTTTTATGTTGAAGAGGAAACCATACTCATATTGCACACATTGAAAACAATGTTGATTGGTAATAGTTGAACATGATGACTACATTACGTAATATTCTGTGTTGTGAAACAACAGCAAAGCAACAATATTCTTCTTAAATGATGCATACTTTACTATACTATATTACTATACTTTACTTAAAATAATCATTCAAGACCTTCTCAAGACATCATTGTACTAACTTCCCCTGTAGAGAGCGCTGTTTGACAAACATATATTCTGCAGTAGTCCAGCGTTAACTTCTATTACATTGAGAGATGAACGAATTATGTGGGTTTATTAAAGCAACCATCGTATCACAGTTACTACAAGTGTTGCCTTTGGTTTATGATTAGTTCTGGCTGTGTGTATTCTGACAGACTCTGTCTACTGTGGATGACTACTCAGGTTTTAGTTTCTATGACGACGCCTCCAAGGACATGTGGACACCTGGGCTGCTTCTCGGGACCAGGCGCTACGGTTGGCTTAGGCCACACAAAGTGAGAAACAGACACACAATTTTTTGCTGCAATGATTTTCTGCAGTATCAACTCTCATATCTGTAATATGGATGGTGCCTTCATTCAGTTGACCTCTGCTCCTCTGCAGGTCAGACGCTGCGTCCAAGCTGAAGCTCCTGCATTCAGGTAGCTGGCTGGGCAGACAGAGCGTGTCCGTCCACTTCACCTTGTTCAGCCCTGCACCCAACCTGTTCACCAGTGTGACCATGCTCTCTGAGCAGAGCCCCACCGGCGTCCTGCTGCCCTCTGCCAAAGTCCAGTCAGTTAGGATGTATCACACTCCTACTGTGTGGGACTATGTTGTCATGGTGTGCCAGGTAAAATACTACATTACTTTTATCTGTAAAGGTCTTCACTGCCATTACAAAGTCACTCTAACTTTGCATGAACACTGTACACTTTGATCACAACATCTCAGATAGTTCTGTGTCAAAAGCCTTAAAGCTAGGGTTGGAAACTAGCAAGATTATGCTAGATTATTATAGTTATGCAAACAACAAACAAAAACCCAGTATTAGCCAGCAGTACTAGTCCTTCAGCCCTCCCTCAAAAGCCACAAAATGATCATTATGAATCAAAACGTATCAGAATTTTCAGCTAGCAGTCACAATGTAATAAAAATTTCTATATACCAATATTTAAAAATTTTAAAAATTCCTCCCCACCAGCTCCTCTTTCTAATCTTGTCTCTGCTGCAACTCTGTGATCAAGCGTACGCTATGGGGCAGCAAGGGCTGATGGGATACTGGAGGACGCCCTGCAACTGGCTGGAAGTGAGTCTGCCACATATGCATAAACACACACAGGCAGGAAATGTGAATTCCAACATTATAATTCAATAAAAGATTAAAAGCTCAAAGATACATGCAAACATGCACAGGCACGATCAACCACTGGGCCACACACCAATGCAAACAAGATCAAAATGACCCAGCTGAAAGGGTAGAATAACCTGTGACTCTTAAACTAACATACCTGTGCTGTTTGAAGGTCAAAGCATGCAGCGTGTTTTTAACTGTGACTGATTATGCTTTTACCGCCGTATGAATATACCTCACTCTCTGTTTTTCAGATAACTTTGCTGACAGTATCTCTGGTGTACTATGTTTATTACATCTATCGCTCCATTATTATCTCGGAGGTTGTCGAGCTGCTCCAGAGAAACGACTACAGAGGAGCTGTTGACGTCAGCCTGCTGGCTACCTGGGAGCAAGTGAGAGACAGGAAAACAAATATTTAATGTTGAGAACACCGTTCGCTGCCTGCCCTGCTTTAGTTTATTCCAGTTAATGGAAAAACGAAAGAGCCTCATCTTTAAAAAGAGTATTCTGAACACAATTAATATGTTACAGTTAATACGACATTGTAGGTAAATACTAAAGAAAAGCCCATCTTTGAGGTGGAGATGTCCTTTAGAGATCATGGCGTGGGTTTAATTGGTTAATTAAGGTGTCTTCTGTGTCTGCAGTATATTCGTACTCTGCGTGGCGTCACACTCTGCCTTCTCACCATGAAGTGTGTGGCTGTGTTGAGGCTGAACAGGACCATGGCAACCCCCGCTGCACTCCTCACCCACTCTCTCTCCAGCCTTTTCTGGCCCACGGTAACCCGGTTGTCACAACACCACCAGGGATTCCAATCCCTACCTTGAAATACTATGTGGGCTACGGTGACATTGATAACATAATGATATGTTGTCTCTGCTTAATTGTCATTAGTGTTATACATGTACTAAAAAAATCTAAATGTTCTGTTGTAGATTTCAGGTCTTATCCTGGTGGTGGCTCTGGCCTACGTCGGGAACCTCCTGTTTGCACAGAGCTCCTCGGCCTTCAGCTCTCTCTCCTGCTCCCTTCAGACCCTGCTCTGGCGCTGCTGGGGTCTCAGGGCCGGTCCGAGCCTCGCCTTCTCTGGGCGTAATTACCTTTACAGTGGGCTTCAATATCTGTCGTCTGTGGTGGGGACAGCCGTGGTACATATCTGCTATATAATATAAAGGTTTTCTTTTTGTGATGTCTGCATTCATGTTATTCTGATGTCACTGTTGATCTGTCTTTCCTGTAGGCCATAGGTGTGGTGTCCTCATTGGTCAGAAGTGCCAGAAGATCTCAAAGCAGAGGGAATGTCTTCACCATAGCAGAATTAGCCGGCTACATCAGACGGAGGGTCTCTGAAGTCACCGGGCAGCGTAGACCACTATGGATGGAAAATCACATGGAAGGGAGGGTGAGTGAAAAGCTGCTCAGGCCATAAAACAGCAGAGTGTGTCTTAAAATTAAAACCACATTTCCCATGCATCCTGACACCTTTTTCCGTACCTCCTCAAATATCACACATCTCTCCACCTAATAGTTTGTAAAGTTTACAATAACTTTGCTTTCTGTTTCTACAGACATATTACTTTGAGGAGTTTGAAAGCTTAGTCGATGAACTGTTGTTCAGACTCAACGCCCTCTCAAACAGTCTGCACCACACGCTGCCCACCAAAGCTCATCACCACAGGCAGGAGGACAGTCCTGTCATCGTGCCCATACAGCAGCCATCCAACGTGGAGGTGAGCCAGACTCATGGACACATACATAGAGTGCATGCACCTACATGCATACCTGCTCTCACATACAATATATCGTTTGAATGGTTGTATTCTGGAAAACCAGTGTTGTTTGTGTGATTCTGTTACAGGACTTTGTAGGAGCACAAGAGACAGAAGAGATGACGATGCTGATGAATGATCACAGAGCTCCAAGGGGAGATCACTTCCCCTCAGACAATGTTGCGGCATCTGTTACTTCACAACAACGTGAAGAAAAGCCAAAAGGCCGACAGATTCGGACTTATTTAAAGGCACAAAACTACCCGTCCCTCCCAGAGTCAGCATCACTCATCAGGGTTTGGACAGAAGATGTTCTGGAGAAGAAAGTTGACCAATGGACTGAAAATAGTGACAAATGCTGCATCAGTAAAACTCAGGCCACACATACAGAGGTGGTGGTCGAAGTTCTGGTCCATGAGGAACCTGGGAGTTTAGAGCCAGATAAACAGTAGGGTCGCTATGACAACAAGTGGGCGTTATCGAGATGATAGTTGTGGATGGGACACTGCAAACATTTTAAAAAATATGTATGTTCTTAACTGTGAAGGTATACTGCATTGTAGCATTGTGGCACTGTAGGCAATGAATTAAAAGGTAATCAAATTCAGAGACATGTTGGTTGAAGTATGAATAAATGTTTGTTTTTTACAAACAATGAAAGTAATTTGTGTCAATTTCTATAGGTTTTTACAAGAATATCTTGTAATTCATCCTGCCATATATTCTGCTATATATATTGCTTTAGGATACTGATTTACTATCACAATATCTAAAATCTGAACCCTGAGACTTCAAACACTGGATTGTGATGAATATGCATTGTTTGTGCATTGCGAGGTGAAGATGTGTCAAGTTGCACTCAAATTATCATGTTTTCTAGCACTAAATCAAGTTTTATTATGACTGGCCCATATCAAAAGAAACGACCAATAAAAGGATCCAATCACATCCTCCAACGTAGAGTTGAGTGGCGAATTGTGATTCGAGGACGGCGGAAGATGAGGACCAATCACAGCGTGGCAACTCAGACAAGTTCCCGACGGAGGAGGCGGTGCGCGTGATGTTCGGAAGTGATTAGTTTGTATGAAACCACCAGCCAAAGGCGCCCACAGCCACAGTATTGATCCGGACAGCGGGTCTGTGCAGCCGACAGTGATTTGATGATATTCATCAGCGTTGTAAGCTAAGCTAATTAGCCGTAATTTACCCGCGAGAGGCGCGTCGCGAACACCGTTTGTGGGACAATGAAGAAGCTTGCCCTGCTGCTGATTGTGTTGCTCGGCGTTGCACATTTTGCAACTCTCAGCAGATGCGAGGAGGGTAAGTGCGAGACTTTTGACGACCTGACGAGTCAATTCGTCGTAAAACGTCGCAGTTGCTGCGTGTCCTGCTCGTTATGGTTACGCCAACTACGCTAGCTAAGTTACCGTAGACACTCTTGCTAGTTATGCTAGCGTAACGTTAGCGTCAGTGGCTGTCATTGGTGCTGCCAGGCATGCAGATGTGCTAACAACGTCAGGCATGCAAATCGTATGAAAGTAACGTCTCTGTTCAAACGTTACGTTGTCTGTGTGGATTATTATGGGAGTCCCCTCATTTGCGAACAGGAAATGCGTTGCTATCACTGTGTTGCTATGTCCACGCTGTCTCTTTAAACTAGCTGTAGTAAAACATGTTGATGAGAAACTCACTCTGTTTTTCCCTGTGTCCTTTTCTTGTTGCAGAGGAGGAGGAGGAGAAGAAGAAGGATGCTGAAGATGAGGACAGTGATGATGAGGAGAGTGATGATGAAGATGAAGATGATGACACAGAGGTGAAAGAGGAGAACGGAGTGCTGGTTTTCACCAACAACAACTATGAGACTTTTATGGAGGGCAAAGACACCGTTCTGGTTGAGTTCTATGCCCCGTGGTGCGTCCGTTATTCCTCCAGGCCGTTCCCTGTTCGCAAGCGTTTTACAGCATTCCTCTAACTGTCCTCACCTTCCAAACTTTTCATATTCTTTCTATGTTCTTTGTTTGTCATTTTTTAGGTGTGGCCACTGCAAACAGTTTGCCCCGGAGTATGAAAAAATTGCTCAGGCTCTTAAGGAGAATGACCCTCCCATACCCGTGGCCAAAGTGGATGCAACAGTAGCCAATGAGTTAGCGAGCAGGTTCGACGTGTCCGGGTATCCCACCATCAAAATCCTGAAAAATGGGGAGCCTGTGGACTACGATGGAGAACGGACAGAGAAGGGTACGGACATTTGAATGATTTAATCATAATCGCAGCCTTTCATCTGAAAAGAACTGGCATTTATATGATGAATGTTTGTCGCAGCTATTGTGGCCCGGGTGAAAGAGGTGGCTCATCCCGATTGGAAGCCCCCTCCTGAGGCAACACTGGTGCTGACCAAGGACAACTTTGATGACACCGTTAACAACGCCGACATCATCCTGGTGGAGTTCTACGCTCCATGGTCAGTCAGGAGAAATACAATTTTATAATAAAATACAAATGGTGTCGCTGTAAATGACGGTATCAGCTGGTTCCAATGAGATGTTCCTCATGATTTGCCTGTTATAACTCGTCTTCAGGTGTGGACACTGTAAGAGCTTGGCTCCAGAGTACGAGAAGGCAGCCAAGGAGTTGAGCCATCGCTCTCCTCCTATCCCTCTGGCCAAGGTAGATGCCACCGTGGAGAGTGAGGTTGCTGCACGTTTTGAAGTTACAGGCTATCCCACCATCAAGATCTTCAGGAAAGGAAAGATGTTTGACTACAATGGACCCAGAGAGCAGCACGGTAAGTGGACTCGCAATACCAGTTGCTGTTTGCCACGTACGTTGTACATTTTGCCTGAGTGCGCCTTTTTTATTTCTGTTTATCAATCGCAGATGATCCACTCTGTCTTTCCCTCTAGGCATTGTTGACTTCATGGTTGAGCAGGCGGGGCCTCCCTCCAAGCAGGTCCAGGCAGTAAAACAGGTGCAGGAGCTCATCAAGGATGGTGACGATGCTATCATAGTCGGCTTGTTTTCCAGTGAACAGGATGCAGCCTTTGAGATCTACAATGAAGCCTGTAAGTATCGTGAACTTCTAATGTCTATGTGTGGCTCTCGTGAACATGTGTTCTTCAAGTGCTGGTCCAGTTAACATGCTGTCATTCTGGCAGGTAATTCACTGAGGGAAGACTTCACCTTCCGTCACTCCTACAGCTCTGATGTGGCCAAACTGCTCAAAGCTTCGCCAGGTCAGATTGTCATCGTTCAACCGGAAAAGTTCCGCTCAAAGTACGAGCCAGCGTCGCACACACTTGCAGTAAAGGTACAGTCTGTTTGATCATTTTCAGTTCCAATATTTGTAATTTGAATTGTTTATTTATGAGGTGTTAATAGATTGTTGATAGAATATCAATGTTTTTTCCCCCTGGCAAACGTTAAATTTAAGGCATCTATGTGATTCTGTTTCTTAAGTGTCCCTTTTGAACTCAATACACACTAATTTATTTGTCACATAGGACTCTACATCGGTGTCAGAAGTGCAGGACTTTTTCAAAAAGAATGTGATTCCTCTGGTCGGCCACAGAAAGCCAAGCAATGATGCCAAGCGTTACACCAAAAGACCCTGGTGGTTGTGTACTATGGGGTGGACTTCAGCTTTGACTACAGGAAAAGTGAGTTTGTTGCATCTTTTTGTTAATAAGTTTGACCTGTTTATGTTCATTCATTGCCATTTTAATTGTCATAATGCTGTTTATAATGTCATAATACACTATGCCTTTTTATGGTTTTCCTATACTATGAAATACTTTTTATGGCATTCTGATTTTTTTTTCACAGGTGTGTGGCATATATTCCAATTTGTCATAATATACCATGACTTTATAGAATACTATACTAACTTTTGATGTTGCGCTATAAAAAAAAAAATGTATGTCACAATGACTTTTTGTCATATTGTGGCATAAAAATAACGATACCACTGACTTTTTGTTATGGCTAACTATACTATTTATAGACTTGTTATGACATTTTATTTACATCATATGCCATGGCTTTTTCATGGCATACTATAATACTACTATGCTATGGCTTACAATGTTTTGTTTTCATAGCATACTAAGCTATGGCGTATTACATTTTTATGGCACTCTGAATTTTGATCGTTAAATGTTCTATAACATTAATTTTATGGCATGTTATGAACTTGTATGACAATTTTGTGACATAATAGTTTATTTTTCATGACATGATTTTTGCACTTTTGTGGCATACTGTACCATGACATTTTAAATATTTGTTTGTCATCCTTATTAGGACATTTTTTGTGAATTACTCAATATCATGACTGCTTTTATGGCATAATTTACTAATAACTATCAGGTGTTCAAGTGACACCAGCAAATACCCTTAACATTTACACCATACTGGAGGATTTATCATGCAATAACAAACCATCTTGTTTTCTTTTCATTTTTAGATACGCAGTTCTGGAGGTCCAAGGTGCTTGAGGTTGCCAACGAATTCCCAGAATACACGTTTGCCATCGGTGATGAGGAGGACTACGCCGATGAGCTGAAGGCCCTGGGCCTGAGTGACAGTGGAGAGGACGTACATGTGGGAATTCTGGCAGAAGGCGGCAAAAAGTTTGCCATGGAGCCAGAGGAGGTTGACGCTGATGTGCTGAGAGACTTTGTAAAGGCTTTCAAGAAAGGTGAGTCTTAAAAAATAGTCCCTTCTTGAGAATAATTTGTGCTCAAACTGCAAATTAACTCATTTATTTCACGTCCACAGGAAAGCTCAGTCCCATCATCAAGTCCCAGCCAGTCCCAAAGAACAACAAAGGACCAGTTAAAGTTGTGGTAGGAAAGACCTTTGACCAGATCGTCATGGATACCCAGAAGGATGTCCTGATTGAGTTTTATGCTCCCTGGTGTGGCCACTGTAAGAAGCTGGACCCTGAATATTTGGCCCTGGCCAAGAAATACAAGGGGGAGAAGAATTTGGTGTTCGCCAAGATGGACGCCACAGCCAACGATGTGCCAAGCGACAGCTACAAAGTGGAAGGTTTCCCCACGATATACTTTGCCCCAAGCAACAGCAAGCAGAGCCCCATCAAATTTGAAGGTGGCGATAGAACAGTAGAGGGCTTCAGCAAGTTCTTGGAAAACCACGCTACAAAGCTATCACAGAAGAGAGACGAACTTTGAAAATATCGCTCTCTCCGAGTATCTAAGAACTCTTAACCGTGCTAGACGCCCCTGGGAAGGTGAAGGGAACACGGAGGGGTTTAAACGGTGTTACTGAGTTGCTGTGATGATTACAATGTTCAATCATCTTTTCTTTTTTTAAGTTTGTTTTCATTCCAAGAGATTCCGCTTTCTTCCATTCATAAAAGCATGTAAGCACTGTTGAAGATTTTTAAATAAAACGACAAATGATGGCAGCTTTGTGGGCCAGCACTCAAACGTGACTCTTTTTGTTTTGTTCATCAGCACTAGCTGGAAAAATGTTTTTGCAAATATATTCCAGGTTTAAATGCTTGCATTGTCAACACTTAAGAAACACGTTTTGTAGAAATTAGTTTTAATGACATTTAAGAACAATTTCAATATATTAAATCACTGGATACAATCTGAGAGAGGCCCTTAAACACACATTTGCCTTTGATTGCCCTCAGTAATGTAAAATGCTGTTATTGATACTTCCAACTAATTTGGCTGTATACGTCTTGGAAGGACATATGCATCTAACCGTATCAGTCTTAGTCGTTATATAACATAGAATTGGCACTATAACATTTTTGTCATACATTAAGAAAGTGTTTAATTTACTAAACACCATCACATGCTATACATACTGTGAGCAGCACATCCAACTTTCAATAACTGTTACATAAGGAAGGATTCAAGTATCTTCACTGATGCAAGCTGGAAATGTCTGTAAAAAATGTTTTGATCGTGTAGTGAATACAGCCTTGGAAGTGAAGGAGCTGACATTAAGACTTTTGCCACCTCCTCACAAAAAGGCACTTAAAGATACTGGCATTTAAGTAATTGGTTCTTGAGACGATGGTTATGAAAACTCTTTTGTGAACCGCACGTGGAAGTCGCTGATCTTCTGCAGCACGATCTTCAGCTTGTCAGTGGGAGGCAAGATGGTCATCCTGGACACGACAGCAGGAAGAAGGATGAAGGTTAACGACATCGTCACAGGAAATACTGATGATGACTTTCATGATCATTCTGCCATCATGACCTGAATTAATTTAAGAAGCAGTAAAGAACTTGTAGATGAACTAGAAGCCTTTTGAAAATTAACTTTACATGTAGTGATTATAGCATGGTATGGTCAGAGTGCTTGCATGTTTTCTCCTTTTTCCACCACGAAGAACAACAAACTGAATCAGTAAAATACCCAGATGTTTTAGTCATGCTCACCTGAAGTGGAAGGTCCCCTCTCTCTGGCCAAAGCCGCTGCCTGGCACCAGACAGATACCCTCCTCCTCCAGTAGCCTCATACAGTAGAACATGTCTGGGACCTGGTCTTGCTCCTGTGGACGGAAAACATGTATGACATTTAAACACGTCGAAACAAGACGGGTATATTGGGGTGGGTGATGCTCATTAGTGTGATATGGTGCGTTCGTGTGCACGGCAGACCTTTGCCTTGTCGATGGCCTTCTGCGGTAGAGTGATGCGGGGGAAGGTGTACATCGCCCCCTGCACAGGGTTACAGGTGATACCTGGTACTGCGTTGAAGATCTGCTCCGTTAGCCTGGCCTTCTCTGCTAAAGCTGCCAACACTGCTGTCCGCTCCTGAAGAGGAAGCAAGAGTTAGAAAGGTTTATTCTATCTTTAACATCCTGTGATTAACAGGTAATTGGGTTTTTCAACAGTTACATAAATGTGATACTGTATATTGTCTGAACCAAATTCCTCATTATTTCCCAACTATATGAATTGACAAGAAATCATAGATGTTCAACAGAATGTGGAATACAAGTCATGGTATAGTAAACCATAGAAAGGTGGAGAATATTAAACCATTAATATAATATTCATAAAAAATGGCAGAGAATAATATTCTGTAAACGATGTGATAAAAAAGAAAGCAAAGTATAATGTCATAAAGACATTGTATAGTATGCCCCGAAAAGCCAAGTAAAAAAAGTATGCACATTATGCCATAGAAAATGTAATAAAAAAAAAAAAAAAGCATTGTACCCTACAGTGTTTTCAAAATATCATAAAAAGCAATACTATAGTAGAAGTCATAGTTAAAGGTTCATAGGTAAATGGTATCAAAAATGGTATAAAAAAAACAGTTATATTCTAGTATGCCATAGAAAATATTATAAAAGAAAAATGTTTAGAATGTTATATAAGTATGTTATATAATGTAATTGAATGAATCATCTTCAAAAATGCCCTTTTGTACCTCATTAAATATGTCTTTGTAATGTCTTATTAAAAATGTAATAGTCTAGTCATCAAAAATAATAATCATAATATACAATAAACTAAATTATAATATAGTATTATATTAAGATTTTTTTTAAAGTAATGGAGTAGTGGAGTGTAATGCATCTATTCTGGTGCGTAATGTCACCTCCCTTCTTCTTTGCCGTTTACTTTTTATTTACATGTCTGATGAGCGGTTGAGCAAAACTAGAGATATGCAAACAGAGGTTTAAGGGCATTGCTACCTGTGTGTGTGTGTGTGTGTGTGTGTGTGTGTGTGTGTGTGTATGCACGCCCAGCTCAACAATGACACACATTATGTAAAACAGAACAATACTTTTTAAAGGGCCTCATTTCTCCCTAAACTGTAATACTTTTTAAGACCCTGTGATAAATATGATCCTCTTTACAAAGGTCAAACCTCTTTTCAGAACATTACAGGATTCAAAAGCTGATTATTCATTATTCAGTGCCGCGTGAGACCTTCAACACACGTAATACAGGGTGTGTGTGTGTTTCCAAGTGTTTTCAAGTACATATTTGTTTAACACTCAGGATGTGTGCTAGCTGCCGTGTTCCTCAGACCTTCATAAACGTGGTGTAGGAGGGCTCATCGGGCTGCGGGGGGTTGACCACCAGGTCCATGAGAGCCTGTCCAGGGACAGGGGGGCACAGACGCACCGACACCAGTTTGGTAAGTTGGGCCTTCACATCAGGGTCCATGTTAATCACCTCCATGTAGCCTCCACGAAATCCACACCTGACAAAAGCAAACAGAGGAAAGGAGTGAGCGAGGAAGGAGGTATACTCAAGAACCAATACAGGTGAAGCACACGTCAGCAATGGGAGCCTTTTTGTTTGGAGAGGTTATATCCCAGAGGGCCTTTGAAGTAAAAATACACAAGAAAACCTTTTCACTAGTATACACAAGTGAGTGTCCAGCTACTCACTCTCCCATGTAGCATTTGGAGGTGGAGTGGAAGGAGGCCATCTCCACTGTGCTGGAGTACTCTGGTCCCATCTCAAACAGCACCTTTTTAAAGGAGTGGAACTTGCAGCCCTCTGCATACACATTGTCCTGGTAGACCTGCAATGGCATTATTATCCATTAATGAGTAAACTGAAAACCTGTTCTGACATCACTAATTTTGCTCTTTACAACAGACGAACATGAAAGAGGAAAACATCTGAATGAAGGAAACGTTATGGAGTATTACTTCATCGGCCATCAGGAAGAGATGCTCCTCTTTGGCAAATCGGATCACATCTTCAATGCACTGCCTGCTCTGGACCTGACCTATCACACAAGACATACCGGAGTTTGATGATTAACCTGCACAATTCTACCATTCCAGCAGCTGTTTCATTGAACGCACAGATCTCCCCGTCAGCAGACATACCGGTGGGGTTTCCGGGATTGATGATGCAGAGGACGCGGGGATTGCAGTGCTGCCTGGCTGCCGTGACGGCTCTCTTGAGCTCTCCAACATCCAGGCTCCAACACTTGTCCTCGTCCAGGTAGTAACTGATCTGCACAGCGCCGAGGTCTGCCAGGCTGGCCGAGTACAGAGGGTACTGGGGGATGGAGATCATCACTCCTGTGCGGTCACGGCCCTCGCCGCACACCAGCAACTTCAGCATGGTCTGGGATGAGGAGGAGGAGGGAGATATGAAATAATGGATTATTTGGAAGAACACACACACAGGATGTGCCTTTCAGTGTCAGAAAAGCCTCCAATATCTAAATGGTGGTATAAAAGAGGTATTTTTCTACTGCCTCTCAACAGCTCACAGCATGGCGACAGCTGAGGCGGCATCTGGTAGCTAACAAACACACCTACATTAAGGGCCGACATGTCACAGGTAAACACTGCAGTAGCTGATTATACAGTATATTCAGGTCAGTAGTAGCTTCATCATTTGCATACAACTGGAGAAAGACTGTGTTGGCTGTGCCAAAGGTCTGTGGGTGGAGTGTACAAGTGAGTAAGTGTACAAAGTACAGCCGGTACAGAGTATATAATTAACCAAGGGTGAATGAAGATCAGACTCGTAGGCCAATTACACCCAAAGTATGTCACCTGATTAAGGCACTATATCAACCCGTGGGGAAGAGACAATAAAAAAGTAGAGCCCATACCACAATGGCATCGCTGGCTCCAGTGGAGAGGTAGATGTTGTCGGGGTTGGAGGGGATTCCACCATCTCTCTTCTCTATGTAGCGCGCCACATCCTGGCGAATGCACTCGATGCCCTGGCTAGCGCTGTAGGCCCCTTCAACACATGGAAATGAACTTTGGAGTCAGACTAAACACACCGCAGTTGATGCCCTGTTTAAATAGTGTATAGGCCGTCTAAGACAAATGATTGATGAGCAGGATGCTAGTGACGTGTGTGTTGGAAGGGAGGGGATGTGAACGTGGTTGGTGGAGTGAGCGGGAGGCGTCGGACCTATACTGTGGCCTCCGCAGGCCTCCAGAATACGACGCGCTCTTTGCTTCGCATCCTCCGGAAACTTATCGTCTTCCAGAAGCTCGGGGTACGAACAAAGGGCCAACACCTTAGAGAGGGGCACAAAAACATGACATGACACACATGTACATACACAATGTGCAAATTAAACGGATGCAATGGAGAGGCAAAAGCAAGACAACCCCCCTAAAAAGGGAATGGTTTTCAATGTCCTTCCTGTCGGATTCTTTTATAGCTTTGTGTTCTGCTCCTCTCCTTGTCACGACTTGTAACATGAGCCGGCCCCCCTGCAGCCCAATCAGGTTGCACAGGTATTCCAGCTCCTTGAGGATGGTCCCCTTTATGCTGCCTGTTACATCACCCAGCATGACCGGTTTGATGTTACACTGCGCACACAAGCACAAAACTGTATGAATGTTGTCTTACCTGTCTGAGAAATGTGATTGGTTTCTGACCCATGGCGTGGGCATCGCCTATGTTGGCCTTTATAACCTCGGTGAAAGGTTTCTTTAATCCCTGGAAAGATCAAGACAGAGAAATGGGCACATTAAGCTCAGAGTTCAAGTTATGGGAGGTGTGGAAAATAATGACACTGTGAGAATAAAAGAGTGAGAACCTGCTGACTTTTAATTATCTCTTACATGTAGTGACAGCACTTTGACAAATAGGATAACAATGAGTTATTGGGAAGGAGACATGAGTCAGTGGAAACATCATGACTCAAAAAATAATAGTTTGGCTTCTTTTTCCCTCTCATAAGTCCCTCTGTGTGTCTTTAGCCCTCTTCATATAATAAGAAAAACCACTGTTTGAAATTCACATCAGCACATCCTGACTTTACTCGGCAGCCGAGAACGAAAATAGAAAGAAAAGTCTGCACATGTGCATTTTCTGCACAGCTGGTCTACATTTATAACCCCAGAATACAAATGGGATTTATCGATGTTCAAAAGACATTCCTCCGACATCTGCGTTTCAAATCTGAAAGGTTAATAAGAGACATTTTGCTTTTGTAGAGCTTCGAATTGTCTCTCACAGGCAGAGACCTTTCAGACAGAGACAGATGTTGACTAAGTGCATCACATCTGTGTCCATCACTCATCTGTGTTGTTACCACCTAATGGCACAGCATGCAAATCAAACCCGAGACACTTAGATGCATCCCACACATGCATCTTCTCTCCATAGCACCCTTTTTGTTTCAGACTTTGGCTCGGCTTTTGGAGCAGGAAGCGCCGGCCTGGGCCAGGATGACGTTGCTGCAGGCGCTCATGGAGACACAAACCCTGTTCTGTTTCTGGTTATGGATTCACTCAAGAATTACTGGCTTAATTCAATCGAGTGACAAGCTTGAGTCTTCTTCATTGCATTTCTCTCCTCGTGTCTGTGTCATTTGCTCCGATCACTATTCATCTTCATTGAATCAGAAAGGCATTGATCTCTCGGCCCTACGTGGTGGTTTTGGTACCTGTAAGTCTGTTTGCTGCAGCTGTTGCTGTTTGTCAGATGAGGTAATGTGACAATTGCTATTACACATCTGTAGCTCCAGCCAGCTGCTGTTCATGCTGCACAGAAATGCAACGCCCGACTCAAGGAAAACACATCTAAATCTGATCAAACTGAAAAATCGTTTTATCCAGTTAAAAAGCAGAGAGCTACAGAGAGAAGTGCCCTCACCCAATTAGAGACCTACATTTAGGCTTATACTTACTTCATAACATTTCCTATTCTTAATAGAAGTGGATTACATCACTAATCTACTAATTAATCACTAATCTACAATGCAGTAGGAGTAAACAGGTTTTTCAGCATGTTTTACATGATAAAGTACCAGCCAAACTGCTGCCAAGGGACCGAGAACCTTCTTCAGACTGCGTCAATATGATCACATCCTTGGATGACGGCAACAGAAAGACCAAGATTATTTGGGTTAGCGTGTGCATTATAATCAGATAAGAGCATGTTTGATGAAATCAACGTGGATGCAGCGCTCTTCCCTTTTGGTCCTCGTCCCTTGAGCAACAAAGAGGCTGCTGTTCTCTGGGGGGGGGGGGAGAGGAGCCAGTCGGTTCCGCGGCTCAGCGCTGCGTTCTCCTGCCAGGCCAAGAAACCCTCTGGGTCATCGGGCTGAATAGCGTCTGACCTGAATTAATATTTCACGTAGTCTCATGATTATAATGTGTAATAGTCAGTGTTCGGTCATGCTGGAATCATCATCAAACTCCAGCTCCAGCCGATGCAAAGTCCAGATGCAAGATAAAAATACCAGGAGGAGATTTTCTGCGATTTAACCAACTCATAACTCGTTAAAACCGCTGTGCTTTCTTTGCTCTCTCTTTCTCCACATTGTTTCCACTCCATTGTCACTGACAATGCCAGTAGCTTAGATCCAAGCCTGAATAAGGCTTACTGCAGAGCAGGCACTGTCATGCCATATGTCTGTGTAAGGATTTATAAGAGTCATCAACACACCAGCACACACAAAAACACACACACAAATCTGCTGAGCTACCAGTAAAGTGTTCCAGTCACAGATCTGACAGGAAGCACACCCGCAGTTTACTGAAATAAACCTCCCTGACCGCTCAGAAAACTCCTGGATTTCACATTGTTTTCACTTGCAGTATTATTATTAATTACTGTGTAGAGCAGGTTCATCTGATCTAATGTATGTGTCTAAGATTACACTCTCTCTTCAACTTTGGATTTGACCTGCCTAAAATAAACCTGTAGAAGTCATAAACAAACATTTTACGGCACTGCAGTAAATGACTCTAGAGTACGTAATTGAGCTCCAGGTTTGTTTTTGCTTTTGCTTCTGCAAGTGGGGAGAAAACAAGTGGATTTCCAAGAACTCCGGCACTTTTAGCAGAACTGGGGCGGCTTGTAATGGACTCCTTGAAGAGAAAAGGCCTGCAACACTGCTGGGCCTCACAGCTGCAGCGTCATCCAATGAACTCTCTCCCCAGTGGGGAGGAGGGAGCGGGGGGCAAACCCGGAGAGACAAAAGAGGAGCGAGAATGTACCCTCTCATCTTACATAATAACCCTCCAGGATATACACATCCTATTGGGCCACCTCAGGCTAGAGCAGCAATGTAGTCAAACAGAGTTGGACTTGCCCCCTCCACATCATTGCGTGTCTTGTGAAGACGGCATACATTACTGCAGAGGGGATTGCGTTACTCCCTTTTAACCCTGTCCAACATGCGTGCCCCTCCTTAGGAAAAGCACGGTGGGTCAATATTCCCACAGCAGGATGTAATAGGAGTTGAAGTGCAGAACATAACAGGACTCAACCGCACCGCTGCCGTCATGCAGAGGCTTTTAAAAGCCAACCTGCCTCCACTCTCTCTCAGCCACTCAGCAAATACAGTCCATGGCGAGCACCTTATTGATCAGGGCTACCCACTTCCCTTTGCTCCTTATTTAATTTCCAACACAGGAAATAAAGGCTTCTTTTTTGCTCACTCTCCAAAGTAGCTGTTGAATGCCAAAATCAACTGAGACTTTTTCAAATCAAAAGGTGATCCAAAAAAATGTATTTGAAAAAGAAAGATAAGCATCAGCTATCAAATGATTACAGTGAGATTACAGTGATTACAGACTGGCTGACGTCAAATTCCAGCTGTCTCTGTCTCTCTCACACGCACTATTAATTCTCATGTGCATTGATTTCACACATTTTTGGGTTGGCTGCTACTCTCTTTATGAATCAATACAATAACCCCAACATGTACACCTGATTAAAGCTCAACTTTGTGTAGGTGGTGATTCAAATAAACAGCTGATCATAACTTCCTCTCACAACACAACTGGAACATTTCATTTTTTTTTTTTTTACCTCTTTCAGTTCCCTCTCTATCTGCAGGGCCCTCTGGACTATGGCACCACGGACCGCGTACTCGACCCGCTTCACGTTGAGGTTCATGCTGTCCAGAGTCAGCACCTTGCCCCGGCACGGGACCCCGTTCGTTGCCTGCTGTGACATGTCTGTTATGTCACGCGCTCTCCGTCACGCTGGTCTGCACGTCTGAAACGTGAAAAGAAGATTTTTTAGAAATATCGACAACAACCTCAACAGAGAGTCCACTGGAGCAGAGGACGTGTTATCAGCGGTTACCAGTTGTTCGGCGCGGCTGGAGTCGGTTTAGTCCAGTGTGTTAACTTTCCCCGCAGCTCCTCGGAGCTTCGACTGACAGTTGAAGCCTCTCGGTGTTCATATTCCCACCCGGCCGACACGCCTTCGCTCGCCTCCGCTCCTGGTTGGCTGGATTGCTTCACCGACTTCGCCTCCGGCTTCGGCGTGCCAAATGACGCCTTCACGTGCTGTCGGAAAAACGTCACTTCAAGGCTCATTCGTCTACAGCAACGGGACTTTGAAACACTTGAAATTGTATATATATATTTTTTTTAGGAATAACAGACGAGTCTATTTGTAAAAAGTTAGTCATTATTAATTGTAATTCATGTGTCTTGCAGTTGTGTAGTGAAGTATGAAGAAGTAGCGTCTTAACCGTGATAAAAGTACCAATGCAACAGTATATAAAGCACTGCTGCATTCAAAACCCCCACACTGATTTTATTTTGCTACTTGGAGGCAGTCACACATGGTAGCAACCTATAAAGTTAACATGGCACACATGAACACATTTAGAGCACTGTGACCTAAGGGAGTGGATCTTGCAACACTGAGTCTTGCAAGAAATCACAGGGCAGCAATTTGTCGGATCCTTTTAATCTAATCATGTGCCCTGCATTAACAACAAGGGGATTTACTGTGAAAGTCCCTCAGAGTGCAAAGGTTAATGCACCAAAGGTTGGTGCTCACACCCAAACAGACTTTGAAACAAGACTGAGAAACAGTTTTTTGAATAAAGTCTATGGGTGGTAGCCAAAGGGAATCACATTACACCAAAGAGAACAAAGTGTTAGGAATGAGGGCGGGAGTTTGGAAGACATTTGTTAAGCAAAAAGCTTCCTCTGTGTGTCTTTTGTTTGTGCAAGAGAATGTAAGCCACAGAAATAGCTGTGAGAAGCACAAAGTGTGGTCAGAAAAACCTCAGATGACTTGGAAAGGACATTTGATATCCCAAACCAAAATGGCTGTAATGCCCCGGTGATTTGTGTGTCATGCTGTGCGTATTTTAGCAGCATCGTATAAGAGTTTGTTCCATTTATCTGCTCCTATAACAAGTTTTAAAAGACAAACCAACATTGCGTTATAGATAATTATAATACTTAGTTGCTCAGTAGCTTTGGTTGCCAGTCAAAACATGTCTGAACAGAAGCAGCTTCCATTTTTAACACACCATATGCACAGCTGTTACCAAGGCCACATACAACAGTGTTAGCGTGCTGGAAGAAAAAATGTAAGACAGCAACTCGTAGCCTTCCAATACCCTGAAACTGTTTTAGCTACATGTACTACTTATGTGTACAGGGTCATGTGCTGCCCTGGCAGGTGCATCAGAACGGACTGTGACATTCCAGATGAGCTGAAAGTGAATGACCACGTGATATAAGTGGAAGCGAAAGTGCATTGGAGGAAAAGTGTGCAACTGCTCACCACTAGAGGGAGACATCCTCAACATCAGGTAAACGAGACAGTCTAGGGACAAAGATCAGTGTCTTGTCTCGTTCTTGAACCACAAGGGCATTATTTGACCTTGACTAATGTGTTTTATTTTACAAACACATTTATCTGATTCCATCCCTTTAAGACCAAGGGATGTAAACTTATGATCCGTCGAATAAATCTATCCACTTGCATAAAAGACAAACACAAAAATAATTTGTGAAAACAAAGCAGTGTTTCTTTATGTTTTGTTT
Source organism: Chelidonichthys spinosus (assembly GCA_029853015.1). Taxonomy (NCBI): domain Eukaryota; kingdom Metazoa; phylum Chordata; class Actinopteri; order Perciformes; family Triglidae; genus Chelidonichthys; species Chelidonichthys spinosus. Next base: position 12,340,830 of record CM056837.1, read on the forward strand.
TTCTAAACAGGTCTCAGTAAAAATCACTAACAAAACTAATTTGCAATACAGAAATTAGAGTGCATTGACAGCACATCAAGTTGAGGATAGATCATTTCATCCCACTGCTCACCAAATGTACACGTGGGACTCTGTGCAAGCATTGCAAACCTCTATCAAATTTGCCACCTGAAGAAGGCACAACCCTTTGACATATAATCATCATCAAGTTTGTCAAAAAACTATATCTCATATCTGATAAATATCTTGCTTTCAGACTTTTATCCCCCCCCCCCCCAAAAAAAAAAAAAAAAACTGTACACCATCAACCATATTCAGTATCAGATCAGAATAAATAATGTGATTTCATTCAGAGGGTAGAAAAATAGAAATACTGACAGAAAAATAGAAATCTAGAAGTGATAAAAAAAATGGGCGTAGTAAATTATCCACTGATTTAAATATATGTAGATCATCTCACATTCTTTCAGAGAAAAACAATTTACAATCTTTTTTAAATGTATGCTTTTCTGTGCACTGGAAAAGTAACGACAACAAAAACAACCCTCAGAAATGTTTCAGTCCCAGAAAATCAAGTTAGGAAACAGTCCTTGTTTTCATATTTGTGCAAATATAAGTACTGTAATGTATAATGAAACTACCAGGACCAAACAATCTCTTCACCACCAATAATGTATGCAAATATAGACCAAGTACCCTTCATAGTACTCAGTAAAGAAAACATAACTTTAACCTCTTAAATTTTAACAAATCATCTTGAACTGCTCATCAGTTTCATTCACATTCACATGGATAATTCAACTTTTTTCATGATTCTAAGGCTTTTCAATGAAATGTCAATGCACGGCAGTTTAAGCAGTGAAGGAAGAGATTAATAAACTAATGACCAAAGAGGAAGTAAATGTTTGCTTGTGATGACAAAACTGTAGTTCTCGTCTGAGCCACTAGATGGACATCTGACATCCAACAGATTGTGCAATATTGAAATAAGAGAGAGCAAAAGACCTTTAGAGAAAAGGGTGCATCATATTGCTAAAAAGGAAGGTGAAGCAAATTGGAAATAAGTACAAAGATTGCACTTCAGTTCACTGAAACGCAGAATAGCTCAATCCCTCATTGGCAAGTGGCCTTAACTAATGTTCACACTATGAACGACACAACATCCTACAAGTCATTTTAGATGGAGGTTGGTGACATGAAGCAACAAAATGATGCCCGATACTTCCAACGACACAGTGAAGTGTCAACCAATCACAAGTTTTTGTTTCACCCTGTTCCATTACAGCTAAAACATCATGTTGGCTAGTTCCCAGTGCTATTAAAGGACATAACTACATCAATATGCACATGAGCAACACTTCAACAGCGACTCATGGACAATGCAGCTGGCTGAGCTGGGCCTTTTTGTTGCTTTTGTCGTTCCTAGTGTGAACATAGCAATTATTCATTTTAAGCATGACTGTTTCTAACTTTTTTTTTGTCACTTTGGAGTGTAAAATGCCTAGTTTCTCTACTCTGTAGGCAATATGTGTGTGTCAGGCTGTCTACATGAGTCCACAGCAAGGCTCCTTATTGTTAGACTGGTCCTCCTCAGGGGCTCTGAGTTTGAGAAGCGGGGGGTCTCCACTGGCTGGGGTAAAGTACACCTGGCTCGGGGAGGCTGGCTCCTCTGTGTTGGGCGTGATTTGGAGCTCTGCTTGGGCCTGAGAGGTTGTCACTTCGGCCACTGCGACAGAAGGCTCCTCCTCTAAAGGAGGGGGCAGTGGTGGGGGAGGAGCTGGGTACTTATTGAGCTTGGCGGCAGCCCGCTGGCGTTTCAAGTCAGCTAGGGTTTGGTGGGATTTCTCCCGAGTCATACTGTCTCCTCCCTCTCCCTCTGCGGACCCTACCCCAGCTCCAGATGCAGGGCTGAGCTGGTACGAAGCGCTGCGCTCCATGAGACCTCCAGCGCTCCATAGCTCTCCAGGTACAGAGGAGGCCAGAGAGACGGAGGTCCCTCCATTACCTAGACTTGACACAATTTTCCTGTCTGCAGCCTCCAATTCCTCTAAACGGGACGTGGCTCCACCACCAGCAGCCTGAAACAAAAGAGCACATTAAATAACACATAATAGTTTAAATACAGTAATAACGAGACACCACGGAGCTTGCTCACCATGGTGGCATGCTGGTGCAGCTCATGGTCCGTTTGTCTGTCCTCATCGTCGTCCTGTGGTTCTGGCTGTCGGCCACGCTCCTGCCACACCATGGCCTCTTTGCGGTGCTCCCGTCGGTACAGACTGGAGCGCTCGTTCACGCTGACACGACGTACCACCTTACTGTATAGACAAACGACAGAGTGGGAGACAGTCAAGCTTCACTGCTCCAACGCTACATCTTTCCCTTAAGCTCTCTGGCCTAATGTCCTCTCTCACCCTCTGCTGCCAGTACTAGAGGCTCGTCTTTGCAGTGTTCCCTTCTGCCGGTCCTGGCTCTTCATGATGGCATCGTGTTTGTGCTTCAGGTCCATCAGTTTGGCTCTGACCTCTTCATCCATACACACGTCTGAAAAGGCAGTTGCAGCAAAGGTTAACCACTGGGGCTATGAAAGGAAAGGTGCTAACAAGGAAGCTATAATTGACAGACATTTAAGAAATGGGTGAGGATAATTAGTTCCTATTTTTACACAGGCCGTTATTACACTTGAGGCAGGGGGTGAGCATTACATCACTATAATGTGAGAAGGTGAAAGGTACTTTCAGGTACATTATTCTGCTATGAGGCAACACAGGAACAATTGTCTCTCTAGTCTCACCCAGGGGCGTCTCCTCCAGGACAGACTTGGTGTTTAAACTGGCTCCATGGGCGACCAACAGTTCCACCATTTGGATCTATGGAACAAAACAACCATATTGATAGATAATTGAAGAAAAGTGGAAGATTCTTACCCTTTGCCTTATATGCAGCACTTACTTGTCCCCAGCAGGAGGCGGCGTGTAGCGGCGTCCAGCCATCAGAGTCCTTCACCTCCACCAGAGCTCTGTGCTCTAGCAACAGTTCCCCCACAGACACATAGCCGTTAGCAGATGCTATATGGAGCTGAGAGAGAGCATTGGTCATTTAATTGGTGACCTAGCGGGAGGCACTTCTAAATTGTAGGGTTAAACTTAAAGCAGAAAAAACACCTCGTGTAAAAGACAAAGTCCAAATGTAGTTTGACAAAAATAGAAAAATGGATCAAAGCCTTTAAAAATAAAGGAAATTGCTGCATTTTAGTTTTATACTCTACTGCAAAATTAAACTAAATTTACACTCCTGACTTGGACCTTTGGAGAAATCCTAAGTAATTAAGAAATTCCAGCCCTTACATTCCTGGGAGCTAGCTTTATGATTGAAATGTGTGAATGTTTCCTGGGATCACAAAAACAGTTCAAATCCCTGGCCATGCTTATGCATGCATATATTATTTCTTAAATGTTCTTTATGTATACACTTCATGTTCTCTGTCTCACCGGCGTTGCTCCATTAGCATCCTGTGCGTTTAAGTCTGCTCCGCTCTGAACCAGAGCCCGAATGTCAGCCAGCATGGTGGCCTCTTTAGCCCCTCGACATTCATCTATATGGTCCTGAGTTATCCCTACAGGCAGACGGACAGAAACAATGGTAGCACACTAACAGAGTGTACAGATGTCAAAGACATTCGATTTTTAAAATGATGAATGAATGTTAGGCTTGTAAGAAAAATGTGACATTTGATGAAACAGATGAACATATGACTACAGAGGAAAATGAGCTTTCAGCTATAATATAATAAACTAATAACATGCTGGATTCGACTCATCTTACTGACCCTGCTCAGCCATAACCATCTCCAGCAGCTCAAGGGTGGCCTCGTCTTCACAAAGGTCATAGGGCATGTTGCCGTCCGCATTGACAGCCAGCAGATCAGCACCACTAGAAGCATGCATGCACCACATGCAAAGACACAGGGATGAGCAGCCACTCAGGAATATGCATACACATTGTTTTGAAAGTCAAGCTGAGCCTTATTTGCATCGTTTATGTAAACTAGTCTCTTGTCGGGAAGGCTCTCGGTCGGTTTGGTCTACAAAAAGAAATTCATTCCGCATTCAAGCAGGATTTATATTAAATAGCAACATTTTTCCTTATACAGCTCAGAAAAAAAACTCCACAATTACATCAGCTCAACAAGTTCTTCATTTTTGTTACCATCATGATGACAGGAAAAAGGTTCTATGGTATAAAGGATGCATGAATGTTTGGCTGAAATTCATAGGAAAACTCACGCCTGAATCAGGAGCTGCACCAACCCAGTGTGTCCACAGGTGGCAGCAGCATGCAGCGGCGTCCACAGCTCACTGTCACATGCGTTCACACAGGCACCAGCATCCAGCAGGCACTGCACCATCTCCACAAAGTCATCAATGCAGCACTGAGGAGACAGAGCCAATGCAGATATGTATGAAATGTGAGGGAAGGAAGGAATAACAGGCTTAGAAAACGTACTATGGGCAAAGAAGCATAAAGAGCAATGTTGAAATCTATGCAGAATTATTTCAGGCAAGTAATACATTGGCTTGGGTAATAGCAGCATTTGCGTGCATGGCCCAGCTCTCTGGTTTTCTTCTCGGAAAACGTAGTGTTTACACAGCAGAGTCAACTGCTTTTATAAAGAGTCCTCTGTGCTCAAAATACCCGTCTCATGAATTTATAGTAGCATGTGTATGTGTCCACATATAAAGAGACATAAACCACACAGAGAGCAAAACAGTAAGGGAGACAAAGTGCCCATCTGCGTAGTAAAGATTTTTGTGATGCTTTAGATTTGCGTGTTTCAAGGTCCCGACAAACAAAAGGAAAGGAATGCAGGCCTAACCAAGCTGCCCTCACTCTTCAAAAAGGCCGGCCCTTGAACGTGCTCGTGTAAACTGACTTAAGATAAGTTACGGTTAAGACAAAATAAAAGCAAACAGTACTTAGAGAGCTCAGAGCTGTGACCGCACGCTACATAAACACACTACTCAAAAGATGACCTGCGTCTTTAAGGTCACAATAGTGTAGGTCACCTCATCCTATCTATTGCGAGGCTAAGCTGCTGTGGGAGTGGATGCCTATGTATGTGTATACAATATGTGTGATGTTGTAGTTTGATGGTGCTGAATGAATATAAAGAAATAATTAGGTGGGGCCGACGCGTGGCAAAGGGTTCTAATTTTATTTTGGCTTAGTTGTGCATTTCAGTGAACACTGAGTGTATGTGTAGGTACCTGGTGCAGGGCTGTCAGTCCATCCTCGTTGACCAGATCTGGGCTGACACCACTGTTCAGCAGCTCCCTCACTAGAAGAAGCACACAGGCTGCATTATGACTGGCCACCAGGGCAAAGTCCTCTTCTCATAAAACATTATAACACTTGTACATTTTGATTGGCAAGCTCCTATTGAATAGTCTGAAATCACGTCATCCTGTCTTACTTCTAATTAAATAAACAGTAGTGTTTAAGCTCTTCAGCCCATCACTTGCAATGCTCTCTAAATGACCGATCTCTAGGAGTGTGTGTGTTTCTACCAACCTTCTTCCAGGTCGTTGCGTGCCGTTGCATCCAGCAGGGTGATGGACTTGGGGAATGTAACTTTGGTGGTGCGCGTCTTTTTCTTATCCACTTTGGCCCTTGACCCTCGTGCTGCATCCTTCTCCATCTGTGCCCATCCCTTCAGCTGCTGGGCGCGCCGCTTCTGGGCGTGCTTCAGGCGTTCGGTGGCACTCAGACGCCCAACTGTGGCCATCTCAGCCAGCAGCTCGCCGTGCTCTTCTGCCATACCACCACAACACTATGAACGAATGTCAACGTGGCTTCGCTTCCCTGTTCCTGTTCGTTTCTCTTAGTCCGAAAGGAGATTGAATATAAAAGTTTCAGGTTTTCCCCTTAATGTGGCCCTTCTGTAAGGCCAACAGGCCTTCGTTAGGGCCTCTGGGACAAACAGATACTGCAGTTTATCTGAAAATGTATGAAAAAAATTCAAGCCAGCAGCAAAAATATCCAAATTATGATGAAAGAAAACTTATGTTGTGCATTTAGGTAATGGATATCTCCATGATTTCAGAAAAATGCAACACTTAGAATTGTTGCAACGTCTCTTTCCCATCTTTCAGATAATAACGACCCTTATTGTGCCATTGAAAAAAGAAGGGAGAAAGATATCCAAAACATTGTCATTCCTGTCAGTCCACCCATCCATAGCAGCTCTTGGTAACTTGGCCTATGATCCACTGAGGGAAAAGACAGAAACGGGCAAGAACGGCAGAGTCAAAACATTCTCCAGGTCGGATGCTCCATCTGAGCTTCTAATCCAAGGTGGTGGTGTCCAAGACTTGGATCCAACAGAGGAGTCAGTCTTTGAGAATCCATAGTGAGAATATTGTGGCAGCGAGCAACAAATCCACAAGATAGGAACCACTGGGGAGTTTAAGCAATGACAAAAAGTCCTGCTTTAGTTAAACCAGTGACAGGATTCAAGTGGTGGGGAGTGGAGACTTTTCCAGAGTCAACTTGTTGTTGTTGTAAGTGTTGGTAGACTTTTTGGGAGGTCACCAGAAGGAGAGAGCTGGAAACGAAGGTTTCAATGATTTGTCCTTCAACGTCATTGTCTTCCGTCTACAACTGTGGGCAGAGAGAGGAGGGGGAAGGCAGGGAAACAAAATGTGAGTGCTGTGTTACAGTATAGTGTACGCACGCTGCCCTCGTAATCCTGTTATCTTTAACCCCTGAGCTCCTTCCCCCCACCCCTACTCCCTCCTCTCCCACTCCTCTCCCGAAGGAAACCTGAGACGGAGGGACACTTTTCATTAATGATTGACACACCCTGCAGACCGACACACACTTTGCTGCCACTGGCAAACACATGAAAGAAGATTGATAGAGGAGATGTAGCAGAGAAGTGGATAAATAGCTGGTATGTGACACGTTTCAGTGCAAGTACTAACACTGGCAACCTTGCTCTCGTTGCATGTCGTTAGCTTCCCAGGTAACTCACCTGGGCTCACACACTCTGCTCTTTTGAGGCTACTCATTCATTATTTAGGCCCGGGGCCTGTGAGCGCTGAGAGGAAGGTCAACTAGAGGCACTCAGTGAGATAGAGAGAGTGACTGACAAGACCGTGGGCCACAGAGCCTCTGCAGCAAGCGGCCAACTACCTGAAAAGGTGGGAAACCACAGTGAATTTTAAATCAGCTGATAGCTGGGCAAGCAGTTGCAGTGCGATTGCTAATAAACAGGTAGCGGTTACACGGCTACTCTTTGGTTCATCTCTCAATGAAGTGAAAGTAACAGGTTTAAAAGTGTTTAAGACCTAAAATTGCAATAGTCCTTGCCTTGAGAACAGACAGATTTTTGTAATGTGTTCCTTCACTTAGCCTTCCTACTATTTTTAGGATACCTAACTCGACCCTTTGTCACAAACTACAATGTAAGGATTTCCTTAGTTTGGAGCAATAGGCTTAACTCTCCCCCATAGCATTCAGGCTTCTACACGGCTCAGTCATTTAAACAATACACACATGTACATCCACTTGGAATGCACAAGATTGAGACGTGTGAAATTTATAATGCCAATGATGGAGAGACTTTCTTTTAACATGTCTTCCTCCTGCAGGAAAAATGAGTCAACGTTCCTGTCAAAGGTCAACAGGAAACAAAGTAACACTTAAGGAACATTTAAGGCTAGGCCTAACTGAACCTGATGTTGGTGTGTTTAACCACAGTTAACAAATGAAAAATGGAACACGTTTTGTGGTATTTTAAGGGGCTTTAAAAGGGAGAAAGGATTGGAGAAATAAAGAAAATTCCTGCAGGAATTTAGCGGCTGTATTAGCGGGATAATGCCTGACACAATCTGAAAGGTCAGTGGAATAGGGATCCTAATCTTAAACGTTAGTACTGTGTGGCTCACAAAAGAAACTCCTTTCTGAAAGAACTCTCATGAGGCTGCATTTGACTCAAATTCCCGATGACTCAGATGCAAACAAAAATGTGTTTTATTTAAGAGCTTGTGTCAAATGCAGTGGTGAAAAATGGCCTTCAAACACACCCAGACATAAACAACAAGAACAGATTGGGCATGTCACAATGCAGCCGCTTCACTCACCAGTTGCTCTGTGCTTGTGTTGATTTGTGCAAATCAGAAGTTTCAATAAATGTTTACAGTTTTTGTGAACATGACTCTTCCAGTGTATACTGTTTGACTGGAGTCCATTCATCTTTCAGATGAGTAGACTATGAAAAACCAGCAGTGTTCGTTTCAGCTTCAACTTGATGACGAACTGGGCTCAAGTTTGATGGCTCGATTTAACTATACTATCTGTAACATTACCTATGATTGTGAATGAATGAAGGCTGCCTTAATTTAAAGGCATTATAATGTTGAAGTGAATGACATTTCTGTTATATGGCTTAAATAAACTCACTACAAACTCCCATTAATGTATAAAGCAGCTTGGAGGTGGGCCACATACGGAGCAGCATTGTCTCCATCTATTTTTATTTTAGCAACAATTACTGATCATGTGATCATGACAATTAAACCGGTTTACTCTATGCTCCACCCAGACCACACAACCTTACCTGACTGCACAAGTGATATTTATAGTACTATAAATATATCTCATTTTCAGGATATTTAAGCCTACTATTTTTGTGTAATGTTGGATCAGGGATGTTTTAGTGTTCCTTCAAAACAGAAAAACAAAGTGAAGCTTTGGTGGGTGAGAGGTTATTTACATATAAACTCATTTCTGGCTTGTGTTGAAAACATCAGGACAACACCAACCAAAACAGACCTTTTCTATCTGTCAATTTGACCAAGCTTTGGTCCAATTATCATCCCTCAAACGATCATAGCCTAGATTCACCTGACGGACAAAACCCTCATCAAGAACTCCAGCTTCTGCCTTAAACAGCCAACGATTCTTTTAAGTGTTTCTTAATGGACCACAATAGACCATGTCGAGGCTGTGTCCGGAAGATGTTATTTATAAGGCAATATACGTTTATGTATAGGTCAACTTTGGCACATAAAACACATGTAAAGTCACATTTACATGCACAAACACACACATAATCACTCACTCGGCACACAGGACAATGTCTCCTGATTATCCGTCTTGGCCAGACAACTCAAATCTCAGCCAAAGCCAATCAGTGTGGGGTATCAGGGGGAACGGAGCTGATGCACAGGCTCAGACAGTACGATGTTTACTGGCTAGTCCAGGTACACAAACATGAAGGACGCATTGTGTAACACTAAGAACACGGGTCAAAAAAAAACATGCTTACTCGTCCACCCAATCCTACAATCCAACCCAGGCCTCATCATCATCATCATGGAGGTACACCCACTCTGCTTTCACACACTGTAGTAGAGTTATACCAGACTAATGTTTCCCCTTGACATGCTTAAAACAGATAGTCAAGAACAAATATATTCAATAAATGTGTTAAAATGGAAATAGCAGGCTGTGCATGGGAGTCAGTCACCACTTCTTCTTTCTCGTCTGTCTAAACCACAACTTAACCAGTGTTTGCATCAAACGGAATGTGCTCTAATTTAAAATGGACTCTCTCTTAACTATAACCTTTCTGTTCAGTACGTGCTGCAGAGTCTGAGAGTGGAGACGAGTCTGAAAGTTGTGGAGTTGGAGTTCGAGGGCTATCATTTGGAAGGAACTAAACAAAGTAAAATCCAGGGTGTGGTGGAAAAGAGAGGGCGAAAAGCTGTAGGATCCTCTCAGCTCTGTTGGTCTGACAGACTAGCGGCTCAGTCAGCCTCAGTCTGTTGGCTGCCAGCAATCAGCCTACTGTCCCGCACTTACCAGCAGCAAACTAGTAGCAAGAGTGAACCATAAACACTAGTATTTCTGGGTACATTCAGCAAGGTTGTGATCCAAAGTAGACCACAAAATGTCTTGCCTTTAACATTTTAATGTGTCTCCTGTGATTTGAAAACTGCAGAAGGCCATATTTTCAACATCAGGTTTTAAAGTCTGTTAGTTTCTTTTCTAAATCTGGATTTTAATGCAAATTTTGAAAAACTTCACAGGCAGAAATGGCTCTTCCTACACAAACAAGAGCAACAACATCCAAGTATATTATTAACAAATTAACTGACCCACCATGTATATGTAAACCCATACATAAAGATCAACTGTTACTTAACACATAAAGTAAAAAGATCAAATTTATAATAAATATATATGTATATATTTTTTAACACCTGGTATAGGCGTTACTAGTAATCAAATAAATTCAATGGTGAATAAAAACATATACAGCACAAATGGACTTAATTATTTCCGTGATGTTCTGATCTTACCTCATCCATCCATATGTACCTTGCAGATTAACTGCATGTATCCCAAAAGGTCGACTGAGAAATTGCAGTCTGCTATCAGTGGATGCAGCGAGCTAACCTAGTGTAACATTTTATACATCTCACTTAGGATTGTCCCTTATAAATTGAGCCTCTACACACATGCAGAATGGGGAATTTGTGATTCTAGAGCCTTGTGATTCCTTGAGTCAGGCAGAACCCAGACAGACGGAAAAAGACGAGGTGAGATCACCGATATTGTACAGTCTCTTGGCAAAGCACATGCACTCTGAGGAATACAACTAAACATGTGTGAAAAAAAATGTCCCTGCATCAATCCGACGTTTGTCGACTTTTTCCACCTAATGACCTCACAGGAAGGGCCGTCTGCAGCTTCTGAGGAACAGAATCTTTCTGTCAACAGCTGGAATGAATAGACCAGTAATTAATACACGCACAAACTGAAGCTCATGCATTCATCAAGTGGGTGGTACCTGCAGTAAATGTAAAAGCTTGTGACTGAACTCACAAGAACACAACAGAACACGCAGCTAAAACTCCTGCTCAGCCTTAAATCTGGCTTTACTGGAAGAGGGCGAACAGAGCTGCGTGCGTTATTCACGGGTTCGCCGTCACGGAATGACATGGCTCAGCTGTTGTGTGCGACAACCGGTCCAGTGTACTGTTCGATGTGACCCGCGGGACCTTGTTGATTGAAACAAACAATGCTGAGTCAGTGCAGCTTGATGATTCGGGAACACTCCCGCTTGCTATTTGAGCGAGTGCCAAGTGACCTGCCCGATATTCAGAGCGGGTTTTTATCCGTGACAGTGCAACATAAAATTGAAGGAAGTCGAGCTGAAATAGTTTGTTGGTGACTCGATAAGCTGTTGGTGGGAAAAACTGTGAAGACGACATCTACTTTTCTGACATTTTCTTTAATCAATATATCAAGAAAGTAATCAGCACATAAGTTGCAGCCCTCGTGGGTAAGACAAAATTTGGAGATATATTGACAAACAGACAAAGAGTCGCTGCTTTTTCTGGAGTACAGGATATGGTATGAGAAGGCAGGAGGATGTGGAGGAAAGAATGTGAAGGAGATAGGGGATAGTATGAGGAGGAGGGGGAAGGATGGGGAGGAGACAGACGGACGGACTGGCCCACTTTAACTCCTCTAACTGCTCCCAAGCAGGAAGTGGGGTCATGTCATGCACGCAAAGAGGTGGACAGATAAAATAGGGATAAAGAATTTTTACATTGTGCCCACGTGATGAGATTAGATATATGACATCCATCAGAGGAATCTCTTGCCGTTAAACATTCACACGTGATGGTAAACGAACGCCTCGCTAGGAAAAGACAAGGGGGAGGTTTCTGCACGAGAGAAGGAATGTAGCAGAGAGCCAAACCTTAGCAAATACAGTTTGACCTTTAAAAGAACTGCGTAGGTCATTTGTTGGAACCATCTAATCATGAAGAACACAAGTGTATTAGGATGAAAAATAACTATTTTTTTAGAATGGTTAACTCCCACTGGGTTCAGGCCTTCATCCTTCTACAAAATCTAATAAAACCTGTTCTGTTGAGATAACGTTTTGTCAGCATAATGGATGATGCACACCTTGGATCTAAATTAAATGCATCACAGAGGTTACAGTCTGCTGACGTTTACATGTAATGTTGAAATGTAATCAAACCTTTTTACGATTCCCTTCTAGATCATCGACACTATGTGTGTGCCGTCATCAACATGGTACTATGTTGTGAAACCTGCAAATATTTGCCCATACATACCAAGGAACTGCTATTGAAGAAGTACTTTGACCACATGTGCTAATAGTTGTGAGCAAGCTGGCTTGACAAGAACAGATAACTGTGAGATTATTTACCTTAATAAGTAAGTGATGTGTTAAAGTCAAATAGTTTGCAAATTACAATATACTGTAGGAAAAAAAGATGTTTTCCCCCTTGAAACAACATTCCTCCACAGATGATTGGCATTTTTGCTAAAATGAATGACTGAAACTATCCATCTAAACGTATTGACCTAATGGATGATCAATTCTCTCAAATGACAGCTTGTTACAGCTCTACAGAATAAACTGGGGACATGATGAGCTCTACAATCTATACAACAAGAGGACGAACACCACTGGGGTGGCATATGACCCATTTGCCACTGAACTATGAGCTGCAGCCCGTACTATAAAAGTCATATCACATTTATGTCAGCCTATGGCGCTGATAGTAATAAGACTTTGCACCTGTTGCCCTATCACGACGCTGCAGTATGCTGGATTAGATATTAGCCAGGAAATTTAAGCGAAAAACCACCGTGTAACTATCCACTTTGACGGTTGCTTCTATGACTGTAAATGGCCATTAAACGCTTAAACAGCGGCGGCGGAAGCGTTTGCTGTCGTTTGTCTCATAACGTTGCTGTGTGGGTGTGAGATTAAGATAACTGTGAGCAGCAGATTAGCTAACATTAACCTACCTAGCGGTCCGCAGACGGGCTCAACAGGTGGCTAGTCTGACAGGTAACGTAAACAGCTCGTTTAAGCTAGCTGGCTTCATTCATCGCGTCCAGGTACAGACTCGGTTAACAACGGCGAGTTTATCCCAACTCGGTGACTATTATCGTTAAAAAAAATGTAAATACCACTTACGTTAACGTCACCTTAGCCTCAGGTTAGCTTACTTTTCAGCCACAACCAGAGTCGCGCCGGGTGTTTTAGCGAATTGAATGTTACGTCGACTTAATTTACTTTGACAGACGCCAGTTAAAGCGAGCAGGGGGCGCAATAGCGACGTAAAAATGAGAGAAAACAACGTGGCGACGTCTTACCTGTCAGCTGTGGCTCCTGTGCAGGTCTGCGGCTGTGAAACTGAATCAGCTGCTGTCCCCCTGCTCCTGCTCCTGCTCCTGCTCCAGTCAGCCCTCGGGGGAAATGCTTCACCATAACAACCGGACCTGCGCTCTCTCCTCCTGCAGCGCACACAGTCCACCAGGGGGCGACAAACGCCTGCAAGATGTGGTGCAGGTCTGCAGGTTGGATTCAAGTGCAATGGAAAAAAACATTATAAGGAATGAAAAATAAACTGAATTCCAATATAAATAGGAATCTAATATGAAAGACATGTAGCTGCTGTATCAGTGAAACAAATAAATAATGAATAGCAGTAGTCAAGATGAGAGGAGACATGGATAAATTGCTCGACTCTTTTTGAGGAAGGAGCAATGTTTTTTCCCTGGCAAATTGAAATACTGATTTATACTCTAATGTGCCGATTGAAATTGAGGTGCGAATAAAAAATATAAAGATGAATCCCAGATGAAGCTGGCATTGCAGCCATATTCACCACAGCACTTTGCTGCAAGATCACTTTTAATTAGAGTGCAACAGAATCAATATTAGACACTCATTTCAAGTACAAGTATTATTATAACTAAATATCAATAAAGCCAACCAACTGTAGAGCAGAATGTTCTTTAAGTAGCTGGATTGTCTGATGGTCTTAATTGAAAGGAAGCAGCATCAGAATCAGCTGTAAACCTAGGAACAGACAGTGATGACCCTGTTATCTGCTGACCCCTGCAGTGAACTGGCCGACCAATAAAGCAGTGACACTCTGCAGAGATGCAATGAGGGAACAGCTTGGGAGCATGCTATTACATCTCTGGTCCTCGGGATAAGATAAGACAACTTTATGATGTTTCAATTTTTGGAACATTTTCACGAAGGATCGGGTCGAGCACCTTTCAGCATATTGTAATGAATGTGATCTGAGATAAAACTAGACTTCTACACCTCCTTGTGGCTATGTTTTCAGGTTAGCTGTTGATGGGAGACTATTAGAGAAATGACATACCTGCGTTTCACGTGCATGGCCCTTTAGATGATAAGAGCCTGACATGATAAAATAAAATAAATAATAAAATTCCAGCACTGGCAACAACTGCCTACACTGCACAGCAACCCAAAGAGATTTATCAAAAAGAGAGTCTGACAAAGTGTTGCTTATAGTTTAATCTTCTGCCAGGTCATTTAAAATGACCAATTTGTGCACATGGTGTTGGTTTTGTGTGCTCATATTATTTTTTTAGAAATCTATATTTGAGAAGTTTGCATTTCCTGTAACAGAATGAAGGTAAATGGAATTTCATTTGTGATGCCCACAGCATTGAAAAAAATGGCATTTTTACAAAATTGAACAGAAATGCATCATTCCAAAATAGTCCAGAGTACTCTAAGTAATTTAAACACTCACGCTTCTTTGGGACTTCCTAAAAAAAAACCTCTCGAGTACCTCCATTACACTGTGGCGGTGGCAGAAATAGATTCAGCGACTAATATCTTAAAAGCTGCCTAGATTAAAGCAAAAAATACTGAATACCACACACACAAACTAAATTAGGATTAGGAAAGTTTGATGTATAATACCCAGAACAAATCATTTGGTGTACGTTATAGGGAAAGTGAGGGGAAATAGCAGCAACAAAGCTGTGACAGCACAACGAAAGCTTCCCTCTCACTTTCTCTGTCTCCATCACAAAGGGCTAAACCTCATTCCTCCTCTCCATCTCAGTTCCAGGATGCATCCCAGGGCAGCTTAGGAGGGATTTGTCCAGACACAATCAGTCTGTGTGAAGCCTTGTCCTGGATGCTATCCTATTCATATGGTCTCCCATTCTTCTCATGCATGGCCACTAATCCAGGCGCAACGTATTAATTGCACTCCTGCAGACAGGAAGAGATAGATCGACAGTTTGTATTTAAATCAGCGTTCTGCACTGAGCACTTCTCTGTGAGAAGGTGTGTGAAATGGGCCCAGACATGATTGGTTTTGCCTGTACATGTCTAGTTGTCCACCTCACTAAAACAGATCATTCTCATTGAAATTAAACTGAACAAATGAACTGTCTCTGAACAGAGCGGCTTCCTGTGTGACTTAGAAGTGACTCAAGCTTCTTGTTTAATTTGGGGTGAAACCACTAGAGGGTGGCAACGTTTCTGGCTATTCAACAGAGTGTGAGACAACCAGAGAAGAAAATCACTTATGCAAATTGCAGCAGGTTATGGGTTTTTGTGGCTTATCGGGAGAGAAGCCATCTGAGCTGGAAAACAAGGTCAAACATTTTGTGTTTTACTGAAAAAAAAAATTCAAAAGTCCCAAATCCACGTGGTGAGTTACTTAAGCGATGGCAATTAAAAATAAATGCTCTTTATATCTGCACCCCGTTCACAAATTACTCCATTTGCTCTGTGAATTGGTTGGAGGCAAATTTTGGTGTCATTTAAATTGAAGGTGAATACATTTTTGGCAAACAGGCCAAACACAGAATGTGGTTTTAATTGGGGGAAAGTAGATTTCTTGGGGCACAGATTCGGAGAAACACGATCGCTCCTGTTTAAGGTGTGAATGTCCCACCTGACGACGACACTTAACAGCTTGTAAGCGCCAGAAAACCCCACGAATGGTGTTGAATGGCCTCCGTATTTTCTTCACATGCTAAGCAGCTTGTTTGGGCAGGAACAGTCTCCAAGTTGGCCAACGGGGTTCCTGCTAATCCAACTTGTTTTCACTGTCTCGCTGGGAAGAAAGCGTTCGCACATTAGCACGACGTTAACGTGAACAAAAGACGCGCATTCCCGAAACTTAGTCTTTCAACACCGAATGACATCCTGCGCGGCCCCGAGGAGACCCCGCTGCGCGCCACCATAACGTCTCCAAACTATTTATTCTGCGTCAGTTGACCAGTTGTAAACTTTCCTCGATCTGGGGGGAACTTTTTTCAATGCGCATGCGTCGCTCCCTGGAATCAGGGCACGAATAACAGCATGTGATTTTGTGTTCCTCACAATCTAAGTATTCCAAATGACTCGGATAAATTAAGACTACATTAATTAGACGTACCCGGATGAGACGAATGGTTCCCAAATGGTTCCATTAATGTTTTCCCGTTTTGTATATTAGCCATTCATTTTGTATATTGCTCACCAAATATTGTTGATTGCATGTGAGCTTCAATCGAAATTACTTCTGTTGTACCCCGCCCCCTCCGCCACGCGTTTTACTGGTCCACTCTGCCCCCAAGTGTCACTCGAGAGAGAAACGTATTCACGATTTACGAGGTGGGAAGTACAAATACTTCGTTACTGTACTTAAGTAGAATTTCCAGGTATCTGTGCTTCGCTTGAGTATTTATTTTTTTGACAACGTTTTACTTTTGCTCACAACATTTAAAACACATGTCTGTTCTTTCAGGCTCGTTGCTTTAGTTTGAATGCATTTGTGGGGAATTCATGATATTTTGTTATTAATCTTGCAACAAAAAAAAAACATCCAGTAGAAATGTCCTTCATATGAATATTGTTTACTTTGAGTTATCCTACATATCAGACACCTCTTAGATAGATAGAGGACTTTATTTAATTCTAACGGGAATTTAAATTATCATAGCAGCATTGAATAAAAGGTGGAAAACCCACTTTCACTTTTACTCGAGTAAAGAAGTAGAACCAGGACTTTTTTTGAACACTGACATCTGAAGTTCTACTTGAGCATAGACTCAACTCTGATTTTTGGGTAAAATGGAGATGTAAAATTAAGGTACTGGTCTGTGAAGTTTTTTTTAAAAAGCGTAATTGTTTGTTTTACGTGTATTGCCTCCTTCAAATACACACTTAATACTTAAGGAGTTTGTGCGTAAATCTTCTTAAAGCACTGATTTAAGCTGAATCTCTTCGTTCCAAGCAGTGTGTTGATATTATCATAAGGGTTATTAACAGGTTTACTGTCTTTCTCTCGCCCCTCCTCGTACACAGACCCTCCCCAGCCCCCCGCGGCGATCAGTCATTCTGCCCTCAGATAACGCGTCATTCTCCCCTCGATTACGCAGCAGGATTTACATGAAACTGTTAATTGTTTGCTCTTCAAATAGAGTCAGCCTGGAGCCACCAGTCTGCCAGAAGTTAAGGACCGACTCTTTGACCTCCCTCCCCCCCCCTCCTCTCCGCGTTCCTGTCCGAACGTGCGTGCCGATCTTCCCCTCTGGCTGATCAGCATGACAAAGCACTGGTCGGAGCAGATCCTCCTGGCACCACCCGCTCTGCCCCACCTTGGAGAGCAGCGCGACCATCACCTTGACTTCCACAGAAATGCGCAGCAGACCTTCCCTCGAAGCAGCAGCAGTGTAGCGCGGAGCTCTCCGACCCGACACTGGCCTCCACACCTGGCTCAGATGGTTCCCCAGCAGTTGTCGCGCTTGGAGAAACCCGCGGCGGGCCACGAACATCTCCCTAGTTCCGCGGCGTTCATGGATAACGCCGCGCCACAGGGCTCAGCGCACCCGAATCCTCAAGATGCCAACTTCAAACTGGAGCCCATTACCCGGGAGTCGTGGAGCGGTGACCGGGAGAAGAGTAGCACCGGCGGTGGGAAGAAAAAGAATTATCAGCGGTATCCGAAACCACCGTACTCGTACCTCGCTATGATTGCTATGGTCATCCAAAGGTCCCCGGAGAAGAAACTGACCTTATCTGAGGTAAGAATGCATTTAGATTGCTAATGTTTGAACACACGGTGTGATTTACGCACGTTTTTTTTAAATTAATTTAACATCTCAGATGAAAGGGTCTGTAGGAAACTTCTATCAGGAAAGTAAACCGAGTCGGAGATTTACTGTCACTTTTCCATCGATAAGACACTGACGGATCATTTACAGTGACATGAAACAGCAGCCCCTTGGTGACACTTGAGTGACTACCGCCCCTACCATTCTTGGTTTGCGTTGATAAGACTGTGAAACCAGACACTGATCTATAAAAGTACTGCCCACAACTTAAATTCTTAAACTGATTATTAACCGTTTAATTCATTAACAACTTCCAAGTGAAGGGTAGCATTCATGTATGTCACACTACCTCTAAACTGTAATTTGTCCTCCCATCAGTGTGTATTACAGCAAATCTGTCTTTATCCAAATTGAAATACAGTGAAGAAGAACATCTTCTTCTTCTTCAGACAACCAGGCTGACATTTTTGTTTTATTTTTTAGATCCTCAAGGAGATCAGCACCCTTTTCCCGTTCTTCAAAGGAAACTACAAAGGATGGCGGGATTCTGTACGACACAACCTGTCTTCCTACGACTGTTTTGTGAAGGTATGTTGAAAATGTTGACAATTCCATGTAAAGGACCCTATTTAGGCTTGTCAATGGGCTTTAGGGAAAGAGTTAACATTTGCATTGCACTATCCTGAGTTTGAGGTGTGTTTGTAGAAATATCCAAACCAGTTTGGTGTTTTCAGTGATTGTTAACAGTGAAACCAGCTCAGTCCTGCCTGACTAGGTTGTTGGGCAAGTGCTCTTCTCACTCCTCATCCTCCCTCCCCCTGTAGGTGCTGAAGGACCCTGGGAAGCCACAGGGCAAAGGCAACTTCTGGGCAGTTGAGTTGAGCCGCGTCCCTCTGGAGCTCCTCAAGAGGCAAAACACGGCTGTGTCGCGTCAGGATGAGACGATCTTTGCCCAGGACCTGGCCCCCTACATCCTGCAGGAACACAAGCCAGATTCTGAGCCGCCACCCCTCCCAGTCACCCCTCTCCCTCCCATGTGCTCAAGTAACCCCTCCCCACCACAGGAGGAGTTGTTCCGACCAAAGCTGGACTCATCCTTCGCCATCGACTCTCTGCTACACAGCCTGCGGCCACCGAGCGCCTCTGGGGATGTGGACCCGTCTACCAGGGACTGCTGGGGCAAAGTTCAGCACCTTCGTACTTCACCACCTCCACGACCTCGCTACACCTCCTCTGCCCGCAGTGTCTCAGCCAGCTCCGCCAGCCCAGCCTCCACCTCCTCCTCCTCTGATGAGGAGTGGAAAGGGATGTCCTTGTCTGGGAAGCGTGTTCCTCTTGACGGTGAAGCTGGCTCAGACGGTTACGAGGACTACAGACCGCCACTGCACAAGTCAGCCCGACGGGAGACTGTTGCACCTCCGTGGGAGCTCCCTACCTCCTATGCCAAATATGCTCCCCCCAATGCTGTCGCCCCACCCAGCATGCGGTTCAACGGGGGTCCACTAATGCCGCTGCATGGTGGACTTCCACTTTACAGCTACGGCAGCTCTCCTGTGGCCCCTGGTCACTTCTTAGGGCATGCCTATTGGCCCATCCTCCCCAGTGGACGCGTTTCTGTCCAAGCCCCTCCCCTCCTCATGGACCTGGACAACATGTTGCAATCTGTGCCTCCGAATAAAAGTGTGTTTGACGTGTTGGTACCAACCAATCAGAACTCTCACCCACACCATCAACCACCCAGTCAGTACACACTGCAGAATGGGCCTCCCCTAAATAGGTATCCTCAGTACTGACCTGGAATACTGACTCGTTTCCTCACGCTGTCACTCAGGAATGCACGGACGCTAACCCGCTATGATGCAGGACAGGAGTTTTGATAAAGATCCACAAAAGGAAGTACATTTCTGCTGCAGCTTTTCCTTCATGAAGTCTCAATCATTACCTCAAGCTCAAGAAAAATGACTATAAATTGCAAAAAGGGCTGATCTACAGATAGCAGATTCACGTTTTTAACGAGGTGAAAGGCCAGTGTTTTCGTCTTTTCAGGTCAGGATTTTCCTAAGCAAACATGGGATTAGCTTTACATGGTTTCATTGGAGAAAATACCACAAACAAGCTATACAATGCAACAAGTATCTACCTCAGGCTTTCAATGAAATAGTGCGTGTATTACTACTGGCTCTTTGCACTGCCAATCTTATTTGCACTGTTTTTATTGGCTTGAATTTGCTTTCTTACACAATTTTCTTTTGCATGTTGTCTTTCTATTGTGACCGCTGAATGTATTGTTCTTTTACTGGAATTTATGGTCATGTGAAAACCTACAGCAATGAGCTGGACTGTTGATGATACATGTAGTAAATCTGAGCTACAAAACATCAAATGCAATATCTCTCGTCACGGTTTATCCTGCCAGCATTTCAAACAGAATATAGGGTTGTTAGGTAAATAACTAGTATACGTGCAAACATCCCTCTGTCAGGGTGTGTCTGTGTACACAGATCAGTGTGTACACACACTTGTGTTGTTTGTGAGTTTTAGTGTTTGTTCAGATGGTGAAATATACAGGAACAGTCATTTACAGTAATGTTTTTCCTGTCTTACATTTGCATTATTCTGGACTGTCTGCACGGGTCCTGCAGCTACAATATGGTATTAACCTGATAAACCTGATAACTGTCCTTTTCATTTGTGTTGGATTGGCTTCACCTGACAAAACCAACCCAGAATGCTGCATGTTCTGAGGACACTGGAAGGAATCCCAGCAGTATCTACCTCAGGAGTATAATGGGCTGGGACGTGTTTCCTGTGGACTTTGCACTGCTGGTTGTTTGCACTATTTTTGATGATCTTCCAAAGGAAATTGCTTATAAATGTCAGCCTATGCTGTGTCAGGTGAATGTTTTTTTTTTTTTAAAGTCATGTACAGTAGTGAGCTGAAGTGAAAACAGCTCTAAGTATAAAAAGCTATGGAATTGAACAGGGTATGTAATAAAATGCCATTTATTTTAACTATGCTGCTCAGTGTTGTATGTGGCAATAAGTTAACTAAAAGTTTACAACAACTTTATTTTCTTTTTATTGTGTTTATCGTTTTGGTGTCACTTTATTTATTTACATAACACAAGTCTAGGGTGCTTCTTCAGACGGCTGTTTAGTTCAGCTTGGGCTACTCGCTCCACCTCCTGTGTCTTTAAAACCAGACACTGTAGTAGTTCTGCACAATTGACTTAAATGTAAAGATGCAATAGTTCAATTTACAAGTAATCCATAATAAACAAGTATAATGCATAAAAAAAAGAGCCCACTACAAGTAAATCCTCTAAATGTAAAAAGAAAAAATATATATTTTGGGTATTATAATGTATTTAAAGTATCAAAAGTAGAAATGTAATGCAGAAAAATGTTACCTGTAAGCATTAAACTATAATATTACATTATTAGATGGAGTGCGTAGAGCTTTTTTGTTGTAGCTGGTCATGGTGGAGCTAATTATATCTTGTTTGGTATTAATCTATAGCAATATGTCAAATTATATGAACCAGTAACTTGTATTTTCCTACCTAACGGTGCTAACAGTCAAAAGATTGGTGATGTAGAACTTAAATGACGGGCTGCTCTAATGATGGTATTGTGTGGAAGCTGTATCGCCAATCTGTTTCTCAAAGACTTTGAATTAACTACGGCTGTAAATTCACACAAATATTTCTTCACTTGATTCATGCCCGTTTTCTGTTAATCTCAAATTCTCCCACGACTAGAGCACCTAAAGCGGACCGTCAGCCTGCGGATGAGGTGTAAAGATGGAGAGATTGTTCCAGGCGGTGAGTCTCCGAATCCTTTCAGTGCGATTTATTGTTTTACCGCAGGAATAGTGATTTATAAACAAGGAAAACCATCTTTGATCCACAGTCCATGGCAACTGTATTAGAGTTCCCAGCACAAACACAACACACACACAAACGGAGCCAGCTGATTTACATCAACAGTCCAGCAGCCGTCAGCCTCCTGCTGCTGTGGCCACTATCTCTTTATCAGCTGCCTACGCATGCCTGCACTCCCTCACCATCCTTCCTCCTCTCCTCCCCGATCATTTCTGACCCAAAGAAGGGAGGAGGGGACACCACTTAAACGGGGACGTGTCCCCCTCCCCCTTTGACAAACGCACAGCCATTCTGGGTTGCATCTCAACACTCCCTCTCATGAATTTACATGACTGGCAGTAACTCTGCATTTGGGTGGGTTGTGTGCATTTTTAAGTGTCGCAAGTCTCCAGCAAACAGCAACTGCTTACATGATGAAGAAATGTCGTTGAATGAGTCAAATCAATATTGATGAACAACCATTTCAAAGAGAATAAAAGTGACATTTAATACTAATATGGTTTATAGATGGAGGATGCCACAAGAACAAAACCACAACAGCTACATTGTGAATTTGACAATATGATTAGACAAATCATAGCATTTCTACCTCTCTAAAACAGATTTCCTCCGAAAA
The DNA here is from genome assembly GCA_029853015.1 of Chelidonichthys spinosus. Lineage (NCBI taxonomy): Eukaryota > Metazoa > Chordata > Actinopteri > Perciformes > Triglidae > Chelidonichthys > Chelidonichthys spinosus. Next base: position 12,363,276 of record CM056837.1, read on the forward strand.
AGGAGGTGAAACTACAGTTTTCTCTCAAAGGAATAAAAAGAGGACAATCTAATCAGTAGAAATGGTTTATTTACAGTAACCACAGTGTGAGATAAGTGGCTGTTCCAGTTAAAAACACATTGCTTCACACTTTCTTGCATTGTAAGATTTAATTAACATGTTCAAAGGTACACACAGTTCTTACCCTCATAAAATGCAGTTACTACACTGGGAGATGTATTGACAAAGTGGGGCAGTAAAACTTGCTGAAGGTTAGTCCCATTTCACTGTTAGTGATAAGAAAAGGTTTCAAAGTGGAATGTCACATTTAACTGAGCAACACTTTTTGTATGTCCATCATAAAAATGATTAATGCCTGAGTTATTACTATTCACTTCCTTGGCTTTCTAATGCAAGAAAAGCATAACTTTGAATATTTAAGCACAAACATACAGTTGCTAACATCTAACCAGCCTGAAGCTTGTTTATTTCTCACAGTTAAATGTCACCGCTGTTCCTCGGTCATTTCTAAGAACCTTCCCATCTTCGACAATGAGTCACACATTGTTTTTTCCATCGTTCACTCTGCTTGAGGTCCTGTCATTTGAGTTTAAGACTGAATGCCTGAGCTTTGTCTGGGTCTTCCTCTCTTTCATACCCCCCTCCTCCAGGGCTGTAGAGGCAGAAAATGTCCTGTAGGGGGAGGCACAGACAGTGTGAAATCAGCTGATTTATCAGTTTACTTACCTCATGAAAACTTGAATGAATGATAAGGGGTTTAATCGATGTGTATTCTGATTACTTTCAGAATGCTTGCCCATAAAATAATTGAGAACATGATATGTTTTCTTGCTGTGCCTCATTTCAACAAGACATAGGTCACCGTTTAATAACGGCAGATGGAATTTAGCAGATTATGGTTTCATATCTGAAGTCAGTACTCATCTTAAATGGTAAATGGCCTCATTTATATAGCGCTTTTGTCCAAAGCGATTTACAGCAATGACTGTCATCCACCCATTCACTCACACATTCACACACCGACGGCGGAGTCAACCACGCAGGGTGACAGCCAGCTCGTCAGGAGGGTGAGGTGTCTTGCTCAGGGACACTAGGCACTCAGCTAGGAGGAGCCGGGGATCGAACCAGCAATCTTGCGGTTGCCAGCCAACCCGCTCTACCTCCTGAGCTAAACCTCCCCTAAGATTAAGATTCTTAAGATGTTTCCTTGAAGTTATATTTGATAACAGAATCATTGTGATGTAAATAACACATATTTTCGAATGAAATTCTGTTATCAGAATACAATATTTATTCTTCTTCTTCAGGCAGATCCATGGTCAGTGGATATATATATCCAGAAACAAAAGTTCAGATTTAAGATTGATACAGGGGCAAAATATCTTATTATGAATCAAACATCAATTCAGAAAAAAAGCTGTTTGAGCCCAGTTGCAAAATGATTTCCTTCATTCAATAACTATATTTTATATAACTTTCAAAAAAACAAAAAAACTAAATATTGTTAATAAAAGCATAACTCTTTATTTACAAGCAGTATAGAACCTTTAATAAATACTCTAGACATCCTTTAATGGAGTGACTAGGCAGGCGCTGTGATTCGTCAGAGGGTCTGTTGCAGTGTTGAAGGCGTTGAAGGTGTCTGCACTGAAGTGTCTCCTCAAACTGTGGAAGACCTCAGCGAGAAACACCTGACCGTCCACCTCGTAGGCGCTAACGTCCGTCTGCCCCGGAGGCAGGCGCCCGCTGGCGATCAGCTCCCTGAAGGCCTGAAGAGGGAGAGTTCAAGTTAGAATATGAGGTGGCAGCGCGGTGGCAGGATAAGTAGCATATGTTACCTGGCAGACAGGCTCCTCCAGGTGGTTCCCCCAGATGTACATGTGGTTCAGAGCTGTGTTCACTGTCAGAGCCTGAGCCAAAGACAGCAGACCCTTCGTCCTGATGCCATTTCTGCTGACAGACAGTCTGACAGACAGACACACAGACGGATAGTGTCCTCCTGTAAATACTTCCAGCTGCTTTAGTCTGATAAGTCTCCTTCATTCCTAACTCCTTCAGGGAGACCTGATGTTGCAGGAGTGTTGGACTCACTCTCTCAGGACGCAGCCTGGCCAGCTGATGGCTTCGCTCAGATACACAGCACCCTCGTCTTCAATCCGATTGGCCGACAGATCTACGACCTCCAGAGTCGGGTTGTGCTTCAGCAGCTCGGCTAGATGACGCGCGCCGTCACGAGTCACGCGGTTACTGCAGACCATAAAAGAGATGAAGAAGAAGTACAGGAGACAGTGGGCGGCATGGATTCACATCCCTACCAGCGCAGGTCCAGGTAGCGCAGGCTGCGGTTGAGCCGCAGGCCTTGAGTCAGCCTCTCCATCCCGGTGTCCGTCATCCCCATCTTCCCCAGGTGGAGCTCCACCAGGCTGCTGTTCACCGTCAGCATCTCAGAGAAGTGCACCGCCCACTCCTCCTGGGAGACAGACAGTCATTTCTGACCTTACATTATGTGTCAGATGGGATTTTGTCTATAAAACAAGCCAGCGTGACGCTCCGGGTGCTTGTACCTGGTGGCTGAAGAGCAGTGGACGGCTGATATCCACAGAGCGAAGAGTCTTGTTGCTTTTCAACGCGATGGCAAACGCCATCACACTCTGAGTGTCCTGCAGAGACACAGGAGGTTACAACCATGCTGACCCCAACATTATGATTTTTTTGCCTGGTGCTTTGCAATCTAAATAGTACCAGCGTGACAGACCTTTTATGAGTGTGTTATGAGTTTACCAGGTCGCAGCGGGCCAGCTCCAGCTCCTTCAGGGTGGCGTTCACCTGCAGCATGCTGGCCAGGTGCATGGCTCCTCTGCTCCCAACCTTATTACCTGACAATCTGAGCGACAGCAAGGTGCTGTTACACTGCAGGGATACGGACAGAGAGAGATTATTACTATCTGACATTTAACATCTTTATGAATATAAAAGTTGTGACAGATAATAAATATCTTCTTCCTCTGAGCTATTAAATCAATTAAAACACATCAATGAGCCTCCCTGGAAGACATGTTCCTTCAGCACCATTAACACAACCCCACATTAAGCCGTTCTACTGCCTCAAATACTCACTGGAGCACCAAATGTGCATTCATTTGCTGCTGAAATTAGTCCCCAACTAATGCACTATTTCCTCCTGTGTGTTTTGTAAGTACTATAACAAGCTGTTTTTAAAATAAAGCTATGTATTTGTGAGCTTGGAGCTGGCCTACAGAATTGAGTCTCTTTGTGTAATTTGTTGACCATAACAAAGTGAAAGTGTGCAAAAAGTGATGCAGTAAACAGTAGTCTTGTTTGTCTCAGAGAGAGATGGATATAAACCTGCAGACTCTTGGAGAGAACTTCAGCTCCGTCCGCCTCGATGTCGTTGAACATCAAATCCAGAGAGTGTAGCGCTGAGCTGCCCTCCTGCTCGGTGAAAACAGAAAGATAAACTACAACTGGAACGTGAATAATATCATATATGACCCACAAACAAAAACATATGGAGGAACAACAGTTATCAACTGGTCCAGAGAAATTAACCCCAGATCATAATATTGTAAAATACCATCCTTAATTTCTTTCCTACCTGTAACAGGTAAACTAGGTGCTCAACACCTTCATCTGTTATGTTATTGTACCTGACGTCAAGACCTGTTGATACAAAGAAAGCCCATTCTTAATTGTTAAAAAAGGGATGTCCTAGTGAGTTCAGGTGTTCACGTAAACCTGACTACTCACCCGTCACCCTCTTCTTGTTTCTCATACATTTTGAGACAGCAAGGATATCTTTGTTATCAAGTCGCTGAACATGTGTCAGGCGGTTGTTTCCTGCCAGATTTAAGGTAACACTCCTGCCACACAACAACAAAACTAGAATGGACTTCATGATTAGACCCCTGTGCTGCCTCCAGGTGCACTGTATAAACTCTGAATCCGGATCTGTTATGGTTGTATTTTTAGCCTACTCTGTATTTTACGGGATACAGAGTAGAATAAAGGTAAAAGCAGGCATGGGTACTATATTTTTGGTAAATAATTTGTACAAAATAATAGGCGGAATTTTATTTCTAAGCAGTGATGTTACCACCGATAATCTTAGTATCAACCACGGCACCTGAAGGCAACGTTAGTTCCGAAAGCTAATCAGTTCGCTTTTTAGCTTAACGTTGACGTTTAGTCAATTCAGATTACATTTAGATACTTACTCCGTTGTCGTAGTCTTCTCTAAAACTTGTGAAACATGTGGATTTATTTTAATGTCATGTTCTGCGCAGACAGCAGCGTAAAGCTCTGACATATTGTAGCTAGACATCTTCGAGCCCGCAGTGGAGTTTTGAGTTTCTATGGCAACACGGCACAGACAGAGAAACAGAGAAATTAACAAAAATATATCTTTAAATTCACGTTCAACACAATAATTATAATAAATAGAGTTTTTTTTAAGAATATGTGGTGCAGTCATAATATCATCAAACGAAACACAAATATTTAAAAATACATAATTGCAGCTCAAAAAAACACAAGTACAACCCCTGATATATAACAGTTGTAAAATAGAGAATAGAGGAATGACATTTGGCCAGTAATTCAATAAAAACTCTTCTCTCTGTTGCTAAGCTTACGTTTTTGCGATAGTACTGATACCTCACTGTCCTCCGTTGTCAAGGCGTGTCGGTGTTCATCTCGACCGAACCGACTATCTTTGCTAAACGACGTCTCGCGAGAGCCACTGACGTCACAGGATAATGGCTGGAGATCGCGGATATTAGAAGGTACTTTTCTGCTTTTATTTACTTTGCGCTGGATTAAAAATAGTGTATTTACACATACGATACATTATATTCGACGACGCGTTTGCACGGCTTGTCCGTGAAATAAGCGTTTCTAACATTTCGTGCCAACTTACGTCGACACCGCCGGTACAAACCGTTGAACCTTCGAAATAAGAGCACAATGTTTTCCGCGCTTTTTACCACTACAAAAACACTTAGCCTTACACGTTATCCACTCTGGTTAAACACTAAACCACTATAATCGCGTCTAAGGCGGCTTCGACACCACACGAAGTATTCGTAAATCTATGTGAAACGATAAACCACCATCGGAAGTCATTTTAACCCATCTACGACACCGCTGCTAGCATTAGCATTAATGTAAGGCCTGCTCAGGAAGCAGGCGGGAGCTTTTATTTTCCAAAACTACTTTTCCATATCACCTGTCAAAGCTGCAGATTCCGAGAATTATAACTGTTTATACGTGTTTATATAGATGATATATGTTCATTATGCTTCATGAGTTGTCTTCTTACACGCCCCGGTACTCTCTTATTCATTCATACCTATCTCCAACAGGGAAAGCATTTAAGAATTAAAGAAAGAGGAAGAGGGGAAGCAGACACACTTCTGAGTAAGTTGAGACTTTTACTATAAATGTTTTCAATGACAGTAAAGTATTTTTTATGTGCTACGAAGCCATATTTAATATTGTTTAATTTAAGTGAAATATTATGTTTATTTCGTCCAGCTTCGACACACGTGAGTGATATAAACACACAATCTAACCTTGTTCAATTTAATTTGTAGGTCTTTAAATTTATCCTGTCATAGTTCATAAGTCAAGACCTGGACTGGTAGTAATATGTATCTTAAAAACAGTACTTTGAGTCAAAGTTAAGTCATATTTATATTTTTATTATTGTCAAGCCCATATCTTATTAATGTGTGCCATGGATGATAAGATAATACTTTATTGTCACCAAAGCAATAGTGCTAAACACAGGACGGTACAGTGGTGCACCAAGGACACAGTAAAAAAGTAACGTGCATGCCTTGTGAGATAAAATATTTAAATACATAGGCATTATAAAAATGAGAGAAATCAATTTAAAATAACATAAAACCAAATGCACCAGTGCCTCTGTGCTTATCTGTGTAATGAATGTGTGACCGGCCCTTCAGAAGAGTTTGTGTATGTCTGAGACAGGAGACACAGCTGCCAAGCTCCATTGTTGTCCAAAAATAACAGTTGTAAAAACAACAATCGATGAGCCTGTTTCCTCCTGTTTGAGTTCTGTTTGTTTCAGACAGGGACTAGCTGTTTAGCAAAATTATTGAGCCTTTTATTAGAGAATTAAAACTTTATATTGTGAGCACGGTTTAAAGGTTTATGTCTTCAATTGCAACAGTAGAAATTGTTGAGAGACGGACCATCACATTGTTGTTTTTTTGGATTTTCATGGGATTTATTGACAAGAAAAAAACTTACTGCCAACGTTGAAATTAACCGACTATTGCAGGCCACCGTAATAATTTGGTAGGAATGTTGTAGTTGACTTACATTCAGTTATTCCTAATAAAACATGTTTTCTTGTAGACTTTCAGGAAAATTCATTCCATATTATTAATTTGTCTTTACCATGTTAGTGCAGCAGATGTCTAGTATTTGCTAGTATTACATATTCATTTCAAACAAACGTAATGTTTTAAAACCATAAAAGACAGCAAATACATTGATGCAGCAAAAAATTTAAAGGTTGTTTGCATTTAGCAACATGCAAGTGTGAAGTTTGAAGCTGCTGTTACAGCGCCCCCCAGAGGAGTGTATATATGTCATAAAGAGTGAAACTAAATAACAGTGGCATTGACGTTGGCTGTCTCTTTCATTGTTAAGCTGCAGAGATGGCTCAGGTCACCAATCATGGGAAGCTGCTCCTGCAGCGCTTGCATCAGCAGCGAGAGATGGACTTTTTGTGCGATATAACCATAATGGTGAGAGACGTGGAGTTCAGAGCCCACCGCAACATCCTGGCTGCATTCAGCAAGTACTTCTCGTCCCAGGCTGAAAAGGGTCAGGACGTCACGACTCTGGACCCTGATAAGGTCAGCCGCTACGCTCTGGAGAAGCTTTTGGAGTTCATCTACACTGGACAGATGAACCTCAGCAGGTAAAACAGCATCTACTGTACAGCATGTACTGTATTTAAACAGTATATATTTAAATATAAAAGCTCACTTGACTCTAACTTGAATTAATACAATGTTGGTTTTCATGGTTTCAGTACCAGACAAGCAGCTGTGCGTCGAGCTGCCGTTTTCCTAGGAATATCTGAGGCAACAAAGTATCTGGTGGACACCGCCAACTGGTCCGAGTTGAGCGAAACGTCCCAGTCCGAGCTGGATAAAGAAGCTGGTCTCTCTCCTCCCAGTCCGACCTCTCCTGGCAGCCCCTCCTCACCAGTTCCCCTGTCTATTATCTCAGTTGCGGGGGAATTTCAGGAGGAGGCAATGGCTGGCGGAGAGCAGGGCGATGAGGCCAACGATGTATATATGGAGGAGGGGCTAAGGAGTGATGACGACTACACCCCTGCCACGCCAAAGAGCATTGGACGAGGACAAGGGAGGAAGCGAGGCAGAAGGCCTAAAAGTTTTAGTGACGAACAGGTGGAGCCGAGCAGCTCGGCTGATGGCACACCCAAAACCCAAGGCTACAGGGGAAGAGGGAGAGGCAGAGGGAGAGGCAGAGGCAGGGGGAGGGGGAGAGGTGCAATTAAAACCGAAGATCTTTCTTTAGAAGATTCTGATGGGAGCGTGAAGGATTTCGGGGACTTCTCTGAAGACTGGAGCCCCTCTCAAGAGGATGACTTCCCGGCCAAGAAACCTCGACTGAGCAGCGGACCGGGGCGGAGAGGGCGAGGCCGGGGAAGAGGCAGAGGGCGGGGCAGGGGGCGAGGCAAGAGGAAGGCCACTGAGGAAGCAGACGAAGCAGAGAGCAGCTGGCTGGGGACAGATGACGACATAGGAGAGGAGGAGGAGGGCGAGGCCGGGGAACAGGATCCGTCAGAAATGGACGAGATGTCGCTGTCGTGCACCGAGTGCAACAAACTGTTTAAAGACGTGAGCAGCCTGCGCAGACACGAGAAAATCCACAAGGGCCTGAAGCCGTTTGTCTGCATCTTCTGCTCCAAAAACTTCCGACAGGCCACCCAGCTCAAAACACACCTGCGCATTCACACGGGTGAGCTGACTTATAAAAAAATCACCTGTATGGGGAAGCTCATGCAGAAGTACCTTAAATTTGAATTGCTTCTACTGGCCAGCAGTGGGTGACACCTGTTGTTCCAAAAATAAGTGTGATTGCATGGAAGTCTATGAGAAAATGACCCTACTTCTCACTTGATTTATTACCTCAGTAAATATTGTTTAAACCATCATCTAATAACTACAGAACATTGATAATGCATCAGGTTGTTTCACCAAGTTTGGCTGGACTGTCTCTGGTGTTTGTTGCAGGTGAGAAGCCGTTTAACTGCTCCGAATGTGACAAGTGCTTTGCACAGAAGTGTCAGCTGGTCGCTCACCGCCGGATGCACCACGGAGAGGAGAAGCCGTACACCTGCGAACGCTGTGGTTTCAAGTTCGCTACCTCGTCCAACTACAAAATACACATCAGGTACGTGCACTGCTTGGGGTGTTCTTCTACTTCCTCTTCTTAACTATAGGGGACCTTTTATGTGTGTGTACTTTTGGTTTTGTATGTTTTATGTCTGATAATGTTTTGTTTCATTTTCACTTCAGTGTTCCTTATATTTTATCATTTATCTGCAGATTGTTGAGTAGAAATGTATTGTATACACACACATTAAATATCTCCTTGTTTCCCACAGACTGCACAGTGGAGAGAAACCGTATGTCTGCGACATTTGCGGTCAGGCGTTCGCTCAGTCCAGCACGTTGACCTATCACAAGCGGCGTCACACCGGGGAGAAACCGTACCAGTGTGATCTGTGCGGCATGTCCTTCTCTGTCTCTTCTTCTCTCATTGCTCACGCACGAAAACACACAGGTGAGTGTTTCCCTGCGTTTATCGATTAGATTGATCTTCAGTCAGCTTGGATTTCACAGTAGAACTTGTTTGGTTTCCTTCCAAAATGTTTGGACTGCATCTCGACAAAAGCAGCCAAAACGGGCTCAAAGCAGCAGTTTCTCATGTGTCTATACAAATGTGTGTGTGTGTGTGTGTGTTGTGTTGTGTTTCAGGTGAGACTCCGTATAAATGTCCACAGTCGCAATGTGATGCAAGCTTTGTGACATCTTCCGAACTGAAGAAACACATGAGGCGACTTCACCCAGGTGAGTTTTTCCTGAATCCTACATCAGACTTTTGACTTTAGAGTTAAGAGTTCAACTTGGAACCGAAAAGACTCTCACAATAAGTACAGTTTACCGGCAACAACTGGCTGAGATTTCTTCTGTGTAAAACATTATTTGAATTGGATATTTTCAGAAAAGAGTGTGACAGTAGTGGAGGAGGAGGAGTTTCATTGATAGCTTTTTGATACATTTGAGAACTGCTGCACTACTCTCATTTCCTGTTAGCTTAACCCTAATGATCATGTGATGGTCAGCTGTGACCTTTTTGTCACCTAGGAAAGGGACCTTAGTCTGAATGTTCATCAACAAAGTACCTAATAAGTGATCACAGACATGAGAGTTGAATTTAATTTTGTGTGTGTGTGTGTGTGTGTCTGTGTGTTGTGCTGTGTGTGTGTGTGTGTGTGTGTGTGTGTGTGTGTACGTGCGCAGAGGGGAACAACGGTGTTCAGTGTCTGTTGTGTGGAAACCGGTTTGCCAGCGTGAAGAACATGATCAAACACCAGGAGAAGGCTCACGCTGATGAAGTGAGGCAACACAAGGAGAGAGCCAGAGCAGGTGAGTTATGTGTGTGTGTGTGTGTGTGTGTGTGTTATGGACATCATACATTACATATATTACTACAAATAAACCCTTAAACTTGAGATATTTGCTGTATGGATCTATCCATTTTAATTCTGCTAGTTTTCTCAATCCGACACCCATCTTACCTGTGTGTCTTTCCTATCGCTCATATTAGTTTGGAGTATCGGCAGCTGAGTACTTCCTTTGTCATGCTGCTGCTGTGTAAAGGCATTAATTGGTGTTACTTGGCTGAAATGGAAAAGGACATACTTTCACCTGCTTGATCACTCTCTCTCTCTCTCTCTCTCTCTCTCTCTCTCTCTGTTGTGTGTGTGTGTGTGTGTGTGTGTATGCAGTCGTCCTCCTGGCCTCCAGTCATCCCGTGGCCTTTGTCCAGAGCAAACTCACCCAGGAAAACAAAGGTATGGCCGCCATCCAGGAAGACGGGGAGCCCACCAACCCCGAACCCACCACCCCCAAAGCAGCTATGCCATCGTCAGCCGCCATCACGGACGACAACGCTACCGCCACCGCAGACACCGCTACCACCACCGCCATCATGCAGGACTTCAAGGCAGAGCCAAGTCACCCCTCCATCTCCACCACCGACACCGCCGACGACGACCAGGTGACCTTCGAACCCGACCAGGAGCAGACCATCAACTCAGACACTCTCCACGCTTTGGTGGAGCAACTGCGGCCGCCGCCCTCCCCCGCCCAGAGCCTGGAGCAGATCGTCATCATCAGGACGGTGGACAACGGCGAACAAAACCCTCCTCAGCAGTGAGGCCATCTTCACAGTCAGCCGCTGTTAGGATCAAAGTTCATGACCAGAAATACATTTTAACGGACATTTGGTCTCCTGCAAGCGAAAGATAATTCTGTCATATTACAATTAGGGTCTTAATTTCATAGTTTTGTCCATATTTACATCAGTAAATAGAACTAATTAATAGTAAATCTCCAGGTTAGACAAGCTATTGTTGTAGGAGAAAACAAAGGTAAAAAAAGCTAAATCAGTCAAGTGAAACATCCACACTCTCTGCACGTATTAATGCCAACATTTCTGGTGCATTTCACCTCCAAATGAAGTGGTTGAGATCATCTGGATGAACTATTGGTTGTCTGAGTTATTATAAGGATATTATTACTCCTAGAAATGATGGCGAAAACTCCAAAAAAGAAGACCCGAGTTGTAATATATAGTTATTATTTAAATGATGTCTTGGACATTTTCGTAGAAGAACTGGATGAAAAGTGATTTTTTGGGAAACCAGAAATATCGGAACCATTTCACTTGGCCTCTTAAAGTGATTTGTACTTTTAGATGGCCCGGGTGGAATTAGCTCTCGCGGCCTCTACAACCTGTGAGAATTCACTGTCTCATCCGTTGGGTCAACAGTAAACTAACGGTGATGATTTTAGGTTGTTGTCTTGCCGCGTCTCACAGAAAGCTGACTATTTAAACACTTTATTGGTCGTATTCACAAAATCGTCGTCAGGGTGCACTGATCCAGTGTTCTGACCCTGATAAAAGGGATTGAGAATCTGTGAGAGGAGACCAGATTAATATTATTCTCGATATTATAAACTCTACTGTTTCCCCTGTTAGTGCAGTCGTTTGTGTTGGCCGCAGACAGTTTTTTTTGGTCCTGTCTCCATGATTTTTTTTGCTTTATAGATTTTAAATATGTGGAGAAAGAGCAGTTTATACCTCTAGGTATCACAATCTGATCCTGCATCGCCAAACTTCACAGCAAACCAGAAGAGACAACGATCTGCTTAAATGTGGAAACGTTGTAAAAACTCCTCATTTGTCTTTTCATTGCTCGTCTTCAGCTAAATGGTAAAACTGTGTAAATCACTGGCAGGTAGAAACCTTTCCTTCCACTCTGGCTGATGATTTCCAGACTTTTAACGGCTACTCAGCTTCCACGACTTTCACCAAAAACCTTGAGACTAACATTTTCTCGTGCGTTGACGTGTCGCTGCAGTAACGTTGCTGCAGCTCCAGTTGGATGATTTAGTTGTTTGACGTGTGATAGTGATTTTTTTTTTATGAATGGAAACATCACTCCGTGAATAAAAACTTTTTTGTTTCAGTGTAATATTTTTTCATCTTCTTTTTTTTTAAAGCAGCTGTTTTAGGTCTTAGCTTAAAAGATTGTGCTTCAAGTTTAAAAACTGCATCATATTTCTATTAACGTGTTATTTTTTTTCATGCTTTCTTTTTTTTTTGGATCAAACTGTTTGTATTACTTGTACAGAAATGTGAGCTACATGATTACACTGCTGTAAAAAAAGAAGAAAATAAAATGACAGAGAAAAGGAAGTTTTTCCTCCTAATGATGTTTCTGTCTGTATTTATTTATGTTTATTACTATTTATATTATGCTTTTAATGATCCCTGGAACATGCAAGGCTGGGATATGATTTTCTTTGACCATAAGTATTAGTACTATTTTTTACTGTGTGGTACTTTTAATGGAAGGCAGTATCTCTACAGTGGTATTAGTACTCTTCATGCAGTAAAGGATGTGAATACTTCCTCCTACACTACTGTCAGTACTGATACCAGACAAACAGGATCACTCACATATTTGTGCCGATGTCACGTCGAAACCTCATTACTCCACACACACACACACACACACACCTGTATGTATGAGCCGTAGGTTATAGGACAGAGAAAGATTCCTAGAGTTATAAGAGGACACAGAATCGTAATTTACAAACATCAGATGATGATGGCGGCGTTGTTGAAATCGTTGAAAAGAAATCTGCATATCCATTTTTAGTAAAGGGGGAGAACTGAACAATATTCAAGAAGATAGATTTTATGTAGAACTTATAGAACCCAGAACAGCTTTAATGGAAACATAAACTCTTAGGACAGTTTGAAAAACAAAATTACAGAGACTGGTGTTGCCTGAGTTTTATTGTAAATAATATCATAATTTGTGTATTTAATGGTGACGTCCAGTTGTTTTTATGCAGAACATTTAATAAGTAAAAGTATACCAAGTATCAGCTACTACAGAGTAGAAATACAAGTCAAAGTTGCTGCTTATTATTAGTATAATCATCAAAATATTGTTAAAGAACCAAATCATGATGCAGAATCAAAAAAACTACTGGATTATAATAATTGATGCATTCGTTATGCAGAAGGGGAATTTTGAATTTTAATTATGTATTTAATATTATTTGATATATTATATCTTTTTATTTATTATTTATTTTAGATCCAAAATAATATTTATCTTAAACATATTCCTACTCATTCATCATTGTTATTAATATTTATTTCCAAGGATCAATAAAGTTACCTCTTTATCTATATAAGTAAATTATACATTATGTATTTATTTGTTATTTTTTTAAATATGAAATCTGAATCGTACAGTTCAGAATATTCTCTGAGACAGTCTTAAACATTTAAATCATTCTTTTGTTGTTGTATATCATATTTAGTTTACTAATGTTCCTGGAAGAGGCCTCCCTGACAAACACTGTTCACATGGTTACTGAGGGAGTGTATTTTTGTGTCATAGAAAGAGAAAAGCAAACAAATGAGAGGCTGAGAGGCTGTGGACACACTGGAGTATCAGAGAGGTCACAGCCCGGATTTCCCATTAGGTAGAAACAATAACCCTCAAGGCGACGACTAAAGAACTGGTGCAGAGAAGAAAGCCGTCGCCTGGATCATTTTATTGATCTCTACAGGTTGCTGAGTTTCATACAGCAATGCATCAGTCTATGAGACCATCATTCGTCCTGTGAGAACCACGTATCTCTAAAAAGAAAAAGAGATATGTGGTCTTCAGAGTACAATATTTACCTCTGAGATACACCGTTACATAAAATGATGTAAGTAAAGTACCTCAATGTACTCGAATAAAAACTTGTGATGTTTCATCACTGGAAAAGATAACATAACACCAGTAAAACTGCGTTTGCATTATTACTCAACTCTGCAGCGGAAAATGCAAATCTGCGAGGACGGCAGCCACAGAATGAGATAAGGGCGACAGAATGTATAGCGGCTGGTTCAGGATCAGTCTATAGCACACCACATGTTTGCTATTTTGAAAATAAATCATCTGAGCAGGAAGAATAAGACTTCCTTCTCCTTTAATGCTGCTGAATTCACTTTGACAGCATGTTTCTGTTGGTGCACACGGAGGACTTCAGGGGTCTGATGGCTCCGAGGGGAGTTGATGTGTGTGGGTGGTGATAGAGAGAGTTGTAATGGTACATAACTAGACGATTAACTGCCTCTCTAAGGCCATAAGCTTCATATCAAGGAGGAGTCTGCTGATGTGACACAAAGAGGCAGATATCGGTCTGCAGGAAGCTTTTATACACCAGTATAGTTTTACTATTATATTTGGTCCCAGTTCCTATTTTATTCCCCTCCCATGTGTCCTTTACTTTGAGTAAATGTTGGTTTGTTGGTGTGTTCAACTTTTATATGATCTGCGAACATGACAGATGCTTGTTCCCTCAAATTCACAAAGTTAATATGAATTTAAACTGTATTTCGTCACCATATCAGCCCCTTTACAGCAACCATGATTCACAACAAGCACGCTAGCGATCAGCACTAGCTTGTTGCTAAGGTAACGGCAAAAACAGTGAAGCATGTTCAGCCATGTTAAAGTGAAATGTAGACCAAGCCCAGCAGTTCATGTGCTGCTTTTTATGTTTGCATTAGCACCAAAAAATAGTACGCATAACATAACATTCTTTGCACAGAAGCATATGAGAGCAAAGTATTATGTTAATGTTAATCACTCAAATATAAAATACATATCCCAGCCTTGCATGTAAACTCCAATTCACAAAAGTTGAGTAAAATCCATCTGTGGATGAAGATCAAAAGCTTCAGAACGGCTCACCATGAGAACCTTCTTTCAACTGTGCAACAAAATAAAAGCCGTGTCCTGTTCTGTGGTCAGCCACATGAATTCTAACACTGAAAGAGAGGTGACGATTTGAGAACGTAAGTCTAAGTTGTCACTGATTACCCCCCTGCAAACTCACTGTAGCACATCTGCTTTCTGGTAAAGCTCATGTAGGTAAGATACAGCCAAAGTAAGGTCAGGCAGAGAGGACTCTCCTCTGTCTTCCTCTCACTTTCTCTGCCACCTCCTCCCCCTCTGCCACATAAACACAGAGCTCTTGACACATTGATTATGCGGTTCAGCAGACTGCGGATGTCAGCTCTGCAGACAAAAAAAGAAGTGTGTGTTTAATTGTGTGTGAATGAATCATTGTAATTTTCCTTTAACGATCCTGCAGGGACCTGCAGCTTCTCAGTACGTTCACAGTGTTTCCTCTCATCCCACTGTGGTATTTCTATGACTTCTCATAAGTGCGATACATTACGCATGATGCATTTCTAATTACGTTACAGGTGAGCTGTGTTGCCCTTCTGTTACAGAGGTTTTCAGGCGTGGTTTAGCAGAGGAGGCGGTGGTTGGAATCAGCTGCAGCAAGTTAGAGACAGGAAAGTAAGTGCAACCGGAAATGGTTGTGTTTCGCATTTCAAAATAAATATGTTAATGCCCAAAAAAATCATATCAAATTGAAATGACTTAATTTCTAATCCTGACAACCATTTATATGTTTGTTTGTGTTATTATAGTTAACTATAATCACTGGAACTGATGAACCTGTTTACCTGTTATATATTCAGTAAATTCCAACCTTCTGGTTCCACTGACACTGAAAAGGCGTTCTATTTTGAAAGTAGAGCCACAGGAAGTCCAGCCTTTAGTCATTGTCGCGGATGTGCTGACCGGCTCAAAGCTCCTCATTCACTCAAACCAGCAGCTGCTGTCGCGTCTTCAGTTCGTATCAGGAGGTAAGGAGAACATCCAGACATCATTTCACAGTTTAATCCCACACCGGCCGCTCTGTTGGGGGCGTGTGTGTTTGGTGATTCCACCATGTCAGCGTTTGGTGAAGTTTGCTCGCTTTGTGGCAGCGCTGGTGCGTAAAATCCCTAATTAGTGCTAATTTGCGCGTAAAGTTGACGCGTAATCAGTGCGAGGATGACGGGAGGCAGCCGTGGTGACGCGGTGTTGTTGTTGCGGGTGTGTGTGTGTGTGTTTTTTTTTTGGCATGTGAGGGCATCCGTCCTCTGCAGTGGTCCGGCGGGGCATCGTGGTGCTGCTGCGCGCTGGATTGCAGTGGGCAGCCATGCGTTACAGCGTCGAATCATCGGGTGATCCACGGAGCCAAACCCTGTCCCGGAGGCAGCTCCGCGCACGGCAGGAGGTTTCCTCAGGAGGATCAAGAACGGGTCAGACCTGAACTGTCCTGACGAGTGTGTCACCATGCTGGCCTGGCTGTCACCGCGCGCTCCTTCCTTATTTTCACTCCCATATTAAACCACTTCCTCGAAATGATCCAGTCCATCTCACAGCTCAGATCCACCACCAACACCTTCTTATCGGTGTGAACTTGGAAATATGTAGAATACCTGGTTCTGCTGGTTGGTATTCTACATCTAAACCAACCATACCAGCTCTTCTGTGAGCTTTTCCTCCTTCACACAACTGACGCATAGAAACATTAAGATTCCCGAGGCTGATGATTCACCACCAATTTGCCAATTTGGGTAACCACTAACAGGCATCTCTGGACAAGCACTGCATTGTAAACATGGGATATCCGACTCAGTTTCTCCCTCCTGTTGTTTTGAATGTGCTATACAAATAAAGTTACAAAATAAAGTTGACTTAAATTAGACCTGACTACAATTTCATATCCACCACTTCCACACTATAAACCTCGCAATGGCTTATGGGATCTGTTCATTAGCGTACACAGTAAAGAGAGAGTACAGAGTAACTGGAATATGGAATAAAACTGGCTTCTCCTCATCTTCCCACCAGTTCTTACCCTCTTACCTGACTGACACGATTCCTTTAGTTGTACTTGGACATGGATGAGGGAGACTTCTCAGACATTTCGTTATTTGATCAGGCATTTTTTATGCTTTTTCATGCATGAATGATAGATTTAAATTGGCGCTTTTCATGGGATTCTTTGTGTCGATTGAATCAACTAATTGTTAGTTACTAGTGCCAGTAATAAAATAGTCCAGTATTCTTAGTAAGCCTGCTTTATAACGGTCAGGGTGTGTTGTTATCGGATGTTTAATCTTGCTGTATTTTATCTATAGTTCCTTCCTGTTTCTTTCTCACATGATTGATGTGTGACACGGGCCTTCTAAAAAAGTCAGGGCACAAGCAAAATTAAACGTTTATCGGAACAGCATTCAGTTCTTATGCTCCAAATATCTGGAATGCCAGAAAACTGCAAGTCAGCTGCAACTCTCACTTTTGCTGCCTTTTATTAAACCATTTCTTACACTGAAAATGTCTTATTCTGTTCTCACTTATTATTTATTATTTAATTTTCTCAATGACAGCTTTTAATTGGATTTAAATGTTGTTTTATGATGTTTAATTTTGCTTGCCTTGCCTCAGTACTCCCATTTGAGCTATTAAAGGGTAAATTAATTGGACTTAAAATGTGGACATAAATCACAAAAGTAGTTATCAAGTGAGAATTTCAGACTCACTTCTGGCACTCGCTGCCATGTTGTAGGTTTCAGTTATTTGTCTTCGCTGGTAATTTAAGTTTTAAGATGCCTATGTGTCATCCGGAGTTTCCCCTTGAAAGTAAAATAAGTATTTTAAACTTTATTTATATGACTTCTTTTTTTTTAGTGGATGTGGTAACTAAGTCACCCACATCCTGACGCATCTTATCTCATGATCAAAATGAAAAATGCGTCTTCATACTATGTCAGCTTGTGAACTGTTCTCTGGATTTCAAATCTTTAAAAATGAGAGAAAATCAGATCTGTGGAGTGTGTGGAGAAGATGTGTGAGTTGATGCATCTGTCAGTAGTGGATACAGATGCTGAAATGACTAGTTGTACCTGATATTTTAAAAATTGATACGATAAATGTTTTCTGGTGCTTGTGAGAAGCCAAACACAGACTGTTGCTTTTCTCGCTTTCAACTTCCTACCTCCCAAAATAGATGAGTGCCAGTGGAGTTGTGGAGTGGGAGGATTATTCCCTCCTCCACTGAAAATGTCCATTAAGCAGTTTAATTTAATATTTTGGGCCTCTTGTTTGCAGCCGAAAGAAGTTGTGAACACAATAGTAACATGAGGCCTAAGTGGATTCGGTGATGGTTGTTTATTTCCACATCCAGAAGTCTCAGAGCAACATGATGAGACATTCACATCTTTATGTTTGTGTTCTGAATGTTAGTCCAATATTGACTCTTTTCTCTCTGTATTTGGGTTCCACCACCTTCCAGGGACGCATCTGTCTCTGTAACTGTTTTCTGCTGAGCAGGTCACGTATGGTTGCTTCTTCTCTGAATATGAGGCTGTGAGAGCCGTGAGAGTGAACCATAACGTTGTCACATAACTTCTGTACTTATGTAACGTCACTTTGGTAGTTATTTAACCATAAAGTTGAATTAATTGTCCTACAACTTCAATACTTTATTAACACCGCTTCAGCAGGGAGAAGAAACACGAAAGAAGTGTAAAATGACTAAAAATAGATGCAAAACAAACATAATTGTAAAAAAATGGATGCCAAACGACTAGAAGGAGATGCAAAATTACAAAACATGCTTGTAGAAATGTAAACGGAGGAATAGACAAATAGACTCTGGGTTGGTCTATATCCACGGGCGTTTTACAGTAGCTGTGTTGAAACGCTGCCCCTCCTGCTGTAACGCTTGTTGTGGGGTCACCACATGAAATGTTTTGGGGCCACAAAGGCATCGTTGTAATACCACCGTCGGACAGCAAAGAGTGAGGAAGAAAGAAATCTCTTTTCTTATTGCTCTCTTGTGTAATTAGCATGTGAGTGGATGGACTTGTTTGTGTTTGAGAAGGACCTGCTCTTCCAGTGAGAGAAATATGACCAATTTTCTTTTTGTCATGAATTAAATGGGGCAAAGTTCTCCTGTAGAGGCTGACTAATGGGCTTGGCTCGGGTATTGTGAACAGGTAGGATACTGCCTGTTGGATTGTATATAATGGCTCTTCCAGCAAACACAGTCCACAGCGAAGGAGTGCTTAATTGACTTTGTGGGTGTGTGCGTGTATGCTCCTGCACACACATGCACACACACGCACCCACACACACACACACACACACACAACACACACACACACACACACACAATGCACACACACACACAGGCTCAAGGGGCAGTGGGCGCGGTGGGAGAGGTCCAGGCCTTTAATCAGTATTGTCAGCAGTGAAATGTCATGACACACAACAAAGACTGACAATGAGAGCAGACAGGAACTACAGAGACCGGAGCTCACATATAGCTCTAACGTCGGCCCAGAAAATGTCTGCAGAATAAAAACTGCAGATTGAGTTGGAGAAGCCTCCCATGAGTTTTTTATATCATATCACATCCATTCAGTTAATGGAAAAATACAAACAGTCTGGCGATGTTTTGAAAAAATGCACATTACCTGGCCAGAAGTATGTGAACACTTCAACATTGACGTCACACAGTATGTGAATAGTGGAATGTGTGATTAAGTTACCATGGGAATGGAGTGCTGCACGGTTGATGTATTTTTGTAGGTTGTTGGTTTGGGTTAAATAAAAGTGGTTAATGTTGTGAATTCAGAGAAAACTTCTTGCTTATGTTTCGCAAAATTTGGGGTTAAAATAAGTCTGTTGTGTAAATGAAGTTACGTTCCATAAGTGAAGTAGTCAGTTTAAACCGTCACAAATGGACACATGGTCATTTTTAATGTGTGGTAAATGTTAAGGATTTAAAATAAACTCGAGTTGACTCAGTCAAATTTCAAATGTTACAACACTCACGCCCCTCCCCCTCGACCACCGAGCTCCTCCCCTCCCTCTAATGTGTGCTGAGTGCTCGTCAGTGCTGTGTCTTCCTCATCGATAAATGGCATGGAGTACACGCTTCACAGAGGTAGGCTGGCTAACTTACTCATAGATAGCAACTGCTAACTTCAGTTTGTGTATGCCTAGCTTGAGGCGTGTGCCTGTGATATTGTAACATGGGTGAGGGGGAGGTGGGATCTGTGGCGTGTTTTTTTTCTAAAACCGGATGATTTTGGTTGTTCTATCGGAGCATAGTGTCGGTTTCAGTGAATATGATCAAACAAATGTTGCGGACTGCGACTTTAAGTTATGTATTAAAGTAGTATTCAACGTAAAATCTTACACTGAGTGTTATTCAGTGTAAGTATGTTACTGTATACATGCAAAATATTGTGTTATTCATGTGCCATTTTGGTTACAAGTATCATTGAAGATGACTTCACCTTCACCTAAAGTGAAAAACAAACGCCTACAAAGTATTAAAGCACACAAATCCTGCAACAACAGCCTAAACCAAACAAATGATTGTAAGTAGGTGGTTTTGGACAGAGTGGGAATGAAACAAGAAACAAACGCATCAAAATGCTGTGCAAGCTATAGTGACTTTATGTTTCATAACTGGACTAAAATGGTGCTGAAGTGTAATGAAAGAGCCTCGACTCTCACCGTGTTATACAAACATAAAGTGACTGTGGATCAGGAGTTAAAGAGATTATTGTGTAACCAAAAGGTCACAGGTTTGATATTCAGTGAAGCAGCGTGTCAAGTTGCATTAAACTCTCAGTGACACGTTGAAGAACCTTTCCGTCGGGTAAAAGCATCTCCTACTTCAGGTCCTCCCACTTCTCCATCGTGTCAGGTTTTGAAGCGTTGGGTCACATCAGATGCATTTCTGTTGCTTTTCAGATGAAATAAGTTGTCATTAAGGTGCTTCCAGGATGCTGTTGTTAAATTAAATAATAGGATATGGTGTCTGTTTTTCAGTCAGTAATCAGAAGGAAGTTTTGACAATTTATTGAATCCAGCACTCCACCATAAGCAAACTTCTTTACAATCAGGGAGCTGCCTGCTGCTGGACTTTTTACTGAAGCATTGTTCATTGTTGCACTAAAAAATGTGGATTCATCTCAAATAAATTACATATTCAAGATAGTTGTTATGGCTTCAATCAATCAATCAATCAATCAATCAATCAATCAATCAATCAATCAATAATACAGTGAAAAAACAGAAACCAATGCACACAAGACAATAAAATGATTAAAAAAGAGCCTCTTTTAAAAAGCTGTAATGATTCAATATTTTATTATAATATATTTTTTATAAAACTTTGAACCAAATAAAAACTAAAATTAATTAGGCTGATACATTTAATAAAAAATATTTATTATACATATATTATCCATAATCCAGTAATCTAATTGGAATTCCAATTAATTTATTACAAAGAAAACATACTTAACCAGTAGCTGCCAACTTGCTGCTTGGTAATCCAGTTGGGGATGGACCCAGAAAACATGTTTTCTCAATTTTGGTAATCTGACCCCTTTTAAATTACATTCTGAATGCAGCATCTATATTGTATATATTATATCCACCACTATTATTATTATATTATTATTATTATTATTATTATTATCATGCGATATCAGAATAAATGCTTTGTGCAGTAGACAGATGTGTCCACTAGGAAGCAGTCACACAGTGTCTTTACTGTGTCAGTGTTCAGTGAAGAGCAACTTCTCCCCTTCCAGCGTCCTACATCAGAGAAGTTACTCTGAAATATAATTCAGCTCAAGATAAATATCCCCCTAATCCTGCGTGAAGTAAAGCAGCTGTAAAACAAGTGGACAAGCACTGAGTACCGCTCACTCAACCAGGAACAGTCATTAAGCTGGCAGTTAAAAATAATGGGCGAGGTGATTGCTACATAAGGAGCAGCATTACAGAGATGAGCTGGTGCACAGTATTGATCAGGGGAAGGAAATGGCTGGAACCAGCTTTGTCTAATGCAATTAGAGTTATTGCATCTTTTAATTAAACCAAGTTTCTTTTGTAATCTTGTGTATTTAAATAATTCCAACGTCTCCTGCTTTGTTTATTGTACATTTTGCACTTGAATGTGTTTTTTTGAAGGGTTTTTGCACAAAAAATCCAAAGTACTCTGTTGACTGTTATAATGTCCATATTTTAAGAGGCTGGGGTGTTTTCTCAGACGTTAGAAGTATTTCACAGAGTCCTGTGAATATCCGTCTGTCCTGCGATCTGCAGGGCATGAAGTGCCTCTGCCTTTTGCTTTTCAAAGCCTAAACATTTGTATTTTATTAATTCAACCTATTGTTTCACATTGAAACTAAGTATCCTAGTAACATCATGATGTACATTTTTTTGCGGCACTTTGCAGATTTGGGTGGAGTCACAGCAGCACCTAGAGGGGGCAGATTAAGTGATATGAGTGCACAATGTAATTTGAAGACATTAATTATTAATTTGAGAGTGTCATACTGAAGTAAAGGGCGGAAACAAGTGTAGTGAGTGAGTAAATGAGTCATTTTAGGAAATGATTCATAAATTGAGGGCTTTCCCTCTGTGACACCCTGTGACTCCATCGAGAAATGTTGCAATTTAAGCAGCCATTCTGCTTCATACCGCTTTAAGCAAGATCCTATCCGTTTTACACTTCAGCTCGTGTTGTGAAAGCTTGTTTTGTGTGTGTGTGTGTGTGTGTGTGTGTGTGTGTGCGCCTCGGTGCTCACATGTGGGTGGGTGTCTGAATGCTTGGTTCGTCTCTGGAATGTCAACAATGAGTCATGTCGGCCTGCTCGACCCGGGGCGGGTAGATGCTCAGTAATCCAGCTTCACTCGAACTCACTTCTGTAAAATCCACAGTAGGTCAGCCAGTTCTCCACCGAGAGTGCAGGTTTGTATCATGAACTTGTGATTCCATTGTGTTCTGTGTTTCCTCTCTCACATTAATATCCTGCAGGGGAGTCTGGAGCCTTCATAACCTCATAAATGTTCACAGGAGAATTATTATGTACGTGACCTCTACTGGTGGACTGGAACAAATAATATCCAGGTCTCTTGAATCCGATTGGATTATTTGTTTGAGCCAAACTTTTAGGTCTTTCCTCCAACAAAGAAATCCTTTGTTGATGAATAAAGAATGGCTTTACCGACTAATCGATTAGTTGATTTAATCAATGGTTTCTCCTCAAAGAATCAAACAAAAGTACTTTAAATTAGTGTTTACCAGAGATGTGTTCACACGTTTGTTGGAAATAAATCATTCAGCATGTAAAATCATGACAAAATATTTCAGCATAAAACAAATAAATCGCGTCCTTAGTTTTTATAAAAATAGGTTGCTATTTAATAAAGATACATATTTGATTACTTGCAGAGGTTTAGGTGAGAAGATTGATACTATGCTATATGAAGCTACAGCCTGTGATGCTACAGCCTGTTAGCCAACTAGCTTAGCATAAAGGACACCGAGACAAGAACTAGTTGTAGCACAAGGCTTCCTATAAAACCAACACTAATGTGTTAATTATTGAGCATTAGAGTCGACTAAAAGCAGATATTGTTACTTCAGACAGAACCAGCCTTGGTGTTTCTCCCTGTTTTCAGTCTTAATTTAATTATTTCCATGCATGATTAATCTGCTGATTACCTGTTTAATCAGTTGATTGATTCTGCTATATTTTCCTTGAGCACACAGTCTGTTCTTTAAATGTATTGTTTTGTTTGACCAACAGTCAAAAATCCAAACGGTTCAAATCAAGATTCAATCATTTATTACCATGTCAATGAAACCTTGATTGTAATTTGTCTGTCTACACATCCACATAATCATTAGAAGTACGTTAAGAATATTATTACAGATAAGATTTAATAGATAACAAGCATTAATAGATAATTAATAAATAATCAATTATCAAAACAGCTGCTGTTTCTGTCTTTTTCATTAATTGATAAATCAAGAATTGAGATAGAATTGAAAAGTTGGCACAGAGCTCCTTTAACACAGACAGGCGCTTCAAACAGGAAGCCCCTACCCCCTCTCCCTCTCTGATTGGCTGTCTTCAGCTGCTGAACGCCCCTCAGGCCAATCACGTCTCCTCCCTCCCCTCTTCATCCCGCCCGGCTGAGTCTCCCCTCGTCTGTCTGGTCGCTGCTGCACTCCGCTGTAAACCTCCCATCCTGCCTGACTGGGCTCTGTGAATGTGTGTGTGTGTGTCTGTGGATGTGTGTGTGAATGAGTGTGTGAGTGTAAGTGAGTAGATTTAGAGAATACACCCTGCAGAGGAAGAGAAGAGCGGTGGCTTCTCATTTCGTGTTTTTGAGTAACTTTGTTTCCTGACGGTCAGACAGTTCAGGGAAGTGAAGGTGGTGATGATGATGTGCCTCCCTCAGCCTTCATGGGCTCAGGTCAGTGGATACTTTCAGAGAGAGAGAGAGTGTGTGTGTGTGTGTGTGTGTGTGTGTGTCTGTGTGTGTGTCTGTGTGTGTGTGTGTGTGTGTGCGCCCGAGAAGAAAAGGAAATTCATGTTCCTTCTGCTATTGTACAATATTGTATATACAAGCATGTTGATGGCTTCCAGTTTCCTGTGTGTGTGTGTGTGTGTGTGTGTTTTTGTGTGTGTGTGTGTGTGTGTGTGTGTGTGTGTGTGTTGTGCTGCCAAATGTTACAACTATACTGTTTTTTTAAGTATCAACGCAGTCTTTTCTACTGTGAAATAGCAAAAATAACAATAAATGTGTAAATCAAGTTCTCAAAGCTTCTAATATATTAATTTTAGAGCGCGACCTGTAGTGCATTTTTGATCCAGATCCAGATATTGATAATTGAGTCTAGGCATGGGATGATATGAAAACTTTGACTTTCATGATGATTATATTGCTCCAAATAATTGCAATTCACAATATATTCCATGATAGTCATCGGAATATGCTTAAAACTCTTAAAATGGCACTAAATCTTACTGGAATTACTTAATATTTTGTTTAGAATCAAATGTTATAAATGTATTTTGTCACAGTCTTTTAAGTGAAAAACAAATAATTTAAATTCTATAATATTTTCCCTCAAAGAGCTTTGATCATACATCATAAGGCCTACCTGCATTTATGCAACATTTCAGAGTATCCCAACAATGGAAATTCACCCCATTAAATTATTGTGAGTTTTTTTTATCACGATCTGTGATAAAATCCTCTATCATCCCATCCCTATAATTGAGATACAAAAAAAAGCAACAATGCATTTATTTAAACATCAAATACAGTCGTAACTAGAAAGGTGTGTTCAGTGGAGAGCAGATCTCCACCAGGTGTCGCTGCAATGACCACTGTGTTAATATTTGATTGAATTAATGAAACCCACATTAAACCCCCGTATAGACTGCAAGTGTGTATTAGACGTGTTTCTCACGTCACACACAACAGATTTTAATCTTTGCTGATGTTTTCACTGACTCCTCGCAGGAACGCATCTCAGAGGCAACAACTGTGACGTAGCGTTGATAAAGGCTTCATGACGGAGACACACATTCCAACAACTAGTCCAGCATAGATAGTTTAACTTAAACTATAAACTCATTAATCAAAGTATTTTTAACAATGAAATAACTAATGTGTCCTTTATTATTTGTCACAGTGTGTGTGTGTGTGTGTGTGAACTCAGCAGCCTGCCACCTGGTTGGCGATTGATGCAGTGGGGGGGGGGTGTATGGTCCCGACTGTACCCAATTAATCTGAGTGCTCACTGGGCATAATGCGCACACACACACACACACACACACACACACACACACACACACACACACCCCAACTGCTTCCCTGCTTTAATCAACTCAAAATATTTTTGGGTTCTTTTCCAGGACAACAATGAACCATCGAGCTCAGTTTCCAATCTCAATTAACTTGGGTCATGTCCTTAGAAAATATCCTTAAATAGCAGCTCTATTATGCTACATTTTTTAAATGAAATGTAATGTGAAAGTTTGCAGCAGCTCTGAATCCACAGAGGATTCTCTCACCGGCTCTGCAGAGCTTTTTAGCCTCTTAGGGTATTGTTTTGTTTGTACGGCACATTTAGCATCTAAGCGTTTCCAGCTGCAGTGATTCTGATGAGCCTCCTTGTACGGTTCAGACGGACCCAGTTAGAGACCAGCTGGTGAACATGGTGGAGCATCTAGCAGCTAAATGGACAGATATTTCCCCACGGGAGTTGCAGAAAATATACGTTTATGATACATTTTGTTTTTTTATTCTTTTAAAGACACGTATAAAATTCAGCTAAATATCTCTTCAGCTTGTTGTAACTACAGACCTTATCTCAGGCATCCAAACAAGAAACCCTCCTGCAGCTCTGTATCGGATGGTCATGTTACCTTGGTTTGCTGGTCTGTCGTTGCTGAAAACGTATTAATTCAGGTTTGAAGGTGGAGAGTTTTAACCATTGTTGTTGCTAAGAGAAAAGTCTTCATGACGCAAGCATATATGTGATGCAGTACATATTTCTGCTACTGCAAAGCAAACGGCAGTGAAGGAGACTGTGTTGGAAAACATGGTTTCAAACATTGTTAGCCTTCAAGGATGCACACTTTGCTCTTGAGTGAGAAACACTGAATGTAAAGAAAAACATTACGCCACAGAAACACGTCAACATCCGAGAGAATACAGGCAGTAAAGAGTTTGCAATGTTTGCAATACAAAATGTATAAATATTACAAATTATTATTATGATTATAAAGGCATATTTATGCTTGAGGAATACTCACAAATACCTCTATGAGGTGGGAAAAGGCACGGAGAAAACAAAACCTTTGCTAAAATTTAAAAAATGTATTCCAGATCAACTAATATTATTACATGACCTCACTTCCGGTGGAATTTTTAACTTGATTAATGACAGACATGTCAGATTCACACAGGGTTAAGATCACAGACGACCGCCGCAGTGATCCCTGAGGTGATACTAGTCCAGTGTGAACAGGTCTATAGAGTTTTCATCTCCACTCTACAGTATCTCACAATGGCAAGAGACGCTCGAATATAAAACACAAATAACCTCAAGTACATGTCGGCATAGTGTACATTATTATTGCATGATTATTTATTTTCTGTTCTATTTTTTTTTTTAATCACAATCAAATAAAGATGCTCATGCAGAAACCCTGTCAGCATCGTTTTAAAAACAACGCAGCTGTTTTGAGTCCTCGAAATACACTTAAAAGGCTCTTGAGCAGAAAGGGAAATATATGCAGCCGTGGGATGAAACACTCACATGTTTCAGTTCTTTTAATCCTTTTTATTTCATTCAAACAGGGAGAAAAGCCTCAAGCAGCAAATATCTGTGTGATTTCACTGCTGATTGCATTATTCCCTTGCAGACATGAGGGTGTGTATGAGCACCATAGATTAAATGTAAATGAAGCCATTCTTTACATTCTGCCATGAAACCATTGGCTGTTGAGTTTCCCACCTCCAGCTCTTTATTTTCTTCTGTCTAATCTCAGTTTGCTGCTCAGCGCCGTCCAGGTTTCTTCACTTTCCCTCCTTTCCCTTTATTCAGTCCTCTGTTATATTTACATTCCCTGCTTCACCGGTTCCACCAGGATCTATTGTTAGATGTCTGTAGACACACCTCAGATGCAACAGCACCAATGCAACAGTGCCACACAGGATGTTCATGCCGTGGATGGTTTGCATACTAAAAACGATATACTGTTCCTCGTGTTTTTGCGGTGTCATTGCGGTACAAGAAATGTTGCCGCATTTGCATCTCATTTGTTTGAGTTGAAACAGCTGAATGTGAGGTAACTGACCTTTTTTTGTTTTTGTTTTAATGATTAATTTAATGTTTCAGTTGGTGTTGTTCACACTGTACACTTGGGACTCGCAAGGAGTCGCAAGATGATTGTCTTTTGTAGGAAATAAGAATGAGTTTATTGGTATTACAAACTTTGTTGTAAACTTGCTGTTTAATTAGATAAGAAGATGAGAAGTATTATGTGTTTCTGCTATGAAGACAGGAGTATTTTGTCTTTATTTGTTCAGGACTTTTTGCTGGTGAAGAGACAGCCTTTCAATGTGGCGTTCTTGGCTTTTAGCTTTTTAAAAGAACATACGTGTTCAGTGTCTTGCTCAAGGGCACTGTTTACGGGACTGGTGGCTGCTGGTCGTTGATTCCCTGCCTCCCTGCCTGCTGTGGTTGGTGGTGGTTTCTCCCGGAGGAGGAAGTGAAAGCAGACAGACCAATTTCAACCCGCAGCTTTACTCTCTGCACAACCGACGTCAGTCGAAGAAAGTTTTGTGAATCTGCTCGTCCTTTCTGCTTTTACTGAAGGACGAAGACGCTTTAATTCTAGACGATTAAGCTAATTAACATAACTTCACACGGAGCACTGATTTAGTATCAGTTTTGTTTTGGGAGTGTTAAGTTTTGGCAGCCGTTCTGCTGATACAGCAGCTTTAGAGTGTTGCATTAAAAACTTCAGCCAGACTGATACAGAATTCTTGACGCTCTTAAATCGTTTGAAAGATGTAAAGGATTAACATAACAAAATTTAAAATTGGTATGAATACAACCCTAAATGACAACAGAAATATATTGACATAAGAAAAGTAAAAACTATAAAAAGCTGCCTTTTATTATCAATATTTAACAACTTCTAGATTTAGTTGAACACATTATTGCTTCACATCAGCTTCTTGTTACTTTTAACGGCTCATATTTACACCGATACTGACCTATCAGCGATATGATCAACTTAACTCTGTTCCAATTGGTGACGTCATCATTTAATGGTGGAGGAAGTATTTAGATCCTACTACACACCACACTGTGTTTTTTTTGCATCATTAATGACAGATGACACATTTACTTGTTAATTTGGGTGTAACATTTTGTCATCATTGTCTCTGTGTTTCACCCACTCACACATCGTGTCGTCTTATTCATGTTTCTGGGTCAGTATATATGAAAATCCCTTCAGTTAATCCTCCTCATTCAGGAGAAAAACACACGCCAACACTGTTTGACCTGTTTTTCTGTCTCTCACACACGCTTGTGTTGAGGAATGCGGTTAAAAAGCTCCTCTGCTTCCTCTGCTTCTCCTCTGTTAATCCTGTTTGGATTGGTGTCTCATCCGATCCGAGGCTGGGAGGACAGAGAGGAAGAGATGGATGGACGTAGCTGCAGGGTATGAAGATTAATAGGATGAAGAGACAGCTGGATGTAGAGGGCGAGGGAAGAGAGATGGAGAGCTACAGAAGACGTTAAAAGGATCCATCAGAAAAAAAAAGTGATGATGGATGAGACGGTCGTTTTAGCAGTGTGGTTCCAGTGTAGAAGCAGCGCTTTGGGTTATTCAGTTACTGTGGAGATAACAGCAGCGTTAGAGCATGACTAACTTATATATAAATATATATATATAGGCCCTGAAACATCCACATATTTTTATCTTTCATGAAACTATCCAAAAGTAAAAATTCAGGAAACCCGCACCAAATGTATTTTGTAAAATCCAATGGAATTTTTTGGGGGGGAGACTCATACTTTGTAATTGTAAAACCAGAGTTTGTGTGATCACCTGTGTTGCTTCCCTTCTGGAAACTATTGTTGTGGTTTCACCACTTGGGCCATGATATCCTTGATCCTTACCTTTTTGGTTTAACACCCACTTCCCTTCCTTACCTGTCACTCCAGGGGGGCCCCGGGCTCCAGACTGAGTGCTAGCCATGTTGCGGCAGGCGGATCCAACCTCCAGCACCCTTACGCTGGTTGCCAATGATATGACCGGCATCATGGAGAAGCTGGACACCCGCGAGCTCGACCTGGAAGATGGAGAGTACGACACAATCGACAGCCACGCCTCAGGTGCGTGCATTTTGTGAGTGTGGCGTTTGTCTCCCATCACCTCACATATCCGTATCCGATATGTTTTGTATGTTTTTTTATTTGCAGCCGAGCGTTTGCCTTTTACGGTGATCTACCACACGGTGGGTTTCAAGGAGGCCCAGGCCAAAGTCTATCTGTCCTCGCCGATCACCGCCAAGATCCTGGAGGTGGAGCGCTTCACCTCGGCTCAGGACCGCTTCAATGTCACCCAGCAGAGGAGCGTCAACAAGGTGCACATGAACACACACCTTCCTAATGGGTCACTCTGTACAGTTATTACCCCTTATCATGTGTATCATTACACAGCCTGCTATAAGACATAAAAAGACAGTAAGACAAAATAGAAAAGACACAAAACATAAAGTAGAGCCAACCGATGGTTAGATTTCGACGTGGTGATTTGAGTTGAGAGAAAATTTGCTGAAACTCATTACCACACCAGACCGGATGAGGCTGGCCTTGTTTCCTCAAACAAACCCACAAGCAGCGTTGTTGCCTTCATAGGAAACGATTAGGACAGCCAACCTAAACCTTGCCCGATGATGTTATCACATAAACAAACTCTACTTGATTAAAGCTGAAAAGTCAGAGACCGAAGTCAGAAGCAGTAGCAATCAAACGTTTTGTTCAATTTTCAAAGCTTTTTTGCAATTGATTTAAATGCCAAACCTCTTTTAAAATGTGAATGTCCCTATCTGACTGACGTGTCCGTGTTGTTGCGTACCCAGTCGTTGCCGGCGGTGTTTAAGATCGAGTTGAAACACGGGGAGTTCACATGGCTGGTGAAGAGGAAGGAGAAACACTTCATGGAGCTCCACAGAGAGCTGAGGACATACAAGACCTTCATGAGGCTGCCGCTGCCCACACGCAGGTAAACACTGCCAGGCTTTTACTACCTTCTCTTCTTCTGGATTCTCTCAGGTTTAGGTTCATTTACGCAAACAGGCTGGATCTTCTTTCGTGTTTCCTCCATCCATCAACCTTCCAGGAAGCCGAAGTGCTAAAGTGACATTTTGTCATTTCTCTCTGCAGCCACACCGTGAAGAGGCAGACGGCGGCGAGGGGCGAGGTGAGGCAGATGCCGAACCTCCCCAGAGGAGGAGGAGACGAACTGGGCAGAGACGGGCAAGTTTCCAGTCGCAGGGTAGGTCTTTCACCGGAGCGAGTCAATCAACAGTTTCTTGATTTCCCACTATGATTTTACTTTATCTCAATGTTGCAGAAACAACTGGAAGATTACTTGAACAACCTGCTAAAAATGCCGATGTACAGGAACTACCATGCAACGGTACGTAAATATATCAGAAGAGTTTTTAATCTTGGAAAATTACAAAATAGACCATAACATCCAGGAAAAACACCTATTTGTCCGTTTCAGATGGAATTCATTGATGTTAGCCAGCTGTCCTTTATCCACGATCTTGGACCAAAAGGCTTGTAAGAAAAACTATCAAAAATATCTTCTTTATAAAAATCTTTATATATGTTAACACATATATACAGAATTTTCTTTTGGCAGAAACAGCAGCTTTGTTGTCTTTCAGAGAAGGAATGGTGTCGAAGAGATCCGGCGGCCATCGGATCCCTGGCATGAACTGCTGTGGTCGCAGCAAAATGTGCTACCGTTGGTCCAAACGGTCAGTGATCACCCACAAACACCGGCCATCATTCATTATTAATTTAAACCAACCCTTATCTTCAGTTAAAGTTGCATAAATGCATGTTGTTGTTTTGTTTTTAAACCAATAATTGGTGTGTAGCTGGCTGGTGGTGAAGGACTCCTTCCTGCTCTACATGAAGCCGGACTCCGGTGCCATCTCCTTTGTGATGCTGTTCGACAAAGAGTTCAGCATCAAGATGGACTCCAAAGACACGGAGACCAAACATGGCGTCCGCATCGACAGTCTGTCCAGGTGGGTCCTTTTATATAGCTGTTACTTTAAGGTGCTCACTGGGAAGCTGGCACAGTAGAAATGTAAATATGTCGAAATATAATATATATCACATGGAGCCCTCTTTAAGGACTTGTATAAAGTGTGTGTGTGTGTGTGTTACCAGATCACTAGTGCTGAAGTGCAACAGCTACAGACACGCCCGCTGGTGGGGTCAGGCCATCGAGGGCTTCGTCCACAAACACGGCTCGGCTTTCCTCACCGACCACCGCTTCGGCTCCTTCGCCAGAGAGGAAGTGAACATTCCAGCCAAATGGTAACCCTTTCAGTCTCTCTGGGCCAGATGTTAAAATGTTAGACGAGGCCCGGTCCAGTTGGCAGCGTGTGTGTCTGTCTGTTGTGTGTGTGTGTGTGTGTGGGTTAGTTTGTGTGTGTCTCGCTGGAGTAACCCGACACAAAGAGAGAGAAAGCGAGC
This sequence comes from Chelidonichthys spinosus, assembly GCA_029853015.1. Lineage (NCBI taxonomy): Eukaryota > Metazoa > Chordata > Actinopteri > Perciformes > Triglidae > Chelidonichthys > Chelidonichthys spinosus. The sequence continues at coordinate 12,395,216 of CM056837.1, forward strand.
CCCACCTGCTCATCACCTGTCTCCCTGCTGGGCAACACTATACTGTCTGTGAGAGAGACTGTGGGTGTGTGTGTGTGTGGGGGGGGGGGCGTGTTTGTTTGGGTTGTTTTTTTTGTCTAAAGGTGTGTGTGTGTGTGTCCCCTACAGGTATGTGAACGGTCAGATATACATGGAGGACGTGGCCGATGCTCTTGAAGAAGCCAAAGAGGAAATATTCATCACAGATTGGTGGTACGTGTGTGTGTGTGTGTTCATGTGTGTGTGTGTTCGTGTGTGTGTGTGTGTTCGTGTGTGTGTGAACATCTCGGAGTGCAGTGAGTGCACTTGGCGGTCACCTCTTGGGGAGGTTTTCTGGTCAAACAGATCAGTTACAGTCTGAGGCTCAGACTACTGTTATACTAATACACACACACACTTTTATCCCACATCGGGTGTGTGTGAATGTGTGTGTGTGTAGGTGATATACTTTATCTGCAGTACTGCAAAAATTACTCTTGTGCAAAAGGTAGTAATGTAAAGAAATACCTCCATTCCATTTAAATATGCTATGTACTGTAATGATATGAGGTACATGGCAATCCCAAAAAGAACCGTAGAGTTTTGTTGTCGGATGAAAGCCTGTCATTCAGTTTTAGTGATTTTCATGCAGATTAGACCAAAAGAAGTTTACTCTCTAATGAAGTAGTGAAGCAGAGCGTGAGATCAGTAGGAGACAGACAGGAATATTACTCTGCATGTGACGTCTTAGAGTGTGTGTTGCTCCACAGGTTGAGTCCAGAGATCTTCCTGAAGAGGCCGGTTGTCGAGGGCAACCGCTGGCGTCTTGACTGCATACTGAAACGCAAAGCGGTGAGCAGGAAACGTTTCCTTGTTGGTCTGTTTTCAACTCGACCGAGGCCGAACTCGAGTACTACAGTTCTGAATTAGTAGGTACTCACGGATGGAAGAACGCGCCGTATTTTGTTGTCCAGGAAGAAAACATTTTTTTTATATATAAATACAAATAATTAGGTTTTTTTTTTAACTTTTTTATTGGCATAAATTGTTAAAAAGGCGTACAATATGACCAGGGATGTGATTGAGAAGAGAAAATGATGCACATGATATTTCCATCAGCTCAAATGCTGCAGCCATAAATAAATCATTGTCGGTATTCTCTCTCATACATATTTAATCTTAAAAGAAGAGCTGGTACTAGATGTTACAGATGACACTCCATTATTGTTTTGCTGTTTTATCTGTTGACGTTTATCTTTGTGTTTCCACAGCAACAAGGAGTGCGTATCTTTGTGATGCTGTACAAGGAGGTGGAGTTAGCTCTGGGCATCAACTCGGGATACAGCAAGAGGACGCTGCGTCACCTTCACCCCAACATCAAGGTGAGCATCTGATACGTTTCCACGTGTTTATCACACACTGCACGTTTCCTGTCCTTGCAAAATGTTTTTTTTTTTTATAAAGGTGATGCGTCACCCAGACCACGTCTCCTCCGCCGTCTACCTGTGGGCGCATCACGAGAAGATCATTGTCGTTGACCAATCGGTGGCCTTCGTTGGTGGTATTGACCTGGCGTACGGTCGCTGGGACGACAGGGAACACCGGCTGACGGACGTTGGGAGTGTTACCCTCTCACACTTGGAGCAGGTAACACACACACACACACACTGCACTGACTGTCGGTACCAGTGTCACCTGATTTAGAACATATTTTTAAGGTCTGAAAAAAATCAATTTCTTTACATTTTAAGTAAATAACAGATAAAAAAGGGTCATAATTTATGGCCCAGACATAATCCTTGTTTTATCACACTTTAAGATTAAGGAGACTCATGATTATTGACTTTTCTTTTTTCCAAATCATCCAGTCCTAGATTTAAAAAATAAAAATAATAATAATAATAATAATAAAATAAATAAAATCAACACACAGACAAACACAAGAAGTCATGAATTTATTTTATGCCTACCTCCAGCAACTATCAAATAGAAAGAATTGAATAAAAACAATTCTAAAGAATGAAATAAAATATTTGACTAAAGAAGCAATATATCAAAACATGTTAAATATATAAAAAATATAAAATAAAATATTTTCTAAAAGAAACAATAGAAAAAGCTTACTTAAATAAAAAAAACAGTAAATAGCTTTCACCACTCTGACCTTATTTAAATGATCGTCAGGCTGAACGTGCCTCTTCCAACTCGGCTGCACCGGCCAACGGCAGCGGTGCCGTTTCCCAGAAGAACGGAAAAGGCATCTTTACAGTGATGGACTCGGGGGACCAGCCCAAGCTCAAAGGACAGGGGAGGATGAAAAGGACTAGGTTCAGCATCCGGAGACACCTGCAGAAACACGGTCTGGCCCACCCTGACAGCGACAGTGATCTGGAAGACGAAGAGAGTGAGTGGAGATGTTTATTTCATATATTTAAATGTACTTTTGAGGTGTGGATTTATAAGGTTCTTCTCCATAGTCAGTGTATTAACCTGGTAGATGGAGTTTAGAGAAACAAACAGAAGAACCAGCACAAGAGCAAAGCAATGTACTGCTGTGGACGAATCCGACACCTTAAACAATATCAGTTTGAGCCTTTCTGAAGGGGAACTGAAGCAGTTATCTACCACCAGACTCCATTGAACGCTCATACCTTGAGGATCATTTGATTGGTTGGTTCTGATCCGGCAGCGATCCATCTGAGCTGCTGTCTCAGTGTTTGTGGCCGCTCTGTTCAGGTTGGTCCAACAGCATCACCAGCCAGCACGCTCTGATCCCCAGCAGGCTGGCGGAGCTGAGGACGGCCGCTCCCATTGGCCAGTGTCAGGCTGGTGAGTCCGTGGCGGCGGTAGTGTTGCTGTGTGGCCGCTCGCCTTTCAGTGTGCTTTGCTGTGGTTTTGGAGTGGAATGAACCGCATCTGGTTCTGTGTGAGAGTTTGAAACTTCACTCCTCCAGTGGGTTTCCCATGCGTCTTTTTATAGTTGAACATCTTTCATGTAGACATGAGAATTTTGTAGTAAATCAGACGGCAATACCATTTATTTTTCATATTTTTATTCAGTGTTGAAGCACAATTTTGATAATCTATTTATTTTCTTAAGTCTTTTACTCATAGCAGTAATGTCATGTGGGTGACTCTTGACTCTTGTTCAAACAAAACTGGATTAGAAGATATCAACTATTAACAACAAGGATAAAAACATGCAAATACTGATTTATAAGTGTTATAAAAAACATATTTACAACTACAAAAATATAGAGCAGCACAAATGAGAAGCAGAGCAAACACAAACCACTTGAAAAGTCCAGCTGATCACAAGAAACTAGTAAAAATAAACTGCAAAAACATATAGCCTATCCTTATATTTCCCTTTTTAAAGTCTTGCACATACATCAAACAGAGCTGTGGTTTGATTTGATGGGATACTGCAGCCTGTAATCTCTCTTTTTAAACAAACTCATATTTCTCTGCTGGCAGACGTGTTTCTCCTGCAGTAAAACAGATGCCGGAGCGTTTTATTAACTGCTGCTGGTTTGCCAGGATCACTGTTTGCTGCTTGTGTGATAGCTGGGAAGTGTCAGGGATGAACATGAGGCAAACAACTGTTACTATAAATAGATTAAGTCGTAATTTTTATTATTATTTTCTTTGATTTGTCTACAATCCATTCACTTCCATTGTTTATTTTGCTGTATTTCAGGTGAGTTTGGTGTCTCTGTACACCTCTGAGGTGTTATTAATCTTGACTGCAGTGCTGTGTTCCCTCCAGCCGCTGTTTCGTTTCTGTGAAATGCTGTCAAAGTATTATCCAAACACCAGTGTATCACAGTCAACGTGAGCGTGGTGCAGATTAGACCATCGCCTCCGTTTTAGAGAGAGAGAGGTACTGAGGTATTCTTTAAACCAACGTTTCTCTTACATCACAATTCTGCTGTGGTTTTATTCTATATTCTATATTCTTTGTTATTATCATCAAAACGCGTAAAGACATTGTAGGTTTTTTATGAAACAAATAGGAGGAAATAGTGACATTGTTGGGGACTATTTTCAGCAGTGGATTCATCCATATTTGTGTCAGCAGGAAGGTGTACGTGGTTTGAGTGAAATGAACTGTGCATGTTAGGGGTTGGTATTGTGATATTTTATGTGGCAATATTTTATTAACACAATTATCAGTCTTTTATTATATAAGATTAATATGGCATAAGACTTTTTCAATCCACTAGAGTTAAGCTCTATGTGCTGAGTGAGGTTAACCTTATTGTTTTACTTCCGGCGATTGTATCCATGCTTAAAAAAATCAGAAACGTTTTGTTCATTTGTGAAGATTATCTTGAACAAAAAATAAGTATGTTTTCGAAATGTTTATAATCCATAATCCAAAATCCCATGAAAATTCAGAGGGCAATGCTTACTTCCTGCCTAGAGAAACACAGCATCCCTGCAGGACTGAGTTTCTGAAAAGGTTCCTAGTCCCTGGAGAAATGGCTTCAGTTGTTGGTTCTCTTTTTATTGCGTCGTACTGCTGATAAATAACTGGATATTCACGTGTATGTGTTTCAGGGAGCGGCTCAGTACGCAGTCTACAAACGGAGGTCGGGGAGTTGTTTGGAAACACGCGGTTCTGGCACGGAAAAGACTACTGCAACTTTGTGTTCAAGGACTGGATCCAGCTGGACAAACCGTTCGACGGTAAGAACGTCATCAAGCTCACAGTTTACCCTGAGAAGTGGGGAGAGATTTATTTCACCTTCCCGTCCTCCTGCTCACATTCCTGTGTTTCAGACTTCATAGACAGACACACTACTCCCAGAATGCCTTGGCATGACATCTCCTCGGTGGTTCATGGGAAAGCAGCTCGAGATGTGGCCAGACACTTCATCCAGCGGTGGAACTTCACCAAGGTCAGAGGTCATGATACTCAAACATATTGAGTCTCTTTACCTGATTCCAGGGAGACATTGTTTCTTCTGTTGAAGAGTCACCGAGAAAAACACAGAACTGCGTTCCCTTGCTGTCAGACAGGCCTTTCTGACAGGGAGCTTAGAGGCTGTTATCTACCACAGGACTCCATTGACAAAAATTATAATTTTACTTGCCCTGGACAGAAGTGATGAAACTAGATTGGTGGAGGAAACAAATCTAAATTCATGTCAGTATCATGTCTTTATTTTCACAATGTGGCGCCAGTGTCTGCATAAGCTGTAATAACAAGAATTTAAGTGCATCAGATAAACATTTATCTCTTTGGTAAATCTTGCTGTGATCTGACTCTGCAGCCACATCACTGTATCAGTATGATACATCTGCAGCTGTGTTCAGCAGCGCTCTGTGTGAACTGTGTGTTTCTATTTCCAGCTCGTGAAGCCAAAGTACCGTTCTCTGTCGTTCCCGTATCTGCTGCCCAAATCTCACACCACAGCCGGAGAGCAGCGATACCAAGTCCCCAACTGCACCAACGCCAAAGTGCAGGTTGGTGCTGTATATTAAACTGCTTCTCTGCCCGTTTACACTTCACTTTCAGTACAGGTTTTGGTTTATTTTATTTTATTACAGTCCTGACATCACCACATTCTGACTGTCTCGGCTCTGTCGGTGGGTTTTAGTGTGCAATATGTCTCCCTTCCCTCAGATCCTTCGCTCGGCCTCCGACTGGTCCGCTGGCATCAAATACCACGAGGAGTCCATCCACAACGCCTACGTCCACGTCATCCAGAACAGCCAGCACTTCATCTACATAGAGGTACTTATCTGTACCAGTGCAAATGTTTTTTTTGTTAGACTGCAGGTAACCATAGCAACGACACATATGCTGAAACTAACCACACATTCACAGTCCAACAATTATAAATCCAAGTCTGTGTTTAAATGCATGATGGCTGTTAACCCTATTTTCTGATTTATGGACACAAAGAGAAAATTCCCTCTAAAAACCTTTGACTCTAGAACATCAACAACAAGAAAAAATGTTTTACCCCGGCTTTATCCAATGCAAGTAGTGATATGTATTAGTTAAATCTTGAAAATATTTTAAACAACTACTAAGAGACATTTTTAAAACAGTGTAGAAATATGAATTGAGACCAGAACAAATGGCAGTTCTTGTTCATTAATTGACATGTTTGTTTGTTTGTTTGTGTTTCAGAATCAGTTCTTCATCAGCTGTGCAGACAACAGACACGTTTTCAACAAGATAGGAGACGCTATCGCAGAGCGCATCATCAGAGCATATAGGTAACACACACACACACACACACACACACACACACACACGCAAATATGTAATTAGATCAACACACACTTTGTAAACTTGTGCACGGCTACTGTGTATATTTAGCCTCACCTTGAAATGATTGTCATACATTGCCTTTGTGTTTGTGCACTCGGCCTTATCTTGAAATTATTTCCCAGAAACACACACACACACACACACACACACACACACACACACATACACACACATCTCCCAGAGAATTAATAGACTGAATTGATCACATCATATATCATGTTTGACTTTAGCCTCTGAAGATTTATGTAAATATGTTCCTATTTAGGGTTCAGTCTCTGTGATGGTTTGTTGTCCAGGATATCAGAGCTTATCAGAGGACACACATCCTGCACTAAATAAGGAAACGTGTGCACACAAACTAGCACTTGCACACAAACCTGACCTGATTTCTTCCATAAAGATTCAGCGTATAAACAGTCCTAGGGCTGCTTATATAAACGTTCTGTCTGTCTCGGTGTCAGCTGACACAAATGAAAGTGTTGACACTAACTTCCTTGTGTCTGAATGATTTTCTGAAGCTTATGTCAATCCAGCTCTTCTTGTCTCTGAATGAGTTTGCAAAGTTCCTTTTCTTGTCTTTCAGACTGTAAAACTGTTCAACTATACACTTATTTAGAAGATCATTAAGATTTTATACCCAGCTCGGCTGAACTGAAGCATCAACCTCCTAAAACTTCTTAAACTGCCCCTAAAATAGAGTTTAAAGACATTAATACACTGCATCAGCCACTTTTAGCTTCTCACAGACATATTATCAGTGTGTGTTAGTAAAAGAAATATTGAAATGCCACCAATGTTTATCCACCAGAGAAGTTTGTTTTTTAACTGTAAAATGTGGTGCATGGTTAATTCTGTAAGAGGCACATTTAAGGTTTGTTTTGTGTTGTGTTTATATATAGAATACAGATTTTAGGGTATCTTGGTGCGTTTTAAGACTCTGACAATTGAACATCCCCACCCTCTCTCTTCTTTCTCATTGTAACTCTTAATATGTTGTAATATTAAGAGTATATACCTGATATTTAACTTTTAATAGCCGTATCAACTGCAAAAATCACAATTTTTTTATCACAGTTGGCCTAACTCAGGGTGTGTGTCTTTGTGGCCATTTAAAAAAAAAATTCTTCCATTACTTCACTCAAGCATTTAATTATTTCTCTGTGAAGCATTTTGTAGGTTTTGATAAGTGCTCTATAAATAGTTTATGATAAAAAAAACTGTCGACAATGGAGCTCTTCAGTCCTTTCTCAGCTCTACCTCCTGTCCTTAATTAATGTTTTCCCATAAAATGAGGATGCTTTTTTATGGAAAAGGTTTGCTGTCCACCTCCAGGTGCTAGTTTTAGTGATCCAGCCTCAGTTACGCTGTTTATTCCTTACTTATAATCCATCTGATAAATACGTCTCACATAAATCACATCACACATTAACAGTGTCTTCTCTCTCTGTATGATGTTTTTAATGTTTTCAGGGAGGGTAAAAGGTACCGAGTATACGTGGTGACGCCTCTACTGCCGGGCTTCGAAGGAGACATCAACACCGGAGGAGGCAGCGCCATCCAGGCCGTCATGCACTTCAACTACAGGTCTATTAAAGCTGCCTTAAGTCCCCTGTTGTTTGTCTGAGTTAAATCCCAGAAGGAGCCGGTGATGGATTAACGCCACACCTTAACTCTTTAAAACGGTTGCTGTAACCCGTGTACACGTGTGCGTGGTTACGTTCCATTCCTTTTTCAGGCTGACATTCATTGTCTAACTCGCATTGTTGAGTAAACACTCGGCCCTCCCCATGCAAACACTGTGACACACAAAGGCTTGAGGAATGTGGACCTGCTGCTCATCCACCTCTGTCCCTTTCTGTTCCCTGCAGGACCATGAACAGAGGAGAGCACTCCATCATCTCCCAGCTCCAGAGAGAGAGTAAGTCAGAGGCGGTAGCGGCTTTAACGCTTCACACTGTCAGACTGTGAGCTTGTTGTTGCGCTGGCTGTATGTGTAATAACCTGCATCATTTTATTTTGCCACTTTTCACTTCCTGACGTTATGTCACAATATTTCATACATAGACACACGGACATACAGACATAATATAAGTTAAGTGCTTGATATTATTCCTTAAATTAAAATTGGAGAAATAGAGCCTTTTCTCTGTGCTGTCGCAAATAAGTTGACTGACTTGCTTGAATCTTGTCATCAGTTGTTTAATACAATAGATGAAGAACAAAATATGACATTGATATTGTTTGGACATAAGAAGACGCCACACATGTTCTTCATTAAAGCCTTACAGCTTCTTACCCTGGGGGAGCTTTCCCTCAAATTGCCCCGAGAGCTTGTGGTCAGAGCTGCATAACATTATGAAGTCGCCCTGCTGGAAAAATAAAGGTCCCATATGTGCAGCTGGACGGCATATATAATATGTATATCCTATAATATAGGAATAATTTAAGAAACATTTATTTAGTCTGTCATTATCCAACTAAACCCCACATCCACACACACAAAACCACAAACTTGCATTTGTCCTTTAATCTCTGGTTTTTGAATGTTTTACTGTACATTATTGCCAAGTATATTTTAAATCATAGCGCCTTCAGGTTCATTATAGTACAAAATGTTAAATTCTATTTCTGCTGGTTCGATGTCTTCCCATATGTGACTGGTTCTTACTGTTGTCCAGTGGGAGAGCTGTGGATGAACTACATCTCCATCGGTGGTTTGAGGACTCATGCTGAGCTGGAGGGGAAGCTGGTGACCGAGCTCATCTACGTCCACAGCAAGATGCTCATCGCCGACGACAACACCGTCATAATCGGTACTTTTCTTCCATTCTGTGACAACCTCACTGACTCCTCAGCGTGAAACACACTTGCATCATACCACACGATTAGCTCATGTCCATATAGCCGCTTGAGTTTCACCATTACAAGATTAAAAGATGACATATGTAATGAAATATTCCCACGGACACTAGACTGAACATGTATAATAGAGGAGAGAGAAACAGGAGCTGCAGAGACAGAGAGACCGGTGACATCCTTTTTATATTAAAGAAGGCACAGTAGAAAAATGACAAGATGAGAAACCTTTAAAAAGCCTGAAGACGTAAGAAAGCAAAGTGTGAGCTTTCAATTTCTACTGCAGCCACTTGTGCTAAAAATATACAGCAAGTTCTAACAGGTGAGTCAAGGGCTGCAGATAAAAGCAACCGCCAGATGTCAGATGCTACATTATTTTTCTCTAAGTTTTCTTGAACTTGAACCGTTTCGCGTTTTAAAGACCCCAGAAAGTCTAAAGTAGTACTGTGGTTGCCAAACGTTTTGGCTTCCCTTTAAATGAAGAAATGTGTGCTCGTTGCATGTCTCATCAGTTCACTTCTCCGATCGGTTGGTTTGAGTTTCAATTGTTTCCTTCCCTTTTCCATTAATCATAGTGCCACCACACATCTCTTATATACACTGTTTTACTTATGAGGCATATGTGTTTCTTTGAACACGTTGGAGTTCATAAGCTTAGTCTGAGCAGTCTGAGCTTAGATGTTGCAGCGCCACCTACTGGTGGACTCTGTGGTCTCACTTGTCTTGTTGTCTTATGTTGTGCAGGTTCTGCTAACATCAATGACCGGAGCATGCTGGGAAAGAGGGACAGCGAGGTGGCGGTGATCGTGGAGGACTCGGAGACGGTCACCACGGATGATGGACGGGCAGGAGTACCAAGCTGGAAAATATGCCCTGCAGCTCCGCCTTGAGTGCTTCAAGTACTGAATTCATCTGGTGCATCAAGTTTTAAAGACATTAAACAAGAAATAACATATTATAGGAAATAGAAAACTCCTTTTTACATATTAATTTGAATGGGGATGTCCATTCCACTCCTCTTTTATATGCAAACTAAGCTTTTTCAGCAGGGTTCTTAAAGAGACAGGCACTAAAACGAAGCGTTTCAGACAGAGGGTCAATACAGATATATTCAGATTGACTGTGTGAGTTAAATTATTTGTTTTTTGAACATCAAAGCATGTAAACATGTTCTAGTAGAAACCCAAAATACAAGCATGAACCGGAAAATGAGCACGATATGTCTCCTTTAAAATTCAACAACACACTGAATCTTGAAAATCTAATTTCATGTGTCATGTTTCAAGTTGTTTTACACAATCTTTTAACTCTGAAAATCGTGTTTGGCAGACCTCAGATCACAGATAACACAAGCAAAGGCTCTGCGTCTTCTCTCTTTGAAGATGTCTGCATCTTCTTGCCAAATATCTTCATTCGCAATATCCTGCAGTGTTTCAGCATTTCCCTTTCTGTTGCCATCAGTGTTTCTTCATGGCTCTACCCCCTCCTCCCCCTCTCTGTCTCCTCTCTCTCAGGATGATTTTGGGCGCTAACACAGATCCCTCCATCGACTTGTCAGATCCTGTTAGTGACCATTTCTACAAGGAGGTCTGGATGGCCACCTCTGCTCGCAATGCCACCATCTACCAGAGGGTGAGTCTCCTGCTCGGTTTGTTGCACTTCTGTTGTCATTGCTCGATTTAATTTTGGAAAATTAAATATATGATTTGGTGATGCAGCTTTTAAATTACAAAATTAAAATGTTTAAGTGTCTCAAATGATATATAAAAAAGAAAATAGGTTGATGTTTGTTGTGATTTAGCAGATTTTGTTCCAGCCTTCCCTTTACATGTGTTTGAATGTTGATTTATGTATATTGAACATTTTCAAATATATTAAACAAACACCTGGAAAACCTGAACTGGATTTGCACACCGTCAGCCAATGCACTTGTTATATGTGCCAAATCATATTTGACAACTCTGAATTGGCCACGAGGAACACAAATATTGAACAAAAAAAAACTATTCAAGGGGAAGTATGTTGCGAAAATGAAATTTATAGGAATGTTTTGGTGATTATTCTCCCTGTGAGGTCAGAAGTAGAGCTGAAACCATTAGTTATCTATTAATTGTTTTAGTTTCAGCTTCTTTGTTGTGAGGTTTTGATGTCTTTTCTCTTTTTTATAATAAAGTTCCTTAGAAATGGATGACATATTGGAAACTCAATTGTATTTACATTAATGGAAAAACATTTTAACAGGGGATCTTGTCCAAGGCCAGTTCTCAATACCAAACCCAGGTTTTGTTTCTGACTTCCGTCTCCTTTTCTCCAGGTCTTCCGTAGTCTGCCATCCAGCGACGTCCGTAACATCCTGGAGCTGGAGGGCTACCTCGCCAAGCAGGGCCTGGATAAAGAGGACCCGGCCCGGGCTCAAGAGGAGCTGAAGAAGATCCGCGGCTTCCTGGTCCAGTTTCCACTTCAGTTCCTGGCCGAACAGAATCTGCTTCCTCCCATCGGATCCAAGGAGGCCATGGTGCCCATGGAGGTCTGGACCTGAGACACGGGGACTCACCTGTGCATTCACATGTTTGCGCACAGCATAAAGAAGGCTAACCGGTCGGAAATACCCACTGTGATGCCATTTTGGAAGTCACAGTGGCTGAAAACTACTGTTTACGTGTTGTAGTTATGAAAATGTCTAACAACAGTATTCATATCTGTCCCATGGTAGGCTACAACAATGGTTCCCAACTTCTGGTCTGCAAAAAAAACCCTGAATATAACTTCTAACCAATTCTCTAGTGTTAATGCAGTAAAAACGTCTGTCTGTGCTACATCTGTTCCTTTATTATTTATTATGAACTACAAGTGGTAGAGCATTACTTTTACTTCATTTGTAATATGTAAATCATCTACAGTGCAAAAGCGGTTGGGAAGCCCTGATGTACCGTTGGATTATGATGTATTTACAAGTAGAAATGGGGAAATGAAGCTACGCATCATCTGCGAAACACACACGAGCAGTCAGATGATCAAACAGATAAAACAAATTCTCTGTAAATATGGTATCGTTCTCCTTTGTTTTTTCATCCAAATATCTGTGATAAACATCCACACATTTCAGCTGCGCTCAGTTCCACTTTGACCTCTGAAAAAGTGTTTAAGATAATCTGGATAAAACAGTTTTGTTGATCGTCTAACTGCTCGTGTTTCTTTACCCATTGGACCTATTTTTAGTGACATTATTAAAAATCAACAAACCATAGTTTTCCTTTAAAGGGACAGAGTGTAGGATTTGGTGGCATCTAGTGGTGAAGTTGCAGATTACAACCAACTGAATACCCCCACTCCTCCCTTTCCAAGACGTCTTAGCTGCAGCCTGAGAGGAAGCTCTGCCTTATAAGAATAGCAGCCAAAATGACTTCCAAAATGGCGTCTGCTGTGGTTGCAACATCGCCTCTGTACCTGCGGTGCCACTGAATGCACACCGATAACCTATTGCATCATGGGAACAACATTGAGACTCAGAATGGATGTTTATGCATACAAATACACACATGTACATGCAAACATGGAGAGAAGTCAACTAGCAGGCGAAGTATTGAACGCCTGAGAAACTGGGCCTCATGTTTACACAAAGGAAAACAGTGGAAGTGATCTACTCTGAGGCCTCCTCCTCCTCACCAGGCTATTAATCTACGATCTTGCTCCTTAATTTCGCCGCAACACTATGCAACGTCAAGTGCCGGCAAACGCAGCTCTGACTCTTATGTGTTGACGGTTTGCAAAGACACTAAAAAAGAAAAAGAGACTTTAATGAAGACATCGGTGCAGAGAAGAGGATGAAGAGCAGGGTGGTGCTGTCAGAGCTCTCCAGATATTTTGACTCGTGTCTCTGAAGCCCTGCTTTTAATATTTATGTCAAACAGGAAATCACAAGTGCCAAAGATGACAGACTGTAGCCTGATGTAAATACAGTACATTCTTCTACATTCCTCATTCTGTGGATTCTACATCACGCCTTAAATTAACTGCTTTTATGCTCTGATCTGGTAGCACTTTTGTTTTGAAAGTCTGTAATTTCCAAAAAGCAAGAACTTGGTTTGAAAAGAACTGCTGTCATTTGGATTTAATTACAGCAAATTCTAAATTATTTTTTATTTTTAAACATCGATTTGTCACTCGATTATAATTGGAAACTTTACACTACTTATCATAATTTATTGCCTTTAAAGAGAACATTCTTATTGGTGCACCAACTAAAATACTCTAAGTAACACTTCAGAATACTGTGCAAATAATCATCCTTTCCAAGAAACTGCCAGGAAATTACAGATTTGAATAAACCATTCTTTTTTGATCTACAGATGATGCATGATACGTTTCATTCAGTGTCAGCCAACTTTATATGAACAGTCAATGCTGATTTGTGAGGTAAAGTTTTAGCAGCTGCAAGTGCAAATTTACCGTTGCCCTCTAGTGGCCAAAATATCCATTATTCCAGGTTTAAGCTATGGATTAGCTTTACGGTTTTATTTTCATAAAGATGTTATTCAAGTTTACTAATTATTTAATAGTTAGAAACCATGGTTCACACTGTCAACTTAATGCTGACTTCAGATCAACAGAATCAGTATTTCTGGAAAGAATAATCTCTAGATTTCTGCAAGGCAGCATCAGTGTTCTCCAGTGTCTTCCTCGTTGGTCTGTGTGTGACGCATGACGCTGTTTTGTGCAATGAATTTTTAGAATAAGGAAAAGGCAAAACATGAGATGTTACCCATAGCCGACAGCCTGACAGCAGCTCGTTGCCATTAAACATTACAGATAAATGCATGAACCCTGCAAGTTGAATGGTTGCCTTTTAAAGCCATGGACATTATTGATGCTAAACTGTGTGCCTGTCTACACTCTGTGTGTCTTCCAGACACACCTGATACTTCTCTACTGTTAACAATATTGATGGAAAATGGACCTTAAATGTGCTCTTCATTTTAATCTTCCTCTCTACCTCCTTGTGTTTCTACCTCCTGCTCCTGTGCATGTTTGTAATCCCCAAACGTTTAACCAGGTTAAGTCATCTGAAAAGGCATAGAAATGTTTAGAGTGCAATGCCAGCAAGTTAACATTTAAAATAGACTACAATGAACTGAATTCATCCTACAGAGATAGGAGATTGAATTTATACCACAAATATGGATGTAGTTGTTGTTTTAGATGATTTCTCAGCAATCAGGAACACAGACATACTGTTCACATGGATTCGTACCAGGTGTTAAAGGGCCTTTATACCTTCAATGGTCGCTTCATTTTCTCGCCACCTGAGAGGTAGAGGTTGAGAAACACTGGCCTGTTCTATCTTTACTCTTTTAATCACTGTGTCTCTGAAAATGCACTATTTGCACAGACTGTTGTTTTCTTGTGGTGACCCCTTAAATGATCTGCAGTACCATGTCATGTGCTTTTTTTTTTGCGAAATGAACGGAATAGATAAATTATGTAATAAGTCATTAAAAATGATCTGATCTTCAATCTATGTGACTTTACCTTTTTACTTTTTCCCTCAAAAATGTGCCATTCATAATCATCGTCTTAAAAAACACAGCATTAATCAGGACTTCTCCTAAATTCAGGTATAAAATACCCTATATTTGGGTATATGAGTGACATCAGTAGAGGTAGTAATCAAATCATTTAAAAAGGTGATGAACGTATTAAAAAACTTAAGAGCCACGTTGGAAAAAATGTTTTACTGAAAAAAAAATATATAAATACTTGGATTGCAGAGACAAATATGAAAAAGTGTTAACAACCATATTCAAATATTTCATTCTATTTATAAGCTCAGGTGGCCCTGCTTGTGAGGCATCATCTCGAACAACTGTCCCACAACAAGAAACAAACATGAGTGAGCACACACAGAAAAATTCACTTTTATATATTCAGTATTTTTATACAAAGCTGCAACTGTAAATGCCTCAGATGCAGAACAAGATAAAAGTCACTCCCAGGACTATTTCAGTAAATAAAACACATTTGATCCATCTTCTTCACACCTCCATCATCCCTCCGTCCTCCTCTATACTCATTGAATATGTATGTCTCTCCTTCATTCTTTGCACAGCTCTTTTTATCAGCTGTCACCGCAATGAAAAACAAGTCAGTGGTGCAAATGAAAACAGCTTTGTCCTCAGAAAACCTCCAACGTCCCAAATTGTTCCCTCCTGCAGCTCTCATTTATGCCACTTGATGGCGCCACATAAACACAATCTCAAGCCTACACTGCCAAAATATGTGGACACGTCTGTCCTCATACTTTAGTGATGTCTAGATCTTGTTTTGGGGGTTGTGTATACCTGTCCTGGCATGACATCACTGATTTGGGTGAGTCCTGAGATCGACCTGTCTGTACTTCTACTGTAAAAGGATACACATAACCTCTCACACACACACACACAAAAGGATGCACACACATTATATGAGCTGCTGTTAGCTCGTTATGTGGAATTACTTGTTGTTTCATGGAGTGATTCAGGCTTTCAGTGTGTTGAGACTTGAGAACATGCACAGACAGAAACATGACCAATGATGATCAGAGTTCTTCCCAGGAATTGTGTTACGAGATCAGAGCTCTCCGTTTTGGCACTTAGTTTGCCGCCAAGCAATAACACACTTTTAAGTGTTCTGATCATTTTCATATATGGAGGGATTACCGAACAGGCATACTGGACTTCAAATGGTTAGGAGGCCCCTGGCCTGTTTGAAATCACTTACATGCTAACATTTCTTGTTGGGAATTCACAAATAGACACAAAATGATCAGAAAGAATCCAAAATGACCAAAAAGAGACACAAAACTACTTCAAACAGATGCAAATCAACCAAAAAGAGACCCTGTATGCGTCTCTCTGTGGCTCTTGTTATATAGGAGGGGTGGGGCCCTTTACATGTCTGTGCCCAGGGGCCCACTGTCTCATTATACATTGATATACATCAGGACTCCAAAGTGCAATATTGCATACTTCACATACAATATTCAGCATCTTAGCTTGTCTCGTTTTGCTCTAACATTCATTCATTTGCCTGCAGTTTGCAGCACTTGCTCACAGACATATGATCCTAACAACAGACCATGGGTGTGACCTGCAGGTGAGTCAGAAATCCGAGGTATTGAGAATCTGGCAGCAGCTAGAGAACAGTGACAGCAGGGTGTGTAAAATCAAAACTGTGCTTCCAAGCATGCATTTACAAATCTGCCCTTGCGCGCTATGATACCTCGGCGAGGCGACTGATTCGTTGAACTGGGGGGTGGAGTTCCACAGGTTGAAAGGGCGCTACGGTGCTGTAAATGTTATGCACTTGCAAAGAGACAGAGAGTCACAAAAGGAACATTTTCTGTGTGACTCAGTGTTTTCTTTTGAAGGGGAAGGACTTGTCATTGCCATTCTATTGCAACAGCGTTGGTCTACTTCCTGCAGTACCAAACATTGCAACAGGGAAGGCCCAATTAGACAGTTTGAACAGGTATATACAGTCAATCTAACAGGTGCATTTCTCATTGGATGGTTGAACAGGATTTCAAATCTATTGGATAAACGATCAAGGTGGAAGTCGCTATAATCAACATCCAAGTACACCTCCTGCCCTCTTAAAGTTGCAGATACTATATTGGTGTAATGTATGAATAAAATTAATGAAATGCAAAATGCCAAATTCAATTATGCTCCACTATTTTATAGTTTTATACAAAATAACGTTCTGCTCATGTTTTCAAAAGCTGATTCCAAAATAGAAACCAATATCTGTATTGTGCATCTGATTTTCCTCATCCAGATGGTAGGAAGACTGCTGAGGATCCTGGAGACACCTTCAGAGCAGCAGGACGTTTCTGCCGGTTATACATTTATAGGAAAATCCGATGCTTAGCTCGGTGACTGGAATACGAGAGACACGCAGAGACCGGAGGGCACTGGTGTTACCACTTAAGTGTCCCTCTGATGTGACATTAAGACATAAATGAAGCATGAAAATGTCCCACGGGGGCAGGGTGCTCGCCCCCTCGTGCACGTGCACGCCCCCATACAGTTAAGGACGTGAGACGGTGACCTGCAGCTCAAAATCTTCATTGATCGCCAGTTTGTTTTGTCCTTAATGAGCTGCCATACAGGAACAGACAGATGCGTGCCTCTTCCTCCAACCACGCTTTAAGGTGTGTGTGCGTGCGTGCGCGCGTGTGACATTGTGGGCGTCTCTGTCTGTAGCGCAGCCTCCTCGCAGGCCACTCCCGGGAAGCGCGCTGCTGCTCCGCCACACGGACGGACGGAACGACGGTGTGTGCTCGCTCTTCAGTGCGCCTTCCCCCAGCTGCTGTGTGCGCTCCTGTGCCCGGTCGCGGACTCCCGTCTTTCTCCCTCTGTGCGCGTGCGCGTGCGGCACCCCCTCCCCTTCCACCGACCCCCTCTACCCCGTCCCCAGTCCTCCACCTATCCTGTCCACACTGGGTGTCGGAGGTGGAGGTATGTAGCGCCGGATTCAGCGCGCCGAGCAGCATGTAGCACCTGGAGCACCGCGCACATCGCCTCCCTCCTTCGCTGCTCCACCGCCTTCTCTGCCCCCTGGAGCGGGTCATTTCTCCCGCCGGGAAAGCGACGCCTGCACGAGGATTTTTGTTGGGGGGGCGGGTGGGGACATTTTCTTTATTTTAGCGGAGTGTTTGTGTGTGTTCATCAGCGCCGCTCTGCACCTCTCGGTCGATGGTCGTTGAGGAAGCTTCCATCTTGAGTCCCGTATCTACCGAGAGAACCATGGCGAGCGACTCCCCTGCGCGGAGTCTGGACGAGATAGACCTGTCTGCACTACGGGTAAATGTCTCCCTCTGTGTGCACGTGCGTGTGGTGGCTGTGTCTATGTGTGCGCGTGCGCGCGAGCCTTTTGAGCACCTGTCCTCCCCTCTCTTCTTCATCCTCACCCACTCCCCTCCCCTCCGTGCGCCGCGCAAGGATGCGTCTCCCTGCGCTTTCCTCTGCTTTTGCTGCTGTGCGTGCGCGTGCATGTGCGTTACCCTTGTGGTGAAGTGTGTGGGCTGTAGTGCGCGTGCACGGCCGCCAATGATTGAGGAAATCAGGTCGGGTACCAGAATGTTGGATCATGTTGCCTCCCACCGACACTCTTGTTTGTTGTTGATGTTTTTTTCTTAACAATTTGGACGTGATGTAATGAGGCCCTGAGCTGTTGCTGCTGCGCGCGTGCAGTCACCCCCATGCGCGTGCATCAGACAGCATAATAGAGGCCGCTCTGTCTGTAGCCTACTATGTGGGGCAGATGTTGAGCTGCCTGCTCACTGACAGATTCACAGCACACACACATCACTCAAAGACACACACACACGTAAGGAGGCTACAGATGCACGCACTCTCTTTCACAGACACACACACACTCACGCGCGCGCACACACACAGATTCTCACACACACACACACACACACACACACACACACAGAGCGTGAATAATTGCGATCATAACCGCAACAGGAGCGAGTTCCGCCATTTCGTGATGTTGTGGCGACAGCAACATTGCATTGCAGTGGCCGTCTGTGTGTCTGCGCGCGTGCACGTGCGAAACTGCGAGGAAAGGATGTGTACAGAAGGAGACAGTGTTGGAATGTGTGTGTGTGTGTGTGTGTGTGTGTGTATGACAGAGAGAGAGAGAGAGAGAGAGAGAGGATAGATGGAGTGTGATGATGTTCAGAGAAAATTTGAATTTCTTATTTGGATCTACACAACTACATGTGATGTGTGTGTGTGTGTGTGTGTGTGTGTGTGTGTGTGTGTGTGTTATTCTGCACAGCTCCCTTTCTTTTTTCGCCTGCTGCTTACGCAACACAGTTGTACCTGCAGAGCAACGCTCAAGTCTGGACATGCTCAACCTCAACCGGGTGGGACTGCATGTCTGTGTGTGTGTGTGTGTGTGTGTGTGTGTGTGTGTGTGTGTGTTTTACAGAGACAGACACAAACATGCTGGGCGACAAAGACATACAGATATCGAGATAGACACAAGAACCAAGAAAACGTGTATGTTCGTGTAAAAATGAGAATCCTCGCTCTCTCCACGAGAAATTAGGTCACCCAGGACGTAGAGCCGTGGGAGGGAGGGGGGGCATTTAAGTATGACGCAAAGCCTGTGGCAAGCACACACACTTCCTGTTTCACGTCCCAAAATGATCTCCACTCATGATCACTGATGTAGCCCTTCACCTCTCCACTTCATCCTTCTCGCTGGCTGAGCATGTCGGAGGACTCTGGTCTGGGACAGAATTAATTCATTGATAGACTGAAGATTCTTCACAGAGAGAGACGGAGCAGACATCATGTCTTCCTTTTAGCCAGCGTCCCAATCATTATTCACACAACGTGCAACTCATTCAGGACAGAAAGGGACCTGCTTTTAAACGTTCTTCTCAAACTTCCCCGTTTTGTCAATCAGTTCTGTCTAGAAGAGTCCAACCGACTGTAAACAAAGCAACTGTTCCTCATAACAACTCTTTCAAGCGTCCACAATTATCAGAACGTTTACTTTCATTTTCTCTTCCAAACAATAAAACAAAGGCTTAACGCATCATCACCAGAGGAATGTGTCATCAGTTTACAAAAGACTAGAGCGACCTACATCAGTAGGATTACCGGACAGAAGTAGTTGTTGTTAAAGCGCTGAAACCTCTCGGACTCCAGGCTCGGATGGGTCCACAAAGTGTTTGACACCTGAGACAACATCCTGATTCCTGCCGTCAGATGTTATAGAGACACCAAGAAGCTGTTTTGACTTCCTATTTAGTCATTTAGTTTGGAGGACTGTTTGAACCAGCTGACCTTTATAGGAAACAAATTAAAAAAGCCAATTTCAGTGTTGCCAACTTCTCAGTTGAAGACTGAATTAGCTCATTTTCAAAATCTAATACCGCAATTTCTTGCAATTACTTCTTTATTGACTTGCTATGATTCATCAATTAGTTGTCAATTATTAAATTCACTCCCACCTATTTATTTAAAGAAAAAAAAAGAAAGCTTCTTACATTTTAACATTTTCAGATTTTCTCGAAGATAGAAATCCCAGTATTGTACTGCAGTACAGTTTTTCTTTTAAACTTCACAGTATGTTAAATGTTAGACTGTATACTGATTAACAGCTATATGCTCAGAAAGGGCTCCGTGTTAAACTTGTTTCATAACTGCACCCTCACAGCCTTCTAATCATGCTCTTGTGTGCAAACTCCTGCATCTGTGCTGCATGTCAATGGGAACTCTCAGCTGCTCGCAACTTGCCTTGCTCACATTCTGATCAGCTCCTGGTATCTTTCTTCTTTGCTGGAGTTTTTTCTTTTAATGCTTTCAATTTTACACATAGTAAGGGCTGTAAAAGGCACGTACAGGTGTGTGTGTTTGTGTGTGTGTGTGAGGTCTTCCAGGATTAGATGTGCTTCTGTTTGACCTTGAGTGAAAAGGAACGCTGCTTTTTAAACTAATCCCCCTCAGGAGGCTCCAGTAGTCCCAACACTGCTGTGGCCTAGTGTAGCACACACACACACACACACACACACACACACACACACACACACACTAATACCAAACACACAGGTATGTTTAAAGATCCAGATCTGTGTTATTGAATTTTAATCAGCCTGAAGATAAGATTATCCTGTGTGTGTGTGTGTGTGTGTGTGTTTTGTCTGCATGTCTGTGTTTTAATCCACCTGCTGGTTTTCATCCAGGTTTCCTGTCACACTAGTCCTGTTTCCATTCACATTTATGCACATTTTGAAGTTTCTCAATAGAAAAGCTGAATCGAAACAGCAAAATTAGATAAAACTCTTTTTTTTACGCTCGCTTTGTCGTAAAAGAGGTAATACAGAGTTCTGATGTAGCGAACATTTAACTGGCATGGTTGATCAGCTGTTTCCACTTCTTCCTGTCTGCAGTCTTTGTCGTGCATGTGGTCACATAGAAGTAGCTGGTTGGAGAGAATGATTTTTCACTAAAAAGGTTCCTTTTTCACATCAGAGGACATTCTGCAGATCGCTGCAGAGTCGGCTGCAACCCGGTTGTCTTTGTAGAGATTGCATTGAGTTGCAGAGGGCGTTGAAACAGCAACTTTACTTGAAACTAGCTGATCGTGATCTGCGTTGCCGTGGATTTACAGATGGATGGGTTGTGTAAGTATGTCGAGGGGGCACGGCCGTAAACATACGTTATCATAGGTTACCCATTGATGGAATAATGACAGTGTGGTGATACAGAGAGAGAGACTTTTCACAGGGTAATACCACAGCTATGCAGCGTGTGTCTGTGTGTGTGAAGGTCAAATTCCTCACACACAAATTCCTAAATCCATAACATTTCTCTTCCCCTGACTAACTTTGTCTTGTTGTTTTTTCCCCTCCATCTCTTCCCGTCTCTCTCTCTCTCTCTCTCTCTCTCTCTCTCTCTCTCTCACTCTCTCTCTCTCTCTCTCTCTCTCTCTCTCTCACTCTCTCTCTCTCTCTCAGGACCCAGCTGGTATCTTTGAGCTGGTTGAACTGGTTGGAAATGGCACCTATGGGCAGGTCTACAAGGTAAGACTTTATAATCTGCCGCCACATGCGTGTGTGTGAATATTCCTTCTATGAACAACAATGAGCTACATTAATGTTAGAAACTGTAGCATCCTTTTTATCTGATAATGAGGGCTTTAAAGAGTCAGAAACTTTCCACTGCAAGGTCGACTGTCTTTGCAGCAAAAAGAAAAGTAGAATTGCAGGTAATGATGTTCAAACATGGAAGCAACTTTGAGAATCATAACTATAAAACATTTTCAACAGTGCAAAAAAAACAGAAATAAATGGCAAATGTACAAGAATGTGTACATAATAAGAGTGAAGGAACTACTCGTCCCATAAACCATTGCAAAATGGCTGCATTTGGAAATCTTTTAGCTAATCGTTGAGCTGAGACTCAGCATCTCCAAGCTTCCTTTTCTCCAGCTCGCTTCAGAAACAGATTTTGGTGAAATATTTCCATAATATAATAGAAAAGGAGCCGGCACGTTGGTCCTGGTAATCATTATAGCATTATTGCTTGGTTTGAACTAATCCTACTATCATGCGCTGCGTTTTGGCTCGCAGTGTGTTTAAAAGATGTGATTTGAGATTTGTTGGCTCAGGAGGACCTCATTTCACTCTCCATCATGCTCAAAGAAATTACATTTCTGACTAAAACCGAAGCTACTACTGACTTTCTCCTTTTATCGGGCAGCGGTAGAAGCCCACGCAGACTCTGTGTGTGTGTGTGTGTGTGTGTTCTATCACTCACATGTGTCTGCTTATACACAACGAGATACACATCGCCTCGACACACTTGTTCTGTCTGCTGGACGTTGGGTATTGATCTGCTGCTTCAACAAGGGGACGCCTCCTCTGGCAAAATGATTGATAGAACAAACTGTAGTCGATCACAGAACACGGCGGGTAAATTAAGAGCTAAAACAATAACACACGCTCAAAGAAATATCACCTCATAAAAGATGTTGTCGGAGCCGGCAGATCAATACTTCAAGTATCAATACTATAAAAACACTTGTAGTTAGTGTGGGAGCATCGATAATTGCATCAATACACTTTATAATATATCTAATTTTTACTTCAGAAAAAGTGGTTTCTATGATCTTAATGTGGTCACATTACCTGCTTGTCATTGAGTTCACTTTTTAAACAGTTAAAAAGAGAGAAAGTGAACTCTGCTGCCATTAAACACCCAACGTAATCACCCACTTTCATCAATTAAGGATACTTCAACGGCTAAATTTCATTCTAGTGAGTCAGTGAGTCCTTCTGTGAATCTGATGATTTTCAAGGTTGCATGTGTCTATCCGCCATGCTCCTTTTTCCTGTTTTTCCAGGAAACAGTAAATTTTCTGTTATTTTACTGAACAAATTTGAAAAATTGGCATTCCGGTTACTGAATCTTCACTCATGTTTGATGTTCATGGTCTAATTTAGAGGTTGTAGAGCCATTTTAACTGGGAATGAGGCAGGAAAACGAGGGGAGAAAAAACATGTTAAAAAAAACCCCAACAACCCCGTATGACTGAGATACCCACTTCCACAGGACTAGTATTATCAGATGGCCACTGTGTTTGCCGATATATAAGTAATTTGTGCTGGGATTTTTACTTTACTATTTTACAAATTACACACATGGCTGATTTGCACGGGATTAACATCACAGACGTCCTCCACAATTATTGCAAATTACTAGAGGTCCCTGGGCAATACTAATCCTGTGCGAATAAGGCTTAACTCTGAATTTAGGCTTTATTTTTTAACAAACCAGAGAGGGGATTGTTGGATTGCCTGTTTTGATGAGTTTTATTTTTGCTTCTGTCGAGTTTGAAGTGTGTTTTACAATCGTATGAGATGCTTTGTGGCTTTGAGGAGAGCATATTCATTGTATGTTGGTACATTTATAAACTGCTATAATTGTTATATTTATTCTTTATCTTATTGTTTTGAAGAATACAATATCAATATTCCTTGTAGAAACTATAATGTACTGAATTATTTTACACACACCTGCATCAAACAAAGCTGTGATTTATCGAACGTATATCTTCTAAATGGCTGGTTTTCGTATTTAAGATGAGGTGATGTGGAAATGACATTAATGATTAGGACACACAAAATTCACTCTTCTCACTATTAATAGATAAGGCCTTATGTGAATTGGGCTGTGAGGGTTTGTCATTTTTAAAATGTGGGTCCTCAGAAAAAGAATCGTGAAACACTGATCTCAAGAGTCCCGGGATGAGAGACGATATAGAAAAACAAAAGACAGAAAGATTTTTGCATTTCCGCTGACGTGATGTGTACTCAGTGGAAGACTCTAGGCTCAGCGACAAATTAATTGGAATTAATTAATTGGAAGTGTTTCCATTTTGCCTACAATTAGAGCCAAATTACATCATGTTGTTCCAGGAAACTTAATCAGAAATTAGAATTAGTCAGCGGCTTCCTGGATATTTTTTATGAAGCTGCTGGAGTCTTTAAATGAACCAATATTTTCCAATGACATATCCATCTCACTCAATCTTTATTTGTATAGCACCTTTCCACAGGTTCAACGTGCTACACTGATAAACAGACAAGCTGAAGAATGAGACAGAACAAGTGTGGACGGAAAACAACATAAAGGAAAAAGCAGTTCAGCAACTTAACAATTCAATAATTTGAGACCAATGCACACAATGACAATGATAAAAACTGTAATATAATAGAATGAAAAGCTATAATAACAGTTTAACTATAGTAAAACAGTATGAAATCAAAATCAGACTAATATACAATTTAATACAGATTCACAACTTACATACAATAAAATAAATGCTAAATAAAATAACAATATAATAGCATATCATTATTTAGATTAAATACAATAAAATAAAGGCTAAATAAAATAACAGTAAAATAGAATAATATTGTACAGAGTTAATGCAATAAAATAAATTACAAATAAAAAACAGTATTATGCAACTTAAATGCAATAAAATAAAATAGAATAAAATCATACAACTTTAAAACAATACAAAATTGATAAATAATTGTTATTGCATGAATATAAAATAAAAACTTAAATATGCTAAAATACAATAAATGATAATACATAGGAGGGGACAAAGTATAAAGTCTTACAGAATGGAAAAGGGTGAATTGCTCAGTTACTTTGCAGGAGAGTTTTCATTCATCCTCCCTTCCAACGTTTTGCAGCTGCTTCCAATCATTGTTCTCCCCTCGGGGCTGCGACGCCTCCCCTCCTGCCTCCCAGGTTTAGTAATCTGTCACACTTACAGAGTGTTAAGTGTGAGCAAGCAACAGGGAAGGAATATTTGAATGATGGCGCAGACTGTCAGTTCCTGGAGAGCATGCAAAATACATTTTACTGCATTTAGCTGCTACTCTTCTTGCTAAACAGCACGTTTGCAGCTCCGGGAATCAAACCTGTGAGTTTTTTTAACCAGACTTGTTTTTTGATGTCATATTTCATGTGTGTAAAAACTCAGGTACGGGCTCTGGCCAATGAACAGGCAGCGTTTCCTGGATCTGATTAACTTGTAAATCAGTGTTTGCAAAGTGGAGTTTATTCGATTTGTTGTATTGATTGAAAGACAGCGAGGCTCCAGCAAACACCTCTCTCATTCTGTTCCACTGCACTGGTGTCATTGTTAATCAGAATGAATTTTTAATTTACTCACTGGGTTAAAGCAGTCTTTTCTGTCTTATTGTTGGTCATAATAAGATCACATTCATACATCTCTGTGCTGGAAGATTTCAGATGATGATAACTTTGAGGTTTTAACACGTTTATCTCGTTTTCATTTGTCAAAACTGAACACTGAGTTGATCCCTGTGCTGGAGGCATTAAGGTGTTGTCGACTGTGGAGCACAGATCTGATTTAAAAGCCCTCCAGCAACGCCTCCGCCCTCATTCATGTCTAACTTTCATCACATTCCTGGCAGCTGGGAGGCTTTTCTTCTGACTCTGATGCAAACACGCGACGTACACAGACCACAGAATGCAAATTCACTCGCTCTATTGAGGGTTTTCTTTTTCACCATTTCACTTCCTGGGAATATAATCGCACTCTTTTGTAGAAAACAGGGGGAAAGCAATTTTGACTTTTAAAACAAATCTCCAATGAATGAATCGTCATACTTCTGACGTTCTTCTTTCAGATTGTGTGGTAATATTTTTTTTGTTGAACAACAATCCCATAATCTTTGAGGTGGAAACCATTCAGTATCATTTCAGTATTTTACCACATAGGGGTTTGTATGGCAGCATATTTAAATACTGGTCTGAGTACAAACTGTCCAATGGTCGTCAACACACTCCGTTTCGGTGTTTCGGTTTAACAAGCGACCGTATCAACTTCTTAATTACTTCCAGCAACTGCCTTTTTTCTGACCTCCATGTTTGATTTGTTTTAGGCATCTCCATACAGTCGTAAGGACACTTTGGGATATTGACATGAACACTGTTTGCATTCCAGAAACAGATAATAATTGCAATGTGACAGGAGCACAGCTTTAGCAGCAAACAGCTGCAGCCGAGAAGCCGTATCACTTTAATAATGACAATTCAGCATAATGCTTGGAAGCATTAATGAGGTTGTTTCAGTAGATATGACCGTCTTCAGCAGAACATGCAGCCACACAAGCCTACACGTCAGTATTTGACCTGGAGAAGACAACATTTACTGCAAAGAAAATCATAAAACCAATACAATGTGGTACATTAGGCAGCCCAGGACATGTATTTCACTTGTGAACCAATATGGCTGCAGACTACGATAAAATGTTTCTCTAAAATGTGACATTTCACAGCCACCTTTAGGCCAAATATGGTGCAGATTGCATTCCCATCACAGTCCTTACAGTCTCCCGGTGCTTAGCTCATGTGTTGCCTCTTACAGTCCGTTTCTGTCTTCATGTGTTGAGGCTTGCGTTCGGGTTAAGAATGTGAGGCTTGTCTGAACGCGGGACCCGAGGAGCGTTTTTACGCCTCAGGCCGCCTCAAAAGGCCGGTTTCTATCTGCTGCCTCTCCTCCTCCTCACCTGCCACCTCCCTCTGTTCTCACTCTGTTGCTATATTGCATGTGTGTGTGTGTGTGGATTCAGGCTTTAATACGGCTTCCTCATGCCATCTTGATTCTGGCTTAATCTCTCGCACACCGGGAGCCCGGTGTCACCTTTGGGAGATTGTTTGGCCGGCCGCCGATTTCGGAGGAAGAGCGATAACAAAACAAAGGGCCTCCCTGAGACTGTATCTCTTCCTCTCATCTCTGCCGTTTTATCTGCCTCGATTTTTATTGCTTCATCGCTGCCATTCGTCCCGGAGACACAGAAAAACCTTCACACACTTAACCTCAGGTCCAAGGAAGCAGGTTTCTGGTTGATAACTTTGAGTAAATCCACAAAAGCTCCAGAAATGTGGAGCATGGGTAGACATGGAAAGTCTGATTTTTTTATCCAGATTACACTGTAAGCTCTGGAAACAGCTCAGTTGGTGCATCGACACAGGAAATGTCTATATTCTGTAGCTTGTCTCAATCTCTGGCCAATGATTTTAGTCATATAAAAAATACTTTAGTAAATATAATATACAAAAGAGAAAATAAGACAGATCAACTAATTGGTTTACTTATTAGAAGACTCAACATTTATTGTTAAGGGGGGATCTAAGTTTTTTAGAGTTGTGTTACGAAGCTAAACAGGATTTAATTCCTTTAATGCAGCCCCGTGCTGTCTGCTAACAGCTAACGGTAAATAGCTCTCCTCCTGCCGATTTCAATACAGATTATTCAGTCCAGTCTGTGCACCGTTAATAAGCGAACTGCAAGAGTTTCTCGAGGGATGGTTTCTGCAATACTCTTCACCTTGGAAATTTTCCACCTTTAAGTCCCCATATCAAGCAAAGAATGTAGCTCACTGATGGTGTTTCTTCCCAACATGCACCATGGGAGTTGTTAACATCTACCTTGATATTTTTTTCTGCCCAAAGGCTTGTACCTTTTGACTTTTTTTTTAAATTTTTTATCAAAGAACCAGACACTTAACCCGGGGCATTTCATACTGCTCGAGGCCAAGTAGCCATGCGTGAAATAACTGGGAATTTGAGAACCAAAATATCTCCAGCAACGGCAATATGTTCCACAAACAATGCCTTGGCAACAGCTATTTTCTCTGGCGAATGTTTAAAATAAGATAACAATGCTGAAATTGGAGCCACACTTGTGGCCCCTATGTTAGCATATTAAAGTGCTGTAATCTGCAGCTCCCCTCAGCTTTCCGAAGCTTTATAGTGAGTTCCAGCTCATTGTTCGTCTGTCCGGCCACAATCTAATGTCATGGTTCACTCGCACCGTTCTTATAGCGCCATTTCCATTACAGTCTGATCGGCGTAATTGACATTTTGCAGGTCAAATTGTATTGCGATGAAACCATTTTCTTGTCATGGCAGGAAAGTAGTGTACTTAAATCTGTGCTTTCTTTTTTTTGTTGGAACAGATGGAGGTTAATTGTGGTCGCTCTGCTTCATGTTCTTCTCTCTGTATAGGCTTTACTGATGCAAAAGTATAAATGCAGAGTGAAAGACGCCCGCCGGGGTGTTGAACGAGCATACATCACGCTCTGGATTGACAGTCGCCTCACACTTCAATATAGCTGCTGCTGCTGCTGCTGCAACATGACTGAGAGAGTGAAAAGATAGGAGAGAGAGAAGGAGTCAGCAATCTAAAAGAGGAAAACAAAGATGAGAGACGCACAAAGAGAGACAGACAGAAAGAGAACACAAGACGTTCCCTACTCTGAGGTGGTTTCGGCCTGTCAGATGCGTTCAGTGTCTGATGCAACACTGAGTAACCAAGATGCAGTGTGTGTGTGTGTGTGTGTGTGCGCAAGTGTGTGTGTGTGCATGAGTGTAAGTGTGAGTGTCTGTGTGTGTGTGTGCGTGTGTGAATCTGTGCAGCTCACATGTGAAAGTGACCCAGAGTGTGAAGTATCATGGCCTCCTAACACACACATACATGCACACACACTGCCGTCACTTTGCCTCTTCCAACCCCCCATCCGTTGCCCTCACTAAACAACCTGCCAGGCCTGTTGCTAGGTTACCATGAGGAGATGGTGTGTGTGTGGGGTGAGGTGAGGTGGATAAATTTCCACTTTCTCGCTTTAACAGCTGTGATACTGACTTAAGTACAGTGGTACGGTGTCATGCTCCTCGGCCGTGGTTCTCCACATAAGAGTCAGGAGCCTTCCTAGGGGCCACAAGATAAGACTGAGGGGTGTTGGCAAAGAAGAAAACAAGTAGCTTTTTCATGTGAAATTCTGGATGATTTTTACTGTTCAAAAAAAAAAAAAAAAAGATCACAGATCACATCATCTACATGTGATCATCTTCAACATCATCTGTCAACTTTAACTACAGCAGCCGACTGAGATAACATGCAATTTCACAAGACATGTTATACAAAATACACATTAGGTGTTTTTATTTAATCCTAATCATCATTTTTCTTATTATGTCGTTTCTCTCTGTGTCTTTCAGGGTCGCCATGTCAAAACAGGACAGCTTGCTGCCATCAAGGTCATGGACGTCACAGGAGTAAGTAACACACAGACACACACACACACACACACACACACATATTCAATCTTTACATGCTCCTCACAAACCTGGAAAGACCTTTTTCTATATTGCCATTGTGTTGTGTGTTGTAGGATGAGGAGGAGGAGATTAAAGCAGAGATCAACATGTTAAAGAAGTACAGCCACCACAGGAACATCGCAACCTACTATGGAGCCTTCGTCAAGAAAAACCCTCCTGGCATGGATGACCAGCTGTGGGTACGTACAGCACGTGTGTCCAGAACTTAAAGAGTAATGTGACAGATTGGATCAGTGGTTTGACGTTGCTGCTGTGATGTACAGGTGTACTTCAGGACCTCATGACATCAGTTTTGGGTGTGGTTGCAGGTGCAACAGAGTACATTTCAGACCACCCCATCAACTAGGTTTGAGCCCATCAGTAGCATATTTAGAGTGGTGAATTACTCTGAACTATAGTCCAAGGCACAAAGATATTCAATTTACAACAATTGACAGAGCATCAGAAGCCGGATCCGGCATTTATTCTTGAGATATGTCTTAAATAATTCATCCATAGCTCAATAATCATCTAATCGGTTTGGAATAGCTTGTTGTGATGGAAACATGTTTCAAAACTCTGGGCATACTGAAAAGAAAAGCTGATCAATAATGTAAAAATATAACAAGATGTATGATGATCTGTATTGTAACATTGTTTTTGTGTAGCTGGTGATGGAGTTCTGCGGGGCTGGCTCAATTACGGATCTGATCAAAAACACCAAAGGGAACACTCTGAAGGAGGAGTGGATCGCCTACGTCTGTAGAGAGATCCTCAGGGTGAGAACTTAAAATTAACGTCGCCATAAGTTACATGTCTGCATGAAAACTCTGCGACTTTGTAGATCTCATTTTGAAGACATGAATGCTTGTTGGAACTCTTTTGGTGTGTAAACAATAGCAAACAACCTGGAGATTTCTTTATGGAAACATCTTTTGTGGGTGTTATCTTTAAAACAAGTTCATATTTTGTAGAACTCTTGGTGGGAAAGCAATTAACATAAAATAACCCCAGTTGGTACCATGAGGAACACCTTATTTTAATATTCTCTGTTATTTCAGGTAATGTATTTTATGCTGCAGTAACCCAAGCTGCGTCTGTTGTTTATTCAAATGAATCAATTAAAAAAAGCCATAGAGGGACATTGATGAGGCATTGTATTGATATCAGAGCCCATATTGGATCTTAGAAAGAAGTGATTGTAAACATCTTTTGTAGGTGTCTTAAAAAAGTACAATTTTGGCGGAACTCTTTTGATGGGAGAACAATTGCAAACACAAAGGAACCACAGAAGGTGTCCTGAGGAACACCTTATTTTGCTAAATGAATGCATTAAATGCTATTATAATGTTTTCTTTTCTTTCTTTCTTTGAAATAATGGTTGAGCAATCTAGTTTCAATTAATCAGCAAGATGTTTTAGACAATCATTATTATGTTAGCCTTAGATTCACTAGGCTTCAAGACTTGAATGTGGCAGTTGTAAATATTACATTCAAGACTGGTTGCTCACTGTAAAACTTGGCATGGCAACTAGAGTGTTATGATGTTCTGCTGGTGAAAGGAGTGTAGTAAACCATGTTGTCTATCAGTTATGTCTGTGTAACCAGGAAGTATTTTTCTTGTCTGTCTCCAGGGTCTGACCCACCTCCACCAGCACAAGGTCATCCACAGAGATATCAAAGGCCAGAACGTGTTGTTGACAGAGAACGCCGAGGTTAAACTAGGTGAGAGGGCAGGCACACACTCACACACACATTAATATATAATAATATTGCTTTCAATAGAGTGCTGCAGGAATGAGTCCTAAATCCAGGAAATGAGTCAGCATGTTTGCTCTTACAACTCCCTCGTCTCCAAGTTTTGGTTTTATGACTTCCTGCACAATGTGTCGTTAGTCCACCATGCTCAGATTGTGAAAAATAAATAGCAACTAGGGATCCTATCCTATAGCAGAAAAGTATTTTAGCCTCACACAAATATAACAGCATCAACAATGATTTTATTATATGTAATTTACTTAAATTATTTGTTTTAACATGTCATAATCTTAACCATTTATTTCCCACTGAGCTTACTTTCTGCAATAATCCAAAATCCATACATTTTTGTGTTGATGCTTACTTCTTCACTGGTTCCTGCCGCACTTTAAGCCTTTAATGTTGTGTTTCTGCAGTGGACTTTGGTGTGAGCGCCCAGCTGGATCGTACGGTGGGGCGGAGGAATACGTTCATCGGGACGCCGTACTGGATGGCCCCCGAGGTCATCGCCTGCGACGAGAACCCTGACGCCACATATGACTTCAAGGTAAACCTGATGTCTGTGTGTGAGTGAGTGCGTGTGCATGTGCTTGTGTGTGTGTGTGTGTGTGTGTGTGTGTGTGTGCACACAGTATATAGCACTGGATATAGACCAGAAATGTTGGTGGCTAGTATATACTTTTTACTTAAATACCTTTTAGATACTTTGTAGTTTCAAATTATTGATACAAACATAAATCACCTTATAGATGATGTTATTACAGATTAAACTACCCAGCAGTATATCATATAATTAAAATGAGCTCCCTCTTAACCAACTGAAACATTGAAATTACACAAAAATGCATCATTAATAATAATACAATAATATCAGTAACATATATGATTTGAATAATAATTTGATGAAGGTACCTTCAAGTAACTTTTGAATGCTGGACTTTTACTTGTAACAGAATATTTCTACACTGTAGTAGTATAACTACTTTTTATTAAGTAAAATATCTGCAGCCACAGCTAAAGAAACACGAGACAATCTGGCCAATTTTCAAAATAAAAGCAATTTTCAAAATAAAATACCGCGAATTGACAAATGCGATCATAGTTGTGTATCTCAACTCGCACTGGGAAACAGGAAGAGAAAATACATTTAATAAATGTGAAGAGTAGATAAACAAATATGTGCATTTCAACGGTATATCTGCACTACTACTGTCTACTACCATAGCTTCCGCGGCCGGTGTGAACCCGTTACATGCACTGTAGTTCAGTGTTTAAGCAGTGTCCTGTTTTATCATGCCATGAGTTACACCACAGCTGTTCATAAGGCATGAAACTAAATAAATGATTTGAAAAAATGATCTGGTACTCTTACTTGTGTATTTCTACTTGATACTGAATCGATATCGAAGCATTTCAATCAATATCGAATCGAATCGATATTGAATCAAATCGTGACCCAACGAATCGGAATCGAATCGAATCGTGAGATTCTAAACAATACCCAGCCCTAATAAACACCAGCTGACCTTTAAAAACCTCTTGAAAAGGTTCAATGTCGTATCTGCTGTTGTGTTTTGAAGACATTTAATCTCTGATCATCGCTGCACGGCTGCATGAAAACTCCAATGACGGGCCCGTCTCCTTATAGAAACATTAGAGAATGGAGGATGTGCATTAATGGGGACATGAATCCCCACAGCGAGCCTGTGGAGGATGAGCGCTGCTCTGTTAAGATGCCATTAAGTCCGACCCTCTGGGGCTTTTAAAAGAAAAACCCCAGTTCATCCTTCAATATTAACTTTAAATAGCAGATACAGTCTATTAAATCCAGAGGAAGATGGATATTATTGATAAAATGTCAGCATGCAGGCAGAGATGTACAGCAGCAGTGTTAGGTGGGTAGATTCTGTATTTTTATCAGTTAACAAGAACACTGACCAGTGGGCCTCGAACATGATATGTGAAGTGGGTAACAGGTTCTTAGGATGTGAAAGTTTCAGTTTTCTCTCTCTGTGTGTCTGCAGAGTGATCTGTGGTCGCTCGGTATCACAGCTATAGAGATGGCGGAGGGAGCACCACGTAAGTGTGAAACATCCGACTCGTTAAACCATTACCAGTGGACGCAGGACAGTTTGTCTTCCAGTTAAAAGTCTAAATCTATCTTTCCTCTTTTCCTGCTATTATGTTTCTTTTTCTTTCTTCTCATCTCCTTTTCTTTCGTCTGCTTTCATCTTCTCTTACGTCCTGCCTGTTTGTTACATTTCTGTCTTTCTTCTCGTCTTTTCTTTTCCCCTATTTCCTTTCCTCCTTTCCTCTTGTCTCATCTGCCTATTTGTTTCCTTTCTTCATGTTTCTTGTCTCCTATCCTCTTTTGTCCTTTCCTTTCCTACCCTCCCGTCCTCTTCTCTCCTCTCCTTTCCTCTTGGCTCATCTTGTCTCCCGTCCTTTTCTCCTCCTCTTCCTCAGCTCTGTGCGACATGCATCCAATGAGAGCGCTCTTCCTCATCCCCAGAAATCCTGCCCCCAGACTCAAGTCGAAGAAGTGGTGAGTCACTAAAACACTAAAATTCAGATAGTCAGTAGTTAAAAATTAAAATTAAAGAAGGGAAGTTTAATTTCCCGTCAGGACAACACAAATTAATCAACATTTTAATTACAGCCGGATATCACTTACATCCCATTACTGAATAACTTTTTAATTATACTTTGCATGTGAATTTAATTTAAAAAAATCCTCCATATCGTTAATCATTTATGATTTAATTTGAATGTGATCAGTCGCGCGTCTGACTAACTTGTTTGTGTGAGAGTCCAGGTCCAAGAAGTTCCAGTCCTTCATAGATAGCTGTCTGGTGAAGAGCCACAGCCAGAGGCCGAGCACCGAGCAGCTCCTCAAACACCCGTTCATCAGGGACCTTCCCAACGAGCGGCAGGTCCGCATCCAGCTGAAGGACCACATCGACCGCACCAAGAAGAGGAGGGGAGAGAGGGGTGAGGCTACAACCCCCACTGACTCACCTCACACACAGCCTCCCACAGCTGCAGCAACATCTGGATGTTAATCTGCCGTGTGTGTGTGTGTGTGTGTGTGTGTGTTTCCTCCAGATGAGACAGAATATGAGTACAGTGGGAGTGAAGAGGAGGATGAAGAGAGGGATGTTGGAGAGCCCAGGTACCACAAGTACTACTCATAGTACTGCTGGAACTACTGCTACTACTACTTCTACTGGTGTTACATCCATGATTCTACTACTACTACTGCTACTACTACAGCTGTTTGAATTTATGTTACTACATCAGCTATAGTGCCACTAATACTTCTTGTGTCACTCAAAGCAGTATTATTGTTATGGTTACTGCTACTTCAACTGGTACTGTGACTGGTACTTCTGCTATGTGATTGCTACTTTTACTACCACTACTGCCACTACTTCCACTGCTACCACTATCGCTACTACTAGGTCCCTACTAGAGGTGTAGTACTGCTACTGTTACTGCCAACAGTTACTTCTACTGTAGGTAATAATACCGCTACTGCTGTTAGTACTGCAACTGTGAGTACTACTGGACTACTACTGTACCTGCTGCTGCTGCTGCTAATACTACATGTACTAGCCCTCAAACTCTTAACTCCCAAATGTACTGAATCCATTTTTAATTACGTTTTGAATTTAATTTGAAACGTCTCCATATATTTAAAGGAAATTAAGATGTATGTTATAATTACGGTGCATTGCTAATAAATCAAATAAAAACTTTCTGGTGCTCTTCCAGTTCCATCATCAACATTCCCGGCGAGTCCACCCTGAGACGGGACTTCCTGCGCCTCCAGCTGGCCAATAAGGAGCGGTCGGAGCTCATCCGCCGTCAGCAGCTGGAGCAGCAGCAGAACGAGGAACATAAGCGCCAACTACTGGCTGAGCGGCAGAAACGCATCGAGGAGCAGAAAGAGCAGCGGCGACGGCTGGAGGAGGTAACTTCTGGTCTTTAATCATCTTGTAGATTATATTAATTACAGGGTCTCTGTGGAGTCTATTAGCGGTTCGAGAGGAGAATCAAGGCAATTTGACTGGATTATGAAAGCAAAATTACTTGAAGTTACAAAAGTCTAAAAACATATGACCCTTTTAAATTTCTAGTCACCTGCATGAACACATACTTATGAGTGAATGGTGACAGCTTTTAGGGGTGAAGGTGGAGCCGAGGGAGACTTGACTACTTGAAAATAGGAATGCTTCTCATCATGGATTGGCAGACAATGGCACGCTAAGGCTCCTGAAATGCTTGCTTTTTACCAACGGGGCACAACCTGTTGTGATGAGATTGACATTTTTTATTGACAAACCTGCATATTTTGTACATAGTTTAAAATGTCCACTAGCAGGCAGGTTTGCGCAAAGTAAGCACTGGAGTTTGTTTATGTTGAAAATGTGTGAAAAAAAGCAGCTGCAACAAGAAAATCCATTACATTCTGATCAACCGACTGTTATTTTGTTTCATCCGGCATTATTTTCCCCCGCTTATTACTTCAGTTTATTTATAAAAAGCAGTAATAACCCTACCCCCAACACACTTGGACTTGAATGCATCATGTATGACTGCAAACAGGAAGCTTGTTATACAAGTCTGTGGAATAGGTGCATAAAATAAATCTTAAAACTTTTAAACAGGGAAGAGAAAGAGCAACTGATGGTGGTGGAGAGTTAAAACAAACCAATGAAGCACCTTCACACAAAGTCTAAAGTCTAGTCTGACAAATGACTGTTTCAGCCTGAGGTTGTTGTCTCGTCCTCCATGCAAATCACTCCCCACCTGCCATGTTTGCACCTCAGCCTATCCAAAGGGAAACTCACGTTGACTTGTGTAAAATCCTCTCCACCTGCAGCAACAGCGTCGCGAGCGAGAGATGAGGAAGCAGCAGGAGCGAGAGCAGAGGAGGAGGTACGAAGAGATGGAGCAGCTCCGCCGAGAGGAGGAGAGGAGGCACGCAGAGAGAGAGCAGGTAAGGAAAACACCCGGCCCACGTTACATCACAGGTGTCCTCTAGAGGGGTGCGGCTTCTCGCCTCACCTTAACCATCCTCATATGAGCTATTTCTTCTTCATCTCCGTGTGAAACAATCATATTGACAAGTGTTAATGTTAATCGCTCTTTTGTTGCTCGGTCGACGGACCTTAGTGATTGTTTTTTTTTGGTTCAGTGTTACAAGCAGCAATTCACCCACAAAAACATGACAATATTAGCTCATCTGGTCCTGTGAGAACTGTGATCTCAGTGATTTCAAATGCTGCACGAAGCTGCAAATGAGGCCTTATCTCATTAAACATGTGCAAAACAGCCCAAAAAGAATTGATGAGTTTGTTTTTACCTGCAGTATCTCCCTTTTAAGACCTTTTTCTTAATTATATATCTAACTGATCAAGCAAACACAGTTACAGTACGATTTAAATATTTAACTACTACACATGGTTTTCGGAATCAATTTAAGAAATAATAAAGTTACTGGGGGATCATATTTTATTAATACAGTTTCAAGTTTGTGATGCAGCCGGATGCCGCATTCTTATAACTACAAAGGGAGAAATGGAGAAATATGTGAAGAATCACCACATATAATACAATTACATATAGGAGGCTTTGCAAAAGGCTGCATGACTAATAATTAACTTTTCCTGCAGCGCAACGCTCTACTTCTTGCACAGCTGATTTTGGATTCAACATCTGTTTCCAACATGAAGCACGTCTTACCGCTCTCCTAATTACAACCTCCCACAACCTCTCTCTGTATCTCTAAACCCTGACTTTCACACCTCTTCAATGACTCTTCTTTCCTCCTCTTTCATTTCCATTTCTCCTGTTTCCTGCTCTGCTGATGTCACTGGTTGCCTGGGCTCCGATACACTTCTCACTCTGCCTCTGCGCTCTCTGATTGGCTGCATCTCACGCTGCTCTCGGGTGCTGATTGGTTAGGAGTATATCCGTAGGCAGCTGGAGGAGGAACAGAGGCAGCTGGAGATCCTGCAGCAGCAGCTCCTGCAGGAGCAGGCCTTACTGCTGGTAACGCCACACACACAAACACGCAAACAAGAGAGTGCCCTGTTAAGGTGATCAATACTCGGTCATACCAGGCAGCAACATCTGGGTTTGAAAAGTGAAGCCAAAGCTGAAGTGCCTCCTCTCCTCTCCTTCTCCTTGGTTGCAAAAAGAAGTCTGATTGCATGGAAGTCTATGAGAAAGTGACCCTACCTCTTACTTGATTTAGTAACATGAGTTTATTAATAATAATAATAATAATAATAATAATAATAATAATAACTTTATTTATAGCCTCTGCAAAAAAAACTGAATTTTAAATTGAAACACTGATAAAAGTAGTAAAAGATGGTACACCAGATGAAACAATTAAAAAGAAAGTCCAATACATATAAATAAGAAGAAAATACAATAAGAAGTGTTGAAACAAAATAAAAGCAGTCAAAAGTCTGTCTGTAGAAATGGGTATTTTAGAAGCTTCCTAATTCTTAAAGCCATATTTCCTCGTTTGGAGCCTCGAGCCGGAAGAGCCCCACCTGAGGATCAAACACTGGTTCACACAGGGTCAACATGAGGCCAGACCCAGGCATGCTTTAAAAGTGATGCGCAACATTTTTTAAATGAATTCTGAAACGAACAAGGAGCCAGTGGAGAGAGCCAGGATTGGTGTGATGTGATGTGAGAAGCTGAGCTGCCGCATTCTGAACTATTTGGAGGCGAGAAAATTACTTTTGGTGGACGCCAGAGAGGAGGGAGTTACAGTAGTCACATCTTGAGAAGATGTAAGCATGAATTACTTTTACAGCATGTCAGAGGATTGGTTTGATTCTGGAGATGGTTCTTATTTGAAGGGAGCAGGACCGTACAACTCCTGTGATTTGTGGTTTGAAGCTTAATTCTGAGTCAAGTATTACTCCTCAATTTCTGGCAGTGGACTTCATGTTGGCAGATAATGGAACAAGGGCTATTTCAATGGGATAGATAGGGTTTGTAGGGTTGAACAATATGATTTCTTATTTTGAGTCATCGAGTTGAAGAAACGTTTGTGCCATGCAACAGCTAATACTCTTAAGACAGTTGAAAACGGCAGCTAAGTGTCTTGGGTTATCAGGTCTCAGAGGAGGGTATATATGTGTGTGTCATCTGCGTAAAAATGAAAAGAGATTATGATTATTTTTGGATGATTTGACTAAGTGGGAGCATGTATGTAGAAAATAGAAGTGGACCTTAAATTGAACCTTGTGGTACACCACAGGTAATGTGAGTTCTAGAGAAATACCAAGTAGGTTCTGTCCGAAAGGTAAGAATGAAACCAAATACATTTCCTTGATAAAAACCCAGGTTTTAAGACAAGTAAAATAAAACGGCAAGATCTACAGTGTCAAAAGCTGCAGATCTAAGATAATGAAATGTTCCACCCTTTTCATTACACTTCTGGTTGCAAGAAGCCCAAAATGTGAAATTGTAGACTTTAAAACCGTTCTCAATCCAATGGGTGACGGACGACTGCGTCCACATCTAATAAAGAGTTTTTGGTTCACAGAATCACAGACAGAATCACACATCAGCTCTAGGAAAGCGCTGACAAACATCAAATCAATAAAAACACTCTGTGGTGGGCGTGTTGGTCGATAGCTGGCCGTCCTGGTATTAAACTTTGCTCGGATTCATTGTTCACGATGATATCGCCAACTTTTAAAAATGACATGAAACCAGACAGCAGCGTTTTTACAACTTCAGGTTCATCCACCTGGGTTTCTGAAGGGA
Organism: Chelidonichthys spinosus; assembly: GCA_029853015.1. Taxonomy (NCBI): domain Eukaryota; kingdom Metazoa; phylum Chordata; class Actinopteri; order Perciformes; family Triglidae; genus Chelidonichthys; species Chelidonichthys spinosus. The sequence continues at coordinate 12,434,129 of CM056837.1, forward strand.
CATGTGCACACCTCGGCTACTGAACTGACGTTCACACCAGATAAATACCAGATATCTGACCTGACCAGACAGTGTAAGAAACATATAATGATAAGTTTAGCTTTTGTCAAGTTTTTCTCCGAACTGAGAACTTGTGGAAAGTCATAAACAAATCCTCACCATCTAAAGTAATAGATCAAATATAAGAATAATTTTTGGGGGTTGTAATTTTTTATTTAATATTGGAAGGCCAGTCATTTTCTATCAATGTGACGAGGCCTCCTGTCAAAACACAGTCCAGACAGTTTTTTCAGTTTCTTTCCCTCAGTAATTTATTTTTTCTGTCACGGCTTTATCAATTAATTATTATTGAAAGGCTGCACCATTGAATCAGTGCAGTGGTTCATCCTGCATTAAAGAGCTGCCAACACTGAAAGGAGATCATCAGTCTGGTGACGTCCAATAACGACACTACCTGACATGAATTACATTTCTGAAGTAGATGTGTGGCCTTTGGGAACAAAAAATCTCCATCTATAAATAAGATTGTAAGAACTTTGATGTACTGATACATGAGAAGGGGACCTGGTAAACGAATTAATGGACAGAGAGCTGCATGATTTTTTTGGGAATTATTTGTGTTTCCCCTCCGTTAACCTCCCGTCTTTCCTCTTGTCGCGTCCGATGTGCAGGAGTACAAGAGGAAGCAGATTGAGGAGCAGCGGCAGGCCGAGCGGCTGCAGAGGCAGCTGCAGCAGGAGCGAGCGTACCTGGTGTCGCTGCAGCAGCAGCAGCAGGAGCCGCCGCGACCGCCGCAGGACAAGAAGCAGCTGTATCACTACAAAGACCAGGCGCCCGGCACCAACGACAAGCCGGCCTGGGCCAAAGAGGTAACCTGAGCTTTTACAGTACAGACACGACTCATCACTGCACAAGACCTGAAACCTTAGAACCTTTGTTTCCTGACGTCTCTGTCTTACTCCCAGCGTGCTGATTTGTCAACTCACACTTTTCTGGATAATTACATTTTATTTTCTTGAATAGACACATTTATTTCTATTAGACACATTTTAATACGCTGAAATAAACACGACAAGACATAATTCTAATTAATTTCATCTGTTGACATTAGTGACATTCATTTTCAAAATTAGAATACATTTTCAAGACCTTTTTTATAAAACTGTTTTGCATAAGGAAAACAAATGAGGAATATAACAATAAAAATGATTAGTAAGAATGTTAAATGAAGATGTGTCTTGAGAAATGTCATTTAATCACATTTTAATAACTAAAAAACAACTGAAGCATGGACTTTCATCATCCTGACTTAATTATGGAATAGAAACTGCTATTGTTTTAAAAACTGGTTAATAAGTGAGACTGGAGGCTGTCAACAGTTTATATGAAACAAGTTTTCCCTCTCTCAGGAGGCAGTTCTGAACCACCGCATTTGGATTTCTTCCATTTCTTTCTTTTGTTGCCGATTGTACACACGAACACGCCCGGATTAGCTGTTTGCAGGCCAGCAGAACTGCCTGGAGGTTAACACTGTTTGTGTTGTCCTTGTTTCAGTTCACCTGTACATCACCTGCAGAGCAGTCAACCTCATCTCACGACCACTTTTTTATTTTTAGGTGCAAAGAAATTGATGTGCTGTGAAATCCCTCTTGAATGTTTGATGTGACAGAGATGTGGAGGTTAATTCCAATGTTCTTTTATTTCAGGTGGATAGGGTAAAACATGTAGCTAGTAGATATCGCCAAACCTCCCCAGTTGATTACAGATGATAAATGTTGTCAGCTGATCAGTGAACTTCCAATATGGCTGCCAGGGGGCGTGTTGCATCCTCTGCCTTCCAGACTGTGAACATGTTCCTTTGTTTCCTGTCTTGTAAACACTCACCCTGCTCTCCAGGTGATGCGTCGAGCTCAGAGCAATTCGCCTCGCATCCCTCCCAAGAAATACCACTCCTTCAGGGAGACGCGAGACGTCAACCTCAACAACCTCCTCTTGCTCCCCGGTTACAAACCTCGCCGCCGCCGCCCCCCTTCCTACCCCGCCCATGTCAGTCCCTCTAGGAGTCACCAAAACGTGCCTCGAATCCGTGTCACCTGTGTGCCTGAGTCCTCTAAGGTGGCCATGCGCCGGCAGCACCACAGCAACAGCCCTGACAAGCACCCCGACTCCAGGGGTCGGAGCCCGGAATCCAGGGGCCGGAGCCCCGGCCGCCGGGTCAGTCAGAGGATGAACAGACTCTTTGCTCTCTTTTTCGATCCTGCACTTACTAACCCCAGCCGTTGGGAGGATTTCCTCTTTAATCCCTTTTTTATTTCTCTAACCAGGTGGACTCACACGCATTAACTCTGGTGGCAGAAATGATAATGTGAACTCTTTTTTTATTATCTCACTATTTCTCAGAGGGATCTTTTGATTAACTTCCCCTTTGATTGGTGCAATAAACTCCCACCTCTTTCATAATAGTCCTGAATCATATTAGACAACTCTTATGCAAAGTTGACTCTACAGCAGTGCTGATGAGGCTGTACAGTATTATTCTCTGAGCAAAATGCTAACATTAGCATTACAGAGACTACGTTTACATGCACCAAATATTATGTTTTGTGCCGTTATTCTGAAAAAGACAATATTCCTACTAAGCTGCATACATACATTCCGAGAGAGTCATCTTTCTTCATCATTTGAGGAGCTCAGTGCCACACCCTCATCACCGGGGCGGTGAATCTGACGTCGACGCCCTTCTCGGCTCCGTTTGATCAATAAATTCCCTCTTTCATTCTCTTCTCTATTTTTAACCTTCACTTTCCGTTATACAGGTTACTGACACGTTGTCTCTGGGTGTTGTCTGAGACCTCCTCATTTTTGTTTTTCAGAATATTTACTTGTTCCTGGCGTCTTCTAACGATTGTTGGGGGAAATTGGTCTTCTTGTTGCATGCTGTGGTGTGATGGGATAATGTCTAACATACTAATGTCAACAGCTCAAACCAACCTCCGCTTAAACGTACAGGCCTTGTTTATGTTTACTTACTGACTCTTAAAGGGCCAGCGTGTCACATTTAGGGGGATCTGTTTTTTTGAGTGTATAATCACTTGGAAAATAAGAATCATTGTGTTTTCGTTAGCTTAGAATGAGACGTTTATAGCTACATGAGGACCTCTTCATGTAAGCTGCCATGTACATTCTACAGTGGCCCAGAATGGACAAACCAAACTAGAGGTGTAGTTGCACATTGCAACCAACTAAATACCCCTGCACTGGGCCGCCAGGTGCAAAACTGTGGTAATGCTTACCATAACAATGCTACTTTACACTTATTGAATCCATTGACCACGGCAGCGTATACCACTCCTTTTGTTACCCTTCACAATAAAATGCACTCCACATTTGAACTCTTATCAGCATAAATCGAGGCCAAACAGCACAGGGTCACTCGTGAACACCTCTCCCTAGTGAATGAACACACATTTAGGGCAGACCTCCAGGCCTGCCCTCTGGTGGCGGCTGGTAGATTGATGTAGGGCAGCTGTAGCTATATCAGGCTCTCTCTCCCTCTGGACACCGCACACTCTGTACAGAGAGGTCTACCCTCAGCCACAGCCTCCCAGGATTTCCCTCCAAGCTTCAGAGGAAGAAATATTTTCCATCACACACAATGTTCACCTCTAAAAACAGACGGCCACCGTTTAGGGAAGACGATTGTAGCGGTGAAGGTCCAACTGGAGCTCAACCCTTTATAAATGACAGTTGTGACTATGTGGACCTCTCACTCAATAGCTTTTACACACGTAACCATTGAGACATTTGCTACAACAATCAGGATGAGCTTTCTTTAAACAGATTTTCCACAGGTTTATCTGAGACGTTTAGATGTCTTTTGACCTGCAAATGACCAAAACCAAATTCTTACTGGAAACTGATCTGGTTACATTGATCGATCAAACACATGATGGAACTTAGCTGATGAACTGTCTTGTCATTTCCATTTAGTTTTACTACAGTGCAGGACAAATCTTTAAATCTTTTTTATTTCTGTATGCGAAGAGTGTGTGCAAGCTTGATGAACGAACCTAAAGAGGACGTCAGCTGTTTACTCCAAGAAAAATATAATCTGTTATATAAAGAATCACGTTGACAGGAAATAAATCTTTCTTCTAACATCTGGATAAACTGATTGCTTATCACAGAAATCCGACCGATTCATGAAAAACCAAGAGCAGTTTGTACTAAATGGAATTCAATTGTTTATACACATCTCACTGCATGCTGGGAGTGACTGGTCTTGTGTGTGTGTGTGTGTGTGTGTGTGTGTGTGTGTGTGTGTGTTTGTCAGGTGGAGGAGCATTATAAGATGAACAGACAGACTTCTCCTGCATTGCAGCACAAAGTCTCAAACCGGATCTCGGACCCGTCGCTGCCACCCCGCTCCGAGTCCTTCAGCAGTGGAGGCATCCAGCAGGCTCGGACCCCGCCGATGCACCGGTCTGTCGAACCACAGGTGTGTCTCCTGCGTTATCGTGTGGATGTGTGTTGGCATGTGACACAAACTTACAGGCCTCTCAAGTTTGGTTTCTGTGTAAAAGCAGAAACGATGTCGCAGTTTTCAGGTTGTGACCTTCATACTTGAGAACGTGTACTCGACAGGGGGGATTGTTGCCAAACCAGCAGTAATAAAACCACTGTTGTTGTGAAGAAGGAGCTGATTCCGCTTCACATATTTTGAGGACATAATCTCAAAACAGAGGAAGTGATTTTAGGATTGCAGCTCTACTTTTTAAGCAGATGATGTAGCTCTGATTGCTTCATCAGACCTGAGAGGGAAGCAGCTGAGCTGAACAACATCTCCTCCATGTTTGAGCTCAGTTGCTGCCCCAAGTGAGAGAGTGAAAGTGTCTTGAGAACATTCACAATAGAGTTGTTCCAACACCATCATCAGAAATGCCTCCAGTACAGGAGCAGGAGAGCTTGTTAATGTTGGCTGTCTCCTGTTAGCAGCCAGCGGCTAAATGACAGCGCTAATGGCTTACGTGAGCGGAAATTACATTGACCTACATCATGATGCGTTCAAGCTCTATTCAATAAAACATTTTATTGGCCGATGGCAAATTATAACATTATCAGGATGTGTACAAATTTAATTGGAAACAAAACATATATCAATCACACCTGGGAAGAAAACGGTAGCACTCAAATCGTGGTGCTATTAGCGGCCGCAGACCATTCTTTGTGAATTTGCCCCCCGATGTGTTTCCATTCTGTTACGACACACAGTTGTTGTGTACCTGGAGGTGAGAGGCTTTTATTCTCAGGGCTGTTAAAGGAAACATCGTTGCTGTAACTGAACGGTGGCTGGTGTGAACGCACCCTGAGGCTTGTGTTTCTTACCTTCCTCTTCTTCCTCACCTCCTCTCTCTCTCTCACCACCTGCATCACTCTTCGATCACATTGTGTGAACGTATCCTGATCCTGCTCTTCCTCCTCAACCCTGCCTGTTTCCTGCTTGTGTGTGCGTGTGTGTGTGTGTGTGTGTGTGTGTGTGTCCAGATGGCCCACCTGGTGCAGGTGAAGAGTCATGGTCTGTCAGGCTCCCAGTCTCTGTACGACCCCCACGGCGTCTCCTCCTCCTCGGCGTCGCCCTCCCCCTCCCGGCCTCCCATGCCCCGGCAGAACTCCGACCCCACCTCCGACACCCCTCCTCCCCCGCCCCTCTCCCGCCTGGCGCCCCCCCTTGACAAACTGGACCGCAGCTCCTGGCTGCGGCAAGACGACGACATGCCGCCGAAGGTCTTTGCATGCCACCACCAGTGTGTTTGTGTGTGTGTGTGTGTGTGTTAACTCTTGTGGCTTATCTTCGTTTAAATTCTGTCTTCTTGTCTGTGCTTAGTGTTTATTTTCTGTTTCTGTTGGGTGTTTCTCCCGATATGTTGTTTGTTTTATTTTTAGATCTAATATTTGCTCTTGTTGGTTTTAATCTCAAAGACCATCAACTGCAGTAAAGTGAAATACATTTTAATAATCTGCAAACAGTCTAATTTGCATAAACCTAAAGAAAATACACCTCTCATTTACTTTTTGGCTAGATTTTCAATTTATACGTATGAAATTCTTCACAGATAAAAGGAATTGCTTCAAAACTTGAGACACAAAAGAGGAATTTTGACATTGATTTAATTCATCATAAGTAATAAAGAAAAAGTTGCATGTAAAAAATAAAATCTGTTAAAAAATCTGCCAGTGGAACAAATTAAAAGGTCAGATTTCTATAAGATTTCTTTAAATGTACATATCATTTTTAGTGTTTTTGCAGTGTAGACAGTAATATGATGTTGATATAGTCAAACATGAAGTCTCCTCTAAGGTTCTGATCCAGATGGTTCTCCCCAGGTTCCTCAGAGGACGACCTCCATCTCTCCTGCTTTGGTCCGGAAGCACTCACCTGGAAACGGACCTGGTCTGGGTCCTCGGGCTGGAGCTCACCTGATACGGGCCAGGTACAAAAACACACACACACACACACACACGTGCGCTCTGTGGAAACACAGGTGTTGTCATTTCAACTGTTTTTTACCGGATGAATGAGGCAGTGCTGTGTTTGTGTTGCTGTAGCAACCCCGACCTGCGGAGGACCGACGTCTCCATGGATACGCCTCTGAAGAGGACGAGCAGCGGCAGCTCCTCCAGCTCCAGCAACCCCAGCTCCCAGGGAGGCTCCAACGAACGAGGTGCACACACACACACACACACACCCACACGTACACACACACGTCTGTAACTTCTGTAAATGTGAGGCCCTCATTCATTTAATGATTCCCTAGCTCCTCACCATCACTTTACATTCATTACTAGATAAAATTAGCTCTACAGCCACAAGCTAGAGGTCATTGAAACGTTTCCAACATTATTATTAAGTTAAGTATCCAGACTTTCTGAAACTGTCAATTTCCAAAGAAAAACATTTCTTGCAAAAACTTGTTTTGTCACTTCCCATATATGGCCCACAATTTCTCAAATGTCCTTAATGTACAAATAAAATCTCCTCACTTTCCAAATAACTTTTCCATTCATGTTTCTTCCTTCAGAAAATGTCTTTTCTTTTCAAAAAACTTTCCAAAAATGTCTTAATGTTGAAAAATGCGTGTGTTTCTGTGTGTGTGTGTGTGTGTGTTCAGGTAATTCCGCCGTTAAGACTGAAGGCTCGACACTTTCTTCCCACGAGACCAAAGATGATGGCAGAGAGGTGACACGACCCAGCAGACCTGCAGTGAGTACACTCACACACACACACAACACACACACACACACACACACACACACACACTTAACTATTAAATACACATTCCAGGATGTAGGAGAACTCACTGTGACTCTTCTCTCTGAACTAACCTCCTTGTTGCTGCTCATGTTCCTCTCTCTTCCTCTCATCCTGTCCTCCATTCCTCCTTTCATCATTCTTCAGAGCTATAAGAAAGCTGTAGACGAGGTCAGTGACATTTCTCCTCCTTCACCCCTCTCTCTACCCCCCACATACACACACACACACACACACACACACACCCTTCTCTTTTTATGGAGAAACCTTTTTGTTTAGTTTTCTTACTTTACTCCCAAGGTGTTTTGGCTTGCAGTAACCCATCTCATTTCTGGGCCTGCTGCTGCGTGCACGTTAATTATGAAAGGAAAAGTGGATTGGCTATAGCTGGAAATGTAATGCCACTTTAAAGTTAAACTCTAAAGAAAAAACCAAAGCGCAAGCAGTGAGTGCAGTGACACAGAGCTGGTGTTACACCACATTCTGTGACCCATCGGATTCCGTGACCGCAGAGGGACTTTGGTAAAGATGCAACATTGGTGGATCTCAAACTTGTTTGTAATAATTATCCGTTTGTGATCACTATCAGAGATGATATAATGATATCATGGCATAAAGTCTGAGCAGAGAGTAGATTTGCTCTCATGCAGCTGATAACTCCGTCCTGCGGTATAAAAGCACATGTAAAAGCATCTCCTCTGGTTTTCATCTTGTGTGAGAGATGAAGCTGTTATTGATAGTAACTGCAGTCTTCCTCTCATCTCATCCACTTTACTTCCTGTTATCGCTCCAGACATCTGCACTCATGTTTCATTTCCAGTCACTCTCTTTCTTCCTCTTTCTCCCACTTTATGTCTTGTCTCCCTCTCATCAGGAGGAGTTGGTAAGATAAGATCCCATTCCCCATTCCTCCCCCACCTTGTCCAATTCCTGTCACTTAACCTGTCACATGCACAACCCCTTTTTGCTGCTGATGTCACAGAGACTGAAGTTAAAAGGTCCCTGAACGTAAACGTCCTCCTGCACTGATAGCGTCTGTACTTTTGACTCTCTTCCCCCTGCACTGTCCTGCTGCTCGCTGCCCCTCCCCCGTATGAACTACTCAGGGATGTTACTAAAATCTACTCACTCAACAGCTTGTGCCACTAATAGAAAAACCTCTTTTTATTTGCCTTTCCTGCTTGGTTATTTTTAAAGCTGCATATTCTCTGATAGTGAAATGATTTCAGCAGAAGTGAGCACTTAAACACTGGCTTTCTACTGGTTAAACGCATGTTCATGTTAAAATAAGGTAAGGTAAGATAACTCTTTATTAGTCCCGCCGGGGGGAAATGTGCAGGATTACAGCAGCAAAGTGGATAGAACAACAACAAGAGTCATCAGTAATAAATAAACAAAATAAAAACAGAATTAGCATAAAAAATAAGTAAGTAAACATTAACGCTATAGTGAATAGTAAAACAACTAAATATAGAATATAATAATGGACAGACTGTTTAATGGTGAGTTCACATTAGTTCATGTATGAAATAGGAAATATAAAATGTTGATATTACATAGTTATATTGTACCGTTATATTGCAGATTGGATGCAAAGTGAGTAATAGTTATTTTTCTTCCATTTAGATTTTATATATGATTAGAAATTGTGCTTCCAGATGTCACTAAAAACTTAAAAAAAAACCTCTTGGTCTGGTCTCTTGGATTTGCTCATCGTATCTTCCATCGCAGTCCCTTTATAGTTTTTGCATCGCAATGCAGCGAACTATCTGATGGCATCAGCTGTAATTGTAATATAATCTAAGTTGCTTTCAACGGTTAATTACTTTTTCCATGATCAACATTTTCCTCGGTTAATTAAACACTTTGTTTGTGGAAAATCAATCTCAATTTTAATGAAATGTCAATCTTATATCCCACTGGAGAGTTGCCTTCGTCTACTGATGCATCCTTTGACCGTTTTTCTTTTTTCTTTACACCTTTTACAGAGACAGAAATAGATATAAATGTCTTACCGTGTAGAACCCTTTACCTTAACTCTCCAACCAACTGGAAAAATATTAAAGACATATTCAAGAGTGAAAAAGTAATTGTCAATTAAATAATGTAATATAACAATAATCAGGCTCATGATTTCATGCTACAAATTGCATTAAAAGAAAAATATGATGTAAAATAGTGCAGAAAGTCAAATATAAAAATAGAATATGCTACTGTGGTGGACTGGTGTAATGGTAGAAGTAATACACTTTATTATAGACCAGATAAAGTAAATGTATATTTTTGTACTGCAGGAAGCTATAGTTAAAGTTATTGTTTTGAGTAGTGACGAGACAGCGAATGATACCTAAAAGTTAACTTGTAAAAAACAAAGTTGTAATGACCTAACCCAGCCTCACTTGTCTTTTTTACATGAAGGTAAACATTCCAAACCATGTTTTCTACAGTCAGCAGAGATCACGCTTCATAACCGACGGGGAGTGACGTCTGTTCCTGTGAGTTTGATCTTTTCTGACCTTCTTGCTGGTCTTCCCGTCCTGCAGGACCTGACGGCTCTGGCCAAAGAGCTGCGAGAGCTGCGGCAGGGGGAGGAAACCAGCCGCCCGCCCGTCAAGGTGACGGACTACTCGTCGTCCAGTGAGGACTCTCACAGCAGCGAGGACGAGGACGGAGAGGGCGGGGCTAATGATGGGACAGTGGCCGTCAGCGATATTCCACGCATTATGTGAGTGTTGCTGTTTCCTGGCTTCCCAAACACTCACACTTTATTAGGTAGACTTGTGTAATGTAATGCAGTCCAGTGGTGTAAATCCATAGTTAAAGGTGGTGTTGTCCTGGACTACATTGTATTGAGGGCAGTGGCGTTGCCAGGTATTATTAAAATTTAAAAGTCCAGCATTCAAGTACAAAATTAGGTGTATTTCCATCAAAATATACTTAAAGAGCTAAAAGTAAAAGTACTCAAAATGCAATCAAAAGTATTGATGCGTTAATGACGTCATCAGTTTTTATGTTGCAGCTGGTAACTCATAATGACTTTATATACTGCTAGATAGTTTGATCTATAGTAATACATGATCATTTATTAGTTGATTGATTTTGTTTTAATAATCTGAATCTGTATTTAATTTACCAAAATGAGATACAGAGCAAGGAAGTCACTGGTAGTAGTTTGTTGAATGCTGGAATATTAGGTGTTCTTCTATCGTTCAGGCTGAATTTGTACGTATTTAATGTGAAAACATACTTTTTGGTACAGAAATAGTACCTGAGATGACACTTCTCTGTTTAGGGCACCGTATTTAAGGTTTATATTCTGTTTGCTAAATAAAATGAATAGAATGCATCCTGTCAGAAATAATATGATTGGGAAAACAACAGAAAAGCGTGTTCAAAACAACATGGATTAAATATGCTGACTTCTCTTTTTCAGGCCGGCCGCGAGTCAAGGCCCTAACGAGTCGTTTGGCGTGATGGGAGGTCACGGCGACGGCCACGACGACTCGTATGGAAACAGCTCCCAGGACAGCACCCTCATGATGCGTGAGGTGAGTCAACCTTCAGTTCTGACCTTTGACCTCGCTGAGTCGGCACAAACTTGCACGGCTGTTTCCTGATTTTGTTCTGGTTTGTGAGTGTGAATAAGAAACATCTGGCGTGGAGACTCAGAGACTCTGCTTCGCCTGGAGCCGGAGGTTACAATATAAAATCTTGAGAAAGTTGGATGTAACCATAAGTTATGTTAAGATTGATATGTTTGTTAGAGTAGTGTAAGCTTCTGGACTGAGGGCCGATTGGGTGGTTGGATGCCAGTGGATGTTCTTCCCAGTTGAATTATTTGGGATTCAGACTATTTATCTAAAATGTGATGAGAGTAAATTGAGATTAATAAGAGATGTAATTCAAAAATGTGGTTAATTGTCCAACTTATTTGTCTGTGATTGAGTTTAATTGATATATTTACTGTAGATTACTGCAGCAAATTATTATTTAAAGTAGTATTGTAAGTATTGACGATGTTTTACTTATTTATAAATCTTATTTATTACTATTGTATATAACGATCGACTTATCAATTAATGGAATCATCATCTCAGCTCTCTGTGCGTTCATGTATTAAATATTATCATTACGTTCGCTAAGGAGGTCATGTTTTCGGTTCGTTGGTTTGTTCTGTGTTTTTTGTCAGCAGGGTTAGAGAACAACTACTTACCCAAAGGGTTTATCACAGACCAAGAACGGAATACAGCTGAATCATGGTGCAGCTACATGAATTATTTTCCACTAATGGGAACTTCTGCGTTCTCCGAGTCCCCCTCTATATATAAAACATGTTGTGTCTTTAGAACCAGGGTCTTGGAGGATTTTAGTGTCCATCTTTGTTTGAGAAGCGTTTCCAGGAGTTATATGTGTTATATGATGTGCGACAACATGTTTGAAGAAACACACTCCTGTGGGTTGGGTTTCCACTCGCCCCCCCTTCTGAAAAATCCTGAAAACGAACACACTCAGCAGGTTCCTCCCTCCGTCACCTGACCTGTCAGTCAGAGCCTCGCTGCACAGTAGCCCGCCCTCTCTCTCTCTTTCCAGAAACATGGGGGACGGAGGCGGAGCTCTGCCGCCAGCAACGGTTTCCCCGGCAACGCTAATCTGTTCCCCGGCAACGCCAATCTCCCTGATTTGGTGCAGCAAAGCACCTCCCCCCTGGTCTCCCCAGGCGACGCCTCTGGGGCCCAAGTAGGTGGTGCAGCACCCAGCTGTCGGCCCCCAAATGTCACACCTGATCCTGACAGACCAGCACCCCGTCACCTGTTCACCCTGTCCCCCCCCAGTTGCACCCCACCTGCCCACAAACCCGTCCCCTGGTCCTTCATCAGAGTGGGAAATTACCAGCAGCCACCAAACTAACACCAGGGACCTTAAAGGGACAGTTTTGATGTTTAGAAGTGGTTCTTCTCCATAGTCAGTGTATACTAGATGGAGACCTCTATTAGTTTAAGTGTACGCTGTATTTAGAATACACTTTCCCTTGCTGTCAGACAGCTCTTTCTGAAGCTGTTATCTTCCACCAGACTCCATTCACAAAAACAGTCATTTTATCTCACAGAATACAGGAGCTGCTTATCTCCCGCTGATTCAGTTGGTTAGTTTGTCTGTGTTATTTGTGTGACTTTGGTGTTTTGAAAGGTTGGTTTGGATTCAAACTCACAGAATAACACAAACAAGCTAACGGATGGAGGCAGCGGTAAACCAGCAGCTCCTGTAATCTGTGAGTCTCGTGGCTTTGAAGAGAGCATAGATAATGACTTCAAACAACATTGAATTTTAAAACATGAAGCTGTCTTTTTTTATTTCTCCAAACACCATCCACTGCAATACAGTAATACACTCACTGTGGAGAAGAACCTTATAAAACCCCCTTTCAAAACATCACAGCTATCAATTTGAACTTGTTTGTAAGAGCTTAAACATTTTGTGGGTTTTGAGGTTGAAGTGGGATTGTTGACAAAAAGATGTCAAAACATGTCATATATAAACATCAATAAATAATCATTCATTTCCAAAATGTAAGTGCTGATTTAAACGGAGCAGAGCGTTGCTGCCGGCTTCCACTAGAGATGATTTTAGAATTAGATTTAATGGTAAAGTAAATGTACGCACACAAGGAATCTAAGCTAAAAACAAGCTGAACAATGTCATTTAACTGCTGTGTACAAATATGAAAAGTATATGCATATAAAAAATGACACAGTGACATTTGTACACTGTAGGACAGTAGTGCAATGTCCACTGGAATAAATATAATATGATTAATATAACACGTTGCTTTTCATACACGAGGAAGGTGGATTTGACAGTTCATACAGTGTGCTTGGATTTGTATTTAAAAGTGATGATATTTACATATATAATACTGTTACAACAGTGTGTATTTATATGACAAACACTTATATTGTTATAATTCTTTGATTTAAATTGAAGACAGCATTGATTTACAAGCCAACGTCAACAATAGAAATATATTTTCCAATAATAGGACTGAACTATCTAAGCAAACATGTCGATACCCTATACAACTTTAAAGACATAACTTGGTGGCAAATCTGCTGGCTGCCCAAAGAAATGTGAATAAACACTTTGATGAAACAAAGCATTAAATATAATGACTCATCTCAGTTAACCTTTTCACAAAGTAATACCTTCAAATTGCTGACTGGTCATTTTGCTGCCTTACTCAGCTTTTGTGCGTCACAGAGCAACAGGGTTTCTAGGAAATGAGACTCTTAGCATGAAAATTAAAAATGGCAACATGTGGCACCTTTAATTTCCTGCCCTGTTCTATTTCCGTCCGCCCCACTTTGGCTCCAGTGTTTTCCCCCACAGATGGAACAAACTGGAGTTTTTCCCTCCCTCGCTCTGCTTGTTTTATCCCCCTGTTTTGCTCCTCTCCCTCCCTCGGTTTTCCAGCCTCTGATCCAGAAAGTTTCCTCCTCTCTGATCACATGATGCAGGTAGCTGACAAAATAAAAGGAACACTGAGAGTAAAGTGAAACGCATGATGAGGTCAAAAAAGGGTTTTCATCGCTGTGACACGTTGTTGAAGCAAATAGTTTTCACTGAACACGCCGTGTTTCCTTTATTTCAATGGTTACCTGATTCATTCAGTTCTCCCAAAAAATAACAAACCGTCTGACAAACATGTGGCTGACTGTAATCTGTGTTTGTGTGATCTGCAGTACGGGATGGGAAGCAGCGGCGGCTCCAAGTCTTCCTTCACACCGTTCGTAGATCCGAGGGTGTACGGGACCTCCCCGACCGACGACGACGATGACAACATCTCCGCCTCAGGTGCGTTTCCTCACAGTGTTCAACATTGCATTGTCATCGTCATGTAGTTGTAGCTCATTTTCTACAAAGAAAAATATGCTAAACAAAACAGCACAGTGGTGCCTCTAGTTCATCCTTGAATATTTGCATAAGAAGGAAATTCAATTAAAAACACCTTTCACGTAGACTCAACACATTGTAGTTAAAGAAACAAGACATTGTTCATATTAAGGTGACACAAACAAAAAAAATGTATCAAAATATGAATAATTAGATGTATACTCACCATATGTTACCTTGAATTCTTGAAGAAAAATGTATTTTTCTCTCAAGAATCTAAAGAAAGAAAGAAAAGTCTTGATTAATTGAAGTAAATGGGGCCGACAACAGTGGTATTTATTGATACATCGGTTAACAAGCTCCCACACAACAAGCAGTAGAATTGAGTCTCATTTACTCATTTACTAGATAATTTGACCGTGTGTCATGGTGTGTTGCAGCGCTGTTTTCCGATGAGCTGCTGAAACACGAGCAGGAGCAGGCGAGGCTCAACGAGGCCCGCAAGATCTCGGTGGTCAACGTCAACCCGACCAACATCCGACCGCACAGCGACACGCCAGAGATCCGCAAATACAAGAAACGCTTCAACTCCGAGATTCTCTGCGCGGCTCTCTGGGGTGAGGCGGTTACAAACCTTAACAACAGAAACTAAATGATGACACTGATGCAGGCGGAAAACACCAGTCGTGTGTGTGTGTTTGTGCAGGAGTGAACCTGCTGGTGGGGACGGAGAACGGCCTCATGTTGCTGGATCGAAGTGGTCAAGGCAAAGTTTACAACCTGATCAATCGAAGGCGCTTCCAACAGATGGACGTCCTGGAGGGACTCAACGTCCTGGTCACCATCTCAGGTGGGTCTGCCTCCGGGTTCCACTCAAGTACTTTATTTATGGCACTTCACATGAGTATTTGTATTTTATACCTACTTTTAGTCCACTACATCTCAGATGACATTGTACTTTTTACTCCACTTCATTTGACAGCTTTAGTTACTTTTCAGATTATGGTTTTTGTCCCCTTCCTGTCCAGTGAAACCCACGTATCTTCAGATGTGTTGATGTTGCATATTTGTGATAAACTATACTTCTTCGGCCAAGTTAACTCTTCAAAAAGCCTCTAGGAATCAGCTGGAGAATACATGGTCACAAAGGAAAACAGGGCTTTTTATCTTCTTCAAGATACGAGGTTCTCACAGGACATATGATGATCTTATAGAAAATGATGCACTGCTGTAGATTGAACTAGTTAAAACATGCAACATACACATGCAGGGCTTTTAGTTGTGGTGGCACATTTTTGTTTGTGGGTTTGTGTACTTTTACTTCAATAAATCATGTGAATACTTACACTTTAATGTTTAGGATGCTGTTGATGGCGTCGTACAAACACAGCTCTTTGCACGAGTGCAATAATAAGTCACATTGCATGTCCTCAAACGTGGCCTGAAATGTAAAATCTGAGCACATTTACAAGCAAAGAAACTATTGTTTTCTCTGAATAGTTATGTTCTTTCTCTTACCAGGGAAGAAGAACAAGCTGCGTGTTTACTACCTGTCCTGGCTGAGGAACAGGATACTGCACAACGACCCTGAAGTGGAAAAGAAACAGGGCTGGGTCACCGTTGGGGAGCTGGAGGGCTGCGTTCACTACAAAGTCGGTATGAAAACAGACATAAACCTGTTCGCACACACACATTAGTAGGAGAAAAACAAATGCAATTAGCAAGAAATTTGAGGTTAAGCATTTTGGGGGGTTAAGGTTGATTTTCACTCTGAAGTATTTTATTAATTGGGTGACTATGAATGAATTCTGATCATCTGTTACTGAATGTAAAGTTTACAAAGAAATAAAGGTGCGTATACATATGTACATACATATTTTAATTTTTTTCATTTTAACTGCACTTTAAACATAATATCTATTTATTTGCTGCTCTTCTTTCCTCCTGCAGTGAAGTACGAGAGGATTAAATTTTTGGTGATTGCTCTCAAGAACGCGGTGGAGATCTACGCCTGGGCGCCTAAACCTTATCACAAGTTTATGGCCTTCAAGGTAAGATCTGTCAGGATGCTCCTGACTGGATATAAGACCCTTTCAGAACATGTGAGCTAACAAGAAAGAGGCAGCATGATGTTTATTTTTCATTTATTCATCCAGGACGCAGACTCACTGAGACGCAGAATTTATTTTACAAAAGGGCCTTGCAAAGAAAAAACATTGGCTTGAAAACATACAATTAAATCAAGTCAACCAATAAAACAACAAGTAGATTATCACAGATGATTAATTTAAATCTACAAAAGTGATACTTGATTTTTTTTTTTTTTTTTTTTTTTGTTATTCTTGAAAGAAGTTGATTTGAATTGAAAACAGGTGAAATATATCTAAATAAATAGCAGCAGATTTTTATGCTTGATTTAAGAAAATCTGACTATTAGTTTTGGTTTTAGCTGAAAATCCTTTAGTTTTACTTATGTTTAGCAAAGCATTCAAATACTTCTTTCACCACAGACCGAAATACATTTTTATTTTAATGTCAACCCAGTAGATTTGACTGTATATGTTTGAATAATAAATCTGATATGCTGGGCTACTGGTGATGAACTTTTTTAAAACATACGTCAATTTAAATAAATGTTACTTTGTTGATTGTATGCCAGGGGTTTAATTACATGCTCTTTCTGTCCCCTCAGTCGTTCACTGAGCTGCAGCATCGCCCCCAGCTGGTTGACTTGACTGTGGAGGAGGGACAGAGGTTAAAGGTCATCTACGGCTCCAGCGTTGGCTTCCATGTCATCGACGTGGACTCTGGAAACCCCTACGACATCTACATCCCCTCACATGTTAGTCTATGTGTATTGTGTGTGTGTGTGTGTGTGTGTGTGTGTGTGTGTCTAAATGATGTCCTGCTATGTTTAAAATCATCAGAAGTTATTACTTGCATTTGAGTTGCATTTGATTGCATGTTTAAAATGAGTGATTGATGAGAGAAAAGATGAAACAATGAACGTGTGACTGAGAAAACTAATGATGGAGTGAACTTGTGACTCAGTTAATAGATAGGAGAATGGTTGAATGAAGGGATGGCTGCCTTAATGAGTGAGTGAATGAGTGAGTCAATAAATAAACGAGTGGATAAGGGAGCGATTGAATGAAGGGATGGCTACATGAGTGAGGAGTGAGTGAGTGAGTGAGTGAGTGAGTGAGTAGTGGGTGAATCAGCGTCCTCTTCTAACCCTGGTCTGGTTACAGTAAGAGATGGACGGTGGAAGGAGACGGTAACCACAGCAACCGCCTCACATTGCTTTTGGCAGTCATGAATCACGCTGTGCTCATGTCTGTTTCCATGGCGATTGCGTGGCTGGGGAGCGGGAGACTCTATTGTTGCAGCAGTTTCTTCTCTCTCAGGGTGGGGACGGGAGGGTCCAGACCTGTAGGCTCACGTCAGCTCCTAATCCCCTGCCCCCACCCCCCCTCCAACCCCCTCCCGTGTGTCGCCCCGGCAGATTCAGGGTCAGGTGACCCCGCACGCCATCGTGGTTCTGCCCAAGACGGACGGCATGGAGATGCTGCTGTGCTACGAGGACGAGGGCGTCTACGTCAACACCTACGGACGCATCACCAAAGACGTGGTGCTGCAGTGGGGCGAGATGCCCACCTCCGTCGGTACGTCAACCAATCAGCTCGCTTCTCCCTGAACCCCTGACCTCTGACCTCTATAAGCGGTCTCAGCAGATCATCTTTCACCCTCACTAGTATCTTCCACACCTCCTCCGTTCAAAGCAACACTCTTCTCTCTCCTCCTGCCTTTTTGCTCTTAGTTCCACCTTCAAACAAGAAGCCCAGACTGTAGCCTCACCTGTTTCATGACCTGCTCAAAAGGAATACCACAGGTTTTTGGGAGGTTGAACAGACTGTTCAACTTTATTTGGTAACGTGATGAAAACATACGAACAGAGCCAAAATCATCCGAGTGAAACTGATTGCTCTGTTGCTTCATGGTAACACTTTAATACGTCATTGAATAAGCCTATAAAAATCAAAATTTCAGTCTAAGAAATATGTCAATTTTCTCTAAGGATAAACTCTATTCTAAACTAATATTCATAATATATTACAGCTTCAAGTTATTTATTTATTTGTGTATAATAATCAGCTGTAGGAACTTATGCAGCCTGTTTTGCCATAAACTGAAGCTGCAGAACAAAAGGTACTGTGTGAGTGATGAGCTTCAGTGAAGGATAACAATTTAAATTTTAGCAATCTTTTGAGAAAAATAGTGTTGTCATGGAGCAACTGCAGTGTGAAGATCTATTGGGGACGTGGAGAGTTTTAGGCATCAAATGTTCTCATCACTTTACAGGTGAATTGAACCCAAAAACCGAGTGTATCTCTTTAATGTCAAGTGTTGAACATCCATCTACTGCATGAGCCGACAACAACACGTCCCACAGAGCATTACCTCCACCCTGTACGGCACAAGCACACTCTCTTCTTGTTTATATACGGTATAACTTTTGTATGTGTTGGGGGGAATGCTTGTGTGTTGTTTGTCTGCTGTGTTCTGTCCTCTTGTTTACTGAAATATTTCAAAAATGAATCTTAAATTCATCCTCGATTGCATGAGCTCCAAAATAATTGACGAGGTATTTGTGAGACTGGGTCCAAGTTGATCAGGAAGTTGGAGTGCAGTGCATCTAAATTCATCTATTATTTATCAGTACAACCAGTCAAACCACACAAAGAGGAAACTCGAGCACATCAAGGATGGATCTCGGATCTTATGATCCGAGTCGATCAAAGCCTCTGTGTTTTTCCATCCAGCCTTCGCTCCCTTGACTCTCAGATGTCAGTGTACGATCTCCTGATTGATTAAACATGTATGTGTGACTGACGGCGTCTGCGTCTGGCGAGGCACTGGTGGTTGTGTGTTCTGTGTGTGGACATCATTTCCTGTTAACATGTTTGTCTGTGTTTTACTGTCAGACCAGAGTTTTCTCACAGCCAAGCCCGGCCTTGCCCCCCCACCCCCACCCCGACCCCCACCCCCTCACCCCCAGACAAAACCTCCAACCTGCTCCGTCGTAGGGTTTTATCCTGCGCAGACGCTTTGATGATGAGCTGCTGCTCCATCTCCGTTGGACCAACTATAAAACCAAAATCTTCCACAGGAATTCATTTCTGGAAGGTGGTCTCCACTGGTTTGGTATCTCACTCTGTAGTCATGGCTCGGTTAGGTGTTGTCACAAACACCACGAGTTTCTAATCTAATTGGCTCAACGTCTGCCGATAAGAGGGAAACCACAGTTATTAAACGTCACACTTATTTCCATTGCGTGCCACACGCACCCGTCTTAATGTACGGCTCACATGCAAAGTTCAAACCAACGGTCAGTTAATGGGGCTCATTTAGATCAAATGCTGACTACATCAATGGAAGCCCGGCAAGCATCCTGCGTTATCTGTTGGTCGAGACGCCACACGAAGAGCTCCGAGGTCGATCGTTCTAATCAGTCAGAAACTGCTGCAATAATCTCCTCCCGGAGTTGAGGCGGAGGAGGCCTCAGTGTGTGACTGGCTTGGGTGTGAGACTGGTGCTGAGTCTTCTCCTGTCCAATCCCCCTCTGTGTGTGTGTGTGTGCGTGTGTGTGTGCGCGTGTGTGTACCCTCTCCGGTCTTTGCAGCCTACATCCACTCCAACCAGATCATGGGCTGGGGAGAGAAGGCCATTGAGATCCGCTCCGTGGAGACGGGACACCTCGACGGAGTTTTCATGCACAAGCGAGCTCAGCGACTGAAGTTCCTGTCCGAGAGGAACGACAAGGTGAGTTTCACCTTCCCTAAAACAGGGATTTCCCTGCCAGTGAAAAGGGACATTTGGGGTTAAGTTTTATGATTTAGATTTTATTATACTATCCTTTTGTCATTCAGCTACACAATTATTCTTAAAGAAAATGCATCCAGATGAAGAGATGCAACCAGAGTCCTTCTTGCAGATACGACAACCCAGAAAAAAATTGGCATTGTACGTCTCTCACTGAGACTTACTGTAGCAAGCAAGAATGAGCTTTTGGAAAAAAGTAATAATGTTATTTAACAACATAATTAGTGTAATTAAATAACACTAGCGGACTTTCTTACTTAACATTATGTAACAAGCATAGCAACGATGCAACAACCGTTATTACGCAACATTACAATGGTTCTCGCTAGTTATGCTCATTATTATTATTCAGACCTACAATGTCAACTTTTTTTCTGTTGTCTGTTCAGACACAAATATTAGCACCAAGTAACTATATCTCCTGTGGTGTTTAACCTTAAAAATACAGTTTTTATTAGAAATATAGATCTTTAAATTCCATTTCATTCAATTTTTTTAGATGACAATTTTTGGACATTGTTTAGATTGGTTTTACAATCATTAGATAAATAAACTGCATCATATCCACCGTTTCAGAAGTGGATACTGGCCACTAGGTGTTTTAAATAAAAGGCCAATACCAGTGATCCAACTGAAATATCAAAATGTACCTGTCAGCCACCAGAGACAGGTGTCCAGGCTAACGCTGTCCTCTCCATGCGTCTCCTTTCTGCAGGTTTTCTTCGCCTCTGTGCGTTCTGGAGGCAGCAGTCAAGTCTTCTTCATGACCCTCAACAGAAGCTCCATGATGAACTGGTAACCTTTCTCCACCGACCCACAACCCTCCTCTTCTTCATTCTGAACATCGCCCGACATCAGGAGAGAGGGATGACAAGAGGACTGTGTGTGTGTTTGTGTGTGTGCGTGTACAATGTTTGTTGCCGGGGAAAGCAACGAGTTGACGATTGAGCAGCTGGAGGGCGAGTTGAACCACAGGAGTATTCCCCTCCCTCCCCCGTACAGATCCAACTGTAAGGGGCGCCACAGGCCCCGTGGATGGTGTCCGACGCCTTCGTCTTCCCTGTGGACTGTTCGATTGGGCTGATGGTCGCTCACGAGGGTTTTGATCCAGACTTTAAAGGACAGTGACATCATGCCGAGTAGCCTTTTGACTTCCCCATTTGACTTTAGACGGGGCTGTGGAGAAGTTCTCTGTGTAGCACATTCATGATTCCTTACAGGGTGTTCACACTGCGAGTACCATGCGTCGTTTGACTCTGCTCGTTGGTGCTGATGCAGGTGTGCAGACTGCGTTTATTATGGCGAATCATCCTCTACTGTGCTGTGTTCTAGTGAGGAAACATTACTGCTTATTAACGTAGCATCAATAGGATAGAATAGAGAACTTGTTGAACTGAGGTGTCTCAAAATAAAAGTCACTTCAGGCTGAACCAAAGTCATCCACACTGCATCAACACCACATGAGGTGGTCACCCTGGGTTTATCGCTGAAATGCCTGATTTGGTGTGAATGCAGCCCAAATCAGCTAAAGTTTTTCCCGCCAATTTAGCCTCTATGTAAGCCATGTTTTTCTCTCCCCCCAAAAAAATGCTTTTTGAAAACAAAACTTTAAGTGCGAAATAAATAAATACACTCTGAGACTTGTAGACGAGCAAGAATGAGCTTTTGGAAAACGTCGGCCCCTAAAAAGCAGCTGCTGGCCAGATGTTGTCGAGACGTCAAATCAAGTCTCCTTTGCAGCCTGTGATTTCAGATTATTTTTGAAAAGCAACGTGAGAGAAACGTGGTGAAATCTTTGGTGGTGAATCCAGTCTCACTGTTGCATTCGCCACCATCAACGTGACTTCTGGAACACTACGGCCCACGAACAAACCAAAGTACGGCATTAAATGACACAGAATACACAAGCAAAAGTAAAGATCCTGGTTTCTACAAAGAACCCTTCTATTGTGTAATGGTTCTACACAGAAACCTATCTGAGTAGTCTGTCCAAAACATATCCGCCTTCTAACAAGAGCCCATGGAGATCTTTCTATCAAGAACCCTTTTATATTCAAAGGGTTTCATTTAAAAACCCACCCAGGGGTTTTATCTACAACCAACCTACTGGGTTCTACCAAGAATCCTTTTGTATTCCAAGGATTCCATCAAGAACCCACCCACTGGGTTCTACCAAGAAGCATTTTTTATTCTAATGGTTTCATCAAGCAGCCATCCAGGGGTTTTACTGAGAACCCTTTTATATACCAGTAGTTTCACCTGGAACCCACCTTGGCGTTTCATCAAGAACCCTTTTTATATTCCAAGGTTTTCACCAAGAACCCATGCAGGAGTTTTTATCTAGACCCCACCTAAGGGGATCTACTGAGAACCCTTTTACATTCCAAGTGTTTGATCTAGAACCTACCTAGGGGTTTGATCTAGAACCCACCTAGTTGGTTCTACAGAAAACCTTTTTATATTAGGGTCTCATCTTTTCACACCCATCCTTTCAACAATCCTTCAAAGAACACTTTCTTCCAAAATGGATTCTTTGAATGAAAAGGGATCTTCGTCTTATAAAGAACCCTTGAAAAACACTTTCTTCATAAACTGCTTCTTCAGAAGCAAATAGCTCTTGGTGGATCCTTAGTCCTTCAAGAAGAGCACTTTTGGAACGAATAGAGAGAGTGTACAGTTCAATGCTATGGCTGAAAACCTGAACTCAAGGTCAGTTTGCAAAATTGCCAATTGCAAAGTGTCAGGGCTGTGGCCAAAGTTTCAAAAACCCAAGATGGATCATGGAAGTGTCTCTGCCTGCATTGTGTTTGTTTTTTCAGTCCAATTCGAGAGCATTCAGCATTCATCATCAGACAATCTAACATGCCTCAAAGCGGATATCGCACAGTCAGACACAGATTGTGATCAAGCCTTCATTGGACTCATCTCAAACCTTACAAAGAGATTTCATTGTTTCATGTTCATGCATTTAATTATGAACGGAGACAAAACAACCCAATGTGGACATGTCTTTTCTATCGTCTGAATCGCCCTTTTTTTAGACAAACGTCTTGTAGCAGAAACTTAATGTTGTCTTCTTAGTGCTGTCAGGTGTGTTCATCATCCAGCAAAAATACAGAAACTTTAAAATGCGACTGACATGCATGTTATTTCCCTGATCATTGCTCTCTGTCTGTAGGAAGTGAATGGACTTGATGGTGTTGCTCACAGTGTGAACACTCATTTTGCTGCTGAAAGCATCTTCCCCTTTAGGAGAGAAAAATACCACACAAAAGCATTTTATAGTGGTTATTGAGGATACTTCGCAGTTGCTTTCAGCTACTGCAGCCACTTTGTCCTTGTGTGTTTCTGGTAGGGG
Organism: Chelidonichthys spinosus; assembly: GCA_029853015.1. Classification (NCBI taxonomy): domain Eukaryota; kingdom Metazoa; phylum Chordata; class Actinopteri; order Perciformes; family Triglidae; genus Chelidonichthys; species Chelidonichthys spinosus. The sequence goes on from CM056837.1 coordinate 12,457,567, forward strand.
GAGGAAGGTTGTAGATATTGTATTATTGCTGCAACAGCAACACAATAACAAAAAAAATCTTAACATCTTCTCTCAGAAGAAGAACTTGGCATAGAGTAGTTGCCAACTTTTGGAAGTTTCTGCCCTTTGTTTGTTTCTCTCCACCTCTTTCTGTCCCTGCTGTTCAGTGTGGCTGCACCTGTGTAAATACTCACTTCAATGTTAAGGACTGACTTTGCAAAAGCAGGTGAGAACACTGAAGATAAAAAAAAATAACAGTCTCACTTTTTTTTGCCATACCTCTGTTAATCTGTCCGTTCTGTAGAAGTTTTTTTTTTTTTTTTTTGCACAGAGCTGAGCGAAGACTTTGTAATTTGGTTTGGGTTAACACTCCGTAGTTCATTGCTATTTATTTAGTAGTGCATTTTGCATGGTGACATACATGTTTTACCTGTCGTCACTTGTTATGAATTGTAAGTTTTAAGGCAATACACAGACTGGTCTGACTGTCGAAGCTGCACGCTGAGAGTCAAACTTTCTATATGAGCCCTGAAGCTTTTTTCTCACAAAACTGAGCTGTAAAGAACTTAGCTTCTGGACTTTTTTAATATCACGAGTAACGGTCAGAGTAGTCAAGATTGTACACTGGATAATTATACCATTCAAATTTATATTTTAAGGCATTTTTGTTGACACCCGGAGCAGGACATGCTCGGCATCACTTTGGACAACATTTTATATTTTGGGGATTTGACGATTGTCTCTGTAAACGCTGATGTTTGTGGGATTGTGATCAGGCTGTGAGAGAGGAAAGGGGGTTCGCCTTTTACTTGATATTTCTTTTCTTCTTCATCGATCTTGATCTGTGATAGGTGCAAGCAATGCCGCTTGAAGCCTTTTACATGTGCATCATGTTAGCATTAATCAGCACCCTGTGAATAAAGGTCAGGAGGCAGGGTTAGTGTGAGAGACCATAGATTAAAAAAAAAAGATATATATATACTGTAAGAACTTTCGTTATGATTATATCTTACTGATCATTTTAGAGAAAGACAAAAAAAATCACTTATTAAAGCTTAGTTGTCTTTCTACAGAATAGAGAACATAGCTATAAGAATTTCTTAAAAATATACGTTTTTATTGTGGTATTATTTGTATTTCAATTTTTGTACGTATCAAGACTGTGAACGTATGTACGGCTGTCAGCCTGTGAGTGTGTGTGAGTGTGTAGGTGAGCAGCAGGTGTGTGCACAGGTGTGTGACATGCATGTGCGTGTATGTTTTCACCTTGTCTGAATCACTGGAATCAGTAAAAAGACAACCTCAATCTGGTGACACACATCTGTGATGTTGGAAATTCTACAATAAATGTCCTCTCCTTGTACAGCAACACAACCTGCTCTGCTCTCTTTCTTTACACTGCATCTGGATCACCTTATGGAACGTGGTCGTTCTGGCACAATAAAGTGTTGTTGACAGGTGTGTAGGATGAAACACCTGTTCTACTTTAGTGCAAGTGATCAATAATGTCAACACAACATTGGTCTTAAATTATGTTTAGTTTAAATCTACTTGTTAATTTTATTTATGATTTTGTGAAGTTGTTACAACTTAAAAATGGAAAGTGAAATGAACTTGTTCTTTCTAAGTGTAGCAAGACTGATACATGCTGGCATTGCTTTGAGCTAAATGGTAGATCAACATGCTCACAGTGATATACACATGCTTACATTTGCTATTAAAGATTGTAGATAAAGTTAAATGGAGGCTGATGGTAATATCATATTCTGCAGGTGTAAACCGAAGTATTGGACAAATTTAAACCTGGTGATGGAGCTAATGTAAAGTTAAGAGATCACCAGATTTCCCAAAACTTGGTCTGCATTTGTTTTTGTTTCTTTCTTTGTTTAACACCTTTAAAGTGTCCTTAACCCACAAGCATCAGTACAAACTCATCTTTAAGTCGGACATCTTATTTTGTTTTAAAAAACATAATGCTGCCAGGAACCTCCCAAATATACAACAACAATGTACAAATCTTAAGTGATGATCACTCAAAATATTATTGTAGAACACTGCAGAAAATACTGTTTCACTATTTATCCGCACAAAATACTGTTTCACTATTTATCCACACAAATATACCTACAATAAAAGGATAAGAAATCTTTGTATATTGTGCTGCATGGAATAGCAACTTTCACTCATATAATTGAAATACTTGTATTTGATGTATTTGTACAACAGTTTACATGTAATAAATTGTAATGGTGGTGGGAGAGGGTGCCCCAGTTTTTTGGGGGACTGTAAAAGACGCCTGTTGCCTGCCATGGAACCCTGCGTTGCCATGTTTGACTGCCTCAGACCTGGCAACCCTTTCTGCCAGGCTGCTACCGGAACACATAAACGCCCCCTCCCTTGTCCATCTACGGATGCTGCAGTAAAGTTGGCCACGCGTGCGCAGTTTCGGTCCTCTTTTTCTTGGAAGGTAAGTGTGGCATGGCGCGTGTTTCTACTCTGGTGGAGATAAACGGATGACTTAACGCTTTTTTAAGTGAACGAATGAACGATTCAGGGTTACTAACTAGCCTTGTAGACGTCTGAGCTGCTGCGGGAGTAGTTATTTAATTTCTCGGTGGTTGTAGTCGATCGCAAGGCAGGGTGTGGGTGTCCATGTTTCAGCTAACGTTACCAGGTTGAATCAAAGGGACATGCGGCCTTCGGCGGCGCGGTCAGTAGAAGTCGCTTGTCATCCCCTACGCTAATGTCTGGGTTTTTTCCGGTAACGGAAATATGCATCCGTGCTTTATTTGTCAGCCGACGTTTTAGATGTCGATCATACGAACTCAACGGCCCGCAAACCAGCCACTGTCGACCGAGCGTCAATCCCCGGTTTTATTTGGAAGGTGCTGAATGGACGACTAGCGTTAGCATCGCATTAGCTAACATTAGCCGGATAACGGTACTCGCTTTTTGTGCAGCAGCACCGCATGTTGGCCGGCTAATAAACATCGCGGTAGAATAAACGTATCCCAAATAGGGCTTGTTAATTTGAAACTCGGTGTTAAGACCGGCAAGTATAACATTAGCTAGCGGTGGTGTAAAAGTAGCGTTATTGTTGGCTGGCTTTGTACCGTTATCTGGCGCTGTTGCACTTGTTAACCCCCAGGCCAAGCTAACTTGCTTGCGCAAGCTAATGTGTTGTTGTCAGATTGCTGAAATGACTCTCATTAGCTCCCCACCGGGAGTAAATTTTTGTAATCTAAAAGGCACTGTTGTCTATTGGGTTAACCAAGTATCTAAATCGGGTTTTGTTTCAGTTAATGTTGGCCAACATAAAAAAAAAAAATAGTTGGAAACATTGAAAGTGGCGCAGCCGCAAAGCCTCGTGTTGAGCCGAGCTAAGTTGATCCGTGATTCTGTCTGTGTCGCTGCATGTTCATAGTTGGGACTTTATTATTAAGAGCAGACTTTGATTTTAATTGACGGAACAGATCATAATGATGCCACTTTCCCCGAGATCTCGCGATGTTTATTCGCAGGGTATCGCACGGTGGGGCCCTTTCCAGGGCTGCAGTAGCCAGAGCAAACCCAGGGACAGCGTCTATAAATCGGCGTTGAACCCTATTGGCAGTAAAAAAAACAAATAAATAAAAATCCATTCATATTTTGATAAGTGATTAAATGGTAACGTTTACACAAAAGGAATTCCTCAAACTTGGGGTTCTGAACCGATCTTAAAGGTGTGTTTTTAGATTCAACCCTGAAGTTTTAAATTGCAGAATGTGATAATACTTTTTTTCCTATTTGATTATAGATTATGCTACATGTTGATTGTGAAACCTGTCATGTAAACACCAACTCACTAAATTACTAACTGTAACTGCTGGCAATATATTACATTGTACGTTATTTATTTTCACTATATTTTGAGAAATTACCCCAAAAAATGTTGGCCCATTTCTTAATCCCCACCTCTGAGTCTTGACACCAAGTCCATTGGTTTCTACTCCTAGATATAAATCTACAAACTACTTTAACGCCAGGTTACTGTCGTACGTACTTCATTTGTTTGAATATAGTCTGTTGTGGATTAAGCTTTGTTGGACAATATCTAAATATAAGCATGCTGTTACTGCATGCATGGTTTCTGCCAACCATGTTTGTCCTTACTGTGTATCAGTTCAATAATGTGTAAAATCACATGCATCAACATCGAGATGTTTTCCCCATCATGGTTGTACTGCACGCTATAGTTAAATTCTACGGTTTATTTGCAGCTAATTCAATATTTTCCACATTTGATGGTAAGGTTAATGAACTTAAAATATCTTTTGCAGCACCGCTGACCCATCGCACCATGTCAGATCCCGATCTTGACTTCACGACCGCCGAGTCTGGCGCCTCCGCCACCTACCCCATGCAGTGCTCTGCACTGCGTAAGAACGGGTATGTGGTGCTGAAGGGACGTCCCTGCAAAATTGTGGAGATGTCCACCTCCAAGACCGGCAAGCACGGACATGCCAAGGTAAAAGGATATAATGTATGGTAAAGCGGCTGTGCAAAGTGATTTAAAATGGAAATAAAAATTAAAATAAACACTCAACCAGTTCCAAAGATGGGCTTGGCAGAGACCTGAGCTCAGCTTGGGGCTTGGATCTCAAGTTTCAAACCAGTCTGAGCCAAGCGACTCGTTTTAGTAATGCACGGCCTCCTTATCTTTTTCTTTAAACACCACAGGGTGCTCCTACATGTACTTTGCCCTTCTGTAGAACTTGGTCAGAATTAATGGAAACATTGAGCTTCTGGCTGACTAATTGGCATCACTTATTTATTTTAGACTTAAAGAAATGTGTGAAGTTATTTATTGTTGTATTAAGTTGTATTAATTTGCTGCTCTGTAGTTTTGCATCAAAATCATCATTTGTGCATTTTGCTTTAATTTATTGTGCTGCAGTCATAAAGGTCATGTTTTGTCATCACTTTATAAAACTACATTTTCTTCTGTAGGTTAACATGGTTGGTATCGACATCTTCACCAACAAGAAGTATGAAGATATGTGCCCATCCACCCACAACATGGATGTTCCCTCCATCAAGAGGATAGATTACCAGGTACACAAGCAGTCCAAACATCCCTGGAACGTTTCTCACATGAGTGTAACTGCAGTTAATTTGAGAGTGCAGAACGTCTTTGTATGAAAGGACTGGTGCTGGCTTCTCTTGAGCATAACGTTGAGTAGCGGCTGGCTACGTGCATACATTTACATCAGCCAGAAATGTGACATTTAATCTCATCATGGGTACATATTCTAGTCAATCATATGGATGTTGGATTAATGTTAAATGACTTGTTTGAAAACATTTTGCAATACATCTAATATTTGCTTAGAAAATAAAACAATTCTGCTTGTGCTTTTGAACATCATGTACCAATATGAACAAGAGATGTATGTAAACAACCTCACTGTTAGTTGATGTAAGCTTAATGACTTTAGGACATACTGTGAGGACTAAACTGCTTGAGGTTGACGCTTAAGTCGGTAATATGGATGTGCTTCCTAGCAAATAAATATGCAGAAGTTCCAATGACTTTATAGAATAGTCAATGTTGTGTTGCACTTCATGTAAATGACCGTTATCTAATTTGTTCTTATTTTCCCAGTTGGTCAACATCAACGAAAGCTACATGTCGCTGATGAGTGACAACGGTGAAATCAGGGAGGACCTGCGTGTCCCTGAAAGCGAAATCGGCAAGGAAATCGAGTCAAAGTTTGAAGCCGGTGATGAATTCATGGTGAGTGTAAATTATTATGAGATCTGTGTTAACCTGATGAACCACTTATTTTTGAGTGCGGTGTAATTCCTGGGCTGTGGGCACTTTGAATCACGTTTTTATAGCTGTGTAGATGCCTGAGACCAGCAACTCAAACATGTAAATGACGAGGCTAATTCTTGATTCTGCTGGTGGTATGAATCGGGTGGAAGCATAAATGTGACCCACGAGTGGATTCTGAATCAGGGCGCACTCGGACTAGACCCAGTTGCAACGTACCATGCCAAAGCACGATTATCCCTAGTCCCTCGCTGGCCTGCATTCGCATTGCTCTAGGCCCAACCAGGCATAAACATGGTTACCTCTTGTACGTATGCCATCACAATGTAATAAGACCCGCATGGATTTGCATAGTTTCCAAGAAGTGCGGTCTCGGAGTCATCACAATGGAGAACATGACTTTACTGACAAGTCACGTCTGCCAAAACTTCGAGTAAATACTCAACCTCTGCATCAGAGCATGTGAGTGGAGTGCTAGCAGTGGGATTTTGGATGGAGCACAGAGTGGCATTTTTAAAAGGTCAGAGCGTATCCCTATGTCCCGCTCCAATTTCTCTCCAGTACTGCTCACACCATGAGTCTGTAGCATGCCCAAGCCCGACCCAGAATCCATCTGTGCAAAGCACACCTGTTTTAGCACGGTACAGCGCACTAGACAAACTGCACTTTGATGGTCAAGCCTGTCTTGGTCGCAGCATGGTTAGAGCTGAGAGTTGTCCCACGTGAGGCTCGTAAAGTTTCAGATGATTGACATATTGTGTGATCTCCGCAGGTCACCGTGATTTCTGCCATGGGGGAGGAATGTGCTGTCGCTACCAAGGTCTTGGCCAGCAAATAGGGAGACGGACTTTGCTGCCAAGGCAACAAGCACCACCCACAACCAGTCTCTTGCATTCTCATTGGTTCTGTCACCAAAGCGTCGGCCTTCACAGACAACCTCAATCATCCTGTTGTGATTTCTCTCATCATTGATCTTTTGTTTTTGTTTTTTTTTTTCTCCCCTTTTCATTTCTCTTTTCCATTGCTGTTGGGGAAGTTCCAATGCAGCTCGCTGCATGGTCCTCTGCCTGATCACTGAGGTTTTGTTTGGTAACAATCTACTTTATATAAAACATAAAAAATAATGATCAGTTGCTCATTCCTGCTTATTTTTGCCTTCAAGGTGTTAGTTTTGCCACTCACATTCCTGAATGTTTAATAACAACGGGATTCAGCTTTTGTATGATTATTTTTTTATATTCTTGAATATAGCAGGTCTCAAGCCTTTTAGAGGGAACGGGAGGGGAGGGGGGGAGCAGTTTTTGAGTTGTTAAAGCAGTGGGAGGGTGGGTAGTACTTGTAGATGCTAAATTCTGGTTTAGGCCGTCCCTCTAGCAGCCATACCGCTTTCCAGCATGGTCTTTGCTCTGGTTCCTGATTGGGCTCGACGTGTCCGTTTTACTCCTAACCGCTGGGATTGGTGGTGGCTAGCACTTATGAGCACTTGAGGTCCACCCCAGCATGTCAAGCTCTAAAACCAAGAAAAGAGAAGTGATTTTTTTTTTCCTTTTTTTTTTTTTTTTTTTTTTTTTCTTCTCCCTCCCCTTAAGAACAGAAACAAACTTCAGTGATTTTACCCTCGTGATGCCAGTCTCTTGTCTGTGTTGAAGTTTGAGGGGCGTGAGAGTCCCGTGCGCTCACGCCTCTTGTCCACCGGGACAGTCGAGGGCTTGCCCCCGCTGCCCTGGCCATCCCCCAATACAAAAGGAGTGTTATATTTTGTTTTCAGAGGCGTGAGTGTGTAGCGGTGTGGGCCTCAGAAATGTGGGAGGCGGTTTGCAGTGAGGCGTGTTTCTTTTTGAGGGACTCGATCGGGTTGGGGAGGGTGGTAGAGTTGCAAACTTTGTTCACTCGGGGCCTTTGTCACCTGACTGGAGATGGCAAAAAATAAAACGATGAAACAAATGGACAAAAACTGCAATCTATGTCTGGTTTTCTGTCTCTAATGTACACTGCAATTTTGTAGGTTTGGTCAGCATGGCAAAGTGACTGTAGCTCATTTGGAGGTGTATTCGACTGTAGAAGTCTGGATAAACTTTAGGTTGAAAATTAGTATAATCTGCAAAGGCAATGCTGTTGTGATCATGAAATGCATTACTTTTATGGTGCTCCTCTGTTCTCCCATTTTAAAATTCTTAAATCCTGTTTTAAAACGTATGGCCATACTCGAAGGTCATGCTTTTTCTTTCTGCTTAAGTGTCAGTAATACTTAACTTAACAAGCAAAAAATAATACCCAATGTGAGATGTAGAAAGTAGTGTTTGGGGTCACATATGGTATGTTTTCATGTGTCAAATCCTTTCCTTCAATGTGACCCTAACACGTGTCAAATAAATGAACAGAGAAAAAGGTCTGATATACCACCTCAACGTCAGTATGTCTTTTACAGTCCTGATGGTGTGGGGGGGGGGGGGGAATACTGAAATACAAAACAATACAGCACAAAATATAGTATATGTGTAGTGTGGATTACATACTATTCAAGCACTGTGCAGATACAGGCTCACAGCAGTAGCAACCAATAACTTCTGCATGTCTACAATGAGCCACAGATGGCATCACGGTGGAAAGACGGATGCGTGTGATTCATTTGACCAGTTATGGTTCCTCTGACTCATCAGGAGTGGTTTGACTTGGTGTGGTCATAGAAATGCAGCTGAATGAACAGGGCTTCCGTGAGGCCCCTGGCAGAGCAGGGATTGTGTGTGGAGGGGCTGTGAATGATTGCCCAAACTCAGCAGGTTTATTATCAGGGTGTGTTTGGGTTGTAATTGACCTTTGGACCTACCTCATACCACAACAGACAGCTGCTGAAACAACAGGCTAAACCTAAACACACAAGTCATCGCTCAAACTATCAGTATTGCAGGAAAGATGACGCAGAAAGTAATATTTGATATTAGGAAGGATTTCGGCGGTGCCACCACTCCTCGCAGCTCTTTATGTGTTTTTCCGTAGCAATACTGGTATCGGCTCTTACCTTATTTGGTAAGGGCGTTCCAAAAGTCGTCCCTACGTCACTGCAGCGTCACCTCCGGTTCGTCCTTTCACGTCCGAGCTCTCAACATGGCGCCGGTAAGTCCCTGCAGCTCCGCTGGAATCTGCCCTTTTTATTATCAATCTATGTGCCATTTCCCACTTATTATGTTAAGTTTATACTTTAACCAGGTAACGCTTGAAGCAAACAACTCCGTGTAAAGATCGAGCGGGTTTCTGTGAAAGGAAACCGAGAAGCTAGCAGAGTTAGCACTGGCTCGTAGTAGTCCTGACGTTTGCCGACACGTGTTCCATTCATTAGTCCGTGACAGGAAGCCGACCTCCATAGAATACGTGGCGTTTTATTTCCAATTGACTTGTAAATGCGATGTATACTACTAGTTAACGTGTGGTTTAGGGCACACTAGTCAGTTCGGCTTCACTTTATGTTCGCTATCTTTGTAAGAGCTCATAGAAATTAGAGTAGAAACTAAGCGGTTGCCTCTACTACTGTGTCGTGAACTAGGTAGGTAGATAGACCTTAAAATTAGACACGAACATTTAATTTGCTAAATAAAGGGCAGGTATTTTAAGGACACTTAAATAAAAGATTTATTCTCTAATGAAGAATATGGTGCATTCACATACAGAATCTAAATATTAACAGATGTCTGTAGGTTTGCAACCAGTGAAAATCTAAAAGTAATAAATGAACCACAATGAATTATCAACATAGAAATGTTAAAATATCGTCTTAAAGATGAACAAAATCACATTTGCTGCTGCTAAGACCTAAAGTTTCTGATCTTGTTGCTGCTTTTTTACCTCCCAGCTCAAACAGAAGAGGCCAACTGTTGGCAGGAAGGCCAAAAAGGGAGCTGCATGGAAGTTCACTTTGGACCTGACCCACCCCGTGGAGGATGGGATCCTGGACTCTGCCAGCTTTGTAAGTATTGAATATCCCCCCAAAAAAGAGCCATATAATTCCTATGAATTATTTATCACTGCACTTGTTAAACACTTTCTGGGTTAATTTTCTCATGCAGATTAACCCTTCCAAATGTTATATTATGAAGGGGTTAATTTAACAGCCGTTGCGTGCAGCTAACCGTGTGTCTGGACTAGGGTTCCCTTCCCTAGTTCCGAATATACTAGGGTTCTCTTCCCTAGTGTGTCACTGTGATCTATCCAACAGGAAGTCTTCCTCAAAGAGAGGATAAAGGTCAACGGAAAGACGGGGAATCTGGGCAATGTCGTCCAGGTCGGCCGCATGAAGAACAAGATCAACGTCGTGTCTGAGAAGCAGTTCTCCAAAAGGTGAGATACACTGTAGCACGTTTTACCAAGCGTCCAAACCCCCCTTTGAAACCTATATTATTGGAAATCAAAAACTAAAAATACTGTGACTAAACGATGCCACTTGTCCCCCACTAGGTATCTGAAATACCTAACGAAGAAGTACCTCAAGAAGAACAACCTCCGTGATTGGCTGAGAGTAGTAGCGTCCGACAAGGAGACGTACGAGCTGCGTTACTTCCAGATCAGTCAGGACGACGAAGAAGAGTCGGAGGCAGACGAGTAAATTGATGTCTATGTGTCAGAATAAATGTGGGAAAAAAGGACTTTTCTGACTTGTGTTTTCATCTTACCGTTAAAAGGTCATCTCTGCACACCTAAATGCATGACGGTCCCGGTCTTAAGTCCCGTTTACTGCTGGTATATTGAGTTATGTTTCAGTTTATTTGTTCAGGTATAGGGACAGGTTTGGCTGCAGTATAGTATTTACATGGATGCTGGGTAAGTTTTCAGTGTGACTGGGTAAAGAAAATACTATGCTGTATGAAAATCTATAAATCACAATATGAAAATATTTTAAAACTGGGTGAAAATGTCACTATTCATAAATTCAATTTTCATACAGACCATCATATGGAATCTTTTTAGACTGTTGTACAAGAACAATAATCATCTTGTTTCTGCAGTTTTTCTCATTGCTCCATATATCAACTGACCACATTCTGGATTGGATAATTGCCCATCATATATGTACACTTGTTTGCCAGTTTATTACTCACACCTCACTGAAACCGGGCTGCATGGTGGTGTAGAGAGGGCCCCGGGTTCAGTTCCCGGGTTGGGTTTGGGTTCCTTCTGTGTTTGCATGTTCTCCCCGTGTGAGCGTGGGTTCTCTCCGGGTTCTCCGACTTCCTCCCACAGTCCAAAGACATCCAGGATGTGGATAGGTTCATTGATGACTCTAAATTGCCCGTAGGTGTGAATGTGAGCGTGAATAGTTGTCTGTCTCTACATATCGGCTCTGCGATGGACTGGCGTCCTGTCCAGGGTGTACCGTCGCCCAAAGTCAGCTGGGATCGGCTCCAGCCCCCCATGACCCTGAATACAGGATAAGCGGTAGACGATGGATGGATGGATGGACCTCACTGAAACCAAAGGAGTTTGGTACATTTTTGCAAGAAATTCTCCTTTTGTGAAAGTTACACTTCTCAGTACAATACAGTCACACTAGATGGAGCTACAGATACTTTTTGCATACTTTGCATCTTAAACATCCAGAAATGGAAAAGATGACAGGTGCAAAAGATCAAAAGCGCAATATATCAGGTTGGATTAATCGCTTACTTTTAGTCCAAACTATATTATGGGTCAAAAAGACTGAGCTTTTTAATTAACATTAGACAATTCAAACACATCTTAAATGGGACCCTCCCTCCCTATTCTTAACAAAGGCTTTCTGTTAAAAATGATCTGTGCTATCTGAGAACCATTTATCCATCACCTGGATTATTGTTCATAATTAAAGTGATAATTAGACAGGCTCAGTAGTACTCATACATGAAGACTTTTAATATATCCTTAACAAGCTTGTGATTGCAGCCAAACTCATAAAAAGGCGGATTAAACTGATGCTAAATATTTTTGTTTTATTTCATTGTATTGGAACATTTAATGTTCTAATGCACTTACAGATAAATATCCCATAATCTATGGCTTGAAACCACAGGCTCATGTTTAGCTGAACAGCGATGTGTTTTTCCACTTTATAAAATTGACCACCGTTCAATTGACTGGCATGATGAGGTAGTGTCCTCAGGTAGGTATCTCTCCTGTACGAAATGCCTCAGGCTCCCAATGAAAACCTTTATTCCCTTAAACAGAATAGAATGTTTGTGTGTGTGTTTCTGGATTCCCTCCCATCAGCTCATCTGTTGTGTATAAAACACGTTGCCTCAGGAATGCCTCCACCTTCAGCTGCTCTGCAGACAACACCGGCTTTTCCCTCTCAAATCTTTATATAAAGAGTCACAATTATTGGATTTGTAACATAAAGACACTTAATGGTTTTAATACATTTACAAAGCATGCAGATCAAAGGATTAAATAAATTCATTACAGCAGGTCAGGGCACAAATGTAGTGACTTTAGATTAAAAAAAAAAGAGACAACTCTACTTGGACTTGAGCCTTTTGACTTGAAAATACTTGCCATGAATACATTTTTTTCCTGAAATAACTAACATTAATGCTTTTCATTCTGAGCAAGTTGATACTTAATTCCCCAGATCTTGTGTTTATGATTGAATCACAGTCTTGCTTCAACGTACTTTTAAAAATATAAATACAAACTTTATGAAAGCAAAAAAATCTATTTTTACAAAATTGTTGATTTGGCATTACATTTGGTGAAGAGCTTGACTCAAAACTCAACCTCTGCTTGACTGTGGACTTGTCAGTCTTGACCCGGGCCTTGACTTGAGACTTGCTTGTCTTGTCAATTAACTGTTTTCCCCCAAACTGTCTTCTAAGCCAGATAGACAATAGCTGAGTGTCTTGTTTCTCCTGTTTTAGACCTTCGTGTTACCATGTCTGCAGGTGTAATCTGACTCCTTGCATCAGATTACAACAGCAGCTACAAACCATACAGTGTGTATGGTTGTTAGTAGGAGCATGTTGCTGAGGCTCTGCAGGAACTTTTGTCAAGTCAGAGAAAATATCGAATAAATTCATAACACCAAGTCTGCTTTACAAACAGGAGGTGTGTAGTTTGAAACGATTGGCTATCTAGTGATAGCTCTCACTATCAATAGCTTTGTTTGAGGGCATGCCAAACTAGTGTCTGGGCAGACGTTACTTGATGACATCACCATTTTATGGAAGAAAAGGCAAGAGGAGCAGTGATTCTGTGGCATGGACTGTAGGCTTTGACACTCTGGAGACCTTTTACATGCACAAAAAATATATATATAACACACTAAAGAAAAGAGGAAAAAACAGAAACACACACACACACACACACACACACACCTGGTCAGTTCTCAGCTCTGCATACAAAAAGTAAAGAAACATCACCAGCTGCAGCACAAACTTAACTCACACACACCTTTCAGCAGCTATTCTATCCTCCCTCCTATGAATGAATGATGACACACACACACACTCTCACACACACACACACACACACACACACCTGGTCAGTCTCAGGTGTTGAATAATGTATCCACCTGATCACGTGGTGTCAGGTCTGAAGGATTAACGCTGTCATCCCCTCTCGTCACCATTTCCCGCAGGTGTGCAGAGGACGTGGACTCTTCCATCTCTTCCTCAGGAAACACACAGCCGGTGAGTGTATGACCTGTCCGCTCTGGTGTCCATCTTTAACCTGCATGTTGTCTGTGTTTTCAGCACTTTGGTTCTGCTGTCCGTGCCCTTCACTCTACTAAAGCCAACCTGTTGATGTTGATCGGGTGTTGATTTCAGTTCTAGTGTTCATTGAAGTGCAAAGCATGTCATTTCAGATTTGCAGAAGTTGGTTCAGGTTCAGTTTTAGCATCCACAGCCACGCCGTAACCTTTCTGTTGAAAGTAGATCCTCGGTCTTCATTAATGTTTCAGAGAGGGAGTCTCGCTCTAGTGAGTGATGAGACCAGCTGATGGCAACACCTGCTGGTTGACATCACCTGCCTTTTTATGATCACACTGTTCATTTATTGAAGAATTGATCAATAAGATTCAGTTCACCCAAATTATACATAACATATTTTTTCTTACCTCATGTTTCATCAAGCCATGGAATTTAGTTTGCGGCATAAGCATTGGAAAATTACTTCTTTCTACTTTCTTTCTTTGTTTATTATTTGACTTAACAGTACTAAATCAGATTTAGTATTTCTCCACCAGAATTATATTCTGGCATAGTGTAAAACACTTTGTTACTTAATTTGAATAGGGAGACAAATTATATAACAAGATAAAACTTTATATATAATATAAAGTTTTTTAATTGGGGGAGTTTTAATCTTAATCTCAAATTTGTAAAATCACTTTTCCTTCAAAATGAACAAGTACCTTGGTTTTTGTGTAATACATGCATTTAGATTTGATAATATAATACACAAGTGTTAAACTTACATTTCATAATTTTGTTACAGCATCAAGCATGTTAGTGTTCCCAATTCCACACATTTGCTCTCAGCTCCATGATATTGATGATATACTGCATATTGTAGCTTTCTATATAATTTCCTGGCAGCAATGACTCTCATTTTCATCAATATTGCGCTACAAAAAAACATCAGTCTGTATAAACCAAACTCCTCCCAGTTTGATTAGTTTTTTAACACTTGTTCTATTTTTAGCTCTTACTTTATCGGCAATGATACGTCGTGGTTTCTTTGTTTCCTTCTTTTGACAAATGTACTTATTGTAAGTCGCTTTGGACAAAAGCGTCTGCTAAATGACCTAAATGTAAATGTAAATGTAAATGTTTTGATTAATCACAACAGACTTCTGCTTAAACTAATTGACATTTACTTCTGTCTTTGTCCTTTCTGATAGAAAACACCTCAATGCATTTGACCTGTACTTAAGGAGTAGTACAGTTTTGAGGTACCTTTATTGAATTTGAGTACTTCTGTTTTATGCTACAGGTCCAGGACTGTAACGGAATATTGTTTAATTGTGTCATCAATACTATGACTAATTTGAATTATCTGAATGTTTCTTTTCACAGAGAGAATGCCCTCCATCTTGATCTGTTGCTCTTAAAGAACAAACCTAACAAAAGAAGAAAGAGTGGGACGCCTAATGATGATGAGGGTGAAAGAATGCTAGAGGGAGTGACACAGAAAAGGTAGAAGGAGACAAAAACGCACGTAAACAGGTGATAAACAGGTGCGGTAATGGCGGCGTGGCTGCGCCGGGTGTCTCTGGGTGACGCCTGGTACAACATGTACGCCCGCCTCCTGAGAACCAAACCTGTGGGCTCCATGGCTCAAGGCTCCGACGACATCACGGAGCTCGGGGAGGGGACGGTGGTCAGGCTCGCCAAGGTCCTGACCACCGTGGACCTGGTTTCACTCGGGGTGGGCAGCTGCGTCGGCACTGGGATGTACGTGGTCGCTGGGCTGGTTGCCAAGGCGATGGCTGGGCCAGGGGTCATCCTGTCTTTCATTATTGCAGCGATGGCGTCCATACTATCAGGTGAGGCATCATAAGGTTGAGAGTACGCATTCTGTATTCTTTTTGCTTGTTTTCAGCAAACAAACTAAGGAAATAAGACATTTGTTGGGGACTATTTCCATCGGTGGATTAATCCACATTTGTGGCAGCAGAGTGGAGTGAAAATAAACCACAGTGTGTTGTTAATGAGGGGACATGTGACCTGTCCACTCTAGTCTCACATGATGCCTGATGTCTCTTTGAACTCATTATATTCATGCTTGTCTTCAGGTGTGTGCTACGCAGAGTTTGGTGTCCGGGTCCCGAAGACGACCGGCTCGGCCTACACCTACAGCTACGTGACAGTCGGGGAGTTTGTGGCCTTTTTCATTGGCTGGAACCTGATCCTGGAGTATCTGATCGGCACAGCGGCGGGGGCGTCGGCTCTCAGCAGCATGTTCGACTCCCTGGCCAATCACAGCATCAGTAACTACATGATAACACACCTGGGCACCCTCAGAGGACTCGGTCAGTACGATCAGGATGTCTGGCCCTTTTCAGCCCACTAAGAGCAAATTAAAAGTCTGTTTTAATATTAGACATTAGGCATGAATATCTCACCACTGGTCATATCATCACAGTTAACAGATGAAAAGCCCTTCCAGTCATATCGATCCTTTCTCATAGGAACACCTACATACTTCATATAAATGAAATCTGTTCATTATAATTGCTGCTGTGTGTCTGTCTGTCTCAGGTAAAGGTGAAGACACGTACCCTGACCTGCTGGCCCTGTTTATCGCCCTGCTGGTCACCGTCATCATTGCCCTCGGTGTGCATAACTCGGTGGGCTTCAACAACGTCCTCAACGTGGTCAACCTAGTGGTCTGGGTCTTCATGATCATTGCCGGACTCTTCTTCATCTCCGCTAGCAACTGGGGGAGCGGCAAGTTCCTGCCGTACGGCTGGTCAGGGGTGAGATGTTTTGTTTTTTAGTCACATGATCCCCAAACTGGAGTGGAGAAGAAACAGAGTGATGTCCTGTTGTTGATCAGGTGATGCAAGGTGCAGCGACATGCTTCTACGCCTTCATCGGCTTCGACATCATCGCAACGACTGGAGAGGAGGCAAAAAACCCAAACACCTCCATCCCGTACGCCATCACCGCCTCGCTGGTCACCTGCCTCACTGCCTACGTGTCGGTCAGTGTCATGCACCCTTGTAACAAACACAGCTGATTTTATATTCTTGAACTCCAGACAATCGATCTTGGAAGATTTACAGTCAAAGTAATAGTTATTTGCTTAAACATTTCTTTGAAACTGACGTATGACTCTAGTCACTGTAACCATGAGAGGCCATTGAGCATGCAGCAATTAATGAAGACCCAAAATATTATGCAGACACTCACACACTCACGGACACACCATGACTCATCTCATTCTCTCATTTGACGTTTTTATCATCAAGCATGGGACATAAATCATCCAATTCCCTCTACAGGTGAGTGTCATCCTGACTCTCATGGTCCCCTACAACCTGATAGACGGCTCGGCGCCTCTCATGGAGATGTTTGCGGTGCATGGCTTCCTGTGGGGGAAGTACATCGTGGCCATAGGCTCCATCGCCGGACTCACCGTCTCTCTGTTGGGCTCTTTGTTCCCCATGCCCAGGGTCATCTACGCCATGTCCCGAGACGGTCTGCTGTTCAGGTGAGGAGACACGTTCACGCAGGCAGTATGAGGCCTCCACTACCAGGTTGACTCTGTGATTAACGTGTGTGCAGATGCTTGTCTCACGTGTCGGCGTTCACACACACTCCCACGGTGGCGTGTGTGGTGTCGGGGAGCTTCGCCGCCGTCCTGGCTCTGCTGGTGAGTCTCAGGGACCTGATCGAGATGATGTCCATCGGCACCCTCCTGGCCTACACTCTGGTGAGTGTGTGTGTGCTGCTGTTGCGCTACCAGCCAGACGAAGACACCAACACACAGCAGTTTGACTCCGAGGAGGACGTGGTCAGCCTGAAGCATCAGGACGATGGCGCTGGCCCCACCAAAGATGATCAGATGCTGATCGGAGGCTCAGACGGTGATGGATCGGCGTCCTATCATGCTGGCGGGACTGAAGGAGAGGGGGACGACTCTGATTTCCACACAGGCCACGCCCCCTTGCTGAAAAGGCTTCTGGGAGGTCATTACTACACCCTGCGGCTACGGCTGGGAATGCCCGATGCATCGGCAAGGCCCACACCCGCCACCGGCCGCACAGTGACCCGATGCACCCTCACCTTCTTCTTCACATCCTTCTTCCTCTGGTCCACCGTCATATTTGGCGTTGAGCAGGGGACGGGTGCTGGGGCGGTGTTTTCAGGCCTCATGGCCACAGTGATGGCGGGGTCCTTGGTGAAGCTTTTGATCATGATCATACAGCAGCCAGAGAGTGGAAGGAAGCTGCCCTACATGGCACCCTGCGTGCCTTTCGTCCCCGCGGCGGCCATTTTGGTCAACAGCTACCTCATGCTTAAACTGTCTCCGCTCACCTGGGCCAGGTTCACCATCTGGTGCTTCATAGGTGAGAGGAAACTTCCTTGATTATGGATTTAAAAAATATGTTTTTTACTTGAAAACCAAACAGCAACAAGTCAAAACCAACATAACATTTCAACAGTAATATATTATAACGATATATAATCATAACAATATATGCTTAAACGTTTTATGTGTGGTCAGGCCAGTTTGAATTTAAATCTTATTTAGTTATATTTGTATATATTATTATATTTATTATGTCTTTTTTTCTCGTAATTTCTTAAGTTAGTTTTATATATTTTTATATATTATCATATTCATATTTTTACTATATATATACATATTTTAGATGGCTAGATGCAAGTGAGTTTTCACTAAGGTGTCCAAAAAGCCAGAAGTTAAAGGAAATGTACAAGACCAGTTGTGTCCTAACTGTAACATACTTGTGACAGATGTGCATTCATGGTGTCTACCTTCAGTGTCTCTGATGATTTGGAATCTTTTAAAAAAGGTTTCTTCTCACCTGGGCTACAAATGGCCCTAAAAGATGAGAAATTACATCAAGCTTTGGATAGCAAAATCCACACGGAAGATGATTTAGGGCCCATGCATCTGTTTTGGCATCTGGTTTCAGTTCAAGAGTTGTACCAGTGGTTATTTTTACTTTGTGTCTTATCATATTAGTTCTGCAGCAGTTTGAGTCCCCAACCTGAAGCCCTTTTTCACAGCCTTTTCACACATGGAAAAGAAATAGAAAGTTGTAAATTGGATGTAGGCTAACTCTAGATGACGGCGCTCCCTCTTTGATTTTGTTGAGGTAGAGCAGAGATAAGAACATACCGTACATCCAGACTTGTTCGATCTGCAGTTGGTTAATGGATGACGGTGTGAGGGAAGAATTTCCCGTTGATAAAACAGCTGTTTTTCAGCCTGACGTCTCTACCTGCTGTATGTTTTTAACCGTCACCGTCTGTCCGTCCTCAGGTCTGTTGATCTACGGTTGTTACGGCGTGTGGCACAGCACGCTGGAGCTGAACGCCCGGGAGGAGCAGGCGCACGCCAGCTCCTACCAGCGCTACGACGACCACCTCGACGACGACACCTTCTCCCCCGCTGACGGCCTGCACCCCAAGGAACAGGACGAGGCACCCTACCAGGGCTGGTCTGCCCCAGAGGAGAGGGGGTACCACAACCAGGCGCAGGAGAACCAGTATGAAGACCAACATCAGGGCCTGAATGAGGACAATGGTGACCAGTATGGATACCAGTCTGGAACAGGAGGCCAGTCTTCGAGCAGGTCTAGAGGAAGGACCAATCATGGCTTTGATGGGGATGAAGAGGAGGACTGAAATTCTGAAAGTGCACTCTACTTGAGACCAGGCTGCATGAATCTAATCCCAGGGCTGGTGTTATTGGATGAGCTCTCTTTTGGATGTTTTCCAGACCCAAATCTAGAAAAATGAGCTTTGTCTGGCTTTGTGAAGCCGCTTGTCTCGGCTGATTCTGCAGCAGAAGCACTTCTAACCGACAAATTTGAAAGGCGAAGATGGATGTCCAGTGAATCCACTTTTCAGGCTTCCCCCTCTCTTCTTTGTTTTCATTGTTACCCAGAAAAACCCACTGATGTTTATCTTAACCAATCATACGACAGGATAAAACTTCTCCATTGACCATCAATCTCAAGAACAAAGTAAAATTTTACTTTCAAAGTTAATGATGTAGAATATTTCTGTAGCCTGAACTTCTTTCGACAGCTTTCTGAAGTCACAAGTTACTTTTGTGTTTGTTTTTGAGTATTTGCTTTATTTAGCATCTGCAGCAGCCACTTGTGTTAATGTTTGTTAATGAGAACAAGCAGGAATAAATGTCACATTTTGAGTGAAATTATTTATTTTGAGACTTTTAATTACATAAAAATGTTTTATTAATTGTAAAACCAGTCAAAAATCCAACAACCAATACACACAGGTGATATATATTGAATATACTGTGAATATGAGGAGGCTAACATTGTTATTGGTACATGAAACTTTTTATCTGTGTTGGATTAAATGAGATTGAAAGATACTTTCATGAATAGACATTTCTGTGATTGGCATGTTCGTATATACTTGATTATGATGGCATTATACCGTCTATAAAGCGAGGGATGGAACACCACGGCTTCACACTCGTGCACTCTTGGCGTGGTTGGCGGGGGGGTCCAGCGGCGTGGCCGTGCCCCCCTGCCTGGAGTAGTAGAAGCTGTTGTCCCTGCCTGGGATCCCGGGGTCGTTGCCGAAGCAAAACAAGATCACGGCGCCGCCGAGGAGACAGAGGCCGGAGCCAACCCAGCCGGCGTACAGAGAGAAGCCAAACGACATCAGACCCTCCTCTTGGTGAGCACCGATGGGGAACCAGATCGTCGATATGATGCCACACAAAGCTGGAAGAGATGGAGGTGTTACCGAGGAGACGACATTTATGACACAAGTTAAAATTGACAGTATATCTGGACTTTCTGTATCATTCTGGCTGTCTGTCCCAGAGGCTGATACAGGAACTACCCGTCTCATCCCACAGGAAGGAGCCCTGTCTGGCAGTTGAACCCAGTCAGGATGAGGCCTCATCAGAAAGACCCTGACCCTCCTTCCACCCATCCTCCCTCCTGCAACAGCTGGGAAAGACCCCGAGTACTGTCCTCAAAAACTACTGTCATCAAAAACTAAACGTGTTGGGCCCGAAAACCAAAATGAATCTCTCCTTAAATCCAAAACTGTCCTTGCAAACAAATGTCTCCTAAAAACCTAGAATGTCCTCTAAAACCAAAATGAATGAATATCCCCTTAAATCCAAAACTATCAAAAAATAACATAACTAACGTGTCCTAAAAAGCAAGAGCAAAAACTGTCCACTAAAACCAACTCTGTCCTCTAATGTCTGGATACATTTCAAAAGTTAATTTATACTGTTGGTTACTTGGTAAGTACCATAACTAACCTCTTTAAAAGACATCTATCAAGCTTACACCTGTCATATGCATAAGTGTGTGTGTGTGTGTGTGTGTGTGTGTGTGTGTGTGTGTGTGTGTGTGTGTGTGTGTGTGTGTGTGTGTGTGTGAGTGTGAGGGAGAGACAGAGGTCTCCTCACCCATGAGGACATAGAGGACGCCTCCCACACGCCCGCGGCGCTGCTTGACGGCGGAGTTGTCATTCTGCAGCCTGACGCAGGGCATCGACATCAACACCAGCAGCACGGCGGGGAGACCCAACAGACATGCGCAGATCATCAGGGCGCGAGACGTCTGGACGTAGGCTGAGAGAGAGAGAGAGAGAGAGAGAGAGAGAGAGAGAGAGAGAGAGAGAGAGAGAGAGAGCGCAAAGTAACTATTATTTGACTGCCATTTAGTGTCCATTCATCCATCCATCCATCCATCCGTCCATCCATCCATCCATCCATCCGTCCATCCATCCATCCATCCATCCATCCATCCATCCATCCATCCATCCATCCATCCATCCATCCATCCATCCATCTCACCGGGCAGGGAGAGGATCTGGCTGAGGGCCACGCAGTGATAAAGCGCCGGGGAGATGACGCACTCCGCCCAGAGTCCCCGGGAGCCCAGCTCGTCCATGCGGACGCAGGTGGCCACCGCGTAGTCGCAGGTCCGGACCCAGTCGTTGGTTGCCGTGGCGACGATGATTCCGACCCAGCCCGCACAGCTCGCCGCGCTGCCGGTGAGCTGCCTGCACATGTGCGCCATGGAGTCGCCGTGCGTATTTACGCGCTCAACTCCAACAAAAAAAGTCGTAAAAATGTGATTTTTAAAAAATAAATTTATATTTTTCTCTCTTTGCAGTTGTATGAATTTAAAAGTCTTGTTCCAGACCGAAAAACTCAGAAGACGGATTCAAAAAGCAGAAGTTAACAGGTATAGTGTGTCCTCCTCTGCTCTGTTCTTAAAAGATGAAAAATCAAACTGCACCCCCACACCTTACAACAATTACGGTATTCTTCCAAATGTGATTCAAATAAGTATTTAAAAAAACAGTAGAAATTAAAAAGCAATCCTGCTGTGTCCCGTTAACGTGCCCGACTGATCGGCAGAAAAAAATGCCTAGAATAAGATTTATTATAGGGTGTGGTGAAAAACGTACCCTTCAGTCTAAACTCTAAGCCAATCAGAGCGCTTGTGGGATCCTAATGTAAACCAGATACGGAGATAGAAACCCAGGACAGAAAAAAACAAATCTAAAAGCATCAGTAAAGCAGGAGATAGGGAACGACCTGGAATATTTGGCCCAAATTTAAGGTCTTCGAACTGCGGAAGGAACTTTGCAACATGAATTAAAATCAGTTAATTTAATAAAACACATATTTCTCTTCATATGTGACTCACCTGCCCTCTGCTGGCGTTTCCTCAATGTAAAAACACCCAATTCATCTCAAACAATAACATAAAACAATCATTTTGATTAATTGTTCATTTATTAAATAATTTCAAGCATGATACCATAAAAATGTGACGATTAAAGACACCAGTCTCTACCCTGATAGTGACCTTTTTTTAATCCACAGACATGTTTTTGTCCAGAATATAGTGATATAAAACATTAAACTTTCATTAATCACTTACAAAGTCTACGTATTATTATTATTATTATTATTATTGTTATTATTTTACACACACTGGTTATGTTAGCTACTGGATAGATTTGTCATTGACGTCACGTTCTAAAAAAACTAAATAGACAAATTTTATATATTAAATGTTCAAAATCCTTCATGAAATAGCTTCAAATTTACACTCTCCAGCGGCATGTAAAATGTACACAAAATTACAAAAATCCCCCCCGCCCTCCCCAGTCTCCTGCTACAGTCAAAACGGATGAAAATTCTTCTGGCGGATTGTAATGCTTCTGTCCCCGTCTCCTAAGGCCACACCTCGATTTATAATCTCATAAATTACTGTAGATCTCTTTTTGTGACTTTGTTCTGTCATCCTTGGTGTCAGCTTTTGTTTTTCATAAAAACGTTCTCTTCTCCTCTGACTTCCTCCATTTCTCTGCGGCCTGTTTTCTCTTTTCCTCTGGAATCAGTCTGTTTTTTTTCTCCACTCTCATTGGTTTTTCAGAGAGTTGATGTGAGCGCAGATCTTGAGCGCGGGCCCCAGTTTGATGTTCATGCTGGTCATGAGGTGGTCCTCGGTCAGCAGCAGCAGAGCCTGGCCATCGATCTCCTGCAGCCGGAACGCCTCGGCCACGTCGCTGCAGCCTGAAACACACAGACGCAAAGACAAAGCTGAGTTCTGGTCTTTCTCTACATGGCACATATTTTCTATATTTCATATTGTGACTTTTGCACGTTCCTGCACAGCTGTTTCATTTTAAAACAGATATATTTTGAATATTTTTTACAATTTCCTTGTATGTGAAAAATGATTCTGATTCTAAAAGGAATTCAATAGATTGAAAAAGGTCTTTACTTGGTTCAATTTAACAATAATAACTGCATACAAGATCAAAAACGGCCCTCAAATTAACTGTCAATTATACATTTGGAGTCTAATTGAATTGCTTTTAAAGCTTTACATTCATCAATCAAACTTTGTGTAATAAAGATGTTGGTGCTTAACAAAATAAGTGACAACCGTGAGCTCAATAATAGCTATTACACTACCTAAAACTTTCAAAATAAAATCATGTTTGCTTCTGAGGTGAACTACAAATATTTACAGATTTGTGTTTGTGCTGCGTTTACATTTTCTCCAGATGTTTCACAGCAACGTCAATCATGTGACGTCCTGTGGTGGATTTCAGCGCTTTGCGAAACACTTAATTGGATGAGAAGCTGTGCACGAAGTCCCCGTCATCGATGATTAACACACTCGACTGTTTGTATAAATCAAACTGATGGTTTTAACGAACGCTGCCAGTTCAGCTGGCGTCCAGGAGACGCACATATTTATTGATTTACTATTGAGGCTGAACCGTGAGTTACCTGGCAGTGTGTGAATGAAGGCAGTTACTTCCTCACGCTCCACTGGGAGGGCGGCGGTTTGAACGTGGTCGTGGGCGTAGAGGTGGTCAACGCCGGTGCAGACGCCCTTCTCGCTCTCCGCGCCGCCCGGCGCTCCATCCTGGCTGTCATGGCAACAGCAGGATCCTCCTCCCCGCCGTCATCATCTTCCTCCTCCCCTCCACCCTCCATGTCCTCCTCCTCCTCCTCTTCCTCCGCCGCCACCACCTTCTCCTTCTCACGCCGCCCGGCACTCCAGAGATCACGAGGCTGCAGGGAGTCAGGTGAAAAACAGGTGAAATTATTTAAATATATTTATTTGTTTGCTTCTTAAAAGTCACTGTATTAATGTTAAATCCTGCATTATCAGCTAAATATAAAGGATGAAAAGTAAAAGTTTTGCAGAAAATCTGAACAACTTGCTTTGTTAATGATGAAGCATCAATGTTAGAGCAGCATATTATTGTCCAAGCTGCTCCACATGGAGTTCTTTTACTTCTTCTTCCAGGCTTTCCTCTAATTTTTGCAGTTTTGTGATAACTCACTTATTTCTGTATAAGAAGTTAGGAGGAAGGATCTAAACAACATCTACAACATGAAAACCCAGGAGCAAAAATTGGCATTTGAAAACTCTGTGGTATCTAATAAAAAATAAATATAACCACAAGTTTAATCTTAAAATTCAATATTTAGTTAACCTTAATCTCACCAGGATAATCCCATTGAGGTTTTGAATCTCTTAGCAAATAGTCTTGGCAAATATGGTAGCGCAAACCACTAAAAAACACATTACAGACTTTAAAAAGTTCACATAAAAGAGACGTCATTAAATGATCCTTAATCCTTAATCTCGTTTAAAATGTATCTGAAGCTCACACCAAAATCCAAAACACTTTAAAAGCTACTGATAGAAGTGAACATAAATTAGTAGGTAGTTTGTGTAATTTGACTTTATACAGAAAAAATCTATAAACAATATATCTCTCTGTAATGTAGTGGTGTGGGGGTAGCATAAAATAAAAGTACGAGTACCTCATGAGTAAATATACTTAGTTACCTTTCACCACTGAAGAAACCTTCTAAGTAAGCAGTTCCTCTGGTGGCCACAAGGGGCCGCATGCAAGAAACCCTCAACTGCATTAATGTAAAATGTAAAAAGGGTGTCTAACAAGGGCCATGGCTAGGATTTTAGAATGTCTCATATTTTAACCACTATTCAGCATTTTATTGATTAAGTGAAGTATTATTTATTTCAAATAAATAAGTAAAATAAATATATATTTATGTATATGTTTTAGTCCTGTCCAGGGTGAACCCTGCCTTCGCCCAATGACAGCTGGGATCGGCTCCAGCCCCCCCGCGACCCTAAATACAGGATAAGCGGTAGACGATGGATGGATGGATGGATGCATATGTTTTATTTTTATTTGTTACAGAGGAGAATTATTGTGTCTGTAATGTGGTGTGGAAACTACACCAAAATGGCTGTGAGGCTTCAAAACAACCCTCCAGACTCCACATCCCATAATTCACTAGTAACACCTGTGTGCGAGGACTGCAATCAGTGTGTTTTGGTGAGAACTTGGCTGTTTGGAACGAGCTGTGGATGACATGGAGCCTTTTAGATGTTTCTGTGGATGTTTTGACAACTTTTACCCTCTGAAAGAATCTTTGATAATAATGAGTTATCTTTAAATTTAGCTGCTGTGAATGTGATACGACCACAAACTATGTTCTCTGTGAAGGAAACTGCAAACATTTAACAGCCGACTGTCACGTCCTCGACAGGTGAGTGTTAAATAATCAGAGATACACTTTAACATGAAAGCACGATAGCATGTTGCACATGTCCAATATAACATGGTCAAAAACTAGGATTTATGCTGACGTGATAAACTGATTCACATTTTTTTTGTAGTGATTGTGTAAGTGATTTCATCGTAAGAATAACCTGTACTGAATATAATCATGAGTTGAACTGGGTTTTTGATGGTGGTATTGCCTCACAGGGAGAGGGTCCCGGGTTCGATTCCCGGTTCGGGTTCCTTCTGTGTGGAGTTTACACGTTCTCCCCGTGTCAGTGTGGGTTCTCTCTGGGTTCTCTGGCTTCCTCCCACAGTCCAAAGACATGCAGGATGGGGATAGGTTAATTGGTGACTCTAAAATTACCCATAGGTGTGAATGGTTGTTTGTCTCCACATGTCTCCCTGTGATAGACTGGTTAACTGTCTGTCTCTACATGTCTCCCTGTGATAGACTGGTTAACTGTCTGTCTCTACATGTCTCCCTGTGATAGACTGGTTACCTGTCTGTCTCTACATGTCAGCCCTGTGATAGACTGGTTACCTGTCTGTCTCTACATGTCAGCCCTGTGATAGACTGGTTACCTGTCTGTCTCTACATGTCTCCCTGTGATAGACTGGTTACCTGTCTGTCTCTACATGTCAGCCCTGTGATAGACTGGTTAACTGTCTGTCTCTACATGTCTCCCTGTGATAGACTGGTTACCTGTCTGTCTCTACATGTCGCCCTGTGATAGACTGGTTACCTGTCTGTCTCTACATGTCAGCCCTGTGATAGACTGGTTACCTGTCTGTCTCTACATGTCTCCCTGTGATAGACTGGTTACCTGTCTGTCTCTACATGTCAGCCCTGTGATAGACTGGTTACCTGTCTGTCTCTACATGTCAGCCCTGTGATAGACTGGTTACCTGTCTGTCTCTACATGTCAGTCCCTGTGATAGACTGGTTACCTGTCTGTCTCTACATGTCAGCCCTGTGATAGACTGGTTACCTGTCTGTCTCTACATGTCAGCCCTGTGATAGACTGGTTACCTGTCTGTCTCTACATGTCAGCCCTGTGATAGACTGGTTACCTGTCTGTCTCTACATGTCTCCCTGTGATAGACTGGTTACCTGTCTGTCTCTACATGTCAGTCCCTGTGATAGACTGGTTACCTGTCTGTCTCTACATGTCAGCCCTGTGATAGACTGGTTACCTGTCTGTCTCTACATGTCTCCCTGTGATAGACTGGTTACCTGTCTGTCTCTACATGTCTCCCTGTGATAGACTGGTTACCTGTCTGTCTCTATATGTCAGCCCTGCGATAGACTGGTTACCTGTCTGTCTCTACATGACTCCCTGTGATAGACTGGTTACCTGTCTGTCTCTACATGTCAGCCCTGTGATAGACTGGTTACCTGTGTCTCTACATGTCGCCCCTGTGATACACTGGTTACCTGTCTGTCTCTACATGTCAGCCCTGTGATAGACTGGTTACCTGTCTGTCTCTACATGTCTCCCTGTGATACACTGGTTACCTGTCTGTCTCTACATGTCAGCCCTGTGATAGACTGGTTACCTGTCTGTCTCTACATGTCAGCCCTGTGATAGACTGGTTACCTGTCTGTCTCTACATGTCTCCCTGTGATAGACTGGTTACCTGTCTGTCTCTACATGTCAGCCCTGTGATAACTTGTTACCTGTCTGTCTCTACATGTCAGCCCTGTGATAGACTGGTTACCTGTCTGTCTCTACATGTCAGCCCTGTGATAGACTGGTTACCTGTCTGTCTCTACATGTCTCCCTGTGATAGACTGGTTACCTGTCTGTCTCTACATGTCTCCCTGTGATAGACTGGTTACCTGTCTGTCTCTACATGTCAGCCCTGTGATAGACTGTTTACCTGTCTGTCTCTACATGTCTCCCTGTGATAGACTGGTTACCTGTCTGTCTCTACATGTCAGCCCTGTGATAGACTGGTTACCTGTCTGTCTCTACATGTCTCCCTGTGATAGACTGGTTACCTGTCTGTCTCTACATGTCAGCCCTGTGATAGACTGGTTACCTGTCTGTCTCTACATGTCAGCCCTGTGATAGACTGGTTACCTGTCCAGGGTGAACCCTGCCTTCGCCCAATGACAGCTGGGACCCACAACCCTGAATACAGGATAAGTGGTAGGTGATGGATGGTATCAGTGTTTTTTGTGAGCTCAGTGCCCTTACCAGTCGTAGTAAAAGTGGCTTGCCAGGAACGGACTCCGCCCTGTTCAGGGCCGGTCGGGGCCTCTCTGACCGACTCCCTGCACTCAGAGCCCGCAGACGCTTCGTCAGACGAACATTGAACCTGACAGAGAAGGATGAAAATGAGAGAAAAGAAGAAGAGTGGTGTCTCCTCGTTCTGCTGCTTTGATTCACACCTATTTCTATGTTTAACACCTGTGAGGCTCTACACCACATCCTGCCTGCAGCAACGTGCATAAACACACACCGTCGCATCTCAGAAACTGTGTCTGGTCACACAGTACATTAGCTGCCGTTTGTGTTCCAGCCAATGAAATCGGGTCTCACCCGCGTGCACAGGAAGTGGAGCAGAAGCGCTTGGACCGCATGAAGTTGTGTGCGTGGCCTCGCTTCCCACAGAACTGGCAGTGCAGCACTGTCCTGTCTCGGTGGGCCGACCCTGTGTGAGGAAACAAACATGTCCGTTTCACTTCAGAGCTGCAAGTTTGTTTGTAAAAATCCAGCAGAGATATCATCTTCGATTTTGTATTTCATAATATGGAATAAGTGTCTTCTCCTGGTTTTAAAGGCAGCACTATAGTAAACTGATGTAATGACTCTTTTAATGTCCTAAACGTACTGATTATTATTTAGCAAAAGTCTCACTGTGTGAATATTTTGCGAAAAAAAAAAAAAAAAAAAAAAAACCAGATCCATGAGAATCTTACTGTTGGCAGCGTCTTCATCTATTTCAACGGCGTCCTCCACCTCTGAGTCCGTGGAGGGCTCAGCTTGTTTCATGGTGTCCATCACAGGCAGCTCCACGCTCCCATTGGTCCCGTTCACTTCCTCTGGTTTGGTCACCTGCTCTGGAACCAGCAGCGACGAGCGGTTCACCTGCACAACAAAAGGGTAGTTAAAAACCTGATTAATAGTATTCTGACATGGGTCATTATGCATAAGGAGTACTTTTGGTACTTTAAGTACTTTTTGTTACTAATGCTTTTACACTCGAGTAACATTTTTAATGCAGGACTTTTAAGTTTACAGGTGCTTCAATCATAAAAATAAATTTACTGGACTCCATAGAAATGTTTTGGAACGTTTTTTTATCTTTGAGTTAACTTTAAATAAATACTGAACTGGAAATTACACTAAATAGAATAAAGATATCCTGGGAAAATATTAATGAACTGACAACTGCTGTAACATTAATAACTGATTATAAATCAACATCGTTAATATAATTTCTGCAGCTTTTTTCATCAGTGGGATGTCAAACAAACATTGTGCATGTGTGTCCGTACAGGAAACGGCTGGAGCCCCTCCTGGATGACAAATCCCTCCACCAGGTGAGTCAGAACCTGCTGCCCCTCCGGCCACGGCCTCGGCTCCCAGTGGCTGCTCAGCGATTGGCTGAAACTCTCTGACTCGTCTTCCGATTGGTCGGGAGGCTCCTTCTCGGTTTCAGCCAACTGCTGTGGCTCGTCGGCCGCTTTGTCGATCTTCTCCGTCTCGTGTTGCGATAGGCTGAGGTCAGTCGGTCGGGGGATCTGAGCGGGGAGCAGTGGGGGAGGGTTTTCTGCTGAGGGGGCAATGAAGGGAGAGCAGGGGGGAGACTGGGAGGAGAGGCTGGACAGCGCTGGGAGGAGCAAAGACAGCAAAATGAGCCAACAAATGAGGGTTTATGAACAAAAGTGTAAATATGAGTGGTTTGTGTTTATGGTGGTAAAACACTGAAGTCTACCTGACTGGTTGTCAGACTGCGTCGACATATTCTCACAGAAGTCCTCCTGGCTGACCGGCTGCAGGTCCCGATGAGACTCTGGTAGCCTATGACTTTGGACCGAGACCTCCGGGACTGGAGCTGGGACTGTTACTGGGACTGTTACTGGGATTGAGGCTGGAGTTTGGACTGGGACCGGAGCCGGAATGAGACCCAGGTTGGGTTGCACGCTGGAGTCTTTAGCAGCGTCAGGCAACGGGATCGGATCCGGGTTCTCATACTGATGGAGAAGCTGATTGCTCAGGTTCTCGGACTGGTCCATGGCCGTTTCTCCTTCCTCTTCCTCCTCCATCCTCTTCTCCACGCCTCGGTCTCCGTCATTCCGGCCTTCTTCTGTCACTTCCATCCGTTCTTCCTCTCTGCCTGCTTCATCTTCCCGTTCCTTCTGAACGACGAGGCTTCCTTCTTTCTCAGGCGACTCTTTCTCCTCTTTTGTTCTCTCTCTTTGGTCATCTCTCAGGTCTTTACCACCCTCACCCCTGACTCCCTGTCTCACCCCTCGTGCTCTCTCTCGCTGCTCGTTGCTGTCCTTCACCTCTCCTTTCTGGGACACAGTTTGCGTTTGAGGGCCAGAAAGACTCGGAGGGGACGCTGGACTCAGGAGAGATGGAGGCGAAGGCAGGGGAGAGGCGTTTTTTGGCAATGACGGGTTCAGAGGAAGAGGAAGCACGTCACCGCTCAATGTCCTCTTTGAATGGCCGGACAGCTCAGGCAACTCTGCGGCAGGAGGCGTCGACTGCACAGTGTGGGCGTACGTGCAAGGTTGGCGGCCCGAAGAGAGGGCGATGATTTGCAGCTGCCTCGCCGCAGACGGCGAGCGCTCGAAATGGGACGAAGCAGACATGGGGTTGGTCACGGATAAGGTGCTGTGCTGGGATTGGCCGGGCCCAAGCATAGTTTGAGTTAACGAACAGCCCTTTAGTGCGGCCTTCGGCCTGCTGGTGGCAGAGGGCTGACAGGCGGGGGCAGCAGCGATCGGTTGGAGGGTCGAGGTTTGCCGTGGCGACACCGCTCTGTGACCGTTTGGAGAATGAAGTCTGGGTCGCAGAGGGACGGCTCGGACCGGAGAGTAGAGAGCTGCAAGAAGAGAAGGAAAGAAAGATTTAAAAAGTGAAGATTAATGTTCTGTCCATCGACTCGTTGATTAGATTGTTTGTTTGAAAAGGTAAAGAGACAAAATTTGTGGTTTGGAACACCTGAGGCTAGGATTTAACAGACGTCACCTTTGATTTGCCTGACTTAAACGTCTTCTGGGCTCTTGCCTCACAGATTGAAGGAGAGGTGTTGAATAATAACTTTACTTGTTTTTGTCAAAACAGCATAATTCAACAAAATGAATAGAAATGGTTGATGAATAAAGCAGGTTTGAATACGACCTCTGCTTGTATTGCTCTGATTAATTATTATTAATGCATGTTATATCAGCTACCATCTAATTTCCTGACAGTTATCTACCTTTGTGTGTAAAATGCCCCAAAACTGCAGGAATACAAAAGAATATCTTTGGATTGTTGGTCAGATAAAATAAGCCTTCTTATAGTTAATCAATGAATCCAGAAATAATTGACTTACAGCTGTAGTGCTGAACAAACTGAACAAACGTGTTCCATGTTTTTGTGACTCGATAAGATAATTGTTGCACAAACTAACAAACCAATTATCACTCAGATCGCTGAACAACACAAATTCCCCGGTGAATAACTGTATTTACAGAGTACGAGTGGATCAGGTTACCTTAGGAGGACATCATTTCATTTTCTCTTTTATTAAAACTGAAGCTCATGAATGTTTTTTTGTGAATTAAATATAAGTTAAATAAAACGATAACATACTCTTTAACAGTAGACTGCCCCAGTTTAATGGCTCTGCATATGTTTGGGGGTGCAATAATATTTATTAACATAAATTATTATTTCTAGAGTTCTAAAAAGTGTTTACATTATTTATTAATCATCATAGTTACAAATTCTACAACAAATAATTATAATATATATGAAATGAAAATGATAAATTCAAATTAATTAATGTTATTGTTAATATTAATAAAAGACATATTGCGTTTCTAATTATGTTGAGATGTCATTATTATGAGAAGCATGATTACCAATTGAATCATAATTTGATAATTGCCAGATTGAGTCGTTTTTTCATGCATGGAAAAATAGTCCCGATAAAACCAAAATAAAACGGGTTGTTCCTGAGATCTTCCTCCAGTCTGGGACCTACTTGGCGGTGGGACGGAGAGGTGGCGGCTGGGCGTGTTCGGGGTCTCCGTTGCCGTGGTGCAGGGCTGCGGTCGCGGCCTGAGAGGGGGGAAGAGGGGGGCGCGAGGGCGAGAGAGGGGAGGCGGGGCTGAGCAGGGGGGCTTGAGGCGGAGGGAGGGTGGGATGGTGAGCGCCCCGGGGGGAGGAGGCCTCAGGGTGAGACTCTGGAGCTGGAGAAGGGAGACAGAAAGATAGATCAGTTAAACACATCGTTTTACTTTCAGGCTTTCTACTTTGATTTGATGCAGTAAAGCGACAACCATTAGCATGTCTGGCTAACAGTAGAACCTGTTACTTCTAGGCTGAAGAGCTAGCATAGCGTTAACTAACTACATGAGTCTGTGGAAGTTAACAGAGAATTACACGTCAAGTTTGTCATAGTGTCATTTAGTTTTGTGTGAAACCGCCCAGTGAGTTACATCTCTCCTGTTGCACAATGTACATCACCAACAAGAACGTTAGCTTGCTGTTAGTGTAAGTAAAGTTACATCCTGGTACCAAACACACAGGTGTCGGAGCTTCAGAGAGAGACGTCACTTACTCTACTTTCGGGATTCTTTCTAATTATGTATTTTCACAGTCTTTTCACAGTATTTTAAGTTGACAAATGTGGAATTCATAGAACAATTCATACATTTATTTTTTTCTGAAATAATCTCCCATCGTGGACCATTGAAAGGGGCAGGACTTAGCCTCCCTATGAGTCTGTGGTCATGTCTGTATAAAAATACTTCTGAAACTAAAGAAGCTTTTTGTTTGTACATCAACTTCCCGGTACGAACACCTACTCTTTTCATAGCAAATCGTTGTTTGTGATATTAACTCTCTGAATGTCATATATTACTCCTTTAATGACCTTGTCATCACTTTAAACTGCACATATTTCATGCCAGAATGGAAACTTATACAGCAATAAATAAGATGGGCAGAGCTTAGAGTGGTCAGTTGAAAATGACACATGCAAACACCACCAAAGGTTGCATTTGCTCGGCCGCTCACCTTAGCAGAGGCAGGGTTAGAGGAGAGAGGAGAGGAGGAGGAAGAGGAGGAGGAGGAGGAGGAAAGAGCAGGTCGCATAGCAGATGTAAGAATCAACTGCAGGAAGAAAAGGAGAGGAAACGGAAATAAATAAATAGAGGAGAGCAGGGATTAAAGCAGTCTTATAATATGCAAATGCTGAAGATGAATATGCATGCTTGCGTGTGAGTGATTCATAACATCTCTGACTGATAGATATCTGAGACTGGCTGTTATTGTGAAAACAAAAAATGCTTTCAAACTCTATTCTGTTGTTCAGACTTGAGACAAGTGGCTCCTACCGAAGATGTAAATCTTGTAAAACATAAACATATAGTTTCATTTTTAACGAAACACAGTTAACTCAGTTATTTCCTTAAAGAGTTGCTCACTGTAGTTTTTCATTTAACAAATCAGGAGGAAATGGTGTATTTGCTGGGGACTATTTACAGTGGCAGGCTAATCCACATTTGGTGCTCAAGCGCAGTGGTTCCCAGAGAAGGTGTCTTGAGAATGGACGATTTATGATATAATTTATTATGTTCATCAATGGTGTTTTTCTTTATATTTACATTAACAAATTTATGTTGCATATTTAAACGTATTAAAAGCATTAATACTAGCATTTAGGAGGATCTATTGGCAGAAATGGAATTAAATATAATTAAATTATCACGCTCGAATAGCTGACGTGGAACATATTTTGGGGCATAAAGCTTATAGCACCCCTATTTCCTACGTAACCTGAATGCGTCACCACTCTCATTCCCTTCTACTATCTCATATAACTCATATATATTTCTGCTGCTTCACGTTGCCAACAGCAGCGGATTAGACATAGAAATCTATGTGAATGTGTTTGTGTGAGTGTTATGGTTACCATCTGAGCTCTAAGCAGCACTTGGTCTTGGCCAGACCCTTTGAGACCTTTCCCCAGGAGCAATGTCTGCTGAGATACCCTCTGCCTCACAGGGGAGGTGCTCTGATTGGCTCGCAAAAGCCCAGGTGTACCCACAGGATGAGCCTGTGATACCTGGAACAAAAGGAGGAGAGGAACAGTTAAAGTTTGTGTGTGCAAAGGGTGGGAAGCAAAAGAATAAACCATGAACGCCTGTGACCCTACTTCTAGATATGTGACCCTACTTCTAGATATGTGACCCTACTTCTCAGAACACATTGTCTTCCTCAATACAGCATGATGCTCATTTAGTAAATGATGATCCATTTCGAGTCAAGTAGACCATAAAGCAGGGTATGCTTTAGGGCGGTGCTACCTTGTGATTGACATGTCACTACCACGGGGTTGTCTTGCCTGGAATTGTCCGTTTAAGTCTGAGAACTTTAACTCTTTCACAGTTCGTTTTCACTTCCCCAAAGTTAGTTGTAACATTTTGGTTGTCTAAAATTCTCTTATTTAGTGTTATGGTTGTACTCCACCCTGTCGTGTCACTTCTGGTTGCCAAAACCAAGATAGTCACAGCCAAAAACAAAAATCAGAAAGTAGAAGCAAGTCACTGTGTGTAAAGTCTCATTTTGACATCCCAGTATGACATTCAGGATTCAGACTGATCTCATGAAGCGGCGTATGTATGAGTTGTACGCCAACTCGTATGCTATTATGCCATGTCATCACTACGCATAACCGCCTTTTCGCCTGTTCATCAACGCCGTTTGGCCTCCTTTGACTTAAATGACAATTTTCCTGTCATAACCCTAACCCCTAACCCCTTACCCTAACTGGCGATTATGCGTGGTGATAACACGCCATAATGGAATACGACTTGGCTTGTCATACATACTCCACTTCATGAGATCAGTCTGATACAAGTTGGCATGTCAAACATATGTGGCGTAGACATACACGTGGATAGCGCAAAATACATACATGTAACACGCCACTATCTTGTTATCTGAAATAACAAGGTGTTTGTCTGAAAATTGAGACAGAATGAGACTTAATTTCCCATAATACACTTCACATAATGATTACTTTTCTATTATTGCTATAAACAAATCATATTTTGCATTTTGCAAAATTATCCTGTGTTTATGAAGCAAAGTGACAAAACTGAATAGCTTGACAACCAAGAAAGTCCTGTAAAACCACAATATGTTACTTTCACACTTTGTTTTAGTAAACAAACAACATATAACATGTTAAATAGTGAGTTTTAGAGGTGCTGGAAGATGTGTTACCTTTTAATAGAGGTGGGCTAGCTGTTTCCCTCTGTTTCCAGTCTTTATGCTAAGCTAAGCTAAGCAGCTGCTGGCTGTAGCACAGAAAGGAGTTAAATAAGTGTATTTTCCAAACGTCAAACTACTTCATCAAAGTGAGATGTAGAGGTCAGTGTGAGTCCTACTCAACTTAGTGTGTGTGTGTGTGTGTGTGTGTGTGTGTGCGTCTGTTACCTGTCTGCCAGGTGGACTGGCTGGTGTGTGAAAGGGCGTGATTGGTGTGGACGTCGTCGCGGATACGGGCCTTATGTTCCCGTTGGTCAGGCTGGTGGAGGTTTTGGTTGCCATGGAGAGGGTGGGGCTGGCTACAACAGGAGAGGAAGAGGAGGAAGGAGGGAGAAGAGAAGGGGAGGATTGTGTGATGGGAGATGTTTTGGAGGCACCCATCGGGGAGGGAAGGATCGGGCGAGAGTATGTGCGAAGGGCTGGGGTAGCAGTGGAAGTGAGTTTAGGGGGAGCAGGGACGAGGATGTGTGGAGACGGAGCACCGGTTGTTGCCGCCGCCACCTTCGGGATTGCGGAGACTGAGGGAGCAGGGGTGAGAGGGGGAGGAGGGGAGACGGTGGTGGGCGTCAGTGTGGGTGCAGTTGAATCCAGGAGCATGGGGTTGGGGGTGAGCCGAGGAGGGGTGGGGGTTGCTGTGGTGGAGGAGTCGGGCGTGATGGTGGAAGTCTGAGGACTGGTTCCATTGGTGGCCTCTCCGTGTTCTGATTGGATCTGACGAACAAGCTCCCTGTCCATCCTTCAACACTTTAACGCACTGTAACAGATAATGAACTAATTAATTTCATTTCCATAGGTTTGTACATCTATATAACAATGGCTGTAATCAACATTTTTTTAATAAGGTATGAAATCACGTGTTGGGTGTCTCTGCTCGTGATGAATCTAGTTCCCATCACTTTTACAAAACTTTATAGTGAGTTTCAGCAATTTGTTTATCTGGCCCGACAAAATGTACTGTTCTGGTTCACTCTGTTAGGCATAGGACGATATGGAACGTTCACGTCACTATCATCCTGACCAAAATAATTGGGATTTACAACATTATCCCAAAACTCTTTGTGAAAAACAATCAAGTAATCTGAATTAAGAAAATTGATGTGTTGATTTTGTGTTCTAACCTTGCTTGTGTGGCAAACAAGTTTAAGTTGTACATAAATGTTCAGAAGAAGGTCAAGGGAATGAGGGTGTTGTGTACTTTCAAGGTTCTGAGAAGTGAAGCCAACACTGAAGTGCCTTAAACTTGCATTTTCTCTGTTGGCAATCAGGGGGCGACTCCTCTCTGACAATATAGAAGCTCATGATAAAATCACCCTACTTCCCACTTTATCTCACTTTAGCTCACCCTCTCGTGTCGAGCATGCCACATTTACATACAGCATGCCGCAATTAACCATCAAAAAGACAAATAAGTTAAACGTTTTTGGAGATTTTTTTTCTGGTCCTAAAACTTTACTGTGTATTAAACACTATCTTATAACAATTTAATTTTTCATTCATGAGGAGCAAAGAAGAGGTAAAACCTAAAACCCACACATAAACAGAAAACCAATATCAGTTTTTTTTGTATGACAGTGATGAATTAAGTGTTATGAAATAATCCCTCCAGCCTTGTAGCAGACGCCCTTCACCTGAACCATTTATCACAGCTGTCACAGGTTCTGAAGTTTAACTGTGGTACTTTCACTTAAGTAAAGGATCTTAATACTTCTTCCAACACTTCTTAAGGTGTTCAATATGTGTGGTAGTTTATAGTGATGTAACGATTGTTGTGAACCAATCTCTTTGGAAAACATTAAGAGTTTTGTTATCGCGTTTGTAAAGAATTCCTTCTGAAATTATCATTTTCTTAAATATTGGATGTTATACATGACTGACTTGTAAGATTGGTGCAAACACTGTAGTCGATTGTGGTTTAGTTTAGTCTACAAAATGACAGCAATCACAAATAATGTTCCCTCTAATTTGACTAATAATTTGTTTTTGTATTCGTTGTCTTTCGTTGATTAGTAGTTTTTTATGCTGACTGGCTTATTTGCAGGAAACTTCCGAGCACATCCCTGGTAAACACAAGATTTAAAGTGTGCGATTCTCCGTGGAGAAGCTCCGTTTTGCAGGTCTGACGATTAAATCAACTAATCGAGTCCACAAATAATTTATTTAATCGAGGACCAATGTGACATCTATTAAACGTATGCTGTCACCAACAATCCAAAACCCCCAAATTACACTATTCAGCTTACCATATAAAAGAAAAACAAGGTGGAACGACACATGTCTGCTTCTATTATGAATCGATTCTTGCCAAATAATGTTTGTACAGCACATAAGTGATTAAGGCCGATGGTCTCAGCTCTAGCATCAATATGGATTCTGTCTAGTCATTAATCGACAGAAACGGGAGTTTTGGAGCCCAGGGATCCCCGGTGTAGCTCCAGGAACCCCCCCGTGGAAGTTACCTCCATACACAGCCTACATGTGGAAGCGGCTGCTGAATCTAAATAAATGGGGGCTCAATCTGGAGCCTGAACTCATCAGGCAAGCAGGTGCCACTCCACGCGCAGCGGGCAGATGCTGACATCTGGCCCGCAGCCTGTCAACTGCAGCTCGCGTTTATTCCCGCAGACGCCGGCGACGATACTAATGAGTCACGTTACGCGTCGGCGACAGTTAGGCCAGAGATCATTGCATGTTACTATCAACAAAAAAAGAAAAAAGAAAGATGGAGACAGGCCTTCACAGTGGAGAAGTCTCACGATAATAACATTTTCGGGAAATGGCATGTCCACGTTCTGCGTAAAAGCGCTCCGGTCACCTACCCCCTGAAATCGGCGTCGTCCTGCAGGTTATTCCCGGTGTCGTCCCTCCGAAAGTGACTGCATGTTTGTCAAGTCTGTTGCTGTTATCTGATGAGCGGGGTTTTTTCCCTTTTTTTCCTCGCAGCACCAGCAGCAGCAGCAGGGTCGACAGGCTGAAATGGGCGTGTGTGTAGCCTCACTTCCTCGTCTGACAGCGCAGGGGCCGCTTCGAAGTGCGCGTCACCCTCCCCCAGACGATAATTTCACCAGCCTCACCTCTGATTATCTGCCTTTAGCCCCCGCAGAGAGCCAGAAACCCGCAAAGTTGCAGTGCACGGCAGGCCCGGTTGTGATGTGTGTGTGTGTGTGTGTGTGTGTGTGTGTACGTGTGTGTATGTGTCGCACTTTGATTAGGCTTTCATCACATCCCGGGGTTTTCCCGCGGAGCAGTCCGTAAATCCGGCATCCAGAGGAGGGGTTATGGTGCCCGCCGTTCCACCGTCACACCTGCCGGGTCTATGGTGGGAATCAGCCCGACTCGGGGCCACCGTGTTGCGGCTACGAGGGGCCTGGTTAGTCCGCTGGTGGAGAAATGCAATGGAAGGCAGTTTTAGCAGGGCGACAGCGGCGAGACAGCACCACTCAGAGCTCAGGAGGACCGCAGAGACTCATAGACAGCCAGGCTGCAGCGTGCACAGCCTGCATGCAATGTTTGACTAATGCACTGTGGAGGAAGAGCCTTTACTCAAGCAAAAATACTTTACATTAATTGTTTATGATCTGTCCGCCTCAGATGCAGTTGTTTTCCTTTCTTTACAGTAGCCTATTGTTTTTCTTTTTGGGCATAGCCTATCTGTACCTTTAAGATGGATAAAACATCTCCTAATAAATAATTATTTTATTTTGATATTTTATATTTATCTAGCACAATTTAAATACAAAACAGAAGAGACAAAACAGAAAACAGTGCAAGGAGAGACATGAAACCTACAGGGGCTTATGATAGCCTCACCTAATTATAAAATCAATAACAAAATAGGGCATAGAAATATAAGAAGAAGAAAATATACAAACAAATACATAATTATCCTGCATTTTGCATAAGTAAGTACATGTTTATGATCAGCAAAATTATTATTAGCAAAATATTTTTCCTTTATTCAAATTTGAAATACCTAATACCATAGTTAATTTAAAAATAATTCTGTTTTAAAATGTACCTTTGCTATTTGTTTTTGATGCTTTTATTCATTTATAACTTTTGAAAGTGTCACGTAGATAAAGTCTGTTATATTATTATTTTAATCAAATTGTTGTTATAGCATAGTTAATAGTATTGTTTTACTGTATATTCTGTATTGTATAACCTGACAGCGTGTGTGGTCATGTGACCTGTGTAGGGTTGCGTGTCATTAATCGGATGAGCCTCTGTGATTGGACAGACTGGAGGACACCTACTGACAACAAATACTCTGCTGCGTCACTGACGTTAATCTGCAAACTCGGAAACCAGCCGGCACCGCCTTCAAAATAAAATGTAGCCTTGTAAAGGGAAGTCTTCAATTAGAAGGCTTGAATCACTGAAAACAGAGAAAGGTGGCATGCTGGCCACAGCACAATCAGTGATGTGTCTGCTGGTTTCAAGTTTGAGTGACTAATGAACACTGATGCAGGTACTAATCACCACCATTGTAATAGATCTAACCATTTTCTGTATTGTTTTGTGTTGTTTCCTTTTCTTTCATTCTATTTTCAAACATTTCCTCTTCATTTTGGCTCAATTGTTCTAGCTTTTATTTTGAAAGTTTTCACCAGAACCCCTTCCCTGGTCTATTTGACTTAACACTTCAGTTGCTATGGTGCAACTTCCATCGCAACCGAACCACGGAGAGGAAAAGTTCCGATTTTTAGGTTTTTAATCGATCGTGTGCAGAAGATGACGGCTGTCTTCCATAAAAACAGAGGCGACACCTTGATATAAAAATGCCAGCCGCAAGTGTTACCAAGCCCAAAGCAGTGGAGGCGACGAGAAAAACCAAACCGGTGAAGGCGCTTAACGGAGCGCAAAGTGAACTCAAAGTGCCCGCTGTGCGTAAAAGCCGCGCGTCGAGCTGTCCGAGGTGTCCACGGCGGGACAGGTGTGAGGGGCGCACCGGATCACAGGAAGCATCCCTCAAAACGAGCTGTGAAAGGAGGACCAGGTCCAGCTCCACCTTCCCCAAAACCACCACAAACTGTCCCAGAGCAAACCGGAATGTAGGAGGGTGACGAGCAGCTCTGTGAAACATGCGGCTGTCAACCCAAAATTGCGGGAGATGGCCGCGTGTCCAGGTCAGAGGGAGCAGGAGGGTGTCCGGGCTGAGATGAAACCTGCACATCAGAGGTGAGATAACAGACATGTGTCTTAAAGGTACAAGTGTTAGTGCCCCCTGTAGGACACTGGTTTGAGTGTTTTTTGCTCTAAAGCTACTCCATTTGATAAGAGATGAGAAGTTGCTGATGAGAACACTGAACATTAGGATCTTTACATGAAGAACATTTAAGAGTTAAATAAATATTCCCATAGTCCCTGAACCCCAACAAAATTCAGTTGGCCAATGCATTATTTAAATAAGCATTATTCCCATGGCTTTGTCTGATTTCATCTGGTGGTCTCTTCAGCACAGTTTGTGAGGGTCTTGCTATAAAGGCCAGGTATGGTGTCCTTAAGTATCCGTCTTCCTGCTGCTACCTGTTGCCATCTGTTGTGGTGGATTAATCCCACACGCTTTACCACCCACTGACATGACAGACCTGCAGGTGAACTGCTGCAAACCTGCACGTCAGTGTAAACATCCAGAAACGACAGACGTATACTGTGTACTATGTACTGTGAGATGGCCGGTGTCTGCACCCCCGTCATACCAGTGTTCATCTATTCATGGTCTGTCACCAGGCAAAATCTCAGACATGGATTTTTAGATAAATGAAGAGGCGAAAATATGCAGTATAAAACAAATAAACACAAAATAAATATTCTGTTTCCCTTTTATACCTGCTCTCTCACCAAATCAAACTGTCCAACAAAGAAAGAACCAGAGTTTTTCTGTTTCAGTCACAAAGCTTTCACCGTCATCCCCCCGAACCCCAAGAGAAGAAGGGAGATCCAGAGAAGTGAGTTGTTGTGTGGTGTGTGTGGATCCGTTATTTTAAAGAAAAGTAAAATTAATACGTATGGTTAAAAAAAAAAAGAGCAATTTGTCATCTGTTTGTTTCAAAAGCATCAGAGAAAAAAACTCAATTGTTGTTTAAAGGTTCGTCACAGCAGGACAAATGGAAGACATGAAGTAGACGTAGTCACTTGTTTTGATGCCTCGAGTTGGCATCGCCATCTTGATCTTTGGCCGTCGCCATCTTGGTCTTTGGCTATCACCACATTATATTTTGGCCGTTGCTATCTTGTTTTTTTGGCTGTCACAATCTATGTTTTGTCCATTGCCATCTTGTTTTTTTTTTGCAACCATTAGTAGCATGAGAGAGTGGAGCTAATCGGAAGTTGATAATTCTGAGTCGAAATTCCCAACTTCCAATCTAATTGCGTCCCAGTGCATCTGCTGGGAAAAACTGATGTTTGTGTGGCAACTTGTCTGAGCTTCACAAGCATCTGCAGAGGACCTATCACATTAAGTACAGCACCTTTATCAAAGAGAAACATCTTTATTCCACCCTCTTGAACCGACCAGGTTAACTGGCTAGAAGCACTTTTCCACAACAGAATACTGCAACCTCTTTATTGCATATCACTGTTTTCCATGCTGTTTTGTGATGTGCGATTGGTTGAGCAGAGGCAGAGGCGGAGCTCGCAGCTTTAGAGGAGCTCCGGCTGAGCAGAGCGATGGCTTATGTCTCCATTAACCCCAGCAGTGTTGGTGAGACTCACAAACACATAGAAAGTTTCTCACGTTCAATATGTGTTATGATCCTGACTGTACAGGTGTTTTGTGTTAACAGGTGGCTGTATGAGTTTGGAGGAAGTGCGGTCGAAGCAACAGGAAATGATGCAGGCCAAGACGAAACAGAAACCGGTCTGACAACATACATTCCATTGTCTACATTACATTTTGCTGAGTTTAAAAAATATTTTATATCAAGCAGTTTAACAGAGATCCAGTTCAAAAACACGCCAAACCAATTCACATACATTTCAAATGATCAAGCATGTAACCTTGTACGTGATGTAATTAAATGATTCTTCTTTCCTTCTCTGCTATGCTTTTTAGACAATGTTAGCAAACTTAAACACAAAATCATTTTCTTCTCTGTGGTTTTCATATAAAGTATTCGGATCATTAACTTCAGTAAAAGTAGTAATACCACAGTACAACACAACTACAAGTAAAAGTCCTGCATTCAAAATGTTACTTCAGTAAAAGCAAAAAGGTATTAGCATCAAAAGTCAACGTACTCATTAAAATGTCCCATTTCAGAATGAAATTATTGGATTTGGATGCATTAATGTGTTCATTACTTTAATGTCGCAGCTGTTAGCATTATCTGTAATAATATATTATATTATCCATCCATCCATTGTCTACCGCTTATCCTGTATTCAGGGTCGCAGGGTATATTATATTATATTTGTTGATAATATTTTTGTTTTGATAATCTGAATCTGTAAACTAGCAGAATAATGTTGTAATATTTAATTCCAAAATGTAGCAGTGTAGAAGTATTAAGTAACATAAAATGTACAAACGAGTAAAAGTAGTTACCTTCCCTCCCTGACATAAAATAATGCATAGTATGTATTTGCTTTGTCGTTTTTCCAGATGAAGAAGGAGCTGGTGGTGCAAACGGCTGTCCTGAAATGCTGAACATCTTAATGTTAATGAAACATGTACAGAAACACTTATTTATTTATATACAAAGAATGAGAAGAAGTTGTTCTATAAATCTTAAGAAGCATTGCTTCTATAATGGACTTTATTTGTGCAGCTCCACTGATTGGAAAGCCACGTTTCAGACAGGAAGTCAAAAGTAGTTTATCTTTCCGGAGGTAAAATCCTGGTTTAACGAGGTAGTCTACAAAACAAGCATTTGATTCTTGCTAGAAGTCTGATGTCATGTCTCTGGCATCTTCTGCAACTGTTGATGAGGCTCATGGGTAATGTAGTATGAAAACTTGATTTTTCAGGAACAAATTTACAGGAACATTTTAGGTGGAGCTTATTTTACTCAACTGTTGGGTTGTTTAATTTACTGTATATACTAGATATACTGATTTGAGAGATTATGTCAGAATCTGGAGAAAATACATTAATACATTCTTCTTTTTTTAAACTCACGACAATAATGGCTGAGTAACTATTTTTTATTATTATTATTATTTATTAAATGATTTATTGTTATTATTTTCCTGCCCGATTAATTTTCTTACCTTTTGTGTTATTATTAATCTATATTATAGAAATGTTTCTGTGTATTTTAACCTTATTTATCGATAACATAAATTGTGTCTTCTGTGGTAGTCTGTCTGTTTGGGTTATAAATCCCTTTCCTGTACGTTCATTCTGACAATCAATAAAAACACCTTCAGATTTCCGAATTGGACTTGAATACAGTAGTTGACACATACAAATTATGTTTTTTTTAAATGGAAATATTCTTGTGTTTAGCAGACTTTAAAAGTCTATGGACAATTATATTTTTTACAGAAAGTGCTCCATAGTAGTTAATCGTGGATCTTTAGACAACTATGATGCATGGTCTTTAAACCCAGCATGCCATGAAGCATGCACTCATATGTAAACTGACTCACTGTGAAAAACTGAAACAAACCCACAGCCAATAAAAGGAACTTGTGCACTTGGCCTTTTACATTTGTCTTTAAGAAAAGTCATCCAAATTGGCTGCAGTGAATCTGTTAACAATACAAAAATGCTGATCACACACAAGTTTTACTTTCTCTCCATGTTGGTTTTTATAGTTTTACCTCTGACATACAAGGTGTTATATGATCAGGCCCTGTATATTTAAAGGAGTTGTTGTCCCCTCTGACCTTTGGGAGGGAAGATCTTCAGAGCAG
Organism: Chelidonichthys spinosus; assembly: GCA_029853015.1. Taxonomy (NCBI): domain Eukaryota; kingdom Metazoa; phylum Chordata; class Actinopteri; order Perciformes; family Triglidae; genus Chelidonichthys; species Chelidonichthys spinosus. Next base: position 12,501,549 of record CM056837.1, read on the forward strand.
GGAAATCTGGCTGATAGAATTTGATCGTGTCTGGATTTGAAACATTTCACATTTTCACAGGCTGGCATCCTGTTTTCAGCAACTGCTACTCAAACAGAAGGAAATAGTGCATTTTGGCCGTTTTTGCATGATTTACAAGTTAATAAATGTATTATAAACATATTATTCTCCTTGACCTTTTGACCTCAAGTCATCAAACCAACTCTGAAACATTCAGATGGATGTTCCCTCATGTGCCGCAAGGCTTATTTTTCAGATATATGACCTTTGAATTTTGTATCGCGCCTTTGTATCTGTATATTTGGTGTTGAAAATGAATTAAATATTGCTTCAAATGTTGCGTTTCCAAGTCAGAAAGCACGTCCATCGAGTGAGATCTGTACAGGGCATTCCGTGTGTAGACCACGGGAGGTCAGTGGCATTGTTTTGCGTTACCGGGATTTGCGTGGTCATTTCACGGAATTTCGGGTGTTTCCGTTATATTGTCACGGATTTTGAGTTAAGGGTCCGTGGCTATTTGACGGAGGGGCCATGGCCATTTCATGGATGTCTGTGAGACCAGGTTGCACACACAATATTGGTTTCAATATTTTCATGGGCTAATCACCACCACCAGTATTTTCCCTGAAGGCCAACTGCAGCCTACAGCCTGTTTTTAAATGGTGCTAGGTGAATTATTTTTGAAACGATTTTTACTGGATCGTTTGAACACTAGATATCAACTAAACTTTGTGAAATTTTGCCTATGTTAGCACACAAACGAATATTTTACCAGCTCTGAATGTTCTATTACATCTTGCATTAATATTTGCATAATCATATTGGAGTTGGCCTTTGGGCCATGAACAGAAACAAATATTTGTCAATTTTTGCATGTTTTCATTTGACTTATTTACACATATACACATAACATACTATTTTTATTGTCCATGCACTGTATTGTTAAAAAATGATTTAATTAATTTAATTTAAATTAAATGAATAAATACATTTTAAAGCATCAAAAGCGTCAGATATAGAAAAAAAACTATCAAAATGTAAACTGTATAGTAGTGTTGTGGAGTTGTGCATTTTCTATGTCGCGTTGTGTTTTCTGGTGTAGAAACACCTATTTATTTCAGTGCAGTGGGTTGGTTGGAGTATAGGGATAATATCCAGGGAACATTTAGATCAATTTAAATAAGCGACAAAAAAAAAAAAAAAAAAAAATCCCAAAACAAAGTTTGTTGTGTAGCTGTCATTCTCTCATCCACCAGCAGAGGTCGTTTTCTACCTGTTGGATGGGATGGGATAATGATCATGACCACACAGGATATTGAGGAAATGATGGACAGATTTTATTATTATTTTCATAGTGTTACATTGGTAGTCTTTGCGAGACACACATACAGCGATTAAAGAACAATGAGCTAAATGTCAGCATATTGCGTCTGTCTCTGGCATGCGTAACTAAAATGTCATATTAGGTGACTGAAACATCCCAATCCGCATGCGTTAGAGATATTGCAATACCTGTATTTGTATGTGTAGCCATGTTTGTAGTCCAATAGAGACGCCATTCTGTGACGCTCATGCTGCATTCAAGGAGGCCTCGTAAGCTCCGACTTTTCAATGTCGGGTCCTTAGAAGCTTATTATATCATGGATGTAAGTCTCATATGCAGAATAATGCTTTAAACTAACTGTGCTATCTGTAACAAAGTATATCTGTTTTTTTATTTTATAAATGAATCAGTATTTAATAATTGTAATGATTCATCTAAGTGACTAAAATGTAAAAACTACAACAACATAAAAACATATCAAGCTTGAATTCCAGCAGAAAGTGCATACAGCATTTAATTGAATTCAATGAATACCCATAAAATATGATACTATGTTCAAGGAATATGAGAACATAACGCAAACATGACATTTAGAAAAAAATGGGATTAGGATGAAGGTGCCTAATATTTGTTGAATTGTGATTATAATAGTTTTTATTTTTGGTACATAAAAACATCCCCACATGAAACATGAACATCGTTTTTTTGAATCAACCTTGAATAAAATATATCAGATTTTTTGACAAGTAGCTTTTTACATGCATGAATCTACATAGTAAGAGAAAAATAAAAACAATGAAATGCATGTCAAGAAGCATAAATAATAAAAAATGCAATCATATATATATATATATAAAATTCCTAACCACTTGGGCGTGAGCAGGCCCATTCAGTAATCCAGCCTTGAGTAATAGCACATGTTAATGTACCAATAATTATAATCAGATAATATAATTATATTATTTGGACCATTCTGCATTTTACTTTTTATACTTTAAGTATATTTTGATGCTAATACTGTTGTACTTTCACTTCAGTAAAAATTGGAATCCAGGACTTTCACTTGTAAAGTATTTCTACACAGTATTATACATTTAAACATATTTCTATAGCACCTTTCAAAACCAGAGTTACAAGGTGCTTCATGCACAACTAACTACATACACAGAAAATACAATAAAAACAGGGGTTTCAGCAGGAGTCAGTAATTGTTACTACTGTGCACCTGACAGATGGTATTATTAAATAATAATAACTTATATGGTATGCTATAAAACAGTATAGCATGTGTATAATGTCGTACAATACAGTAGATGTAATACAACATAATATATCAACATACTGTACTATATAAAATGTATATATGGCAGGTATTTAATCCGGTAAAAGATCTGAGTATGTCGACTCCTTTCACCAATGTTAAAAAGCATTTCAACTTTCACTAACGCTGTCTTGAATGCATTCGCATGTGTCTGTGCACCTATGTTGTAACATCCATATTTCCAACTGCGCCTGAAGGTAGCATGATTCGGTGCCTGCTGAGCTGATCTTTGTGCGAACGAAGCAGAGCGGTCGCAGTTAGCAACGGACAGCAAACACACACACAGAGAAGCCAAAGACGGCGAAGGAGGCAGCTTTTGAGCCCGAAAATTTACACATACAACCATTATACAGTGGCACCAACGGTCTTAAAATGGTAAGAAGACACTTCAGAGTTGCAAACGTAAGCTGTTGGCGCTATTTTTTTCATGACAAGCAATCTAGCCAACAGCTAGCTAGCTAATGCTAAAATGTTAGCGAACTGTTTTCCTGACTCATTATTGAGCAGCCCGAGAAGCTAGGCTGCCATTTTACACCAACAACACAGGCAGTTGGTCTTTCCTGACCACTGCGGTAAGCTCGGCAAAGGCAGCATTTATCTAAAAATGACTCCAAACACTACTCTTGTATATAAACGAATAAAACATATATACGAATAGAGACTGTATTTTGATACAAGGCTAGTCGACCTAGCGCCTGGCAACCAAGCTATCGTTACTAACAAGCTAACTGGCTAATCGAGCCCGAGGAGCTAATGATAGCTAGCAGCATTGCGTAGCAGTGTTTGACTCCATTCGCAGCACAGCGTTAGATAATCTCACCAAATATTTTGAAAAGCGGTCACTACAGCGTCATCGTATTTAGTGAGATCGTTTCAGAATTCTAATTAAGCTGACGATACTACAGCTCGTCATTAAACTGCGGAGAGAAGGGTAGTGATTTTGAATCTGACACACTGCCGGAATACCTGTAAAATACCTGGTCTTAACTACTTTATAGGCCTGGGAATGTTGGGGGGAAATAGGAAGAATGAAAGGGGACACTTTGTTGACGACTAAATTATCTCGACCTCTCTGCCGGCGGAAAGTAGTAAAGTGTTGGTTGCTGACTGTCTCTTTCTCCTTGATTTATTTGTAGGGAAACATACAATTGGCATACCTGTTTGATAATTTTAAATGTAGTGTTGTGTTTGTAAATGTTTAACGTTTATGGGACAGTCGTGGAAAGTTGACTTTGTATAAGAGCCATGCACTTGCATCAAATATTTTATGTTATGTCGGTTTTTAAGCCAGTTGTTTTTCAATGGTATATCCACAGTTTGCAGCGACAGAGATGCGCTACTTAACAGCTACCACGTTTTGTTATGCCCTGCTTGCTTGTACTGTAGGCACATTGAAAAGCTGTTATCCAATATTTCTAATATCCCAAATCAGCTGGTATGAATAGGCACTACTGTCTGCATGTTAAAGTCTCCATGAGCAAGACGCTGAACTCCCAAGTTTCTCCCTGAGCGTTTAACAGTATCCCGCTGCTCCTAAATGCTTAGGATGGGTTTAATGCAGTGGCCAGACTTCATATGTACACGTATCTATGTATGTAGGCTTCTATGTATGTATGCATATTTGTATGTATGTGGCGATTGCAGTCAAGTTTGGGTTTAGTTTATGATCTGATTGCTTTGAAGCTGGCATAGGGCTCCCATGTTCAAAGGAATACCTGAGAGTCATCGTCTAAAATACTCATCTGGAGATGTTTGGATTTTATTGTATAGTTTTTCGTAAAAGATCAGGCAGTTAAGATAGCCCTATCCTTAAAGACAAAAAATGTAGGATCTCTGCTATTTAAGTGTTTTATTTTTAATATTTTAGAGCTTTTCTAGTGTTTATATTGACGTATGAGGCTTAATTGTATGGGTGTGGACACATCGTGTCGCCCCAGAATCAACCTGTTTGAGTGGGAGGATCTTTGTGCGTTTGTATAAGCCATAGGTTGTTTGTTTGTTGGTATTTAGAGTAGTAAAGAACATCTGCTATATGGTGATAATTTCACATTTTTACAGATGAAACAGCTGCAGACTTGCTCTATGTCAGTGCAGTGTGGGCAATACATGCAGAACTAGCCGCTCACCCGCCCGAACACACCGGCAAACTCCCACCGCTCAACCGACTGATGTTCAGGCCAAAACTCTGGCACCACCAGCGTGGTGAAACATTACAAGAGGAAGGGTTGCACTTGATTTTATATGCAGCAAAGCATTGACAGTGCCTTATTCTCTAAGGAATAAAGGACATATTTTGATACTTTATACAATCTAATATTTCATTTTTTTATTTGGCCGCAATGCATTACATTCTGGAAGAATATTTGAGTAGTTGTTTTTTTTTGCATGTGCAGAAACACAAGTAGTACATCTTTCACTTCAATATGTAAACATTTGTTTAGATTTTATATTGTGCTGCTTTATATAATGACATTCAATTTGTAGAGATAAAATAAATTACATTATAAAAGAATTTTGGAGGACAATTAATTTATTTATTGGTAAGTGTCCATATATTAATATATACAATGTGTGGTTTCTGGCAGCCCTACCTCACTTACATCTGCTTTATCTCATCTTGTGGACTTTTTCAGTTTGAGGGATAAGCATATATTTTCCGTCAAACTTTTGTAGCATAAAATAACACAAAAAACAGGCTGCTCTGCTGGTTGTCTTTTCTTGACATTTTTATTAATGTTGCATTTTCATGGTTAATGTTGCGGGGAAATATCTATACATATCTAGTGATGTTTAGATGGAGCACATGTTACACCTGATCTGCTCTTTCGCAACAGCTCACTCACACATGGCAAGTTCAGTAGAGGGATCCTTTCTCTGCTCAGCCTTAAGCTGGCATGCATCAGTCTGTGTTATTGTTTGGCAGCATAAAAATGACCGGTGCTTCTGTTTCTTCTTGGGCAGCACAATTGGCAAATCAGCAATATCTAAACATGCGGAAAGATGTTTGTTGATGTTCAAAATATGCAGGGAAATCACTTAACTCCTGAAGCTCTTAAGTCATGATCTAGCTGTCCTGCCACCTCCTTTACCTGGTGTGACCCATCCAGATCTGTCTGCTTAATATGTAGCCTACAAGGTGGTGTGAAGTGACGGCCATCATGGCAGTAAGGTCTTTCTAAAGGGCCCGAGAGTATCTGCTTGACTGCTCTTCTGAATGCTGAGCAGAGCAACAGAAATCAAAAGCTGCTTACACTAATGACATGTCTTCCCTCGCTGCCTAACGTGGCACATGATCCGTTTGCATACATGCACAAATGCACGCACAACTTACAAGCACGTCAGTGTTCAGGAAGTGCTCGGCGCTGTGATTCATTTGATTGCTCCTCACGATTTCCCTCACAGTTTGATGTTTTTGATTGGGCCACCAATACTCAAGGAAGGGAGATCAACTCAAATAAAGGTTTGCATGCATTTTGCTTTGTTATTGTTTGTGTTTTAAATGTAGGGTATTGGGTTGTTGCCAGGACACACGGTGACCAGGGTAATCAGATTTACCAGGCTGAGCTTTTTTTCCCACGAGTGCCACTCCGTCTCCCTACCCACCACTCCCTGCATCCTTCCCGTTTAGTCACACCGTGGTTCCTGAGTTGTGGCATAACCTACTGCAGTAGAACGGCATTAAAGACGTATTTATTGTCAGACAATAGAAACTATCAGCGTAATGCAGCTGGATTTGCCTGTCCGATTCGTATGCTGTCCACTTTGGCAGATAAATTGCATAGAAGTCCTAATGTGAAAATCAGATGAGATTTTCAATTCATGTTGTTGTGGACATCAGATAACAGAGTACAATTGTATTTGTGATCCATTTTAATTTAAGGAAAGAAAGACATCTGCACTGCACACTGGCTATCTTGGAGCAAAAATGTGATTTGTTTGGAAACTGACGGCAGGTTGTAAGTAACGGTATGAAGTGCTGGTTTCCCCTCTGTCCCCAGTTAGTCTCTTCCATCCCTCAACAGAGAGTTATTTTTAAAGATAGTTTATTTATTTGTTTTTGGTGACGCCAGTATTTCTTCGTGCTTCAGGCTGTGTACATCAGTGATATTTAGAAGGTCTTTCTCTTCCTTGCAATGTAGTTTATAAACTGCTTGATAATTTTTGCCGTAATGTCCTTGAGGGATATGAGTCATGAAGGCTTACATGTTTTAATGTTGTCAATATTTGGTTAGAAACGGGGGGAAATGTTAACAATTGCACAGTTTGCAGATACACCAATCTATCCATTTCCCTCCAATACTGATTCTTCAAATCTGCGGATACAGAGTACCAATCCAATACCACTGACCTCTTCTTCCTGTATTTAAAATCTGCGGCTTGGAAGACATTGAAGTCATTTAAACTTAAGGTAACATGAGGCCTGGGATTGTATGCGACTCGCTGTGACAGCTTTTTTGTAATTAAGTTGATGATAAAACCGCATTTTTAATGTGTCCACTTAATCAGTTATGTGTCGATACTGATCCTGGGGGTTATCGGATCGGTGCATATTGATTGATCTGCTCATTAAATTCTAAATTAGTTGATCAATCATTTCGTCTAAAAAATGAATGATGATGCATTCACATGGCTTGCTTTATCAATCAATGGTTTTAACACCCCAAAATGTTCAATTCACTATCATGACCAGAAAAAGCATCAAATCTTCCTATTTGAGAAGTTGAAACTTCTTCATTTTTTTTTGCATTTTTGTTGATTGTTTCAGGTCAAACCCTCAATTTACTTAATATCAAAAGTCTAAAGGAAAAAATGTTTGCTTCTTCTCTCAACATCATGAAAATGAATAGGCTGACTAATCTGTCAACAGTGAATGCGTATAGTTCTAGTTCAAGTCATGACCTTTTGAACTTTGCTGCCTTCCTGCATGTGTGAAGGAGGAACGTGCCGACCGTGGTGCTGTTATTTATGATCTGGCACAGGATTCCTATTTCACAACAAACTTTCTAGAAAGTGATGCAACTTGCAGAGCTGTCGTCAACATCCAGTTCCTCCTGGTCACCTAGCCGTGGAACTGATAATAGGTCAGATACTGTCGGGAGACGCATATCTAATACCTTCTGGTGTGGGAATCTGAAATCGCATCCCAGTACTGCTGTCAAGGGCACCTTTCTTCATCACAAGTGAATAGAAGCACAAGAGATGCAGATAATGAACACTCTACCTTCTGTAGTCGACTGGCTACTCAGAGGTATTGTCTGCCCCAGTTGCCATGGCAACTGCCGGAGTACCTCAGGAAGGTAGCACTGCCTTTTCTGAGTTAAGGGAGAGTGATGAAGTGAAGTTGAGGCTGATACAGGTCTAGAGAATGGGCTGAGCTGTGTGGGCTCTTTGCTGACAGCCTTTTATCTGCATCTATCACCATCCAACACATCAGCCACCATCCCAGTCATGAATGAGCCAATGCTGTTGAGTTTATGGTTGTGAATTAATATCACCTGGTTGAATGCAACCCTCCAGCACTCCAGGATCTAGCCAAGTTTCAGTCAAACAAAGGATAGTTCCTAATATCCCATTAGAAGTGACTGTCTGCATGGATGCTGTTTACAAAAAGAAGTCGGTTTGAATGGAAGTCTATGAGATCCTACTTCTCACTTGATTTATTATGAGTTCATGTTCTCAGGCAGTAGTTTCAAGTATCCTTCAATACAGCATGATGTTTATTTAGTAAATTATGGTCCAATTAGAGTCAAATAGACCATTAAGCAGGATATGCTTTAGGTTGTGGCTAACCTGTGATTGACAGCTCACCACCATGGCATTCTACCACATCCTTGCTTCCACTGCTATCAGCAACCGGTGGTAGCTGGACAAAATGCCTTGTACTGCTTAATCCTGCTGGATGAATATAAAAACCCTTTATGTGGCACATGCTCTGAGTTGTAGAGTTGCTTTCTAGATGTTGCAAGTCACAAAGAACTACTGATTGTAATCACATTTAGGAATCTAGTTTTGATCAAAAAGTGGCAGAGAGCGCTTAACCTTGAGTCATTTCTGATTCAAGCATCTGACTGTTGCAGCAGATGAAGCAGAAATGTGGATTTGTGTGGTTGTCGTCACAGTTGGTGGAGAACAGTGGCAGCGGACTGCAGCTGCAATGCTGTGGTCAGTCTGTGGGAGCTGGGGGGGAGGGATGCTAGAGGCTGAGGTTGGGCGTGGAGAGGACGACAGATTTTAGTGACTGATGAAGGCCTCATCCAAGTCTTGATGTGCTGCCTGGAGCTTTCTGCTGTGTCACAGCTTTCTGTCTGCCTCAGTGCTTCTCTTCATCGTCTTGCCCAAAGTGTGAAAACTAGAATAAGAAAATGCACTGCAGTGTCTGAATTTTTACAACTGGTAGTCATTATTATAATTTTAATAATACATTCTCTGACAATAAATTTCATATAAAATGTTTAGTTAAATACTGAGTTTAATAGAGACATTACCAGGTTTATCCACAGTGTAAACAGGGATCTGGTATGCTAATATATTCAGCTATAGCCCTGTTGCTTTTCTGTGTTTCTGGTGACTGAACCATATTTTTGTTGCTGGTCAAATTGAGCCGTTTGACCAGGCTGCCACTGTTACTGTCTCTTTGCTGGTCGACTTTTCAGACACATAATTGCATCTATTAATGTCAGATGGGCAGGACTGATAACGTTAGCTGCCTAGCTCCGCCATTTTATTATTAGCCAAATCGGCTAGCTTAACTGACTCTCTAAATTCCCCATATAGCCTGGTCGGGGCAGTCTTTAAGATGTTTCGCCAACTGTGCTACTCAACTTAGTCGCCACTGCTTTAGCATTGTTAGCCTACTAGCTTTCGACATCCTTAGCCTTTCTAGTTGTTTGCTTCGTATAGAAAATACTTCCAAATGGCACTTTTGTTTTTTTATTTTTCTATAAACTGGTCTTGAAGGCCCTTCAGCAGCACATGGCATATTCAGCCAGCTCAGTGTTGTGAAGGTGTACTAGCGCTCATGTGATCGGCTGCTAGTGAAGGATGGAGCTGCCTGCTGTAGCGCTGCTGGGTGAAGTTGTACGTCAACTGGAAGAGGCAAAGCCGGAACTGTTGGTATCAATACTTTTGCAAATAATATATTTTTTAGTATCGTTTATGAGTATCAATATTTCTGACAACCCTAGTGTCATGAGCAACTTACCACAAACGCACAGATTTTTTTTTAAACCCACATTTTAGTGTTTTGTCTTCCCACGTCTTTATAATCAGTGAATCCTGAGTGCCATGTCACAGAAGCTGCTCCGACGTCAAGTGTTCATCCATTGTACAATAGTGTCAACAGGGACAGGAAGTAAACAGAGCAAGTCACTCAGTTTCCTCCCCTCTTCCACTAACAGACTCGTGCACTTGGGACATGTCCTGAGTCTCATGCCCTAATAGCTGTGAATGGCCAGAGACAGGCAGTGCTGCATGCCTGGTCCTTCTAAATATAGCAGCGCTGCCTACATGTACACAGCAGTTTCTACTCATACACCCTCCCTTTAGTCTCTTTACTTCTTTTAGGCTGCATGAAGGCCTCTGCTCTTTTTTTGAGTAACTGTTCAGATGTTCTGGGATATTGGTATGAACTTTCAGTAAAGTTACATCCTGTGTAACAAAGAAAATATTGTGTAAATCCATCCATCCATCCATCCATCCATTTTCTACCGCTTATCCAGTATTCAGGGTCGCGGGGGGGGCTGGAGCCGATCCCAGCTGTCATTGGGCGAAGGCAGGGTACACCCTGGACAGGACGCCAGTCTATATTGTGTAAATCATTAGTTTTATTTTATTTTTCCTGTTTTATTGTAAAGCCACCAAAATGTTCACAGTTGCCTCAAAAGAAAAGCATCCAATTGAATTGCTGTCGTGGATGCATCTGTTAAATAAGGGCGGCAACTAATGCTGATTTTGAGTTTGTAAATTATATTAGCCATGCAGTGTTTTCATAACATCTGTGTCACATGAAGGGAATGTGGGTCTCTTTCATGTGAAGTATGAGCATAACTTTAAAACATCTTGCATCACAATTACAGAATTTCCACATGCAAACCTTTTCAAACAAGGTCCGGAGTTAATATTTTGCATTTTGTTTTCTTTTAATATGCCTTATATTAATGAACTGATTTATCATTTAGTACCTTACTTACCTTACCTTTACCTTAACTTTCCTTTTAGAAGTGTTTTGTAATATGCTTCAGGTAATTATTTAAAAAAAATCTCACTATGCATTGGTAGACAGTTTAATCAGTACACACTGCTCTCTGTCTGCTACTTAATTTAGAACAGATTTTATTTTAACTTTGACATGTTCAAGCTTTTTCCCGTCTTGATCAGTGTCCAAACAGCCTTATTGCTTCCACTCCAGGGCTCCAGACTAACTTTTTGCATTGGTTGCACTGGTGCGCCTAACTTTTTTTTTTAGGTGCACCAGCACAAAATTTAGGTGCACCCACATTTTTCATCGTGTCGCCTTTAATGCCAAAAGGTCACCTTTTTATCGCTCTGCTTTTACATAATGACACCCCCCTTATGGCCTAGCTTAACTGCAGCACCATCAGCACCCAGAGGAACCGTTTTCTGCAGCCAATCTGCACACTGATGCCCAAGCACAGTAAATGCTTGCTTTGTGGCAGCATAAAAAGATCATACAGGTCACTAGCCTATAGATTGCAAATGGAAAACTGTTTATGTGATCTTAGCCTAGCCTACTTATATTTTTACTTCGGCTATTCATTTTTAATAATAATATTAGGAATAGGCTACTATACAATTTCCTATTCATGATGTCTCATGCTGTAATGTGGGCCTTCAAACACTGTGCGTGTCCATGCTCCACCTCGACATGTCCAATTAACATGTTGACCGGCCTCCCTTTATGCAAAACGCAGCAGTAGACAATAACGCACTCCTTCATAGAGACGTCTGTGTCGCCGTCAATCATGAATGACGTGTACGTGGCGTTTCCAACCTCCGCAGCTGTCTTGTTCTTGTTCTTTAGTGTGTCAGCATTATTTTTCATCAGAATCATTTCTGACTTAAATTTAGTGAACGGCAACTCCTCCTTTGCAATATTATATGCAACGTTTAATTTTATAATCATTTCAGATTCCTCAGCGGACCTGATCGATACAGCCTGACGCTGAAATGCAGCTGGATGAGGGGCACTTTATTAACACACTTATCGCGGCATGTAGTATGCTTTTTGGACATATTGCGCTTTTTCAGCGTCTCGATGCGAAATGTTGTTGACTCTTCCACAAACGCACTATTACCGGACAAATTCTGACCGCACTCCCGAACAATAAATGCAGTGCATTGAGTCCCTTTCTTCATCGTACATCAGACAGGGAAATTGCTTCAACCAGTCCTGTCTGAAGGCATATTTTTGGACTTTTTAATTAGTCTCGGGGCGAGGCTTTCTGCCTGTCTTCACTTTCAAAGAGAATCGAAGCGCTCAGGAGTACCTGCTCCGCTCGCTCGCATTGTTCGAACTGACACAATTTACAGCAGTGAAAAGGACCACAGCCAATCAGAGGCAAGGACCCGCCTGCGCTCTGTCTCTTATTGGTTTAGACCACGATACCGTCAGGAGAACATAAAGAGATACTGCGCTTATGATTTTTTTTTCACTCGAGCAGCGTTAGGTGCACCAGTGCGACCTACTATTTTTTTCAGTCGCACTCATAAAAATTTTGGTCGCATATGCGACCAAAATGGTCGCACTCTGGAGCCCTGCACTCTGCTTTAGTTTAGTAAAACAATAAAACATGTGAAAGTCCAAAGCACTAAACTTTTCATTGGTACTGTATGCGCAAATCAATTTGTACATATATTCAATCGTGGTGTGAAAAGTCTTTGTCTTTTTTCTCTCTGTTTTCTGTCGTCACTCTGTCTGTGCATCTCGTCTTCCCTCTCTCTGTGGCTTGAAAGATGTCGATGATGCAAACACTGGCGTTCATTTACCTTCTCGTCTTGTCCTCACCACAGGGATGAAATTACAGCTTCAAGTCTGTCAATTAGCCATAATTATGTGGCCTCCTTGCACTGTCATTGGTGCCACTGTTTTTTCAGCTGCGTTTACTCTTGTGATAGTGACGCAGTCATGACCTGACCTAGGTACAACCAGGTCCAAGTATAACCCTTCCTCCCCTGCAATTTTAGATCAATGTTGAAGTGTCAGCAACAAGAAAAGATTATATCTACTACTTCAAGATGCGGATGAGGCTTTTGTACAAATGTTTCAGTCAACATTAAATAAAATTGGCTCCTAGTGTCCAAAAAGGAACTTGGTTGACTAGAGAAACTGGGATCTGTCTAGACTGGACTCTAGGAGGAAATCAGGGAGGCGTTGAAGTGGACTAATCTGTTATTAGCTGAGTGACGTCATGGTCTGGTCAGCACTATGTGTACAGGGATCAGAGCCAGGTGTCAGCAGATAAGACCTCTCAACTGACCTGACTAACTAGTAACACAGAACTAAAAACTGAGTCTTTTCGAATCATATTCGGATTTAAAATGAATCACTTACCAGTCTATGGATCATGTTTTTAGGTATTTATGTAGCTTGATTCCTGACAATAACTAATCAAAATGTTTGTTTTTTTCTCTTTCATTGCATTTGCAGGTCATCTGGTGAGGAGTGCCAAAGCTTTTAGGTGGAGGAGTGGCAGACAGCGCCACCCAGGTGTGCAGAGTGGGACTGCATCCCGCCTCACAATCGCGACCAGCTTCCCGAAGTGCTGCTGCCGCTGCCAGATGGACTGCGCACTCTGAGAGCAGAGCGAGCCAGGACAGCAAACAACTGAGGAGAGGAGCCGGGGGTAGAACACCCACCGGAGCAGGAAAGGGAGGGCATTGTGTGGTAGGGAGTGGAGAGGACAAGGGGCTCTACGATGTCGTCAAACAGGACCCAGAACCCCCATGGACTGAAACAGATAGGCCTGGACCAGATATGGGACGACCTGCGGGCTGGCATCCAGCAGGTGTACACACGGCAAAGCATGGCCAAGTCGCGCTACATGGAACTCTACACGTATCCTGTCAGATCGGGGAAGGTCGATGCCATGATTATAGATTTGAATATCGCTTGCTGTTGGGCTTTCTATTAGACATGCAACTGAAAATGAATTGGCAGCAAGTTAGTTGAACCAATTAAGTAATTTTAATTCAGTCTTCAGTGGTTTTAACCTTCAAAGTGACATTTATTTGGGCTTTGGGACTGTTCAATCAAAACAAGCTATATGAATGTCATTCATTAATTTTTCACCTTTTGTCTGACATTATTGAGAAATAATTGGCAAAATGAAGGGAACCACAGACAACTTTTTCTAATCTATTGCCTTGATTGTAACTTTAAATTCAGTGATGGATACCTTATAGTGACACATTATTTTGCCAGTTGATTAGTTGATCGCCACCCTTGCTCTGTGTTGTGTATTTATGGCACTGGCTTGCTAATACCTTCTTTCTAAAACCAAAACCTGTTTTACAGCTGTTTGCCGAGGTAATGAGAGAGACAAAACAACACCCAGCAGGCCAGGCTCCTCAACACAGGAAACAAAACTTTGCTTCAAAGTACTATCTATATAATGAATGATCTCAGGAGGTCTTAATGTAAAATGAATTTTGATTATGAAAAAGAAAGTTGAACTGGGTTTTTCAGATATAGTCACTGGTGAACACGACTTACTTAATCACCCTTTAAACATGCAGACTACATAAAAGTACACAAAGATGACTTGACTCTGAGGGCACATTTTGTCGCTTCCTGTTACACACCTTTCCAGCACTACAGGATGTCATAATTTCCCAGAACCACGAAATGCACCCAGCCATATAATCTCAAAACTGTAATCCTATCCTGCCAGGCAGAAACAGCAGGAACTAATTCAACAAAATGCAAGCTACAACCTGAATTACATAAATCCCTTCCAGAGCCTTTTGCCCCCAAGTCTGCATCACTAGTCACCAATTATAGCGAGCTTTGCTGTATTGTAGAGTGATGCTCTGTATTAAAGAAAGAAAGAGAATCTTTTTTGAAGTAGTGTAGGAATGCCAGCTTGAGGAGATTTACCCACAGGTTCATAAACTTGTGACAGCACCAGTGTTTACAAAAACCTCTATCTGTAGAGCGCTTACTTTGATCTTTAACGCTGGATCTTTAGTTTTACTTTTGAAGCTGAGGGTAATATAGGGATGTAATTAATAACATTAAAATGCAGGAGCTCTGCAGTCTGAACCAAGACGGCAGCGCATTACAGTGTCACTATTTCAGTTCTTGCCTTTCTCACTGAAAACCCTAGTCTGAAGTTATACCAAAAAGATGATTTTAGTTTGGTTTTGACGACAAAATCCTCTGCCATCGTCTTTTCTGTCAACTCTCCTAACCCGTGTTGATTAGTGAAATCTGACTTAATAATCTGGGCTGCAACTCTGCTGCTTCTATACAGAGCAGACACTTTCGGTTTATTATTATAGTGTCAAACTAAGTTTTGATGATGTAGTATTTTACAATTACTATTCCAAATTCTTTTTTTTTTTTTTAATTTGGACTAAATTGATTTTACTTTTGTAACAATAATCGGTGTATGTCAGAACACTGTAACTCTGGTAACACTGACCACTGTGGCAAGCTTAGAGTAGAGTACAATCATCAAATAGGTCCTCTGTTCTCACAGCTACGTTTTGAATATATCTTGTTGTTAGTTTCACGTAGTCTGTGATGTATTGTGTCTGTGTTTATTCCCTAACCCTTCCCTCAGACATGTATATAACTATTGTACCAGCGTCCACCAGTCCAGCCAGGGTAGGGGCTCTGTGCCTCCAGCCAAACCTTCCAAAAAGTCCACCACACCAGGTGGGGCTCAGTTTGTAGGCCTGGAGCTCTACAAGAGACTGAAAGAGTTCCTGAAGAACTATTTGACCAGTCTGCTCAAGGTGAGTGCACACACTTTGGATGAGCTCATTACTGGGACAACACTTTTTTTTGTATAATTTTCAGACTGTCGCTGTGCATTTTACTAATAAATTCTCCTTGTCTGTACTTTGTGTTTCTCTTGCCTCCTCCCTGCTTTTCACTCCAGGATGGCGAGGATCTAATGGATGAGTGTGTGTTGAAGTTTTACACGCAGCAGTGGGAGGATTACCGTTTCTCTAGTAAGGTCCTCAATGGGATCTGTGCTTACCTCAACCGCCACTGGGTCAGACGAGAGTGCGACGAGGGACGTAAGGGAATCTATGAGATATACTCGGTACGTCTATTATCTGCTGCTGTTACCATTACCAAGGTTCTGTACTCGGCTCATGTTTCCACGGTCTTGGAAAGGGAGGATTTAGTGGTGGATTGTTCGATTCCTACACCCTTTAAGTGAATACTCATGGGGTGTTCTGGTATTTTTATCTTCTAATTTGAATGCTTAAATGTGCTGTTGGAAATAACTGAAATGTATGCTCTGTGTTATGAAGCATGGACGATGCTAACAACCATCTAAAAGTGGCTTTGCACCACCCACGTCCTTATTTGTGTTGGTTTTGCAGTGTACAGTAAAAGTAAATTCAAAGTAGTGACATAAAAACAGCCCACTTCCACTGCCATTAAACATTTGCTGTTTCCTTCCTTGACAGACAAGTTAACATGTTTTACTTTCTACAAGGCTCGTTACACTTAAAAGGATTAGTATTAAAAGGGTGGCCTGCTGAAATTCTGCATCTGTGCTTCATCTTAGCTAAACAAGAGTCCTGCAAATGATTTCTGATTGTTATGTAAACACGGGCAGGTGGAACTTCAAAATAAGTGTCTCCTGAGTTGTATGCCTCTGAGAGCATTTCATGGTCTAAAGTCATCACAGAACCTCTTTGCTTTATCAATTTAAGCAATTTCACCAGGATTTGAAGGAGATTTAGGAGTATAGAAAAAGGCTTTTGTGATTTCCAAATCAAGAAAATGCTTTTATCAGTGTCCTGCCCCAACAACTATCACTCTACAAAACATTGAAACCTTCTTGTTGACCTTCTCATTCTTCTCTTGTACACTGCTGTTTCTTCCCAGCTGGCACTCGTGACCTGGAGGGAATGTTTATTCCGACCCCTCAACAAACAGGTGAGTTTAGTACCTTTTTACCAAAGTGCAGTGAAGAATAATAAAAGTAATTCAAATGGCTACCAATATTCAGTGCTAACTTGTCAATTTAAGTTGATATTATTTATAAAACTCTTTGCAAAACTCTGTATTTTCACTTCATTTTATTTTTGTCTGCACAAATTATTAACAGGAACTGAACAAATCTCTCTCTTTCAGGTTACAAATGCTGTGCTGAAGCTGATAGAGAGAGAGAGGAATGGGGAGACCATTAACACCAGACTGATCAGTGGTGTTGTACAGTCTTATGGTAAGTCATCAAGTACAGTGAAGAACTAGAGAGAAACAATCACTAGATACTAAAAATCAAGTCTGGGTGTGGAGGAGGATTTGCCAAAGAAATGTTTTTTTAGAAATGACAATATTGGGTATTTATGCACAGTATTGGGTAATATTGTCCTCTTGACAATTGTCTTAACGTACAGAGTTTTTAATTTAATCTTTAAGTTGGCTGTTTCTAGCATTTTATGAACGTCATTCTGTTTACTTCACTTTAACACCTGGTCCTGTGTCTCACCTCTCCTCCCTCTCCAGTTGAGCTGGGTCTGAACGAGGAGGACGCCTTCGCCAAAGGCCCCACGCTGTCCGTGTATAAAGAGTACTTTGAATGTCAGTTCCTCACTGACACAGAACGGTTCTACACGCGTGAGAGCACAGAGTTCCTGCAGCAGAACCCCGTCACTGAGTACATGAAAAAGGTAGACGATCTTTCCACTTCAGCTGCGAACAGTCAGCAGATTATATGAAAGAGTTGCTTGTTCCGGCTCAGGGCTCAACAATAATTGACCAATCTTTGGTCTTTGTTGTTATTTGATAATTGCTAATTAATAAATCTATTTGTATAGGGGCAAGTAAAAATGAATAGATTTCTTACCCACTTACATGACCAGGCAAGTTAAGAAAACAGTCATTTTTAACCTTTTTTGAATTTTAAAACGTTTTATTTGGGGTAACATTTAAAGTGAGTGAAGGTGATGATCTTGTCATGATAAAGAAATAATTGTTTATTTGTTTTTGTGGTTCTTCCTCAGGCGGAGGCTCGTCTGCTGGAGGAGCAGCGGCGTGTACAGGTTTACCTCCATGAATCCACCCAGGATGAGCTGGCCAGGAAGTGTGAGCAGGTCCTCATAGAGAAACACCTGGAGATCTTCCACACCGAGTTTCAGAACCTTCTGGATGCAGACAAGAATGAAGGTAAACTTTTTACTTTAAGCATGCATTTTGTCACATTTCTGCAGTGATTGAATTTTGATCTTTTGCATAAAATTGGCTAAACCTTTGGATGGAAATTAGGAGAATTAACTAAAATTGAAAATATCTAAAACTCTTAAGTGCGTGCGTGCTGCTTTTTTCCCTTGACCACAAAGCGATATATGGGAATAAAAGTAGTAAAGCCAGTAGGGTTATTAGTTATGCTTATACTTATGAAGGTTATATAATATTGATCTCTATAGTCTCAACCAAGACAACATACTTTTTTATAGCTCCCACATTTTTAATTCACAATTAATGCCCTAGACAGATACACTGCACCCCACTCGGTGCAACTCAACAAAATAGCTTACCTTGCTGCTCGTACTTACATGATTTAAAGTTATAAGCAGCAGTGACGTGCAAAGATGAAGATATGTTAATGTTAGCTGATCTTAATCCAGTCTTGGTTGGATATTTCGATGTATTTTGTTTATATCGGTAGGGTATCTTATTGAAGTCAGATCTTTGGTAATGTGACAACACTGAGTTACGGATGATCTAATCTGCCTCAGGTGATGTTTGTCGTTGAAACTGGTGAACATTAGAGCCACTGCCAGCTAAAAATAAAAAACATGGTGCCTAAATATTATCTATCTTCTCATTGGTACTAAAAAAGAACAAGTTATGAAGAATGGAAGTTGAGTTCTATATTGGCGTTACAATGCTATAACAGGAATAGACTGGAACAGTATAACTTTACAGTACTACTAGTAGCTGCATCGGTAATAACGTTACTTACTAAAGAAGAAAAATCTCAGCTCAGATCAAAAGAGGGAAATTTGGTTTCATTTAACTGCACTTCCTTGCTCAACAACGCCACCAAAATAGTCACAACAACAACTTTACATGCACCTGCTGATGACACTGTTGTCACTTTGGATCTCCTCTTAGACTTGGGTCGGATGTACAACCTGGTGTCACGGATCACAGACGGTCTGGGCGAACTGAAGAAACTTCTAGAGACTCACATCCACAACCAGGGCCTGGCCGCCATCGAGAAGTGTGGAGAGGCCGCGCTCAATGTACGGACCGCTTCTTCACCTCTCACTCATTGATTCTCACTAGTTTAAAAAAAAATGCAAGGAATTCTTACAAATAAGTGGTGATTAAACCAAAGATTTGTATTTTATTCCAGGACCCCAAAGTGTACGTCCAGACCACCCTGGACGTCCATAAGAAGTACAACGCCTTGGTCATGTCTGCCTTCAACAACGATGCCGGCTTCGTGGCAGCGCTCGATAAGGTCAGGAAAACTTTGAACCTGTCCATGAAATGTCCGACAAGTTAAAATATCTGAGAACTTTGCTGTAACTTTGTCATTTCTTTTGTCATTGTCATTAAAAAACATGGTTGGTCTGTCTTTTCACAGGCGTGTGGTCGATTCATCAACAACAACGCCGTCACCAGGATGGCCCAGTCGTCCAGCAAATCTCCTGAGCTGCTGGCCAGATACTGCGACTCCTTACTGAAGAAGAGGTATGTCATGCCTGAAGTTCAGAGGTTGTTTGCTGTTCCTTAGCTGCCATATTCATGTAGGCCTTGTTATTGTGGTGTTGTTTGTTTTAATTATCTGTGTATTGAACAAGTTGCTGCTGCTGTTTTCAAGATCAATAAAGCTGTAGAGCTCAAATTGTAGGTCAAAATGAACAGGAAGTCCTAAAATGCTCAGAATTGTATCAAATGTGAACATCTACAGTTTCATGAGATCTGAGCAAACTTGATCTGCTGATGTCTTTATTAAGGGTGCAAAGGGACACTGATTCATCCGTAGCGCACATTGTTGTAGTTTCTCTCTCTAACAAACTGTTATTCTGAGCTGCTTCACCACCTGAGGCAGGACCAAGCATAAACTCTGTGTGTCTGTGCTTTTCTTCAGCTCTAAAAACCCAGAGGAGGCAGAACTGGAGGACACACTCAACCAAGTGGTGAGACACTTTAGTGGTATTTACTACATTTACTTGTGTTCACTTGAGTTTTCTTATTTATGCTTCTGTTACTGTGCAGTTACATTTTTCTGGAAATTACTGGTATCTGATTATTGATTTCAAATGCTGCAGCGAAGAAGACTCACATTTTATGTGTTTCTCATGTCAAAATACACTTGTTTATGTGAGTTTATGGCAACACATTTAATATAAAGTATGTGTGGCTTTGGTGGAGTACTTTAAAGATTAGCAGACCATTAAGTTGAACTTTTGTCTTTCATTTTCTCAGATGGTTGTGTTCAAGTACATCGAGGACAAAGATGTTTTCCAGAAGTTTTATGCTAAGATGCTTGCCAAACGTCTGGTCCACCAGAACAGTGCCAGTGATGACGCAGAGGCCAGCATGATCTCTAAACTCAAGGTGTGACTCGCCCCACGTTTACACTGTCAGCTTCTTCATCCTCAAAACCTCTGGCTGAATCTGGGTTTTATTCTTGTTCTCGTGTAGCAAGCGTGCGGGTTCGAGTACACGTCCAAACTGCAGCGGATGTTCCAGGACATCGGTGTCAGTAAAGACCTGAATGAACAGTTCAAGAAACACCTGACCAACTCTGAGCCTCTGGACTGTAAGTAAACACACACAAACATACATTTTAACGCGTGGGTTTGGCTCCAGGATCAGCTGTATTTATTTGTATTGCCCGGTGCTGGACGTGCCAGAGGGGAGGCAGAAGACGCATTACAGGAATCTAAATCTAAGAGAAAATATGCTGGATTCTGGTGTGTCAAAGCACAAAAACCCAAAATGTTTGAATTTGAAACTGATTGTTTGTGTGAAATCTTACAGTGGACTTCAGTATCCAGGTCCTCAGCTCTGGTTCTTGGCCTTTCCAGCAGTCCTGCACCTTTGCTCTGCCTTCTGAGGTAAGACAAATGTATACACATTGACACTTTAAATCCCTCCTCTAGCTGCAGACCCCACTTGAACCTTCCTCAACCTTTGTCTCTGTTTCTGTGCAGCTGGAGCGAAGCTATCAGCGCTTCACAGCGTTTTACGCCAGCAGACACAGCGGCAGGAAGCTGACCTGGCTCTATCACCTGTCCAAAGGAGAGCTGGTCACCAACTGCTTCAAGAATAGGTGTGTGTGTCTGTGTCTGTCTGTCTGTCTACGTGTGTGTGTGAGATCAATGATTGTCATAAAGCAGTCAAGAAACCAGCATATATTCAAGCTGGCATCAGAGAAATCTGACATTATGAAGCATGTTTGTCAGATATTTAGTTCTGTGGAGCAGCTGCGAGGAATAAGCTGTGTAATTCGAGTCGAACTGAACCTGTGGTTGTTTACAGGTACACACTGCAGGCCTCAACTTTCCAGATGGCCATCCTGCTGCAGTACAACACAGAGGACAGTTACACCGTCCAGCAGCTCACCGACAGCACACAGATCAAAACTGTGAGCGTTTGAAACGGCACATTCACACTCCTAACCTTTAATATGACATGTCATCACATGTCATCTATTTATCTTTGTTTTCTTAAGAAGTCAAAATGTTAAATTGACAACTGATTTAATTTTCAGGATATTCTGGTTCAAGTTCTGCAGATTTTGTTAAAATCAAAGCTGCTGGTGAGTAAAACTGTCTGTCTCTCCCTTTCTTTTGTCTCACTCTCTCCCCGTCTCCCTATTTCTGTCTCTCTCTCTCTTTCTGTCTCTCCCCCCATTAATCATCACTTTAACATGAACAGAAGCCAGCATTGTTAAATATTGCTTGTCAGAATGAGCTCTAAGACAGAAAGTCAGACTGAAGGTTTTGTTATTCTTTGTGACAGATGTGTAGCTTCCCTCACACCGAGCCAGAATGTGTGTAACTGTATTTTAGAAAGAAGCGTTACGTTTAGGGTCACTGTGTTTGTTGTGAAGAATTAACAGTTTTGATGTGTAGGAAGGAAACAGGAGAACGTTTACAGCAGAGAACCATGTGTTTAAAATGCATTTCTATTCAGATCACTCACATCACTGATGTCTGTCTGTCCGACAGGTGATGGAGGACGAGAACGCCAACGTTGACGAGGTCGAGTTCAAACCCGACACCGTCATCAAGCTTTTCCTCGGATACAAGAAGTGAGGAACAAAATGTCTTCAAACGTGTCCAGTTTTACAGGCTGGTCATTTTGGTTTTACTGAGCTTTATTTTGTTTCCCGACCATAGTAAGAAACTTAGGGTGAACATCAACGTCCCGATGAAGACGGAGCAAAAGCAGGAGCAGGAGACGACTCACAAGAACATCGAGGAGGATCGCAAGCTCCTCATTCAGGTGACTGTTTATACCTCAGCACACGATTTAAAAAAGTTGGATGCTTTAAAAAAAGTTGCATAACTACCATATATTTATTTGTGTTTTCCCTTTTAAATGCTACTAAATGTTAGTGCTCCATGATGCAGCATCAATGTCCCCAGTGGAAACCAGGAAGATAGCATGCATTTCATATAAATATAGGCAGGGCTCTAGATTGAAAGTCATAATAGAAATCCTGATTTTTATTCTCTAATGGCAGTGGGATTCAAAAGGTTGTTTTTAGTGTCTAAAATGTATTATAGACTAAAAACCCAACAAAAATTCACACCATCAAAAAAATGTAAAAGCCAAAAATGTTCCTGGTGATACTGGGTTCACATTGGAAGCCCTACAATTTAGTGCTGCCCACTTCCTTCGGTGACCATGTAAAGGAATAGTTCCATGAGTCTATACTCTTCTTGAATACAGAGATCCCTCAGGCTTTTATTTTTGCAAGATTTTCTGGTACAGTTTTTACAGATATAGTTTTTGCTAAGAGAGAATGCAGAACATTTATAAAAAATTTAACATTTAGTCAACAAACCCAATATTGCAGCAGGTGATCTCAGAATGGCAGTAATGTATTTCTAATATATGGATTTGAAAGTTGAATGTGTGTTGTTGGTACTGATGACGTGTTTGTTTGTAGGCTGCCATAGTGAGGATCATGAAGATGAGGAAGGTCCTGAAACACCAGCAGCTTCTGGCCGAAGTCCTGAACCAGCTGTCTTCCCGATTCAAACCCAGAGTCCCTGTCATTAAGGTAGCACACATTCATACTCTTTATAAGGGATTGTGTTGAATATTCAACAAAGCAGAGTTGTAAAAAATATTTATTTTCTTTATCTGCTCAGATTGTATTCTTCAACACAATAGAAGATCAAAACCCACACTCAATGTGTACAAAGCCGCGGATCATTCTTTGTCTCATGTTTGGGTTTTGTCTCCCCCTTGTGGACAGAAATGCATCGACATCCTGATAGAGAAGGAGTACCTGGAGCGAGTGGACGGTGAGAAGGACACGTACAGCTACCTGGCCTGAACACCGACCTCCCTCCCACCCGCCGGCTCTCCTCAGTTTTATTTGTTATCTTCTTCTTTTTTTTTTTTTTTTTTAATTTTATGTCTGAGTAATAAAGTGAGGATCCCTCTGAGTGGCGGACATGTGAGTGTGTCGCTGATCATGTGACCGCCCTGATATGACAACCAACCTGAGGAGGACGAGGGTGTGAACTTTCTGCTCTCCGCTCAGCGATGAAGGAACACCCCCTCTCGTAGAGACTGGGAAACCCTGTCTACACGCTCGCCTGTCCCGTCCCATCCGTAGGACTCAAAATACACTTGTTGTCATATTGTAAATAACAACCACAGACTCTAAGAGGAAAAAACAAACCCTACTCTCTTCTTTACATAGCGCAAATGTAATGAATTAGCCTACAGCCAATCAGAGGAGAGTCGCATCCAAAGGTTTCTGCATGCTACTGCCTACCTGCACCAGAGTGACCATGAAAAAGATTATAAAATAAAAATAAAAGTCGAGTCACTGGGCAGCTGACGCAGTCCACCGTACGATGACAAGAAAGCGACGCCGGTCCTGTAATTTAAAGTCTGCGACTGAACCGGAGGAGGAGGTGGTGAGTTTAGAGCCGCCATGATGCTTCTTTATCTGCTGAAGTTGTCTCAGTTTTGGTTTGAGGTCGGTTGGGTTCATGCAGGAGGCCTGTTTCATTACTGAACGGTGGACATTTGTATAGTGTGGTTCATTTTCTAAATGTGTGATAAATAAAACAAGGAAAGATTTCTCTAAACGTTTGCTTCTCCCGAGACTCTTTTCACCTGTTTTACACCCTTTTTGCCCAGCTTCTGTTTATTTTCCCATTCAGACTTTTAGATTGGCTTTCATCACCTGGTTTTGATTGACAGTAGTAGGCCTAACATAACCGGGGTTTGTTTTACGGCTGCAATTAGTGAATATTTTCTTGGTTAATCTGTGTTGTTTATTCTATAAAAAATCAGGAAATGTTGAAAAATCTATGTCGGTGTTTCCAAAATACTTTCACTTAAAAAGCTTGAATCGGAGAATTTTGACTTGCACTCAAACAGATAAATTTAATGTTTTATTTTTTTTGAGTGTATTATCTACAGTAAATAGAAACAAACATACAGGAGAACCAGCATGGGTTGTACTGCTGTGGATGTATTTTAGACTATCACTTATGTGTATGCTATATTTTTATACAATTACTTTTTCACTATCCTTTTTTTCTTCAACATATTTATACATTGACTTTTTTCAACATACTATACTGACTTTTTACATCAACTTTTTTGAACATGCTACACTGACTTTTTCCATTACACTTAAACACTTTTTAATCACTTTTTAGGGATACTATACTGACATTTTTTTGACATACTGTGACTTTTTTCAAATCTTTTTCCAACATATACTGAAACTTTTTATCACTTTTTTCAACATACTTCCGCAAACTATACAAAGATTTTTTCCATCACTTTTTAACATACTATATACAATGACTTCTTTCGACATACTATACTGTTTTGTTCACTTTTGTTTTTGATCAGATGAAGATGTGTTACTTCAGTGAGAGGAACATGGGGAATGCAAAATGTTAATGTTAAAGAGCCAGGTTCTGTTAGTCCAATTAAAACAAAATGAAAGAACACAATGACCATTTATAATATTTTAATCTGCATC
This sequence comes from Chelidonichthys spinosus, assembly GCA_029853015.1. Classification (NCBI taxonomy): domain Eukaryota; kingdom Metazoa; phylum Chordata; class Actinopteri; order Perciformes; family Triglidae; genus Chelidonichthys; species Chelidonichthys spinosus. The sequence goes on from CM056837.1 coordinate 12,526,609, forward strand.
ACTTTGAACAACAAATTCCCTGTAAACATTACAAAATCAGCACCTGTGTCATCAGAGAAAGAAAGTGGTCCTTGTTTGACAAAAAGCGTGAAAAGTTAACACAGGCAGACGTCTGAAACTATAAATAACCTGCAGTTTTGATTTCAACAATGATCCGGTAAGAACGGATTTTATGGTTTTTAAGAAGCGAATCATGTTCCATTTAGACATTTAAGAAGCTTTTCTCCCACATTAACTGATTGAAACATCGGTCTATCGATGAAAGCAGCTTCTGTAGGGTTTGTTTTGGGATGACTCACTGGTTTACATGGGTTTTAAATGCCGTCACAACCCAACGAAACACTGAAAAATTAGGAACATGGGAAGGCTCATTTGAATCAGCAATAAACGTTCATAATCATAAACAACTTATATAAAACAAAAAGGGTTCCTACACATTTCTGTTTGAAATATTTCACCCTTAGTGGCAAGAATATTTGTATTTACCATTTGCACGCACATAAAAGGGTCAGGAAATCTTTAAATTTGATGTGGCAAATCTCAAAACTGGACATGTGTAGGAACACAAGAGAGAAGCACCAGGTTTCATCGTCTGTCATCTATCAACTACAGACAGCACAGCACCACGAGACATCCGTCTCTGTGAAGTTTGAAATAAATTACAGGTGCAAAAGTAGGAAGGTGGAGATCAAACGGGAACATCAGCAGGAAGATGAAGAAGAAAAAGAGGCTGATATGGCTTCAAGTCAGCCAGACGATGGGGCAGAGTCTGTAGTATTCTTCTAAGCACCAGAATTCACATCAGAAAAGAGAAAGTCAAAAGTGTGATTGTTGGTACGTTATTAAAAAAAAAAAAGGCTTATTTCACAAGGAATTCTCCAAAACAACTATCAGGATTATATTTATACTGATTGGACATCACGTGGTGGAGGCAGTACAGTCATTGGAGGTCCTCTGAACAGAGGAGGAAAGACTCAGAGGGTTTTTTCTTTTAGTCTTCATGCAGAAAGTAAAAAATTCAACCTTGGCTGATTTACAGACGGGACTGTTGACTGGTGAGCATTCTGTTAAGGACTCAAGGCACAGCAGAGTAGGACACCGCGGGGTTAAACATCTAGAAACACCTCAGGACGATTTTTGTTTCCCCATCACATCCTCATTGTGCTCTACTCGTCCTCACAATGCTTCATCTGCATGGTTCAGCAGTTTGGAGCTGTGACTCAGATCATTCCTGTTCAATTAATTAATTAATTAATTAATTAATATGTTATCTGCAATTCACTGCTACATGTCATTTTACAAGGAAAAAAATGATAATATTCCTTTTTCCAGCTTCTCAAATGTGAGATTTGCATCATAAAAATGGTAGAACAAACAATTCCATCACTTGAATGACAGAACATTAACTGGCAGAAGTGTGATTAATGAATTATTTGGCTAGTTGTTTAAGCAAATTATTCTCTGGCTTATGATATGTGAAGATTTTCCACATTTCTGTGTTAAAAATGATTTTAAATTAAGTCTCTTTGGCTTTCAGACAGGACTAAGTAACATCAACTTCGGCTCTCAGACCTGAAAGCACCTGCAGCCCTACAAGAAATAAGGATTTGCTGTTTAGCTGAATGATGACCTGAATGTTCGTTCTGCTGCTGATTGTACCAGAAGAGACGAGGGATTTGTCATCCTTGGTGTTTCACAAACATGTAGCTTGCAGCAGAGTCAGGACGAGTTGAGCACAGTGCTGCTGTGGGGGAAAAGACGGGAGAGAGACGACAGGAGAGACGGCCGAGCGTCTGAGCAGCACATGAATGAAAACCTTCACTAGTATCCATGTGGTTTTGATTGAGTTTGGTATAAAAAAAAATAAAATAATAAAAAAAAGCAGTGCCACTCTCACGGTGGAGAGCTGCACGTGTTTACGACGGGAAAGTCACCTGACAAAAGGTTCAACGTGTTTGTCAGCCGGGTGTCTGGTTAAGTTTCCCGTCGTGGTGAAGTAGTGCTGGTTTTGTGTTTTCACATGAGCACCTGGAGCAGAGGCAGCATCACAAAGCAGAGTCATCGACAGGAAAAGTGGAGGCGACTTGTGTCCTTCAACAAGCCGTTTATAACCATCCAGCTCTCTGAACGGGTGAGACCTGATGACATGTTTGCTGGTGCGTTGACTGACAGGATATGATGTCTTCCTGTCACGTCATGACTGACTTTTTCCATTAGGCTATGAAGGCATCGCGAGGTATACATAAAAAGGGACGGCCCTGACTGGGAGTTACTCCTTTTTTCTACATCAAGCAACTTTGATCATTCATTAATTGTTTCAGTCATTTTTAAGGGAAAAAACAAAAAAACCTTAAAACGTATTCTCTTTGGGTTTGGGACTGTAGAAGAATCAAGACGTGAAGAAGTTCTACTTTCCCGTTTTCAATAACTTAGTATTTTTCAAGTTGTTATATATATTTAAAAAAGAAATATCTAAATATGACTGAACAAAAACCTACAAGTTTCGAAGGTTGAAATCTGTTTTCTGATGCAACTCTGGAAACTACAAACGGGCAAGAGTTTTCTATATAAATACGGAAAAATTGATAAATGACTTAAACAATTAATCAATTATTAATCAAAGATGTGAAAAATGATGTGGTTCTTCCTAATATTCTGTCTTATATCACTGCAAACTGAATCATTTTTCAATATTTTCTGACATTACAGGCAAAACAATTAACAGATTAACCAAAGAAATAACGAGCAGGTTAATTAATATTATATTTGATAATTGATATCTAATCTAAAGCAAACATCAGTTTCATAGATTTTTTTAATGTAGTTTCCAAAATATGTTTTAGTAAGATATTTTGTTATTTGTGTATTTCTTAAGTCGAAAAAATGTCCATTATTTGAATCTTGGGCTGCATCCAGTAATTCTTTTCATTATTGATCAATTTGCAGAATTTCTCCATTAATCTATTAATATTTTAGTCTATAAAATGTCTGTAAAAAGTTTTCAAATGTATTATTTGCCATGAACAGTCCAAAAGGCAGGAATTTAATGATTTTAATCCGAATTATTGCTGATTTACTAATACTTGCAGCTCTTACTGAACTTATCGATATAATAACAATGAGTAGTTTGTTATCACGATCAAAACCCGACCTTAAAAGGGGCAAAAACCTGTGTAGGATTTGGTGCGACACTGCATTGTGAACGGCCTCCTGTTTTACTGACAGACAGTGATCTGGCACTCTGAGGAGTGTGTGGCTGTTTCAGTTCAGTGTATAAAAAAACACAACAGGGAAAACTGACCCACATGTGGCTCACGGCAGGAGTCCAGACGGTTGTGTGAAAGCGGCTGGTGGAGGATTCTGGTCCCTGAAGCTCAAATTGAAAAGCCAGTTTTATACAAGACTGCCGTGGGTTTTCAAAAAACGAGTCAGTTTGTAGGAGATCTGCACCTCCAGCTGAGGGAAGATTTATGAATCGGAGATTCCCGCCTCGACAGAAGAGGAAGATTTGTTGACAGAAGAAAACATTTACAAGAAAATTGAAAAACAGACAGGAAAAGTTTTTTTTAAAAGACCAAGGTGACAAAAAAAATAAAAACAGCATCAAAATTCTGCTTCAAATATTCCCAGTATTCCTGAAGCTTTCTAACATTTTGACAAGTCGTCTGGATTTCCTGAAGTGAAGGTGTGTTTGTGTTTGAGTGTAAGGCCTTTGTGTCGTTGATCCACAGGAGGTAGAAGTCTGAGTCAAGCCATCTCCAACTCCCGCTCGATCCCCACGTACTTCAGAGCGTCCGCCTGACTGTACCTGTCACGCACAAACAGAAACAACACATTAGCTCAGGAACTTTGAGTGCATTTTTAAACAGTCTGTCCAGTTTTTGAAATTACTATTATTCAAATAAATATTCTGCTATAATAAACACTGGGAATTAAAACTCAAAAATACAAACATTTTTATCAAAAAGATAAATTTGACCTTGAAATAATGCCAATTACTGTTATTTAACTGGATCGACTTTTCACTTTCTTCCAACTAAATAGACCATTTAAGGTACTTTACAGGTTACTGACCTGTAGTCAAAGAAGAGCTCCTCTCCAGTCTGGATGGCTCTCTTAGCAAAGATTCCTATCCTATGATCCCCGTTCACCATCATCACTACAGAGAACCAACGAGTTAGCAAAATCCAACCATCTGTCTTAAAATGTGTGTGTTAATACAGGTTTCATAAGGTTGCCGCTCATCTTCTCACCTTTTGCATAGCAGTTGGGGTTGACAGAATGATTGGCAAAGCGAATCTTGTTGCCTTTCCTTGTGGCATCAACAACAAAGTCTGTAGAGAACAGAAAAGACTTTTCAGCACACAGTTGCAAAACAAATAAATAAAAAATGCAATGCCTTCAAATGGTCACTTTGTGAAAAGCTTTCTCAAGCCTGAACATGAACATATAAAGAAAGCCAGACGGGAAAGCTCACTAAGAAAAGCGTGAATGTGTGTTTATACCGTTGTTGAGGTTGAAGAGGAAGCTGCACATGTATTTGTCGTAGACCTTCCCTCTACGGTCGGCTTCATCCTGAGAGATAATCTGCAAACAAAGAGGTCGACCACATTACACATTTCTATCCACGCATTTCATTTTGAAAGTTTCCAATGCCATCTTTTTATTACTTCCATTTTACTCTTTGGATCAATTATCATAAATCATTGAATCAACTTTAAAATAAAGGTCATCTAGACCAACCAGGTCACTCAACCTTTTCCATCTCTTTGACCCATCAATGCAATTCAGAAAATACCCGTACCTCTCCACAGTACTCGGAGATGAACTCGTTTTTCTGGACCGGCTCTTTGATGAAGATGCCCCAACCTGCCACGTCTGACGGGGCCAGCAGCAGATGCTGAGAGACAGAGGGGAACATCGGAAAGTTCGGTTTGAGCTTGTGATGCACGACTGTTAAAAAGTTTGTGATCTCCATGTCAGAGAAAAGAAATAACTTAATGGACTACTTCATCAATTGAGTACTCAAAATGGAACATTATATTTGTTATGTTTGTTTTGTACATGGAGAACAAAAACAACCAGACAGACAATGGAAATAGAAATCATGTGTCATTGGTAAAAGAAAAAAAAAAAAAAAAAAAAAAAAAAACTGGAAGCTCTGCATCAAAATGTGTGCAGAGTCCTTGAGTGATTTATTTCTTCTTTCATGAGACAACACTATTAAAAACTGAATATATACCTGAATTATACTGTTTTTTTATCCCTGTTAAAATAGTGATTGCACTCAGAAAACCCATGTTAAAAATGTTGTTGTATTCAAGTATGAATAAAGGTTAAGAATGAGTCAACAACCTTCTTGGCGCCTCTCTGGATGGAGCAGTTCTTGCAGGACACGTTCTTGCTGTCCCAGTGGTCTGCAGCGCCGCAGGTCAGGCAGAGGTCGGGGTCACACTCCCTCACCGCCAGGTAGCAGGGACACTGCTTGGTGTTGCACTGAGCTTTGCACCGACAACCTGGGAAACGGTTTTGACCTGCATCCACACATCAGCAGAGCAAAGTTAATTCTATTACTCTAGGGAAATAGCTGCGTCAGTCACAAGTGAGTGTGTGTGTGTGTTCTTACACTCAGAGCTGCACTGGCAAAACTTCTCACAGAAGTTTTGAGCAGTGACACAGGGACACGAGGAGTCACAGGGCTGCCGTGGGTGATCACATGGCTGGTAATTATACACGTGATTGGACGAGCCATCTGTAAGGGGTCCAAAGAGGTGCAGATGCAGTCAAAACCGATGCTTTTGAATGATTTTATCTGCTTAAAATAAGAGCTTCCTCTAGCTTTGCCAGGCTTATTTATACAATTATAAACTTTGAGTTATTCCAGATGTAGATGGTAGATACCGGGGTGAAATATCTCATCTACTTGGATGGACTGACATTTTAGACCCACAGGTCAAATTTTCCTTTTAATCACACCAGGTTTCAAAGTTGATTAAATGTTTAGATTCTGATCATTTCATTCTACATACATTTAAGCAGACGTAGGAATTATAAGTAGTGCGGCCTTGCAGTTCTTCTACCGTGGCATTTCTGGATTATCCACATTAATAAACTCTCAATAAACAATGGTGTTGAGGTGACCTCTGACCTTTCTTCAGCTGGATCTTCCTGCAGTGAGTGGCCCACAGTCTATGTTTCCTCTTCTTCTTTCTAGGAGGTGTGTCCTCGTCTTCAGTGGGAGCCCGGGCGATGATACTCGACTCCTTGACCCTGAACTCGTAAACCTGCAGGATCCGCCAAGAGAACATTTTAAACTGTATCCATCAGGTACTTAAATTAGAGACTTTGTTTTGCTGTAAAAACAACAGAGCTGTAAAATTATTTTTTAAAAGTGTATGCCTCTTCAATTCCTAAATGTACACTCTGATATCATCCCCTGTCTTTAGAACAACATGTGAACAAGTATAATTCTATTTTGAATACAGTGAAACGGATAAGCTGCCCAGTAAATGGTAACAATTTATCGTTGATGGATCACCTGTCTGCAGGTCTTGGTGCCTATGAGCCGTGCGATGGCACAAAAGTTATCATAGTACGTCCCGATGAGAACCCTGAAGAGAGAGGCTTCGGCTCCACTCCACTCCACTGCTTCAGCCTCGCCAATCAGCTTCATTTTCACTGGAGTCTGACACCGTGAATTCCCCTCTGTATAGAAAGACACAAGCACTTAGGACAGGAGGACCAAGAACCTTTTCAGAACATCAGGGAATCCAGGCAGCAGAAAACTTCCTGTTAGGTTTGCAGACTGTCGCTGATTAGTCAAACATAAACAGCACTGGTGCTTCAGTTGTGTATTGTGTTGTTGAAAATATCTCAGGACATGGGTCGGCAATTTCTAGATATTTATCAACGTTAAAAAGAACGTTACTCTTTATTGTTTGTAAACAAAGAGAAACTCGAGGAACCAAGAAAGTTGTTTGTAGCTTTAAAGATTGAAGTTGAGTTGTTAAGTTACCTGAGCTGCTGGTGTTCTCGTCCTTCTTGTCGTCGTCGTCTTTGTCATTGTCTCGCTCGTCTTCTTTGCTGCCCTCGCGGTCGCTGTCTGTGTCTTTGGTTTCCGAGGAAACGGATGGAGTGCTGGGCCGGCTGTTGCTGTTTGGCAGTCGTCCGCGGCGACGTCCCACTGTGCGTTTGGAAGGAGTCTTGACGCGCTCAGCACCCACGCCCACAGGGTACTCACTCACCATCCCGTCCTGGTTAATCACAGCATAAGGACAGTGATACACTGATGGGAATGTAGCAGGTCGAGTTGAGAGTTTTACCAGGTAATACTTCACATTAAATATATGACAAGGATGTTTTTCTTACAGTTTTGTGGAATAGACCAGTAAAATAGAGCAGAACTCACAAATGAAAAGACAGCTTCATCGGATAATAAGTTGACTCACCTGTACCAGGTACATGTAGCAGTCGATGCCACAGGGTTTACTGTCCACCAGGTTCTCCAAGTTTTTGCGCTTATAGGTGTTTGGAGTTGCGTGGAAAGCTGAAGGACATAAGATGGAAGAGATGTGTGCTGTGAAGTTTGATGTGAACTATTTAGGTCATCAAATGCATTATAGTACTTGACAACTTCCTTAACATGGTCATTCATCAAATAACTAACCTACAAAAAAGAAGAAGCAATTCTTTAATTTCTCATTTAAATCAACTCATGCAATTTTCACACAGTGGGGCATAACATAGAGCTGTGTGTGTGTACTTACGGTGGAGAAAGCAGTCATATTTGAAGCAGCGTCTGCAGAACAGAGTGTGGAAGGAGTGCAGGCTCTGTTCGCGCTGCACGGAGCGAGCGTTTGGACCGTCGATGTTCGGCGTGCATTCAGGGGGCAGCGCTCCAGGCAGCTGCTGCTCTGTCAACTCCTTATACCTGAGAGACACACACACACACAGAAATCAAAGCTGCTTGTAGAGATTAACTTAAACCTAAAAGACATAAGCACACATACACACCATGTCAAAATTCCTATGTCAGTCTTTATTGTAGAATAAAGACATCTGAGAAAACTCCGCTCAGTCTCACAAGAATCAATCTGATCAACTCAAGATTTAGCATCAATGTGCAACAGTTTTGTCTTCTCCTATTCCAAACAACTGTACTTTAGTTAAACTCGTCCCGATCTGAATTGGAGCTTTCCACAGCTGTGAAGAAATCCTGATATGTGCATATGACACACACTCAGCTAACTCCTTCAGTTAATCTTATACACACTTTGTGATAGTGTTGCCACAATACCAGAGATACTTTAATGTTACCCCATAAAAGCATTCTATGTTACAAAAAATTCCAATTAATCAAGACACTTGTATTTAATGGCACAGTGTAGGCAATGTGTAAAATCATCAACTGGTAATCAAGTTGATAAAGAACACAAACGTTTTTCTGTAAATTATCATCAATATCATCCAATATGCATTGATATGCATGTAAAAAAAATAGGAATATCTCAATAATATACATTTTAGCTAGATTCGAGTTAAAGTAGATTTTGTACAGCACTAGTAATTATAAGTATTACAGACAACAATGCACAAAAATAAAGACGTGTTAAGAAAAATAAAGAGTAACTATACAAAAACATCTACGCTTTTTTTGTTAGTCCATATTTGCAGTGTTTTTCCCACAGAGGGAGTTTGTATGTGTTGTTTGATTACACCCAGATTCTTTTTAACATGGTCAAAGTCATAAGTGTAGCGTGTCCCTCTGTTACATCTCTCACATACAAACAAACCCACTAACTTTTCTTTGAGCTCCTCAGTGGAGCCCTTGTCAGGAAACATGGAGGAGATGGCTTCAAAAATCTTGTCAGAGGGAAACTTCTTGCTGCCGTCATTGCTGGTTCGGCCTGGAGACGACATATACACGCTTTCTATCAGGGCACAAAACTCACTGTTTTTTAAACCACTGGCCAATGACAGTTACTCGTGTTTCTAGTTTTTTTTTTTTTCCAGATGAAAACTAGAAGGAAAACATTGTGGTTGTTGGGTAGGATGTGAGGTCACGGTGATCTCTGACTATCAAATTCTAGAAGAAATTCCCTCCAGGTGTTCCTGAGATATCAAGTTCACAAGAATTGTACATAACCGACGGAAGCACAAAAAACAATGATTTAAGGCATAATATTTTGCTAGATATAAAATGTGAAGTTTGGATATGATTACATTCATTTTTCAATATATTTTGGATTTTTGGGATTGCTCTGCAGTTGTTGGACAATGTTATCTTGTCTTCACCCGTCTCTCCTGGGCTCGACTATGTGTGTGGAGAGTCACAGCCTCGCATTTGTTCAAACACGAGAGCAGAGAATATTATTGATTGTGAGCCACAGCAGAATGAATAATAAAAAAATAGGGGGAAACACTGACTTGTGTAGCCTTTTCTTTATCTGCAAGTGTGCAGAAATACCGGGGTTAAACAGAATGAATACACATGGCAAAAAAAATAAAAGAGAAATTGGAAAATGAATAAATAAAAAAAACAGAATTGAAATGTTGATTCAGGATTCCAATGACAATGTGCTACTCTTTGACAGCCCCAGTTTTCATAAAACTGTATATAAGCATGTTTTATTCCTTTATTTCTGTTCTCTCGCTACGCCTTTCAGTTATTTCTTAAAGGGCGACAGCGTAGAGGCTTGTAGGAGGAACTGGTTTCAAATATCGTTAACATCCTATCCTACATATACTCTATAATACTCTGTTAGGGTTCAGTGGAATGCTTTGACTAAAAGAGTCAAAAGAGGGATTTATTGGCAGAAATGGGATATAATATTATTTCTTCTATGGCCGGGACCCAAATACTATTCAGATGTTCGTTATGTAGGTATTCCGTTTTCAATTTCGGGATTCTGATTGTTTTTTTTAAAGATTACAACACTCACGGTCTCCTCGCAACATTTTGATAGAAAAATAACGTGCTAGGGAAGCCTCTCAGTGCGTGACAGAGGAATTGTTCTACGCCAACACTGCCTACTAACAGAGAGGTTGAAGCGCTCCTCCGGTCACGGCGGTCCCACACACTGAAGGTTGAGTCCATTGATTGCTACTGAAGCTCTGGAGGCCCAAACTCTGCAGCCTAGTTGCAACCAAATCCTACACACCGGTCTTTTAAGTTAGATTTGGTTTCCTTTCGTTTCTTTCTTAATATTAAATGCTGCCCAATCAGCACATGTCTGCATTTAAATCAAAATAATAGCATGTAATAGATACGTTTAGAAGTTACTTATAACAGCAAAAAAAACACAGGTTGCTTTGTAAGTGTACTGGCTATAACTGTGCCGTGTGTGATGATCACTGGTAGCTCAGTGATGGACTTACTCTCATTGTTAAGAAGGCCATCCTTGCGGGGGTCCTCAGGATGCTCCTTGCCGTCACACAGCTCCATCTTTTCTACCTTGAAGTCCTGCTCTTCCTCCTCTTCCTCATCCTCGTTGTCGCTGTACTGTGACAGAGAGCTGACCAGCTCCACAAATATCTCATCGTTGATGAAGCCGCACTCTGACAAACACAACACACGCTTTGCTGTAACACGTTTGCAGGATTGTAACTCGTAGTGTGCAGTTTTGTTGTCTGATAAGCTTCTCAATTCATGAATCCTTTACTCAGATTTCCTGAATTGCCATTCCATCTTCTCAGCTCTTCAGTCCGGACAGGAAACGCACACACTCACCCACACCCCCTTACATATTTTTTAAACACGTTGCTATTTTCGGTTTGAAAACCCACTCAGATATTGATACAAGATGCTTGCAGTGCAGCAAAAATACATGTTTTGTTCCATAAACTACAAAGAAAATGACCCAAATCATCAAGTTCTCATCCTTCCCCCTCTAAACTCTGTGTGACCCCTTGACCCTCACCTCTGTCTCCGTGGACTTTGCCATCATAGTTCTTGATAAGCTCTTCTATGAAAGTACCATCCTGGTCCAGAATCTCGTCTCCCATATAGGGGATGTTATGTAGCACCGTCTCATCCTCCACCTGATGCAAAACAAACATGTCACACAGAAAAACAGCTGTAGTTAAAATGGTCCCGACCAGCAATAAATCTCTGAAGTCAAAGTTACTTCTATGATTTAGCACAAAGATTGTATGAAATACATTTTACATTATATGCAGCTGTTACATGTTCATACACACCATGAAGTTCTGCTGCAGCGGTGACCAGGAGTACATGACCGGGACTGAGGCCACAGCATTGAGAGTCTTCAGGGGAATGACCTGCCTGGGGAACTCAAAACCGCTATCCACCGTGCACTGCACAGGACAGCAGAGTAAACGTGCAGTCAGAACAATTTCTCCGACACCTTGTTTTCCTACATGTCAGTGTACCGAGAACAATCTTAATCCACTGACCTCTCGGGTGCCCCGTAAGGAGCCGACAGATGTCATGATGTGAACCGGCTGGATTCGCCTGGTCTTCCACTCCTGGTTCAAAATGTCAGTTCGCTCCAAATTTTCTGACGGTTGGTGTTGAACATGCTCTGGAAGAGTTAAAGGATATGTAAATGAAATGAAAAGGATAAAAGACAAAATGCATCAGCAAATTATTTTTTTATGTATAGAAGCTGGCTTCCACAGAGGCTGGCTGCCAGACAGATTGCCCAGTACCACCTCCTCTCCATCTGGGCAATTTAACAAAATTTGATGTACTTTTATAAGAACATTTCTCATAAATCTAATTACTGGATTCTGAGTTACACTTGCCAATCTGATGCAAAGGTTTCCTTAGTGACTTTCGACTACCCAAACAGGAGGGTTACAAACACAAACAAAACATCCCAGGGACAAAACACTGTTGACGTAAAGAGGAAATGAGAGCGCGAGCAAACTTGACATTTCCTGTTGCTGCTTTTTCATGAGTAATGATAATGAAATAACATTATATGGATGTTATTGTCAAGCTGCCACCACAGTGTTTTGTATTCTTAAAAGCAAACCTTGTCTAACTTTCACCACTTTACCTTCTTTTTCTGATGAGCAGTTAAGTAGTCAATTTTAAGACCTAAGACTCATCATATGTACGGGTATTTTGGCTGGTGGTCACTTTTGTTGTCGTTTCCATCATTCTAACATCTTTGGGTGCTTCAGATGAATGTTTGGTCTCCTAATATCTGCATGGTGTGAAGGTCGGTGACGGTGTCTGTGTGTGTGTTTACCTTGACTTCGTCGGCTCGTCTGAAGCGTTTCAGCTGCCGAAGCCTCATGTACTCAGACTTCACCCTCCTCTTCCAGCAGGCAGGACCCTTCTCCGAGCGCTTCCCTGTCAGCACCATGATCAACCTGCAGAGCAAACAGGAGGATAGAGCTAGGTTTCTACTCAAATAATGCCTTTTCATTTCATATTTTCAGTTTTGCCAGGACTTCTACATATTGACTGGATCATGGGACTGAAAGTAGGGAAGAGGTTTCTACAAACAAAATGCAACTGATGCACTAACATAATTTAATTAGATTTTAAGCTAGCGCAAACTAGTGTAACGGAGCATCTTGGGTTTGCTTGACAGGGTGTATGTAACGATAATAAACCACTCAGACACGGGATGCTGTGAATCGCAACAGCTCCATTCTTACGGTCTCTCATGTGTGTAAACCAAAACAAAAAGCAACACTTGCAGCCACAACACTTTACGGCAGCCCTACGGCAAGTCAACAGGGACACACTTCTCCAAATACTTAAAGACAGAAGAGTCTGTTACACTAGCAGTTTGGATCTCATTCTTATCCCATTTACAATTCAGACCAAGGTTCCTCTGACAAGTATAGGGCAAAGTTGAAGAGGGAGGGGGGGGGAAAAAGAGTGTGCCATCGCGCTGTAGCCCACTTCATTGTGAAGAGGCTTGCTTGCAGATCCATAAATGTATGTTTTGATGATGAAACATAGTCCAAATAATAATAATGCTATGAGGTTTTTATGCAAAAAGTATCTAAAAAAGTATTGTTGGTATCCGTATCGAATTCAAGGTATCTGAATCAGAAACGATACCCAGCCCTACCTAATTGGTAGTCACAATCTCGGTTGATTAAGATTTCTTCAATTAGTATCTATAAAAAAATTCTGAGAGGATTTTCCTACTCTTTTGGCAAAACTTTAACTGGAGGAAGATGAAAATTCTCGCATGACTCCGTAAATTACAACAGTCATCTAGCCATGTGTAGCAAGCAACAGTGTCCATTTGGCACAGAGGGAAGTCAGCGTACGTAGCTGCATACCGGCCAAGCTGGTCTGACTGAGATCTCACACTTTTGATTAGACATGTTAGACGGCTCTCATGGAGACCTGCCTGGAAAGATACGTGTCACATTGCAAGAAATGTGTAGGACTGCAGTGTTATGACATATTTTGATTTCTTCAAAACACAAGTCTGAGTTGAGATTACAAGCAGCCAAGTATGCAAAAAAAATGGAGTTTCAGGAAAAGAATACAACATGTAATTTTCCCCCAGAGCTGATGGAAGTAGCTATGGGCTGAGTGCACCTCGCCTTCTCATCTCTGATAAATGCACATGAGTATTACTGATATTTTCCCGAACTGACAAATATTATGAGCTGTTCGTCACATTTCAATTATCCTTGAAACAGGAGTTTAGTTGGGTGTAGTTCAAGGATGTGGGGAAAACTCCAGTTTTATTTACTTGAATAAAGATTAAACATGACAATTAACTTTGGTCTATTTGATAACCGCTAATTAGGGCTGGACCCGACCATTCAACAGTTCTTTCTTTGTGTATGTACTCAGTTTAAAATTTGGGGATTTGGATCTTGTTAACTCGTCGGGATTACAAACGTGCATAAAAAAAACTCATCAAATTGTATCCAATAAATAACCATACAAACACTACTATAGAATCACCAAATCTTTAACAATGAATGCCTGTAATTAAACAAAGGACGTGTGTTGCACAGCTATGTCGTTTGGGAAATTGCTCATGTTGGAGTGTAACCCATGAGGGGTTGTGGCATTTCTACTTTTACATAAGTAAATGATGGGAGTACTTCTTCCACCACTGCCTATAAACAAAGTCAGGATGATTTTTACATCACAGATCTCAAGCAGAGCTTTTACATTTACTTAAGATGCAATATTCCCTCAGATGACACATACTGATGCTGACATTAATACATGAAGTGTCAATCACTTTTTAAGGTTCAATAATCGCCCTAGGACCCTTCATCCAGGTCCATCTCTCACTCATCATAAAACTATACAACTTGAAGCAATCCGTGTACAGCCAAGTAAAAAAACAACAGTTAAAAAGAACACCAACCAGCATTCTGGATGACCGAACAAGCACTAAATGACTCCTCACGTGAACTATATCCAAACTAGTGTAATGATAACATTGTTCTAGTGCAATAAATAATAGTTAACTTACATTGTTATTACTGAATTTGGAACCTTTGTTGTCGGTTGTTTAGTTTAACCAGTGTCTTTTAATAGCAATAACCAGGAGCAGTACTCGTGATTTCGTTGTATTCTATGCAATGACAATACAGGCTTTCCATTTTTCTTTTCTATACACCGGGTGAGCTAGCTACAAATGACAAGCATGCTCCGAGCTAACGATAGCTTGACGACGTCGTGCCAAGTTTGTAACGTTATCCCGTCAAAATATGTTTCCCCGACATAAGAAACCCGCTTCGGTGTGGTCCAATATAACAGAACATTAGTTTACACTTCTCTTGAAGGTTTCATTTGTTACCAGTATGCTAACAAAGTGATTTGCGAGGGAATACATTCTGACAGGGATACACAATTTGGCACGAAACCCCGGCGAGCTAGCTTACAGTTGGTTAGTTAACAAAGATTGAAGCATCCAACAAAGCACTGAGAGCAGACCCGGGCCATTTGAATTTGAACAAAAGCGCTGGAAATAAAAGACATCGGCACTGACAGCTCATTTTACCTGTACGGGGGACTCAGTCCTCATTCAACGGATTGATTCGGGATCGATATGGCAATACACTGGCCAAAGTCGTCCTTTGTGTTTGGTGGGATTAGCTGGCTCCGTGTTCCGGGCTAGCTGGAACGTTAGCTTGGCAGCTAGCAAGCGGTTAGCTCAGGGAGGAGGGAGCGATTCACTTTGCGCGACACCGGCTTTACGTACCTAGAGTCGGCAAACAGAAACAAAGCTGCCGTTTCTCCTGACTTCCGAACCTGACTTTGGCATATACGACACGGCGTTTATAGGTTGAAAAAAAAGCGTTTAATTCCACCCAACAATTTGTCAAATTTCAATGTTTCCGCCTCGGCACAGCAACGGTTCAAATTGTTCACCGTATCGCACTCACCGCCCACTACGGCTGCAGCAGATTCAAGAGGCGCCAAACGTTTGGGACCAATCGCGGACACCGACACTACGGCTTCTCAGTGTAGGCTTATACGATTGGTTGGATTGTTAGCAAATAAGATTGCACCGGGGTGGGGGGCTGTAACGGGGACATGTGGACAGGTTCTCTTTGTTCTCACTTGTGTCAACTGAATTAAAATCAAAACACATAACATCTCCAGAATAGTGACAGCTAATTTATTAACCACCAGTCTTCCGATTCATCCTTCATGATCCACCAGTGTCGGTGTCAGCTGCGATGTTGATATCGATTAGCTTAAAACGTTTAATTCAAAGTAATTAAGAAAGCAACACTTATTTATAGCTTCATTTCTGTTTAGTTTATTGGTGTATATATATTGGTGTCTCCGTCACCTCGCGTCTGAATAAAGCAATGTTGCCTCCTCCACTGACTGACAGCTCAGGCAAAAGCAGAAGCATTCGTGTCAGCTGTTTACCTCGTGTTGCACACCTCCGAGCGTAGTTAATAAATGATAAACAGCGTCATTGTGTCGAGAAAAACACACAGAAAAGGTTGTGGAACACGCCAGTTTACTAAATTAAACGAGATTCTGTGGCCACTGCCAGCAAGGGCAAGGGTCGACAAGTTTATTGAGTCCCGCCCCTTCTAAACAGCTATTGGCTGACAGCTCGACCGTGTCATCATGCTGCGTTCTTGGCAATTGGAAATGCAAGTGACGCCATACATTTATGAGTTACGACTTTTTTATTCGGTAAATTACGCATTGTAATTATTATCAATCCTTTTTTTGCGCCATAAAAAACAGCAAAGAGTTCTTTCAAGTCAAGCAGGGTCCAAACAAAGCATTGTAAATCAGACACAATAAAAAATATTGACACAAACTGCTGCTTTCCCCCCTCAATATATATGCTAGGGCTATTGCATTATAGCCCATTGTATTTCATTATTTTCTTTAAATGCCTTAAATAAGAATTATGACCAAAAATGCACTTTACAAAGCAAAACAAACATAAAAAGTAATACCACAGGGTATAATAACAGACAAATCCTAAATCATTCATATTGTTTTCACAGTCTGAGTTAACAAAAGTCAACATAGTCACTCATGGTAACACAATTTACCAACATAAAAGCATGGTTCATTAAACTGTTAGGAGGTCCCACTAAAAAAATTAGCCATGAGGCTCATATTGTTTGAGATTTGGACAGAAGGTGCAGGGGACAAGAAGTCTGTACTTGAAAAAAATGACATTCAATCAGCCACATTTCCATGAGAACTGGACAAACTCCATCAGCTGAGGGAACGGTTTGATACAAGCCGCAGAACAGAACCGCAACCAAATAGAAGTATTTAATCTCCTACTTCCTGTAAATGTCACATTAAAAGAGGCATCATCAGTAAACAGAAACTCATGTCAGCCAGCAGATGGCTCTCAACCTCTTCAAAGTTTCCTGTCATGTTCTGTACAAACAGATCAGGGAGATTCCCAGAAGCACTTGAACTAGCTCACACACCATCATCAACAGGAAATCCAATGACATTAGCTCAACAGTACACTAAAAAGATAAACACACTTTTATGAATAAACGGGCAACAGTGTGCAGGATCTCTTGCTTAAAAAACCCCTGCATGAACTGCAAGCATCGCCTGTTTGTTTAGCTTCACATCAACTCAAGATGTTCACAGAGGAATGGGTCGGCCTCACAGAGGAACTCAATCATCTCTGAACTAGCAGCTTCGCCTTTCTTCCTCACCGTGTCGATAACAAAACGTGCTTTGTCTCTTGTGCTTTGCATCTCGTCCGCCGACTCCCTCTCAGAATCCGACATCACCCCTTTCTCAAACAGTTTGTCCAGCAGACTTTTGAGAACAGGTCCTGATATCCCATCGACGAAGCTGCTCCGTATGCCAAACAGCCTCTCGTTAGGCGGGAGATTCAGAGCGCTCGCCACACGGCACCTCTTGACACCTGTGGATGAAAGACAAACTCTTCTTTCCCAGACACTGTGGGAGCTGTTGGTGTCTCTCAAAATCAGCTTAATATGTTTCAGCGTTGTTTCCCAATTCACCTGGAATGACGGGAAGAAGTTGTCATAGTCGTCACAGTCAAACTCTGCTTCTGTGGGTTGAACTAAAACCGAGTCGTCTTCGGGACAAGTGGACAGAGTGTATTCCTGCTTGGGGTGTAGTTTACAGTGTGGGGACGTCTCTATGTAGCGCTCATCTCCATCTAACTTCTTCCTGAATCGCAGCACGTCCCGGAGCACCACGTTCCTCGGTAGCAACAACACATTGAGGAGGGATTCAGGATCAGGACCATCTGGAGGCCTGTAGAACAGCAGAACCAGCGCTCGGACCGGGTCAGGTGGTGAGTCTTCATCTTTGACATTACCGAAACCAGAAAACCCTGTGATGTTTATGACAACGTGAGATCCTGTTACCTTGTGAGGACTGATAAACTCAACGCCGTCATCGGTCACATGAGCGACTGACAGGAAATCACATCCGCTGGTGGAGCTGATCTCACAGTGTGGGAGATGAAGCCAGCACACAGACTGCTGCACACATTTGATGTCAAACAGGGGTCCTGCAGGCTTCTTGTGATGCTGGTCCAGTAGTCTCCTGTCCCAAGGGACAGTCCTGTAGACCACGTCCCCTCCTCCTTCCATGTGAAACACCAAGCCTGTCACACTGCACAGGTACAGGCCTGGGCAGGAGCACTGGAACAGGTAGGTTTCATCGTTTTCATCAGCAGCCATATCAGGTGTAAACTCCTCATATGTGGTTTTTAACAGCATGTCAGGTAAGCTTTCAGTTGATCTAAAGGTCTTGCTCTCTTCAGAGGTTGTTCGACTCAGTGAAGGCATGCTGTGAGAACGAGGCGGGCAGCGGGAATCTCTCCTGGGTGGATCTCCCGGCAGGGTGTTTGTGACTAAGTAGTTCACAGCTTTAAGAGGTACGTCCACTTCCAACAGGACATCACTACACGCCCCTGGATCTCCGTCAGACTGCACAGAACAGAGCTCAAATCCATCTGGTGGTATGCTCCCTTCAGGGCAGACAGTTGAATCCTGGATGATCGTGGGTATGCCTCGTGGACATGGAGGTCCAGCAACAGCTGGACTAATGAATTGAGAGCTGATGGGTGTAGCAGAGTCTGAATCACCACTAGTGGAGAGTTGAAGGGTGGGAGGACCAGCTGTTGCATTCAGCTCCATTTCCAGGATTTTATCAGACTCTGCTGCAGAGGAGAGGCTTGTTACCATTGCTCTTTCTGTGAGTGCACCAGGTGGAGGTTGATCTAACATGTAGGCAGGGGAATCAGTGGTCGAAGCATTAAAGGAATATTTCTTATATTTTTTCAGTTTTGGGAAGATGGGGCTCCTGGTTCTCTTCCGAGCAAGTGCAGAAGACATCTCTATGTCGGAATACTGACCCGGGTCAAAATATGCTATGTTAGATGAACCAAACTGATGATGCTTTGTCTCAGACGGAAGACTACTAGTCCACTCATCGTCTGTCTCAGACAGAGCACCACCACGTGGCTCATAGTCCCTCTTAGACAGAGGACCACCAAGCAGCTCATCGTATGTCTCGGACGGAGGATGACCAAGCGGCACAGGGTATGTCTTGGACGGAGGATGACCAAGCGGCACAGGGTATGTCTTGGACGGAGGATGACCAAGCGGCACAGGGTATGTCTTGGACGGAGGACGACCAAGCGGCACAGGGTATGTCTCGGACAGAGCACCACCACGTGGCTCATAGTCCCTCTTAGACAGAGGACCACCAAGCAGCACACCGTATGTCTCGGACGGAGGACGACCAAGCTCATCATAGTTCCCCTCAGACAGAGGACAACCAACCCACTCATCGTCTGTCTCAGACAGAGCACCATCACACGGCTCGTCGTATATATCGGACTGAAGATGAAAAAACTGCTCAAATTGCTCCTTAGACAGAGCCCCTGCTGTACCGGAGTTAAGAAGACACATATTCACATAGCTCCCCTCAGACTGAAGACTTCCAAGCTGAGGCTGGCGACTTCGAGTTGGACGGCTTCGAAGGACTGGGGGGCTGGGCGAACTATCTCTGCAGATCCTGGACAGAGCTCTCCTGATCGCTCTGGCTGCCCTGCTGAAACACGATTCTTCTCTTTCTTCTCCTGTATGTCTCACAGCTGACGTCATTATAACGCGTTCTCAAGTGTCACAATTCAGAATATCTGGAGCTGAATATCACTTGTTAGTCTTTTTGAGATGACGATAATGATGTTTTCTCTTGTTTTTAAGCTTCCTCTTCAGCCCCGCGAAATAAGCTTCACATTGCTCTTTTCATGTCTCATCTTTTTCTTTTCACATGTATGATTATCTTTTAATCTCTTGATGTTTTTAAATGACGCCCATCCAGTTGTTTCTCCGGCTCTGCACCCTGAAATAAAATGACAAAAAACGTAAATCTCTAATCTTTCAGTTCATTTATTCAACAGAATTTTTACAGATGTTTAACCACAAATGATAACCAGAATACTGGAATACACAATGCTGCAGGTAAATACTTTTACTCAACTTCTGTACAGTTTTGAGGTACTTATATTTGCATTTGATGCAGCTTTCTACTTCTCTACATCTATTTGATAACTTAAGTTCGTTGTTAATAAATCAATTCATACATTTTAATTCAATTGTTAAAACGAGCTCCATCTTTACCTGCTGCAACATCAAAATACAAATAAATCTTACATAAATCTATAAATATATATCTGAAAGGCAAAATCTCAACGTACTTATTTTGTATTTTGCTGCCAATACTACTTTTCCTTAAATACCATTTTGAATGCAGGACTTTTACTGAAGTAAAAGATTTGAATACTTCTTCATCACCGTTTTCTTTTCACTTTGCCCAAGACTAATAAAGAAGATAAGTTATATTTTAACGAACAACGACAAATGTTTTTATTTAAGTATAAGTTGTACAACTATGAGATAAAAAACAAATAAAGAAAATCTTGTGTTTTCAAACTGTAATTGTCATTTATTTGTAAAATGAAAAAACATTTTTTGTCATGTGTGATTCATGATGGACTTCTAATTTAATCCTTTTTTGTATAACAAATCTTCAATTAGGAATCTAACAAAAATATTTTCCTCTCTGAAGATTAAGAAAGTAAAAGATTTGAATACTTCTTCATCACCGTTTTCTTTTCACTTTGCCCAAGACTAATAAAGAAGATAAGTTATAGTTTAGTCCATTTAAAAAACAACAAAATAAATGATAAACACAAAGTCTAATAATAGCGCAGTTCTGTTAAAAGGAAAAAAGCGAGAGGAAGCTTCAAAACCAACGCAGCCATGACAGGAAATGAATCTGGGTCAGAGAAGGTTAAAGAAGAAAAAAAAACCCAATCAACAAGCAATTAAATGGTAAAAATATATTTACCAAATGTATTTGTTGATACAATTTGATGTGTGATTAATCTGAATCTGCAAATTAACAAAATAGAAAACAAATGTAGTGGAGTAGAAGTATGAAGTAGCAGAAAAGGGAAATACTCAAGTAAAGTACAAATACTTCAAATTGTACTTAAGTTCAGCACTATATATTTAGAATAAACCAAACATCCTCATAAATGCACTTCATAAAAACGTTATTTCTCACAATGGCTAATTATAAGTTTGAGCTATTAATGCAGATATTCTGTCTCAGACTTACCGGTGAGCTGCACAATGAGTTCAACCTTCAACATTAAAAGAAAAAAATTAAAATGTCAGAGATGGTTGGTGAGTCTGCGTTTTCTTCCTCTTCCTGCTTTGTTTTTAACTGTTAAGAGCAAGCAAAGGGGCGCACCCAAGTCACAACTCTCCCACAAAGGTCATCAGATATACATAAAAAAGTAGAAATGCACCATGGATCTATTAGAACAATTGATCCTCTCAAGTTATTAAATAAATAATTCTACTGCATGATTAATACATTGTCAATCAAATATTTTTAAAAGCAGTGTTTATTTCTATGGTATTTATATCTTCATGGACATTTGTTTTTTCTCTGCCATTCTGCATAAGTTATTACATTAAAAACAATGATTGTGGACATTTCATCAGCAGTTGATATGACCTTTAAGGTAAATGTTTTACCTTTAAAACGTTTTCACTATAAAAGAGGTTTTAAAGGTCCAATATTGTAAAAAGTGAGATATTTATGTCTTAAATTATATTATAAAGCATACTGTGAACATATTGAGACAGTCAAGTGAAGAAATTTACACAGTTCGTATTCAGAAACTGTTCCTTTAAATGAGCAGTTAATACAGATGTGATGTTACAAATATATAATATAAAGACCATTTTACAGTTTTAAATGTAAACATTCAAAACGTCTTCAACTGGCAAGAAGCAAGCAAGGACCCAAACCATTGCTTAGCAACAAAGTTCCGTTGAAATGCACAAAAGCAGACTGTTTCAGACCGATGGTGAATCGGTATTTGGACAGACAGTATCAGAAAAGAGTTTTCCGAGCAATAAAGCATGTAAAAAATCTCTGGTTGCAACACAACAGGAAATACAACCTGGAAATGATCATGATATACAGTATATGCTTTAAACAAGTTTTTATCTTTATTGTTCAACTTTATTGTCCTCATTCCTATGTGTTATTTCTGTATGGTGATGAAAATCTCAAAAAGTCATATTTGGGTAGTACAGTACTTGACCAAAGGTGATTCTGATTGTTTTGGTAGAAACAATCAACAGTACGTTGATGCACGCTCTTTAGTATTTTGCTTGATATTAATACAGGCTATGGGCTACATTTCCTGTGAATTATTAAACTGTTTCTGTTGAATTATTTGGATATTTTCAGAGGGAAGATGTTGTTGGAACAGCTTGCCATCTGCTTATCTTAAGACTTATTCTGGTGATTCTCTCCATTTTCTGTCAATAAATCCCATGAAAAGATAAAACCAAATACAGAACGTATAAACTGAAAAATTACTCTCTTTTTTTTCACATGGCTGTTTTTTTAGAAACATATTTACATCTTCAGTGGGAACAATGGGCATGGATCTGACAGGCACGCACACACACTTTGATGAAATAAATGATTTAATTTAGCTCTCTACCTCCAGGTGGACTATTGCTTCTCTGGGAAGGGGAAGGACGTGGCCATCCACTTTGAGATCAGATTTCCAAACACTTTCGTTCTTTCTTTCTACACACAATAACTCTTTTGTTTTGTACAAATGTTTTTATTTCAGTACAAGTTGTACAACTATGCGATAAAAAAAACAAATAAAGAAAATCTTGTGTTTTTAAACTGCAATTGTCATTTATTTGTAAAATGAAAAAACATTTATTTGTCATGTGTGATTCATGATGGACTTCTGATTTAACCTTTTTTTTTGTATAACAAATCTTCAATTAGGAATCTTACAAAAATATTTTCCTCACTCAAGATCAAGAAGGAATGATCCAAAAATAACAATAATGATATAGTCAACTAAGGAACGCAACATAGGGAAGGCATAAATCCACAACACAAAACTCTCAGTCTTCAAAGACGATTCTCATCTCATACTTCAGGACCTTCTCCTCCAGGTATGAGCTGCAAAAAAAGAGAAAATATATGGATATAAATCCTACTGTGACAGTGAAAACAGTAACAGATGCTTTGAAGGTGTAAGGCACACTTGTGAGTCAATAAGGTGGATGTAATGATGCCAAACATGCAGCATATTTACATACCATGGTGATGTTATTGCCATTGAGGAGGATCTGGTCCAGTTTGGTTATCCTCCGTCCCTCTGGTGTGATTTCACTGAAACATATATTGAGTTTATTCAGCAGTTTGGTTGAAAAGTGACTGGACTCAAAAATGAATGCAAAAAAAAAAAAGGTGCACTTACAATTCTGTCACATCTTCCAGGACCATATCTAACACAATGAGTTAAGGACAAAAACTGGAACAATGTTCAGAGAAAAACAGTCAAGTAATGCAGTTTGTCAAATACGAGAAAATATGTGGGTTTTTTCAGTCACATTGTAATTGATCTGGAAAGGATACTGACAAAGTCGTCAAAACCCAGCAGAGTCCCGACGATTTCTTTATCGGTTTTCATGACGATGTGAATTCGGGACCCGATACATTTGTCGACAAGCTCTAAAAGATGAAACACAAATTGAAATCCAGTGTTTTTTTTAATTAATTTTCTCTTTGCTCAATTGCACAGGAGTCCCTAATCATATGAAGTGATTAGTAGTCAGACAGAAAATACAACAGTCATTTTTTTAAATAATTGATTCCTCATTTCAGTTATTTTTCAGTCACATCCTACAAATGTGAGGATTTCATGTCTCCTTGTCATACATGATAGTAGACTTTTACTATATTTGGGTCACTGCAAGTTATACTTATTTTCAATTTTAAATGAATGTGATGCATAAAAGGTGGTCAGTTTATCTGACCAACAGCCCAAAATATAAGGATATTTAATCAGTTAACAAATATTGAGTGATCCTTTAAACAAAGCCGCTGTGAAAAACGTACTTAAAGTATTAAAAGTAGAACCTGTGACTGTTCTCGTTGAGGTGGAGCTCATTTTTTACCAGTTCATTAATTTTTCATTGTGGATCTATTTGCTGATTATGCCGTCCATTAATTATTTTTCCTTATAACAAAACATTTGAGTACCTTTTAGGAAATGAACCTGTATGTAACTTATACAACAAAATAAAACTTCCAATCTGGTACGTTATGCTAGTAGCACTCGCAAAGAAGGCTAACGTTAGTAAAGAGGACTATAATGTGCCCATACCTGAAAGCATGATGCTAACACGCTAACTAGCTAACTATACACCCCCAACATCCGAACTTCCGCCTCAAACTGCAACGACTTCAATCTGACTTTTAATAGCGTATCAGAATCAGCTACTTTAAACAGAAACTCGACATCATTCAGAAATATACAAACCAAGGGGGAGCAACTGTGAAGGATTTGTAGCCGGAGTAGCCGCCATGTTCATTCAATGGGAAACAGGCAGAAGCTATCGACAGAAGAACGTCATTAACCAGGCCAAAGCAATCGAATCACGATCAATCACCGAACGACTTTCTGCAGCTGCCAGAGATATCCTTTGTCGTGTATATTTTAAATAAATAAAATAATTAAACACTTTTATTGTTGTACATTTAATAGATATGACGGAAACTGAAAGGACCTTAAGATGAAATGCTGTCATTCAATCTATTTCCACAAGATGGCGCTGGTCGTGCTAGACGAGAGATGACGTAATTCATTCAGGCTAACAAAGATAATAGCCAAGGTCAAGATGGTACCCCACCACATTTGCTCTGGCCTGCCAGGTCCAGTGGTGCAATTTAGTCCTTAACGTTATGATTTATGTTTTATGGTACACAATACTTCTACGTTGGTATTGTATTCATAGGAAATGGCACTTTTTTACAGCACTTATTTTCGTAAATGTATATGAAGGCTGTAGTTACTTTGAAGATCAATCTGTACAGCATGCTCATTGTATAAAATCTTGAGATAGAATAAACTAACAAATCTAAAACATCAACCTCAATTATAACGATACAATGCTGCTCACATATTAATATAATTATATAATATTACACTTACTGGGGCCATGCTGCTGCCTATTGAGTACTGTAGCTATTTTAAGACACCAAGGTATGTCTTTCATATTTTAGACGTTTAGAAACCTTTATGGCTTGTATAAAAAAAACAACAACACAAAATTCTTACAAAATGTTATACTTTATGGATTTTCTGAATCTAGAATATAAATCAAATACACATTATCGGGTCTACTAATGGATTTCATATTTCAACAGGCTTCCTTCAAATTAGGCCCTTTTTGCATTAACCAGGCCTTAAAAGTATTTTATTTTATTTTATCTACCCAGTGGTAGATTCGGCCATCCTTTAACCACATGGTCAATCCAATCAGCGGCCACCCATCCTAAATGCAGAAGTCACTTCATGTAGCCTACATACTGCGATGTTGCATTACAGAAAGTGCCGCTGATGCAATATATTTTGGACATCTAGCAGTAGCTAATTTGCAGAATTTGACCCTGATTAAAATATTCATAGATACTTTAATTGTATCCATGTAACTGTATTTACTGTATAATATAAAATAAGGTGAGTTATTTTCATCTGTGCTACATTGTATTATCATTTAATTTATTTCCAACCTTCACCTGTTTATTTTTCACTCTGAATATGAGCGATGAGAGTTTTATATTGTACTGTCAAATGTGTTTCTAATTTCTAAATAAACGCTTTATAACATTATATAGAAAAATAACCAGGTTTGGCGAAGACGGAAGTGCGCAGCAGTGAACCCTCTCGCTCCGTTCGTCTCCTGACACACCGGGACGAAGCGGAAGACGGAATCGTTGCGCTGGTGGTTGTGCAGTGTTGTGCTCCCGTCCGTCCGCCTGTCTGCTGTGGATTCAGGGGGGTAAAAAAAATCGCATTGTTGGTTGTGTTTACATCCGACCCCCCGAGTTATAAAACACACAGGACGGACTACACATCCGGGGGGAATGGAGTCTCACGACAGGGACGAACTAAAGGGACCGGTACTGCACATTGTGGTGGTTGGATTTCACCACAAAAAGGGCTGTCAGGTACGTGAACCCCTGCTAGCAGCTAACGGCTAACTAGCGCTTCTTAGAATACTCATAATAAAGGCACATTTCCGCTTCATTTCCGCGTGGAGTGACTTGTAAACCCACCTACTGGCGGCGTCCTCCTTTCTCTCCCACATTGCATACATCAAACCCTTCAGGGGCAAATCGTGATTATTCACATGCGTTTGATAAGAAGCTGCAGTTGGCATCAGCTGTTCGCTCTGGGCTCTCAGGCTTATGTAACATGTGCTCTGTTGCCAGTTCGGGCATCTTTGCAGTTCAGTGTGTTCAACTGGAAGCAGCTCTGTGTTTTTTCTTGCAGGCTGCAGCTTGCCTCACATGTATCTTATCCTGGCTTCTTGTAATAAAGTAAAAAGCAGTCGTATGTCAGCAATGAGGGTTACTTAGAAATCTGAACTGCACTGTGGATGCTCATTTGTCTCTCGGCTAGAATGAACTGCAGAGTATTTCCTCTGAGGTATTTAAAAGCTTTACTTATTGGTATTTCTTGTTAATAATTGTCACAATTGCGAGGTTTCCTTGCAATATAAATTGTGATCATAATGAAAACTTCCAGAATAAGTTACTAATACTGTTCTAAAATAGTAATTATTAACTGTAACAGTAAAATACAACATTTACACCACTTTTTGATCCTCAGGGTTGTGTATGTATGGTGCAATAAAGCTATTAGGCCATTAATTGTTTCCAGTCCTTTGACAGAAAACGAATCAGCAACCATTTAAATAAATTATGAATCCTTTAAAAACCCTGTTACAAGCCAAGCGTGCAATCATGCTAAAACGGAAAGATGGTCAGTGGGAAGGGATACAAATATGCTGTCCCTCCAAGATAGTGGTGGCAGTTATAACAGAAAGAGAGAATAGGATGCATGCATATGTTTTTCTTTTTTTTTGTTGTCATTTATTTGTTTTCATTATTTTTATTTTATTCATCAAGTATCCAGTCACTTTCATGTTCTTCTTCTTCTTCATAATTCATTAAAGTTACGGGCTGAGCTGGCGGCCATCTGCTGAGTCTTCCTGCAGCCTGTTGAGCTCGACTCAGAGGGCTTTGGAAGCAGCTGCTGCACGACGGCAAAGCTAAAACAGGCATTATTTTGGTGTTAAAATGAGAGCTGACAAAGCGGACGGTGCGTGCTCTTTGTTTGAGGCGGCGTGCCTGTTGCTCTCGGGCTGGAGGAGGTTATCTGATCACAGTCAGTGATCCCCTGCTGGCTATCAGATTGACTTCTTAGCTCTTTAATCCGTCAGTCTCCTTCTCTCTTTACCCGCCTCCTCCTTTTATTCACCTGCGACCCATCTGTTTCTCCGGCGTATTGAAGAGGTATAGCAGAAAATAATGAATGAATATGCACTTGAGTACTTAGTTACTTTCCACCACTGGAGACGGGTGTGTTTTATTATTTAGAGCATTATTTCTCGGGCAGAATTTTGGAAGAAGCGCCGCGCCCTGAGGGAGTACAATCTGCAGTGAATCATTGTTGCTGAGTGTGTGTTTGTGTTGCGTTCAGGACCAGCAGGTTTCAAGTTCATTTTTTTATAGGAGGCTCTCAACTGTGACCAATGGTTCTTTCTTTTTTTTTTCCGGCTGTGTGAATGTTTTCAGATCAGTGTTTTACTCTAGATCAGTGGAAACACAATTAAGACAATGAATGATGCACCTAAAGGTTATTAAATTAAAGCTTGCAGTCAAAAAACGAGTGTAGGCTACAAGAGCAGAAACATGAGAATAATCAATAAAAAAACAACTAAACTTACAGGTGGATCACAACAAGGCAGGTTGTGGACGAAAAACCCAAACCTCACTGGGAGCACAGACAACGGATGGACAAGCAATGAAAGAAAGAAAGCACGCAGACTAAATACACAAGGGGCTGATTTGGGAAATGAGACACAGGCGGGTAAACATGAGGGCAGCTGAGAGGTGATTGGGGAGAACACAAGAGAACAGGTAAAGCTGAGGAGACTAATGTGATACACAGGGAACAAGAGAGATATCTAAAACAGGAAGTAACGCAATCAACATGACACAGATCCTGACAATTCTTATACAGCGTTGATTTCTCTTTAGATAGTATGAAGAAGGAGATGAGGTAATGCAGACATATTGGAACATTTGTCTCAAGTTGCTGCCCTTGTTGACTTTCTGTCCCCGACCATCAGGTTGAATTCTCCTACCCGCCGTTGATGCCGGATGAGGGTCATGACAGCAACCTGCTGCCCGAGGAGTGGAGGTACCTCCCCTTCCTGGCGCTTCCCGACGGAGCGCACAACTACATGGAAGGTACGTGACACGGCTTTAAGGATTTGGCACCATGAAATCAGTTAATATGAATGAGGGCTAGGCCAAATGGTCGTTATAGCTAATATCATATCTCGATAACGATACGTATCGCAATATATCAGGTTTTCTGGTAATTTGATAAAAAATTCAATTAAAAACTTCCCATTTAATTAAAAATAGTCAGATTTTCTGAATAATTTCAAGCAGTATGTGCTTATTATCAATTAGATGACGCAATTTTTTATCAAGATATCTCAATGTATGATTTTATCACAATACAATTATCATATAGAATTATCGTCCGGTGTTAGAATGAATTGACTCATTTATTTTCCTCAAAATAAATCTAGCCAATAACAAATTAGCATGAAAACAAAACAAAAAATTTAAATAAATTCATATAAGATTCTCCCAACTCGGGTTTTGGGCTTTTGGTTGTCACAAAAGCCAAAATTTTGTTGGCTTTTCCTTTTGGGATTTTATGGACCACAAGATTAATTGATGATGAAAAATAACTGTTAGTTGCAGCTTTATTTGCATCTACAAAGAAGAGTTCTGTTATTTATCTTATCAACTGTTTATTTTCTGCTCCGTCACATTCCCGGTAGATTAATTTGCAACACAAACTCCATATGTCTGCTGTTTGTCCTGATGAAAGATAAAATGGTTGCCACGGTGTTGTTGAAGGCAGTGATTGTGTTTGCACTGCACCACATCAGCTTTCCATAATCTTGCAGACCCTCAAATTTATCTGGCGACATCCTGGGAGCCGCTGAACCAAACACAAATATTATCCGACCCTCAGAACCGGCCCTAGAAACGTGAATGTAAACTGTGGGGCGTAGATTCGGAGGCTTTTATTTTTGGCATCCTGCAGCTGTGGCCTCCATCCAGACGTCCTGTCGCTGCCCAGCCTGGACCTCTGCTTCATCTCTGACGTCCACAGTTTAACCTTTATGCTCTGCTGTAACCACATTATAAGACGCCCTTCATCCTCTCCTCAGAGCGAATCAAGGCTGGTATTTCTGGCATTTACTTCACTTCTCTTCGTTTTCGTTTTTGCTCTTTCTCTCACAGTTGTTCTTCCTGTTTTATGGAACTTTAGTCAATCTGTGATGAACATAAGAACATAAATGATTGCATACTTGGATTCATGGGGTTAAACAACCAGAGTTTACTGACTTTTTGTTTCAGAATGGTTTGCAGTTTCTATTTCCTCAATGGATATGAACAATTCTTCCTTTTCTTATTGTGTTTTGGAAATCTTTAAATGTGCTGTGTTTCTGGAAGTAAAACCCTTTAGACAAATTTTGAGTTTGCTAAAAAGGATGACGTGAGGTTTGGTTATTTATTACGCGAAAAAGGTTAATGTCTCGGATGTCCAGAGACTTTTTGAATGCATCAAAATGGATCTGTTTGGAAGGCAAACATGCTCCAAAATGCATGACATCACTCTCAAACTAAATTTGAATGGATTAGGTCTGCAAATACGAATTTGTTCATTTTACATTGCTATAAAACAGGCCAGGGCCATAACATCTGTCTCAACTGTCTGTTCTATTATATATTACATAAATATGAGTCAGCATTAATATTTTCTGTTGATTATTAAGTCATGATTAGTTTCATTATTAATTAATCTGCTGATTATTTTCTGCATTAATCGATGATTGTTTGGTTTTGGTTTTAAAAATATAAAAATATTGATAAATGTTTATTACCTGGACTTAATAATTTCAGCTGATTTTAAGTAAACTGGTCAGATTAACTTGTAACACAATCTAGAGGAGATGTAATGGAGTGGAAGGATAAAGTTGCATGAATTAAAAATATAAAGTACATTTACATTCCACTGGTTGTATTTAATGAACCAAACATGCAGAACAACTCGTTTTGGTTCTCTAACTGAAGGAGTCCCTGATAATCTGCTGGTTGTCAGGTAGGAAATTAACAGCAGCCGCTAATGAAGAGCTTTTAAAATGTTGGCAAGTTTGTCCAGTTTGGCAGCTAACAGGCTGCTGTCTGAAGCCTTTCCTCTGTTGTAGCAAAATGACTTAAATGTCACTCGACAGCGGCTCTCTCCTTTGTACCGTCCCTCTTACACAACCGCCCTCTCTTTGTACTTTTATCTCGCTGTGTGGGTGCTGAAGCTTATTCTGGATGTCCTGCACAAGAGCAGTGTATAACACATTACTTGTTACTTAAAAAAATGCATTACAATACTTAAGTACGTCCTGTGAAATGTAATTTCTGATTTAACTTTTTCGTTACTCTGCCTGAGATGCATCGTCATCTAATTGCTACTTAACAAGCCGCCGAAAGGTCAGCTTGCATGGAAGTCAATGAGAAAATGATTCTACTTCTCACCTGATTTATTATCTCAGTAAACATGGCATTATGGTCTCAATCGCTATTTTCAAGTATTCTTCAACACAGCATGATGTACATTTAGTAAATTATGCTCCATTTAGAGTCAAATAGACAATAAAGCAGGATATACTTCAGGGTGGGGCTAACATGTTATTGACAGGCCGCCACCACGGCAACGCTACCATAACTACCAATGCAATTAGCTACTAAGATTACTTTAACACTTTAGCTGTAAAGTTGACCTTGAATTATGAACTAACTGTGTTATCAGCTTCACATCAGAATCCAGATGGATCCAGATCCAGGAGGGTTGCTGTGCATGTGATATTCAGATTTGCCAGAAAATCTCGCTGGGTGGCAGACTGGTACATCCTGGTATTTTTTGGCATACCGTGTGTTGGACGACTGAATCTTTTTCTGCATATTAATATGACGAATCATGTTTTTTTCAGACACTGTGTTTTTTCACCTGCCGCCTCTGAATGAAGACATGAAGTGTGTCTATGGAGTTTCCTGTTATCGCCAAATAGAAGCAAAGGTCAGTCAGATGTTAAAGGGAAAAGGTACTGAATGCAATTTCACTGGAGTCAAATATATTCAAAGGACCAAGAGGAAAAGTGCTCAAAAATCACTATATTTTATTTTTATATATTTTTTAAAATATATTTTAATATATTTTTTTTAAGCAGAGGCAGAAGAGAGTTAAAAGTGGACATGGGTGTAATTCTATGAATTATTATTCTATATTGTATTATATTATATTATGTTATATTATATTATATTATATTATGTTATATTATATTATATTATATTATATTAAGTATATGTCCCACATGCACACAAAGCATCTTCTTTGTTCTTCAGCATTTCTATTTTAGTCTCTCGTGACATCAGTTTTCATGAGGTCATTAGTTACACGATGACCTCACGTGTTGTGTTTTTAAAAAAAAAAATCTATTTCTTTTTACATTTGAATGTTTCTCTAATCCGTCCTCAGGCCCTGAAGGTCCGACAGGCTGACGTCACCAGGGAGACGGTCCAGAAGAGCGTCTGTGTCCTCAGTCGAGTTGTGAGTTTTATCTTTATAACATGACATTTACATTTCAGTCTTTACAAGCTGGGAGTGATGCGTTAGAGCCATGACCTCACCACAATCATCCGGAGGAGCTGATAACATGACCGATATTAAAATGTAAACACTTTTTAAACGTGCTTCAAATGTCTTTACCCAGAAAAAAGGGAATATAGGAGCTACTACGGGAATAATAGATCTCATGATTGTCCAGTCATTTACTGCAAACAGAAGACAAAGATTCATGACTGAGTGTTTTTCATCCCCGTGAGCAGGATGATACGTTGAATGATTCACTGGCACATGATCTGCTGCTGACTGTTTGTTTTCATTCCCAGCCTCTCTACGGTCTGCTGCAAGCTAAGCTGCAGCTCATCACACACGCCTACTTCGAGGAGAAAGACTTTTCCCAGATCTCCATCTTAAAGGTGTGAATATGTTCCAGCAGGAAACGCGTGTTTGATTTTTTCTGCTATCGCCTCAGCTCACCTTTTCCGCCGTTTCCTCCTCCCGTCCTGCAGGAACTGTACGACCACATGAACGGCTCTCTGAGGGGCTCGGCTCTGGAGGGATCTCAGGTTTATCTGGGTGGGTCCAACTCTCATTTCTGTCAGCGGTGCGGTGCAGCTGTTTGTCACAGCTGGCAGGATGAGTGGCATATTTGTGACACAGACACGAATAATAGTATTCCTTTTTATTGGTATTTAAAGTATGCATTAAATCACAGATGCACTTTGATAGACACAATATACAACCTTATTAAATAAAAATAAATTAATACAATTTAAATAAATACATTGAGATGCAAAAAATAATGAAATAAATATGATTTACAAATTTTAAAGAAAAGTATTTTTTTTCTTCCCTCAGGGTTATCACCAAGAGATTTAATACTGCACTTTCGACACAAGGTAGTACCTTTAAGACACTAATGTGTGCTGTTAGCGTAATATTTGTTTTGTTTGAAATCCCTGTAACTCTTTTCATTTCACCTTCATAGGTTCTCATCCTCTTCAAGCTCATTCTGCTGGAGAAGAAGGTTCGAATAGAAACAAACCTTTTTTCTCTTTTTAGCTACACTGAAGGTTTGAAAAATGACACTGTGTTTTTGTTGTTTTTACGTTTGCAGGTCCTGTTCTATGTGTCTCCTGTCAACAGACTTGTAGGAGCTCTGATGACAGTTTTATCACTGTTTCCAGGTCAGCAACTCACTCCTCTTGCACACAGGTGTTTTTATTGCATCTGTACAGATGGAAAAAAACAACAAAAAGCATGAAAATTACCAAATCATTATCGGGTCAAGAGGCCTTAATGTTAAATCCTGTTAAATCCAGGTACGTTTAAAAGCATGACAATATGTTTAAAATATAACAATGATAGCTTCATCAGCAGTAAATAATCATTAACATCAACACATTTTTTTGGGGAAAAAAAACATCTGCAAATGAACATTAATGTCACAAATATTTTTTATTGCTTATGCATTACATTTTCCTTCATAAAAGCAAGAATGTGGTGACCTCAATGGAAATAATGTGATATGGATCTTCTCGTCTCATGGGAACAATCATTCATACATAAATGTAGGAATTGTAAAAACCTGCGACGTGACATCATTATTCGTGCAGGTATGATCGAGCACGGCCTGGTGGACTCGTCCCACTACAGACCTAAGACCAGCGTCTCCGAGGACCTGACTCTGGTGGAGAGCGTCTCAGGAGCCGAGGAGTTCGTCTCCGTGTCCGTCACCGACATCGGCAACACCGTGCTGGAGGCCCAGGAGACCGCCCAGCCCGCTGCCGAGTCTCTGTCCTCTGGGAACAGCACAGAGGGGGACAACCACCTCCTCAAACCGCCGTCACGCAGCTCTCCAGAGTCCTCGGAGAGCGACTGGGAGACTCTGGACCCCAGCGTGTTAGAAGAAAGCCCCAAAGAGGCAGCTGAGGGGGAGGAGACGACGCCTCTCCTGGACTCCGAGACGGGGACGCCCATCACTGTGCAGCCACAGTCCGCCAGCGGGCAGGGAGGGGTTGTCCAGGGTCTGGTGTCTGGTCTGGAGGAGGATCAGTACGGCCTGCCGCTCCCCATCTTCACCAAGGTAACGCTCACGCTGTCAAATCACATGTTCAAGCTTTATGTTGATGCTATTTAATACCATGATATTTTCTTTTTTTTGCTCTAAAATGACGTAATGTTAATAATCATAAACATCTCAAGATAAAGTAATAAAGAATGAGATGCTGTCACTTTAAAGGTACCAGACTTTGATTCTATAACAGTTTATAAGGTCAACCCATATTTCAAATGGAAGAGTTTGTTTTGGATGGAAACTCTAAACTAATTGAGTTTGGTATCATGTTTCCTCTCAGTTTGATGATAATAAATGATCAGAGTTGGTTTAAAATCAAATCATGCTCACAGCTCCAACACCCACTCATCAAATAATCACCTGCGTTTTTTAAGTTCCAGCAGGATATTAGCTCAGATTTAACAGCGTCTTTGTCCTCGGTCAGTCGTATACACAGTGACCTTTGCCTCCTGTTGCCAGGGTTACCTGTGTCTGCCCTACATGGCCCTGCAGCAGCATCACCTCCTGTCAGACGTGACGGTGCGCGGCTTCGTCGCGGGGGCAACCAACATCCTCTTCCGCCAGCAGAGGCACCTCAGCGATGCTATCGTCGAGGTAAACCCATGACACATTTTATTTTAATAGAAAAAGCATATATATAGTGTATGTAGTTAATTCGGTATTGTTTTGCGTCGAAGGTGGAAGAAGCTGCGGTCCACATCCAGGAACCAGAGCTCCGGAAAGTCCTGAGTCTGACGACGGCGGACCTGCGTTTCGCCGACTACCTGGTCAAACATGTGACGGAGAACCGAGATGACGTTTTCCTGGACGGGACGGGCTGGGAGGGCGGAGACGAGTGGATCAGAGCCCAGTTCACCCTCTACCTCCACTCCTTACTGTCCTCTGCACTGCAGCAAGGTGGGAAGACTCAGACCCTCACGCCTTTCATTCGTTCCTAGTGTCACTCTTCCCTTCTTTAAATAGTTTAATTCACTTGTTTTTACCTCATAATGATGTTCACTCACTCAAAGCTTGGCTTCATGTCATTTAAAACATCGTACATATACAGTGTTCTTTTAAAACTTCCTAGGCTGTTTATATTTTTTAGAATAGTGTCTCAGCTTCTAGCGGCCAACTGATTTCTCTTATTTAGGAGTCAATTTCATTGTCACATTACATCATCTTTGTACGGTCAAGCTTTTAAAACTCTTCTTGTAAGTGAGATCGGACAGTCTCTTGTTTTATCATTAGAATCGTTAGGTTTTGTTTAGAGGTTCTCAATGTATGAGCAAATTTTAATTTAGGAAACTTGGTTCTGGTATGTCTGATTGTTTTCAGTTAAAAAAATAAGTGTCCACATATTTGTATTTATTCACATTCATAACATGTAACTTTGTATCCTTTGATGCGTCACAAAAAGATACAAAAAAAATGGACAAAAATGGTGCCTGACAATAGGGAGACAACATGTAAAGAATGTTTCTTTGTTATTCTCCTTGTATTCATTTTACAAAATGACTTTTTCCTTAGTCGGTTTTAGGGTTAGGGTTAGGGTTAGGGTTAGGGTTAGGGTCACTAATCATGATGAGAGCTGTAATCATTGCCACACACACACACACACACACACACACACACACACACACACACACACGCACACACACACACACACACACAGTGATCATCAGACTAAGGCCACTGCAGAGAAAATGTCAGTTAATCCAGTTATGCTGTTAACCGCGTTGACTGACTCCAAACCAAACCTCTTGTTTTCTTCAGACAACGAGAGGCTGCTGGCTGATTACGGCGCCCCTTTCGTCACAGCCTGGAAGATCACCCACAACTACCGGGTGTGGTACAGCAACAAGCACCCCGCCATGGCCGCCATCACCCCGGGGTAGGTGACAGGAAGGACCCTGACTGAAAACAGAAACTCTTTGTCCTAAAATGTACATAAGGAGCCTTTTAAAGGAATATGTCACCCACAAAATGACCATCTGCATATCGATTACTCCCCTCAGCTTGAATTCTTGAAGAAAAGGTTGTTTTTCTCGCAGGCCTCCACAGTGAATGAAGAATAAATCATTGGAGAAAAGTCTTGATGAATGGAAGTAAATGGGGGCCGCTTTTCACTAGATTCTGTTACCCATCACATTCTGCCACCGCAGAGGCCGCTGTTGCTAATTTTCTGCATTTTTGTTGTCAAAAACATCAACAAACAACAACTAAAAAACAAAAATACTCGCCCTGTGCAAGTGTCAGACTGCAGAAGTGTTTTAAGCGCTGAGGTTTATGGGAAGATGTGTTTGGTAAGTAGTAGTTTCAATATAGTTTTTCTGCTGTCGAATGTGACTCATTTAATTCATCAAGATGTTTCTTACTTTGATTGTTTGTTGGCAGTGAAAGCATGTGAGAAAAACTTAAAATAATTCAAGGTAACGGGGTGATTAATGTATGTATAAGTGATAATTTTATGGGTGAAGTATTCCTTTTAAAAACTATATAAATGCACTGAAAGATGGGAAAGTATTGGTGTTTGAATCAAAAGCACATTATGTAGTTGCATCAAGTATTTTTTATATTGTGATATTTATATATAATATATTTATTATATTATATATTTTTACTCTTAAGAATAATCTCAAGGGTCTTGTTTCTCAACCACCAACTAAACTGTTTATATTTATCAAAATGATCCTGTATTTAGAGAAATAAATACAGCAAATGAATGCCATTTACTTGTGGGTGATGAATACTTTCCCTCTCTGTTTTAGACACCCGTTCCAGGGTCAGTACAGTGTTGCTGATGTGAAACTACGACTTTCACAGTGAGTCCTCCTTTATTCCTCTTTCATCTCCTGCTTTGTGTAATTATGATCCATGCAACTTTATTAGTCACTGTGTTGGAAATCTGTCTTTGAGTCCACCTCAGCAGTATAAATTACTGCAACTTTAAGACACAGACCATCAGAAATATGTAATGTAAAATATAAATAATGCAGTGCAGATTCAGCGGCAGATCTGTGACCTATTTATTTTTCCTCGGAACACAAGTCTCAGATTATTTCCTGTAGCTAACTTGATGTTGTGCTCATCAAAACGTGCATGTTGCTGCCCTCATGTGGCGGCCAGATGACACTATGAGGACATTTGACAGGTTGGGCAATAACAGAATGTGGCTTTGGCTTTATTTCAGTGTCCTACTCTTAAAAAAAAAAAAGACACAAATGAACTATAAAACATGTAAATTTGTGGTAAATCCAACCATGTTTTGTTTACTTAATTTGTAAAACTTATTTCAATAATTGAACCTTTGCTAAGTGTTTGCTGTCAGACACCAATGCTTTTACTTTGAAGGAGAGATTTCCCCACTCTTTTTAAATCCCTTATACATCTGTTGAAATGTTAAAAATAGTATTTTAATGACACATTATTTTTTGTCTAAGAACACACATTTGTTGTTGTTCTCCTCTTGATTAGGCTCTATCCTTCCTGAACATTTTTAAGTATCACTTCAAAATAAATGACTTGGGGGAAATCATGTGGACTGGATTTAACAATGCAATTTATCAAGGAAAAAAATCTATGAATGAGTGAAGAAAAGAGAAAAAAAAAAGATTTAAAGAGCCAGTGTGTAGGATCTGGTGGTATCTAGTGGTGAAGTTGCAGATTGCAACCAACTGAAACTTCTTTCCTAGATAAAAACAGCTCAGTCTCAGTGAGCGAAAACACAATTATTCAAAATTTCAGGTGATAATACCTTTAAAAAAATGTTTATTAATATTCTATTTCAGATGAAAATGTCAGAAGATACTGAAAAATGTCCATCCTAGTTTCTCAGAGTCCGAGGTCCTGTCTTTAAATGTCTTGTTTTGTCAGTTCAAAACCCAAAGATATTCAGTTTAATATGATATCAAACAGAAAAGCAGGAAAAACTGCTATTTATGCATAAAAAAAGACTGTAATGATTAATTGAGTGTCAAAATAGTTGGCGATTATCTTTCTGTTGATTGTTGCTGCTCTATATTACCATGAGTACTTTGATGAGTACTTTGTGGATGGTTGTAGCAGCTCACAGGTCACTTTGTGGTTGAAGGTCAGTGCGGTTGGTGTGTTTGTGGCGGCAGCGAGGGTCTCGTATCAGCTCAGGTCATTAATTATGAGCGGTGTTCATTCTCAAAAACAGAGCTGGAGACTTCTTCAGCTTCAGCTCCGGTTTCATTCCAGGAAGTGTGGATGAAAGGCGACTCCGTCCACAGCTGGAGCACCGCTTCTAGTGTTACTCATCGGATAAATGTCCGTCACACACACGCACGCACACACACACACACACACACACACACACACACACACACACACACACACACACACACACAGAGAAGAACACAGGCAGGTTTGCTCTCACTTTACCTTCAGGTGTTTGGTGTCATGGCCTCAGTAAACAAACCCACAGACAAACAAAAGGTGGACAAAAACCATAAACTGGGTCTAGTTTATTTTACTGATGTAACCAAAGGTTCAAGCTGTGAAATAATTCATATAACAAGTTACAAAATTAATAATATCAATATAAACTAGGATTAAGCGTCTGATATTACAGCCGTTTTGGTCCAGTAATGTAATAATTTGTCATTATGTGGTTAAATGATTATCTGAACTCTAAGATGTAGTCATATTAAACCTTTATTTAATCAAGTACTGAACAATGACAATATACATTACAATATTAAAGAAGGCAGGAAGGAAGGAAGAATGAAAGTCAGGACAGATGTAAATGTAAAGGACAGAAGGAAGGAAAAAGGAAGGAAGCACACATAATGAAAAGAAGGAAGGAAAGATTGATAGATAGATAGATAGATAGATAGATAGATAGATAGATAGATAGATAGATGGAAGGAAGTAAAGAAGAATGTGGAGCTGTCACCCTGACCTCAGCTTGCAATTCTTCAGTATTTTCTGACCTAAAACAACAAATGATTAACTGAGAAAATAATCAGCAGGTTATTTAATAATAATAATAATAATAATAATTAAAACCTAATTGTTAGCTGCAGCCTCAGCAAAGTATGTTTTAATGTCTCACAAGAAGATTGTTGTTGACTGGGTCAGCTGTCTCCTCCATGGTGTGTTCAGGAAGGAGGTGAAGGGGCAGGCTGGCTCTCACTGCACTATACAACTCTGGATGTAGTGGTGGGATGAAGGGGTGGGGGGGCGCAGGCAGGAAATTTGGCACTCGGCCATCAGAGTCTTCCCAGGAATAAACACATCCCATTTCCTGCCTCAGCTTTGTGTCAGAGCGGAGCACTAAAACAGGAGGGGATTCAGCCGGTCTGGAAAAGTGTGTGTTTTTCCTACACGTGTTCGCTGAGCAGAGCCGGCAGATACGCAGCTCAGTCGACACTGCGACCTTGAACATCAGAGCCGAGTGTTTATTGACTGTCGAGCTCTGGGCATCTCTAAAGGATGTTGATATCCTCCTCCTGAACCCGGACAACAAAAATAGAAGCAGTTATTAAAGAGCGCTAATGAATCAAAATTAAAGATGCATCTTTTAACAGTCGTGGGCTGAAGATACTTTTCAGTTTATTTCAGTGTCTTGTTTTTCAGTTATTAATTTCAACCTTATTCAGCAGTTTTGCCCAACTGTTGCTCAGTGTTTGCACTTAGACACCGGTGCCTTTATTTTGAAGTAGAGATGTTATCCTTAAAAATCCATTAAATTGATAAGAGCATTATTTTAACAATATGTTCTGTTGAAATTATTAATTTTATTGTAAGAATTGGTTGGTTTTGATTCATGGATTATCCTACAAGTTACAGGAAGAAAAAAAAATAGGATTTTCATACAAAAATCTAAATTTTCAGCATAAATTGTTAAATGGGTAAACCCCATATGTAAGGCCTTGATCTTGGTAGTTTAAATAAATGAGTCAGGTTGCTCATTATGCTCTCTGTAGTTATTAGCCTGAAAAGAAGTAAACATGGAGCTGTTTTCCTGCAAATTGAGGGTTAGTGGGACAGACGGTGACTGGATGGATGTTTTTGTTGAGGAAGTGAAAGGGTCAATCTGAGTCCATCCACTTTGCTGCAGCTCATCACTCTTTGCTGCTCTGCCGCCTCCTTTATTTAAAAAAAGAAAAAGAAAAAAGAGAAGCTAGACCCTACGCTTCACTTCCTTGTGAATGTGCTCTGTATTATGAAAGCACAGTCACCCCTTTTCATGTTTCCTCGTCGTGGGCGCTGGACAAAAAGCAGCCGACGGCAGAGATGTTCTCAGAAAACAAGAGTCATGTGACGAGCTGCGCGGCTGCAGGCGGGCACTCACTGTTCGGGGTTCTTTCTTTATTGTCGGCGTAGCACATTGCGGCGCATAAGGAGCTGTTTATTTGGGTCAGCCAGCGAGACGGAGAGTCAGTGTGTCCTCTCTGAGTGTACACAGTAGCTCAGGGGAAATAGAGCTTTTTGTTAGGGAACGGTGGAAGCTTGTCAGAGGCTGGGTGGCATCTGAACAAAGTTCAAATATGATCATTCTTACCACAGTGTTTCCATTATCCCAACCAAACCCTCAATAGCTCAACACATTTCCAGGGTACTGTATGTCACACTTCTACAGTATATTAAGCAAGGCATTTAAATCAAGATTCTAGATGTTGTTCGCATTATTTTATACGCATTTACCTTGTATGATTGTATATCGATATATTTGGAGGCTTTTGAGGTCTTGAGTAGCATTCTAGAATTTTATTGACCATATTATGTGTTGAATAAGATCATTTCCCCTTCCTGATACCATTTTAGATACTTGAACATGCGGTATTATTGTAGGTTAAACCTCATGAACAAATACAGAGAATGAATGCCACAGAAGTTTCTCTTATGAGCCAGTTTGATAGATTTTCCAGTGTAAAATATGGCCAAATTGCTGACGTTTTGCTAGCTTCTTGCTAACGTTCTGGCTAACGAGACTAGCAACAGGTCCTGAGTTGGCACCGCTCAGACCAGAGATTCCTGGTGGACGTGCAACCGCAGAGCTGGATCATTGATCTTAGCAACGAGCGCCTAGCAACCGCAGCTTGTTTGGTGGATCCCACTCAGTGTCCCCGGGGGACGTGGGTCCGAGGCAGCGAGCTGTGGTGCCAGTTCACGCTCCGCCGGGCTCGCTCTGCGTGGAGCGGTGTCATGTTGACGCAACGGTCGGATAAACACTGTATCGGTCTGAGCTGTGGAGGAATGACAGCAGCAACACACACACACACACACACACACACACACACACACACACTTCTCACTTTCTCTTTGGTTTCAGGTTTCACACAGACTTTACAAGCCGAAGGTCTCTTTTAGATTGAAGAAGGTCATTAAATAATTAGGAAGGAGACAGCGTCATATTAAAGCTGAAATCTGCCGCCTTTACTCCGGTTGCAACATTTACCCATGTCCAGATTAAATCATTGTCTCGTTAGGAGGTGTGAAAGCACAGAGTGTCAGCTGCTGACACGTATCCAGCACCGCCCTTTTAACCACGCTGCTGTTTGCCCACATGATGCAGCCGTGAGATTCCTGCTGAATGTCGGCGGGGGGGACCCACACGAAAGGTTGCGCGTTGGACTCGCACCAGGCTGCTGTTGGGATAAAGCCGCATTTAGCCGTCCGTTTCGTTTGGGAAATGTAGCCTCATTCGTTTCCGCTCTCAGGTCAGCTCTGATCATCAGATCCAATACACCACCTGTGGCTGCTGCTCAGCCTCTGCTGTCACATAATCCCCCCCTGTAACAGGTTGGCGCAACATTTAGCAACGGCACTTTTGTATAGTTTGTTTCCGGGAAAGGAGGAAGAATTTCGACAATGTCGCCCCGGAGACCAGTGGGGGGGGGATCAGAGGGGAGTGTGTGCCTGCATGGTTTGTGAACCTTTTGTTTTTTTCTCCCCTCCTTCGTGTCCACTGCAGCTCGGTGCAGAACAGCGAGAGAGGGAAGAAGATCGGGAACGCCATGATGACCACCAGTCGCAGTGTGGTGCAGACGGGGAAGGCAGTGGGTAAGAAAGCTCAGAAATCCTGAACATGCTTCAGCAGAAAGGGTTCAGTAAACCACATCATTCACATATTTCATATGATCATGTCAACTGTGGATTTATTAATCATTTCATTCATTTAAAATGAAAAATGTCCTCAAATGTGCCCAAATTTACAATTACACGAAACGGAGTAAAGCAGGAAATACATATGACAAGGGGGAACTAGCAAATATTTTGTTTACTTAAATTATTATCAAAAATAGTTAATTTTATGTCTGTCAGTTAATCCATTCATTTGAGTCGTACTCAAGAAACACAGAAATTGTCAAACAAACATTTAAGTACCTGTTTTGTAAGTGACGTCTCACTGTTCTCCACCTGTGCTCTCAGGTCAGTCTGTGGGCGGAGCGTTGACCCATGCTAAGTCGGCCATGTCCTCCTGGTTCTCCACCCTGGCCCAGCCTACAGCTGCGACCGCCTCGGAGTACCCGGAGCCCGCCACAGAGGTCCAACCCTGAATCCAAACCCACCAGTCCTCTTGTTTCTGACTCTGTCCTCGTCCCCTCTGACCCTCGGGCTACTGAGAAGCCTGAGGCTCAGTGGACTGAGAGCTGCTTTTATGAAGGAGAAAAAAAAAATCAGGTTTTAAGTCTGAACCATGACACCTGACGGTCTCATCGACTTTGGGTGATGCGACTCCACTCTGGACAGGAAGCCAGTGCTGCCGTTGTAACTTGACGGTCCATATCCACTGTGAGGCAGAGACTGCCAGCACTTTTGATAAAAAAAAAAAAAAAAAAAAAAAAAAAAACGACAGAATTTCGGCAGGCTGCATCATGTCTGACCGCCTGTTTGTATTGCTGGATGCTTTTTCCTGCGAGACACTGAAGATGCTGTCGTTGGGTTTGCGGTGTTCACTCTTTTGCTGCATATTTCTGGAGTTTGTCTATATAGTTTGCTGACAGAGAAATTATATAAAAACAAAAATAAATTGGTGTCACAGGATTCAACAGAAGAGCATGAGCTGTGGCGCCATGAAGATATTTAACTGTTTAAATTTTAAATTCAGTCTGGCTCATGTTCATTGATGTCTCTGTATGTGATCACATTATGGTTTTTGTGGTAACTGCTGAGTTCCCTGCATAAAAAGATACATGTTGAGTGACTTTCATATTTTGTGTAAAAAATGTCCGGAAATAGTGAAAAATGTTCATAACGATTTCTAATTTGACATATATGGAGCCAAAGGAGTCCAAAATATAACAAAATATATCAAAAGCATTGTTCGCTAAATCATTTAAATTGAATGTAAACAGAGATATGAAGCCTCCATACTTTTCCTTTAGCCTCCTATCTGTTTAACCAA
The DNA here is from genome assembly GCA_029853015.1 of Chelidonichthys spinosus. Classification (NCBI taxonomy): domain Eukaryota; kingdom Metazoa; phylum Chordata; class Actinopteri; order Perciformes; family Triglidae; genus Chelidonichthys; species Chelidonichthys spinosus. The sequence continues at coordinate 12,569,840 of CM056837.1, forward strand.
GGTAACTAGCCCAAAATGTGTTTAGCTAGCAGTGTTTTCAGCTAAGCTAGCTAGCCAGACACTTTGATGAAGAGGTGAAGAGGAGAATAGATATGTGCCAAAACCCCGAAAATATGAAAATTAGGAAGATAAAAGCTCTAGGGAAAGTTTAAGTTTTAATTTTGTTTGGTAGGTGGTGAAGGCAAAACATTTTACCAACTTATCGTTGCTCTCAGTAAAATTATAAAACTTAATATTTCATTTTACATTAGTGTTTAAGTATTTAATGGACAGTATTGTTAAATAACGTCCTTGGTTATATCTTTGACTTGTCTTATAACCTTTTATTGCACATGGTTCTTAAATATACTTGTTTATCTGACGAGAACACTACATCAGTTGCAAAATAGGAATGCCGTTTCTGCAACAACCACGATGTTATTCCATAAGTCCTTGTGTACCTAATGCCCGACATGGTGACCTGATGGAGTGATGAAAACCTCCCGTGACTATGAAGTAACCTGCACCCAGCTGTGTTTCAAAGGGTGTTATTAACCCTCACCCAGGCCTTTATATTTATATATATATATATATATATATATATATATATATATATATATATATATATTGGGAGAACTATATTTAGTAAGTGATGGAGGTTTAAAGTCGGAAAACTTATTTATTTGTTTGTGTATAACTCATAAATATCCATGTTTTGTCATGACAACACTGGAACAAGTCCTTTATCTGTGGACCATAATATTCTCATGTGATCTTGTGTAACCGTGGTTTTGAGGTGCTTACAGGATCTTTTCCCTCCATGCATCAAATATTCAACAACAGTTGGATTAAAAGTGGTCCAGTGAGCATGCTCAGTCCAGTCCAGTTTTACAGCTGTCTTTAAAACTCTTTAGTGATGTCTTTCTTGCTTTTAAACCTTTTTTTTTTGGCCATTCAGTCATTTTGGGAATTTTCTGTTGATTTAAAAAGATACCAGCTGTTAAAAGCTGCTTATCCTTTCTTTTTGTATACATATCCTCTGATGATATATTTAAATTTTTTATTTAACAAATACGAATGTATTGTGGATTAAAATTCACAGAATATTTTCTTGACAGATGCTTTTAATGTATTTGAGGAGAAGTGCTACTATACTATATTGCTGTATTAAAATCTATAATTCAAATACACTGCAGACTTTTATTTTTAGGAGACGATGGTATAGGAACTTTTCCTTTATCCCCATGGGTTTTTGTGTCTGGTCCTAATGTAGGTCAGCCAAACAAAGCGCTGGCAAGTGCATGTTTGTAAAGGGGGTTGTTGTTGTGGCAGCACATGGGCGCACAAAAACACACCCGCGTGTTGTCTGCAGCAGCATCGCAGGGACACGTGAGCCCAGCGGCCTCAGCCTGAGGGGTCTCTCATCACTGGGTGATTGTTTTCATCTTTAATTCATATCCTGATTTTAATCTTTTAACAGATCCACAAAGAGCAACTTGCAGGTTGACTCTTAAACAAAATGTGTATTTAATATTGCCTGGAAATCATCGTTTGAAAAGTTGGATTTAATCAGTTTTAAAAGGAGCAGGAATTTAAGTTTATCAAGAAAAAAAAAAGTAAATCAGGTTTTAGTTTTTTATATTGAAAAAAAAAAAAATTTCAATAAAACTGGAATTGTTTGGTTTTGACTATTAAATGTGAATCAGCTAACCACTACATGCTTTCAGTTAAAAATACATATCTCCAAAAACTCAATTTAAAATAGTGCCAGATGTTTTATAATAAATCAGCTAATGTCAGGCTTTAAGACATCTTCACAATTGCAATCACGCTATGTGGCTTAATTTAGTATTACAGCAATAATGTTCTACTTTTTTGACACCTTAGTTAAAATTAACACAAAACCTTTTCATTGAACAAAAAATAAATGATAATCAGATGTCAGTTCATCAAAAATATAAAAAGTAAACCAAACTTTGTTCAATAACAAGCAAATAAATTTAACCAGACGCAAACTTAGTTTATGATACTACAGGGATTTGATTTGAAGTTTTAAAATGTAATACCAACTTTAGGCCTTTGCACTAATGATTTTATGCAACCAACCCATTTTAAAAGTTGATTAATAATTCAGTTTTACCAATAACCAGATGAAGCACCAAGACCGCCAAATTTTGGTCCAAACAAAAGAAACAGGGAGTCAGTTTCAGGAACGTTTTTGGTATGTTTTTTAATAAATTAACGTTCATTCAAAATACAGTGCCAAAGGAATATGATGCAGCCAAACATGCTAGTAAGGTTTTTCATGAAGCACCTGTGCTCATGTTTTTAAAAAGGTAGGAGGAAGACCCCCCCCCCCCCCCCCTTGCCCTCCCCAACCCGCCCTCTCCACCCCGCCCTCTCCACTACTGCTAGTGGTTGCTGGGACGTAGCAACAGCCGTGGGCCAGCCCTCTCCTCTCACAACCAATCAGCAGCAAGAATCCTCAGTATTCACTCGAGAAAAATTAAATCTGATAGGAAAATGGATATCTACCCACAATCACACTACAGTAATGTTTGATATTAAATAAAAAAAGACACTAATACAAAATAGACCTGGTTATTTTCCCCACACTAAACAGTTGTCTTTTTAACATATGGAGAGAGAGAAAATGTTTTTATATATATATATATATATATATATATATTTTCAGCAGCTTGGAAATAAACAATAAAAATGCATGAGCCCGAAACCTACTGAGAGTGGAGTTGTTGTGTGTCTGCAGAGATGTCATGTGACGATGAATTGAGTGAGTTGTAAACTGCGAGCGGTGTGGAAGACCTGTGTGCAAACAGCCTGACAGACAGGCTGTGGAGGCGCTATAGTGGAGCCAGGGGGGAGGACAGAGTGGTGGGGGAGGAGAGGTGATGGATGACCGGACCTGCAGTCATCCTCTTTTAAACGCTCTCACTTGTTTCCCTCCCACCCCTCCTGAAAAACTACGGCCCCTGTTCCTATAGTCTACGGGGCATTAAAAAAACAAAAACAAAAAAAAATACATGGATCCTGTTTTTAAAGTATCCATCTTTGGAGTATCAAATACTTGTGAGCTTTAAAAGGCGGCTGTGTTATGCTCATTTGTGGAGGATGGTAGCTGCAGTGAACCTGGATTTCCAGTTGAGACCCAAAACCACAGCAACAAAACTCGTCTAAACCAGTGCTGAAAGGAATAGTCGACTGGTTTAGCTGCAACGAACGCTTATCTTCATGATTGATTGTTTGGTCTATAAAATCACAAAGCAGCAAATACATGTCCATCTTCAAATTGTTCGTTTTGTCCAAAGAAGCCTCTAAAACATTACATTTACAAAGATGTACGACAAACTGGCATAACTGATAAATCAGTTATCAAAATAATTGCGCGTTTCACTCGTTTCAGCTCTATATTTTCGTAAGTATCAAACGTTCTCGGACTACAGCTTCTCAAATGTTATAAATTAACTAATTAAGACTTTGGATTCTGGACTTATCTTAAGTATGTAAGTTTGGGCTTTGGGGACATATGGGTGGCATTTAATAGACTAAAATAATTCATCAATTATTTAGACAAATGATGAACAGATTGGTCATTAATGCAAATCATAATCCTTAGTAGCAGCTCTGGTCAAAATTTACCAAAACATTCAACAAAATTGCCAGATTTTTTTTTCCCCAAGCGGACTACAACTGCTGCCCTCCACAAAGCAGTAAGCTTATAACTTTTCAGAGAGCCTTTCAAGCCTCCAGGAAGAGTTTTATACTCAAAACGATAGATTTTCCACAGAGTATTCATTTATCAGTGGTGAGAGAAGAGAAGAAGAGAGGGAAAGGGGGGAGAAAGGGAAGACATGATCGGAAGGGGGGCAGCAAGGGATGGATGGGGGATTTTGGTACAGTTGCCATTGTCATTCCGAGAAGGTTTACCAGTTAAGTGCATCATCACAAAATCAGTTGACATTTTAGATTATCACATTGTAGAAACAGTATGACAGACTTGTAATAATATCTAACAGATGTCACAACTGACAAAATAATAAGAAAAAAACCCCGGAAATGTTCAGATTACTACTATTTTTGTGGGGCATGTTTAGCTCCAGCTGTAGCAGCTGTAGCAGATTCAAGCCTCCAATGTCCAGAGAACGCTTTCATATCTTAGGAGGACTGATCTGCCCCCTCCCTCATGTTCATCCCTCAGCGTTGCAGATTCCTGGTTGAGTCAGTGAGGGAGGCTGACCAGCTCCCCGTCTACCTCAAACTCCTCTGCTCCGTCGGGGGAGAAGAGGTAGGTTGGGGGTTTCCAGGGGGACTCCTCCAGGCAGGAGGGGTACAGCTTCCCCACCGCACAGCGGAAATCCTTGCCCAGATCCCAGAGCACGCGTTCGGACACAGGCTGCCGCAGGAACCAGCGGTCCAGCTCCATGTCGTACTGATAGATAGCGTACTTGGCGCGCTCGTTCATGTGGGTTTCGCGCATGAAAATGCACAGTGAGTTGAGTAGCACCACTGCCCGCACGCACGGGTCCGAATACCGCTTAGCGGGGATGTTGGCGGCCTGGCGCCACTCGTTCTTGTTGACGTCGTAGATCTCCACGGTGACGGAGGAGCCGTCGATGGTGCTCGTGGGCAAGCGGATGCCAGAGTTGCTGACCACGTGGAGGCCGCCGATGTAGAAAATGAGGTCACCGAAAGATGCCGCAGAGGCAAAGCAGCGGCTCGTCTTGCGCATGGCCATCTCCACCCAGGTGTCGGCTCGGGGGAAATAGCAGTACATCAGGTCGTGGGTCATCACGTAGATGCAGTCATGCGCCACCACAGAGGTGCTCCAGTTCCAGGCGAAGGGCAGAGGGCTCATCATGCTCCACTCGTCCTTCTCGCAATCGTAGCGCTCCACCGTGCGCTTGTTCAGCTCTCCTCCGACGTTATCCCCCCCGATTGCATAGATGTAGCCGTCGCAGTAGACCAGCGAGGGCTTGATTCGGGCACACAGCATGGGGGTTTTGGGTACCCAGGCGTTCTGCTGGGCATCGAACCAGAAAAAGCTATCGACTGAGCGAAAGACCGCCTGCAACTTTCCACTCTTGCCATGGTTGGTGATAGAGTTTTTGAGAGGGATTTGTCCACCGGCGATAAAAACATCATTGTCTGGTGTGACAAGGGTTCCCACCTTCTGCAGGTCTCCTGGGGGGTTGTTGAGCTTGTAAACTTTCTCCGCCTGCGGGCTGTAACACACTACCGTAGTTGGCATGGACCCAGACATTACATATGCATCGCCCTGCGTTTCGGACATGGCCTCCATGAAGATCAGCATCTCCTCCTTTGTCATGCCTAACCGAGGTTTGAAGAACTTGGGCATGGACTTGTAGAGGCCCTGCACCACCACGGATTTGTCGTTGGGTGGCAGACCCTGGAACCAGGCACGCTGTGTCACCTCAGACAAAGCGTCGATGCGGATCTGACTGAGCACAGAGGACAAGTGCTGTGAACGCGCCTCCATGTTATACTCCAACCACAGCATGGCTGCCTCTCGCACCGTCTCCTCCTTCTCCACGTTTAGGTTGTCGCTGCTCAGGATGTCTATCAACAGCTCGTGGGAGAGCTGAAGGAAGGCCTCTTGCCTGTACACCATGGGGAACTTGTGCTCCACCATGCGCTTGGCGCTCTGCTTGAGCTCGCTGCAACTGAACAGGTCACCGATGCTCAGCATGCGGACACAGTTCTCAGCGTTTATCTTCTTCACCAGGTAGTCTCTGCACTGCAGCAAGACGTCCTCCACCTGAAAAGAGGACAAGAAATGACAGTCAGAGGAGAAGAGGCACGTATTTTTGCATCAAGGGACATGGACACACCACCAGTATATACTTTTATTTGCGACTTGTGTACATTAATTTAACTTTATGTGTGCCAAATACTTATGCTAAAACATTCAGTGTGATAATTGATTTCTTAAATGACAGAATTGGATAATAAATGGATCTTTAAAAACAGGTCACAAATATACAGTATAGTAGTTGTTCAGTAATTTGCTTATACATCTTTTTTTTTAGCAAACATTGCTCAAACACCAATAAAATTGTGTATTTGATTTTGAGGATTTATACATATTCAGCACTGTTTTTTTATTTATTTCAGATTATATTGTTTGTACAATCAAGGAGCTCTATGGCAAAGAGGAATACGATATCAAGATACAGAGATGATGTTGGTTTTGGGATTTTCATGGGATTTGTTGACAAGGAAAACAAATATGATCTCATAAAAGAATAACTTTCACTGTGAATGAGCGACGCATTGAGAAGAAGTGTTTGCACTGACTTGTAGGAAGCACGCAGTCTCGTAGAGCGGCTCCACGGTGCTGTCGCTGATGGCCAGGTTGCCCGTGTATGCGTAGGTGATGATGATCTGGAGCGTGGCGGGGTCCACGTTCCTCAGGTGGACGTGGGTCTGTTTGCTCTCACTGAGGCCACTCATGAACATCGCCCTGCAGGAACGAGGCGAAGGACCATCAGTCAACAACGCATGAACACAGTAGTTACAGAATGAAGAGGGGAATTAAGATCTCACACCGATTAAGATTAGTTTCCGTGAAGATTAGAGGTTTCATCACTGCATGTCTATGTCTTGTTGGACACTTGATTGCGTCAGGCCTGTATTGCGTTAACTGTCTTGAAAATGTTTTCGCATAAATTAACCAGGTCAGGCTTCTACTCTACCAGGCAAATGCCACAAATGAATGCAAGAGAAAAAAACAGTGATTAAGACACTTATGAAAAACAACACTTCTATTTTATATTGTTGGCCAGCATAACGACAAGACTTTCTTTTTTGTTCCATAAAACATTACTACCAGGAGGAATTAGTAGTAGAAGGATTTGTTAATTTAGATCTCAAATCTCCATGAGGTATTAAATTCCCTCTCCATTTTACAAGGTGTGGCTTTCTGATCAACTATTGCTCAACAAAGACTTCATAATAAACCCAGAAGACAGGTCAACTTTTCTTAGTGTATAGCAGGTAATAAAACTCCAAGTTCAGTCTTGTTCACTGTGTTGCTCTCCAGTTTTTCTTTTTAAATACACAGAGCCTCCTAATGACAGTTGGCCACTCGCCAAAGTGGCTGTAAAAACAGACTGAGTTACAAACCAGAATCAGGGGACCTGTATTTGGCTGTTGCTGGAATGTAACATGGTGGCATCGTTTCAAAAGCTACTGGGACGGCAAGTCCTTCGTCAATGTTATGATAACTTCCTGAAATCGTTTAACTGTGATCAACCAAATGGCAGAAAATATAGAGAAATTTGAGCCCAAAATCCAAAGATGCTGCCCCGTCTTAGTTGAATCAGATTTATTTAGTCAACTAGTCGCTTTTTAATGCTTTTTAACACACATCAAGACTGTGAGTTGAAAGCAATCTATTCCTTTATTAACGATTTAACTTCTATTAGAACCGGTTAGTCAGGTTCAATACTGTGACATTAAGCCATCATGCGTTTTTCCCTGTCATAGCATATTAAACCAGAAATATTCTCGGATTAAAAACCGCTGGTAGATTTGGAGCAGATGTAACTGACTTGATACTAGAGAGTTGTTGTACTCTGATTAAATGCCCACTAAGCCAGTTTCCTCATACTGAATGACAAAAAGTGATTATCAACAGCCGGCTGGGCTTCTCTCCGAGTTTTTAATAAACAGTTATACGGAGAAAAAAATAGATTAACAAAAAAAATAACTCGCTTGTAGTACTACCCTTTAACTAATGTCTGCAAAACAGCTCTGCACTCCTGTATGTTTTTTTTTAGGGGTATGTGACTGTGTACTGCTCACAGCAGGGGCGAAACCTGCCAGGCCATATTACGCAACCTTGCAGGCATACCCCTGCAACCCCTCTCTCTCTTTTCCCATTTTCGCCATCTCTCACCAAGACCTACGTGACCAGACTTTCCCCTCCAAACACAACCGCTCCCCAGAGTCTCCTCCCTCCCCTTCTCCCTGAAGCAAGCGTGTGAGAAGCAGGGAGGTGGAAAGAGAGGTACCAGACTAGAGAAAGAAAGGGAAGGAGTAGCCGTTTAGAGGAAGCGCTGTGACACCTCTGAACCCTGCAGGGGAAATGCTTTGCATGTTCGCACCAGATAACGAGTGTGTGGGAAACAGTGGGAAAGATCGTGAGAGGTGGGTGTCAGAGCGGCATCAAGTTGTCGGGACCTTTCCTTGGAATGCATGTGTGAGTGTGTGTGTGTGTGCAGTGAAAGAGAGAGGGAGGGGTTGGACAGCATTTTCAAATGCAGCATGAGCTCCTGTCAAGTAGAGATGGACTCTTACCAGAGCCAAGGCTGCTGCTCTGTCATATTCACTGCAGTGCACACTGCATTATGCAATGTGGTGTGTACAAACGAGGCCTCCAGAGGGCCTTGAGGGATACGTCTCTACTACAGGTTAGAGATAACTTCATCTGCTGGAAATATATCAGAGATGGAATAACTGGATCAGAGGGCGTGATCGAGCCACGACTTTCAGGAGATGCCCTCTTAATCACATAAAGAAGAAGCCGCGATTTCCATTTTCACGACTCTTTAACCGTGAGCAATGTTGCTGTGCATCATATGCAACATGTTGATGCATACAATGGTGACCTTCCTCTTCTTCTTTGTATCGTTTACACTAACAGCATTCTGGAAAAAAATAGGGATAATTCCACAAGGAAAAGGCATTGTAAAGGGGCTAAGGAAACACCACCACCATCCATGCATGGAGTAAAGAACAAGGGGATGGTGCATTATTCATTGTAACTGTAGGAGGTGAGCATTTCCTACAGTAAGTAGACATTTACTGTGCTATATAGCGACGGCGTACCTATACTTCATCACAATGAGACTGACAGGTATAATTGCAGTCTTTAAAAAACAAAAACCCTACACTGTATGGTGCATTATTCATTGAAACGGCAGGAGGCAAATTCAGAAGAGCTACACCACACAAAGCACAGTCACAATCAGCCCAAGGTCGTAAAAAAACAACAAAAAAACAAAACGACATCCCCAACAGTTATTCCACACCCGCAGCACTCACCTGAAATAGGAGCTACATGTGGCCAGGACCATCTTGTGACACGGGAACTCTGTGTCTTCCACTAGCAGCACAATGTCAGTCAGTAACTTCTGTTCGTAAAAGAACTTGAGCTGCTCCAGCAGGGAGACAGCGTAGTCCGTGTTGACCGGCCTGCGCTCACTGAGATCCGACATGGTTGCATCCCATGAATCGCGCCCCAGTTTTGAAAAGTCACACGGCCGGCAGAACCGGACTCAAGCCAACCAGGAGAAAAAAAGTTTCTTAAAGATTTGAGAGGATAACAGAGGGGGAGGAGGGGGAGGGTGGCAGCACTTCCAACACCTCCACTGATCGAAGTGGAGGTGTTCAACTCCTATGTGGAAAAGATCCTGCCGTTTCTTCTGCTGGCGATGACATGAAAGACGAGATGGCTGTCGAGTGTTGCAGTCAGGAGTCCAGTAGAAAGGATCCTGGGTGAGGAAGGGGCTGGGTCTCCTCGGGACCTATCTGTTGTCAGAGGTCATGCAGTTAGGCACTAGGAACCGGAGGTAGAGGGAAAACACGAGCGCTGCAACGCTGCTACATCAGTGCTTGTCTGAAAAACAGGAGAAAAACAAAAAAGAGCAATCATGAGTCTGGAATACATTGGAAACTATCAGTACAGGAAAAAAATAACTCATAAAATTGTCTAACTCTTTTCATCCCTCCAATTTCCTTTTTCTTTCTGTCAATGTCAGAGCAGCAAACATGCTCCATCTCTCCATCCACCGTACTCTCCGTTCATCTCTCAATTCAGAAACAATTAAATGTGATAGCAAGTGGTCAACTGCCTCTGGGTAACAACTTCTTTATGAGGTCTGTAGTAATTTGTCAATATAATGCCAAACTAGAGCCTAATTTCATAATAGCATCATAAGGCTATCATGATCTTGGACCCACTGGAAGTAAATGGGCGTGCATTTGTATCAACCAATCTAGTCTTCCGACAACTGAAATCGCCCTCAGAGACTGCCATGCAAGGTCTACCATGAGGTAAGAAACTAATGCTCATTTACACACACTCACACACCAATGACACAGCTTCCACTGCTGCATTTGTGGTAAAGCAGCTGCCATGGTATGTAAAATGTTACAGATTAATACTTTATGTACACGTGTCTGACACGACATTCAATATTCGGACGACAATTCAAACTATCCATCTTGTTTCAAGCTGCAGACAGAAACACATCATGCTTTAGGCGGTTGAGTATTAAACTCCACTGCTTACATCCTAAATTACATTGGGCTTTTTTGGCAGGTTACCATGACACAGAGGCATTAAGCCACTTTTGCCACCAATGCCTTCAAGCTGCACAGCTTAAAGTCACGCCACCAACGATACTATTTATCCAGGCATTATTACTGTCGAACATCACAGTATATTTCACCAACGTGCTGTGGAGATCATTAAGGCAGCAATGCAACATTGACTGTGTGTTTTGTTGAATTTTACAACCATCCCCACAAAAGGATCAGATCTGGCAACCACCTGAGATGACTGTTGATCTCTCACCTATTCGCCTTAACACTTCTGTTAACTTGTTGTGCGCCAGCTGAAAACAGAACATCTTCAAATTCTGTGATGTTAGCGTGAAAAGTTAGCTAGCATTTCAGCATACCAAAGGCTAATGTTAGCCAACATTAACACTACCAGATTACAAAAACTACCCTAACCACAAACAAAGACATTTGATCAATGAGCATGTTGACATCTGTTAGCCATTAAGCCATCTTCTAGGATGATTGTTCTTGGGTAGAATTAAAAGTCTTAATTGAAGTATGCAAGTATCATCAGCAAAATGTACTTAAATGTATGAAAAATTGTGCAGTAAAATGTTCCCTGCCAGTGTGCTGGATTAATATTACTACTGCATGTCCATGCTGTCGATGTTTCTATCTTTTTTACATGGCTAGGTGGTTTAATCTACAGCAATGCATCATATTATTTAATATCATCATATATTTGTGGCGTTGCTGGTCTACCGAGGTGGAAAGTAACCAAGTACAAATACTGTTATTGTACCGAAAAACAAACTGAATGGGTATTTCTGACGCATATGCTGCCCTGTGAGAAGCATGCATCTCTTAAAAACTCAAGTTTTCATGAGCTCAAAAAAGTAAAGTACTTCATCCTTCAGTTTATCACAAACATTCAAAATGAACACACGTGGAGACACGCGATTTTCACTGGACAGGAAGGGGATGAAAAACTAAAAAGTAACTAGAATTTCTCAGAAAATGTAGTCGAGTTAAATGTACAATATTTATGTTTAATTGTTTTGAGTGTAAAATATTAACACCTGTGATGTAACGGCAGTGTAAGTATACGTATGAAGGAGCAGAACATGAAAACACTCGAATTTGTATTATGTATTGGTATTATGTAAATATTGCTCGTTACATTCCACCACTCGTTGTGGATGCAATTTACCAACACCGTGTGTAGTCTATACGTTACTTGACGCATCATTCACCCAACGTTAGGCCATCTACATACATCAACTTCAAAAGCATTAGCTTAAATAGCTGGCTAGCTACCTGGTAAGCTAACGATAGTCAATATGCTACGAATTTACCCCCCCAAAACAACCTCCTAACTATCGGGTAACGTGTTGGACTGAAAACGGACATTTGAAGAGTGTTTATCGTTACCATTTATTTAGACTTCACTGGCTCGCTAGCTACGTTAGCACGTTACCGTTACCCAACATGTCCAAAACAAACCCCGTCTGCTATCTAAAACATGGCAAAGTAACATTAGACAGACGGGCCTGTTGTAAAACGCACATCTCGCTGCAGTTAGCCAATGGGACAAACCGTATCATCAGCATGCATGTTGCTTTATTTCAAAATACAGGTTCAACCGTCGTCTTATTTGATCAACAGACCGATACACCTTATCTGCTAGCCTTGATGCAATGTTATATCACTAGCTCAAGTAGCGACACTTGCTTGATTGCCACTCGCGGCAAGTTAGCAACTTTAGCTTCCTTTAGCCTCACAGTTCCGGGGTAACGTAGATGGATACTCACTGGCTGTTTGAAAGTCAGGAGTTCTAACATTATCACCTCAACTGCGAAATAGTTATAGAAAAAAACAATAGCTAGAAACCCTCTACCGCAACCGAATTTAGAGAGTGGTCATGCTTGCTAACAGGCACACAGCTAATAGGCTAACTGCTAAACGAGCTAAATAAATGAAGCTAGACACTTTTCAAGTTAACCATTGTAACAATCAACATCCACGCGTCCTTACGGATACTGTAGGCAGAGTCCACACACATTGAACCGCCGCGATGGCTTTTCTTCGTCAGCAGAAAGTGCCAAGTAAGCTCCTCAAGCCGAATTTAGACATTAAACAGTTGTGCAGAAGCGCCGAGCAGCGGACAACCTTTCAGGGCACCATAAGCGCCTGAAAGACCAGAGGCCAATTGAGGATAGTGCGCATGCGCCCAGGCTAAGCGGTCTGTCCTGTTTAAGAATGGAGCAGCGATCCCTGCTGGACAGATGGGAACACACCTTGAGGAGTAAAGAAACATGTTTATGAAAAGTCCTTTACAAAATGTAATATATTTATGTTTACGTAAACATTTTATTGATGTAAATCGTGATTTTTTTCTCAAGCTGTTTCGAGATGTTTGCTGTAATTTTTTTTATTTAATATGAGAGTTACACACGTTTTTGTTGTTTGTAGACACAAATGCTAAATTCTATCCAGGCACTACTCGAACTCAATGCTAATTTGTCGCCTGCATTAGCAGCAGCAGCTGCAGCAGGTGTTTCCTATGACTAATTAGCGGAGTTGCTTTGGCTTTTGTAAGCAGAACGTCATGTGGCCGTGAGAAAGAAAGCGTTTCTACTTCTGTTCGTTTATTGAAACTGTATTTGACCGTAAAACTCGCCTTATTTTTTTTCGAAGCCGGGGAATGTTTATTTGGTTGTCTTCATCCCGCAGCGTTGTTTTATTTCTGAAAGGTTGAGCAAGCACGTGAGAGAAAATGGACGGTAAGGACTTCCTTATAATCAATGCTGCATAAGCCGCGTAAATCATTTGTATTAACCTCAATGAATAGAAAGTTGTGTAAATGATGTTTTTAAACCGTTTAATACACGTTGCTTCCCGCAGATGGAAGCAAACAATCACAAACATTTGGGAGCGGACAACAGAGAGTTCAACATCCCAGACCTTTCTTCTATGTCCAGCCACCATCTCAACCTTACTACCTCTACCAGCACTGGCAGATGAACAACCCATACAGTCACTATGGTGTGCCAGGAGGTATCAAGCTACTTTGGTTTTGTTGTAATGACCCAGCAATGGTGGAAGGTGTATGGAAGCCGCCACTGTGACAAAATAAAACAACAACCTGTAAATCATTTAAACGAGTTTCTATCTTAAAAATAATAGCTTAGCATCTAAAAAAGTGGTATTTTTCCTCTATGTGAAAGGAAGTAGCAAAACATTGCAATACTTTAGTGCAAGTAGGCTATCTCAATTCTACAGTACTTGAGTAACTGTCAACCTTTTATTGGTTGCCTGAAATCTCACTGTGTATTCATGTTTATTTGCAGGTTTTAACATGAGCCGTCCCTGCATGCACCCGTATCAGTACATGCAGTATCCTGGGTACGTTTTCCCACATGCCCCGATATATCCAATGGATTACAGGAGAATGTTTGAGCCTCGCTTCCATGCTCCTACCTGGAATGACATGCCTCGCCAGCAGCCACCACAGCAGCATCATCACCACCCTCAGCCTCAGCCTCCCGGGCGTCGAGAAATGGCCTGCTCAGAGGCCCAAACTGACCCCAGTGACGCCATAACCAAACTGATTGAATGCCTGGATAAAATCCGAGCTACTGAGCTGCAGGGTGCTGAGAGGGAACTCGATTCGGGTGTCGCCTCACAGTCCTCGGGAATATTTTCTCCAGTAGAAGAGAAGAAAAGTGAAGGGCAGGGTCATGTCCTGGCTTCAGCACCTCATGACAGCCATTCCGAGTCTCCAGCTGTGACCTTCAGTGACTCCACAACGGCGGTGTACGATGAGGATTCCAGCCTAAGGAGCATCGATGGCCTGAGCCCCCAGGGCTGCTGGTCAGCAGGATTGGAAGAGGTGTTGCCTCTAGATAGCTCTTCTGTTCATGAAGATTGTCCTGAGCTAGAGCAGTCGGATGCAGATGAACACTTCCTCACTCTTGAGAAACCAGAGGTCCCAGATATCCAGCCAGATATCTCGGCGGCCGATGCAAGTGTTCTCAAATGTGACGTTGATGAGCTCCTCAAGCCAAAAGTGGATCAGTCTTCTTCCTTTACCTTCACTCAGCCAGTGCTTAAAGATGCTAAAAGTAGCGACAAAGTCTCAAAGACGGAACGTGAGAAAGCTGATCCCAGCTACCAGATCCTCAAGCTTCCTTTTGAGAGCGTTTTGACACCTGGAGATGCTGGAGCCGGCCGTCTCTCCTCCCCTACGGCTCCTTACTACTACAACTTTTTATCCATGCAGACCACCCATGAGCGGATGAGTGTTCTCAGTCCTTCTCTTGATGAGCTTTCCTCCAGAGATGAAATGTTCTCCACAGATCTGGATGATGCCGATCTTTTCCCCAAACACGTGTATACAGGCAGGAGGCTTGCAGAGGTTGTAAGCGGCTCTCCAAAAACTGCAGAAGAAGCGTGGCTGCCGGCTTCGAAACGGTCAATGTGCGTCTGCTGTGGGAAAAGCCTCGCTAAAGGGGCCGGAAAGAGCAAAGTTCACAGCTACAAGATGTGCAAGGATGATGCCGGAGACTCTGAGGAGGAAAGCAGGTATGGAAGAGGGTGTGAACAGCCAGTCAGAGTAGTTGTGAGGAAACATTCTGCACCCAGGAAGCCCCACTCAGTCCCAATGAGACATGCAACAAAACCCTGGTCTAAAAGAAGTCAATACAAAGATCCCTCCAATTCTGTGAACCAGGAGGACAGTCATGATGTGTCTAAGCAGGATCCGGCTGATGGTGAAGCTGGAGAGATGGCTAGTCGTGAGCTTCAGTGCAGGACATGTCAGGGTAAGTATATATGGACTGGATGTTTTTCTGTGCAGTGTTGGCTGGCATTTTATTTTACCATGTAAGAAAACTGTACAGAATGTGTGAACTCTTTCATAGACGGACTCTGCAGAGATGATCTGATGATGTCAGACCAAGGCAGGTGGGGAGATGGTGATGTGACTACCAGGAGGAGACAAGCAACCCCTCTACAACGACAAGGTTCAATTCCACTATTCATTTCACACCTGTCATTCTTAAAAATGCTTTTTTTCCCATTGTTTTGCCCCTGGTATTTATTCTGCTCATGTGTAGAGATGAGTACTCAGAGGAAAGTGATATACCACAGGCCAAGAGATGAAGATAACGATGATGAGCCGCCACCTTTACACTGGGAGAGAGGTTAATATAACACTGTTTACGTTGACCTGACTGTTGTCTCTTTTTGAATGGGATTGTATTTTATCGTTTTTTTCATTTTCAGGCTCTACAATGAGAGGAGAACCAAGATGTTAATGTCCCCAAAACGTGTTGAACTGTACGTGAAATTCAAACGGCTCTGCCCAAGATGAAACCATACTCCACATTTTTAGATAACTTAAAATGTATTTCACACGCAGGGACAAATTCAATATGTTCAAACTTATGTCTTCCTAATTAAATGTTTTCTTTCCTCCTCAGGTCCAAAACAGGTGTAATTGTTCCAGGATAATGTGTTTAAAATATTTAGAGCACCAGGTGAAATGCACTGCACAGGAAGCCTCTTTTTGTTAGGATAATATTTTCCAAAAAATGTATAAAGTTCTGCAGTGACACTGCCACTCACTGTTCATGATTTATGAATTTCACAAATAGGCAAATGGGCTGAAAGGTTGTGTTTCAGATGATGGTGTGTCACAGTTTGGGGCCAGTCCAATAAAATATGAATTATTTAAGCTTCGTGTTGAATCATTTTACATCTTGTAATGGCTCACATTATTCTCTGACATATGTACTTATTTTATAAAGAGGAAACAGGAGTAATTTAATGCTCCAATCTGAAGTTGAAGTGCACACACTGTATATGTCCATCTCTGTTAATCCTGTTTGAAATCTTGTATATTTCAAGAAGCAGGTTTTCTGAACATGGAATCTGAATCAGATGAAATAAGACATTCAAAAATCAATTATTTGAGAAAATTACATCTAATTAATCAAAAATGAACTCTTAACTCGTACCTTCTAATCTTTAGGTATCAACAGATGCTTTGAAAATGTTTTTGTACACTAGTTGTGTTTTACAAAAAAAGCTGAGAAATGGCAAAATACTGTTTAAAACTGCAAAAGTAAATGTTTGTATAGCTATTAAGGATTTTAATTAACTAAAAAAATGTTCAGGGATGTTTTGTCTTGAAAGCACACAGACCACGGTCATGTACAGAAAATATCTTTAAACATTAGTATCCATATAAAATCATTGGTCAAGTCAAACCCCTCACAGAGCATGTTTATTCTTCATGGATATTACTGTCTGTAAATACTGCTCAAGGCTACCAAACAAGCTCATAATTGGGTCTTCAGGGCTCAAACCTGCGTCTTAAGGTCGCTTGATTATGTGCTTTGCATTATAGAAATGTTTTTGCTCCCCTCGCCAGCAAATGAGGTGATGCTCAAGAAAATGAGCCTCACAAAGATGCCATTAAACACAATGTGTCACTTTGAGCCACATGTCGGACAAGCTGCAGGTTGGTTTCCTTAATTAAGCCAATTAGCTTCTGTCTTAGTTCAACTCAATGCACCAAACCTACTTTTGCACTTATCTCTGATCTATTATCTGTCTTTCCTCAGGTGAGCAGATGCACTACAGTGGGAGGGAATCAGTAGGAAACAAACACAACAAACACTTTTCATTGGCTTTGAAGGAAGGTCGTCAAACTCTAATTGGACAAGTGTCACCTGAACCAAAATTCAGCCAATCAGTGCATCATTTGACAAGCTCCCCTGTCTCATGAGTCCACACCTTTGATTTCCAATTGAAAGCTCTGTTGGTTTGTCAGTGGTAATCTTCTTTTTGTATTTGTTCAGTAAGTGTCTTGTTGCCAGAAAATGCACTGAAATCATCTATCTTGTGACAAATTTACCAACAAAAAACAGTTAAAAAAAGAACTTGAACTTGCTCCTCCTGTCTTTGTCAGATATGGAGACAACCACATCTACCTTCCAACATTCTTATGGTCTGGGCCCTCTGAGTCCAAACCAACCATATGGAGCTCAACAGGACCAGGGACCCCATCTACCGGCTCCAGGGCCTGCTGGAGCTCCACGTCCTGAGGAGCAGCATCAACAGTACCACAAACCTTTCTTCTACGTACAGCCCTCGCAGCCATACATGCCCATGCAGAATATGCAGTGGCCTGTGCCAGTGCCCATGCCTGTGTCCTACAACCCATACTACCCTGGTTTAGGTGAGTGCCAAACGTCCAGTGTTTAGTGCATTTTTGGGGGTGCAATGGAAGTTCTTAAGTTCTTAACTTGGTGCTGTTATGTATTAAGAATGACTGCTCTGTCAGATTTGTGCTGAAATTGTTCGGTAGTCCTCCTGTTTCACTAAATACATGCTATCATAGATTTTTTACATCATTTTTCTTTGGTATATAAATTGGTCAGTTTCTCTGGACACTTTTCAATATACACATTTCATACTGACATTTTTTACTTGCTTCCAGTGAGTTGATCACCCAGTTGTACACCGGAATTTTTATTTTAACAATATGTATAGCCTCCTGCAGCCAGTGCTTGTGCAGACATTGATATTCCTCTCAGGACCAATAACTTAACACGTTTTGCGCCATTATTAGGCCAACTTTTCACTCTGGTCAGTCTTTTTATGACCAAATAACTGCAGAAATAATTACTTCTGCATGCTATTATTTTTTTTTAAGTGCTGATTTCCACATGCTAACATGCTAATCGATTGAAACATTTGTGTAAGCATTGTCCCTGTGAGCTTGTTTGCCTGCTGATGTTAGCATTTAGTTTAAATGACCTACTGCCTTCAAATGGGGTCGTGTTTACAGTGTTCACAAGAGAGTTGTGACCTATTGGATGTTTTCAGAAGTTAATTTTTGGTGGATGATGAGCGAATATTTTACGTTTTGGTAGTATAGAGTTTTTTTTTACAACCGAGGGAATGGTCTCATCTTTTTCATCCCTCATTTTGCGTTTATATTTCCAGCTTGAGGTAACGCGCTTGCTAGCTTGCTAAATTGTTAGCCCAGGTGTCTTGTAAATGCAGATATTAGTGTCCTTGTTGCCTAGCAGCACTGTTACCATAGAATTAACAGCTCAAACGGCAAGCATATCATGTACACGCCTCCCATGTTGGTTTGTGGTTTACAAGTTGACAAGTTTCATTTGAAGGCAGCAAAAGTAGGTTACAGCCTTACAGAGCTGCTTATACTCTTAATGCTACTTTATACTTTTTGCTATTACAGGTTATGGCATGCCCATGATGCCCCACTATCAGCCAAACCCATACATGGAGCCACCTAGCTTTGTTGTACCCCACACCCACCTGCATTTGATGGACTACCGCCGCATGCTCAACCCTCAGTATTACCAGACCATGGCCTACCACTCCCGCAGGTTCCGCTACCAGCACAACAGCCAAACCAGAGAAATGACAAGCTCTGAGGTTCAAACTGAGCCACTGCAGAGGACCAGCACTCCCGGTTCAAGTACCGTCGCGGCCTCTCCAGTGGTCTCCCAGTCCGACAGCAGCCCTAGTGTCTCCGTCAAGCAGCCACTCTCACCAGTTTTGGCTGTGCAGAAGGCGGATCCTTCTCTGGAGCCTAAGGACATGGCGCTCTCTTCCACCGCCAGGACGCCAACAAATGGCAGCTTTGTGATTCAGACGGAGGAGGTGAGGATTGAATGCTGCACCACGCCGGTGGGACTGCAACTCCTGCACTCTCACGAGACTGCAGAAGTGTCCCACAGCTTTTCCCAAGATGTTGTCCAGTGCAGAAGCGCCGTCCTCCAGGGTTGTGTGCGACAGGATGAGGGAGTGTGCCTTCCTGCAGACCAGTCGGAACTCGCCCACCAAGCTTGTCCTGACATCCTGTTGGTTGGGAAATTGGGCAGCGGTGAGACGATCCCTGCTCTAGAGGAGTCCAGGAACCAGACGGACCCTGTAACAGTTGCCTCCGACGTTGGTTCCCAAGTAGCAACTCATGGCAATGTTCAGGAGACGAGCAGTCAGAAAGATCAGAGTGAAACTTCCAAGAATTTCCACTTCAAAGTTGTTCACCTGCCCTTCGACTCAAAGTACCTGGATGAGCTGTGGAAGATGGAATCCACTGTCTGGTCAATGGAGGAAACTGTGATTCCCTCCCATGAATCACTGATTCAAAGTGGCCTCACAGAGTCTCATGATGAAACACTGGCTGGCATGGCTGAAATACCATCTGCAGAGGAAGCTCCTTCTGAAGAGGGTGTCCCCATGATTGAGATGCCTCCTCTTGCAGATGATGAACTGGAGGACATGGTCTCCGCTGTGGAGGAGGGTCCTGAGGATGAGATGGTGTCTAAAGCAGATAAATACCCTATGCCGAATGTTGCTGTTGCAGAGGAAGCTCCTATGACAGAGTTGACGCACACAGAAGATGTGGTTCTTGCACCTAATCTTCTGCTGTTGGATAATTCCCCTCTGAAGGCAGATAAAAACCAACACAGACAAGAAACGACTATTCAGGATCACCAGGACACCTCCTTCGAATCATTGCCTGCCTACCTCCCCTCAACCAGCTGGCTTGCTGACTTTGATAATGTCTACTATTGTAGCAAGATGCCACCAACTCCCAAGAAGCAGAACAAACCTGTGAGCAGCCGTGGGTTAGATGTAGGCCTATCCACCCGAAGAAAACTAGACCTAGACTACAAAGGACAATCCACCTTTCGCAAGCCAAAAGAGAGGTACAAACCTAAAGGGAAGGTGGATCGGCAAAGCCTCTCTGACCATGAATGCTGCCTCAACAGAAACTTCAATGAGAATGCATTCACTCCTTTTGCATCCAAGAGGGAGCGACTTTGCTCCAGATGTGTGGCAAATACATCTGCCAGCCCAGGACTCGAGGGCCGCACCTTGAAAAGAAAAGCTGCTCTTTTCCAACAGTGGAATGATGCACTCTTACCAACATGCGAAGCCTGTAAATCTCACCCCAAGAAACGACTGATGAGAAAAGGTCCTGAGGTCCCTCATCACGGACACGACACCGAGGGAGAATCTTCTGAGAATGGCTCATGTCGTTTAAGCTCAAAATGGAGGGCTATGGATCATCCCAGGAAGCTGAACAATCTCAAGAAGCCGCTGGCCTCCAAGCAAATCATGGAGAGTCCTGCAGCAACGTACCCAAAGCTGAGGGAAAAGAACTGTGTGTGCAATGAGTCGCAGCATCAGTCTGTTGCATGGGAGAGGTTGCGCCACTGTCCCCACGGCAACGCCATCCGAGAATTGGACGAGAACTTCACCGCTCCGGTTTCTCTCCAGGACAAATGGAGGATAATGGATCAGATTTACCTGACACACAGGTGGCAAACTGGTAAGCATGTTTTTCACAATGATATCAGGAGAAACAACCTTCAACATGCTGCTCTGTAACAGTCTCGTCCAACAGAGAAGTCGAGGAATGCAGTGATGCCCAACCCTGACAGCGATGGCTCCAAGAATGAAGCAAGATCACCACATTTTAACAAACACAAGAAATCACAACCACAAACACAAGGTTTGCATTTCTCTTTACACTACTCTTAAAAATGTGCAGCAAATATGAGAATATAATATATTATGTGCACAAATACAGGCACTACATGGCATGAACAAGGTAGCAAATAGACTTAAACTAGAAGTTTATGTTGACTTGTTTCTAGAAATGGAGGCTTTTCTCTATTTTGAGACAAATTGGAACAAATCTCTCCTTGTTTATGTTCACGCCATCTAGTGTCTGTAAATTGAATTCACATATGCACAAATGGCAAATTAAATCCTTTATAATTTGTGATTTTATGCGTTTGTTTTTCTCCACAGGAACTTGTAGAAAAGACACAAGGTGTTAGTTTACACAAGGGCACAACTCAGAGTGGGAAATGCACTTTTTTTTAAAAAAACAAATGTACACTTAATTTAAATTATTTTCACCTTAAATGAATTGTACAATAACCCACAATATTCACTATTTATTAATATTGAAATAAACACAGCTTTACGATACTTTTTGTGTTTGTCTTTTTTACACTTATAAATAAAGATTGAGTTGAGGTACAATGTGTAGTAATTGTATTAGTCCACTAGATGGAACTATTTCTACATTTAGTATAAAACCCCATCAGGTATTCAACTATGCTTCATTAAGGTCACGTTGATAAAGCCAACATAAATTACAGAAATATTACATTATTTTGATCAATTTAATTTAAAAGATCATTCAAAAGTCGGTTATAAGTTTGGAGGGATGGAAGTGAAACTCTATTTTTCCTCAGGTGAACACAACACATCTTCCTGTCTACCTTTTTGTCCATTACAACAAACCAGCTTCATCTTCTGAGAGAACCTCTGACAGTTTTCATCCCTGATTTGCACATAATTCATTATGTCTACTGTGCTCACATATTTGCATAAGACCTTTAACTGAAAGTCTTATCGAGAAGGACTTTGAGTGAATATTCAGGTGTATCACTGGTGGTTTCTGGGGGCTCAAAGCTGTGACCTTTTGATAACAGAGTGGCCTGTAGCCTCCAATCTCTGCATGCTGGTAGCTTAACTTGTGACAGACCGTAACATGAACAAAGAGACAAAAAGAAAAGATGAAATTACACCCGGGAAAATATCAAAGTATCCAATCAAATTTCAGTTTCAAAGCTTCACCTGTTTTTGTTTTTCTTAAAATCAGGCAGAGCATGTCAGAATTTGAATATTCACCACTTTGAGCTAAAATGTCTGTACTGGATGCCATGACATTCACAATCCTCGGGATGAATCCTGCTGACTGAGGTCCCAGTCGAGGACTTTTGCATCTCTATAGTGCATCCTTTCTGACATCAGATTAAGATGGTGTGTCCGACAAATTTTTAACGACACTTTGCCTTCCAGTATGGTTGTTCTGAAATTACACTTGATTTCAAATGTGATTTGACGACGCGTCTTGCAACTAGTTCTGAACGAGCATTACCCAAACCCTGACTGTTCTGGAGATCAATGAGTGTTTGTTTCTGCTGAGAAAACCCTTTTGGACCTGCAAGTGTGCATTCATCCTGCAAGAACGGGGCTTAAGTAACAATTAAATAAAGATTAGAGCTGCTAAACAGCAAAAATACATTGGCACGCCATCATTGTCATTGTGAGTTTGCATGCTGATGTAGCTGTTGACTCTAAGTCCTGTTTCTGGTTATGTCAGCTTAAACTGGTCTCTGCTGTTTTTTTTATCAAATTAATAGACATTAGAGTCATAGTATTGTGTGAAAGCGACTGTAAACTCCATTATTGACCAATAATATGTAATGTCGCTGCCCAAGGGGTAAAAAAAAACAAAACACACGCACAAATATATTGAATAAATAATGAATTGTGGGCCAGACCATTAGAGTTTATGCAGTGTTCAGCAAGCCTTTGAGATCAGGTAATGAAACCAATTTTACTGACATAGTTCCACATGATACATGTAATGACATGTGCAGCAATAATGGCTTTTCCTGGCTGCAGGGGAGGTAAACACCAGGATGTAGAATGTTCCTGTCCGCTACACGTGGGAGTCCATGTTTGATGGTTCAGGGTCTAGCAGCAGGCCAACGCCTGCTCACTTTGCCTTTCTGATCGCTTTGCTTTTCTTCTCCTCGACGTCCATGGAGAGATCCTCACAGAAAGCCCACACAATGTGCAGCCTTCAAAGAGAAGAAAGCATTGTTTGAAATGGAGACAGACGAAAAAAGCTTTTTTTTTTTTTTTTTGCAGTTCGAAACAAACCCTTTTAAAGTGATTTTCTGGCTAACGGGGACGAGAGGTTCTTTTGACGCTAATGTGTGGTGAGGGAGGCCAGATGGGATGTGGGAAGTCGCGGCGCTGGAGCACAACACATGATTTCCCCTCAGATTCGTCAGTTTTCAAGGCAGAGATGGACAGTGAGGCTTGGACAGTCTCAGAGCTCATATCTCTCGTCGACTTCTTCCTCTCGCGGCCGTTCCATCTTCATGACGCCTGCATTATGGGTAAATGTGAGAGGCTTCAGTTTGATTAGCTCCCAGGGGGGATTTACAGTATGAGGTGGTGGTGGCAGGATGTCTGATATGTGTATCACATAAAGCCGGAGGAGGCACATACTTCATGTAGAACGACATAAACAGTTGGGGGTCTCTGCGGGTAAAACATCCTGCAGAGAGAAAAATAACAGCACAAACAATCAAATATGGATGCTTTGGTCATATCAGTAGCATCTTTTAAAGAGTTGGTTCACCTAAATCCAAAAAAAAACCACCTTCTCTCAGACTTAAAGTCTTATTATCATTAATTTCTTGCATTTAAAAGTGGATTTTACCTGAGTTAACCTTGTTTTTTGAGTTTACTTTCATGTATCTTATTATCTTTGCATTTCTTTCCTTCTGTGAAAGCACATTACAACCTATAGAACGATGCTATAGCAACACAGTGTTAGTGTTATTCATTTATTGCATTGAACGGTTGCTCAGTTGACTCATTTGTCCTTGAATGTACTAACAGAAAATGTCTGTGTCCAGAAATGTACTGAACTGTTCCACAATGGCTTCCTGGAAAGTAGATAGGAGTAGAACCGAAACACGAAACAATGCAAACCTCCTTTAAGACCTTTTTTAAACCTTTTTATTTAAGTTGAAAGGAACCACATTTACAGCAAACTGTGCACCCTAAAAATCCATTAGAAATGTGCAAAATCAACTGACAAAGAACCAGAGGAGCCTGAATGAAAAAAGGATTATTTGTGAAGTCTCGGGAGGCAAAGTGATAAATCAAGTTCTCTAGTTTGAGACTAGACATCCTACAGAACAGGAGCTGGGCAAGCATTCACAAGATGCTCATTATTAAGCTAACATACAAGTACATCGTGTCTTAATTACTCCCAAGTATAAGGCGAGAAGAAACGGCAGATTCCTGGTTGCCAGCCTGGCAATCTCTTCAACTTTTTTCGTAACACTTCCCTGAATGTGTTAGAGCGTGTGTTGTTGTCAGCGTGAGCCTCTGTACAGTCTGCGTGGGTGTGCGTCGCTGCTTGAGATGCCTATAAAAGCTGTGGGAGGTTGAGAGCATCCATTCTGCCTCCTTAACTGTTTGGAGTGATTCTGTCAAGCTGTCAAGGCGGTTTTTTCCTGGAGAACAGAGGAGCGCGTGCCACACGGTTCAAGTGTTTCGAAATGCTCATCTCAAACCGACGTCTCAGAGATGACTAAGCGTATCAGGATACGAGATTATTCTGAGAAGAGTTTGCTCTTCATAGAGGTATTAGAAAAACGCTGGATAAACGTACAGCAAGACATGATTAGAGAGTCAGTACCTGTACAATATTTCAACCTATCTAGCATGACATGTTGAGTCTTGTGCAAAAAAGATCATCAAACATCATGTAAAATAGTTTTTCATAGCTTGCATAATTGATACATTTGAAATTGAAGAGCTGAAATTATGATAGAATGGACTTTATTTGTTAAATAATAGTATTCTCTGTATATTTTACAATTTAAAGTCACACACACACACACACACACACATACACACACAGATATTCTCCATTTTTCTCTTTGTTTTTCCAATTTTGCAAAGTTAACCTCATATAAACCAGTGACGAGAAAAGAGTATCTTATATTTTCCATCGTTTTGAAAGGGACAAATCATTGTTGAAAAGGTAACTTTAAAATGACTAATTCTTGATATCCATCTCTCAATTTTCTCCCATATCTACCTAATTTTCTCACATTGCCAAAAGGCATTTATGAGCGAGACCCTTTGCGTGCTTCATTTTAAACACCTGTGTCAGAGGAGCTAATATCAAACTTGAGTGAATTTTGTCCTTACTATAATAAATTCTTGTCAAATTTTTACTGTATTTCATACTTTAAACTTTTATACTGTAAGAAACGATTTTCAACGTTTTTAAGCATTCCTTCCATTTTTTACAACATCTACGATAAGATCCATATTTGATTTATGATATAGGTTTTGTAGCAGTTCTTCATTATTCTCTGCTTTAATATGTAGCACCTATTAATCAACTCTTTTTATCCCTTTCTTTCAATATTTTCCATTATCCTAGTTTTTCAATTGTATATCCTTAATAAATTCTATATCCTTCAATGTATATTTATTCTTAAGTTCCTGGTAAATACTGTACTATTAAAAAATTAATGATTGAATATTGAATAAAAACTACAGAAAATGGCTCCAGTCACAAACAGGCAGATAATCGTCACCTATCAGTGTAACTCCATGAAGCTTTTTAGCTTCTTTTAGCTTATTGTTCTCGTAACATTTCACCATCTCTAAGTTTTCAGCTCCTCACTCCTCCCTCAGCCGAAGACAAACACCCGGTCCGTGTCCTGATGGTCTGGGGCTCCTGAAGGACATGATGGATGTTTCTATGAAGGATCCCCTCTGTCATCCAGACGCCCAATTAGGGTCCGGCTACAGCTGGCCACTCCGGACTGAGAGGTAGGAGGGCAGCATCAGTCACTCAGCGGACCACACTGACTTTTTGGCAGGTCAGCCCATCGGTCCACCTGACGCAGGAACAAAAGCAGCTCTGTGAGGTCAGCCGTCCTCCCCAGAGTACATGCCAATGCTTTAGCAGACAGTATATCCTATCTGCAATATTTTCACATTTCATTAATAGACCCATGGAGAAATGCAAAACACAAAAGTCTGAATGCAGTATTTGCAGGGAAATGTGTGCCTGCATGTGTCTGTGGTCATTTTTCACAAGAGAGGCAGTCCTGCCTGGCTCAGTGGCACTAGCGTCCGCACATACTCAGGTGTATGCACTCAATTAAGCATTAACACAGTCAAGGTCGCGCTGCATTGTGGTTATTGGCATGCACTGAGCTGCAGCTGGAGGAAATGTAGATCAGGCAGCAGCCACAGAGACACACGACCTTGACTGTGTTGTTGTTTTTACACAATGCTGCATTTACACAGGAGCTCCACAGGAATGAGTGACTGGTTTTAATACAGCACATGGCCAAAACTATGTAGACACCTGCATTTTACAGCCATATGTGACTGGTTTATCATTTATGTGCTGCTGGTTTCCTTGGGTGTCTGCAGGGATTTCCTCCAACGCTGATGTTGTGACCTCCAGGTCGGTGTTCCAGTTGATTCCAAAGGTGTTGGATGTGGTTGAGGCAATTCTCAAACTGGGGTTTTAAGTTGAAGCACTTACAGGAAGTTGGCTTAAGACGTACCAAACCAAATACTTGAGT
Organism: Chelidonichthys spinosus; assembly: GCA_029853015.1. Classification (NCBI taxonomy): domain Eukaryota; kingdom Metazoa; phylum Chordata; class Actinopteri; order Perciformes; family Triglidae; genus Chelidonichthys; species Chelidonichthys spinosus. Next base: position 12,596,419 of record CM056837.1, read on the forward strand.
AGTCCAAATGCAATTGCAAATAATCTTGTGTTTAAAAATATATAAGAGGTATTAATACATTCAATTTTGGGTGTTTTTTGTTTATCATTTTGAAAGAGGTCTGCATGAATTTAAGGTTGAAGAGTAGAATACAAATCTTAGAGGCATCTTAGGGTAAAGATTTTCAGTTGTGTTCATTAAAAACTAAAAAGCTATTCTACCAAGACATTCTCTCTTCCAACCCAGTTCAACTGCTTGTCGGCATCAGACATAAGCTTCTAGTCTTCAACGTGTCGAGACGACGTGTCACTAGATTCTCATTACATACATAGTGTCCTTTCAAAATAAACTCCCATCTTCACAGGAAGTTAGGTTTAGACAACAAAAAAAACGTATTTCATTTTCTGTCAATGTTTATTTTTAGTTTCGGACACGAACACTGGTCTCTGTGGTGGAAATCGGGTTATGATTTCCTGGTGAGAAATAAGAATACTACTCCTAACAGAGCTTTGAGTAATTTATTCAATAAAGGGTCCAAAACAGGCTAGCAGACAGACTGTAAACAGACAAAGTCTAATAAGTGAAAGCCCTCGCAAACAGGGTGTCTTGAGAAGGGCGTTTCATACAGTTGTTTGCGTTGCGTCATCAGCGAAGCATTGTTCCGTTGTTTGTGTAGACGGAGAACTTTGTCCAGAATGTGGTGTTTGAAGCCACTCATCAGGGTCCATAGATCCATATTGACTTGCCAGCTGTGCTGGTGTGACACGATGCATTCTACAACTCATGTAACACATGACTTGCCATAAGTGCAGAATACAGGTTACCTCATGACACTGGAATGTTATAAGTCAAAACTATTCAACCTTTTAATTAACCTATAATAAACCACTAAATGAAAAATTCCCATCACAGTCTCCTGGACAAAGCTCCTGTATGTTTGACCCATAGTTACAGGGTTACACTGGAGTTAGTTGAAAGCCTGGACTTCTCTGTATCGATCTCTGATGCCAAGAGGGCGCTGACCAAACAACTGTATTTGACTTGTTGGGAGGTTGATTCCACAATTGTAAGTTGAAGTTTCTTCAGTTTCCTTCTCCTCTGGACGAGGTCACTGTCTTGAACACGAGAGGGAAATGAGCAATCAGAAACCTCATCTTGTTTCAGACCATTATTATTTCCAAAACCTTCACAACAAGTGTTTCCAGAGAAGGTCAAATGCAAACGGCGGTGACGCACGGCCGCTCACAAGCTCCGTACGGAAATGTCAAGGGTGCATGTTTTTGTTTCCCCCCTACCTCCTTGTTGGGATGATTCACACTATAATGCAGCTCTTAGCTTGAGGAGCGGTGGCCTCTAAGCCCCACTCAGATCCTCCGGAGAGCATCGGACACAGAAAAACTTGCCCTCTGCGACAAACAAAAACCGGATCGTGGCCTTGCCGGATATTGAGTCAGTGTACTGTGAAAAGGAATATGGTGTAAGGTCGCCAGGCGCCGTGTACTGTACTGGCTGTGAGCCCAGAGGGGAGCAGATGCCGCAAAGTTCAGCGTGTCCACTTGTTAGCTGTAAAACAGGTCCATCAGAGAACCGGCCCTCGCTGCAGGCTCAGCGTTTCTCCACCGCCGATGTGACGGTGGATACATCAGCTCATGCTCTGCGGTCTTAATACCTGGGGCTTTTACACTTTAATGTCTTCCACTTGACAAATGACCTGTGTTTATGAAGTGCACCGGGACCGCCGGAGCAGCCAGTGGCAGTGAACCCTGGGAGAATGGTTTTTACAGGAAGTGGAAGGAGGATTTAATGGAGCAGGGTTTATATCAGAGTGGTGGTGTTGATGGTGGGATGACAAATCAGGAGGCTCAGCGTGCATCTGTTACTGCTGCTGAAACTTTCTTTTAACCGTGCACTCTCTAACGAAAAAAACCCAGACATTTTTCTTTTTTTGTTGTAGATTGGCATGGCAATACATGTCGAGAGAAACATGGAAACACACCAATCTTAAAAGAATGCATATTAATTTGTCAGGTCATTTTTTTTTAACAGACTGGAGGAGGAAATCAAACAAAGAAACCCCAAAGAAGGGATTTTGCAAGGTACAGAAATTAAGAATGTAAAGTGCAAATGGTGGTGTTATTACTGTTTTTTATCGTCTCCTTCACTTAGTTTATTGCGTAGCGTTGTTGATGATGTATGAGGAGGATGAACATAGTGGATTAGTTGTGAGGATGGACACACTGAGGCAGATAGTTGGTTCATGTGATTGATTCAGTGTTGATGGATTAGTATAGAATTGGCAACAGGAGCAGACAAGCAAATAAAGCATGAGTAATGCTTTTTATGATACTGTCTATGCAACTTGGAGCATTACGTGAAGGTTGTAGAAAGCTTGTGTTATGTTAATGTTAAGAAAATAAGAAAGAAAATAAAAGGCCTCCATGAACGAACTGATGAATCAGGGCTGCGTTTAACAGCAAAACGATATTAAAACATCCAATTATTTTCTGTTTTTTTTTAAATTCCTAATTGAATATGGAGACTTTCCTTCAAGATTTCAGTTTAATTTCGATTATTTGACAGACGAATGGTTATTTTATCTTTTTACTGAAATGTTTTTGTTGCTTTATCCCAACCAAACAGGACACAAACCCTGCAAACATAATACCCAGACTGCATTATTTATATTACTTTTGTAGTTTGTCCAGTACACCCCGTCAAAGCTGCTAACATTTCATCATCAAAATATAATTGAAACCACTAAAACAAGTGAAAGTAGAGAATGAACGTGATTGAAGGTTTTTGAGCTGTTTAGAATGTATTAATGAAATAAACATTTGAAGTGAACAACAACAAACCATAGGCAACAAATGTCACTACGTCTGTTAAGTCAAAAATTTCATTTTTACTTCATTGCATGCTTTTTTCTTTGTTCTTAATTGTGGTGGAAATGGGCTTTCATACCTGACAAATGTTCCCGCTCGAATAAAAAAAAAAAGAGAGACAAAACTAAATAAATATTCATGATCAGCAGCCTGAAGTCCTGATTTGACCTGTTTTCAGAAACGGTATGAATATTCAGCAGCAGACAGTCAATGATCTGCCCACGGATAAAGAGAGCTGCTGAAAAGCCGCTCAGCTGGAGGAATAATCGTCGACACTATGAATGTCACAATATTTACTTGTCGATCAGCTCAGATGAAATACTGTGAATAGCAAGAGTTGTTATCCTGGGTCGAGTTCTTGGCAGCGGCGTGGCCCCGCCCAGACGCAATCACCACGCCGTTTTCAGTCTCAGCGTTGCAGAGGGGCAGGCCTGTACTCAGGGCGTTTTACCCAAACAAACAGAGTGGGGGAATGCCAACCACGACCATTCAGGAAGAGGCAGATTGCAAACACATGTAGCGGCGGGGCCCTTCGGAGGGCATGAAGGGAACGCCGTGTTCCCCTGCAGGCCTAATTGCCAGAAACACGTGGCAGATGTGGCGACCAGAGGCTGATTTGCAGAAAAAGGATTAACATACATGCAGGATGGAGAAATGAGCTCATCCTGATTATGTAACGTGGTGCAGAGGAGAAACAGCCACCTGTGAGGCTGCAGAAACCTATTATCTTCATTGTCATGAAGCTTCCTGTTCGAGCTTCCTGTTCGTGATTGAAATGTATAAACTGAAATAAATAAAGTGCGACTCAAATTCATATGGAGCCCAATTGAAGCAATTTATTTACCATTAGTACAAACTGACAAATTAATCAAACGTTCAAATGTTTTGTGTTTAATTTTCTAACCCTATCCCGGCATTGTTGCAAGATATGACCGGGGAAGGGTTACAAAGGCATTTTTCTTTTCACCACAATCCTGGATAGATTGTGGGAATGAAACCAGTAACTTTATAACAACTTAAATCTCTAATAGCGTGTCATGAGGCAACACACTGCTACTCAGACTTTACTCTGTTAGATAACGTGGCGTCTCCTTTCAGCTGAGCCGTCTTTGTGCTCATCCTGTGATAAGCCCCCTTCCATTCCCTCTAAAGATGATGAAACTGAACCACAGATGGCGTGCAAGCTTGGACCATGTGGCCTGCCAACAGAACTGCACAGAAAACTCTTCCTAGACTTCTACTGTCACTTTTTTTTTTTATTTTAAAAGAAGATTCACGCTGTGAACAATCGCACCAGCGTCGATACTTCCACAGCACTTTTCACAGCCTAATTAAATCTGTGATACTCCAACCACGGGTGATTTATCTCGCAGAGGCTTCGTCTCTCAGCTGTGAAGCTTTAAAGTGATTGTCAAGGTAAAATGTAACACTTTCCCTATAAAATTAGCTTATCCCTTTAACTGGGCTGACTAAATCTCAACATGGGAGAAAAATCTTGCTTTTTTAGGGCCTGTTAACACAAGATATGGATTTCCCCCTGCTTCTCCCCCCCAGATAATCCCTTGTGGATAGGAAATATTGGACCCAGCCACTGATTCCTGGAGACCCTGCTGCGCATCTATCATGGATTAGCGGAGCTGAATTGGAATCAGAGGTGGAGGAGGAAGATGGAGCCGATGGGCAGAGGCACCATCCAGGTGTGAAAGTGCACAAATTTACTGTCATGGTTTGGTTCATCTCAAAATGCATAAAATTTTCTCCCCGGATATCGTCTCATAACAAGGTCATTAGACCTCTAGGCACTGCAGGAGGCTGTGCAGAAATGTTCAAAAAACTGCAGAAGTCGATGCAGTGTGTGTGTGTGGTGTTTCTGTATACACAATAATAATATATTCATCCGTCTCCACTTACCATTAGAATTGAAGGTCAGCCTCGTGAAATAAGAAGCGGTCGGCCTCAAAATACCCTGCTATACGTTGGCTTGGTTTCATACACTGCTGACATGTCGCCACCACCAAGACGGCGTCCAGCACAGCAACTAAATTAGTGAGAGATCATTGATCACCTCACAGCCTGGAAAAGATGAGAGAATTAATTAGACAGCGAGGAAAAAGGGGGAGAGATAAGAGGGAGAAGATATCTGGCGGAGACACAAAGATGGAGAGACAAAGTGAGTGAAAATATGTAGTGAAGTGAGTAGAGTGAGATACAGCTGGAAAAGCCAGGATTTATGGCTTTCTAAATGACAGTTTTACTCCTGGTGGTGTTTCAGAGCTGTCCTGTTTGAAAAAAGTTCCCCATTTACAACAAAATGTATGTCGGCCTAGGCTGACAGTTTTTTTGCTTTGTCTCAATTTTGAGAAAACACAGATGCAGATTTGTTTTCATGTCCTTTAGTAGGAGACGGGGTTGATGATCTTACTTTAAAAATGCAATGCATTATGTATTACTTGTCATTTCAAAGTAATTTGTTACATTATAATATAATTATATTGTATTATATAATATTGAAATCACTACTATTGCATCACTTTTAAGTACTCTCACAATGCCACACAATGTTAATGTCTTGACACAGAATCGGCCAGTTTGGTGTCAAACTACAGGTTAAATCCTGACCAATCATTTTTTGCTGTCCTTTTCCCAGCCTGTATTACATGTTAGAATGTTTGAAGATACTTTGAGTGTCGGGATTGTCATTCTCTACCTGTCCACCGGATGCCCTCGGACTTTCCCTCCTGTCCTCATCACTTGACTGCCCCGCCCATCTACACACCTGTTCCCACTTCTTTCATCAGCCCTGCAGGTATTTCTCCATGCCAGCTCGTCAAATTGTTCCCTTGAAGCCGTAACTATCTGGTTTTGGACATTAGATTTCACTTTGGGGTAAAGTACTTCTTGCACACTCATCCTATCACAAATGTGCAAACTGTATATTTTAAGTTGTGTTACGGTACAGTTATTGGTACTTCCTGCTTTCAGGTCAAAAAATTCTGAAAATTAACTTTAAGGAAAACTTCACTACAGACGGACACAGATTGTAAATGCATGAGATATATTTTATTCAACTTCTATATTAATGTGGAAATATGCTACATCTTCTGTCTTTAAAGAGATTCGGTGGCTAATTTGCACCTCGCCAGCTTTAGATTCACTGAGGTGTGTTTGATCTGACCTCCTGAAACATCCTCTGAATTCATTTTCAACTTGGCTTCAAAGACATAAGAAGCCGTCCTGCTGGTTGAAAGTACACCAGGGAGCGCGTTACTGAGCAACAATGCCAAAACTTCAGAATCTGTCAGGATGGAATTAAAAGGATAATTTTAAATGCTAATGAAACAAGGAGAGGCTGTTTTATCTGTAATTCCCTCTAATTAAAAAAAGAGATCCAGAGCACAATTTAATTCTCTTTAATGACTTCTTATTTAGTGAGTAAGTAAACTTCATGTAAAACCCTTCAAGAGAGGATTTAGAGGGCTTTAGGGAAGTAGAAGAGATGGAAACAAAAACAAAGCACAAACCACTAAATATCAAAATATAAGTTCATAACAAATCCAGAGATTTGGAATAAAATAAGAAGATTTGTAGAAGTCAAAAACTATACAAGCAGATTAAATAGGGCGATGCTTTAAATCCTAAAATCAGCATGCTAACATACCAACAATGACAATGTGAACATGCTGATGTTTAGCAGCAGTGTTAACCATCTTTGTTTAGCGTGTTAGCATGTTAATATTGATGCTGATGGGAATCAGTCATTAGTTTTGCAGGCTTTTGGTCATAAACCAAATGAAAGGTTTTCATTTAGAATGTTTTGTGGCCAGCACCTCGTTTTATGCAGCTAACACCATCTCTCGCTGATCATAACAGATTAGCAAGTTTATGAAAAAGACTGCTCCTGTAATTGGACTGACCTAGCTAAATGAGGAGGAGGGGAAAATGCCCATAAAAAGGAAGTGTTGGGTGTTGATTGGCATACAATTTTACAGATATTCATGCTTCCTAGGGAACCAACTTCAGTGATCCTGTGGTGATCCTTTGACGTTTAAAAATTCCAATTTGTTCACATACCTGCAAAACGAACAACGCTCCCATCAGTGTCCGCTGTACTGATTGTTATCACATTTTCAGTTAAAGGGAGCGTGTCGGACCTGTGTTACATGTGTGTCAGACGCTAAGGAGCACTGACCAAGCTGCATTATCTTGTGGTTAACAATACAGATGCTAACAGCTCTATGTTTTCACCTGCGGCAAGGTACTTCAAACTGCTTCTGAGCTCCATGTCGGCTCCTATAGTGATGACTCACATTCACAAACTGAGCTGCGACTCCAGGAGAGCCTTTTCTTTCTTTTTTTTTCTTCTTTTTTTTGCCATAAACTCAATCTTATGTCAGTGTATCCAATTATATAGCCTCGCCTACCGCATTCACAACGAGGTCACCTTAACTGCTATCTCCTCCTCATCGAGCGGACGTCGAAAGGGGGATTTGATTGGGTGATAGTGGCCGAGGCGGAAGGTGTGTCAGCTACATTTTCATCAGAACCCCCTTTCTATCCTTTATGAGAGAAATGCTTTCAGGTTTAAAAAAAAAAAGAGAGAAAATAAAAAGGAGGCTAGGGGAGAGTTGCAAGTCGGAGTGTGAAGTGAAGGCGGCAGTAATGTGGTCAGATGAGGGATGAGTCAGCAGATGCCTTATCGTTTTTCAGCCCGTTTGTGTGTTTACCACTTAAAATATAGAAACTATAGCAACCAGTGTCCTCATCTACAAGAGGCTAGAGCTGCAGCAGTGCAGTCTTATACAGCACTCTCTGAAAAGTGATGATTTAGTAAGACATTACTCTTTATCCTCTTATCCTCCTCCGATCTTGAGCTGAAGGTGATGGAAGGTGATGGGAACTACTTTTTTCTTTGCAGGGTTGAAACTCCTGGCAGCAGGTTAGTCAGGCAGCTCTGCCTCCTACAAAAGGAACTTCCCATACTACTCAACTTAACTCTCAGTTACGCTCCATCGCAGTCTATTTGTAGTTTGTGTTTGTGTCTCTTTGTCGTTGTCATCTTATATTTCTTTGAGATCATCTTGAGTTACGTAGACTTGCTTTCATGCCAGAAGTTCAGAACTCTTTAAACCACCATGGCACCATGATGTGCTTTAATTTTTTGAATCACAACTGTTTGCACAGAATTCAATGTGCTGTAGTCACTGAGCAATAATTGCATGATTCTGGGAATAACAGGGTGTTTATGCACACGTTCATTAGTCGGGCATCAGCAACACATGTCGTCGCGTTAGTTCTAATCCAGTGTACCAAGCGTTGTTGTGGGAATACTGCGGCTCCTGTGCGGATGTCTGATAACAGTGAACACACTTAGATCATGAAACAAAGAGAACCAGTGATTCACACAAGGTCGGCCTCTGCCCTCGGGTTCCGCCGACTGTAAATCACTGTGGATATGAGCCTCGGCCAGAATGCTTAAAATGTAAATGTCCTCATCGTGGTGGCTGAACCCGGTGCCAGGCCTGCAGGGGCCAATCAGTCTGCAGGCTGAGGCAGCGCCGGCGTGGAATTGGCAGGGAGCAGATGGGGGACGGAGCAGATCCCTCTGATGAGCCACTGAGAGAGGTTCACTGATTACGCTAATTTAACGGATGAGTTTAATTTCAGTCTGCTAGATTGGAGAAACAGGACAAATCGTGGATTTTCTACAGTTTTGTGTGTGTGTCTGTGCAGCTGCCTGAATTTACCTCTGTGTCCTTTTTTCATCTCTTCATGCAGCTTTCATGGCGTTCTTCTTGAAAATATGCTGCACGTTATCAGCACTCAACATCAGGGAATGTAAGAAAGTACATTTACACAAGTAATGTACGATTAAAAGAGCTGACATGTGTAGGTCTGAATGCTCTGATGAGCAAACTGCTGCTCTTGGCAAAAAAAAAAAGAATGAGGAGATAATTGGATAAAGGTCGTTATGACCCTTCCACATGAAACCAGTGGCTTAGGAAATTATACCTGTGTCATTGAAAGGTTCGACCTGATAAAATTAGACCCACTAAAGAAACCCCGTCTGAAAGTTTAAACTGTGTCACAGGTCAGGGTGTTTGCTGCGTCCCAGTTCAGGTGCCGGATCCTCGGAAAAGTCTGCATTTTTAGACCAAAATCAGTGTACGTTGTAGCAGTTAAAAGTCTGTTCCATTTTAAGCAGTGGAGGGAGTACTTTTAGTTATGCAAAAGTAGCAATACTACAATGTAAAAATACTCTTTTACAAATTAAACGTACTCCATTTGAGGTGAGACAAATTATGTTCTTTGAGACTAGTGGAAGGAAAACATCCAAAATACACCCAATGTTAACAGTAGATAATCAATCTATCTATCTATCTATCTATCTATCTATCTATCTATCTATCTATCTATCTATCTATCTATCTATCTATCTATCTATCTATCTATCTATCTATCTATCTATCTATCTATCTATCTATCTACTTGTCCTGGGATTTTTACACAAATATCTTTGAGGGAAAATATATTTGAAATTGTTATAATTTCATAAATAACTGAGATACAGACTTGTGGGTAAAGAATGGTTTCTGACAGGCTGCCGCTTGACGAAACATTGTCTCAGCATCTTCACAGTGGGATTCATTCAATTGGGAAAAGCTTTTGTCTTGTTTTCGTTTGCTTTTTAAAAAATTGTAACAAAGTAGGAACTATAAGCAACTAATTATAATAATATTATTAATACAGAAATGATAAATAATCAACCCTTCCTGTTGAATTGAGAATGTTGAACAAAAGAACATGCAAGTGGTTTGACAGGCATCACGTGTTAGACTTAGCCATGTAGTTAATGAGAGCAACTTTCTAATTGAATTGCTTTCATCACCTTTGTGTTTACAGGAATAGATTCTGGCTGAACATTGATGCCTGGCATCGATATCCTCATCTAATAGGCGGATTTATCATTAGGAGTGACATCTGTTGACTGTTAGATCCAGTATATAGATTACTTTCTGGGCAGCACTTTTGCAGACGAGTCAAACAATATTGCATGCAAAATGTAACTGTGCCTCTTGTTTCCGTTGCAGGTGACAAATAATGAACAAATGATGCAGATTTGAGCATTTTACAATGTTGTTCCGTCCTGAGAATATCCCCGACAGCCTTCTGCAGAGATAACGCAGAGCTTTCTCCCACACTCTTTTGTCTTCCCTTCCCAGACACTTCCCTGCTCATCTGAGTGGAAACAAAGTGAAAATGGCTCACAGCTTCTGAGCACAACTTTTGAACAATCTGACAAATTGCTCAACTTTTTTTTTTTTTGCCATGCTAGTTGGTTGCCCAGGGAACAAGGTCTGCTTGCTCACTTTCCACATGACATACATTACACTTCCACTTGACATACATACTTTACATCGTAAGAGGTGTGTGTGCTGTGCGTGTGTGTGCGTGTGTGTGTGTGCGTGTGCGTGTGTGTGTGTGCGTGTGGTGTGTGTGTGTGTGTGTGTGTGTGTGTGTGTGTGTGTGTGTGTGTGTGTGTGTGTGTGTGTGTGTGTGTGTGGGGTGTGGGGGGGGGATTTGTGTGGGAGGGAAATAAGCTCTACCCGGTGAACCTCGGAGTACACATCACTTCTTGTGAGGATGCGGCTTGTCACTGTGCATCACCCAGACTGCCGAGCAGCAAGTACAATAGGCATTTAGAAGCTTCCATGGAAGAGTAGGAGACACTGTAATGGGGGGGAGGGGGGAAGACTTGGGGGTGAGACGGGGATGTTGCATCCTTTTTTGAAGAGTCTGATCTCAGCAGGAGAATAATCACAATCACCTTTATTTACTCACTGAAATCACTGCACACTTGAGGCATTTGTCTCTGTGCTTTTGAACGCAGCGACTCAACAGTAAGAAGAAGAAGAAGAAGAAGAAGAAGAAGAAGGCCCCTGCCCCACCTCCCCCCACCCCCTCCATCCTGTTAGTCTTTTTCCAGCCTGAAGTGAAACCAGGTGGTTGATTTTTTTTTGCGATGTAAAAGTCGACAGGAGCGGTGAATGTTTCCACAGAAGTGTGCCTCCGTCCCATTTGGAGTCGTTGCTCCATTCGACAGCTGACCTCATTTTTTCAGGAATGCAAGTGTTCTGTGTTTTTATCAGTCACTCAGGAAAGTGCATTGTGGGAGAAAAAAGGCAACCGCAGCCCAGGTTGACGGCTGGATAAAGGCCTTCACCCTGTGATTGACGTGATGCAGACCGACACACCGCCTGTCTTTGTCTGTTCAGGTACATGCGTGTCAACAACCACAGAAGAAGAAAAACATAACGTATGCAATTTTCATTGAAAGGAAAAAAATGTATAACAACTTGGAACTTAAGGAAATAATAAGATACGTTTATTCTCGTTTTGATTGGAAGATCACCAGCAGCCAGTTTGCTTAGCTTAGCATAAAGACTGGAAACCGAGGGAGCAGATCGAAGCAGTTGAGTTATTTTAAAGTTACATTAGTGATGTTAGGGATGTTTTTCCGTACTTATATTACATTCTTTACATTTTATTAGTTTACGTTCTTATTTTAAGCCCAAACGTGATGTTTTTCCTTAACCTAGTAAGTGGTAGTAGGTGTTTTTATTTGAATTCAAACGTGTTTATTGTAGCCGTAGTGGACCGTCATCGTTTGACGCAGAGTGGCAACCTGAGCAGCAACCATACTACATCTGCATCTTGTGTGAAGCTGTTAACAATGTTAGCTTCATAATTCAAGGTCAATAGCTAACTGTTTAAGTCATCTAAGTAGCTAATTACATTGGTAGTGACGTTAGTGATGCCATGGTACACGTCCTAAAGCACACCTTGGTTTATGGTATATTTGACTCTAAATGGACCATCATTTACTAAATTAACATCATACTGTATTTAAGAAGACTTGTAACTGGCGATTCACAACATAATCTCATGTTTACAATGTTTACTGATAATAAATCAAGTGAGAAGTAGGGTCATTTTGTCATAAACTTCCAGGCAATCGACTTCTTTTTGCAACCAGAGGAGTTGCCACCTGCTGGCCAGTCGAGAGAATGCAAGTTTGAGATATTAAGTTTAAGGTTCTTGCCACCTGTTTCCTATCCCCCTACGTCCCTGCTTGGCCCTCATTTTGATCTCATCTAAACATCTGCAGTTTTCTGACTGCATCTTGTGCGGTTGTGGAACTATCATGGTGACACAATCACAAACAGATGGACAAATATATAAACAGATGGACAGAAATATAAACACCTGGCGGAGTACTCAAAACTGCCTCTGCGGTAGTTTCTGATACTCCAGGTGTCTCCAGGAACACCTTTTTCCAAAATGTCACACAAAAGCTCACAAGGGGAAAACAATACCAGCTGTCCATGCTGGTAAAAACAACAAGCTGTGGCTTTAAGGGGGTTTACGCTGCAGAATAGTTCTTGGTCAAGTGCAGTGATTTACTGCAGTCTCCACTCGTTAATCCCCGCAAAGAAATAGTCCCTTCCAAATGTATGGATCCAGCTTATTAATTAAAATGTGGGTAATCATTTTAATTAGGTTTGCCTAATCTGGCAGTTTGTTTAAAACGTTTTGATCCCAATCTGATGTTAAGCGATGCTGACGTGTTCCGAGATCTCAGCGATTCATCTGGGTACAAAAATAAGTTATAAAATACTGGAATTATCCTTAAAATGGGCCTCTCTTTCCTCTGCATCTCCAGCAAGATGATTGCATGTGAAACATCCTCTATGATGGCAGACATTGATCAATATCTGGGTCATGGGCTGGAGGACAGAATAGGAAGCACCACAGAGGTTAGCTAAAGCTGTTATGGATCAAATAATTCAGTCGACATATCTTCAAAGCGGTAGAAAACAAGGCGAACGCTAGTGTGAGTGGCGTTCTGGGTTGAATCTCAAACTGTCTCTCTTGAATTTTGCTCTATAGCTCCTCTGCTGTTTGCTCAGTCAACATAACACAGAGGTTAAAAGAAGCTCCTGTAGCTGTCAGCTGTGATGTTGGAGGGTTATTGATCAAGAGAAACGAGGACGGGGAGTTGCAACCTGCCTGCCTGTGTGTTTATTTAGCCTACAGTGAGGAGGAGAGGAAGCGTCCTTCGAATGCCAATTAAGCCGGTGATGGTTGGATCATTGTCACGCCGCGCTGATTGACTGGCAGCTCTGACAAGCTGGCCGAGCGGTGCATGTGGGTCCTTTAATTAATTGCCCGGCGGCTCGGCTCAACGTGGGCGGACGGAGCGAACATGGACGTCGACAGAGAGCGGGCCGCCTCGTATAATTCGTTGTGAAACAAAGAGTGAGAGTAAAGCGGCTCTCCGACAGAATTAAGTGAATGTTTTTTTTTTTTGTTGAGAGCAATTTGTCTAAGAGCGAGGACCAACATGCATAGCGTTTATCTGAGGGTGAGCTAAAAGGGTAGCTTTAATCTCCCTGGAAAAGTGTCTGTATTTTGAATGGGCGGGCCTCTGCAGCGCGACGTGTCCCACTGGGTTGCAGCCAGATTTAGGCTCCAAAAGTCAACATTAGCATTTCAGAGGCCTATCTATTTCCATCAGCTCAATCTTGTATAAGATTACCCAAAACTCCCCAGGAGCCTGAAGCAGTATCAGGCATTCTACGGGCTCGTGGGGTGGGTTGCCATTTCAGAGCCTTGATGCATCACAGATTTAAATTCATTATCCTCGATAATTAATATCAAAGACGTGATACCGACAGTGAGCTCCAGAGGGATCCGGGCTCAGGCCTGCAGCCCAGGTTACTCCTAAGATATTCAAACACACACACACACACACACACACACACACATATAAATATAGCATCTTCTTAAATGCATCCTCAGGGTTCCCTTAAATAATTTAACCCAAAAACTGAGCTTGAGTGAGCCTGAGTGAGCCATCCCCCCGCATGTCACAGTTGTTTTTCCTGCTAAATGTAATTGCCACTGCTTTTACTTATACTCTGGTCATCAGATCTAATTAGACTGTTCAGTCTGATGGTGGTGAAATATTTTTTAGGGCAAATTAGAGCTCCTTCACCAACCGAAGACGGTCCTTTAATGCTCTCAGAGGAATGGCAAGAGTGAGAATTGACTTTGTCGTCATTATATGGGGTATTTTTCTTCTCGTTTGACGCATAAAGCAATATTCTAGTGTCTTATATTAAATAGCATTATATTATATTATATTTTATTTAGAGGGCTTCATGTTTCAAGGCTAAAATGGTATGAAGCTTTTGTCTATGGTTGAGTGATAATCGGTCCAAATAAGGCAAATCCGTCCTAATGTGACTTTTCACGGAAGAAACACTTCCACGTTTCTTTAGAGAGCAAGCCCCACACTGCAAGAAATATCAACCATAAAAGGTCATTCAAGCTAAAATTCTGATTTTCTAAGTTTCTGCACTAAGTTTGAATTTGAATGTAGTTTCAATATTTTTTAATAAAGCATTGCTTTCTGTATACTGGATGCTGCATTGTCAGACTAGAGGAGTTAAAGTCATGTCATAGCATACTTTTACATTCTTCTTGGCAAATATGTTGCAGCTGCAGATGTAAATGGAGCACTTTACCTCCTCGACTTTAACATCAGTGAGTTAGTTCATAACAATCTCCATGGATTATTTGATGACAGCTACACTGTGTTAACATGTGAATGCTTTCTAATTGTTCCAATGATGATTCATAATTTAGGTGTAAATTTAATGGCCTCTTAATATATCACAATGACACAAGCCTCCTTGTGTAGATTTGCTTCACAAAAATATGGAGGAATTAAAAGCAGACCTCTCTGAACTTTGGGCTTGATATGCAGGTGTCCTCATGGAAAAGACTAAAATAGGTATGCTTGACATGTTTTTTTATTCATAAAAAACATGAAATGTCTTTAAAATATACTGTAATTGCTCTTAAGCTCAACTGAAGTTCCTCTTGTGTTCCTGAAAAAAGAAAACACTCTCTTTTCTTATATTGGCTTATAAAAAGGAATGCCGGAGATAGTTAGGGTCTTATTTGTGGGGGGTTATTAATAGAGTTTGCCCTTTGCCCCCTAGTAGGGCAGGGGGAAGCGCAGTGGAAAGGCAACACGTTCTCATGTAAAGATGTCGTTAGGGTCACAGTAGATCTAACCAGAGGGGCATTTGGTTTGACCAGAGAAAAACATGGGCAACCGGAGGAGCAATTTAGCCACAAGAAAGGTGATTTGACCAACCAGCAACAGTTTGAACAGAGGACCTAACGACCAATCGGAGGGGCAAAGGGGTGACCATGATTATGGTGTAGCCCTGCTCAATGTGTAAAGTGTGCTTATTGATTGAGCAGAGAGGCACTTAAACCAATTAAATTGTAACGACAAATAAAGGAATAAAAACTCATCTCGCACATGATATATTTAATTATCATTAGCAACATGATTATTCTACTTGTTTTGTAGACTTGTTTTGTCTTATGTGGTTGCAATTTACTTCTTCTATTTTACTACATTTCTATTACTTTTATTGCTATTGTTTGTAATCCCCTATACACTTTATATTTATGACTATGTTTATTGTTTCTCTATGTTTATATTGTTATTGTATTGTTCATGTTTTTCCCCTTCTGGAAAAGGAATTTCCTTCGGGATTAATAAAGTTCTATCTTATCTTATCTTATCTTAAGAAAGAAGTGACCAGATAATTTAGTCAAACAAGAAATGTAGATAAGGTGACCAAAGGGCCATTAAGGGCCATTTAGGTCCGCAAACTATCAAATGAAGCAAACATCACAAAAACAATATTAAAAAGTGACCATCAAGGCACTTGGGTTAGACAGCTGGGGGTGGTCATTTAGGGACAAGACAGCACTTGCGACTGTATGAACTGTGTCAGAGACAACAAAACCACATCAGGGTGGACATTTTTTGCAGCGCAGTCACCAAACCAGCGGAGCGCAGCGGTGCAGCAGGACTCGACCACACTCCCCCCCCCCCCCCCCCCCAGCTTGCGATGGTGACACGGTTCTTTATCCCCAGCGTGTCACCTTAAGCCTGTAACGTGTGTGTACATTATGATCATGCTTATTTATTTTTTACAGTGAGAAGGCGTATCCGCTCCCAGAGAGAGGCCGAGCCAGCGCAGCCGGAGTGGGAGGGCTTCTCTGTGTTTTTGAAAGCTCGGAAGAAAACAGCGAGCAGCCGCGCCGCCCGCCCACCGAGCGGGGCGAAGCGCGCGCGCGCGCGTCAACGATTTCGCAACCGCGGCTGCTGCTCCGCTCAAACCCACGGAGGAGCGGAGGAGAGCAGACACCCACAGACAGGCGAGACAGGCAGGGGGGAGGACTGCTGCTGTTATCCCGCACGGGAGCCAACAAAAGGTGAGCGCCACATTGCTTCCTCCCCCCACTCCCGTCTTTTAAAATGACCATTTATTGCATGGAGTCTGGCTGACGGAGCGTTCAGGAAAGTTATTTCCTACGCGAGGATTTTTTGTTTGTTTGTTGTTGCTTTGTTTGGCTGCGAAAGGTTTGGAGCTGCGTCCCCCTGGCTGGGCTTTTGTCTGCACACTTCTGCATGTGCATTGTGTCCATTCAGTCGTGCGACACCGAATGCGCGATTGCAGCATTTATTTATGATTTTAGCATTGGTTTAATGGATTAAGAATGGATTTTTTGGGAGTCTTCAATTTGATTGTTTTTTTAAATGATCGTGAAATATGTTTTTTAAATTATATTCCCATCAGTTTCTTGGTCCACAGTTATTAATAGATGTTTTTATGGGGGTTTCTAATGTCATTGTCACCCATTGTTACACTGATTGGTTTAAAAGCAAACTTTTAGATTTACCTTACTTCTGCATTCTTATAAAATGATTATTTGGTCCCCTCCTTCCATCATTTTCTGTTTTTTTTTTAGTCTGAAAGTTGTGTTTATCAAGAGCATGTTTTCTGTGAGCCACCTCCTGTAGTGGGAAGTGTGAGGCGATAATGAAATTGTAAGTGGCTTGTTTCCTCTCTCTCTCTCCAGTGTGTTTTCAGGTCCAGAATCAGAATTGATAAGTGCTCCAGCTAAGCCACAAGCTGACCATGTTCTGCATGAAGAAAGACATTGTTGTCAGTTTTTTTTTTAGATGCTAAATTGGGTCAGATGAGGAGGATTTCCAGCAATCTCAATGTATTCTTCTTTTCTCATTACATTTGTGTCTTCCTCTTCCTCCATGAATATAAAAAACCTTGTAATCCTCCCTTTTTTACATTTTTAAAACGCTTGATTTGCTGCTGCTGGACTTCATCCAGCATTTAGGATGTGTCAACTCCCTTAATTCTCGGCTAACTTAATTGCCTGCAGGATTACTGCGTTAGAATGAGAGTTTGTGTCAGTTTGATTTCTTGTTCTTCACACACTAAACCTTCACTGCTTTGTGAGTCTCTCTCTCTGTGTGTGTGTGTGTGTGTGTCTGTAAAACCACTTCCTGCCTGTGCTTGGCTTGTTTATATGCATTGCGTGTGTGCTTACAGCTGTATGGATGAGCACAACTGTTGTCTACTTGAATACCTTTTGATGATATTTGACATTTGTGTGTGTTGATTAGCAATTAAAAGATTGTAATCATAGTTGGATTAACCTTTTGGGGGGGGGGGGGGGTCTATCTAACTAGCTATTAGATAACTTCTAAACAGAAATCAATTTAAGGATAGCAACATATAACCACAAGATAAAGAAATGCAGGTCTTAAAACTGCATTTTAAAGCCATTTTGACTCTCTCTATGTTTGTATTCTCTGGGCTTTGGTTTGGAAATCTTTTTTTAATGAAAATCTGAGGGCATTGATTTTGAAGAGCATCGACATGTCAGGCATCGAGATGCTGCTGTAGGATCAAGGGTTTTTGTAGCTTTACTGAAAAGAGTAAGTCAGGATTTCACAGTATATGATGCATCAATTTTGAGCATTGTTTTTTAAAAAAAATGTAATGCTCTCCATGGATAGTCAGGTGATCATGCACTTGGTCGTGTGTGTGTGTGTGTGTATCCTGTCTGTCCTCATCTCGCATACTACTATACCTATCTGCCTAATATTTTTTGTGACGTCTCATTGTCTCATTTTACTGGCTGTTTTATTCCATTATTGACTGCTGACTGCTCACTCCTCTTAACTGGTCATCACAAGTGATCAACAAATATAATATATATTATATAATATATAATATATATGTGGCGATTGGCTAGGCTACAAAGAAGCCTTTCTAGCAGCTCAAAAACTGAATTTCACAGAAACGTTTGGTCCCATTTGGAATTGGAGCATTTGCAGATTAATTCCATCCTCTATAGGGTTGGGTAAAACAAATAACAATACCAGTAGCAATACCAGTACCTTTTAAGATACCAATTAAGTACTTCATTCAATACCCATGATGATGTGAATGGAAGCTGTGTGTCCCACTAAAGTTAGGCACTATATGACATGAATAAATCCCTGTTTTTGTTGTCTCTCCCACTATCTTGCCTGTAAGGGTGCCAGGAGGGACAATTGAGTGATATCCAGCTCTTCTTTGGGGATGGATGATAAGGTGACACACCTGGCGGGGATCTGAACTCTTGCACTTTTGTGCTGTAACTGTCTGAAAAGAGAGTATGAAAATTGCTTGAATCAAAATGTAATCTAGTTTGAAACATTTGCATCATTGCTGTCAGCATGTGTACGGCGTTAACAGTGTTGGTGACTCATGATGAGTCAACATAGTGACAGGAAGTACAAACATGTTGCAGGTACAAGGAGAAGGATGCAGGAGGTCAAATGGCTCGGTCTGTGTTTTTTTTATTCATATGTTGTTCTTCCATCTACAGCTTATATTTTATGGATCAAACTATTGCAGGGAGGTTTACATTCCTGCCTTCGTGTTTTTGCTGTGTTAAAGTTCACATTCACAGTGGCCAACTAGATCTTCTAAACAACAGTCCATTGAATTCATAAATTGCTTGTTTATTGGAAAGAGTTGTGGTAACCTGTCAACGGGCCAGGTTAGAGAATTTGGCAGCAAGAGTCTGGCCCTCAAAACAAATCCGAGAACACTCTGTACTTTTAAGCGAAACATGATGGATTTGACTGGAGGTATTAGTGTTTTTATACAGTTTGAGATTAAGAACACACAAAAAAGAAGCTGGATATCACTCCTAAAACCTGTTGTGTCTGTTATCACTCCTAATTCTTGGACTGACATTTTTATAGTTGAAATGGCATCTCTCTCAACTGGGAGAATAAACAATCTATTAATTCTATTAAACCTTCTCGCTGATTTGCACTTGTTAATTTAAAAGCTGCTGAGGCATTTCGCGGAAACATTGCGCTCTTTGTTTTAAAGAAAAACGTAGAACATGAGAAAGAGCAAAGGTACAGCACTGCAAGGAAAATAGTTATCTCAGATAATTTGCTCAAGTTGTTGGAACAAGATAAGGAACTAGACTTATGTGGAATTACAAAGCACTTTATCTGGATGAGGAGGAAACACAGGTGTGGTCATACTTCTGCAGAATGTACACTCCAATGACAAATGCAACAATCCAATAGTTCAATATGGTACATGCCATTTTAAATATGTATAAATGTGGTAGGATGGACGCCAATGCTCTCATAAGTGTCTGCATGAATGAGATAAGAGTCTGCATGAATGAGATAAGATGCATCATATGGCCAGAAGTATGTGTTTGTGTTACAATATTTCAGTGAATTAGTGCACAAAGCCAGCTCCAGAAATACATGGTTTTACCTGGTTTGGTGTGGAGGAAGAGACCTGACCTCAACCTCATCCAACACCTTTAGGATGAACTTGAACTCTGACTGTGAGCCAGACCTCACTGATGCTCTTGTGTCTGAATCGGAGCAAATCCCGGGAATCTGGAACTGCAAATAGGTTTTGGGGATGAGACGGTATATAACACGTGGCAACCAACTCAACGTGAAAATAACTCTGATTTAAAGACATTTGCACACTGTAGATTCTTTTGTTTTATCACCTTTTTCAAATGAACGTTGAGCAAAACCTACAGGAAAAGTTAAGAAACAAACGTTTTTTATATTGCAGTGACTGGAGTGAGGCAGGTGCTACTAAATCTCTGTCACCTTATATCACCTATACTTAACCAATATTTACTCTGCTTCATTCAACAGCATGCCTGATACCTTGTGTGAGCAGTCAGAGAGGGAATGAAGGTAAACGTTGCTTTGAGTTTCTGAGGCAAACAAGTTCACAGCTTTAAATTTCTTCCAAAGAGCTTAACTGGTCCTGGCATCTTATTTCAGCCTCTTTCTCTTACTTTGGAGGGCTGTGAGATATTTGAAATGTGATGCTGGGAGTTTGGCAAATGAAAAGGTTGCAGCTTTATTCGGCGTCAAATTGAAACAGGCAACTTATTTAGTTTGGTCCCTTGCAGAATTTGGATCATTCTTTGCATTTGCAAAAACCTTGGTTGATTTTCATGCTTCAAATACGTTGAATGTTTAGATATTTTGTGTGTACCTCCCGCAAAATTGTCAAGTTTACAGTCATGCTAGCAGCTACGTTAAATGCTAATACCGGCATGCTAACATGCTGGCATTCAGCAGGTATAATGTTCACCGTCTTATTTTGTCGTGTTAGCATGCTAACATTTGCTAACTGGCACTAAACACAATGTAGGCTACCTTTGAGGATGGTGATAAGGTTTAGCTTTGCATGTATTGAATAAATACAGTTCTTTGAAGGATATGTTTTCCCAGCAATGTAAAATAGAGATGACCTGTTTGTCTGAAATGCATTTAAGGCTCATATCCTTTTGGAAACCCTCTAGATATGTGAAGAAAACGCACAGTCGGGTTGATGAGACTTGATCCAAGGCTTTTGAACCCTTCTTAAATACAACGTTCTGCTCTGCCAGCAGCTATAGCCTATGATATGGAGAATGTGATAGACTGGAGCACAGCTGGGTTAAACGGCTTTACACTCAAAAATTGTGATTGAAAGCCGTGCTGTTCTGCAGTGCTAGCAGCCTCTGGCCCAGTCAGTGCATTACCTAAATAAATATGACAAGATGTTCATTAACTAGATCAATGATTTCATGTTGGCCTCAGATTGAATGTGTCGAGCTGATGTTGATGTCGGCTGATGGAGGATTCACTGCCTGCAGGATTAGACGACGTTTTCCCATCAACAGATTTTTCTTTTTTGCCCTCCTGTTCGTTGTTTCTGTAACCTCTCCAGGGACCTTCAGTCCAGCTCTGCGCCCCCTCCATACATCATTTCCCACTTTATTCTACTTTCCATTTTCCAAAACTGCTACTCGGCTGTCTCCTCCATTAATTTCTCCTCTCCCAAGACAGTTGGCAGGTCCGCTTCCACCTTTCCCTCTGCTTCATTTGCATCTTGGCTCCACACTGCTGCCCAAGTGTTTTCTGGGAGTCAGGTGGCTAATTTGTTCCCATCTGTTGGGAGAAGGTGGCCTTTTACGGGATCTTGGGTAATTTGTGTCAGGAGTTTTATCATATAGATTTAGTCTTCCACACGCTATTGTCTTTTTGTTTTCTTGTTGCAGCAGGTGAGCTCTGGGTTGTAGCTTTGATATCTTTTTAGGTTGTTTTTCAATGCAGGACAAAGAGTTTGCTGCGCTGTTGAAATAATGTTTCACACAAAGTACAATTGTTCTGCCAGTTGTGAAGTTTTCTGAGGCAAGAGGAGCGACAGAAATGCAGCAACCTTTTTGGGTTTTACTGCCATTGTTATTCATAGCATCAGCATCTCCTCTACAT
This sequence comes from Chelidonichthys spinosus, assembly GCA_029853015.1. Taxonomy (NCBI): domain Eukaryota; kingdom Metazoa; phylum Chordata; class Actinopteri; order Perciformes; family Triglidae; genus Chelidonichthys; species Chelidonichthys spinosus. The sequence goes on from CM056837.1 coordinate 12,618,046, forward strand.
CTTTTCACTGCTGCTGTGATCAAATATCGTGCACTGCTAGGTTTTTACTTCTCAATCGATTATTTGCAGTGTTGGTCGCCTTCTGTGTAAAGATGAAGTTCAGAGGAGGAAGTGGCCAGGTCGAGTATGTCCCCAGAAAACCAAAAACAGGAAGTAACGGGAAACACTTAGACACTTGTTTCAGGCGGACATGAAAAGGACAGTTTCTTCACGTCTCTGCTACCTTTTAGAAAACAAATGATTGAACTCAGCGGAGACCGTTGGCTGTCGTCCACACTGCACTTAACTGCACCTATTTCACTTTCTGTATCAACAGAGAATATTGTGTTTGGTCTCTGAGGGCTTCAGTTAGCACAACACAAACTAAATACAATGTGTTGATCAGGTTTTATTGTTTTTTTTACTGCATTTTCATGCATTAAACGTTAAATATCCATCTCTACTTTTTTTGGACCAAATATTTGGAAACGACACACCTTTTCTCTTTCCTCCCTTGGAAACACAAAATATAAGTGCATTTGCTACAGATTGATCGTCAGGTTAATTGTTCACAATGTAGCATTATCAGGGAAGAAATAGGGTGCATATGTGTGTTTAACCACAGGTGTGTGTATTAGCAATCAGGCAGGAAGATTAGATTAAATTCAACTTCATTGTCATCGTTCACATGGACAACCAAATGCAGTTCAGTGTCTAACCGGAAGTGGAATAAACGGGTTGGGTAGGGCGTGACCGCTGTTGTTGTTGTTGTTCCTGTGTAGCATGAATGAGCTGATAAATTATACGATAACGTGATATCAGATCGGTGCATAAACGTAGGTGCATGTACTCCAGCATTTGCATCAGAGGCGTACTGGTGTTGGAACAACTCAAGTGTTTGTATCTAAAGAGCTCCATTTTAATATCTCTGGCCCAAATGCCTATTGCGATGTTTGAAATCAATGAGCACGACAGCTTAAAGTACTTTTTTTTTATTGTAACCTGATCAGCAGCAGAACACACATTTGTGTCAAAAAATACTAACTACTTTTGAAAATTGCTTTGATTGCTGAGATGAAAGACTATGAGTCTCATCATCATGCTGTACATTGAGTGTGCGGATGATGGCGAGCTCTCCACCGTGGCCTTCTCCATCGCTCCTCCTCGTCTCTCTCTGCATTTTAATTCATAATGTTGTGTCACATGATCCGCTCCTGAGAGAGTCGTCGGTGATGAATCAATTTCACCCCTATTTTTGAGAGCTTCCTGACAATTGACGAGGCGGTGTCAGCGTTGACCTTCTCTAATGAGGTAAGGCCTTCATATCTGCCAGCGGGGATTCCTCTTTCAGCAGGAGGAGAGGCCTGATGGGCAAACAGAAATCCAGCGCCGCATTGCTAAATTGAATTTGCCATAAATAAAAAAAAAACAAACGGGAGTGAAGACGAATAGATGAGAAGCGGATGAGGTTTAAAGTGGCAATTGAGGGGAGATGATGGAGGTAACTGGCGATGTTAGACCTCCAAGGTTATCCCACAAACTGAGACACTCTCAGATAATTGCACACACCGGGAGACGTGATATTTAACGCTCTTATGGTGTTTTTGATTTTGATTTCCTGCAGCAGGCTTGTGAGCAGATAGCGTGCACCGTGTTTCTCTGACACTCCATTTGTTTAGCCGCTCTATCTAAAATGAGGCTTGCCTGCATACAAACAGGCATATTGATACACCTGCTGACTTGTCCATCTATCCTTATTCATGGTATTTACCGTTTTTTTATTTTCATTTTGGGAGGAAGAGCCATGAACCTGTGGCATTTGGCTCTGCTTGCTTCTTCTCTTGCCCAGGATTCCTGAAAAGGATCCAATTTGAATCAATCACCGTCCGCCCGGTGTTCCCGTTGTTTTGTGGGTGTCTCCTCAGATGATAGATGCCGTTATTTCCGTTTGCAGGATGGATTGTAAATGGTGACGAATGGTGAAGGCTAATGCATCCTCTGTTGTCAGAGGAAAATCATTTACCTCGCTTTCACAATCCATTAAGTCAATGAGGAGAAGAAAAGTTGGATCTGCAGAGGTGGTTTCCCTCTGTACATGACGCTATCTGCTGGCATTGCACTTTACATGTGCATTTTTGGGCATTAATTTGATGTTTCAAAAGGCCAAATCTCTTTATTTTTTTTTGTCTTGCAGCCATGTTGCAGTTTAGCCAGCCATCACTCTCTGGTGCAGTTAAGAGTGATTTCAGGGGTGTAACGCTCCTCCGTTAGCCATACTGGATGTAGGTAGATGATTTTGGATAGAAGGGACATTTGACTTCTCGTAGGGACCAAAGCACAGGGGGAGCTAATAGTATAACAGGGCTGCAACTCACACATATTTGTTAATCTGTGGATTAAAAAAAAAAAAAATCTGAATCAACATTATTTGGCCAAGTATGCAATTTGACTGTTTTTTGCATCCCCTCACGATGTTTTTAACAGAAATATATACTGTATAGATAAACATAGACTGCATGACTAATAGATTGATTAATTTGTTTGTGAAAAGTGGTTGTCACAAATGTTTTAGCTGACATCTTTTTATTGCTTGTTTTGTCCGTTAAAAAATAACAAGAAATGTAATTTACAATCATAAAAACAGGAAAGCAGTGATTTCAGAAGCTTTTGCTTGTTAAATGATAATTTTTTGTTTGTTTATACACTTTGATCTAACCATTGTTTTATTGCTAAATAGATTTTTTTTTGTTTAGGTTATGAAATGCTACGAAAAGGTAACAAGCTTGTTTTGTCGATCAAAAGTCTAAAACCCGAAAATATTTCATAACACTGAAAGTGAAACCAGAGTATGTTGGACATTTGTGCTTTAAATATAAGATATAATAATATAAGCTATAATATAAATATTAAAAGTAACACTAATAATAATAATAATAATAATAATAATAATTTAAACAATATTCAGTCGTTCCACCTGTGGTTTTCCTGCTTTGACATGTCAAAACGTCTTCTTCTTCCGATCCAATTTGTTGCTTTAGTGCATTAGAACACTAGAAATAGTTAGATGTGTAATTGTGAGAATTACGTAAATATGTTGCTGCAGGCCTCTTGAAATCAGTAGAGTCTGTAGACATGCCAGCTGTTAGTGGCGCGCTATTGGGGATTACTTCATTGTGTGCTATGCAGTCACTCTTCCTTCAAAACACAGCTGCAAGAGGAAAGAGACAAACATACGGGGGAGTTTATTTTCATCAGAAAACGTCCATGTTAGTCACCCAGCTACAGATGACAGCAGCTCTCTCCATTAAAAGATTTATTTGCAGTAAATAAAGAAATGAACCTCAGTGGATGTTTTTGTGTACATGTGCATGAAGCATGTTCCAGCCTTCAGGATGAAGGTCTCTGCTCCTCTGAGTCGGCTGCAGTCTGGTGTCAGACATGCGTCATTGGGTCACACATCCCCTCGAGCACGAAGCCACACGGTCCACATCGCACCTCTGGGTTTTTATTATGTTTTTATGTTTCTCGAGCACACCTGAAAATCCACTGACCTCTGTGACAACGACTTCTCCTCACGGGATTCAGAGGGATCATGGTTTTATTTCTGAACAGAACTCCCTGAATTCAAACAGCAGATGGATCCATGTGGAAAAGTCATTTACAGTCATGAATATCACAAAATATACTCAGATCTTGAGCTTCTTTTTCTTAGAAAGCTCTCAAACATTTGGAAAACACTTGAAGTTAAACATAATTGTTAATTAATGTGCAAAAACAATTTTGCAATCACTTTGATCAAACAGACAGATATGGAGGCACTAATTGTCTGCTCAGAGCGACTTTTATAATCATGATGAACACAGCCTGCTCATTCTTTTCAATAAGACATTATTAAGGATGGGACAATATGGCATTTTAGCACAGATTGCGATGTAAAAACCACTTAAAATAAGTTGATTGTGGTAAATTTTCATTACTTGGAATATTAATATTAGCATGAATGACTTGGAAAAAGTTTTCTAGCTATCTATCATGGTAGACGAGTGAAAAATAGAGCCATGATTTAAAAAAAATACCAGATGCAAACAATTGTTTTTAAATGTATCTTTTATTTTTGCTGGAAGACCTTATGATTTATGATCGTATTATTTAAGATTATTCAATTGTTTTAAACTAAAATGGATGTTCTCTAAAAACAACGGGTTTCATCTGGGATGCTATAAAATATTTATTTCTTAAGAAAATGTAAAGTGATTCCAATATGTAACTGTCAATTTAAGAGTTTTAAGCATATTTCAATGTCCGGATAATATCTTCAATTGTACTTATTGTAGCCAGGAGAATCCTTTTCATATCGCCCCATGCCTAGAAATTATTCTAGCTTGAATTATAGCAGATAAGCTGTATCAACAATTCCATGATCAACAATTCAGTCTCATCGCTGTTAAAAGAATACATTGATACATAGCATCATCGTCAATATGTGCTTTTATTTTGAAAATGTAATACATCTAATATCTGTCCAAACGCACCTCCTTCATACAGAGCCCAGCAGTTAAATTGTTAAATCATATTCTAATAGTTTTTTGTGACTTCATAAAAAATGGAACTGGTTGTGTTAAATCAACAAGAACATGGCTTAGGTGGGAAGGGAATCTTCCCATGCAAGGAAACACTATCTCAGCACATAATTTACTTTAGTATTTATAAAACATACAGTGTTGTGCAAGAAAGCTAAGAGAGCGCGACAAATCATAGACACTAGAAACATCAGGGTCATTACGGTTGGATTACCAATCATGAAACCACAGACGTGAGGTCTCAGCCTTTTTAGAGACGTGAATAAACCCAGTTTTTTCCTCCATAAACCTCATGTGTAATTGGGTTTTATGAGAGAGCAGAGACCAGAGGAGACTCTTTAACTTTGCAGTGATAGTTGTTGTTATTACCCAGGAATAAGGAGCTTTTAATTTGACAAGGGTGTGGCGCCTGATTCGCCAAATGACCCAGGTATGATTGATGAGCTGGAGTGTTTATGGACGATTTACAGCGCGCTTTGTAAACGCCGGGATTTGCATGATGATCCAGTGTTTGCTTGAGGTGCGTTTGTTTTTGATGTTTTTTTTTTTCGTTTTATGTGTCACTTTTCATCAAATCCCAATGGGACGGTGAACCTGCGGTGGTGGAGGGGGGCAGATATGGAGGGTGATGGATGTGGGGTATTGTAGATGGATGAGCTTGTGTTACATCATTGAGCTGTGAAGGTCCACAGTACACAACCCTCCCAGGACAGCACAGTGATGCATTCACAGACATAAAAAAGACCCCTGGGAGTCATTTACAGGTGACACAACTCTGCACCTGACCTCTCGACCTATTAACGAAACGGACGATGAACTACATCCAACAAGAACCTACCACATCTCTTGCCCCAGGTGGAAGCCACTGCTGTCACGTGACCACTCCTGCATACAGATTAAAGCATGACAAATTATAACCATCCATTCTGGGACTGCCTCTTCCTGGATCCGTCCGAATATCCAGCGCCGTCTGCTCGCTCGTCACGTAGCCGTGCTGTTGGCGTCAGCCAGACACCTGACCCACTTTTCTTTTATTCCAACATCTGGGGCTGTCTGCCTCCGCCGACTCGCACATGCCTTCATTATTTATTACGGGGACGTGACACAGTCTGTGACGACCGCTCTTCATGAAAGCATCATGAGAAAAGCAGCAGCATACGGTGACTTAATGATTATACAGAGGCCATGAAACCTATTGTTACGCTCTTATTTCCTCCGTCCCGTTTTTGCCGGCCAGCAGATCTTTCTCCATGTGTCCGTACACACACCTAATTTTACTTTCAGATTTGACTTTGGAATTGAATTTAAAAGCTATTTCACCTCAGAAAAATACTGGTTTGCAGTGGTGGCTTGGTTTAGCCGCAGTCAGACAGGTAGCAGGTTCAGGATCTGGCAGGCTCCGGGCCCTGGGAGGAGAGTTGTTAATATGGTTGTTATCCCGGGAGGGGAAGTTCTTTGTTACAATGTATTTTTTTCAGGGTGACCCTCCTTTAGAACCTGGTGGAGTTTGTTTGGGGACCTTCTGTGGAAAACCTGCATGCTTTGTTATGTCTATAGGCTAGAGGAGTCACAACACACGCCTGTCGTGATTGAGAATTTTTTTCCGCCTCTGATATACAAGGACACAACCCCTAAAGGGAAGCGGTTTGATGCAACCTTGGCAATGAGCTACAAATAAGTAGGGAATGAAGAAAGATGAGTGATCAAGGAAAGGCGCGCAGTTAAAAGAGGCTGTCTCTCTTTGGTGAGGCAGCAGGGGAGTTTATCTGATTTTTACTAGAGGTACAGGTGCAAGTTGGCATTCATTGTTCTCAGAGGATGCATCCTAATGACTTTAGTGAGCTCCTGCATGTTTATTTAGTAGGGGTGGAGGGAAAACTCATAATATTTTGCATGGCAATATTGTATCGCCAAGTATTCATCTTGAATCAAACCTTTGGTTAACTATTACTTTTTCAGTTCACTAGATGGTTTTTCTGGTGTGATCATGGGTGAAGTCAGCGGGATTGGCAGGAAGATGGTCAAAACAACTATGCTACATTTCTATGCTACGCTAGCTACTGAAAATATAGTCAACTTAAAAAAAAAAAAAACGTTTAATTGTACTACATCTAGATCGCCAGGAAATGTTGTAATTTACTTTTACATAATGTGAATCAGTTTGCTGAATCAGTGAATGAATCAGTTTGACATCTTGGATACATCCTTCAAATGCTTATTGCAGACCATGTGGTCTCCATGTTAGCTATGACAGCTTGTCAGAGTTGCAGCAGGGGGCGGGGCTTAGCCATGGTTGAATTTGATCCAGCTAATATGGGGAAGTTAGAGCTAATACTCAATTTGTTGCAATATTGATTTATTGTAGTGATATTTGATTTTCTCCATATAACCCGACCCCTACTCTTCCTCCCCTTGTCCACTACTTCACATCTCGATCATCGCTCCATCCATTCACACCATAATAAAGACATACTGCCTTCTGGATTTACCACTGCTGCTCACTCTGAGCCGCGCTGCCAATGAGCCTGTCCTCGTAGCCAAATTTATATGCTTGGCAGCCGCTCCTCCAATCACTGTTGGATGTAAAACGAGCCATGGGTGGCAGGGATGGACGGAGGTGTTTTTGAAATTAATATTTTTCATTTTCCTCCAGAAAGGATAGTGTTCTGAGATGGGATGGGAAATTAGATGTCATGTGTATGATTTGCTTTTTGATTGTGATAGACTAGTCTGTCACATATCACACAGGAGAATGCCCTTTTCCTATGCAGTCCGCACACTGAAACTGGCTTTCTGTATTAAAGAGTGAAAGGGAATATCACACATGCTGTTCAAAAGATAAAAAAAATATCATCCTGGCCACCAGGGAGTCTGCAGCAGCATCCCATTTACTTCATCCATCACAAATCCTCCACTGGGACTCTAATGCGTATTTACTGCCGCGGGGAAGTGCTTCACTGACTCCACCACCGTCCCCCTTTTTCTTTTAGTATTACCTGGTTTGAAGTCTGAATCAGCGGCACACAAACAGGGTGACCAACTGGGCCAGCCAGCTTTTCCCTTCTGCTGCATTAGGCGTCTAGATGTCTGCGTGTCGCCATGGCAGCCGGCGAAGCTTCGCCCAGCACCTTGCCAGTGGGGAGGTTGATGGTCACATGTGTTGCAGCGACATCTGACCCCTTTTGACACACACGCTTTAACACACTTACACAAAGACACACACACACACACACACACACACACACACACACACACACACACACACACACACGAGGGAGGATAGCTGAGAAATTCAGTGATTTTTATTTTATTTTTTTTTAACAAAACAAAAGATAATCATAGTTTTTTTTTATTTTGAATGTTTTTATTCCTTTTTATAATTATTTTTAATATTTTTTTTATATATAAGTTACATATTTTTGTAAATATATCAACTTGGAAAAGGAGATTTTTGTAAGTATATTACATTTAAAGTCAACCACTGTGGATGTACTAATGCCTCATATTTGTATATACAATATTTACAAATGTACAGATAAGCACAGTCTTATGAATAATTCTGGTATTTAAGAAAACAAATAAATTATAAATTGACCAAGAAAAGCTTCAGTCACAGTCCATGGTCTTCCTCTCTTAAACTCTCAGCTGCTGTGTTGTCATGGAGATGTCTCATTTCAGTCAGTTGTACTCAGGATCACATGAAGGGAAACGCATGTGGAAATTGTAGTTTTCGACCAAAAAATATCTAAACTAAAGACCGAATTATTACCTTTTAGTATGGAATAACAGGTGGTTGTGTATAAATGTATGTGATGACTGCTGAGCCATCTCCATGACGACCACGTAACCTGCATCTGCTGACCTTGAGCTCTGGTAAAAGCTAGAGACGAGATGATCGAATGATGAGGATTAAGTTTCACCCTTAAAGTTCAAATAGTGAATCATTTAAGGAGCATAGACAACTTGCTGTCATTGGCAAAGAGACGGTTTATTTATTTTTAGAGATGTATAGTTTCTGACTATCTTTCTGTGTTCTTGTGCTTTCTGTGGTTTGTTTAACATGAGAATGAAATGGGAAAACTGTGCTGCTGCAGCGATTCTGAGCTGAAATAAATCTATCATTTGGATAATGGAAACGCTGCACATTAGCAGCAGGCCCTCGGTGGCATTTTAACACTCACCGCAACACATTTAAGTAGCCACGGATTTTAATTCCCCCCTGTATTGTTATATTGGTTGTGTACCGAAGCATCAAAGGAGGCATGTCAAACACATCAGGTACCCCCCCCCCCCCTTTTTTGATCCAGACCCCCATTACTGGGTCAGCTGATTGTTTTCCTACTTGTGAGCAGGTTTCCACACAATTTGAATTAATTGGATTGTAAATTGATCCTACTTTGGAGCTGGAAGCCGGAGCTTTGCCTGAATACAACAGTTTAATCTGAATACTAAATGTTATTAAAAACCTCCCCTGCTTCGCCTGTGTAGGACAGTGTGTACCTGGTAATGAGAAAAAAGCCCCGAGGGCCTATTGCATTCATTGTGCACCAGCATGGTATAATTCAGTAATTAATTGCCTTAGTGGCTGGATGGGCCTGTAATGGCTGGAAGATAAACAATATGACTTGCCTTCACAGGGCTCTTCTTTCCATGTGAAAAGGTATGTCAGGTTCAAACAGTAATGTTTTTATAATGAACAGATAAGAGCGGTAGGCTTATGCAGCAGCATGTTCCTGTTTCATTTATTCATTGTGGAATAAATCCTGAATGCAACTTATGAATATCTTAGAACAGGAAGAGATTCTAATTCCTCATCAATTCGTCCTAGTAACTTTTTCTGAGTAATCCAAATGTTTTTTTATATTTACCTTAAATAATATAAAACAGAGAAAGGCGTCAAAGTCTGCCCTTCCAGAAGCTGGAGCCAGTAAACTTTTTACTGGTTAAGCCATTTTTTGTTGTGATAAATGAATTACCCGTGTTGGAAATGAACTACAGTCAGTCAAGTTCTGCACCTATAAGTTAAATTTTGACTTACTTGTGCCTTGCTTGAGCATTTTCATTTTCTGCTGTTCTGTACTAAAATATTATTAATATATCTATTTATTGACATAAGTTATTAGTTACTCTGCAAATTCAGATTGATTCCACTATTTAATTATGACTTTGGGGGGGTTATAATTAAAACATGCTGCACATTCAGCAGCTGCATCAACATTAAGGCTGTGCATCAAAAGTTATAACCCAGTTTTATATATGATTGCGCATAATTATTATATGTAATACCTTAGTACTTTTACTGGTGTAAAATTTTGAATTAAGGACCCTATTATATAGTATTTCTAGAATGTGGTACTGCTACTTTTACTGAAGTTGAATATCTTTTTTTTTTATTGCTAAATCCCTTTAATCCACACAATATCTACAGCAGCCTTTCAGCGGCTAAATCATAATGACATATGGAAGCACAGGTACTAAACTCAGGATCTAATAACTCCCTTTCGCACTGTTCTCGTTAACGTTTCCACCACATCTGGCAAATTAGACTGATGACGCATTACAAAAATGAGTGATCGTGTTGTGTTTTGCGCTAACTGTTGCACTGCTCTGATGTTTGGAAGACATAATGAATGGATGAGAAGGAGACAGCCGATCTACTGAGTGTTTCATGATTATTTATTCCTTCAGCGATGAAGCAAATGACAAATTTATGTTTTGTTTCTCTTTTTCAGTCGGTCTCAGTCGCTCTCCGTGTTTTTCTCGTGTCAAACTGTCCGGGAAACGCAGCGACATAACTGAGTGTTAACGCTTGATCTCATATTAATGCTGTAATGCCACATTCGTGCTTTTGTGTTTGACCCACGTTCAGCACTGAAAACTGCCCAAGTAGTTTCTGGGGCATCAGGATGTACAACAGCTGGTACTTTTTGGGCACCTGAAACTAAAAATGAGTGACCTGAAAAAGGCTGTCATGTAACAGTAATTCAGTGCTTTATGATTAAAAAAATGTCTGGAAGAACAGGTTATTTTAATAATTTCCTATTTTGTTCATCATCTTGTGACTTTGTGACACATTGAGCAACCTGACACACATCTTATATCCCATCCCCATCGAAAACCCTACTTTTTACTGATAACCTTGACTAAGAAAAAGTAATCTACTTTAATTTAATGCCAACAAGCAGTTAAGATATCTCATTTTCATCCCATCCAGCACACGGTGCTTCACTATTCCCCCCTCTGCTTCTCATCTCGCCCTGCTCTGCTTACACAGCCGAGGCTCGGAGGAAACACAAAGCAGACGCTCCTCGCAATGTAGATGACAGGATAAAAAGGGAGAAGAATGGAGAATGAATGAGGAAGCCTGAGCGGGGAAGCAAAAAGAATGGAGGGAGTGATAGACCGAGAAGCGAAAAGGCCAGCGAGGGCGGATAAGCCATGTCTCCCTTGTCCTGACATTTTTCTCCGTCTCTCCTGGGAATATAAATGCTCCAACTGATGATGGAGTGGGACAGGAGGAAGAGGAGGAGGAGGAGATGGGGGCGGAGAGTATTTGATATGTATTAGTTATTACGCGCAGCAGAGTCAGCCGATAATTTGGTTTCAGGTTGATGTAATTAAAGGCTCCGGGCCTCAGCAGTTTTCTCCGGGCTAATTTGTTTAGGAAGTGCTGATTTCCCCCCCGCCGGCAGCCGGTGACGATAGCACCGATTCTGCTGACTGCTGTTGCTGGTGATCATGGCAACAGGAGGGCCCACAGGTGTCCATTTTGGTATCTGTTGAGCTCCCTCAGTGGGCTGGATTTCCATTCAGCACTTTGCTCCAGGTGCTGAGAAGAAGTTCACCTGCGTTTTGTTCCAAATGAGACATCTTGTTTGGATAAAGAGACATTTTTAAGGGTGCTCCAATTCAGAGTTTTGTTTTTTGCATTTTTAAATGAGGCAACAATCCAAAGGAAAGAAATAACCATGTTCATATGAAAATACAGCCTGTTCATCAGCCTAAATCACAGAATGAGTGTCTCATTCGTTCCCACTGAGTCAACATGGATTCCCTCCAGATTAATTTCTGGCACGTGTTGCGAACGTCCTCGCTCACTGAAAAGTATGGAGTGAAAGGAGTTCTCCATTCAGAGGAAGCTGAGCTCGTCAGATGTGTTGCCTCTGTGCTACCTGGAGTTTCCTTTTGATTCAAAGCCTCACGGTTCGGACATGATCGTGCTGTTGATGCTTTTCCTTGATGTCACCTTGCAGGATTTCTGAGTATTGATGTTTCTCGAAAAGCTACCTCTCGCTGGAGTCTGGAGCTGGCGATGTATGAAGTTCACATTTAATGGCGATATCATAATTATGCTACTTGTTAAAGCCTAATTTCCCGATGGTTTAATTCATTTTTCCTTTCTTAAAATGGTAAATATACCTTTTTGGAAAGTTAACATTGAAAGCCCTTCCTAAAGTGTTGGATTATAACCATGCAATTTCCCAATTCTTACCAGGGCAATCATTTGCCAATGTGCCCTTTGAAATTGCTGCCATTACCTCTCTTCTAATTGAACCACTTTGTAGCATTAAGTCTAACAGTTCTGCAGCGCCACACCGCAGCTTTTGGGATTGGTTTTCTCCACGAGGTGTTTGATAAAAAGGAAAAGCTTTATCTGCATCCAGAGGCCTAACCTCAGCGGGACGGGGACGGATCCTGCAGCTCTGCTTCCTCCCAAACAGCCAATGATAATCCGACCACTCCTCGGGTGGCCTGACTGAAAGCACGAGCTGGCTGTCAGATCAAACAAAACCCTCTCTTCGCCCTCCTTCCCCACTTTTCCTGGAAAATAAAGAATTTTTCAGCTTTGTTGCCAAATGTTTCACGGGTGGGGAGCAGTGGAGAAACCGAGGGGAAGGTGGAGTTTTCATTTTGCGACCTGCGGGTTTGATAATCACACAGAATCTGTTAGAGTTCAAGAAAAACCTGTCGATGCCACTAAGAGGAAATGAGCACATCTCTTTCTGTGCACTTGCTGTTTTTGAAATCCCACAAGCAATATTTTACAGGATTGCATCTAAAGGATCTCCACACTTGGCCTAAGAAGTGAGTGTTTGTGTTTACTTAATACCAGATGAGGCAGGTTTTTCATGTATATTTATGGCCAATCAGATCAAACTAAATCCTGCACTAGGACTGCAGCAGGAAAGATGGTCCCAGCCCTCTCTAATTGAGTGCTGAGATCGCTCCGTTGGAATTAAAGTCAGGAGTCTGATTGGACATCACCACAGGAGGTAGTGTTACTGAGTGAGCTGGATCACCAATGGTCAACCTATAGTTTGCTTGATTTAAGCAATTATCGACCGCCTACATTTTTAAAAAATCAAGTCTGGAGGTCTATATTCCAAGACACCCCTTCAGTTGACAGTCTGCATGCAGAGGTGTGTTGTAAAGCTCAGTCAGAGGTGCGAGCCACCTTCACCCCGGGCTTTTTTCCAAGCCATCCTAGTGCCCGTCACAGTGCATGGGCAAGGAGGAAATGCACCTGTCGAGGACCAGCATCCTGGCGGGAGATCCCCCGAGGGGATCCTCCCACAGCTAGCAGCCATCCCTGACTGAATTCCCCGGGCAGACTGCGTGGAACCGCCTGTTGAGGAGCGTAAAAATACTTTTGGCTCATAGATGCATTTGACTGTTATGTGGTTATAATAGTCATTGAAACTCATCAATGGATTTTCGGATCACCAGATAGTCTCCATCAGGAAACAAAGGAACAAAACAAATGTTGAATATTCGTATTGACCAGCAAACAAAGTGATTCAGATCAACGTAGGAGCCTGAGAGAATTCATTCATGAGTGTGCTTCCTCTGTAGCCTCCACTCTGTATGACGGCATGTTAAAGCTGCCACGATTATCAACTCCAGAGATATATGACCTATATCTCTGACTCGATTTGCATATTCTGCTTCCCAATTTGGAAGTTCACTCACGGTGTTCCCTTCTTTTCTCTTGATATATGTCTGTCTTTTCCTCAGCATGTCGTATCTTAATCGAGCCGGTCATAGTCCTTTGGCGCTTGTGCGTGTCTTGCTGTCAGCTTGTCTGTTGGCCTGTTGATTGAAACATGCCCGGAGTCTGACTCCGCTGCGTGGCTGACGACACACGATGCCAAGCGGCTGATTTATGACCTCTGCAGCACTCTGATGCTCCTGCTGTGAAACTCCTCTCCCATCTGCTTCCCCCTTCATTTATTTTTTTTGCACAGGGGAGTCGGCGTATTTCGGTCGACAGTGACCCTACAAAACAGCTGACGGCTGTTTAGCACTCGCTTGCTGAGTGTGCGTTGTGCTCTTCATTGACTGTGTCTGTTTGTCTGGTCCTTTTTTTTTCTTTCATTTTTTCTTTTTTACTCGCATTGATTACATTGGCGGGCCTCCTCAAAGCTTGTTATCAGTCAATTTTCTCACCAACTGTTCGAGTCATTAACATTTAGGTTAAGGTGCAAAATGATCCGCCAGGTGTTTCTGGAGCTCGTCTCGCTCACCGAAGTCCACACCTGTGCTGCTGTCAGAGAACAGAGTGCGATGTGTAAATGCGATGGAAACCAAAACACTGTCAAGTCTGTTATTTCTTTGGAAGCTATAATAGAAAATGTATTTAAGCCACAATTGCAAGCATGAAAAACATTGTTAAAAATGATAAACCAAACAACTTAAGGCTAACGATCAGTGTCTTGTGAAGCTACGCAGACGGATATCGATGCAGTATCGGCGTCGCCCATCGGCCTCAGTGAACACTTTGTGAAGTTTACACTCTACACACTATTTTGTCAGCTGCTTCAGGCAGAAACTCGAAATTTGACTTCTGTGTAGAGCCGAACTTGGCTTAGTGAGTGGCAAACCACCGTGGCTGAAGATTATGGCCAGAGACAGGCGTCAATCACACCGACACAGCACCAAACATAACCCTCTTAATATGTACTTCATGGGACTGATAGTCAAATTCACCACCAAGTCATTAGAAAATTAAAAATGTTTTTGTACATAATCAACAAATATATTGAATTGGCCTATGCATCATGTTTCCAGATGTCACACTGCAGTTGTTTTATTAGTGATAAAAAAGAGTGGCCAATTCCAGAGCAAAAAGTGGTGGAATGTTAACATGCTAGCATAGTATGGCAATATATAGATGCTAACGTTAGTATGTTAATATGCTATTATATGCATACTTACGTTAATGTTCGTATACTTATATGTACATTTAGTATATTAATATGCTAATATACACACCAACATATGTTAATATGCTCATATGTCATTTAGTACATCATTGTGTGTTCAAAAAGGAACATGCTTAAATATTATAGCAACATGTAATGTTTTTGCTTTCTTTGTATGTATGATGTTTGTTTAAGCAGTTCAAAAATTATCAAAATCATTGCTAATGGACTAGCTTATAATGAACTGGCGGATCATGTTCATCATCTAGATAAGAGTAATAAGTCCTGGCTGGGTTTAACACTCAGGCGTGGTGATTGCTGTTCTGTCTGGTTGCTCTGACAATGTATGTATGCATGTATTTGACACAATGCCTCAGTGTGTAGGAGGAAGTGCTTGATTAAATCCCATTGCATCACAACGTCTGCAGAAGGAAGGACGGCGCGTCCTTTGTCTGGATGTTTCTTTGAATGTCGGTTACTTGTTGACAACTACAGTAACACCTCAGCTGCTGGTCTGATGGCTTTGCGGAGACAAATTGCTTTCCATTTTCACCTCAGGCTTTCCATCAGCTGTGTCTGGTAGCAGATCCCGCTCAGAGAGGGAATATTTTCAGGCCTTTCATTGGAGGTGCTGCTTGAAAAGCATGTGCGGGAGGCTGTCGGGGATCTTTGCTTGAACACAGGTAGCCTTTAGCATGTTTGGCCTCAGGAGACGCCGTTGAAGGTCAGGTTGTCCGATGTACATGTACAGTGTGCGCGTCTGTGCGGTTTATATTTGACATTTGTGTTTTTTTCCCCACCTCGTTCTCTCGGCTGCAGGGCTCTTGTGCCAGGAAACATGTGAGCGAGGAGGTTCAAAGAGAGAAATGCTGTGTGAGAGAAAGAATAGCATTGCAGGGAGGTAATTACTGGTTCCTCAGTGATGGTGTGCATCTAAGGTTTGTACAGGTTAAAGGGCATCATTCAGCTCAGGTGGATGACAATCATATAATCTGGGGCAGTTCTCCTTTTCTTTATTTTTCTCTTTTCCACCCACCACAATCCTGTTCACAGCAACATAACATCTCTTTAATTTGCACAACAACGAGGGAAACACGGAGAACATGACCCCCACACTAGTCTGTTCAAATACTTTTTGTAGCTGCAAGTTTCAGACAGCTTTTCAATCTGAAAACCAACTTCTCCTGTTCTATTTCAGTGTGAAGAGGCCCTAGCGAAGCAGCAGAAACCGAATTATCCCTTCAGTTGTCTTTTTCCGGTGGAGATGTGCCATTGTAGCGTTTGTCAAGCTGATCAAAGATAAAAGTTATTTTTCCTGTAAGTGAGCACCTATTTCAGTCTGTCAAAGGTGTGTGATTTATTCAGTAACCAAACTCTGTAAAGAGAAGTTGCTGTTTGTTCTTTCTTTTTTTTTCATACTTTGATCATCACAACGCAAATAGCAAATATGCCCTTTTCACAGCAGCCAGTTTTACATGCTATTGCAGGGTAAAGAGGTCCAGGACCCTAATATTGTAGGTGGTAGCTCACTGGAATGGCTGCGACACACTTAATAGAACGGGACAATAATTAATTTAATCAATTAGAGCTGTCACAGCGGCAAGGATTTCAAAACAATATATAAACTAAATTTATCTGCATTGGGGCCAAAAATGTTTTTTTTTATTTTAATCCATTTATTGAAATAATTGTATTTTAATCCATTTAAATGATTGATTAACATCTTGATTATTTTTTAATTTAATTTGCCTTTTGTTAAATCACTTAGTCTATAATAAACTTCCATCACTTATCACCGGAACCAAAAGTAAGGTCTTGTTTCATTTTGCTCTGTTTGTCTGTGTTTTATAAAACAGTGGAAAAGCAGCTATTCACCACTTTTGAGAAGCAGTTTATTCCTTTCTGTCTATCAACAAATTAATTAATTTGTGATTTAATTAATGCTTCAGCAAATAAGGTCTTTACACCCCGGTGGCGAGAAGAACAAACTCCCTTGCAAAATAATATATATCAAACATATTCATACAAGCAACAGTTGCAAAACTTTTCAATAAAGGTAAGAATATATTCCTGCAGGCAGAGGACCAACTCGCCGTTCTGATCCCATTGACACATAGCAGAGTTTGTCTGGGATAAACTCCTACCTCAGTTCTTTAAAGCAATTTGATCGAGTTTCTATTCAGCAAAATGCTCTGAGTGAATTTGAGTTCCCTCTGGTAAGATGTCTGTGAGGATTCTCAGTCATCCAGGTCATGCTAGTCTTTGAAAGCTTTATAGGCAACTGGACTTGTAGTGTCGTTAATTCTGTGAGAAGCATGTGGCAGCAGGCCAAGGTGAACCAGATATTCTACTTTGCAGGTATCTGACATTCTGGTCAAGGAAGATGGATGGTTTGAGAGAAATATTGAAGAAGCCATTTTTGGCAACCTGGAACGACAATCTCTCAACAGAGGAGGTGTTTTAATAATTTATCAACTGCATACAATAGTCCTCAGATCAGTCCCTAGACAAATCAACAACCATCAACACTCGGACTCATATGACCACGACTCACAAGGTGGCATGATGGGTCACTGCCTCTCAGGTCACCCATCTAACACCCATGTGAATAGTTCACTTGAAGGCTCAGGACCCACTTGCCCCCCAGGTCCGGACTACTGAGCCTTTGCGTTGTTGTACACTAAAGTACGTTTAGAATTTGTACGTTAGACACAACTTGATCAAAGTGTGGAAGCTCAGCAAAATCCACCTCAAGTTTTTGCCGCGTAACATTAAGGTAATGTGTGAAAGTAACATATATATATTGACATGCTATACCTACAAATTAATGAACACAGCTTTGATTATCTATGATTTCTCAAGCAGAAGCAGCCTCAGGTGGCCTCTGCGTCCTCACAATTCAGTGCCCCAACTCCCTGACAACCTGGAGTTAATGAGCAACACCTGACGCTGCCACACACACACACACACACACACACACACACACACACACACACACACACACACACAATGACAGACACCATCCTGCTTTAATCCTGACAAATTGCCACCACTGTTACTGCAAAGTCCTTTTCTAAAACCCTTTATCTGCCCATTTGCCGGCATACACAAGCTCCGAGAATCATTCTCCAATCTATAGCTTCCCCAACAGGACCCATTATCTTAAGTGAGTGTCGATACGATGCTGAGAGGCACACTCTTTTTCTTCTTAATGTACAAACGAGCTGTGGGAGTCATTTCTGCGCCATGCCTTGTGTGTGTGTGTGTGTGTGTGTGTGTGTGGCTTGTAACCTAGCTCGTGTAAGTGCTGTTAAATAACTGGCCTTGGTAATCTGCTGCACATTTTCCTGTTTATATCTGTATCTGTGCTGAAGGGCTTTGATGTTGGAGCTTCTGTTGTCATCCCTTCATGTCGTTACCGGCATCACAAGGTTACAGATGCACCAACGCCGGCTCCCTTTTAAAGACTGCGAGCGAGCCAAGGATAAGGCGTGTAGGAATATCAAAGCTTATTTATTTGGGGACATTTTCTGGAGGATGATTGGAAGAGAGACTATCAACTGCTGTCTGTAAAGTGAGAATTAGCAAGCCGAGGTTCATACTGCCAAAGTCTCTTTTTCACCCTTCTTCATACAGAGCTAGAAGATGATTTTGGTAAATGGACCTACATTTCCATAGCACTTTTCTAGTCTTTTCGACCACTCAAGGCGCTTTACACTAAATGTCTACATCCATTCAAACACATTCGTACGCTGATGGCAGAGGAGCTGCCTATCAGGATCTAATCTGATCCAACTGATTCACATACATTCACACGCCGATGACATAGCCTTCTGGGGCAATTTGGGGTTCAGTATCTTGCCCGCCAGCATGCGGACTGGAGGAGCCATACTTCCAATTGGAGGACGACTCACTCTACCTCTGAGCCACAGCCGCCCCCTTTTTCAGTCCCTCATCCATCACTGAGGATCAGGGGTGTAAATATATACAGTCAGTGTGGTTGGACTGGGGCCCCTTTTGTGGGGGAATACGTCTGTGCTTAAAAACACATTCATTGGTGGTAAAATAGTCAGTGTATAACAAAATGATATGCTAATTCTACAAAAAAATATTGTTTCCACTTCCTCTGGTTTGTTTGTGTAGAAACTGAGAGCATATGGCGGGAGTAACACAAAGGGGACACCAGGGGACACTAAAACGTGATGCACACAGTCGGCAACGTTGCCCCGCCGAAAAACTCACAATTTTGCTCATTTTCCAACACCGCTGATGGATTTCAATGACTTCATAAGTCATAAGGGGACAGTACATCACTTTTTACTGTCCCCTGGAAACCGTTTCCGTTTCTGTATTTGGTTTTGGGTTTTTTCTTTTTCTTAAGTTGCAGTGTGTTGAGCTCTCAGGACCACCGTACCGAGCATGGCGGCATGTTGGTAGAAATTAGCATGAGGCTGACGGCCAGCACCTACAGACCCAGCATGTGGTCCGTCCTTACGGATTTGTCTCAGTCCGTCCAAGGAGGACCTGACCCGTGACTGGAGCTATGTGTCAATCAGAGTATCGACCCATTTGTGTTTCCACCAGCCGGAGGGGTCTGCGCTGACATCCGTCTCTGTGAAATATTCCTCCCCTTGGCTGAGCGTCAAACATGTCCTCAGCCTCGTCGCTGTCTGTCACACTAAAAGAGACGAGGACGGGGAAGTGAGGGTGTGAAAATAAGCCATGGAAGACATCACGGCCATTTCTCTAACTCAGAAGTCTAGCAGCGGAAACCGCTACCTTCACTTCTGCAGCACATGCAGGAAAAAAACGTTACATTGTCGGTTAGTCCTTTATCGCTCCTGTATAATAACAGCTGTTCCTGTAGGATTTCTGCTATCTATACTACTACTTTCCCAATTTTTTTGAAGATTAAATAAAGGGATTAAATATTCTTAATTGGTTTATACTCAAATTATTTGGGATTATAATAATTAAGTATTTCATCTTGCTTGAAAGATGGAGTTATGAGAAATAGAAAAAGGACTTCATGCAATTTTAAGGACACAGAAGCAAGTGAAATGTCTGCAGTACGCTTGGTGCTAAGCACTAGCAATGATTGATAATTATGGTGCAGTCTATGTATGAGGTAGAAAAATAATCAATTCTTAGATGTATTATGATCCATAAACAAATCAGCCAAAACTCCTTAATCTGAGTTCATAGATTCATTCATTTCATGTTGTGAAGTCTGGAGTCTAACAAGATTTTTGGATGATCATTAACACCACTGTAAACTTGCTGATACATTTGTTTGATCTTTAATTAACAAGTCCTGACAAGTGACTCCAAAAAGTCTTCACACCCCTCTGACAGCTTCATTCTGTGCACCAAGACGGGAAGTTAAAGGAATAGTTTGATATTTTCTCACATACTTAAATGTTTGAATCCCCGGAGGCAACAGGATACGACATCTTTGCTATACTTAAGTCGCGATATCTTTTTGCAACGTTAAACATTTTGCGATACCCTGCGTATGTTTGCCAGTCAAGCATTCAGACTGACCAATACGTCTTTAGTTTTGAACAACTTCCTGCCAATCAGCTGACTCTACCCATGAGCACACCAGAAAAACTGAACACCATCTTGTGGACTGAAAAAGCAATTGTTACCAAAAGGTTCAACTGCAAGATTAACAGTTTATATGATAAGTGATTGTATCGTCCGTGTATTGATACAATATTGTTAGGAAAAATATTGTGATACTATCACTATATCACTTGTGTACCACAATATAATGTATATCATTAAATCCTATATCACACTATATGGTGATAGAAGATAACATATTCTGATAATGTATTTAATAACCAACAGGAATGTCTGAGGTCAATTTAGCAGATTAGATACTTGAAAAATGATGGTACTTCATCTCAGTGATGCAAAAATGATACAAAACACCAATATTATTACACATTTTAATTTTTCTAACTGAGAGTGAGCCTTTTTTGGATTTAGCAGAGAAGAAAGAGATGAGCAAGAAATCAAATTACATATTACCATGAAGAGCTGGAGGAAACAAACTAACCTGTTATCGATGCCAAGCGGAGAGCTTCAAAGCAGCACACTCTGTGGGAAGAAATCCCAATTTGTCAACTCAACCTAACAGTTATGTTAATAAATGGTTGTGGAAGTAAAATTCACTTGAACCTTTTTATATGACCAACATGGAAAAAGGAATGTAAATCAAAAATTTTGCTACGTTAAAAAAATCTTTTTTTGGTGGATTTATAGCACCATAAAACCCAAACCTAATTGAATTATGAGGCCATAAGCTATTTACAGCTCTGATAGTCAGATTTTACATTCTCAGATTGAGCATTTGCTACATGCTGGACATATTAATTCATGCAGTGTGCTCAGATAAAGACTGCTTACATCCTCTTAATGTGATTTGATCTCAGGTTGAAGCGTAATTGTTTATTCTCCGTGCTGATTCCTGCGTCCCTTCGGATGACTGCAGGAAGACTGTGTTGACACAGTATTGATTACTGGACACACAGCTTGTCATTGGTAGAGGATACTGCATGTTCTTGTGGCTGGACATTGCTTGAATCCTGTTTAAATGTCGGTCCTAAGACATTTTCTGCTTTCTATTGTCGGTTCATGCTACTCATCATGATATTCCACGTGTTTTGGCATTTTTAAGACATAATTGCATTGAATGGTAAGTAGCTGTAATGCGGTTTAGTGGGGTTGGGATACAGCTAATGTGAAGTTCAGAAGGAAAATTATTTAGATGTGACTTTTTTCAGTAAAGGAAATTAATGCATGAAGGTTAAACTTGTATCATATGCTTGTTAGTGAAAGGTCACTACAAATGTAGTATGTGAGAGTATATAATCATGTGTTGTTCTTCATTTGAAGATGACTTTCTCAGGTAGTTTTGCAAATGTTTAAATCTGTGACTTGTCGAGGGCTTCAACTAACGGCTGTTTTCATCATTGGTTAATCTTCCAATTACTTTCCTAATTATATATTCAGTTTGCTATATGTAAGACGAAACAATTTGAGTTTAATTTTACAAAAATTTTGATTTTAATCATCGATTAATCGTAAAGCAATTTTTTCATGCAAAAGTGGCAGAAAATGCTGTTTTCAGCCTCTCAAATACCTTCTGTGTTTTATAGCATAAAACACAGAAGTTATTTCAGAATATATTCTGTGGTAAAGCTTTGAAAGACAATCCCCCTTAAAGCAACACTTAAGAAATTTTCCTCTTCGGTCCCCCTACAGGTTGGAAGGGAATTGTCCATTACTGCCGTCGTAAATAATTTAGCTTACCGCAGCCTACCGTTGCACGCACGTTATTTGTTTGTATGCAGAACCGTCTCTGGAAACGATGAACGATTTGAACGATGTCCAGTGACAAGGTAGAGTAGCTAACGCCTTAGCTAAGATTAGCTAACATGAGCCATAGCAATAGTTACATATATATTAGCACAATAGCTAACGCCTTAGCTAACATGAGCCAATAAAATAATCGACAATGTGTTGTACACAGATGCACACTGTTGGAAAAAAAAAAGATTACCGGCATTATTTACAAGTCCAGCAGCAACAAAGCCAAGTCACCATCCGTCTTGCATTTTGTAGCCTCCTTCAGCTCTCGGCAATGAGTGTGAGCCAGTCTGATATTCACTCTCGTACGAGCTCTTTCTTTGTCATGCTCCCGTTTTCTTTTCTTCGCCTCATCGGACATTATACTCCTCCTTTTCTTTGCAGGCTCTGCCATGACGCCAAACTACCTAGCTGCAAGGTATCTTCCACGCACCTGCCGGGTGTTCTCCCACTGATCTCTACGCAGAGCCTCCACCTACCAGCTTTTGTAACACTTGCCGTAAAGCAGGTCAAATTCGTAGTCTCAATAGAACTACAAAACCGCTACCCGGTGAGGCAAAGTTACATAGTGCGGTTACAGCCGATAGAGGGCTGCAGAGCGAATGCTGAAGTGCTGTTCACCCAGTTTTGAGGTGATGAACCACAATACGCTGTTCGTTGTCTGGCATTTTTATTTTTGTTTCTTTGAATTGGTTTGTTTCGACTCATTTGGTCAGAGGAGACAAGACAAGAAAATACCAGTAAAAACTGCCTGAAACACTTTAACAGGAGCTGCAATTTAACTGCGACCCACCCACTGACAGCACCGGTGCGTTTTGTAAGCTGCAGCATGAAAACAAACTGTAGGTGTGTCTGACCCCGAGGCGCTCGGAGCCCAGTGAATTATCAGGCTGCTCCAGAGAAAACAGGTTTGAAGAGTCTTTGGCTGCCTCAGGCCTGCAACACATAGAGGGAGGAGGACTGCTGTTTGTCGACATGTTGTCTCTCGGGCTTGTCGGGTTCATGTTCTAAATGCAGGATACTGTTGTCTCCACGTTGTTGGATTATATATTTTTATGCATCACGACGGATTTGTTCCAGTCCGGGAGAATTTGCCTTGGACCCTCCGGAGATAAAATCCCAGTTTTTGGTAATGAAGGACACTTTTGTCTTGTGATCAACTCATGTTTTTCTTAAGATCTTTTAAACACATACTCTTTGTCTGCAGTAATTGTAGCATCAGGGAGACTCTCTTGTGGGATTTCAAGGCGTTTCTACTTTTCTGTGTTGTGCTGCAGTTTTTCTGATATGTGCTGTTTTCTATCAAGGGTGAGAAACGTTTGCTGTTGGTGGTAATAGTGATTCTGTTTGTCTTGTCTTTGTATATTGTGGCCTGTTCACACTTTAACGTCTGTTAGTTGCTTGGAGAATTGCTTTCAACATATTTTCAAAAACATTCCCAAATGCCATATAGGACAGGGTTGAGAATCATCTTAATCTTTCTCAGCAGAGAATAAAATGACAAACGTGAGGCGAGGTTACGCCCCTTCCGATGTCTCCAATGGGCCGTTATTTCTGGAAAAAAAAATGGTAGCAAACAACGGGAGACAAATTTTTCCCTGAATGACACATGGTTGTCAATTTAAACTATAATTTGCAAGTTAAGACGGTCACATGCGTGGTATGATTGTTGTAGTATGACTTTTATTTTGTTTGAAACCACCCATCTCGTTACCTTGGCTAGCTGGCAAGCTAGCTGGCTAAGTTAGCTATGTTCCATCCAGATAATATACTACACAGTTATACGACAAAATGCTACTTTCTTGACGTGCAAAATTATCTTTTAATATGAGAAACATCGCATGTGTAATTCATGGCACAATTAAAACAGAATCCAAAAAATGATCCGTCCAAAATAAGGAAGGAGCGGGACTTTGCTTCGGGACTCTATTCAATCAAATGTCTAATTGACTAGATTTCTAAATTTCAATACTTTGTTTGAAATTGAGTTTGAGTTTGTTATGCCGAATTAAACATTAGATGTAAGCTTATGAATATAAAACAAACTAACACCAGATAAACATGCTAACTATCCTACTCTAGCTTAGTGGAGAAAGTATTTGAATCAGTTAAGTGCAATGATAGATACTTTACATTTGGATGTGGTAAAACACATGCTGTTAATAGTAGCTTATTAATGAATACACTAAATGATAGGCCTATCAAGTTGTCAGAAAGCGTTAAAAGTTACTACAATTTATAGAAAATAACCCCAAACATTCTTCGGGGGAGGCTTATCCTAGCTTTCTCTGGCTTATTAGTGATTCTCTTTGCCTGACGTCTTAGTTTTCCTCCTGTAAACACTGAGGTGTGTGTGGGAGAGAGATTGCTTAGTGGAGTGGAGATGCCTACCTCGTTTGTTTGGGTTAGCTCTTAATTAACGTACCAAAGCGCCGTAGAAAGACATTGAGGTTTTTAAGGGTTGACAAGGTGACATGAAACGGTTTGGGGAGGAACTCTAATAATGTGCCTCACCGTCACCTAGTCACTTCGACCGCCCCGGGTATTTTTTTTTTTTTTTTTACCAGAGTGCCTCGGAGCCAGCTTTTGACAAAACAGCAGCGATATGACAACGTCTGTCTCCTAGCAACATCCTGGATCTCAAATTGACTGAGAGACTCTTGAAAGCGTGAGCTGGCGGCGGCGCCCTGAGTACGATAGATGTGCAGGTGGGTTCGTGTGGTGAATCTCCAATCGGCTGAAAGTGTTTTTTATTCCTTTTTCCCTTAACGCTTTACCTGCAGAGCTCCTTCAAACCTCCTGTTGTTATTTTTTTTTGCACGCCCACACACTCGCCGTGCTGCTCGCTGATGTGAGAGTGATCTCGCACTCGGTCGGAGGAGCAGGGGTCGGCATGCGTTCCTGCCTGCTGCGTCACTCCGTGCCGGATAGACGCGAGCAGCTGCCGAAAGATGCACAATGTTAAAACCTGTCTTCTTACTCTTATTTACCTCCAACTATCAAATGCACGGGAAGACAAAGCTCAGAGAAAACACATTCCGCTGCATGGCCTCTTTTCCATAAAAGCCTGTGATTTCCAAATGTCTTTTTTAAAGGCTCTGGAGAATCACAACCCTGAGGCCTGTCTTTAGCAGTCAATTTTATCACCCTCTCTTTGGTGAACTCTTTTATTGAATAAGTGAATCAAAGTGTTTCATTCCGCAGTGGGATTATACTCCATTTGAGGAAAAAGCTCTTACAAAATGGTATGAGAGGAAAAGCACATATTGGCCCTAAGTTATGAGTCATCTCAAGACTTTAACGTATGAAATGTTTTCCAAGAGAGTCGCCTTTGCTTTTCGAAATGAGTTGAACTTTTCAGGACTGTTGACAGCACCATTGTTATTAATCGTTATTCAAATAATCCTCATTTACATAGTTTTCCGTAAGCAGCTTTGTAGCTTAATTAAAAGTGTCAGCGTTGTTTGAAGTTTCGGGGCAGAGCTGCTGTGCCGCGTCTTTATCTCAGGTCTCCGGGATCTGCATTTGAATCTGTAGATGGAGATCAGGCCCCCGGCTGCAGAAATCACAGCGTTCACCTCTTTTCATCTGCTTTGAAAATTGCAAAATTTCTCAGGGTAGAAGATGCCTTTCATCAAAGAGCAGAGAGGGCCGGTGATTTGTTTAGCTGATGAGAGCTTCTGGACTCTGTATGACCTCGCTGAGGATTGATGGGATGGTGGAGCAGCATCGCCATCAGTTGCTCACACGCGTACAGGTGTGTGAGTTCATGTGTAAAAACACAAACACTTTCATGTAAATCTCTCAAAATTACTTCAAATTGAATGAATAAATGAGCCTAAATGCATTCCTTCGTCAGTTCATTGTTATCCCCCAGATTTCATGACGATTGCAGTTTAAATTTTCAGTGGTTAGTTTTTAATTAAGAATAGATGTTACAGAGTTGCATTGAATTAAAGACCAATTCTCAAAGGCTTATATGTATTAATAGCTTTGTTTTTTTGGTGTGATGAGCTTCTAACTTATTACTTTGGGAAAACAGACTGAATGAAAAGCTTTTATATCCTTTAAAAGCTGCTTCGATAATGTCCCTCTGCATCCAGTTTGCTTTAATATTTTGCACGTTGACTTACTTTCAATGGAATTGTTACTATCCCGTCTCCCTTAGGAAGTCAAAATACATTTTTGAAAAATCTGTCAATAGATCAGTCATGGTATTCAGGTACAAAAGAATGAGTACATTTAACTCTACATTCAAGTAATTTTCACTGGTAAATAAGCTACAATGAATGTACGGTACATTTATTCAGTTTTAAACCTTCACTTTCGCCTTTGGTAAAGGTCTGTTGTGTGTGATTGAGGTAATTCAATGAGCACTGCCTCTCCTTTCCATTTTCCCAGGTGGTTTTGTTGTTAACTGTGGAAAAGGTTTTCTTTAGTCAAATACTGACTTTTAAAAATTGAAACCAAATACCTGGAGAGGTGAAGTGGACAAACGCCAATGTCCTCCTCTCACCTCCTCCTCCTGTCGGGCGGCATCCCAGCGGCGCAGGAGTCAGTGTCACGCTCTGGCACATCTGTGGGGCCCGTACTCATCCAGCAGCCCTCTGCCAGCTCTGACGCTCGCTGGCTCCTCAAGCTGGAAATTGCCATAATGTGTCCTGCAGTGGTCGACTGCACAGGCCTCTATCAGGGGCTCCATCTGTGCTGAGCCCTGCTCTCACGCACAAACACAATGCATCACGCTTCATACTTGGTGGTGGTGCACGGACAAGTACACTCCAATACAACAATATACGAAAAAAGTCTTTTATGGACACGTGATAGTGTAGCATCTCATTCGTCAACCGTGAGGATGAATCTGCTGCTGTAACAGCCTCCACCCCAGATGTTGGATCCCCAGGCTGCTCCCATTCAGCCACAAACATCAGTGAGGTTCAACGCTGACGGTGGGTCTGATTGACAGTTGGCGCACCTGCTCATCCAGAGGGTGTTGGACGACGTTGAGGACAGGGGTTTCTGTGCAGACGGCTCTTCAGCATCAAACTGCAAAAGCATTTCTTTATAGAGTCAGCTTTGCGAACTGGAGGCGTTGACGTGTTGAAGCAGGAACGGGGCCCTCTGCAAACTGTTGACACAAGGTGGTCAAAGCTCATTTTACTGCAGCATTCAGGATGGCTGTGTATTGGCGAGCACATCATGAGACCCCTAAATGCAGCACACCATTCCTTTAGTTGAAACGGGTTACCGGTTGCTGTCTCCAGACCCAAACCCACAACTATATACCAAATCGCTATCATTTTTAACTGAACTCAACCTGAACCTTAAAACCGAGACTCACACAGCCACTTTTGAAGCAGTGGGGGGCTAATTTTTCACTACCTGTCCATACTAGATGCTTTAACCTTAGTCAAGGACTCTTCTTTGTCCTCCTCGCCTGTGCAGTCAACATGAAACGTGAAAAATGGGCTGCAGTTTAAATGAATTGATGAGTTCTGGATTAAAGCACACAGGCATACTGTGGAGCATAAAAAATCAGCCGGCCCTTCGGTGAAGCTGCTGTTGCCCTTAACCTCAACAAACTCCTGCATGAATACTTTAGCTGTTAAACGTGCTCTGGAAGAAATTTTGACTCCCATCCAAAATGTGTGGGCGAGGAAATCGGCACGCCGACCATGTAAATGAAAACTCTGCCCACAGTCAAGACTTAGACCAGAACACGTTTGATTTGGCATGTTTATTTGCGCTGTAGCATTTATGTTGCTGTAAAGATCCCACAGCTGGGATAGAGATGTATCCAGGGTCCTGCTTCTACCTCAACATTTATCCACCAATGGGGCATACTTTAGGATCCATAAGTGACTATATGTTGGCATAACGTCAGCACATGCATCACCACACAATGCATTTATCTGTCATTTTGAAGTGAGTGAATGTCCATTGGGGAATAATGGAAAGGGCCAGACAGACAGATTCCAAATGCAGTGTCATTGTGTCTGACATATTCGATGGTAGGGAATTAAAGATGCATAATTCAAGATTAGGAGCATATTTATTGCCTCTCAACATTGCAATGCCTGAGTCAGTGGCTCTTAGCTAACGGTGCTAACAGTACAAATTACAGGAAACATGCTGACAGAGCTAAATGTAAGCTTTAATGGAGTTTTTAAACAAACAAGGTATTGTCTAATTTATACGTTTTTACTATTCTGAAAGTCTGATATCCATGTCGGCCTCACTCAGTATCAGTCAGCTGTAAGTGTATTTGAGTTGAGACTGCTTTGTACCTGCTCAATGTGAACATACATCCTGTAATGAACCAGCATGCCTCACATGAACATAAACATCACACTGTGCATCATCATCTCGCTGACATTTCACTGGTTCAAACCACCTCTGGGTTTACAGATTAAGAATTTAACCATGGTGCTCGCAGCCAACCTCCCCCCTGCTGCTTCCAGGTAGTTTATTATATCGAGCTCCCTCTCTCTCTCTCTCTCTCTCTCTCTCTCTCTCTCTCTTGCTCTCGCTCTATGTGTGTGTGTGTTTGTGCATGTGGTGGCTATTTTTAACTTTTGTCTCTGAGCACAAGTGCACTTCTCCCTGATTGTGTGTGGAGTTCCTGAGGGAATGTGTAGGTTTCTGTTCAGGCGTGTGTGTGTGTGTGTGTGTGTGTGTGTGTGTCTTTGGTTACTCCCAGTGGACCAAAGGCATGTTGGGGTGGTGCTGTCCACCGCCTGGTCACTCTGCATCATTACTAAGTCATAAATCCTTTCCTTTTTCCCTGATGATGCCACAAAAACAGTCAAAATTATTAAAGTGCTTCTATAAAACTAGACCAGAGAGCGAGAGAGACTCAAACAAACGGTTTCTACTGATTTGTGTCTAGATGTATCTTCCAGTTGAAGGTCCCTGTGGTTTAAAGCTGTGGCCGACCCTTAGCCGGGGTATAATTTGTTGTGTTTCTTTGTAGGTGTGATAGAAAATAGGTCACAAACTGAGCATTCGCTGGAAAGCCAGGTTGCACTGGTTCCAGCTAGTTTGAACAGATAAATCATATTGTTAAGTTGCAACTGTGGACGCTCCTCTGGAGCAGACGTGTTATTTTCTTCAGAAATTCAGAGAGAAATTGAAACTGGATGGCCATGATTTCATTGCTACCTTAGACAATCTCCTCTGTGTGAGTGACTACTGTGTCATCGGGGCTGTGGAGACGTTGAGCAATGGACACTGTAAAAAAAGAAATACTGACATAGTTTGATAGTATGATCTATATCCTGCTGAATAGAGCTGCAACAAGTTAATCAGTTCAAAAGAAAAGAAAAGTGAATATTTGCTCATTTTCTGTAGTTTTCTATGATATCAAACACGTTTTTTTGTGTTTTTGGAAAAAAGTAATTGGCATTCTTAGCTGTTTCCTGACATTTCCAGACAATCAATTTATGAACAGATTACTTGATAACTCAACAGCACAGAACAATAAATCTAATTTTGCAAGAGTAAAAATTAGGACAATGATTAAGGCGTAGAAACCGAGGCAATAAATGACGTGGCACCTTAAGTGAAAGCCATATTAAAATTCTTAATCTTCTTCAGGTTTCTTTTTCAAGTGTAAAGAATCCCTCGGATCCACAGGCAGACTGTTCCATAAAAAACAAAAGTAATGCTGCTTCTGAATATGGAATTAGATTTGTCCCATTTTTCTTGCATAATTATCTTTTCTCTCATTATTGGTTTGAGCAATTATATGTGAATGCTCATTTTGAGTGAAATCAATAGTTTGCTCTCCGTCCAACTTAATTTATTTGGTTTGGATTTTGCACAGCACAATATTAACTTGGTTAAGGCATTGGAAATGCTGCCTCTTGTGATTTCAGAACTGCTGCGCCTAATATCACTGCATTTTGTATTTATTGTGCAGCTTTATTCGCCCCTTCACATGTCGAAAGTGTTTGGAGAGGAAAGGATTGAGAGGGAGGAGACATACCTGATGAAAAGTATGAAGAATTGATGTTTGGCAGGAGAGGAAAATCTTTTCAGTCTGAAGGGAAGAAGCAGGAGACAGAGAGAGAGAGAGAGAGAGAGAGAGAGAGAGAGTGATTGGGTATATGGGAATATTGAGCCACAAAGCATTTATGTCAGATCAAAGCTAATCCTTATCTTTGGGAAAAAGGATTCAGTAATACCCTGGGCTGTCTCACCCCCTCAAGGGCAGCTCTCTTTCTCTGCTTCCATCTCTGTGTGTCCATATTCCTCTCTCCTCATTTCTCCGTGAAACTGCCAGGATTTCCCTGCACTTTTTCCTCGACTTTGACTCTTGTGACGGTGTAGAGAAACTAGGTCAGCAGGGAAATGCAGAGAGAGCAGGCAGGAGAGGCGGAGGGTTGAGGGTTTTGCCCCAGGGAAGGCTGGTGGTGCTGCTGCTGAGGGCGAAGCAAGGATGATGACGGCCACAGATAGGCTGACTGGACTGGGGAGTAAAGCTGTCTGTACCCTTAGGTCACTTCCTGAAGTCTTGCTGCTCACTGGACACCTTGGTGAGGAGTCGCGGTTTGGTTCAGAATAAGATTGGGTGACATTTTGTTTCAATTTTGAAAAAGTTAAAGATCTGTTTCCATGCTCAAAACATTCAGGGAGTCACTTTCTGAGGCAGAAAAATGATATGATGATTTTCTGTTGTATTTGAACAAATATGAAAATAGGGGTAGCAATTTTGCAACCAGAGGCATCGCCCCCTGATGGCCAGTAGAGAGACTGCAAGTTTAAGGCACTTCAGTTTTGGCTTAATTTTTCAGATGATACATCAGGCCCGGGGATGACTTCAAATCCACCAGGAAGAGCTGAAAGTCGTGTCTACAGACAAGGGCATCTTGACTATCTGTTGTCTGTTGCAATGCCATCATGGACCTTGGTATTGATTGATCAATTGATGAAGTGCTTTCAGAGGGATTCCGGGTTTGATAAGCAGATTCTATGTGGGATTTCTACTCGATAAAATGCTATCAAGTATTTGTCGTGTTGAAGTTATTTACCAGTTGCCCAAGGTCAAATTTGGTTATCCTCACTCCTCAAAAGAACCAAACTAAAGGAATCCAGACGGAATAAACTGCTCCAGGCATGCCCGGTGTGAGCACACTTTTATCTGTCATCACTGCGTCGGTGTCCCCGCAGGCCTCTATGACAAGTTTAATTGCCTGCAATCTTGATTCTGATAAAAGACTGAGCTGTACGGTGTTGCCGGGCTACAGTGGTCACCTTTTTTTCCATTTCTATCACCACTTTCCTCTCCATCTCTCACCCTCCATCTGTCTCACCCTTCACTTTAGCTGTCTACCCACAGTCGCACCCGGAGGGATGCCAGCTCTGTTGAGATGGCGGCGAAGAGAAAAAAATTGTCATCTTCCCTCCTCAGCAGTTTTCACACTTGACAATTTGGGGCGAGAAAATAAAAGGAAAAGTCGGCAGCGCCCTGTTTGTTATTCATCGTTTCCTTGGTGCTATTTTGACAGGGTTTAATCATGTGCAAAAGAAAACGATCACTGCTTCTGCATGGCTTAACACGGTAGATTATGCAAGAGCAGTTGGAGGAGGAAGAAATTGTTTATGAAGTCTGTAGCTCGGAGGAGACGCTTAAAGGAATTAGCCATACTTAACACAGATACTGAGGCAAAGGGGTCACGTGAACTTGCAACTACTGCAGTCAGCTGGTGCCTGATATGAAAGACATGCTCTGTACATAATGAGTGCCTTTCATGAATGATATGACTGCTGCACCTCCCTACATCTGGGCTGTGTCTGTAGCCTTTCAAAAATATTAGGGATGTTTGGCGACGAGTGTTCAAGGACCCACATGTCTGAAAGTTTAAGCTCTTTGAATTCAAATCATTCATACTTCTCATTTTTGCGGAAAATGTTCAAATGCTGAGGAGGCTGCCAAACCCTCATTCATGCATGTGTGCAACTACACAGTTCAATTTAATTTATTTTTGTAGTTGGAAAATGTACTCCCGTCTTTTTTAACCTTGAGAGTGAGAACTGTTTTTGGTGGCTTGATTGTTAATGATAGGATTGAAAAATGTACCTTTGTGGTACTGGTTAAATACGTTATAGTAGTGGTGGTGATGGTTATGATTGTAGGGTTAGAGAGAAATAATGCAAAAAAGTGCAGAGAGCAACCATATTATTATGGTTTTGTTGTATTTTAGGGGTAACATTCCACACCAATAATTTGCAATCCTCCAGATACAACAGATATTTAATACAATAACTGATATTTAGTGCCAGAATCAAGTTGCAGTAAGCATGAAAACTTTTTGTCTCAAAACTACACCGACGCAATGCGAGTAGGTGTGCGTTATGCTTTTGATTGAAATTGTTGCACTTCATTTTGAGGAAGCTGTATTTCTGACAAGATGGGAAATTAATTGTAGATTGAAAGGTCCAGATTTGCTGTTAGATTTTACCTTCTGATTTCCTTGCATGAAGGCTACCACTCACCAATGATTTTATCTGCCACCTTGTTGCCCATTTTATTCCATTTTTGCCAACCAACAAATGACAGTGCATGTCAGTAGTCATCTGTAAAAAAAAAAAAAAAGATTTCCTTCCTTTTTCTCAACAAAACTTTGTCTTTTCTTATGTTGCAGATGGACGACCATGTCGCCACTAAAGGACTGTGACGTCACCGTGAAGTTGTGGATGGTGGTGGATGGTGTCTTGTCTTAACTTCCCTCAGAGTTCTTTCTATTAGACCTGTTTGACATCCACTTTTCTAAAATAACTGCTGTTGTCAGCCAGTGAATATTATAAGACACCATCTACCCATCTTTAAAGCATGGAGACTCTTTCCCAGGATTCCATTCTGGAGTGCCAGATCTGCTTTAATTACTATAGCCCCCGCCGGAGGCCCAAACTCCTGGATTGCCGACACACGTGCTGCTCGGTGTGTTTGACCCAGATGCGCAGCAGCCAGAAGGAGATTCGTTGTCCCTGGTGCCGTGGCGTCACCAAACTCCCGCCGGGCCTGTCCGTCTCCCAGCTCCCCGATGACCCGGACATCATCACCGTCATTGCCATACCTCACGCCTCTGAGCACACGCCGGTCTTCATCCGCCTCCCCAGCAACGGCTGCTACATGCTGCCAATGCCCATAGCCAAGGAGCGGGCGCTGGGCCTGACTGGGGAGCTGGGGTGTCGTTTCCTTCCTGGAAGCCAGCAGAAGGGGGTTACGGTGGTGACCATGCCTGAGCAGCAGCCTCTGGGTCTGGCTATGGGCCTGGATGGAGTGGGGGTGGGGCTGGATGTAGGCGATGGAGAGAGGAGAGTTACTGGCCCGGTGGGAGGAGGAGGGAAGGGCTCCACATGGTCCGGCGTGTGCACCGTGATCCTGGTGGCGTGTGTGCTGCTTTTCCTGCTGGGCATCGTGCTGCACAACATGTCCTGCATCTCCAAACGCTTCACTGTCATCTCCTGCGGTTGATCGGCGGGGGGATGCTCGGACTGCCGTGGACCCTCCCTGGATTCCCCCACTAGCCCTGCCTCTCCTCAGGATGGGACTCTGCTGAGGAGAGGGGACTTAAACTCACATCATGGGCATCCGAGGAAACTACAGAGTAATGTACGGAGAAACAGATCAAAAAAGGCCAGGGAGGATATCCATGTACGGTCTGCCATTGTGTCCCCTCTTCTTTATTTGGGAGACTGAGATTGAGATGGAAATAAAGATACAATCCTTCCCTTTCCTCTTGCTAACCCTGAACTCCCGTTCTTTTCCTGTCCCTCCATTTTTTTTTCTTTCTGAAAGAACGCTTGGGAATTACTCCAGAAATGTTTTTGGCCAGCTGATATGTTTTTGGCCAAGGGCCGATCTGATACTTACTCACAATCACAGCCGTTGGATTGCCTGTTTAGTCTGTGGTTTGTAGAAGTACATCAGTTATCATAGTGTTGTTTAGCTGAGTTTAGGTCCCAAGTTGTGGCGTCTCCAGCTGGTACTGCAGTACAAAGAGTTCGGACTTGGCTGCTCTCTGTCCTCTGATGCTGCAGGAATTAACTCTGTGTAGGATCTGTCTGGTCTGGCCAAATCATCTGGGGAAACTCAAAATCAACACAGATTTTGTCCCCCCCCCCTTTCATACAACCTGTTCCTGTGCAGAAACTGCAGAACTGTTGCCATATTTGGCTCCACCTATTTACTAAAAAGATTGTTGTCAAGAAAGGAAATACATGGATTGTATGGTTTATTCATGCATTATATTACAGGCCTAAACAAAAAACAAGGGTAGTATTAATCGGATGCTTTATTAAGGTGTAAAAGTTTGAAATTAGTGCTGAAACTATGGTCGGTAAAAACATTATTAACTGTTTATCAAGAAAATATTACAAACATTTGTTGTTTTTCCAGCTTTCTTTCTGTAAATTCTGGATTTTGGACTGATGTTTGGACAACGCGACTACTGTAATTTCTGGGCTCCCACAATTTGCAATGCACAATTTTTCTCACAATTTCTTTACTAGATGATAAATGAAAGAAATAATTGATTCATTGGTAATGAGAATGATCACCTACTGCCCTTTTTTGAATATCGTGGGAAAGCTTTGTGTGACCGCCTAGTAGTATGCTAGCTGCCAAACGTTTACAGGCTGAAACAAAGAAATCGTTTAAAATACGGTATTGAGCATTGAAGCCAAAGGCATAGTTTGGAAATACATTTATTCGCATTCTGTCCGAGAGCTGGATGAAAATGCATACTACACTCATGTCTGTGTGCTACCTATGATTCCAGAGCCCAGAGGCAATTGGTATAGTTTAGCTTAGCTTAGCACATAAACTGGAAGCAGGGGGAACGGTTAGCCTGGCTCAATTTATCAGCACCTTGAAAGCTGACTAATGAACACGTAGGTTGTTTGTTTAATCTCTGCACGAACAGAAATGTGAAGTTGTACTATGTGCAACATGCTAGGCTACGTAAGTTACAGCTCATAACTCCCCATTAAACCACAAATTTAAACAATGTTCAAAACACGTTGCACAAATTGGTGTTTTTTTTTTTTTACTTTGAAGAGCACAAGGCTAACTGTTTCTCCAGGCAGTTTTATGAGTTTTTGTGTGCTCGCTTTCCATAAAACCACAACTTACATTTTTGTATGGTTTAAACCCGCAATGTATAACATACAATAATTTGTGTAACTCCACATAAAACAACTTGATATTTTTGTACAGTTTAAACAAACAACATAAAACATTGTTGGACTTTACCTTCCAGAAGTAAGGCTAAGCTAATCTTAGCTAATCATCCCTAGATATACCTGTTTTAGTACTAATCTCCTGCCAAGAAAGGCAATACACGTAATGTCAAAATATTTCTTTCATTTAACATAATTTAAAATGTGGACATTGAAGGCAACATCCTTGTTTTTCTTCTTTGTTTCGGTATGGTTTCCCACGGATGCTTAGCGTGTTATCTTTCATTGATTATAGTTAACGGCCAATCTACTTTACACCCTGACCTGCAGAACACCATTGTCCTCTAAAGACGGACCCTCCAGCTTTGACCAGGCCTTCACCGACAGCCCACAAAAAACGTCCTCAATTTAGAAAACCGGTGGATATGGGCTCAACAATGCGATTGTGTGTTTCTGTGTGTGAGTGATAGGTCAGTAGCAGGTCAGGAGTGGGCGGGCGCTACAGGGTTCCAGTTAAAGACGGCTGTATCGATTGATCTGTTTTTGAATATCTCTTGCATCTGCAGAGATGGATGCTTCTCTTTTTTTCACTTTTATATGTTGAGGCAAGCAATTTGTATGTTTACTGTATCGTTAAAGCAAAGCAGTGTACAGTGCACACAAACAGGGTGAACTCTTTTTGTATTGCAGCCTCGTCATGTACAGAATGATTGTAACTTCCTTGTGTTTTTCTGATGATTGTGTTTCGTTCATGTTCAGGTTTGAGGTTAGAGTGTGCGCTCTGTGTGCGTGTTTGCTCTAAATGACACAAAGCTGTTATTCAGTACACTCACTTCAGGGCACACACAGGCACCGTGACACACCAATGGCACGGCATAAGGAAAGAAAGTGTTTGGTAGTTTTGCTATGGAGTATAAAGAATTACACTGTACCAAAATGTTATGTATAAATATGTATATCCATTTGTTCACTTAAAAATAATCCCTCGATTTATTTAATACATCTATGGATGTTCCAGTAACTGAAGATTAAAAAAGTATTTTTTTTCCTTAATATTACAAGAAATTGTCTTTGATTTTGTTCAAAGTGGGGCCTTATTTCAATATTTTGATTTCCCATATCCTGCATAATTTTACCACCTTATTAATTTTTTTTCTCAACAGTTTGAAAGTTTTCACAGTTTGAACTTATTATTTATTTTCATTCGGCAACTCAAATAGCAGATTTTTTCTTTAAAAATATCCACAACTTATTTCTCGTATCGGGCTTATTTCACCGCCTTTCACCAAAGCAAAGTCTTAAACTGCTTTAGCTGTTTAAAATAGACTTTTATGGATTAAATAAAACATACTTGTACTTCCTGCTGAGGAATATTCTGTTATGAAAGAAATAAAAAAGAAATATGGGCAACTATTTGTTCTGCAGATGCAGTGAGAGTTGAATTCGGCTGAACCGGTTCATGTGGGACATGTTTGCTGGTTGCTACGAGACTCAACTGAACGTCCTTTTGAAGTGCGGCTGCTCAGCTGAAAGTTAAAATATTTTTAGCTCCAGGCTCTCTGCCCTCTGTGGGCTCTAAAATATGTGTTAATTTCTCCTCACTTGATGTTGAAGTAGTGTTCTGTGGCGCCACCCGAGATAACTGAGATAAAAGAAATCCCTGTAGAAATAAAAATGTGCATGCATAATTTTTCACAAAATCCAGATGAAGGTTAAGTAACATTTATCAAGTCATTTTATTAGTAGAGCATACGTTATACCTGTTTATACCTTTTAAATGATTGCTTTATAATTATTTAATGCTTTGTAAATCATTATGAACTTTTTATAGGAAGGTTAATGTTGTTACAAATTAGTTCAGCTGGGGTCTCTCCTCCTTGATTCTTCAATAAACAGTGTTATAACTAATCTATAAAGCATTACTACTAATTCATAAGGTAATTTCCTAAACAAACAAATGTTCACATAGGTATCACTAAAATATTTTTCGGGGAGTTTAATGAATGGAAGAAAAAGGAATACAAATATTAAGGCTTTTAACAGTTTATTAAACTGTTACTGTTAAACTTAAATCTTGATTTTTCACCCTTGTAGACGCCATGAGGGTGAAAAATCAAGGTGCGTCGGCCATGCAATATTATTGATTTTAAGGCGTTAAAATCCCACTGTAAAACGTTGTCAGGCACAAAACCATAAATTATTGACTTCTGGCTACATAGCTTCTCATATATTTCACTGCAAAACCAAACACTTTCCAAAAAAAGATCACAAAGGATTGGACAGAATATTTGGAACCTGCCTGATCTTTAACAATAAGGTCTGTTCCTGTCATAATTTAACCTTTCCTTGTGACATTTTCCTGTGACTTCAGAGAATAACACACCTCTGAATCTCCTCCCTGTCTGTGACTAATTCTTTTCTCTTCAAATCAAAAGTACAGCATTTTTTATCGAAACCTGGCGACTAGAAAAACGTAGAAAGGGAAGGAGGCTTGTCATTTCTGTGCCTGTATGTTTGTAAAAAAAAAAAAAAAATGCCGTGAAGTTCCTATTGTAGTTTCCTGTTTGTGTCGGGTTGAACAACTGCTGACGACACAAGCAGCTTGTTTTTGTTTTTTTTCTTTTGATGAACTATTAAAGCAAACTCTCTGAATCTGAACAAGGACTCCAGCGGTCTTCATTTAATTTGTGCCATTATGGATCCTTTTCAGCGTTAACATCAACATCCATTTGTAGAGAAACAATCCCCTAAAAGATCAAGCGGATTCCTTGCAGCTTTATTTATCGTCCTATATTTCATGGTCGAGTGAACTCTGAAAAGCAGGCTCTCTTTATTTACCCCCAGGAACCTCTTTTCTCCTCAAATATTTATTGATATAGTGTCAGCGAGGTAATTAACACTCTCCAGAGACCAATTGCAGCCGACTTTGCTGCAGCATAACACCTCCATTCCTCACAGGCGGTGGTGGCAGCACACTCATCGACTGCACCGCCACAACCAGCCATCTCTGTTCACTCTTAATGATGGCTTTGTTGTTTTAATGACCACAGAATGGGTTTTTATTTCAAGTGCAGCAGTCTTAAAAGTGTGGACTTCAATTTTCTGTTCACGTTATGAATTTTTTTCATAACGGGGCTCAAACTTGTCATATTTTGTCCTCAGGAGAATCTCCACACTTTTACACAATCCCCCTAAGTATATGGAGTTGTTGTATTTTGAAGGAGCTGTGTTGAAGTTGGCGCAAAAGCTGAGATTTATATGTCATTCTTGACCTTTAAAAGCCCTTAGTGACATGACTGAAAGCTCCAAAACAGCTACTTAATTACTGCGATTTAGCCTGTGGAAGAAGAAAACATTGCATTTGAGCAACATTCTAGTTATAATCCGCAGGATTTTAATGAAAACAAATACTATTTTTATACTGTTTACCCAATAAAAAAATACTATTTGCAGTGTTTACTACTGTTTATATAGTTTATTTTATACTGTATTCTATTTAATTGCCTACTAAACATGAGGGATTCACAGGGAACTCGGCAGCATGTGATCCTGCATAATTGTGCTTATTCTACAATTTAATCAGTTGAAAAGTTTTTCAGTATTTACAATATCACATTTTCAGAGCTTACAAATGTTGAATGATATCTATACTTAATTAAATCCAGTGGTGGAAAGTAACAGGTGTACATTTACTCAAGTACAGTACTTGGGTACAATTTTGACATGCTTGCACTTTACTTGAGTATTTCTACTTTATGCTTCTTTATATAAAATAAATAATATTCTTCTTTGATATGATGCAGCACTATACTACTAATTTAACTAGTACAATAAAATTCAGACAGCAGCCAAGCAATAGGCTGCACTAGTTCCTTCAAATTTGGCACAAATGTCCACTTGGACTCGTCTGAACAGTGAAGCCAATGCAGAACTTGCATTCTCTCTACTGGCCATCAGGGGGCAACTCCTCTGGTTGCAAAAAGAAGTCCGATAGCATGGAATTCTTTGTGAAAATGTCCCTACCTAGTCTTATGCAGTCTGGGACCTACTGATTAGAATTTGGTGGTCAAAGGTCGCTCATAAAACATGTTTTTGGCCATAACTTAAGAATTCATACGTAAATTATGACAATTAGACAAATGTCTAATGCAATGTGATGACAGACATTGTCACTGTCAGAATTCAGGACTATAGTCTTCTCAGGGTGTGAATAATTAGATTTTACTCATGCACAGCTGAACATTATGCTCCTGGGAGACCAAAGCACCAATATTGTCTTCATTTGCTTTGAAAAAAAGAATTCATGCATCCAAGTCAATGAAGTACTATGTAAGGAATGTCGACAATCAAAAGTTGCAGCTTTGACTGGAGTTTGTTTTTGATAATGTCTCTTCAGTATACTATCACACACAACAGCTACTTTCTGAGTGCAATTTTCCCTCCTAATGAAGTCGTCCCCCCCCACCATCAGATAAGCTGAAAGATTGAAACCGACTGATCAGCTGCATGTTTTATTGAAGTCAGGGAGTCAGATATTCACACAGTATTAAATGCCAGGTTTGTCACAGGAACTGCTTTCTCGTATCACCATATTATGTGAGTGCTCTCGAGGATGTATCATGGGTTCTTGGCAGTAGCTTGGGAGACTGTCATCTGTTTAATCCTGGCAGCAGATGAGACTTCTTTGCTTCATGCTGGGGGAAAAAAAAGTTATGGTTCCTATTTGTAGGAGGCAGTGTTGGGTGACAGTGTGCAACAGAGTGAATAAAAGCAATATCATTTTTTTCTTCTTCAGAGAACACTCCTACAGTATGTCAGGCAGCTGAAAACTTAAATATTTGAAAGGATTAGAGGACAAAGTTCACAAAGATAGAGGAGACTGACCTGGAACCGTGTTTTATAAGACACGTAGAGGATGAAGCGCAAATTCAGTTTTGGATTTGTGGGAGTTTGGGGGAAATGTTTAAGTCGTCAAAGTAGCAGTCGTTACCGATGAGAGCCAGTAGTGGAAAGTAACATTTATGTTTTCACACCTGTCCTGTGTTTGTATGACTTGGAGTGGACTAACGTTTTGAAGCCAAGTTTGACATTTTGACCAACGCCATCT
This sequence comes from Chelidonichthys spinosus, assembly GCA_029853015.1. Classification (NCBI taxonomy): domain Eukaryota; kingdom Metazoa; phylum Chordata; class Actinopteri; order Perciformes; family Triglidae; genus Chelidonichthys; species Chelidonichthys spinosus. Next base: position 12,658,479 of record CM056837.1, read on the forward strand.
TTGATTTCAATTGTACTCCAAACGGGACCATAATTTACTAAATGAACATCATGCTGTATTGAAGAAGATTTGAAACTATAGTGATTGAGACCGTTAACTCAAATGAATCATTTTTATTGAGGTAATAAATCAAGTGTAGATTAATTTTCTCATAGACTTCCATGGAATTGGGCTTCTTTTTGCAACCAGAGGAGTCGCCCCCTGATGGTGTGATGCTACTTTATGCTTCTATGCCACTACATTTCAGATATTGTACTTTGTCCATCAGTGTACTTTCATACATCTACTTTTATTCTCTGTTGGGTTTAATCTTATTGATTAATGAAATGTTCCTCACTGTCCGAACTATCGCACTTACGTGGAACTTATTCAGCGAGAAAATTATCCCTAACAATTTGCATGTCCATGTATGTCGTAGTTGCAGTTGGTTCCAAGATGATGAAACAATTTAAATATGACAGCCAAAGAAAATGACCCTCCCCTAGTCAGCAAAGTCAGCATACAGACGAAGAGGAAAATCTATTATTTTCCACATGCAATTGTTCCTTTGGTGCAGGTAATGACAGGGTTATTAGTACGTCGGTGCTCATTATGCACAGTAACTGTCGGTTGGTGGGTTTTCATGATATGGAGGCCCTCATTAACATTTTGACAGCTCGCAGCAGAATATTACCAATCAATCATGCTGGAATTCAGAAGCAAATGTTTTTCTGGAGGTCAGCACTGAGGGTTTAAATTGGTGAAACATTGAATTTAATGTCCTTCGTTTTTTAAGCATTCTTTGCAGAATTAATTGTCAAGGTTGCTTTATCACGTCCACATTAAATCCCACCAAGAGTTTAGTAATTTATATGGTTAGAACAAAATTAATAAGTGGGTTTCCTTCCAAATGCCACCCACTTGTTAGAAATGAGTGCTGGCATGCAAGTAAAAAAATAACCTTTTTAATTCTTGTTAATCATTTTAGGACCTTTTGCTTGTTTGCAAAATTTCTTAATGTAAAATGTGTTTTTATATATATTGACCCATTACACTTAAAAATTAATCTGTAAATGAAGCATACCATTTTGAAACAAATCACTTAAATTAATTATTCAGTATGAACTACTTGGCACCTTTATATTCCTATGTGCTTCGGATTCCAAAACCATGCTGGGAAAACCTGCTTTGATCTACATTTGTATAGAAATATAGAAATAGCCAGGTGATGCTGAAGTATTTATGATGTTTTGATGCAGGGAAATAAAACTGGATGATTCAAAATCTAAAATCTCTGTGCGCTAATGCATGAACAGATGAAAGTGCTGTCATGCATTTGAGATACACCCTGATATCTATCTGGTTTAATTCGGCTCAGGATATGACAATCGTCACGTCGCTCCTGCTTTTTAATTTCCTGCACGTCCACCATGGAAACACGCGGCCTTGGTTGGAGGCACGATGCGTTCCAATCAGCAGCGGACCTTTTTGCTCAGACATATTCTCACAGGGACCTCTGCAACAGGGCAGATGGCCAAACAGATCCTGAACCGCTTCCAATGTTTTCCAGCTTCTGACTTACTTACTGTCGGCAGGGCACAGCTGGTGTGGAGAAACAAATGTGAGAAGTTGGGGTGTCGCTTGCTAACTGCACAATGGAATTCACGAGTGCGTGTGAAGTAAGCGAGCGCAGCGGGGGATGGTCAAAGTAGAGTAACAGGGCTTGTAATTTAAAGGGGAAGAGATGAGAGGATGGTAACAATAGGGTATAAACAACAGATGGTACACTTTATCAATGGCTCACTCTACTCCTCGGCTCAGCCCTCGTGCTATTCTTTGAATTTAAGTATTGTTTGTTTCAAGTCTGGCCTGAACTGGCTTCCTTCCTCCCCGAGCTCCGGGACCTGAAGTATGTACATGCAGTCATTTCCCCTCCCCTCCCTCCTGCTTCGCTCCTGGAAATCCCTCTGACGCCGACAATACCCCAATTCCCTCGTGCAATTACACTTCAAGGACTTAATCACACCAGTTGACACTCGCTTTTTTTCTGCCCCCGGAATTCTCCTGTTTTGTTTTTTTACCTCTCCGATTGACTTTCCCCGGGTCCGACTTAATTACTGATTTAATAGACACGGTTTTTCGTTTCCCTTCATCGTCTGTCTTTCTGTACCCATCAGTGTCTTCTTATCTTTGAGGAGCAGCGTTGAGGATCACCGGGATACCCGTTAAGAGAAGGTTTAATTAGGAGTGTAGACAGCCCAGAGCTTTGCTTGTGTAAGAAATGGCCCTTGAGTTGAAGAGTTCTCTGTCAATCTTTCACGGATTGTTGGCGTGATGAAGATGGAAACGGGAAGGGAAAGGACAAGATGGATTTCAGAGTGTGTTGTGTGTTTTTCTTCAGGCGTCTACTTAACCCATCGCTTTAGCTTTTCCACCACCGGGAGTTCTTATGTAACATTTAACATCCCATTCTTACAACAAGAGACTGTCTGTTTAAAAGTACAATAGTGCTGGAAAAGATTCAACAATTTAAATAATTGATTAATCATTTCAAAGTACTTCATCAAATAAAAATGATAAATATTCGTACGTTCCGGTTTCTCCAATGAGTAACACTGAGGACCATCAAGATATGTTTTACATAAACAATAAAAGGAAAAATGTATTCTACAGATAAGTCTTAGACCACCATCCTCAATGGTCAATGGCCGAGTGTAATGCTGCTATGGCTAAAGAGATAACAGACAACGATAACCTAAAATACAGTGTATGAAAACACACACACACACACATACTCCTGTCTCTCACACACTTCTTGGCGTCTTTCCACGCAGCTGTTTTGATCTGCAAACCACAGAAGAGCTGAGTGGCTTGTTTCAGTCTGACCTTTGTGGTTTGGAGAGGAAAACATCAATTGGCGTCGGTCTTTGTGACGGACCGCTCATCCTTCATCGCTTCAATACTGTGTCAATGCAGATGACAACAACGGTAGTAAACAAACAGTAAGCACTTTGCAGAAGCAGACTCATGCACTCCCTGACACTTTTCTTCATGAAGGGGTTTCGGCAAATTCGATCCAGTGATGTTTATTCATACAGTAGATTGTGTTCCACAAAACTGTTTGCCGGCTAAAGGAGACTGTTTGTCAAAGGAGACAACATAGATCAAAGGAAGGATGATGAAAAGCATTGATAGTAGTAAATTGAAGACTGGGGATATGTAATTTATCACAATGAACTCTTTGTTCCCCCATTTTTATGTCAATACATCTTTGTTATTGTCACAATGTTATAAACAGTCAGCAGCAATCATTCAGTGGACAAACAATAAATACAACGGGAATTTATTCATTTTACTACATTTAAAAGGTTGGATGTCAGAGTGTCCTTGAGTTTGCGATGCAGTTCTTGCAACTTATTTTTATCACATGTATCGATGTATCTAATGCATAAACTATATTATTGATTTCACCTTTTTGCCTGCAGGAATACATTAGAATGTTTACATCAGGATGAAGAGTATGTGACCCATCTTTTCCTTAGTCCACCACTTTTTCCGTGCTGAAATATCTCAGCAACTACTTGATTCATTGTGAGGAAGTTTTGTTCAGATTTTTATGGTGCTCAGAGGATAAATTCAACTAACTTTGACGATCCTCTAACCTTTTCTCCAGTGTCATAACTAGGTTGAGGTTTGAGGCTATGAGTGAAGTTATTTTGGACCCATAATCACCAAATACCTGTAAAACGGATTTCATTCCCATCAGCATTAATTTTTCTCAATCTTTAGTGGCAGTAGGTTGTGTCACACAAGCGTTGGTAATTTATTAAAGGATGAGCAGTAAATGCAAAATATGGGAGTTGTAGTTAATGGGGTAAAAATGGCAAAGCCACCATCATGGGCCTTTAAATAACCTTTTTTACTCGGCTTGACCTTCTCTGACACAGTATTTGTCACTCTTTTTTTTCTACCAGAAAAACACTTCATCCTCAATTAGATGGCCTCTTAATTAGATGGCCTCTTAATTAGATTCAAGGCGCAGATTATTTGTTGTCAGTGGTGACAGGGCTGTAAAAGAAGATGATGGCAGGATCAATACCATTGGGAGATGACCTTTGCTGCAGGTGATAGAAATGTAGATTACCATATTTTTAGATCAGGAATAAAGTAAGTCTGAAGCACACACTTATGGGCATAACAGCCTCATGTGTTGTGATAGTTCAAAGAGCTGTAAACTGAAATTAATTCTGCAAAGAGCTCGCTCTTTGCGTTCCGATGACAGTTTTGCCATTTGCCGATGTATTTCCCATCGCCAGTTTAATTTATTTACCCACCTATCGATTCAGAGAGTTCCCAGCGATGCATGGCCCTGTGCAAATGATTGCACTATACTGGAGTATTGACTGTAGAAACCTTTTATTGTGCCATCATCACACAGGCCTGCAAGCCAATTTCCGCAAGCAGTGCATTTTTTATGCTCACAATCATAAAGGCAGACAGGCAAAAATATGCACACGCACACACACACACACACACACACACACACACACACACACACACACACACATTGAGAGGCAAACACCTGCACTTGCTCAGTGTGAGATGGGCCTCTTTTCTTCGCAGCCGTGCTCCAGCTTGTCTAATCCATCAGTTGTGGAGAAAGCTAGGCCAGCCGTTTTCACTGAATCCCCCACCGTCGAAGGCATCACCCGGCCTGCCTGTCCCCACCAGCCGGAAAGATATTAACACAGCACTGCACTGGTTGTGTCGCCAAACCTGGGCAGGTAACAAAATGACTGAATTTTGGTTTTTTGATTCGTCTTAGATTTCTGCTGCCTCCCCAGCTTAGCTGTTAAGCCTCCCAGCAGACATTGGGCAAGATGTTTGAAGCATCTTACACCACAGGGAGGTCCCCATCCACACTCACTCCCACGGAGCATTTTTTAAGTCACAGTCTGACTTAACTGAATCAAGATGTTGAGATGTAATAAAGACAAGAGCAGATGTTTGAAATTTGTCACCAGCTGCACCAGGAATAAAATACATGCATTTAAATGGATGTGACATCTACAATTTATCCATTAAGTCTTATTCTAATGACATTTGATCAACGTCAGAATTCATTTTGGACTCTGGTTTATGCTTTCAAGTGACCAGGATAAAATCTGATGTGCATATGTATGTGTATGCATGGATTGGTGCAGACAATTTTGAATGAAAATATTCAATATTCTCCAGCGAGAATCACAACCGGCTCATCAGGAATGTACAGACGTTCATAGATGAAAAAATAAATATACGTTCTGCATACAGCTAGGGTCATTTTAAAACATCATAAAGTAAAATTTAAATGCCTCTGCTTCCATTTCTCTCTCCATTTCTTTCTCTCTCCTCAATTTTAACAAACATTGGTACAAGCAGGCTTTCCACTGGAATGCAGGAAATGTGCATTTACGAGTTTCCTCCTTTTAAAAAGATGCATCAGAACACGAACACTATTTCAAGGCAGCCAGACGAGCCTGTAATTATCCTTTGATCTGATGGCACAACAGGAGAGAACACAGATACAGCTAATAGCCGGCATGCATGCCTTTAGAGATAAGAAGAAAGAGAGAAAATCCCCTGAAAAAAACGGTCTCCAAAACATGAACGAATACAGATGAAACAAATTTAGAGGCAATATAAAATTATATAGAAAATGGCATTGAAGCAAACAACACATAATAGCTTTTAAATATTCCAACTAGTGATGTAATTTAATTAGTACAACTATATATATATATATATATATATATATATATATATATATATATATATATATATATATATATATATAAACCTAAATTAAATTAGAGCTGAAATAGAGCTGTTGTAGCTGCATGATTTATCAGCATATTCTCAGGCTAATTAAGATACATGGATGACAAATATCTGTGTGCAAGTCAGTTACATAGCCCAATATCACAAAACTTGCTTTATGATCCAGCATGAAATATAAAAAGAAATGCAACAAACCTGCGCAACGTGCAACATCGATGTTCACAAGAGCACACTATTGAAGTTACTTTCAAGGCAACATGCGAGATGAAACAACAACCTTAAAGAGTCATCCCTCGTCTGATTCACCAACAAACTGTGAAGGTTTCAGGTCTTTTTGCTCCAGAGGAAAACCTCACACTCACTATTTTGTAATGAAATCCTGCATAATCTCAAAAATAAACATTTAAAAAAACACCCGCGACTCAAAGGCAAACCGGTTAAATTAAAAATAAAAGTTTACTGTGTCTGTAATTCAAATTAGGTTCCACCAGCAGCCAAACAGACAAACAAAGCAGACACTTTCCCCCCAAAATGTATTTAAGTTACAAAAAATTCACTCTATTTTAAATGTAATGCCTCTTTGGTTATATAAAGGGGTGGTTGTTTTGATAAGCCTCATTTCAACGAGTATTTTTGTTAATGTTGATGAATCAGTCAGGAATATATTTTGATTTGTGTTTCCACATGTGGGCAGTAACTGCATTTGACCGCGTTTGAGGCTCCGTTTCTACCTGCCATCGATCTGTTTACCGGCCCGGCCTTAATGAATGCACCGGGGAGGCTGGAGAGGTGGCATGACGGATTAAAGGAGGTCATACTCAAAACAAATGGGCCTAATCCTTTGGAATATGCATCATGCTGCTTATTCTGTACGCTCAGGCTCGACAAGATGCTTTGTCACAATTTGGCTCCAATTTCTGTCCGCCCCAAATCCACTGTCATGCTGACACATACTGGATAGTGACACGCTTCGGGCGGAGCTTTCAAGGTCATCCAAGCATACAAACTGCTGCGGTGACCTTGAGCTAGACCCTCCAGGGTCGGAGGAGGAAATAAGTCCCGTTTGTCAGAGGTTTGTTTCACTTCTCTCATTGGGAGAAAGTTCAGATTCTCCAACTCAAGTGCTTTAGATAACCCATAAAACATTAATAGAAAGTGCTACAATTGAAGATATAAGGGAACAAATTAAAAGTATTTCAACGTTTGTTAAAAGTATAAAATGATCAAGAATGTGAATGCAATGTAAAGTACAGACTGATTTAATACTGATACATATTGTCGTTAAATCACAGTATCTTTTCCTGCTGAACTGACCTATCTGAACCTACCCTCGCTGCATATGAAGATTTAAGATCTCCCAGACGGTATTCAGTAGATCAAATAGCCGGCAGGTTGAACCAGACGGAGGCAGCTGCTCTTCACTCACATGGCTGGATCTCTGTGGAGTGTGTCGATGAGTGATGTACGCTGGCAGCTCCCGTGATGCATCGAGCACAGGCCGAGCTTTCTCACAAGTAATCCTGGACTGATGATGACAGCCCCTCGCTCTCCGTCCATCCCTCGCTCTAGCTGCGATGTAGCCCGAGGCGCGCCCTTCTACGCCTGCCCTTCAAAGACCCACCTGAGGACGTGGATGTCGGAGCTTATCATGACTGAGGTCTGATGCTGTGTGTGGAGGGGAAATGGCCTTCCAACTTCCTGTCCCGCAAGACCATTTCGATATCTCCTCCGGTTGTCCGTAACATCTTTTTTTTCTCAGATTGGCAGTCACACGTCTGTTATGAATGTGGTTGTGCCTGTCTAATTAAACAAGATACATTAACATATCAAGTAAAATGATCTTTGCTCCAGATGTGTAACACAGATGCTCGACACTCCCTGATGAGGCTCAAATATCGATTTTTCTAAATGCCAAACACAGGTAGGACTCTTGTTGGACAAAGTCACAGTTATTTTCCGTGTCTGGACCTGCTGAATACTAACTGGACACACTACAGGAAAGAAACCTCAACTGCAAGGACTGATTATTATGTGAATGTTGAATCTCAAGCTCAGCACAGAAGTTGGGAGTGACAGTGACAACTAAATTGGCAGAAAATGTACATGTGTCCGAAGAGTATTGATGGTAAATGGAGTCGGTTGAAGCAGTAAACTCCTCAGTGTGCTACATCAACTCAAAGAAACCGATTCTGTAAAAAGAGTCTCTCTACACGTCACTACTCAGCAACAACATGTCAAGGCTGGACATCAGTAACTCCTGGTACATGCAGTAGACTGAAGAATGAATTGCTTCAATGGACTACATTTACCATCAACACCGATTTGAGCACAGTGTTCAGTACACAGATCAGTCAGCGGGGCAAACCGCCCAGACAGGGGTTAGGACACAAATCAGTTCCCAGAATAGCAGGCAAGGGTTCAAAAACACGGGGACAAACGCTGGAACACACGGAGGCACAAAGACCACCTGGTCACCGGAAACACATTACACAGGGTTTCTATACACAAGGAACAGGGGCTAATGAGACACAGGTGGATCTAACCAGGGACAGAGCAGACGAAGGATAACTGGTGGGAAACGCGCAGGGACAGGAAGTGGACCGTCTGACTCGAGGAGAGGTAAGTAACAAAACAAAACAGCAAACACAAGGACAAAATGAAGTGCATCACGCGTGTGTGTGTTCTGTCGCATAATGTGCTTTTTACTGCAGCCCGTGTCTGCACAGCTGGCCTTACATGTGTGCGTGACCAGATGCACAGAAGTTTGCATGCCTTCGTGTCTATCTTCAGCCATATGTTGGACAGCTTTAGGCTCTAGGGACACACAATCGTGTGTCATAGCGGGCTGAGAGGCTGCAGGATTTAATTTAGCCCAAAGACAACACCTGCTAATTGCACTGGTTAACACACCCTCAAGTAGAAATCACCTTCAGTGAAATCACCTGCTGAAGTGAAAACATGCAGCTTCAGGTTGGCTCTGTGCCAACGTGGAACATGATTGTCCTTCCCAGGTGGTTCATTTGGTCCAAAGACGATTATTAAGCTGGTGCTGTTTTTTTCTAAGGGGTCACAAGATGGTCAACAACAAAAACATACTGTATAACTGCCACATAAAAAGTGTTTTTTTTTTTTTTATCTCTTGAGGCCTACATGTCTTCTTTGTAAATAATATGTAAGAATCAGTCTTTGTTCCATAAATATTGTTTTGTTTTAAAGGTTAACGAGCAAAAAAAGTTGGGGAGCTACAATTAAAAGGAGGAGATTATATTTTTCAACCTAGGCGTTAAATGGACTTGATGGAGACAGATTATTTTTTTCAATTGTCAAAGCAGCAAAGAGACGTCCAGAACATTAGTGTCCCTCAGAAAAAAGTAAAGATAAAAATAAGATGTTTGACCTGGAAACTGATCTTAGAATAGATTTGATTTTGGTAGCTACAATTAGATATTTTTAAGAAATAGAATTTGTTCAAAAGAACAAATACATTGAATAAAGTTTAGTTAATTTAAAGTAACTTGGCACTAAATTGTTACACAAATGTTTCAGACGCAGATAAAAATCTACAATAAATGAAAATGTTCATTAATGGTTTTGTGTGACTTTCTGTTCACAAAGCAATTTTCATAAGGTCTCGGTTGAAAAATAGGGTTAAATCATTTTTGAAGAACTAAACAGGAACCCTATCACCATGACAACAACCAGTGGTGTAGCCATATCCCAATCTCGCTCTGATTTGACACCCATTTCATATGAACCAGCTCTTAACTCCTCCATCATGCCCCTTCCTGTCCAATCGCTGTTTCTCTATTTGTAGAACGTGGCATTCGTCGGAGGGGTCTCGGATACCTAATAAACTGTGTGCCTAATCCAATTTGTCAGATCCAGTTTGTGTTATCATGCTTCACTTCACTTCTTTTTTTTTTTTTTTTTGTCAAAGCAGAGACACTGTGATTCTTCTCTCGGGATTGAAGGACACAAACAAGTTGGTCATTGCGGGGGAGGATGAGAGAGGAAGTAGAGTGATTGCAGGACCAGTGGGTGATTTTTATTATTTTTCCTCCTATTTCTCATCCATTGCTTTGACAACTGTTAGTTAACACCTGCTAGATCACTTCCCACCTCATTCATTTCAATTCATATGTAGGCTCCAAGACGGAGGTGACTGTCATTGCTGTTAATAATAAAATGTGCAAAGCAGCCAAGACTGAGACGAAGCTCACAGGATCAAAAAACATTCGGAAGTGAAGAATAAAAAATGTCTCCCCTGCTTGAATAATTCTAACTGGGTATCAGGCTGAAAGCAGAACATGTACTTGTGTTCCTCTGTCATCTTTACCTGCCGAGTGTTCCTCTAGATTTTTCTCTCTGTTATTTTATTCTGGAAGTGGGTGGGATGTGGGATGCTTTGATGCTGCTTTTCATTTTTCATTTTTGGCTCTTTTGTGTTCATGTGGCTCCTGGAAATAAGATGTTACCAAAATGACACCGATTGACTCCACTGATGTAGTGGTGTAATTAGCTTATGATTAATATTGATGCTGGACATAGTATGGAGAACCTTTAAGTGACATTGTTGATGTGGTTGCAAATCAGCTACAGACTGTGGTATAATATAGGAAACATAGTGATGCTGCCTTGCAACACCTTGAGGCCCAGAATAGGTTTTCTGTCCCATCTAAAATATCTTTAAAATAAACCTGATTAGTGGCCATAGTGAGAGTACAGGCATCATCATCTCCCTCAGAGCTCATTTAGATGTTGATTAGACTCCCATCTTTGGCCACCTTTTCTGTTATTCAACAAAGCTGCTCCTGCCATCACATGAGCAGGTTTCCAACCACGTTTTCTGTCCAAATGTAGTCCACATAACAACTGGACTTCCAGAAAATGGACAAAAGAGAATGCTAATTAATGTGCTTTTCAACCCACTGCTGTTATGCAAATATTAAGAGCTGGTTCACTGTGATAAACAGCAGGTGGACGCTTATTAAATGAGTGGCAGTCAAACCTCAAATGGTGGAAAAACCATGCTTTATATATGTCACAATTTATTTTCTAAGCCTGTTTCCATTGCACTTTGTCGAATTTTACTTTTCTTTCATGCACCTACTTTGCCACCTCAGTTGTGTAAAAACTTTTGCAATAACTTTTAATTGAAAATGCCCAAATCCACAACAGGTTTATGCAAATACAGCTACTGTGATGCATGTGACAGTTTTAACAGCACAGCACAATGGCACCTTAAATTCAAAATGCCTGGTGTTTGTAGGTCAAACTTGAAAGAGGGGCTCAATTTTGGAGTTATTTTAGGGGACGCTATTTATCCATTTTAGCTTCCCCCGAGCACAAGACCCAAAGCATATCAAATTCTTCACCAGTCCCGATACGAGCATGTCTAGCCCCTCAAAAATGGGATTGAAATAACAATAATAATAATTCTGGAGATTTCAATAAGTTCTTGCCGACTTCTAGTCGGTGCTCGAGTCTTAATACGATTTTCTTCCATTTCTATACATAACTGAACAGGAATTGTGGGGAGGCAGAAGGTCAGAGATGGTGAAACAAAAACAGATATGATTGGATGACGCTTGACTGCTTGATTAGGTGCTAAAAATAATTGAGGCCAGCTCCATTTTTAGCTGTAGCGCATCACCTCAGCCGTCAGTTCGTAGCTTCATGTAATTGCAATTGTCAGCAATGGGGACTTGGCACTATTTGGCAAAGAAGGAAGAAAACAAAAGAAATGAGCAGATTAAATTACTGTCAACCTCCGTGAGGCGCCGACGATGCGACACTATGTTCTCGCAGCAAGAACCCCGACGGTAAAAGCTCATGTTCTGCTGCACTTTTAAAGAGATAAAGCTGAAATAAACCATCGCAGCACTTGTGAGCCTGGCTGAGAGGAGGATGAAGAGGGGAAGAAACAAGTGAGGGAGAAGGGATGAAAGACGTGGAGGAATAAAAAGAGAAGTTGGACCGAAGGAGAGGGAATGAACTGCAGGGAGAATGAAAGAGGTAGGAGAGACGGGAAGAGATAAGAAGAGGATGAGAGAGAGAAAGCCCGGCAGACATTTGGGTCTGTATATATGTTTCGCTCTCTAACCCCACATGTCAAATGGGTTGGACCTGCTCTTCCCTCCCAGGGCCTGGAATTTCCCTTTCTTTCTGCCCCTCAATTTCCAGCAGAGCGGAGTGTGTTTTTCCACTTCGCATTAGGGGATGATTCACTGGGTCTGCTGCGGTTTACCCTCAGTAGGATTAGAGCTGGAAGGCTTCTTATTATCCTCTACCGTTTGAGCCCCTTCGTTTGTTAGAAAGAGCAGTGGAGCTTAAGACAAATTACCCCCTCAGTGGCTTTTGGATGGCACCGCTCCGGCCTGGAAAAGGCCCTGGGAAGGGAAACTGGGCAAAATGGGATGGAAAGGGTGTGATTGGGGTGTCTATGTGTGTGTGTGTGTGTGTGTGTGTGTGAGGGGTTGTTAGGATTCAATTTATGCAGCGGGATGAGGCAAACTGTAGGGAAGGGCACTGAGGAGGAAAGAGACCGCAGGACATGAGCTTTATATGCTGACAAATGCTTGTGACAAGAGGTTTGTGATGAGGAGGGATGGGAATAAGGTCACAGCGAGTGCTGATCCTTCTTCTGGAGTAAACTGAACCAGTTTGATAATCTAGAGAATAATACAACCATGGAACTTGTCTTGATGTTAAAAAAGTATGTATATATATATTCATTAGGATAGTTCATAATAATACAAGATAAAGAAAGAAAGTTTCAGGGTTTTATTTTTCTCAGTTTGGCATATGTATTTTGGTATATATGCCAAAATAGTAAAAAAAAAAAACACGATTTCTTCCTGGAAAACAAATCATGACGTGTGCTTACATCAGCTGTCACCAACCTTTTTACATCAATAATATCACGACCTTCTAATGGAAATGTATCCAAAAGGGCACATATTTAATAAGATGTTTAATTTGCATATTTTTCCTGGGGAATTTTATAAAAAAATAAATTTTCTGAATTTGAATAATGAACCAGGAAAATGATCATTCTAATAGTTACATGTGGTGCATAAAGTAATTTTCGCAGAAAGACGACACAAATTTACCTCTTACAGCAGGAAATTATCCCAGACCATCCGACAACAGATACGGTTGGAAGCTAGAAGAAACTACTGATGAGAAAACTTTGATCTGATGCAAGAAGGAGAAACATGGTGATTTGTAAAGCCTTCACAGACTGTTGAGTGTTAAAATAAAGAGAGACAAATTAGAGAACATTCCCCAGTGTTGTGCTCAGCATGCAGATGAAGGGAGTGAAACTGTAAATACAGTGAATATTACAGGCTCATATTCTATGTTACGTCACAATGCCACCTATCAGGTCAGCCTTATTTCCACTTTTTTTTAATTACCTTTACCTTTTCCTCTTGATCTTTCCTTTTTCCTTTCCCATACTTCCTTGATGTCGCTTTGATTGACAAGCAGTTAAGTCGAAACTCCTGTTTCTATTTTTTTGATTCACACCGGCCAATCCGTTTTCATATACACGTTACAGTGAAAGCAATCAAACAGAACTTTGCGATGCGGTACCGAGGCTGGAGGTGGGGGAGATGAGCTTTTAATCAATGCTGAAGAAAAATCGCTTCAAAACAAAATATGACAAGCAAGTTAAGCACTTTGAGGGGAAAAAACTGTAATGAAAAGTGAATCAACTGCAATAACACTTTGGAGGCCAATTCAGCGTGTGATTGCAAATTTAAATAGCTGCTTTATCTTTTGAAGGACTTGCATTTCTGTCATGCTTCAGGGGGTCACATAATGCTCCTCAGCACCAAAAGGAGCAGTTTATTATTACAAACGACTCTGAAAATGGCCACCCAGATGTTCCCAAAGCACAATATCTTTTCTTCCATCGGTGAATATAACAATTGTCTAGTCTTGAAGGGATGAAACGACAGTAGAAAAGCAAGCTTTTTTTCTTCAGTTTTATTACCAAGAATACAAAAAAATATCTACATTCACATACCACTTACTGTAGCATGATGGACCACATACATTTCAAGTAAACCAATCAAATTATCAAAATGTACCTTCAACTCGTTCCTAGTTTGTAAAATCCTTTTTTTTTTTTTTTGGTGTGTGTGTGTTTGCCTTTATTTACTTTTTTTTGTCCATTTTTTTATTTTAAACATTTGGCACTTAATGCAGATTATCAACGTCTCTGATGTCCACACGTTTGGAGGATTAAGCCACATTTGTGTGGTGGCAGAAAAGCAACGCAGTTTCTCCAACAAGGCAGATCAAGCCCCCGGTTGGCATGGCGATGCATCTGAAACAAAAGGCGACTCGGTCGTGTGCTCGTCCACGTTCGAAGATGATGTGCAACAACTTGCACATCTTCAATGGCATGTGACCGCCTGCTGGGTTACATCCAGCTTCACTCCTACACTCAATGATTAACTGCTTTGTTTTTTGGGGGGGTAAATAAACAAGTTACGATACAAATAGCTAAAAAAGTATACAAAAACAATAATACGATAAACATATCAACCTGGAAAAAAACCCACATGGGATTACAGCATGGTCCTCCCGTATGCATGTCACGTGACATTAAGAACTGCGTGAGAAACTCCTCATCACACGGACCCAAAACAAGCGTTTACATCATGTATGTTACAACATATATGTGATCTTTTAAAGACTTCCTCACACGGCGGCAGTTTAAGTACAGTGTTGGTTTGAAGTACCCCAATAAGTTAGCAAAAAAAAAAAGAAGATAAATACAGCACATGGAACAAAGAAATAAATTAAGACCTGCCACAGATGAAACAAACAAACAAAAAGAAAGTCTCCGATCGCAGCTGTGACTTTTCTCTCTCCCCGTTTCTCCCCTCAGTGTTGTGGCTCGTCTCGTATAGAAGCGCAGAAACGGTGGATCAGCATTTCAGAGTTTGAGTAAGGTCTCTGTCGTTTTTCATCTCTGGCATAAATCACTCGACACTTTGAACCAAAGGGCTCCGCCTGTGGCTGGGTCAGGCCGGGGAGTTAACATGTGCTTTGAAGCCCTTCCTTTTTGCGGGGTCCTCGCAAGGCTGCCAGTCCAGCCTCCGGTCTCTGGGGGGAGGAGATTTTAAAACCAGCTCACACTGCTGCTGCGGGCATCTCAGGCCTTCAAGGCTGCTGGAGGAATCGTGGCTTCGGCAGGAATTCAAGTGCTAACAGACATGGATGTGGACGTGCGCACATCCCGGCTTAATTGTGCACACTTTTGTCTCATGTGTTTGTCTCTCTTTCTCTTGGTTGATTCGTCTCCGATTTCAAAAGGCAAACGGTTCTACCACATGGGAGGAGGGTTTGTCTCCAGCACGCCGTACATCTCGGCCAGTTTTTTAAAGCGAGGCCCCCAGTCGTTGAGATAGTCGTACTCGTGGTCTGTGTTGGACGTCCCCGACTGGAGCGAGCTGAGCGACTCGGCCACCGACCCTTCCCCCTCGTAGGCGTAGGTCTGCAGGGAGTCGTAAGGTGGAGCGCACGGGTCCATGTCGGCGTCCAGGAGCTTCGCCAGCACGTAGCCGTGAACGTTGCTGTCCCCGCCGCCGCCCACCACGCACGCCTGAGGCACGTAGCGTGACAGGCTCTCGATCTCCGGCAGCATGTCCTGTCTCATCTTGCCCAGGTGGTGGTGGGCCTCGCGTGGGTTCCACATGGCGGCGATGTCGAAGGCCTCGGTGTCCTCCTCGCCGCCACCTTCGTCGTCGTAGCGCACGATGTTCTCGTGGACGTTCTCCTCCTCGTCGCACAGGTAGGGCTTCTTGCGTTGGGTGCGGAGGGAGAGCATGAGCAAGGATCATCACTGGTTGGAGAGAGAAAAGAAACGTTCAGCATGGAGGGAGGATTTTATGGATGTCAAGATTTATACATTCTTACCACTAATGTTGTTTTTGTAGATCATATAAAGTTTAAGCTAGATGTCATACTACTTAAATAGTAGAATATTTAAGTATTTTAAGTAAATTGATAGTAAAACCATCAATTTTGAGATTTTGGGCTATTTTGTTTACATAATACCTCTTCTTTCAGATTCTGGCTGTTGACAGTATTTTATGATTTATGGAGTGAAAATAAGAGGCATACAAAATCCACTCTGTAAAAACCTTTGACTCTATATGTCAACGAAATGAAAGACACATTTTGAACCCGGCTTTATACAATGTTCTGATTTCTGCTATGGATTTTCATGGGAATTACCACATCTTTCATAAAAAACAAACAACTGCCTTAATCACTTGTTACATGGTGATATCCATACATTAAGATGTTTAAAACTGAAAATGAAAATGAAAAAGCAATACTGCCCTAGTTTGAACAACAGAAAGGGACATGAACTCCAAATTTTGGTCCAAAGTTTTGGATCAAATCTGGAAAAGCACACATTTCAAAGGCTGAATTTGTTTTTGTTTTTTCTCTCCCATCATTTCACACGCAAAAGCTGCAACGGAGTCAGGAAGAAGCCAGCTGGAGAAGAGCCTTGCTTGTGCAAATGAAATTCAACGCCGTCTCTCACTTTGTACAATGCCTCATTACATGCCAAGCGTGAAGGCACAATAATCCAGAAAGATGTCATGCAGTTGCCGTTAACTAGAATTTCCAGCTCGAAAACATTTTGCCGGTCAGACTGCATTTGGAACCTCTGCAGCGGAATGTAAGAGCACAGACCGAAGGCGAGCCTCGGGGCAGCAGCAGCAGGCCTTGATTAAAATCACTGCAGCACTTTGTTTTACACCCTGACCTTTCGGCTGGAGAGTGTGTGCTTCTGTTGAGTATTGTGATACCTCCTGGAGAGCAAAACCATCAACCTTGAAGAAGAAAGAACAACTCCCACTTGTTTTAACCACATAAGAACAAGATAGAAAAAGGGGGAATGCAGCACACACGTTTGTCTTTGAACTTGTGGAAAGCTGGTTAAATGGCACGCAAAGAGCAAGAGAGTTTTATGGCACGCAAAATGACTTACAAATTCTCATTATTTATACGCCAATTAGTAAGAGAGGGCCGAAAAAGGAGAAACCAGAGGAGCATTAGAAGCAGCCAGCTAAGCCATCTCCCAGTGTGACATCGTCGGTGCAGGATTAAATATAGGTTTCTTCCTCTTCGTTCATTAGCACCAGCTGCCCTCGAGTATCACACGGCCTTCTCCCCAGGAGGCTGATATGGGCCGACTTTATCTCTCCCTGCAGATGTGAGAGCTCCGCTGGTTCACTCACTGCTCCACAGGGAGGCCGCCCTTCAGGTGTGAGCTCATCGTTTTGATTTTATCGGTAATTATTGTATATATATTGTATTTCGTTCTGTAAACTAGAGCTTTATAACAAGGTACACATCTTATCCTAGAAAGAACAAAAAAAAAAGGCTTGTTTGGGATAGTAAATCAGCCATGGTATCATTACATGACAGAAGGCCACTCTCCCTCCTAAACTTCCTCCAGGCAGCAGGTCAGAACTCACCCAGCAGGACGAAGATGCAGGCCAGGATGGCGATGAGCGCCCCTCGGCTGAGGCTTGCGGGCAGGCTGTACGCCTCGGCGTTGCACGACATGGCGTTGCCCTCCTGATCGCAGCTGCACACTCGGATGGTCAGCGTGCTGGTGCTGGTCTGGACCGGCTGCTCGCCGTCAGAGACAAAGATGGGCAAGTAGAAGACGGTTTGTTCCTGCTGCGACCAGCCTCCTCGGCGCGTCAGGATCCACGCCGTGTTATCTGGAACGAGACGAAGAGGTCAGGCAAGGGTCAAGCTCATGGAGGAGTCAGGGCGTGTACAGGACAGTCGGGGTGATGCTGGGAACTGAAGATTCACACAGCTGTAAGACGATGGCCCCAAAAACAACAATTTATCACCCACTTTATCACTGTCTACTACATACGTAAGTTCAGAGAACAAACAAATCCTGTATTTGAATACATTTGTCATTTGACTCAAATAGTATTTAGTCTAAAAGAAAATCAACATCAGCCTTCTGTCTTTTCAATGTTTATACAGAAATTAAACTGCTCTTTCTTTTTTTGTCACAAGTATTTGCACTCAGGTCCCGAGTCAAGACAGGTAAGTGTTACGTTCCAGTTACATCCCAAGAAAAGACATAAGTCAAGACAGGCAAGTGTGACTCCAAGTCCCAAGTCAAGCAGTCAAATATTTTTATGTCGGAAGGCTCAAGTCCAAGTGGAGTTGCAGGTCTATTTCCAACGTGTCAAGTCGAATCAGGTCATGTGATAGTCCTCAATTAAAAAACAAACATCTGTCGTGAACAAACCGTTACCTTGGTTGTCTCTCAGGGTGAAGTTGGGGTTGTTGGCGGCTTCGGGAGCCAAGCTGTAGTAGAAGTGTTGTCCACCCAGCGGATCATCTGGATCCACCGCAGTCACCGTCTGGATCAGCTGGATTACATCAGACGCACAGTTAGTTCCCAGCGGAGGAAAGGCTCTGGTTCACATTCGGCTGTGACCGAGCATGCAATTTAGAATTTATAACATCATTTTTTTCTATTTCAATTTTTTGTCTACAATATATTGAAATCTCCCACTTTATCACAGTAAATATATATAAAGTACATTCACTCAGGTACAATTTTGGGGTACTTCTGCTTTAGTATTTTAATGTTACTTTATACTATATTGTACTTATTACTCCACAACACTTATTTAATAATTAAGTTACTAGTTACTTTGCAGATTCAGATGAATCATTTCAAATTTAATCAACAATTAAAATATATGTTATTATAGATGAAGTTACTCAGCAGTATTTACAAGTTACAATGAGTAACAATAATCCATAATACACTACAATCCAAGAATTTGATATAATATGGGCCATTCTGCATAGTAAATATTTACGTTAGTTTAGTAAGTTTAGTTTAATGCTAATAATGCTTAAATACTTTTGAATAACTTTTACTTGCAACAGAATATTTCTACTTGTACGTGAAGGTTTAGCAGTCACATAATTGTAGCAGAGTAAAATGTGTTATATTTCCCTCTGGAGTTTGGTGGAGGAGAAGTAAAGAGCAGCATAATGTGCCTCAAACTTTGTATTTTGAGAAATGTACTTGGTTTTCTTTCCGTCACTTAACAGCCGTATCATTCTTCACACTGTGCTGTTTCATGTTGTCATATCAGATGGTTCGCACCTGTCCTGCTTTGGCGTTCTCACACACATGAGCCTCCAAGTAGTGCGTCAGCGAAGGGGGATTATCGTTGACATCGAGGACCCTCACAGCCACCGTCACATTGGAGATCTGTGTGGGGTTATCTGCAGGAACACACAAACTCGCTTTAACAGCTTGTTGAAAAAGTGGAAAGCACTTCTTGTGTCATTGCTCACAGGATTCACAAGGTGATGTTTCCACAAATGTTTCCATAAAAATTGATTCTTTATATTTATTTTGAATGGAAAAAAACATTCTCAAGCTCCAGTTTCCACAAATATGTTCAAATAGCTTATATTCTTCATTAAAAAAAAAAAAAAAAAGCTCAAGCGCCAATGTCCACAAATTTGTACAAAAGTGTTCATTCTTTATTTAGAATAATGGAAAATATCCTCAAGCTCCAGTTTCCACAAATATGTCCAAACTTAAATTTACTTTAAATAATGGAAAACAAATAGCAATAGCTATATAGGAAACAGTCTGAGACAAAAAGTGAGTAGAATTCAAAACTTTCTTCCTTAATGATGAAACCTTCCAGTGTATAATCTTATTTCTTGAAAAGTCCTGATCCATGAAGTATAGAAATATTTTCGTTACCCTGGCATGACTTAAGGACACAGTACAGGAAGAGGCACAGTTTGGTGAGAAGTTGTAAGATGCATTGATAGACTATATGACTAAATGACTGATAAATGAGTGCTTGAGGACCCTGCTGAGCTCGGTTTGTGCCTCCTTAATCTTCCCCTCATTTACAGCGAGCCTGCGGCGCATTAGGCCTTCTCACGCCTAGATTACAATTCTATTATTCTCCATTACCAATCAGCCATTTGCATATCTTAACCAGCTGTGTAATAGGCAATAGGAAGGCAATTAGTAGGCAGTAACTACTTTCTCAGGTTTCATCCCATGATCGATCAATCAATGGCATGACTTTGGCTCTGGAGGTCGAAGCGCGTGTGCGTTTACTGTATATATGTGTGCGTTTCAGCTCCAGAGTGAAAGTGTTGTTAGGTTGCTGACGTTTCACGGGGAACGGAGTGAAATCAGCGGCGTGAAAATCTATTTGAGTTAAAAGTGCAGTGCAAAGCAGCTCAGTTTAAATGTGAATATTGATTCAGTTGCTTTCACACATGAGAGTTTTGTTCCAAATGAGCTCCGGAACAAGAATGTGAAAAGCACCGGGATTATTTAATCCTATCAAATCATGATTTAATCCTCATACTACTATGACTTTTAGCAAATAATATGACTTTGCATCATAATATAATGCCGCTTTCACATAAAAGTATGACTTACTTCTCATATGACACATTTCCCCATATAATTATGACTTAATTCTCATAATATCATGACTTTTTGCATAAATAAACAACGTTAGTATTCATAGTTACAAGATAGGTTTCTAATAATTATGAGATTTGGTTGTTATAATAATCTCAGTTATAAAATTGCAAGATAAGATAAAGTAAAGTGAAGAAGTGAAGTATGTGTGTTAAAGGAATAACTTATTCTAAGTTACAAATCAGTCCCATTCATCTGCACCCCCTCTCTCTCCGTCCCTTCCTACCTGTGCCCTCTCTCGCCCTCGCCGTCTCTGTCAAATCGCTAATTAGCTGCCATGCGTAAAGTTATTTAATTAGTCATTAATTCAATTACCATGTGTCTACCAAACAAAGAGACAAACAAAGCAGTGGGAGGGGGGAGGGGGGGTGAAGGTGACTTTCGCTGTATACCAGCTGTGTGCAGACCTGCAGGCACGTTACATAACTCTGCATGAGTTCTTTTCCAAACTCACTCGCTTCTGTGTTTGTGTTTGTATGCACCCATCTGTTTATTCGGAGCTTTTTATCCCCGCCAATCTCCTCCATGTCATGTCACTTTTGTCTGTATAAGTTCTTTAAGCCAAACTAAAGTTCAGTGGAAATCCTTGGGCTTGTGCACACACTGTATGTTAAATCAAATGGATCACATTGCGGGGTCTCTGAAATGTTAAAAGATATAAAGGGACAGTTGTTTTAACCTATACTGAATGATAACCAATGCTATGCTTTTGGAAAAAGGGGGAAAACACGGTTTATATCGTTGTTCACAGGATTTAAAGGGTGATGGTGAGCTCCAGTTTCCAAATATATGTCCTAACATTTCTAAAATCAAGCATTTGATCCATTCTTGTGCTTATATTTCTAGAAAAGTCTGCAGACACTGATGCCTATTTATCCACCATTTCTCGAAACAGTTTGAAACATTTCCATTGCACTGACATGAAATAAGGAAACACACTGTTCAATTATAAAACAGAAATAAGATGGAGATTTTGCATCACAAAGCCTGTGTGTGTGTGTGTGTGTGTGTGTGTGTGTGTGTGTGTGTGTGTGTGACTTACTCGTCTCCATGGCGAGGACGGTGATGTTGTGCCAACCGATCTCCTCTCGGTCCAGCGAACGCACCGTCATCAGCGACCCGGAAGTGATCTCGATGTAGAAGAACTTCTCGGGGTCGCTGGACATCTCGATGGAATAGCTGGCGACAAACACACACACACACACACACACACACACACACACACACACACACAAAAAAAACACAAGCCATGTTGAGTCTTGGTGCACATTTGTGTGTTTTTTGGGGTGCTTGTAATCCTATCTGAAGGGGGGAAACACACACACACGCAATCCAGCATGCACACAATGTGTGTATGTGTGCGATAAGGCGCCAGGCTGGCAGCCTTCTGAAGGCTCAAGAAGAAGAATAGGCTCCAGATAAGGCTTAATCACAGTATCTGGCTCCTCTGCCAAACCGACGCCGGGGAGACACAGACCTGCAGCCTTGGCTCATCTCCTGCCACCGCCGGGCTGTTCCCAAAAACACTCTACAGACAGCGACATGCAACACACACACACACACACAGATGTGCAGGGCACATCCTCTTCCAGGCTGTGGAGCAGAAACCTGTTCATGCAACCATGAGGTGTCCTACATGTTTACACATGGACTGAATACACCTGTATCTGCTTCACTCTGGACCGAGTCCGCATCAGACCACATCACCAACAGCCGGATGATTAGTCCATTTAGTGATTAGAGAATCATCAGCAACTTCATTTGCATGAAAGTGAAGCTCACTTCTCCCAGCTGGCCCACCTTCTCTCCTCTCACTTCTCAGACTGGCTTTCCTCAACCATCCACTAGATGGCCTCAGACCCTCTTGCCAGACCCGGTCACCTGACATCCCCCTCCCACCTGCACACCTGATTCCACTTCCCCTAATCAACCCTGCAGTTTAACCAGCCATTTCCCCAACCACTTCCTGTTTGCCAAACTTGCCATGTGCCTCAGGCCTTTGCTATGCAGCATCTGTGATCTGTCTGTTGGTGCATGCTGGGTGTGGCTAACATGCTAAATGCTAAAATACTCATCAGCTCAGATCTTCTACCTTCGGTGATGTGTGAGGCCTTTCTGTTTCTGACAATAATCCCTGATGTGACTGCAGAGGCTGAGTGGACTATATATACTGGAACCAGACAGACTAAGTTGACTGGTTATACAGGGACCAGCTGAGTGGACTAAGGAGCTGAACCTGGAGCAGATTGAGGAATTTAAATGTACATGTTTTGCAGAGAGACCTTCAGATAGGTGAGTACAACAACAGTGTTGCATGTGTTTGTGCTACACGCTCTGTTTTTGCTGTAATGTGTTTGTGGCTGCAGCTGCTGTGGAGTTTATATTTGATTTTATAAGTGGTAGCTTGTTTAATTCCCTTCATATTGCTAATTGCACCCGCCGCGGTGTACTGTTGTTTATTTATGGTAATTTTTGATTAATTCTCAGAGTTTAGTCTCTTTTCTGGTGAGAAAGGCTGCTTTTTTTGTCTGTTTATATATAATTATATTAGTTAGTTGTTGCATTTGTGGCTTAAATGTCTTCTCTTCCTTAATAGGTCTATGTATTTTGTATCATTATCTTCCCTTTAAAGAAAAATCAACACTGTTTACTCACTCATTTTATCTGCCATTTTTATGAAAGTAATTTTGTACTGTACAATTTGGTTTACAATATTCTCGTACTCTTTTCATCTCTGGCTCCGGATTTAGTCTTTTGTGCTAAAAACGATGTTGTTGTCTTGCAAGGCTGAAAGAAGGGAACGTCTGCAACAATCTCAACTGCATTTAAGTGACAAGCATACATGATTTAATAAGAAACTGGTAACTTTAGCAGGTGTGTGTGTGTGTGTGTGTGTGTGTGTGTTTTGGACTGTGTGCCGATGGGGATCAGCCGTGACGGGCACAACCACGGCTGGCAAAGATCTCCCTGAAGGATCTCTATTAATATCCCTCCTCCACTGCCGTGAGTTGGTACAGATGTGTCACATAGCAGGTGAAAGTGTGTGTGTGTGTGTGTGTGTGTGTGTGTGTGTGTGTGTGTGTGTGTGTGTGTGAGTGTGTGTGAGGGTTCAGATATATCTGCCAGTCATGCTGCTGCCTGTAACTGACAGAGTTATGTGAAATGGAAATGAGACAAACAGGGAGACTGAAGGTCACCTGCTGCCTGTTGTTATCTGTCATCTGGTGCTGCTGCTGCTGCTGCTGCTGCTGTATCTCAGCTCTTCACTGTCATCCTGAACTGATTCCTCAGCTATCTGCTCCTATCTGCTGTAACTCTCCTCATAATACAGCTCTGGGGATTTAGATGCATCAGTGGCTCTGATTCCAACCGTCTCTTCAGGAATGAGAGGGTTGCCAGTTAATTGTTGATAGAAGGGGTTCCCAACCCTGGGGTCGAGACAGTCTCAGAGATATTACTGTGATTTGGAGGAGTTGTGCTGGACTGGACTGGAGGCCGAGGACAGGATGCTGTTGGTGGCTTGGCACAGGACAGGGCATACTTATGTTACTACTTAGTATGTTGGCAGAAACACAGGGATATGTAAAGTATCTTAAGGTGGCAGGCCAGGAGCATTTCCTTCTCATACATTTAAAATGATAAGACCCAGAATTGCTTGCTCTTCCCTGACTCTGCTGGTGCATTGCAGCATAATCTTGGTGTTACCGCCACCTGTTGATTAGTGGAAGAGTGTGAAACCATTGGCAGGAACTGTCTGGCATCGCATAATGCTACTACAAGACAAGGAATGTTCAAGTGCCAGTACAAGTATGTCATCTTCAAAAACATTCACCATCCTGGGAGTTCTATGTAGAGGACAACTAGGGTGGATCTCAATTTCCTGCTCACTATTGACTTTTGTTTGTTGTGTGCAGAATAGTGAATGAGGAGGAAAGTTTGGACACAGCACTTTTAGCACACACACACGCACACACACACGCACACACACACGCACACACACACACACGACACACACACACACACACACACACACACACACACACACACACACACACACACACAGCCACCGTGTCGTCCCGTTCACGACTTATTGAGGCTGTGATGCGGACAGCTGGGACGAGGTGCAGCCCGCGAAACACTCGTTTGCTGCCGCAGTCATTGATTCCTTCAGATGATTAATAGCCTAATTAAAAGCTTTATGTCTAATTAGTTTATGAGAGGTGCAGTCTGGACAGTAAACTCACCACGCAACAGCTGCTCTGTTTGTGCATACAACATACAGTGATAATTGAGGGAAATGAAAGTCAGCTCAGCTCCTCTTGTCTCTGCGTCTTGACTAATCGCTGGATGTTTTATCTTTGTTATTAACGCTATTATGTTTGTCCTCCATCTGTATCAGATGTCCCATTGTGGAGCTCTAAAAACACACATGTTGATAAATGGTGCCTCGTGTTCAGAAGTCATGTTGTGATGCTGCCCCCTGCTGGTTAACATGGCACATTACACCTACAGAACAAAGCCTGTCTGTCAACTCGCAGTCAATTAATCTAGATTATTAAATTCAGCTAAATGTAATGTTCTCATTACATTTAATGACCATAACTGCTATTGCAGCTCGTCCCAGCATGCATTGGGAGAAGCACAGGAAAACAATCGGGACATAAATGTAGGTACTTAAAATGCTCCAACTCACCTGATTTTTTTCTTGTCATTTTATTTAAGAATATAATTATTATAATAACATTTAATGACGGCAGCTAAACAACCAGATTATTTTGTTGTTATTGCCATTTTTAATTGAAGAAAATTCAGAAAATTAAGAGCCTCCAAGCCCACCTGCAAATTTGTCTACAGTGATGCCAAATGTGGAATTTTGTTTTGTGTTATTGACTTTATGGAAAGCAACAGGATAGTAGGCTGAGAAGTGAAGCTGTAAAAACCACAGCGGGATGGTGTTGTTGCCACGTCTTCCTCACCTCACAGTGTTGTTGGCAGCATCAGGGTCCCTTGCTGACACCGTCTTCAACACCGTCCCGATCTCGGTGTCCTCTGACAGCTCGACGAAGTACGCCGGCGAGTCAAACAGCGGCGGCTCGTCCACGTCCTCCACGCTCACGTGCACAATGGTGACGTCCTTGAAGGGCCCGCGGTGGCGAAAGGTGGGGTCCAGGTGGGTGTTGGCTCCCTCCACCTTCAGAGTGTAACTAGGTTTGCCCTCAAAGTTCAGTGGCTGGGGGAGGAAACGTATAGAAAGGCGTCATACAGATGAAACCTGTCATGGAACTTTTGCTGCACTTTGGCTGCACTTATAAACAAATTGAAAGAGTGTGTGAATTTCTAAACAATTTTTGTGCCAGATTAATGTTGACAAGGACTGCAGAGAACTAAGTACTATGCAGTTGAAGTCAACATTCTGTCTCTCTACATTACATTCCTTGTATATGAGAGCCCAACATCTCTAGTAACAGACCACCAGAGGAACTAAGGTGCCTGAATGAAGGATGATAGGGAGCAGCAGGAAAGTGAAGCGATCAAGACGGATGTTAACTAAAAAAAGTGAAACTTTAAATTTTTGGAATTCAGCATTTTTCAATAGACAGATTTTGAATATGACAGGACAGGACAAGTCTATTTCTCTCAAGAGGATATTGAATTTTCAGGTTTTTGAAAGGACTTTTGTAGCTTTTTGGCTTTATAACCCCAAGCCGTTTCTCTTTCTGCCATGATATCATAAAGGATAGGTGTAATTTGTTAAAAAATTACATATAATACCGAATCTATGAAATGTTCTCTTAAATAAGACTTATTTTCTGATGATAGGAATTCTGAAAATTTGCCA
The DNA here is from genome assembly GCA_029853015.1 of Chelidonichthys spinosus. NCBI lineage: Eukaryota > Metazoa > Chordata > Actinopteri > Perciformes > Triglidae > Chelidonichthys > Chelidonichthys spinosus. Next base: position 12,684,665 of record CM056837.1, read on the forward strand.
AACTATCAATTACATCTGACTTTTAACACGGCTAAAAAAAATGTTCTTCATCAGTTCGTCTGTTTACCCTTTTCACTGTGATGATGCCAAAAAGGTTGGTGGGGTCAGTGCTGATGTCAAACGTGTCTCTTCCGTCTCCATCGATGATGCTGTACTTCATCTCGGCGTTGAGCCCGATGTCACTGTCCTTCGCCCAGATCCGTCCCACCACCGAACCCACAGGAGCCGACTCTGGGACGCTCATCTGGTACAACCCTGAAGAAATGAACCAACAGGATGATTATGCAGTCGTAGCGTTTCTATCCTCTAGAGGGAGCCAAAGCTCTTCAGTTACCTACACCAGCGCTCTCTCCTTGAAATCACATCTCAGACAAGTTAAAATGAATGGGTCCATAAACGCCTCACAATTGGGTTATATACTGTCTCGTGGGTTGGCTTCAATTTTATCTACCGTTTAACCTCAAAGAAGAGGTGACAGCTGCCCAATTTGTGGCACTCCCTGCAGTCTACAGTGAAATGCCTGCACATTGTGCTCGACAAAGGGGAATCCCTGAAGCTCTTCACAACCGATCAAAGTTTCATCGAAGTGATGGCACTAATTGGTGCAGGACTGGTGATGGAAGTAGGCGGCGGGTGTTTTCTTTGTCTAGGAGTGGAGCCACCCGTCGGCCAGGAAGAGATGGCCGCGGACAGCGAGACAACCCCTGACCCCAGGAGGATGGTAATGAGAGGAGCAGAAATGGGGATAATCAAAGAGACAGCATGGGGTGTCTGGTGGCGGAGCAAGGGGAGGGGAGGGAGAAGGCCAGGGGGTAAATGGAGAGGGACTGGCGGCCAGAAGTGGATGGAGGGAGAAGGGCAAAGGCTAACTGCTGGGATGCTCGAGAGAAATGAGGTGGATCTTTGTGGAGATGTGTGGTCAGGTGGCTGATTCTCATCCATACAAAACAGTAAACTCTCAGGAAGAGCTGAATAATACAGCGTATAAATACATACATCCTCAGGAGGATCAAAACATCTGAATTCTTTTTCCAAACACCTCAGGTGGCTTTTGAACTGATATTTGATTAGTCCTCTAAAGGTTCTCTATTGCACATTCAAAGCATTAATACAGCAGCAAACCGTATTTCTACCTGAGCAGGAAATTAAGCTGCACTCCCTCTGTGTTGTTATCTGAGCTTCTCCTTTCTTTGTTGACCTAGTCAGGCCCGGCTGCACATGCCTTTTTGTAGCCCAACTGGCTAGCTGGTAATGCTTCATTTACATCTGATGGTCACACTAAACAAGACATTTGAAGACCTCACCTTGGGGGAAAAAAAATTCTGCATAATCGATAATGAAAATGATCCATCGCAGTCCTCATGCAAGCGATCATTTGTAAGTCATAACTGATCACCATTAGTTAATATTGGGATCCTTTTTCCAACGCCACAATGCATATAGTCCCATTTTTGCATTGTGATAAAAATAATACCACAACATAGGCTGCACTTTTTCTCTCCTGTTGAGAGAAACTTTCTAAAACATGAATTTAACCCCTGTTATCAGCTGTGAGCGTTCCAGGAGGGATTAAAGAGAAGTGAGGTGAGGTTCAGGTAGAGTGGGAGCAAAGTGATTCAGGGTAAAAAAAAGAGAGAATAATAGACAGTAGAGCGGTAAGGAGGAACTGTTGTCTGGCCCTTACTCTGGTCAAACATGGGCGGGTTGTCGTTGATGTCGTCAAGCATGATGTTGACAGTGGTGGTACCAGCGAGTCCCCCCAGCTGGCCGCCCATGTCCTTGGCCTGAATGACCACTGTGTAGTTTTCTCTGGTCTCCCTGTCCATGTCTGCCAGGGACACACGAACCACGCCTGAGGAGGGACAAGGGGGATAAGAAAGGGCAAACAGAGACACATGAGGTGAATAAAAGGTCAGCTGCAGAGAGCTGGTGACACAGATTAGGGTCATGAGTCGGAGCGATGGCGTCCTGGAATGTCAGCGCTCTCAACGGACGGGACAAGAGGTTGCATGAGTGATTTATAATGAATCTTGGTGTTCTTTTCTACTTTTCAAGTAACGCGTTCCTCCTTTAAAGCTGTAGTCGACAATTTAGTTCAAGCACAATTTCATCATCGGGCAGAAACTCTACAATATTTGTATTCTTTACGCGTGTTCATCATATGTAACATTCGTGTTTTGCATCTCTAGTTCCTTTTAATGTAAGATTTTCTGAATGTCATTTATTTTATCACACTTGTAGCCAAAGAAACATACCTTCCCTTTTGTCTGACATACAACCACATCGGGAGTTATTAAGGCAGTTTTCTTGCTCAAGGACACTTTTTTGTTTTTTGGGCTAAAAAATTTGAGATTAGCCTTCACGCTTTACACCAACCAGGCTGTTGCAGCGCATGTAAACTGCCTTCACATGGTGGTTACGGTTCAAGGATGTGTGTTTTCACTCTGCTCCGCCTGTTGTCCGGGGCCCATTCGTGCACCAACGGCGTGTTATTACCAAGCACATCCATACACAGACAGTTTTGCCAGATGCAGCAGAATCCAACCAAGGTCGAGGAATGTTTTGTGCTGAGGAGTAAGAAAAGAAAAAGCACGTGTGTGGGTTTGAGCAATATGTGTTCCCCATTGTGTTCACACCGATAAAAGCCTCGGCGCCGTGCTTACTGCCGAGTCGGGGGGGCTGATTGATAGCTGTAGAGCCACTTGTGTTTCAGTGATGGATGAACCTACAGCAGCAGCAGTCCAACCGGCTGCTGATGGGCAGTGCAGCCTGAGAGGATCGGCAACAGATTTCTGCCGTGACAAACAAGGAAATGAGGCAGCTGTGGTTTGGAAAAAAAAAAAAGTCCAGTGGCTGTCTGCTTTTAGGAATCCAATAGATTTATGCTGTTGCTGGTTTGAGTTATGAACGCTGTTAACATGTGCTTAGAGCTTGAGGAGTTTAAGCTCCTTATTTACACGTTTTGCAAACTTTATGTTTATTGCTAGCATGCTGCTTGTTTTTTTATATAGTACACCATGTATGTGGACACCAGGCAGCAACATCTGGTTCTGGAAAGTGAGGTAGCTACCGCGGCATCACTACCAAGCTACCAATGCAATTAACTACTAATATTACTTTAATACTTATCTGTAAAGTGTGTCTGTATTTATATATAGTTTAATAGGTGTACAATATGATTGGGGTGTGATTTCAAAGGGTTACATTTTTCAGTTCATCTTGACATTTAACAGAGATATGAGAGTGGTATCAATCTTTAAAACTGAAAAATGATATGATGTACACAGCATTGTTTGCTAAATGAATTATGTGTTTTGTAGCAAATAGATTGGACCTTGACAAATTGATCTATTTTTAGGGGATTAGCAAGCAGCTTGTTGTACAAGTCAATCACTTCACTACGGGTGCCTGTCTGTGTCACTCTGTCCTCATTTTCATCAGAGAAGTTTCGCATATTTTTTATTGTCGAGTGCCAGGAGTTTTGAGTTTTTTGCAAGGAGCAACAAAAGAGTGCCGTGTTTCAGACAAGTGTTCGCTAGTCTCGTAGCAACAACAGGAGCCATGCTGAGCTTCCCACATTCAGAGTCGCTTGCTATACACAGGGGCTTGAAGTGAGGACAGCTAAAATCAGACTGTTTCGCAATTACAGTGTTGGAAACACGCTGGGGAATTAGTAGTAGCTGTCGATAGAGTGTTAATAAACTGCCGGTGGTAGACTTTATCAGGTCGACTCGCCACACATCGCAGGTGAGGGTCTTTGTAATTTGTTGTTCTTGTCATTAGTAGTTTTATTGTTATTCTTGTTTGCATTGGTTGTCGTTTCCTTGTTTTTCTTTTGAACAAAAGTTCCCTTATTTGATTTGAATTTAAATTACACATTTGTTTTTACATTGTGATGTACATTTTTTGTATGGACCCCCAGGAAGGGTAGTTTCTACCTTGGTATAGTGTATATCGTATAGTGTATCTAATAAAATACATAAATAGATGGAAAAAACAACGTAAGTAAATGAGTGATGAATACATCTTAAACTCAAATCTACAATTGATGGATCAAAGCTGTGGTTTGCGTTGTTCCAGATTCAGAAGTCGTACCAGACTTGGCGTCCACTGAGAAGTAAGGCTGTCCCTCCAGGATGCTGTAGACCACACGAGCGCTGTTGCCATACGTGGGGTCGTCGGCGTCGGTAGCGGTCAGTTGGATCACCGACGTTCCTGGATGAACACGGAGATGGAGAGAAGGAAGGAAGACGCTGGTTATTTACACTGATATCGACATAAGAATCAACACAAATCATTTCCTTGGATTAACTATGCTCACTTACTTCAAAGTAATAACAAAAAGCTATTAAGACTATTGAATGAAGCAGATGGAGTTGAGCCTGCAAGAACAAACGATTACTCTGCAGGGCTGTTATGTACTTTGGTACTGTTCACCTCCAGCTGCAGCCATTTCCTTTTTTAAAATTAAACATCACAGACATGCACAGGCAGCAGGTTTAGTCTAACTGGTTGCTTACCTATATTGGACATTTCAGGTACAGACGCCTGGTAGGGCCCATCCAGAAACATTGGCTCGTTGTCGTTGATGTCCTGGATCTTGACAATGAATTGGGACTCGGGCTCCAGTGGCCGGTCCGTCAGGCGGTTTCTGGCCTGGGCACGGAGAGCGTACTGGGCCTTGACTTCACGGTCCAGCCTCTGGATGGCATGGATGTCCCCCGTACTGTCATCGATGGTGAAGGTGGTGCCGGCGCCCTCACCCGACAGGATGTACTTAATGGAGCCGTCGCCTTTATCCATGTCTGAGTGGAGCTGTGGAGATGTTCAATGATGTCAGGCAAAAACCTTTTATTCCACAATCCATATTGTCAAGGAAGAGATCCACTTTTATTTTAAAGACATTGCAAAGTATTTCAAAGTAAAATAGGACGACTAAAGGTGTCAAATCCAAACTCTTAGGAAGCATCAAAAATATCATCAAGTGCACAGTGATCTCAACAGGAATACAACACATATGGTGCAGTCCAAAAGGAATAGGACAGTGACATGGTTTAGGGGAAATTCAATTAGGTCACACCCCCCAAATTTAGAACAATGCAGCAGCACAGGGATCCAAAACATGGAGACAAGACAACCAGTGGAAAGTTATTATCTGTCCAAGTCAATCGCATGATCTGAATCCAACTGAACATGTGTCAGTGATGTTGCAATACAAGCCCAGTAGGGTTGTCCCAAATGTGTGATTTCTGTTCTGTAACCCAAGGCTTCTAAAGGTAGTCATGGTGACTATGTCTAGCTCTTGCATACAATATATAGCTGTGAGTCGCCACTTTGACCTCAGCATGCTTTTCTCATGAAATACATATACGTTTAAACTGCATTGTCAATTACATTTGAAGGGGAAATTATATTTTCTCCCCAATTGTTTGTTTTTCACTAAGTCTGTGTAGGGAGGAGGTCTGGCTGGATGGATGTGTTAAACAAACTCAGGACTTTCATCTAGCAGACTGCTGTTTGAGTCCTGTGCCAGACAAAAGTTGACTTATTTTAATTAACATCTATAACATACTTAAAAAAAAAAAGTTTTTACTAATCCTAACCTAACCTAAGTAGTTTTGTTGCCTAAACCCAATCAACTAATGTAATGAAAAAGTTTCCCGGAAACGGAACGTAATTTAGTAGGAGGCAGGGTTGCAGCATTCCATATATAAAGACATTTCCATTCATTCAACAGCCTACAACCAATTATTATTTAAAAATTACAATCCTTTTCAATTAATGGTGACATTGCTTTTTTGTGTGCTAAATTGCACAAAAGTACAATCACATGACAATGTTGTGTAGTGATTGTAGTCCGAATGGAGCCCGTGGGTAGATAAATTGTAGCCCTCCACAAGTGGTGTGCAGCTATATGTGTACTTTAATACAGTAGCTGTAAGCAGACATCTAATCAATGCTTCCAGTCTGTGTGTTGCTATGGGCCCAGCAGTGCAATCAGAAGCCTTTTGTGGCCTGTCAGCCCAAATGCCAGCCTGTGCAATCACTTCTTACTTTGTCCTCAAAGGGGCTCTACGTATGATGAGTACTTACTGCCATCACACTGGCAGAGTGGAATTAAATGCCCCCATTGATGTCCGTCTGGTATATAATCAGCAGGCAAACACCCAGCACCGACAACCCCCCGCTGATTCTTAAAGCGCTCTCGATACTTGGCCTTTTCATCGTCTTGGGCCACAAAGTGAAATAACGAAGCGAGCTGAGGTCGTCAGACTGCCAGAAGTTTGCAGCTAAAGCACTCGTTTTTGTTGATAGCTGAGCAGCAATCTTCACAATATCTATCATCCCCCAAGCAGCCTGACTATGCAGCTTTTCCTATCTCTTCGGACAACGTGCTCACTCGCGGTCCCGGAAAGTCACCAAGGACCACAATATGTTTTTTAATCAACACCCCATTGTGGGCTTCAGCCCCATGTCTGGCAGTGATATATCTCACGCCGTTGCCTTCCCTCTGCCTTCTCTGGCACTGATCCTTCCTTTCCACTCAGACCCATGAAAAGAGGTTGACACTCGGCCTATCAATTACCTGCGCCATCTCAACCCGGCACGAAACTCAAACTTCCAACATCCCCATGGATCTGAATACTAAGCTCCTCACCAGAGGAGTGGCGAGGTAGGCTTAGCCGAGGAGAATAAAAACCTACAGTACATATTTCCCCCTGCTTTGTCATATCTTACAATGACTTTCTGCTTTGAGTGGCTCGCTGGGACCGGCTTGTCGGATTCACTTATTTCATTCAGATTGGAAAAAAATTTCAGGGTGAGCGGCTTTGAAAATAATCAGAGAAGAAACTCTAAATGGGAAAGAAGTAGATGGAAGTGACTATGCTGCAGCGACGGTGAGCAGATACAGTATCCCACAGCACGGTTGATACCCTCTCAGGACTCGTTACTCTGCTATCTGGTCGGAGCACATGACTTTGTGGAATCCAGCCTTTCTCCTGGTATTCCCAAGTGGTGGAGGGGAAGTTATTCAAGAACACTAATTAGGCAGGTTTGTGTTACTTTGAAAGGAAAATCTCGGAGGGTGTTTTTTTTAAAAGTCAACTTGGAATACTGAGGCAACTACAAACTCTAAGAATAATATTTTATTTGGGAATGGGAAGAATTTGAATGCCTCCACATATGGACACTGGGAGATGTTGCATCCAAGTTCTGACAGGATGATCTGCATGAGTCACGCTTATAATATCAGGACGGATATTATTTATTGTCATGGTCTTGGATTTCCTCTTTCATAATACATTTTTTTCATATATCACCTGTGTTTAAGTCCCGTCAGCCTTGCTCTGTTCCCTTTGTTTCCACCATCACTTTTCTGCCTGCCTACCGTATATCTCATTGTTGTTAGTTTCAGGTCATCGGCCATGTCTATGTGCCTGCCGTGTTTGCTGGTAGTAATGTAAAACTTAATAAAACAATGAGAATTGATTTAACATTATATATTATTTATATTACACACCGACATCCAATGTTTTGTTCGATCAAAATGAAGATTTGATTTTAGGAAAGTAAAATATATGGATAAAGAACAGTACCCCATTGTTTCACCAATGCTGAAATGTGCAAAAATCATTATTTGTGAATTTTCTAATACGAAGTGGCATACATTGTTTTTTGTAACAGATGTCATTCCGTTTCCTGTCCAGCAAATACAGATGCCAATTAGCTTACAGCTAACACTGGTGCAGCTAACACGCTGTGCACTGTCCCAGCCAAATAAATAAAACCAAAATAAATAGCTAAAAAACACTAATTTCATGTTTCAATGGGTTCATTTTTGTAGAGACGCTCTCTTGCTCAAATAATGAATACAGGAGCAGAAACCAGATTTAGCTGTAATTTTCATTGCGGTTTGCAAGATTGTTGACTCCCCGCTGAAGAGTGGCCTTACAACTATTGATCAAATGTTCAATTCACTTTAGCGACTGAGCGTTCAAAGTGCTCCTTTGTGAGCATCCCCTGCCTGCATCTTTCAGAGCATGTCAGTTGTGCTGCAGACGTGCCGTCCACTTCTGTAGAGTGGGGGGGCCGTCTGAGTGAAGCCTTGGTTCGAGTCAATTAACTCAATCACTGCTGTCTGGCTCTGGTTCAAAGTGGACAGAAGAGAGAGGCTGTCTGATGGAGGCAGTGCAGCCAGGGATTAAATTGGGATTTCTTACTTTTTTCTTTTTGCAGTGTAGTGGTTGAAGTTTGCCTCTGTCCACTCATGATCTACTCTTTTTGCATTCATGTGCTCAGCTCTGGCCAAGCAGCAGCAGATGACCTCCAGGCTGCTGCGCTCCCCTGTAGATCTGTTAGTTTGCCCTGGTTGAAATCCCTTTGAAAAAACTACACTGAGGCACACCTCATGTACAACAACTGCAAAGGTCATGCTGGAAACCTGCTCCCCTGCCGGGTCAGAAACCGCCCCGCTTTGCATTTCCCCAGGTCATACCCTTTTATGTTCGTTCATATATGTGTGTTTGCATAGAGTACAGCATGCAGGCAACACTGACCTTTCCAATATACAGTGGCTCCAGTCCGGTGTACTCCTCCAGGACAAAGAACTGGTTCCACACCCAGCCTCTCTTCACCCTCTGCAGCAGTGCTGAGCCACCTGCCTTTTCCTCCTCTGCGGGCTTACCCAGAAGGCTGTGAGGCAGAAGGATCAAAATGCAGAGGGCCACAGGGAGGAAGGTGCTGGCAACTCCTGGAAGATGTGATCGGGCTGCCATTGTTAAGCACAGAGTTGTAGTTTGATAATCCTCTTTCTTACACGAGTGCAGTAGTTTGTGGTTTTTCCTGGCTACTGTTGCCGTCCTGAAAGAGAAAAAGAAGACAGATTAGTCTCACATTTATGTCCTTTTAGACAGATGACTCCTATTTGTAGTCTTTTGTCCTGCTTCCAGATTAGCCCCCATATTTGTTGAGTTAGAATGAGCCTCATGGCCACTTAATTAGGTGGCTCCTCTCCTCACAAAGCCACGTGGAGGTGGAGAGGAGAGGTGGTAATAATGGAGAAGAAGGGGACATTGGGTTACCAACAAAACATTCACATCATGCTGCCAGTCGCTATGACAGACCTGCTCACCACCTCAGAGTTATAAATATAATGGGTGTATGTGACTGTAATGTCCCCAGTAAGGCAATTAGCTTAGGTTATGGATATGTGGTGGCAATTTGAGGTTTTACTGGAAGTTATATGCTGTGAATATTTCTTGGTAAACAACAGCCGGGAGTCTTGTCCCCACGAAGGATCAAGGCAACCACACAAAGCAAAGATTTGTTGCGTTAATTAGTTTATCTTATTTTGGTCGTATTCCACAACTCAAATACATAGAAATACAAAAAACAAGTTATTATTTTGCAATGGTGACAAAGTGCACATTTATACCGACCAAAAAAGTATGAATTATTTTTTATTTCTCATTAAGTTTAAACACTTGAAATGAAACATCCAAAATACATGTAAATTGAACATACGGCGTTGATAGGAATATTTTTAAACTTTGCAGCCAGTCGATGTAGCTGTTTCTATCTATAAAGATAAAGCCCATGAAGCAAAAAAAGTTGGACTTCAGAGAATACAATTCATACAAAATCACCCAGCTCTTTCAGTGATAGTGCACTAGTGTTTTCTTTAATCCTGCATCCATGACTTGTGTACCAGCCTGAACTGTATGCTAAGCTAGGCTACAACCGCCCGAAACCTCTATCTCCATCCTTCAAACACAAATGATCCAACTCTCTGCAAGAAAGCACATTTTGTACATAATATGGGGTAAAAGCCAGTACCAGTACTATAACTTGACGCACTGGGAAACCCAATTCACATCTACTTGTTGCTAAAATTCCTATTCCATAAAAATGGAATCGGTAAAAAAAAAAAAAGTGTAAATCTACATGTGAATGTTCTTGGAGCCAACGGGAGAAAACGGAAAATGATTACGCACTTTAAAACCACCAGCTTCACCCTCTTTTCCCTCCAGCTCGGGACAATCAGACATTTCATCAAAAAACAAAGGAAAAAAGAAGTGACATCACAGTCTTTCCCTTCCTTTCTCTTCGTCCTGTCACGAAGACAGCCGAGCTCCTTCACAACTCCTGTTAAGGGCCCGGGGGTGTGATGTTCTGCGATTGTAGTGTTTCTGTTAACACCCCTACTCAGCTTTACTCACACCATGTTGTACAAGTTCCCTTCAGCACTGCACACCACTCATTACAAGTGTACTGTGTGTGTTTTCTCTCTCTCTCTCTCTCTTTCTCTCTTTCTCCCTCTGTGTATCTCAGGTTTTTGAGCGCCCCTATGGTACTGCCTGGATGGTGGGTTTCATGCCACTAAATAATATCTCGGTGCATTGCTCTTTCTAATACTCAAATTTCTTGCAGGGGATGCTGTTTTTTCCGCATCGATTTGAGAGAATCAATACCTTTTCACATGCAGCACATGGCACCTACTGCTGCCTCTCGCCATCTGCAACTTGTTTTTATGCATAAGGAGGACGTCGGCATCTGCCCGCTCTTCCTGCATTAACGAGTGGGGGGTGGGTTGGAATAGGCAGAGAAAAGGCTAAAGGGGGCCAAAGAAAAGCAAAAGGGCGCTGTGATCGTCGGGGGAGGTGTGAATTTTGGGGCCTGAAAATCAAAAAACAGCGGAAGAAAGAGAGACTGTTTGACTCACGGGCTGACTCTATTATGTTTTGTAAGAGAGAGTGCATTGTGCTGCTGAAGACTCTCTCTGAATTGCCAAACTCAGTTAATCATTGTTGAAGAGGCACAAAAGGCAGGGAAGGGTGGGGGGGCGTGGCCACATTGTCGGAACGGGGTCTGGGCCGAATGTGAGTCTGTGTGTGTGTGTGTGTGTGTGTGTGTGTGTGTGTGTGTGTGTGTGTGTGTGTGTGTGTGTGTGTGTGTGTGTGTTTCTGGGCCTCCTCTGTAGCCTGGCAGCACTGGTGACACTTGACCCTGCTGCTCCCCTCTTTTCTGTCCATTCAAGCTGCCTGTTTGCCATTATGAAGTAAAATTAGCTCCCCGTTCTTCCCTCACAAACTTCTTGGCCTCGCCTCTCAGCCCCCCCCCCCCCCCCCCCCCCCCCCAAAGGTCACGGCTCTCACCCGAGCATTTTGCTCCATTTAGTCGTCCCTAATGAGGCGACATGCTACGTAATTGTGCTGGCAAAACATTTCACACATCCTTCTTATGGCATTTCACTTGTTTAAAAGAAAATAAAAGCAGCTGGCGTTTGCCACACAAGCTGGGCTGGGAGGATGAGGGGTTGAAGAGCGAGGCGGGGCGGCGGGACGAGCAATCATATGACAAAGCTTAAGGGCAAAGACTTATGGTATTTTCCCACCGGGCTGAAACATTCTTCCCAGTTGAAAAATGTTTTTCTTTTTGGTGTGCAAGAAAGAGGAAAGAAACGTCTTATTTTGAAAAGGAGAAACCCCTGAAAGGAAAGGTGTTTTTTGAGAGGGAGGAAGAGATGAGTGACAGTCAAGGAGGCGGTGATTGTCAGGGGGAGCAGCTGGATAAAACATGATGAGCTATATTGTTGTATCATCTTACTTCCAGTCCACCTGCTGCTCCATTCACTTCATGTCTGACAGACTGCATGGAACCGCTCCTATCTAACTGCTACAGAATAACGACTGACCGACCACCTCTGGCCATGCACAACCTCACTAACCACCAAATTAAAAAATAATAATCCATCACTCTATATAAAAAGTGCTCAATTCCACATTAATGACCAACATTTTGTATTGATGCCTTTTCAGACTTTTCAGATAGTTCTTGATTCTTACCAAGCAATCATTAGTCTAAGTTTAGACTTTTGTTTTGGTTGCTTGTATTCATGCATTTCAGCAATTTGCCCAATTTTGTTAATTCAAAGGTGATTTGCATGAAAAGCCACATTGCTCAAAGTAAAAAGAATTGGTTTTGTACCGGTAGTTAAACAAGGCAGCTGTGTAAAACGTCAAATAAAGGAATCTAGGGCTGAAACAGTTTTAGCGAATTAATCAAAATGCAAATAAAACCTTTTTTTTTTATGATGATTGATCGTTTAAGTAATTTCCCATTACAATTGCCAGCCATTATACTTTCAGCTTCTCACATGTTACAGTGTGGTGTTTTTCTTTAGATGGTGTGAAAGTACATTTTATATATGTGTTTGGACAGTTTGTCGAGCCAAAAAAACGATAACACGTCATAGACCTGTCCAACATGTTATAAACTAATTGATGAGGGAAAAATCTGTCCTAACCTTATCAAACACCTCCCCCAGACCTTTTGCTCCCCTCCACTGAATGAGGTTACCATGGGCCAACTCTGTGTGTGGTGCATTAGTCTGACTTTGCCCTGTTTAAGTGCGATGTGGAGCATTATTAAGTGTTGATTTCACAGTGGTCATGTCTGTGCTCCGCTCACCTCGCCTCTTAAAAGAGGCCTCCCAGACTGTGGAAAAGGTCCTTTTAAAAACTGGGTGGACCCATGAAACGGGGTCCCACCCTCCCTGGCAGGGCGAGACGTCACGGCCAATTTGTTAACCACAATTGATTTTGCACGGTGGATGCCACCGCGAAAGGCTCTGTGTATCTCCGACCCGGGTGAGAGGCTGCATCGCTGCACTTCGGCTTTTTTAGATGCAGAAGTGCTAGCATGACAAAGTGCCTTTCAATAAGCCAAGCACAATAAGCCAAAGCGGGTGCGGTTGCAAAAATGTAAAAAGCATTTTTATTTTTATATTTTTCTTAAATGTAGCCACAGAATCTAATTTCCCTTCCCGGGCCGAGTGCTGAGCGTGACGAGCCACATTCCTCAACCAAGTACATTTCTGAATGTTTATTTACTTATTTACACGTAATTAAATTCTGCTGCTGCACTAACTTTTTAATAAGACAGCCTTCCCTGCAGTGTGGCCTCTGGGGTGATGTGTGTGTGTGTGTGTGTGTGTGTGTGTGTGTGAGAGAGAGGGAATAAAATGACCAGGTCTATCTGTTTCTGAGGCAGAGGGTCTACAGCAGGGACCCCGTTTCCTCAGATGGCAGCCTTCAAAGGAGCTCAGGGAGTTGTGCATTCTGGCCAGACTCTCAAGATCATATACTTGTGTGTGTGTGGGTATGAATATGAGTTCTTTGTTGCTGCACAGCACGTGTGTGTGTGTGTGTGTGTGTGTGTGTCAGTGCTACCCTCTATTCGTCCTCATTCCTCCAACCCTGTCCCCCCCCAGGACAGAGACGCTGGCATGGACTAGGCTTTGAACCTGCTTCTGTCGTCTCTCTAATTGTGGGTAGCTCCCCGGGCCTCGGCATGCGCAGCTGTGCTCGCCGCCACCGCTGCGCCGTGACGAGCGCCTCCCTCCCCGCGGCTCGTTTACTGTAAGGTGTTTTTAATTACTTGTCCCTGCCTCCACTCGCTATCATGCCTCTGTTTGCTCTTTTTCTACCGTAAGTTTTATCCCTTCTCTGTTTTCTTTTGTGTTTTTTTTTTTTGTATCATCCAAACTCCAGCTTGTTTTTAGTCATTTCCCTCGTCTTGGACTCTCTTCTCTTTTAAAGCACATTTAGTTCATTCATTGCACAGTGGAGGCCGTAAAAGAGGAAGCTTCGTCATTTACGAGGAAATCAAATCACACAAACTGGCATTCATCCCAACCACTGGTGCATGGACATGATGTCATCATGCATAAGCGTCATCTGGAAAAAGTTTCCAATCAGTGTCACTCTGCTGCATTTAAACTGCGGTGTCTTGGGGCCGTATCCTTTCAGATTAAAATCGAACTTCTAATCTCTTTTTACATTTTTTTGTTGTTGTCTAGAAGTAGAATTGGATGCTAAGCAGCTGGAGAATCATCTCATCTATTAGACCATTTCCTGTGCTGGGATGCCATTTACCATCGCAAAAAACTGAAAAGTGCCCTGCGCATCTTTCAGGAGGATTCTTCACTCCTCCTGCTGGCGCCGATAATGGCTAGAAAAGTCCTGCTGCCCCGGCGACAGCACACATGCCAATCCAGTGTCTTATTTGTGTGATGGAGCTTTACAAGATAGCCGATTGCTTAATGGGTTTCATAGACGGGAGGGGGGGGAAATCTGCTCTCATGTGGATAAACTAGAACCTTGGCAGAGGCGTGACGTCTGAATGCCAAATGGGTCCATAAAAAGCAGATAGGCATTCCTCTTCTTCAGCGCGACTTGTTTGAAGTAGCGACGTGCTGAGAATTGGAGCCACGCTTTGAGTCTGAGCTCATGTTCACAAAAGTTTCTTTTTTTATTATGTGTCACCAAACCTCCCGGCTGAGGCGAGGCTCTCCAGATATTCGCCAAACGTGACCTACTTTTTGACAGCAACGTATTTGTTCCCGTAAACTCTGTTGATCAATTAACACGCAGAGAGAAAAAAAAAGTTGATTTCAGCGCAGTAATGAAAATGGGCTCCCATCTTCCCCACTCAGAGTTTCAACGCTTGGTTACAGCTGAAGAAACCGCAGTCGCCCTCAAATCATCCTCATTCACTGAACACTTGAAAGTACTGTTTTTCATCGCTGCTGCGGGAAAAAAAAAAAATCCACACCTTACCTTTTTTCCTTTTCCTCTTTCTCCTTCCGTTTTCTTCTTGTTCTTATCTCTTTGTTGTTCTTTTCCCTGCACGGTCCCTAAATTTCCCTTGTAAAAGTTGCGAAAGCTACTGCCTGCAGTGCATCCGTTTCCCACAAGTCACCTTGAGTCCATGTTCTCTCACTAACTATCCTCTTTGAAAGTTTATTTCAGATATAAGTATGTGTATATCTCTATATATGTATATAGGTATGCTGCCTCTGCTGTCACCGCTGCTGTCTGCCTCTTATAGCTGTATGCACACTCTCATCCACTGGTGTTGCCTATCTGGGAAACCAATTGTCCCCTCTCTTTACAATCAGTGGGACGGCCTCCGCCCCCCCCTGGCTCCAGTGTTAATCCAGCCATCTACAACCTCAAGCATTGGAAGGAGGTGGAGAAAGAAGAGGAGGGAAGAGAGGGAGTCGTAGGGGGGTAGATTGACAGCGGGATCGGGTCGAAATTACAGCGAGAAGGAGGGGGCGGAAATCAAAGAGGTGGAGTGAAATCAGGCAAGCAAAGGGATGGAGGAATGAGGAGAGGGAGGCATGTGGTGGTAGACGGTAAGGACGGGAGGGAAATGCTCCTGCACGCACCACAAAAGCATTTCATCTGCAGCTATTTGCAAGTGGGGGAAAAAAAAGTGACCATCACGGTGAGAGGGCGACGGCGGAGTGTGTGACCGCTGAGATTGCAGCGGGTGCAGGGTCCTCGGATCACTGACCAGAAGTACAAAACACACAGGATGGAGGGTGGCCGGGAAATCACCTTCACTCTCACGGCAGCGAAACCTGCCCTAATGCATTTTAATGAGGCGCCGTTGTACAAGGCTGGATATGTAAAGGGATTTATGGGCATAAAAGATGAAGTTTTTAAACCTGCATTATATTCCGCCTCTTGCCCAGTCAGAGTCAAAGCAATTAGTTTTCCAAATTGGCAAAAAGATCTTGAAAAATTAGGCACACGCCCAACACGCACCCACAAAAAAAAAAAAAGAGCGGCGGAAGATTAGTCGCAGTCACGGAGATCTGATCCCCGTTTAGCGCCGAGTGGGGAAAATAGCAGCGTTTGATTTAAGCAATCACGGAATTAATGCAGCAAAAAAAGGTTTTCAGTGTTGAGTCTCTTGCATATTGCTCATGAGGAGAATGACTGGGGAAAGTGGAATCATATTCCAGATGAACTCGACCGTGTTTAAACAGAAATGAGAATATATGACGCAGAAGCAAGAAGTGTTCTAGGCCGATGCTCAGATTCTTATTTTGTATTTTTTCATTACAAACTCCGAGCTGTTTTTCATATTATATTTATAGGCAAAATAATGTGGAGCTCCAGATATCAGATATTTCCCTACTTTTTATAGCCAATTGGGACAACTGTGCCCCTCCCCCCTCCCCCCCATGTCAACAGCACTTTGACTCTCCTTAATCATCCTGACAGAGTAATTTAGTTTGTTGTCCAGCACTAAAAATACAGATGAAGGCTGTTGTTACCCACCGAACCAGATGGTCAAAAGGTTGCACTTCTCCATTGGTTCAATGTTTTTTCTTTCTCCCACTCTGTCCCTTTCAATATGTCTTCTTTCTCATTTGGCAGGTCATTCTTCTTCACCACACGCCCCCCCACCCCCCCTCCCCTACTTTCCCCACTGCCCTCCCCATCGTCTTTGTCTCTTTGAAGACCCACGACTGGTTAGCGCCCCAGCCAATCTGTCAGCGAATGCTTGACTAGAACCCCAGAAAAAAAAGGCAGGGGGCTCCCTCTTTGTCGGGTCAGGCCGTAGAGAGGGTGGCATTCAGGTCCATTGAACAGCACCCTCCATCACAGTGGCAGAGCTGAGGATAATAATTGGCAGAACAAATTGAACCTATAGGGCTTACGGAAGGGCCTCTGTCTGTTTTTAAAAGTTTGTTATGGAGTAGACGTCTGGAAAACAAGTCCCCACAGGTCCCTACACAAAGGGGCCGGATCCGCTGTAGCAATAGATTGGATACAGTTATGTTCTGGATGTTGCTGGACTTTGGTTTCGTGATGATATGTAGGATGTTCTGAGGACACGGTGCTTTCACGCATCGGCTCGAGTACGCCTACTCTAAAGGTTCAGGGTTGTAGGTTTATAAAGGCTGTGACCTGTGGACTTAAAACTTGGCTAAAAGGTACAACAGACTTTCATTAGGAAAGCAGATTTCATGGTTGTTGAAATTCCATTTCCTCTCCAGACAAATATCCTCCCAATTAGCATTTTGTTAGCACTCTGTTGATCAGTCATGCATTATCGGCTCATTAGCAGGTTTTTAACTTAAGCAGTCACTTGTGAGTTAAGTATCTGTGTCATGAAAGCCGATCAGCGTTGAGATTCTTCGTCTGTCCTTACTTAATTGAACATGAAATCATAATGGATATATGGAAAAATGGATTTTAGCGTTCTGTTGACACCGTGACCTCTGAAACAATACCTAAAAGTTTCACAGAGACTGTATTTAAAAAAAAACAAAAACCATAGTCTATGGTATAAACTATAATATTGCTGAAGTTTACAACATTTTTTTTTGTAAAGGGAAAAAAGGAATCTTTGAGATTGAACACCCAAATCTGCTTTGAGACTTTGAGTGAATCTTCATTTCAGATGGCCCAAATGTTTCTAAAATCTGCACTCGATAAAAACACCAACTTCACGACAAGCACAGAAGTCTTGGATTGGTTCGTAGTTCCAACTAAGTGGACAGTCATTCAGCAGAGTTATGTGCAACATTTGAAATGTCTGTGAGCGCAGATGATCATCCATTGACCGTCTCTCGCAAGATTGAAACTTAAATAAGCTCTTATGCCACCAATAGACAATTAAAAATAATGACAGCTACCAGACTCGATGGAAAAATACTGGCCTGGGAAGGTAATACCCTACTTGGCGTCTGCCATTCTCTACCCTCACTTATCATGTAACTTATCATGACTTCAGATGGAATAATCTAAACAAAATGCAGCCAGTCTCATCGAGTGTATCACTTTTCCACCACAACCACCACTAGGGGAAAGCATGAAAGAGGGTTACGTTTCAGAAGAACCAGATGAGTGAGAGAGGGAGAGAGAGGGAGAGAGAGAGCAAAGCCTCCATGTCATCTAAGATGAGAGGAGCAGCTCTCTTCCCTTCTGCCCGAGATTAAAAATGGCATGGAGCAGAACAAGCCTGAGTACAAAGAGCTCTTCTGTGTCTTTGGGGTGTGCAGTCGAGCCTTTTCATGTCTGATTTTTGGCTACAGGTCGAAACAAAATCTGACAAAATTAGACAGAGGAAGTTACTGCCTTCTTTGGTTGAGGGAGATGTAGGCTAAACAGATTTGTATACACAAACTAAGTTCACAACTGAAGCAGTAACCTTTACAGTAATTGGTAAGCAATTACTGTAAAGACAAAAGAAAGATGTTGGCCGTAATTGTGAGACATGAGAATTGTCACGGGGGTTTGAAAGAGTGAAGCGTGACATTAACCGCCCGCCTGGAATCATCCGGCTTCCTGCTTTTTTTTGAGCCCTTGTCTCAGACAACTGTGTCTTTCATGATCCCATTTTCCCGGTGACCTTTCCGTCTTCCCCCTTCTCTCGTGTCTGAGCTACGGCACCTCGGCAGGGTATTGACTTTCACTCCGCCGTGTTAAACTTTGCCATCCACATGTGGCTCGTCGCGGAGCCTCCGCTGTGACGAGAGGCGGCGTTCTGTTTGGGATAAAAGGTTCCC
Source organism: Chelidonichthys spinosus (assembly GCA_029853015.1). NCBI lineage: Eukaryota > Metazoa > Chordata > Actinopteri > Perciformes > Triglidae > Chelidonichthys > Chelidonichthys spinosus. The sequence continues at coordinate 12,703,038 of CM056837.1, forward strand.
CGGGCTGTTTGATGCGGTGTTCCTGCGGGGATAGGCAGGGACTTGGCCTTGATGAGCTGACAGGAGCTGAGGAGACGCAGGGGCCTCAGGAGCAGCAGGACCACAAACCTCAGGCACAGTGTGCCTTCCTCTGATGTTTAGCCCTCCCTGCTCTGTCACTCCCCATAACCCCTACTCTCCGCTCCGTCCCCGTGACCCCGCCTGTGCTCGCCGAATGTGGAATGAAAGACTAAAGCAACTTTTTGAAGTAGCAGGAGTAGCAATTTAAGGGGAGGTGGGGGGGTCACATGTGTCGTGACTGGTGCAAGCTCCAAACACAAATGCACACAGAATATGAAATGCCTTAATTATGAATGTATTCCGTCTGCGATGTGACTTCTGCTTAATTATTTAACATGTAGCCAAGAAAAATGAATGTAGGAAAAAGAAAGGAAAATGTGTTTCTGCAAATGAAAAATAACATCCCATCTCTTATGCTCTAGTTGCAAAATTTTGCAACTAGAGCATAAAAAACACAAAATATACAGTAGAAACAGTCACTCAGGACTTGTGAAATCAAACCATTTTAATCCAATTACTCCTGACCAATGAATAAACTGGTACTCTGTATATACTACACATGGAATATATCGTTTTTTGCCATTTATTTTCAATAATTGTTTCTACTTATTGACAATTACTTCCTTATTTTTGTATCTTTGTTCAAGTTTTTCCTTTTACAGAGAATGTGGTGTTAATGGGTACGGTGTGTGTCCTGTTCATTTAAAAAAAGCACATAAATATAATGTGAAAAAATAATTTAATAGAAATATGTTGCAAAAGGGCACGCATCTCATATCGGCAGGTTTGTCTTTATCTTCAGTCAATCCCCACTTCCTGGAGTCAATGGAATAACAAGTAGGGGGAGCATGCGCGCTCCATTACACGTTTGGTATGCGGGGGGTGTCTGCTCAGGCAGCCACGTCTAACCAGAAACAAACACACACAGGATAAATGTCTCCTTTGTTGATTTCTGTGTGTTTGTAGTTCCACACTGATCCAGTGATCAGAGGAAGAAATAGTTCAGCGGGGGTTTAAACAATACTGTCCGCAGCTTGCCTTCCACCTCCAAACAAACTGGGCTTATCACAGTGAAAAAACCGGTGCTTCATCTCAAAAGTTTCTGTTTTCTTTACCAACCTTCACATGATAAATGTAAACACAGGAAAAGGAGCAGGAGTTATTCCATTATAGTAATCTCCTAACTTGTGCCACGCTGTAGATGAAGCTGTTGCTCAATCTTGGCCAATTACTCGTCAACTGCTGGTGCATGACAAAAATCAATTAGGAGAGTTATGTAGTCCTCCTTCCATCTGGAGTCTTACTCCTAAGGTCTGTGACAGCATGCTCGGTTGGATTGTGCAGGGGAATTTTTTTTTTTTTTTTTTTTTTTACCTCCGTCACCTGGCAACTAAAAGCTTCAAAGGATCCTCATCTCAGAAGGTCTTAGATCCACAACACCTTTGCTCTGCCACTAGTTTTATTCAAACAAACCTGCTATCTGGGGGTCAACATATCTTGGACTGTAGGCTGTGAACCCTTTTACCAAAGAACATGACTTCCTCCTCTGTGCACTCAAGAGATTATGTTGAAAACGTCCCTGTTGGTGACTTAACCAGAGTGCAGGTGCATGTGTTCAGGTGTGGCTCTGTAAGATGTAGCCGGTCTCTGTGCAGCCTTGTGCATTACGCATCCCGTATGACCACCAAATGATGGAATGAGAGCAAGTTATACGTGGTTTAGGTAGGTAGGTTACAGTGGCATTGTTTCATTGTTAAAACAAACTGAACAAAATGCAACATAACTGAAAACTACACCACAAAACAGGGGTAAAGTTTAGTAAAAAACAATTTAGTTTATCTTAAAATTATGATGAAATGAAAACAAAGCAAAACCAAAGCACCACCAAATCACTTCATTCACATGAAACACAAACAGCAGTCTCCTAGGTGAAAGTCCTTGTGTTTTGATTCACACATCGACTGTGACCTCGCTATAGACTTCTGCAACTAATTTTGAACGTATTTGTCACAATTCAAAAGCAAAAGTTTCCTTCGCAAAAATACTTTACCAATACAAATTGGTAGGATGACTGAATGATGACATCACCCAATGCACATGAATATATGTAAACATTTTTAATTTAAGGGATTATTTGAATTTTATTCCAAACGTTAGCTACGCTAGCAGTTTTGTGAGACCTTTGACACATGGATGAGCTAAACACTAACATGCAGATGTTTACCCTGTTCACCGTCTAGGATTAGCAAGTTAATAAATTCCAAAAAAATGTCCGCAAATGTCAAGCTCATGGTGGTGCCAGAGGAAAAGTCAGGGCTCAAGTTATTTATACATCAACACTGCAGGCAATCGGTGCAATAGTTGCTGAGATATTTAAATCCAGATCATATATCATCTCCTAGACCTGCGTGGCTAAAAATAAAACCCTCTGAAAACAAATTCAAATTTGTGTTGTACGAGGACCTTCTTACACACATTCTTCACTTTAGTTTTACATACAATTACATATACATTCTCATCTTTTGAGATCAAACCTTTGAACGGTGAAACTTTAAATCACTTGAATACATACATTGGAAGCTGCTTGATTCTCGCACCTGTTTTTCTCGCTGATTTAATAATGTTCCCATTAACGCTACCCTGGGGTTGGGACCCAGGGGTCGGTGACAGACTGATCTGGAATCAGCTCTCTCTGACTGCTCTAATGACTCTACTGCTGTGCTCAGCCCCCAGAGTGAAGCAGCATTCGGGGGCTGCTGAAATCCGGAGGCGTCTGAGAAATGTCACTATCGGTTATTTCTAAAAGAGAGTCATTTGTGTGCTGGATAGACAGCCACGGAGAGACACAGAGGATTTTTAATACCTCATTTACTAAGCTGACAAAAACTATCCCAAGAATGTGGAAATATTTGGTCTTGACGAAAGTAGAAGAAAGCAGGCCAATGCTCCTAAAGTCTGAATTAATTGCCATGGCTGCCGCCGCAGTGAATGAGCTTGTGAAGATGTGACACTTCTAGGACTGATCTGGGCATTAACTGCAAGAAAATTAAATCAGAATTTGTTCCCCACAAAATAGGATAATGTGACACCTCCACATTCACTGAAATCTGCAAATGTAGTAAGAGCCGCTGTAGCCAGGAAATCGGAGTGACATGACACATTCAGAGCAGAATATCCATTTGTGCCGGAGTATTTTAGTTCACGGCTGGGAAATAGTGACCCTGTGTGACTTATGCGCTGCAAACAAACCCTTATCCAGCGTGGGTACATTTCATTACAGAGAACAAATGAAGCAACTACGGTGCTCTGATGAAAGAGACGTCACTTGAAGTTCCAGTTCCTCATTTTTATTCTGCAACAGACGTACAATATTTACCAGCCGCGACAGCGAAGCCGGTATTGTTTTCATCTTCTGAGTCTGTGTGTGTGTTTCATCAATGGCGAAATGTGGTTCGGGAAGACTGAAGCGGGAATTCCCGCAGATGTTTTGAGTACTGTGTGAGTTGTTCGTGTTCATGACTGTGGACAGATTGTGTCAACCGTGCAAGTAACAAAATGCACTTTACAGGTGCGTGGTTGATCAAAACGTGGCGTTGTGGCCGGTATGATCCCATTACAAGATGGTCTTGGGTTTTTCTCTACAGGAGCAAAATATCTCTGCAACTTAAAGTCCAGCTGAAACGGCTTTTTAAAGTGATGGTTCGGAGTGAAATGGACCCCAGGTAATTTCCACCAAGACATCCAGCCAAACACCCCATCGGAAGCATTTTTAGCGATGGTCAGCAGTGGTCAAGATAGGGCGAACGGCTTCATAATAGCGCGATGGTACATACAGTATATCTCGTAAATTTCCCCACTAATAATACATGGAATGTTACCAAACTTCTGTTGCCGATTGATTGATGGATGGATGGATGTCATGATATTATAGGTCGAAATGCGTTGGCACTTGCTGAATTAAGGACGTGGGTCTTTAATCTTTCCTGGCATAAGTTGTTAAACGGGTGCAATATGAGCAAGGATGTGATCTAAAAGGATAAATAAGGCAAGCCACGTATAATTAAACATGTATGTGATTCTCCTAGCTTTGTTTAAGATTTCTGTCAGTTATGAAAACGTTTATTTATTTTGTCCAAATTATTCCGACTAACCTAAATGTTTCTTTAAAACCTGACTGCAGGTTTCTTCCCATTGGACTTTATTAATTTAAGTGATGCGGTCCCCAGAACATAACTTTTTAATCTTTATCGACAAAAGCAAAATTTCAATTTGAATAAATGGGGATTGTCCTTTAAATGTGTTGAGGGATGCGGCAATCCTGCTTTTCAGCCAGGTATCAATACTCAAATATTTGTTGTATTTTAACATCTGGTTTGTTTGGAAAACGACACCTTGTGTTTTTCAGTAACAATTTAGGTTTGATATGGATTGACAGAGCAAAGTGCATGAAATAAAATCAGTTTGCATGAACATGAGATGTCAGAAACACATCTGTTGTTTAATGAGAGGAACGGGAAGGATGATGGATACAGAAGAGTGCAGTCACGTGCTGTATGTCAATTCATCAACATTTTAAAAGTAGTTGAACATTTGTGGCACTAACGTCAGTAGATTTCAATGAACAAACGTCTATATTTCCCATCCTGACATATTAGAAAGAAGCTAAGAGAAGGTAGAACAGCTAAATACAATTAAAAAGAACTCCATAAAAAATCCTTTTGTGAATTATCTCAACACACACTGAAACACTGCAGTTGTTGGGCTCTGTCCGCCGAGGTTTTACTTAATCAATGAGATTATTTCCGCCTCCAGAGCAGCGCCGTCTCCGAGAAAACAAACTCAAATCTGCTCACAGGTTCTATTCCCTCTTCGGCTGCCATTCGTCCATCAACAACCATGCGCACCATCAAAGTGTTCTTGAGCGAGACTTCAAATCCCAACCTGCACAGTCATGCAATATGAATCGGGAGCTTTTTGAAGGATTTCATTATCTTCATTGCTGACATAATGATGCCTAAAACAAAAGAACACCACCCGAAGCCGTGGTGCTGTTTTGTCTCTGAGGGACGATTGGGCTTTTTAGCAGAGTGGATGTGGGGAGGCAGCTGATACCGGAGCAAGAAGCCTGGTGGACGGAGCACGCCAGACTAAGCTTTGTGCCGTAACGCACGGCGACGCACCGGCAGAGACCAGAGGAGGACCGATTGACGGAGCTTTTGTTACATCTTTAATTACAGGCCTTGTGTTTGTCTTGTTAAAGCCTTGGGAACAATGCAGCTTTCTTTTTCTGTGAAATGAATGGCCTGAACTCCCAGGATTTATCCTCCTCCCCAACAAAATACACAGATGCAGAGGAGGGGTGGAATATAGAGTGAATGTAGCTGCTGATAAGGGTGCGGGTACACCTGCTTCAGTGCATTAAGCAAAGAAACAAACTGGCCATGCTGCACGTGCAGAGACTCGAGGACGTCTTGTTGAGGCGAGCATTGCATGGGTAGTGTGCGATATGTGAAGTGTACCTGGGAAGCGAGGAGGGGAAAAGGCTCACTGCAGTGTGCACAGATACGCCTGGCAGGTACAGGTATGGGATCTGCGCTGCTGCCGCCGCCGCCAGTTAGATCAACGGCTGTGTCACAGGAGATGATCCACGGCTAACATGCTGCTGTCTGACCCTATTACCTTTAGTGGCAGGGCCAGGCTGCCGCATCCCAGGAGAGCTCCTCCGGTTCCTCTGAAGAAATGTAGTCGAGCCTTAAAGCGCTCTGCAGGTGCATGCTGTTTTGCACGTGCATGCATCTGCACAGTACTTGCGGACAGGAAATTGGCGGTATGGATTTGATCTGTATGGCTAAGCTGACGTGTGTGTGTGTGTGTGTGTGTTGAACTTACCCATCAGCCACCATGAGAAGACCAGGCTTTTTCTTTTAGTCATCAAAGAGACCGATTCCTACGTTTGTTAGCTAGCCGGTGATTAGAACAAACTGTCCGCGAACAAAATGTTCCAGCAGGACGGGGGGAGTTGTGGAGGAGGTGCAGCTGGACTGCAACTACACGTGAGACACTTCTACAAAAACATTCTTTAAAGTGTTGGTTCAGCCAATTTCTCGTACCATCCTAATACAATGGGGTGATGTGTGGAATCACAGGGTTTGAAAATGACCGTTTAAAAGAAATCACCAGCAGCATCTATCGCAGAGAAGAAACTCTTCCTGGATTCAGTTGCTATGTTCGTTAGCTCACAGGTGATTCAGACGAAATGTCTGAACAAAGACACAGAAATAGGTAAATGCAGAGCAGGTGGAATACGGTTATTCACACAGGTTCTTGGTGGTATCTTTCTCCGTTGCAGTGACAGTGACACCCGTCTTTATCTTTCCGGCACTCCCCACTTTCCGGGTCATTATCTCCTCTCCGCTCGATCTCGTTACGATGCCTTTTCACTGAGCCACATTGAAAATCGGCTCCACACAATGACACATTGTCAGAAGTTCCAGCCCGATTCCTTGTCGAAATCTCCTCCTGCCTGATGGAACAAGAGGTGTCTGTGTCGATCTCTTGTTACGAGAGTTATGATCTATTCATAACAGCCTGCACTGCGCTGTGCTGCTCAGGTAGATTTTGTACTGGTGGTGACAGATAAGTGTAGCCCTGAAGTGGTGTAAGGGTAGATATCGCGTTACGTCTTATAGGTGGGGGCAGGTCATGATCGGTTACTTATTTACTGCTCTTGGATATGTTTGTTTTTTTCAGTCAAAGAATCAGGCCTACTGTATATCAATAGCAACATTCAGCACTATTTGCTGTATTTCATGTTTTGTGTGAATATAATTATCATTTATGTCACACTTTATTTGTACTTTTCATACAAACATATAACTTAACGCAATAAAACATCTAAACGCTACCTGAACAGTCTTGTCACATTATTCCAAATCAAATTGAAAGTAAATATACAAGTTATTATGAACATTGTTTTGCTCAACTGACAGATAATAAAACAACATGAGAAGCTGATTAAGATTTTAAATAACTGCTCCAAGGCAACGATGTCTCATTTGCTAAATGACAGTTTCCTCGAACGCTCTCTCCTTGCATCTCTTCTTCGCCTCCTCCACTCTCATCTCTCGTGGGCGGGACTAAGACGTCAGGAGAGGAGACGAGGAAAGGAATCGAGGAGGAACTTTAGCGTATTAAAAAAACACTGAGGTCTGTTTTGAGAGTTTGATTCAATGGAAAATGCTAATTTTACTGAGAATGAATACAATAAAGAGTACACATAGAATACTAAAACATCCATTTTATCATTATATTGGTTTAAACTGTGTTAAGAATGACAAAAGATCTCATATTAAGGATATAATATCAATGAACAATGCAATATCAGAGATAAAACGATTGCAACGGAGCAACAGGACCACAGCATTGTTCTAAGTAGATCAACAGTGTCCAGCACACTAAAGACAATCTGGACAAATGAAAACAAATGGCAACAATAATGGCGGATTTTTGAATTTTAGCTTAAGGTGATTGGATATTTTCTAATTCGTCGGCTTTAGTATAATCTAATGTGAGCTCTGAGAGTAATAAGCAATTACCGTGTGTTTATCCCCACAACTCACAGAGAACTAATCTGCACTCAACAGCCAGGGCCAAAAATAATGAAATTAATTACGAGCATTAAGGCTATACAACTGCCAGAGAAAGGTAGAAATGTAATTATCTACACTGAGACAGATACCTCCCTGTGTTTCCCTTCGCTCGCCATCTCATTGTGTGAGTCTGTTCAACTATTATGCTGCTTTCCTTTCTTGCTCTTTAGTTATTTCTTGATGGGGCAACAACACCCGTTGGTGCACTAAAAAAGAACAAGAACTGTGTTTCGGCTTTGGAAAATATCCATCTTCGTATTTTAAATTCATTTATTACACCTTCAGCCAAACAGCCAAAAAAGTTTTGGAAACTAATAGAAATTATGATTGTATTCATTATAATATCCTCCAACTGGCAAGACATTTTGACCTGGTTTTAGAAAAACAAGATACGACTCAATTTAAAGTAAATGACTTGTTTATAATGGGATTATAATGTGGTGTCCTGCAAGCAGGCTGCGCAACGCTGAACTGTGATGCGGTAATCTATCATCAGGTGGAGAGTAAAAGCAATAGAAAAAATCAGTAAAAGCGTTTTATCTGCACCGAAGAAAAGTCCACACACTTTTCTGGTCATAATCAATCTCTGTCAAGTGGGTGTAAAATAATGAATAAGTTTGCTGATGTTTAGTCTTTATCATTTGTGACACAAGCTAATTTTTGAATAAGGTGCAGTTTAACATTTTGAGTGTGTTGCTTTCCTATATACAACTCCTTGTATTTGACATCAGTTAATTCATTCTGTGATATAGTTGCAGAAGTTGGACACCTTGCTATCTGTAGTGTCAAAATGTGAGCACTCGATCCCAAACATTCAGAGAGCTCTAGGTGCTGAGACCCTCCCTCTATATCTTACACAGCTCATTTTGAGTGCTCCATATTGCTGCAGCAGACTTTGATACTGCCCGCCCTGCTGTCTTCCATGTCTTCCTCTCCCTGTGTTCCCTGAATATATGAGATTATATGAGATCGTCAGCAGCTTGGTGACAATTGGACCTCCTCCTCCAAGTCACCGTAGTCTACCCTTTCCAAGACTTCTTCAAGCGCTGCGATGGACACGGCAACTTACAGGGCCGGCACCCAAGCCCCGATATAATTCCCCGGTGCAGCAGTGAGTGAGAGCGTGAAACAGAGCCTGAAAGCATTAGAGTTGGTTAACCTGCTGATAAGTGAAATTATAACTCCATCCAGCCCCTTTGTTGGGGAGAGAATGTGACTGAAACTGTATAAATGGTTGCAATAGTGAGCTAAATACAGTGTGGCTATATTTGTTTAGCTATCTGGTTGTCTTAATGTTATCTTTTATATCGGCATACACAAGAGGAAATGTAGTCCTGCAGCATGACATTTGTCGGGAAAGGAAGAGGTTCTTTAGAAAATGTATTTGTTTGGACTTGGGACTCCCATGTTGAAACAGTCCCAAACTAACCGTCTGGTCACCGTAGCTAAACATTGTAATATTTTCTTTAGCAAAAAAAATGTTTGAGTTATACATCCAGCAGACAGAGAGCAAACTTGACATTCATTTTGGTGTTTATGTTCACCTGATGGAAAAAAAACCTTTATGACATTACATGTAATCATTTGATTTATTTTTAATATAAAGTATTTGATAAATTTCATGATTTCGTGATTCATTGAGCTGCAAAAATAGCTGCTGGCAGCGACTTTACAGAAAGGCAGTAGTAATGTTGGATGAATGGAACTTTTTAAAATAAAAGGCACTTAAATGTATTCTAGCTGTTTTTTTCTCTTGCTAAAAGGAGGTTGTTGTTTCCTCCATGACTTTACGAGTGACTGTGGTCAGGTGGACACCAGAGAGGACAAACCTTCTCCTGTTACCAACAAGTCCCTGGAGTGTAGGGGCCTGGTTGTCATGGGTGACAGGATGTAGCAGCCTTGTATTACAGCAGGCAGCAATTGTGCTGAAACATGACTCTGCCTGCAACGGCTATTGTTCTCATTCCTCACACCTTGCTGTAGTGGGAGAGGATCGCCTCAGGGAAATGGACTCTACTTTCCCCGGTGCACCAGTTCTCAGGGATATAGCTACTGCCTGTATGGCTTGAAATGAACATCCACTCTCCCAGTCAGATTCACTCACACTTTACCTGCTCACTTACTCATTTTCGGCTTAAAAAAAGAAGAAAAAGGTTCACACACACTCACAAATCACACGCTTCTCTGATCTCTCCACAATCTACCTCCAGGCCATTGTGATCTTCACAGACAACTCATTTTCCCGGCCCGTATTTCACACCTGCCTGACAAGAAATCAGATGCTAACTCATTTGCGGAGGCTACAGCCTCTCTCCGAACCTGTTTCTCCACCTCGCGCCATCTTTTTTTTTTTTAGGAGACGTGGTGCGCCAGGGTAACGGTAGCATACTTGACCCTGAAACTCTGGGCAGGATTGAGGTGTTAATGGTATCTCAGACAGTGTGAGGGCAATGAGGACGCTCATGGCCTTACAGTTCATGACTGGAGGTAGTGGTCTATAGAAGGTATGCAGTGTATGGATGAAAATCTGTGTGCACGGATAATGGCTGGGTGTGCATGTGCTTTTATTTGTGTTTCATCGTGTCCTTTTATTTGTGTGCTTGGAAGGTGGCAACCTTCCAAGCGAGCAAGTGTGTTTTGTGTGTGTGTGTGTTTATGAAGTATTTTGAGCCACGTTGTAAAAGTGCACTGAATCAGATGCAGCCTTGTTATCAATTTGCTGGGTAAATTGTCAATGCAGTCCTCCATTAACTTGCATGTGTGAATGAGAGAGAGTTCACTGCTGGTTATTTTCCCTTTCTTCTAGAGTGCAGAGAGAGGAGGGAGGCAGTGGGGGTGAGTGGGTGATTGAATTAATTATGTTTTATCACCTTTTAGCTGATTGAAGTCTACCTTACTCCCTCCAGACAGCTTGTGTTTGTGTCTTGGCCGGCGCCAAATGGATCGGGCCTGCCAATACAACATCTCTGTTGTCACAGACTTGGACTTTCAGCGCCGGGGTTGTATTGTCAGTTGGTGCCTCACCTGCTGTTGTTGTTTTCTTGTCTTCCATTCTTTTCTTTTCTCAGTAATTCATCTCCATCATTAAAAAGGAGTCCTGAACCCTGCTGTTCATTACGAGCACAATGATTTGTGGGAAGGATTTCAGGTTTTCTGATGCCCTGTGTGTCTGTCAAGGAAGGTGTGCTGTTTACAGAACCAGGCGTCTGTGTGAGACTTTACCACTGATGAATACCGTAGCTGACTAATCATGACGATTACATTTTTTATTAATTGCTTGATCGTAAACTTAAACTACACAAGTGCTCAGAGCCCAGCGACAGCCATAACCCAAATGTTTTTTATTTGTAATCTTAAAGCTGAGAGAAATAGCAAATAATCACAATTAAAAATGCCAAATGTTTGGCCTTTTTGGCTTTATGAAGCACAAATTATTGAGTGTGTGTGTGTTTTTTATTTGTAGGCAATAAATACATTGTTACAGTATTACTTAGTTATAGTACAACACAATGTATTTAGAAATTCTACTGTATCAACAAAAAATTAAAGGTACCATTACTGGTCATTCGTGTACGTGTGTGTGTGTGTGTGTGTGTAGATAGATAAATACAGTGGCGTAGGTGCTAATAGTTGAGCGCAAAAGTAAAACGTGTAATCTTGACTGAGGAAATACCAGAATGATTGGAAATACCAAATTCCTTTCCAAAACAAAAAGTGGACGTTGAGGGATTGGGTATTTTTCTTCATGTCAAATGATGTACTACTTTTATTTTTTGCAGTTTCCATAGTGTGATAGTTTTCAAAGCCAAAATAAGATATTTATAAGAATCACTATGTGAATAAAAATTCCAACTAATTTGAAGATTCATCCAAACTTTGAAATACTATTGCATTGAGCATACCCCCGACTTCGGCACATTGTTCCATATTCCTCAACATGACGACAACCGTCAGCCTCCCTCTGCATGTGGTCTCTGCAGCACTGTGATAAACACATGTCAAGACCTCTGCTCGTCGATGCAATCGATCGGCTGATGGATCACGCCTCGGGATGAATTACACACCGCTCACAATAGCCGGCAATTAGCTTAACGAGCAGAGGATTGATCTGTGAACGGCTAACCACAGAGTAAGTAAAGGAAACCTGATATGTGACTACAGATTGGAAGACAGTGAAGAAAAACGGTTAAGGCAGAGTTACCTATATTATTGGATGAGGTGGAGGCTGATGGGAAGCAGGAAGCCACCCTCGTCGTTGACATATCCTTAACTCAGAATGACACATCCCAGGTCCCAAACAACAGAATTCCTCTGTGTGCCAGTCAGTTGCTCTACATGCTAATGTTTGACATATAGGTTCCTGGAAGATATTGTATACAAAGAGCTACTGGGAGCCTGTGTCTGCATGCTGCACAATTCAAACTCTGGATATTTCGTCTTTTGCATACAGCTCACAGGATTTGCCTGTTTCATGTGTCTCATTACACCTAAACAAATAACAGCGTTTCAGTAATTACCAACACACCTACACTTGCATCTCCATTCAAACATCAAAACAGAATCTATGTACTGTAGTCATGGAAATGCTGTGACTTGGAAATAAGTATGCAGTACAAACTACATTATTAGCATGTAGCATGGAATTCTTGACCTTTGGAAGCACCTAAAAACTTTATTTAAAGTAGACGTGAAATGAAAAGTGCCTTTTTAACCCTTTAAGATCACATCCCCAGTCATATTTTGCATCTATTCAACAATACATGCAAATCAATTTCCAAGTATTATAACATCAAAATCCAGTCATCTTTTTTTCCTGTTTAAGAAAATTTGACGTGTGCTTACGTAGGTTGGCACTGAGTCATCAATTACCCTGCATGTCTTTGGAAGGACAATGCCTAAGTACCCGGGGAAAAAACAAGATATACGAAACCAATACATTTAACTTTGTAACTACCGTGAGACGGGTTTGGTCTGGAAAACAGGCTGTGTGTGTCAAATCCTGTCGCTTACAGAAAGCAGCTGGCTGAGAAAATATGTTTTAGGGGCCTTTAATGTTAATATTCCTCCTGATTGTATGCAACTTTCCACAGAAGTTTACATACATGAACTGTTAAATGCTGTATAAAAGTCATCCTCCCCCTGGGGATGTTCTCTACTCGGGTTATTTGGTGCTGCCCACCTAGCCGCATCTACATGGCACTCACAATCACAGGAAAGCGAAGCCTCCTGGGTGTTATTATGACAATGACATTTTGCCAATAGAAGGGCAGGCAATCACAAGAGATGTTTCCATTGCAGTATAAATGATTTACAGCAGCTCTCATAGAAATGGTGATCCGGAGAGGGCATGTTAGCGAAGGCGGATAATGGCGCTCCCCACGCACGGCTCTGTTCCACCCGCCGCGCCGTGTGCTGCGCAGCCTTGACTGGCTCACAAACCCTGCTCCTCCGGATGACTGAGCCTCCTGGCCTTCGCAAAGTCTATTTCTCCCTCCAGATAAACGCGGCTATAAATAAAAGTGTACAAAGCCCGTCACCTCTCTGTTTAAAGAGAAGTGCCACCTTCCCACACACGGGATCGTTTGTTTGATCTAATCTCCCTAGTTTGGTCTGGGGCCGGTGGTCTGGCTGTTGGGCTGGCCCGCCTGACTGATTGTTGGAGTCTGCTGCTCTCGCTGTGTTTGCTTGGAGACAGAGCCCAGGCGGTGGGTGGTATTTGCCATTTTGGGGATTTTCAGTGCTGTAGACCAGATGGCTGTCAACCTCGTGTTGATCTTGGAGCGGGATCTTGCCAAGACCGCTTCCCCGCACAGCGGAATAAGAAGAATCGAGATGTTAAACATGCGCCCTGCCCCGAGCTCCTGGCTCCACTATACCACAGAGGGATTATGTTTGTATCTGTCCGGGTGGCAGGAGCCAGTGTCGGCTGTAATAAAGCCCAAAGGGAATGAGAACTGGCACAGTGATGGGCCTCTGGTTGTGTTATTTAGCTAAAACCCAAGGGTGCCATATACTTTCTTCTTCCTCCTGCTCCCCTCAAGTTCACGACTTCTTCATTTAAAATGGTCGAAACAAGCTTTAAAATGATTTAAGAGCAGTCATCCCAATGTTTGACATACCGAAGCTTGGTCGCACGGAGGCACCATTTAGCATCTGAATGCTAGCAGCTAGCTCTAGTGCACATCCGCTTCTTTTTGCAAGTGCAAGACAGTCCACAGATGGCGGTTGGATTGCTGGCAGATAGCAGATTCGACACCTGAGTGAAACTAAAAGTAAATGTAGAGTTAATGTGCATCTCCTGAATCTAAGTGTTTTTTTTTTTTTTTACAAAAATTCCTGTGAAGACAAAGGTTTTATTCTGAAAATACACTATGAATGAGCGTATGTTAACACGACGTCACTGACGCATTCAAAACTCCACTTTTTAGTATCGGCTCAGCTCACCTGCAACCTTGACCGAGGTCATACCAAGAATAAAGTTGTTCTTTCATTACCATCAATAACTTCTGCAAATGAAAACGCAATAACAGCCATCTAATCTAATGTGTGATGACCTGAACTGAACCGGTTTGGACTGCTGGGTGGAAACATGCCATTGTTCAGATGTCAAGCAGCTCATCGTATTAGATGGTTATGATAAAAGGACTTCAGAAATATGGAAATATTTTGTGGAACCAAATGTTTGACATTCAAGGAGGAACACCTATTCACTTTCTTGCTGAAAGATGAGAACATTGATACAGTCGGGAAAAGGCTTGTTTTTTTTTTGGACAGTTTAAGCAAAGAAGAGTGCGTTAGAAGTCAGGAGAAGCTGCTTTTTTCCCCAACTTGAACAAAGCCAGACTAGCTGTTAATGTCCTATTTTCCCTGTGTCTTTATGTTTAGCCAAGATAGCCATTGGCCTCGATCTTATTGGATAGGTTTCAGAGTGGGATGAATCTTCTCACCTAACTCTTGGCAAGAAACTGAATGAAGCATATTTCCCATTATATTAAAGTATTGTCCAAAATAATGACATATTCTTGAAAGGTCAACTAGTTTATCTCCAAAACGTCTGGCTAAATCTCCATCCTTAAATTCCACACTAGCTCCAGCCTCTACAGGGCTTTACTATCCTCCCTGAGGAAACTCGCACCACATGCACAGCTTCACCACAGCTGCCAATTATTTTCAATGGAAAGTTGCTGAGGACTACTCAAAAGGTCATTGGATTAACATATGACATGCTAAGTTTTTACGAATCCGTAACGCCACAACATAATTATTTACATTTATACAAGATTTTACAAAACTAAACTTTAGCTATTATTTTTTTCATCAATTGAATGCATTTAAACCCACACATTACTGGTCTTAAAAGTGAATGTAAAAGATCATAAAACGATAAGACAATATATAAATATATAATACTGTGCTGCAATGTTTTGATTATATATACAAATAAAAATAAGATGTAAAGAAAAAACAATAGAATAAAATTAATACAAATGAAGGAATAAAGTGAGTAAAACACCAGCAGTCCAACATGTTGACCACTGTTTTATCTTTTTCACCTTCATTTCCTCATACCTTTCAGAGTCCCAGCAGTGTGAAAAGCCTAGAATGCACTATCAATACAATGTCATTAAGATTTTGTGTTATTTCTGCACCTTCCCATGACATCACGTTGGACTGCTACAGACTTCAGAAAAATCTTGGATTTTCTTGAACAGATACTAAAAATCATATACATTTTGACCTGACTTCATCCAGTACAGAGGACTACAATGGAATTTGAAGAATACTCACACTCTAATTTGAGGACTGTTGCACATTTCATCCAGTCACGTGCTAGCTCATCCAAGGGTAATCCTGTCATCCCCTGGTTTAATGTATTAATACCCATTAAGTGAAAAGTTTGGTTCCGTGGGAGACTTCTAAAAAGAACTTATTTCTGTCCAGCTTGGCGGCTCTGTCTCTGAACAAGTTGTTAAACTAACAATCTGTTCCTGCTCTCCAACCATGATTGCACCTACACTCCTCATTTAGTCCGCTGTCCACCTCTCTCTCCACTCAGCCATGTAATAACTACATTGAAAAGAACAGACGCCATCTCCCATCCAGAAACTTCAACACTGTTTCACTGCACTTCCTGAATTACACATGAGTATGTTGCTGTCTTCTGTGCAATCCTTCACCCTGACCCCTGAGCCTGTCATCCTACCTGCAACATCCATCCCCCATTACATGTTATTCCACATCCCACCTGCTCCTAGCGACAGGGCCCATATGCAGCTGTGGTTCTAGGATGTACTCTAATGTTGACCTGCCTCTTCACACCAGGTATTTCCGATCCCTGAGAGGCCTGTTGTGCCCCTTTTGATGCTGCGTCTAATCTATCTGGTAATTTGAGGCTTACGCCGCTGCAGAGGAGCTGAATCTTCCATCTCCTGCCTCCCGCATGTCTCATGTGAGCTGGGGTGAGAGAATATTGGGTCTCAATCGCTTCTCAGCACATCTGAGATGGAGAAAGGCTGAGGGGAGGGCAAATGGATAAGAGAAAGCTCAGGATCAGAATGCCGTGATAAGTTCTCTGATCCTCGTCTGAGGGGTGTTTTACAACAGCAGACGTGACTCATCTGTGTTAAGATGTACATGATTGTCCGGATGAGGCTCCCATGATGGGAAGGAAATGATAATGATATATTGAGCAAAAGTGGATGGAAAGGAAAAAAACATCAGCTAAATAAGTCTATTATTAATAATATAAAATAAAAGAGAATAGGGATTTTTGGGGGTATAAAATATAATTAGAAGTTAAATTAATTAAATATAATAATAAATAATTGAACTATATTGAAATTAAAACTAAAAAAGACCAATCTAAATTCTAAATTAATTTATAAAATGATAAAAACTATAAAAAAACACATACTGACGGAAAATACAAGATATAAAACTAAAAATCCAGAAAATGCACAAGATGAGTTAAAGTTAAAATAAAATGTATAGTAGCTAATGCATTGATGCTGTTTTGACAGTTGAAATGGAAATATTATTATACACATACAAATAGAATATACAGAAATAAGTTAGTAAAAAGGAATTTCCCAAAGTGAATGAACATTTCCATTGTCAGTCCATCCCTGTGAACCCACATCACTCTCACAGTGAGAACTGCACTCCCAGACTTTGAGCATCTCAGATCTCCTCCACACACATCTCACCACTGCTGCTGGTGTGAGGCTCTAGATTTGAGTAAAATTGGCATAATTTAGAGTGAGTTTTCCCCAGCGTGCAACCTCAACCCACACACTTTAATTTCTAATTTTTAATATTCACCTTCCCTGCGTTCTCGAGCTTCCCCCATACCATGCGCTTCCATCTGACGCATACGTGCACGCAAACCACGGTGTTTCTGAGGCTTGTTGTTCTCGCTGTTGTGCTCCGTAGAGGAAAGAGATGAAGAGGAGGCAGAGCAGATGTCAGGATTGATAGCGAGCTTATCTAAACATCATTGATTTTCACACTTTCTCACTGAGGCCAGCACGGGTTGGTTTACTCCTCCAATGCCAAAGCATTTTACAGGGTAGCCAGGAAACTTGTCAGAGTGGATGGAACTGATAAGAAGACACATTTATAAATAAAGCTGTCCTTCCACACCTTTACCCGCTCCCTTTAACACGTTTTTGGGAATTGACAAGGAACATACTTTTCGTTTTGAAGCAGGAGTCATCAGTGTGTTTGTACATGTGAAAAAGGAAAGAAGTGGACTCGGTGCAGAGGATGAACAAAATAATTGGCCACACTGCCCGTGCGTCCAGCTCCGATCCCAACGTGAACTACACTCCTGCTTCTGTTGGTGTTTGACCTATCTGCCCATTTCAGAAGCTCCATCTAGGTTCATGTACACTTACTGAAGCATGAAAGCCCCCTGAGGCAGCGTGTTAGACAGATGGAATAGAGAGAGTTGTAAATGGGGCATACGAAGGATAATAGGAGGAGAGGAACAGAAGGAGACCTGGGGAAGAAAAAAAACAAAATCTCAACATACGCATCGGATCACATGATGAATAATATCACTTGTTTGAGGGGAAAACAACTGGGTTTTAAAATCCACCGACCTAATTGTTGTACTCACTTTACTGATATTGTGTGATTTAACAAAACTCTCAATGCTCAAATAAAGCAACAGGTTCTTTGCTAAGTGCTGGTATTTATGGTCCTGCACCAGTCCATTGTAGTCTCAATGGTTTGACATTAGAGGCAGGTGCAGAAAACAGCCGTCTGCAATATAACAGGTACAAAACAGTTTTTTTCAATGTTGAAAGGAGAAGTTTGGGTGTTGTTCATGATATGATCATATAGACCAGCCTGCCCCAGAGCAGAAAGCCATCATCTAAAGTCAAACAGACTCCCTGTGTGTCTCAGGCTCAAGTCAAACCCAATAACTCTCCCCTCTGGAGGTCTAGCTGAAGCCCTCCCTCCTCACCCACCAGGATATTTATCATTCCACCGCTTGGATGATGTATTCAGCCGCAAAGACAAGTGCTCCTAGCCAAATGCCAAGGATTCTCTCAGCCCCCTGTTGTTTGCTTCCTCCTTCGCGTATGCACCGCCGGTGACACGTTCCATCTTTAGAGTGGAGCTTTTGATGGCACATTTGTTGGACGTGACGATGAGGGTCCCCCCGGCCAGGTGGCGAGCTAATAGCAGCCCAGTTCACACTGTGCGGGTGCATTTTTACACATTTGTTCATGCTTGGGACTGAGAATATGAATTTATGAGCTAAAGGTTTCCCTTTGCTGAGCTGTTGGTTTTGCACGCTATTTTATCAGACCGCCTCAAAGGTCTTGAGCATGATTTCTGTGAATAGTTTATGCTCTCTCATGTATGCTCTCCAACGTGAGGGCCTTGGCACCATGTATTTAAAATCAATACACCATAATAGTGCTGGGTTAATGTGTTTTCCAGCATCCCCCTGCGTATTATGGAGTTAAAGGAAGATTCACCAACATTTCCCCTCCTAAATGGAGCCAGGGCTCCGAATCCATTAGCGGTTATCACCTCAATCACACCGGGAAAAAGGGAGCCAATCTTCTGAGCAGCAAGGATCATGGGGGGGTGGGGGTATGGTGCGGGAGGAGGCCGGGGGTTGGGTGCAGTGGGGCGTGCTGACGGCGAGTTCCCCCTCGCAGGGTTAAGAGAGGCAAGACATGGTCCACAGAGAAAATCACTCAGCCTTATTGTGTGGACTAAATCAGAAACCATTGCCGCCCCATCCATCTCTCTCAGCTAGCACTATAGGTGGAGATACTCCCGAGTGTGATTGTGCATGGGCGTGCGTGCCTCCGTGCGTGCTTGTGTTGTTTTGTGTTGTGTGGAAGGGGGGGTTGGGGGGGAAGGGGTGATGCAGAGTCTTAAAAGCTTGCTTCCTGTCCCCTGAAATCCACAGCTCCTGTGACTCACCATCACGGCTGTTTTTAGTTCGATTACTTTTTTCTGTGAGCCACAACTTACTTAATTTCCAACACGAGCCTTCACCAGGCACGACTGAGCTGCAGTTTATGCTGTTGGTCAGACGGAATAATAACAAATAAATAGCGAATGTTGACAATTAAGAATCTTGTTTTTCCAGTGTGGCAATATTTGCTGGAGGATAAAACTTCAGAGTCCTCATCAGTGGGATTGCTTTTCATTTCATCCGATCACGTCTTTTTACAATAATTCTGTTTGCGACGTTCGTTTCACCAGACATTCCCGCCGCTGTTGTTTTTAGCAGATCAAGGGACGCCGCTTTCCTGCAGGAACGTCAACATTTAGCTCATACTTGAAACTTGAAAGGCCAACAACATGTTGGTAATGTGGCTGTTTTTTTTTCTTTTTCCAGATTTCTTTTCTTTTTTTTGTCTGTTAGTTGGTTGGTCAGTCACATAATGAATCCTAAAGACTTGGTGACCCTCTGACTTTTTAAACTTTGTGTACAGTTTCCCTGTTTGCCCTCTCATAAAACGACAGGATCCTCGAAGTTGACCTTCTGTCTGCACAAACTTATCTGAACATTTTATCCAAAAAGTGCTGCAACTGTCGCAAATTTGCACCGCTGCCGATGTCACTAATTTTGATGCAAACTATTCAGGTGATGGACGTTTTTTCGATTTTTGTTTCGTTCATTTGTCACGTCGCTGTTATGTAAAGGCCTTTTAGTTTTGTTAAAAAATGCCTTGGGAAAAAGTGAGCATAATATGAAATCATAATTGATGCCCTGTTTCCAATTCTTACTGAATAACTCTTGAAGAACATTTGAAGTCGTTGAGGCTTTGAATTAGACCCTATTGTATGACGTATGTTGTATACCTTTCAGCCAACTCCACCATCAGTTAATTTCCCTTAATCTGCAGGCAGGTCAGGGCAGAGGCTGATTGCTCACTGGACCCTAATTTCCTTTTTCAGTGGTGGTTGAGAGCAGTCAATTATAAACTTAAATAGTCAAACTTTAAAAAGTTACCACCACTTATGTTGATTGCACAAGTTTTCAGCGAAGTTTCCTGGGGTATTATAATTGGCTCAGTAATATGCAGAGCCTTTTATCCCGCTCATAAAAGCCAACCACATTAATCAAGTTGTATTTGTGTTGGTGAGCTATACGAGATGATTGGGACAATAAGTGATGCGTGTCTTTTGAGAGATGCAAGTCTCGGAAGTGTCAGCCAAACCAAATTCCCAACTATTAAATGTTACGACGCTCCACCGCCATTAAAAATCTGGATACTCATATCCTTCCAGGGGGGTGGGGTAGGGGGGAGGTAAGTGCCAAATTGTTCTGTGAAGTTCATTCTTCTGTGTCAATCTCGCATCTCCGGAAATTGTCGAGCAGGTCATACGTGGAGGAAAAAAGAGAAGGGAGGGGAAAAATAGCTTCCGCAAAAACATGGCAGGTTTAATTTGTTAGCTTGAGTGAAAATTGGCCGGTGCAGAAAACAAACGATGGTTACATGGGCCGATGGTACCAATTCGTCAGGAGAAGATTGAGGAGCCAGTCTAGAGATAGCTCACGTCTCCATAAATCATGTTGACAATTGACTTGAACTGCAAGAGGAGGAGGTCTCCCATAAAGGGAGCCTGAACAGGCTCTGGACGTCTCTCTTCCCCAACCCAGGAATAGAACGGCTTGATGCATTGAGGATGGCCTGTGATGGCTGACTCAAACACGGTCTGCACACTCTTTTAAAGTGAGAGTCTGGTTTTATCTAACTTTGGCGCCATCTTTGGTGGTGTGTTGCCTTCACTGTTGAGTTCTTTCCAAGAAGTCAGTGTTGGGGACGACATGATATTCCTTCTCTTGAATTTCCTGCATTTCTTTACTACGTCATGCTAATGCTAACACTATGACTATTTGCTTGCAAGAAATCCAGGTCCACTCTCCAAACCTCTGAACCCTGTAACACCTGATTGAGCTTTCCCAGGTGACAATAAGCAAAACCAAATATGTTGTTCTGGTTATTAGGAGTTTCTTCATCATCTTCTGTCAGGTCGGATCATTCTCTCATCTCTCTGCCTTTCATCTGTCTCCCGTGCATCCTCTACCTCTGTGCTCTATTCATTGCAAGGCAGAAGCAGGAACAAGGTGGACTAAAATGATAAGACTTAGGTATGATATTTCAGAGTAATTCATAATGCTGCATATGTAGTACGAGTCATGACCTGTGGATAAGATCAGTATATGTGATGACTAAAAGTAGACTTTTGATTTCCAGCATGATTGTATTACGGGAAGCAGTAATGTGATTTTGGTGCTTTCTAATGCATCACTACCAACAGAGCCGACTACAGATAGCATCTCCTGCTTCTCACTCTGTTTCCTCTCTATGTGTAGTACAACTGTGACACCCAGCCGACTGTGCAAGCTTCTCCCTCTGCCTCGCCGCCGCCTCCTCGACGGCGGCTCAGAGAGCTTGTGTTTATGCGCTTTTCACCAGATGTTGATTCAACCACTGAACAGATGACAGACTTAGCCAGCAGCTGAGGAGACAAATCCACAGTCCAACACTCAGCAGGCTTCCACTTCGCTTTCTCTCTGCCGGCTTTGTTTACATGCGTTTGTCTGTCTCTTTCTTACTCATACCGTCTCAAAGTTCTGACTTTTTTTGTTTAGCTTGGCACCTTCGCATGGATTGTCCACAAACAGTTCCTCTCCTCCATAATTGACTTTGCTTAAAAGACAAAACACAGCGCTGTAAAATTGCAAGTTGTGATTCTTAAAACTGTAGCAAACCATCAAAAAACAAAGTGCAGTGCATCTTAAGTACTATATGGAGCTGTGTAATTGTAGGTGAAGGGAATAAACTGCTCTGTTGCGGCTTCCTCAAGAGAAGCAATTTACTTCCGTTGCTCCGATAAACATTCAGCCATAAAAACAAATCAATCTGGCAACGCCAAAAGCTGTCGGTTGTTGAAATGACAGATTAGTGTCCACTAAGCAAATAAAACATGAAGGTTTAATTTTTTTTTCTTCAAAAAGAGGCTCTCACATGATTGTGTGTGCCTCCAATTCCCATCGCAAAACAAAAGGAGCATCATTGTTTTTTCTTTGGTTCGCCCACCAGAGAGTGAACAGGAAGGGATTCAGTGTTTTTGTCTAAGTGTAGTTCAGAATCTTAAACCATAAACCCCCGTCGGTCCTCCGCCGGCAGCCATTTCCCAGATTATATCTAATCTTTGAAATATGTTGACATCTACCGCAGAAGTCCATCATAAAACACTTATAGTCCCCGCTGAACGTCTATCTTTTATTGTTTGTTCATTTATTTATTTTTCATTTACGGTGATGCCCGCCATAAAATATCCCAAATCACACTGAAAGCAACATTTTCAGCTATCTGAAGCATCAAACAGAGAAAAATCGATTGTGAGGCAGACCAATTGCTCAAACAACAGCGGGCTCAGTAGACCGTGATGCCATGCAGCTACAGGACATTGGCGCGACATGACTCCCATTTTTTCTTGACTGTAACCCACAGCTATATGTACAGCATACTGTCTGCCACTTGTCAAAACCATTTTCTGGGAAATGTCAGAAATGACAAATTGAAGTTGACATCCACAAGCCAGGAAGTGACTTTATACCTGAAACGTAAAGGACTAGGGATTCTTTGGCAAATACATTTTTTAATTCCACTTCCACTGAAGTCCCCACGATTGCCATTCATTTCCAAGGTTAAGTGTGTAAAATAAGTTAATTTCACTGTCGCTCATTATGCTCATTCACCGTGAAATAAAGCACTGAAGCGCATTCATTATGAATGCATTCCTATTCTTGTATGCCTCTCCTCTCCTTGTTCTTAACTCGCGTCTGGCTTTTCAAATATTTAAAGGTAGGATTTAAGAATTGAAGTGACTGCAAACATGGATCCCAGGGCCCACTTGACAAGGCGGGGTAGATTGTTGTACAAGACAGCCACTTACTCAAACATACAGCCACAGGAGCTCGACATTGAAGTTAGGAAGGGAAGCCAAACCATTGGGTGTCCCTTACTGACATGGCTCCATCATCTAGCAATTTTGGATTCATACAATTAATTTTGAGACTTTTACTCTTGGATATGAAATATAAAGTAAACACTGACTTGGTAAGACATGTCAAAAAAAGACTACTTTAAGAAGATAATTTCACTTTTTAACAAGAGATATACATCGTGGTTTTTTTTACATCCAGGTTACACATGAGCTCTATTTCAATTAAATACAAAGCTGCACTATATGTATTTAATATGAACTAGGGTACCCTAAAATACAGGATAAGCGGTAGAAAATGGATGGATGGATGGATGAACTAGGGTCAAATTACGTGAAAGGGAACTCTTGTTGGGATGAACTAAATTAGACTTTAGTGATGGACAACGCATCTCCACTTCAATTTCTACAAAACCAAAGGCAAAATATCTCGGAGGAGCAATGTTAAGGTTTGTAGGTCATCTGTAGTCTGCCCAGTAGTGATTGGAGCCACTGTACTGGGGTCCTGCCCATACACCTGCCTGAGCCAATCATGAGCCAATGCGGCCACAGCTTGAGCCACCTAGCTTATATCTTAGCATCATGGTAGGTGTTTGGCTAGAAAGACACAGCAACTAATCATCGTATCTATACAGTACATCATGAATAATACAGTTGCTTTAAAGTGCATGGATGTGTAAATAGGCAACAGTTAGCTAGTGTTTTCTGTGAATACAGGTTGTCCTACTGACTCAAGTGTCTCCTAGATGAGACATATATTGACCTGCACATTATCAAAACCACACATGCTGGGAAATGGCAAGAGGTTCTGCTTCACATTTTCCACACATTTGATTTTATGGCTACCACACGAGAGACACTTAAATCTCCTCTGGAGACATGAGAGACCCTTAAAACTGTCGGAAGAAGAACCGGTCCTCCCATCTTACTGGGAATTCCTGCAGACAACCAATATTGAACACTTTGTGGGGTTGTTTCCTCACCCCACTCCTCTTCCATTCTGTCTCATCTACCACTATACAGTCTGGAAACGAGGACACAGGTAATGATATTTCAAAGGGGAGTGTAGCGCTGCCAGTAGGAGGGATGTGAGGGAGGACGGGTGTTGAAAGTGTGTTTTCGGGGGGGTTTATGACTGGGGTTGAGAGGGAGATGGCTTTGGAGCAAGATCAAACGGCTCATCTCTGTTTGTGTGTAATGGAGGAGGGAGGGAAGGAGGGTATGGTGGATGCCCCACCCTGACACCTCCCACCCATCACTGCAACAAGGCACCATGCATTAAGACAAGGGACTTGGCACAGCATGAGAAAATAAATACTGTAGGTTCTGACTGTAGCTCTTTCACTGAGGCTCGGCAACATGTATCATTCAACTGCAAGAAAATGTGATGTCCTTACAAGTCATTTCATCATAAATCCTGTTTTGAAGCTTATTCTTCTTAAAATTTTCGTGAAAATCTGGTGATGCTGTGTTAATTAAAATAGCGAATTTAGCCTTGGCATGAAAGTTGATACTTGAACAAAAATAGGCTTCAATATGTCCTGCATTCATTTAAGCTGGATGTTTATTTAACATATAAACAATCAAAAAAGCTTTCTAATTCATTGTAAAAATAACCCTTCCAACTTCATATAAACAATAAGACCAGAAAGCAATAAGCATGGACAAGATTCCCTCTGGATTTCTAGAGCTTTCTATCAGAAAACAATGATATGGCTGAAAAACTGGAAAAACTCCATCTACTGGACTGAAAAAGCAATTGGCACAAGGTTTAATTTGTATTTGCAAATGTTATGATATAGTTCATAATGGTTGTTTGTCTCTACTAGGGATGTCCCGATCCCATTTGGATCGGATCGGCCGCCGATATTAGTAAAAAATGCATATCGATATCGGATCGGCCTGCACGGGAAAATCCCGATCCGGACTCCCGATCCAGTTTTTTTTTCCAAAACTCCGGTGCGTGTTTTCCAGCGCACCGATGTAGGTAATCCATTCCAGTTTTTTTTCCGGTTTTCCCCAAAATCCGGTCCGCGTTTTCTAGCACACCTAGCGCACACCTCGCGACCTGTCCAGCATCCACTAAACAACAAGACGGACTTGTCTGTGCATAAACATTTACATTAGGAGCGCCTCTGCGCAGCACAGTAGACTTGCTCCGCAAGACGCGCAGCCACAACAATCCTCGCCGCGCTACGTTCTTCTTCGTGTACTTTACGCGCTTGATTTTGTTCTGACGCCGTTCCGCCTCGTTAAACCACCACGATGTCGCTTTCTACTTTGAAAACACGGAGTTGACACTGTAGTTTGATAAGCTGTTGCACTCTTCAGACTCGTGGTGTGAGCGGAACCGGACCGGCTTCCGCGATGCTTCGTGCGCACATGCGCTGATGCAGGTCGAGTGTTGTCGATAAATATATGCACTCCTTCAAAACAGCATCAAGCCATATTGTGTGTGCAGTATTAGTACGTGATGACGTCTGTGGGGGAGGATGTTTTTGATAAGATGTGGAAATCTGAGTTAACCTATTTCTACCTGAATTTCTATGAACTATTAAGCTGTTGAGTAAACCTATAACTTAGATTTAACTTGATAAGATAAGACAATGCACTCATATGTCGTTATAGTGTTTTACAGTATCTGTAGCTATTAATGTGATGCTCATCATTTTCCAGCCATATTTTTCCGGCCCCAAATTTAGGATAATTTCCATCAACCGGTACCTTAATAAGTCACTGTCTCCTTGTGATCTTGAATACACTCTGGTTGAACAAAAATGTTGAATGTAAAATTAAATATCTTTAATCTCTAATACATGCTTGGATTGGCCGGTATCGGTATCGGCCGATACTAAAAGCTACAATATCGGTATCGGATCGGAAGTGCAAAAACCTGGATCGGGACATCCCTAGTCTCTACATGTCAGCCCTGCTATGGCAGACTGGCATCCTGTCCAGGGTGTACCCTGCCTTCGCCCAATGACAGCTGGGATCGGCTCCAGCCCCCCGGTGACCCTGAATGCAGGGTAAGCGGTAGACGATGGATGGATGGATGATATAGTTCATGTAATAAAACATACTTCCATGTTTATAATGCCACACAAATCCACAAATCCATTTCCCCCCACCCCAACTAGATAGCTGTGGTGTGGTAGAGTTTGGCAGGAGTGGATGAGTTCAGACTTTTTTTATATCCAGTACTGTAGTTTTATTTTTTTCACCTCAAACAACTGGCAGTTCTTGTGTGTCTCAACAAACAGCAGGAAAGAAACAGAAAGGAGATTTTTCTTTTCTGACTTCGTCTTCTTTGTCTACATGACTCTCGCTTGATCGATCCGATGCTTTGGGATATGAGCGAAAAAACTGATGTTATAAAGCTCAGATAAAAGCTTCCGAAGCCAATCAGAGAGAAACATGTACACAGCACAATGTGTCTTCAAAACTTGAAAGTCACATCGCCTCCAAGACAGAAAAAAATATAAACCTCACTAAACTTCAATCAGATGACTGTCATGGCATGACGTTCTCGCTTCCCTCACAGCTGCAGATGATGCAGGCGATAACTGCGGTATGGCGAAATGTGAAAGGTACGCTGCTATACGTGTGTTTGTGTGTGTGTATAAGCAGAGCCAACACTCGGCACTTGATCTCGTGCTTCTCTTTCATCCCAGCGTCTGTGGCAGGCTGCCACGGGCCCATATCATTTAACACACTACACCTGTTGGGATGAATTTGATACCTGAAGATAATGGATTGGAGTTCAAGGGAGGAGAATGCCGACAGGAAACTTTTCCAGAGGTTATATTTCATGAGCAATCTGCGCTGATGCAAATACATCCACCCCCACACGGATTCACAGGAAACACACACACACACACACAAACATATTCTAAAATACAATACTGTAGCAGCAGGTTTCACATCAAGCCTCGACCAGGAACCAGTAACATGAGAACTCAGATCTCAGGAAAATACATATTACACCTTTTTTTGTTTGAACTACAGCCTTTTATGTAAAGAGTGCCACAAAAAGGCCATTTTTGAATAACTTATTTTCACTCATAACTTCTGAACTCCTGCAGCAACATTCATTTTACCCTGAAATTCTCGAGCCAATACAACTAGGCCATTTCCACTAAACAGATTTACTGCTTTTTTTAGTGTCTTGCACATTTGCGACTTGTCCAAACTCGATCAAATTTTTTTTATTAAGCATAACGTTTTTGGATTCCAGTAAGCAACGTTTGATTTTCCATGTAGTTAAAACTTAAAACTGGTTGCCCATCTCATATTTCACAAGAGCTATCGTTACTTTTGATTGCACTGTGCAACTGCGGTCAAATTTGGTGTGCATATAAACCTTGAGCAATCCCGAAAAATGTGATGGTAATTCTCCTATTGGTTTCACTACAGTAACTCACTAATATCTTGTCGTATAACAAAAAAATCACAACCACTGTCAGCCAGTCTATATTCATCACATTTATTGTTGTGGATGTGTAATGCTGTATTTTCGAATACTAAAATAATAATTGTTGTGGTTAGAGGTTTTGAGTGACTTTGACGTGGGTACTGCCTCATATCGATAAATGCTAGCTTTCTGTTCTGTTTGGCACAAAAGTCCACTTGGATCCAAGGAAGAACTGATTTGATTTTGGTGGTCAAAAGTCTCTGTGACCTTATGCCTGCCTCATTCTCATGAAAGTGAGAATTCTATCTGTCTGCTGTCTGTTCTTTAAGTTTGGCACAAACATCCACTTGAACTCGAGAGGGAACTGTTAAGAATTTGGTGGTCAAAAGGTCGCTAGGACCTCACAAATTACCCTTTTAGTCATATCCCCAGAGCTGATATGCAAATTATGACCATATCACACACGTCTAATAGGGTACAATGATGATGTGATGAAATTTTGGACAGACATGGATATAAACTGCAACTTAGTTGGTGGAGGCATACAACCAAACATGCTCATTATTGTTGGATTAGCCAGAAGGATCCATTTCGAATGGGCCTCTGTTTCGGTTTCCAAAATGTTCAAGCCATGAAGACCTCTAGTTTTGGCATGACAGAGTCATTTCTTGGACTCCAATGGTTTCCAAAATAATTAAACACACAACATACGACAGAAACGCAGACGCTGTATGTTCTAAACACACATACAACATCCAGATTACGTTACTGCCAGGGATGGTTTGAAGACAGAGTGAGGAAAGGAGAGAGTAGCCTTTTACTGTGTGCTGCAGAGAACAGAATCCTAATGGATCACTGGGTCAGATTTATAGCGGCTCATCCCCTCCATCGCTATAGGAGAGAAAAAGTTGAATGTGGCTCACCGACTCCAGAGACTATAATTCATCCCCCGCCGTCCTCCATTTTATTCAGCCAGAGTACATTGGTGAGTATTGAGCTCCTTTTTTGGGGCCAATAAAACATAATCAAAGGTCAAAGAGAATTCCTTATGCAATGGCATGATTATTTTGGCCTTCGTTGAAGGTTGATAAGCTGTTTATTTTTTTACCTACTCCTGAGAGATTGTTAAAATGAAATATGGATGTTTGGTTTTGATGTAATCATGGACCATAGATTGCATTCAGATGTTTTTCCGAAAACTCAAATCCGGAGTGTAATAACCGAGAAGTTAGTTTGAACAGGTTGACAGCGAGCACATTTGTAGTTGCATGAATTAAGCTGGTGACACATCAGTGAGGGTGGCCTCTATTGGCAGAAGCAAGACAGTTTGACATTATTCTGTTTACTTTCAACCCTCCAATCGCATCCTGGAGTGGCCTGCATGCCACCTCACCCAAGGTCTGGAGTCCAGCACTGGGCAGAACTCATGTCCTTTAGACGATGATGACGTGTCTGCACACTGCACCGTTGGAAAGCTCTAAAGATTTACAGCAACCCAGATGGCATCAAAATGTCTTTAACCTCTGTCATCGGGGTGTGGTTTATTGCTGATTTGTCATTTGATCATTAAAATGAGCAGGGTGAGTGCATACAAATCATGGCAATCAAACCAATTAATAAACTAAGGCAGAGCTCTCTTGTCTTAATAGGAAAAGCCCAAATGTTCAGTAGAAACTAATGAGATCTACAGTGTGTTGGTTACTGTGCAACAGTTAAACCTCGTTTGGTATGTGCTCAGACTGCTCCGCTGTCCATAGTGAGGACTACTGAGAGAGACAGCTCATCTCTTGGATCTGCTTCATTTAGAAATGGATTTTTACATGTAGCCTTGAATGTTTGAAATTTCCTTCTTAAAACCTTGTCAGAGCGTGATGGGGGAAAGGAGCAGGGCAAATCAATTCAAATTAAATTCAGAGATGAGGTGCTTCTTACTTTGAGCAACTTTCATTTACAATGGATGCATTGCCTGAGAGTCAGTCCCGGTTAAAAAAAAAAGAAAAGAAGTGAAAACATGATTGCTTTCTTCAACCCGAGAGGGGATGGAATAATTCACTGTCTGAGTATTGAGGGAGTAGGAGCAGCTTAATGAAATGAAAACCTGCATCTTCTGGTGCGTGATCAGGGTCCAGCATTGAGAAATTTGTTCCGGTTAACACACAAACAATGGGCCGTTCACACGTATGAATTACACACATTATTGTGTTATATACACACTGAGGGGAGATAAAAGGGGGAGGCATTCGTTGGGCTTAAATTCACTCAGAATGTCACAGGAATTAACTCCTTACCTCCTGTAGGTGTTCTTTAAGGTGGAAGAGTTGTATTAGATGCGCTGGTGCAGACAATTTAAATTACAGTTGTATTTTTAGTTGCCTCAGTACATGTGTCCACCATGTGCCTCTTCTTTAAATTATAGTGCTGGACAGATGCTGCTGGAAAAGTGCCGGTTGTGTCTCTTTGTGAAAAGACTGCACATCTTCAAATGCAGACGTCTTTTGCCAAAAATGTTAATATTTCTAATCCTTGCCACAGGCAGAATATGCTTTGAGAACAAGATGAGACAATGTGTCTTTAATGAATTAGAAAAAGTAAGTTGAACATGTTTGGATCGGTTGGTAGAGATCGGGTTGGTGGTTTTGTAAATTGATGGGTATTGGATATGAATACATGAAAGGGGGTTTCAGATTAAAGGCTTTTCTGAGAGAGTAAGTATTGACATTTTCTATTGTGTAATCCATTACTTAGTCATTAATTAGAAGAAAACTGGACGGAAACAAGAATAAGGGTGTTTAGCATTTTGGGGGATCTATTATCTGAAATGTAACATCAAATATGACTATGTTTTCATTAGTGTATAATCACATGAATCGTGTTTTGGTTGGCTTAGACCGAGTCCATCATATTAAGGGAGCAGGTTCTTTTCATGGAGTCTGCCATGTTGCACTGCCATGTTTTTACAATAGCCCAGAACGGACAAACTAAAGACTGGCTCGAGAGAGACCTTCACATTTTTTGATTACCTGAAGGCAGGGACGTCACTAGGATTTAAATACAAAATATTTGCGCTTGCGCTTTTTTTTCGTACTGTATTAGAACTACACAACAACCAGTGAAGAAGTCAAGCTAGTAACAAATTTAAAGCAACAGACAATTTCTCCTTCCATTCTCTTCTGTTGAACATGCGTGAGGTAATAAATCAAGTGAGAACTAGGGACACTTTCTCATAGACTTCTATATAATCAGACTTAGATAGTTGCCCCCTGATGGCCAGAAAGCCACCAAGTCCTACACAGCTTCTCTTTAAAGTTATTAAAACAACAATATTTAGTTTTCATTGGTTTAGTCATATTTTTCAAACCACAAAAAATTGTACTAATTGACTTTTCTACAATTTCTACTATGAATGATCTACACCCTTTTCATTGTGGACAAACTAGTTTATTAAGTGATGGGTGAGATTCTACAAAGTTACACGCAAGCAGGCCAAATCGGCCAAATGTATGCAGCTATAAGAGCCCTGAGGTCAGCTAATCCATCTTCAACTCAGACAGACGAGTTCCAGCTCCCACAAAAGGAATCACTCTGCTACAAAATACCACAAAACACACATCTCGTTTTGACATTTGTCCATTTCCTGTCAACTCGGTTCCTCCCCGAAGGGTAGTTTTCAGTCTTTGATCATAGCGATGACATCTACGATACCTCTCCCTGGTGTCACATATCACTGGGAACACTGTACTGCATATTGATCAAATGAGCAAAAAAAAAAAGGGGGTTTTAAAGGAACAAAAGATAATTTGAGGTAATGTGAAACCGGCCTGGGCTCAAGCGTTACAAGGCAGGTGTACAAGCTCCAACGCACTGCGGACGCCTGCCAGGCCTGGCTGATTGACACAACGTTGTATCCCAGACCACAACAATGCCGGCAAGGTCCTTGTTATTCTGCGCGCTCTCAAAGGCGCCTTCTGGTATCCCATAAAGCACCATCAGGCCCTGCAGTCATTCAATTAAGAATTTACTGGGCTATTGATTTCACTACCAGCAAAGTGTCTCACAACCTAGAAACAATAAGGAGCCAGCCTTCTACCTAAAGGGAAGACGACTTGAAAAGACATGAAAAGACTATGATATATCCAGTGGACAACATTTGAGTCCAGCTTTCTTCCACTTCATTCACCACCTTAAAGGCTCCTTTTATATTCACTGTTAGCTCTTGAATAAACTGATTGTTTTAAGAAAACTGTGAGGGAACTTTCCCATTTAACTTTGTGGTCTTTGGGCGGTAACTGACAGTCGTTTTTTTTTTTTTTTTTCCAGAGCTTTTATACTGAAAACAACTGCCTGCTGCTGCAGGAAATTAATTTAATGACCAAATCAGTAAAAGCTGCATGCCGTAAAAACAGAAACAATCAGCTGAAAGACGCTGAAAACTGAGGAGAACTGCACTCAGGTGATAATTCTCAGTGGTTTGTCACCGTTCGCATACAAATAGAAAATTCTTTACTGCCCTTTCTGGTTTTCCCCATTGGACCTTATTTCTGGAAAAAAAAATGTAATTTTAAAGATAATTTTGCAAGTCAAGTCTCACACCTCTCATTGAACGATATCTCATGATGCACAATGTACATAACCAAAGTAGTCTTTCTTCTAGAAAAATGTGAACGTGTAAAACTATCTGTCAAATTGACACACATGTAATTCAGGTCACAAAAAATGGTTTGTCTCTCGTCATTGACTGCCATACAGATTTTCTCCCAAATAAGGTCCAATAGTGATCCACCAGAACGCATGTGACTTAGCCTCTCTATAGTCATGTAAGCCGCTCATTATTAAATTATTTTTCTGTAGTTTTGAATAAGAGATGAAAGAATGAATACACAATTTTTGCTTCTTCAGGCTGACATTTAAACTAAAAAAAAAAGAAAGATTTCACACCCTAAAATTCCCCAAATCCCCACAATGTCAGCAATGTCACCAAGCTTCCATAATCTCCCATGACCCCCGGCTGCGTGGAAGCCGACACGCCAAGCTTGCTAAACTTTGGGTTTTGGTGCTAGTTTTTTCAGCGGTAGCCCCTTTTCATAGACATCCTCCCTACAGAATCCAACCATATGTGTTTGTTATTCACCACAGCGCTTTACAAAATACAACTGTTGATGCAACGCGAGTCAAGCTGATTATAGGGCCAATTGAGACTACTGTATAATGAAAGCCAGGAAGGAGAGGGAGTTCGGGGAGGGAGCGAGAGTGAGAGCGGCCAGGAGAGAGTACATGTAGATGCTTAATGAATTCAGTCACAGCTCCGCACAATGAAATCTTTATCCATTGGGGGGTGAGGCAGGGGACTTGGCAGAGGCGTATCTCGGCAAGGGTGAAAAATAGAAATCCCACTGTCCCCCGTTGGCTCTCCCTCATGTCAGCTGCCTTGGTTACAGAGTTGGCTGCCAGCAAGCCCCCCGCCACTCCAGTCCTCCGTCCCTCCTCCTCCTATTCCCCTTTTACTCCCTCTATCTGTCTTCATCAGTCCAACTCTCCACTCTTTCTCCGCGTCTCCCCCTCACTCATTCAAACTCCCTGTATTTTTTTTATACCTCTCCTCACCTTTTTGTGTTTCTCCACTCTGTTCTACTTTACCTTGTTGTCACAACCATTTTCACCACATGTGGCATAATCAAAATAATACAAGTGAAAATTGCCGCTGCTCCCCAACTCCGTCAATGTGACCACGATTGCAACGTGCATGCATTGATAGAAGATACACACGGGCAGTATTTCTAGACTTACCTTGTAACAGGTTGTTCTGATCATTGTGTGCAACAAATGTGTGCGTGTGAATCCAAATGCAAGATGTAGTTTCATGAGATGCATATTAAACAAATTATTCCTACCTTTTGAAAAGCTCTGTTGGAGATTTTCTGTAACTTGCTTCCCGGTACTGCAGTTTTCTCACTTTTGAATTCAGTCTCCTCTCCTCAATCGTCTTTCCAGTGGAGACTGATCACCGGGGTTTTCCAGACAAGTCCAGCTGCCCACTCCCCCCCCTCCCCCCCCATACACATGAGAGGTAAAAAATGAGAGCAATATCTGGCCCCTCCTGATCAACTCCTCACTGCTCCTTACCCAGTGCTCGGGGTGAGAGAAGTGCGAGACAAAGTAATCTTCAGGTGAAAAAACAAGACTTGCCTCCCTCCCTCCCTTTTCCCCTCCAGCTCTCTCTCTCTCCCCACCTCTCTCCGTCGCCTGCGCTCGCTTTACCTGCTGGAAACGTTGCAGACGAGCTCACGCAGCAGCCGTCTCTCCAGCTCTCCCTCTTGTGTCTGAGCGCTGTGCTGTTGCTCCGTCCATTCCGCTCGTTCCCCAGCATACCCTCCCTCCCCCGCTCCCTCCCTCCTTCCCTCCATCCCTCTCCGGCTCATGAATGTTTAGACACGGCAATTGTAGCTGAAAGGCACCGAATTAACCCGCAGAACTCAAAATACACTCCTTTGCTTCACTCACTTTCCCCTTAGTTTTTCTTTTGTCCTCGCTTTTTTTTTTTTGCCACGACCCCTCTGGCTGCGTATGTGACCCCCCTGAAAAGTACAATCAGTTCTTTTTAGGGGGAGTGATAGTCTATTAACTTTGTGGTCCCCTGCTCTCCGCTGGATTTTTATCAACAGACCGTCTGAAGCAGGGATACAAGATTGTGGTCTCACATCCATGATGAATGTGCAATCAGGGACGGCGGCCTGTTGGATAGAGTGCCGCTCACACGGGCACATGTAAGAAAATTGGCTCATAAAATAATCATGAGCAAAGCAAGAAATGTGTATGATGAATAAGTAAATATTTACCACCCTCCGCCCTTGATTAATTAATGATTAAAATTGTCCTCAAAACAAGTCTTATTGGAGTTGATTTGAAGAGAGTGAGCCGTTGGAAAGCTGATAAAAATCAGCCAGTGACCGTTAACTGGTTGCGTTGACGCCGGCGGCTGAGCAACGTTTCCGATGAGCTCAGCGAGCTACGGAGCTGTTCATACGTCAGAGTCAAGTCTCTGTCATGGTGATTTGATTACTGCCAATTGCATCTCCCCGTCTATAGAAACACAATCGGAGTCAACTTTATTGGCCAATTATGTTGACACGTACGAGGACATTTATATGACAGTAATGAGTTTTTGAGCCGCTTGTGGTGCTTTTGCCGTTTGAAACCTACTTTCTCAATTACATTTAGATCCAAACAACAAAACGACTTTGTCAGGTTTAATGTTAAGTTAACATTGACCTCCTCCCTCAATGGTCTCATGGGGGACTTTGATTAAACATATTTGTGATTCGGTTAAATCTGAACTCAGTCACAATTGACTATGCAGTTTTATTGTATGGAAACGTAAAATTTAGGAGACCAGCTTGTTAAGCGATGACTTCCTGGAGCCTATTTTAGTAGGTAACACTAATGCTGTGTCATCAAACACACGTAATCGTAAAGACGACAAGGAAACAAATTTAACCATCTTGGCACTGAAACAATACGCAAGTACCTGAAAAAAGGTATTTTAAGGCCAAGGAACACAAATTGAATAGAATAGAATTCCCCACACACAATCTTGAGTTGTTCAATTTCCACCCCAAATGACAAGCATGACGCACATTATTTTTCACTCATAGAAATTAGGCCTGCGCTCTCAAAGTGCCCTTGGAGTTTTAGGTCTGTGTTGGTCCCCACCAATCACTGGACTGATCAGCTATCTGTAAGCCTCTGGGGGACAAGCGGCTATATTTCTGGGGTTCCAGTGTAGCCAGACTTATTTACAGTCCATTAAACAACTTGAAATGCGGGACTGGAGTTGGGAGACGAAATATATATGACCAGAGTGATTCACAAGTAGCCGGTTTACAAGCTAATCTAAGAGCCAGTAAAAATGTGACATTGCATTATTGCCAATGCATTCAGCTCTTTTGCTCTTCGCACAGAATGTTTACCTGCGTTCAACCGAAGCCTGCTTCAACATGATTGGTCAATAGTACCTGGACTACAACTATAAACTTCCCTATAAAGTTTCCCATACTAAAATCTTGGTATTGCCTTCAGATAGAATAGGTCTCTACTAACTCTAGATCACGAAGAACCAACAAACCAACCAACTAACTAACTATGTAACTCACTCACTCACTCACTCACTCACTCACTCACTCACTCACTCACTCACTCACTCACTCACTCACTCACTCACTCACTGCCATGTGGTGCTGTCCATGCAGCTTCTTTGGTAAGAACAGCTTCCTTCTGTTGCCAAAAATGGAGCAGTGACAGAAAACCAATATAACATATTCATGGGCTGGAAAACAAAACCATGACGTCAAAGTTGCAGCTCTGTAAAGCAAAGTGCAGCTACAGGATTCATATAACATCATCAGCTAAAAGCTGCATGGAGAAGATTCCTTCTTTTACATGCAACACATTACACTTCATCTGTCTGAGCTTAAGACTGATTCCGAATACAAATTGTATTGATGCTGTGGAATTCATGTTGTGAATAACACGGCTTGCCATATGCTATTTGGCGTCATACACCTGGAAGCCGCACAGTGCGATCTGTCACCAATGACAATCAAGAGGTTTTGCAAAAAAAACCCAGTAGCTTTAAATTCAGTACATTCTTTGGAAGGCTTGTATGGTCCCCAAGCCTCCATTGATCAATAAATAATGTAATAATCGTGTAAATAAAAACATAAGCTGCACAACTATAGTCAACAGAGGTCTGAAACAAGTTGCTCTCTTGCTGTTTCTTCTCTCATGATGCTGAATATCATTAAAAGATACACAAATCTTTGAGAAAATAAGGTCAGCAATTACCATCAAGTGTTGGTGGAAATTAACTCCCCAGCTATAGGATTTCCTGCTGTCCTCCTAAGGGCCAACATGATTATGTTAACAAGGAGGCCATCTGCATCACAGCCAATCACTGCACAGTGTAACGGCATAAACAAATTCATCAGCATAACTGTAGTGACAGACACAAAATGCTAAAAAAGAAAAAGATTCCATGTGTTTCAGCTGAGCAACAATACTGTATTTTTAGCAAACCCACAAAGCACTTTGCTAGTATGAAGATTTAATTGAGTATTAGAGGGAGAAAAAAAGAACTTAGAGGAGATAGATGTGGTGGATCAATTTGAAGGGAGCTACTGCTTCCATGATGGTCTTTGGAGAAAGTAGTTTTCAGGTCTGGATTGGCCCACACACCGCGAGTGTGTGTGATTGATTTCTTCGGTTTATACCCAGGAGATGAGAAAGTTTGCATGTCTCACTCCTTAAACCTATAAATCACATTGATCAGCCGGGATAATAAGGCCATGCTGAGACATCCCCAGAGAGTGAGATAAGAAAACAATGAGAGGAGCGTGGTAACAGAGAGAGACAGAGATGAAACAAAAGTAAGACCTAGATAGATAGATAAAGCAATAAAAAAGAAAGGCAAAATGAGGATGATGCTTATATGTACTGTCAAAGGAGCAAAAAGTGTTAGGGAAAGAAATCATTAACTATAAGAGCAAACCTTTTTTTTTTATAACACCTTACAAACTTCTATTCGGCAACCCTGACCTACTTATCTTGACCTCTGGGCTCTATCGCAGTCATCTCCACCTGCTATATCCTGGAGATGATGTGTTAGGTTTTCACTTTCTCCTACCGGTACTTTACTTTCTGCTTCCAATGAGCTATCCCACAGTGAAAAGACATCCAAGTAAAAGCTGAAATGATAAACCCTTTTACATCCCACTGCAACAGCACCAGTTAAACCAGAGCTGGAGAGTATTTATTCATTGAAAGAAGAGTAACACTGATGTGCTTTTCTTGCCAATGACAGTTTCTGAGATGCTTCTGTGTAACAAACCATCTGGCACATCAGGTTAAGATACACCATCGTGCTGCACCAGTGGATTAATGAGGATTAATCCGCCACTGAACGTAGTCCCCAACGAATTTAAGCAACTTGTGACCAACTGTTTTAGGAAATAGCCTTTAAGAAACTGCCGTTAAACAAGTCTCCGGTTATTTAAGCCACCTCGTAAAACGAAGGAATCTATTCAGAGCTGCTTCCTCATTACAGACAGTTTTACAATGCAATGCAAAATTATATTGGGTGTGCTTATATTTGGATTTACTTTCACCTCTGAATCACGTCCGATTTTTCTGTGAGTCAAACAGATTTAGTGTCCAGTGCTCATTTCTGTCTGTTTTCTCAGCTGTGAGAAGCACAAGCCATTAAGAGTTTAGAATGGGTACGCCATTGACCTGTGCTACAGCCTCCATTCTAAATGTAAATGTAATGAGATGAGATCGACACAGATATACAGATTGTTGTAAATCAACTCACAGAGATAGTTAACACATTTCTTTGATTGACATTTGATAGTTAGATTCTCTTAGCAACCGCTGCCACAGCTTCTGTATTGTCTGATGTCTACATACATGACTCAATGATAAATTGAAAATCTAATAATGAGGCTACTATGATCTTATTGTCATTGCAAAGTTGTGTTTCTTGTGTGAAAACATCCCCAGACATCAGCAATGGAAAAAGTTAATCATTACGTTGCAGATGATGGAGCACTTGGCTCAGAACAGCATCCTTTAAGGCAGTTTTCCATTTGAGTTAATGCAGATGTGGCAGAAGGTTATTAAATGACAGGCTCTCCCAGTCTCCCCATTCAATTTCCCTTTTGTTAATAGCCACTGTGCATGGACACAGCAGTTTCCTGGAAGAGGAACTTGGACATGCCAGATGCCCACTGCAATGCCGCGGTTGATGGCCACGCTGCTTGTGAGAATTGACAAGTGGTTGAAGTATCTGCAAAGCCTCAACGGAAGATAAGGAGAGAAAACAGTGAAGTTAAGAAAAAAGAAGAAATGTCTATCCTCCCATTCTGGACCGCTGGTCAATTTCATTTGAGAGTGATTGGACGTAAATGACAGTGACAGCTTCCTAATTGTCAGCTATATCCTCTTGCAACAGTTGCCTGTTTTGTGACTAGCTGGTGGTTTGACAGTGGCTTTTGGACCCCAGTCATGCAAACTGTCATTGGCTTTGGGATGGACATGTGCAGTGGCTGCTGGTCCTGGTTGTCTTGATTCATGATTCAGTTCCTTGTTACTGTAAGAAGCAGTAACAAAAAGAAAAACCGGACCTGTCGAACCAAGCTCTGCACTGGCTGAGAGGGCTTTCAGTCTGGCAGTGAACTCGGGATGGAAAAATACACAATAAAAAGTTTAAAATGCAGGTAGGAGCATTTAACAAGCTGATTTTACAGATTTATAAGCTACACATTGTCTGATTTGTGCAGTTTTCCACTAATCTACGGGGAATTTAAAATTACAGAGATGAAAAGTCAGATGAAGAAGATAAATCAAAACAGTTGCTTCGTGCAAGAAGCAACTGTGCCACCAGGGTGCCATATATGGCAAATTAGGTTTGGGAGCCTCGCACTTCTCTATATTGAATCAGTGTTACACTGCAAACAGAACTGTCACATAAAGCTTGTCACAGTTTGAAATACCAAACAAGACACCGCTGCAAGAGCCCACACAGCTGCAGTACAGAAAATTGTAGATATATGGTCCGGCCGCCAAACAACAGTGGCAGAAATTATTTAGATGAGGCCAAATGTTGCTGGAAAGGTGTTCCGAAATCTGTCTACAATCTGTCTACAGCATGCAAGATTGATGTATTGTTGGTTTTTTGAGAATCTTGAGGAGAGAAGAAAAGGGCTCCACCGATTTATTTTATGACAGTTAGTTGTCATTCCCTCAGTTCTCATTTTCTAGCAGATTTTCTAGTCTCGGCCTGATGAATAATTTGGATGGACACTCAGGACATTGCTGGAGAGGAGTTGTGCACAGGTTCTGAAGGTTGGGACAGCTCCTGGGGAGGAACAGAGGTTATCCGTGCTGAAGTTTGTATCATGACCTGATTCTAGACTTAGTCGCGTTGTGTCTCTTAAACCTGATAGTCAATAAGCAAAATTGCCCCCCATCAGCCAAATTCTACCAGTCTGATCCAAGTATCTCAGCATGAGTGTGAGTGAAAGTGTGTCTGTGGCACGCATGTTTTTATTCATATGATGGACCCCTGGCAAAAGCTGCTGTCTCACCACAGGCACTGTCTCGCTCTCCTCCTCCAGGGATGACATGTATGAAATTTGAGATGCGACGCAGAGTGATCCTGACTTGCTGTGCAGACGCAAGTCAAATATCTATAATTTTATCAGAATAAGTGATGCACAGCGGATGCAAGAGCCAACCACAGCAGATGGGAGGGGACGTCTGAGAGGAGATTTCCATTGTCTTTTTAGTCACACATTTGGACTGCAAAATGCAGAACTACAAATCTGTTCCCTTTTTCCTCTGTTGATTCCTTTGATATCAAAGACAGGTTCTGCATGAGCGTGAAGTTTACTGAGATCTGGGTACTGAAGGAAACAACGACTGCATGTTGTGATTCGAGGGAAATGGATATGCAAATGTATCCATCGAAGCTTTAATATGCTTGGATAGTTATTTTGTGGGTGGAGCCAAACTGGAGGCAAAAAGTGATACTTCCGTAGAAGCGCTCATACATGTGAACGCTAAAATAACAAAGAATATTGATCATCTGGATGCCTTCTCTGATTATTTCGATCATTTTCCAGCAGAAGACGGGCTGTCTGACATTAATAAGATAACAATTTTCACAGCAAAGTTCATTGAAACTTTTCAAAACTAATTTTATAGCTTCATTCTCCAGCCTCTATCAAAAATGTTCTTCCACACAGTACTCTTTTCAATAGGTGCTAGTAAAAATGATGATCCAAATGATAATACACTTTATATTTACACTTTATGTTTATATACAAAACCAAGGTCTAATAAAACAGTACAAGAAATCAAACAAAATGTCATATCAATACCATAAAAAAGCAATAAGAGCAAAAGTGAATAAGACTGTGATATAAGCAAAGGTGGATAAATATAAGCAGGTTAGGGTTTTTTAATACCTGTAACCATCTGACCCATTACAAATGCCATCCCACACTACAAAAATGTGTTAATCCACCACCCAAACTGGACAAATTGGCAACTTTGACTGTGTGTGTTTGAGAGAGAGACAGACGGAGTAGAATGTGAACTATTGAACACGACATTATTGTAACTTACATGGAATGCTGCTGACATTTGCAGACATAATTGAGCTTCTGTTGCATACAAATTACTATGTTTACTGCTCATCTATCCCCGCATCATTATCACCTACACACACACACACACACACACACACACACACACACACACACACACACACACACACACACACACACATCCCTTCATTTATCCTACATAGCAAATAAAGCGAGTGAGATTCAGATTACCAAGTAATGACATTATCCCCTCCCCTCCCAGTCATCTTCTGCCTCCCAGTGTTTTCCAAACTGGCGAGAGCAGATGTTGACCTTTTGTTGCTTAGCACCGGGGATGGGAAATGAGGTGTTATTAGGCCACTCCAGCAGTTCACAGATTGTATGTGGATATAAGGTGTAAATATTTCATGAGTGTAAATCCCCTCTGCACAGGCTGTTATAATGGATCCCCCAAAATTTGATGCGATTCATGCATATTTTGATGCTGGGAGGTCATTTTCATGAAGGGTTTTGCTCTGAATGTCATTGTCAAGTAAATTTTGATCACGAATGCTCCATAGTTTGGTTTTTATTGTTTCTCCAAGTGGTACTCATTGTGGTTGAAAGATAATAAAGTGTATATGTGCAACAAGCCAAATTATGTCCAACAAGACAATATTACTGGATATGTTTTTATCTTCTTTCTTCTAAACATTTCCATGGAGTTTTCTTTAAGTCTTTAATGCTACGAAAATGTCATTAAATTGTCAGCATTTACACAAAAACGCACTCTACTCGATTTGAGCTCTCGCTGATTTCCGATACAGCACTATTGTCAACTTCTTACCCCATCTATGTGTGTTATCTTTACTCTCCAGCTTAGTTGTTGCTCTGCTGCTTGTGTTTGTCAGATCCACCCCTTCGTTCCTCCACAGTCCAAATATAGTCACTTCCTTCACTGGTTGCAAAAATTCCAAGATGGCAGACGACTGCCAAATCCAAGATGGCCACTGCCAAAATGCAGACTTGAGGCTTCATAACAGTATTCTACAAACTAATCGGTGATGTCACCATGACTACATCCACTTCTTACAGTCTATGGATGTGCTGTTAAACCCATAGTGGCAGAGTGTGCTCACAGCTGGCCTCGCTCAGCTGGGGCCTCACAAAGTCAGAAAATGCCCCTACTTCCGAGTCGCTCCCTCTGCCTCCGTCTCCACAGGGACAACTGCACTGTAGAAGAGTGTGAGCAAAACAAGCGCCCCCCTCCCTCTAGTTGTTCTCTGGATTTTCTGACCCAGTAGGCTTTGAGGGTAGAGCCGGTGGTAGAGTTGAGCTCCCTTGGGATTACCCCAGCTTGGGTTTTTGGCTCGGCTTGAGTCAGAACCCTGGAGAGCTTTTGGGTTTAGTGTGTGTTTGTGTGTGTTCTTTATGTACAAGGGAGGGCAAGTATGGTTCTGTACATCTGCCACCTCGTCCCCAGGGAAACAGCCAGGAAGGTTAGCCTAGTTTTCACCTCCATCAGGACACTGGGAGAGTCAGAAGGGTGAGTTTATTCTCTTATGTCCATATGTGTGTGTTTTATAATCCCCCTCCATTCAATGGCGTTGATCTTGTTTAAACAAAGTATTAATACATGCCGTGCTTTCCCCCCATGTTTATATTCATTAAATCAATTAAAAACAAATAATCATGCAATGATTGTTGTGCTTTCCATAATAATAGTATGAATAGTGTTAAAAAAAAACATTAAATAGCAATTCTGTGTTAACTTGAAAGCATGTTTAGTTTCCTTTAAAGATACTTTCTGCTAGATAATGTATCTATGTAATGCACTGATGGATTACTGATTACGGGCATAGGCCCGGGGTCCCAAAGTGTCAGGGGCCCCCCTAACATTTTATAAAGAGTCACTTTATAACCTGGAAAAGACTTAAAGTGGCCACAGAAAAATAAAATGTACTACAAAGAATCCAATCAACTAAGAGAGAGAAATGACCACTAAAAACACAAAATGAGCACAGAGAAAGCAGTTGACCAGCAATACTCATACTTGTAATTGGTTACTTTCACCTCTATATACCACACAGATGGACAGAGTAGTGATGTAAGAGGATGTTATCATTTTTTCTTTCTGAGTCACCATCCATTGTAACCCA
Organism: Chelidonichthys spinosus; assembly: GCA_029853015.1. Taxonomy (NCBI): domain Eukaryota; kingdom Metazoa; phylum Chordata; class Actinopteri; order Perciformes; family Triglidae; genus Chelidonichthys; species Chelidonichthys spinosus. The sequence continues at coordinate 12,745,948 of CM056837.1, forward strand.
CATGCATTTAAACTGACCACAGCTGCTTTTGTCTGCAGAGAATGAAACTGCCAATTTTCAATGACCAGCTTCCACACCTGCAGAGGTCGAGTGTAGAATGAATAACTTGCCCTTAGCAAAGCAACACTGAAACAAGAGGATGCAATAAGGTTTATAGGCAAAAGGAAAATATGGAATCTAAGGATTATAGATGTGTATCTGGTGTGCAGCAAATTTCCCGAAAACAACAAAAATAGTACTGTGTCAATATAGACTGTAATTACTCCCTGAGAGGAATGAGTGTGATTTTTATTTTCCAAGACAGAAAGGGAAAAATAAGTTTTTCTTCCAGTAATTATTAGTAAACCCCCTCTCACTTCCCTTCTTCTTCTTCTTCTTCTTCTTCTTCTTCTTCTTCTTCTTCTTCCCCTTCTTCTTGTAGAAGATTGACAGGGGAAATAAAGGGCCTGTTATTGTGAAGTAAAGCCTGAATCTTTCGCAATTAGAACAAATGTCAACCAGGGAGAAACAGAGGGAAAAAAGCCCCTAATTGAAAACATAAAAAGATTCTTCAATTATTTCTGGAAGGAAACGCATGATACAGGTTATGGAGGGAAATAAATGTAATAATTTGCATCGTTAGGCACGAGGAAAGGCATGCTGTGCTGCTTGCACTGTCAGAGTTCCAATGGAAATTTGTGCCACGCTCAGCAGGGAGCCACATGAAACACCACAAGTATCTATTGTTCTCATCCAGCCGCTCTGGCTCTAGATTGTGCTTTATGTTACAGACAATATACACTAAGTCATCAAAATGCGTACAACACGATATTACCAACGTTTTGCAATTTTCCTGCAAGGATAATGTGTCTCCAACTTGGAATTGCCACCGCCATCAGAGGAGAACCTTCTCACGGCGTGCTGCTGCAAAAAACGCGGCACAAAATGCAAAGCGAAAAAAAAATCCATCAATCCCAACTGATAAGAATGCAATCCATGAAAAGCAATCTTCTTACGTCTTCCATTGCCTGTGTGAGTCAACAAGGCATGTGAAGACCTGTGGAAGAAAAGAAAATGACTCCATGCGCACAATCAGCCTGATGGGGACGTCGGATTTCATTGTGCAAGCACACGTACACTGTCGGCTGCTGTGAAATGTGCATGCATGTTCACTGCAACAAAAGTCCTATGAATAGTGGGGTCAGTTTTGAATAACGTGGAGTTTATTGGAAACCCATAGATTTTATATATATAAAAAAAAAAACGTATGGCTGAAATTGAGTGTGTCTACAGTCAATTTAGTTTCTTTTATGGCTGAGGAGAGACACGTGCGTCTAACCAGCCTGGGTACGGCGGGGTACACCTAATGTATCTTACATTTTCAAGATACTGTGTCACAGGTGACCTTTCACGGAAAAAAGGAATAATCAGGTTGTTTTTTACTTTTGGATTCGGCTGACATTTCCTCATATCAGTCAGATAGCTTTCTACATAAAAGCCAAGAGAGAGAGGGGGAAAAAAGAATAATAATGAGAGAAAGCTGTGAGGCTTTTTAATGTGCAAATACACGGAGAGCTGTGACCTGACTTTTGCAATACACTGTAGAGACATCATAATAGCGTGGTTTCTGTAAAACAAACAAAAGAAGGAACAGAGGCAGTTTCTGTTACCCAGTCACTCTTACTTATTAACGCAAACATCGAATCTCCCCAGAAAGTGGAAACATAACAAACAGGTATTTGTGTTAGCTGTTGACAGAGCTAGATGCAATACTTCTTGTTTTCTGAGGCATAAAAAAGACTTTCCCCAGAAGGAAACATGACAAGAAATAGAATAGTACAGCAAAGAGCAAATTGTTGTAATCTAGGTTTGGTCAGGGGACTTTTACGGTACTTTAATTTCTGCCCAAACGTAACCCCAAAAAGTAAAGCTTTTCAACTTCTAAAAGGCATTTTTTATATTTTTATATTTAAAAATGCCTTATTCGCTTGGCCTGGCACAAATTGTATTCGTCTTTGCAATGACTTTGGATGCAATCGCACCGTGCAAAAACATAGTGGGTTTGGCATGGACACACCTTAAGCTAGTGGAAATGTTGCTAAGCTAGCTCACCTGTCAACCACAGCTGTCAATCATGAGACCACACCCCCTTTTATAGCTTCAAATAACCAATAAAAACTAAACTTCTGCTCCCATCTACAAATGCAGTGGCGGGGCTTTATATGATCTATAAGTATAAGTCATATACTGCAGTCAGCCACCAGGTTGTTATGTTGACTTCCATTTTGGGGAGCTGTAATGTTGTCCATCTTACTGATATACAGTCTATATCAGCACCAATGCTGTGCAAACTTGGTGCTCTCATATAATGGAATGATCAACTAGTCTGAATACAATATTGCAACCTCCATTGAGGTGCTTCTGTGTTCTCTGCGGAATTCCTCTACTTGCGCTGTTACAGCAACCTAATTTGCCCATGAAGATCAATAAACCTTCATTGTATTTTTTGAAGCAGCTTGTCCACAATAAAACAACAACAAAAAAAATGTACTGCAGGATGTTTAAAGGTGCAACACATCGAAATGTTACCAAAAAATTGGTGATTTTAAATCAGTGACTCAACCTCTTAAATATATTTGTGGGCCAAATGTATGATATGATATATAAATATCATGTTGGTTCCATTTCATGTAGATAATAACATGAAAGGCTCCATAACAGATCTGAGGCGTGTGCTTTATCTGTTTTGAAGCCGTTTAAATGTCTAACAAAGTCATTCAGAGGAGATACATTTGCCCCAGGGGCTGAAGAGCTGCAACGTGATGATCCAGCTGATGAAAGCTTTCTTCAGATGAAGCTAGATTCCAGGTTGTTAGGATGTAGGTTGTGTTCATGGGGGGGTTAATGTGACATGACGAGGTGCCCCGGATAGGAGGGGGAGGTTCTGGGGGTATGTATGGCCTTTTGGTGATGATCGGGTCTGTCAGCTTTCCAGGCTACTTCGTACTGGAATCCAGGAGGGAGCCGAGTAATGCTGATTGGCTTAGACTTTTCAGCCTGCTACCTTTCTCCCTCTCCCTCATCATAAGAAAACCCACTTGGAGTGCATTTGTGAAGAGGCAAGATGGGCACAGATGATGTTTATTGTACAATAAGTGGAATGAAGTGCTGGGAAATGCTGAAGGAAGTGGAGAGTAAAGCTTGATGTATGCCTCTACATCACACTGTCGTTGACCATGTAAAGTTCTGCGTCGAGGGAATGCATCGCCGTCGACGTGATGCAGTAGCGTAAACCAGGTTTAAGACGACACTTTACATCCATGAGGATGTGAAAATGCACATTGAGTCCTTGTGTAAAGTGTACACTGGGGTTTGTCATGTGTGCATGAGTCATTTTGCAATTTTAATAGTAGAAAAAATAAATTCATACAGTATATCATTTTTCCCTAAATGTTGAAGTGCCCTACGATGCAGTTCCTGTATTGGCCACCAGCTTCTAGCTTAATATTAACCCACACTGTATTAATGTAAGAAGGCAACCTCCACTTATCTCCGGGGGACCCATCCACCTCTCCCATAATTAGTCTTTTTTCAATAATTAATTCTCTCACTACTTACTGTTGCATTGTCACATGGATGCATTTATTTTATATTTCCACCACGAAAAAAGATCCTAACTTGACTTTACATTGGTATTGTGATTATTCTGTGCGTAACCCACACACACAAAAAAAGGACGGACAGAATGGACTGCCATATAGGGTCTAAAGCTTGTAAGTCATTCACATCAATTGCTAGCTAACCGATTTTTCCAAAAGCTCCCAAACATCAGAGTTGGGGTTTTATATTACAAAGTACCTAAAAAACAGACAAACTATGAACAGACAAACACATTCACCAAATTCCTTCACTCACTGTAATTAAATCTAAATTGGGTGGATATACTGTAGTGCTTTGTTGCCAATGCGCAGTATGTTTAATTAATTTAAACAGCTCTGAAATCTCACAACTGTCTCAAGTTAGGATTATTATCATTAAGCTTTTAGCAGCAGACCAAAGTGTGTCTTTGGGCCGGCTGCAGTTTGAACATTCGTTGAATGTTTGGCCCAAATTTCTGCTCCCTACAGTAATACAGTCTATTTAAAAGCATTAGCCAGAAATGATCAGCACTTTACTGTAATTTAGTTCAGTTTGGGAATCCCTGGGCTCCCTGCGGAAAAAGCCTGCTGCTTAACAGTAGGCTGGTAAATTACAAATCACAACTAATAGGAATGAGGGGGAATAATGCCAACAGAGAGCAGCTAGCAGTGGCTGTACAACCCTCTGTCAATGTTTGTCATTATAATTCATATCGAGTGGGCGGACTTGTCAAACTCATGTCAAATAACTTACAGTACCCCCGGGAGCCCACAAACCAGCACAGATGTCGCTTTCTTTCCATTTTTTTAAAGACAATGTAGTTCTTTTTGCTTCATTGAAAACAAATTATGAGAGGAGACAAAACCTAATTGGAGTTCCTTTCTCTTGATGCTTACGACTTAAGCTCAGGCGTCAGGGACCTTGAAGCTGTGATCAAAATGCCGAGAGGCGGCATTGCTGGGAAGACAAAAGGACTGGAAGGAGGAGGATTGTGGCAGCAGCGGCGGTGGTGTGGGAGATCTGGGAGACCTGTGTGTGCATTTATAAAAAAAATAAAATAAATAAGCAATGAAGAGAAAACACCTCTGCAAGCCTGAGAGTAAGGCAACAAAGAAAGCAAGCCGTGGAATTAAACGTGAACATTCTTTTTTAATGCAACAGGCAGCTGGATTGTATTTTGATTTCCAGCGAGAGCACATGAAGGATAGAACGGTCCTCCTGATAGTTTCAGCTGCTATTATTTAGTGTACGGGCTGATAATGAAAACAGGAAACAATTCTCCATGGTGTGTGTGAGGACCTTCACAGTCAAGGTGAATAGTATGGCGAAGAAATACCCAAATATGACCTAGATCATCTGGTAACGTGAGGAGTTTACATATTCTGTCTTTTTAAACTTTGCAAACTGTTTGCAGCCTCATTGAGGCCTCAATAATATCAAAGTTATTTGATATTTAGGAGATAAAGTCATAACACGACACACTCCATATGTATAAACAGCTCATTCGAAGGTCACAAAAACACAACCTGTCTTTTTTTCAGGTGATTATACACTAGAGCTGTCAATTTTCCTCTGTAATACTATTCAATTTCACTCCAGATTTGTTGTTATTATTATTATTATTATTATTATTTTTTCAATATTCAAATATATTCAAATATTTAATGCTCAAATTCAGCCTATTATTATTAACTACACTCAGGCTTATAGCCTACGGTGCCAATGCCATCATAGGCAATGTGGTTGTTTTACTTCCTGTCCACTTGAATTACCAACAGCTGACAGCTTTCTAGGTAAGTAATACTTAAGAAAGTAAAACCACCACATTGGGGACGTTGTGTCCCAGTTGCCATGGCTACGCCCTCTCGTCTCACCGTTACTTTCACTTTCTCACGTACATCCTGCTGTTGGTCTTGTTCCAGACGAATAAGCCAATGGAGACGCGGGTCGATCTAGCTAGCAGTTAGCAGTGTGAATGAATCTTGGTCATGACTGTTGCTTCCAGAGGTCGGCCCATATCTTTGTTTTCATTTCACCGAGTGCTGCCGCACGGTTATCAAAGTTGGTTCGTTTTTTTTTTTTTTTTAAAAGTCATGGTTTTCCTTCAAATTACTATGAACTTGAAACCAAAACATGCAAAAATGCAACAAAGGTACTTCACGGGATAAGAACAGGATCTCTCAGTCTCTGGGTGAAAATCCAATGATTTTTGACCCATCAACCAGCCCGACCTTCTTTATACTTGACTGAGAAAAGACTACTTATGTGTCCATCCATAATGTTTATTGTTTATGGTTGGAAACATAACTAGGTGTTTTTTTGCCTGAATCTAACTTTGGTGTGTAGCTCAATGTCAACTAGACTGACAGAACAAATAAAAAAAAACTGGTGCGGGCACGAATGGTATTTTCCAATAAATGCTTAAAATTAGTATTACTAGATTTCAATTTTGTGATTATTTCACAAATTCCTGTGAGGCTGTGTTGGGCATTTAACTTTAGCTGAGTGTTCTGACTAAATATGCCACAAATGGACAGTGGACCTAATACTGAAACTTTAAGCTGGATGGCAGCAAAATATCCCTCATCAAATTGGACAGATTGGCTACACGGTTTAAATCATACAGTTTCAACACTCAATACACGAGGCTCATGGTTTTACAATCAAATGTCATGAATTTCCGAAGCAAACCAAGCCTTTTTATTAATTTTGTAATTGTTGTCTCAAATTATGTTCAAACAAGTCTTTCATGTTATGTTTTTAGAGTGCATTTTAAAATAGTGGAAGAACATTTGTCAGCTCCATCTAACTGCTTTTTACAAAAGCCAACATCTGATAAGCCAGAGTCCATTTGTGCCAGATGACTCAAAGTTACTTTAGTGTCAGGAAAGCCTCAATTCCAAACATTAGGTGCTCTGAGAAGCCGTTCTGAAACATCTTTTAATTACACAGCTATTTACTACCGACTTTGCAGTTAGTCTGACTGCAAAATTTTCATCAGCCAGTTGCCCTGCCAAACCTGTGAAGGATAATTTCCCTTAATTACACACAAAGGAAGCTTTGAATCTGACCATTCATTTTCTCTAGTCAGTCTAATGGGTCCCTGTTGAGAGACCTATTTATCCCCACAGGGGTGTTGAGGACTGTCATTTGTTCAGAAGAGTTACCTGATAAAACAACAATCTGTGAAATGTGAATCTGTGTGTCATGCTGTCAGTACGCAGAGTCGGGCGGTTGTCAATCGATTGGTAGACTGGAAGGAAGGAAGACTGGATTACAGTGAAATTTAACAGATGTGGAAACGTCTCATGTCTTTAAATCACTATTAGTGTTCGTCTATGCCGTGGGGGCGGGGGGATACATCCATTTCCTCCGCCTGGATACTGTAAACTGAAATGAGCAAAAAAAAATAAATAAAGAAAAACATCTGATATTTCATGCTTTGTACACGAGAGCACTACCCTCACACATTCATAATTCAAACTCATTTTAATTTATTGCCATGTTGGTGGGCACTCCCTCACAAAATATTATGTTTACTTGCACACAATATTCCACTACTATTTTTTTATTCCATTATCATTCCTAATATAATATATAAACATTTCAGTTAGGTTATTCTGAATTCAGCCTCATTCAAAATGTGGTATTTTTCAATAAACGTGGAGCATTCTTTTGTATACAGCCCATTCATAATATGCCCTTAATTGGAGTTTTACTGCAGAATGCTACACACAGCGTTTTGCCTCTTTGTAGCCAGCTGCATCCTGCTCTGTGTCGATCCCTGGATCCTCCTGTCAACATGTTGAAGTGTCCTTGAGCAAGACACTGAACCTTAAGATTCTCCCAAAGCACTTAACAAAGTGCATCTAAGGCTGATGGGAATGTCTTTAACTTTGCAGGTATTTGGTCATAAACCATAAAGTATTGTAGAAATTTGAGCTGATTGTGGTGCTAGATTTGATTTCCGTTCATCCTGTGAAGAACATGACTGACCTTATCAAATTTGATGGTAATCCATCTAATAGCTGTTGAGTCAGGAAATGTCAGATGTTCACTGAAAACCGTCTGATTCATCCTCTGGTAATCATTAATTGAAGCTCCAATCTTTCTAGTAGACCTTGAGCTATTTCTTCGACTAGGTGAAACCTCTGAGCTGAGGGTGGTGTTAGAGGAAAGGCCAGAGGATCTACAAAGTCATTAGAATATATATTCCGGGGACACTGAAAATGTGCAGCCAACACGGTCGTGGCATGCATGGAGTGCCCTCAATGTCACTCTCTATCCAACTCCCATTGACCTCTGCACTTAATCCATCCTCAGGGGACCACTACTATCTGTACCAAAATGCATGGCAATCAATACAACAGATAATTTCCAACTGAGCAACATTGCCATCCATACAGAAGCTAAATACACATTCAGGGCCCGTGACTCCAGTATTCCTTAAGTCTCAGATCCTGCCAGTAGAATGAATCCCCATTACACAACAACAATAACCTGTTATACTAATTTGGTCATTTATTAAGACAATTAACTCCTTGATTAATCCATAATTGTAATTAAACATCCCTCTTGTCACTCATAATTGGTATAAGCACAATGTAATGTCAGGACTAAGGAGTCATAAAAGTTTTGGCATACATCAGCTTTCAAGGCAGATTTTCCCTCGAGCATGAGTCTGTGTGAGTGTGATATCTCTCTCGTGTATCGTTACTAAGTTATGGTGTTTACAAAAATAAGTGTGCGCTCAGACAGATGCCGCCATTACTGCATACCATGTGTCCCGGTGAAGGAACGTAAAACCCACCAGCCTCCCTTCATGATCCTCTCCTGGAATAAATGGACCTGAGGTTTGTAATTAACTTCAGCTTGCTTTTATCAAGTCACGTAGAGGAAGAGATCCCTTACTTAAAGCAATATCCCACATTATGATGTACATAAATCTGCATTTTGCCACTCCATAACGCCACAGGAATTAACCATCAACATTATTAACAGTGGTTAATTGCCCACAAGTGGCGCGGAAAGCAGATTTATGCCCTTTCCTTCACTTTTCACCTTCCCTGCTCAATATAATTTTTCAATTTTTTTTTGTTGTATGTTATTTTTTTTAACTTAATTTCTGACTCCACTGCCAATTTCCTATTTTTTGCCAGTCAGATGGATATGTTGGCAGTTTCATATTTTTCTTATAGAAAAGAAAATGGTGATTTACAATTATTCAAATCTGACAGGAGGGCTTCATTATGTCTTTAGTGACCATTTAATGCCATGGAAGGATTATGAGACAATGAGGCCCTGTGTTAAGACATGTCAAGGGCCCCCACCCCTCCTACATAGGAGCCACACATTTAAAGAGACATATTGGGTCTCTTTTTGGCCATTTTTAATATCATGTGTCTCTTCTAGGTCTTTTTGAGTCTCGTGTTTTGCGTCCATTTTTGGTTGTTTTGTACCACATTGTCTTCATTTTGAGCCTCTTTGTGGTCTTTTTGTGTCAATTCTGGCTTTTTGCATCTATTTATAATTGTGTTGTGTCTCCTTTTAGTTATTTTGCATCTCTTTAGCAACCGTTTTTGGCAGGTTTGCATCTCATTATAATTATTTTGTCTCTCTTTTTGGTTGTTTTGGATCCGTTTGTGGCAGTTATGTGTCTATTATGTTTACTTTGTTGTTGTTTTATTTTGACGCTTTGTGACTTTCCAACAAGAAATAGTAGTAACTAAACGCTTGATCTCCTTTTTGCCCACTTGGCCTATTTGTCAATAAACCTCCATGTTCATGTTCAGGAAGGAGTGAATCTTTAGGTATATTACCTTCGTGATAATGATCACATTGTGAGTCACTATGCAAATTAACTTGTGGACTTCAGAATAAGCTGAATGTTAAACAGCCGCTGTGGGAGTAAACCTTAAGGAAAGTATTTTTGGTGCGTCTGACTGCTGTAGAACAACAGACTGTTTATGTAAATGAACATGCATATGTTATGATATCAAGGGACTCAAACTCCTTTTGTTTCTTTTTTCATCCTCTTTGAGTTGTTGAAACTTAGGTGTAATTCAACGAAAAGATTAATTAACTGATTTATTCACCTTTATTGTTGCATTCGACTTCATAATGCATATGACATAATGCGTAATCGTCTAGGGACTAATGGGTATCACAGCTATGAACTACTACTGCTTGTTTATCCAGATGGCTAGTCGTATTGTGGGAGCATGGAAGGAACTTTCAAATAATGAAGTGCAAATCTGCATGTATCCTACTCATTTGAACACGTGAGGGGCTGCAAGGCTTCTTATTATTCCTATTGTTTGTTTGAGCTCACCTCAGCGAGAGTGTCGTTTTTTTAATGAGGCAAACATGATACAGGTCTTTGCTCCATAGTAGCTGCAGCTTGTAAATCTGTGGGGCATGCAGGAAAGAAGCTTAACAAAAAAATATGCCACCACCGCCTCTCTCTCTCTCTCTCTCTCTCTCATATGTGTTTTTAACCCTCTCTGTTTTTGTGCATCTGAGGCCATTATGCTGACAATGGTGGAGCTCAGAACCGAAAATGAAGAGGTGATGTGAAGGAGGAGGAGAATAAGTTGCAGTAACCTGATGCTACTGTGTTCTGCCCATAATACACCAAAAGAGAGAATAAACATGTTTATGCTTTGGTAAAATATATGACATCTCTTTGAAGGGAAATGTAATTGAAATTATCTCACAAGATTTATCTTTTTTTTCTGATTATTTTGGTCTCTCCTTTATTGGAGCTGGATAAGCAGCTGCACTGTTTCATGTTCAATGAGGAAACATAGTTCTGCCTCAAATGCATGAAAACCTTATTTTCCTTTAATCAGTGCCTTTCCTTGCTTGTTTTTTTTTTGTGCTCAGCGTACTTCATGATATGCAGCAGATGTTTGAAACTCAACCGCAAAAGATGTTGACACTGTAATTTTGCAATTAATGGCACCAGTTATCTCATGAAAACACTGCTGTTTTAACTTCTTTTTGCAAATATCCATTCTTTTCTCTAGTTACCAATAAGAAACGGTGAAATGCTTTCATTTATTTAATTTCAGGGTGGAAAAGTCAGGGGAAAGGACAGTAATGAACTAGTGGTGATAAGCATTCAAGGGAGGCTGCTGCATGGACCGTCCTTTACTTATACTTCTGCAAGTCTTGAACAGATTTAAAGGTGCCATAATATACTGTTTTCCTCAATTCCACAAAGCTGTCAGAGGTCCAACAACACTGTATCTGGTATGCGTTGCCCCAAACCTATCCATGGTCCTAAATTTGAGCTGTGTAAAAGTTACTCAAATGAGCTCTGCTGAGCTCGCCTGAGTAAAGTTTTTTTCTGTGCCTGCACCTTTAAATGCGTCAAACGACCGGTTCTTAAAACTACGCCTGACCGGGCCGCCCGGTTCGCGACACCGGCTCGGATGGAGACGCACGAGACAGGACCGGTATCTCACGCCGCAACGGGAGACAGTGAGACGGTATCTTGCTGTGTGAGGGGAGACAGGTGTTACAGGCACAGCATCTTTTGACGCTCAAGTCACTACGCCTGATTACTTTACTAACATTCAGTGAATAAGAGACCGGGGTCTGAGCCAATCGGAGACCTAGGCCCGCCCCTACTCGGCCTCTGATTGGCTCAGACCGTGGCGATTCACCTGTGTATGCTGTGGGGAAAAAACACGACTCTACACACATAAACAGACCCGCTAAATGTTTTGACCAAGGAACATATTTAGCTGCACTTCACTGATTTTTGGTCACGTGTGCTGCCAAAATGGATGCACTCTGGAGCCCTGGGTTCCTCAAAAACGGTCCATGTGGAACAATGATCCCTGCTGAGCAGGCTGCATAATGCCGAGAGAGGAATTTAATGAAGCTTCGAAGCGGAGTTTTTGCCTCGAGCATTTTTTAGAATCAAGTAACTCGAATAACTTGAGTAATCTTTTCAGCCCTAAAATGAACGCAACCACTGTCTCTTCTGTTCTTCTGTTGCTGAGACAGAATATAAGCACTTATGTTGATTGGTAGAACCAACAACAGAGCAATCTGCGTGTCTAGCTGTGAGCGACGACATTGTGAAACACTGCTAGCTCACTGCTGTCTCACCGCAGGACACACCGAACTTCAGCTCGGTGATGAACGCCCCGTCTCGGATATCTCCTATCATCGCGCAGAGGAGTTCAGCCTATGCAAATGACTCCCTTAGTTACGTAACGATGGGTGCTGAATCTGAACAGCCTGTAGTAGTGCCGTTTTACCAGTGGGGGGGCTGCAGAGACCATGCAGGAGTCGCTTCTTTTCCTCATTCTGGGAGTTGACAGGCTCAGGGAGGACCCGTTCATAGGTGTAGAGACCAGAGAAAACGTGTTTTTCATAATATGGGACCTTTAATCATTGTAATGTATATAATATTTTTATATAATGTATAAAAACAATCATTCCATGATTGTTATTGACTTTACACCATTATAGTTACTTTCATCCATAATCTGAGCTCACAGTAATTTGACGTTCCCTTATCCTTGCCCTTTTGTTGCTTTTGCTTTTACATTTGATTTTTCCTAATAAAATTGTCAACTGTGACCAGCAGATTTAATCAGAAGCAGAAATCAATCTAACATTAGTTCCGCTATTTGGTTAAATACTGTATATCTGGCTGGCTTTTTTATGTTCTGGGCACATTTTAAACCAGAATCTTGTAAAGGGGTACAGTCGCTTAAAAAAAGTCACAATCTTCACCTGCGTTGTCCAGTATAGTAGCTACTGTAGTTTTTTTTTATTGATATTATTGGTAAGATTGTTACTAGCTAACGTTCAATCAATAGGTTTCTCCTCCCAAAATTACAAGAGAAAATGATTTAAAGAAAGCACTAACAGATGTGTACGGCCAACATAACACTATAACCATAACGAAGATGGCTGCAATGTCTATAGAATTAAAGCAGGACAAAAGAGCTCACATTAGCCTAAACAGTTCATAAACGAGGCTTTTTTTAAAAGATTTTTTTTCTGGCATAAGCGCCTTTTAATAGCAGTGGACAGATAGGAAACACAGGAGAGAGAGGGGGGTGTGACATGCAGCAAAGGACCTCCGGCCGGAGTTCGAACATGGCATGCGCTCTAACCACTTGTTTTTAACCTGTGAACACACAAACTACAGAAAGCAAACACACTCTACTACTGTGGGTCGTAAGCTGGTTAGCTGGACATGCTAACAATTGTAGCTTAAATTAAAGTAGATACAGATTCATCCATTCTGTACTCTTTTTTGGTCTTATAATTTGGGAAGCTTATTAAAAAGACACAACCCAACTAACTTAACACCATGTAGGTCTTTTGTGCTTACAATCGCCCCCTGCACACCGATTTGGTTCAGAGTTCCAGAAGTTTGGCAATAAGGAGCATCCCTGGCAGGCTGCTGCACCGTCTGAGACATGGAGGTCTGGGCTTGTGATAACTCAAGTCCAAATGTCTCCCTTTTTTGCAAACAAATCCCACTGACTGGCCAATTCAGAATTCTATGAAGAACCGCAGGCGGGCAGATTTCTCTGAGTAAACCCTCATGTAAGAGGGAGGACTGGAAAGACATGAAAGCACTGGCTTGCATCCCCAATCGCCTTTCTCCCTCCTTCTCGATTTTTCCTATCTGCCCTCATGCTCCCCTCTCTCTCGCTCACTCAAGTGTTTGCCCAGCGTCCTTTAATTTGAGGTATTTTGTGACTGTCTTGTGGCGAGGGACGGCTCGGCAGCATTCAGAAAGCTCTCCAGAATCGCATGAATACCCATGTTTATTCTCTTTACAAAGATCCACAAGCACCACCTGCAGCACATTCTATAGAGGACGCAGATCACGCTGCGGCGGCCAAAGCATTTCGGAGAGCAAACTTTACCACATCAAACAAAACCTCACAGCACGCTGACTAACGGGCCCGCATGATGGTGTTTGCCTGCTGACTTATTTTCATAATTCATCAGTGGTGATTGGTAATTGGATTCAAAATTATTTTCATTGTTGGACCTGGAAAGAAATCAATGTTTACCGAACATTTAGTCGCCAATTGATGGCATGCGGTGATAATAAAATCCAAAAAGAATAGATGTTGATTACAAACAAATTGCAAGGACAGAAAAAATTATTCAATGTGTCATTTTCACCTTATCTGAGAAGAGCTTCCAAAATATGTTCGCCCAGTGTTTTATTGTTTCAGAGTCTGAGATTGTGTTTGTGTGTGTCCCACCCAGTGCCGTCGTATAGGGGGGAAAGGTGATGACAATTCTAAGGGCCCACAGCCCGCTAGGGCCCACACACAGCCCCCAGTAGATGGGTAGAGGGGCCCACACCAATATTCTTTCAGGGGGCCCAGAATTCCTAGCAACTGCCCTGGTCCCATCCCCCCGACTCCTAAACTGTACCAAGTGCAAATTCAATCTTCTACAAGTTGACTTTTGAATGAAATAAACAGCAGCTGACGTTTCTGCTCCTCTGCCATGCCGCCCAACTTAACTGTCCCAGGAGATAACTGGTTCACGTTAACTATTTGCCAACAGATACATTCAGTTTTCTTTCGGTGCGCTCATGCAAAACATTGAGCGTTTGAACCAGCAACCGTTGATGCCGACAACTCACACGTTTGTAATCTGCAGTTTACCCTGGTCGAGCATCGACAATAGCTCTGCAGTCTGCTTAGCCCGTGTCCTCAGCCCCGGAGAGGTTTATGGCCTTTCTGTCAGTACACTGACTTCACAGCTGAAGCTGCAAAACAAAGTCCTTTTGATAATTACAGTCACTGTCGTTTGTTTGTGGGGCCTCATGTGATTTATCCCTCTGAATGCTTTTGATTCATCATTGCTCCAAATCATTAGATTAATGCCTTGCTTTGGCAAGCAGCCTGCCAATTATTTTTAGGGTCAACTGTAATCAGCAAAACACTCTTGTGCTGTTGTGTAGGCTAGATGAGAGGCATGTCATTAAATAGGACAATAGAGTGGCGAAGTCCCGCCTTTCTATTTCCGGTACATGGGACTTCAAAATTAATTTATGATGCATGTATTCCTATGGCTAGATAGTAATTATTTGCTGGTCCTGTTTGAATTGTGCCATGAATTTCCCTTATGTTGTTTGTGGTTTTTAAAGATAATTTTTCATACAGAAAAAAACTACGATTTATCACGAAGAAGTTTGATAATGGTAGGGATTCAGGAACAAAACACACCAGCATCGTTTGATTGGCACCGATTCGCTGTGAGAAAGGGTGATGACGTGACGTCACATACGCAACGTGTAGTCTTTCTCATTGTGTTTTCTCTACAGCCTTAAACTGAACAGTTACACAATAAACGTCAAACTCTTCACGTGAAAAAAAATAATTTAAATCCACAAACAACATATTTCTAATTCGGGGCATATAACGACTGGGACCAGCAAATAATTATTTTAGCTGCATTGAGACCCATACATTTTTTACGATCTCAGAGGTCCCATGGGAGTCTAGCGAAAGGGGCGGGACTTCGCCACTCTATAAAGGGGCTGGCTGGATGACAAACATCAGGGCGACTCAGCTGGAGGATGGGTTTTAATAAACTAAAGTTGAGATCAAGTTTTCTAGGCAGATCCAGTCTGGTCTGGACGTTTTCCTGTATGGCTTCATAACAATTGACTGGGCGATTATAAGTCCAGAGCAGCTGAAATCCAATAATTTTGTTGACATGCCCCGTCTGTCTGGGCTCAGGGATGGTGATGTGTTCCAAGGCTCACCAAATTCTGCAAACAAATGTTAGTGGGAGAGGAGATGAATACAGATAATGAACTGGGGGAGAAGTCACTTTTGCCATTAACTTTCTTTCAAGGATACAACTATTCCATTCTTTACAGAGACAACAAAGAAATACATTTCCCAGATGAAAATCTTTTTTAGGGTTTCACAAATATTGGCTGGTTGCAGGCCCTGATGTTTTGCTGGTTTTTTCAGTTTTGAATTATTGAAAATGTAATGTCTGCTGAGTTGTTGACGGTTGGTTGGACAAAACAAGCAATTTGAAGACATCCTGTTGGGTCCAATTTCTATTTTCTGACATTTCATTGACTAAACAGTCATTGTATGATTTGAAGAAAGAAAAACAAGCATTGATCTGAGAAATTTGATATATCTTCTAACTTTCTTTGCAGCTATATTTTCTAATTTAGGAGAACTGGTGCTTCATGTGTGCAACAGCAACATACTTACCCTTTTCAGGCAATATTCTACAACTCCTGTTGTTTGATTAGGTCTGCAGTTGTTTATCCTGCTTTTGAAGAGCAGAAGAATGCACATTGCTCATGAACAGGCTTGACATTGTTAAATTTCTGTTGCCTTCAATGCAATTTTTTCCAAACTGAGCCAGTTTGTCAGGAGATAAAATCATACCGTGTTTAAAGATTCTCATCTTCTGCCTAGATTGATACGTTTAATTTTTTTGCTTTTAAGATTATTTCAAACATTTTTGGGACTTAAATCATGGTATGTAACATTAGAAGTGTGCATGGGAGAAATAACCAGCCTGAAAACAGAGAGCAAACCCAGATATTGCACTGTGCCATGTGAGTGTTATTTTATAATCCAGTTCATCCAGGTCTCAGTGCAAACAACTGAAGTTCATCTCACATTTACGAAGTTCACTCATCTCTCACAACATTTCTTGCAGCGTTAACATTTCTACTTGCCCAACACTCTCCATACAGTATGTCATCCACTGCCTGGTCTCTCAAAATGACATATGCATGATGGAACAATATTTAAGTCATTTTGCATGCAATAACGACATTCTTGCTTTTTATGTGTCGTTTTATGCCATGCAGTCTCTACGTGGGAATATTTTACACTCAGAAGTGACCTTGTGTAAAAATTGAGAGACTACTTATGGTGAATTGGAGGGGCAGTGGGCGGGCATTACATGATTTCAGTCTTACACCTAAACAGTAATATGACAAAATTATATTTTAATTAATTTTTCTCTCACTGTTAACTACTGTACATATTTTTTTCTGAAATAATGTCCAGTGGAAGTGGAGGGACTTTGCTTCTCTCTTAATGGCTTTGAGCCCCAACCATAACCTAGGAGTATTTGCAATGTTCTTTATGTCTGCTTCCAGCTTCAGTAAACACAGATATTACAACATAAAGAGCCCAGTTGGGACACAAGTTTATGTGAAAAGTAAATTAAATGCTTTAATCTCTCTCACATTCTGTTTTCAGGGCTAAAAGGTTCCTCAGCCCAACACTTTATCTGTGTTTATTTCTTATCCCGTCACCTTATCAGACTCGAGTAACTGTATTATTTCTTCTGTCAGACTCTCAGCTGGCGGAGCCTTTTTTCATTGGGTCGGGCCAAAAAGAAGTAGAACAGAACACAAATCAATGCAGGACTCCACAGTGAAACTCTGTTAGGATTGGCTGGGCATCACCTCTCATCAGTATTCCATAATCATTCACTGAGTCTCGAACTGAGCATGGGCTTCTTTAATTGTCCCTCTGCAGGCAAGAGAGTTCAAAAAGAAGTAGAAAAACACCACATTCACAGAGCTGTCAAGAAGAGCGGAGGGTAAATACAGCCAGCCATCACTCCAGCTCCTTACACACCCCATTATTTATTGGCCTTGCAGATGCCCTTCCCTGGGATAGCTTCTTTTGCAGCCCTCTCTTGCCTACTCCATCACATATTGAGTAAAGTCATGATCCAGCTGGGGTTTTTATTGGAGCTGTTGGCCTCAAAACATGCTAACCCAGGGCATAGTATTTCAAGCTGACATGTTGCCCCCGGTGCCGTAATCAGGGGCTCCATAGTGCCAGGCAGCTGGTGCCAAAGCTGGTCCTTCATCTCCACACACTCAGCATTTGAATACGTGCTTTAAGCAAAAATCTATCCAGCACAATTTTGAAATTCAAATGCGGGGAAACACCTGGTCTTTGGCAGTTGTCAATTATAATTCAGCCAGAGGCTCATTAGTAAAATTACTTCTCTTAACAGAGATGAAAGGACATTTTCATAATAAAACCATCATGTCTCAAACACAGGATCTCATTGAGCACGGTTAGCAGAGCTTGGACTGGAAAAGTGTGAGGGTGAGAATTCGATCAATGGGATTATTGGAGAACATCAAGACCTTTTGAGGACAGATCGCTATGTAACACAAAGACACTGTGAACAATTTTTACTATAAAATAAAAGATAGTATATTCACCAAAAAGTGATGCTCCAAAAAAAAAAGAAAAAAAGTATGACAGTTATGCTGGACTACTCTTTTTGTCTTTTACAGAGCCAATGCTACATTACACACATTACATACATTTCCAACGTCCTTTATTCCACAGAGTGGTAAAAACCTTTAATAACACCTGACATTTACCCCGTGCCATGACTGCTGAGCTCTTGGGAGTGTTTCTGAATCTATGTTTCATGGCTTATTCACTGGTCAGGTGTCAGTTCCTCTTAGCAGTCTCAATTAGTGGTTTATTGAAGGCAGATACATGAGAAAGGTCAGCCAGTTCAGGCTTTGTACATCATGGTACAAATACATAGAATCAGTTGACGAATGTGATGCCGGATAGGATGTAGAGACAGCAAGACAGTGGCAGAGCTAGTGAATATATTCATGGGGTGGCAACAGGGTTGCATGGAGACTTTAAGGGGTGGCCGCAATATAAATATGCTGATTTAATTGCAAAAAATACATGTATCAATATAAAAAGCTATTGTAACTCAAAACAATACACTATTGATATAAATGTGGGTACAATGACATGGCTGTATAGTCTTTTGTTAATCTTACTGTCATATTATATTTACTGTTTGTCAACCACAGAAAATGTTATTGACTTTGGATCTTGTTAGTATAACGCTAGCTTTATCCTAATCAATATGTCATCAAATATTAGTGATGATTTGGGGACTGACCAGGTTGGATAGTTAGCTTGTCTTGCTAAAAATACCATTAAATTATATTTACCGTTTATCAACCATATGCCATTCTTTGAATATTGCTAGGAAAAGGTTAGCTTTCTAGCTTCTAGCTAGCCAAAGTGTTCTATGAGCTAAGCGGACTAGAAATATCTCCTGCTGCCATGTCGTATCTAAGGTGTGTCCTACTTACTGTAGCAATGAACAACCATTCCATCGCATGATAACTTTATGGGATAGTAATGATTGTTGCAGGTACGAGCAAACCCTCAGGGTTACCAGGGAAATGGAGTGAAGGGTTGGAGAAAGGCAATATTTTGGTTGCAAATGCATTAAATTAATAAACAAATTATTTTATTTTTGGGAAAGTGACCATGGTATAAATGGGACAATCCGGATTATCCCTTAAAAAATAATTTGTTTTAATTGTTAATTGTTTAATTGTTGTTTACCTTACCATGACGAAGTTGATACTCAGATACCAAACTGCAAATACATATATACATATTTAAATAATTATATTTCATTCATTTGCATTCAACACTAGGAATAGGAAGTGTTAACCAAGCTACTTCTGATAAAATTAGGAGCTCTGGGCAGCTCAAAATATACTTATTATTTATTGCTTTTAAAAAAAATGATTACTAACCCACAACATGCCTTTTCTAATTGCTGTCGGCAATTATATGGAGTGAATGGACATATCAAGCCAGACGTTAAAGAGAAACTCCTGAAATGTTTGATATCTCATAGAGGACTAAAGTTAGTTTACAGTTTTTGTGTGTTCAAAGAATAATCAAGCGCAAACAATGCTCAAGGCAATCAAACGGTGTGTAAGCAAAGTCAGTTGAGTAGATAGTTGTATGTTAACAGCGAGGCTAAATCAGTAAACACCTTTTGTGTAACATGCTCTAAAGTCACTAGAATTGATTTTATGCTAGTGTCAATGTGTTGTTTTGTGGGATTGACACTGATTGCCTAGATACACCGGTCCGGCACACACAGGTACTTCACATTCATGTCAAGACCGCAGCCTCATTTCTGAGGGGTCGAAAATCCAAACATCCTATTGATGGATGTCGGTGCAATTTGACATGTTCGGATTATGATTTTGAGTCTATATTTATTTCCTTCTAAACACACATTTGTTTTATAGACATGTCTAATCATTTTTTATGATCTTGGCTCAGCATTTGCAACACCTTAATAAATTAAGGTTTATAGGTCTGCTGTCATGCTCCTTTGGTCTTCCCCCATCCAAGTGGATCAATGAGCCAACACAGTGGCCGGATATTGCTCATCTGGACAACTTTATACACATATAATTGAATCCACATGTATCATTGGGCTAAGTTATGTTTGTAAATAACCAACCTGTTAATAGCCAAAGCCAGAAAATGAATATTTCTGTTTACATACAGCCATGCCGATTACGATTAATGTAACATAAGTAGTATTGTTCACTATTCTCATCAGTGTAATCATCAAATTTGTGGTATTGTCATATTGGGAATAGTAGTGGAATATGAGTGTGCATGTTATCAGTCATAGTGACACATTCTCAGATGAAACAAACGACACTCTTGCAGTCAGTTTAAGTTCACTCTTTCCTTCCTGAGTTGAATGCACTTGAAATTCAAACAATGTGAAGAATAATTGCCCACTTCAAGGTTCAAACTTTTCCCTCCTCATCTTGACTTGAGAAAATGGGAGCCATATCGAGTGTAAAAGGAAGACAAGAGGTGATTAGCAAAGATGGTGTTGGCTCCCTGGGGACGAACGCCTCTTGCATAGCCAAAGAACATCAAGCCTATAGCATCTTAGGTGAGCTTCTCTGCATATAATTGGGCTTGAGAAGGTCACACACTGGCACTGCAGTGTTGGAAAGCTCTGAAGATCTTAACAACGCTGTTTTCTACTCCCTCCTGTGGATACAGAGCTCTCTCAGTATGCTAGTAGTGTTCATATTTGTTTCTACACTAAATCTTTTAATTTGTGTTTTGTTAATTCACGATAGAGTAAATCATTCTCTAAATGCTGATACATGTTTTACATGCAAGGTAGGGAACAACCTGGGCAAATGAGTACATCCCAGGTTTATGAAATATACTAATTACAAACAGTCAGCAGCAGATATTTGTCCTCAAGGTTTCTCATTATTTGTTTAAATTGACATGTGATCTAACAGCAATAACAGCACAGGCAAGCTATCAGCTCCGTGAGGCTGTGTTTAGGCACAGAGCTAAATGCTAACATCAGCATGTATAAAGTACAGTCAGTAAACGTATTTGCGCTGGAAATGAGCAGTGAGCTATAGTATACAACATGAGCCCCACTGTAAAAAAAAAAACAAAAAAAGGTCCACTAACTTATGCATGGTGTCATACTGAGACACAGCCCGAAGCGACTGCAGCCTCTTTCTGAACTTCCACACAGAACTCAATTGAACACAACTCCCCCACTAACTCGGTTAGGAATAGACCTACTGTACCCTTTTGTTAAATAAATTGACGATATAAAACGATGTAAAAGTTAAATCAATGGAAAACTGGTTACGGTGAGCGTCCCAAAATCATGTGTCATCCCCTCCAGCTATGAGAATATTTTTTTATTTTTTTATTATTTTCCTGAGAGATTAACTGCACTTGATGTCAGAAAGACTGCGATTTTGGGACAGTGCAATGTTATACAAAGTAGCTGTTAGCATTTAGTTTGATTCCATCGCTCCATCTTGCTTGGTCGCATGATTTACTTGTCCTCTTCTCGCCGTCCGGAATCCACTGCTTGTCTCTCAATGACTTTATTCTTTGTGACATTTGTAGGAAATGACAACTGTCTTTCATTCATGTTATTTCATCTATTAATTCCCTAGTTTTCTGGCTGTTTTCCCACAGAGTGGAATTGGGTGACAGTTATTTTGCGAAGTGAGAGTAATTTTCAGTTGTCAAAAATGCAATAATATGAGAATAAATTAGTGTTTGAAAGATTAATTTGCTGTGGTTCTATTTTTGTCATTAAGGTTTTCTTTGTTCCTCATGGACAAGTTATAAGGACACTTGGACCATAAATAATGCAGCCTCCTTCTAGGATAAAATATAACATAACTAAATGCACTTGAAGTTGGACTGCACAGCTTCTGCCTGGCCATGTTAACTGAACGTGATATTTAGATTTTTCTCCTGAGGTAATGTAGTTTACAATGTAGTACAATCAGAAATACCACTTTGAAAACTCTGTGATAGAATACTGTTGCAGATTATATTTCCATCCAGTACTCAAATCTACAGGGACTTACATTTTTAATTTATTTAAAAGGCATGCCCATTATTATTATTATTATTATTATTATTATTATTATTATTATTATTATTATTATTATTATTATTATTGTTGTTGTTGTTTTATATCATGCGGTAGCTTCCCAGTGGTTTCCCTTATGTATTCAAATCTGAACATTGAAATTTTGGTTGAAGTATGTATGTGTTTTAGCATCACAATGCTACTCTCATAATAACCTTTTCCCACATGACCTATAGGTACGTTTCCACATGATGACATATCGTTATGACATATATATATATATATATATATATATATATATATATATATATATATATATATATATATATATATACATACATATATATATAGGGTCAGTGTTTTATGAACCTCTTTGAACCTCTTTGAAGAGAGCCTATAGACAACAGAGTCAGTTTCCCATCAGAAAGGGCTGTCTGATTGCAAGGTTATGGCGTACACTGATATTGATTTTTTTTTTCAAAGCCACCATACTCCAGAGAATATGTTATGATAGGCTACGTGCTCATCCTAGTTGTTTTCAAGTGTCTTGAATGTCCATAGGAGCTGGGCACCATGGGGCAGGACAGTTAAATAAATCAATCACTCAATCAATCCAAACTTACATACATTGACTCAGCCAGTGTTCGCAGTCACATTGTTCTTAACTTGTTAGTTTACTTTGGCAATCTACATCACTTCTTTTAGCGAATGGTTTCCATTTGAAAAATCTGGAGCCCAGAACAGAACAAATGTGGGACATATGCTGTGTTTCATACTGACTGTTGCTCCAAAATGCTGTAGATGACGGACCACAGAGTTATAGTTATTTCAATGTGTGTGTGTTTTTTTTTAAGTGGTCATGTTCTTACCGTAGCTGCACACCATGCTAGAGAGGAAGAACAAATTAAGTGATATTACGGGGAGATGTTAAGGACTACCAGCTCATAACCACACTGAAATAAAGCACCTACCTCTGGCCTACACCCTAAAGCTTTTCCCTGCTTTTTCCATTCAGCCTGAAGGCCTACCCTGACTCTTCTTGAGAGTGCTTTTTGTAAACTCTGTTGGGAGGTTACATTGACTCACCAAAGAGGCCTCAGGGCTCTGTACCAGTGCCCTGCTCAATGGTCTTATTTTGTACTAGGAAAACAACGTGCTTTTTAACAACCTCATTTTCAACAAGGGCGAGCATCTCCACAGTAGGAAAACTAATTTAACAATTCACATAACCACCTGTGAATGATAGAACGATAGCAAATCCATTACATTACACAGAATGATGTTTATTTGGCTTTAAATTGAAGTAATTTTTTCCTCCAAACACACACACACACACACACACACACACACACACACACACACACACATTGGGCAAGCAATTCGGAGTGCAGTGTTTTGCTCAAGGATACTCTGACCCTACAATTACAGGCTGACCCCCCTCCTCCACCACCTCAGCTGCAGCTTCCCCTGCAGAATCCCTGCAGCCAACTTCCAAACACTTGCAAAGACTTCCCGGAAAAAGTGGAGGCTGAAAATAATATATATATATATATATATATATATATTCACACTGAGTGTAATATTTTGGGACCTACATGCTTTTGTCCATGTTGTGTATCAGGGAAACTAATCGCCATTCATCACCTTAGGGTGGTACCGACGTTAATCCCTTTATAAATAGATTCAGTGTTTCACATGCAATGGTTTTATTGCCATGAAATTTAGAAATGTCCACTTTCTTATTAAATGTATAGCTTTGCTCTTTCCATAACGTTCTCTATTTCAATGTGATCACATCGAAAACAAATCTGTTCTCAATCTACTGAATTGTTTTCCTTCTTGATGAACATCACATCACTGATCTGATATTGAAGAAACAAAAGCGAGCAATGCAGTTCACCAGTACATTATACCCTTTTTTAAATTACAGATTAGCCTTCGGGGAGCCACTGTGGTAACAGTCAACACTAAAACAAAGTTTTGCAGTTCATCTTCGGAACTCATATGGGAGCTGGAGGATAAAATGTTTGCTGCTGCTATCTTATCATTACCATAGTTCACAGTAATAAACAGTATGAAATAAGTAACTCCAAGTTTTGTATATTCTAAACAACCACACATAAAGCAATAACACTGAGATAGTAAAAACAAGGCTTCTAAGTCATCATGGGAAAACAAAGCATAATAATTACAAATATGCCTGGATTGACTAAGGACGTCATCACATCAAAGTTTTTCAATATACTAATCCTCTCATCCGGCCACAAAAAAAACAAAAACATGTGACTTTGTGCTCAGGGGTAGAATTAAATGAAACTTCTATGCTGCTTGGCCCATATTATCAATTGCTCACACTGTCTGAACAACCTCTCTGCGTGGGGTGAAATTAAATTGGGCTTCTATCTGGAAAGAGAACGGGGGGGGGGGGGGGGAGAAAAACAAAATAAACTGGCTGGCTAATTTTGTAGTTGGCTCAAATTAAGATTGCCCATTTGATCCATGGCACTTTTTCAAAACAATTCATCTCCCAAGCCATTGATATTTACAGAGTTTTGATTACCGGAATTGGAAGGGCACAGGTTGCCACTAAGCCTGATTTCTGCCTCTGACTCCCTTGAGAAGGAGCGAGACTTTCACCTGCACTGAATGCTCATTTGACTCCTGGGGCCTGACTGTGCAGTCTGATCTAAAGATGACTGACTCATCAGTCTCCAGGGTTTGTGGAGGAATGTAATCAGCATTCATTTGCCATTTTAAGTGCAGCCACACTACTTTTTAAACTGTAGTTTGAATCCATTTTCTAATATTGTTTGTATGTCGGAGGCTACCATAATTGCCGAAATCGCAACAGAGGCCTTTCCTTACTACAGCGGCAGACATCTTTTATTCTCTCTTAAACAGGCTTGATATTAAATGCCTTTTTCATAAATAATTTAATACTTTTTTTGAGGATAAAGCTCCATGTTTTCTGATCGAGCAGCTGTTTATTGTTAATAATGCTAATTAAATCCAATCTGTTCTGTTTTGCTAATTTTTTTGCATTGAAATGAAACACTTCTTGCACACATGTTTCAAAAAGTCCTCCACAGTTCTAGGACACAATTAAGAATCCCTCAAACAGAATTCAAACATGTCTTAGTTGGAGTGAATCCCTTAGGCTACGCTGAAGCTAATGTCCTCTTTATAAATACTGTAATAAACCTTGTCTCTGATGTGAGAATGTGGAAAGCCTTGAGTCGAAGCCTAACAGCTCAACCTTCAGTGCTACCCATAAGCCAAAAACAGATGTAGGGTCACTGACCATATAGACCACACCACACAGGAATTACGCCCCCTTAGGGAACTGCAAACATTGCATGACAACCCGACAGGGCATAACCCACAATATTGCACTGTAACCGAAAATCCCTCTATAGAGAAAACGCACATGTGTTAAGGGCAGGCATGTAGCAGCACCTGTTGGTCTGTTTACAGCTCTCTACTGCTCTCCCCACCCCGTTGGCTCTAAGCTGCTCTTTTAAAATCCATACATTTAACATAAACCACACACAAAAGAAGTAAACGCAACCAACTTAAACAGAATCAGTCCTTTAAAAACAACTCATAACTTCCACAGAGTTGGAGACCCTGCCCTGGGGTGTGAGCTTTAAATAGTGTCTCCACATGCAGCAAGATAGTGGATAAAGGAACTATCTCCCAGCTAACACTAGGCTCTGCCTCATGCCAGAATCTTGCCCTACAACTTGCCCTATCTTCACTGCCGGCAGCCCTTAACTGCATGCAAAAGGCAACCACCACCCCCAACCCCGTAATGAGTGCAAAACAGATGCTCCGCTGGGCTTCCACCCCATAGTTTTCAGCAAGCTCTGCTCCCCAGAGACACCAGCTCCCTCTCCTCCTTTCAATACTGCTCTCACTCTAAAACGCTGCACTCCCCAGGTGCAGTCATTTGCTTTAATCATCCCTCTGCAATCCCTCACTCTACCTGCTAGCCACACAACGTCATTCACTACAGTACAACTTGCAGCTGAGGAAATTAGAGAAAATGCTACACGAAGGTCAACATATAGAAAGTTGAAAAAAGGCTAAGCCATATTCACTTTTTGTGTATTGTTGGCTAGCATGTTCCAAAATAGCTAGCATGTGACTCACTTGCCGCTTTCCCGTTATAGTGTTCAAACCATAATGACTGGACCAGCAAATCAATACTGACACTCCACATAATGTGGTTCTGACAGAACCATTGTCAACATTTGAAAGCCAGCTATAGCAAAAGCATATGGAACACCAAAAATCCAGTAAAGTTACTTTTTTCCAGCTTGGTCCAGGGATTTTCTGTACCAAATTTGGTTTTGACTGCTCAAAATGGAGTAGCAGCAAAAGACTGATTTGGACACAATTCACAATGATCAGTCTGTATGCAAGTGTAAGGTTAATCAGATTGACGGTTCTGGAGATATGCAAAGGAGATACCCACAGACAGACATTCCTTACTGTATAGTTAGATATAAGCTTTTATTTGAAGACTTTAACATATTAAACATATTTATATTTTTTCTTCTGTGAACTGTGCCCTTCCTCTCTCCAGAGTCCTTCCTTTCTAGTTGGATTCTGGGAATGATCCAATGGCCACTATCAGTTGATCTAAGATGGTGCACAGAGGTTTTATAATTAAATGCCTAGAAGATCAATATTTGTTTTACATTTTTGTGGGAACCAATGAAGACAGGCAAGAATTGGATTTATGGACCAATTTAGACGATAGAATAAAGCTTGGATGATATCTGGGCATTGCAGTATTCAACATGAGATAGAATTAAAGCACGGACTACATGTGTAAAGCAGTTTCCCCAAATTTAGAGTATGCACATGGGATTTAACGCATTAGACGATCACTTGAACGTGTCAAATAATGAGTGTAGGTGCATTTCAACGAGGAGCTGGCATGGCAAATTGCCATTAAGGGCTTTCATGAATAAATAGAAAACCATGCTTGTCACGTCTTACTGTTAGAGATGCCCACCCAGCCCTTTCATGGAAGATGCAATGATGAGTAAAATAACTGTCAACCGTAATAAATCTTAGCTCAGAGTGGGCTAAACTGAATGTAGGGGTTTAAGAGTGGAGACAGAGGCGTGTATAGATACCATCGCCAAGATGAGAAGACAGCCTCAATTATCCGCTTCCTGCTGAGCATAGGAAATTTAGCTCTGTGTCTGTACAAACATCTTTTCTTCTGTTCTTCTATTCTTCTGTGAAATTTAAATGTTTTTGATCCAGCTACATACCAACATATGTATCCTATTAATTTTTTTATTTGATAGTACAAGGATGAAAAATCGATACAATCAAAGAAGCAAAAAACAAATCAAAACATGTCAATAGATGATTATGACAAAAAAAGATAAAGATATTCATATGATGTTTCTATTAGTTTTCCCCCTCACTATTCTGCTATATATCCATTCAGTGTGGTAATATGCAAACTTGTTCTCATACTTCTTATGCTCTGGAAAAGGTGATCAAGGGTTTGTGTCATCTCAACACAAGGAGATATTACCGACATATAGTAACAGCCCCTGAGCTCCCTGGATTTAATGCTCCTAATTGTACACACAGTATAATGTAGCCTAATGGGCACTGGCATAGATGCAAACAAGGCTTTAATGCTAGCACGGCCTGCTTGTGACAGTTAGTTGGGGTGATTAATGCTTTCAGTGCTGTCGGTGAGCAGCAGCCTGTTGATTATGGGCTTCTTGCTCATGAAAAAGGAAAAATGACAGGCGAGACATGCATCTTCTAATAGCAGCTTCCCGTATGCTTGGGTTAATGGACATCTCTGCTCAGCCTGAATAAGTGATGAGCGTTGAAGGAGATAGTTAATAGGCTTGCTTGTGGTCGCTCTATGCTATATTTTTGTGGAAAAGCAGCCTTTCAATCTCATTTAACCTCCCAACAAAGGTTAGCTGGAAAAGTCAGGGGCTGTCCTGGTACAAAAAGTTGCTCCTAGTGGTGACATTCTCTGCAGTACACCATTATAGCACTCATCCACCTGAAGTGTCTGAAGGAGCAGGATTGCAGGTCTGAGACTGTACAACCAGCTCTGCCACTTAGTAAACCACATGCTCAACTGTACTGTTTCTGTCCGTTCTTTGGTCAGAGTTGCTTTAGCATAGTTTTTCAGTGTTTTTTTCGTTGTTGTTGTTGTTTCTTTTAGTTTGCTAACCCACACGTTTCAAACTCTTTAAAACAACGACCATTCGGTCCAGAATAGAATAGATTTCCCTGGAATCAAAAGCGAGAGCGCAGGGGCACCAGATAACTCAGTCGATAGAGTTGGCACCCTATGTAACGAGGCCAAGTCCTCACTGCAGCAACCACAGGTTCAAATCTGACCAGTGGCCCTTTCTGCGTGTCATCTTCCTCTCCAAATGAATGCAAAAAGGCCAAAAAAGTAAAAAAAAAAAAAAAAAGTGAGAGTGTAGTTTAGTTGTATGGGGTGTCATTTTGAAAGCTAGGACCCTATTGCTAGAGATTTCAAGGAGCTCTCTGAGAGCAACCCAAGATGCACAATACACAAAAGCTATTTAAAAAGTCAATTTCCTTCCTTTAAATGTACTTTATAGAACATTTTAACATTTGTCACCATTCAAAGCCCCTGATTCTTCCCCCGCCGAAGCTGTGTACCTGCAGCAGAGTGATTGGTCTACAGCTGCCTGATGAGATACGGGTCATATAATGAGTGGTATCCGAGCCCAGCGGGACCAGAGTGCAGTAGCGTGGCAGCTTTATTTCACACAGCAACACGCAGCCGGGTTTGTGCACTTCAGAGCCCGGTTGATTCCTTTTTCTGTTTGTGTTTCTGTTTTCCAACCAGATTTCCTGAAGTAAGGAATGATAAGTGTGTTTCATATATTCCCTATAAAAAAAATATAGTTTAGGAATGAATCCCTTCTATATTCCTTTGAAAGACAAACTGGATGCAATTTAACTAGAAATGAAACGCAAGAAGAAGCAAGTTGTAATCATAAGCTTTAATGAACAAGAGATGAAGTCAGAATGCATAAATATGATCTGCAACGACGGCAGATTGCCCCTCAGCAGCAGCAACAAGGGACATTTTCTTTTGCTGTGTTGCTAAATGGTAATTTAGTTGAAATAAACTGGGACCTGTTAGCGTTGAAAGAGGCACCATCACCTCCTTTCAATCATTTCATCTTGCTCGACTGTCAACTATATAGAGAATGGTTTTCAGAGACTAAATGAAATCGCTCCCTGCTCAATAAGCTTTGAAATCTCTTCTCTTCTTTCACACGTAGCTTGAACGAGGGTGAATTTTTAAGAAAGCGCCACGCCAGCTGCCTTTATTCAGGTAATTAATGCTTTCTCTTTTTGCTGATGAGCTCCCTCGGTCACATGCGGGAGGCCATTGTGAGGGCGAGCTCTCTGTGCACAAAAACAAAAACCTGCTGCCAGTTACATTAGCTCCGCTCCCGTTTCAGATCCTCGCCTTTATTTTTTTCCTCGCCTGTTGTCTGAATGTGCAGCGCTCAAATGTGTTTTTAAACTTTTCTTTTTTCTCTCTTTCAAAGCTGCTCTGAATAAATATATAAATAAACAGATAGTTAATCAAATGAGCACCAGCTGAGGCGACAAAACACTGGGAAACAGTGCCTTTAGATCAGTTACAAGAACAAAATCAGATGTGCATTTGAGAATGTGGTTTAGGTAAATAGCCAGAAAAATGCTCCAGTATTTGTTTCGACATCTCTGTAGTTGTGAGCAGGGCGGTTTGTGTATTGGGGCGTTTTGGGCAACACACTACCAACGGAGAAAAGGAAGGAATTCTCTTCTAACCAATTCTATTACAGCAACAGTCATTGGCCGCGTTTCCCAGATTCGATCGTTCTTAAGGACTTAAGAAGGCTCTTAAGAAGGGTTCGGCTAAGGAGCGCTAAGATACGGGTGTTTCCCAGACACGTTCTTAACTGCCTTCTTAGGATCAAGCCAAAGAAGCTTCTTAAGAAGCTCTTAGTGGGAGCTGTCCACCGCGGTGGTGCTGAAACTGAATCAATCGATGCCAGGCTAATCGATCACCCACCTCTTTATCAGCGCATAAGTCACACACAGCGTCCCGTGGTCCCCCCGACACAGGTGCTATTAGGCTACACATGTATCGGGTGTGTGTGTGTGTGTGTGTGTGTGTGGGGGGGGGGGGGGGGGGGGTGCCAACAGGTGTATCCAAGTAGTAATCAAGCCCATTAGCGCATCTATACCCCCGTGGATATAGGCACACACATGTGAGAATGGAAGAAAGCAAAAGCAGCAGCAAGCGAACCAAGCGAACCAAGCGGGCACCGGCGTGTTAGTGGACGAGGTCTGGCAGCACCGGGAAATTTTATTCGGGGGATCCCAGCCATTGCGTGGAACCCTTGGTGGACCTGGCTGACCTCGTCTCGTGTGGTGGGCATCTTTATGTGGGTCCGGGCATGACACAGGAGAATCGGTGTCACAGCTGCCACACTCCGTGACACCGATGCCTTGCTGAGGCCGGTGCCGTCCCCCACCACCTCCAGGAAGCTCCCCACTGCGTAAAAACGCAGTGCAGCCAGGAGCTGCACCTCAGGGCTGAGGGCAAAGTTGCAGCGGATTGCTCTCTGGATGTGTGGAGACACCAAATGTTGTTTTTACGTGATCTTTATTCGGCGTTCCACAACATACACGAGACAACACAGCGCAGAACCGGAACTCCCGTTGCTCTGATAACAAGCAATAGAGAACAGCACCATCTATTGATAAAATTACGGTACTACAACACCAAAGTGATCAGCCGTTGGATCTCCGCACGGGGCAGCCGGTACTTTGTCTGGACAGCCCGGTCTGACAGCATGTCCAGTGGCGAGAAGTGCTGACGCACGTAAGCATTTATATAAACTGT
Organism: Chelidonichthys spinosus; assembly: GCA_029853015.1. NCBI lineage: Eukaryota > Metazoa > Chordata > Actinopteri > Perciformes > Triglidae > Chelidonichthys > Chelidonichthys spinosus. The sequence continues at coordinate 12,776,753 of CM056837.1, forward strand.
CTGGCTTCGCGCACGGCGACGCTGTTGGTTCTCAGCGAGAATGTGCTGTATTGCATGCAGCCATGGTTTCTCACACGCGCGGACTTTGGCAACGCCTTTATATAGAGTAGCAGGTGGAGCCTCTCTGGATGAGGTTCAGCTTAGATCTGTTTCCTTGATATCTGTGAAATGCCACAGGGTTGTTGATGTGTTTTTATGTGTAGATAGTAGTGTGGAAAACTTAAACGTGTAATTTAATGATTTTTTTTTTTTTTTTTTTTTTTTTTTTTAGCGCATTACAACATTGAGCATTGTTTGTTTATTATTTCGAAAAGTGGAGAATATAAATTTCCCTGACGCGGCTTGATCACTGAGCATTTTGTCGCTAAGAAGGCTGTTAAGAGTGGGTCAGCTCGATCTTACGTTTCCTTCTTAGTGAAAGATCTTCTTAGGCTAAGAGCGACTCTGGGAAACACATCCTTCTTTCACAGCGTTCTTAAGAGCGCTGCAAAGACGATCTTAGCACTTAAGAGCTTCTTACCGAATCTGGGAAACGCGGCCATTATCAGTGTTTCAAGAGGTTTGAGCTGCCAAAAATATCATTGTCCAATCAGACTAAAGTCGTGCTTCAAATGGTCCCGCCTCTTTGGGGGCAATTTCAGTCAGGTTGAAAATCACCCCAAGGTTCTCTCATAGACTCTCATATAAAATAATATTTTTTTCAAATTTCAGAGCTTTCAATGAAATCTCAATGGCTTGCCCTTACGCGCTTTCATCATACAGAGAAGAAGAATCAGCACAGTCTGAGCCAATCAGAGGCAGAGTAGGGGCGGTCGTTTGATTCAGTCTCCATTATGCCTACATTATGCATTTATTTTAAAGAATATGACTAGAGCCTGGCTTTGAATGCTGATTTTGCTGTCCGAGCATCAATTGTTCCAAATCGAAACGTTAAAAAAGCACCAGAAACACAAGCTGTTGGGGTGCGTGGTGGGCCCAGCTCCCCTCCCCACAGCGTCTCAGCACCAGGCAGCGACACACAGATGTAGTGAGGAGTCAGATATGATAAAATTTAACACTGCTTATAATCACCAAAGAAGAGCATTCTAAGTTCGTTTTTAAACAATTGAGATTTATTCTTTGTGTTGAGTTTTAAATGAAAAAAAATAATAATAAAAAAATATTCCTGTTTATTAAATGACCATTGTTTATGAGACCTGTAAATAAAGGTATAATGTGTTGCAGTGTCATAATACTACTAATACTACTAATAATACTAAAAGAACAAAGAACAAATTAAATTGGTCCACTAGTAAGATAATGGTGTAACTGGCTGCTGTGAAATTGAGCTGTGGGCACAAGTAAGCAGCATCAACACTATGTCCTCTAAAAGTGCTATTTCTGCGACTGCCATCCTCAGATTGTTATAAGTGTGTGAAGACATTATGGAAAGGACACTGCAGAGAAATAAAACATTTTATTTTCCATTTTGATTTCTGTGCCCAAGCCCTACTCAAGGAAAGGTCTTCTAGTTAAATCTAAATATATTCTGGCACAAATTTAAAAAAAGCTACCAACAGCCCTCGGATTCAAATTATGAAAAAAAAAAAATGGTTTTAAAAACCTTCAGAATAAAGATAAGAATGAAACTTGAAAGTTTGGAGGATGTAAGTGCTACTGAAGTGGAGATTTCTGGCTGAAAGAGAAAACACCCTTTAAAGATATGGATTGTTACATTTCCTAACATTGTGAAGACACTACAGGTTAAAAGGGTAGACCCATTTAACTTTAATATTCTTTACGCTAGTCTGAAAGAAGAAAGCCCACATTCTAAACATATGTTATGACCAGTGCATGACAATGAGATGTTTTTACATTCTCCCCTGTATAAATAGGATCTATGCTGTTGTTTTCCAATGGTACTGAGTGGGTGAGGCTCAATACCAGTAGATGTGGAAGGAACGGACAAGTGCAAATACTAACAAAAGGTTGATATTAGAATTTATAAAGTCGAGCTGAAACAACGTTTCCAGAGTTTCTAGCTTCCGTGGCATATTGTGGGAATCAGGACAGACAGGCAGAATTTAACACCAGGAGAAATTTGATTTGATCGTTGAAGAGATGAGCTCACAACCTCCTCGAGCTCTGTGCAGAGCCATAGTTCCAGATTGATTGATGGATTTAAGTCCTGACATTATTGGTTGAAATTGGTTGGTGCTACTTGATGTAAGCATCCTGTCATACTTTGTTTCCCAGAAAGACAAACGGGATAGGAAATAGATGCAGCCCAATAGGACACAAGTGTTGTAAAATTGGCTTGGACTGAGAAAAGCAAGAAGAGTGACATATTAAGTAATGATGGAACAGGGCTTGGTTAACAATTTACCCTGGCTATGGTGCAATAATGTTCCTCTGCAAAGAAAATAAGCAAAACAAACAAACAAAAAAAACAAAAAATAAAACAATAATGGAAGAATGAGATGTGATCATACAAGCAAAAGAGTGTCTGATTTAAAACAATGTGCCCTGCAGGAGCCATGGTATGATAAAATCTGAAGTGTGACATGATTACGCTGTTTATTTGCATTTAGATAGTTTTATCTGCTCTGCAGAGTTGATTCTGACGCGTTCACATTGTCATCCCAATAAGAACATTAAAGGACATTTCCACATCCCAAGATAAGGCTTTTTATGTGGAATTATGCAAAAATATTGCAGGTGCTGTGGGATTACCATATGGGTGTTTGATGCAAATCGAAACCCAACTCCGTGGCCTCGGCAACTATTAGAGGTGAGCTTTTAACAACATAGCACACTCTCTCAGATCAGCGCTGCATGCGATTCAGGAGATATCATCGCTCGCTGCTAACTAGCCTCGTCTCTTCCAAAACAGCCAAACAACCTCCCCTGCTGAGGCGGCCGCGGAGAGCTAAGTGATATAACGACGCAAAAACATAATCTATATGATCTCCATAAACCCCCTCCCCCCCAAAAAGCCCATTTATCTGCCTCATACTCTTCCTCACCTCTGGGTTTGTCTCCCTCTTCTGCCTCATTAATGATGTCAAAGTATGGATAACAGTGTAATTATTACTGCCTGGCCAGGCTGCTCTTTAGCGCCTGGATGTGTCATATAAATGACTTTTGATTGCAGGGATTTAGCCTGAAGGGAACTAAAAGCACCTGTGTGACTTTTTATTTCCACGTCGGGGGAGAAGCAGGAGGGAGAGAGGTGGATGTACCGTTCATCAGGGAGCGTTCAGACACGGCACTTTTAACCACAAAAGAGGGGAGAAAAAGGAGCCAGGCAAATAAGGACGGGGCAAAAAAATGTTCTCCCGCCTTGACAGACTTAAGTAGCCTATTACACGATGGCGAGGCTTTCATCTATTACTTCAAGGAGGTAGAGAAGATAATCACCACTGTTATTCCCCATCTGATGTGCCCCAAGCCACCTATTACCCCGTGGCCTGCAGCACTCTGCTGAATACAGAATACAGTGTTCACTAAACATGGAGCGAGTGCAGAGGTTTTTCTAAGAAAGACAAAAAAAGAAAGAAAGCTATGTCGGTTGCCTGTGAGGATCTTTGTCACAAGAGCTTCCTATTTGTGCATAGTCGATTATAAAAAAAAAAATGACGACAATAATGTCGCAAACATGTCCGTGCTGCCTCATTATGCACCATCATCACGTAATCACCTGTATGGATGTTAATTAGGTTAACGAGAGCGGGGGGCCATCCTCGGCGTTGTCCAGCCGTTTGTCCCCTATCTCCCGCTGCAGCCTCGTTTCAAAGACATTGAAATATGAAAGAAGCTTCATTTATTGGGTCATTAGTTCTACTAATCAGCTCTCTAATTACAGGCCATTACAGTGGGGGTGTTTGATGCATCCCCCTCTCCCCAGGACCTTGGACATGATGCACTCTGACACTTTGTCTCGCACAAACAAGCAGCTGTCCTGTGGCTGAGCATCCGAGGTGTTAACCTTTCGCAAGAGGTCTGTTTTTTAGACAAATTAATCCCAGCGTGCGTTCAAATGAGCATGTTTTTAGACGGTTTTGCCAATTGTTTTTTTTTTTTTATATATAGAAATGCTTCGATGGATCGATGGAGATCTTTCATTATAAACTTTAAAAAATGCAAAAGTCTCTGGGGAAACAAATTGATTGCAGCAGCTGATAGCGCCATAAATTCAATCTGCAATCGCTATCTGCTTTATCTCAAGGTTCGATTCAGATGAGATATTGTGCTTATGATATTACAGCATTGCCTGGGCTACTAAAAAAAACAAAAAAAACATACACATTGTGAATCACATTTCGAGTGAAATACATTTCGTCATGGATCACTTTTCCTCTTAATGTTCTCAAATTTCGTTTTTAGAGTCTGCAGTCGTTTGAGGCGGGATGGTGGACGGGTCAAATCTGCTGTTTGTGTCCAATGTGAATGAAGACATTTTGTTGTTTTTTTTTTTTTTTCGATTTCATAATAATTTTAAGCCAAACCATGTCTAACCAAAGTTGTTTTGTTGCCTGAACTATGAAGTTTTATCGTGTTTTTTGTGTTGTTTTTTAACCATGTGTTCCTATCTGTGACCACTTGGTTTCTGTCTGATTGCAATTACCCATGAGGCAAAACATAACAGCACTTGAGGTCAATGTGATGAGTGAGAATCAGCCTGAGCCACATGAGTCGACCCAACTTCTTTCCTTTCATTGTGCCCATACATCACAGAGCGCACGCATGCAGGTGAGTGAAATAATACATCATCACTGAGGAATATATGAATCACATTCGTTACTTTTTGAGACAATTGAGCCATGTCTGCAGCGATCCCAACTCAACAGAAACGATAAGTGTGTCTCCACACGAGAGGGCCGCTGAGGCACAGAAGCATAACTTCATGATTATTTAAATCCCCCCTTTTTTCCCTCTCTGGTATGTTCAAAACCGACATGAAGGGGAGCTTTATTCATCTATTTTTCATGACACAACTGTCACTGCATCCCATAATAGATGAGTTTGAGCGGAGCATGACGATGCATTCGCCTGGCGACAATCCCTGCTGCCATGATCACTGGAAAGTCTCGGGTCATGCTTAAAAATTTGCTTCAGTTACCACCAACTTGAGACTGTAATAATTACACTGTGGCTGTTGGTGGCGACTATACACATTTGCATTTCTGCCTAACACAGACTTGTACTCTTGATACATCTTGACTACTTCTACTTTATCTTCAAAACATATTTTCACAGCATGGCACCTTTACGTAAAGCAAAACACAAACAAGACTATCAACAGCAATGAAATGAAATTCAGGCGCTAACATTGGTCTGCTTCTTTGAAAAAGGATGTACCTGAGCCCTGCAGGGACACTTTATTGTGTCATCTCTTCACAGCAGAAGGGGCAACTGTTGGCACAAAGGCCCTTTGATTTTCCCGAATTCCCAAAGTGGCCCTGAGATCAGTCCAAAGGCCCTTCAAGTAACAGTGTGGTCAAGAGAAGTGCCTCTGTACAAACCTGTCTCCTACAATATGGTATGTGTAATTAGGTGGCAAACATGTTTGAAACATGTGGTTTAAAGACAAAACAAAATATGCTAGAAAGCTACATGGTTAGGTTTAGACAACAACACATCTTGGTTTGGTTTAGTAAAAAAAAACAAAACAATGGTTTGACTTGAAATGTTGATGAAATAAAAAAGAATCTCTCTCAAAACGACTTGGTTTGCACGGGACACAGACAGCAGTCTCCTGAGTGAAAGTCCTCCCCAAGATGCAACTGTTATCACTTCACAGGCTTAAAAATGGATATTTCACCATACATAAGTATGCAAAATGGTATTATGAAATTAATGCATCACCATGTTAGAGCAAAAAAGAGGGGTTTCCCTACATCCAGTCCAGGGACTGCTAATTACTTAAAGCTTCAGTAACAGTAATTCGATTTACTGTGAAGGTACAGTTACTTACAGTCGTTCTACATCAGCATACTACTAAATCACAGCAATGTACTAGTTTAACTATTGTTAGGTTGCAGTATACAGCTGTAATTTTACATGAATTTACTTACAAAATAATACAGTAACTGGCCGCCATTAATTAACTGTAACATTTGATTTGATTTTTTTTCATTCATTCCTTCCATGAAAATGCACATTACAATATAAAGTGGACACACAAGTCCACATCACATATGTCAAATTAATGACATGACTGTAAAATCATTTGCAGTGTTTTCTGACACGTTGAGAGGAAACTTAAGCTATGGCGAAATACGTTTACCTTTAAAACATAATTCTCAATACAGTTTTGTTGCGTGGGAATGTAATTTTTTTGGAGAAGAAGCTGCTCTGAAAAACCTATAAATACGTGTCGTCTGCACTCCTGTGATCGGCCAGGAAAATTACGAATCCTGAATTTTCACCCTGAGAAGCTTCACCTTGTAACAACATAATATCAGACAGTCCAAAATGTGTGCAAGAAGGTGAGACTTTGCATCTAATGGGGGAGGGCTCTTCCTGTCAGGATTCTAAGGAGCTTTAAATCTCCCCTTAAAGGTGACTTTCATCCAAAGAATTGAATTTCTACCTTTCACTTTCATGCAACCTCCACCCATAAATTACAACTACGCCCATGTGCTGAAATCATGGCATGTTTTGTGAATGAGGACTTCCTCATCGCAGCAGATTTGTAGATGTGGAGTTGGCCGAGTGGAGTTGGCCGAGAACACATGTACCAAGTGGTATGAATATCAAAGTTTGGAAGCTAAAGCAAGATAAGTCCGTCATACTTAGGAAAGTTATGAGGAGCGGAATTAATCGGCTTCCTTTGGCGACCCCCTGCTGATGAAATCTCTAACCTGGCGGGATGGCAGCTGCTCAAAACTAAAAATAAAAGACTTTCTTGAGAGTCTGTAAGACTTCTTGATCTGAGGTTGTGATGGTGTTGAATGTTTTCTCTCCCTTTGAGATTAAGACAGTTAGGTTTAGCCAAAAAAATAAGACACTTTGGTTAAAGTTATGTAAAGATTGTGGTTTTGGTTGAATCTTCAAAAACGTAACATTCTTTAACCTTTACCACGTGCTGCCAGTGCAACATAACCATACAAATGTGCAAAAATAATGCCATAAGCAACACGAGCAGATGTAATATGGTGAGATGAAAACAAATAAATACAATTGTTTAAGTGTGCTAATTTATTGTTCACCAAATCTTGGAAAATGATTGATCATAGATGCCTATTTACTGTTGAATGCCCTACCCACACACCCAACAACCATAATATAACTTTCTGAACAGATTTGGGAAAAATAGTCAAACGCATATATTTCAGCACCACAGGAGATTAACAGCGATGATGGACATATGCCTATACACAAAATACTTAACGGTATTGCTATTCAAAAGTTAAAGGAACAATACACATCATGATAATAATCAATGCCAACAAAATAATTTAGTGAAAAGGCTTTATAGAACAGTGTTTCCCAAACTTTGTTCATGGAATCCCACTTTTATACAAATGAAAACCCATTGCAAAATTCACCAGGCCTCATCTGTAAATCAAGAGAGGAGCCCATTTGTGCATGAATGTACATTCCTGAGCATTTTTACTGACATTTTCACATCACCCTCTATTATCTTGAATATGTCGTGCAGTTGTTTCAAAGAGATAATTTACAAATCCCAAGGTAGTTTTATCATGTGTTGGAGAAAGACAATGAAACCAAATAAACGAGTTGGGTGCAAAAAGAGACTCTTGTTTTATCCCCATCAGCTAAACACACAGAAGCATGTAAACTAGCCTTTCATGTTAGATTTTTATTTTAAAATTTGGCTACGATTATCAAAACAATATGAGCATTCAGGTTCCCTTGTGTGGCTTGAAGGGGTACTGTAGATATGAATATTAAATTGGTTTATATGAAAATTGTAATGGAAGACATTTTGCAAGTTTATTTTGGAACCCAAATAAAATCTGCCGCGTCCCACCTTGCCATCCCGACACCCAGAAAGAGACAATATTATCGGCTACAAAGGCTGTCTAACATTGTTCCACATACAAAAAAAAGCATACAAGTGAAGTGCATGCAGTAAAATATAGTGAATTGCCTGCCATGAGCCAACACATCTCCTAAATATTCAAAATCGTTTTTGGAGTTAGTTCTTTCCCAGGAAAGTTTTACTTGTCGTATAATGTGTGCTGTGCAGTGAGGAGTTTGAAATGTAAATTTGGCCTCACTGTACACTAGCACGTGGGCGTTTTGTTTTTTAATATATCAAACTAAAAGGTTGTTTGAGGATGTTATGGATATATCATGTATCGGAGCGCTAAATGTATTTTGAGATTCACATTTTTGCTCGTACTGAGTCTCATGAAAGTACAAAAACAATTGTTAGATCATTAGCAGGGACGGATTGTGTGACCGTTTTTGGTTTCCAGTGGTTGTACTGCAGATGAAGGTGCTTCTCATCTGAATATAAGACTATTAGACATGATGTTGTTGTTTATATAAACATGGGCCAAGACAGGCGCATAAAGAAACATGTGGAAACAGTTCATCAAAAGCATACCGCATACCCACGCACACAGTAGGAATCTTCACACAAGTCAATTTCATACAACACCGCTGGAGTCGTCAGTAGCCTCGCTGTCAAATTCATATTCATACCTGTCCACAACAAGCACAGATGGGTGCTAGGTGAGCAGCTCTGACTCTGACAGACACGCTCTAATCGCCTTGGCAATTCTATTACAATTAGAGGAGGATACTCAACAATGTCAATATAATGAATTCAATTATCAGATCCCCCGAGGTGCCGTCGGAAGGATATAAAAATGACTTGCAGAACCAGGGGTGTCCTGCATGCAGTGCAGCCAGAGCTCCAGGGTGTTTTTCTTTTTAAATCCAGTGATATTTTGAAAGTTTCCCACAGGTTGATTGTTTTCTAAATGCCAAGAGTGAAGTCATCTCCGAGGATCAGACAGCCAATGAGAGGTTTTCACTTTGAATTCATAATTAAACCAGACTGCCCTTGGGTTTTTGTCTTGAATGGATTTTTGAAGGCAAATGCTCTTCTTCAAATCTTCTTCAATCCTCATGTAGCCTACATACATACAATCTGACCTCTGCTTTGAAACCATCCTTTAGCTGATAAAGACTCTTGAATTTGACCATTTCTAACCCCAAACAACTACATACTTGTTCATTTGTTGTGAGCTCCTGCGTTAAAGATATGACTCCAGCAATATCTTTATTATGTCTGCCTATATTGTTGCATTGTGAGTCATGTTTAAAATCAATGAACGGGATGGCATGATGAAAATATATTGGATTTACACATTATTCACATTAATGTAATAAAGCATCTTGTTTTTTTCCAAGATTCTAGTGGGTGTTTGCAATGGATTATACCTACATCTGACATTGAATTGAATTGACAATTAAACCACATTGTCAATTACATTTCTTGGGGAAATTATTTTCTTAGTTGCGGTTGTAAACATGTAGTTTATGTTGTAAAGTGACTTTGTCATGTTATTTGAATTCTGGATATAAATTAAATGAGTCAATGTTGACTTTCGGTTTCACACAGGACACAAACTGCAGTCTCCTGGGTCAAAGTCCTGTGTTTGTTTGACCCATCCATCCATAACTCAATATATCCTATGCAAAATGTGACAATTTCACACATAAGTGTCTGTTTAGACAGACATGGATGTTAATGGACGCGGTAATTCTAGTAGTCTATTTTTTCACTTCTTAATTGAAGCACTTTGTCACATCATCTTCAGAGAGACGATTCATAAATCAACTCTGCTTGAAACCATCTATTGTTAGGAAGGTGAAAACTTAATTTGCGATCAAGTGTCTCCAAAGTTGTGCTCGCTTTTCAAGTCCACGTAAATGGCAACCACGCCTTGATGGGAGAGTGGAGTGTTTTCACGAACATGTACCATGAAAGAGAAGAAATATACCACTCAACTTACTCAATGATGTCATTTGTCACGAGAATCTCAATCAATATGAGATACCTCTGCCTCTAAAGAATGTGACACTAATGTGGGTGTTCAAATGTCAGCTCTTACTGTAGTGCACACACATCTTCCGAATGGAGTCATTTAACGAGGGCTGCCCGACTGGTGGCAGGGCACAGCATCAAACGTGTCATTCGACAAGGAAATAAGGAGGGAAGTAGACGCTGCACGGCTGAATGCTCTCATCCATATTCAACGTGTTTATTGTGAAAATGTGTGTATTGATCAGCTGCCTGACCTCCTCAATCCCCCCCGAAGGCTTCGTTTCGCAGCTTATGCTTTGCAATACAAGCAATCAAAACAGGGCAAAATGCTTCCTTTTAAAAAAAAAAAAAATTCTTCTCCCATTGCAAATTAAACTCCCACCTGCTTAACAAAGAGACCCTCCGAAGCATGAGCACCACCACCTTTTGTGTTCGGAGCCCTATTCGACAGGGGTGGTGCCAAATCGGGTTGCAGTGGAGAGACTGTGCATTCAATGGGAATAATGGGAATGATCGCAATTTCCAAACACACAGTAGGCTCAGACAAAATGCATATATATATTCCACCCCCTCTGTATTCGCATAAGAAAGGATAAAATGCTCCAGAAATTACTGTAAACCAAGACGTTTACTCATGTATCCTTGTTTGTATTATCTGTCGGTAAATATGCGCTTGAGCTAAGGAAAGATGACTAAGGGGGCAATCCGTGATTCATGCATAATCGTTGCCTCCGGTTCTGTGCACCCTGATCTAAAGGAGAGTGTGGAGAATATAGGGTATTAACACAAATGTATTTATGCTGCTATAAATCTTTTTTTTTAAACTGCAAATTATAAACAACCCGTTGCCAGTTGGAAGGTAAACAGTCATGTTGGCGTCTCGCAATTTACGCATTTGTAGCACTTCTGGGATGTGGAGCTGGCAGCAGATGAGTTTGTGGGTGATGTGGAAGATGGGCCGTCGTAGTGGGTTTGTCTGATGTTGATTAACTGGTGAAGTAGCCCGAGGCGACAGCAGGAAACACCTTTAGGATTCCTGTTTTTTTTTTGGTGGTGACAAGTTTGTTACTCGCCTTTTCTGTCACACGCAACAGCAGATAAATTAATATGTTGTGGATATAGCAAGATATTGTCACATTGGTGTTAATATTCATGTTCAAATCCAATGAAAAGAGTGAATTAATAAGTGTTGTGTTTGTATCCTGATATGTCTTCTTCCTCTGTGACATAGAGCTCTACTCTTGTCCAAAAACTATAAAAAAATACTTTAATATGCCACACTGCTAGTTTTCAGTCATTACTAAGTGGTAAAGTGAAGTGAAGCCGAAGACTGCTGTGGGCTCTGGTTGCAAAAAGAAGTCCGACTGGATGGATGTCTGAGAAAATGACCCTACTTCTCACTTGATTTGTAAGCAATAGGCACTTACTCAACCTTTTTAAAGGAAAGAAACAATATATTTTTGAGCTGTTTTAAGAAAAGTAGATGTTCAGTGGGAATGAATAAACTTGGGACCACAGAGTATGTCCAACATGTGGCTTTTTGTGACTATAAGAAAAATAAAAGTAAAACAGGCCGAGTTTTTTTGTGACAAATCTGCAAACCATTAAAAAAAAAAAGGAGATTCAGTGACAGTTGTCTCTTTAACTTGGGGTTTGTGATGTATTTCAGCCACTTGGGGTTAGATTTAAGACATTACACATTGCTGTTTTCTCTCTCCTCATTTTTAATGTTCACAGATAATTTTTCTTTCTTTAAAATCACAGCGAAACATAATGAAAACTGTAAACACGTTAACTGGTTTCTGCTGCATTCTCGTCCAATTATTAAATACATGCATCAGCTCCTTGTGACATATATTGCCCAGTGCTCCTGCACCCCTGAGATCACAGTATTCAGTCCGGGAACAGGGAGAACGGAGAATGCTAATAGCCAATAAAACTCATCCATTTAAGCTGCATCATATCTTTTCTAAAATGCATCCCCAGCTACCCAGCCACGATTTTCTGAAGGCTCTCTTTGGGGAGGGATAAACATTGACATAAAAACAGAAAACCTGGAGGTCAGCAGCATCTCTGGAAACACCAAGATGATTTCAATTATATCATTATTGTGTTCTCTTGAGGTCAAAGTTCACTTGTTTGAATGTTTTCTGCCTTGCACAGGCAATACAATCCAATCATTTTCCATGTATTGTGTTCAACAGCCCTTATTGAAAGCAAAGGGGAAAATGAATCAATGAGGCTAGACTTGATTTAACATGACAAAGAAGTCAATGTATCCCCATACAACTGATGTCTGATATCTTACGACAATGTATTTTGTAAGTCCCTGTGGTGTTCAGGCAACTGTACTACTTGGTTAGGTTACGAAAGAATCGTGGTTTGGGTTACTTAAGTAGTTACATAACAAATAAGTAAACGTTTGAGTTAAAATAACTACGGAAGTAGCCTTTCTTAAGTACAGAAGTAATGTAAAGTAATGTAAAATAAATAAATAAATAAATCAACATTTTGATTAGAACAATAAGAAAGTGCTGTTATTTATGGAATTTACATAAGAAATGAGTCAATGCTTTGGTTAAAATGATACCAAAGAGGTTACTTAAATACAGGTTAAAGTAAGTAAGGCTACGTGACATATAAGAATATTTTGACACAAACAGCAGTCTCTTGGGTTTAAGGATTTTCGACACACTGATCCACTTCAACCTCATTCCTAAAAGGACTTTGTCAGCCTTATACGATATAATCTGTCTTGGCTTATGATAAAATACAAACTGATTGTATTTATTGATTGATTGAGCACGGTGCATTACTTTTCAAAGAACAACCTGAAGAAGTAGACACAATTCAATGACTGTCTAAATATTCCAGAAACTGTGAAGAAGACAGAATGGTATGTCCGTGTTCCCTGAGAATGAGTATTTTATGTGTACTGACTGAAAAAGGAGTTAAAAAGTTCAACAGAGAAGCACAGAATCAACACTTGTATCCCTATCTGTGCTGCTTTTTCTCCCTTTCAATGTTATTGAAAAGTCCGGTTCTGTAGTTCTGAGAGGCAGAGATTCAGATGTGGCCTGCTGAGTTTGTTAGCCAGATGAATATGGGAGTCGAGAGACAGAAGAAGTCATCCTTCAGTCGAACATGAGTAAACTCTCACCACCAAATAAAAGACCGCAGCCCGCCTTTTATTCCCCCACAACATTCACATCACAAGAGTTCACACAGATTGGTTCTTGAGTCATTTTTGTTATTTCTTGGCCTTAGCCAAGTACAGAATGAAATGGTCTAGTTTGGGTCTGGAACCAAGCCTTAACTTGGTTTTAAAAGCTACAATTTAGTCATGCATTTCATTAAATAGGTGCCTTTAATTAGCCCCAAACTACCATTAAATGAACCTGCAGCGGTGTAATGACCATGCAGTGTCTCTTGTGGTTGTATCCTCAGCACTAAACAGTGAGTTGGGCCCAAAGATATCGCTGCTCTCTGGCCAGTGTTTAGTAGTCACTCTTCATCCTGACCCTCGCTGATGGTCGCCAGCTCACAGCTCTGACTTGTGGAATGGGCTTGAGGAAACAATCGAGCGAAATGAGGTTTCTCTGCGGGGTGTCTGGCCTCTCCCTCGCAACGACTCCTCGAGGAGCTCGGTGATCTGGAAGGACTTCAGAATGAAGCTGCCGCATGCCGAGAGGAGCCGGATCAGGCTCCTGGTGGGGAGTGTTGTTTGTGCGTCTCTGATCTGGGCATGTCAGACTTTTGAGATGGGATGGCAGAGTGCAGGACGAAAGGGAGCAATGTGTCCCCAGCTGGCATGAGAACAGATGGGGATCCCCATGAGGAAATGGTTTATGAATGCATTACCGTGAGTTATTCAAAAAGCAATGCATGATGGTATATAATGCTCGGTTAATTACCATGGGTTGTACACTACTTTTCAAGATGAATTGTGCGAAACTTTGAATCCACTTTATGGGTATAATAATCCTCTTAACATTCAGACAGCACTACACAATGACAGTCAGTATGTAGTGAGGAGTGATTTCAGACAGCCGTTGTCAGATCAGTGGTTAGTCAATAAACCAACCACACTGAACCTAACTGAGCAGTTTTGTTGCCTAAATCCAGCTTCCTGTGCAGAAAGAAGTTTGTTTTGAAAAGACACTATGCATGTGACAAGCGTGTATTGACACGGCGTCACAGACACTCAAGTGACGCTTGACGGGAACGTATAGCGTCGTAGATTGAAGCTTGTAGCTCTGTCCAAGCTGCAATACTTGACGCATTGCAGTGAGAAGCCTTGCAGAATGTTAATTTGCATTTTGTTAAGCGCCTGTTGCCTCTCTGTTCTCATCTCTCTTCCTCGCCTCCTCCGCTTGCATCTGTAATGGGCAGGCCTAAGACACGAGGAGAGGAATTGAGGATGCGCAAACATGGGAAATGGGAAAGGGCCCGATGTGCAGCAACCCAATAGCATTGTGGCCCGTCAGTTCATTTTGCTCACCAAAAGTCACAAGTGAAGTTTCTTTGAAGAAAACCCGAACCAGTCCTCAGAGAATTGTTTCCCGCTAACACGACAAGGTCACTTGAGCTCACTAATTTTGCGTGCAGCCTCTTCATTTGTTAGTCTAAACAGGCTGTCATTGGCACTTATGATGATGAATTGTAGCTTTTTGGTTGCTAATATTTCCGTTGGTCGCAGCTGGAGGGGGAAAAGAATAGAATAATGCAACACAATAAAGGGGGTCATTAATATTGTTTTAACAGTGTTTGCATTTCATTTGGTTGAGGAGTTGTAAAAGCTTAGGAATGGCTCCAGTGGTTTTCTTTTCTCTCACCTTTGTTGGAAAATGCTGGAAGACTCATTGTCCTTTGAGCTAAAGGTGAGATGAGCAGAGGCGGCGTCATCAACTGGAGTATATCCGTGCGAAAAGCTCTTCGGGCTTTGGTTCGACTCGGGGCTCAACGCGATGCGTTTGCTCTAATATCCGTCTCCTGTCTCCCCTTGATAGGGCCGGTCAGGGCGATGGAGCCGTGGCTTACCTGGGTGGATTGCCTTGGATGGCTGCCTAATCATCTGGCCCCCAGTCAGACACCGGCTGGGCCAAAGCTGCGACAGCACAACAGATGGGCCCTCAAAGGACCCATCACATCTGCACTCCTACAGGAAGATGAAGGTGGAGGATGAAGGTGGTGGGGGGGTAAAAGAGACAGGAACTAATTCCCCTCATCTTCCGATTTCACGCAAATGATTGCGAGGGATGTGCATAACGAGCTGGCATCGGCCTTTGGCGAGGTTAGTGGAGATCATGAACACGTTCACAGAGGACTAAAACAAACATGGCTGTCTCATGTGGAAATGGTCAATTAACAACTTTAAATGATTTAAGGGAATAGAGTGGACTTCATCGTTTTATAAACAGTGGTGATGTTGTTTGCTTGCTGTGTCAGGTCTGCTCAGGAAGTGAAATACTCTTCCCTCTAGAAGCGTTGGCTCACGAGTTCCACTCACATTCTGGCTAATGAGAGGCTTCCACAAACCAAACAAGAAGTGGAAATGATGAACAGTGGTGCTTTGTTTTACTGAACACTGCTGCTTGTCTGGTCTGCTAGTTTTCCAACTAGGACATGTTTTTTTTCCACGAAGGCGAAGTGAATGTTTTTGGCAGCATTCCTGGACTTTAGAAAACACTTTGACAGTATAGATATAGTTACAATGATTTCCTCATTATCATTACAAACCGTTCAAATGCACTAAAACTGGACCTCAAAGTGGGATTTCTTTTTCAACTATAGGCCTATATGTCATATTTACTGAAACAAACACAGGCTTCAACCACAAAGTGTCCCAAAGTGTTGTTAAGCGACGCATTCATGGTGGTTTTCTTGGATGTTGATTTTGTTCATGTCCACGGATCGGTAGATTTCAGTTTTGTGACTATTTCAGGAACTGCCTTGAGACTGTGCTGAGCATAATCTAGCCTTTTTATCATTCTTAACCATACATAATCCTTGTATTTATTTTCATGAAATTTTTGAACTTTTCCCTTCTTTGGGTTACTGAGCATATCATCAAGTCTAATTCCTGTTTACATTGATTCTAAATCTAATCATCGATACTGTTATCACAACAATTACTACCACCGCTAATAATAATAATAATAATTACATTTTAATATTGATAATAAGCTTTTGTCAAAACATACAGAGCCGAGAGAGGTGGGCAATATTCTGAGATTAAAAGTCTCAAATTAAAGTTTATTACGATGCTAACAACTGGCATTTATGCTAGCTAACTTCCCATGAATGTCACTGTTATCTTTCTAATAAATCCATCCCAAAGTGCGGCAACGCTTTACTAAGGTCCTTAGGGTGATGGCTGTTGATCTTTATTGTTGGTTAATTTTAAATGGGCCTAAATGTCTTCTTATTTGTGTTTGTTGATCGTGCGGTCATAGAGGAAGTAATCATGTAGCTTGACCCAGATGTTTGCCGTTGCTATTTTAACAAGTGAAAGCTACCCCTAGCTTAGGCAAACCACCCGATCACAATCATCAAGTCGCAAATTTGCCACTTTAAAACTAGCAAATTCGCGACTTTTAATCTCAGAATATTGCCCACCTCTCTCGGCTCCTTTTTTTTTTTTTTTTTTTTTTTTTAAATACGCTGTAGAAATTTGTTTTAAAAAATAAAACAAAAAAATATAACAACAACATTGAAAAATGAATGAAAATGATAAACCACTTCTGTAAACACAAACACTATTAAAACCATACAAACTGTCATGCACACTTACAGGGACAGACTTATCATGAATGCACACAAGCAAACACCCATACATTCACTGTCATACAAAAAATTGTATTCATCAGCCCGACTCTGGACGTCCGACCTCTCGCTCCCTCTCCCGGAAGGAGCTGCCGGCTGTTCAGCGCCACCGTGTTTCCCCAGGAAGCTATGCGGTGTCAAGCTGGGCTGAGCAATTTACACCACGGGTAAAGTACGCCGAACCTCTCTGGCGTGTTCGCCGTCAACTCGTTGTTGACGTCATTCTACTTCTCAATTACAGGCCTTTCGCCAGAGGCCTATTGAGGGCTCAGAGGAGGATGATCGTTCCCTAATTACACACCAGAAATCACACATTAAAGAAACAATGAGGAGACAGCTCTTGCCTATTTACCTTCTCACATTCAAATAATAAAAGCCTGGCAGTGATTTGCATAAATTAACTTTATTTGCTAAGCAAGTTTGTACATCTGCTCAGTCATTAGTCATTATTTTCCTTTCATAATTTGGCAGTGGTTGCCCTGATGTGCTGGCTGTAAAAGCTCCCGCACGCTCTGCTAATATGCAGCTCGATAAAAATCTGAATACTTTCATCAAATGCTCAGCTCTGGGACTCTCCACTCTCTCTGTTGTCTACTATGTCCATTTTTTTTTTTTTTCATAGCATGCCTTTTTTTTATCAGCAGCAGTGACAGTGATGCTGTGAAGACACAAATCTAGAGTAGAGTCGGTCCAAAGGGGGACATCCGGGAGTGTAAATGGTGATGATGATGGTTTTAAGAACCTGGTATGCAGCAATGGGGGGAAGAGCAGATGACTCACCCAGATGGTAGAGAAACTATAATCGCTCCGTCTCTGAGTCAAAGCTGCCACACTAGTTCACTCATTGCTCTCATTTCCTCCGCAACGCCTTCCTTGTGCACCAATAGCGCCACACCATTTAGCACGGGACCCCCCTCCGAGTCGTCCATGATTAGACAAGTTAGCCCGCCAACAACACCCTCGCTCCATTGCCATTACCTTCTGTGTTTTCTAATCTAGACTCAGCTTGTGGTGTTGCTAAGTTTGAGTGGGAGAAGGAAAAAAAGGAGGAAAACACACTTTGAGAGGTTAGTGCTGAAGACCAGATTAACTGCCGGAGCGCGGGGTTTAATTCCTTTTTGATAACAGGCCACAAAAATCAGTCATTAGCCGCCACGTGTGCATAGCTCCAGCTCCGATTGTCTTTGTCTCATTTAATGCTTGTCACGTGTGAAATGAACTATCAGGCCACCAAGAGCACTTACGATAAAAAATGACGGGCAAAATCCTGAAATATGGCGCTTTATGGGAGCCGGAGCCTACTTTTACAAGGTTAATGAACTCTCACTAACTTTAATAGTCTGTTTTCCGACTCATGCATCTTCATAAAGCGCCCTTCCCCAAAGTCTGCAAGCGAGGGGTGCCATTTCAAACAGCTGTGCCAGGCGCACTCCCGCAAAATGAAAGGAGCCCCGTGATGAATCACATCCACCTTGCAGTTCCTTTCGTTTTCCCATTGTTCGCCTCACCTGGCAAACTGTCAGCGGATTACCTTCATTTCCCTTGATGCCGAGAGGTAAGGGAATGAAGAGGGAGTGCAAAGAGACCGAGGAACTTGTGTAAGTTCCTAATCACCCGGTCCAAAGGAGGGGAAGGGGGGAGGTGAGAGGCAGCGGGGGTGATGGGGGGTGAAGTCCCAAGAGTGGTATTAACAAGCGAGCAGAGCGAGGAGCCGTGGTGAGAGCTCCGGGCCTGCTGGTAGCTTCCTTATTCCCTCACGTGTATGCATGCGGATGCATCGTCTGTGTGGGATTAAGGAAACCGACTCATCCTCTGCGTGCTGATAGTGACGCAGGCTGAAAGAGGCGCAAACCGACGACCGGCGCACGGCGCTTTTTTTGTGGTCATGCGTCACTTTGCAGCTGCTTAGCTTCTCATTGTGGTCGCTTTGTGTCTCTTGGCTGAGTGATATAGTGTTTCTCTCCAGCAGCGTTCTGATAAGTTCAGAGATCGTCAACTAGAAGCGCTTGCAGCGGTTTAGCAAAAAAAAGTTGCAGCCCTCTGATGAAAGGACGCTGAGTGAAGAGGTTTTTATCCGGGCGGCTGCTTGCAGCCGCGTACGCTCTTTCCTTATTGGGAACAGTTGAAAATGAAAATGCTCTATGGACACTCAGCCTTATTCTTGTTTTACTTCTCTACAAAAGTGTTATCTCTTTGTCGTCATTTTGCATCTTTGTAGTCTTTTGGTCTTGCTTCTCTTTGTTTCTTTGTGGTTCATGTTTGCTTTTCTGGTCGTTTTGCGACTCTTTATGGTCATTTTATGTATTTGTTTGTTTTTTGCATCTCTTTGTAGCAATTTTACATTTTCTTGTCATTTTTGAGTCTCTTTGTAATGATTCGTTGCCTTTTGTGGATCTTTCTGGTCTCTTTGTTGTCCTTTACGTCATTTTGTAGTCATATATATCCTCTATTTTTGATCATAAAGCATCTATTTATTGTTGTTCTGTGCTTTTTCTGGTCGTTTGTGAGACATTTTGTTTGCTTATGTTTGCTAATTAACTTTTTAGTCGTTTTACATCTATTTATAGTCATAGCATCTATTTGTGGTTGTTTTTTCTCTTTTTTGTTGTATTGTGCTTTTTCTGATAGCTTTGAGTCTCTTTGGGATTCACCAGTCCTTCCACATGTTAAACTCCAGCCACAAACCTGTAAGAGAAGCTGTGTTCACTCACACAACCACAGCGCTGCACACGAGCAATTTACTCACCCAGGCAACAAAATAACAGGTATTTCAAGACAATACATCCCCCGAGAGGTGAAGCAAAGATTAGTCAGTTTATTTTGGGCTCCACCATCAAGCGACGTATGTGGGAAAAGGGCCTGAGATCTGTCAGGTAGCTCTGCTCTTACTGCTCATACCCTTTCTCACCTGACATCCAACTAAGCAGTGACACCGGGTGACATTTAAAACGCTGGTGACAACCTTTCAAGTGTTACAAGTCTGGAAGGAAAGACAGGATCTCAGTTCGGGGGAGATGCAGGCGAGGTTGGAAACTTGTGACTATGAAGTTGATCCATATTTTTGGAAGGTCTTATAAACAATATCTCAGGGGCGTCACGCGTCAATGGAGCTGAAAGCAAATTAGACTATTTAACGTGTCACTTAGGGGTGTTTCACATAGCGTGGAGAGCTCTTTTCACACACACCTACACACAGGTTGGCCACCAACCGGGGAAACAATTAGCTGCGTCAAAAATGACAAACGTAATTTTAGCCTTTTGATTCACAAGATGAACACAGGGAGTGAAATGTATTCAACATTTACAAACAATGTGAATATTAGCAGAATACAATTTAAAAATCACATATATTTGGCCATAATTCAAAGAAACATCTCCACAGGGCTATTTTCATGGAGCAGGCCATTGATGTCTGCCCTTTAATCACACCTGAAATAATAGCTGAAAATATACGTACACTGAAAATAAATGGCAGAGAGGCTGAAAAGTATAAAACAGGAGGAGGACTTTTTAAAATTCCCCTCATATTCAAAACACACAGACTGAACTATGTCACATATAATTATTTATTTCCCCTCGAAATACTCTCACTCCCTAGTGTCAACACGTCCCACACCTGTATGTTTATAGCCGACGTGCCACATGGAGTCTGGGTATATTTTCATGGCTAGTTTTAGAATATGCTGATGTCAGATTGCCCCAGTTTAACAGAAAGGAGGAAGTGACAGAATAAGTGTAAGACAGCTGCAAGACAATCGTGTTTGTACTTTAGCCTGACTTTTCTATGTGAATGTTTCTGTTTAATTGGTGACAGTTTTAGGGTCAATATAACATGTAGGTCTCCTTCAAAATCAGATATTTGACCATTTTTCCTTGTCAAGGCCATCAAACAACATCAAAGAATGTGTAACATCTGCTGAAACCAAAGCTAAAATTAGCTTAAGTGGGTTAGCAGTATCTTAAGAGTATCTTATGTCAAGACAGTGATCAAAGAATTTTTCAGATCCTTTACTTTCACTATTGAGAATCTTTACGCAAAACCACCCTCATGGTTAGAGAAGGAAAAGTGAAGGGTTCAGCAAAGTCGGTAAGATTTGTCCTCTGGGAACCATGAATCTCTGTTAACCAATTACTGACGATCCAGCAAGTAGTTGTTAACAAAGTGATGGATTGACTGACTGACATTACCTTCCCCAGAGCAAAACCAGACTCAGTACCATGACAACCTTACAGTGTTATTACTCTGAAGAGAGGCTGAGGCAGTGAACCAACATGGGAACCTATTTGAAAAAATACATGTGGTAGTCAATGGCGAGAGACAAATATTTATTTCATACTGTTTGAATTTTAAATTTTAATTACACGTTTGTCAATTTAAAAGATAATTTTGCATATCAAAGAAACTACAGCTGTCAGGTAAATGCAGTGAAATTAAATATGAATATTTCCATATGAAATGTGGTGGAATAGTAAAGGACAGTTACACAAAAACACAACCCTGATAAAACAAACTACTCCACATATTGTAGCACTTCCTGTCAGACGCTTATGTTAGGCTGCTTCCTTCTGGAGAGTGTGTGGGGTGAGTTGGGTGAGAGGTGGAGGACCTGGGCTGTAATAACACCGGTGGGTGGTCTCCAGGTTTGGGCCGAGCTCCAGAATGTGTGTTTGGAAATCCCTGCATGCATGAAACGAGACAGTGAAGGGCTTTCCTATCCAAACTGTACCACCCTCAGAAGCTTTATGGTTCAGTTGCAGCCTACTAATCCTTTTTTGTACATCTTGACAATAAAGACAAAGGTTCACACACCAAAAAGGAACACGGTTAAACCTGGCATCACATACCGATATGTGAATACTCTCTGAAGCTTTACATTGTTTGTTTATTTACTTTGCATGTGAGCCGGGGCTGTGTGAAGATTAGAGCGTGAACCATAACGTGGGGAAACCACAAGCAGCGGTGACAAAAACTTACAACAACAACAACAGAACAAAAGAGTCAAAGAGGCGGCTGAGGGAATATGAGAATTAAGTAAATGCATACAGAGGTGTAAACAAAAGCAATGAACTGGAAAAGAAAAGTGAGATGATTTAAAATGCACCATTATGACCAGTTAGAGAACATTTCAGAACATAAGAGAAATATTTGAGACGAAATAACACACTTAAGTCACATTGTAGAAAGTCACATCATAGAAAGTCTCAAGTCCCTGAATCAAGTCATGTCTCAAGTCAGGCAGGAGATGTTCAACTCAAGCCTGAAGTCAATCAAGGAATGTTCTAGTCATGTCTCAAGTCCTAAAGGCAATTTCAACTCCAACCATCAAGATACGTCCAGGTCGAGTTTCATTTCAGTTCACCAATCCATCAGGACAAGTCCTTTTCAATTTTATCAAGTTTAATGTCCTTTTGGGCAACTCAAGTCCCTGGTTGTACTGAGACAAATTCAAGTCAGGTCTCAAGTGCAAATCTAATTCAAGTCTTAAATCAGTCAGTAGAAGTTTAGATCAATTGAATTCAGTCAATTGAGGGAGGTTTATGACTCAAGTTGGTAACAAGTCAAGTATGACATTATGGAGGCCAAGTCCAACCCAGATCTCAGGTCAGTCAAGTCATATTCTTTAGGGTCCTTTAGGTAGGTCCTTGTGAAGTCTCAAGTCTTTCCAAATCATATCATAAACCCTTTAAGGCAAATTGATTCTTGATTCCATCCAGAGTCCAAGACAAGTCTCAAGTCCTTTAGGGCAAGTCAAGTCAAGTCTAAAATATCCAGGTCTGTAAATGCTTATGGAACATTTCCCTTGCAAAGTTTTGTTGGCTGTCTGCTTTTTTACATAACTGATACCAAGTCATTTCAGTGCAGAGTCTTAATACATATGTATGTTTTTGCCTTCAAATCTCGACATGAGTCAAATCCGACTGCAGTAAAGTTCTGCAGTTGTCTCTCATGCCCAGACTTTTTCTTCATCACGCACACACAGCAGCTTTAATAAAAGTGATTTCTTTCCAGGTATAAGCGTGGCATGTAGGTGTCTCGGGTCAACTCTGCTGAGCTGATCAACCGTAGTCAAAGTTGGAGCCGACCTCGTTGATCAGGAGCTGTCATGTGGGATCATTCCTCCATAGCACCGATGCTCCTTTAAACCCTTCTCCCATCATTGTTGCCTGGTGTGTAAATAACAACCGCGAGTGCACAAATGTGTGTCGAAAACCTGAAGGTCACAAACACACGCAGCGTGATGAAGTGAGTCTCACTGAGTTGCTTTCTTTCCATCTACTTCACAATGTCATCCCTCTCGCCATCAGCCTCTCGTTACCTCCCTTAACGTCTACCTCGCTCTGTCTCTCTGCTTCTTTATTCTCCCCCCCACTCTTTTATTCCTCTTCTGTCCAGGGTTTAAGGTGTCATTGAAAAACCTTGTGATAGATGAGGTCTTCGATGAGAGGCAACCATCAGCTCGGCACTACAATAGAGTTAGAAACAATATAAATCAGAGAATATGACCGGGAATGACAGCACTGTTTGCTTGGGAAAGCTCATAAACCCTGATGCAATAATGTTTGCGGGGAGAATGGCAGAAGTTGTCATAAAATCAAACATATGCTCAGCGTTGCCGTCGCGTGTGCTCGCGGAATTGAATCACCTGCATCATGTGACAAAGCAGCCTTAAAAAAACAAATTTTAATCCCTTTTTTCCCTCCTCGCTTCATGGGATCCATTTAAATGCAATCAGCGGCAAGTGGGGAAAAGACAGCGTTTCTGTTGGGTTGAAATATGTTTCTCGTTAAAGATGTCAGTGGGAAAAGCAGGGATGTTGACGCTTTAATCGCCTCCCTTTCATATGCACTGTAATGGGACTTGAAACAGCTGTGTCTCAGAGGGGGGAAAAAAAGAATCCGTTAGTGCGTCATGTGGTCAAGTATCATTGAGACCCTCTGGAAACATTCACGTTGTGGTGAAGAGGGGGAAAAAAGTGGATTATTTTAATTCAAGTGGGTGTAGGGGGACAGAGAGGGGAGGAAAATTTTCCCCTCTGAAGATTTAAAAATAAGTGCCAGCCCTCTTCTCCCCCTGCCTTTTATCTTGCGAGACCACAAGCCCGCAGTTCCGTTTTTAAATTATGGCTGTAGGTTTGTGGCAGGTTACTTAATTCAAAGCAGCAATTGAGCAAGCAGTGGCATAAGAGAGGCTAAAAAAATCACTAATAACTCAACCGCTTCACTCCAGCTTCAGTGATTCTGCTGAAGGGTGCAAATTGAGTCCAGATTCAGCGGTCACGCTATTCCATTATACACCATATTCAGCTATTCTTCCCTGAACGGGGATCAGTACTTTGTGTGTATTTTATGGTAATTAAACAGATTTTGATGATTATCAATTGATGAACCAAGGTGAAAAAAAATATATGAAGTGATTCATTGGATTAAGTGTTAGTTTTTTTAAATTAAATCAACTTTCTTTGATGAATATAACTTGCCAGTCTTTTAGTTTGCATCAAGCTGGAGAGCAAACTGTTTTTCAAACAAATTTGGATTTAAGTAATATGAGTATTTTGTTAGATAAAGAAATCTTCTTTCAATTAATGTTGACTTCTGGACTTTACGCTCTGGAATTATTGATATGTTTGGATCAAACAAGTTGGAATCCTACGCAGCAACCCCCCCCACACACACACACACACGCGCACACTATCTAATTCCACAAATAGTATAATTCATTACTGATCCTGTATGTAACCATTGCAGACAATGTTATCTTCACTTCACCTGTCTCTCATCTGCACCGCTCCGTGTCTGTGGAGGATAAGCCTCGCACTCAGTTAAACCCATATGTATGTATGATGGTGGTGGTGCATGAATATAGAAGACACACCGATTTGAATGTCAACTTTATTGGTACAGCTAGCACATGGATGATTACATGAGTATGTATTGTGGATTTAAGACTCAATGAATTTACCCTTCACTTAACTAGTATCCAGAGGTAGGACATCCCATCACGCTCTAACCTGAGTGGCAAGGGAGCGAAGGTCTGAAAACGTCTTCCCATAATGCACCTCTTGGGTGAGTGCCAGAAGTGTTAATTCGACACAAACCTGAACACGGCCTCGCTGTCTCTTCCTGATTAAAATAAAGCCACCGAGCAGGGAACAGTGATGGAGGCACTTTGCGCTGCAGGTTGGGCGAGAAAAGATTAACACTTTTTCTATTATTACCTGCATAAATATGAGCATGCCTCAATATTTCATCCTAATGGCTCAATGTGTGTGATTAGATGTCAGCTTCTCGTCCTTTCAAGGAATCACTGCGTTTTATTTCTGCTACTTCACATGGATTCGATTTGTACCGCAGCATGTAAAAAGACAGATGTGTTTTGATGTGTGTGTGTGTGTGTGTGCTTGCAGCCTGCAGTGCACGCACACACACATGCCTCCTTGACCACATCCCATTAGCTCGTAGCCTAGTTATTTATTTACACCAGTAGAAAGCTACCGAGAGAACATCAAAGCAGCGCAGAGAGGTCACATGTTTGTGTGCGTTGTTTATTTATTTATTTTTTGCCATTTTCAGACCTCACTATTGATCTCAACGCTAATAACCAACTTTCACATCTCTTGGAAGCCTTTTTTTTTCTAAATTCTTACTCGTCTTTCCAGGTTTATCTTTTCCTTTATATATTTATCTCATGATGGAATCATGTTGCTTCTTTGGAAGTCATGGGATTCCTCTGCAAAAAAATAAATAACGCTGCAGGGGGAAGACAGCGGGGGAAGACAGTGATGAACTCTATAAGAGAAGCCTACTTTGTTAAAAGTAGAACAGTAGAGGCAGCTGTCTAAAAAAAACTTCCTTTTGGTATCAGAGTAGAGACCTTGTGACATGTTGTGTTGATGCGTTTTACACTTGACATTGCAGTTGATGGTTTGGAACAAATAAGGCAAACAGAAACTATAATAATACATTCTTCTGTATTTCTGGAAAAAAAAAATACAAGAGGTGTCTCATTGCTGATCGATGTCCAGGGAAAGGTTATTTGTTTTCCCTCTTTGGGCCCGATGCTGGAGGGTTCTGATGACCCCTAAGTTCTAGGCTTTCATTGACACCACAAAGAGACCCAACACAGACAGAGAAGAAAACAACAAAAACACAGCAACAGTATGATCCCATACATTGCAAATGTAAATGAAAAAATACCCAGGCACAAGCTGGACAATCTGGTGTATGAGATCCAATGCAGTGAGGAATGCACGGACCTGTACACTGGGGGGAAAAAACAACCACTGCACAAGCGAGTGGCACAAAACAGGGACAGCCAATTCCTCAACTCAGGACTCCATCGGCATCTGAAGTACAAGGGACACTCCTTTGGGGACACCAATGTTCACGTTCTGGTCACGGAAGACTGATGGTTTGTGAGAGGATTTAAATAAGTAATGGAATCTGAGGATTTGTTAGGGTCACATGAGTCCCAGTGACTCACAAGGTTGGGCAAACGACTCTCAGATGACCCATCCAACACCCATGTGAATAGTTCACTTGATGGTTCTGGACCCACCGGCCCCCACCAAAGTGCAAACAACAAAGTTTCATTGAGGTCTGGGTGGGTCTCGGAGTGACATACCTCTCACAGTATTAACGTCCACAAGAAGTTAAATACCCAGTAAGAATTTAAAATTACAGTGACCTGAGAATCTGCTCAGACAATTGATATTCTTCTACCTTAAAGATCCTTCAATTGTGTTTTTGTCCACTAGAGGGCAGAATAACTAACAACCTGAGCCGTTGATATATTATCACTTTAGAAAAGTTGTGTTATTAAACAATTGTATTGTGTTTTTACGTGACGGCCAGACATAGAGCAACATTAGCATTCATTTGGAGTCTTGTTTGAGCTCAACTGATGAATTTAAGCCCAACAAGTCACTCTCATTTCGTTCTAGTTTGCTCTTCACCAACTGCTGAAGGGAAAATATCTCGCAAAATTAATCCAATCACTTGATAATTTATAACTCCATTTTTCATTTCACATCCATTTTTGTGCTTTCTCTCTCTCTCTCTCTCTCTCTCTCTCTCTCTCTCTCTCTCTCTCACTCTCACACACACACACACACACACACACACAAATTCAGTTCAGCATTTATTTTTTGCTAGTTGATCAGAATAAGGAGTCATATTTTGACTAAGGGTCAGAATAAAATGCACAGTTTGTTCACGGGGCATTTTCTTGGATTGTAAACACATTTAGTCATTATCTACTCACATCCATCTCATCCACCAGTCCATTAGTGGAGAAGATTGCTCCTCTTCTTTACATTCTTCGTCCTGCTGCTGTCTGAGCCCATCATTTCCCTCTTCAGAAAAAAACCCATCTGCTGCCATTCATCCCTTAGCACTATGGAAAACCAACTTCAATAGATCAAGATAATCCATAACACGGAATATGAATCATTAATTTCTTTGGCAGTTTCTATTTGATCATTGCTTTTGCATTACATCGTGCCCTGGTTGAGTGCCTTTCATATGACTGCACACATTCTGCTCACTGTCAATCACCTGACACCACAGGAAGAATAGGAGATGTCTGCTGGGAAATATCCCCTCGCATACAAGTCGCCTTACAAGCGTAACTGTCACATTTATACATGTCCTTACTTTTATTATTTGTTGGACAAAAGGATGGTGAAACCTTCAAAAAACTATGGTTGCTTTGCACATTTTATTTGCCTTTTACCAGGAAAGTCTTTTGAGTCCAGCATCTATTACTTTAATACCAGGGTTATGGCCAAAGTACGGTACATGCTTTTCATAATGAGTGAATGAATACACTTTATTTATATGCTTTCGTGCAGAAAATACTTTTAAAAAATCAGTAGCAAAAACACAAGTTTAAAAAATATAAACAACAACCAGAAAGAAGACAGAACAGGAAGAACAGAAAATAGAAATTATTGGCTTTTTAAAAAATACTCTTAAAAATGTTCACTGAGTCAGAACGTAATTTAAAAGCAGAATTTTCAAATATTGTGTTGAATTATGGCTTATAGAAACATCCCAAAATACAAAAAAGGAACCTTGTTAGTGTTTGCTAACCCTGCTTGCACAACAGCACGGCATACTGGCAATGGGAAAGGATGCTATTGGCTACTTTTAGCAGGTATTACCGCATAAAAACCCTGCAGATATGCACTCATTTATGAAAAAAGTAAATAAATACAAATTTGAGGAAAATGAATTGAATGATAATAATGTCAGAACAAGGGGGTGAACCATAATCTTTAAAACGGCAAATGGGAAACTGGCAATGCTGCAGCCCTGCAGAAAGTTTCTCATACAATGCCAAGAGCGAGGGCTTGGCTGAGGCCTTGGAGGAGCGCTTGGATGAGGGCAACTGCAGCTGGTGGGGTCTGAGGTCACGAACAGATGTCCTTCACAACCTCCAGCATCGTGCTTTTGTTAGAACTCTCATTTCAGACAGCCAAGTTTCAAGAAGAAAAGGGAGCAACATAAATGTTCATATTGAGATGTGCTGCATGACATACAGTAGCAGCACTACTCAACAACAAAAGGAACCTCCTGGCTCACTGTGCTTACAAGATTGTATCCTCCATCTTTGTTCCCTTTGGTTCCCTTTTTACTCCCCTGATGACTGCAGGAGGGCAGAGGTTCTGTGAAGAAGTTTTTACATTGCATTATTGTCTCAATTATCAGCAGTTCTCTGACCTCTGGAAGTTGATTTTAAGCAGATGTAAGCTCAGAGAAACCTAACCTCAACTGTACAATTGTGCATATTTTTGCTAACTTCCTTTTGAGATGTAGAGTACTTCAAAGGTGTTTTTTTTTTTAATGCTAATGCGGTACAGGAACATGGGTTTAGACCACTGACATTACACACTTTGAAGGCCACACAAGACTTACTGCTTACTGAAAGCACAAAGCAGCCTTTGACAGCACCAATTGTCAAGGTTTTGACTGCTTCAAGCATTAAGCCCTCATCTTTTGCTCCAACATATATTACATATTCCTCAAAGTGTCTACCGGTTCCTCTCGGATTTCTTTTTCGTTATATTATAGACTTCCACATGCATAAGTAAATACTTTGCCTTCATTCGCTTTGACTTGTAACTTAAATGTGATGCGAGATGTGAGCGCCTCATGAGCTCCTTATATTTGTTGTTCTTCACAATAGTGTGAAGTTCTTAAAATACCAGCAATTAAAATATCCACTGTTACAAGAAAAATGGCACAACCTGTGGCTTTAAAATACATTTAAAACACAAGTAAAAACTGTAGTAAAAGTCCAAGTCTATAAAACAAATACTAATTAAAATGTCCCCGGGTTGCAAGGGTCCATGCAGGGTCCAGTCAAAAGCAGTCCTAACTCCTGGCTGCAGCAGATGGGTCTCCGGTCCGTCACCGTCGTGGTGTCCTCCGCTAGCGAGTATAGAAGACGAAAAAGAATCGTCAGTTACCACTGTGCCACACTGCACCAGAAGTTCACACAGAAGGGTGTATAGAAATGAATTAGGTAAACTAAAAGGTTTGAGCCAAAATAAATTAACCACTTCAATCAAAAACAACTAAATATCCATGCACTAAACCAAATAAACAAAGGCAAAAAGGAAACACAAGGCTCTCACCTCTTTAGTGTACAGTTGCTTCAATCTTTCTCTATAGATCCACAGAGGCATTCGCTCTTCACAGGTAGATCATTAGTAGGAATAATGGTGAGACTTAATTGGAGGGGCGATGCGCACAATCACCCCTCCGCGTTCCCACGTGGCGTGTCTCACTCCCTCCTACAGCGTGTGGACCAAGCTCCGCCTCTCTGGTTGCCTCGATCGTGGCTCCTGCTGTGTCGGTCGTCTACTCAAATGTTGCCCACTCTCCCGACTGGTCGTAAGCTGCCTGGATTCTGTTCTCGGTCCGTTCAGTTCCGTAACACTTCGTTCTGTCCTTCCTGCTCCGCAGTGGCGTCCGTCCACCCTGCTCTGTTGCGTCCTGCCCCCCTGCTCTGCCTCACCTGAGTTCAATTAAAGCCGAAAACTACCGCATACTGTCCTGTGTCGGCTAATCCTGTGCTGTGAGGGGGGTGTGGTCAGTTATTCCCAGCTCATCAATTGTCCACAAACGGCATGCAAGTCACAGTAGGTTAAACAACCCAACAATATAAAAACTCTAAAACCATGCAAGAATATAAAACTGATAAAACCATAAAACGCAATACTCAAATGTAATCAAATACAAATACTTAAAAGAGCTTGGATAATTAAAACATGCAAAAAGAATAAAATGCAACCATCCAAGCATCACTGTGACACAATCAGCCACCAATCAGTAACACTTAGGGAAATGTGCTGCAGTGAGAGAGAAGGATTTGATCACTCTGTTGATTATAAGATAATCTTTGACCTCAAAGATTGTTATCATCAACAGCAAAACCCCTCAATTCTGTGGGATAAATGTACAACTCTAGAAGTACAAGTAGTGGTTGGGTGTTGCTACATTCTTCTAGTTTTAGGGTGGAAGCATTAAATGTTATCGCGGGCACCGGAATTAAATTCATTTTAATTTTAAATCAGCAAACTTTCAGTTCACCACTGAGATTCATTAATAAATAATCTAATTTAGAAGCTGGAAAGTCCCCATGATTGTTAACGTGTGTGTAATGCAGAGTGGTGTATTACAAGTATGATTAATAATCCAACATGAGTCATGAAGACTTGTCCTTCCCTTCAGTCTTGGACCTCTTTCGGCTCCCCGAGGCTCTTTATTATAGGAGGACCTGGTAGAGTTTTCTTGTTAACATACAAAACATATGTTTACAGTCGAGCTGTTCGCTAGTTTGTTGCAAAACCTGCAAGTTAGTGTTGGGAAAAAAAACAGGATTTTACTTTAAAAAAGTATGATTGTAAGGTTAGGCATTCCTCTCGAGTAGTTAGGGTCAGGTTAGCTCATTGGTCAGGTCATAACACCTGAACGAACAAACTGGACCCCGAGGGTGAAACGTGCTTGGGCACAGTGCGGGTTGCCTGGTGTAAGTGCATCCTAAGTAGAAGCAGGGGGAAGCAGTGAGCCCAGCCCTCCTTAAAGGTCACAATAACACCTACCAGCACCTCTTACGAAGTAATATGTTAGAGTTTTTCAACCCTTCACAAAGGGTGGAAACAAAACTTTAGTTCAGTACTTAATGCACAACAACATTCACATTTTTCCAGACATATTTTGAGAGTGAAAAATCTCTTTAAACCCTTGTCGGTCAATTGGCTGCCAATCAGCTCCCTAGACCCTCCAGCTGGATGGAAAATATAATAGAACCCACTTCTGAGCTGTGGATGACAGTTTGACAACCTCTTTTAAGATCATGACTTGAATCCTGGAGGACACTCTCTGTTTATTTCCCTTTTTAATAAGAGTGGGCACATCCTAAAGCCTTTTCACTCGCTACTGTCAGGTGGCCACGCTAGATATAGTTTCCCATAATCATGCATTTGTTATTGTAAATGTTCCTGAGTCTATATCCTGTACAGCATGTAAGCAACATGGATTAATAGCATGTTAATAATGACCATTAGTTATGACCTACTCAGCTTAACAGTCTGCATGTCTGTTCCTGAGACTGATAATGTTGACCTCATGCTTTGATCCTTTTTCTTAATTGGTCTTTTCCACGATGAAGCTTTGAAATTAATTACTTTTTATGAAAACTGAGGCTTCCTTATACTGTGCAGAGCCACCATGTTTTACAAGCATCAGGCAACCCTGAGCCATGTTCCCGGCCCAACTGTCAAGCTGATTGATTACCTCTGCAAATATCTAAAGGTTGAGCCTCTCACCTCCCGACATTTTGCCACAGCTTTCTTTTGGTCAACTCTGACTCCAAACTTGACAAAAAGGATGACAAACGTAGGGGGAAATTCCAAACAGTGAAAGTGGCCTTAGAAAAATAAATGTCAGGGAGAGAACAGTCAAGAGGAGACTTTCAATGCTACAATATCATGAAAAAAGGTAAACTGTTATGTCAAACAGCATGAAGACTGTCTATGTTATGAGGCTACTCCTCAAAAGGAAAGAAATAATGAATATTTTTTCTGTGGAAAATGGGTGAGTGAAATATCTTTTTCCAATGATCCATCTCATCACAACTTTCACTTGCTTCCAGTGCGAACAAATACTATTTTAAGATTTAATTTTGAGATGAACACCACAGTAAAACTCTTCCACATATTGGAACACATATTGATTAACAATTTGAAGCCACAACAGCCTTTTAATTAACTGTGAAGGAGGCTAACATTACCTGCTGTCTCCAGGTGGCGTTTTCATGAAAGAAACTGGTGGTAGTCAAATGAATCCAGCCCTGAATCCAAGCTTGGTAATCTATGATAACAACCAAATACCCTGAGCTTCGATGAGAAAGATAATTTGTTATTCAGTGTGTGTGTGTGATGGAATGGGGATTTATATGGTGATCCTTGCTTGCTCATTCTAATCCAAAATCCACTCACCGTGAACCTAACATTTTCCCCACTAAATGTCATATTCCAATCATGAAACAATGACTTTCCATACAGTCTACATGAAATCTACTGGAAATGTTCATGCTAGATTCATAATTTGTCTTGAGGCTATGTCGGACAGTTGTGTACCCAGAAGCTCTTTCACAAAGGCACTTTTTGGCCCCATATGTATGAAACACTCTTTACCTTTTGATGGATTTTTTTTAACTATCTTTTAGTCATTTTGTAAGAGTCAGGCTTGCTAAGACATGTTGAAACATAAATATTCAAGTGTATGTGGATGATGCAGTGATTTTTACATGCGCAAAATATGCCTTTACTAAGCCTCCTTAATTCTTTTATCCATAATGACCACGTTCAGGACTCAACAATGTCTGTTATTCAGGTATCTTGAGTAGAGGTGACACATTTTAAGATATTCCTGAGAGGAGAGGAGGGTAACATCGTAATTTAGTTCAAGTACCTTGAAGTCACATCGGAATATACCTTAATCTTTAAAAGACATGAAAAAGGTGTCAAAATCTTAAAGTGATGGTTCGTACTAAAATGCACCCTAGGTAATTTCCACCATGACATCCAGCCAAATACCCCCTCAGAAGCATTTGGTCACGATAGGGCTATCAGCCGAATGGCTTAGTACTAGCGCTATGGTACAGTGGGTATATCTCGTAAATTACCCCACTAATAATGCATGGAATGTTACCAAATTTCTGCAGTGGTACACATAGGGTCTGTACTCACAAAACAAGGCATTTGGAAGTTTGGAAGTACACCAGGGGCCTCATGTATCAATGTTGCGTACGCACAAAAACGTGGCGTACGTTATTTTCCACGCCAACGTTCAGATGTATCAAAAGTGAAATGAGCGTGGAAATCTGCGGTGTCCCACGCCAGCTTCATGGCTGGCGTACGCACGTTTCTACAGCTATTGTTCCTTTGGCGACACTCTGAGGTGATGCTGGGAAACTTTTAATTATGTGAAAACAATTAGTCCTCAGAGTAATGTGCACATCAGAGACACATTAATGGACAATTAACACACACGTGTTTGCAATCATATGGATGGATATAAAAGCATGCGCAAAGTGATGAAAAAATGGCATTAACAATGGCAGCCTTGGCCTTGTGAGAAGACATCGCAAACGGTAACATCAGACGTGAGAGGGTGTTTAGAGAACGGGAGGATATGTTAGCA
The DNA here is from genome assembly GCA_029853015.1 of Chelidonichthys spinosus. Taxonomy (NCBI): domain Eukaryota; kingdom Metazoa; phylum Chordata; class Actinopteri; order Perciformes; family Triglidae; genus Chelidonichthys; species Chelidonichthys spinosus. Next base: position 12,810,300 of record CM056837.1, read on the forward strand.
AATGACGACAACTGGCTCATGAGTCGTTTTAGGTTGCCTACTGGACATGTGCGCAGAGCTGAGGCCGGCCCCAGAAAGAAACACAGCCAGGAGCCAGGGGTTGTCCGTGCCCACACAGGTGCTGACCACTCTGGGGTTTCTGGCAACAGCCTTCCAGAGGGAACTGGCCGACCGGTCAAGAGTGTGCCAGTCCACTCTGAGCAGAGCCATGCCAGCGGTGTGGGACGGGATCATAAGAATGTCATCCAGGTACATCAAATTCCCATACAATGCTGTTGAACGGGCCAACATTAAAGCGCAACTTGCAGCAAGAGCCGGTTTCCCTAATGTAATCGGAGCTATTGACTGCACACATGTTGCTATAAAAGCGCCATCACAGGATGAATTTGTTTTTGTCAACAGGAAACATTTTCATTCAATAGATGTTCAAATAATATGTGATGCGCAAATGCAGCTCACCAACATCGTGGCAAGGTGGCCTGGTTCAACGCTCGTTCATTCTTACTAATAGCATGGTTGGTAACAGGCTGGAGGCTGGCACGGTGTGCGATGGGTGGCTTCTCGGTGAGTAAATGTATCCGTTTAATTGCGCCCCGAATGCCAGCACAATGCCCATTTGGGCACGTGCATTCAAATATGTGCATTTGTTTTCCCTGGTGAAAATAGAGCGGCAGAGCTATCTAACAAGCCCTTTATTGTCTCCTTGTGTTCAGTATTTGTGTCGATAAACGCGTGCGTAAAGTTGGAAATGTCACACTGCAGAAGCCACGGCGCACTTCTGCAGTCATTAATATATATAATAATATAATATATAATATATCAATATCCTCCTGCCCCGTTGCAGTCACGCTTCGGCGGTGAGCCGAAATCCTCCTCTTCACCTCCACCTTCACGTCGGACCATTTCTTTTTTATTTCAGGGATTGTGCGCTGCTCAGACGCACACAGCGTTCACTGCCTCACACACACGCTCCCACTCACATTTCTTTTTTTTGTGTTTATGCCTGATGAGAGGCTACCAAATAATACTGGTCTTCGAGTCTCGACTTCGTTTAAGAGCGTTTCGAGATCAGACTCGGTGAAGTTGCGCTTCTTCCCTTTACTCATTTTCTAGATCTGATGGTGCAAAGAGGGGAATCCCCGGTGCAGGTCCTATTTAAAATCATTTGCATATTTAAATGGGGGCATGGACAGGGAGGAGTTTAGCACTTCTACATGTGCGCTCAATTCCACGTTGATTGGGATCTACAAAGGAAAAGTGCTTGGATCCATGCGTACGCACACTTTGATACATCTGATTTTTTTTTGTGCGTACGACAGTTTCTGGATTCTAGCGTACGCCATGTTTCAGTAGGAAATCCACGCAATTCTTAGTACATGAGGCCCCAGGAGTTTATTTAAAAGAACACTTGTCTGATAGCTTCTATCCTCGGCTGCTATGCTACCGTAGCATAGACGCCACTTCCGTGTTTACCCAGCTGATGCCGTGACGCGAGTTTCACGCGACAGTATGAAAAAGTTTTGCTGAATTTTTATAAATGCTTGTATTATCAGGTCAACAAGTGTTGACAAGTGTTGACCTAATAATACAAGCATTTATAAAAAATTCAGCGAAACGTTTTCATACTCTCGCGTGAAACACAGCATCAGCTGGGTAAACACGGAAGTAGCGTCTACGCCGAGTAGCCGAGGATAGAAGCTATCAGGCAAGTGTTCTTTTTAAACAAACTCCTGGTGTACTTACAAACTTTCAAATGCCTCGTTTTGTGAGTACAGACCCTATGTGTACTACTGCAGAAGTTTGGTAACATTCCATGCATTATTAGTGGGGTGATTTACGAGATAATCAAGATGTACCATCGTGCTAGTGCTAAGCCATTCGGCTGATAGCCCTATCTTGACCAATGCTGACCATCGCTAAAAATGATTCCGAGGGGGTATTTGGCTAGATGTCTTGGTGGAAATGACGTAGGGTGCATTTGACCTAGGGGGGGGAGGGGGGGGGGTTGGCTGGTAACCGCAAGATTGCCGGTTCGATCCCCGGCTCCTCCTAGCTGAGTGCCTGGTGTCCCTGAGCAAGACACCTCACCCTAATGGCTCCTGACGAGCTGGCTGTCGCCCTGCGTGGTTGACTCTGCCGTCGGTGTGTGAATGTGTGTATGAATGGGTGAATGTCAGTCATTGCTGTAAAGCGCTTTGGACAAAAGCACTATATAAATGAGGCCATTTACCATTAACTCCGAACCATCACTTTAAGCCATTTAGGCCATTTCTGACATTCAGTGTTGCCAAGATGTCTGACACTTACAGTTATAACACTTATATCAATATAATTGCTTTTCAAAAAAGCCATAAAAGTTTTTGCTTTAAAAAAAACCCTCCTCCATTCAACCATTGTAACATATTGGAAATGGTATGACGATTTATTAATATTTGAGAATTAAATGCTTTGTTTGTGTATAAGTCTTTAGATAACCTTTGAATGAAAGGCTATCTAAAGTCAAGTGCATTTTTTTAGCACACACAATATGGCAGTGGCCTCACATCCAACTTTTAAAACCATCTCAAACAATGGCTTAAGGTATTGTTTACTTGTGTATTGTATATCCGTATTGTATTGTATTGTTAACTCTGGCATGTTTGTTAACATGCTCTCTCCCAATCAAATGAACAAATACATGAAAGATAATATTCCATATTTGATGACATGGGGCACCCAAGTGTGCTGGTCTTTAATGGGCACTGTGACTTTCATTGCCCTGAGAAAGAAGTATAAAGAAGAAATTTCCTTCAACTATATTAAGGTGACTTCAACTAAAGCGAGAAAAGAGATCCTGTTCCATTTCAATAAACTCATTTGTACAAAGCTGACTGGCCATTGATCTAATTAATTTATGTGGCTCAGCATGAGGGAAAACGCGAGGTGGGGGCTTTTCAGAAGACATTCTTAAATCCTGACAGGTTTAATATCCTTTGTCAGATAGAAGCGATAGTTAATGGAAATATGTTGAGTCAGTGTCCTGAAATGCTTTAAGATGGTGATATTAAAAGTAAAGTACCTCTTTTGAAGGTTTTTGGTGGCCTTGTTTAATATTTAAAAAAAGGTGTTTGTGACAAAAACGTAATAGCATTGGATATTTCAGAGCAGTCTCTGTAAATTATAAGTCACTTTTCCTGAGCCAAACATCAACACCATCACATCATGTATCATATTAAGTTCCTAATTAAAAAATGGCCTCTTACAATATATAAAATATGTTTTTATTATTAACCCAAGCAATACCCACAAAGTCATCCACTCTTGGATACTTAATAGAAAGAGAAGCAATTGACTCTTTGCTATGTCCTGCCCTTTGAACGCAGACTGCCATTGGCAATCATAGCTTAGCTTTAGCCAAATATGAGGGTTCATTTTCAAGCTGGTTTTGTGGATTTGGAGCTATGGTTAAACATTTAATAGTCATACTCGTGGCAACCATAATGTTGTTTTTGCTGTAGCTGCCATATACATTCTCTCCCTGTTTGAAAACTTGGATCTGACATTTGGGAACAGACTCTGCACTTCCTGTCCATGGTTGTCTCCCTTTCTATTCCAGAGAAGAAATAACCTTCCAGGATGATGCTAATTAACTTCTCAAATGTCTGGCATCCATTTAAAGAATTGCGGGTTATCTTGCAACAAGAGACCATATAGCCTTTTTCAGAAGAACCCATTTCCCTGCAGTTAAAGCACTTTATTCAGAAATCAGATCATGACTGAGCGTTTTGACCTTGCTTGTATCACATTACCTCTCTCTTTCACTGCCATATTCAAATCCCAGAAACAAATATTTAAAAGCTTTTTGTTTCGTGGATAAAAGCACTGATTCATATTCTGCGGCTGCATTAAAAAAAAAGAAAATCTTCCACTATCTTGTCTCAGAGCTGACAGGAATCCAGATACAAAGTTGTGTTTTGTCCAAAGGCTTTTTGTTTTCCTCTTTTATTCAATGCCGGTACTTTGGGAGCGGAACCAGCAAGGAGTTGACCGTATGATAATCTCATTAATCAAAACGCAACCATGAGAATGCTGCAGCTTAAAACAAGAAAGCTATTATAATAAGGAGTTGTTTTTTTTTTAATTAAAGCTGCCCTTAAGCTTTAACACACAAACATCCGCACAACGAGGGGCGGTGCTTTGTGCGTGCTTTGACATGCGGGCTGACTCCATATATCACCCGTGTGACCGTGCGTAAGCAAAACAATTATAGCGCCAAGAGACAGAACAGAGTGGAAAAACAAGTGCATGATGAGCGTGTCCCTTTGAATTGATGGGTTTGAAATGGCAAAGTGTTTATGTTGAACGCAGCATCACCGCGGGGCCACGAGAGTGCCCGTCGTCCCATCTCCACGCCTCTGTGCGCCACTCATCATCCCATTCAAATGAAATGTAAATCCCCGCTCTCCCCGATTCTTACCATGTCAATACCTCTTAGACTCCAGCTCAGCCCCCCCCCAACCCCATCTATTCAGCATCTCCTCTCCACCCCAGACTCTTTCTTTCTTCTAATACTCTCTCTCTCTCTCTCTCTCTCTCTCTCTCTCTCTCTCTCTCTCTCTCTCTGTGTAAATCTCCCCTTTTATTCCATCAGCTCTGGCTCTTTCCAGCTACCTGCTGCTGTTTTCCCCATTTCCTTCCTTTTTTTGGTTCACCCAGAAAGCGAGGCTGATGGATGCGGGCTGAAGCCAACGGCGGCCGGAGACTTTTATCACACCAAGCTTGACGAATCAATCTGCTGTCACAAATACATCTGCAGTTGCCCTTTTTTTTTTTTTTTTTTTTTTTGAGCGACTGTGGGATAGATCTCATTAACTCTGGATTTTGATTGCAATTACTAAGAATGCTCTTTTGGGCCTGTATTACCAGTACACCCAGGAAGCTCAACACAAGAACCAATTAACAGATAAACATGTTTTCCATTCATTACAGGGACTTTTTTTTATTCTTAAAGTTTATCATTTATTTTTGGACAAGCAGAAAGCAATGAGGGTTAGCAAACTGCAGGGAATCTCAAGAAAGTAATTACAGTTGTATCTTAGCATTACATCTGTTGATTTCTCATTTATATTTACACATTGATTGACCGATCTAGAGTGATTGACAGTTGGTATGAGTTAGAGGAACTATTCTTAAATATAGCGGCAGTATTGTTGAAGGATTAAATCATGATTATTATAATTTGTTTTATTTTTTAGGGAAAAACTGATGGTTTTTATCCTCAGCGGGTTGTGATGAGGAGGAAAGCTGCAGTTTGGCATTTTCCTCAAGAACACTTTGAAAAACTGGTCAGTCTAACATTGAGAGATTTGTACTGTAGGTTTTCTAAGTGGTGTGACACAGCAGGCATGACCTTGAAACGAGGCAGCCTTGCCATATAATTCTACTTGTATAAAGACATATACAAAATTATGATGTTTTATTGAAAGGAATTCATGGAACATGAAGATTTCTATCAAACCCCAATCTCCAGACCTGGAAGTGAAGTCACAGTGGAAGGACCAAATAATACAGTTTCTCAAAGCTGATTTTTAAATTGATTAAGTTAAGAGAGATATTTGCCTAGTCCAAAGCTAAAATACAACCCAAATCGACCAGTGTGGTTTAATCGTTTTAACCACTAGGGGGCAGACGTGAAGTAAATAAGCTATTACGGTAAATGTTACACCATAGTAGTAATTTTAACCCTAACCAAAGCATTTCTCAACATTTCGAGAATGAACAGACAAACAATTTCCATATGGGGTTTCAGGACAGAAAAAGTCTTTATCTCGCTCCAGAGGGTAAAAACCAACACAGACACAGTATCAAGTTTGTGAAAATGGCCGCAACATCATTTGTTGATTACATGGTCACCTATTTCCCATTTATTTCAACTATCAGTGGGCATGACTTTAAAACTAATACATTTTTGGAATAATATATTTTGATTGGAAGTCTTTTGTAATTGCAATAGTTTTTTTCGGGGATGACATTATGCAACAAAAAGAAATAGATTTAGGCAAACAAAACCATTAAATTTAGTTTAACAACAATGCTTTGGGACATGCAGTCTCAAACACTGGTCTCACTGAAAAATAAATAAATACAAAAAATAAATTAATCAATTTGTGTCCACGCACCACAAGCACAATTTCATGACTATGTTAAATGTATACCTACTACCTTACATTTCTCATTTAGTGAATAACACCGGATTAATCTAATGTTTTAATGTTTTTGTCGTTCATTGGCCATACACAGTCTATGATTAACTGCCACCAGCTAGTTATGAATGTAGGAAGGGATGCCCTGCTACAATCATTACAATACAATCATTTTACTGAATTGGGAAATGCTTTCTACAGATAGTGTTCACACTGCCAAGTGGTTTTTATGTCAACATCTTAAATATTAACATGTTAAATGAACAACATTGTAGGAAAAATAACCAGTAGTGACTCTGTCAACATTGTGCGTGTTTATTAATATAACTTCATCTGCCTTATGGGTTTTTTTATTCTGTCATAATGTTTTGAGCACTGCATGGATTTAGCATATCAGCTAGTGGAAGCTGCACTAAAAAGCCTTATTATATGTTCAGGGAATCTCCTCCGGTTTCCTCCGACCAAATGTCATCATCCAAATCTGCAAGCTAACATTCAGCGGCATTGTCTGTTGGGAAAAAAAAGGGAATATCCTCAAGCCCGTCTTACATTCTTGCTCCTGGCAGATTGGGGGTTCAGCCAAAGACTTACTTAGGGATGTGGACAGCTGAGCTCATTCCACTGTGCGATGAGTTTCAGATACCAGGATGAGATTGTGGAATCGGACCAGAATAATCCCAGGTCACCTTCACACAGCATCAGTCCTTATAGGCACCAGCCACCCTCCGCATCTCTTCCTCTACTCTGTTGCTTCACTCCTTCCTTTCTGTCCATCTATTTGTCTTACTTTTTTATTTTTTTTTTTTTTTCTCTCCTCAAATCTTCTCCGTAGTGCTCCAAACACCCACTAAGTTGGCTTAGCGGCGAAGCCATTTATGTTGTTCTTCTAAGGGGAGAGTTTTATGGTCAAGCGTGTCCAAATACAAAGTCTTATCAGTTTAAATCACAACCGAGGACTGAGATGAAGAACTATTTCACCGAGAGAAGCTATGTGAAACAGTGAGCAGCAACTAGCAACAGTGAAGTCCATTTGATGCCTTTTAGGTTGAAATCACTCACGATGTAGTCAGCTCAATTGTGACGTCACCTGCACCAGTTGCTGTTCTGTCTAAATGTTAAATGAGAATCGTAATACCCTATATAGTGGACGCCAAGTATCCCACAATTCATCTTAAAAAGTAAAGTACAACTGATGGTCACTAGCCAAGCATTATGTACCATCATGCTTTGCACTGAAGGGAAAATGACAGACGAGAGAAGAGAGCAGAGTGATTGAGACAAAGCCATTAAAATAATGTGTGGTCACAAAGTACTTTGAACTAATTTATTCATTTGGGAACACACATTGTGGTTGTAATTCTGTACTGTGTTTTAGAAATAAAATACCACTTACTACTACTGTAGCTGTACATACAGTAGTCCACATGTTCTGAACATGAGACATTATGTGAACTTGAGGTTCACCAGGCAGACACAAAGCACATCTACGAAGCTTTGCGTTGAGGAAAATGAATATTGTATTACCCAGTGGAGTTGACTACCTTCCCCCTGCGTAGAAATGGCCTGAATGAAAACATGCTTTCTGCATGCTGTTATCAATCATTTAAAGATGGCAACCGAGCGAAAAAGTTGCTTTAAAATAGCCATTTGAGGGTGATTAATGTTAAGTGTGCACGCTCATTTTTTAAATTCCCTTCTAATGATTGGCACCGAATGCAGTCTCCTTTGTTAATTCGCATTGGAATAAGAAGATTGTGACTTTAGCAAATCCTCATTTTGTCTCCGCAAAGCCTGTTTACTTCAGCACTTTGTCAGGCAATGTCCTCTTCACCAGGCACATCTCACCAGTTCAAGCAGTGTGGTGGATTTGAAAAAGAGCGTACTACTCTGCCCTCTGGTGTTCGTTTGCAGTGAAATCCTTAAAAGTGTTTGACTCTCCCTCTGCTACGTTTTTCCTTATCTGCGGTCTTCCTGTGGAGACAACATCTAATGCTATGCGCTGACATGCCATTTCCATAATTGCTTTGCTTGAAGATGATGCTTGATGGATGTTTGTGCACATTGTCAGGGCATCAACATGAAAAATGAATGTCCTGGTGTTGACAGGAACAAGAGAAGACAATTCATTTCTCGTGTCTACATGAGGCATAACTCCAACGCGAGGGTGCTTATCCCGCAGAAAAAGCTGTAGAGCTGACTTGTAGCAACAAGGTTGAACTGTGATGGAAAATGTGACGTGCGCACTTCAAAAAGTGTTTTAACTGTGTCAAGTCTAAAAAATGAATAAAGGCAGATTTGAGGGGATCTTGGATTCACAGGGAGCTGGTGGAATCCTTTACATCTTTGGGTGTCTGATGTAGATATAAGCCCCATAGCTGACAATACAAACCCCATTTGCTGTTCACTTTTTCTTTTATTAAAAGTGTATTAATATCCAATGTGTCACATGTCCAAACTAAACTAAATTGGACAGAGCACGCAATTGAGTCCTCAGCAAAACACTCACCTATTGTGAAGAAGATCGGATGATTGGTTCTCAAGATATGCAAAGGAAACACAGACATAAGTAATCCTAATAATTATAATGATAATATTTTCCGTCATGTTCCGCCTCTATTTATAATATGCCATAACACTGCTCAAAAAAACAAATCAAAAATGAAATTTTGACCAAAAACTAGTTATTTCTTGATTTGAATGTTTACTTTAATAAAATTACTTAAAAACTTGGATGTGTTTGAATTTGTGACTCACAAGTGTGACAAGTATAGCTACAGTGACGGTCACAAAAATCTCAAGGCCATGGCTGCAGGTGCAACAAATGGTGCTGAGGTGCCAAAGAGCATTGGAGCGAAGAAAAACAGTTATTTTGAACAGAGGTGACACAATTGAGCTCAGATAGAAGGGTACAGATTTAAAAATTGGTAAGGACAATCTTAACGTGAAGGGGGAAAAAGTGTTCCCAAAAATGAGCCCTGATGTCTTGTAATAAGCAATCCTTTCAGGTAAACTCATTTACAATTTGCATCTTGAGCTTCTTCCCTTCCACTTTGTCACAGCTTTCCTAATGTGAGTCTGCTGTGAGCTCAAAGGCTGTTCTTCTTCTCAAGCATTAACTGGGATCTTGCAGAGCCAGCCTTTGGATGCTGCTGGAGCCACAATGAACCACATGGATTTTGTTCCCCCACACAAGTCGGCTGCATTTCAAATTGTGCCGCATGCTCTGTCACCGGATGTCCACTCTTCTCTCATGGTGTATCTAGCAGCAGAACATGTTGGGAACCAGGCTGGAGTTTTTCTTTCAGAACATTTAAAAAAAAAATCTGCATTCTAGCAATGTCTGAGAGCTATAATTTCCATCTCTTTGCTACTCTCATTTTCCTGCCAGGCTCACATCTTGCGTTACTATTACATTTACATTTACATTTAGGTCATTTAGCAGACGCTTTTGTCCAAAGCGACTTACAATAAGTACATTTGTCAAAAGAAGGAAACAAAGAAACCACGACGTATCATTGCCGATAAAGTAAGAGCTAAAAATAGAACAAGTGTTAGGTCCTCATCTGAGTAAAGTAGTACTTCAAGAGCAACAGTGCTAAGATCAGAGTGCTATAGGTAAGGGTTTTTTTTTTTTTTTTTTTTTGGGGGGGGGGGGGGGGGGTGTCGAGGGAGGGTGCTAGTGGGTCATGCTATGTAGAGTCAAGGTGAAGTCTGAACAGGTGAGTCTTGAGCCTTTTTCGGAAGATGGCAAATGACCCTGCTGTCCTGACATTGGTCGGGAGTTCGTTCCACCACTGAGGCGCCAGAACAGAGAAGAGTCTGGACTTTGCTGAGCGACATTTGCTTGATTTCAGCGATGGTGGTACCAGCCGGCCAGCTGAAGTAGAAGAGCGAAGTGCTCGCTTCGGGGCATGAGGTTTGACCAGTGTTTGAAGGTAGAAGGGTGCCGTTCCATTGATGGCCCTGAAGGCCAGTGTCATCGTCTTGAATTGGATGCGTGCTGCAACAGGGAGCCAGTGGAGGTCACGGAGGAGGGGGGTCACGTGGGAGAATTTGGGTAGATTGAAGATAAGGCGTGCTGCGGCATTCTGGATACGCTGTAATGGTTTAATCGCAGAGGCCGGGAGTCCGGCCAGGAGAGAGTTGCAGTAGTCAAGGCGGGAGATGACCAGTGCTTGGACCAAGAGCTGCGTTGCATCCTTTGTGAGGAGGGTCCGAATCCTGCGGATATTGTAGAGGGCGAATCTGCAGGATCGGGCCACAGCAGTGATGTTGGGGGTGCAGGATAGTTGGTCATCGAGGATTACACCCAGGTTCCTCGCAGTTGAGGAAGGTAATACTGTGGTGCCCTCGACAGTGACCGACAGGTCCATGCGAGGGCAGTCTTTCCCTGGGATGAAGAGGAGTTCGGTTTTGTTCAGGTTGAGCTTGAGGTGATGTGCAGTTGTCCAGACAGAGATGTCAGCCAGACAGTTTGAGATGCGAGTTGCAATGTGAGCGTCAGAGGACGGGTGAAAAGAGAGGAACAGCTGGGTGTCATCTGCATAGCAATGGTAGGAGAATCCATGCGATGTGATAACAGAACCTAGTGATCTGGTGTATAGTGAGAACAGAAGCGGTCCTAATACTGAGCCTTGAGGGACGCCCGTGTCCAGAGAGCAGGGTTTGGACATAGAGCCATTCCATGTGACCTGGAAGGTGCGGTTTGTCAGGTATGATGTAAACCAGGCGAGAGCAGAGTCAGTTATGCCAAGTTCAGCCAGAGTGGAGAGGAGGATTTGGTGGTTGACTGTGTCGAATGCAGCAGATAGGTCGAGGAGAATGACAGCTTCACAAGAATTTCAACAACAAGCTATCAATACTAGACTAAATGTTACCACTAGCTTTACTCACACAATGCCTAAACTCAAATCTACAATTAGTTTCTGACTTACCAACAAGAGACAAAGCAGCTTCCTTCCTTTCTCCAGACAAAATGTGGTTTGAAGAGAGTTACTGCTGTCCCTTAAGTTCTGACTGTGGCTCCTCCTTCCCTCTAATCAAGTCTATTCACTACAGGTGAGCTGGCTCAAAAACAAGCTGATTGCTCACTTAGCACAGACAGCTTCACAAGAATTTCAACAACAAGCTATCAATACTAGACTAAATGTTACCACTAGCTTTACTCACACAATGCCTAAACTCAAATCTACAATTAGTTTCTGACTTACCAACAAGAGACAAAGCAGCTTCCTTCCTTTCTCCAGACAAAATGTGGAGTTAAAGTTAAAATTAAGTTAAAATTGCTTACATCAACCACAAGTGAGTATAACTGTACAACCGGGGAACTAAAAACTCAGTTAATATGTATGACAAATAAATAATAAAATACAAATATAAATGTAATTTATACATAATATTAAAAAAAGTGACCTTTTAAGGTGAAAATTTGTTTTAATCATGCAAACTTGTCACACAGATTTAGATAGATTTGTGAACAATATTTGAGAGAAATGGTTATTTTGTCTATGTAGAAAATGTTTTAGATCTCTGAGTTCATCTCATAAAAAATGGGAGCAAAAACAAAAGTGTTGCGTTTATGTATTTGTTACTGTTATAAAAAGTATGCGTTTTGTGTGTATCTCACTTGTACTTTACTTAGTATTTTCATAAAAAATTAAATCCATAAAAAAAAACTAGACACAAATTTAAACAGACCTTAACCAAACACAAATGTTCCCTACCCAGGCCGCCCCTGCATTGTATTGGTCTGATTAGAATGACAGACAGACAGACAGACAGACAGACAGAGTGGAGGCCAAGGTAGGCTGTCATGGAATTGAGCTGTTTTATTAAATGTTATGTTCTATTGAGAGATGTTTTTCCAAGAAAAAAAAATGGAGCCATTGCGAGGTTATTATTCTTGGTCTGTTTTCTATCCAGCTAAGCAATATTGTCTTCATTGACAATGTTCAAGGTGATAAGCATGGCTTATTCACAAATAGCACAAAACTGCTGCTGGATTTGTACCAATTGATGTAATAATCAGAGATGACGAGCATTTTTTCTTTAAAACTCTGCAGCTAGCGCTGCTGAAGGTTTTTATATGTATAATAATAAATCATGAGCATTAAGCTGATCTAATGGGTTGTGTTGATGATTGTGATTCTGGTGATTTGTGTGTCTTGACAAACGGCGAGTGATAGCGGTTCAATGAATACATTACTTGAATGTCTCACGATATTTGCTGCATGCATTTAAATGATACAATTAGTGAAAGCAGACTCTCCAATCATCAAGTAAACACTCACATCATGCAATGCATCAATAACAACAAACAACGTGGCCTGCAGGTCCTGATAGAGAGGCAGTGAAATGTCCATGCTGGTCTCACAATCGGAGGGGATGACTCTGTGAATGATTTATGTGGATTCAGCCTTCAGAACATTTCGAAAAATGTTAGAAAACCATTGAGCGGCTGGAATTCACGTTGTTTCTAATTCTGCTTTGGTAATATTGTATTCTGTAGAACCGAGTGGCAGCTTATTTGAGTTGTGTCCCTTACATTAGGCTTACATTACATCTGTTGGGATAACATGTAGGACAATGAATGTGAAACCTATTTGCATACTTTCTCTTTTGTGTTGTTTTAATTTGGCATCCTTGACAGTGATCCCCAGGAAAAAAAATCTCTCTGAGTTTTTGCTCCGTCTTCTGCAACCATTCAGTTAAAGAATTCTGAATGATGGGCACCCACAGTGTGTGGAGTGGAGAGCTGTTCTGATTGACTGCCTAATTACACAACACTGCTAATCAGTGTTGAAACATCTGTTTAATACAGAGACATTTTGGATGCACAAACTGCTCAAAACCATCAAGGCACACAAAGCCTCTGGCTCATTCCATTAAGCATGCTGTTAGCCACAGAAAACAAGTCATATGTTCTAATCTAATAATTCCCTGTAATCAGAATCATTTAATAAAAGGATTACAGAATGTCATGCTCTCAAGGTTAACTTGACAAAAAAGAAATTCAATATAAATCAAATTCAGATTGAGGATGATATATTGCCTGTAACATGAGCACTACTAGATAATACTTTTAGTCCCACAGTAGGGACATTTGAAGTGTTAAGATAAAAAAGTACAATATATAAACATGATATAATAGATAAGTCACCAGTAGAAATACATTTAAAAATGCAGCAGATAGTCGGTCCTTTTTGTAAAGTGTTTTTGTGCTGTCTGTCCAATCCAGTTCATTGTTTAGGTGAATACCCAGCTACTTTCTAAGCTTTCACCATCTCAATGTCTAATCCCTGGATGTTCACTGGTACAGCTTTTCAGTGAGGAGCAGTTCTCAATTCAGCCAGCAGATGCTGCTCTCAAACAAGATTTTAGCTTCACGGCGCTCAGAGCTTCCCGTTTTTCTCTTCTCTCTCACCAATCCTGAACTGGATTTGTTTTTTTAATAGTTGATAGCAAAACAACAGCATTTCCTACACAAAATGATTTGGACTTTGACTCACACTTTTTTCTTTTTGTCTTTAGGAAATATATGGATACTTTTAAATTAAATTATTCAATTGAAACAATGACTATATTAAAGCCATTGGCAGAGATTTATTGTCTTCAACAGATTTTGTATGTTTCAGTGTCTGCAGTATACTGTACTTAGCTACGTATGAGACTGTCGCTGATTTTAGATAATTCAACCTTGTGAAAATCACTGCGTTATTTTTTATCTAATATTACTGTACTCTAGTAAAAGCTATTTGTGCATTGATATCAAATCACATCTGCGTCCGAAGCTAGAAGCAGATTCTGGGTGCACTTGTTGTTAATGTCCAGCTGCTTCCAGTTTACATAAGTGGTCTGGGTGGAGCTATAGCCGCTTGTACTGGAGATCTGCAGGAGCTGAAGCGATCGATGATGAGGAAGACATTATTGAATATGAGGACAAGGGATTCACACACTATGTTTAACTATTAACTAAATCTTTGATAATCTATACCTCTTTCAATTTAGGAATTTGTTAACTACTATCTATCTCTATTGTGTGCTTATCCTGGTCCCACTTCATCAAAACCAAAGTACTTTATTACCACCTCCTCCTCCTTTGCCTCCTTCGACACCCTCTGAGGTGCTTGAAGAACAACCTTTGTTGTTTTACGGTTTTATCCATCATTATCAAACATGAACCAAGTTGGAGCAGGATGAATACTGTGGCCACAAGGGTGGTCAGGAATACGAACGTACCCGAGAAATCCTTGATCCAACTGTAATTATTCCCTGCGCTGTATCATGTCATGTCCATGACCTCGGTGGTTGCATCAGAGATGTAGGAACAACATTCAGTACCAATAACCTTACAAGCACCACCTTGGGCTGCTAGCAGAAGATCAAGAGCCATGTGGTTTTGAAGAACCAATGTTTTAACTTCCTGCAGCTCTGTATTTTCAGCTAGCATAGCCTTAGAAGAAGATTTCAGGTGATTTTCCACAATGTTTGAAATAGATGAGAGTTCCTGTTGTAAAAGGTAAATATAATGATAATTTTAAAAGAGTAGATGTCATGTTTTCATCAATCTTATTGCTGTCCTCTCTCAGACGAGAAAAATAAACTCCTTGAAATTGAAATGTTTAGTTGACAAAAATGAGTAATAGTGTGGAAATGAGCTCCCTGCTGCACGTTCTCTTCAAAGCCTTATTTCCAAGCCCACATTTTTCCTCTGGGAAAGTGCTCATACTCTTTTCAAAAACTCAAAAGAATTTCCAATTTGCCCCTGTTATGTGTTGGCAAGAGCATTTTTCACCATCATCCATACACCTTGACTGCATTCTCACATGAGGTTTCCATGACAACTTGTCTCGAAGGGTTGATAGAGAGAAATAATTATGCTCCTAATTCACATTCTATAATCTAGTTTACTTCATTGACAATACACCTCCTCATGCTTTCTCAAGCTGCCTGTCAAAAAGCTACAGGCGACACTTATCTCCAATTTTAAAAAAAGCCGGTCGATCTCAGACAACAGCATTACTTTCTATCAACTTACAAATCACTTTTCAATACCCAAGGTCAATTCTTTTCCCACCTCCCTGTAGTAATTTTGCATTGCTTCATGTTCTTTTTGTGTTTACCTTTTTGTTGTTTTGTATCTCTTTGTCTATTTGACAATACGAATGAATAAGTGAAGACACCAGTGTGAAGCAATCCTTTCCACTGTTTTTGATGCTTACTCACACAATCGCATTTGCCAAGCCTTTAAATGCCATTAAGTGGACAATATTGGTACAGCCTCTGTCACATCTCATTATTTTATTAACTCAAAGCAGACCACTGCCTCATTGTGGTTGATAATTTGCCAGTCATGCTAGATGGCTTGTCCTCCCTCTCCTCTTTGCTTCCGCCTGCTTAAACAAGCCTGAGCTCTGTTGCTAAGGTGCTGGCCTTGAGTCCCCGAGGAATTTTGAAAAAGCTTGATAGATGACTGAACCCCACAAGATACCCAGCAATAGATTTCCACATCAGAATGTTGTTATGAGTAAACCATGTTCTTACAACTTGGAAAAATAAAGGCCAAAACATGGTAGATGGTCCTCAGTTTTATCCAATCTAACTTTTATCCAAAGTGCTTTACAGTAATGACTGACATTCACCCATTCACACACCGACGGCGCAGGGAGACAGCCAGCTCGTCAGGAGCAATTAGGGTGAGGTGTCTTGCTCAGGGACACCAGGCCCTCAGCGAGGAGGAGCCGGGGATCGAACCGGCAATCTTGCGGTTGCCGGCCAACCCGCTCTACTTCCTGAGCTAAACCCCCGCCCCCCCCCCTGACAAAAACAGCAACTGAAAACCAATCATTACTGTGCTTAAAACAACGTTTATTTATTGCTCATGTGCATTGAATGAATGCACATGAGTACCTTATGCACATTCAGTACCTTAACTCCATCCAGAATGGGACTTTGCTCAGCTGTGCACCAGTTTGATTTTCCACCAAATCCTGCATATACACTATATACAATGTGCATTATAGGCCTACACCATCTTTGTTCTTTAATGTACTTCACTAAGTACTAGTACTTTCTAATAGTTTATTATTAGTAATGCTATGCTGTATGTTATTTTACATTTACATTATCTAGATAGCAATAATAATATTTAATGATCGATAAATAATTTGTAAAGCATTTATAAACATTATTTAGATAATACTTCTGATCCAGAATTGTGCAAGTCATTTGGTAATCATTACCAAATGCTGAATATAATATAAAAAAAAATGTTTTAATGTGTGCAACATAAACTTAAGTTTACATGATTCCTATGGAAATGTGAATTCGGGATTCAGCAACATTCGATCAAAATGCTTCAAAACAATCATAAACAGAGGAAGATTAAAGTTTTTTTTTAAATTCCATGAATATGACAGATATTTCCCTGAGGAGTTTGTTAACATGCTTATTAAGCTTGCCCTCTCAGATACCCGCGTGACCATGGTAACCATGGCCACAAACCAGCACCAGTCCTGATCAATCTGGTGCCCTAGGCAAGATTTTAGCTAGTGTCCCTTGAATCGCAGCCACCCACCACTGTGTTCATACACTCTCACTGTTAGTAGACAGCTTTATTATTATTATCTTTAATATATTCACTGCTGCTAGGCTACTCATCCTTTTCTGCCATTATGTCCACATTACATTACATGCGTCATTTTTGTGATAGGGATTGACTTTGTTTTGACTATTGACTATTTGTTTTTGTTTTTATTATTATTATTATTATTATTATTATTATTATTATTATTATTATTATTATTATTATTATTATTCTATTGCTGTCCACCCTGGGAGAGAGTTCTGAGTCCTGAGGATTCATACTTTTTCCCCGTTAAAAGTTTTCTTCTCATCCAATGTAGGGTTCTTGAGTAGAAGATTTTGTACAGTTGGTAAAGCCAGCTGAGGCAAATTTGTGATTTGGGGCTATTATTAATATTATTATTATTATTATTATTATTATTATTATTATTATTATTATTAATAAGACTATTATTGGATATTGTTGTTGTCGGCTTTTTGATAATATTTCAAAATAACAGAAAAGAATAAGTAAAAACATTTAGTAAGTTATACATTTTGTCTATGCTAAGGCCAATAATGCAGCAGCCAATTTCACTGGTTTCTGAGGTCCACCTCACCAGCAGACAAACCATCTAAAACAACAAAGGATGCATTGTAGGAGCAACATCAGCTAGTGTTCTATTATCTTGCCTGTTGCCCGTCATGCCAGTCTCCTGCACTAAGCCTATACACCTCTTTCATCACTTTACCATCTTGTCATCCCACTCATCTTTAAACTCAAGGCAAAGAAACTACACACATTGTTTGTCTTCAAGGTTATATCACTCAGATATAACAGCATGATACCCATTGGAGCTATAACTGCAAATCCAGCCGCACTGTCTTCAATGGTTGTAAACATCATTTTTCTTCTTTTTCTTCCCACAGGTGTGTGGGCAAAATCACCCTATACAGGATGCATACCACGCATCTTCCAAATAATCAAACTAATATGGTGCAGTCAGTGATGCATACTTGACATTTTCCATGTGCATTTCTGGTGACATTTTGAGCTGTAGCTTTTCGTCTACACTCAACGGTGCAAAATGTGATAACTGGCTAAATAATTCTGCAGCAGAGCCTGGCAGAGCCATTTGTTCATGGTAATGGTTCCCTCTCAGGCAGGTGTGACCCAGATAATGTATCAAAATTAATTACTTTTCATATTCATTTATTGATGAATTTTTATATTTCACTGTAGTAGGAGTAAACTTTGCTGTCGGAATATTTCAATTTCTCCATTTACATATTAGGATATAATATAATGCAAATACACAACACTATAAACTACAACAACACTCAGAATAAACGGACTATAGGACAGTGTAACAAGCAATATAAATGGCATTTGTCTAAGGTGACTGATGATCCCAAATCCACACCAGGGCAATCAATTATACTTGTAAAATGCAAATAATGATAATGCAGAGCAATATGTTGCCCACTGTGTTACATGTTGATCCCAACTATAATTTGAAACAAATGTGACTGAAAATATGGTTTGGGTTGATCACGGTCACCTTAATGCTTTATTTAGTCTAATTGGCACATGCATTGGTTTCACAGTTCTAGATTTAGGGAGCAGTAAGGAGGTTATATGAGGCGAAAAGTGACTATCTGAAAACAAGAGCTTCACTCTAGTAGGGGTGGCACTTTTCCCTAATTTAGTATTCTTTATCAGTTATGGTTACCTTGGCAACAACTACTCTTACCTGAGTCCATATAAAAACACACCATATAATCCAACAAATACTTATTTGTCCTCAAAGTATGCACCTTAGTCACCATGACAAATTCCCTCACACTTGTTGGTGTAAAATCCTTCTTGGCGATAAATATGTTTCTGATTCTGATGAGAGAGTAACTATTACACCAAGAACAGATATAGACTCACATTAAAACATAATATATGATATGTATATGAACATTCAATCAAAACCGTGAACATTAAATCTTAAAGAGATCTCTTCTGCAAAGAAATGTCAACAGTACTTTATTTGTCTAAGTGGGGTTTAAAGGTGACTTATGAGCCCAAATGCATACCAGGGCAAACAGTATACTTGTTTTATGTAAATAGCAGCAGAGTAGCCTTTTGTCCACTGTGGTACATGTTGATCTCAACTATAAACCAAAGGACAATGTGCCTGCACATAAACATGAAAGGGCATTGATGTTTATGTGCTTGAAAGGTTGAGCTGGTCAGTCGTCGTTTCCAGGGTTTATTTATGTTTATGCCCTAAAGGTCAAACTGACCTGTTTTCTCTTGTCCACAAATGTCTAGCTGAGTTGGTGTGTTTGTCTCTTTTTTAACAAAGCCTGATTGCTGCTGGTGATTCAAAGCTGTATGCAGCTGAATATAACAGAGGAAAAACAGGGCTGATTCATGCAGCGCATGATGGAAAGAAAAAATAGAACATTTCAGTCATGGCCTCCTCTTTAAAAAGGAAATGTAACACAGTCTTTATACATTGTGTATGTTCTGTTTGTCTCCTGTAATGGGAATTTTGGATGTCTGTAATTTATTATCAGAATATTTGTCAGGTCAGACGTCGATCCGCATCTCCTTTCTGACTGTTATGCTATGACGAAAATGAATGCCTGTTTGTCGATGATATGAACATGAGTGCCACATTGACATAAGATAATTTCAGGATTATGACGCCTGTGTTCTGTAAATCTTGACCTTGCCTGTACATCTTGTCTTTGTAAGATAGGACATGATCCGTCCTTTGGTTCCTCCTCCTTAAAAGGGAGA
This sequence comes from Chelidonichthys spinosus, assembly GCA_029853015.1. NCBI lineage: Eukaryota > Metazoa > Chordata > Actinopteri > Perciformes > Triglidae > Chelidonichthys > Chelidonichthys spinosus. The sequence goes on from CM056837.1 coordinate 12,829,842, forward strand.
TTGCTGTTGGACTCAGGGTCGTTCCTGCTGATTCTGAACCTTTGCATCAGAAGGCAGGGGTGAACAGTACTTTCTTCTGCAGATGAGAATACTTAGTGGAATAAACCTCGGAGAAAAAGCTGATCCTGGTTGTTGATCTTTATTGGGCAGATTCATTTTTCCACAACACTCCTGTTATCCTCGCAAGTGCAGAGCCAGGCAGCGAGGTGAATGAACATGAAAGATTTAATCTCTAATGGACCATTAGGCTGTCAAAAGGAATAGAATGGCTTATTATAACTTTTCTTGTATGATTCTAACAACTGTATGATAAAATAGTTAGATACAAATTATAATATGTCAAGAAAAAGAACAATATTCCTATGCTGAGATTAAGGTTGATTGGATATGAGCATTTTTTAGCATTTCCTGACAGGCCACACAGATTTATTTGCAAAACGCTTATAGTACAGCTCAGTAATAACATGGTAATAGTTAAATAATAACAATACTTAAATAATACTATGTAAATATCAAAGTAATAACCGGTCAATAGCTTGGTATTAACTTGGTATTAGCTTGGTATTTAACAGTGTTAAACATATTGTGTGTACAGTATTACCTCAGCACAACAGCTAAATACCAAATTTGACTTGAAAATGTTCATGTGATTTTGAAGGTGGTGATAATAGCCTACAATATTGTGACAATATTAACTAACATATATTACCTCATTGTATTACCTTATTGTTATGACCTAATTCATTTCATATCATATTTTAATCTAAATATTGCAATGATACAACCATTGTATTCTTAGCAGGTTACCAGATTGTTACCAGAATATAACTAAACTATTACTATTTTAAAAATGTTTTCCTTGTCCCAATCTTTAAATGTGTTTCTCTGTTATTTCTTAAAAACATTTTTTTTTTTTTTTTAAATCAACCCATTTGAGCACATGGTTGGTACTCAGCATCAGCGCTGAGCTGGATGCGAATGTTCTCAAATGTCTCTGTTTGTCTCTGTTGCCGGATAGTCGGAAAGTGCATCTTGGTTTCCACCTTATGTTGAGTGCAATGGGTGTATGTCCTCTTCAGGAAAGCCAGGCCTGCCTTTGTCAACTTCTCTTGCTGGCAATGCTCACTGAGTCCAAAGTTACATAGTGAACATCGGTTGTACACTACTTTTCACATTGCATTGTGGGAAACTTTGAGTGCACTATATAGGAAATAGTTATGCTCACTACACATTCAGACACCACTACAAAATAGTAAAATGGCGGGAGTGATTTCGGACAGAGCCATTATCTTACTGTGTGTCTCTCTCCATAGTGCTGAAACAATCACACCCATTATATTAATGTGTCTCTCTCCATGGTGCTGAAACAATCACACCCATCATCTTACTGTATGTCTCTCTCCATGGTGCTGAAACAATCACACCCATTATATTAATCTGTCCCTCTCCATGGTGCTGAAACAATCACACCCATTATATTAATCTGTCTCTCTCCATGGTGCTGAAACAATCACACCCATCATGTTACTGTATGTCTCTCTCCATGGTGCTGAAACAATCACACCCATCATGTTACTGTATGTCTCTCTCCATGGTGCTGAAACAATCACACCCATCATCTTACTGTGTGTGTCTCTCTCCATGGTGCTGAAACAATCACACCCATTATATTAATCTGTCCCTCTCCATGGTGCTGAAACAATCACAACCATAATCTTACTGTGTGTCTCTCCATGGTGCTGAAACAATCACACCCATAATTTTATTGTGTCTCTCTCCATGGTGCTGAAACAATCAAACCCATCTTACAATGTCTTAATGTATCTCTCCCCAGATCATATTCTCATCTCTTCCTTACGTCACTGCTGTCGCACAATTAAAACATGTCAGATCAATGGTAGCTTGAGGACTCCCATAATAAATATAACATATTTCATTTCCAGTCTGCCCCCCTCCCCCCTCTCACACACACACACACACACACACACACACACACACACACACAAAAGCAGACAAACAACCAGACAAAGCACAAGCCTTTTTGAAGTTAAACATACCCACTCCAATCCAGAATGCAGCGAATATAAGCTGCCACTATAAATGTCATTGAATCATAACACGAGTTGGACATTATGATGTTCCAGTCCTTTAACTGAGGACATTTTCTCTATCTGGACCTCTTTAAACTTTAATTGAATAACCGCCACTTATTGAAACAATAAAAATCCAGTCTCTCTTTCTGAAGGACCTCTCAGATGACAGCGAACACAGAACGTCATGGCAACACGGTGTTATGGGAATTTTGGGTGTTGATCCGCATCTCCTCTTTTCAACTGTTATCCTATGACTAAAATGATTGCCTGTTTGTGCATAGTCAGGTGAGATGAGAATGAGTGCCACATGACATGCGATAATTTCAGAGGACATTATGACGTCTGTTCTGTACATCCTGCCTTTTTAAGATAGGACATGACCCGTCTTTTATTACTTACATAAATGCTGTTCTGAGATTTTGTGATGGCAAGTTTGAAAGAATGCTTTGTTTTATCTAAACATCATCCAGCTGAGCGTGCCCTTATGACCTTGATCTACAGTATGATTCCTCCTCCTTTAAAAGGGAAATCCTGCTAACAGCTGATCCTGTTTGTTGATCTTTATTGAACAGATTCATTTCCACAACAACGGTTGTCGGTTTTCAATGATAACGGCAGTAACATTGAAAAAAAAAACTCTGTATGGTGAGGTATTTCTGAGGGATATAGCTTCAGGAATTTGATTTAATTTGAATAGCTCACAACCTTCTCTCTGTGCAGAGGAGAATACGCAGATTGAGTGGTTATGCTGAGTGGCATAGGTTATGTCTACAAAAAATACACATTCTTTAAATCTCTTATCACTTGAAGCCTTTTAAGTTACAAAAGAGACTCAAAGGAACTAATTATGATTCTCTTTTATTTGTTCTACATCAGCTGCATTGGTGTTAAGTTTCCTTAAAGAAGCTATGATGCTGGGAACACTCGGCTTGATGTAATTTTTTAAGAAGACCATTTTTCTAGAGGAGGTGAAAAATAGAAAATGCTGCACGTAAAAAGCTTAAGTTGCAGCTTATTCATTTAGATTCATTAATAAGTTATCCATTAAATCATCATATTAATGCAATGTTATTCAATGCCATGCTAGGCTGGACCAAGAAGCTATAAATTGACCACCGAATAGACCACCAAATCAGCAGTGTATCCTCATCTTTAGTGAAAGAAGAATGCTTTATAAGAATGAGAAGATATCTACCTCATCTGCTTAGCTTTGTGTGTGTTACATGTTAACATATTGTTTTACTTCACATTTACCATGGTAACGACTTTCAATAGGCATTGCGTCAAGAGGAGAAGCAGCCTTGACTTTGTCTTGGTTTAATACAGCTGAATATTCCAATGCACTATGCAATATGCTGAATAGATTCTTCAGATGAGAATTACGAGGAGCTGATTTGTACTGTTCTCACAAAAATACAAGTGCTGCTGGAGTTTTTTTGTGGGGGCTTTTGGGTGAAAGAGATGTTCAGTCATGAGGTTGGCTCGTGCTTTCCAACATGAAGTCTTTTAATTTGTATTGTGGGCAGCTGTGACCAAGGGGCTAGTCCTACATCTTAAAGAGATCCGTCCATTATTGCAGTGCATTGGATGCATGCTGTGTGAGTTTAGAAAATGCAACTGCAGGCTGCAGGCTTTGCTCCTTTCATGCCAAGTTGTGGCATAAAACAAGGGGAACTTTCAACAACTGCATCACTTACCTACTTTGTGATTAAGATAATGTTCTCAGCACAATGACACTGTCATTCAGACATGTTGTCACATAACCACACTGACTGAACAATCAGTCAAGGCCCAAAATAAATGCAAAAATGTCTATTTGGCTTAAATTATGTATGTATATAGATCAAATCTTTGTTTCTCTCCTGGTCTTCAATATTTTCTCTGATAATGCAATTATGTGAACAACCAATATACGATCTACATTTTTAAAATAACAAACAAATGCTTTGAGAAATCTCATGAAAGCCTACTGAAACAAATTCCTCTTCTCTGCCTTTTCTGACATCTCATTTACTGTCTCGGTAGGGGATTGACAATGGAGTTTTTTTTTATCTACATGATCATTTCACAGTAATAAATGATGAGTGGTTGGTTAATGAATAATGTGTGCTTTTGTGGAAATAATTACACAATCATGTGGTACCTTTTGCACTAACAATTACCAGATAATTAGCAACTATTAAAAAACAAAAATACTGCACTGCATGGTACTCTATCTCAAAAAGAAATTCAGCTCTGCATAGTGAATGACTAGTATTGCAACTGTCCTTTAACTGGAAGTTATCCCTCTGCATCATCGTTTGCATGCATGTTTAAGTACTTCCTCTTGAGACAGCAGTGTGATGTGTCATACATCATAGATTATCTTAAAATGTATTCATACTTTTAATTCATTAATTAATAACCATAACTAAAAAACGTGAATTTAAAGTCCCATATGTCAGCAACCTCTATTCTATACTATTTGAACTGGTATCTGTTTATTAATGTACCTAAAGTCCTGTTTTTGTGATAGGAACATTTTTTGCAGGATTCTTTAAAGTCCAGGATTCAAAGCCTGGATACAGATATGTGGCCAAGTAACTTTCACTTCCAGTCATAATGACAGATGTAAATTGTTCAGGTTCTGATGCATGTATATTTGTTTGCAGTCCCAATATTAGGACATATTTACTGTGCAACTTCCCCACATTATCCAAGAATATGTGTTTATGTGTGGCCTTTCAGGCTGTATCAAAAGATATAACGAGAACCAGAAGTTACTTTATAATGAATGTGTCCCGCAACTAGCTAATGAACATAAAAGACTATTCAGCAGCTAAAGAGCAAAATATTATCCTATAAGTTGGTGGAGCCAAAAAAAAGAGCTAAAACCATCCAATGGGATCAGTCACAATGCCAGATGGATAAGGGGCATATCCGTAAAAGACATCTCATAAAAAGACTGCAATGACCTTGTCCAGTTTCTAACTCTTTCTTGGACCGCACACATTTTCAAATGTTGTAAATTTTGTAAAGGTTCATGGCCGCATCCTGCATGGTTTCAACAAGTTTCAACTGACAAGGTGACAAGGCTAATAGTTTTTTTATTGACTTACTCCACACAACAGCAGTCATCAATGTTTAACAAACATACTAACAATAGCAAAAAACAATCAAAAAAATACCATACCCGTAGGCCACCATTCAGTCTTTATATCGTTTGAAGCTTTGATTTAAATTTCATGAATGCATTTAATGTTTAGCCTCAAGGATGAATAATATTCTTCATTTCTCTCATGAGTCAAGCCAAACTTTGCTCCTCCTTCCACCTTATCAGTGAGCGAATAGGACAAAAAAAAATGACAGGCGTGGGTGTGTGTGTTGGTGTGTGTGTGGGTTGGTGTGTGCGCCTGGTATATTAACAGAGCCAGACAGAGCAGGAAGACCACAGTGGCTTACTAAGTGACGATCCGCCTGCACTCGCACATAGAGCTGTGATCTCTCTGCCTCACTGTTGATCAATCTCACGCACCTTTTCTGCTGCACTTCTTTCATCTTTTTAGAGAACATTTATTTGAACTCATTAGTGGAGAGGAGAGATGAGAGGAGAGTGGTGGGATTGTTTTTGACCAACAACAGCAGAAGATGTTTTGAAGATAATTGCCTTTCTTGTTTAAACTGAAGGGTGATTTCTTTATTTTTGTTGTCATTCCCCTTCGAGGGTGTTGAGAAAGTCTTCCGGATAATGAGGCTGACTGAGGAGATTTCAACACTATCAATGGACTACTAACAACAGGAAAAAGAGAACCTAACCCAAGGCGAAGGGGAATTTAAGAGGAGGCATTATGAACACCACAGACGACAATGGATTGCTCCAAGGCTACCACAACCGGAGCCAAACCTCAGGCATTTTGCCTCTTAACAAAGACTTATCAACCGAGGAGAAAGACTCATCGGCAGGATGTTACGAACAGCTGCTGATTTCCACTGAGGTTTTTCTCACTCTGGGCATTTTGAGCCTGTTTGAGAACATCCTGGTTGTAGCTGCTATCGTCAAAAACAAGAACCTTCACTCGCCCATGTACTTTTTCATCTGTAGCCTTGCTGTTGCCGACATGCTCGTGAGCGTCTCCAACGCCTCTGAGACTATCGTCATAGCGCTCATCAACGGAGGCAACCTGACCATCCCGGTCGATCTGATTAAAAGCATGGACAACGTGTTTGACTCTATGATCTGCAGCTCTCTGCTAGCATCAATATGCAGCTTGCTGGCCATTGCCATTGATCGCTACATCACCATCTTCTACGCGCTGCGGTACCACAACATTGTCACCCTGCGAAGAGCAATTCTGGTCATCGTCAGCATCTGGACATGCTGCACCATGTCCGGCATCCTGTTCATCATCTACTCCGAGAGCACCACGGTGCTGATCTGCCTCATCACCATGTTCTTCACCATGCTGGTGCTCATGGCTTCACTGTACGTCCACATGTTCCTGCTGGCGCGCCTGCACATGAAGCGGATCGCGGCACTGCCGGGAAACGCGCCCATCCACCAGCGGGCCAACATGAAGGGTGCCATCACCCTCACCATCCTGCTCGGGGTGTTTGTGGTGTGCTGGGCGCCCTTTTTCCTCCACCTCATCCTCATGATCACCTGCCCCAGGAACCCGTACTGCACCTGCTTCATGTCCCACTTCAACATGTACCTCATACTCATCATGTGCAACTCCGTCATTGACCCCATCATCTATGCCTTTCGCAGCCAGGAGATGAGGAAAACCTTCAAAGAGATTTTCTTCTGCTCACACGCTCTCCTGTGTGTTTGAGCTGCTTGTAAAGTGTCGGAACGGAATGAAATTTGGCCTTCAAGGACTTTGAGATTTTGAGCTGTAATTGCTGTGGACTGATGTGGCTCTGTTCTGCCCTGTTCTCGCAGTCTCTGAATGATTGATAGGTAGGGCGCTTGCCTTTGGGTTGCTGAAGAGGTAGGTTTACAGACACCTTGTAAAATAGAGTATTGCTATGTAAAGACATTTTCTTTCTTAGCAAATGCCGTTCTGAAGTGCAATTTGAAGTAAATGTTACCAGCATGTGTGTGTGTGTGTGTGTGTGTGTGTGTGAGAGAGAGAGAGAGGAGAGAGAGAGAGAGAGAGAGAGAGAGTGATTCGTGATTCGTTTTCACTGTCGAAGAAAATCCAAGCTGTTGCAGCATATATGATGTATCGTTTTTATTTTACCTTTTTTTTTTTCCAGGGAAGAATCACACTGAAATAGATATCTCTTTTACAAGTGAGCCCTGGCCAAGGCAGCATACGACGGACAGACAAGGTAATAAATAAATACATGAAACAAAGTGTTTGGTTGAGATATGACTTAAACTTAGTGAGTGAAATGAACAGTAAGTTTGAGTGATCTCTGAATCTCATTCCAAGCAGATGGTGCACTATAAATAAAAGCAGTCATTTCAGTCTCTGTATTCATTGATGGAACATTTAAAAGAATATATCTACTTGAGCGCAGATTATACTCTTATCTGTTCACTGTTAAAGACTAATTATGTACAAAGGAAGCTGGCCAACTACAGCCTTGAACAAAAGTATTAGCTAATGCTTGTGCCTTCTCATATGAAGTCAGGGCCAACCAACCATTTCATACAGTGATGCGTGGAATGATTTGTATGAGTTATAAATGTACTTTTCATGAGATAGAATGATGAAAGACCTCAGAGATTTCCTCGTTTTGTGCCAATAATGAAGGAAGAGATGAATGGAATTGCAGAACACATCCTGCTCAACTGACGTGGACTTTTTATTTATTTTTATTATTAAAAGGCATTTTTCTGAGTTGGGGGTAAAATTGTCAGAAATCGAACAAAGGGAAACAGATACCGACTACATCGTCGGAAGGAGGTATTACGTTTGATTTTCCAAGCTAGATGCTTCTGGGAACAAGCACAAAAAGATAAAAAACCAGCACAGTTGTAAAACTGGAAAAGTAAGGGGTGTATGTACTTATATAAAATCAGTGCAGAATATACTGAAAATGCATTCTTGCATGACTTTAAGATGGGTGAATCAGGAAAATGCCAGTGCATTTCTCAGGCACATAAGATGGCAATTAATAAGCATTTTAGTTTATTTAAACCTACATGATAGAGAAAAAAACTATTCAGGACGACCTAGAACCTTTCCTTTAGATTTTGTTCACAGTTTTTGGCTCCATAATGGCAACTTCACACTCACTTCGCGATCAACACATTCTCACACTAATGTGTCACATAACTCAGCTTGGTCAGTCGATGATCAGTTGAAATGAAATCATCATACGGCTCATACCTGCCTGTATAGTGTTAGTTTTGGACTGTTTGTTAAAATATGCTCTTTACATGCAAAGGGTCTTTAAAAAAATAAACTTACGTCTATGAACAATAAGTTGCTTTAAGGTTTGCAAATCATGATTTCTGCCTCAACAAATAGCTAAAAGTCCATCTGATTTCCAATGAACGCTCTTGTGAATTTGTGGTTTGCGTAGATATTCGTGTACATTTGCACATGTGGGTTGTTTTCCCACTCAGCATGTATGTGCGACCACATAGAGACCTATTTTTCGTCCTATTTATGTCAAAAGACATATTTTACTGAATGTATATTTATGTATGTGTTGTTGTAATGTGTGTCACTTATCCTTGCCTTAGATATTTTGCACTGTGATGTGAAGAACAACCTTGTCCTCTGTGAACTGTACAAACTTATGTGATCAGTCTTACTATGATGCTAAGTGCTATATTCAACATTGCCTTATTTATGTATGCCTTTTAAACTAAAAGTGCATTTGAAAGCTTAAAAAATGCACAAGAACACTGATGTAAATGGCTAGCCCATTTTATTGTGAAAAGCTTTGCTGGGAAATTTGATTCATGTGTGCCGATATGAAGCTGTTTGCTTGGCCAATGCATACTCTGTGAATCACTGCTGCAAAGTAGCTTCAATAAATCATGCTGCCACCTTGGCAACAGCTCTGTTTGTCAGCTTTTCTCTGGAATGCAGACTTTAACCTAACTTTGTTGACTTTTTACTTTAATTGAAAAACAAATTCCAAAAATTGGCATTTGAAAATGGAAAACACAAAAAAGTACGATTTAAATGATTTTATTTTAATATTGCTGAATAAATGCATGCATAGTGCGAAGTTTGCTCCTTTTTTACTTCCCACCATTTATAATTCAAGTTTATCTTTACAGTTTCTTCCCTGAGGTGAGCAACTGGTGTTTTTTTGCTAGAAAAATACTCCAGCAAAAGGGGTTTTAATCATGATGAATAATTTAATCTGAAGCAAATAAAACATTTATAAAACTGAAAAATAACTTGCATACATTCACTATTGCTTCAAACATAATTGAATTTAATAAGACCTTAATATACTTTGGGTTGATGGATTTTCAGGTATCAGACTACACACACTGGAATCTGCAAAACATCAGGGGTGTTTTCTGTTACGTCCTTTTTTAATTCTTAGGTTTGAGAAAACTTAGATATTTCTCATATTTCTTTATGCTCAAATAAAGAAACACATTTCAGCAAGCAAAATCATTAATATTATACAACCAAGCAGTAAGGAATATGCTCGTAAAAGGTGGTTTGTGAATGTTGCTCTGCCGTTTCCATTCCTCGGATTTGCAGCACTCTAAAACTCAACAGCTGCATTAAGTTTTAGTTCGCCAAAGGAGAGTGTATGGTAACCCAAAAACAGAGACTGGAGCAGACTAATGGGGGAAACAAATCTGCAAATAGTCAGCAATAGAACAGTGTTACATGAACAAATACCTTAGAGGTGTGTAATACAAGATTAGGAGCATTTCTATTGCCTCTCAACGGCTCTCAACATGGCGATGCCTGAGCTGGGGGCGAGTGTCATGTGTTGCTCATTTAAGAAAAAATTGAAGCTATCTTAAAGACAGAAGATAACAATGAGTATGAAAAAAAACCTTAAAAACCAAATGAGCTAAAGTAATTTTACCGTCCTCACACTGTGCAGCTCCACTCCCCGGTTGCTGATTGGTTCCAGGGGTTGTGCCTCTGAATAATGATTGGCTGTTCCAGCTGAGAGTCCTATTGCTTTCCAGTCAATTGCACTTAGTCCAGAGGGGATACACAACAGTTGAAAAAGAAGTACAACACACCATACAATCCAAAAACATGTCCTAAACAATAAAAAAAAAAAAGCGGAAACAAACAAATAAGATGTAGAATATCCTGCCATGTGACTAATGGTGGTTGAATGGTTTGCGATACATTATTGTGATTCGCAATTCAAACCTGATTTCATTCCTTCCTTTCATTTACGTTTCAATAGCACAATAAAGCAAGCATGACTCATCATTTTATATAACCTCATAAATGATGGCGGTATCAGCCTAGCTAATTTCTATGCTTTTTCTGAGGTCTTTCATCTCCCTGAGAGCACAATGCGTCATTTGTTATCCACTAGGCTGATGGGGTCGTTGTCAACTATAACTATTAGAGGCCTTCAAACAACAACAGTGGCAACTTTTCCTGGGTTTGGTTTGTAAATTTGGATGCCGTTAAGAGTGTGAATGTCTCCTTACTTTAAGAGCGAATAGACACTTTAAGGTGAGCTCTCAACTAACATTGATCAACAAGGTGGAGCAGTAAAGAAAAAGGCTAAAAAAGAAACTGATGGCAGATATGGTAATTAACTAAACTAGTAAAGAGGAGGAGGAGAACCTGCAACCCAGCAGCCATGACTAGTTAACCTGTCCCACCTCCACTTGAACCAGACTTGGACTGGCTCAACAATGTTCCAGTTTACGAGGAGACAAGACAGCAGATCCAACTATCCAGCCTCTGATAGGACCATTGGCAGACAATGTGTCAACAATGACCTACTTTCTTCTTGTTGACCAACCGAGCAATGACCTGCATAGCTCCATAAATAAGTAGAGTACCAGCTTTTAGTTGTGGAATGTGATTAATTATGAATGGGTATTTATTTTTTTAACTGTTTTCTATCGAAAAAGTATCCGGTGAGATTTGCAGCAGTTACAGCGAGGCAGCAGTCATTCAAGGCCAGTCATATGACAGAATAATGTTTTTCAAATGTATTCCAAGAAGAGGAATCCCTGTGCCCTGCATAGCTCACTCCTTGAATTTAGGGTTTGGGGGTTTATTCATACCCGAAACAACATGTCAAGCATATCCATCAGACATAAACGATTGCTTTACAAACAAGCTTATACTGTTCATATCACCCAACAAAACAAATTGGCATCAAATATGCTGAAAACCACGTTGAAACTTAGCCTACAATCTGGCTTCCCTCACATTGTTTTTAGTCTTGCGAAAATGAAAGAAACATGCTGTAAAGAGCCGCAATGAAACCATGATGAGTTTTCTTTTTTGTCTTTGCACACAAAGTGACCTTTGTTATGATCCAACTATTAAGGCCGAGAGCTGTCCTGAAGCCAATATGCCCTCAAAGGGTTTGGTTTTCTCAGAAAGACAAAAGAAATGCTGAATGAGAGATTGGATTAGGTAACAAAAGTTAGTGGAGCAGAGAGAATTGGAAGAGAGTGACCCTGAAAAGAGGAAATCCACTACAATTCACTTTAAGAACTCATTATGAATTCTCCAGCTGTGCAATGTGTAACAATGATGAGACATGGAAATAATCACCAGATACAATGTATTGATTTTGTGTACGACTTGCCCTTTTTTAAAATTTTGTCATTCAGAAGGAAAGTCAACAGGGATCATTTTTCATGGTGGACGCCCACAAATGAAATGCATGGTGGGCGGGTGGGGAAGTTGATGAGCTCAAAAACACAGGATTTTCAATTATGATAGTGGTGTTCGAGACAACGTGTCCCGAAATGCACCTAACCTGTTTTTTGGGGGGCAGACTCACAAGGGAAAGATGGTTCAGGAGTTGGCGAGTAGGATACTGGCAAAAGATGAGGCATGAAAGACAGTTCCAACTATAAACAGTGTTAAAATTAATGTAATTCTGTGGTGATTGAAGTGGACATACATGAATCAGTTGATTTCATGACTGCTGTGAGAGGGTCTGGAATTTGTTCAGGAGGGAATCACCTACTGTATGATTTTAGGCTGATTGAACACCAAATGCCCAAATTATGTTGTTTGTGTCCTTTCCTGAAGTTGCAGCTTTCTGTTCCTAAGGCTCTTTGTCTTTTTATGCAGTTATCTCTTAATCCGAATTCCATCCTTTTCTCTGGGCTTCAAAAATTCATCAAAAACCTCCTTCTGTGATTATGATGTAATGCCTTGCCTCTCACCCTGTTTTATATCGACTCAAAGAAAGACCGCAGGTTTCACTTGAATCCTAATATGCTCGGAAGCTGCCCGATCACCAACTGCAGGTGTGGCTGTTGTGAATGCCTCCATGCATCACCTCCAAACTCATTACTCCACACAGCCAACGTATCAGCAGATACTCCCGGGAATGATCGATGCGATCGTTATATTTTAGCCGCGAGTCATCCTGTACACTTTTTGTGTCGCACCTTTTTATACGCCAAGGCAATTCAAGGCTGCTTCACAGAACAATTAAAGATTACAGTTCAACAAAAGTGTAATAGAAATAGAGACAAAAGGTGGAAAAGTTACCGCATCAGTTTTTGTCCAGGATTACCAGAATTTGTCCTTGCATATGGCCGTTAGCGCTGCTTTACCAATTGGCTCAATTTTGGGTATCAAATTAAACACTGTTGATTCGCTGCTGTTATCATCCCCATCCACAGCGAATAATGCTGGAGTTGACTTCAGGTCCTCTCTGTTAAGTTCATTTGAAAAATTAAACAGCAATTCTTTGAGAGGGTTAGTGGAAGTATTATTTTCTATTATTACTATCAGACATTCAATCTGAGCCACCATATTAACTTCATGAACTTGGTGTTCGGATCAATCTGTTTTACTTATTTTCATATTTAAATTTTTAATTATTTTATTCTAATTCTTATTTCTTTGATCCAGCATGCATCCTATGGGTGACCGGATTTGCATTTTTTTCATAATTTCCAATTTTTACTGATATATTAATTTTAGCAGTGCTCTGTTCTTTCCTGGCCTTTTTTTAACCTGAATTCCATCCATCCATCCATTGTCTACCACTTATCCTGTATTCAGGGTCTTGGGGGGGCTGGAGCCGATCCCAGCTGCTAATCTGAGTACCATGAGTGCATATTGTGTATTTGCACATGTGTATTGGAGTATTGAAGTGTATCTGCTCGCATGTGCTTGAGAGAGATAGATGGATTGTGGAGCTAATGGGTTCCATAGTCACCATAACAACGCATACCTGTGCAAGACGTAACAGTGCTAACCTGTGAGTGTCCTGAACAGTCTTGTTTTTTTCTTATAAACAACAGCATTCAAAGTTCAAATTCACACTCCTGCAAGAGAATAAAAACACCTTTCTTTAGACGAAGCAACATATCGCACACTGTGTTCTGTGAGAGGAGAAGAAGAAGAATCATTTAAAGATGAGGAGTTCTATCTGCTTCTGTTGACACCATCACTGTGACAAACCTCCAACTTAATAACAGCACAGGATGGATCATCAATTTTCTTTTTTGGGGCTGAGAGCTACCTGAAAGGTAGAGAGTAATACTTATGGCTACTTTTTTCATTGTATTTATTCCAAATAATACAATTTTGCTCAGTTTACCTTTTAAATAATGAATATTATGCACTTATTATAAGTTGAATTCTCTTTTATTGTCAAGAGTTAATCTGTTTCTATGAAAGTCAGATTTTGTCATATTTGTGCTCAAAGTTGTGTTTCTACCAAAGTGGGTTTTTCCCCAGCTGAAAACAGCAGGCACCTCTGAAATGGGTGTTTTGCAGCATTTGATTGCATCTTGTTGCTATGATACGGAATATCCACGGAAGTGGATGAGATTTTCTAAATGAAAAAAACATCCCAAGAGCTGAAAAGATGCAGCACTTCATCACGCTGCTGGCCATTCTATTGTACAAAATATTATAAATATAAATATAATACGCTTCACCAAACAACTCCACTGGTGACGTGTGCTTTTGTTTTTGGAACGTGCATGAAGGCGAATCATTGGCTCTCTGCGGGTGACCACACATTTGCGGGCACCTCGCTGGCTACCCCTGCTCTCCTGTTTGTTTGAAATTTAGATACTTCTGTTAGTACAGGTTCATGTAGCACACTGTATTCCCCAGAGGTGGGACCACCTGCAAAAAAAGTCCCAAGTCAAAACAATCAATTCTCAAGTCAAGACTGATAAGTCCCAAGTAAATTCCCGAGTCATGAACTTTGAGTTTCGAGTTCTAAACAAGTCACAATGCTTACTAAATGCATTGCCTGTTTTGCATCTCTGCCTGTCATTTTTCCACCCACATGTTTTTTCAGTACGACAATTTTAACCCAGCAACGGACTGCAAAAACCATCCACCTACCAAATTCTCACACGATAATTGAACTTTTCTTCACAGTATGTCTAACCACATTTACTTTAGAGAGGTGATGCTGTAAACCAGCTGGTTTGGTAGACATGTATTTCACCCTTAGCTCTTTCCTCTTTCATGAATATCAGACCATTATTTCTTAACGACATGTTGAAATCGAATGATCAAATCATGTTTTCTATGCACCTTCACATGCCAAAGAAGAAAAACCCATATGGAGGGTATTGATTGAGGAGACCCCTTGACTTTGCCTCTAAAGTTTATTTGCTAGCCTACACAATTATTCTCCCAACAAGAAGAAAACTATTGATTTTAGCAAACCCCATGACCCTTAAACTGGTGCCATGTATTAGTTTTATCAGAGATGTTGACAGCAAAAGCATCGGCTCCACTACCTCAGGAGGTCATTAGGTCTCTCACTGTATTGACTCATTTATATTCAACGTGGCGCCAATTCGCTTTTTATCGAGGTTGAATTGTATGATCAATGTTTTTGTTGTTTTTCTAGCAAACACAGATAAAGAATAATATTCACTGTCTTGTGTTCTGTTATATTTTAAGGATAGAGCAGATGGCTGTATGCTACAACACAAATTGCAATGCTTGACTTTATAACTTACGTTAATTTGAGATATCCTTTCTTTTAATGTGTGTGAATTCTTTATTGTACTGCAGCATATTAGGGCTCTACTTCCTCACTATTCACGCCTGTTATTCCAATACTCCGAAAAAAAGTCCCATTGGACTGAAAGTTGTTATTGTGAGAAGGATCTTATTATATATTAATGACACCAATTAATTTGTGTTTCAGAGACTGAACCTCAGCTCTCCATAATAGTAGATATAAAAGCAAGGAGAGAATTAGTGGTCAGATAGTGGGCGCAAGAATACGTGGAGTTATGAATGTCTTTCTGCTTTTGATAGTCGTGAGTCTCTTGTCTCTTCGCAACTTTTTGGGGTTGTTTCAGTCGTTTAGTGTTTCCTTGTAGTCGTTTTGTGTTTTTTATCATCATTTTCAGTTTCATTGTGATTGTTTTGTGTCTCATTCTCTATTTGTTTTTTTTTTTTTTATCTCTTTGTAGTCTGCTTGTGTCTATTTGTAGTTGTGTTGGTCACTTTGTAGGTTTTTTGGTGTTTTGGTATCTTTGGAAATGCCCTTAACTACACTTTGTAGTTGTTGTATCATTCTTTGTGGTCATTTTGAGTCTCTTCCTAGTTGGTACATTTCTCTTTGAGAGACATTTCATTGCTGAAGTTCAGGGTGCAGTGACACTTCACAACAGCTACTTTCTACTACTTTGTTGGAACTGTTTCTGCTGATCAATGAAAGTGAGAGGGAAGTAAGGGTTATTTATGCGACAGATAAAAGAGTCTGTCCCAGCCTGAAGCTTGACCCTGATATCAGTGTCAAGTTTGAACTGCCTCTCAAGCTGCAAATGGCTTTTCAGGCTAATGTCCACTGCTGCTGCCTGAGAGTCCATTCGGACGTCAGTATCACTTATCACAAGCAGAAGGTTGAGTCAGGAGATATTGAAACAAATTGAACATTATATTCCTAAACAAGTTATCTTCACATTCAATGTATCAGCAAAATGTTAACTGACAATTTACAGCTGAAAGCATGATGAAACATGTAATGGTAGACCCACAAAGATCGTGGTTTACATTTTTCTTTTATTTAATGAGCTTTAAATTATTAACATGCCACGGAAAAGGCGTTACAGGGGCACCTCCCAAAGTATTTGTCAAAACAAACTATTAGTGTACATAAATTTAATCTCTAGGAGACGGGGTTGAGTCCATTTCAGAATCATTTGGTAACACACGTTGGCCAATAATATATGCCGTGCCTCATGTAGCAATGTATCCTCATACAACAGTTTATATGAAATCCATATTGAAGTATTCTAAGGAATTTGATTCTCTGATCACAAGATGAAATAAATAAATCTTCTCTTGCATGAGATGACAATCCTTCAGTCATTTTGCTTTGCATATCATTTGCACGTCATGTAGTCTGTACTGATGCATCCACGTGAATATGCTATGCTCTGAACAAGTTGCGTGGTGTAAGACATCATAGTTTGGCATATCTGTGTATATCTAAACAAGTTTCCATCTTACATTTGACCCCTCGCAGCTGCGTCACTGAAGTTGAATAATAATATTTGAGATAAAACTCAATTTCCCTTTGAAATGAGAATTGAGACCCTCTCCTCCTCACAATTTTCATTAATTTACTCAAAACATAATAACCTCCTTCCTCCGCTGCTTAAACTCACCCAGAAAACATGAGACACCTGCGAAGGTTAGTTTTCTATTTCCTATAGTGCACCTGATTGTGCTCTACTAAGCCTCCTCCAAGTGGCTGCACAGCTGCCTTGCTCAGAATGCAATGGTCCATGGGAGAATGAACTCTGTCATGGAGGTCACCCGGTTCATGAATCTTTCTTTGCCTTCAGGAGCTTATATGGTCATCTCGCCTGTCTGCTGCCTTGCATGCTACTGGCATACTGATCATCTCCATGTGCTGTGCTTGGTTATCTGTTTTTCCCTTCAATATTCTTCACTACTGCCCATTCTGTGTGGTTACAAGGTATAAAAGAAGACACAGAGAGTGTGCTGTTTGCAGCTCCTACTGTGAGCTACTTCAGAAGTGAGAGGAGCTGAAACATCCATCACCTCAACCCTCTGCTCCTGTCAACTGATAAGAAACAAACCAGATATTCAGCAAATCCTTGTTCTCCCAATGTCAAAATATTATTAATTATTTGACATTAAAAAAGTAACGGTAATGTTTCTCTGACAGATGTATCTGATTGGCCCTGCTTCAAGATGGCATTTCCATCCTTTATAATGAAATCTGTTTAATATGAATAGAGCTCTTTATTACACCACCCATTGATATCTCAGCCTACTTCACCATGATTAAATTTCAGAGTTACTACTCTGGCTTATCTCCTCTTCCTCCCACTTTCCTTCTGAACAGGAGTCTGTCAGCAGCAGCGAGTTAACGCTCACTGATATCACCTCCAGATGGGGCGATTCAACGTGGCTTTAAGTCAAACCACCCTTTAAATTGTAAAAGATTGCTGTAAGAAGCAGGATGGCTGCTGCTCTGTAATATTGTAGTTTTTGGGGTCCATACCATTGGACCTCCAGATTTTTGTACATTTTATATTTCTTTGGAGAATGTAACTGTTGGGACTGACACTTAGGTTATGTACTGCTCCTTGAAGAAGTTCTACATGAGCTGAGGTTTCCACAAATACTGAACAAAGAAAACGTACATAACATAAAAACATAAAATATAGCCCGGGTGACTATAATATACAATAACATGTAATCAATCAATGTGACCATGAATATGTATGTATAATTATGTGGTTGTAGACTGATAACATTAATAGACAATTTTGTACGTTATATGTTGGATGGACTATACTACCCATAAGGCATATATGTCACAAACTGCAAAAAGGACAAGCAATGGAAGACATAATGAATGCTGACTGTGTAAACTGTTATAGATGTATTCTTAAATGTTTTTAACAACTGGTGGTTAAACAACATGATCATTTGGGGATTTTTTAGAGTGATATATGGATAAACAAAACACATTGAAAAGAGTTTAAATACTAAAGCGAGAATATTTCGGTCAGGATACCAATTAAATACTAACACACGACATGAAACACACAATTGAGCCTTCATTAGAATGTGTGGGCACACTGTTATGTACTATCTGTTTCTGATGGCCCAGTCATCCACAGTAAGCCTGGGTGACTCATCATTGTAACGTGGGAAACAGTGTCACACTTTAATGTTCTCATGCACTCAGTGGGTGAAGGCACCAGGTAATCCTTACATACGCGTTGCTTAAAGGTCAATATCTTATCGTCAAATCCAGGAAATCACATCATGACAGGGCTCACCGATTTACAGATGGGATTAACTGAAGAAACAAGAAGATAGAAAATGATAATGTCTGACTGCAGCAGCTGAAATGACTAATAAAGTGATAAATGTGTCCACTTACAGTTTATTCATAATGACAAAAGTAGATTAGAAGAAAGCGTCTTCTATTCAACAGATTTCTTTATTTCTTTTCCATCTTCTTTTTGAATTATCTTACTTATTGACATTTTATTTAGTTGTATGTTTTGTTGTTGGCCATGCTCATGATGGAAATGTTGACGAATCTGTCCATCGCCTTATCCAGATGCTGAGGTGTTTCAGGACTTGAGGACATTCTGGCTTTAGCTCAAATTTAATAAACAAGTTCTATTTAGATCCTCATTTATGCACTCTGTCACCTTAGTTGGATTCAAAGTGTTCATAGTTAATTCAGTTTTAGTATCATATTGAGTACAAACATAACTTTTTACAACTGCCATCTCATTTAATTACTTTATTTAATGAGTTTATGTTAATAGTGTTGGAAGGTAACTAAGTACATTTATTAAATTACTGTCCTTAAGTATAAGTAAGTAATGTTGAAGTACTTGTACTCGAGCATTTCCATTTTATGCTTGTTTAAATGTTTTTCTCCACTACATCTCGGGGGTAAATATTGTACTTTTCATTGTCTGACATTGATTCTGTAATATTATACATTCAACTTCCCAGCAGGTTATAAATAATTTCAAATGAGCTTCACCTTCACCACCTGCAATATGAAACCTGTGAAAGTGACAAACTCATCAATAATTGTAATAATACTTAACCGATTACTTTTGTGCATTTTGTTTTGTTTCAACTTTGTAGACATTGTAAGTCAAACCATGATCATTTATTAAACCTAACCTGGTAGCTCAGGAGGTAGAGCGGGTTGGCTGGCAATCACAAGATTGCCGGTTCGATCCCCGGCTCCTCCTAGCTGAGTGCCTGGTGTCCCTGAGCAAGACACCTCACCCTAATTGACTGGCTGTCGCCCTGTGTGGTGACTCCGCCGTCGGTGAATGAATGTGTGTATGAATGGGTGAATGTCAGTCATAACTGTAAAGTGCTTTGGATAAAAGCGCTATATTAATGTATGAAGACATTTATCCTCTAAAGTGCAGCGACACCACCTGCCATATAAACTGTAAGAACATGTAGCAAATTCATATGTACGTATGTTTGTGTTATGACACTTGATGTATGAATGTAAATCTTGATTGGGCTTTATTTATTTATTTTTCTGACATAATAAAAGGTGCCTTGAAAAAAAAGGTAACTATTACTCTGTATCTGCAGTATTTGTATTTCACCTTTAAAATCATCTGAATCAACGTCAGCATACTTGTGAGGAGGAACACCGCAAAGGTCAAGAATAAACTTTTGTTCTGATTCCAAACGGATCATTAATTCGCAAAGGTGTTCACAAAAAAAAAAGAAAAACTTCACGGTTCATAGAAGGAGAAGCCTGCATGAAATAGAAATGTAGCGGAGCCTTTTAGTAGCCAGAAAGAGCCATTTGTGCTGCTCCCCAACAGCAGGAAACATCACCCTTTTTAACAAATGTCCTTTCATAATGTAGTGGCGCTTGTCCTTTTTCAGACATCTCTGCCTCACTTCTGACCCATTAACTGGGGACATGGTGCTCATTATACTTATTTCATCGAGTGTTTTTGTGTGTGAAAATTTGAGGCTCCACTAGCAAAGCCTAGGTCACATGTTGTGTTCAAGCTTGTGTGGCAATTAACTAAAAACTGTCCACTTCAAACAAATGTAGTGTTCGTTCTGGATGCAGCTGAGCTCTACACTGTGTAATTGAGGGCAGCATTTTTAATACATTTTTAATCCATTTGGGCCCGTGGCATCAGAGTGAGATGTGTTTACTTTCAGTGTCTGCATCAGAAATGTTATATTACAAAGGAGAAGATTGTTTTGTGGTTCAACGCTAAAAGTTATTTCTCTTTGAAATTCGTTGCTTGACAAAATAATTTTAACTTAAGGTTAAAATTGCTCATTGTCACCAAAAGAATACAGCCCAAAGTTCCCCGCTTTGACTTTTTTGTAATTGAAAAACCCTAAAAATTGCTTGGACGTCAACCTTGTGCTAAAATACTTTGTCAAACTCCATCCAATCTCGCTATCTGCCACTTCTCCAGGGCTGTGTCGTCCTGGCAACATCTTCCAGCTCCGAGGCATTCTCGCAATTTAGATTCCATTCTGTCAAATTGAATCTAAAATAAACAGTAAAGAGGCGTAGCCTGAAATGTCCAAAAGTCTTGAAAAAAAAAAATACTTACAATAACTTAGAATTTCAATGAACACTTATTTTTTAAAGGGAATGCCACTCTGATTGGTTTAATTTATCTTATGCAAAAAAAAACACACACACCTATGATGAACTAAGAGACATAACGCATCATTATTTGTTGTTTAACTTAAAGGTTGAGTTTGACACGCCCCCAAATGCACTTTAGTCTTGGAGCCCTTAGTCTTGTTACTTAAACGCTTCAGGCTTATCATTCAGCTCCTTTATTCTCCATTGTGTGGTGGTAAACAGTCGACACTGCGTCGCATTCTAGCTGGCTGTTGCTGGGGTGATGAGCGGGAGATATTGGCAGCACAGAGGTGACTGGATGTTGTCCTGAAATGTAGATTTTCCTCATGGAATCATGTCCTGAATCTAGATAGCTCAACATTATCATCGATCATATGTTCACTAAGAGCCAGCAATCAGCAAAATGACTAAGTTGGCAAAGATTCATGTTTCAGACTGCATCATAGTTTCTTGCGAATCTGCCAGGTGTGTGCATCATTTTCACGATCCATCTTTCCTCAACTTGCAGTTTATACCAGCCTGTAAACATAGCTTCCAGTACCATGTTTGACTTGATTCAGGTGAGCTGAGACAGGTGCTGAATAAATAACAGATTCAAATCAGTTTAACAGCATTCACCCAAATGTACCCTAGTTCTGAATAGGTTTTTTTCAAAAGCTGCTAAGGAAAGGAGCAATTTGTTAATTCCAATCAGAAAAGAACTGGTCCTTGAGCATTTTCAATTGTGAGTGAACTTAAAATCCAAGGGCAGCAGCATCAGTGCAAAACATGCAGCACTGCACGCTAATTTGTTGTTTCAAAACGGTAACTCATAGTCTTGCATGCAAATGAGCTCGTTCAGAGATGATGGCGACATCATTTTTAGCCTAAACGTGGAAGAATGTTAGACTTGATCATTAATTATTTCGTTCATCTTCACAATCTGTACAGCACATGATGCTCTCTGCCCTGTTGAGCTCCGCTTCATATGAGAGAAAAAACATATTCAAAATAAAAAATGCAAAAAAACTTCCGGTAGTCGGATTCTTGTGCTAGATAGACAGACAATAAAAACATGTCTAAATGAATCATCAAAATGAGATTACGGATCCAAGAGCTTCCAGGTGTGGTCAAACAGCCAGAGACCCAGGAGCTCTTCGTCATCATGGAACCTGGAAAGAGATGCAAATACAGAATCCTTTTTTCACCTTTTCATTTCAAACGGATCTTTAAAGACTTACATTTTGCCAGTTTCGACTTCTTGCAAAGCCCTTTTTCACCTGCTTTACTGCCCTGGCCTATCTCCAGCTTGTACAAAAAGCCAGCAGGTAGGATTTTAACAGCCTGTCAATGTCACACTGCTCCTATTTCAGCCTCCCTGCATTGGCTGCCTTTGAGGTGCAGTATTTATGAGATATAAAAGTCCATGGCCAAACTTGTCTTGTATAAGTTCCCAAACAACTCAACAGCACTTTCCGTTCCATTATGAGATGAAATGTGTTTTCTCCCAGATGATGATTTAAGCTTGTAGCATGTGGTTAAGGAGTGCAAATGAAAGAAAAGACTGAAACTACTTCATTAGGTTTGGGCAACAATAGAAAAAAACGGCCTGTTGAAAGCTCTGTGTCTGTTCCTGTGCTCAGTATTTGTGTGCTCTGCATGAAGGGTAATGTGAAGCACTTTGTAACCTCTCTCGATCGATTGAGTTTTACTTACTTATTAATGGCTATAGAATAAAGGCACCATGTGACATCACATTAGCTTGTTTGTATGTATGCATACACAATGCATAATGGTGATATATGTAGGTGCCTATGGCTGAGATTAGTGGATGGTTTTTGTCATAGGGATGTGTCAGGGCTTGGACAAAGGAGAGGACTCATGCAGATGGGAACGGGTAGACAGGCTTTTCTTCTGGATATTCTTGAATTTATCATCGAATGAGCGTAGAAAACTAATTGACTATGAACTCTTTTTTTTTCGTCAAAAGGACGAGGGCTAAGAATTACGAAAATTAACCAAATCACTCATGAAGGAGGAAAAAACTTAGGTCTACTCTACTCTTGAGAAGAACAAGCATTATGAAAATTACAACTGAAAGTCCTCACATGGAGGATCAAGGGGAAAGGCTACAAACGTAACTACACTATTCTGAATTACAAATGGTACCAAAAGAAAAAAACGCTCCACAGGGAGAAAAAACAACAATGCTCTGAAATTAACTATTCTTACACAAAATGCACTGACCAAAAATTTTATCAAACAATAATCACTCTTCTTCAGATGAACGAAAGAACACAGATATACAAACGTGGCGATGAAACAAGGGCAAAGCTGTGAATCAATGCTGGAGATTCGACAGGATGAAATACTCTGGCAACAAGATGAGGGAAGACACAGACTATACCCATCAGGGGAGGGAGCACAGGTGAGAACAATCAGGGATTAGTGATGTTACTTTTCAAAATAAAACTTGATATTCACAAGACAGAAAACCCACAGGTCAGCCGTCACCACGGTGTTACAGGATGTGAATCCTTAACTGAAGAAAATGCTTCGTGCATCCATCATAACAATTGATGGTAGGTAAAAAAAAAAGTTTAAAACTAAAGTGAACTGAAATGTACAGAATTGTTCCCTCTTCAAATTTTACCTCGGCCCAGTATTAAAATGACTTCAGAGTGGGGTTATTGTTTATGACTGCAGTATATTGAATCATAGACGGTTGTTATACATGTGATTTAATTCTTTTCACACCTGTAAAATAAGCTTAAATATGTGTTGTGTTTGTTTTCTTCTCCCACGGGTTCACCATACATGGGCGATTTCTTGGGGCTCCATTTTCACAACGCGCTCACAAGGCTAAATAAAATAGTCCCATTTCTCATTTCTCTTTGCTGTTTTGCATCTCCAATTTGTCACTCAAGGCTCACCTCAATAATAGCTCAATATTTCTAAATAGAATAACCTACTCAACAGCGAAGAAGTTGAAGTATCTGTTCTTCTATTAGTTAGCTGCTTTTTTGAGCAGATACGAGCCCAGAGGTAATCATGTCTGAGAGGTCCACCTGGAACCGTACAAGCAATGTTAGGGTGAGTGGCATATGTTTTCAAAGATGTTTTCCAAGGGTTTCACGTCCATCAAATTGGACTCACCAGCAAACAACAAATGGGAGGATGATTAGCAGCATAAAAGAAAACTGTCTTTCAATATATTTCGATTGACCCCCTTTGCCTGGTAAACATGCAGGTCTTATACAGTAAACTCCATGCTCCCACTTTTTAATGTATGCTGTTATATGTAACCTATTACTGTGACTGCTGAGAACTCCCTGAAAGAAGTCACAAGCTCACACAGTCAGAATGCATGGATTGTTGATCTGCAATATGCAGACGCTAAACACGGCTATAGAAAACCATTCATCCTCTCTGAGAAGCACAGATTCTCACTTTCGATACAGTAGAGCATTTTGGCTGAAATGAGGAACTGATTTTGTCATGTTTCCTATCTTTGTAACTTGATTAGATATCTGTGTTCTTGTTTCTGAAGTGATTATACTGCATGGCCTTTGGCACTTGGACATTGGGGATGGAAACACCCACCCTTTGATCAATTTTCCAATGGATTTGAGATTGTCTTTGACCAAATATTGTGACTGTTGTGCACCTGTTAGGTCGACTATTTAAATGTCTTGACTCTGATGAAGCCATGGTTACGTCAAAACATTTTTCAACTCACTTCAATTTCCTTTTGAAATGTGCCTATCCTTGAACTGAGCAGCTCCGTACAGTTGGCAGAATCCTTTTTAAAAAATGTAATAAAAAGTTTCTTAGTTTTTCTTTATTATGAGAAAGTGTTGTTCAGGTAACCAGATAAAATAAGGAGCAGCATGTGGAAGTTTGATGTTATAAAAGGATACCAACTCATTAAATATGGCAGCTTGGTCAGTGGTGCTATTCAAACTACATACCCTTCTATGTAGCTACATGTCGATTTCTGTTGTTACTGTATATGTCAGTCTGTTAAAAATCATTTCTTTAAACTAAAACAAGAACATTTCGTGCTATAATGAGAGACTGGAAAAAGTGAGTACTGAGTTGCTGCATGTACTGTATATTCCAATCTGACGATTCCAATTCCGACGTGACCTTATGGTAACGTGAATGCTATGCATGTAAAAAATAATGATGCAAAGACATGTACAAGAACTACTTTTGTTCTCTTTTATTCAGCAGGTTAAGCAAATAATAAGCTTTGGTATTCAGAGATGTTAGCCTATTATTTACCTATAATGACTAGTTGGAAACATCCATTAGAGATAATGGATTTTCTTAAGCTTCACTTCCAAATCCTAGAAAAACAGAAGCTGTTAAAGGGAGAATAAGGACAAAAAACATGTGCAGTATTTAGTATTTAAAGTGTAACATTTGCATATGCATAATAATAATCATCATCATCATCATCGTTATAATCATAATTTGAACTAAAATTCATACTTTCTTCAAGATGATTCTGTATTTTATTTAACACACCCTTTACATTACTCTTAGCTAACCATAATCATAACTATAGTAAGCATAGCAATTAGTGTTAGCGAATAACAACAGGTAACATTTGCACATTTGCACAAACTTAGGCCAGAGGTCTGGAGGGGCTGCGCTGGTTCATACACGAAATGATGTGAGATATGGGCCATAGACCATGAAGTGCTTTAAAAAGAAATAAAATCATTTATATTTGTTTGTTGTCTCCTGGTCCGTGGCCATATGAATGTGGGAATAGATAAAAGAGCATCATGCTACGGTCATACTTACCTGTTAGATATGTACGGTGTGAACCTTCAGAAAGAAGTGGCCTCCCACTAAACCTACACTACAAAAAGAAAAACAATTATCTGAAGAGTGATTTCTGCAGAAAACGTAATAGTCACCTGCTGTTCTCTTACCTTTACAAACAGCAAGTTATATTATTTGTCTTGAATGCCAGTGGTATAGTACATCCATGAGCATGAATCATCCATCACTCAGATTTTCTAATGTTCGAAACCACATCCTTGCACTCAAATCGCCCCTGCTTGCACTTGTTTGTGATCTGCTCAAACTGCATATACTTGCACTCAGAAAACCATGGTTTTGAGGGGAAAATATATATTGAAGCAAACTGCTGATTTTAATACCTTCTTGTTTACCTAAAGAAAACTGGTATGTTATAATATAAATATTTTAATGTGAAAGAATTTCACTCTTTTGTGTGTGAAGTCAATCAAATTATTCAGACTGTAAAGATGAAAAGTGCCTAACTTGTGTATTGGTGTCTGATGTTAGTGTTTTTTCCTCTCAGTGTATTCTGAGTGACAGTGTGTGTTGTCGTCATGATGACTGTTCACAGTGTTCACTGCACTGAGCCTGCTTTACAGCTGATTTGAAGTGTTTAGCTCAGGTGACTGTTGGTGATGCAGTCGTACCCACTGTCGTTTAGCAATCGGGGAAAAAAAGCCGGTAACCGAAGGCTTTTTGGTCAGCTCAAGTAATGACACATAATCGCAGCAGCAACATGTGCCTCGGTACTTTAACTGGGTACATTAAAGTAAACTCCCTGACCCGGATTTTTCTATGAAACTAATTTCCTCTTCCCTGTACTCCAATGAAAAACAATATCTGTTGGTATATAAAAAATGTGTTCGCATTTCGGTAATTATTGGTCTCCATGTGTGCGCAGGCCCCGGCTCTGCACAAATGGTAAATGCCAACTAATAAGGAGCATGCGTCTTAAGAAAATGATATTATCAGCTGAAGCGACTTGTTCTGCTGTCAGCTAACAGCAATTTTTTTTCTCTCTTGAACAGAACAAAATTAGAGCCTTGTTAGCTTCTGGACTACATAACACATTAGACATAGACACATTATGTCATGGCTTCAAACAACCCACAATGCAACATTGCCTGAACTGATAAATTAGATAAATGGCAGGGCACGGTTACCTCACTTATCAAACTATGTTGACTAATGCATGCATTGAAGTCCCAGTGAAATGGTAAATCGTTGTGCGTCGTCGAAAGTGTGTCGCTCAGAGATAAGGGTCTCAAACAAAGTCAATTTTTGCACTGAAAAATGCCATGTCAGCGTCAGAATGTTCGTAAGATAGTGACTATGTCGTGAAAAACTGGCTCATATATTTAATTTAGTGATTATGGAACTCACAATTTAGTGAGTACAAGTGGCACAAGAGGTGGCTCTCAGTGCAACTTCCTCCATTTCAGAGACCTTAAATTCATGTTTCAAATATTTATGGAGTAGAAGTAGAGTCATTTTCTCATAGATTTCTATACAAGCAGACTTCTTTTTGCAGCCAGGAGTCACCCCCTGATGGCCAGTAGAGATAATGCAAGTTTAAGGCACTTCAGGGAGGCTTCACTTTTCAGAATCGGAGGTTGTCACCTGTAGTTAATAGACTCAGGAGGACCTACCACTAGTCCCCTACAGAGATTAATATTAGCTTACATACATTTTTACTCTGATAGGAAGAAAAAATGATTTTAAGTTACATTTATTTCGGTGTTGCATATATTATATAAGTACAAAATATGATTTGAGATGTGATCTAAAAATGTTTTCCCCCTAGCCACTGAGTGCATGAAGTTGTCACCTAACTCACAGCAAGACAACAAATTAGCCCAAAATGTTAACCCGTTGCTTAAATCCTAAAAGCAGATATACTGAGATTATTATGTATGCAGCGTGGGTTCTCTCCGGGTTCTCTCCGGGTTCTCCGACTTCCTCCCACAGTTCAAAGACATGCAGGATGGGGATAGGTTGATTGGTGACTCTAAATTGCCCGTAGGTGTGAATGTGAGCGTGAATGGTTGTCTGTCTCTACATGTCGGCCCTGTGATAGACTGGCGACCTGTCCAGGGTGTACCCTGCCTTCGCCCAATGACAGCTGGGATCGGCTCCAGCCCCCCCGTGACCCTAAATACAGGATAAGCGGTAGAAAATGGATGGATGGATGGATTATGTATGCATGTAGCTTAATACACTATAGGTATCACCGAGGGGAAAAACAGGAACAAAATGCATTGCCTGGAAACACATTAGGCCTTTATTTATTTATTTTTGCCATGAATGAATTCTTGTTTCTGTGTGGGAGAAAAACTGCAAAAAGCATTAATGGAACGTGGGCATTGAAGCTTGCACACATTGCGTACATTGAAATGATCATTACACAGAGTCGGTGCCCGGAGTGGTAGGCTACATGTGAGCACTGGAGCCACGTTTTATGTGCTGCCGTGGCACAGCCGGGGATCTGAGTGACGTGAAAAGTGATGGCCTCACAAAAGCTCCCATTCCTTTATGCTATGACTCAGTGCTTGAATTGGAATAAAAAAGGTGCCAGTACTCTAAATCAGCAACTGCACAGCACGAGCGCTTGTGGCTCTCGTGGATACCATGTGTTTTTGCCTGGTTTACCTAGATAAACCCTATACTAGTTGCTTAGATAAACCATATACTAGTTGATCATTTTCACACACACATTTCTCTGTTAAAAAAAAAAAAAAAAATTGTTTGTCTGAAATGGATACAATGTACAGTGAAATGGCAGCTATGTGTGGCTTTATTGTAGCTACTTGCTTTCTGCTTGCTTGTTTGCTCTGTCTCTCAACTTGCTTGCCCTAGTGAGAGAGCTAGAGAGAGAGAGAGAGAGAGAGAGAGAGAGAGAGAGAGAGAGAGAGAGAGAGAGAGAGAGAGGCTGTCTTGGAATAAAGATATCACAACTTAGATACTCACTCTTGAATTCCTCTGTCTAGCCCTCTCCATCCAGAGAGGGTGACCGGTTTTATTTTTCCATTTCTGCTCCCTGTACATAAATAACGGCGGAGGTAAATAACGGCCGGTCTCTAATGGAGGCGAGGGCAAGTGTCGACAGGCAGCGTTATTTCCACGCTTCCCATTCATTGGTTTGCGTCGCGAAGATTTTTGGCTGATGCTATATTAGGGGATTTACGGTATGCCCTGAAATGCATTCGACTGACGGCAAGTGTGGAGAGACAGTGCGCCGCAGCCTCCCGCAAGCTCTCGAAAATCTTTCAAACTGAAACTTGTCGATCTAAAATGAAGACAGATTCATCAACTGCATAGCTTATTATAGCTATCCACAACATGATAAAAGAACTACAATATGCGTACCTAGATGCGTCATGAGGTGGCGGTACGCTGTAAGAAGTAACGGTACGCAGATGGGTAAAAATCAGAAGTCCCGGTACTGCGTACTGGTGAGTACCGGCCCAATTCAAGCACTGCTATGACTTTGAGTCAATGAATTAGACTTTGGAACTTGTCTTTGGAGCCTTTTCTTGTTTCCTTGAACACATTTGTTCATTCAGAAGTAACATTAAGCTCACACCCACACCTCCCCCCCGCCCACACACACACACACACACACACACACACACACACACACACACACACACACACACACACACACACACAGAAGTGACGGCAAGATTCACTGATAAATTAGGAGGCAGAGACAGACAACATGATATAATGGGTTTTATTCAATAAAGGGGTTCTAGGGGAACAGTGAACAGGGTCAAACTATAACTGAGGATTCCTCCCATCAGGGGTCTTTATCCTACTTCACCACACAGCCGTACTCTTCTCCAGTGAGTCTGGGTCCCAGTAGAGAGTGTGATCCATCTGCCAGCTCCCGATAGTGTCCTCCGTCCTGTTGCCGGCTTCCTCCTTTGATTTCACCCTCTCTCCCGCTGCTTTGTGAGTCTGCCTCTTAATGCCTCTCTGATTAGCTGAGGGGTGCGGGTGTGTCCAGTGCTATGTGCCCAGCACTGGGAAAAACACTCCTTCCATCACTTCCCCTAGTGGGAGCTTGGGGGATCCGCCCCCTGTGCTGGGTTGGCTCGTTGATTTCCCCTGGTTTGCCACAACACACAATTTTTTCCCCCAGACCAAACAGTTGTAATTAAAAAAACATTGTTAGCAAACAGAATAATGCAAAACTACATAGTTAGGTTTAGGCAAAATGAAAATAATTGGTAAGGTTGAGAAGAAACCATAGTTTGTCTTAAATTGACGAAGTACTTGTTATGTTCAGGCGACAAGTGGTTCAGACGAACAACAGTCTCCTAACCCTGACCCTTCTGTTTTTTGACCTGTCCACCCCCTCAACCGCCTCACTGGACTTCTGCAGACTTGTTTGAAACTAACCTCCTTTCCTCCCTCCAGTTGACCAACCCCGACCACCTTGCCCTGTAAGAATGGGCAAAAAAAAGTGGATCCAGCTCTAGCTGCCAGGACAGGAGCCAAGCAGAGCATAAAACTGAAACATAATCAGACAAGCCAGAGGAAAAATAAAAACAACAAGTCCGATGGAAAATGTGTCTTCTTTGCAATGTATGTGAAGGAAAAATATAAGATTATATTAGATTCAACTTTATTGTCATTGCTCAAGTAAGAACAACCAGTACAACAAACATCTAACCAGTAGTGTAATCATTAAAAAGTGCTTTCCTTATAGCAGTGCTTTAAAAAAAGGCATACAAACACAAAATGCAATATGATCATATTAAAATGCATTTAAGTGCGTAGTGGGAATCAAACATAGTCCATAAATAGAGAGACAGAATGCAGAATGATCATATAAAGTGAATTATTGAAGTGCATTAATAAAGTGCAAAGTGGTCAGATGTAGTCAGACAGTCCATAGTCCATGAGGGGGGTGGGTGGGGGGGGTAGGGCCGTTGGAGTGTTGTGAAAAAAAGCTGTTTCTGAGCCTGCTGGTGCAACTCCTAAGGCTCCTGTAACGTCTCCCAGACGGGAGGATGGAGAACAGTCCATGAGTGGGGTGCATGTGGTCCTTGATGATATTGTGTGCACGTTGCAGACACCGTGAATGCTGAAGGTCAGTGATGGCAGGGAATGATGTATTAATGATTTTTTTGAGCAGCTATCACCACTCACTCTAGGGCTTTCCTGTCAGCAATTGTGCAGTTCCTATACCACACCGTGAAGCAGTCAGAAGAAGAGGCATTGTTGAGCTTTCTTGATCAGAGTTGAGGGACAAGGAGAGGTCTTTTGAGATATGGACACCCTGGAAATGGAAGCTAGTGACCCACTCAACTTCAGCCCTGTTGATGTGGATGGGCATGTGATGCTCCCCTTTGCTTTTCGGAAGTCGACAATGAGCTCTTTGGTTTTGGTGGTGTTGAGCGCAAGGTTGTTGTTAGCGCACCATACTGCCAAGGGCTGGACTTCCTCCCTGTAGGCTGATTCATCGTTGTTTCTGGGAGCAGTCATGGGTGAAGAGGGAGTACAGTAATGGGCTGAGCACACACCCTTGTGGCACACCAGTGTTTAAAGGAAGTGTAGTGGAGGACAGTCTGGGGTCTGTTGATCAGAAAGTCCAACATCCAGTTGCTGATGGATATGCTGATGCCAAGCCTGTGTAACTTCCTAATCAGATCAGATGGTGTGACTGTATAAAAAGCTGAACTGAAATCGATGAATATAATCCTAGCATAGGAGTTGCTATTATCCAGGTGGGTGAGGGCAGAGTGGAGGGCTGTTAATATGACATCTTCAGTCGATCTATTGGAACAGTGGTACAACATACTAGTGGGGGTCTAGTTCAGGAGGTAGACTGGGTTTGAGGTGGGTTAAAATTAGCTTCTCAAGGCACTTGGTGATGATGGGAGTCAGTGCTACCTGTCGATAATAATTCAGGCACTCTGGGTTGGATTGCTCAGGCACAGGGATGATAGTGGTGGTCAGGCACGCAGGAACAACAGCCTGAGTCAGTGACAGGTTGAATATGTTGGTGAATACCTTAAAGGTAGAATCCTCAAATATGGTTTTCATTGCTGTGTGTGTGTGTGTGTGTGTGTGTGTTTGTGTGTGTGTGGCATTTCAGAGGTAGAGTCATTTGTTAAAAGGTTCATTGTGAAAGGGAGAATGAAGATGAAATGCCAATTACCACAACACAATCACATTTTTAAATGCCTTCACTACTCTAATTGCACAATTATGGGGCACTGTCATGTTGAAACAGTATTGGCTCTTACTTTAAAAGTTGCTTAAGTGTTTTAAACATGAAAACTTAACCAAAACCAAAGAAAACCTTAAGACCAAAAGTAAAATAAAATACATGTGAGCAGGGATGTCCACACACTTGGTATTAACACTCTACTTCGCAGTCTAAATGTTTCTCTTAGGTGATTAGTAGTCAGAACAGAATAATATCTACAAGCAAACTGTGTGGGCTCCTGCACTTTAACCTCGCTCCTCCACAGTAAGGCATCCATCGAATATCACAGCAGGGAGTCCATCGATGCTAGGCCGCCGAGGTTAAAAACTGGGCCGTAAGTCATGCATTCAGACCAACAGCTCCTGAGACAGGGTTAGATCAATACAAAGCAGATGTCAAACAGGTTCTGCAGTCAGAATAATAGGCCTACAGGAAAAGTAGCATGGATTTAGCCCTAAGTGTTCCCCGGGCACATTAAGAAAGCAGTTAGAGAGTTTTAGCCTGAAGAAATACATGTACTATGTTAAATATTCTGTCTTGCCTCTGCCTCATTCACAATTGAATGGTGTGTGATATGTTCCCATGGTGATGTTGCTAATTCATTGTGATGCATTTTTAACAAGAAGTCTGCTGCCCTCTAGTGGATAAATGGCACAAATGCACAAGAACAGTGTTAGAGCGTATTTATTAGTTGGATTTCCCTAAAAAGTATCGAACTGTATTTGACGATATGTAAAACAAGTAAAAGCACACACACACACACACACGCACGCACGCACGCACGCACACACACACACACACACACACACACACACACACACACACTAAATTACACAGACTAAATTAAAAAAATAAAATTCAAGTAGTACAAAATATAAAATGAGAAAGTGGTTGTTTACTTCGAAACTGTCTCTGTTGCTATGAGTTTACTTAATGTGTGCTCCCGCCGCCCCAGCCTGTCGGAAACTCGCCTTTAAAACTTAACCGGTATTTCATTGGCCAACAACCGAGTCGCTGAATGTGATTGGTTCATCCTTGTTCCTCTCGCTAACCCGTCCGACCAGAAACTCGGACCCTCTGTACACCAAACAGAAGGCACTTCGTATCACGTAATTCCATGTAAGTAGCGCTATTTGAAACCAGTAACGTTGATGTAATTATAGATTGTTTTAACCCGTGGTGAAGACGGAATTATTCGCTCATGCAGCAAGCGCTCTGTGTGTTTTCAAACAATTTGTCCCACTCGTATCCTGGCATGAAGTGCTAGCAGGCTTGCTAACATGTTACCACTGGGTAGCCAGCGGAGCTGTAACCTAGCTGTTGCGCTTTGCTCAAACAAAATACTAACGTACATGTTGACCCAGAGTGAATACATTCTCTTCTAACGCTAACATTTAATAACCGACTTCCCATGCTGTATGCTTTAGATCGGAAACGCCTCCTGTTGTGGCCAACGCTAGCTAGCTAGCTAATGATGCATTACAGCTAACGTTATGTCTAAGCAATTCGTTGAACGTTGTTCAGCTTCCTTATGGTAAAGTCTTTCTAGTCCGTCCTGTATGGACATTTTTAATCCTACATATCTTGATCTATTCTAGTATTACTCACACATTTTAGCATTTATATTTACATAATTATATATACATACATAATTAACTCATTACTAATTATTGTTACGTTTGCATTTGTTATCACTGTTTCGTTCCGCTCTACACTTGCCCTGTGAGTATTATGACTTACAGTAAAGTTAATCTTGAGCTTGATAATAATGCCCATCTGTTATTTTGTCAGGATTCAAATTTTTCCCTAGATGTGTCATTGTTTTCATCTCGTTTACAAGAAATAAATAATGAGTTAGTAATGTACAAATAATAATCAGTCACCCAAAACTAATCATCCCAAAAACGGACACACTAATGACAACATTCAAAAAGACTTTCATGAAAACAAATTATGCTTTAAAACCCCTAAGAAGAATGTGTATCTCTCATTTCCATGAGAAAGGTTCAGAGTTGCTGCGAATCACAGCTGTGTCTCCAGGTGTGTGTCCATCAATTTATGTTTCCTTTAACATCAATCATCTCTAACAATCCTAATCATAACTTAATTTGAAGCAGTTAGATGGGAAACACTGTTCGATGTGGAAACTGACTTGGAAGATTGGTAAGCAGTGTTCTCCAGTTCAGAGATGGTACCAAGCACTTTTAAATCTAACTTGTCCTGTCATATGGTGTCACGGTTGTTATCATA
This sequence comes from Chelidonichthys spinosus, assembly GCA_029853015.1. Lineage (NCBI taxonomy): Eukaryota > Metazoa > Chordata > Actinopteri > Perciformes > Triglidae > Chelidonichthys > Chelidonichthys spinosus. The sequence goes on from CM056837.1 coordinate 12,863,937, forward strand.
TGTCCATAACCCTAACAAGTTATTAAAGCAGGAGACTAAAGTACAACTTTTATCTAGGTGTATTGACTTTATAGTTTAGGTTTGATTCTTGTTTTGTAACTAATTATTTTGTCATGTCCACAGTCATGTCTTTCCATCAGGATCGGGGGAGTCACAGGGGAGGAATGCCCCCAGGCCAGCACGGCTCCCATCAAAACTACCGCCCCACCAACCTGAGGCCGCCACCTCCCCAACCTCCTGTTCCCCAGTACCACTACGATCCTCAGACTCCTCCCAGTTCAGCCTACCATGGAAACAGTGGCTACATGCCTCCACACTCTGACTTCATGCAGTACCCTCCACCAGCACCGTCCCAGACTCCCAGTTCTCTTAACCAGTGCCCACTCCGCCCACCTTTCCCCAAGCCCCCTGTTCGACAGGGCTTCCCTGAACCCCCGCCGAACTTTCCACCACCTCCACTACCAAACTCCACAGGTGGTCCCACGGCAGGGTCCCAGGTGTCTGCTCAGAATGCCTACCACCCTTACATGATGCCTCCTGTGCCCCCACCGCCAATACCACACCCATCCATGCCACCCCCCATAGCATCACAGTCTATGGGCTACCACTCTCCATACTCCATGAACTATCCCCATCCTCCTCACCCTCCTTTCCCTCCTCCTCCCTTCAGCCCTGGCTACACTCAGAGTACCAGCTCTTTCAAGCCAGACCACAGTTTCAGGCACGGGGGGCAATTCAAGTATGAGAAGCCCATTGACAACAGGAGGTCTCCAGAAAGAGGGTACCGTTACGATGACCACAGGCAGAAAGGCTATGGCTATGGCAGCCATGGTGATAGGCATAAAATGGAATTTCCTGTCGAGAGGAAGGACCGCGGGAGGGATCCAGACAGGCGTGGAAGGCCGGAGGGTGCACGGTACAGGTCTGAGTATGACAGAGGCCGGACTTCACCCAGACACAGGAGCAGGGATCGTAGCAGGTACATAAATAACAGTAACTCGTAAATGGGATCTGTGACATGTTTTTATTTTCTTACTACCATGTGTTTGTTTGTTACCAGGGAGAGGTATCGTCACAGAGAAAGTCGGAGATCCCAGTCGCCCGACAGACACAGAAAGAGGCCTCGAAGGTACACATACAGTCCATTGTTTGTCTTATAAAAGCTACACAGTCACGCTTCTTCGTTTGTCGACATGAGGCAGATTTCAGGAAAAAGTACTCACCTTTAAGAACACAATGCCTGATGTGTACATTAATTGTTTTTATGTGTTATATTTTAGGGGCATTTTATTCCTTCAACAGCTGGAAGATGTGAGACAGTAGACAGATGAAGGGAGACTTCAAAAGCTGAAACTTTATTTCAGTCTTACAAACAGGAACATAAATTCAAGTTCAACCTCTGCCTTCAACCCATCTTAAGCGTTAGGAACAGTGGGCTGCTGTAAGGAGCCCAGGGAGCAACATGGGGTTCAGTGTCTTGGACAAGCGATTAGAAACCGTGAAGTGATTAAAGGATGAACAGCTTTACCCACTGCCCAAGACAGGGAACAAAGGTCCCTGGCCAAATGTGAACCAGGGATGTTTCCTTTACTTTACCTAGACCCCAGCACCACTATTACATCTTTTTTTTTTTTTTTTTTACAAAAAATTCTACTCCAATTTGAGAAAAATCGGGTGGTTATTGTGGTAATCCTCTCACGCAAAGCTCATCTAGAGCCACTATATGTTTTACAATATTTGAGTGGTGCTTCCAATGACTAGTAATTTGACTGACATATTTCTGACAGAGCTCCATAGGAAAGGTTGCCCTCAGTGACAACCACTTTTTAACATTTAAAAAAAAAATCAAACATGCACCTCGGTGTGAGGCGACGTTCAGATGTCGAAGCAGAATCGAGGCAGATTGGATCATCTCTGAAAGGAGCTGATTTTTGTGTCACTTGACGGACCCGCAATCCAAGACTTCAATGCTGACGTGTCGATGTCAAAATCTGTGGTGGTCCAGAAATCCCAAATTTTAAAAGGGAGAGGACTGATGAACAGCAAATCAGTGACTTGCTGGATTCATTTTGAGGGTTCTGTGAAGAACATAACAACAGCATGCGTTAATCCTATTCTGTATACCAGGAATAAAAGAAGGGCACGTTAACTAATAACACACAGAATTTGCTCTGCTTCTGTATTAAACCTTTATTTTTTTCTCATGTCACATTCTTGTCATTAAGCGGACATAGGCGATTATATGACAAGTTTCTCAACCACTTTAAAAAGTTAGTGTTGAGCCCTGCAGTTCCCCTTTAACAACTGTTATTAAATCACATTCTTCATAGAGCACTTGGAGCTGCCTCAGGTGTCATCATGTGACCTTAACTCAGTCCTTTGGTCACATGACAACCAGTGGTCATGACCTTCATCTCGAGTGATTGAGATAATTGGACTTTTTTTTGTCTTCTCTGTGCTGTGCAGTCGTTCCTCAAGCAGAGACAGGAAACGGGTTTGCTGGGATGAGGAGAGGAACAGAAGGTCGGAGAGCTCCTCCGGCCTGAGCCGAGAGCGCAGCTCCATCAGAAGCAGAGAGTCCGAAGAGCCCTTCACCGACAGAGAGAGAGAGCGAGAGAGGGAACGGGAACGTGACCGAGAGAACGAGAAAGATAAGGGTGATGAAGAGAAAGAGGAGGAAGAGCTGCTGAAACCTGCCTGGATCCGCTGCACACATGCTGAAAACAACTACTCCAATGACCCCATGGACCAAGTGGTACAGTTTACATCTTAACTCATTAATCTGTCTTATTTTATAATTAATGTGAATCATTTTGTGGAATATTTTATCATATTGTGGGCGTTACAGGGTCCATAGTTATTAAAAATGTCTTGTCTTTGGTGGATTAAACAGGAGAGTAACTTTTACTTTTCTAATATTTTACCTGCATTTTATCCATTTTGTCTTTAATAGTTGTGTTAAAAAGTTTGATTGGTCGCTCTCCAACACAATATCTTTTTCAGACATTTAATAGCAAGCACTCAAAACACCTCAGTCACCATTTGCAAATCACCGCCTGTCCTCTCAAATGCTTTTTTCGATCTTCTTCTTCTTCTTCTGAAATTCATCCGTGGTCTCTGGATGCTTGCTTCATGCTGTCGTCAGCTGCTTTTTTCCCCCTACAAATTACACATTCTGCTCAAGGCTTGACCTGTCTTTAAATACATACAAAGTCAAAGTAAATGTCTTTTCTGCTGTGATAGTGAGGACGCTACTTGTGTGAGTTACTTACTAAAGCTGCTCCCAAAAGGGTGTTGTTGAATCTCATTGATAGTGAGGGCAGGTCCCGGCAGGGTAATCTTACTGAATATAGAATGTCTAAACACACTCTGATGAATATATTTAAATGCAGATTAATTTTCAACTTTTTTTTTGGTATAATATGTTTTTTTTTGACAAGCTTTCAACAACAAAGATCTGCTGCTACTGCTCTGATCTTTGGACCGCAGGTTGGGCATTACTACTATTCAATGACTCGTTCTGCAAACAGTTGGTAAATAATACCTGGTAAATTTGACAAATTTTTCCAGCTCTGGAATTCTGAGAATGTTTTTGCATAATTTCAGTATAACGTCGTAGCCTTTTTAATAGTGAAATCATTTAAGTTACCGTTAACATACAAGGTCTTGTTTTAGGGCTGGAAAAGGTCTACACATTTCTGGAGTTTATTTCCAGGGGAAGATAAGCTCAGCAATTTTGGACAAAAGAAGAGAAGCCTTGTTGTTGTGAAATGAAAGTTCAGTAAAATCTCAAGAGTCAACTCATTTAATTTAACTTCAACTCACTAAATTGTTAATTATTTAGAAGGGTTAACAATTATTTATCCTTTAAAAAAAAAAAAAAATAATAAAAATAGCTGCACCATGTCATCATTTGGGCTTTTATTTGCACTCATTATATTTAACATTTGAAAAATGACATTTCAATTTGTTCAGGGAGACTCTACTGTAGTGGGGACCAGTAAACTGCGGGACCTGTACGACCGCTTTGAAGAAGAGCTGGGGAAGAGACAGGAGAGAGCGAAGGCCGTCCGACCCTCATGGGACCCACCCAAGACCAAACTGGATGAGGACCCAGGTGAGCAGTGCTGCAAAACTAGTGGGTGTATCATGGATGAGCGTGTTTTCTTATGCAAAAATACTGCCACATAGTTTTGTTGAATTATTAAGTCAATGCAAATAATATCAATGTAAATCATGTAAAGTGATCTACTTTATTTAAGCTCTGATTTTGGGCTAAGCAGATTTGTTAGCAGGTCGGGATTGATTCCTGCTGTTTCTTGTGATCTTTTATCTATTAGCAAATAAGTATACGTGCAACAACTAAACAATATGCAAACAGTTAATACATCTGTTGGCAATATTTTGTAATTGTTATGCATAAATCCCCATCTTCTCCGCAGTGCATTAGACCGAGGCAGAGATTATGTTCAGTGTTTATGATGTTATCTGCAGGGCTGTCAGAGTGGTTGTCTCTTTCAGCACCGCAACAATATAAATCTCGCTCTGAGGGATCCTATTTGCCAAACACATTGCTCCGGGCACTGACTTCACAATCAAGCGCTTAAGCTAAAACGTTGATAAGAGCTGAAGACATTGCTCGGCTTGTAACCTTCAACTATTCAGCTGACTGATAAATATATTCCTCATATTGGTGTGAGGTTTCTTTTTCGTAAGGGGAAAGTAAGAGGAATAAAGGAAACATGAGTGCCAGATGTCAGCGTTGCCAACAGTGTAGCTCTTTTAATCTCTTCGGCACTTTGGGTAGATAAGTTGAAATTGTAATGAAGTGGAATATTTAAAACGGTTATTCCAGCAAAGTTGATTGGTAAATCACACTTAGCTCTATTTGTTTCCCGAAAGAAACATTAAGGAAATACAAATTAAGTAACAGATCTGAAGCTTTGCTGTTCTACCACCATTGTGTGGATAATTATTCCTCCTACCAGAGTCGTCGGAGACGGTGTGTGCGCCCAATTTGAAAACATTTTGACAGATAGATTTACTGAGGCTTTATGTTATATAATACTTTCCGAGGGCACAGCTGAGCCGGGGAGCTTAAACACTGAACCCGCTCCGGCTCACCGATTTATATTTAAGTTGTCAGCATTATGACGTTGTGATGATTAAAGACCTTTTTGCCCTTTTAGAAGACAGCAGTAGTGAGTCAGACTGTGAGTCAGACGGCGAAGGAAGCACCTGCTCCAGCAGCTCTGACTCGGAGGTTTTTGACGTCATCGCCGAGATCAAGAGAAAGAAAGCTCACCCCGACCGCCTGCACGAAGAGCTGTGGTACAATGACCACGGGCAGGTCGGTCTACAAAACCAAACCGTATTCATCTCTATTTGTTTTTTCTTCTACATGAATCTTCTGTTACTCTGCATATGTCTCACGGATGAGTAACCTCTTACGATTCAGCCTTCCCACCTATTTAGAGGGGTGGCATTAGGGGATGTTAAGGGGTAGATACAAAATCAGTAGTTAATGCCTCATCGTAAGCTGGAAATGCAGCTCAGTCAAGTTTTTCTAGTTATGAATCAGGAATAAAATTGTGAATTTGTATAACGCCAGGTTGACGAGGAAGCCTTCTCTATTTTATTTGTGTGCCCCAAGCGATTCTGGCAAGAAAATACTATTATCTACTGAATGATGATGATCTCATTCTAATGAATGAGTGTGTGCGTGTTTTTATTATTTTATTTATATATATATATATATATATATATGCATTCCACTCTTGACTGTTCTCCCCCTCTCTTTTTGCCGTTCTCCAGGAGTTTAAATTCCCCGATTCCCCTCCCACGTAATCAATTTCATATTTCTCTACCCACTATATTTATTAGAAATAGCCTGTCTGTGATTGGTGCTTTTTAAATGACGTACTTATTCCAAGGTTTTGTCAGCTGCGTGACGTGCAGACACACACAAGCAGACAGATATCTAAAGAAAACCGAAGAGGAGCAGAATCACTTGTTGCCCAGCAAGGACAAATATGCTTCTGGCTGCACAGCCATTGGCGCTTTAGGCCTTCTGTGTCCAGTGTGAAGGGCTGAGAACATTATGATAGAAGGATATGACGGCCGTTGCCATGCTGACTTATGTCTTGAACGTTGTTGCAGTAAACTTTGGTTGATACCATTGTTGAAATGATCAAAATTGCTGAAATCTTCACTTTCACATTTCTTTTTTTTTTTTTTTATGTATTTATTTGAAAGGGACAATACACATTAATGAACATCAGTATGTGAATACAAATGTAAATGTGTCGGAGTTAGCAAGCCTGCTAATTTACATCCGCAGTCCCTTGGAAAACCATAACATTGACATAATCTTTCACAAAATTAACACATAACAATAGATAATAGTGTCAATACAAAACTGTAAATCCTACTAAAGATGCCCATGTGATATCTAATGTTGCCATATATGAAGCAGTTACTATTTTGCACGGTGCTTTATTGATTATGAAAAACACAAATATTATTATCCACTTCAGTTAAATGGAAGTTGCAGCCCTAGTAATCAAACACAGATTAAATTCCACAGAAATAGTGCCGATAACATTTGTTCCAAGGCGCCAACAACAACAGTAGTTTGGTGCCTGTGTATCTATATTGCAGATACACATCAAGATGGAACATGTCAGGAATTTTTCCACTCTTACTGCATTCGTAGCAACATTTGATTGAGGGCACCGAGGTCAGGCCCTTCTCGCTGAGGTTTTGAAATCATTCTGGTAAATATTGGAAATAACTTGCTTCAGTAGATGAGTCAGTTTGAGCTCTCATATCTGACTTTGTGATCAGAAAAGTGCTCGAAGATTAATGGAGCATTTGTTTTCCTCGTTTAAAGATTGAATTTCCAACTGTTGGGATAAAAAAAAAAGTCTAATTTACCTTCACATTGCCCAGATACTATCACATAGGACAACTTAGAGCTCCAGTGAAGAAGTAAAGGTCAGCAGTATAGAGTTTAGGGATGTAAAATGCTCTGCAGCCCTTTTGTTATACATGGCAAGTGAAGCAATTGTGTCTGATTTACGTATTTTCTTTCCGTCCAGATGAATGATGGTCCCTTGTGTAAGTGCAGTGCCAAGGCCAGACGTACAGGGATCCGCCACAGCATCTACCCGGGGGAGGAGGTATGACACGCCGTGAATAAATCACCCTCTCATAACCTTCAAGTTGTGCCACAGAGGGGCAAGGGCATTATTCTAGTAGGCTTACATGTATTCTCTGTACAGTGAGCATTTTCCATTGCATTACATGGACAATAAGGAACATCATCCCAGATCCCAGGTATCAAATGTTGACATTACATGTACATTAATGTAGATATATGACAGGAGAGTTGATCTATATCAGCGACTCATCGATTATTTTGCCAGGTCCTGAGATTTCTGGTTTTCATGACTCGTTTTCTGGCCTTCTTCTGTAGAGGAACAACAACCATGTAGGTGCTTCTTCAACTGAACAGTTTAACAGTGCTAAGCAACAAATAATGGCAAATAACTACATTTAAACTACATTTAAGGAGAAAGGTATGCCTTCTCAGGTCGAGGTAAAATCAGTTTATGTGGTTGCTTTTCCTTTTGTTTGCCAGTAGAGACCAATGGATGTCATTTTATGCACTTTTTGTCAAATTCAGTGAATGTCTCCTCAAGGTCTGTTAGCTGTCCATTCTGTGTGTGCACTCAAAAAAAATCCACTAAATGTGAAGCAAACAAAGCAGGTCAGACTACACACACACACAACACTCTTCCAGCCTGCTCAGAGGAAAGGCCAAGGGTATATAAAGAGAACGTGGGAGTGATGGTGAATCTGGCAATGTTCTGAAGCAGCACTAACTTCAAATATCAGCAATCTTCCTCCAGAATTGCAGCCTTTACTGAACATGTTAACCTGTTGTGAAGCTCGCCTCCCTGGTGGCCTATTGGTTGACTAATTGCTCAGACATATTTAGAACATGGGATAGTGGTGCACATCTGCCTATTGTGGCTAAATTGAGTATTGCAACAATGAGCACACAGCAGAAAAATGGCTGTTGACCCTAAAAATACATACATTTCTTTAGTCAATGATATTCCTAAGAATTACAAAATTACTAAAGATTAGTTCTGGGATGCAACGCTTTTCGAGGTATGTGGACAAAAATTGAGACCCCCATACATCTTTGCGTTCATTTATTTAACGTTCAATAGGCTCGTTGTGTAACACTCAATGTAAGAACAAAGCACCAATTTGGTTTTAAAGAGGATTAGCTACACGTCGGTTACAAATTTGTGCGTCTCTTACAGCCCGTGAAACACTGTCGTCCAATGAACAACAACGCAGGAAAGCTTTACCACTACAGGATCACTGTGTCTCCTCCCACCAACTTCCTGGTACGTCTCTTTTGTCACTTTTGTGTTTTATGCTGTAAATCATGATTTCACCGGAGCATTTTTGATATATATTCAGATTTTTTGTATTATTTGTAGTACATTTTTACACAATGTCATTGCCGTAATCACTGTGGATGTATTCCCTGCACTACACCTAAGCTGCTGTGTGTTCCTGCTGCTTTCTGTTCCAGACTGACAGGCCGACGGTGATCGAGTATGATGACCACGAGTACCTCTTTGAAGGCTTCTCTCTTTTCTCCCACACACCTCTCGCTAGCGTAAGCCCGCTGCTCGCCCTGTTATGCCTATATGTAATATTGACTTTATTATTTATTTATTTTGTATTTGCAGCTCCTTTCATATTGTGTTTGGCGTCACACAAATTTCATTTGAAAGAACCATGTTAAACCTCCAAAAAAGGAAAATACAACTTTTCCTCCTCTTCGCCTTCAGTCATTTCATACTCAAATACACGTGTGTTATACATGAAAACAAGTTATCATGACTAAAAGCTCATCTGATAGGAAAAGTATGGACAATTATTGTTCTGGTGTTCCTTTTTGTATTAGGTTTTACTGTTTTATCGAATTCTGTTGTTCTTATAAATTATTCCAAGTAAATTGTAATTTAAAAGCAACAGTTAAAACTTTCATAAGGTACGACAAATTCATAATAAAAATAACCGTGTCCAATTCCTTGTTAATAACCCCGAACAAGCAAAAATAGACTTACTTTTTAAGTGTGAATAGCTTCAAAACATTTGCCCAGTGTTTAATTTGTAAATCAGGAAGTTCCAGCGGTTCAAGGGGAGAGAAAAACGTCACGCCAAAAATCCACAATGCCTGGAGCAAATTTGTTTTGAGACGACAACGAAAAGCAGGAAGGCTCCACTGTGAATCTCAGTTTTATTAAATCTATCAATCCCCACCTGTTCTGTAAGAGCCCCCCCGTGTTTCTTTTTTACCCTTCAAGTCTATTTTTACTGCGTTTAGTGAAGCGTAATCTGCATACACAGCCGCTTAAAATATCCCGCAGTATATGTGTTTTGGCATTATTAGCCAATTCCCCTCAAATTGAAATCAGCAAATCAATACATACAAGCACTGTTGATTTCCTCCCGTGGAGCCGACAAGAAAGCTATTTTGGTTCAGTGCGTTTCTGCTCTCAGTCAGCCTGGAGAAGGCAGCTAGCCCGCGCTGTCCACTCGGCTCCCCGGGAACTGCTGCTGACAGACGGCTGGAAACCGTGACGTGTTCTGTCTGTCTGTCGTTCTCCGCTCCGCTTCAGCACTACAGACAGCGTCATACCTACACACACACACACACACCCTAATTCAACCATACTCATTTCACCCTTTCACAGCACAAACACCCACTTGCTCAGCCATTATTACATTATTATTTTCGGATTCATAAACATAGTACCAGAGCATGGGTAGTAATAAACAGAGGATAGGATAAAAATTAAGCCCTGCTTTTGTCGTATGGATATCATATCTTAAAAATAATCTCATGAATATCTTTTTATTAGATTCAACTCTTATCGCATTGCGGGTATTCCACCCACATCTACTGTGAGTTCGGTTCTCTCTTTGTGTTGTGTGAACCTCTGCTGCTTAAAGCAGCCACGATGGTTTAATTACCTCTCTCTCACACGATACTCGACCGCTGCTCCGTCGGCTCCGCACCGGCCACATGTGGTCCCGTCCTCCATCTACATTACGGTTGAGGCCAGCGTTCGAGTGAAAAATCCCCTCCTCCTTTTAACTCCACGCTCTGCAAAAATCACTTCACATCGGCTTTTTGGCTTTGGGTCATCTTCTTTGTTGCCCCGACAAAGTGCTCCTCGCTCACTGTGCTGACCTTGTCACACAGTCCCCTTCCTCCCTCCCTTTTGAACGCCCATCAATGGCGGTCAAACATTAGAGGGGTCGCGACTTAAAAAGGATCCTCTCTTCCTGGGGTCGTTTGAGCTGTGCGCCTGACTTTTATTCTAAGGAGGATGTTTAAAGGGAGCCAGAAAATAGATAGACCCATCCCCATTTCTCGAAAGTTTATTCAAAGTTCAAGTATTTCGGCGTCTAGATATACGCGTGTGCTTGTGTCCGTCAGTTGTCTTGTGTGTGTATTTTTGCTGCATGTTTGAATAACAAACTATTGGGTCAATATTCATCTAGCTTGAAAAGAGCCCCGAGGATTAGGCATGATTTGAACTGGATAATTCAAGCAGCCTTCATTAAAAGCTAGGGTAAACGCTTCGTGGCAGTGTGGGGATTTAAAACCTCGGAAGCGTCGTGATATTAGCCCCCTGCTAGTTAGCCGCTAGGATGGGCAAGAATGAATGCGGCTCCCAGGTTAATCTCTTAAAATGGACCCCTGCGCTCTGACAACAAAGACCGTGTAACTGGGGAGATTAAACACAGAGGAGCAGGCTTATCTATTTAGCGAGATTTGAGTTACTTAATTTTCAAGAGTCTGGTGCACACTGGTGTGTGCAGGCCATGGGAGAGTGTGTTTGCACACGTCCGGGGTTTTAAATTGACCAAAGGTCGTGAGCGTTTGTACGCATTGCAGTGAGTTACAGGGTGGTTTCTCAAGCTCATATTATTTTTCTTCTTTACTTGCGTAAGGCTGTGCGCACTGTTTTGAGTGCGATGAGGTTTTAATGAGTTTCCTTGAAAAGCTGTAACCTCTGCCTAACGCCATGGTAATGAGTCGGCCCATCCTTTCTTCTTCTCGTCCTCTGCTCCTTTCATCATCACAGATCCCATTGTGCCGTGTGATCCGCTTCAACATAGATTACACCATTCACTTCATAGAGGAGATGACACCGGAGGTCAGTAAAACCCCACTTTATCTTGCAGCTCTCCCTCGCCCCTTTTGTTTTTATCTCAAAACGGCTGCGTCTGAGCACAGCTGAGCCAGAGGTAACCCTCGCACCTCGCTGCCTGGGTGAGCGAAGGCGCTAATCCTTGTAGAAGAGGGAAAAGAGCTTCTTTTTAACCCGCACAGGTTGATTACACCGATAAGGTAGCTTATGTGATAAAGTTTAAGAAGTGGATTTACTTATCAGTCACATCTACATTAAGGTACTCGGTACGGCAGTAGGCTTCTTTTGAGTCTGCTTGTACTCTGCACTCTCATAACACTGTCTCCCTGCCGTTTCCAGAACTACTGTGTCCGAGGCCTGGAGCTTTTCGCTTCCTACTTGTTCCAGGACATTCTTGAGCTGTATGACTGGAACCTGACAGGTACGGTACCATTTCCAAAGTGTCACGCTTGGGATTTCAAGCAGTGCTGACATGCAGATTGCAAATGGTCGCAGCTTTTGTGTTGCAATAATGATTGTAGCTTGCAAATTGCAGGTAAATTTGCAGGAGACAAGAGTCCACAATCATCATTCATAAGAACAATTACTTACTAGAAAACTCTGCTCTTTCTTCCAGGTCCTGAGTTTGAGGCCGCTGGATGCCAGCGGTTCCATTTCATGCCCCGTTTTGTCCGATTCTTACCTGGTGAGACTCAACAACATACAAAGATCCCTTTCTGCCTTCTTTTGCTACTTGTCTCCCTCTGCTGGTCAGTAGTGACATCGCTCTTAAGTTAAAACGTGGTGCAGAAAAGAGATAATGTCCAGTAATGTCTCCTTCCACATCTCTGTATACACTGGTGTTGACATTTGTGCTATGTTCTCCTACAGTACCTTGTGCTTCTCTGCGGCTGCATGGTACTCATCTTTGATACACAAGATGGTGCTGGTGCACTATGATATTGCAGCAGCATTTGTCATGACAGCTGTGCCACTTTCCATCAAAAAAACAATTCCTCTCCCAATTTAGTCCGCTACAAACACTCATCTGCGTCTTTTTTATAAAAGCACAAAAAGAAACTGTCCGATGCAAGGCTTCTAATGTGGTCTGTGTAAAGAGAAAGAGAGTAAGAGGAGACGGGAAGTTGCAGTGGGACCATGGTGATGGAGTGTTTGAAAGTAACTGTGTCTGGGTATGCGTTTTTGGTATTGTTTTTATATATTTCCATGCTGAGAGGCCTGCAGATTTTGTGTCTGTCCATGGGAACACTCCTAAGTGGAGGTCAATCAATTTTTCATGCACGTCTATTAAACTGACTATTTGACCAGGTAGATTTCATGCACAGGCCTGGCTGTATTTCTCTGCACACACTTTAGTGCCATTTCTTGTAATACAGTTTTTCAAAATGTTTTTCTATCTGCCTGTCATTATGTGCCTTTGTGCATGTATGGCATCCGACCTTGCACCAGTGCCTTTCTGTACCTGTGTGTTTCCTGAACAATGCGGTTCCAATGCATTGGGGACATTTTTACAATTTGTATTAGCTTGAGTTTGCAGAGCTGGGGGTGGGTGACGTGCTTGTATAAAAACAAAGAATTTCTCCAACATCAGCCTTGATTTTGAGACAACAGCATAATAATGCATTTTATGGAGGCACACTGAAACACCACCTTGTGGAAAAAAAGTCACAGGCTTGCTTAATTCTACAAACTGTAGCTATAAAGATTGCGATTTTTGCATTTTTTTTTTAATGAGCTGAGAGTCCCTGGTGAGCTCCATACCTTGTGGTGGTGTTGTTGTTATGCTTCAGTCCATACCTAAATTTAATTCTGGTGTGTATTTCTGTTTAAAAATGGTCATAGATGGTGGGAAGGAGGTGCTGTCCATGCATCAGGTGCTGCTCTACCTGCTGCGCAGCAGTAAGCCGCTGGTCCCCGAGGAGGAGATTGCAGACATGCTGCAGTGGGAGGAGCTGGAGTGGCAGAAATATGCGGAGGAGTGCAAGGGCATGATCGTCACCAACCCGGGCATGGTGAGGCTTCACACAGGAGGTGGCCTTGTCTACCCTTTCAAGGGCATTTGTCGCGCCCACCCCCCTGACACTGCAAAGAATAGGCCTGTTCCTGTTAGGCTGTGACATGAACAAACACACCTATTATCCCCAAGGGCGTTCGCTGTCATCAACGTTCCTCGGGCGGAAGCTTCCTTGTGATGCGATGAAGTTGGTTAACCTTGTTGTATGGCCCATATTTTAAAGCATGTTCAGTAATTGTGTCTGGGTAAAGGTGAGGATGTCATTGCCAGCTAAAAGGCGAACAATGAAATGGTTGTGTAACCTTTGACGTGGGTGAGTTATTCAGTCAACTGTTCTTCCTGGCAGGACTGAATTGTTGCTGACATGATTTCCAGATAGAGGATGTATAATAGTCTCCCATCCCTAGAGATCCCTTAAAGATTAGTTCTGCCAGTCAAAATCCATTTAAAAGGTCATATAGAGAGACTCAGAAAGTAGAACTATCGGTGGTTTTATGGTAGGGATTCTGCATGCAGAGGAATCAGTGTGGTGTTGAAGTTTGAGCAGCCTTTGGTTGATTGCATTTCGGCAAACGTGTTTCGCCTCTTTTGAGGGTTCGCCTGCAATCTCGGTACCCGTCGGCAATCTTTTTGCAATGATTTAGCTTAAAATTAGTTCGGAACCTAGCTGGTTGTAGTTGTCGTCTCTCAGCTCTAACTCAATTCAGCAATATTGGCTTTTGCACCCAGAAGCTAAATTTGTCTTTGATAGCCAATGGGTTTAGAGTTTGACCCGAAACCGTCAAAGATTTGCTTTATGGATGATACCATCAATTTTCTTTTCAGTTAGCACATTTATTTGGTCAGAAATGTCAATACATATTGTAAGAAATATTCAAAATTTTCCATTTTCAAGGTCCCTGAGCCGAAGGGGACTTTTTAAAATGACTTTAAATGTTAAGTCAAAACACCAGTCCAAAGATATTCAATTTACAATGATATAAAACGTCGAAAAATGCTCACCGATTATGAAGATAGTTTTCTTTGCTATTGATAAAATAATCTTCAAACTGATCAGTGGTGTTGACAGGGCATTTCACTAGGGTTTTAGTCCAGAATGTTTTAAGTGTAGCCCTGAAGCAGAAGCTACATTTGTCTTTGTTAGCCAATGGGTTTAGAGTTTGGCCCGAAACTGTCAAAGATTTGCTTTAAGCGTAGCCCTGAATATCATTTTAAAGGAAAGCATGTGAAGATCTACAAAACGTGAGAAAAGAGGGCGACACAAACTGTTCTGATAGAAAACCCTTACCCTAAACTCCCACCAGGGATCTCGGCTAAGCCCCGAATGTCTTCCAAGTCCTGTCATTTCACACGGTGGCATTGTTGACAAATGACGCCACAAATGTCATTGACCTTGAATCAGCCACCGGTGCATTAAAACATCAAAAGCAGTGGCCTCGAATATAGAAATTACAACTCACAATGTATGTGTGTCTAGCTGGTAAACAGGTCAATCATCAAGCCCTTCCATCAAGCCAATCAAAGCTGATTGTGCTTCTCTCAAGGTAAAATCAAAGATGACTGACCTCTCCCTTTCAAATCAAAGTTTGTATGCAGGCCATTACGAGCGAGCGCGTCTAATGTCAAGGTGAGCCCGAGCCTCAAGCCATCTGCCGTGTTGCTCACTGCGCCTTATGCTACAGCCCCTTCCTCTGATCTCGCAAAACACCTGACAGGCCAACTGTGATTTGGGAGTCAGCTGAGAACATGTTTCTTGTCAATCTCCTCCCCGATAAGAGCTTCAGAAGTTAGCTCACCGTCTCTGACATCACTTTATCATTGTTGCGCGCATGCTGCAAGCCAGGTCTGGGCCTCACCTCATTACATTCCTGTGACAGACGACCCTCTTGGCGTAGATTATTTGTTATTTTCACATATATGTAGCAGGTGATTGAATGATGCCTGCCTTGTAGCTATATGGATGTGGTCGCACTGTAACATGACTCACTGTTCTGAATTATTTTTTTCCCCCAGAAACCGAGCTCGGTGCGCATCGACCAACTGGACAGGGAGCAGTTCAACCCAGATGTCATCACTTTCCCCATCATCGTTCATTTTGGGATCCGGCCTGCTCAGCTCAGCTACGCCGGAGACCCTCAGTAAGATTGCACACACAAATAAATGTCAACCATTCAGCCTAGTACAGATCCTCCCCCCACCCCCTCTGCGCCGTCTCCCTCGGTCCCTAATTCACCGCCGCACCCCCAGGACGCTGTGAGTGCAGTATCTTGCGTGTCGCGGGTCGTGGAGGACGAGAGCGGCATATGTCGAAGAGGAGGGGGTAGATAGATGGAAATACAGGGAATAGAAGGATGAGAAAACGAGTGGCGTGACATTTTCACATGCGTCGTCACGGGTCCCAGGTTTCCGCTGGGTGCCTCCACTGAGGGAGCTGCTGCGGTTTATGTCTCGTGAATAGTAATGTCACAGGGCTGCAGTAGGGAATACTGTACTGTGCTGCTGCATAATTAACAAAACCAGAGTATTAGATCATCTGAGACGCCGTCCCCGAGGTGTTCAGAGAGATGCGACAACGCCACGCCAAGCGCCAATCAAAAGTCTGCACACAACTCTGTTTCTGAGCTCTCAGTCTAAATTTAAACCTGTGGATTTCTTTCTCAACTCTAATGGCTGGTCTCAGTAACAACAGTCGGGAGGAGGTGCGTGAGGAAAATAGTGGTGATGAAGACGTATTAGGAAATCCATTTAGGCAGAGCTAGTTTGCTTCTTCCCCCTGACTAATGTCCCCTCTCCCCTGCCGCTACGTTTTAGCCGTCTGTCCGCCGAGCTCTTTCATCCCCTTACACCCTGCTGCCATGTCAAACTTCTCAAAGAGGCAGACAACGACAAATTTATGGATGGACTGGGACATCATTAGCTGATGCAGAAACGAGTAGTAAGAGACCAGTGGAAAGGATTTCCAACCACTGCTAATGATGCGTGTACCGAGGGCAGGAGTCTGTGTTGATTGCGGCGGCGGCAATGCCACAGAGACGGAGCCTTGGACACAGCAGCAGCATATATTAACTCAGGAGACTGAAGAAGCAGTGTTGTCTTCGCCCCTTTACACCATCCACTGGACGCATTTGTGTTCAGAGCCACTACTCGAGCTCTTCCAACACCATCACCACAGCTGACGTGAGAATATGACATGTCATAGGTCAGAGAATGTAAAGAAAATAGAGCCGGATGTAGCAGGATAGACGACCTAAGCAAGAGAGGGGTGAAACATCAGAGGAACACGATGGAAGGATTGTGCGATGGGGGGAAAACGCATATGGATGGCAAGAGAGACGCAAAGTAAACAGAATGTATAATGATCACAGTCTGTAATGTAAAGGCTGCACAAAGTTAAAATAACCAGATAGCAACACACAGACGGAGAACGTTTCTTTATTTTCAGCTCACTATATCTTCACATGACAAATAGTTGCTGTTACATTATTGCTTTGAATTTACTCCTTGAGAACATTTAAGTATAACTACAATGAAATACTGTGTTCATCCACTTTTTATCAATCCTTAAACTGGCAGGATTCTCTAATCTATCTGATAAGCGATGACAGTGATGAGGAAATATATTAAGGGTCTATAAGGTTGGTTAGACTGGTGAGAAGCTGGTAATGAGCATCCCTCATGGTTGTCATCGATGCACGTTTTAAAACCCTATCACATTCAATCAGTGCTGCCTTTGCCTGTCTCACCCAAAGGGTGCCAAGTTCTGTCCGTTAATGACCCTGGTCCTGTTGGAGCACAGCCATTACAGAACGTTCATGTCACAGATACCCATGTTTTGTACTTCAGCAGATAGATGAAGCTGAAAAGGACTAGAGATTGGAAACCGGAGAGAGGGGGAGAAGAGAAAAGAAAGAGGCAGCATATGCTAATGAAAGCATGTGCAGGGAGTGGTGAGAGCCGCGGCATTGCTACCCTGAGAGCACACAGCGGATCTGTGGAAAGGTCATTGGAGCGGATTGGGGACGAGGGGGCCTCCCAGGCTGGATAGACTTTTTTCCTCTCCTCTGTCTCGCTCTCTCTTACTTCCCCTCTCTGTCTCTCGTCTGCTCTGGCGGCTTCAGTGCGGAGGTGGTGGTGAGCTGATAATCGGGGCGGTAAAGCCGTCTCATTCCCTCGTCTCAGTCTCTAATGAAGTCCCCGCTATTAAAGCTCTATAATTCTTCTATTCCACAGTACACCCCCACTCCTCTCTCTTTCTTCCCGTCCTTGCTCACCTCTCTCTCTCTCCTTCCCCCTTCCACTTCTGTATGCCTCTCTGCCTTTCTCTCTGTCAAAAGCGCCATCCTATCCCCCAAACCGCACCACCCTACCCCTCCATCCCACCAATCATAATTGAATAATTCTGGGTAAATGAGGAGAAAGTCTCCTGAATGGGAGCAGAACGGTCACACTCGGCCCTCAGTGCATCAATCAGGAGGTCTGATTGAAAAGAGAGTGAGAGAGAGAGAGTGGGGGCATTAGTGTGGTGGCTACATGTCACCTTGCCGATAACTCCCTGCCTCTTTTCAGATGCAAATGAGAGCAAAGACAACAAGGTTTTTATAGAAAATGAGGTTGTGAGACGGCTCTCTAGCAGTGCGCCAGTGCTCCTCTAATGTTTCATGATGTACAGCTTTTTTACGAGAAAATAAAATAAGGGGAAGTGCAAATCATTAGCCAGTGTGTGTCTGATCCTTAGCTCACAGTTCAAACAGTGTACATCAGAGACACAGAGAATCTTGTGAGTCTACTGCCCAGCAGCTAATGCAATAACGACCACAGGCAACTGTTAGATTATGTTTAATATCGGGAAAAGCTGCAGATGAAATATTGATGTGTTGCTGCAAAGCTGGGGAGCGAGGGGGAGATAGACTCCTGTCAGTCTGACATGGTCTCATTTGCTGCTTGCAGATACCAGAAGCTATGGAAGAGCTATGTGAAACTACGCCACCTGCTGGCCAACAGCCCCAAGGTCAAGCAGATTGACAAGCAGAAGCTGACGCAGAGAGAGGTGGGTTGAAAGAAAACAAGCCCTCTTTGATATTTTTCACCGCTTCTTTTGTCACGCTCATATTTTAACATTGTCAGGTGGCCCGCACTCGTTTACGTAGATGTGATGCAACGCACTTTTCATTTAAAATATTATTTCCATTCCCTACATATATGAAAGGTTGTACTGAAACACTGGAGCATTTGCACTCTCTGCAGAAATAAGAGCAAAACCATTGCAATTATTCCTGCTGTGCGCACTGATTCAAATGCTGCTTATCTGGAACTTGCCGCTGGTAGTCAGTGTTATTGCCTGAAAGGTACAAGGATGCCGTCTCACTCAACAAAAAATAAGACAGCCAAAACTTACAAAGGCAGCATTATTTTTTCAATTGTTTTTTTTTTTAGAAAACATAGTTTCTGCTTTCACATTATATTTATATTTCTAAATATATATATATATATATATATATATACACACACACACACACACACACACACACACACACACACAATATTCATTTGCACCATGTTCATAAGACCAGCCTCCACACGTACAAGCTCTTCATTATTCCCAAAATGTTATTTTTGGGAATTGGTGTAAAATTTTGAGCATAATGTTTGACAGATTGCACCATCTGTCCATCACGCGTGAGACCAGGGATCCACCAATTCAACATTTGCAATACCGATACCTGGGCTTTGGTAATTGGCAGAGTACCGATCCGATGCCAGTGTTTTCTTAATAAGCCTCACTGTGTGTAAGTGACCTGGACAAATCAAAATTTAACAAATTCAAAACACAGTAGGGATGTGAATATACATAGTTGAATCTAACCATTCTCTACTTTAGACCCATTAGCACAGACAGCACAGGTATAGATAATTTTATCATGGCGTGGAAGTGTCTTTTATTCAAACTAATAATGCATGATTTAGATGAATTTGCAGTTCAGAATAAAACTGCTGGACCTTCTCTCCTGAGTTGAGTGTGAAGTGTGTGTGTGTGTGTGTGCGTGCGTGTGTGTGTGTGCGTGTGTGGTCTGAAGTAGCTGATCACTTTGTCCCACCATATCTCTGCTGTAGGGACTGCTGCAAGCTCTCCACAGCAGATACACCTTTTCAGTCTGAGTCGTCAAGTGTGTCTCCTCCTTTGGTCTGTTTGATACGCTCTAAACCAATAATGAGCAAGAACTCAGAGCTCAAGCTTGTTTCCCAGGTAGCTCGGCAAAGCTTTCTGGCTAACGGGCCCTGACAATCCTACTGTCAACCTGCACCGGAGCAATTAGTGAACCCAAACACATGCACACTCTCGTACACTGGGTCTGTCAGGCTCCACCACAAGCATTAGCCATGTCAGTGTCTCCCCACTGCAGTGGAAGTGTGGCATCGCTACTCATTTAATGCCCCAGGGAACACTCAAGCTTCCCGTGTAAATGGTCTTTCAGTGAAAGACTAAATGTCTGTATTTTTCTGAAAGGCGTTTTCCGCCATTAAGAATAGTCCTGTCAGAAGTGTTTCACAGCAATGCTGCGCTGCTCCAACTGGCTCTTTGATACCTCTGTGCCCAGTCTGAAGTCCACGGAGCTCCAGGGAGACCAAAGGTGTACGTCTTGGACTAGGACTGGCTTTCACACAAGGGAGCCCGCCTCTGCAGCTATTTCCAAATCTCATGCTGAGCATGAAGGGTCGTGTGTGTGTGGGCGGAGTTGATGTGGCATAGAGGGACATGCAGACTGTCCGTGCTTGTTGCCCAGATGGATTTTGTGGGAGTCCTTCAGCCAAACACATGACTGGGCATCAAACATACAGACAGATATTGTCTTCGGAAAATGCTCCAACGCACAATTTCAGTTTCTGGTTAACAGTCTTATAATATAAGCAATAATATGTTTTAACCAATACTGACTAGGAGGACACCGGCTTGAAAACATTTGTGTGTCTGTATTAAAAATGGATGTTACTTTATTATCTGGTATCTCTAATTTGAATAAGTATTCAGTACTTTGGCAGCGAATTCAGCTTTGAGTCTTCTCTATCAGCTCAGCATATGTAGATTTGGGGATCTTCTCTTGATTCCTCCTTGCAGATTTGGCCGAGCTCAGTCAAGCTGTATGAGTAGCAACTTTGAAAGGCAAACTTCAACTCATTTCAGTGTTTCTTTCATTGGCTTCAGTCTGGGCTTCAGCTGGGCCACACAAGAAAACAATTCATCTCCTTTGATTCTGGTGTTGATTGGGATGTGTGGATGTGTTCATAGGGATCATTGTCCTGCTGCAGCAGATATTGGCCCAGTTTGAACATTTTGGCAGTTAAATCTTTGCAAGAACTTTAATTTAGTTGGTCCAATATTTTTTATGAAGCAATCAACAAAAACCATCCGCCTGGCAAAGATACAGAAATTATCTGTTTATGATATATTTTGGTACATTATATTTATTTTACCTTTTTTCCAATGGAGTTTAAGATAAGTGCATGCAACCTCCATAGACAATATATGCATTGTCTAAAAATGGTCAAAGATAAAGTTGCTCAGATACGAGTAGTGGAAATGCATCCAATACAGCGAGCACACACGTCTTTGACTTACTCAGTAGCTACTTTCATCATCAGCTTCAGGAAAAAAAACAATGTCTGTGTCCGTAATCGATGATTAAAGTAGCCAATAACAAGTTTTTCAGCATGCACATGCGCAGTCCCAAACGGCACATTATCGTTAGCCAGGACACAATGCCAATGTTTTCTATGGTAGTATTCACACTGTAAAGCATCACCAGTAAAACAGGTATAAGCTTTCAGATTTTTTTAATGTTTTTTTTTAATGTACTGGTATAGGGTCTGTATCGGTCAATACGTAAGTGTATTGGGAAGGAAAACTATTTTTCGAAAATCTCTAAGCCTAGAGCAAATGTCAAGGAGGTTGCAAAAAAATTTAAGATTTGTCCTGGAAACCATGAATAGCCTGCAAATGTGATTGAAGTCTGGCCATTCGTTTTGAGAGACTTTATGCTGAACCACATGGCTTCACATTGCCCAGAATCTGTAAATAATAGAATAAGCAAAAGTCTCTCAATGGACTTGCAAAAGCAGTAAACAAGTTTGCAGCAAGTAAAACAAGGGAGTGGACATGCAACAGATGTGCACTTGCCTTCTGCAGAGAGCAAATTCCCGACAGCGTCTTCGGTGGTTGGCCTCAAGCTGATCCGAAAACGCAAAAAAATCTCCCAGCAGAAGGATGGGATGATATGTCAAATGGGCTTGTCTGTTTGACCAGCAGAAAGTCTCACTGCCTCCCCTTTTCCTGGTGAATTATTTACTTTTTTTTTTTGTACTTCTGTCCATTCCCTGACCCTGTAGAAAAGCCTTGCATAATAAAGCATTTACATATCATTTGCACTTTGCAGTGATTACTGCTTTCCATATACAGCGGCAGGCCGACCGCGGAAAGATTTGTTGTTGTGTGTGCGTGCGCGTGTTGCATGCGGGCGAGCGTGTTCACTTTGATGCACAGTTCAAAGTAGGATGGCATTATTTATTCATGCCTTTGTTGTTCTTATTTCCTCTGCGAGCCAAAAATTCCTGGCGTTCCATTTTAGGCAGATCACGGCTAACTCAGAGAGTCGATAATTCTCAGTTGAATGAAATGCATGCACGCACGCACACACATCAGGAGGTGCAGTCTGTCGATACGTCTTCCACTTTGGTTGTTATCTGTAGGACCCTCTTGTCTAAGCCCCCCTCCCCACCCTGCTGAATTTCCAGTTATTAGCTGCAGGGCTGACGTGGTGCTGTGTGTGTGATTCCTGCTGTTCTTGCTGCTGCTGATGGAGGTACCTATAGGCTCTTGCGTAATGGCCCTAATAGGCAGCCAGGTGCCTTGGCTCTTGGTGCCTGAGACTGAACCCCAACACCCAGCGCCACCACTGCCCACAGCCATGCTGACCCATTTCAGTGCCTCAATTAACCAGGACCAGCAGAGCTGTCACTGGCCCTGTTGCTCCTGTCCACTGCTGTACCATATTTATGTCATGCTACAGAGGTTTCAGTTCATTGCATCTGTTGGGAGAGCTGGAGTGAAAGAATAGGGAGGGGGGGTGAGGGTGGGGGTGGGGTTTTGAGGATGGGAGCTGTCCCCCGAAGGCTGCGCTCCAGCAGATCAATAATTGACTGGCTGATTGTTTGGCAGGAAGCTCTTCAGAAGATCCGACAGAAGAACACTATGCGCCGGGAGGTGACAGTGGAGCTCAGCAGTCAGGGCTTCTGGAAGACTGGCATCCGCTCCGACGTCTGTCAGGTAACTCCTGCCGACTGTACACACCCACCATGATACACGCTGCAATATGAATCTGACGCGTGAAAGCAAACAACGCATTTGGATGTTACACACACACACACACACAGATGCGTGCACTCACTTAACTTTCTTATATATATCATAACAAGAGCTGTAAAAACCTTGTTTTATGAATATAATGTAAAGAGTAAAATGTAGTAGGACAGCATATAACAATTAGCTTGATTAGCAATATTTCTTTTAACTTTAATTGTGAGAAGTAATGTTATATTTAAATGACAAAACAATTAATTGATTTATTATCAAATGAGCTTCTTAGTCAGGATGTTGCAGAGTCTGTTTCTCTCAGCTGCCAATCTGTACTTAAAACTGAATCTGATATCTAGAAGAGCACAGTCTCAGGGATCTAAACAGCAACCAGCATGAACATCAATAAAGTATTCAAATTGATTCTAAAGCTGACCGAGAGCCAATGCAGGGCAACTAAATACTAAGTGCTGCGGTCAGAATTAACAGTCAGTTCTGCTTTACTGCATTCCAGGTTCAATTTGGATCTACTGTTTTTTTAATGTGTGCCGTTTTCCTCGGCAGTTACTGACATTTCGGGTGCACACACTTTGAGGTCTAGCTATTCTATATTTCAGAATTCTATTTTCAGAATGCTAACCTTGTCATAACTTTCCAATACACGACAATTCTCCTTTAAAATGGCACATACATGGATAGAGCAGTGCTTCCGCTCTGACACAGACCAGTGCTTTCAGCACAGCCACAGTTAGAAACTTGACTTCTGATCTTTCCACACGTTGCGTCACTTTTCTATTTAAGTATCAAAATCTGTAAGGAAAGTGGACTCCCACAGAGCCTCAGCAAGCAACACCCTTCATTAAGTAATGTCTCAGACCTGACATTTTATTTATACACAACTTCACCACCGCTCAGTTCAGCAAGAGCGAATGTGCCGTTATCTCTCACTTATTAGCAGCGGTATAAAGCAGGATGGAATTTAATCTCCATATGGGTCTACGTGTTATCTCCTTCTCAGGGAAGTGGGACACCATATGCAGCTTCCAGTTCTGGGCATGCATACGATTTAGCATAGGCGGCCCTAATGAGACTTGAACCATAACCCCGAATGTGTTGGCGCCATGCTGTGCCAACTGAAACATACAGAGCCGCATTTGTTCACGGATTTGTCAGAGTAATGAAATGGACTAGTCTGCTTTACTTAATACTTTTATTTATTGTCTATTCCAATATTTTTCGGCCTGTTACTCAGAAAATAATTGCCATCAGCATTGCACATCTTTCTCTCTGAACACATCCCCTTGGCCCTGTATAAGCAGCGAGGAGAGCCCACAGCTGATACTCATTCTCACATTTTGGAGAGGAATGACAGAAAGTTCTAGCATCACAAACCAGACCCCTCCAACAGCAAGGTCTAGCAAAGCAGGATCCGATCCATAATTGCTGCCCAATTATATTTGCTTCAAGCTGTACTGCTACGGCTAATTGGTTCATGAATAATTTCATTTTCGAACCATGGTGGTACACTCCGCACAACGTGTGACACAGACAAGATAGAACGGCGAAACTGACCCAGAGTTTCTTGATTCTAAAAGCAGGCGCTGTATTGGGAACAGAATCAGCCCCCTCGTTACTGACATCGCTCGGCTACACCAAGGTTGTTTCACTTGAAAGGCTCTGTCAAGGACCGGGCTACACTTTGGAGGCAGGGATTTATGTATTCATTACTGCTTTGTTTTTGTTTTTTTTTATTTGATATGTGTATGTTTTTGCCTTTCTTGTGATTCACTGCTGTTTCCTTTGCTTTGTCCTCCTGGCTTTCTGTGGCCAAGATCACATCCATGTGAAGGCTATCACTTGATTTTACATTTCAAGGGAATGGCAGCTTGTTTTCCCTTCTACATCAGAGAAAATAAGTGTGGGTGGGTCTTTCTTCCTTGAAACAGCATGGCATATGTATTTACTTATCACTTGCTATATACATTAATTGGCCTATTTGTATATCGCATAACCAAGCCAGAGCAACGCAGAATAGAACTTTCCACATTCACTGGCAGGTTGGAAGAAAGTATCAACTGCTTTAGTACTCAACATTGCTGGGTATATGCAATACATAATGCATCTTCCAATGAGTTGGAGGAGAGCATTGAAAGCATTTAGCCCTACAATGTCATCTCTAATGCACAATATACAGTGGACATCATTTTTTAATATTCTGTAAGAAACAAATGGATGTGATTAAAGGGAAAACAAGTCGTGATAACCATTTTATCACATTCCAGTTAATTAAATTGTGATATAGTGAGCCAAAGTGCAATTTAGAATTTATGCTTGTAATATTTCAACAGTGGGGGGGAATAAGGCCGTTGGACGGTGTCCAAGCTGCCCGGACGTCATCCATGACCGTAAATTAGAAATGTCCCACCTTTTAATTACAAGAGTATCAACTGTAACAGCAGCACCCCACCTTCTCCTCATGTACTCAGTCACTCCAGCAGTCATGAGAACAGGTCAGGAGCTGTAGACGCGACCAGGTCCTGGCTTTGTTAATTGGCTGCTTAACAAGGCTGGGGAGTGTGTCACATTGGCCCCTGTGATGGCCCCAGGGCTACGTGGCAGCACCGCTTGTAGCCGCCGGGCCTCAGGCTCACCCTCCCCAGTAGCACTAATTAAAACATGCATGGCTTCCCCTTCTCTCATGTGGGGGCACAGGGTTAATGTGTGTACACCAGGCTTTGCTACAGTTCCTCAGCCACTTCAACCGGCTGACTTGATAAGCCTCCACTAATGATTCTGTAGATTGGCTCGCTGACTGTCAGACTAATTTGCTGACCACTGACTACTCCTTTTTTTCTTCTTCTTCTTCTTCTTCTTCTTCTTCTTCTTCTTCTTCTTTTTTCTTCTTCTTCTTTTTTGCTGTTCATCTTCACTTTACATGTCCCATTTCCTCACAGATGTGTGCGTACACTCGCACCAACTCCACTCTCTGTTTTATTTCACTTTGTTGCACTCAAACTTTTTCCCCCCACACTTTTTTTTTTTTTTATTATATATATATATATATTTATATATGAGGGTCAGAAGGCGGCTGTCAGTGTTTCTCCGAATGGAGGTGTGTCAACATGGCGAAATGGTCTTCGATTTGGCTGTCCTGTCCAAATGTGAATTTCCCTCCTCTCTGTCATTCCCTCTCACAGTGCTGCAATTGAGTTTTTGATTATTTCATCTCTCTGTTGCAGAGCACCACTTAATAAATAATGACTGGCTGATTGATTTCTCCCAGCCTGCTCCCTCTATCTACACTCTGCCTTTCTTTTTTCACAATCTCCTCGTCACACTTTCTCTCAAAACATGCTCCACCTCTCTCCTTTCAAACAAGGCATTATCCTTATTCTCTATCTCGTCCTGCTTCTATCCCTTTCCAATGTTGTCTCCCTATGCTCCCTCGTGCCCCTGTTTTTTTTTGTTTGTGCCAATTCTCTCTGTCCTCCACAGCACGCCATGATGCTGCCCGTTCTCACCCATCACATCCGATACCACCAGTGTCTGATGCACCTGGATGAGCTCATTGGCTACGTCTTCAAGGAGCGCTGCCTCCTTCAGGTAAGACACAGCCACAGCAGCTCCTTACTTACAAAGTGATGCGACTCGATGCCCCAACCCAGGCTGCATTATTTAAAGGCTGGCATAGTTGATAACTCACAGGATAGATATTGGTAGGCAAATCCCAGTGGTTCTTTTAGGTGGAAGAAAAGGGAAACATATTGAGCAGGGGCTTCTTGTGCACAGAGATCCAGGCAGGCGGCGTTGGCCTCATTATTGTGGCCATTCCACCTCTGCAGGGATAGTTCAGGTGGAAACAGAGGCTCAGGAGTCAGCTAAGGTAACCCACACACCGGCCTGAGTCATATCTCTGCAACGAGCAGCCCGGCTCTGCTGTAAGTTGCAGTGACAGTAGTCAGGACAACAACAGCCTCCTCCGTAATGCCAGCTCTCCCCTGTCAGGTCTGGAGCCTCGAGCTCTGTTCTCTCGGAGTAAGCCCCACGGCTGCCTCCAGCAATATTGAAGAGCTGTCATAACCTGATACATTAGAAATCAATGTGTTGTAGCCTATACATAGTTAAAAAGGGGAAGGATGCATTAAGATTCGCTCAAGGCTCTGTGTGTGTGTGTGTGTGTGTCTGTGTGAGTGTCCGTCCGTGTGAATGACTGCTCTGTGCTCCCAGTGTGTTTATAAGGGGGGGATTTGCACGTATCGATCAACGATTGGCCTTTTTGTCGTTTGTATAATGACAAGCTGTCCTTATGAGTGTTAAAAAGGAAACACTGACCCGCTGTGAGGCCAAGCGGCGGCCGACAAGCTACAGCCCTTTCATCGCGGAGACGCCCATTTCAGCTTGACGTCTCCGTCTCTTGCGGAGAAGTTAATGGATTTGTCCCTGCCCCTTTCTCATTCAATTCCTTCATCTTCCAAAACAGACAAACAAACAAAAGAGAGGGAAAAAAAACAAACAAAGTGTGATTATGACGGCTCAAATAGAAGCCTCTGCAGTGTGTGTGTCCGTCTGTCTACATCTCAATTCTGTCCACTGAGGTGTTAATACCATGAGATCGCCGTGTGTGTGTGTGTGTTTGGATAAAGCGAGGGCTGTCAGCAGTTCACGACTACTGGGACTGAAATGACCCATGTAGGGAGCCATCATTGCTGGCTTCACAGCACCTTCCCCATCTACTGGACACACTCATCAATAGCTAATGTCCCACTACACACACAAACTTTCTACCCTGAAAGGTTTGGACAGAACGGCTGCAGTGCAACTTAGTGCTGTGGGGCTTGTTCAAACAGCACTCTCAGATTCACTACTGATTTCAGATCTGCCACCGCTTCCTATTTTCCTCCTTTCTTAAAATACAATAGATTTGCTGTTAATTCGATGTAGAGAACTTTTTTTTTTTTAAGCATTGGCAACAGTAACTTACATTTGGCTGTCGTTCTTGGTTTGTAACAGTTGAATCAGTATTTCAATATAAGAATGTTTCTTCAAGCTTTGAATGGTAATCGGCTGTACTCATTAAAGGAATGATAACCCTTTTATCTCCCCCCCCTCCCCCCTTAGAAGACATTAAAGCAACAGATCTAAACTTTGGGTGGCCTGTACAGAATCAGCCCTTGTTTTCAGCTCCTTCCCCGAATTGATGTGTTATGATCATATTTGCGAAACATATGTCATCACCATACTATACTCTTCATCAGTAAATCCATGAGAACACTGTTTGATTCTCTGCAGCAACATACCTGCTATTTCAATCCAGAGTGGATGTGTTCCTGGCATGAGGCAACTGACAAAAACTCAGCCCGAGAGCGGGAGAACTCTGCACTTGGCACTTCCCCCTGCCTGGCTCAGCGGAGCCACGGCCCTTTGAAGCTCCTCTTCTGAGAGCCTTCCCGTTAAACATTTAACATAAAAAACTTGATGGGGTGGGGTGGGGTGGTGGGGGGGTTGAGGGTGGAGAGGCATTTGTTCATGGTCGCCACATGCTCCCGCATCCCCACATCTAGACCCTCAGAATCCTACCCCCCCACCCCGTTGCTTCATCCCCACTCCTTACATTTGACCCATGCTGACAGAATGAGAGGCATCACAGAGGATCTCAATAATTTAACCGTACAAGTCCTCGGCCCCGGCTCTGATATTGCATGCTTTTGTTTGTGTGCCCCCACGAACGTGGCTGTGACTCCGAGTAGCTGGGTATTTCATTTGTTTTGTTATTCATGGCATTGCATGCTCAGCCATGTGATTGAGATGATTCCATCTGTTTAGGGCCGGCCTGAAAAGCATTTATAGGCTTGAAATGTTTGCTTCTGTTTCAGAGCTAATATTTGAATTAATCTCAGTCATTACAAATGGAACAATGTTACATATTATGTAATATTACAAGGCATAGCTCAACTGGAATGTGTTGATGTATTATGCATGCACGGACCCCAGCAGTTAACAAAGTTTTGACTTTTTGCTTAAGTTTTTATGTATAGTTCAGTGTGAGAAGTGAAATCAGTAAAAAATCAGCACCGCAATACCACATGGATTTATTGTATGAGAGTTTGCCGTACCGTGCATTTATTTTAAGTTGAGGAGTGAAAGCTTTTAGATATATTTTTTTTGACAAAGGGTTGTTTGTGTCATGATTACTTTCATACAGAACACAAATAGCGTATGCCGAAAAAGCTACATACTATATGGCTACTTTTATATAGTCCCATTTTATTAAGTGAACTCTGTCGTTTAAAATACTTCAAAGGATCAAATATTTAGATATTATTCCCAGTTAGGAATGGGACATTATCGGATTTTATTGTCGATCATAATAAAAAAACAAAACCTCATAATAAGTATTAGTTATAGTAATAAGTGTGATGAATTTCATTTATTGGGACAATTGTGAATATTGTCCCGAGTGACTTGAGAAAGCTGTCTTGCTCCTAGAGAAGTGAAAAATAGATGCTGATTTAAAAAAAAAAAAAAAAAAAATATATATATATATATATATATATATATATATATATATATATATATATATATAGGATACATGAATTTTAAATGTGTTTATTCTTTATTTGTGCAGAGAGACTGTGATTTACACAGAGACAGTGATTCCAGTATGTCCATGATGATTATTGAGATAATACCGTAAATCACAATTATTTTAGCCAGGATAATCATGTCATGATTTTTTCATTTTGCCAGTTTCCACTTTTGTCAACCCTTATTTACCTGTTTATTCCCTAATGCAGTACAGTGTAATGACATTGTCAGGTTACCAAGCAGGCAGTTTGCCCATCAGTTTCCCTGCACGCAGGTTCAAGAACATTCTTTCCAGTCAAGTCGGCTGCTCTCCACTGAGCGATGGTGTTTATTCCCGTTTAGCCAAAGGCAGTTGAGCAGCAGCCGAGGCAGCGATCACTAAATCCAAATCCCTGTGATTCTTTACGCAGTCATTATGTTGACAGGAACAGTTGCAGACGTCAATCCTCCCCACAGATTCAACTTAAAAGCCAATACTGTTGTTGGATGTTGTCCTTAACTGTGAAGGACCTGCAGTGTTTACAGAATAACTGATGTCGTTTTCTTGATGCCTTTCCTTCAGAGTGCTCAACTCTGAGGCTGTGTAGTCAGCAGTCATTGACTTGTGTCTGACATTGCACAATGGGGGAGTTGAAAGTGGAAGTAGACGCGGTTGTTGTTGTTGTTTATATTTATATTTCTTATCAAACTGTCAACACGGTGCTGAGAATTGCTAGATTTCTGCTTGTGTCACGTCAAATAACTAGCTTTTCCCCCTCCCCACACAAAAAAGGCTGTGCCTCTTAACTACGGGGGGGAAAAAAGATACAATTGCTGTTGAATTTCTCACCTCTGTGTTCAAGGCGACAAAGCTGAAGGCCTCTTGAGTAACTATAAATATTGAAACCTCTCTCTTAACGTTTTACATATATATCTCATTGGAGCTTGAAATTGATTTGAAGTTGGCTGAAAAGAGACAAGCATTTTGAAAAGCAAGCCCGGGGGTGGGGGGGGGAGCAGTTGGAGTTTTTTTGGCTGAGATTAACATTCTCCTAATGTAAGATTGATAAAGGCTTGACACATCCTACCGAGCCCTATCTGTTTCCTTTTTCTTCCCCCAGCGCGTTTGTGAAGTTCAGCCGCAACAGTCTTTCTAGGCACAGCAGTTTTCTTTTTTTTGCCCTCTTTTCAAACAAACTAATGCGTTTCCTTCAGGGTGATTTTACCTTAAATTCCCCACTTTTGCCACTCTTTACAGGTTTGAAAGTTTAAGTCATTAATTTCCATACAGACAACTTCACCGTGACAAAGAGCCTAGAGGTGACAAGTACTCTCTCTTGGCTCAGCTCACGTAAACGCAGCTCCCCTCTCTTCTTTTCCTTTGAGCAACTGCTGATCCAACATTATTATACTGATTTGACCGATGTTACGCTTGTAATTAGTCATTAAAGAAAAGAGGAAGTGCAATGCATCAGGATCTGTGGAGGGTTTTCACAGGGCCGGGGGTTAGGCCACTTCGTCGATGTCTTAAAGCTATCGGCATGGCTTTTGTTGCTCAATTTGTATACTATTGGCCCTCTGTGACCAGGAATACACTCAGGAGCGCCAGAACCTAAACTCCAAACTCCCCTTTTTATGTCCCTGTTTGCATTTCAACTACATCTGACGAACCGCGAAGATTTGGTACAGCAGGCTGATAATGAAAGTAGTGGCTTTTATTTGTGTCACATAGAATAAGACAACACAGTCTCATTGCACACTCTCTGTAATTTACTGCTCTACGACTCTTATGTTTGAGTGGATGCAGGGGAACAGATGTGCAGAGGTGGAATGAGAGACTGAAAATGCCACAAAAGCTTGATGGCTGGAAAAGAAAAGTGCAGGTCTGCGACTCTTTCAAATAATTACGTTCAAATGAATGAGAAGCAACATGTAACTCATTTGGAAACCACCAACATATTCTTACTCTAAACTCACATTCAGCATTGATTCGGCTGCCATTGAGGCTCGGGTTCTGCTCGAGCAGAACTAGTTCATACAATGTGTTGTCCGATCACGTCATAAATACAGGGTTTATAGTTGTTTCGAATGGTTACAATGGAAGGCTGATTGAAAAGCTGGTCGTCAAGTAATGGAAGGTGATGTAGTATTGTTAAAATATTGGAAGAACAGGCATTTAATGGACTTCTGTTGCTCACATGAACACATGAACAGGAGTGTTGGATTGTTGGTTTATATATATATATAAAACATAGATAAGAACATTTTTTACTACACTTACGCCTGTGTGCTAAGGCCCTTATCCTCTCCTCCAGCTTGCCATGACTCACCCGAGTCACCACCTCAACTTCGGCATGAATCCCGATCACGCCCGCAACTCCCTCTCCAATTGTGGCATCCGCCAGCCCAAGTACGGAGACAGGAAGGTCCACCACATGTACATGAGGAAGAAGGGTGAGTCACCTGGGTCTGTTTGTGTTCTTACTGTCAAATGACCACACTGTGTGCTATGGTCCCTCACCTCTTCTCCCTGGGGATTTCAGGAATCAACACGTTGATTAACATCATGTCTCGCCTGGGCCAGGATGACCCCTCCCCCTCCAGGTAGGCCGCCCGCAGGCACATATCTGTTCATGCTATCACTGACCACAGGGGCAATCAAAGGGACGCTCCTTGTGATTAATATACCCGGCAGGCCTGCTGGCAAGAAAATTAACTTTAACTATGAAAGGAAGGGATATCGCAGGGGGAAATAAAATGAGCTAATTTTAAGGGCAACGGCTGCTTATTATTGAATGTGAGCTGCTTTTATTCTCATTGAGCGCTGGTCAGGTCTTGCTACTTCAACTGTCCTCACGTCTTCCACCTGTCCTCCCCCTCCTCCCCCTCCTAGGATCAATCATAACGAGAGACTGGAGTTCCTGGGTGATGCTGTTGTCGAGTTCCTCACCAGGTGAGAAAGCACTCGCACATCTTTGATGGACACAACCGCTAATTGAAGCCGACTACAAGACTATCGGCCTTTCTCCCTTCCCCGTCCTCTCGCCCTCTCTCGTTCTCCCTCTCATTGTCTACATCTATCCACGTCTGTCACAGCCACGCGCTCCATACTTCGGACGCGTTCAAGACAGCGATTTACTGGTAATTGGTACTGGGATGTAACTTTTTTCCCCTTCCCCTTCCCTCCTCCTTTAAAAGCCTGAAATTCTCCATGACAACTTGCAATTAAGTGTCTGGAATGCTGACTGCGTTATTGACTCCCCGGTGAGTGTGGATGTCGCTGCCCAGCACTTACCTAAGCACTGTGCTAATTATATGTACATTATTAATCACTCAAACCACCTAACAAGGTAGTGCCCATCTACCCACTGCACCTTCTCCTCTGTGTCGATATTATACAGAAAAATACAAGAAGAGGGCTTTCTCTGTTGCCACAGGCTGTACTCACACACACACACAGCACGTTGTAAAAAGGAAGAACACATTTCTATCCGACTTCCATTTGCCCAAAAGCATATCTTCTACCACCAAAATCTCAAGCGTAACCCCCGATGCTAACACTTCCACAACAGTGAACATTCAGGAGCCGGATTAAACCTTAATAGGAACTGACACTGGGTTACACAGGACACTGCTTCAGCCAGAACAGTGTTACAAAGAAGCTGGTTAGCCTCTGTTTCTCTGGCTATCTCTCGGCATGTTTCGCCACTCTCCCTCCTCCTCTTCCTCTGCCTTCCTTCTTTGATTGTTAGCTTCTGACGAGACATGCTTGGCCTACACTCTGGCCCTCTGAATTATTTATCAGCCTCTTGTCCAGTTAAATGGGTACAGCAGATCCAGCCAACCGCCTTGTGCACCTCCAGTGCGCGCTGCCCTCAGAGGCTATCTCTGCCTCTGCTGTCCAGCCAACAGACTATTTTGCACATTTGAATAGCCTAAACACCGGGAGTTACTGTTGAACAGAGGGGGGTCGTGGCATGATTTTTTTAAAAGGGTCAGCAGATGATGTAAAAAAAAAAATTCCTCTTGCAATATTTGTGATCCGTCTTCTGAAAAAGTAAATATTTCATTAGAAGGAGTTATTCAAGTTCAGGTAAGTTTTCAAAGTGGAAATAGTCAGGTTTTTTGCTTTAACTTATCACCATGACGTAAATGTTGATTGCACGGTGTAATAGGGAATAATGTATAATCACACCGGATTTAGATTGGTTCCCTATAAGCCTCTTTTCATTATAATTCTGTCTGCCACTGGCTCCAATCTCCTGGGAAAATTAAGGCTTTTTTTAAACTAGTTTTACTCTGCTTTAAAGCACTCACCCTGACGCAAGCAGCCAGAAAACAAACCAGAAGCTATATCGGTTGTCTGTGCGACAGCGGCGCCAACGGTAATACCAGTTGGAAACGATAGTCGGGGGACAAAGTTGCCACTTTAAATTAGCAATTTTTATTAAAGATAAATGCCTGAAAAAGCATCTTTTAAATCACATTAAGAACACATCGTTGTGAATAAACCTCACTCATGTTTTTGGCCATAAAGTTTTAGGACCGCTGCTGCAGAAAATATGAGGAAACTCACATGAGAAATGGATTACAGATGAGCTTGAGAGTTGCCGGCTGGAAGGAGCTCCGGTTTTTATGTTCACTGAATGACCCTTTGATGTACTGCACATTACGTGCGATCGATGGTTCACTGTGACAACGTTTTTGAATAGGACATTTGTGGATCATCTTTATCTTAAAAGAATGATGAATAAAACCTGACGAATGCTATTTAGTCCAGTTAGCCACTCTCTGTGACTGACACTTTTGCCAACAAACTAGTCTAATTATTTTTCATTACGCTAAGTGCTTTTTATTAATTCCAAGTGCTTTGTTTTCACACTAAGATCACAATACCCTGACAAATAGACCTCTCGTGAATTTGGAAAAACAGAACACCACCTGCCTTCCTCTCTTTGCATTGATTAGAAATGACTGAATTAAATGGCCTGTTTTAATTCAAATGAAATCAAATGATACGCTATGGTTAGGGAGACGCTGGACCATAATGAAAATGGAACCTGCTCGCCTGGAACCCAGCTGTGGAACTACTGAAGCGTCTGTGGCCATTTCTGGGTTCCAACACAGACCTGGAAAGGCTGGATATCTCTGGAAAATGAATTAGGTGGTCTTGACAAAATGTAGGATGAGGCAATTTGAAAGGATAACTGACTATTTTTATCTGACAATGTAGTATATTTTTAGAACGCTCTATACACACTTTTCTTCATTATATTATTATTGTTGTTGGTGTCAAGAATACCTTTTAGTAGATTTTGTGATGTTGTCATATTTCTCTGCCATGTACTAATATTTCTAATCATTTTCATTATATTCAAGCAAGAAATTTAAGCCCTGAGAAACCATGGAATCTGAGATCCAGTGACATTTCTGATTGTGTTTCCATTCCTTTCTCCACAGTGTCCACTTGTACTACCTTTTTCCCGGTTTGGAGGAGGGTGGCCTGGCCACCTACAGAACAGCCATCGTACAAAACCAGCACCTAGCCATGCTAGCCAAGGTAAACTCATTACATGTCCTTCCTCTGCAGGTCAAAGTAGTGAAAGGTCTGCGAACTGACGCGAGCACATGTTTGAGACAGTGTTATTGTTTTCTGGCTTGCTGTTATGACTTTGCTTCTTTCTAAGGGGGCACTGGGGAAAAGAGTAATTTTGTCTTGCTGCCATCCCTACCCTTTTTTTTTGGCCCCTCAGGTTTGTAATTGGAGTTAAAAGGTTGTTGTTTTGGAGGACTAGACTAGTGCGGCCGGGGTCCCTGTGGGCCCCTAGAAGTCTTCCTGAAACACTCTCCAGTTCCTGTTATCGCTAGGCCCCCTTGCTTCCCTCCTTCCCTCTCTCGCTGGCAGCGACGTACAGCCAAGCCGCACTCACTGGCACGTTTGTAAAGAACACAACAATAATCGTCCCGTGATGTGGAGAAAGCAATTAAAAACTTCAATCTTTCATGTTGCTCCCTGCTGAATACAAAGATGCAGCCGCCCGAATCTGCATTAGTGCTGTGTAGCAGTTTGGCTTGTTTCAATTTGCCGCTCGCGGTAAAGTGAGTGTGATACAGTGTTCGACGTTGCCAAGTTGTTTACCAGGCTCCTCTAAAGCCGTCTGCTCAAGAACACTCGCAATTATCTTTCAAAAAATATCTTGAGCGAGCAACGGCACAATCCGCCACTTCACTTGGAAGGCTTAAAAGTCAGAACGGGTTCCCTCTGAGTTGGAGTATTTATGAATTGTGATTTAATTTGTGTGTGCAATCACGGGGGGTGGGATACCACCAACAGTTATCAGCCATAATTAAATAGCACCCTGACTGTTTTTTGACGGGTATTCGTCTGTGGTTCACTGCCAGTAAAATCAAGTTGGGCTTCTCTCGACGAGGCTCAAACAAATAGTTGTAGAAAGTTTGACCGACCCACAGTCCCACAAATAACAGTTACATACATAAACATACATTTGGCAACCAGTTATTATTAGATTTGACATTTCTCCTCCTTTACGTGATGTCTGCTTTATTCTCATGTCTCACCACCACAAGTTGACCAAGACAACCAGCTCCACTGCAAGCTGCCATCATAGGGAAGACTGAACAGTACAGCAGGGTGCTAAATTGAGCTTGTATAGATGAATTCACAAATACATTGAATATATTACATAAACTGGAATGCACACAGGTAGAGGTATGTTAAATATGGGAATGCAATAATACAGCTATATGTGATAGCAGAGATAAAGTGGTAACATAGCTATTCTAATAATACATATTTATAAGCTCAGTAATAGCTTTAAAGTAACCAGTAGAATGCATTCAATATCAGTTCTTTATGTTTTTTTTGCAGCATCATTGAGGTGGAGGTTGGCGGTGCAGCTTGAACCCTGCTTCCCTGTTATGCATCTTATAGAAAAACAGTGATTTTCTATTGAAAGAAGTGTCACTACTCTTCAGGCAGACTGAAGGTCACCCACTGTACTATTTCACAATTTATTTTAGGATTAAACAGCGCGTGTGTGTTTGCGTGTGCGCCCCGGTGTAATTTTGCGCGTGTATGCACGTGTGCACATTCCTTTTTCCTCCTGTGCCTGCTTAGTGCATCATGCCACAGCTGGACAACACATGGGCACATCTGTCAGTGCCATGAAGTAGAACCTTTTCCAGCAAGGGCAGACAATCTTTTTCATTTCCCTCGAGTTCCCCCACCACCCCCACCCTCCCCCATTTTCCATAAAGAGCCTATGAAAATGTGCAACACCCCAAAAAGAAAAAAATGCTATTACTTTTTCAAGAAGCTATTACCGTGGTGTCGGTGGCAGCAACACTGATATGAATGTGTTTGTCTTTTTACAGAAACTGGAGTTAGATCGCTTCATGCTCTACGCTCACGGACCAGATCTGTGCCGGGAGTCGGACCTGCGACACGCCATGGCCAACTGCTTTGAGGCTCTTATTGGTGAGATTCCCACGAGACAAAGATAGAAGTGGGGATGATGGCTGCGCCAGAGAAAAAAAAAAACAAGAGGAATACATTTTGAGTGAACTAAATATGTAAATCTATTTCTACGAGGATAGATTTACATATACTGAAAACATATACCGTCTCTCCGCTCTCATAGATACAACAAACAATTAGGAAGGAGGGGTTCAATACTTTGTGAAGCGGCAGGTATACTGGTAATGCTTCTATGCATATATGCGTTTAATTCACCTGCTTCATGTGCTTTGGTTAAAACGGAATCTTCTCCGAGTGTAACTCAGCTTTGTGTATGTGTGTGTTCTCCTGTGTAAACTGCAGCAGTGGCTCTCCCATTAGGCCGTGGAAACATTACACAGCTTTATTGATCTCAGGAGGTGTGGTTTGACCTCTGGCTGGACAGGCAATCCCCCAGAGCACTGCCTTTACCCACACCACACACATAACACAAGCTCGCTATTTATCTGGCTTGCGGTTCATCAGCAGAGTTTGTGCAGTGATTAGGGACCCTGGCGCTTTAAAACCACACACAAACACACCAAAACACACTCTTGGTAGGGGCCGTCTCCCTCTCTCTGTCCAACCACCACGGGCGACGCTGAGCTAAGTCTCACTCCTAGAGAGCTGCAGCGTCGGCAGCTCTCCTCATCTAATCACCATCTTGATTGAACCAGTTCAGCCATCTCTCTGCGCTCCCCTGATGATAGATAGAGAAAGTGGGTGGCTTTCAAGAAATCTGCCTTGCTTCTCCGCCACCTCCCCGCGCCAAAACAGCAGTGAGCAGAGAGTGGCAGGGAAAGTGCTGACTGGCACCACGGCCCCCTGTCGGCCCCGGGGGCGCCGTACTTGTTACGGGTTCATTATCGGCGGAGACGTAGTCATAATCTATTCTGTCCCGTGGCTGTCGCCGCCTCATCGCAGTGCACATCCGAGCAAGGCAGCAGGGCCACAACACTGGGTCTCTCTCTCTCTCTCTCTCTCTCTCTCTCTCTCTCTCTCTCTCTCTCTCTCTCTCTCTCTCTCCTCGTCTTCTATCTCCAGTTACAACTTAATAAAGTGAAATGTGATGAATAAACAGGGGTGCTGTTATGAAGGAACCTGTGAGAGAACCGCTGTCAGATAGCACCCTGTGGTGATGGGTTTTGATTTACTAACTCAAAAATATCACCCCCCACCTGCCCACACACACACACACACACACACACGCTGAGGGGCAAAACATGCACACGTACACACAGACTCAAGACGTTGAAAGTCACTAGCATTGAGAATGCTGTCTGATGTTGCCTCTCTTCTCCGAGACTTTTGTCATCTCCGTTTCAGTTTTTTTTTTTAGCTCAAACACTTCCTTTAAGACCTTGTCTTTGAGCAGTCTATCTGTCTCCACTCTCCCGTCTCTGACTTACTCTTCGTGTCCCTCCGCGCTCTTCCATCTCTCGCTTCTCCCCCCCCTGTGATCTAGAGTTTGGGTGTTATTAGGTGAACGATGTGCCACGCATCTGATGAGTCATCATGTCACTCCCCTCCCCGCGCCCGCGCCATCCTCACCCATCCCGACTCTCACCGGCTGCAGCGCTTTCTCCTTACGAGACAAACCGGGATCTCTCACGCACGCCATAGGATGCTACGAGGGGCTCACAAACGCCGTCCTTTCATCCTCACATACGCTTTTCCATCTGACAGAGACGTCAAACCACCACTTTCCCAAAAGCAGCAGGCACCGCATCAACAGACATGCTGCCTTGTTTTCTGAAGGAACCATCTTTTTTTTTTCTTTTCCTATTTTAACACAATTTTTTTTCCCCCCTCCAGCACGCACATGCGTAGAATTCAAATCGGTCTTCATCCAGTATCCAGAAAGCTGTGATGAAATATGACATGCTCATAATATTTCCAAGGCCCTGGCAGATAGTTTTAACAGCTTACTATGCATGTTTTTTGACCTTTGTTTTATTTGTTTCTATGCCACGGTGACCATTGAACCTTGGCTTTGTTGGAAATGGCAGATAATCTCCTGCTTTGCATGGGCAAAGCTTTCCCTCCGCAGAGCCGAGAATGTGTCTATCTGCTAACCCCGAGGCAGGGCCATTCTCTTGCTCGAGACAGAGAAAGAAAGGGAGAGAGCCGGAGAGAGGAAGAGTGAGGGGAAGAATGGAGGGAGAGCGGTAGAGGAATGGAAAGCAAAGGCATCTGCAATGCAAATGGATGCCCTGCAACCCTGAATAATTCAAAGTGTTGAATGGTAATCTTGCTTTTCTGATCCCCTGTCATTAACTTCTGCTGGAGTGAGCCATTCTCATTTGGGCTCTTTTGGCCTGCGCACCTCCCATTCTGTACCCCCCCACCCCCTTCTCCCTCTCACCCTCTCTCCCTCTGTACTTTTGCTCCTGCCCACTTTACCTCTTCGTCTTTAGAAACCACTTTCTCCTTCTGCTTATTCATAGAAACTCGGCACGCCTGTTGCCCTCCAGTTTCCCTCTCAGGTCCTCTCCACTGATAAGCCACATCGTTTCCTTCCTACCGAACTGTTTGAAAAGAATTGTGAGAAGAAGAAAAGAGGCCCCACTCTGTTTTTATGGCCCTAATTTCCTTGTACAGTTGATCTGTGGATTATGTGCTGCCAGCAGCCATGGGGGATACAGATGGTGAACCTTTGTGAGGGCCCTCTCTAAGCTCTTCCTATTAAAAGAACGGAGAGAAAGGATTATCTCTCACTTGCTGAATATCAGATTCATACACAATGCAGCCGGTGTATTCATTGAGCTAGCACTGCTCCCTTTGTTAATTGCTGCAATGGTAGCAAGTGGTGGAGTTGGTGCTTTGCATGTGCCCTCTTTTTTTTTTGTTTCTCCGTCTCACTCTTCTGCTCCAAGCCTCATTTTTTTTTTTGAAAAGTAAGATGTTTGATGTAACAATGCACTCAGCCTGCCTTTTGTCACCGCTGTGGTGAAAATTCTATTTTCGTGTTTTGGTTTCGTTTTTTCTTTTTGCCTTTTAATGTGTTGCTTTCTGTGTCCGTCTGCTGCTTCAGCCCCCACTGAGCTGAGAGGGAGCGGCTTAATATATTATTTGATGGATTAGAGTCTGAGCGTTTTTGAATAATTCATTCTAGGTTATTAATGTGACTGTCAGCCGCTGGTGTTTCATATGCCCCTGACTCTGGGTTTTTATTGGTCACTGAAAGCCCACAGACATTGGAATTCTATTCCTAAACATAACACTGTACAGTCGGCATGGCTGTCTGCGTTAGACTCGTGACAGATGTGGAGATTCATTAGTGGCCGGCCTTCTCTGGCCATGACTGATATCCTCTATGCGCTGCCGGATGGAAAACACGGTTAGAGTTTTTACGCTGTGTTCTCTCTGACCTTTATCAAATTTACACGGTGAAGTTTTGGGTTGGGTTGCATCAGGCTCCGTTTCCATTTTCGGATCCAGCTGAAAGTTACTCAGATTCATTAAACTCCGTCTCTAACAGATCTTCAATGCCTAGATTGCAAAGAGCAGCGTAAAGGTGACCTTTTTATCGAAATAGCAAATAGGTAATCTATCTTGAAGGAAGTAGACGTGCGCTGGACTTTCGAAAGGATCACAGTTATTTCTTAATTTGGTTGTTTAAAATGGTTAGCTTTCAACAAAGGATTTAGGGCCATCTCAAATATCATTTCTGGAGCTTTAAGGCTTCAGTGAGGAATATTCGTCAATTGTTGAAACTTCAAATTAGTCACTAAAAGGTCCAGGCCGCTCACTGTAGGCTAGCTGTATCAATAGCTTTCACACACACGCGCGCGCACACACACACACACACACACACACACACACACACACACACACACACACACACACACACACACACACACACACACACACACCCTTACCCTCTACACAGAACAAACAGCGCTATCTGTCTGGTATAACTCATAATAATGGTGTTTAATGATTAATGTTAATAACGTCATTATTTCAATAGGCTATTGGGTTTTGTGGGGTAATGTGTAGCCTATATTAAAAATTCAAACCGATGCATGCAAGTACTGATTTGGACGTTGATTACCATGGCAACGGTTGAAGCTTTGAAGCCTTGAGGTCAGCCTTAAAGGGATAAAAAACAAAAAACGGTGAACCAATCGCACTTTCTTGGAAGTTTCAAAAGGGCACACAACTCCAGTGTCCCTGCTGCAGTGTCGGTGATTCTTCGTGTGCATATTCTAGGCAGGTCTGCTCACTTCACTCTTCAGGCCTCCTTTATTGCACGCCGGCTAACCCGGCAGGGTCGACAACTCAGCGGGCTGAATGTGCCCCAGCTCCGAGACTGTGGAATGATTGGCCGGGGCATGATGTTACTGCAATATGAGTAGATGCTAGCATATAATTGCCAGCGGAGTTGGCTGGGCCTCTTTCTGCTGCTGTGTGTATTCAGGGCGTCGGTTGCAACTTTGCAGGCTGACGGGGTGGACTGCGAAGCACAGATCTCCGTTTAATGATTGCGGCAAGTTGTGCGATTGATTGGATCGCTTTGGGGCACACTTTTTGCATGGACAGCCGTCTTGTCAAGAGTGTTCTCGCTCGAATGAACTGCATATCTTGGTTTCTTCATCCATAGGCCCTTTGATTGACACCAAAGGTGTTGCTTTGAGATTTGTATTGCCTTTTTTAAATCCCTTGAGGCTCTCCTGGTTTCTCTTTCCCCCCTACCTTCTACTTACTCTTGGAAGAAGTTTTTAAAATCTAATAAGAAGGAAAAACTTTGAGATTCAACAACGTTTGAGGCCTCTATTTGGGGAGCTCTACAAATTTGAAGTGTCATCAAAACATGAAGAAAAACTGCCTCCCGGCCCCACCCACACCCCACTTTTGTCAGCATTCACACATGAATGCATTATGAGTGAAAGATGTTCGAAACTTGGTCCTAGGAGGGAGTTCTTATCCTCCTACAGCTGGTCTCCAGAGGAAACATCTGGTAACAGCTTCTAGAAATGAAGTCCACATTATGGTAAAATCACAAATCTCAGAGCTGATGTTTAGTGGAAAACATCCTGCTATGAACCGCTCCCATCTCCAGAGCATCCTGCGGTCAGCCTCAGTCGCCCCGACATGCCAAGATTACTTGCTTATTGAAACACATCTGCAAGGGAGCGAGCGGTGTGTGTGTGTGTGTGTGTGTGTGTGTGTGTGTGTGTGTGGACTTTTCAGAGTTTAGATTTATAGATGGAGATTTATAGGCACATAGAGAGGCGAAGGACATCCCCTTCGGGTGT
Organism: Chelidonichthys spinosus; assembly: GCA_029853015.1. Lineage (NCBI taxonomy): Eukaryota > Metazoa > Chordata > Actinopteri > Perciformes > Triglidae > Chelidonichthys > Chelidonichthys spinosus. Next base: position 12,905,890 of record CM056837.1, read on the forward strand.
CCGCTATGGGACTCTTTCTTGGGAGGACTATGTACCGTAGTCAACGGTGAGAGATCTTCTTTTTACTAAATCCGTAAATATATAGTTACTATATTAACTTAAAGTGCAAAATATTTTTTTAATTGACTAAAATCATGTGTAATTCATGGCACAATTCAAAGGGGATCAAATTCAAAAATCAATTGTTTATCACAATTGACTACTGTACATATTTCCCCCCCCAAAAAAGTCCCTTGGTAATCCACCGGAAGGAGGCTCCCCCTCTATTCTGTTCTGATTTTAGATGGTCAAAAGCTTGGCAGAAAAATGACTCCTGTCTAAAAAAAAAAAAAAAAAACTCCGACTTGTGCCTTCCAAATTCATAAGCTACCTTCATTATTGTACCACTCAACTCGATTTGTACATTAGTAAAAGGTCCTCCAAACGAATGAGAGCTTGTTACTTGCCAAAGTAGCTGCTAGGGTGAGACAGAGTTGTCAGGCCTTAATCAAATTTTACGAACATTCGGCAATGGCTGGTAGCAGTTTCCCACTCTGATTAGAAGTAAAGGGCATGGAAGGCAGATAGAGTGGGTGTGCATTCGTGTTTGTCTTTGTGCTAGGTGGTTTGTTTGTATTTCTTTATGGTTTCGGTTATGTAGGCAGCATCGTCACTGTCCGGGTGTGTGTGTGTGTGCATGCGTGTGTGTGTTTTGCGTGTGTGTGTAAATGGCCTTTTAGCCATCTGAAAGCAGTTTCCCTCCCCAGATGATGAATCTCTCATATGTTTTTGATGTCGTCCATGAAAGCAGTTTGCGCGTTTAGACTCGCAACCGCACCGCACCCCATTTCCACTGGCTCATTTATGCACATAATAAAAACCTCTGCACGATTGTATACCCAATTTGCCAGGTGGTTATTGCTTTCTAAATTGAATGAGCCGCCCTAAGTGTGATGGTTCGAAGTTGTACGCAGCTTAAAGGCACCATGATAGTGCCGCTGATTTTAGTGGAAACGGTGGAAGAGCAAAAAAAAAAAAAACAACTGAAACGCACAAAGGGAGAGTTGACTTGTGCAAAGCAGCTGACTGTTTGCAACTGAATGAACTGGAGATGCTGCACATCATTCCCACAGAGAGAGACATTTGGGATACTTGTCTTGTTCTTCGCTCGCTGTGACAGCAGCTCTCTGCAATTTGGGACCAATCCTGTATCAAATTTCTTTCTTTGTCCCTTGTCTTTTGTGTGTGTGTATGTGTGTGCGTGCATGTGGGTGTATGCACATGTGTTTGTGGGTCTCCCCCCCCTTCCCTAACAATTCAAGTTCAATGCATCACATTCTGTTTGCTGTGTGGACAACTACACATACGTCAGTGTGTAGGCTAGGACATTACACTTTTGTCCACACTGTCCATGAAAGGCTTTCAGCATGAAGTCCATAGGTCTGTATGTGGGCTTTGTGTGTTTGTTATGCTTATACATACCTAAGCATGTGACACGGACTCGGTTTGCCTGCGAGTTTGATGTTTACGTGACCTTGGCCTGTTCCGTCTCAGCGTGCCGATGCAACCCTCACTTCCTCTCCTCTTGTGCAGGAACCCTGAGGTCATTTCCACTGCCAAAAAGCAATAAAAATGCACTTCTCTTTTTAATAAAGCAATTTTAACTCATTGCCGAGTTCTATTAATTTTAAGTTTCCCATTACGGGAACAGTTGGAAATTGCCTTGGAATTGCCAGAAAATGTCCACACCAGCAACACACTGGTGCAATGTAATGCTTTTCTCGGTTGCTTTAAATGTTGTGTAGGTTTTTAGGATCCAGCTAATATTCCACACAGTTTGCACACTTTTCTAAATTTATCATTGTATCAATGTTGTCTTTTTTTAATTTCAGGTGCTGTGTATTTGGAAGGAGGCTTGGAGGAGTCCCGGAAGCTCTTTGGTCGACTGCTTTTCAGCACCGGGGTAAGTGAAACAATACACTTACTTTCCTCTAATGAGGTTTCTGCCCTGTGCCAGTTTTTTTTCTCTACAGGATGTGGATTCCCTTTTTTTTCTGACATTTCCTTCAGTCGTGGAGATGAGCTACCGACACGCTGCACAACATTTTCCAATTTTGTTTTTTGGATGACATAACTTATAAGTTTTTTTCCCCCCCAACATGTTCTTATTTGTTTAAACCCACACACTGTTTTGGCAAGCGCCAAGTATTGCATGATACTGAGCCCTTGCCTGCCTCAGAACCTGAAATCTCACAGAATCTCATTCACCCTGCAATACTTTAGACTCGCTGCTTATTGTGTGTGCACCGATATGCAGGAAGATAAAACGATAAGATGGAGGAAAAAACAGAAAATGAAAACCTGGATGAAGCCATAGCGTGGTTTGTAAATTGTGCGAAATGAACTGGAGGTGTGGAACATTGCGGTTTGCCAGTCTTGAGCAGGACACCTGCTATTGTTTGCGATTGTGTGAGTGTGATCAGCGGGCATGAATAATTGATGAATGGATCAGTATTTGCATTTATCTTGGCAAGAAATGTTATGAGTCAATTAAATAACCGGCAGCACATCTAGAATGTAGCAGCAGGCCTTGTTCTAATTGGCTATTGAGAGTGCTTGTCGGAGATTCGGTTGGTGACTCCCGCACACTAAGGGACACATGGAGGAAACATGTTTCGTCAACATCGGGAGGCTTAGAGAGACAAGATCAGAGGCTTCAGGGCTACATTTATAAAAAGAAAAAAAAACTCACCACTTCTCAGGCAGATTATCATTCATTTGTGATCATCCCTCCCAAAACAATATCTTATTTACATGACTTCCTTCAGGGTTGAAGGCAAATCGGTTAATTAATCATTCTATTTCAAATGTAATAGATTTTTATTTAATTTTTAACATTTCAGCCTTGATTTGTCTCCACTCTCGGCCAAATTCACTATGAGTCTTTTCTGCTGCGCGGACACAGGCATTGTGTTTGAGTGCCGACTGTGGAGTATTTGTTTCCATGCGGGGAGCTCAAACGTCCTTGGTTCTGTTTTACTGTCATCTTCTGGCCATGAAAGTCGACAGCAGTTATCAAGTTATTGGCTTGTCATGAGTTCTTTATTTGTACGATGATGAGAGAATGCCTTGTAAAGATGGAGCTTCTTGGAGCTACTGAACAGATGTGGATTTACAAAAATACGACGGCATTTCAAATAAGTAACCTCATTATTAAGTGCAGTGCGGCAACTACTGGGGCAGAGGATCGACATCAAGGCGTGTTAAAACGCTGCAGTTGACATACAGACGGAGAGGAACACGCACTCACTAACGTCATCGCCTCCTAATGCAAAATATAAACCAGCAGCATAACGCACATTGATATCCCATGGGTACAAAGAGATACCTGCTGTTATTTTGTTTTTTTCATCACTCAGGGAGACAGCAGATGAGAGGAAAGTTAGACATGCTTATGATATAATTTCCAGACGGAGAGTCTGAGTAAAAAAAGATTAAAGCAGGGTCTACTTCTTTTTATTTTGGAATAAAAAGAAGCAGAGAATGCATATGATATCACATTCAGAATTGTTAAAACTCTGATTATCCATATATGAAATCAGGCTATATTTAAAACTGTTTTCACTCCTTTTTTTGGCTGAATCTTTTTTTTATTATTACTACTCTTTTGGCCATTTGCGCTTATTAATGAGGAGATGGCGTGAAAGGAGGGGAGAGGGAATTACATGCAGGAAACCAGTAAGATGGATTTTTTTTGCAGAAGAATAAGAACCATTAATACAGTAACATAAACACGTACAAAAAAATATGCATGCATATGGCATGCAAAAAATATTGACAGACAGCCATTTCAGATATGACATTGTCACTGTAAACATGTTCTGCACAGTCCAAGTTACTCTATAAAAAATCAAGTTGCAGTCAGTAAATGCAGTAAAATCTGCTGTAATATCGCACTCTTAATGCAGTACAACTCTGTATGCTGAGGGAGCATTCTAGTCAGATGACACATGGCGGAGATTCCCACGAGAAGTTGTACGACTAAAGTAGAGCGATTTGAGGATTGGAATAGTATGGCTTGTCACCCGCTGAATCCTCCTGATGGCTGCGCTCACATAGAAAACGGTGAGCAAACAGATGGACACAGACCAGGAAGACAAACCCCAACTGGGTCGGTGTAATGGGCATGATGGTGGGTAGTGGTGGTGCAGACGGTAGACGTGTGCGGACAGACGGTGAGATGCATTTCTGCAGGACCACTTGCCTCCATCTATATTTCTAGCTTAACGCGTCAGAATGGGTCTCCGAACAGCACATTACCAAACTAATGAGAGGCAGTACAAAACTGAACCCTCCACACTTTTTCTTTATCACACTCGGCAAGGTTTTTCCTCTCCTATTTGTCGGTAGGGTGTTCTCATTCACACATGGGTGATCAGTCCCATACCCTCCTTTTCTCTCAGTAACAACAGGAAGCTGCCTGGTGCCTCTCTTTTGCATTCTCTTGTTTTTTTTTTCTATCCTTCCTTTTCCATTCTATCTGCTCTCTAACGCTCAAGGATGTCATTACCCCCGTAGATGTTTTGCTCCAGTCCTCTTACGACAAGTCGACACAAAAGCTCCACAACTCTGGAGGTAGCATTCGGAATTGCCTACCTAAGACAAAGCATGCATATAATTTCCACCTTAAGACCTAGCCAGACAAACACTGCCCCCCCCCTCCCCCTCGCTTTCTTTCTGTTATTCCTTAATTGGTATGGCATTCATGGCTGGAGCTCAACAGTTATTTCCGTCCCCTTGTTTTTCTCTCAACATATCACCTTTGCTGGCACTAGTTCCCAAACAACGTCGTGGATGGAATCTAGCTTCGCTGCACACAGAAGCCCGGAGGAAACAATAGATGCTAATTTGCCAGTGATGTTACTGTGGAGGTTATTAAAGCATCAGCAGATAGGCAGGAAGTGTCTTCTTCAGGGCTAGCCGCTCGATTGCTCCCAACCTGGACCCGACAGTGGTTGTTGCAATATAGCTGGGAAAAGATGTTGATGCCACTGTGCTGTCCTGAGGGGGGAGTGCCTCTTTTGAGGAGCAATCATCATAATGATGATCTCACTAGTTACCCACGGCGAATCTGTGGGCTTCCATTAACACCAGCACACAAGCATGCACACTCAAACAACGTCAAAAGGTTGCTGTGACAACCAAGATGGTCACCATGGCACTGCGATGGTCACTATGGCTAGTGTGGCATTGCAGCCTTCTCCCTACCTGCCCTCGCTGGTGGGTGCAAATGGGTTTTTGGAGCTGCTTTGCTTTCAACTGGACTCGAGCAGAGATTGCACCCATGGTTTGAATCTTTCAATGTTGTCAACAGTGGTGTTAGTATGCATTCTGGATCGAGCAGCAAAAATATTAAGTAAAACAGATTTTAACTGTATTTGATAATCATGACCCACTCTGATCTTATTCTGGTCCTTCGGTGCGCCAGTAGAGTGTGCTAGGCTTACATGCTGATGCAGATGAAAGGCTGGCTGACAAGAAACTCCCTCCACACGAAGGTCACCTCGCTGGCTCGCAGCAACAGCAGCCCCTGTCTCTGTTAGGTGGATTCATGCTCGTCCTTTTTTTTTTTTTTTTTTTACAGAAACACAGACTATTCATTTACATTTCTTTTTTTTTAAATAACATCCACTGGGCATGAGCCTTTTGTAAGAATGAGTGAGTGTTTCCATTTTCTGCAACAACAACGACACTCCTCTTTTCACCCGGCTGCTCTTTACCCCTGCAACACCCATGTCCCTTTTCTGTTCTCTGGTGATATCTGTGCAATTTGTATGCTTTGTCGTGTGACAACTGCAGTCGCATATGTGCAATGTTTGAATGAGAGTGTTTATGCCTTCTCCACTGCATCCTTGGTATGGAGAATGAATGCATATGTACATTCTTTCTCAAATATGTTATTGAGTTTACGCCTTCGTAGTTAACAATAAACATTACATGTGTTTTTTTTTCAAAGGCTTTTGTCATTCGATCGTGTCAGGACCCATTAACTGTGCCCCCTGAGATGGGATCTTGCTCGCATTGGGATATGTTTAGGCAGACCACATGCCGTGGCGGCCTGGCTCGCATTGAGTTCAGATCTCAGTGAGGTGTCGACGGCATGTGGGCACAATCTGGACCATTTCTGAAACGTGGGTCTCGCATCATCTTCCCCCACGCGGGAATTCATCTCCCGCAAAAACCGGCACTGGAGCACTAACCTGACCCGCCAGATGGTTTGTTGCACAGAACCATCTGAGAAGCCGTCGTCGGAAACTGTTTGGGAACAATCAGACTTTGACTGAAGCAAGTTGAGAGAAGAGCAAAGACTTCAGAGCCATCTTTGCTCTCCTCTCAACGAGGAAATTAAAGACATTGTTGCCACGCTATTCTTCAAAAGAAAAGTCTACTAATACTGCAGGAACAGAACAACTTTTATTGTGAAGAAATGATAGGAGATGACATTTGTTTTTAACAACCACTCCTCTGAGCAGGACATATATCTGATCACTATTTGGAGTGTAGTGTATAATCAGTGTGGACACAGACATGCAAATACAACTGATCTCCGATCTGGCATATCTATTACAAAAGTCCCACTGAATAAGACACTTGTAACCAGATCCTCAGGTGAACTGGTCTCTGGTTTGACGAACGATAACAAGAAATAAACCATGAGTCATTCACTCCTCATGACTCACTATCTTTAACTAGACTTTATGGAGGAATAAATATGAGTTCATCAGCAAAAAGGAAAAAGACTTGGACATTTCTCGTAATTTTCTTTGCACCAGTAATAACTACAGTCACTGCTGCACAATTCAAACGTGCCAGATCAACAGCAGCTGGTAGAACATCCATAATGAATACCAACATATTGCTTTGCAAAACATACATATTGTAAGCTAATTTGCTGTAATGTAAGTTCCCCTGGTAAGCAGTAATGCAGATCCAGGGCTTTTATTGTGAAAAGTAAAAACCAAAAGAGCTGTTTGCTGCCGTTGTCAATGTGGAGGCAATATGTGTATTTTTCCCAATGAATAAATAATAATGCATTGCGCTGCTCTGCTTACTTTAAATGTATTATTTTATCTCAATCGCACGGCACTCTCTCTTCTCTTGTCCATAGGCAATTTTTCCCCAGTGCAATGCATGATGGTATATAATGCTTGTTAGTGACCACTGGTTTCTACTCTACTTTTCAAGATGAATTGTGGGATACTTAGAGTCCACTACATACAGTATGGTATACTAATTCCCTCTATAGATTAGAACAGCACAACAACATGGCAAACAGTGTAGTGATAGTGAGCAATTTTTGACAGGGCTTATTAGTGACTCCCACCCAACGCTTACATACCCACACAAATTCCTAATAGGTACATTTTTAGTCACTTGTGGAGGCAAATAATAATGAAAAGTAATGCATGTGCACCAACCATTTTCCATTTACATCCACTGCCCTCTCTTACTGAAAGTTGTGCTCTTGACCTCCATCATAAATCACCTGATGGACTTGCACCAAAGAGTCTATGTGTGTGTTTTTTCCCCTCTCTCATGTTTTGAAGATCACCACAACCATTCACTGACACAAACCTCTGTTTTGGACTAAGGGGTGCTTTTAAGTTGGTATTGATCAGCGACGCTATCTATCGATTTTCTCTGCTGCACTACTACGTTTGATAGATTGATTGGCAGCCAGGAGCTAGAGACCAATTTGTCAAGGAGCACTGGACCTTGTCAGCAAAGGGCACCATTATGTCCCAATCAAGGATGGCCAACAATCCCAGGGGGTGTGTGGGGGTGGAGAGTGTGCGGGTAGAGGGTACGGTGGTGTTGAGTATTCCCAGTTGGCTTGTAAATATGTGCAAGACTGACCCTGCGGCTTGCTTCCCCAGCAGCAGCCCACCTTAAAATGGAGCTCATAGGAGGGTTCCCTTTCATTTTCCTTTAATTTCAACTCTTACGAGTTGGCCGTTGACATTCAAATCAACATGTTTGCATAGGTTTCTTTTTTTCCCTTCCTTTCTCTCTGTTGTGTCACAAGAGCTTCATCACGGCTGGGATTCAACTGCTGCACATGATGATTTGTGCCCCCAGTAATTATACCTCCATCGTGCTGGGAGGGAGAAAAAGAAACCTGTTGTTATTCTTAAATCCCCACTCGATGCAGGCTTAATCATTGTCTGCCTTGTCTTTGGAATAGCAGTAATTGAAACATTAGCTGTTCCGTTCTACATACAGCATGTGGGCGGATTGTGTGCGCCCTGTGGACGGATTTTAATCACAAGTTGAAGCAAGTTGTGTAAATACTTTTTTTTTTTCCAATACTTTTTTTGTATTTTTTTTTTTTTTAGTTCTTTCTAGTTCTTTCATCTTGATTTTCTGCATGTGTGCTTGTTTATCTTGTGCTTTGGATGATTTTCATGTCTATTTTACAGCATTTTGTGTGGCTGTATAATCATTATGTTGGAAGTGTTATGTTCACAAGTGTGTTGACTTGATACCTGCTATGTACTCTGTGCTTTTTTTTAAACTCCAGTCCTGGGCAAAGAGACAAGCTACCAAAAGGGGAAGCATTTGCTCAAATGTATTGACTGTCATGAATTTTTCATTGGCTGCTCAAGGCGATGGGATGCCAGCTGAGTGGGTCGAGAAGATGAGGCGCCCATTCGATGCCGCTGACCACACACAACCCCCTATGGGCTAGTGCTGCGTCTTTAAGGTTTATCTCCTTGAACCTTTAAACACCTGAGTGATACTGTACTTTAGAGGCCCTCGCCACATCTCTATCACCACTATGACTCACTCAACATTAGACCTCAGGCCCAAAACCACTTCTGACTGGCGTTGTCATTGGCAACAACTTGAGTGCCACAGCTTCTACTCCCTCTCTCCCTCCCTCTCTGTCTATTTTTCAGCCTCTTTCTTTTCTTCACATCCGATCTTGTGTGGTAACCTCAGAGCAAGGTTGAGGATACATGTTGGTCTTCATAGCCATGGGAGGCAACGGAAGTCCTGCATTGCCAATGTGTCTCCCCAGAGACAAACACCTCTAAAACCCAGATCCCACCAAACCGCAACACCCCTCGGCTTCTGCTCAAATCCACATCCTGAGCCCCCTCCCTCACTCCCCAGTGGGTGGTCGATATACACACCTCTTGGTCTGAAAATTACATGCTGACTATGTCGCAGTTATTTCACCACCCCCTCCCACTGGGGCTGCTCACGGCACCTGAAAACACTTTGACTTAAGCAATGCAAAGTGATCCCGACATAGAACCATCTGTGGTGCATCATCGCAATCTGTGTTTAGTGTGCCGCTCAATGATAAATAACATGCTATCATTATTCGGTGTTACATTGTGAAACAGTGCTGCTGTCTCTACAAAAAACATTTTTATCATCTTTCAGCCCATTGTTTTGGTTTTATGTTTGCAAACTGGTTCTACTCTTTCATGAATGCATTTCTAGCTGTAGAAGAACTACTACTGTAGGCTATCTGCCTAACAACAAACAGCTGACAAACATACTGTACATACAAAATACACCATTGGAGAACTGTGTTTTTTGTTTGTTTTTTTTAAACAAAGATCACCAACAGGACATACCGTAATTTATTTCCTCTGACTGCACATCTCTCTTTCCCCTCCTTTGCTGTCTTTGCAGGGCCTACAGGAGGTCTGGCTCAACTTCCCACCACACCCCCTGCAGGTTGGTTGAGAAATGTTTTACTATTGATGTTTATTTTGGGCTAGGTTTGCCTCTCATTAAAACTCTCCTCACCCCAAGACACAAAAGCACTCTCCCATTTGTAGTTTCCCAGCCTGGATGTATGTTTTTTCATGTGTGTGTGTTGCCTGACAGAGGTGGCCAAGCTGTTAGTTATTTTGCCTGAGGCTGTTCTTTATAGCTGTCACAAGGCCGCCAGTAGCCTTCCACTAGTCTCCATTGTTCTGCAGCCGTGTCTCGCTGCTCTCCATTTTCGTCGAGACCCTAATCCGCTTTTTCATTTACTACAGTCTCTCTCCCTCCTCTCCATTGCTCATTTTCTTTCCTTCTTCATCATCACGCTTTTTTTGCTCACTCCCTCTGTCTCTTTGCTCTCCCTCTGTTCTGCCTTCCCTTGCTTTGCATGATCTGCCCAGAAACATTGAACATGTCAACAGTGTTTGTTTGAAATTAGGATTTGGAAGAAGAGATCAAAGATGCCATAACAGGATTACAGTCCCGAATCACATGGGGCCTCCAGGGAGCGTCAGGCATCCTTCTCTCTGATGTGTTTGTGTGGAGAAAGTGTTTCTTTGTGTGGATGCCGAGACTCGTCTTTAAGCAGTTTATTTTCTTCATCTCCCTGCGTGTGCACAAGTGCCGCTGTGCCTTCCTATGTACATTTATGCATATCCATGCTTGTGTTTACATGCATCTGTTTACATGCATCTGTGTGTATATATATATATATATATATTTGTGTGTGGAATATGTGTGTGTGTTTGTGTGTGTGTGTGTGTGTGTGTGTGTGTGTGTGTGTTTGTTTTTTGTTTTTTTCCTTCCTCATATTTCTCATCCCCAAATGCTCAAGAGTCACAGAGTGCTCTGGATGTTTTTTTTCTTTGAGCAGCCAAGTGCTCAGAATAAACCCATTGTATCCAGCAGCGTCTTCTCCTGGTGAGTTGCACAGTGGAGGGCCCAGCGTGGTCAGGGTGGAGCCCCGGGGTCAGCCCCACAACCACTCTGCGGCGCGAGGGGAACCTCCACAGCGTGCTGCATGAGTAGTCATTAGCCGCTTCTGTGCCACAGCCTCATTACCACACACTGCGCTTGTATGAGGTTTTCCTCAGGGAGGTCCCTTGCCAGTGAGGTGACTTCTGTTGATTTGTGCCCACCTCTTGGTAGCTTGATAGCATCCTGACATCTTTGGCTTGAGATGATATTATCCAAGAAAAAAACATCTTTCTCCTTCATTATTTTGTTTGTTTATGTATCTTATAATAGATGTGGAGTTAAGGCCAGAATATTACGCCCAAAATTGCTGCAGAGAATGAACACGGTTTCACCCCCCACTCCCCTGAAGACGAGGATGACAAAACGGAGGTGAAAGAGGAGCCGTCTTAATGAGGTTTGAGTGGATGGCCATGGCAGCTCGCCATGGTGTGGTTAATTATGCGTACACCCGTCTTTGGCATACACGCATACATTAGCTGTGCCCGCGTCGTGCCTTCCAAAGCGCAGTGGAATGCTCCGTGGTTGACAGGCACATCTTTATGTCTTTCGTGTTCGCTCGATTCGCACCAACGCATCATCAACCCCAGCTCTCCAGAATAATTTACCAGTATGTCATTCATGTTGAGTCTGGATTCCACTTGTTTTTTTGGGGTTATTTGGGAGATACGTGAGCGTGAGGCTTTCTGGGCCCAAGATGACCTCGCCTCTGATTCTGTTTCTGTCTGGACTGAGCTGAAAGTGATGCTTTGAAGCCATTTCAAAAGTGCTTTATTTATTTATTTTTTCATTACTGCTGTTGATTTTTTTTTTTTTTTTTTTTGCTTCTCCTCCTCTCTCCACTTCGTTTGAAGCCTTGCTGCTGGCCATTCCCCCTGAAGGATAGCTAGCGCCTGTGAGTGCTGAACTCGTCAGATGCCGTTAGTTGTGATGCGTGACATTTAAACGCCTTCCGTTAATTAACGGAGGGGAAAGAAGGCAAAAATGAAATGTTTTTAGGACATATTGGAAGATGGAACCATGACATTACCGGCAGCACTCCAATTAATATACTGAGTTTAAAGCTACATCGCTGCTCTTGACATGGGGGACTGTGAAAAGCTGTTTACTCATCATGCCCTTATGAAAGCAGAGACAAACAATATGCTTGGAAATGAAGAAAGTAGCCATCTTCCCCCTTGAGAGCCTTGAGTGTAGCTCTCTTTATTCTTATTTTGGGACACTTTATGTACAAGTAGATGGAGCACAATATCAGAGTGAATTTAGTTCCCTTTGAATGGCCACATAAAATTATGTGGCTCGAAGTTTCTGTTTTCTTTGGAAAACATATCTTGGTCAAACTTCCAGTGGTTCCACGCGGAGACCAATTAGATATTTCTAGCAGTCCAATTAATGCACCCATAAGGATATGTCTTGATTCAACAAACATGCATGCACATATTCTTTTAGCCTATCATTTCTTTTTCTAATGAGCACCGACATGAGCAAATGCTGTAGTCAAAGCGCACAGCGTGTTTTTGCTTAACCCGTCTACCTCTTAACTCACAAAGCCTTAAAGCTAATGTTAAAGACATAGCCTAGAGGGATTTTCACAACCAAAGACTATTCTTTCATGCCTTATCAACGTCACAAGGCCGGGAGTCTCTGATACAGCCGGCTCTAGACCAAACAGGACTTACAGTTCCACTGAGTCACCAGAGATATTAATGGATTGCTTGAATCACCCGATTTAGTGAGAGGGGGGAAACCGGGCCGTTTGACTTAAAACTTAATGACTAAGAGATTCCATCTGCTGCAGATCATCGGAGTTTGTTTTGAGGGGGAGTTAAAACACACACTCTAAACAGGCCCTCAAGCAGCACATACTGTAGAGGTTCATTTCATTTAAGGAATTTATTCAACACTCTTATGCGGATTGTCTTCATTGAGCAAGTGGCGTTTTTTTTTTTGCCGTGTGTTTCTGGTTCAAGGATCATTAAAGTGGCCAAGCTGCTTGCTACTGGACACTTATTTGTTTTGTTTCTTCTCCTTTTGGTTTGTCATAGATTAATACGTGTAACGTACTTCCAAAAATATATAAGCAAAAAGACTGTGGCGCTACATCACACTTAGTTCAAGACATACTATCACAAATAATGCATATTAACAATATACTATTTGCTCACATCTACCCTCAACCCTCTATTATTTAGCCCATATATGAATGATCTCCCTGAACATTGTCATGATATAAAACTGCAAACTTTTGCAGATGACACTGTTGTATTCACTTACACAAAAACAGTTGCAATGGAAAGGATTAAAGACAGATGGTATGTTTTTTTTTCCCTTTTAAACCATGGTACAACCTTGCTGATATTGTCACATAAGGTGAACAGATTGACATAGATCAAAATCTGAACTATAAATTCTGGATGAATTTGCCTTGCATTTCAATCACTGTAGGGTACTGGATAAATACACTTAACGGAGCTTTGGGAATTCAAGCACATTTTAAAATTTGCCTGGTTTATACACTTTTAAATTGTCTGGCCCCTCCTGCTCTAAGTGACTTTGTGTATACACGCTCTGGAAATGTCATTAGATTCTCAAGAACATCCTCTGTATGAGATTGTACAATACCATTTCGACGCGCCACATTTGGTAAATCGGCTTTTTCCCCTAAAAGCCACAAACCAGTGGGATACCCTGACTGACTATGAGGGGCTGCAGCTCTATCAGCACTTTCAAAAACCAACTTAAAGTCTGTTAAAAGCCGCCGCTCAGCTCTGTACTCACTGACCTTGAATCCTATATCTCGGACTTCATGACTTTCTTTTATCTGACAAGCATGCAGTTTTATGTACTATTGTGTGTTGCTTTGTGTTGTGTGTTCTGTCTTGTATAACTGTACTCTGTCTTCTGTTATGTTGTTTGTTTTGAACTGCCAAGGGGCCAAAGAAGTTAATTACTTTAAAGTTATAATCTGGTGTGGTGCATAGTGGTGGTATTTATATTTTAAACTGTAAATAGTACCTTCAGAAAAAAATGGATGAGTTCCCTCATCTGGTATGCTGTATGAAATCTTGATCTCATGGCTAAGGGTATGTGGATACCTGAACATTTCTCTCGGATGTAATAGTTGATCATCTCATCCCAAAACCACAGACATTAATGGAACCTGGTTGCAACAATTGTCACTCCTCGCAACATTGGAAAAGCACTAAATCCCTTCATTGGAACTAAGGACCTTCCCCCAAACAATGAAGGGACATTGTTGTCAAAAATAATATTTCATATACATTTTAACATAAATTTAGACTGTGCCTAGTAAAATACTTGTGTTCTTCTGTTTTTTAATCTTGCATTGGCAACAGCTGTGGCTGAAGGTATTATGTTTTCAGGTTGTCTGTTCTTAAGGGAATTTCTTCAAACTTAGCACGAACATCCATTTGGACTGAAGGTAGAACTGATCTGATTTTAGTGGTCAAATGTCCAGGTCACTGTGACCTCACATTTTCCAGCCATAACTCAATAATTAATCTGCTACTTATGACAATTTCATACAAATATCTAATAGGTTAACATGATGATGTGATGGCCATTTGAACATATATGGATGTAAACTGCAACCTGGCAGGTTTTATACTAGTTTCTTGTGTTTCATGACCAGGTCCAGGAGCCTCAGACGGACAGGCAGCTGATCGAGACATCTCCTGTCCTCCAGAAACTGACCAGCTTCGAGGATTCCATTGGAATTTTGTTCACACATGTGCGTCTCCTGGCCAGAGCCTTCACCTTGAGGACTGTGGGCTTCAACCACCTCACCCTGTAAGTACAGTCCGTTGTCTGTTGATAATAGAGTTACAGCCAATTAAAATGCAAAGTGAGCCACTAGTTGGCCAGATGCAATTTGCAAGGATGCTGCAGAACTGGCCGGACTTTGTTTGTTGTCCCCTTCAGAGGTGATGAGGCATTATGCATTATAATATATAATATGATTTGAGATGCTGGGAGTGTTATCGTACGTCCAGCATTATAATTGTTTTATTTGTTGTTAAAGCAGGAGCAGCCGCCTCCTCCACCTACATCGTTATTATGTTTCCCCCTGCAGCTTCTACGTTTTCTTGCCATCACTAAGACTGCCTGTATAACAAGTGATGTCTTGAATGTTACGTTCGAGGTACCTTAGTGAAAGAAAGCCTCTTGCGCTGCTTTTTGGCCCAGTTCCAAATCCAAGGGTTTCACAGCTGAGATGGCCCAGGGGAGTCCGAAGTCCCCATATCTGTAGTCTGCCTCTACGTGAGAGGCCACGACCTCCGTGCCTCATGGGAAACGGGGCTTTGATTCACTTGGTTGTCCAGGGCAGATGGTTTAAAATGTATCTTATTCATTTCAGGCACATCTCTTATTTGACCGATTTTCTCTTTCACTGTCATGCTCCAGTAGTCCACCTTTTGCATTCCTGGACTGCACTAACATTTTTATTTTTAATCCAGATTACATTTAGATTATATGTACTCTACATATACCACTTACCACTACAGTATTCCTGTATTCTGTGTGGTTTTGGGATTGTTTTTCTCTGTTAATTGTAGGATTTCACTGTGCTACTGTGCTGATTTGGCTCCGACATTGGAAACATTTTTTTTTTATTTCCCCTCTCAACCTTCCTCGATGACATTTGTTCAATAGCCAGTGAAGTTAGAAACTTCTCCAGTTATTTCTTGAAATTGATTGGATGGCTTGGCCTGCTTGTTACAAACATGTCATCATTGTGTTGCTGGAATTGAACCTTCCTCCTTTGTTGATAGAACGCAAGTTTGAAAAGATGAGCTGTTTTCACGAGAAAAGTTTTTTTCACTAATGAGACTGTTCACTCCAATTTGAGGTGTGATGGTTATTTGCATTGGAAAGCGTAACTCACTGCTTTACAACACAACACAATAGTGAGTTTGACAGCCAAAGCAAATTAGCCTTCGCAGCACACCTCCGATATCTTATTGGCAGGTCACACTCTGTAATTGCCTGCTTGGGTTTGCTACAAGGACACAGCTCTTTGTGTTAGTGTGTGTTAGTGTGTGTTTGTGTGCGTGAGGCATGTACACACGTCCACACATACAGTACACTGCTGTGTATGTTCTAATCCATCACCGAAATGTCAAACCTCTCCCCACTCATGGTCAGTGAAGTCGATTAGAGGTCCAGAGGTTTGTCTCCCGTTGAGCTCTACTTTGAGGACTTTCCAACTCAAGGTTGATATTTTAATTCCAACTCGCCCTCACATCCAATATCCATTTTTTTTTTTTTTACTGTTTTTAATTCGCAAAATTGTAGCATTAGTTTTCCTGGCACAAAATGAAATAATTCATCGTAATTTGTGTTCATTAGCTGGTTGGTGGCCAAAGGCAGGTTGACCTAAATAGAGCCGACTCGCTTGAAAGCTGGAACTGAGCGGCTGACCATACCAACCTAAGGTTATAGAAAGTAGGTCACGCTGTCATGATTTAGAGAGGAACGAGGTCCGATAACAGAAAGGAAGGTCAGACTATAAGGTAGGCAGCAGATGAGGAGACGGGACCCCGGTTGGCCTTCCATTTCATGCAAAAAGAGAGGACAGTGTGACCTATAAGGAGACGGCACAAGAAGCAAGGAAGGGAGTTGACCCTGTTTAGAGGCAGTGGAGACCAGAGGCTACTATCAGACGGTAGAAATGGAGAGCTATGGCCCCCAGGCGCTGGGCTTCCTGTCTCCTCTCACAGCAGAAGAGCTGGATGTTGCAAGAATTTCACCGTTGGTGAAGTATCCATCTCTTTTCATGTTCAGTATTTGTGAAATGAAAGTAGATTTCGTTGTGCAGCTTTGAGGGATGTTCTTTCAAACATTTATACATCTTGTTACATTATACCAAATAGATTCAGGTTGTACAAAATTGAGAGTTGGAGTCAATCTGTAAATGCAACGTTTCTGGTGTTTTTTTTTTTTTTGTATCACAAATACAAAGATGATCTAAGGTGACCAGTAATGTAGCGATCTGTTTCCGGTGTAAAATAATGTTATTATGGTGAATTGCTATTGGGTTGGGTACTTCCAAGTATTTTCAAATATAGCATTTAGAAGATTCAATTGGCATGATTTACAACAACCTGATAGTTGTGCTAAAACAATGAAAACGATGCAATTTGAAGAAAAATAAGGAACAGAATCTTGACACAGCACGTACATAAGACGTTGTCATGGTAACGTCACCCATTGATTTGTGTGTGTGTCCTGTTTTGAAGTCTCGAGTTCAGCATTTTGGCCATTGCACTGAAGTGGCCATATTTGGAGTGTAGAGGAGCGATTAGAGGTGTCGCCCCCTGATAGCCGGCAGAGAGAGCGTTGGCTTTACTTTTGTGAACTGGCGGTTTCCGCCTGCTCTATGATTACACAGCTTGTAGTCAAAGACTTTCAATCATACTGTAACGAGGCAAAGTTTGTTCTCTGCAGTGAAAACTTTTTTTCTGTTCAACGTAATCTCGCCAAAAAAAAACCTTAGATTACATTATAATTACGTTTTTCACCCCCTCGCAGGTAACATTTTGTGGAAAGCAGCTGCAGATTTCACATTTGAACCACACACAAGCAGGCATATATGAAACAAGAACATTATTTCCCTAAGAACTGAGGCAAAAATGGCCTTAAAAGATGGAGCGCTCCCCTCTTCTGGAGCGGGCAGCCCGTCGCCGCCTCCTCAGAGGGAACTGTTAAAGGTATTTTAGATCAAAGTCAAAGGCGAATAAAGACCTCCGCTCCACACTTTACTTCAATTTCCCCCACCTTACTGGAGCATTGTACCTCTGCTGTTGAAGTGAATAAGGGATGGCTCCTTTCACCGCTTCACACTGCAACGCATTCCTCTTTGACCCGCTCCATCTCTCCCTTGTTTCCCCTTCTTTCACTGTCACTGCACTATTCCCTTTCTCGCTCCGGCTCCTATTGGACATGAAATTAGCTCACACTCCACCTTCTCAATCTGTTTCCACACATATGCTCTCTGGTATACCCCCTTCTACTCCCAGCTCACATACAGTATGCATGCTATGGATGCTTGGGAGAAATCCGCAACAAACCGTTTGACACATGCATTCACATGCACAGTAGTGAAGTGGAGGAAGTTCTCTCAGCCTCCCACTGGCCTCCCACCACCCCTCCTCCTCCCGGCATCCACTTCTTCTTCAGCCTTTTCATTAAGAAGCTCTGTGATTATATTTAATGTGGGAGTGTGCATCGGGCAGTGTCCCTTCCCTTCTAATGAAGCTCGGCTCTGGACCTTAGAGACAGAGTGAAATAAGAAGCAGCTTTTCAAGTTCTTACTCGTCTAACATACATCTTTGGTGTCTATCAGAATATGTATATTCAAATGTGATTTGGAAAACCAGCCAACATTTTCTTAAATGTTGTTGATGTTCTGTGTTGTAAAATAAATCATGTTTTTTGGACTGTTGGTCAGACAAAACTAGGGTCTAATTAAAAGATATCATGGTGAGCTGGGGGATTGTGATGGCTGTTTTGCACTATTTCCAGACGTTTCATAAAGTAAAGGATTAATGGAGAAGGTATGCATTTGGATGCCAGTTTGTACACTCCCAAAAGTGCTGCTGTTGTAGTTTAGGTGACTAGAATTGATTCATTTCTCTCCTCTTCTGTCCTCTTACCAAGAGTGTGGGTGAGAGAAGTGATGATGGAAGCAAGTGGGCCCTCTATTAGTGAAAAAGTCGGGGAGGTCCTCCTCAAAATCACTGTGGATTTTCAGAGAGTCCACGATTGGATGCTGCTTAGTTAATCAACCGATTAGTCGATTTGATTAATCATTGATAATCCTTTTGATAATCAATTAATTAAGTATTTTCTTATGTAAATTCCTATTCATGGGACTCTTCTCTGCTTCCAGTTTCTCAAATTTACTGATTTATATCATGAATTGAATGACATTTGGGAGTTTTGAGAAAAAAAAGGAAAAAAATCTGATATATATTTAGTCAGCAGAAGAAAAAATTAATAATCAAATTAATTGGCAGCTGCAGCCCCGCTAGAGATGCTGCTGTCTCAGTCTTTAGCTCTGATCTCCATTTGGCGGCGGCTCATAAAAGGCAGAGGCACCATAAATCGGACAATAAACTTTGACCTTTTTTCCTCTTTGATGTCGGCTTCCTCCTCGACTCCTACCTCTGCATCTTTCTCTCTCATCTTCAGACCTTCCCCTCCTGCGAGGAGCATGTATCTATAGATGAATATATGCATGGCTGCTGATGCTGCTGCTGCTGTTGTCTATACCTCCCTGTTTTTACTTATGCCCCACCCCCACCCAACGCATCCTGCTTGCCTGGCACAGCACCAGCCCACATCTGCAATGCTAATCTATAATTCTGTTTAATTAATGCCTTACACTCATGGGGGAGAAAGGCAGGAAGCTGATGTACAGTATTGCAGTGCTGCCATTAGTTTTTTCATCTAAATTGTTAGAAGGCTGACAGTTATTCTGTAAACCCATGTGCAAAGGCAGTCCTGCAATTGTACCAGAAGTTGTTTTTTCGAATGCTGTTTTTTCCTCTCTTTTTTTTTTTTTTCATTTGAATTGCAATCAAAGCCTGGCGATTTTCTTCTGGAGGGCTGCTACTTCAGGCACCCTCCCGAGTTGTCACACAGCCTGTCAGTGCAGCTGTTCCCAGAGGCCACCCATGAAATGTACATCACTCTTCTTCACCGTTTCTGTTACAAGACTAAAAGCCTGGTAGCTTTTCGAGAGAGCATGATGCCTTTCAGGCCCCAATGATGTGTAGCTGTGTAACCTCACGTAAAACCCTGCCGCTCCACTCTTTTTGCACGATTTCCCCCTGCCCTCCCATTCCCCCCTACCATTCCAGTCCCTAAATATCCTTTTATATTAATATATATAACTTCTCACTTGTCCTTTTCTCTTTTTACCTCATCCATCCATTTATGCTTCCTCTTTTTCAGGGGTCACAACCAGAGGATGGAGTTCCTGGGAGACTCTATCATGCAGCTTGTGGCCACGGAGTATCTCTTCATCCACTTCCCCGATCACCATGAAGGACATCTAACGGTATGATCAAATTCCTTATTTCAGACAGCATTGCACGTGTACGCTCTTTACGGGCTCCTCTCGCCAGCAGGAACATACTGTTTTACATCTGCATCTTTTGCCTTTTCTTCCGTCTTTGTGGTTCTGCTGTCTGAAGTTGCTCAGCACCCGGTGTTCCCTGCATCTCACACCTGAAATAAAGCTACAGCTGTGCTTTTGTGTTTGTGTGTGGGTGCATTTTTTTTTTTTTTTCTTCCCATCAATCTTTGAATCTCCAAGTACCAGCCAGGTATTCATTCTCTTCCTCTTCTGCTTGTTTCCACAACATAACTCTAACTCAACTCCTCACCCCAAACTGTGCCTGTATGTTTGCTCTACTCCTTGTGATGGGTATTTTCATGAGATAAAAATTGTTCAGTGGTTTTCAATAATAGCCTTTTCAGTTTTTTTTTTTTTTTTTTTGCACACAAGTCCGTTCTGTGACAGTGTCATTCCTCCCTCCTTTCATTCGAGCATCAGCACAGGTGAGAGGGATTGAACTGGACTAAACCTGAATAAGAACCTTTATTCGTGAATATTCCTTATAGCTGGAGGCTGTGACGTCATTTGTTTAAAAGCTTCCAGCGAGCGTTCATGGAGTGACTGACACCATCAGCATCAGCTTCAGATGGGGTACATCCGAAATGGATTTCAAATCGGGGAAGAAAAGTGCTCATTCAACTAGTGTGCATCTGTGTGGCCTGGATTGCGTGTCTACTGTGAAGGAGGGTACATCACAGCGAGACGGATTCAGACAAGTCATATTGCGTTATGTTTAATGGTTTTCTGCATCTTGAAGCTATATTTAACATGTTTGTGTTTTTCCTTTTAGAGACACAAATGTACCATATCCAGTCTAACATGTTGACTTTCCTCTAAGCTCCAAGTCGCAATGCAATATTTAACAGAGCAACGCGCAATCTCCCTGAAACGTTTACTCTGCCTTAACATTCCTGTCTGTGATGAATTATTCCATTTGGCGTTTATTTTGATGTTTTTGTGTACCTCCGTATATTTTTGTGTGAGTGTGAGGATAGAGTTTTGTAGATTTCTGAAAGGTGGACATGGAAATGTGATGCTCTTTTTCTTTTGTTTTTTGTCCACAGTTACTCCGCAGTTCGCTGGTAAACAACCGCACACAGGCCAAGGTGGCAGAGGAGTTGGGCATGCAGGACTTCGCCATTACCAACGATAAGACCAAACGGCCAGTCGCACTGCGGACCAAGACTCTGGCCGACTTGCTGGAGTGTACGTTAATGTCTCCTTGATTCATTTGCAGAAAGAAAATCTTTATAGACCTTTACAAAGCCCCTACTCAACCTTTTTCTTGCATGTCTCTCCAGAATGTGCAGTTAAAGATGGCACCATCATTGATTTTTTTGTTCCCTTTGTGCTAGATGTCAAATTGGTTCTCTGCCGAAGACACTGCAGGATGCTCCCTATGTGCTTAGTATGACTGGTGCAGTTAGTGATGATTTTGTCATCCTTTTTTTCTCTCTCTTTTGATTCCAACAGCTACAGCTGCCACAATGAAAAAAGATACTTGCGATGTTCTACTCCCCTAAAACATTTTAAAAACAGAATAGTCCATATTATAAATTATATGTGGATGGTGGAAGATATTTGGCAGCTCGGGTATTATCTCCAGTGGTTGTTTTATCCACCCTGACTTAGGAAGACTTAACCTCGTGCATTCAGGATATTTTGCAAATAAGAATGGGCAGTTGGCATGTAAGGTAACTGAAAACAAAGCCAATGTTTTTATGGAGGCTGTGTACCTGCCTCACTCCTCTTTACACACAGTGTCTATAGAACTCTTAACAAAGTGGATTGCATTATTGTAATGCGTACTAACTAAAGAATCAGGTGGCAGTGAGATGTTAAGTTTTACATTTCCCAGATAAATAGATGAAATAAAAAGGTATAAATTGTATGGAAGGCTGTTCAGTGCTCTGGTGTGATACTGTTAAACACATGGGACCGTGTTCCCAGACCAAACCCTGCTGACGACAGAACAGAAATGGCAAATTTACGGGGACTAAAAAAAGTCTCTCCATTTTCAGTTTTCTACCGGAGACCACTGCCACATTTATTTTACCTGCATAGCATACTTCATGTTCACATTTCCAACACCAGCATCAATATTTGACAGTTTAGAAAAATCCAACAACAAAGAGCATGTTTTTTTGATGACCCTTTAAAACTGGGCTTGACAATAGATTTTGAAACTGAAAAATGTGTTGCCATGGAAGGTTTTTTTTTTTTCCCAATGAAAATGAAAATAGCTAGGGAAAGCAACACATAATTTAGGTTAGTTAGGACGTTAACCAGGTCGAAATTCCCTCTCAAGTATCTACTTTGTATCCCTGTGAAAATATCTCCTTGTATTCAAGTTGTTGTTGAAACATTACTGCATGATTACAGAACTCCAATGGAAAATTCAGTCCAATTAAAGCAGTGACAGAGAATAGTACATTTCAAATATGCTAGAGAGAAAAAAAGAAAGAAAAAAGCACTCATGCGTCTGAGGTCAGCATTCAGTAGCCAGACCTTAATACACGGGCTTCATATCATTTGCCTTTCAAATTATCTTTCGACGTTGGGGCCAGAGCAGAGTTGATGACACAGGAAGGGGACGAGGGTCAGTACTGGAAATGAGCATGGCTCTTGCGCATATGAGCAGCCGTGCCCTGCAGCTATAGCGGACCCTCGCTGGCCTCCTGAAATATTACCTATTATTCCTCTCTCATGTCCCAGTCATGGAGATGAGTCGATGCACCGGCAGCCAATAGAAGAGGGGAAAAACAAAGGGACAGCCACAAGATGAAAATGACACCCAGCGCCCACCGCTTACATTTCAAATCTTTTTTTTTTTCACTTCACTTAGACCTCCAGTTGCTCTCAATTCAGCTTGGCATACTCTTTATATAACATATATATTATATAAATGTTTCCGTGAACCCCGTGTGGCCCTCGCTTTGCCTTATTTCCTGTTATAAAATAACAGATAAAATTAGGCAGGGAACTAGAGAGCCATCTTTTACAATTGTTTACATTAAGATCACACTTGCTGTAGAGGGCCACAGTTGAAGATCATCCTCTGGTCTTTGTTAATGTTTCATTTGCTTTAGGAGCAGAAAGAGAGCCCATTGTGAAGTAGAAAAGAAGAAGCAATTGTCTACCATTTTTACTTTTTAAATAATTGCTGTCTTTATTTTTTGCAGCTTTCATCGCGGCGCTCTACATTGATAAAGATCTGGAGTACGTGCACACCTTCATGAACGTGTGCTTCTTCCCCAGGCTGAAGGTGAGCCCTTATTGATAGTCATTCACCACTTGCACCTGATCAATGAGCCGCTCAGGCAGGCACCTCGGAGAGAAAGAACTAGGGAGATTATTAGGAGGGAGCTAATGGCTGGGCCCTAATGGAGCTAACATCGACATGAGGCCTGCAGTGGTGCTCGGCTGTTGAATGCCTTGCGACGGTGGGTTTCATCGCTGTTTAAGTGACCTTTTAATGGGAATCGCAACAGCGTCGTCAGTCCTGTATTGCTGGTCCAGGAAGTGCTTCGGCTGGTGTTGGAAACGTCTTCTTTCGGGACTCCCATGACCAAATGTGAGAGAGGAAGGACAGACACGTTATTCTCAAGCACTGCTGGATCGTCCAAATGTAGAGTTTGCCGTTTCCTATTAATAATCTAAGCTATCACATCGTATATACGACCTAAACAGGGCATGTGCGTGCACACACACACACACACACACACACACATGCTTTTATGCTAGTACCCACACAGCGTGGACCTCTCCTTGTGAAGCTGCTGCAGTAGTCTGATATGCCATGCTAATTGCTGTCTTGGTGTGCCTCTCCAGGGAGAATCCCCAGCTCTGGAGGAGCTGAGCTTTGCGTCATGGTCGCTGCAAGAGAGCACCTCATTTCCACTTCCAAGAGAAAAGTTGTGAAACAGCCAGCACGTCTCCTTACATAGCCTTCTGGAAACCACAGCGTTGCACACTGTGCTGCTTCATCCAATTTGGATGGGAATAGAGAGGCAAAAGCAGGGACATAAATGCTCCTTTCCTTATGTTCGCTCTTTTTACTTATGAAATAAAGTAGAAAAAAAAGGAGAGTGTAGCATATAGTGAGCTCTTTTGAAAACAATCTAATTTCTCTGCTTTAGGCTAAATGATTGAATATGCCTCCAGGAGGGAGGAAAAGTGGGAAGAAAAAGGAAAAGAGCAAAAGTAAGAACAGTGGCGATGGATGGGGTTGGGGGGGCAGTAAAGCGAGAGAGCAGGAGAGTGGGAGCAACAGAAGCAGAAGCACTCTTTGTAGAAAATTAATAGGAGCAGACAGTTCTGGATTCAAAGTCTGCCTTTTTATGACAAGGCTGCCTCCCTGTTAATGGAAGGGCTTTTAGAAGTCCCCCTTGGATAAGAGAAATGTATCAGTGCTGCACACCTGGGAGACTCCCAGGCGCTCTTTATATCTGGCCAAGGATTGGCTTTTGTCTTAAGTAGCCTGTGATTTGTACTCACCGAGAAGACACAGATGGAGAGCCAGTCAGGGAGAGAGCAAATAATTGAGTGCAAGGAAGGGGGGAAATGGTTGAGAGAGGCAGAAACGGCAAGAATGAAATAAAAGCAAGAGCTGCCATGGGAGAGGGCCACCGCTGATTTTTGTTTCCTATGTTTTTGAATCTTTGAAAGAAAGTTATGGGAAAAGTTGTCAGATCACATGCATGCTTTGTTTGGTTTCTGTGTTGCAGGAGTTCATTCTGAACCAGGACTGGAATGACCCGAAGTCTCAGCTGCAGCAGTGCTGTTTGACCCTGAGAACAGAGGGCAAAGAGCCTGATATCCCGCTGTACAAGTAAGACCCCAGAAAACACATACACACAACGGGGACTGGTGGTGAATTTTAGAAAGCAACAATTTCTTCTGCCATGAGTCATATTTTATTTACACTTGGTTTAGGTTAGGTTTTTTTATTTTTTTATTTCCTGTAATATGAGGATGACTCAGCAGCTCACTTACTTAAAGTAAGGTTTACTAATTAAAAGAGCTACTTAAAAAAAACTTTTTCTTGTTAATTGATTCTAGAAACAGTCAATATATGAGGTAGGCATTAGGGATAATTAAATAGTTTCCAACCTTTTTTTGTCAGATGTAGAGCCACAGACCAGTCGGCTACATTTAAGTTGCGTTTCCTATTTCATCTATTCATCTTTCTTTAAGCTAAGTATTTCAACATATGTTCCATGTCTTTTATCTAAATATTTAAACAGTTAAACCTATGATATAGCTATTTCAGCTGTCTGACTCAGTATTAATTATTTTTTTCAAATTGTAATGTAAGTAATATGGATTTAAATTAGCTACTCCACAAAGCAGCCCCAAGTTTATTTGAGAATCATCATATATCAACATATTTTACTGTACATATTTTAGATGTTAGAATTTGAGCTTAAAAAATAGGATATTTCTGCCCTGATATAACTTGTCTGTAAATTGTACATATGAGAGAAAAAGGGTCCCGTCCATCTTTTCAGCGTGACACAGTCGGCAGTTGAGATGGGTTCATTCAGGCATCACATCAGCCACAATACACATCCAGAGAAATGAAATGGCACAAACATAATTTACAGGATTTTTCTCTTTGCCATTGGTGCCTGAACATAGTGAATAGCTGTGTAAAGGTCTCTGTTGTTGTGATATATAAACACGCCCAAAGAGACCTCTTATTTGACAAAAGGTCAAGGAGCAAGTGTCATTTGACAGAATGCTTTTGAGAGCTGCCATGATGCCGTGTGTTTGTCACCATGGAAACTGACAAACAGTGTTTTCTCTGAAAGGGAAGGGGAAAAAAAGGGGGTCAGCTGGATGCACAATGGCAGTTGGAGACGGTGCAGTTTTTATGTACAATGACTCCACAATCCAGCATTTAATCCTTTGGCTCGCCCTCTTTTTCTCTCGTCCGTACATTTATTTGAAAGTCTTTTCAGAGATCCTCCGTTTATTATTCTGTCTATCTGTCCAACGGATGGTGATTCTTTTGACACGGCACAACTCTGACATGACAATCAACAAGCCCCCCCCCCCCCCCCCCCCCCCCCCAAGAAGAGAACGAGAAACAAATATAACCCGTGGGTGACTTGAATTCCGACACACACAATAATAGACACAGCTAATAGACACAGCTAGTCATGGATGTATATGAGGCTCAAGTTGGAGTGCAATTACTAGCCTACTTAGCTTGTATACCTTTGTATAGCATTTCAAACATCATTTGTTGTTCATGTCTAGCGTACATTACCAGACAAAACGCATTACACTTTGCCTAAACACTTTGCCTCACTGGAGCCGGGAATCGAACCGCCAACCTTCTGATTTACCGCCGCCTCACTGGCAGGCCGTCTTAAGTGTGTGTGTTTGTTTACAAGTGTGAAGAGGAGAGACACAGAGGCTGAGACAAGAGTGTTAGTGTCAGACAGAAAGGAAGTAAATGACCGACGAAGGGCAGGGAAGGACACGGAGATGGAGACGGAGAAGGAAGGGAGTTAATGCATCAAGCCCCCTGCTAAA
This sequence comes from Chelidonichthys spinosus, assembly GCA_029853015.1. Taxonomy (NCBI): domain Eukaryota; kingdom Metazoa; phylum Chordata; class Actinopteri; order Perciformes; family Triglidae; genus Chelidonichthys; species Chelidonichthys spinosus. The sequence continues at coordinate 12,932,318 of CM056837.1, forward strand.
GGTTCCCTGGCGAATGTGTCTGGTTGATGACAGATTTGCACCTCAACCCCAGCACCATCACTCTACTGTACATCTCGTCCGGGGCAGGACACACCGGGGAGCGTAGACATGCACATCTTGCGGAGAGTGGCCCGCAAGAAAGCTGCTTTAAGTGGGGAGCTGAAGCTCGTGCGGACCCTCTACGGTACAGCTTCTTTCCCCCTCGCACACACACACACACACACACACACCTCCATCTGTGTGCAGCCTTGAAGTTGACAACTTCCCAACAGCCCAACAGATTTTCCTTTTCATTCCAGTCTCGTCGTGTGTTATTTTAGCTGCGGCGTTAATTCCGAGCGACACGCTCTCCCTGTTGAGATTTGGCTAAAACGTCCCTCACAAGAATCTTATTTGCTCCACGCGTGCCATGTGCTTCTTCATTTGTAAGTGAGAAAGGGGGCTGAATTATTGATAACGTGTCATAAGTGACCACATTGCATTAAAAATGGATTGCTCTCCTGAAATAAGTAAATTGTCTGTGAATAATTTAGGTGACTCGCAGCTTGGGTCTGAGATGTTTATGCTAATGTTAACATTTCAAACATCTCCCAAGTTTTGTCTGGTATCTTGTGCTTATGTCCCTGCAGAAATGTAACAACACTGACAGCTTGATTTTTTTTTTCTTCTCCCCCTCCCTCTCAAATGAGGTACATCTGTAAATTAGTTGAGTGATATTCCGTTGTCATCCATCTCTTAGATTTATTGGTCCCTCCCTATTGTCATTCTTTATTTCAATTCTTCTCCAAACATGTCAAATTTCTTCAAGCAGACACAGATCTTGGTATCTGAGGATGATGGGTGTGGGGAGTTGGGGAGGCTTTAAAAGTTGTTTATATGTTCCTCAGATGGCTTCTGTGCGCTCTCAAAGCACGCCACTGAATCAAAGCACTATTCCCCTCCTCTCAGCCCGCCGCTTGAGATGAATTATATTTGTTCCAATTGAAAACTTTTTTTTTTTTCCTCACCTCCCTTTTTCTTGTTATTTCTCTGAAGGACAACGTCCCTGTGTGTCCTTGTGCCTTTCTCCCTGGGTATTATTATTATTTTCTCAACTCTACCCTTCTCTCTGTCATCCCATATTTCTGTGTTTGAATTTGCAGGACCCTGCAGACAGTCGGGCCCTCGCACGCTCGAACCTACACCGTCGCCGTCTATTTCAAAGGGGAGCGAATCGGCTGTGGCAAAGGCCCAAGGTGAGTAAGACGAGCACAATATAACAAGACGCAACAGGACAAGCCGCGCCACTTCTCAGTGCACCGCTAATGGGCTTCGAGGAATAATGGCGGCGCTTTATTGATGGTGTTTATTATAGCAATTAAGCTTGTGTTGGCCTATTCTATCAGGAGAGACATTATGCAGAATGAAAATGAATCGATTCATTATCGATTTGATGTAAATTGTGTTATGGAGACATCACGTTGTGCAGAAGAAGAATCAGCGATCGGGCGACAATGCATCCAGGGCTGCATTCAAGGCTGGCTGGGATATTGTGTTTCACAGCAGGGCAGCGATGTGTTTGTGAGCGTTTTGTGGACACCTTTTGTGTTCGCTCACACATTCACGCTGTTGTAAAGTAAAGAACATCCACGCGGCAGCCTTTTCAGGGTTGGAGGGGTTGACAATAAAGCCGCAGCGGAGCTTGCTAGAAATGCAACGTAAATCCATCAAACATCTTTTACTCCCCCACCACCACCACCAGCACCACCACCACATGTGGAAATCCCCTCCACGGCCCCCTACTTGAAAGCGCTCCCTCTTGCTCTAAGCTGGCGATAAGTTTGTCCCTTCCATGGGATCTTTGACAGCTTAATGTTTTTGTATTTACATGACTTAAGCTCCCAGCCACCTCCGCCGCTGGGCTCTGATCACACGACACACAATATGTATACGGAGGGACGGTGAATTGCGGGCGTAAACAGTGCCCAGCGCCGAGCCGCCAATAGGCTTACCTTTTTGAAATGTGTGCACTGTGTTACCTGGGATTGTTAGGCAAAAGGGCTCTTTCAAAACAAATATAAAGCACTTTTCATAATCCCCCCCAATACTGGGCCTGCATTTTTTTCGACAAAAAATTTAAAAACAGACATTTTGAATATGCTAAAGACTCTTTCTCCCTTTTTTTCTCTCTCTCTCCCTCTCTTTCTCCTTTTTAAAAAATTGTTCTAATCTAGCATCCAACAGGCGGAAATGGGAGCTGCGATGGATGCGCTTGAAAAATGTGAGTTGTTTGGCATCATGAACCTCCTCCCCACACACACGCACACACACACCACACACACACACACACACACATATTCAGCCTTTAAGCCTTTCACATGCTTTGCCTCTGTGTTGAATATTAGCCTTGGCTGTACAGTATGCAAGATGGCTGGCAGAGCGCTGTGGCCTGACCAGCCGGTTGGCTGCGACATATAGGACATTAGGCTGTTTGAAGTGCTAGCCCAGAGCATAGGCATGGGACCTAGCCAGAGATTGAGAACCAATAAAACAACGACAGGAGATGCTAAAGCATCCTCGACCGTCGATCCTCCTGAGGGAGCACAGGAAGTTTGTGTCAAGGGAGGCGTAAAGTTTGTTTCTTGTTGTTTCGTTTTTCGAGCCCTTTTACAGACCACGAGAGCGAGGCTTCCCACTCGCAGCTCTCCCGTGCTCAACACTCCTCTTCAGATTTGAAGGAGTGCGGCTGATGCGTCCCCTATGTGCCGCTTCACTCCTTGGCTGTTTTTCAACTTGTCATCAACCACCACTTAAGGAGAATAGATAGTGGTTTTTAGACATTTACAAAGTCTCATTCGCTGCCAAGTAAAAATACAATTACAGGGCTCTCAGCGACACATCCGTGAGACGTTTCCATCGTCTCCCATTCGCCACTTAACAATACACCCAATGCATATGAATGCGGATGCATAATATCGTACGTTACACTGTGCAAAGAGTTGGGTCGGTGATAAAGTGTAATTTTTGGACTGGCCTCGCCCGCTTTCCCTGTGACCGCGGCATTAATCAAATGTACAATTTGTTCTTTACTCAACTAATTAGCTGGAGGTGAGCGCAAATGGCTTTGTTGGAACCGGCCTGCAGAACTTGCAAAGGGCACGGAGGTCAAACCTTGATTTCATTTGGCTCATAAATGAGGCCTCCAGCCGCTGGTGATTGATACTGTTTGTGCGCCCTAGCTTTTCTTTTTATGAAGCATTAGTGTTAAAGCGGTATTATTTAAGGACTCCCTCTCTTCCTGCTTCCAACTCCCCACTCTTTCTCCCTCACCTCCCTCCTTATCAGGGGGCGTAGTTCACTGCACACACTCTCTCTCCTGTGGCTTCCTCCCTCCCTTAATTCCTCCCATTTCCTCTCCCCAGTGTACACCTCTGTCACCATGATTGATAGATGCTCATTGCTAGTAAATGAATATTTCCCCCCTCATAAATTTCTGTTTCATGTGGCTAGATTAGCAATGCCTTTTAAAAGGTCAGTTAATTTAAAATCATCTCTTCAACTCTTCCTTCCTTCAGAGCAAAATGCTCCCAGTTCGAGGGCTTTGTTTGACTTTCTATTGTCACTTAATTTAACGCTGGCAATTTACAACTCCCCCTCAGCCTCAGTGTACTCCTTTTCTTTTTGCCCGGCGCTGCCGACTACCTGAGGTGAGCCTGTCAATCGTATGACTTTAATTGATTATTAGAGGAAAGAAAACCACTGCAGGCTGCAACGTGGTTGCATCAGGCTGAAGACTCTCCACTAGTGAATTGCTGCTGATGGTTGCTCAGATCACTTCCGGCATTTCCAGGCAGCGCTCATTCTTTCTCGTTTTTCTCGTTTTAATGAAACATAATCCTATGATATCACTTGCACAATTCACTATTCAAGCATTAATGATTCACTTCTTTGCGAGCCGCGTCACTGCAGCGTTCGTGTTCTGTTATTTCGTTGTCGAGTGTGTTCTTGCAGGGTCAGTCAGCAGGGTTCTATCACGCCTTTGAAGGATCTGTGTGTCTCCTGACCATGAGCTCATATAATGAGACTGGAGCTCATCTGCTGCCGAAGCGCCTGACGCATCAACTCCTATCGGAGCAGCATTGTGTCTCATGTGATTGTCAAGGGCCCCGCTTCATTTGTTCGCATAGCAAGACTAATCAAGGACATTAGCCCCGGTGTCATGTAATTCGTCATTGATTGTCTTGTTGGCCCTCACTGCAGCATTGGCTACACCATTACTCCTCTTGTACAACAGCCCTACCTCGTGTTACCCTCGGATCGAAAAAAGAAAAAAAAAAAACGCCATCCGGCAACGTGTCGGGCTTCATTTCCATGTTTTATTTAAGGCGTGCTCGAGTATCAGGAGCACTTTGAGTGGGATTGAACTTTTTTTGTTTCTGCTGCCGAGCTCTTCCTGCCCCGGCGGCTCCAGCGGTGTCAGAGAGGTGAGAGACATGGCTGCGTTCAGTCAGACAGCTCAGAGCTCATTAAAGAGAGCAGGGCCCAATATTTGGCGCGCTCGCTGTCTGTAGCCGATCCACTGGTGGCTCAGCAGATTCACATTTCATTATTTGATGGCCCGCGTTTTGACAGTCTCCTGCCTGTGTCTGTCAAAGGCAGAATTAAATGTTAACCAAGGCCCAGACTGGGAGAGCGATGAGTGCAAACAAATCGAGCTGAGAGCAGCCAGGTAGGGGGAAGTGAATCGAGCGGTGCGGAGTCTCTCACACCCCGAGGCTCCTTGCACCTTTTGGTCTAAGGCGACATCAAATATACATGGTAAACGGCTTAACCATTTGTCATGCATCCTCCCAGATAGCGCCGTCTCTGTTTAAAGTCTCCACTCTCTCTCCAAGTGCCCTCCCCTTCCCTTTTTTTGAGCTTCCTTGCAGCTGCTTGTTTCTCAGACAATGCAATATCTGTTGAATAAGAGAAGGAGCGTCGATCTGGATAGAAGCTGGAAGGGGACTGCATTTTTTTTTTCTTCCCTCAGCTTTCTCTAAACCCCTTAATCTCCAGATAAAAGCCTTGGATGGATATAGGCAAAGTAGAGTACAGTATGCAGGATCTCTATTGAATACTTGAGCCTTTTGTTTGGCCTATGGCATGGCGAGGGAAATCCCTTCATCAGCACTGCCATACAGGTGCACTATTGGCTCGTTGAGTGATGTGGTGCATGCGAGCTCTAGGTGATAGACTCAGACGCCGGAGTCTATTGTAGAGTCGTCTCACAGCCTGAGCCTCGGCTGAATACTGAATGCTTAAGTGAAAGGACACTGTATGTTCTTGTGCCCTTAAAAGAGGAGCCGTCCCTCATCACAGATTCCACATCCAGCTGCCGCGCCGCTGTCGGCGGGCAACAACAGGCTGCGTTGTTTTGCGAGGGGCCCCCGTACATCCAGCCCGGGCTCCGAAAGCAGCTCAGGCCGGATCTTAAGAGGAATTACTGCACCGTCGATACAATACAAACAAACAGAAGACCGGTGTGCGTTGACGCCTCAACCGAAAGTCATCAATATGCAGAGAACGCAGGTTTCTCAAAGGTGTTTTTTCCCCAGAACGGCAGACGGTGGAGAAATCTCAATGTGTATTGTCGATGCCCAATCCTAACTGAAAGGAAAGGCCTTGTGCATTCTTCAGCAACCATATTCTTTGACGCTTGCCCTTGTGCCGCATGTTAAACAATGGAAATAGCCAAAGCTGTTTTGTTTCCTCTCGAGTGGGTAATTCTCAAGTCATCTCGAGGAAAAATGCCAGTGATTTCCATATTTTAACCGCAATATGTAGTTTTCTCTCAAAGGCTCCCCCAGTGTTCCTTACTCACCAAAAAGCATATTGAAAGACTGTGTGTATTCGTGCATGGGTGTGTCTCAAATTTCTCTCCAAATTATTTTCTTTTTTTGTATTTCTTTTTTGCTCCATCTCCTTTTTAATAGGATATTGCAGCTATCTTGCACCTTTCCTCTCTGTTGCCATAATGACAAATTAGTTTTGCAAATAGAAGAAAACACCTCTTCTATTCACAGGTCAAAACACCTGCGCTATTTAAATCAGCGGTTTCAGAATTCTAATTACAGGAACTTTAACTCCAAACATCTAAGATTCTACTTGGCCTTTAGTTGAAGAATGTGTTCTCAGGCTCACGCTGAGGCCAACTACTATTGAGTCCATAAAATGATAGTAAACAGTGAAAAAATACCTCAGCGCACCTTCGAGCTGAAGATGACATCTTTAAATTGCCCGTTTTGTGCGAGACACAAAGAGAAGGGAATTCCTTGCATGTCTAACTCAATAAACGACTTGAATTATAAATACTTTCGCACGCATTCAGGAGACACACAGAAAGAAGTTCCCACTGTGCTCTTTATTAGACATTAGATGAGGCATTCTTTAAATAAACCGCCGCGATGTGTTTTTCAAACAGCCGATCTGCTAAGAGCTTATCGGCGCCAGGGAAGGAGTTGAGCGCCATCCAGATGGATAATGTGTCGCTCCAACATTCCAGAAGCGTTTTTTTTTTTACTTCTGCTCCTGTGGTGTCTTTCTCCCACCGTGGATATGCGTCTGCAGCAGTGGGGCGACAGCCGTTTCCAGAAAAAAAACAAATACCACACTATCCACACAAGATAGTTGAAGAGTTGGCACACACCCTTAAGTTATCAGCTGTGAATCCGCCGTCTGGACAATAGTAATAATTCAATTTCCCCATTCATCAGAGGATAATGTACACAATCTGCAGTGCAGGCTTAAAGTATTTAGTGCGTGACACATGTTGTGTTGTTTTGGCTCTGTGTTGCAGCACATTGGATTTGAATTGAAGCAACGTGGGAGGTTCAGGTGCTCCCTCTTTGCTTTGTTAACATCTAAACTAAGCAAACTAGTAGATTTTTTTTTTAAAAATTAGTAGTTCTTGGGGGCTGCACGATGGTGTAGTGGGTAGCACTCTCGCCTCACAGCAAGAGGGTCCTGGATTCGATTCCCGGGTCGGCCCGGGTTCCTTCTGTGTGGAGTTTGCATGTTCTCCCCGTGTAAGCGTGGGTTCTCTCCGGGTTCTCCGGCTTCCTCCCACAGTCCAAAGACATGCAGGATGGGGATAGGTTGATTGGTGATTCTAAATTGTCCGTAGGTGTGAATGTGAGTGTGAATGGTTGTTTGTCTCTACATGTTGGCCCTGTGATAGACTGGTGACCTGTCCAGGGTGTACCCTGCCTTCGCCCAATGATAGCTGGGATTGGCTCCTGGGATGGATAGTAGTTCTTGGAAAAGGTATTAGTTATTCCTTGCTTAAAGTCAAGCTGAAATGATAAACCCGGTGGATATTTTTCACCTGTTTAACAGTCTATGCTGAAAATCAATTTCTCTGGTATCTAAAATCCAATATTTTTACCTTCCTGGAAAATAAAATATGACATGTGCTTACATCAGCTAGCACCAACTACTTTCGACCAATAATGACATGACATGTTCCCATCAATCAATCTGTAACAGCACAGGTCTGGAGAAGGTCGTGAGTTAATGTTTAAACCAACAAATCAAACTTTCCCAACGTTCCGTCGCGCTGCCGGATACTCTGGAGACGCCTTTCCAAAGCGTTACCAGGGAAGATACAAGATGTCTGTTGAAGTTTATCAGTCATAGACTTCAAATAATGTGTATCCGCCCAAACACTAACACTGTGTATCATGAACCACTAACAGCAACCAGAATGATAACTTTTTATTTAATTATTACAGAACATTGTGGTCCTCACCAATCACAGGCTGACTTTAAAACTTCTGTGGGGGTAAAAAGACAGGTTCTAATTTGTGTAGGTTTGCATAGTCATGGTCAGCAGCCGGAAAAACTGCACAGTCAAATCTGCGTCTCAGCGAGTTGACACAAGCCACCGGGCCTCTGTCATGCGTGCTGTTTTAAATTGAAGTGTGCAGCAGATAGACCCAGTAACATAAACCCTTAATGGAAAATGACCTAAGCTCTAAATAACAACATAACAAAACAGCGTTGCCTGGTGGGTCCAATCCTGCTGTCATGGCTGGAAAATAAAGCTGCTTGGCACTTTTCGGTGAAATCCAGGTGTCTCCCAAAATAACTTTTCCTTTTACGGGGTTGGGATATGCTCTTAAAGTTTAACCAGCGTTGAAAGTGTTGGTTGATTGATTGATCAGTTGATGAAAAATGATCGGTAACTATTTTGCTGAATTATTCTGGTAATTTTTAAAGCAAAATCAGTGGAAATGCCATAGGAACAAAGACAAATTATAAGAAAAGAAGGCTTTTAAAAATGTCATCTTGTACTCTCAGAACTTATAACCACATGACATGGGATGAATGATTAATGGATCAATCAAATAAATGATGATAACTAGAATAAGTTGATTCATTGATTTAGATAATTAATCTGAAATCATTTTGATTATATAATCGTTGTTTCTGTCATGTTTTAAGTAGACTCATCTGTCATTGTAAGTTGAGCACCTCCAGGTTTTGGACTCGAACAAAATAAGCTCTCAGAATAAATGAGCTTTGTCTTTTTCACTATTTCTTCACATTTTAAGATCGAACAATTGTTTTTCTTACTTAAAAGTTGACATTCTGGAGAATGATGCTGGCATAAAAGTTATTGTTGTCGTGGTTCAGTCAAACATCAGCTCTTTTTTTTTTTAACACATGATGGCCTCAGTAACTCATTGCCTTATTGGTTGAGATTTTAAAAGAAGTTGAGGCACCTTTTCAAGTGTCTTTTCCTTGATCCACAGGAGTCCTAACCAATCCGATTCAGTCATTACTGTCAACACTTTCTCCAAACTCATTGAATCCACCCAGACTCCCTCTATATGTGCCCACATTTGCATTGTGTTGCTCCAGCCAAGTTGGCAAGTAGCAGAAAACCCAAATTGAGACTTCCGAAACTCTCTAGAAACGAATTACTGCTGTAACCAATGTCGCATTTGTTGCTTTCCAACAGTTTGGTTGTCAACAAGAAGTTGTATTTGTCAGTTCTGGCAACCACAGTTTTGAAAGCAGTATGAGACAATTAAACTTTTTTTTTTTTTTTTTTTTTTAATTATCTGTGATCCAACTGCAGTGAAAAACAAGTTATTTTGTTTACTGCCTATATGTTAACATCCAATCAGTATCTGATTTTGTTGTTTTTTCTCTGCTGTCATGCTCCACCATCTCATTACAGATCTCATTTAGAAATGTTCACTTGTAATTATGTTATCAGATCTCATAGTCACCGTGGTGAAACCAAACAAGGCCTGTCTAATTTCTTGTTACTTCATCATTATTATTAGTATATTAACTGCGTGCGACATTTTTGCTCATTCGACCAAAGTGACAACGTGACACTTGCTATGAAAACCGCGCTCTGTGCAGTTTGGGCTACTGAATTGCCGTCTTGGCCCAGTTGGAAACTGGCCTTGTCGCTTCACACCCCTGCCTCTGTCTGTCTGTCTCTCTGTCTCTCTCTCTCTTTCCGTTCTCCTTGGTTGACTTCTTTATGTTTCCTGCTCTGCCTCTCCCTCTACCAGATAACTTCCCACAGATGGCTCATCAGAAGCGCTTCATCGAGCGTAAATACAGACAGGAGCTGAAGGAGATGAGACGGGAGCGGGAGCGGCAGGAGAAGGAGACCGACGAGCCGGAGGAATGCAGGAAGTGACAGCAACCTTTTTCACCCACGGAGGCCAATCAGGAGCCGCGTCCGCATTTAGGAAACGCGGCAGCTGTCCAGGCAAGAGTCGGCAAAATACAGATGTCACTGATGTTGGAGCTGTAACAGTTTAACACTGATGGTCGACTGTGTTCTACAAGGACATTGATGAATCACGGGTGTGGAGTAGTTGGATCGCTTTGCCTCTTAAACCAGAGATTTACAGTGAAGTTAGCTTGAAGTTAGTTTGTTTTTCTATCCAGGAATTTCAAAGTTGAAGTGGAACTGAAGGCAAAAAGAATCTGGAAGAATGCTGTTTAGTACTGTAGCACCGTCAAAGTTGGCCTTGTGTTGTCTTATGTTTATTTTTGTTGCCTGACTTTTAAATCCAAAACAGAAGGAGCTCACAGTTTTACTGGCACATGCCTGAAAAAAATGAAAACAAGTTTTTAAATTAAGTATGAAATGCTAAATAAACCATCAAGTCTATAATTGTAAATAAAGGTTCAGATCAACAGTTGTTTTTTTTGTTTTTTTTTTTGCATTTATTGTAACCTGCACCTGCCCATTGCTCTGCTAAAAGGCCTAATCCAGTAAAAGGGTTGAGTCAATTGTATTCAATCACTACAATGACACCATCTGTCTCACATCTGCCACTCATCCTCCAATATTCCAAATGTGATTCTTCCCCCCTCCCTCTCTTTTTTTTTAACCTCCCTCCAAATCCGATTGACTGTCTGACAGATCTTAATTATAGATTGTCTAATTAACAATTTCCTCAGCTCAGTAGCCTCTGGATCCAGCTATTTAACAACGGCCGTCATATGAATTACTATCTGACATGTAGAGCTGACTCTTTTATGCTGCGATTTATCGCAGATAATATATAAATACCTGTGAGGATGGTAAATTTCTCGCCTGCTAGCCTGTGGCTGCTATCACATTTCAGATAAAAGTTAAATCATCCCTCATAACCAGAAGATTAAAGGGAGAGTAGTCCACTGGAGCGACTACACAAGTACATAAACCTGTCCAATTATTAACCTTCCATTTAATGTATAACGTCTTTTTGTGGAATACCTCACAAAGAAAAATAGAGAGGCTGATTTTAAAGATATTTAATCGTGTCATATAAATATTCAGTACAAAATATCACGTTTTACAAAGCAGATTGATGAATGGCCAACGATGGAGGGCCCCTTACACTACGACGACCTCTCAAATTGTTTCTACATTGACAGAACTGCTCAATCACATTGTCACCGACATAATACACCGTAGTAGAGGTGAGCCACAAAGGCCGTCCCGTGTCTACACATCAACAACCACAGATCTATTGTATCCGGCGCAAGACGACATCAGCGTCACCATCGAGTTGCCTCAAAAAAAGAAAAAAAAAAAAAGAGAAGTGGTACGTCACAATGTGCAACTTTGTCCGTTGCCTTAAGCTGAGCATGGCGCCAATGCTAGGAGGCGATTACACTCTCCATAGGAAAACACAAGCACGTCTTCGTAATGGCGATATGCTGACACTCCACATGAAGACGGGAAAATAGTGAAGACCGAAAGGGGAACAAATGCTGTTGGTGAGTACCGCTGTCATGTTAATTTCCATTTGAGACCTCACGTTGCACCTTGAGGCAGAAACGCAGTTTCCTTTAGAGTGAAGGGTTTCTAAACCCATTAAATGCTTATCACAGCGACAGTCTGAAATAGCCACTTACAATGGGGAGCTCCAGGAGCAAGCAAACAAAACCAAGGGGGGAGAAAGAGAACACGTGTATGCCATAACCGAGCGTCAAGAATTTTTCCAACCACAGTGGTATCAATTGGATTGTTTAATGTGCTGCACAAGCCGAGCTCCATTCCACGTACAGAGGAGAAAGTTGGCCACCGTGGCAAACATGCCGTTGTATTTCGTCATTTTGGGTTTCAAATGTCAGTCTCTCCACAGGCCTTCTGCTAAAGTGGACTAAGCTTGCTTTAGCCGGCCTAATCAGCCTTATCGTTCTGCCCTCCCAGTTTAATCAGCTCCTTACTCCAAAACCTTTTATATTCATAGTTCCGAGTTAAAGTACTGTGATGATATTGTTTTGCTTTCTAACTCCCAATTAAAAACTCCTGTGTGTGTTCAACGCTGCAGGATAACGTTGGGTCCTTCTGTCCATGCTGGAGGAAACACCTCTGGGTCTAAGAGCCTCATTCCGCACCACTCAAACGGTCAGGCGCCCTAAGATCGAAGCCCATTTATGGAAAAGGATGTTCATCCTTCAGGAAATCAGCTCCGTTTTCAACACCTACATATACGGTCGATGTAATGAAGGGCAGGGAACAGCGTTGGGGGAAAAGCAGCGGTTTTAAAGGAAAATACTGGCGTTCTTTGCTTTTTGGCACATTTCCAAAAACATCTACGTTATATTATTATACATTCCTCTGTGCAGGGCTGAGCCCGTCGCGGGACACAGAATCTCCATCAAACCAGTGTAAGGACATCTGTTTTTTTCTCTTTTTTTTAATGCTGGAGGTCATGTGGTACATTTATGGACTTTTCCTTGTGATAATCTGCCACCCCCCCCCCCCCCAAATAAAACAAATCTAGCATTCAGGCCATTTGTCATCGCATAGATTTTTTTTTATGATTTAAGGCAACTCTTTCGATTCATACCATCGACTTTGACGCTTTGTCACACAAAGTATAAAAGCTTTACATCTTTACGCTCGGCGCACTACTTTTCCTGTTTTTCTTCACGGGAATAGATGAAATGAAGCATTTTAAAAGGGGAGAAAGTAACATTGCATGATGAATTTTAATGGGCACTGTCCACGAGATGTTTCATCTAATCCAATTAGATGCCGTAGTTTACACCATGCTTTACAAAGTGAGTCATTTGCACACTTTTGTGTTTTGAGATGAGCAAAAAAGTACAAGACCAGTATTTTCCTCTGACTGAGCCTGGTGCACATAAGATAGGTGATTTTCTTCTCAATGCATCTTAAAAAATAACACTGTTTTTCAGCCAGAGTTGCAAAATTGACATTCAGCTCAATGAGGAAATATTTGGTATGTGGCTCACCTCACAGCGAATGATCAAAGCTGTGTGGGGATTAAAATCACGTACTGTGAAAAACCAAAAAAAAAAAAAAAAAAAAACTGGTGCGTTTGTGGATATTTGTTTAAAATTCATGTACGCTTTAAAGAGCATTAGCCACGGCTGATGCAAATTCGATTACCATCCAATCTGTATTGAGATTTATCTTCTTTCCCCCCCCCCCCCCCCTCAAAACTTTCTGACACTTCAGGCTCGAGCTCCAAACTGCAGGTGAGTGGCTGATGTGAGGCAGCCATCGCCGAGAGAGGGGATCACTTGGAGATAGATAGAATAGAAATCCCTAGAAAAACAAAACCACTGTACAGCATATTGTATCATATTACCATACGTACACAAGCTAAGATAGAACTCACAATATGCAGCATGTTTTTGTCCCAGAAACACTGAAAAATACATAGGCATATCTGTTGGTTTACAAAGCTGTTTGTTGAACATGTCCATCACACGCAGCTTTGGAAAAAACAAACAAAAAAAGAAAGATGTCGGTATAGATATATTTGGGCCTCATGTACACACACAAAAAAGTCTTGACACAGAGTCTCTTTTCACTGCACCCTGGCAAAAACGCAACTAACACTGACTGGACACACAAAGCCTACGTCTGGTCACCGGAGGGAGAACTGAATGGTGAGTGGCGAAAGAGCACGTGGACAAACGGCGCTTGTTTCTCGGTCCTTTTGCCGTTTTTTCCTCGCCAAAAACGCGCGCCAGAATTGCCCCGAAAGTTTGTTTCATTTCACGTCTCTCTCCTCGTCTATGTGCCAGGCTCTCGTTAGGAATCCCTGTCGCTGTCGTCGCCCCCGTACATGTCCGCCAGTTTCTTAAACCGGGGTCCCCACTCGCTCAGGTAGTTGTAGTCCTGGTCGCCGTCGGTGGTCACCGAATCCAGTGAGCTCAGGGACTCTGCCACGGAGCCGGTTCCCTCGTAGGCGTAGGTGGCCAGGGAGTCGTAAGGCGGCGCTGTCGGGTCGCTGTCGTTGTCCTGGAGCTTCTGGTTGATGAAATCTCTCACGTCCCCGTTATTGTCCCGCACCGGCGGCAGCACGGGCCGTCGAACCGGAGGGTAGAAGGTCTCGGGAACGATGTCCCTCCGCTGCTTGCTCTCCTCGATGGCCTCTGGGTTGCGCAGCGTTCCGATATCAAAGGCCTGAGTGTCCTCCTCTCCGCCCCCTTCGTCGTTGTAGCTCACGACGTTGTCTCTGACATCCTCTTTGGAGATGATCAGAGGCTCCTTCTTCCTCTGTCTCCTCAGGGCAGCAAACAGCACCACGATCACTACAGGGAGAACACAAACAAAGAGAACAAGTAAGAAACTTTGGTGACTTTTGCTGTTTGTTGCTTTGCACCCTCTCCTTGTTCTGAAGGCCGATGACTACCCAGGGGGAATTGTTGATGTTGCACGAGCATTCACTGATGTTCAGGGACTTTGTCTGACTTTGTAGAAAGAGGCCCAGCTACTACAAGGATGCATTATGTATTTTCTCTCCTCAGGGCCACTGCTGCTTGAGATCACCAAAAATGCCGTTTAATAACAACAACGTTTTGTAAGAAAAACACAACTTTATGTGGCGTTATATAGCCTCATGACATTTGATCCAGGGCTCATCACAATACACTTTGGGTACTACATTTCCAATGCAACATGATTAAGATTCCTGCTCAGGCTTTTAAGTTCACATAAAATGAACCCTATCAGGTTAATGCACTGTTTTTTGACGTTCTATGCTATGAGCTATTTTCTAAATACAATACTATGCATTTTTTTAACATACTATTCTATGACTTTTTATGACAAACTATAGAATAGAATAGATCTTTATTGTCCACCGGGGTGGAAAATTGTCTTCAGCTCACAGGATATAGTAAATGACAAACCGCACTACACAACAAAGAGAGTCAGTCAGACAGTCGGTTAAAAGCAGACACATAGATGAAAAGATGATTCATACACCAATTCATACGAAGGTAATAGCAGCCGCTGTATTGGTTCATGCCAAGTTTGTGGATTACCTATCATCAACTGTACTTTTTTCATCACTCTTTCGGCATACTATAGCCTGTTGAAATGAGTAACTGTATAGTTTACTCTAGTATACTTTTTTCATCACCTTTTGGAGATGGATTTTATGTACTGGACCTCGTGCTGTCGACTGATGTTGGGTGATGGGTAACGGTGATGGGACGTGGTCGTGCCTGCCACCATGGACTACTACTACTAATACTTCTACCAACAACAAATGCAGATCAAACTCAAGAGCCTGGTCTGCTTGAGATGTCTGCATAAAGTCTGTTCAGACATTTTTTTTCGCACCACTGTCACACACCCTTGCTCCTCACTGTAAAAACTGTGACTGGGCTCAATTAATATTTACCTAATAAATATTATTAATTTTTACATGAAAAAAATGATTGTGTGCAGTTTGGGAAATAATTATGTTGAACTAGTCAAATTTAAATGATCTGTCAATTTAATTTTCCTCAATTTTGTATGAATAACATCAACTCATAATTGATAAGTTAAATTTTATCAGCAAAGTCAGCTGCCTAGAAAAATTAGTGAATTTTACTCATTGGGACTCTTCCTTTTTAATCGACGCACACTTCCGGCCACTTCGCGCCATATGGCCATTTCATCTCTCTGCGAAGTCGTGGTGGATTGCCGTTTTCTCAAGGTAAGAGGCATTTTCAACACTTTGCATTTACTTTGCCAAAGCAGTTGACCATTGTTTTTGCGTTGCCTAATGGTCTAGCAACTTAATGTGCACGAGCTATTGGCACGTTTATATCGTGGTTAATTGGACGGGAGCGCCCCAACAAACTAGCTAGCAGTGAGGCAGACGCAGGTTTTCCGAGAGGTGAGTCACGGCGTAACCGTGGAAAACCGCACATATATCGGCTCTGCTGTTCCAAGTTAAGGGAGCGGTGGCCGAGCCCACCATTTCGCCGAAAGAGGCAGGTTGTAACTGTGCTGGACTCATGTAATTAAACTAATATGCCATCAATATGCCGCGGCGGCGGGGGGTGCAGCGTGCGGTGGGAGGGGGGGGGGGGGGGTGGCCAGTGTTGGGAGTAACGCGTTACAAAAGTAATGCATTACTGTAATGCATTACGTTTTGCTGTAACGCGGTAATGTAAGGCATTACAAAAAAAAATGGTAATATTTTACTCGGTACAAATCTCAGTAACGCGCGTTACAATGCATTTTAAACACGAAATCAATTGACTACATTCGCGATCGAGAGATGGGCATACGCTCCACTTTTGGAAAAGTGTGAAAGCCGGTCCGTAACTCTACACTATGTTAATTAAGCGCTGTTGTTAGCTGGCTCCATGAGCTGGACACCGACTCACGGAGCGACCCCGGCAGTCACACCGAGGCGGCGGCATCGTGGGGGGGGGGGGGGGGGGGTAGCGGCTGCGGCAGCGTGCGGGGGGTGGCGGCAGCGTGCGGGGTGGGGGGGCGGTGGGGGTAGCGTGCGCGGGGTGGCGGGGCGGCGGCAGCGTGGGGGGGGGGGTGGGGGGGGGGGGGGGCAGCGTGTTGAGCCCTCTGAGGCTATTGGGGACTAGGTTGTTTTTAAAATATGACTTACAGCTGTGCCTTTCTTTCCAGGAGTTTAGTGAATCATCATCGATGAGTACTTCAACACCACAGGTACGCATTGCACTTACACAAACAATGCACACTTTTATACTACTTTTATACTACAGTTTGAGATTTAAAAAAAAAAAAGAGCAAACACATTTTGTCACTGTGGGATATGTTTGAGTTGGTTACTATGTATGCAGTTATACTTATAAGCAAGTTAATAGGACCTTTTGTCTCCTTACTTTAGGTTTTTGCCTATGGGGTGGCAATGTAAGATATGCACATCTTTGTATGCAAAAAAAGGTGAGCTATTAAAACATTACAGACTGCAGCACGGCACATTCAGTCGTGGGCAACCTCAGCCATGTCTGCACGATAGTTGCCCTTGCACATTCAAAACACAGGGTGGGCTTCGGACACATTTGTCCAGGTATCATGCAGCCAATAAGGAAAGCCTACAGTCAAATTTTAAGTGTTTAGTTTGTGATTTCATACTGATTTTATAGTTGTATTTTGAAAGCACCGTTTTCTGATCACATAGCCACCAGTTTAGGATGTATAGATGGCACAGTCAAATGGACAACTTTTTTGGTGTGTGTGTGACCTGTGTGTGTGTGTGCGCGCATGACCTGTGTGTGTGTGTGTGTGCGCGCGTGACCTGTGTGTGTGCGAGAGAGACCAATGTATGCGCATGACCTGTGTGTGTGTGTGCGCGCGCGTGACCTGTGTGTGTGCGAGAGAGACCAATGTATGCGCATGACGTGTGTGTGTGTGTGTGTGTGTGTGTGTGTGTGTGTGTGTGTGACCAGTGTGTGTGTGTGTGACCAGTGTGTGTGTGTGACCAGTGTGTGACCAGTGTGTGTGTGACCAGTGTGTGATGTGTGTAAGTGTATGTATGTAGCAGGGGTGTTTGTGTGAGAGAGAGTGAGCCTTTCCCCTTCAAAATCCAAACCAAAACATTTTTTGAAACCACACATTTTTCCCTGATTGTTTTTGGTTCTTGCACCTCTCAGTTCCAATTTGGAAAAAAAAAATCAATATTCTGTATCGTCTTTACCCAAGTTTTATTCCACTATAGTTGTGAGGCGTTTGCCTGTAAAATTGGCCCGCCTCAATTTGTGAATGACTTTGTTTTATCTGGTGTAGTTGATGATTCTTAGATTGTGGTTGTTTCAAGGGTGTTGAAAAATATGTTACACCCCTTTAAGGGACTTAAAGGGGTGTCATTCTGTTGTGTACACAAGGGATATATGTATGTATATTGCATGAGGAATTTGAATTTGCACTTTGAGTGTCACCTTTTTGTTTTGCAGTCAGGAAACCATTATGTTAACGCTAGACTTATCTACCTAATCATACCTGTCCCTCAATGCTCACAAGTATTGGGCAGAGGTCAATGGTCATTCTGCACATTTTTCATTAGTTTCTTCTTCTTTCATTCTTTTTTTTTTCTATTACAGCTTCCCTTGTAATTCTTTGTATTTTGGCATTTACACAAATGTTTTCAAAAAATGTTGAAACTGTAAGTGTAAGCCACGTTTACAAATAAATGTATACCTGATGAACTCAGTTTTTTTGAGTGCAGTAAAAAAAAAAAGGGCATTGAAAAAAGGGAGAGAAAGGACTACTTCCACCAGTGGAGCGAGATGACCATAGTTATCGGGAGAGGAGGTATACCACTGACTTAACTCGGCACACCTCGAGAAGAGTGACCAGGCAGACAGCAATGCAAGGTGAGCTGTCCACCATGTTAAAGTTAGTTTTAGGTTCTTTCCATTCTGTTAGTTTTGGATTTGTCCGTTTCTCTGTGTCTTTTCTAGGCTTCAGCCCAAAATGCCATTTGAGTGACCTGGCTACATGGACAACTTGGACCCTGATTGTAACACCAATCCAAAAATATTCAAGTTTGTGCAGAAAGTCCCAATGTTTATGTACAAAAACCTTAAATGTATTCACAAATTTTGCAATTTTTAAACATTGATGTGTTTTTAAATGAGTGTTTTAATAAATGTTTGTAGCTGGTATAACATGTATGTTTGTATTGTGTCAAAGCAAATAGACATGAATGCATATTAAGTAGATGTTACTTAAAACAATTGTGGCAACAAAGTGACGATTAATAATATTACATAGATGGTACTTAAAAAAATTGTGGCAACAAAGTGACAATTAATAATATTACATAGATTTTAAGTCATGTAGTACCCATTAGAGGTTGATTAAACTCATTTTGTTTATTGAATCCAAATCATTCTTATTCAGAAATGTAAGAAGATAGCCTTAATTTTACACATAGAATTTCTCAATATAAATCAATATCATCCAGATATTTAGTAAATAGAAATCGATTTAGTGTTGGTAATTATATAATATACATTAATTCCTCCAGTCTAATTAGTAAATCTGAATTACTTTTTTGCACATATTTGGTAAATCTAAATAATTTTTTGCGCACATATTTGGTAAATCTAAATAATTTTTTGCACACATTTGATAAATGTAAATTACTTTTTTGCATATATTTGGTAGATCTAACACATTTTTTTGCGCACGTTTGATAAATATAAATTACTTTTTTGCACATATTTGGTAAATTTAAATTACTTTTTCTCCAAATACTTATTAAATATAATACATTTTCCCTGTAAAATTGATTCGGCTTTACTACTCATTTGCCATATTATGAGTAAATCCAAAATATTTCAGCCAATGATTTCATTATTTTGTATTTAAAACTTTTGTGTAATTTTGCTTAATTAAATCAATAGTTTTTAATCAATGTTATAGTAATTAGAATCTACTTAATTATGTCAAGTGTCACTTTGTTGCCACAATTTTTTTAAGTAGACAGGGGTCAAACTTTTCTCAGTGCTGGGTGATGTTGGGACTATTAAAGTCATTGACACTGAAAATCATGAGCGTGTTCTAGTGCTATTCTAGTTCTATGTGTAAAGTAACATGAGATAGCTTTTGTGTGATATGACACCATGAATTATATTTAATTGAATTGTCTTTTTCTTTTTAGCTTGCATTGTGAGGGATAAGTGCAGACAATTGTTCATTCACTGTGATTACAGCAGGTGCACTATCTGAAAGGTTGAGTTTCTTGTGTTTGTTTTATTTTGTGTGTTGTCAGGCCGGTTCCTAAGGGGACAATAAAGTACCGACCTATGTTTTATATTTACTACTATTGTCAGAAACTAGCTCAGGCAATATGAGCAGTTAGTTATGAGCCAAACAATGAGCATGTTGACTAGCCTGCTTAATTGGGAAGGCACAGGTCAGCTTAATCATGCTGACAACCCTCCTGAAGTTGGCCAGGAATGGAAGGGCATAATATATGTCGAAAAAAGTCATAGTATGTTAAAAAAAAAAAAGAAAAGTCATAGTATTATGTCGAAAAAAGTGATGAAATAGGTCATAGTATAGCATATCCCAAAAAAGTAATAGTATGTAAAAAAGTATGTTAAAAAAATGATAAACAAAATCATAGTATACTGCAAAAAAGTTGATGAAAAACGTCTATTATACTGATATGTATAATATTATACTTTTTTTTAACATACTGCTATGACTTTTTTGAACATACAATACTGTGATTTGTTTCGGCATACTATGCTATGACTCATTACTTTTTTCTTAAAACATACTATAGCACTAATTGTAAATTGTTTTACTTTTACTGTATTCTTTTATTCTGTGAGGCACATTGAATTGCCTTGCCTCTTACTCTTAAGTTCTATGAAGAAAAATGTAAAAGTGTACATCGAAAAAAGTCATAGTATAATATAAGTATATAGAAAGTGACAAGTCAGTTTAGTGTAGTTTGCCCTAAAAAGAAAATTCTATAGTACACCATAAAAAGTGTAATAATAATAAGCTGTCATTAAAAAGTCTTAGTATATTATGTTGTAAAAAATGTCCTAAAAATTTATTTTCGCTGTCATAGTTTCATAGCGGCATTCCCTGCACAATAACCTGCATTTGTCACTGGTTGTAAACATGACTTATAAGTTAAAACAAGGGCTGTAGCGAACAGTTCAAAGCTACAGAGCTTCATTCATTCACATTAAAAAGATATATATATACAGTATATATATATATATATATATATATATATATACAGTATATATGTATATATATATATATAATATATATATATATATATATATACAGTATATATGTATATATATATATATATATATATATATAATATATATATTATCAATAAGATACAGGAATATTGCGTCCAAAAGTCCACCTTCAATTCCCAACTCTCTCTAAAACACAGACACAGGGAGAAAAAGCTCCTTAATGATCTCAGTGCAAAAGTCAAAATTGATCAAAAAAGACCGATGTCATATTTCACAATCGGCAACAAGATTTTATCTCACAAAGTATTCTGCATTAATCCATACGTGACATTTTCTCTTGGGTCAAAAACCGTTTACTCTCCCACACGCGCCTGTATCAACAGGGCGGTCCTGCAGTTTGCACGTGAGCTCAACTGTTTTACTGCGGTGGGTGGGGAAGAAAAATCAATCAATCAATACATGAGACTTCAATCACTGTTGTCCTCTTCCCATGGAAACGACATGAAAGCTATTTTGGTTCAGTGAACGTCTGCTGTCTGCTGCGAGTGAGCAACTCTCCGCTCAGGAGAGACGTTCAAGAAAGACGGGCGGATTGTATTGTATTATCTAATCGCATTGGTTATTGGCAATCCATCAATGTGTCGATTGGATGATCGGAGAAAATTGCCCAACTCCGGATCGTTGTGTAAAAATGCACTTGTCCTTTTCATCCTACGGCACAAAGTTGGGTTGCCATGCAGCACGATGCTGATGCTGTAATCTTCGCTGCTTTGCAGTTCAAATCAAATCAGCATGTCAGCCGTGGTCACAGGAAGTGATTAATCGAATTAAAGAGTGAAATACGAAACCGGCTCTTTATCACCTGCAAGAGGTACTTGCTCTCGGGTGCAGCTTTAAGAAAGGCTCCAATCCAATTTCCAGTGATGCCACCCTGGCAAACTAAGGCTCAAATTGGAAAAAACAACTGTTTGCAAGATGGAAATGTAGGTGGATGCTACTCATGCCGTCTGTACTTACTGAGCAGAATGATGACGCAAAGCAAAATGGCCACCAGGGCTCCCGTGCTGAGTCCCGCCCTCGCTGTGAGCGCCTCGGCGTTGCACAGCTTCATGTTGCCCTCACGGTCGCAGGTGCACACTCGGATGGTCAGGGTGCTGGTGCTGCTCTGCATCGGGTACTCTCCGTCCGAAATGACCACGGGCACGTGGTAGATGCTCTTCTGCAGGCTGTTGTAGCTGTTCCTCCGTGTTAGGATCCAGGCCGTGTTGTCTGAACACAACAGGAGGTCAGGTAACTATGCAGCAATCAATAACCTGAATAAATATTTCAATAAACTGTCAGAGAAACTTAATTTAGTCTGTGAATGAGCTTAATTTAGTGCTGCGAGATGAAAATATATATATATAAATCACATCATGTGCAGTGCAGCACTAGATGTGGTTCCGTTTTACAACAGGTATAAGTGCCTTATGGGAACATTATACAAGAGATTGAAGTTAATGTGATGACCACAAGTATCAGCTGCGAGGGTATTACCTTTGTTATCACGGACGGAGAAATTGGCCTTCCCAGCAGCCTCCTGTGCGAGACTGAAGAAGAATCGGTGTCCTCCGAGCGGCATGTCGGGATCTGTGGCGCTCACTGTTTGTATCCTCTGAAAAAGAAGCAGTGAAATGATAAGTGAGCTAAGCATTAACTTCTAAACCAAATAATGGCCTTCATGTCTGGGCCAGCAAGGCTCAATACAGTGCAATATTTTAAAGGAATATTGATGTTGTCTCACAGTATACAAATTGTTGCCAACGCTAGCTGTACACCATCTAAGTAACATAGATACCAACAGTGCAAGCTTATTAGTGGCTTGTATTTGCATGTTAACACCAGCTGTTCATTCTGTTTAAGGGGGTAGATTGGTCTTTGGTGGATTCATAATGACACATAGTTAATGGAAAGCTAACAAGTAAACAACCTCAGGGAATAAACCTCAGGGATTCCCTGACGGTATTACCCATGGAGCCTCATAGTGTAGTTTATCGAAAAATCATTAAAAACTCATAGTATATTATGCCATAAAATGATGATATTATAGTATATCATAAAAAGTCATATTATACTATATTATACTCGTATCAACTATTTTTTTATTATGTCAAAAAAAGTCACAGTATACTTTTGTCGTAATAGCGTCATAGTATAGTGTCATATAAAATGTCCAAATAACACATTTGTATAGCATGTTCAAAAAGTCACAGAAAATATCGAGTGCAATTTATAAGTGATACCAAAACTGAAGAGTCGAAGTGTATCTGTAATGCATTAAAATGTGTTGGAAAAGACAGCGGTGAGATTGTGATGTGTGAGGAATCGTAAAACACATAAATACTCTCAGCAGTACTCAATAGGCGGCCTTATTTCTTCAGTATGTGTTTTGGTTGGGTCAACACGTGTATCGGGACTTGTCTCCATGCCAACAGACAGCCTGTTATTGGGTCGCGCTGCGAGCATTTTTAAGTTTCACTTTCGTTTTTGAAGCCGTTCGCATATTGCCACTTTGCCAGAGTAGGAGCATAGATTGCGCACGGGAAAAAAGATTACATGAAAATGGCGTGTTCCAAGTTCTCTGCCTAAAGAAAGGTGGACACTGAAAATTGCCAATTTAAAGAAGAATGGACTGAAAAGTTTGCATTCATTCTTCCTCCAACCAGCACAAGACCCATGTGCCAAATATGCCAGGAGACTATCTGTGATGAAGATTTCCAATTTGAAACGGCATTATGAGACAAAAGCATACAAATTTTGAAGAAACATATCCTCAAAATTCAGAGGTAAGAACAACAAAAAGAAATGCACTAAATACTGTATATATCACATGTGACCTGACCGACCTCAATAAATGGACCTTTGAGTCATTGAAAAACATCTTTGTGGCCCTTGAGGATTTGTATTTGAGTACCTCTGCTCTATAGTGCAGCTGTTTCCTTTAGATACTCATTTTACACTTCTTTAATCTTTATCCCGAGGAAGAAACTGTTCTGAAAACTGTATTCAACAACCTGAGATGTGCACTCTATGCTAAAGCAGGTCCCCAGATGTATTCGTTGTCCCAGCCATCGACTGGGCGGAGGCACTTCGTCTCGCTCAAAACACACGTGATAGAATTACACATGTTCTCATATGTCTGCTAATTACATGCTGAACAGGAAGTCGGGATGAAACCATGACAACCGCTTTGTGTTTGGCCGCACCAACCTGATTAGCCTTTGCGTTCTCGCACACAAACGTCTCGTAATTGGTGGCAAATGTCGGAGCGTTGTCGTTGACGTCCAGCACTCTGACGTAAACGGGCACGTGGGTGATCTGGTGTGGGTTGTCTGGGAAGCACACAAGGGAAACAATTATTTCCTTACCCAACAACACTGTACGTGTGTATGTGTGTGTGTGTGTGTGTTTTATGCTAATTCTATGTGACATATTTAGTCTCTACTTGCACTTCACATTAAGTCTTTTCCTGCAGGTGTGAATACTCAAATTGGATTTTGGGGATTCACTTAAGTAAATCTACTTCTGTACATTCTCCAAAAGAAACAGCCAGATATTCAATAGATATGGGTCAGTCGCTGTAAAAGTGAGTAGAAAGCATTGAGGTGGGCTCTCTATACCTTCTACTATAATAGCTTACATGGAAAATTCAGCACAATATAGTGCGATCCCACAGCACTAATTTCATCATTCATCAAAAGACAAATCTCATATTCAGCAATCTTATGCTTTGAGTTTATTTGCATATTTATTTTCCACTCAAGTTGTAAGGAAACATAATAAAAGGTTGTGCACTTTTATTGTGAAGTGTTCCCTACAACCATGGCATGTACATTTTATACTGATATTTCAAATATTTATTCATGAGTTTACATTTATAACAAATGCTCTTTTTTGCACTGTTTTTTTTTTTTTTTTTGACACATTGAAGATACTGAAGGACCATATTGAAATGAATTATAAAAACATTCAGATTTTTGGGTGTTAAGGTAATATTAATGAAACTCATCAATCCCTGTAGATGTTTCACATTAAAAGCCTACAGGGAAAGTGGAGGGATTATAGTGTGTCAGTGCTGTTTCTGACCGGAGTAACCATGACACTCGATGCTTCCTGTATACCTTTCACATTTAGCGTTTTCCAGCAGCTCAAAGAGCATAGTTTCTATGTTGGCTTTTAATGTGAAATGAATGTTTTGTGTAATTAATAACTCTTGCTTGGTGAGAGCAACATGATTTTGTTGTTTAACAAACGGAAACATGTCAACATGAAGAAAGTGTTGATTTCATATGAAATTGAATTGACGGATCAGAAAATGTGAGACTTCTCGTTAATTTGTAATATTATAATAACAGGAAACATCGGTATCTAAAGCATGAAAGCCATATAAAAGTATAATATTGGCCTGATTCATTTTTTGGGGGATAAGCAAACTCTGGCTGAACTGTTACTCCGGTCAGTGTGCTTCCCGTCCCCGCTGCACTTACTGAACTCTGTGGCGATGACGGAGATGTTGTGCCAGTCGTTCTCTTCTCTGTCCATCTCTCGGAAAACGAACAGGGACCCGTTGCCTGCATGGATGTTGAACATTCTGTCCATGTCCGTGCGTCGATCAATAGAGTACCTGCTCAAAAAACACACACAGAGATCGTCTTCTAAACTTGTGCACCCAGGCTGTGTGGAAGTGCGCCGTATTCCCCCGGGTGAGGGATACTGGGTACAGTCACATTGACAGAGTTCCTCAGGAGTGAACCACAGTGAAATAGTCACATTTACTGGTGAGTCTGGCTTAAATTGACATTTCGAGTGGTTAGAGAGATTTTCGATAAAAAGTCCGACTAAGCATGATGGACTCGTCTGCTATTATTTCCTTTCTTTGCTTTTCATTCCACACAAGAAGGCATTAAGAAAAAGAAGATTAATTTTGTTGCATCAATCCAAGCAGCAGTTTGCCCTGAGAAGAAAGGCCAACTTTGTTGAAGAGAACAAAATTGGTTTTCACCTGCACAAATGAGCAAAACTGCAGGAGGTAATAAACCCCTTCTTAACATTTCCAGACTACCGTTTCAAGGGTCACGTTACACAAATGACAAAAATAAATCGTCTTTTCTCAACGAGCCCTTTGTGTTATTTAACCATGCAGATAGTTGTAGACATTTGAAACATCCACTGCCACACAAATAAATGGTGTATAGAATTATTATTATTATCTTTTTTTTTTTTTAATGTACCTCGATTTAACCAGGATAATCCCATTGAAGATGTTGAATTTCATTTCCAAGAATGCGAGGGGAACGGTTCACACGAGCACCACATATAAACATTAATAACCGAGTGAAACACAACATAACAACATTCAAATAAATTCCCATAAAAGAGACAACAGACTTAAAACAAACAGCAAATTGCATCAAACAAAGAATTGTGTGTTTCTGTGCCAGGACAAGTACATTCAGTGCTTAATCCTGTTTTATTTGTTTTGCAGCTTTTACAGAAACAATGCACGAGTAACTCCACAAACCTCCCCGTCAACAGGGTTTAAAGGGATTATTTCTGTTGCATGAAGTTGGACGTCTCATCCAAATGTACCAGGATATCATTTCTAAATGCTTTTCAAACCACTCATAATATTTCAAGGCCCAATCAGTGATGAAACATTGACTGCAGCCCCACCCACTGTCAAAATCTAAACCATGGGATTGGATGCTGCTGTCTCTCTCGGATAGACCGGCAGGTCTTTCACAGACTTTCACAATTGCTTTGACACGAATCACTGTATGGAAATCCTGATTTTGAAACTGACATCAGCACATTGTAATCAGGATCAGGATCAAGTGTCGAGCATGAGTACGCATACAAGAAATATCATTTTGCATATCTTAACAGAAATAGGAGAACAAGCTGGAATAACATCACTCAGAAAAATAAAATGCCTAAAGTCGAGTGATCAGCAGCATACTTAATGCGTTTGTTTCATTTCACACAGAATTCAAATGCGGTGATGACGGATTTATGTAAGCGTTTGCAGTGAGAGGCACGCACACACACACACACACACACACACACACACACACACACACACACACACACACACACACACACACACACACACACACGTGAGCCAACAGGTTATCCAGTCCTGTTGTTTTTCTCTGCTTCCCAGACTACTGCGATACATCAGTGTGATTAATGGAGTAGCAGGCATCAGGAGGGCTGGCGTAAGAGGGAGGAGACCCCTGAGGGGAGACTATGAACCTAGGCTCTCAATGCACTGCCGCACTGCTCTCCCCTCTCCACAGATACCACCTCACACCCATCCCTGCCGATTCTCCTACATCAACCATTTGAGTGTCTTTATCTAAACACTCCCTCCTCGTCTCCGCCTGCCTCTCCTTCACTCGTACCACCTCGCTGGCCCCTGACAGTAACTCTAACCTCGTTAAATCCGCGTCGGCTGTGGGCTTTACTAATTGCTTTTCTAATATTCCCAATAATTCAGCTGGCTGGGCCTCACCCTTCCCCTGATTAATGACAGAGCGATAACAGCGGGCCTCGTCCTGACCGCGCACCCAAAGTGCTGCTCTCAGCAGGCAGGCAGCTGGCAGGATGGGAGGCCAGGCAGAAGGACATGGAGGGTTACAGAAACGTTAGTGATCAGCATGTTGGACCATATATCCTCTTTCCTCCCTACACAAGCTGCATGAGCGGCCGGCCAGCCACGAGATATTCCTCAAGAACAAGAGTCAGTGGGAATCCAGCGCAAGTATTGATTTGGGGATTTGGAGGTAAAAAATGTCCAGCTTGACCCGGGCTATATTTGGAGGAAAGTTTTTTAGCCTTTAAGGTTAAATATAATCGTCGTTGCAACATTTAAGTAACTATATTGCAATGTGAAGCAAGTGCCAGCAACACTTCGACAATTGCCATTAAAGTCATTCAACCAATGAAAATAATTATAACATAAGTGTTTATATAGATATTTAAGTAATATTTGACTAATAGTCTTACATTTAATTTTAACTGATCATGACCCCAATAGTGGCTGCACGGTGGTGTAGTGGGTAGCACTCTCGCCTCACAGCAAGAGGGTCCTGGGTTCGATTCCTGGGTCGGCCCGGGTTCCTTCTGTGTGGAGTTTGCATGTTCTCTCTCCGGGTTCTCCAGCTTCCTCCCACAATCCAAAGACATGCAGGATGGGGATAGGTTAATTGGTGACTCTAAATTTCCCGTAGGTGTGAATGTGAGCGTGAATGGTTGTTTGTCTCTACATGTCGGCCCTGCGATAGACTGGCGTCCTGTCCAGGGTGTACCCTGCCTTCGCCCAATGATAGCTGGGATCGGCTCCAGCCCCCCCGTGACCCTAAATACAGGATAAGCGGTAGAAAATGGATGGATGGATGGATGGATGACCCCAATAGTTTGGTTGACCGCTTAGGCTTGGGCAGTATTATGGTAAAATGCTATACCGCAATATTCTTATATATAAATCTTGAAAGTAAGATTTTGGATACCTTCATAAATACAGACACTTGTCTCTGTATTGATGCGACGTGTTGTAGTGACCTGCAGATGCCACCAGAGGTGTAAGAGGCAGCTGAGCTCAGAAAGATGGCGACTGAGTGTTTTCATCTTTTGTTGACTTAAAAAACGTATAGTTTATATTAGGGGTGTCAGTTTTGGTTAATTTAGCTTACGAAAAAAAAATTGTTTTGACATACAGAGTTTCCTTTTACTTCTTTTCCTTTTACTTTATTTTATGTTGGCATTGTCAGCTGATATTTATTCTAAATAGTTATCCAATTCAGATGATGGCTCGATTCTGAACTGAAAGGTTTTCAATACTTGCTAAAACTCTTTAATCCAATGCCAGGTACATTGCTGCGGTGCATCCTGTCTAAACAACTCAATCGGTTCATATACAGACGTGAATTAACCTATAGACGGACTTGCTCAACCGGTCAAACACGTCTTTATTAACTGTTGACATCCCATAGTTTACAGTAACATGATGTATTCAACTGCCAGTGTGCCAACACCATCTGCTCCGTTCAGCCCACTGATGTGTCGGTACAGTTAGTGCCCACTGTGTGTGTGGTCAAGAGACAGAGAGAGGGAGGGAGGGAATATTCAATTACTGTATGATAGACCCTACACTCTGTAGGCAGATAGTATGAAAAAACAGATATCGCCCAAGCCTAATACTCTAAATGTTGTTGGACTAAATCATTTCCCAGGACAATATTACCTCAAGGTCCATAGTAGCTATTTTGGAGCTTGTGATCATATCACATGAACATTTTTTAGAGCACTTTAATTTGAAGTCTTCTCGCCAAAATGTACGGCAGTAAGCTCCGTAGCCAATCATTAGACCTTGAGGTCAAGTACAACATTGTTACCTGAACATTTTATCACAAATCTTTTTCAAATGACCAAAACTATGCTCACTAGGCACTTAGGTTTATGAACACGGTGTGTGTTAGTATTAGAATAGAACACACTTTGAATGAATATTCAATCGCTGATTGGTTCAATCTTCACATCAAATGTTTTAAAAGATTTAAATGTTTTGTTTTTTTCCCAAAATGTGTGCCCTTGGTTAGTGGAAGGACACATAATTTAAAATCCTGCAGCACTAAAATGCCTCATTTATACCAGGGCTAATAAAATGTTTGTTTTAAAACTCAAGTTTATCTTCACCACTTATACTGCTCAAAACCCCTTCATTCAGATAAAAAACTTCAGTATTCATATTTTAGGGGCCTGAACAGTAATACATTTCCGTCGTTCTGGCCTGTCATGACATTCATTTCTAATAAGAAATAGTCATATAAGCCACTGTAGATCCCTGTGATCACGTATGTCAATATTCTATATGTCCATGCATCCGTGTCTAATCGGTCTGCATGTGCTGCAGCGAGCTAATAAAGATAACCATCTCAGTGACTTCCTTGCGCCGGGCAGCCCACAGGCTTGCTGGCCCTCCTCCTCGTCTACGCGGCTTTAAATGCCACAGGGTAGCTACCTCCTTGATGATGGGCGATAAAAGAGAATGATATCATATTTGACACCTGCAATAAAGTGGTGGAACTTCAACCTTGAGAGCCAACTCCCTTAGTGCATCATAAAAATGAAAAAGTCTTTGAGACAGAGTGGAAGGCGAAGCCTCACCCCTCCGTTGCCATTACTCCCTTTTAATAGAATACCTGCATGATTGTGTATCTCCATGAACTAAGTCGCGTAAGTGAACTTTTGTCACGTCTCGGTAGTTCGATGCATCGGTATATCTAACAGAACAGTGTGTCTCTCTACTTACGGCTTTAATGCTGTTTATGTTTATGGTGAAGACATTCTAAGGACAAATATCCACTTTGGTTACCTTGCACGGTAGATGGACTCTCACAATATCATAAAATCAAATGAGAAGCGCTGGAAGATCCGTCTTGTCAGACAAGTAATGAGGTTATGTCTGACCAATCAGCGACCTCTTCGGAGCTTTTGGTAGACAGGGGCGTGGTTTTAGTGTGTGTGTGTGTGTGTGTGTGTGTGTGTGTGTGTGTGTGTGAATGTTCATTCTGACTCCTAAAAATTATTAAATTAAATTAGAGTATTTATTCATTGAAGGAAGAGAAAAGAACTGCACTGAAGGTTTTTCTCGATGGCAAAGATATTCACTGGACTCGCTTTAGTAAGAGTTTGATTGACAGATGGTTGATCCAATTGCCTGCAATGTATTTTTTGTTAAGGTCCTGTGCTTTTCCAAACTGTTTTAAATTACGGCCGTAATGGTGCATCAGGTTAATTCAGAGCTTTCAGACCAATTTCAAATGAAAGTAATAAAATATTTAAATCGCCTAATTGGGCTACCTGTATTGCTTGTAGAAACTAATAAGTGCTTTACATAAATAATTCTCCCATTAGCATTACTCAACTACAAGTCACCAATGTCTAGGATTCACTTAGTAGCTTCTGCCTGAGCTTTCAGCTTTTGGCCTACTCCGTTATTGTGGGATAGGCCATGGGATATGTTATGGGTCTGATCAAAACATGCAAAACATTGATATGGTTCCTTAAGATGTGACGTTGTTCCGTACCTGACGAGACTGTTTTTGTCATCGGGATCAGAAGCGCTGACGGAGCCTATGATGGTGTTCCTGGCTGCGTCCTCTTTTACCTCCATGACGTAGCTGGCACGCTCGAACACGGGCGGCTCGTCCACGTCCTCCACAATGATCTTGATGCTGGCCTCGTCCCTGAAGGGGCCCACGGAGAAGAAGCGAGGGTTGATGTGGGCGTTCTCCACCTGAATACGGAGACTGTACTGACGCTTCCTCTCGTAGTCCAGAGGCTGCAAGAAGAAGATGTGGAAGTAGGCTTACAGGTACGATATAAAGAGCATTAATATAACATCAACACAACTATTTGTCATGCAAAGATATAGTGGAGTGAAGCTGTCTGTGCTAAGTGAGCAATCAGCTTGTTTTTGAGCCAGCTCACCTGTAGTGAATAGACTTGATTAGAGGGAAGGAGGAGCCACAGTCAGTACTTGCGGTAAATTGAGCACTTAAAAGGCTGTCACTTCAGCGTCAGCTGCAGCGTCGGGCCATCAGAACGAAGACAGCTGAACAAAGACATAGGGAGTCTATCTGCGGGAGTCCAGAGAGGAAGCCCATTGAGGTAGGTATAACATCTCAACCCCTCGCAGCCATGTGTCTTATCCCAGTCAGGACATCGCACTGGAGAAGATTTCACCGAAGTCCCTTCACTCGAGGCTGTAACCCATCCAATCTCTGCTACCCACCACTCTCCACCGGTAAGGAACTTGAAGTACTAGGAGGGCTTTGGAACTGCCAGTCTGCAGTCAAGAAGGCGGACACCATCTCAGCCTATGCCTCCCTGCAGACTCTCCACTTCCTGGCCCTCACAGAGACCTGGATCACCCCAGAAAACACTGCCACTCCAGCTGCCCTTTCAACTGCCTACTCGTTTTCACACTCCCCAAGACGAGCAGGGCGAGGAGGAGGAACTGGGCTCCTCATCTCACCCACATGGTCCTACCAGGTCCTTCCTCTCGACCACCTACCCCGATCTACGCTTGAATTTCACGCCGTCTCTGTCACGCTTCCTCTCAAACTCAACATCATAGTGATCTATCGCCCACCCGGTCCTCTTGGTGACTTTTTGGATGAGATGGATGCCCTCCTGAGCTGCTCCCCTGATGATGGCACACCACTCGTCGTCCTCGGTGACTTCAACATCCACCCGGGAAAGCTGCATTCATCTGAATTCATAGACTTCTTTTCCGCATTTGATCTTACACTGTCCCCCTCTCCACCAACTCACCGGGCCGGGAACCAACTTGACCTTGTCTTCACAAGATCCTGTGACATCTCGGTACTCTCTGTTACCCCGCTCACCGTGTCCGACCACCACTTTGTGTCTTTCTCCATCCCCATGAAGCCCACCTCATCCCTCCACTCTACGCCTCGAATGGTCACCAGCCGCCGCAACCTGAAATCCCTCACACCCTCCGCTCTCTCCTCAACTATTATCTCCTCGCTCCCATCCTCGGAACAGTTCTCCTTAATGTCTACTGAGGAAGCCTCCTCTATCCTGATGTCCTCACTCTCCTCTTCTTTGGACACACTCTGTCCCTCAATCTCACGACCGGCGCGATCATCTCCCGCCCCTCCCTGGCTGTCTGAACCTCTGCGAACCAACAGATCATTGTTGCGAGCATCAGAGAGAAAATGGAAGAAATCGGGACATCACGAGGACCTTGCTCACTACCACCTCCTCCTCTCTGACTTCACCTCAACTGTTTCGGCAGCCAAATCTGCCTTCTACCTGGCAAAGATCAACTCTTCTGCCTCCAACCCTAGGAAACTCTTCACCGTGTTCTCTTCCCTCCTCACCCCTCCTGCCCCTACCCCCCCTTCCTCCCTTACTGCCGATGACTTTGCAACTTACTTTACCAAGAAAGTACATGACATCAGCTCCTCATTCACGCCTATTCCCTCCCAGAAGACATCTCCCCCAACTCTCAACTCGGATGGTCTTACCAGCTTTAGCCCCCTCACCTCTGAGGACGTCCACGCACTTGTTACATCTAACCGCGCCACCACCTGCTCCCTTGACCCGATTCCCTCCTCTCTTCTCCAGGACATCTCACACGACATCTTGCCATTCCTCACCACCCTGATCAACTCCTCCCTCACCTCAGGTGTCATTCCAGCGGATTTTAAGACCGCTATCGTGAAGCCTCTCCTTAAAAAACCCACCCTAGACGCTACTGATATTCAAAGCTACAGACCTGTATCTCTTCTTTCATTCCTCTCTAAAACCTTGGAACGTGCCTCCTACAACCAACTGTCATCCTATCTCTTGCGGAAAAACCTCCTAGACCCTAATCAATCAGGATTCAGGACTGCTCACTCCACTGAGACGGCCCTCCTCACAGTGACCGAGTCCCTGCGAGACGCCAGAGCCTCGTCCCACTCCTCCGTTCTCATTCTCCTCGACCTATCTGCTGCATTCGACACAGTCAACCACCAAATCCTCCTCTCCACTCTGGCTGAACTTGGCATAACTGACTCTGCTCTCGCCTGGTTTACATCATACTTGACAAACCGCACCTTCCAGGTCACATGGAATGGCTCTATGTCCAAACCCTGCTCTCTGGACACGGGCGTCCCTCAAGGCTCAGTATTAGGACCGCTTCTGTTCTCACTATACACCAGATCACTAGGTTCTGTTATCACATCGCATGGATTCTCCTACCATTGCTACGCAGATGACACCCAACTGTTCCTCTCTTTTCCCCCGTCCTCTGACGCTCACATTGCAACTCGCATCTCAAACTGTCTGGCTGACATCTCTGTCTGGACAACTGCACATCACCTCAAGCTCAACCTGAACAAAACCGAACTCCTCTTCATCCCAGGGAAAGACTGCCCTCGCATGGACCTGTCGGTCACTGTCGAGGGCATCAGAGTATTACCTTCCTCAACTGCGAGGAACCTGGGTGTAATCCTCGATGACCAACTATCCTGCACCCCCAACATCACTGCTGTGGCCCGATCCTGCAGATTCGCCCTCTACAATATCCGCAGGATTCGGACCCTCCTCACAAAGGATGCAACGCAGCTCTTGGTCCAAGCACTGGTCATCTCCCGCCTTGACTACTGCAACTCTCTCCTGGCCGGACTCCCGGCCTCTGCGATTAAACCATTACAGCGTATCCAGAATGCTGCAGCACGCCTTATCTTCAATCTACCCAAATTCTCCCACGTGACCCCCCTCCTCCGTGACCTCCACTGGCTCCCTGTTGCAGCACGCATCCAATTCAAGACGATGACACTGGCCTTCAGGGCCATCAATGGAACGGCACCCTTTTACCTTCAAACACTGGTCAAACCTCATGCCCCGAAGCGAGCACTTCGCTCTTCTACTTCAGCTGGCCGGCTGGTACCACCATCGCTGAAATCAAGCAAATGTCGCTCAGCAAAGTCCAGACTCTTCTCTGTTCTGGCGCCTCAGTGGTGGAACGAACTCCCGACCAATGTCAGGACAGCAGAGTCATTTGCCATCTTCCGAAAAAGGCTCAAGACTCACCTGTTCAGACTTCACCTTGACTCTACATAGCATGACCCACTAGCACCCTCCCTCGACACCCCCCCCCCCCAAAAAAAAAAAAAAAAAAAAAAAAAAATTACCTATAGCACTCTGATCTTAGCACTGTTGCTCTTGAAGTACTACTTTACTCAGATGAGGACCTAACACTTGTTCTATTTTTAGCTCTTACTTTATCGGCAATGATACGTCGTGGTTTCTTTGTTTCCTTCTTTTGACAAATGTACTTATTGTAAGTCGCTTTGGACAAAAGCGTCTGCTAAATGACCTAAATGTAAAATGTAAATGTAAATGGAGTAATGATGATTAAGTCAAACTCCCTCTGTGTGTGTTGTTATACGAGCTTCTCTGTGCTCGGTTTACAAAGCCTGGGTAAAAACAACAATAAAACCACTTGATTTAGAAAAAGTTTTAGGAAAAGATCAGACCGTTTCATAACCTGGGAATGACCACAGCTCTAGGGGCGATTCTAGGATCTGACCTTTTGGGTGTGAGCCCCGCCCAAAAAGGGCTAGCCTCGCCCCTGCACAGCTCTATATAGCCACATACAAACCCGGCTCTATTTGCTAAATATGATTTGGAATATTATGTGAACTTGTCAAAGGAAACATAGCATGGAGTTGGCAACAAGACCTTCTGACATGTTTATTTAATGTCCGTTTTTGTCCGAGTATTGAATTGTTTAACAAACGCGGACGTTTCATGTTTCTTGGGTTAAAGAGTTGCCACTGTGACTTTTTGTTTGCCCCTTAATATTTACTTTTTAAACGTTCATTTGTATGCAGCGACACGTCCCGCTGTTGATTTTTGTGAAAACTAATATCCATTCAGAGCATCCTGCCACATTTAATTTCAGGTCAGATTGGGATTTTACTCATTAAACCGGCGATCGCTTCCAGAGCCTCGTCTAATGAGCGCGTGTGAAGGTGCTCAGTGTCTTGTTCAAGGACACTAACAAGACCGTTGATCGACACACATGGGCTGCTGCATAGATCAGACCTGTGCTGCTTTGAACATGGAGAGCGTTCCATTAGCTGCTGCCGTATCCTGAATAATGTGGCTGAAAACTAACATGACAACAACACGCTAGGGTTAATGTACAAAAACTGCATTACACAGAGTAGAAACAAGGGTAATTGTTTTACTATCATTTCTGTCTTTTATTGAGTCTTATTATTGCAGTTATCATGCATTAATGCTATGCAGTGCACCTTTTTATATAAATCTTTGCTTCATATTTTAGGCAGAGAAAAGACGTGCCACGTAGTGGCAAAATAGTAAGAGATCAGTGTATCAGCTCAGTACATAAGCAGCAGAGAATATATATTGCAGGATTGGAGTGTCTGAGGTCTTTGGTATGATGTGTCATTGTAATGCAGAAAAGGAAAAAACATCAACCGCTTTAATTTGTAAGGGAGTTTCAAGGTTGTGCACATTTCTACATTTGAATCTAGTCACAAGGGTGCAAGATTAAAAAGAACTGAAATGTGGAAAATAAAATACAAATCAGGACTGGGACAGTATCCTGTGGAAGGCCACAGCATTTAAATGATGTGAACCAAACACCAAAAATTAAATGACGATAAAAATGCATTTCGATGAAGAAATGGCTTCATTTTGCGACTGTTGTTTTTTTGCCATATATAGTAATGTAATGTATATTTATGCTCGACCGTTTCTGTTGGTGTGCAGCCTTTAATTTCCCATGTTTCTTTGCTTAAAAGGAAGCAGCTTTGTTGTTTTTCATGTGTGATTCCCTATAATCCTTCATCTAGGTGCACACTGCTCTTACATCCTTTAATTTATGGGCCACACACAATGATTAGTGGTATGATTCCTGCACGACGGCTGTTCTCTCCCTGTGCATTTCACTGGAGGTCGGCGGTGTCTTTTTTTTTTTGCTTTAATGTTCCTTTTCTGAACTTTTTTTTTTATGTTGTAGCAACTGAAGGTATCGCCCCATTGACAGGAATAATTGGGGAGCGGTGCATTTTAATGAATGTTCACCCGGCGCTGAGCAGGAGCAGCTGGATCAGAATGAGCTGCCTTGCAGGCTGCCTACTGTACATATGAAAGCATGTCGGGTCCGCCATCGCTGGAAATAGCCAATGAAAGCATGAAAATTCCAGATGGAACGAGCCGTTTTCTGAAGCCATGAATAATAACATGAGTCGGTAATTTTCGCTGTTTTGTGGTATCGGTGGTGGGGGTGTTGGGGTGGGGGACCGCACGTCAATGGGAGGGAATGCTTTGAAGGACCGGTAAAAGCGTAGACGGGACACACTCCCACTTGACAAACCCATTTAATTAGGAGGTTCAGAATTAGGGCATGCTCAGTCCTCCCCCCTCGCACGCTCTGTGCCTGCACGCCACATCCACTGCAGCATCGCCGCGGCTACAAAAGGCAATTATGTCATCCTGCACTTAATGATGGCATGATGGAAGCGATCAATCGAAGGCTGCGGAGAGAGCGCCTGAAAAAGGCAACTGCCTGGATTCTGTTGAATACATCAGAAACACACCAGGGCACACGGCTGAACGCTGCGATCCATACTGAGCATCAATGTTTCTGCTTTGGTCTCAGCTGAGGGGGGAAAAAATGAACCTTACTCAAAACACATGTACTGCGAGAGTAGACAAGTGGAAGTCGAAAATCTAATAACTCTGCTGTCCATCCTCCGGCTGTATGGAAAATGTATTTTTCAAAAGTTCCCTCTCCTGCTTATTTACTGCAGTTCACTGAGTTGTTTCCCCTTTGTTGCCCAAATGAGAGTGAAATGTGAACGTTATTTCCTACATTGAGTTCATCAATCTATGAAGTGACATATCATTACACTGACATTGTTATTATGCTAACAAATTAACCCAAAATCCATACTATGTAATTGATCGCCCTCGCCTGTAAAACCAACAGAGAGTCGCTGACCTTCCTCAGCAGGATGACGCCGTCCTGTGTGCTCCTGTTGGTGGCGACATCGAACATGCCGGGGCCGTCGCTCCCGATGATCCTGTAGTCCATCTCCGCGTTCTCGCCTATGTCATCGTCTGTGGCCCGGATCACTCCCACCACGCCGCCGATCTCCTTAGACTCGGGCACCCTGAACTCGTAGACGGCTGGGGAGAAAGAACGTCATGGTTGTGATTTGGTGGTAGCGTCAGAGGAAGAGAAAGTAAAAGAAAGTGAGGGTTGGTTGCAAGCGAGTCAGGGATTGAGTGTGCGAGCAGGGCTGTTACAACTGAGGTCACGACCTTGGTAGTTCTTTTCATTCCCTTTTCCATTTTGTTTTTAACGCAAAGATGCAACTATTTTTCCACTTGTTTTTAAAAAAAGCTTATCCCAGTAAAAATGTAAAAAAAAAGCCCTAATATCCACCAAAGTTTAATTTCCGATAGACACGGAGGATACAGAGGGCCAAACAAAACAGACAAACAACATCACCCTTTGCACCCGACAAGCATCATAACCTGCGTATTCTTTATGAACTTGTTCCAGAAAAAAAAAAGAAGAAAGATTGTAAGCGGGTGAGTCAGGGATCAAGAATACAAGAGAGCAAGGCACGGAGAGAGTGACTCAGAGCCAATCAGAGACCGGCAAAAAAAATATATATACGAGCCAGCCGAGGGAGAGAGAGTGAGTGAGTGAAAGGGAGAAACCGTGTGGGAGATTTAGTGCCGCAACGTTTGTAGATCAGCTGTGGAGCAGCCATTTCATATGCGGTAAAACATATTTCATCTCCAAAACAGACATTTGGCCTTTCACAGGAAGTTGCTACAAGCGCTATTGACTCACTGCTCACAAGTTTAGGATGTAACATAAATTCTGGGCCAATTTGTTCAACAACAATTAATTGCATCCTCTTCTTCCTTTTTTTTTTTTTTTTTTTTTTTTTTACATTTTGTAGGATGATTTCCTGGTTTGAGGGGGGGATAAATTGATGGCTGCCTGTCGGCTGCAGAGGCCCCAGCTGCATCTTGTATGCTTAAATAAATAGCTGGATGGCGGGAGGGAGCGGGCGTGATATACACACAGCCTGCGGAGACAAACAGCACTGACACACTAATAAAACATGCTGACAGTGTTTTGGCAACGCCTGAGTCGGCAGGTCTCTGTGACGCTGACACTTGCCTCCACACACACACACACGCACACACACACACACACACTGAAAGCGACTCACTACGAGGAGGTTTAACTAGGCTAACAGGTATTTAGCATTGGGTGGAAAAGAAGAGGCATCACTCCGGCAGACAACAATGATATCGCTTGCCGACACTCCACCTCCTCTGGGTGTCCCATTACAATATCTCTCCCTCTTTCTCCCTCTTTCAATCTTCCCCTCTGTCCACCCCCCTTTCTCCTCCCTCCCTCCCTCCATCACAGGCTGTCTTTCTGTCGCCTGCATCACTCTTCTTCTTTCTTCCTCTATCTTCCCCTCCTGTCACCTCCTCCATCCTGGTCGTATCCATCTCCCTCCCTCCTTGCACTGTTCATTCATTGGTGGAGGGGCTGAGATGACAGCATCTGCACCTCCCCCCCTCCCTCCCTTCCCCACACCCTTCCACCCCCCCAAGCTGGTGGGGAAAAGGGGAGTGATAAATGGCGGGGACGGCGGGAGTTCTGCGGTCGCGTGTTCGCCTCATGCACGCGCGTCGCCCCCACTGCACAGTCGGCGCTTTCTGTTACTGAGGGGGAAACGCAACGACACCAGTAATCTGTCAATCTGATCTGGCTGCCGTTTACCAGATGCACGACAGGAAGTGAGACGGGTGGGAGGCGGAGGGGGAGAAAACGAAGGGAGACAATGTGTGAGACTGAAAGTGAGTATAAAAGGAGAGGATTGATGATTGATGAGTGTGAGGGTAACAAAAAAGGGGGGGGGGGGAACGCCAAGGACAGTTCAAGCACTAAATTGAGAACATCGGTTTTATGGAGTAAAAGGCAGCAGAAGAAAGACTTAATAGCATGGGATAGACAAAGAGAGAGGAAGAGTAGGGGAGATAAAACCCATTGAATGTACTCTCTTCATTTAATAGGGATTACAGGGCTGATCTGATGCACTTTGCAGGACCCCTTGCTCCATCATATGGCTCTATATTTAATTATTCGCTGCCTTTAAGAGGCCCGCCTTAGTCGCACAAAACCCAGAGCTCCCTGCAATAATCCAAATTCATTTTGAAACTCACACCAGATGGGGGTTGCCTGCCTGGCACCGGCTCACATTGACAAGTGGATTTCATGGGCTGAGTACTGGTCACTGTGTGTGTGTGTGTGTGTGTGTGTGTGTACTCACTCTTGGTGAAGCGCGGCGGGTTGTCGTTCACGTCAGAGAGGGTGATGCTGACCGTCGTGGTGCCGGAGAGGCCGCCCATCTGTCCAGCCATGTCCTTAGCCTGGATCACAACCTGGTAGTTTTCTTTGACTTCGCGGTCCATGCCAGGAAGGGCTGTCTTGATCAGGCCTGAGGAGAATAAGCACAGATTTATGGGGGAGAGTTCATTTGGATGGAACGCCCATCTGGTTATTTATCGGCCTAGTCAAGTCAAGAGAATGTATTCAGCCCAGAATCCCAGCTTTGTTTGACTCACAGGGCATTTTTTTAAAGATGAAGTTGGTCAACAAAAGATATATTAGCAAATATTTTTCATTTTTGAGCCAAATTGCCATTACATAAAATTTGAAAATATTATGTTTTTTTTCCCCATCACATTACTGAATATATTCAGGTTGTGAACCGACGATCAAGATCCCCGACTTTATGAAATTATACTGTTATTTTTCACAATTTTTTGACACTTCACATTTAAAAACCGTAATCGACTAATCAAGAAGATAATCAGCAGACAAATTGATAATGAAAATAATCATTAGCTGCAAATCTATCTAAGAATCAATCAGTGTTTAATCGACAATGTTTAAATCTGACCTTGATGAACATTTCAGCACAGAACTTATACTCTGAAGTGTGTTTATTCGCTGAGAGGCAGCGACTCTGATGGCTCATTTAGCCCTTTTACTCTTCACTGAAAACATTTTACTGAGGTGTGCTCAGCACAAGAGGGCCTTGTGACCTTGTTGACCCTTCTACTGCCAACAACGAGTCGTTTTTTTGCAGCAGCGGAAATGTGCAAATGTCCCTTTAAACCTACTCCTTTAAAAATATCTGGGATTTTAAGGTAAAACAAAGACAACTACTGAGCTTAAATGATGCACTTCATCAGCTATTTTACATTGTAGAGCTGCAGTAGTTTTGAAAGTCACTCACTCAAATTGTAATACACAATAGTGCTCTAAATTATTACTTTGCATTAGATTCATTTTAATCAGCACTGCAGTAAATACCACTGCAACAAAACGTAGTTCATAATATAACCACAAGGTGCTCACAGCACTGAAGTGAATAGAGACAGGCTGTAAATAAAGATGAATGCATTATCAATGTGAACAATAAACTAATATACAGTGTAGCATAGAAACAGCTAGTCAGTTATTTGATTGACTAATGGGCGACTATGTTTTATAATTCAGTTATTAAAGTTATTAAAAGGTTATTTTTTCATGCAGATATGAACACAAATCCCTAGTTGTAGCTTGTAAATAAGTGCTGCTTTTCTTTCTTATACATCGTAAACTGAGTTTCTTTGGGTTTTGGTCCGACAAAAGAAGACATTTGAAAAAGCCACCTTCGACTCCAGGGAAACTAGGATGGACATTTTTTAAGACTAAATGATAAAGTAATAATGAATTAAAACAATAAACAATAAACACCCCTCTGAAAATTGCCCTCTGAACCCTCTGAAACCCGGCCGACATTGCTCTCTTTAAGACGATGTAGCAACGCTAAGTCAGGCTAAGATCATACTTCTATCAAGATGTTCTGAGCCATTTACACTGACACATTCTATGTAAATAGATTAAAACACTTTTAACATTTTGCACACAGCTTTCAGATGGCTTACACCACACACCACTTATGCGTCACCTACTGTTGACCTGATATCTCCCCCTAAAGATCTCCTGACCCCTCTACCGGTAAAGTGATCACGAAAATAGTGTATATGTGTATGCAGCTATGATGTAACCATCGTATATATAGGAAATGAACGGAGCCATAAATACGTAGCTCTAAAACATCTTTAAAGCCGTGCAACCATGCCATGTGATATAAAACTAATCTAATAATTTTCCACAGGTGGCCTGCACAGATCTAAAGATCACTGTAGCCTATAAATAAGCCTGTCTGCATCAGCGGTAGTTGAATTAATGATGTTCCATTTCTTGAAGATTTATGCATCTACAGGCCAGATAATTAAACCACTAAGAACATTTTATCAGTGAAAGGTCAGTCCTCTCGCTGAGTACGGGGCGGCTGCATGGAGCTCGGCGGTCGCACAGGAGTACATCCTGGTGTCTGTGTTCCCGTGATTTAACTCGTAAGTGGACCAAAGGGCCAATCTAAAAAAAAAAACACACACAGCGTATCCCTTTAATTTCTTTCCACGCGCAACACCCGCCTCCGCATCATTTATCTCCCCTTTGGAATTAAGAATATGTTAATCTTCTGCCTTTCAAGTGTTGTGCGGTTGCTTACTTCAGCCGCTCTGACTCGTTAGATCTCCGGTTCGGGACGGAGACTGAGTGAAGCTGTAATTGGCAGCACATTCAAAGGTGCGCTCTGTCTCCCATTAGAGCTGGTCTTAAATCCTGTCTGCTATTACATGTTTGTTTGTTTTTTATTTGAAGCAACAACAAACAAAAAAAAGAAGAAGCAGGTGGAGGCAGACAGGCAGACGGGAGAGGAAGAATGAAGATGAAAAAAACATCAATTCCACCCTAAATAAACGGCTTTGACAAACGTCATCACTTCCAGGCTGAATGGATGATTCGCTGCGTATCAAACAATGAGGGAGGAGGAGAAGGCTGACGCATGAGGCGCATCACTCAGCCTCAGATCAGACCGGCTGTGGCCCTCCAACTTTGCTCCCTCTCATTCATAACGTGGGGGAGAAGAAAGAAAAAAAAAAGAAGAAGAAGCAGGCACAAAACTTTTCTCTTCATCCTAACGATGTGCAT
Source organism: Chelidonichthys spinosus (assembly GCA_029853015.1). Lineage (NCBI taxonomy): Eukaryota > Metazoa > Chordata > Actinopteri > Perciformes > Triglidae > Chelidonichthys > Chelidonichthys spinosus. Next base: position 12,974,520 of record CM056837.1, read on the forward strand.
TTTACCGATCGCTGAATAGAGCAAGCAAACGTATAGCCGCTTTATGGCATCACTCTCGCTCTATATATCTGTCTACCTTTGTTACTGCTTAATGACTACAATGCACACACACATACAGAGGAGGAGAGGAAACAAATCCTGCTTATAATGCGATGTCCAGGCATGTCTTTGTGTAAGAGGGAATGTCAGCTTACATACCACATGTGGGATAAACCATATTACTGTTAATCCCTCTGCTAATCTGCAAATGGATTTTTTTTTTCTTTATCGTTTCCCTTTTGTTTAAGCAAAAAAAGACACGAGCGGGATGTGTTCCAAAGCGCACATTAATGATTAAAACTAGCAAGTGGCTAGAATTTATTTTTTTTAGGGGGTGGGGTTTGGTGAATTGCCACTCTCTTGACTACAAATCCTCCCCCGTTCTCTCCCTCCCTCCCTCCTCCGCCACGTCAGCCAACGACAAGAGGAACACTGGTATTTTTGGTTCGGTTAGAGGCATTCCAGGAGTTATTTCATGATAAATTGTTTTAATTTCCTCTCGTGGTGAAGCTCAGTTTGCCTCTTCCTCTATTTCCGCTTCAGTTAGTGATTTGTTATGTTTTTCCTTCCCAGAATGGCCACCTCCGAGCGTAAAGGGTGTAAACTTGTGGGTTACATGTGTAGGTGGAGAGTGCAACGGCAAGCAGCATTGTTAGGGCAGAAGGATGAGAGATTTTTTTCCACTGAAGAAATGTGCATAGTCTAAAGGCATACATCTTGTGTGGCTGCAGTGCATTCTAGTCTACTGAGACTACATGCCTTGTGTGGAGACAATATAATCTTTGTCTTTTCGGTGGCACATTTTCCTTGGGTGCTACATTTTGGTGCAAAATGAACAAAGGAGCCCGTGTCTTTTGACATCCTGTCTCCTGCAAATTATGTTCCAAAACACCTAAACTGCATTCTCAAATGTGTTTCCAAGGAAACGTATTCTTTCCGTACCAAATTGTGGCAGATTTAGAACAAAACCAGAAACAAAAAATGCTACAAAACATCACAGTTAGGTTTATGCAACACGACTACTGGATAAGGTTTAGTAAAAGCATTATGATTTGACTTAAATGACAACAAAAATGAAGCATCAAAACAACTGCTTCTTACTAGTTCTGGCTCATCATCATCTGCTTTCTGGTTTGAAGTTAGCTTCTATAATTCAAGGTCAAGTTTACAGCTAAGCATTAATGTAATCTTAGGGGCTAATAGCATTTATAGCATGGTAGCATGGTGCTAACCTGTCAAGGGAGCCACGCCCTAAAGCATACCCTTTATGGGCTATTTGACTCTAAAAGGGCCATAATTTATGAAATGAGCATCATGCTGTATTGAAGAAGACTTGAAACTAGATATTAAGAGCATAAACTTGTGTTTGCAATGTTTACAAAGGTCATAAATAAAGTGAGTTTTTTCATAGACTTCCATGCAATCAGACTTATTTTTACAACCAGAGGAATCGCCTGGTTTGTAATGAAGTCCTTACTTCATTATGTCCTTACAACTTATTCAAAAAAAATATAACAATAATCCCAAACTAAATTAATTCAAATGCATTTAACATGTTATCGAATGATATTTAGAATTACTTGATTCTCATGAAGCAAGATAGAAACAATAATTTAACTTGATTGGTATATGGAGGCGTGAATACAAAGCGCACCACACACACAGCTGCATGACACTGACACTGACCGGTTTCTGGGTCCACAGAGAAGTATGGCTGCCCCTCCAGGATGCTGTACACCACCCTGGCGCTGTTTCCATACGTGGCGTCGTCTGCGTCTGTGGCTGTCACCTGGATGACAGAAGTGCCTGCAGGGGAGAGGGGGGAGAAGAAGAAGATTCATGACAATGATTTAGATCAACTTTTCAATGCTGCTGAAAATTGCCTGCTGGATAATTGGTCAAGCTGATGCACCTTCTGATGAGGTGTCGGATCCTCTTCTAATCACGCTCATGCAGAATGTGACTGATGATTTCTGTCCCTTTGCATTACCCAAAGCAATCTTTATCCTCGGCCACTTATACCCTTATACATGATTGATTTTTGCGAGTAATCGATAAGTCCTAATGTATTTTTCTAAGCATATCTCTCTCTTAGCATACAAGCGGCACCAATACCGGCTCTTTGCAAACCCCAAGAAGCCTATTAGTGTATCCAAAGATCTGGAGTGTCTAAGAAGCCAAATATCTGATCGCAGGCGAACGACTGTGATCCATTTTCTCTTCCAGAGAGGCTGAAGCCCTATTTCAGCGGAACAAAGGGAAACGGTTAGCCAAGTGCTACCTCCCAAATGGCGCCTTGCGGGGCCAAGTATTGCCTCATTACATGCAGAAGAAAATTAATTGAGTAGAAATATTTAATGGCAAAGTGGTATAAATATAGAATTGTGCGATACAATGGGTTAACGACCCCGAGAAACTTCTCTAATTTGATGTCAGCTATGATCTGTAAGGGCCGAGAGGAGAGTTTCCTTCTTTTAAAATCAATGTCCTTCGTATGGATGAAGGATGGTGGGACCAAAAGAAGCAGAGAGAGAGAGAGAGAGAGAGAGAGAGAGAGAGAAAGACCACGGCTGTCTGATTTGGTGTAAGTGACAGTTCCTGACGATTCCTGAGCAAGTTCACCGAACCTTGATCACTAATACCTTTAACTAGGGAATTAGACTCAAAGAGGCTTTTTCTGACATGGCGGCTTTTCGAAAATATCACTGATCCACATCAGCCATCTCATCGGCGACTTAAAGCTTTTGAGAAAAAAGAATCTTCTGACAACGCAGGTCAGGAATAATCGTGACTAAATTACCTCGGCTGTCATCGTTCAATCCTCAAAGTCGCGAGAGTCCGAGAGGAGAATGTCAGAGCCGTGGGACTATAATGAAACTCAAAGTTTATGTCACATTTAAAGGGGCAGTGTCTCAACGCAGTCACTCGTGAACACATGCTCTGCCAAGCGGTGACATCACACCTCGGTTGTTGCCATGGGCACCCGTGCTGCCCTTAGATAAGTGCTGGCCTCTCTCTTGGGGTTGCTGAACCAAGTGACAACTCTGTCACATGTCTGAGCTGCAAGACCGATGTCCCTCAGTCCCCGAAGCTCGGCGGCTGCAGCAGCAGCAGAACAGAGAGTTCAAACCATGTTTTCATGCAAGTATTGATTAGGAGTCTTTTTATATTGTTTATCTATATTCATGAGGCCACTATGTACTTTTAGACTAAAAGCTTGAGCCAAAGTGCACGGTGAATTAAAGTTTAATTTGGTGCTGAATGATAATACGGGGGTGAAAAAAAATGAAATGGTGCCGTCTCAGAAACTGGCTCTGCAGAAGTGGAAGCCGCGATTATTTACTGTGAAGACACAGTCGAACATTCTGGTAATTAAATTAAATACTGTTTTAATAAGATACAAAACTGTATTTAAAAGATTATCTGCACCAGTGCTGTAACCGTCACAGAGACGCTTTACCTTGTTTATTCTCTGGTCATAAAACAGCTCCTAGTCTCATTTAATTAGTCGGGCCCTCTTTGTTGAGTCTGCATCATTCTTATGATTGATAAAGTCCCATTGATCCGGTAAGACTGGCATTTTAGAAAACATCTCTATCCTATTTTAATCATAAGCCTTTTAATCCAACTGCTTACACGCACACAATCAGACACCTTCAGCTGTGTAAACACTCAATTTTTGTGTGTTTTATGATCAATAAATTTGGTTTTACATTTCTACATGCACCTCTCTTTCCCTAGTGCAGACACACACATGTAGAATTTGCTTTCATACAAATGTTTTATGTGTTAGAATTGTCAATAGTTAATTACTGATCTGTATTTGTATTTATTTATGCTATTATTGTATTGGATTGTATAGTAATATATTTGAAAAGTCTAAACAAATACAAAAAGAACAAAAATAAATCAACATACAAGTTGCTACTCAAATAATCTTATGTAATATTTAAGTATGTATTCAATTATTCATCATTAATCAAAGCTTAGAAAAACACATTAGTAAAACCATCTCTTATACTGCATTAGAAGGTGACATGAAAACGTATATGTAATGTGGTTGAAAATAGATGCACAGCACTAATTATTTTTGTCGGAAAATGCATTTCAAATCATAAAAATGATTCATATGACAAAAGAAAAAAATCCACTCAACTCAAGGTGCACTTTCTATCTTTTGTTCCAGAGCTTTCATTTCACAGAATCAGCAGATGGCTGGGATTTCTGCTGCTAAAGGCCATGGCGCTTCAGTAATTTTTACTCTCAGTTTGCTTCGAATCAACAAAATCTTTTGTATCTGTATATATTCCAGCAGCCACATGAAGACAATTACAAAGTCAGCCTGCTATCACTTTGAGAGTATATCCAGGATTAAAGGCCTTGCGTCTCAGCAGGATTTGAAACTTGTACATGCATTTATCTTCAATAGCCCCGGCCACTGTAATGGCGTCTTTACAAGTCTCCCTAAAAGATCGATTGGACAGCGACACTGCTGCTGGGTCAGTTCTGCTTTCTGTCACCAGAGTCAAAACAGTTCATTTTTCAGGAACAAACTCCAAGAAAACTGCAACTCTCACTTCTTTTAAATCAAGGCTGAAGACTTTTCTGTTTGCCGCTGACTTTCATTGAATAATGTCTTACATTGCAGTGTGAATATTATTCTTGTATTTCTGTAAGTGTCTTATTCGATTTTAGCTTGTTTCATTTTCTATTCTGCTGGATTTGTAATGCTTGGTGTTGATTGCACTTTAACGTGACCATTTTATGAATTTGTTTCATTGGCATGTTGTCCTTGGACGTTCCATGTAAGGCACTTTGCATTGCCTTGTTGCTGAGATGTTTAGAAATGAACTCGCCTTGCCTATCAGGACACCTTTGAGGAAATGAATGATGATAATGAATACCTCACAGCCCTCATAGAACACGCAACATGAGGGATTTACAGCAGGAACTCACCGATCTCAGACATTTCAGGGACTCTGGCCATGTACGGGTCCTTGGTGAACCGAGGCTCGTTGTCATTGATGTCGTGGATCTTGATGACGAACTCGGACTGACCCTCGAGCGCCTCGTTGGTGAAGCGGTTGACGGCTTTGGCGTGGAGGATGTAGTAGGCCTTCTCCTCCCGGTCCAGCCTCTTGGTAGCGTGGATGTCCCCCGACTTCTCGTCTATCTTGAAGAGGGACCCGGCTCCCTCCCCCGTGAGGACGTACCTCACGCTTCCGTCTCCTCGATCGGAATCCGAGTGAAGCTGTGGGCAAAAAAAAAAAGAAAATGTGGAAATCCCTGCAGCACCAAACAATTGATTATGGCATTTCCATTTTAAGAAATGTCCACTTTTCGGCTCTCTATTGCTAACTGTTATAGCCAGTCAGCTCACTCTTTCCAGGGAACTATAGTTGGCACGAGCAGAAATAGTGAGTCCAAGAAAAAAAAACATCACATGGCTGGATGCACTCTTTGATTGACAGGTGATCTCTGAAAAGCGCACGGCAACAACAATAAAAAACATCCCGACAATAAGCACTTGATACCGAGGGTGTCAAGCAAATCAAATTTCAAACTAACAGTTTTCCACTTAAGTATTTCTGAAACACGGTGCACATATCAGTGATCTGACCAATCAGGACCCTTGCAAGGGAACACTGACAGCTTTGATAAGTGTGTTTGATGTTATTTAGCTGGATTCATATCATCTTTTACTGAACTGTCATCACGTCACACCGATACATATTTTCCCGTGGCTTCACCTCGTCTCTGTGAAACTCACATCCTGCCAACAAGAAAAGAAAAAAGAGCTGGAGCATTTTAAAAATGTTGCGTTCACTGGCACGCAGGTTGTCAACGTGCTTTTTTTTTTCATCACAGGCCCCCACGGTGGCATTTTCACAGTGCTGTAAAACAGAATGCCGGCGGTTCAAAGTCTGTGAAGTACCAGCAGGATCACGTCTGCTGCCTGCCAATCCCTGATGGATCAGCAACATGACCAACATGCCAGAGGACCACCAGAGTCCACTTGTCTGCGGAGTTTCTCATTATTATTTGCTCTCTCCCTCTCTATCGCCTGTTTAATTTTTTTTTTTTTTGCATGAACAGCAGCTTAGCATGCGCTGACATTTTAATTCCGCTGCCAAATCCCCCCAACATATTTATCTCAGAGAACTCATCAAAAGCTTGTCCAGTCGTTTCCCCTCCCACTGCTTCCCCTGCCTACTTCCCTTTCCCCCCTCTTTAATACCCAAGGACATGGTAATAATTGCGGGGGAGGGGGGGTAGAGGGCAAAAAGAAGGGCACGTGTTCACAGAGTACAAACCAAGGCAAACTCTACCTGAATGTTTACGCCGATGAGTGGACACCGGTACGTGATCCTGTGGTCCGCCGGGTTGAGACCTCATTAACTTGAGTGAGCTGCCACGTTTTTGATTTTTGACAGCCGGAATGCACATTGTCCTTTTGAGATGTTGTTGTGTCCACGTTCTGGGCTCTGCCCCCGGGCGGACGGACGGACTAAGGGGGGGTGGGGCTATTGTGCGCGGCAGCCGGGTCACGTGGGAGCGCGCTGCAAAGTCTCCCTTCTCATCATATATTAAAAAAGCTTTTCCTCCCAGGTGCTCGGAAGCTTTACTAATTCATGCTGTTATATCAGGGCAAAGCTGGCACATGCGAGACGAACAGCTTTGAGGATTAGCATCTTTAACACTATTTTGTTCGCCTGCTTGAATGCTGGTGAAAAAAAAATGACTGTTTTCATTTTTTTTTTTTTTGGGGGGGGGGGTCCTTCTAATTCATATTCTCTCTGTCTAACCAAGCCAGGAGAACGTTCTGCAGAATTGTATTTGTTTTCTATTCTGCTTTACAGTACGTTCCTCCAACAGCAACTCACTTGGCTGAAAACAATCCACTTCAACATTATTATCTTTCCCCCACTGTTATAGCCGCAATGTTCTTTTCTATGATTGTGTATCAAGCTGCCTATCTCTGCCAGCACAATTCAGTTAATAACCGTTGAGTCCTCTCCTTTCGGCCGAGATGCGAGATAGACAGTGTGACATATGCTGTGTTGACTGTCATTTCTTTGGAAACAGAGAAATCGTGTGGTTCAGAAGAGTTTCCTCCTCGCCCCCCTGAAGGATATTATGAGGCAGCTTGGAGTATCGAACTCCAGGGCCCGCTGCTATGACCCCGTCCCTCCCAGTTGCCCACCTTGCTGGTAAGAAGAATTTACTGCAGCCCTTCTCCTCAAATTAAGAGGGAAAAAAACCTCTCCCTGAAATCAATGTGGCAGCCCAACGTGCATTCACAATGGCCCTTTGATCAATTTATATCGAAAATACAATTAAACTGTCACAGGGGGGAGAGAAGAAAGCCACATGTGCATTCAGTATGGTCACCAAGAAGCTCTCGCACATCAATAGCTTGCCTTTTGTCCTTTGCCCTCCTATGGTACCAAATCGGAAAAAAAAAGGCAGAGAGCATGACGCTATGTTCATGGACACTGTGATTTTTTGGTCTTTTTTTTTGTAAAGGCAGAGGACACTGGAAAAAAATCTGCATCTCGTCAAGTAATTTCTTTATATAATAGTGACCTAAAATAGACATTTTCATAAATGTATGACATTTTGTGAAATATGTTCGAATAAGCTTAGACTTGATGAGAAAATCAATAATGCTGTCTCGTGATTACAAGGCTACACCCAGCAGCTGGTTAGCGTAGCTTAGCATAAATTTGCTGTTTTTTCACTTCAGTTTTCTCATGGCTGAAACAAATAACTGTTAAAAAGTGAGCATCACACAAATAGGTTCCATTGCTTGTCCTCATAGTCCTAATAGAACATTAAAGGCTCCACATGGAACCCTATCACAGGCCTCTTTGGAGGTTCTATACATAACCTTTTTACCTTCTTAGGGTGTTAACAAGAACCCACCCAGGGCTTTTTCTTTTTTCACCCTTTTAGATGCAAAGGGTTTCATGAAGAACCCTTAAGTGCTGGGCTGAAGCGGTGGTCCGTACCAACAATCACAGCTTATTGGGGAGCATTTCTTGGGTTGAGGGTGTTTCATTTCTTGTTGCTAACTTAAGCTAACAGGCAGCTTGTTGTAGCCTCATATTTACTGTATAGACACAATATTAATCTTTTCATCTAACTTCCTTAAACCTATTTACAAAAACGATTAATATTCCTCCTTTGAAAAAAAGTGAAACAGTCTACAGTTGTGAAAACAAACTGTTTTGCATCAGAAAGTGAATGTTTTAAAGTCATTTTCTAAACAGCAGTGACTGTTTCTTGAGTGGAAAAGCATCTAGGGAAGTGACTGCACTCGATCTCAGAGTTGCATTGGAAACATTGGAAATGTTCTTACGTTTCTAAGAAATGACTAGCAAAAGATGTCTTTGTAACTGTGAATCAACTATGAAGAGAACTATTGAGCATGCACTCAAACCATTCTCTCATCAATGACATGCTGTATGTTTCAAAACCTTCCATTCAATTAGCGTTAGAGTGATGCCATCCTATTTCCAATGGATTGCTTTTTTTTTTTTTTGCACAGTAGAAGACATTTCTTTTTTCTATGCCTACATGCTTCCAGTTTGAAGTGTGCTGAGAAGTGAAGTGGTACTCATCAGACATCTGTGCATGAGAACTTAGCAGTGAGCCGTCTTTGTTTGTGAAATTAATCAGCTTCAAGTGCAGCAAATGTTAGCGCAGATTCGATCTGGCCGCCATTTGTGCTTCATTCGAGTTAGGCCAAAAAGATGGCACTGGAAATGGGCTGCTTAGGGCAATTAGCCAGTTAGCCTTTAAGGCCCTGTGTCCTGGCCTGTCGGGAACTGGCTGCCTTCTATGTAGCCAGATGGTAGCCTCAGACTGTGCACAAAAATAGCCGATCAAATGTCTGTTGATGTGTAAACTTGAGATATGTGGTCTGAGCTGCAGAGACTTGAAGGTGAAAATGTCAGTTAACATATATTTCTCTCTTGTGGACATCTGACATCTTGTGTTTTTTTGCTTGCATAATTTTCAGCATGTTATCTTTTAATTACAGCCATTTCTCAACAGCTTGTATTCACTTGGCTGCAGGGCCGTAGCCGAGGTCAAGTCCTCAGTCTTGGTTCTGGTTGCAATTTGGGTGATTTTAAGAAACCAAAGTAGTTATTTACAATGAGTACAATGACACACAAACAAATTATTTAAATAAATAAATATATTATAAATAAACTATTCATAACATAATAAAATTTAAAAAGAATTCACCGGTTACATTTGTCTGTAGTGCAATAACTTGCATTGTCCATTATTTTATTAAGATACAAATATTATTGCAAAATGATTGAAAAAAATGTATTACTAATGGCAATATGCTGAAATAATATTCATGCATAGGAAGATTTTAGATTCCTTTTTCAAAAATAATTATGTTTTACAGTTCAATTTAAAAATAAATTACTTAATGTAACATTGCATTTTTTGTAGTGCAAACAAAACAATAAAAACAATTTATTGAATTTTTTAAATATCATCTTTGAGACCATTGAGTAGGCTGATAAAAAATAGAGAAAATATCATTAAATGACGGTGAAATATGGGCGGATTTGGCAGTACAACCAACATCCTGATTCCAGCCCTGCTTTGCTGTCATTTGCCCCTTATCTGGACACAACTTGGCCAAGTAACTACTCGACTTGGAAGACAAACTCTGACTGTTTGATGATAGAAAATGAATTACTCTCACCCTGACAAAACCAACAGGTGTTTGAAACCGTAGTCGGCAGGTAATAGCATGGAAACAATTGCAAGGTGCTGCGGCGATGTCGACGTATCTCGCTCAGACATCGTTTTGCTCCCGCGTTGTTGTCAGACAGATGTTTGCCCGGTCTGGTCGCCGCATGACCTCATCAGACCCTTCCCTCCGCCAGCGCTCACGCAGTGAAGGCGAAGAGCATAATTGAAGTCGGCCCCCTCCCGGCACACAAGCAGGAACTTATCGCCTCATCAACAAACACTGCCAATGTGTGCTCCAGGTCGCCACTGGAGACCGCAGGGGTTGCCATGGTGCGGGTACACCCAGGCTTGCGCCATATTGCAAACTCCTTGCCTCTTTGCCAAGGTGAGCAGCTGGTGATGGAGGGGGAACATGAACAGAGACCAAAAAAAGAAAAAAAGAATCACCCCAACCTCTACAAACAAACACAAATAAAATCCCTGCACCTTTCCACTCCGCTGCCATAAGAAGCTTGAGTCCTTCCCCCGGGTCGCCTCAACCGCTGATTCATACAGGACTGGGAAGAATATTATGTCTGGGTTCATCTGCCTTTCCCCCCCCCTTTCCTCTGATTTCCATCCCATTACCGGAGGCTACTGTTGCAGGCGTGCACGATCGCATGCACAACATTTTTTTATTCCACATGCAGAGAGCATTGCTCACTTGCGAGGGACTGTGTTGAGGAGTCTACCCAGCAGACCCAGAACCACTGGGGCCTATCAAGGGCTGTAAATACTTTATGAGATATGATAGTACAGCACAAACACTCCTAAACCACAGGCCATTAACCATTTTCAGTGGATATGTGCCCTTTGGTAAAGTAAGAAATAATGAAATAAACAAACAATCTCTTCCCCCAGTGACAGCCTGGGCCCTCCGAGGCCTGTATGCAGCTCGCCTGCTAATGAGAGGCAGCATACGATTCCCCCTCCTGCAGGAAGGGGAGAACAAAAAAATCATTGGCCAATACAGCAAGATTAGCAAGATTAGCAGCCAACCAGCTCCACAACAAGACACCGCCAGAGTCTCCTGTTCCCCTTCATCTCAATCGCTTCCCTTAATTCCTTCCTGTTCCGACTGCTTTTGTTACGCTTGTTCAGGAAAGATTAAACTTGCATTTGTTCGCGCTTTCACAACTTGATAAAGCCGTTGTGAAAAAAGAAAGAATGAGAAAATATAACAGGGGGGGTTGAGTTTACCAAATAACTGGAGACGGGATGTTGTAATTCAAGTGTAGTTTCATCATTCTATTTTTTTACTGTGTGTCAAGAGCTGCTCCCTTGTTTATAATAACCTGCCATTGTGTTATTTCCAATTCATGCTTTTCCCCCGCTAACAACAGTGTTTTTACTCTTACTGTTTTCTCTGGTTGCCATGCCACCACTCGCAATGACAAAAACCTTTCCTTTTGTGTGTCATTTTTTTTTTATTATTATTTTTTTTAGACCAAATACATTGTGAGACTATGGCCTCCACTTGAGGATACAGATGGTTGTTTTGTCATACGTTCAACTCGAAAGCCACTCACTCCCGTTTGGGGACTCGTTCATCACTTGTACTTTATCAAGCAATTAACAAACAGTAATTGCAATCAGATAAAAACTCAGCGTGCCACAATCCTATATGACGACTGGCTGCTGAGCTGACAATGAGGAGGAGGCTCCCAGCTGCATGCACTTGGCGGGAACAACAAGCGCCCTGAGTCAAGATTAAGTGTGGTGCTCGAAGGTTGATGCCTTAATGGCGTCTTCAGGAGACGGGCTCTTAGGCCGCAGCCTCTGGCTCTCTAAGTGTACCACACTCAGATAATCCATTCCTCGTTCGCCATTAGTCACTTTACAAGCTAAAAGGACGAGTGGCACATCAATCATCACTCTGTGAAGCCAAAGTGGTTTGATCACGCTCGGTACTTACTTCTGATCTTCATTCTCGCTCTCTCACTCTCTCTCTCTCTCTCTCTTTTTGTTCTTTTCAACTTTTTTTTTTGTTCTTACGTCGTATTTGCTCGACCTCCTATCTTACCGAGTGTTGTAATCCTTTTAGGCAGGGGCTGAAAGTCAACCCCTCACTCTGGGAGGATGTATGTTGCGGAATCTCATTTGGTTGGATGACTCTATCCTCGGCGGACACGCGATAGGAATGCAAAGCACTAGGCCCCATTCAACTCGCCACACAAAACAGCCTTTCTTCCTCCTCAGTCGTCCTGACCTTGCAAACGATGCTTCACAATCTCCTCAATTACAGTAGGTTGGAAGGAGGAGACTGATAGCTTGACTTCCGCTACGCCGCATGTAAAGCAAGCATTATTTGCCCCCCCCCCCCCCCCCCCCCCATGGTATCTGGGTCGACGCTGTGTTTTCGTTTTGTTGAGCAAATAATACCTTGGGAGGAAGTCGTGTTTGACTCCAGGGCGAGACAGACGCTTTGGGACGGCTTGATGTGAGTGGAATGGACGTGGCGCGAGCCGCCACAGAGCAGACAGTAAGCACAAAACACATTGGACAGCCAGCAACAAACAAAGCCTGAGGATGGATGGATGGAAGTCCGATATATGAGCATCAGCCGAGCGGAGTATCACGTCACGGCTAGTCTATGATGATGGCAGGGTTGCTGTATTCTCAGAGACAGCATGATACACTTGTGTACGGGATGAGCATCTCATTAAGAGCAGATCTTCTCCTTTGAGTTTGTAGGGGAAGATTACCGGCTCTACAAATCCATTATGCTACTCAGAAAAAGGCACCACACCAAGTAGCGTTTGCCCCTGTGGCTCTATTATAGAAACTGAACTTTTCAAAATAGTTGCATGACAAATTGAGATTTTTTGTGTGTGACAGTAATATGCAAATAAGGCAATATGTGGCAACATTTGCATTCACTTGGATTGATGGATGGGGAGGATTTATAAAGAAAAAAAAACAGACAAACACGCTGTTTCCATGAATATGTATTGACAAGAAAGTATATAATGAGACATGTTTTTTTTTATAAATGGGGAATAAATATACATTTTCAAATGTCGGCATGTGACAAGTTCAGGTCACGTTGCGTAGGCAATGGCTTTGTGGAAAACAAATTCCAGAAGATTAAACACAAGACATCGAGGGACACACACAGAATGAGGGATAGAGACGGAAGGAGGCTGGAACCTGCAGTTCAAAACTTACAATTTGTGAGATGGAAGCTGTGGCTCGTTGCAAATATCTCACTGTCATTTACAGTGAGTGCTCACTTCTGCGGTGTCTTCACTTAGAGATCAATTATCAACTCAACAGCGTAGCAAGTGTGTCTAGGGGTCCTAATGATGAAGTTTGAGCTCCTGTATGTGCCACGTTTCTGCTGTTTCTTTTCAGCTATAGTTGGTGGTGGGCCGCATCCACGTTGCGTTATGGGAACGCAAAATAGACTCGTCACGGCTCGCTCATACACGTCATGCTACAACGTTTTAGCTTGGCATGACAGGGAGACTTGCATGGTTCTCTTGATGACTAATCCAGTGTTTCAGATTAATAACTTAACCTCGAGGTAGGCTATTCTTTTTTTAGCCCAGAGGCCTTGCCCCCTGATGGCCATTAGAAAGAATGCAATTTTAAGGCACTTTAAGTCACCATTGGCTTCACTTTTCAGAACGAGTCATGTGACGATCAACACCAACAATTCCCTTTACTGACATGTAAACCTTTACTTTTAGTTTCACACAGGGCACGAACAACAGTCTCCTGCATGAAAGTCCTGTTTGTGTTGTTTGTTGACCCGACTGCCTTTCTCCTTGTGTGGACTATCTCACTCTTTGATCCCATCTGTTTGCTCTTCCCATAATGCATCATATACAATTGCTCACACACTGAATGAGAGTCAGCGTCAGACGCCAAGGAACACTGACCAGGCTGTTATTTAACGCCTTGGCAGTGAGAGCGGGTTTGTAGAACACAGCATGTATGTGAGTTTGTGTGTTGAGTGTGACGATATGGAAAAACAAATCACTATCATCCTCGCCAAAATAATTGTGATGCGACATTATACCAATAATCATATAAATACACTTAAATCTCTTAAAATGGCACTTATTTATTCAAATGTAATTTTTTAAGTAAAAATGTATTGTTTAATCCTGTATTTTTTTTAAATCAGTGTTTATTTTTCTTTTCAGTGTCATGAAAGTGAGTTAGACAGTATTTTTTAAGTGACTTCTGACAACATTTATGATTATGTCAATAATGGAAATTCAGAACAATCGAGTTCTTGTTTGTTTGATTTTGTCTTTTTTATCACAATCCACTCCAAAACCCTATATGGTCCCATCCCTGCTGAGTGTGCAGCTGTAGTCTCTACTGCTGATGTGGCGGTGTGGTTCTCTGTGAGTCTGATAAAGAAAAAGCAGAGAAAAGGTGCTCTGTACCTACCTTTCCAACATACTGCATGTCCGTCCCGGTGTACTCCTCCAGCAAAAAGAACTGGTTCCACATCCAACCTCGTTTGGAGCGCCTGAGCGGCACTCCGTTGGCATCTTGTCCCGTCAGCCCCGTGGACCCCTTACGCCCCCCTGTAGTCCTTCGCAGGGCCCTGAGCCCGTACCCTGGAGAGCTGAGGTGGGCCACAGCCCACAGCACCATCAACACACAGACTTTCCTTCTATCCATGGCCACAACACCACAACCTTCTCTCTTCTCCCCACCTCTCGGTGGTCTGTGTCCGCTGGTTTTTGTTCAGGGTAGCGGATCAGTCCACATGCTGTAATCAAGTGAAGCAGGGACGGCTCCTCACACTCATATGGGGCGGCAAACAGCACCTGGAACATTTACAGAGAAAAACAGAGTGTCAATACTTGGAGGGGAGGCAGCAATTTGTTACTGCTCAAGCTCTTGTTTTGTTTCCTAACCTGTGGTCAGACCAACTCAGTGGAGGCTTAGCAGCACTTATAAAATCGAGTCAATACCAAGTGGCGATGGGGAGCGAAAAGACAATAAAAAATAAAAACTTCTTGAGATTTCTAGATCTGTGCTTAAAATCCATGAAAGCATACAAATTAAGTGAAACCCAAAATAAGTAAACTATGAATAAACACCATGACCAAGAAATTAAAATGCAAAAATAAATGACAAAACTCTCTAACCCTTTGCTTTTCTTGATATTATTTTTCCTATGCTGTTCTTTTTTTATCTCTTTCATTTTGTTTTGTTTCCACTTTGGATCCAAAATATGGTGAAGCGGTAGATCTGAAGTGATCATTGACATCAGCACTAACTTCATAAAGCCAGCCCCGAGTGCCAATATTGGCAAAATCCAAGAAAAATGCACAAATGATTGAATAAACCTTAAGATTTGCTTCGAACAATTAGGAAAATAAAATACTCAACACAAAACTATTATTGTTCCAATTGGCAATTTTGTTGTTGTCTTGCGTTAGCAATCCAGTGCAGACTTTCCTTTACAGCGGTGCACCTTCGGCCTGCTTAGCAGGTCAGGGAGAGACGTTCAGTGTGGAAGGATCATCTCGTGGGAACCCTCCCCATCGTTAGCTGGCACACTCCTGGGCGTATTTCCTCCGCTCTAGATCGGCTTGGAAAGGCCGAGGGTGAAGGTGGAGCTTTACAGCATCACTCACCCATACCTCACTGTGTCCTCTTTCCCTCTTTTCAGGAGGGATGGAGATGCCTGCTCCCAACAAGGCCCACCTGACCCATCTTTAAACCCGCATTTACCATTCTACTGTAAGTCTGGCATCACCATTCATATGTATACAAACTATGCGTTTATGATTCAATGTTCACTAAACCACTAAATAGTTTACAAGACAGCAAAGTTCTTCACAGACCTCGCCTCTGAAATTTGCTCTCCAAGCACATCAGACTAATGAATAGTAATGTTAGTCTACAAAATGTTCCTTCTAAACACAGGATGAGTAATCCTGCAAATAATCATGATCCCAATATTGACCAATGTATGATCTGTTGCCATAATTGAGCGGCTCTATTTTGAGCAATCAAGTTGAGGTAAAACAAAAAAGACACATGCTAAAGAGCAGATAAATCTGTAACACAGTGGTGTACCTTTCTGCTGCAGCGCGCGCGCGCACACACACACACACACATCCATACATTCCCATCCACACAATCCCTGATGTACATTCATTCACACCCACACATCCTGCATGTTGGCTGTCAGTCATCTGATTGATGGGCAGGCTAAGTGCTGCCAAACCTGATAAATATCCGATTAGGAATATTACACATCAACATATTGGCTTACATGTTGTACGGCATGTGTTGAGCTACTTTATCTGCATTAAGCCGCCTGAATCAACATCTAATAGAGTGCAAGGCTCAATGTGGAGCCGCCTATCCTATCTTTTTAAACAATCTGCCTGGGCACACTTTGTTATCGGACCCAGCAGAATGCCAATGGGAGACCCTGGGCAATGTCAACCCCAGTTTATTACCTAAAGATCAGTGTAAAGATACTGAACAAAATGACTGTTTGCAAAAGCACAGAGAAGGGCCCTGATGTGGGCAGTGGGATATCTCCGCTCTCAATCATTTCTCTTTTTTTTCTTCTCCCACACATCTACTCTCCTTTTTTCTCTGTCCGCCGTCCTCCAAAGGCCAACGCAGAATGTGCTGGCGAAATGTGTGAAGGAAATGGAACAAGAGGAACAGAGCAGGACGGAGGTGGAGGAGAAGGAGGGGAAGGAAGAATGAGAAAGAAGGCCATGTATTCTGCTTTTGTTCTCATTATTCCTCCCCGGCTGGCCGATATCCAGGCCGCCAGTCTTCCTCGGCTGGGGTTTTGGTAGGAGGGTTATCAGCCGTCCGCTGGGGAGTGTCTGCAACTCTCCTTCATATCGCATGTTCTCAGAAGCCTGGTGGGGAGGGGGATGCTGTCTAGCCCCAAAGTATGGCGAGACTGGCCGGCTTTCCCCGTACAGTATGATGGGGGAACGAGCAGACGACATCTTTGGACATGAATTAAGTACCCTGACCTGCATGCAGGAGTGAAGTCAGACTGAGGGGAGTGAGGGAAGTGGAGCAAGAGAAGAGGAGCGAGAAGAAAAGGTGTCGGAGGGAGGAGCGGGACTTCTTAACGCCGGCGCTAAGTTTAGTATCTGAAAATCTGATACGGTAGAAATAAAGACCCATCAAGCAACGTAACAAAACAGCCGCTGAGCTTTTTTTTATGCAAACAGATGTCTCACCACATCGACTGGGAAAGCTTTAGAGCAACTTTGGTACAGGGGACTTTTGATGTCAGCTGGGTGTCTTTGTTGGCACGATAAACAAAATACAGTAGCTGCATATTTCACTCAGGCACCAGTTTGTCAAGCTGTTCGCGGTGTAGAAGGATTCAGTTCAAAACATGATGGAGAGTTGTCTCTGTCTGTTCTGGCAGAGGTTCATAAAGACAGTTTCACTATCTTGTTGTATGCTTTCACTCCTACGAGCCTATCCCAAAGACCGGCACCGAATCTGGCATAAAGATCAGGGCTGCCCCCTCTTAGTTGGTAAGTCCACCGGATGTTTTCGTCAACTAAGAGTTCTGGTCAAGTAATGAGTTTTTGCCATGATTTGATAGAGAAAAAACAGCAAATTATTGCACCTGAAAAGCTGTAAATAGAGCCATTATTGCATTTTTACAAGTTCCTAATCAAGTTCTGTCAATCTTGGCCTTTCAGGAGCTGTAGCCATCTCTGTAATTCCACAATGTTCTGCTGTTCAGGTTGCCTTTTACGGTCGCCAGCAAGGGAAATGCGCTACATGGCCTAAAGCATTTCCATTAAGAGAAATAGCTTAGAAACAGTGTGTTTTTGTAGCAGGAATAAAAGTGTAGTCAAGAAGATCTGAAAACGTACGTTTGTATGTCCTGAGTCTTTCATGAATGAAGCCATTTCATCTAGCGCTCCCCCTAGAGGCCTGGAGAACTTCCCTTGTGTAGACTAGATTTGCAGTGTCTTTCTGTCGCATTTGTTTTCCGAGTTATGTGGGGTTTTTTTTACTTTAGTTGCATTCTTCTTCATTTTCAGCTTATTTCCATTGTTGCATTTGTTGGATAAGGATGCGTTCTGAAGCTGCAGCACAATTCTCATAATGGAAAATTGTAGGCCGTTGTAGAGCGTCTTGGCGGCCACTGTACTTGTCAAAGCATCACTCTATCTGCTGCTCTTTTTTGTATTGACAGTGGATAATTGCATGTCTGCTTTGTGGGATGACTTTGGAGATTTGGGCCAAACCCACATCAAACTGCCTCAGTTGACTACTCCTATTCTCTAAACAAATGACATTTCCCTGTAGTTGTTTGGATGTGATGGTAAGAGTGGAATTTCAGCATATCCCCCAAGATACTAACGAAAAGTTTTTAGAAATCAGATGTAGTTACCGTGACAACACTAAGGGGCAAACAGGGGAGAGGTAGAAACGTCCTGTCAGAGCAGCGTCAGCAGTCAGGCTGGGAGACCGGCCCATCCATTACGCTACCTGTCTTCCAGAGGCAGCCAAGGCATGCCCTGCTTTCCCCTTATGAGGCAAATTGCGAGCGGTTGAAGCTTGGGGTTAGGTCCCCTCTTTCTCTATTTCCCTCATGCACTGCTGTTTATAGCACACACACACCCTGCACTCCCCCCTCCAGCCTCCCCATCCCCCTGCTGCTGCCTACTTTGCTTGCATAGGCCTGAGCTGATATGCATTATCGCTGGGCTTTTCGCTGAAAGCCAGTCACTTTGCATGTGTCCTCTGCCTGGCTCAGCACGGGTAGGGGAGGGGTGGGGGAGACTCCCGGGTCAACAGTGCGTGTGCTGATGGAGGCAGGTGAAAGTGAGATGGACTGTCAAGCTTCTTAATAGCACCCGTAGAGAAATAGTCTCTCACCACTCTCTACTTTCTCTAAGCTGCAACTCTCATGGCAGAAGCTCTGTTTCCTATCCAAATTTGCTACATGACTGGATGTTTTTCCCTGTGTGCTCTCTCTAGTATTTCCCTTTTTATTTGCCCCCCCCTCCCAGTGCACTCGACTTTATGAATTTAGTTAATTGACGCTGGTGAGGAGCATGTGGGACTTTGAGCTATTGATTTGCTGTAGGCTTCAGCATAGTTGGAAATACCAGTTGGTCTCTGGGGTAGACTCATGAAGCTTTCTACCTCGAGTCCCCCAGCACTGGGAAGACGGCCTTTTCAATAGATTTCTTCATAATGTCACCGTGGAAAGCTAATGCTCTCACTGTATGGAGGGCTCCGCCGTCCCTAAGGAGTGCTCGCCCCTTGACCACATTTGTCATACCCCGGAAGCCACATTGTACAGCTCCCTGCCCTAATAATTCTCTTGACAAGGGACCAGTAGTAAGTCAGCTAAAGCTTTATTTTGCGACGTTGAAAAATGTCACAGCGGGTTACAAATGCTATGGTGCCGCATGTATCCCGGTGGCTATGACAAAATGCCTGCCTCTTTATATTTGAAATTGACGTTGAAAAAGGAAGATGGAGGGAAACACGTTTCTAACGACGTGGATCTCATTCGCTGTACTGGCTTCTATTGGCACCAAGTTAATTACTCAGATTAATGATGACAATGACTTAGCAACACCGCTAAGAGGGAGTGTGATAGGTCAAGAAACACGAGCCGTCAGGCAATCAGAAGTTTGGTATTAATCCCCAGTTTAGCTGCAATGAATTGGAAGAGAATAACAGTTTTTTGTCTTGGTTCAACTTTGATCTACCGTAAATTCTGTTGTTGCTGGGCACACAGTTTTTTTTGCTGATCATTATCAACATTTCAGCTGCGATCTCATTCAGTTTTTCTGTGTTTTTAAAGACAGGTCGGGCTGCTGACAATGAGGATAGTCCACCCATTTGACTCCTAGAAGGGAGGCGCGGCGACACGGCCCCAGGAGGTGGCGGGGGGTGCTGTACAGCTCACGGGCGGAGCCGAAAGTCACCTTCACCTGATGCCTTTCCTATTCAGCAAAAGGGCGGCCATCATTGACCCACTAAGTTGAATACACCCGAGCAGACTTCATGGATCCCGTCCTGTTGTATAACAATATTTTTTATATTATATTATATTTTTTTAGCTCATTATGAAACTGTGGCTGTGTCTATTAATCTGATCAAATTCTGCACTGTGAGTCATGCTTGTGATGTTTCAGATCGTCTGTATGAAAAAAATAGAACGAATAGTCAAATAATCTTTCTATTCACCAAATCAACGTTAAAAATCTTCAAATGAATCAAAAAAATACAGATTCCTGTACAGCCGTACAAATGTCGCTGTTTATTATAAGTAATGAACCTTCCGACTGTGTGACCGAGACAGTGCCAAAGAAAGAGTGAGCGGGCTCACAGCCGTCTTCCACGAACGCCTGTCGCCGGAGGTGATTTTGTGAAAAAGGAGCCACAGGTCTCGTCTTTCCCTGTTCGCTTTCACAGGGAGCACCGTCGTCATAATGAAGGTGTGTAATAGAACATGACACCATAATTATATTCTCCCAGTTAAGAGGCAGTGTTTACAACGAGCACAAGGCTGCCTTTATTTTCTCCCTCCTTACACACACACACACACACACACACACTCTCTCTCTCTCTCTCTCTCTCTTTGTCTCGCTCTCGCCTGCCCCATCCTCGCTTCATATCATGTGCCATTTAATTGCATTAAAAAAAAATGCTTGATGAAAAAATGAAAAAAGTAAATTGCTTTAAATTGCCTGTCACAGATTGTGTGGAGTCGCCGTGGAGCAATAAGACCCGTGCATTGTGCCCGGGTGCTGCGTAAGCAAGATTAATGTGTCTGCTGCCAATTTTCGAATGCCCCGTGATGCTACGCTCAAAGAATTGCTTGGGATAACATTTTGAATCAGGACAATTAGCTATTAAATGTATCTATTGGTTTATCGAACACGGGACCACGAGGATAGAGACGGGGACACGGAGAGTCGCACAAATGCATTTGTCAATACATATTGGATCTGGCCGGCTAATGGCCTTTCCAGTCCACATGTGCCGTTAGACACAAAGAGCCTGGGTGGCATTTTAGCCTAATCTAAATTTGGGATTAACCTCGTAGAGTAGGCCTGGTCCTCGTCTCGGCTTCCTCTTCTACCTCTCCCACCTGCTCATCCTGTTTTTCTTTTTCTTTTCCCCTAACGAGGGATATGAGCGACACGGCAAAGCACCCTATCGCGCCCGTTGAGCCAAAGACTTTCACAGCAACCTAGAAAGAGCCCCGTGGGTGCAATTAAAAAGTGAGAGAGGAGAATGTCAGCCAGTGGGGGCGAGCAGGGGAGAAGAGAGGGAAATGGGGAGGAGGGAGGGGAGGAGGGAGGGGAGGACGGTTGGGCACCGGTGCCACAGGTAACGCGGTCATGTTACAATCCACAAAGGAGGCCCTTAAAGGCTGTTAATGTGTGGAGGTGTCAGCAGCAGGTAGTTCCAGCATCTCTGCTCTCGTTGGCCTCCTCCCTTCCTCTTCCTCTTCCTCTTCCTCGCTCCCTCCTACCTCATCTCACTTTGTTAAGAAGAACCCAGACAAAGTCAGAGT
The DNA here is from genome assembly GCA_029853015.1 of Chelidonichthys spinosus. Classification (NCBI taxonomy): domain Eukaryota; kingdom Metazoa; phylum Chordata; class Actinopteri; order Perciformes; family Triglidae; genus Chelidonichthys; species Chelidonichthys spinosus. The sequence continues at coordinate 12,995,842 of CM056837.1, forward strand.
AGGTGTCATTCACAATTCATGTTATGCTTCTCGCCGGAGAAACTTGCAGCTAAATCCCAAGTGTGATTTGGGAAAAACCGTACGCTCGACCCAAATCCGGGGCTCTCCATTTGTCTTGTTGCCCATGTGGGTTAGTGGCTCACAACCAAATTCCCAATAGCAAATTGCCAAAATACGTGGGCACCCTGGATGAACTTCTGGTGTGTTTCTCGTCTTTGCAGCAAAATGGATACGGATGGAAACAAGAAAAAAAATCCCTCAGAAGCCTGTCAATATATACAGTATTGATCTTTTGTTTAGCTGAGAAACAACGTCTAGACACACTGCTGCAATGTCTTGAAAATAACTTCACCCCGCTCCAATCTGACATACAGGAGCATACGGCCCACAGATTAAGGCAGGGGAAACTGATCACTGAAAGGAGATTTTCAGATGGATGGAGGGATATTACCACAAAGGAAAAAAATAAAATAAAAAACTGTCTACGGATTGAAGAGGGCAAAGCGTCATCATCATGAAATGCTGGCGAATAAACAGACGAAAATCCCCAGTCAAATTGGAATGCAAAGCCGAAAAATTCCTGACTGAATGTCAGCACTGTAGTGCAAAAAACCCACCAGAGTCCTCCAGTCCAGAATTAGGATTCAACCTACAGCACCGGAATAGCATGGAGATTTAGTTAACGCTTTTGTAAGTGCCCCTTCTGCTTCTAAATAGCACATTAAGTTTCACTCCGACGTGCGCTGCCAACTTAGTCCAAACAATATAATTTAAAGGATGTTTATCGGCTGTTTATCTGCTAACATCCAACGACAGGGAAAGAAACCAAAAAAAAAAAGGGAGGAGAAAGCTTTTGCTATGAAACCCTTAATTTGTGGACTGTGGTTACATGGCATACGGGGATGTGAGACTGACTGAATGACAGTAATCCAAACAAATTAGCTCATACGATCCCCGTCAGAGGCAGGGGGGTGTGCCCGCAGCGTTCATCCCAGCGCATCGCTCCGGAGCTCACTGCAAACACATTACCTTGCCTCGCTGCCCAAATGCATACCAAATAACCCATATAAATCATACAATCTGGGCCAAGCCAATGAGAGCCCCCCCCCTTGTTTTCCCTGTTTTCCAGTTATTTCCACGGCGCCATCATTCAGCGGCATCACTCAGTCCGAAAAGCTCTCACAACCGTTGGCTGAGTGGCCCAGTTTAGAACCCACCGAGGGGCTCCTGAAGTAACCCTTCCTCTAGTGCACTTGATTTTATGTCTCCGCAGTGTGGACTAAATTGCGGGTTGCCAGCTCTCTGCGCTGCGCTCTAATTTTCAGCTCACTCCCTTTTTCTTTCTCCCCATTGTCACTTTGACAAAAACAAAGATGGGATGCTATGAACTTGCACCAGTGTTTATGGCTGTGTTTACCGTCGAGCGGCACGCCAGTTGAAGAAGACCCTCTCAGCACATTATTTTAAAGGCTCCCTCTTCTCTGAAGTCACTCCACATTCTCCGAGTATATTAGGGCGGCAACATTTTTCTCTTCACTCCAGTGCCAAATAAAGACTTTCAGCCCCAAATAACTGCGTCATCATAAACAACAGAGTCTCTCACTCTTTCCCCCTCCTTTAACATGCAGCTTCTGATTCCACTTCTCAGAATTAATTGACTAAATGGGAGCTTAAAGTCATTATCTCCCCTCGCCAGTCCTCCAATCCCGCACTAGGGGCTAATAAATGGAGGTTTGATTTTGCTAAATGTCCTCATGCGAAGATTAATAACGCCTTGTACCCTGGTGGCAAACAGATGTGGTCATTCCCTGTTCCGGCGGCAGAACAAATGGGTATGAGACATCCTCGCACATAAAGAGCAAAAAAATAATAGCTTAATGGCATTCATCCTGTGACACGATAGCAGATGAGACATCCTTGGTTGTTTGCTCTCCTGTGTGTTCTCCAGAGCACATGTTTTGTCACCAGCGGCCGTGTGGTCTAACACGGCTCTCTTGTGAGGGACTGACAATGGCAGAAGAGCGAGGGGTGGGGGGAGGTATGGAGGAGGCTCAATGGAGGGGTCTGGCGGCTTCCTGCTTTCCCCGCTGTGGCCTTTGTGGTAATACACTGGTGGTTACGGGAGCCTCTGTCTCTATGCAAATCAGTGTTTGCTTCCCAAGTGTTTGTGTGTGCCATGTGCAGTCCAGCACAAGCTCTTTTTTCTGTATGTTTAGCCCCGGCAAAGACCTCTGCAAAAGGCCAGGGCTGCATCAATGGACGAATAATATTCACATTCAATCGGGTTAATTAAAAGCTATTCCTGCAACATCCATTCACAGCGCCATGTACCTCTTGATAACAACGTCCTACCGTGATATCAGATCCAAGCTTGCAGAGTTTTTTTTTTGTCGTTTTTTTGAAATGATAATCTCTGGAAGCAGAGCAGCATTGATTGGTCTACACAAAGGTCAAACCTGGAGCAGTGAATTGAATATCAGCGGAGGAGTTGTGTTCCCACGTTTTTCTCGGCCTCCCCTGTTGCGACAATTACATGAGAGGGAAAGACGTGCAGGCACATTTCCATTCAGGCGCATATCGACTGTAACAGCGGGTCAGCAGCGAGGAGGACGCAAACACAATTGTCACACAACACTTAATAATGCATGGGGACAAAACAAAGACATCACACACCTAAAATATGGCCCTAATAATAAAAGGCTGCAGAGACAAAATATGTCTCCCACTCGACTATGAGTAATGACCTTACCTAGAAACCAAATAACATGGCCACAGTTAGGAGCACCTATTTTTCCATTATTGATACTGGAAGCTTCACACACACTCAAAAAAAGCAACCGTTACTATGGCTTTTGACTTTTCTTAAATTGGACAAAATTCTCTGAAACGGCACCCAACGAAAACCACTGAGGCATTGGAGTGTTAAGAAAGCCATTTGTCACAGGCGGGCCTTCTGCCAGGGTATCAGCAGAGCCTTGGGATAAAAAACAAATGAAAAATCATAAGACTTGTATGAATACCATTCAGGAAAAAAATCTGTGATAGCATCTCACTTTGAATGCCTTGTATAAATACATGTCATCAACAACACTTCTCTTTTTTTTAATAGATGCTAAAAAAAGGCTCTTTCTGCACTGCGCCCAATCACGTCAAAAGGGATCTCGCCGTGCTCTGAGATGAACAACAGACAGCCATGATCTCCTCTGACCTTAACTGTGACTCATGTTTATTTACCTCGGCCAGTCATCCCAGAGGGATGGCGGCCCTCATCATTGAAGTCAGCGCTGTGATGGGTGGCTGGTTTGTTCCCTCCTGAGACAACTCTGATGAACTAAGGAGCCCGATTGATCCAAGTTAGCATTCGGGTTCTTGAGCAGCGGGGGGGCCATGCGACTCGATAGGCCGCCACACCGGTGGGGCGCCACTTGAACTTTACTGTACACACATCCTTAATCACACTCACCTTTTTCTCTGGGCTGGTGTGACTTCCAGCTTATTTGTAATTACCAAGCTCCTTGGGTGGGGGGGGGGGCTGAACAACAGGCCTGGCCATAGGTCATGGGGAGACACTGCCGCTAGCCATATGGGCTCCTGGCCCAGGGGCAGAGAGTGGGTGGACGCCATCTTTGGCACTGGCGAGTCACCTGAACAGCCGGGAGATTGAATTATTCGGAGACAGCCTTATCGAGCAGCGGCCACATTGCACCCCAGTTTCTATTTCCCATTTCACACTTGGACTATCGCCAGATAGGATATGTCCAGCCACCTCGTTTTACCCCCAGATCTAAAACCGCCAGCCACCAATCAACAGTGCATTATCTATCCCCACCCCACGGCACCCTCCCCTCTATCCCCCAAACCCTCTCGTCCCCCATCCCCCACCCCAGTTGTCACTGGCGCGACAACGGCATGGTGTTATTACAGATAAACAATCAATACTGCATTAACGTGTCCACGGAGGCGACCTGGAGTTAAACAGACGAGGAAAATAATTCCAGCCAATGTCATGGGCGGACTTCAAGGAACTAATCTTGAAACAATATATATAGAAATATATATCGGTTGAAAATTCAGCCCACTTTCTTTCATTATCCTCAGCCATCAGTTCTGTGTGTTTGAGGTCACCAGATACATTTCTTTTCCTTCCTCTCCTCACTGGTCACAGACTGAAACCTCCACCGCATTAAAGAAGTAATACCTTGCTTTATAGCAAAGGTGACCATGGATATTGGAGAGCAGGGACCCATACGATCGATTTGGAGCGAGGGATGGAAATTTTAACATGATTCCCAGCCAGGCGTTTTAAACTCACGAGTATTGGACCCTACTCTTTTGACGACTGCTTCCAATCCAACTCACTGCTCCATCTCAAAGGGTTCTAATGACGTCATTATTTTACTAAAGGGCAGCGAGAGAGGTGAGCCCCCCAGTGGCCCCCCCGCGTTGGCTGTGTGGCCCTGTGTTTTTTTGCAAAGCTCGTATGTGGCCAATTTGCATCTACATTCCCAGTGCCACCATTGATGAAAGGAGAAGGGAGGCTTCTTTTTTTTTTGTTCAGAACGTCTGTGAAAAAAATGAAAACAAAGGCGTTCTTATGAGGAGGCCCAACAAATAGTCGCTCCCTCTCCCAGACTGGAATTAAATACTCCTCATTCCATCCTCATTCATTAGCCCCCCACGCCCACAGGCCTAACGCTGTACGGGGATATAAAATACCTCACACACACACACACACACACACACGCACACACACAATAAAGAAGTTGGACTTGGCTGAATGATTGCAGAGACTGTTTACTAATACTGCCGCTCACTCTGCTTTATTACAGAGTGCCAGGATTTCCATTACTGCAAAGGGAGAGAGAAAGAGGAGAAGAAGCAGAGGAGGGAAAGAAAAAAGAGAGAGAGAGAGAGAGAGAGAGAGACTGCCAATGTCAGATTAAAAGAAGAACGAGTTGGGGGAAAAAGAGAATGGCTCAGTTGATTTACACCTTCATTACTCTCCCCTAACTCTGCTTATTGCAAATCATGATGCTGCTTTATGAGCTGAATCCTCTATTACGACAAGGCCGGGGAAGACGCCGCTTTAGTCCATAAAGCAACCGTACAGTAACCGCCAGCCGGCAGCAGCCGATCCACTCATCCTACCACCCAGCTGCCAGAGGGGAAGGGAAAGCGAGACAGAGATCAAGCCACTTGCCCAAACTCGTTCCAGCGCACGGATCCCACAAGCTCGCGCCCCTTGCTTGCTCGCTGTCCCTTTCCTGGCCGCGTGCCGGCGGACAACACACTCCCGATTTCTTCGGAGCCAGATGTCAAGGGAAGCACGATTTAGTGGGTGCCTCGGCACCGCAGGAAGGGGAACTCACAGCGAGTGTTTACTGCGAAGTGAGTGGTGCCATATTTAAATCAACAAACGTGCACGCCGCGTGTTTAGCGTCTCCCCGCCGCCAAGTGATGGAGTGCTACCGATCCGTTTGTTCCGAGAGCTTTGTGTGTGTTTAGATAGAGAACAGACAGGATTTCACCCCCCCACACACACTTTTATTTACTGAAGCAAGGGGATGTCTTCGGAGCACGCTTTGATTAAATTTGCGCACGTGTGTGGTGAGCGGGTCCGAGAAGAAACAGTCGAGGGAGCCCGGTGCGGGACCTAATAAATCAACAGATATGCTGAGGCGTGTAGGTGAGCGCAGGGTGTCAGTGTGCTGATGTAAACAGGGCACGGGTGCATAAGACACACTGGATGGAGGTTTGTTATGTGTATGTAACACGCTGCTCCGGCCTGGCCTGTCTGACTCCCATCTGGAACAGGGTTGACAGAAATGTTGACAGATGCTTCACCGACGTCCATTATTTATGAGACAGAGGAGGATCCACACTGCATTTCACAATGCTTCTGCCACTGTAAGGTGGAGTTCTGACATGGTATTCTGTGCATGCACATGCACACACATCTGATGCCTCCTTGTCCTCGCAGTGGAAGCTGATTAGTGAGAAGCCGAATTGTACAGGTGCGCTTCTTTTTTTTGTTTGTTTGTGTTTTGCTCATTCACTCCAGACCCAAGTAACCACACCTACCACTGTGTTTCTAACCCCTGACCTGTGGAGTGTCATTAAATCCCTGCTAGACAGGCAGCCCTTCCGCTCCGGCATGGAGGACCATAAAACCAGCAAACTCCAGCTCTCTTAAAACCCACTTAGAGGCTTACAGCTGGGAGGCCCGACCATCGGATTGAATTAAGGCTATGATTAATTGAATCTAGTGGTGAGTAACTTGAGTGACTGATGTCTCATAGGACCAAAGGTCTAGACACAATGCTTCAGAATAAAGCTACAGTCATTTATTCATTGACATCACAGGCGGTTTCAGTGTGCCTCAGGCATGGATGGTTGCCTCTAATATTATTGCTGTGAGTGCCGCTTTAAGCCCAATCCTACCGCCGGCACCACTGCCGCTGCTAAGCGTGCCAATGTTAATAAGAGGCACAAGATAATTAATACAAATGGAATGTTTAATGCAATTTTTCCATTTCAAAGAAATTCTCCTTTCCCCCAAAAACGAATTCAACTCTCTTGCATTGTCCTCGGGCAAACAATAACCCAAGTTTGGCGTTACCTTCATTAGATCAAACTCAATTATTGCAGAGCGCTTGCAGCTCCTCTGGTTCAGGGAGGTTGGACTCTGAGGCTGTCTGCTCCCGCAGACTTGAAGGTCCTCTGGCAGGTCCTGCCCCATTTGTTTTTGATGGACAGCGGCATGAAAAAGTAATTGGAGGCCTGTACAACCCGCACATATCAGTTTGTCAGTTATTCATGTCAAAGCAGTGTTCAGCTGTTGGGGTTCTCAAAGAATGACCTTTCTCAAAGGGGAACTGGTTTCCCCAACTGTCTGAGAGACGCCCTGGGTATTACTCTGCCCAATACAGTCCCCCGGCGCTGTTATTACTGTGTGTCCCATGTTTCTGCAGAGCGCTTGCATTGTGTCCTTCCCCAAGGAATATGCAGTACACAGGCTTTGACGCGTGGATTGCTCACGCAGGAGGTCTTTCTCCCCCCCCTCGCTCACAACAAACCCTCCTAATGTTTTTCAGAAGTAGCAGAACAATGGCAGAAACCTCTTTTTTTCCTACACTCAGGGATTTGGAAGTAAATAGGACCTTTTTACTGATGTGTTTGCCTGTTCATTTACAGCACCTTAAGAACACAGCTCCCACGTTGTACCTCTGTGGAATAAAAAAAAAGAAAAGAAAAACCTCACAAAAGGCATTCTGCAGGACAATAGCACAGCGGAGGCAACGGGCGCACAATGGAGTCCAGATATCATTCACAACATAGACAGGAGACCATTATCCGCAGGAGGAGGGGCCCATCTGAAGGTGACAGGTTTTCGGGAGACGGAGGAATTGTGCCACCAAGACAACAGTCTCCCTGAAGCCTAACCTATAAGGACAGGTTTTTGCAGCGCCAATGCCCGCTGGGTTGAGGTGTTACACGCCATCTGCAATAACCTGGATCATTACTCCTGGAGGCTGTTAGAGGGGAAAATCACATCACTCCGCTTTCACCGCTGCCAAGAAAAATTGACACGCTAAAAGTCACACAAAGACATGTCCCGATGTACACCTGCACACGCCTCGCCATCTCTCTCTCGCACACATGTAATTACACACCTGCGATCTATCACACACACTGTCAGTGACGGCTGGCGTGGCTTCGAGGGGGAGGAGGGGGTTAACGTAGCAAGTTGCATCCCAACAGCGTCCCACCAGCCAGTGTTTGCCTGAAGCTGACAGCTCTCACTGCGGCTGCCTCGCAGGAGTAAAGTAAGCATCATTATCACCTTCTCTCGCCCCGTGCCTCCCTCCAGTTGGAAACAAGCGGAACACTCGCTCAAAGTCTCTCCCTTCTTTTATCCGCAGCCCCGACCCGTTCCCTTCACTGTCTCCATTGTACTCCGGTCAGCCGCTAATGCTCCTTGTACCACGGACTGGACTCTCTGATCTCCTATTACCCTCTCGTCATCCGGCAGTCAATATTATCCCCCCCTTTCCTGACCAATCCTTCCCTTTGCTTTCACAAAAGTCTCAAAAGTCAGACAGACGATGTTGCCCCCCCGCCACCCAACACCCACCCCTTCATTCACTTGCTCGTCTTCCATACACTTATTAACTGGCTGTCATGTTCAGCAGCCTTCCCCCCAGACAGTGTTTAGCGTTCCTCAGTCCACTTACTGCAGCCGGAGTTAAGCCTCTGGGCTTTGCACAGACAGGAATCCAACTAGAGGGAGAAGGCAGGACCTGCGGACATGATCTATCTGCTGCTCTCCCTCACTCACTCACACACACTGTTCCTCCCGCACTAGCCAAAACCTCATACAGGACACTACCTCCACGGTTATTCCCCCCACCCCTTTAGGATAATATAGAGTGGCAGAGAATCAGATGTCCACTATAGGATCATTTACATAATTCACATTTTTTCTAAATAAAAAAACTTGGAGACTTGGATTTGATCCTCTTAAAAATGTCATGTTATATACATTTACATAGTTTATACAAAAGGCATAAAAACGACATAAACACATTGAAATGTTGTCCTTTAGTTCTACCTTTTTGATGAACGAAGGTCATTTTAAAGTATTGCTATCTTTCATTCTCAATCTGTATGTCAGCAGAGCGTGAAAGCAACTCAGCGTTTATCATTTATTACCTCAACTGTGGCGGCTCGCCAAATCCGTTTTGTCCCGCCACAGTTTCATGATGAACCCAACTCACAAATTGGGCTGGTTGGCTCTTGGCATTTCCTCTGCAGAGGTGCTCAGAGAGCAGCTCGAGTTAGGCTAAGAAAGTGAACCTGGCCTGCAGCACCTCGCCGGACTCCGAGGGGTCCTGTAAGAATTTGAATGTGCAAAGTATAGTGTATAAAGTGTATAAAGTCACGTACAATGGAAATACCTAAGTGATGTACAAGAACCTCAAAATCGTTGCCAATTACAGTACTTGAGTAGCCTAAGTGTACTTATCCACACTGCACAAAACTGTGCACAAGAGCCCAGACTTCTCCATAGCTCTAGCCTCTGAACTTTCCTCTCAAGGTGCACCAGATTGATGCATTTAACTTTAAAATGTGCAACATTTTCTTCCCAAGGGAGCACGCCTTCAGAAAAACCCCAAGAAGGTCTGAGGTCCACCCACCACAGTCTCATAAAACCCATGGCAGTCACGGCAGCTCATGAACACATTTCCATAAAAGTTGGTGGCAAGCTCAGCCTCGAGCTGAAGACCAGTTGATTAGATTTTGATAGTGATCTGCGATTTCCACTATTAAATGATTATTGTCGTCACCCCCCCCCCCCCCCACACACACACACACACACACACACACACACACATTGGATATAGAGATTTAATTCCAAATCCAATCCAAACCCTAACGGTACCCTCGCAGGGTCAAGGAATCGATTTCACCTCGCGTTTAGGAAAGAGGGGAGGGGGAGTGTTCAGCGTCCTTGAAGGCAGCTTCCGTCTTGTTTTTTGCTCATATTTTAGATGACACCCAAACAGAAAACGACTGGGCTTTACGCGTAGTAGTGGCAACACTGGATTTCTCATCTGACCCTACCTTCTTCACCCCCTCCCCCCCTCCCGGGGCAAATGGTGTAAGAAATGAGACGTGGCTGGTGGATATACTTTCATGCCCCTGCTTTACCAGTGTCATTTCGGCAACTCTGAAATTGTGCCATGGTCTACAGGGCTTTGTTGTAAATCACTATCTCCCACTGTCAGACGGCAGTCTGCAGTACACTGTGGATGCTTGGCTTTCCGCTGCCTCATGGGTGACTAATATATCTTGTTAAATTGTGCTGAGAAGCATGCAGAGAACTGTACACCTTCCCTCTTTGTACCGTGTTTGTTTGCTTGCATTTGTGCCTGTGTGCGCACACCTTGATATGTGTGCGACTACTTCAAAATGTGTGTGTGTGAACTGACCGTATAGGTAGGGGAAGGGATGTTACTTTTTTGCAAATATGTTCACTAAACTCCACAAGTCTGTCAGGCTTTGTTGGTAATTCAGTAAGATTGCGATTCGGCCAGCTTCCTCTCGCCACCACCAGTATCAGAGTTGTGAAGCTATCTCTCAGCCACTTCATAATTAGAAAAAGCTGTGGAGCCAAGCCACAGTTTGAGGGGGAAGAGAGGGAGAGGAAGAAAAAAAAAAGCTTTTGGCAGACTGCATTATTCAACATTGGCAGCAATTTACTCCGTCTCCCACCCCAAAGACATGAATCTAAGTGATTTCATAGTCACATCCGTCCTAGTGTGCCATACTGTATAAAGATGGACTCTTCTCTTCTCAGCAGCTCTTAAGCCGTGCACGGTGTAATATCAGCCTCATCCAAGCACTATACGTTTACACCATATCTTCGGCCTGCCACCTTTGAAAATAGATCCATAAGTATATTTCTGTGTAATTGCTGTTCCCCGGCACAAAGCAGGGAGAGATAATTACCCATTGTTAAGGGAGGTGTAAATTGTCTGATCCATGTCTATTTATCTTCTCAGCGTGCGGAGAGCTAAATAGGCCTTTTTGGAAGGATTTGGGCAGACGCTCTACTCTCCTGGCTACCGAATCCCTTTGCTAATACCTGTCAAGAAATCCGCATTTTTCTTCTTCTTTTTTTTTGTCAAAGCAAATTAAATCTGGGACTGAGGTTGACCTTCAGAGAGAAGGTGATGCCGGCCCCCGCCAACATATCCAGAAGCAGCAGACGTCAAGGTTTCTGCTTCTTGGTAGGTGAGAAATGTGTCTTTTTCTTATTTTGGTTTTTGTGCAATTATGATTCCGACTGCCTACTAAATAGGCGTCTCTGAAGGGAATCTGCCTCATTAGTAAGGAGCAGTTATTAAGTTGCCATTGTGCCTGCTGGAAATGTGCTCTATAATGGTCACGAGAAGCCTCAGGATATAAAAGACAATGTAAATGTAGCGGAGGAGGGGGAAGTAGAATGTGCCATTATTCACGAGGTGGCCAAGCAGAGGGTCCTGTGCAGCAGGTGCATTGTTCCAGAGGAAGAAAGAGAAAAAGACGAAGAGGAAAGAAGAGAAGCCTAGTCGACTGGCACCAATGCCGGTAGCCACTCCAGATAAATATCTGGCACAAGACCATCTTAGAAGGAATTCCACAGCCCTTCGAAGTACAAACAACGTCATGATTTATTATCGTATCATGCAGACCATGACTAATGCACTCAAACAATCAAGGTGCATCTCGTGAACTACAACGCCCAGGGGGTGCTCTCCGCCAACGATGCGGGCGAGCGTTCCACAAGTACTCGAGCGCGCAGATGCAGGGGCAGGAAAGAAGGCCGTAGACGTTCCCACAGGGGGAGTTCTTGCTTCGCAGTCAGCGAGCCACTGGGATGTGATTTTATTAGCTCCAGATGCTGCTGAAGAGAGGCAACAAGAAAAACGCTCAATATTACGAGCAGGACACATCAAAAATGATGCTCCCCATCTGGAGCACAAATAATGTAATCAACTCGGGTCACCGGTCATCGTCGTCTGGCCGCCGGGTAAACCCACCATCCCATGACGTCACCGCTCGCAGGGACAGTCAGACAGATTGGGACCGGAGCTTTTTTTTTTTTTTAGGAATATCCCTCTAAGCTGTCGCATGATGACGGGCAGAGGGAAGATATTTGGGAGGAAAGGAAGATGAAATGTGAGGGACTTGTCTTTTGTAATCTGAGCTCAGGGTTAAAAAAAAAGGCAGATGGCTCTGATGCATCTACCCCGCCTGTCAAATCGGCTCGGCACGTATCACTTTGAATGTCTACATGCTCGGACCATAAACACACATGCGCGGCGCCGTACTGTACGTTCCCCGTCGTGCACGCGCATGCGCGTGAACTCTATTTGCAAAGCCTTTAAATATTCAGCACCTGCCGTGTTTTCTGTATGACTTTGATCAGCCACAGATTCTCCTCTGTCCCTTTCATCTCTGAACTTCAAACCGGCGTATGAAAAGCCTTGGACCACGGAAACCTGTTCTGGTTCAGATGATCTCTGTTCGCCAAGCTGCTCTGCACTGCCTGAAAACAAGCGGGAAGTTGTCCCAATAATAAAGATAATAATACAAAAGAAAGACATGCAGGGAAACGTCAATCTTCTTTTTTCAGATTGCCCAACCTCCTCCCGATAAGCACACGTCTTTGTTTGTCATTTTCAAAAAAGTATGTGCACAGAGTAGTGATTATTGCAGAATATTCCCCGGGTAGTTTGACAACCCCCCCCTCCCCCGCCCCAAACAACTTTTTGGTCGCCTTCAGGCACATTAACTCGGGCTTACGATGAGCAAGCGCAATAACCACCGAGGAGCGATCTGAATGGAACAGGAAGGACAGCAAAACTTCACCAAGCACTAAATTCAATTTTCAGGAATTGCACAGATCCGCTGCACCTCCGTTTTCCCCCTCGCTTTCTGTCAGCACCGGCAACTTTTGAGTAAAGGAGCCAAGTTAATTCTTTTATAGCCTTCGCTGCATTATTCAGCGAGATCCATTAAATATTCACAGCCACATCACTGATATCGTCTTGTAGTCAATAACGCTGGAGGACATGTTGTTTTAGAAAACTTGAGTCAATTCCAGGAGTGTTTCTCACCCAGAAAAGAAAACAAGAAACAAGGCCTTTCAGTCAATCTCTCTCTATAAAAAAAAAAGCACACACACACACACACACACACACACACACACACACACACACACACACACACAACAACAACAACAACAACAACAACAACAAAAACAACAACAACAAAAAAGGCAGCAGGGCATCACAGCGCGACTGCGGGAAAACCACAGATAGACCATCAGCCGCCTTTATCAGAGCATGCTGTCCCACCTGCATCGATTCGCATCCCGTGGATTTGCCACTGGCTGCAGCGAGATCGGCGGTGAGAGCGGAGGGAGATAGGAGAACACGTCCGCGGACAGATGCGAGCAGGGGGCCGGAAGTTTCACGCGTGATCAAATAGGGCAAATGGGGGGCGGGGGGGTGGGGGGACTTTCAGAGTCCAGGGCCCCGCATCACTTGTGCGCGGCGGGGCAACCGTAGCCTACTGCGACGTTCAGGAACCTCTCCGCGCCGGAGGGGCACGTTTTTATTTTCTACCTCGACGCATGAATGACAATTACGCACAGAGGCATTTTATAAAAAATACAAAAAATATGAAAAAAAAAACACACACAAAAGTTGACACTGACAATAGATTGACCCCGCTGCTATAAGTTACATGAACCAATGCTATGAACTTCCGATCTAAACTCATTTCCAATTCAAAGCCGGTGATTATGTGCGTTATGGACTTTGCTCCACTAGCCTTTACATGTGCACGCGACGACACGCAAGCCCTTATATAAGCCCTATTCCGCTATAGGTCATTGGTGCGCGAGCAACCCACAATAACCCGACTTGGACAATTCAGAAACGCTGCAGAAGAAAAAGAAGAAGAAGTGATCCGCTCTCCGCCCGAGCGGCCAAATGTGCCACAAAATCAGGGCATTCACACCGCGGATAGAAGTTGTTTCGTCTAAGATGCCGCTCACCTGATAATGAAGTTTATTCTAGCAGGAAAAGCCCGTCCCGGCGGTCGTCGCGGCCGTCGGGAGCCGCGTGTATCCGTTCACTGCAGCTTTTGTTGCCCGTTGTTCCACCTCAACTGCGCGTCTCAGTCGCGCTGCATCACTTCTCGCTGTGGATGTCAGGGAGGCTGAAAGGCTGAGGGGACTCAACCCTCCCATTGGCTGCCATTCACAAGTCCCCAGCAGAACAGCGTGGAGGAGAGAGGGGAGAGAAAAAAGGGAAAGACAAGGGGAGGACAAAAAAAAAAAAAAAAACCCATGACGGACAAAAACAAACGGAAGGTGGAGGAATGGGAGATTAGTGCTCCGAAGTGGGGCAGCGTTTCAGCTGCCGTGCGATGATCAATTAAATAATACAATCCAAGTGTTGTTATTTTTTTATCAGTGCGCCGTCTTTGTATTTACATAATCCCTGATTAATAGTTGCAAAATCAGGGGTTGAGTGTGGGTTTGAATCTATCAATAAAGGGTTATTTTTGTCAAAGGCTCAAGTTAGAATTCTCCATTTAGCCTAAAACCTTGGAAACCATACATCATGTGTGATTACAATGGTTGCTTGCATGTGATGAAGTATTCATTCAAATATATGTGCAAATTGGCTTGTTCTTTACACTGTGGTGTTACTATTACAGCCTACTGCTGTGACTGTGTAATGATAATGCACGCTCTTATGGTCAATTTGTATGTAACCCACGTTATCGTAAGCCAGGAAGGGTGACGTAGTAGCCACAAAGTCTGTATGAGGTCTGGGTGGGTGTCAGCACCAGACTTTCACCCAGGAGACCTATTTGTATCACTTCCATACTTTAATTTCACTTCCGCAGTTTGAACCCTAAGGTTGATTTATTTCTCGTGTGACCTACTGTTGTAACCAAAACACTGACTTATTCGTCACATTTTGACTTCCGTAAAGTAGCACCTTTTCCATTTTTATTTAATCCACAATATTTTCTGAAATATTACCAAGTCGTTTTGTTGGCTAAACACGACGGGAGCTTGTGCAAGGTGCAATGATCGTAATAAAACGCAAAAAAAACCTCCAACAAAATAGCTTTTGTAATAGACCGTAAAAACTGTCACTAGCTGTTTCTCCTAGGCTGCTTATAACGTATCATTTGTACTACTGCTACTGCTGCTATAACGACATCTACTATTATTGTAGTACCTGCAGATTATGCAAATGATCAAATCCACCCAGTTGCCAGTTTATCAGTCCGAAACAAACAGCGCTGCTATTAATCCTCTGGCTAGTACACCTACTGGCCCGTAGCTCAGTGAACTTTCAAAGTCACTGATTGGTCTGTGTGCTACAGTTTGGACTTTGCAAGTGAATGAATCCATCCAACATGGTCCATTGGTGTTTGGAGCTGCTAATGTGTCTGATTCCGTTCAGGGAAGGTAAGAGGGGAATCTGATTACTGACCACGCCTGTTCACTGTAGGGTTTTAGAGTAATCAAACTAATGCAGCTTTTAAATACTTTATCCATTACCCCTCCTTGAGCAGATTACACACTGTAATCTGGTAGATTTGATTCGTACGTAGCCCTAATATATTCTGCTTGTTGTTAGCGTCACTGTGCCTCAGCTGAAGAAATCAGGAGGAAAGGTCAACATTGTTTCTGATGTGAATGATTCTATGATGTTGATGTTACCGGGGACATTTGTTTTGTCAGATTCCTAATTGAAAGAAACAGTTGGTAACTCTTTAGAAAAATTGCTTTTTGTCATTTGTTTTGGCTTAACCGTTTTGAACGTGGCAACGTGGGTCGCAATGTTTTTTCCATTTTACAAACTAAAATAGGCGACAAGATATAGGTTACAACACAATAAATTAATCTTTCAAAATGTCACCTGTGTTTTTTTAGGAAGGCTTGTATCATTACTTTAATGTTATCTTGTTTTTTTCTTTCCGTCAAAACACTTTGCAAACTCTGTTTTCAAATAAAGTCGAATAAAGTTCTTATTATTACCATCACTTGCTCTACTGACACAGGCTCAATAATGCACGTGCACCCATACATGATTACATGACGCAACATTCTGCCAAATTTAAAGGGTGTTAGAAATCAACAAGAAGCGCCAAGGCTTACGAATAATGCAAAGATAAAAGTTTAGAATTTAAACAATGCTCAAAGCATTCACAAAGTGCTGCAAATGGTTTAATGCGATGCCTTGAAGACACCTACAATGTAATTTGGTTGCTTACTTGGAATATAAATAAAATATGTTTTAATTAAAGTGTGTTGCCACAATCCCCATCTAATTATCTGACAATGACACATGACTTAATGATGTGTGTGTGTGTGTGTGTGTGTGTGTGTGTGTGTGTGTGTGTGTGTTGCACAGCCTTTGAGCTGGTGTGGACCTATAAGAGAAAACAGAGTGGAATAAACAGTGTTGAATAGAGGTATCCATACTGGACACAGGAGCCATGTGTCACATAAGTAAGATATGTTGCAGAAGCATTTCAGTGATATGGTGAGGAGATAATTAAATTATTATCAGAAGCAAACAAAGCGTAATTTCTTGAGATAACGGGATAATTACATCGTGAACATGATGACAGGAATGAAATATGGCTCCCATACTATACTTTGTAAAAACTGGAACATGATTTCATTAGTATACTAAACAAATGAATGCTTTGGTTATTGAAAATAATAATATGTCTTTTATTTAACATTTGCGTCTCATTTCTTTTCATCAAAACACGGCTTTAGCGAGACGAGGGCCACAAAACAAGTGTCACATCAAATAAAAATGTAGTGCCCATAAAATGTGCAATATGAAGATGGAAGCAAAGTCTGCAGGCATTTATGGTTTTATGGTTTCAATTCCCCCCCACCTTTTTTTTTTTTTTGGAGCCAAAGACCCCACGCTGTGCATGCCTTTCCACCCATGCAGTGTTTGTGTCATGATGACCACTGGCTGCTGTTAGATTCATGAGTTTAATCCCTGGAAGCGCTCCAAGCATCCACTTTGCCGCTGCCCTGTCCTCTCAACCAAACATCAAACTCTTGCCTATAGCGCAAAATGCAGCGAGCCAAAGGGATGTCTGCATTTGGCATCATGTTCTATCAGGAGATCAGCCCGAGACGAATAACCGCTGCCCTTGACTGCATCATTGCTACTGAATGAGCTTACATTGCCTCAGTATTTTGTGCAGTTTATTTAACAGCCTGCCTCCGTAAACATATCACAACAGTGAAGGCGGCCTGTAGAAACAATTTTGTCCCAATATGCCATGTCCACTCCTTGTTAAATATGAATATGCGGGTCATTATAATGTGTTTAGTCCTTGCTGTACCTTTTTCCAGATCGTATTACAGCAATATAAACAAACAAAAAAATAACGACCCAGGCAACGATTTGTATTAGAAAATGTCCAGGAGAATCGTCTTCATATTAAAATAGAAAGCCTACATATTCATCCTCATGCTCCATGTGTTACTTTGCAGAGAAATGACAGTTATGGGGCATGGAGTTAGACAGGGGATGTTGAGGGCAACCTCAGTACAAATTTGTACTCCTATTATACCTGACAGCTGAGATACTTTCGGATTTATCAGAGAAAGGAATTGTTCAAAGTATCACATCTGAGGATCCAGCCTCATTCGTGGCCGGCTTCCGTGTTTAAAGACGTCTATATTTCATTAATCTTTCTCACCTTAGCAGAGTGTGTCAAAATGACAATACAAATGGAGGACACAATGATCTATGTCCACACGGCCTGGTAAAAGTGAACCCTCCCCCCCTCTTCCCAAAACCCTCCAGCATCCCTTGTTATCTCTGTCTTGTTTGAACTCATTACAGATAGCAATTTGGCTGTGGTTGTTAGGTTTAAGTCAGTGGTTTATTCCTGTTCAGGTACGGGTTGGTATGAGTGTAAACACAGTAAAGGTGGAATTAAGTTTCACATTATCTCTTAAGTGTAAACAGGCGGCCAAAAACATAATGTGTAATTCTGCTCATTGACTCTGCTGAGCGTGCAGCAGAATAGGTCGCCAAACATAGATTAGACGGACCCACAAACACCGATAGATGATTTTGGCTTCACTTTGATCGCCTATATCTTTTACACAATCTGTCTCCTAAAACCCGAGACAAAGGTATTTTGTTCTGGACCAAACAGTTGCCATTTTAAACAGTTTGAATAAAGTGATTATTGACCAAAAACAAAATAAGAAAGCTACATAGTTAGGTTTAAGCCATACATCTACCGGCTTACATTTAAAACATCACGGTTTGGCTTATAATGAAGATAACATTGAAACAAAGAAAAACAAAAATGTAGGCACTTGTACTCTGTTCACACGAGACACAAACAGCAGTCCACTTTCCTGACCTCCTTTGAAACAAAGATGTGGAAAAATCAAACAGAATCAACGACACAATACGTTTCCTTTCGGAACATAATTCACAATGCAGTTTTGTTGCTTTTACAATGGTTGTTTCAGTGTTGAAGTGATAGCTCCCATTGCCTAAAAATAAAGAAGCATCGCCTCCGCTGCTTCATACGCGAGTACAAAAACATCAAACACATAAAAATATATATATAATACAGATTACAGATTACCATTAAAATGTATTTTTCACTGCAGAGACTCATTATTAATGATTAAGTTGACTTATTTTATTATGTGTTTAATTGTATGGGTAAGACTTGGAGCTTCGCCATGGCAGAACCCCCAAAAAGGAAATCAATAGGCCTCCTTTTAGACACACAGAGTCCTATAAACAATCCCGGGAAAAGATCAATACGCTACAGGAAAGTGAACAAGGGAGCACAGAGGAGTCAGGCGCCCAAACACCCAGCATCACAGATATCATAGTCTTTTTTTAAAGAATATCAGATACACTGTTGTTCTGTAGCAAAGACTTTTTTTTATCAACATAGTTTTCCCAACTCCCAAGAGAAATAAAAAACACAGCAAACTGTTTGGATCTTTCCAACTTGGGGGACGACGCTGCATAAACATTCACTCAAGTTTCTCCCGCATGAACTGGAACTCTGCCTAATGCCGAGCATAATTCGGCTGTCATTTTCGACTGGGATAAAGCAACACTTAACACAAGGAAGCAATTCTGTCAAAAGCGTGTTTTGCAAGCACACGGTACATTTTGCAATCATCTGTGGAGGCATTTCTTGAATCGGTGCCCTGTTTTGAGTAAATCACACTTAAAAACAGCTGATGGTCACAAGTTTTCCCACTGCAGGGTGGAATGTTTTCTATAAAGCCCCGGGCTTTGACCTTAGTATTGGTTTGAAATGGGGGGGGAGGCGCAACTGTCCTCACGAGGTCCTCCTGAGGAAAAAAAACACTGGTAAACACACAAAGATAGAGCTGCTATCTAAAGTGTTTTTTTTTTTCAATACAATGCTGAGCTTAAAATAAGACCGGAGCTAGAGCTCAGAGGCATATTCACACTAAGGATGTGTCCGTGTTCCTCTAATGACTGTAGAACATGTTGCGTTACCTTTCGTACATGTGAAGGAATAAGGAAACTGCTGCGAGGAACTAAAAAAAAAACCCAATTAAAGATACCTACATATCCCTTTCATTTAGAATTCTGCAGTAAAGCTGATCTGGGGAGGACAATATGTGAACGACAGTCTGCAGATAACATTTGGTTGCAGGGAAATAGCCGGTGTGAAAGGTTTCCCAGAGGTTTCTCCTGATAAACGGCGGTCAAATTAGCATCTGAGCAACATGGTTGCGAATTAAAGGGCTTTGGACTTGCTGACAATCGCTTAAAGCAAGACAAATCATTTTGAACGGAAAAAAAAGGAGACAGCGCATTCTTCCTCATGCAAATTAAAGGTTTTTATTTGTGATGTGAATTCAGTGCAGTCGTGAGTTTTGTCACAAGAGCCTTTCTTGGCCTGAAATGACCAGCAAATGTTGGCAAACTTAGGATACAAATTGCTGTTTAATGGGCATCACTGAGCCTGACGAATTCTAAACTATTCACACAAGCAGCCGAGCAAATGTGCAAAAATTGCAGCACTTTTGAATGGATTCCAACAACCATCCTGTTCCGGTCTGTCTGAGGTAAGTCAAAGCTAATGTAGAGATATTTGACCGAGTTTCCTTTTAGTTAAATGCTTTGAGTGAATTTAATT
This sequence comes from Chelidonichthys spinosus, assembly GCA_029853015.1. Classification (NCBI taxonomy): domain Eukaryota; kingdom Metazoa; phylum Chordata; class Actinopteri; order Perciformes; family Triglidae; genus Chelidonichthys; species Chelidonichthys spinosus. Next base: position 13,015,612 of record CM056837.1, read on the forward strand.
TGCTGCTGGTTATATTGTGTATATGTCTCGGTCTATTATTGTGAAATGTAATAGCTGTAGTCTGCGCTGCCTGTGTTCAGTTTGAAAGGTGTCATAAAGTTTGCCGCCTTGGTTCAGACTACAAGTATTATTATTATTGTACGATATAATGCTTATTTTTATGAGCAGTGTGAAAGCTCAGAAAAGTAGACCTAGCCTCGGAAAATATAAGTGTGCCACATAACCATTGTGTAATAATCTCTTTCTCTGCTCATGTGCTCATGGCAAAAACAGCAGTACGGAAATTGTGGAATTTATTTTTTCAGAAATAAGGAAAAAGACAAATATACAACTCTCATATGTTGCTTGAATTGGTAGAAAATAGGGTTTTCTTTCGCCCTTTATATATCCACTCCCTTTTTCACTGCTATATTTTGTATTTTCTGTTACAGTATGGCACATAAGAATATACAAGCAAGTGAAAAGATATAATATATAAATAATGCAAAGTTTAAATTACAGTATTTTGCTCAGCAACTTCCAACTGATCGACTCTTTATAATGACCAAGGAGTTGTTGTTTAATCTAATTTACAGTACAGTGCCTCCATATATATATTTAAAGTGGTTAACATGTTTTAATAGGACACTGGTATGGGCACATAAGCATACACTGAAGCCAATTAAAGTGCGGGGCTGAACAGGAACAATCACACAGACTTAGTGCTGTTTCTTCCCTGCACATATTACTAATTTGTAAAACTGATAAGGCCTTTGCACTTGTGTTATGCCTCTATATGTACACACCAGAAATGAGCATATGGCCTCCTTGGTAATTCCCAATCATGAGATGACATTTTCCAGTTTCCAAAATACCCTTTCCAGCTTTGGCAGGAAGTTATTAGCGGACACTGTAAGGTTGCAATTCCTTCCTGAGAGGAGAAGACACACAAATCAGGGATTATGATCAGTCCTTTGCCATCTCTGTTAAATTTCCACATTTAAATATTCTATTACTCTGCACTGAGTGGATATTGGTGTTATGCAGAGAGCAATAACTGTTTCTGGAACCCCCCTCCCCACCTTCGCCCAACTCATTGCAGATTTTCTAACATTGTGCAATAATCAACATAATTGTCTGCTGACAGAATGGCAGCCACACCTCATGCTGATCAGCAGAGTAGTGGCTGGGAATATTTTAAAGGATTCTCAGCAGCTCAGGGGGCCAAGAGACTAATTCATCCCAGATCATGAGCGCTTTACTGGCAAACATTCGTATTCCGAACAAAGAAACATCGCAACGATGCGACTTTTCTCTCTTTCGACGAGTCACGCAACGAGGCGAGTCATGTGGTCCCGATTGTGGCGTTAATTAGAAAGCTAATGGAAAAAAGCATAAAAATGTCATGACTCGGCTCGTCGCACGTTCTTTCTCTCTCTCTCTCTCTCCACCCCTGCAACACCAGGAGGGCTGGCACTTTTCAGCTAGTCATGCCGTTCAATGAATCACAGTGGAGCATTTGAAAAAAGGATTTTAAATAGCATTTGGAAATGCACAAACTAAAAAAAGCAGAAAGCACACTTCGGGGCACCTTAACAATAGTGAGGGAAAGTGGCACGCGGGGACTGTATCAAACACGCAGAGGAAATCGCCGAGGGGAGTTTATATTTGCATGACACTGTGACACCCTGTGTTTATTAGCATGCAACCTCGGATTTTGCACTCTGGCGCTGGCAAACCTCTCCCCCTCCAACCTCTCACCCCGCCCCTCGTTCCCGGAGCCCAATCCATTCCGCCTCTTTTAACGGCGCGCCCTTCGCTGCCCGGGCATGCTCAGTGAGCGTGGCAAATCGTGCCGTGCCAAGCCCCATGTCCTCTGAAGGGAGAGAGAGAAAAATCCCTCTCCCCTGTCGGAAAACCGCCACAGATGAACCGGTGGCGCTCCCGACTCCGGCGGGGGGGACGGGGACATGCGGAGCAGTGGGAAGAGGGTTGGCTAAGTGAATTAGCCACACATCTAAACAGTTTGTTATGTCACATTTGCTCTTCCAGATTTGGCGGGAATGCAGAAAAACAAAAAAAAAATGTGCCCCGTTAAACGATGACAATTCCACTTATTCCAGAATTTTTCAAGGTTTCTGGGAGTTTTTTTTTTCTTTTTCTTTCTCTCCACTATCTCCACAGAGGCTTGAAAAGCACAGCTTCATGCATATGTAGAGGTATAAATTCAGCAGTTCACCATTTAAGGTGATATTCAAAGCCTAATCGTTTCCTCTGTGTAGATATGCAGCTCTGCAGGTTTCTCTGGTAATTGGTGCTAACATCTGAAGAATTTGTAGGCATATATATATATATATATATATATATATATATATATATATATATATGCCATCTAAGATATCGCTCTCTACTACCGCAACAATAGCAAAGAATGGATTATATCACAGTACTGAAGAACGAGAAAGAATATTTAAAATGCAGGATTAGCATTTTAACTTCATATTTCCGGGCGTAGCAGATAAATGGACACTGACTGCAGGAGATTAGTTGCTCTTTCTTTTAGATGTGAGAGCAATGCGGCACACCGGGAGATAGAGGCATCTAAGACAACACAGTGACCCTTGGTGAAGCAACCGAGAAAACAGTGTACATTTTGACGGCATCATAAATCACCGGACTCATGGCAGGCAGCCCAATTGTGCTGCGAGGGCAGGTTGAAGCTACCATCATCCCTCCTCCCATGTCCCCTGGCTGTGTCTGGAGAAAGAAGTGGAACGGCAAAAACATGTCTGCTCCGTCTTTCTCTATCGGCATTGATCTGTCCAAGAGTGTGTGGTGGGGGGGGGGGGGGACAAAGTTGACAAAGTACAGAAAAAAAAAACAGCACATGATCCCCGAGAGCACGAGGTTTAGCATGGGTGAGATACGCTGAAATGCACTCTGGGAGAAAGTCTTTTTTAACTCACAGAGAGACAGAGATAGTGCATTATAGTGCTGTAAGAGTGAGAAGGAGGAAGAGAAAAGGCACGTAGTGAGAGTTTGCTGGGAAAAAAAAGAATCTAAGTAAGACTCGGTGTGTGGGTTTGAAGGAGGGCCGGTGGAAATCATGTCTATCCTGAAAGTGGAAGTCTCCGGGCTTAGTGATCACAACAAACACGGTCAGCCTTCGTTTTGGCTTTGGTTAAGATGACTCCGGGGAGTGTGGACAGTGAGAGGAGGCCTTGGACGCTTCCCTCTCCTTTTTTTTCCTTTTCACTTCTCATCCTCCCCACCCACTCCAGCAGCTGTTGATGTGGGCCATCATGGGGAATTTGTACAGTCTCATTCAGTCGGAGGGAAGGATTAGGCCTGAGCTCAACCACAGATGGACTTAGACTGCTCCCTATTAATAAATCCTCCTGTGATGCTGTTTATTCATCTGGACATTTTTTTTTTCCCTTTCCCTTTTCTGAGTTCCGAGCAGTGAGTGGACACGAACACAGCGGCATACTAATCTGCCCGTTATAAAAGTTACAGAGAGAGAGAGAAAAAAAAAGTGACATGACGAATTGAAACAGGGTAGAAGGAGAGGGGTGGGGGGAATGGCCTTCTTCTTCTTCTTCATTTGCATAATTTGGTTCCTATTAGCGACATCATTCAGTGGGTTTTTTTCAGATGATAATTTGGAAATCTGGGGTTGCGGCGCTAATCCAGCAGCATTACACTTTACCGAGGGATTACTGAGTGACAACTTCAAGTGAAACGAAAGATGTAAGGGCCTCTTAAGCCGTGTTCCTATTAAAAGCCACAGCGCGGCGTGACACTGTGGCAGGCTTCATTGCACACTTGCCAACTAGTTGGGGATATATATCCCCTGATAAACGCTCCAACGCTTATAGGGATTTCTTCTTCTTTTTTTTATTTTATTTTTCATTTCTTCACTCTCTGCTTTCAGACATTATTAAAAAATAAATCAGATTTTTTTTTTTTGGTTTTTGTTTTGTAGGTTACGCTTTTATTTTAGTTTTGTTTGTTTGTTTTTTTTTGGGGGGGGGGGGATTTGTGTTAGAAACAAATGACATTATCTTGCCGATGCTGATGCAAGGTGGCTCTTAGAGGCCCCTGTGTATAATGCATTATCACCAGACTTATAATGCATTATAATCCACTTATAGCACTGCATTCGTATAGCTACAAGCATTGATAAATACTCATAAAGCTTTTTTATTTTTTTATTTTATTATACAGCATTTTATAATGATTTGTAATGTCAAATATCATCATACTGACTTTTCTCACAAGTACCACAGTTAATCATAATCCATATAGTTGTAATGCAATGTGAGTATGAGTAAGTGGCTATTATGAAAGTCCCATATGACAGTGGTTATAATGGAAACGTTTGTGAAATAGTCACTTCATTGAATCTATTGGTTTCCCGCTGAGTGACATGAATTGTCCATTTTTTGGCGCGACGCTCAGCAAGATTTTTTTTCTGTCCGCATGACATTATGCTACAAAACAAACAAATTTGGTTCAGGCGACAAAACCACTTAGCTAGGATCAGAAAACAACAATGTTTTGGGGCCTGTGGTGTCAAACACTAGTCTTGTGGTTGGAAGTCCTGTGTTGTTGGACCCATACACCTCAATTAAGTACTCTTTCCTCAATATTTAATACTATGTCACCGTTGCATAGTCATATAGATGCATCTAATTGTGTCCACCTCCAAAAAGGCTCCCAATTAACTTCCAATTTACATTGTTTTCATGCTGAGCTAACAAATTGACAATTTGTGCTGAAAACCACAGATTACATTTCACGACTCTTTCACCACATGCCATGAGACTGGGCTGGAGAATTATAACTCACTATGATCCTTGCAGGATACATTCTAATTTGCCTTATAAGTCATAAGAAAATGCTTTGTAATGTGTTATGACTTTTGTTATAACACATTGTGCTTAACTCTATAATTATACAGTAATTTAAACAGATTATATCCCGTAATGATTGTTTTTATAATGTATAGACATAGAAATTGTTTCCAATATATATGTATAAATGAAATATAATAATATAAATATTGTAATGTTAACAAGGGGAAAGCAGTCCTCAGTATGTGGTAAACTGCCTTTGAACGCAATGCATTTGGGAACATCTCAGACACGTTGCTTCTCTCCTTCACAGAGTAAACGCAGATGCAAGCGAGGTAGCCATGACCTTCCCATATCTCCTCACGGGGAGATACTGGTTTCCTATGGTTCTGATTAAATGAGCCCAACTATTAAGCCATATGCAGAGATCAAAGAGACATACAGGAGGGTTAAAGCAAAAAAAAAGTTAAAACAAAGTGTTGTTTTTTCCCACAGTGACCTGGATATGCAGCCAGTTCAAGACGCATCACTTTCCTCTCCTGTCTGCTGACCAGATCCCTGGAGATGGACAAAGTAACTGTTCAATCCCAGGTAATTAACTTCACCACGACCTAGAGAACGCTTGCACCAGACACCACAATCCTTTAAGCACAACACTCCATTAGTCACATCCCACAAGGCCTTGCAAATGGCAGGACAAAAACAGGGGCATGCTTGGGTCTCATCCTGCCCATGTAACCACAGAGACAGAGGCTAAATATGTCTCCCAGCTTGAATGATAATGAGAGGATGTATACCACTAGTTGAGAGGATTTCACCATGAGGTCGGTTTTCACAAAGCATATATATATGGTATAACGCTGTAACTTGAATCACTGTGAGGCATCATAACATACGGGTCTAGTCAGAAAACAGAAGGGAGGCAACGCTGAATCAGGTCCTTGGTGTAAAATGGACAGGTGCTGCTTGGATGGAGGTAACAGTGAGGTCAGTGCATGAGAACACACTGATAGCTCTGTCAGCACTGTTACCATTGTTTGCACTGATGGCTGCAAGCCGCCGGCTCAGCTGTCACCATGTTCAAAGCCATTTGGAGGCAATGGATATGCTCTGAACTGCGTAGTGAGAACCTTTAAGTAAAATATGTGAACTAGCAGACAGCTGGCTAGGTAGCCAGCATGCTAATTCATTAAAGCTACTCTGGTTACAGAAAGTGAAGCTAAACAGCGGGCTGGTGTCCACTGGGTCAAACAGTCCCTCCACCTCATTCCCCAGCGAGGGACAAGCTACTTAGCTACCGAGCTAACTAGCTCGATATCCGTCTCTTACACAAGCTGTGTCTGCTGTCTTCCTAGTGACCTGCAACAACACTTTCTGGCCCCACCGATTTGTGTTGTCACCATAACAACTAACAACAATACACATTTTCTTTCATACCAGTCAAATGACCACTGAAAACAGTCCAATGTGCGTTCTACTCCCATTCTATTGCCGTGAGCAGGACACAAACACAACATTTAGTTGAAATATTGTCAGTCCATGTCTAAAAAGCCTCTAAATAGAAAAAAAAAAAACCACCAAAAACAAGTGGCGAAGTGCAGAGAAACTGTAAATGGTACAATGCCTTACAGTCATTTTGATCAACACTGGCCGGCAAAATCAAGGCGTGGGTTGATAAAAACGATCCGTTCAATACAGTTTACACAACCAAAGCATCGGTTCAAGAAAAAAAAGACATCTATCTGTGTATCTGGCATACATAATGCTGTGATCAAATAAAATCTATAGCAATTATTTCATGCAGACGCATGTTGTTGTATGTACAAAACCTTCTCAACAGTCTTGATCTTCCCTTTCAGACGAGCGTTGCGGCTCAATGTCATAGGATCCAGTGGAAATTAAATATAAATACAGTCCATGTCCCTTGGTGCAAAATCGAATGTATTCCGTCAATAAAATATCTGCAAATGTTAAAGTGTCTTGAATCAAAAAAGCTTATTGAAATTTCAATGCGGCTATATGGGTGTCTCTAATGAGGGAAGAAAGAGCCGTGGCTCTCTGACTGTGCAGCAGTCTAACCAATTATCAGACTTCCCTGCTGCTGAACCATGGGAGAAAGTCCATAGGTGATGGCGAGGAGGACGAGGGGAAGCCACGTTGTTTAAGTGAGAGAGAACAGATAATGGACTTGGAACTCCTCTCCCTGACTTCCTCCCTGCCACTCTCAATAAAGTCTGGGCCGGCATTTTCTGGCCAACAGCCATCAGAGAGCTGGGCATATATGTCAGAGAGTTTGATTGTCTTCGGAAATGTTTTATTCATCAGGGGGGGGACAACATAATAAAGAATGTGCAGCAACTGTTTCACTTGCAGAACTGCTCATTTCACCTTTGCTCTTATCATCCCAGCGCTAAAAGGGGGGGAAAGGAGGCAGTCAAATACATGCGCCGTCTTTCCACAAACATTTGCTCAACAATCCCAGTCATTTTTGATGCATTTCACCTGATTGGCATCTCCAAAACACCCTCCTTCTTTGTACACTGCTGCGAATTCAAGTTTGGAAAAAGGTTATTTCAGTGTAAATGGACGATAAAGTTGTGCCACAAATTCAAAGTGCAGTATAATGTGATGTATTTAATCTGACAAGCCATCGATACTTTAAGTACCGATGCTACGCAGTTTGTTTTCTGCTTCTGTCAACCACAGTCAAAGTTTACTTTGGTGCATTTTTTTATTGGCTCATTTCGGTCAGCGCTGCCCAATTACAAGCCAAACGGGGCTTGTCACATGGACTCACATGTAGCTTGTTAATTGGACAAAGTTTTAGTAACCTGTCTTCCTGCCAGGTTTGAGATTTGGCGTGGGCTGCGGGGGGTAGAGGTGGGCGGTCGGGGAAATGACTGCAATGACTCCCTGCAGCAGCTCCCTGCAGCAGTCCTCATTATGGACTTCTTTGCTGTGACTTACCTACCCTGGTGTTAATAGCTGTTATGAACACATAACGAAGTAGCTAAATATGGATTTTGTCCTCAGTTAACTTTCTTTTTTTTTTTCTTCTGGGTTTGACAGCCAGCCATCAGATTCCAATATTGACTTTATCTTGAAACGAAAACAAAACATAAAAAACAACAAACAACACAAATGCGTTTGGAAAAAAAAACGTTTTTTATAACGCTTTTTTCCCCTTAAGAATCATGTAGTGGCAAAGGTGTAATGTATATTATTGTTTTTAATAGTTTTTGTTTCTTTTTCTTCCTTATCTTATTATCATTATTATTATTAAAGAATTTGTTTGTGCAGCCACACTCGCACAAACACCCCCCCCCCCCCCCCCCCCACACACACACACACACACCACCTTGTTCGCTTATCCCCAGACACATATTGTTTTCTGTAATATTGAAGTACTTTGGTTGATCTGTGAGACCTGGTGGTGACACCGCTCGGACAGAGACGAGGACCTGAAGCCTGAATCGCGGCTGTGGGTCACGCGGAAATCAAAGAGCAGCTATTCCAAACAGGATCCCGCCGAGAAGAGGGGATCCGAGCTGTGGCAGGCCGGTCTGCTGCTTTGTCAGTCAGACAACGAATGGCGGTGAGTGGAGGTCGCGGAAGATCAGGGGATGACTGATTCATGGGCCAGCTAGCTGGCTTGTGCCTGTGTGTGTGTATGTGTATGTGTGTGTGTGAGTGTGTGTACGCTGGCACACAGTGGATGACAGATTGGCAAGGCCACGGATGGGCCAGTCTCCATCAGCACCGCAGGCTGCTGTGATCCATTCTCCCTTCACTCACTGCAGCCGGCCAGACCCGGAGTTGTCCGTGTGATTGCCTGTACGTGAGGCAGCGTCTCCTCGTCTCGTTCCCCAGTTATGGGTGTTGTTTCAAAATCGGAATTGCCACATGGAAGCAACAATTTGCCAAGTCCAATGGAAGTAGAAATGCATCCTGGTGGTGCCGTTGCAGAACTGCGTCGACAGCTCACTTGTAAAACGGGAACTCGGGGACACAGCAGCTGGTTATGAGAGCAGTTCTCACTGCGTGTCTGTGTCTGTCCGTGGGCATTTGAACTCACATTTCTGTGTGTGTATGTGTGTGTGTGTTTTTGTTGTCTACAAAATGCTTACACATTCACATTCACGGGCAGGACGAGATAATAGAGAACTTAACAATTAGTCACAATGAGAGCTGCATGATTGTGGAAGGATTTGCCAGAAGAAAAGCAGAATAACTTCATCTGTATCATTTCAAAAACTGCCGTTCTATAGTTTGGCATTGCCTGCCACAAAAGCTTGATTCGTTACATCCAGATGGCCGAGGAGACTACTCTGAGTTTTATGAATTTTCTTTTTATAATTTTAGGTTTTAGAAAGGCCTCTTTACAAATAGATGTGATTTTTTGTGAAGGGTTTGCACAAAAAAACTGAAGTTTCTGCACAAGCGGACTGACAACTGAAAGGGCAGAAAGAGATGAAGATCCCTCTGAGCAACAGTCAAATAAGAGAAGAAGAAATCGCCTGCGGTTTTTAAAAGAAACAAGGATCTCAGCATCAAAATGTGTGCACATTTAAACAGGAACGGCTTCCTGTTTTAGTGTCAAGTGCAGAATAACGCAACAGGTGTTGTCTTATGATGTCTTAAAACATGAAAACACAATGGAAATAGAAGGTTGGTCTGGTTCAATCTAACCACTCAGTAGACTACAGAGGGCTCCCCAAAAAAGCTACCCAATCTATTTATAGCCCACAATACATTACTGTTGTGGTTCAACATGATCTAGGGGTAGTCATGCTTTTCTGGAAGAAACAACATAACTCAATGAGCAGCATGAAGGGTCTATATTGTGTTATTTGAATGCATATACTACCCCTATGATTGGAATAATAATGAGAACCACAGTATGCTCTAAAACATGCAATTTGTATGCGTTGAATACATGAATGTGAGTATTTTGCAGTTCGTTCCACATCTGGTTTGAACATATGTCATGCGTATAATATAGATTCTATATCACCATGACATTGATTACATGTCTGGAAAACACAGAAAGGTTGCATATTTTAAGCCTAACAACAGAGATTAATTTTTGTGCTATCACTAAATATACTTTTTTTTGTCCGCTTGCTGTAATTTCTGCTCCAATGTCCCAGTGGTAAGAAGTGTTGACGTCTCAGTGAATTTTTAGTTTCAAGTGTTGATTGGACTCACTTGTCCTCTCGCAGAGTACAAAACGGCTCCAGAGAAGCATTTGGAAATGATTAAAGCATTAAACCAAGTCGATGAGTGGGGTCTACTTTACGTACGGTCAACACTGGCTCCGAGCCTTTCTGCAGTGTGTTGTTTGACTGAAGATGATATATTGAATGAATCCCCCATCTCAAAACAAGAGGTGGGTTCCAAGTCACGGTGAAAACTTCTAACCTCCCTTTCTCACCACACTTTGGCAGATTATGAGTGACGAAGCGAAGGCGGCAATGCGCCCGGCACCTTGCTGACAGCGCCCTCCATCCTCCACTTGTCAGTGTCAGGTAACCATTTCCCAAGTGCCACCTTCAATTACTTAGGATATTGCTAATGATTATACATTGTGTTTGAATGCAAATGTGCACCAGGAAGTGTCATGATATAAAGCTCGTGTGAGTTGTAGCATGACTAATGACATTCCAAATGAAGGGTGGACTTCAGCGAGTGTCTTAAAGAGCAGAAGAGATTTTAATTACTCATCTGTCTGGCTGCCTGCGTGACCTTCAGTCAAGACCTGGACAGAAGTCAATTACAGTGATGATGTGCTATCTCAGGATCTGGCCGTATATACCGTGTGACTGGGCTGGCCTTGGAAATGGCAGATTGTCATCATAGGTCATTATAATATTCACATGAAAGTCAGGGTGGAAAAAGTTTAAATCAACTGAGCTACAGTGGATTTAATGGTCATATCGTCAGTACAGTACTGTTGAGTACAGCAGAGGCCAAGTACACTCGCTGCTGAAGGTTTTTGATTTATGACCCTCACTTAGGCTGTGATCAATTTGTGTTCAGTAAAAATAAAGAAAGCTGGTCAACGGACAGTGTAAACTGTATTATTATTCCCTCATCCATTCATTTTTTTTTTAATCAGCCACATTTTGGCTATTTATTTCAGTGTTTTGAGTGGATAGCAACATCAATAAACGACGACTCTTGGCGGCGTCGCCACCCACAGCTGCACTGGGGGAGAGCTCTTTTACTCAGGAAGTCAGCTGCATGGAGTCTATTTGTCTTTTGTAATTACCATTCAATAAAGGAATACCCTTGGTAATTATCCTTGGCACTCAGTGAAACCAATCATTGTGAGTTAACATAAACACAGACCAGTTTTTTTTTTTTTTTAGCGAGGCTGATTCAGACGCATTGCCGTGTCTGCAGCTCAGCCCAGCGATCAAACAGGCACGGTGAACGCGGGGCGTCCGGGCCCCATCTGTGTCCGTGACCCCCTTAGAGAGCCGGGTTGAGACCTCATCTCAGGAGTTCATAGTGAAAGGGAATCTTGCCAAGGTGGCGGCTCCCGCTGAGGACCGCATCATGTGCATCATTGGTCAAAGAAACGTCCGGGTCGCGTGGAACAGGAAGACTTGAGGGAGTTCACTGGCCTCTATGCCGATGGCACCGAGGCGGCACGTGGCTTTGATTTGATTGAGTGGTTGGCGAGTGTTGGGGAGGGAAAAAAAACTAATTTTACATTTATACCTTTACACAGCGAGTTTGATTTCATCTCAGTTTCTATAAATTTGATGGCATAGGGCAGCGGCCGCAAAACTGCGATAGTGTAGTTTGTAGTAGTAGTGCAGTGGCGCTGGGGCCAATGGGGAGGGGGTGCGGTGGAGAGAGCGGTCCCTATATGAAGCCCCCGCCCGCTGCAATACAGGCATGGCAACTAACTAACACAAGACTTTCATCCAGGAGACCGCTGTTCCTTTCTAGTGTGAACGTAAAAGTAAAGTTGACATTTTGTCACGTCAGTCGTTTGGAATGTGAATAGTGTCGAAAGTCGTCTGACTCGTTAGTCAGGCAATTTAACATCAACCACGCTCTTTTCCTAAACCGTACTCTGTGGATTTGTTGCCTACACCTAACTTCCTGGGAAGTTTATTTTGAAATTTTAAACTTAAAATCTCAACGTCTCTAACGCTCAAGACCATCTACTGTAAATCTATGGAATTTTCCATTGTGGGTCTAAAAAGAAGCGTCTGTAAATGGTGCAATGGCTTAAATGGTTCTGACAATCTACAGACTTTTCAGTTTTAGGGCTGAAGGAAATATCCACATTTTTTTATAGGTTGTATATGGATCTGTGAGAGAGCAACTTGTAACTCACACCTTAAAAAGGATGACAGTTTGGTGTCTGGAGGTTAATTTGCTTCGTGAAATTTCTCCTCCAGTAAATAAAAGGCGGTTGGGGAAAAAGCAGATACGGGTGTCATTCATTGCGCCAGTCTTATCAAAACTCACCAAACTAAACTAGGTGAGATAAACGTTTTGCATCCGGGGGGTGAAAAAAGCACGGCAAACCTATACACCCGGACACTATAGCTCTCAGTGTGCAGCATCTGTCAATACCTCGCACTGACACGTATACAATCCCTCGCTCTCTACCTCTACCCCCGCTTCGCCGAATGCATTCTGACGGCGGCCCTCTATCTGGGCTTTTATCTCTCTGACACGCCTTTGCGACTGACATTTAGATGAAAGCTATAGGCCGGGTTGGGAATAATCTGCACTGATAGGAAACCTCTTGCAGCTGCAGGAGAAAGAGAAGTTGGAGTGCAGACGTTTCTCTCGGGTCTGTAGTGTGGCGCATCCCAGGGCTGCTTCCTGGACTGTATAGGGATGCCTGCATACAGACACGGAGATACAATCAGAGATACAGCTACTGGGCTGTGCACGGCAGAGGAAAAAGATGCAGAAGATAGACAAAATATTGACAGTATGTATACAAGATACATGGAAGTTTTCCTTATCATTTCCTTGTCCAAACAGTGCAGTATATATTGTATATGCAACACATGCAGTCACTCTAAAAGCTTCCATCCCCATATTTTGACAATTTTGGTTAAATCCAAAGAAGTCTATCTACTATTGTGAGCACCTGCGAATAAAAAAAGAGGAAAAAAGAAATAAGAAAATGTTAATTAAAAAAAAATCTGACGTTTAGAGATACATTAGGGTCTGAGAAGTTGCAATTAATTGGTTCTTAGAAACGGCAATTGACGTCGCCAGCAGAACACTTCGAGGCACACAGCAGTCGTCATGGGGACAGCTCATGACAGGGAAGGCAAGCTGTTATTACTCTGAGGAATGAAAGACTGTCTTGAAGAGAAATAGCCCCCCCAAATAATCTCAGAGTGTCTTTGAGCACTGTGAGGTTTTTTCCCGCACTATCAAAAGACGTTGAGAAAACTGAGATAGTGCGACTGTGATCGAGAAAAAAAAAATGCCCGGCAGAATCAGATCGACAACAAAATCAAACAACTGTTCATAAGTTGCACTCGCTGGCCTAACACAGGGGCCCGGCTGCAGCACTAACTGCAATGAGAGTCAACGCGAGGACAATTCAATGGTGCAGGGAAGGCTTGAGAAGCAGGGGCTGATGGGTCGTGTTGTGACTCGGAAACCTTCATTCAGCCGTCAAAACAGGGTTGCCAGGTCGGACAAATAAAGGGAAACACCAGACTGCTGCAGCGTGGGGGGGAAAAAAGGTATCGTGGACTGACGAATCCTAGGTTTGACATGAGACTGCGCCCACTTAGATGGCACATTTCCCAATAAACAATTCTTACTTCTCTGATAATTATTCCTCACATATATGCTCTACTTTATGGCATTTGCAATCATGCAACTCACAATTTCCTCCCCAAAGATGCTAAAATATAGGGTGCTCAAAAACTTTTTGACTGGCAGAGTACTTATGCATAAAAACACGAGGATAACAGCAACGGGGGAAAAACAAGACACATTGCTAATTAGCTTCCTGGTTAACACAAGGGTTGGCATGGCAACCGATAAAGCCGAAGAAGCTATGCTTAATTGGAATTATCAGTGAGGACAGGGCGCGTCATTGTCAAATTTGATTGTGTTTGCCACGCACGCCCTCGTGCACGCGCGTGACCACGTCGGTGTTATGTAACTGTGTACGCGCCCCGATGACAGCTGAGGAGTCGGACTCATTTACGACTGTCCGGCTCTCACAGGAGCACTGGCGCAAGCACGTATCCGTTGAATCATTTTAAACTCCCATAAAGAGTCCTTGGGGATGGAAACACGCTCTCCAATCATACAGTGGTCATATTTTTTTCATTGCGCTAAAAACCAGCCTTGGGCATGAAAAAAGCAAAGCTGGGAAAAACAAATAAAATAAACACACAAAAACAAATGTTTATGAATGATGAATGAGAGTGCTTTTGAAATGAGAAGTGGTGCTTAATAAGGATGCTCTGTCTGTGGATTCATCAGCAGTGGAGCCAGGCAAAACTTTACTTCACCTCATTTATCTTGAATAAAATCCCCCCCATAATGATAATTGTTCAAAATTGGTGGAAAATTAATCTGGCAACATGTCTGTATGAATAAATTGTGTCATTATTACCTCATAAGGGAACAGAAAGAGTTTACACTGCATCATAATCCAATCAGCTCATTAATTCTCACAAATGTCTTTTATTCCGCTGTTGCAGGGGAACATGTGCGACTGAATCAATATCACACTTGTGATGTTATTTGCGTTGCATTATCACAGCACACAAGGCTTTTAAGATGTATGTCCAATGAACGGAGCATTTCCAAACCAACAAGGTTTCATCTCAGCAAGGCGTTCTGTCTGGTAGAAAACGCAATCTGTCATTTTCTAACCATGCAAAGCACAGGTATGTTTGCTTTTATAATTGTTATAAATAAACGATGTGATCTCGTTTTACCTTATCACACAAATATTCAGTTCACTAGTTGAAATGTGTTATTCAGGGTTGAAAAGTAGAAGTTGAGTTGACGTCTAGTCTTAGCCTAGACATTATTTGAGCATCTTTTCAATATCTCATGCATTTTAACAATGTTTTACAATAACGTCTAAATCAGAGTAAGCTAAAGTACAGAGAGGAGGTTGAAAAGTGTTTAGGTGTAGGTGATGAAACAACTCAGTTATATTTAGTAAAAACATCATAATAGCGCTTGAAATGAAAATCTGTACTGAATGTATAAACATCATATGCTCAGAGTGCAGCATTCATGCACATATTTAAGAAAGCAAAAGTGAAACTGCAATTTTGCACGCAAATTGACCTTCCGGTTGTCATGCCATTGATACATCAATTGGTAAGAACCTTTAAAAGCTTCAGAGTTAGTTGCTGTCTGTCCATCAAAAGACCTGTCAATCAATTTGGACCTTTTTTCCACTATCTGCTGTTAAGGGATTTTGATCTCTTAGCCCTAAAAAAAAAAAAAGCTCTTAAGTGAACAATAAACTTGAAAGGATGTTCTTCATTGTAATGTTTCCTCTATACCAGAAATCCTTCAAATGATTGCAATGAAACAAGTACAATTACCTGCAATGACTTTCAAGACTCAAGACTTCAAGAAAATCGTTTGCGTAAAACCCAGAGATGTGTCTCAAAAAGGGCCTCCTTTGTCATTTTGTGATAGAGCAGGGGGGGAGGACGACAGAATCTGTCATTTTCAGGTAAGGGTGTGTTGAGGCAGAACCTATTCATTTTGACCTACATAGGATGGGTCGTCTAGAGTGAGGTTAACGCTCCAGCACCCCTTTCCAAGCGTCATGGGATCATTAGTATCCTTTGCTGTAGCAGCGCGGAGCTCTTTTGATGCCCCCCATCTCCGATGAAACTACACTGGGGGGCGGCCCATTTTCCTGGGCCTATTTCAAAGTGGCCATTTCCATTCGGAGGATGACTCCCTTCTTCCTCTTCTCATCCTCCTCCTCCTCTCGCCCTCTCTGGTTGAGTGCAGTCGTGCTAGAAATGAGACGAGGAGGAAATTGGAGCGGGGTC
Source organism: Chelidonichthys spinosus (assembly GCA_029853015.1). Taxonomy (NCBI): domain Eukaryota; kingdom Metazoa; phylum Chordata; class Actinopteri; order Perciformes; family Triglidae; genus Chelidonichthys; species Chelidonichthys spinosus. The sequence continues at coordinate 13,031,483 of CM056837.1, forward strand.
AGCGGCGAGCGTCGACAGCGCCGCTGTCATCTCCCGCCTGGGAATGTTCACCTCGACAGTAAGTGAGCCACATCTCGGGGAGATTAGAATATATTTTAACAATGCAGACGAGGTAATAGAGGAATTGACAAGTAGCCATTGGTTTGTTTGGCAATGAATTGCTGACAGGTTGCGGGGGAAAGTGGGCACCGTGTCACCGGATTCATATTATCCGGCCTAAAACAGCACTTAAATGGATCTATTCCACTTTACATGCTGTCTGTCAACATCGCATTCGTACAGTATTTTCCCCATTGAATGTGCACAGCTGTATAATGAAAATATGAATCTTTTTTCTTCTTTTTTTTTGCTTGTGGCGACACAAAATATTGATTTATAGATGACGAACCAACAGTGGCGTCTCCATATACCTACCCTCCTGCTACATAAAGAGACCACAGACTACCTGAGAGCTAATGAATGTATTCTGATACAAGTTGAACACTTCTCCCGGGCTTCAGACTGATCGCGGCATTTGAAGAATATAGGGCAAAACAAGACCTTGGAATTTAATAAGCTGCAACAGTTTTCATTTGCATGGATACCACTGGAAGTGACACGTCTTTGGCCTTGTGTTTTTGTATTGGTCCGTCCCCCTCTGCTTCAGAGTGCCAGTGTGAATGCTTCAAAATGTTGCCTTCAGCTTTCTTTTCCACAAGCCTCTCGGCTTCTCCCCGGTCCAGTCTTTCTCTCTCCTCTGCCATTTCCAAGGCTGATGCAGGGTTTTTTTTTTTTACTTTTTTTTTTTTTTTTTTTTACAGTTATTCTGATCTTGAAAGTATGTCATTCGGATCAGGGTTGAAAACGGCTTGCCATCTAATTGCACATTCTCCAGTCGCTTCAACGGTACAGTGAAACCACTCCTGTTCTTTTGTCTCCGGTCTGCCCTCCGCTAAACACATCAGATTATGGTTTTACAATTCGCTGTTGCCTGCTGATGTAACCAGCCCAGTCTTCCAAGCAATTAAGTTCACATTGGGCGAGGGCATTGTCACCCGATGCCAACATCCAGCGCCAGTGCAGACGGCAGTGACCTTCAGGCAGCATGGCAAACAGTAAGGGTAAGACATTCAATTTGGCACTGGAGGCCGGGGGTCACGTTCTGTCCAAAACCAACAAGTAAAGCTGGCTTTTTAAGAGCGGATATGTGCTGGGTGTGTTGGGAGTTGACAACTACTAGAGGTGGCACACATGTATTTGGCCCAACCAATCAAAACGAAGTATCCAACATAGAAAATATGAGATGTAAACCGAAGCCAGGAAGCATCTATCACAATATCTCAATCGCCTTAACACATTTTTTTGGAAACTCTTAACAGTTAATTGGCCAATGGCAACACAATGAAAAGTATTTTTTTTTATTTGCTATATGTTACATGTTAGCAGTAAATTTACCTTTCATCTTTCATATAAAGACATCAAGGAACAGAACATTTGCTAAAAACTTACATGCCAAAAAAAAAACCCTGCAACATAAATTAAAAATAATTCCATACCTCCTCAGAATTTAACACCATGTTAGAGATATTTATGGAATATACATGTGATTTTGAATGCATCATTTTTGCATGCGATGGCTCAAACAATGAAAGGATGTTAAAAAGTTTGAAGAAGTGCCAAGGCAACACATTCAATCTGCTTGAAAGTAAATGAAAAATTAAAATCTGTTGTGAAGAATAAACTAATTGTTCACATATTTGAGCTAATTGTTTTTTTTAAAGAAAAATTGCACCAATTCAACCATCGAGCCAAAGGGAATGAGAAACACTGTACAGATACAATTTGAGTTTTTTTTTAATAGTATCTGCTTTTATAGTTGTTGCTAAGTTTCATAAGATAACCTGCTGGCTATCACATTAACACAACAGGGATTTTTACATTAGAATGCATAACAACTGGATAGATAGTATGAGTTCAACTGCACTAACAAATAAAACACTGCCACTTAGAAGAATCCAAAGGAAAGGGTGTCACAGCAGCAGAGGTATCGTGTGACTGACAGGTGAATGGTGCAAAGTGAAGTGCAGAGACATCACAGCAATAAACACTCACCACCTGAGATAAAAATAACTACAGAGGCATGCAGGCTACCACTCTTTCTTCTCACGTACTGTACTTGAGAAAAGAAATAACATTAAACAGCACAAAAAGTAAATACTGAGATGCATTTTAACTACTCCAACTCCCAGTTTAAATTGGCACTTGTTGCATTCATTGTTTTCATGGTTGATCACTCGCTAATAGAGGTTTTGTGACCAACTGTAGCATGAAAAACAAACAATGGCTTGCTGCTAATTCTGGTCCGTCATATTCTAGTGAAAGCTAATCCTCTACGTAAGGCCAGTTCACAGGGGGAAAAAACAACCATTTCTCTCTCAAACAGCTCATAAAGACTCCCTCCTCGCTCCCACAGCTCAGCCCTTTTGGCCTCGGTCTCTCTCGCGCTTCATCTACTTGCATTCCTATCCTGCCAATGTTGTTGTGACACTCGGCTTCCATTACACCCCCATCAGATCCTCTGTCCACCATCTCACTGTGGAGGAGGAGGAGGAGGAAATTACTGCTGGCCCTTCACCCTGTCCTCTACCAGTCACAGGCTTGGTCACACAGACAGACGGAAAGGCAGACGGATATATAGAAAGATACATGGATGGATAGATGGACGATATATAACTAGATAGATGGATGGATGATAGATACATAGATAAATAGATGATGGAGCATGGATGATAGATAAATAAATAGGTGGATAGATGATGGATGGATGGATGGATACACAGACAGACAGACAGACAGCTAGATAGATAGATAGATAGATAGATAGATAGATAGATAGATAGATAGATAGATAGATAGATAGATAGATAGATAGATAGATACAGTAGATAGATAGATAGATAGATAGATAGATAGATAGATAGATAGATAGATAGATAGATAGATAGATAGATAGATAGATAGATAGATAGATAGATAGATAGATAGATAGATAGATAGATAGATAGATAGATAGATAGATAGATAGATAGATAGATAGATAGATAGTGGATGTGCAGATTGTTGTTACACGCAAACAAATACAGGACTTCTGTCGGTCCGACTTCAGTCATGAGAGTCATTATTGTCATAGGTCACATGACTCATGTGTGTAGGTAGTCATGTGAGTCATCAGTCAGTCAAGTTAATGTCAACTTCATTATTTTCCTCAACCCAGGGGTTCGTAGACCGTCAAAGTTTGAAGCTGAGAGCCATTGACCAAGCTGCGTTAAATAGATAGATGGGTGTATAGAAATTAACTTGTAGGCATAACATAGCCTATCTGCTATTCCTGTCATCCCTTTATTCATTCATACCAAGAATTGAATTGTTAATGTCAGGATTTTCCCAAACAAAACACATCATGTTTGTGCGGCCATGTGCATCTAATGAAACAATGTTATCCAAAGAGTTGTGCCTGTGTTACTGGCAGGAAGCCTCTCTGAACGTTGTCTCTGTATTACATTCGAACATTTTCTGATTTTACCAGACTCCACAGAGACCCCGTGGCTGGAAAACTTGGATTGCCTTCTATTTTGGAAGCTCACCAAAATGAGTACTAGAATATACCGTGTGTGTGAGAGAGAGAGAGAGTGGAGTGAGAGAGTGAGAGTGAGAGAAAGAAAGAGGCGGAGAGGGAGGGAAGGAGAGAAAATTGAGATGAAAAAAAACCACGCCATCACCCTAAGTAACGCAACACCAATGGCTTCCGCAACAGATGTCAAATCGCATTCCGGGGGCTGTGTGCAGACGCAGTTAAAGCAAGCTTGTCAGTTATAGCTGAGATGATTAAAGTCGTTTTGCAATCCACAGAAGCGCTGGACCACAGAGAGGCAGAAAACTTCTTCATATGGAAGCCATGTGCACGTAGGTTATACGCTCCCAATCATGACAAACTATTTCATAAAAAAAATCATTGTTTTTATACATGTAATTAAGCTCCACATGTGCACAGATGGCTTCGGCAGGAACACAATACCCCCCCCCCCCAAATCACACACAAGCTGGATTGTCAACAATAGTTTGATAATGCTTTGCAAAACTGAATAGCAGATGAGATATTATTAGCCAATATGGAGACCGTCCCCCAGCTGCAGCAGACTGTACAAGGTCCTTGTCATTGTCCAGGAGTCAGGTGCATGGAAAAATAAAAAAATAATGAAAACATTGTGAAATTAAACATAAATCAAATTCCGTTCACTGGGCCTAGAGGGCTCAGCTGCTCTGCAGGAAGTTTTAGAAATATTTCTTTCATTCTGCTCCTCCTCGAGTCTCTCCATGGTAGGAATTCACAAACACAGCTTGCTCCTTTATGATTTTCTGAAGAGGGGTTGCAAAAGAAGTGAGCCATAGGGATGGGGGGGTGGGGTGTTGGGAGGGAGGGGGGACCACTCAGTTTATCAGAATACCAAAGACTGACGTTTTCATCTTTCGGCTTTACTTTCCAAAAGTATTCGACGTATTCCTGGCACACATTTCCCGGCAGCACCCGCGTCGCCGCTGTGATCCATGCAGATATCTGAGACCACACACACGCACAAAAGCCTCCTCGTCTCCTACGTCTCCACCGTCTGCACAACTCGTTAATTATATGATGCAGGAGGTTCAACGGCGTTTATGTAATTATCCTCTTTTGTATTCAGAAAGTCATATTCAAAGGTGGTCGGGGTTGGAGGAGTTCATCAAAGGAGCTATTTTAAACAGTCACGTTTTTTTTTTGGAAATAGTGGTAGACAAGTGAGTCTGGCTTCATGGGATGTTTTCTTGACTCTGCGTATAGTCTCATATTGTCTTTTGGATTTTTAAATAGGGAAGTTAGAAAGGGATGCTAATAAAGCAGCAGATTGGCTCGGGAATCTATCTGGGAAACTATTGTCAGCTTTTTTCTTCTTTTTTTGTGTGTGTACTTAGCAAAGTATTATGTCTTTTTGCTCTGATCCGGGAAGGAGCTCTACCAAACTATGTAGACGTGTCACTTTTAGCCTTCCGAAAGAATTGCTGCCCCATGATGGAAAAGGTTCAAAAACACGGCCCAAAGTCCCACCTCGTGGGTCATCTGCCCTGTTATCTAATATGATCTAATCTCCAGGTTTTCCTCCTCTGGCAGGGGACACATGGGCAGACAGCTAAACATGTCAGGGATATTGGATGTGTTATGGTGGTGTTTGCTAGAGGTGTCGTCCTCAACTTTGCCTTGGACGCTGATGAGCTGAGGGACCGCTATTCCCCGGGTGATTCAGCCCGGGATTAACTGGGCTGATTCCCACCATGTCACAGCATTGTGTGTGTGTTTAGCACCAGAACCGGTCATATTGCACAAGAATTGGTGATATATATATATATATATATATATATATATATATATATATATATTTGTATTTATTTTTTGTTTTGTTGGAGGTTTTTTTGGCTTCATTCTTAAAAATAAGAACATTTTCTACATAATTTTTGTGTCCTGATACAGATTCTCCTTTGTTCTTATAGATAATTGAGCAGTATGAAGAGGGGTGAAAGGTTACACTAGCAATTGTACTTAAATAAGGATGCAACAGTATAAGGCTATTTTAGAATAACAGAGAAAGAAATACCTTGAACCTTTACTCTCAATAATCGGTTGAATGGAGTTACGACTTTTTCACATCCGTTTTTAGAAGAAGCATCTCCGCCTGTAGGCACCTGCAATTAATCTAAAGTGAAACTAAACTTCACTAAATGTGTCCTAAAAGAAGGCCAAAAAGCCTTGGAAAATTCCTGAAGCTTTGCAATTTCAATAAAACATCAAACAGAAATTTGGATAAGAAGGAAATTGACTGGAGCTTGGCCTTTGCGGTACAAAGACAACAAAGGCTAAGTCATGGGGCAACTATAAATAACGGTGAACTGTAGCATAAACAGAAGATAATTAATTTCCCTTGCTTGTGTGATTAATTATTCAAAGAAACCTGGAGGCTGAATAAGACGATGACATGATCATACATGATGTTTCTATATAAGAAACAGATATTTCACGTGAATTCTCCTTCCGTCCTTTCGGAGAATAATTTATATATTGTGCAAATGCTTTTTTTTATTTTATTGGGCTGGGTCTTTCATACACACTGCCCAATTACAAGTGAGGCTTCTAAACAAAAAAAGCAGCTTGTTAGCTGCACAGCGTTTTGGTAACCTGTCATCCTGCCAGGTGGTGTTTGGAACGGATCCGATTCTAGTCCACTTAACTTCAGCTAAGCTTGATGGACCTGTCTGATCTCTTTGCTGTAATTTATTGCCTCTGATTGTGAATCCTTCGGAGTTTGAATACATATTTGCTGTGACTGCTTCACTGCGATTCAACCATAAAGATAACCCCCCCCCCCCTCCAGCCTCATAGAGATAGACTTTCCCTCTGAGCCCCTGATGGATGGCTGGCGTTATTTTTATCACTGTAACATAATCAGCCTGTGTGGCCTCTGTCTGCCCGTGTGTGTACGCTCTGTTAACGTAACTAAAAATAAAAACCACAAAATATTTCACATTGTACACGTGCAATCTATCATGTGAAATTGGAGGTGAGAGATCATTTACTGTATTAAATATGTATGACTTATTGGGGGATCTACCGCACACACGCATCAATCATGTCTTGTGCGAGCAGGAGAGTGCAGTTTGTGTAGCGTACGGTCATTTACCTCACAATAACTCCGTAATGCACTCTAATAGTAAAATATTGAGAGTTGAATTGTCTCTGGCTCGAGTGTGAGACGGACAGGCGGTTTGGTTGTGGTGAAGAGGGAGCTGAGCCGGAAGGCAAAGTCTTGTTTTACCAGTCCTTCTACGTTTGCCCCTCACCTAGGGTCATGAGCTTCAGGTAGTGGCCGAAAGAATACGATTGTGGATGCAGGCGGCTTTCTTTGTAGGGTATCTGGGCTCAGTCGAGAGATAGGGTGAGGATTTCCCACATCTGGAGGCAACTCGGGGTAGAGATGCTGCTCCTTTGTGTTGAAAAGTGGCAGACAGGTGAAAAATAGTCACGAAATGCAATTAATTGATTTCATGTAAAGGGAACCTCATTGTCCTTTTTTTGTTGCTGTGCAGGAAAACAACGTTGATTGTGATACTTTTCGTGGTGGTCACATGACACATCTGCGTGACTACTGGGATTGATTCTGGTGGCGGGGATGGATGGGTCCAAGAGTCCAGTGTTAAACTGCGTGTCCTAAAGTTTGGTTGTGAAGGTACCCTTTGGTGACTGCTTTACAAAACATAATAGGTTTTTCTCATTATTCTAACTGTGTGTAGTTGTTTTAAACCAGACCATGACGTTCGTCCTAAAAACTAAATGGATTTCTTTGCCTAAGTTTGGTTTTATCTGTGTCCCGATTGACAAAAACACATACAAAAACATAGTGCAGACATGACCGACACTTCCAATTGGAATACATTAGTTGGAAAGTTGTGCTGAGCAACACGGAAAAGAAAATGGAAAATGCATGTCCATGTACACAGATCAGGACTGCTGTGTTGGATCAGGATTCCTTCTGGACACCTCCGTTGAGAGGTTTTCCAGGCACAACTCTCCAGAGAAATCATATATCTCATCTGACCTGGGAACACCTTGGGTTTGCCAGGAAGCGTTCCCGAGGATAGCGACATGTTGCCCTGCAACCTGGCAGCAAATTAGTGAAGGACAACGGATGGATGGATGGAACTGCTATCTTGTGCTTTGGAACTGCTTGGATTTTATCTTGTAGACTTTCTGACAGTGAAAAAAATGTTTTTCTTGATAAACCACTCAAGATGTATGACATTACATTTGGGTCATAACACCAAAAATGGGGCTAATTTAAGATTCTTTCCTCTGCCTCTAAAGCTTAGAAGGTATAACTAGGGGGGCTCTAACAAATAAATTATGAAATGCCTGCGTTTTTTTTTTTTTTTTTTTTTTTTAGAGAGATAAAGCAGATACAATATTAAATCCTTCCAAATTAGTGGCGGATGTATAATTCAGGAGGTGATGAACATCAGCTGAGCAGAAAGTAGGCACTAATGAGATGTGTGCTAACTGCATCTGAGGTAACTGCCCTCCTCCGTCTTTGTCACTCTTTCTTTCTCTCTTTGTCATCTTTCTCTCCCTTTAATGTCAGCCCCTCTGTCCATCTCTGGTTTTTGGCTGCATCAACCACCCCAGAACACCCATAAACACAAACTTGCTGAAGGCCTCTCTCGCAGGACTGAATGGGATACGGAAACACATGGCGTAGCACAACAAAGACAGACAGTTTCATCAGAAAGAGAGCCAAGCTTAGTGTGGCAGACATTTTTTTATGAACCCTTGTGTTCTTTTTCAGATGGTTAATCTGGTAATATTACAACAATTTGGGAAATGGAAAAGACACTCGGAACATGCAAACAGGGTGTTTTCGATAATAGCACATGCAACTTAATATGTTTCTGCAAGGTTTTCTTTTCTTACCGTCTTGAATAGTATCTGTGCCCTAATGGATTTAGGGTGTTGCAAGAGGCTCCATTACATATGCATTGGAGTTTTGCACTTTGTAATGGAACACTGGTTTGCTGAATTTATCACCTGGCCCTACAAAAGATTCAACCTTTCTCCGAGTAACATTTTGAGATTAATTTACAATCAGATTATCCTCCGAAAAATGATGAACATGAGTGCTCACTACGTTTTGCTTCGGTGCATGTCACCATGCATTATTTTTCTTTCTACACCACCCTAGGTGGATGTGTGGTACACACTGCAAACTCCTTGGTTGGCTGGCTGCTATCTCCTGATGGATTCCAGGAGGCTCTATTACATATGCAACGAGCTCCGGCTGTAAAGTGTTCAACGGCTACGTTGTAACATTGGTTTGCTGAGTACACTGTATGGCCAAAATGTGTAGACACTTGAATGTTGCATCCTTATGTGACAGCTGGGGGAAAACATGTTGACATTGTACGTTCTTTCAAAAACTCAGATTCTGTCAGAGCAAGTGATTTACACAAAGACACGTATTATAATGAGCATAACAAGCGAGGCTGGGTGGTGGTCAAACAAGCACACAACTTTCACCCAGGAGACTGCTGTTCATGTCCCATGTTAAACCAAAAGTAAACATTGACTTAATGTTTGTCACGTGACATTGTTGCGATTGTTACCTAACATCACTAGAGAATGTTCACTTTGGGTAGTCATTATTTATTAATGCTGGTTGCATTGTTACTGCAGTTACGCCATGTTGTTACATTATTATTTTTACACAAACCGTGTTTTTTTCCCTAACTTAACCTAGTAGTTTGGTTGCGGAAAAAGTCTTTTCAAAACGTTAACATTGTCATTGTGCTTTTCTGCAAGCCTGACAGGGGGCTTATCTGAAAGGTATTCATGAAACTCATCTTTTTGTTCAGAAATTCAATGTACAATGGCCAAACTTTTTTCTAAACACGTCTTTTCCAAAAACCACAAACATTAATATTATGCTATTACTGTCTCCACAGATTTAGGAAACAGGCTGCAGGGATTTTCTCCCTAAAATATCAAAACTATCATGCATTATTTATTGTGATGTGTCTTTGGCATCACTTGTGTTTGTGTTTAGGGCGTTTGTGTCATCCCCAGCCCTTTGCCAGACTTGTTTTTCTTTGCTTCATAAAACTGACAGCGATGGCTGTGACTAGTAAACCCAACAAACATATCTACAGTGACGTGTGATTTCACTCTGTGCAACCATGTTTTTTCTTCAGTCAATGATAAAGACATTCACACTGAGAGTCTTGCTGCAGAACTATGTTATCTTCAGGCGTTTTCTTTAGCTGATGCATAAAGATTTTCTCAGCATAATGCTGATTCATGAGCATGGGTAAACTTTCAGATTCTTATCTCACTATGTAGGCTGTTGGGTAATAGTGTGTCCATTGTGTAGGTCAGAGTATTCTTTTTTCATTGGTTTGTGTTCTACTATATGTCAACATCCACATTATTCGGTGGCCTTTAAAACAAAGAATAGGCTACAAGAACTGTACTTTGTAAAAAAACTCATGTTTGACAGTAATCGGAGCCAGGCTCTTTTACACGATAGGATTCAATTATTATTGCAGTTTATTACAACTTTGATGTGTTTTTGTACTATTGCGTGGTTGTTTGTAGTTCTGGAAACTAGGTAACATTGATACACAACGTCTGACGGGACAAGAAACATGAGCAATCTCACACCATCAATCACCATTTCTGTTGTACTAGCTGAAAACAACAACTGAATTAGGACAGTAAAAGTATGTTGGGAAATATATATATTGTTTTAACTAAAATGTCGCCATGTTCTCAAATGCCAGCCATTGCCATGGTGAATCAAATGTTACTATTAATGCTTGTAAGGATTGCTAAATCATGTATGTTTATGTTGCTGAAAAAAACCCAACAAAAATGGTGTGATTTAAATGCTAGTGAAGGGCTCATTGTATAATTTAATTAATTAATATCGGATTAATGTGTTCACCTCGCTACATTTGTTCTTAAAGTCACAGAGCCAATCCCTCATCTCCCCATTAGTGACAACAGCACCATTGACCATCTTACACAAATACACAAAAAAACATTATAATACAGATATCTCAAGCCTCAATTAATAATCACATTTACTTGTCATCAGAGTTGGGAATAACGGCGTTATAACTTTTTTCAGTAACAAGTAATCTAAAAGATTATCTTTATTAAAACTTATCTCATTATTATAACGCCGTTATCGTTACTGCCAAAAAATGTGTTGTGTTACTACATTGAAGGCAGGAAATAACAAATGTTACCGCTATATTAAACAGAGACGCGTCAAGCGCTGGGACCAAGCGGAAGACGGCCGCTCAAGCTGAAGCCTGTTTCCTTTAGTTTGGATGCCCACAAGCTACTTGATTGGCTCTTCTGTTTCTTGTGTGATTGGCCGTCCCCGCTGTCACTCCATCTTGCTTGCACACCGACCGGTCTGCTAGTCTGCGGTCAGGAGTCCTACAGGAGTCCGCTACTGTAAATTGGGAGTTTGTTCTGCCTGGTTCACGTAAGCTAGAAGGATGTTAATATCAGAGGTTTCATTTACATTAACGTTTGAATCAGTGTCCATGTGCGTATGTGCGCGCTAGGGTTGGGCGGTATGACGGTATTATACCGTGTGACGGTATAAAAGTGTCCACCGGTAGAGATTTTGCAATACCGTTTATACCGGAGAAAGCACAGATGTCTGCGGCATCGCTCTGAGTCACTGTAATTGCACCGCCTCGACACACGGGGCACTGCGGGCATTGCAGCAGACTGCTTGCGTGGTTGCATGAGCACGACGAAGAAGAAACAGCTTTACCTGAGTAATAACAATCATGGCGGAGGCGGAGAGTGAACGTCACGAGGAAAGGGAGGCAGCGCGACCCACCCAACTCGTTCCGAAAAAGGGCGCTACGTCTGTTGGAACTTTTTCGGGTTTAGAAAATCCGACAACGAACAAAAAGCGATACTCTGCAAAGAGTGTCGCGTGACTGTTGCTGCTGGAGGTTTAAACACAGGTAACCTCTTCCACCACTTAAAGATAAAACACGCGAAGCAGTATTATGAGTCTTTCGCCAAAGGCACCCCGTATGACAATAAATCGGAGATAACGGAGGCCATCACGATGCATACTTTATCTCATTTGTTATTTTTATTTCTTATTAAGATGGAGCTCTGTGTTTACATTTGCACACACACTATAGCTTAAGTTAAAGCTGGAGTTCAAATGTTAACCAGACATTTCCACATTCTCTTTGTGGCTTATTGTTTATTATATTATTATATATTTTTTAAAATAATGTTATGCTGCTGTGAGAAAATTAAAATAAAAGAGGAAAATGATCAAATGCAACAGTATGGTTATTTTTAAGCCATTAATTGAATTTACAGGGGGGGAAACCATACCGTGATATATACCGTTACCGTGATATGAAATTATTCATACCGTGATATAAGATTTTGCTCATACCGCCCAACCCTAGTGCCTAAAAAACAACATAAGAGACTTCTTTAGAAGTCAAAGTGTAAATTACTCAAAGAAATGCGTTACACCCATCCTGCAACACCTTCACTGGCTCCCAATAAAGCAGCATATCCACTTCAAGATCATCCTCATCATTTACAAAGCTCTCAATAATCTGATAAATTAACAAGCATAATTTAATTTGACTTAGTTGTGACCCGTTGAGGTGCAATAAATATCAAAAGTTCCAAAAGATACATTGTGTTATTTTTATCAATCCACTCTATAAGCATAGTAATTATAATATCTCCAATAAAATGTTTTTTAATTTGTGCACTGTGGATTTCTGTTTGCAATGTATTGAGTATCCATTCCATTATAATACTTAGATTTATCATAAATAATTGAACACGCACATGTATTTTAAGTTCCCTCAAAGAGGGTTGGAGATGGGGTCCAAATTATTTGACACATCAGTATTTAAAAATTATTTGAAAGTAACGCAATGTTTGCTTTCCAAAGTAACTAGTTACTTTTAGAATTTGTAACTCAGTAACTACTTTAGTTACTTTCTGGGAGAAGTAACGAGTACTTTAACTAGTTACTTTTTTAGAGTAACTTGCCCAACACTGCTTGTCATGCACTGTGGGTTTGTGCAGATTGTGTTCTTGTTTCAATCAAAGTTAACTGGGAGACTTTTTTTTGTTATTGTTGAAAGGTTCAGCTCCGGCCAACTCCTCTCAGCCAACAAGCTTGTTGACTGTCCACATGTCAGCCAAGGGTCCCCGGTCTCACAAGCTCTTTAGGACTTGTTGACTCGCTGTTAGCAGCCCAGAGTCACATCAGCTGTGCTGAAGAAGTGCCACTTCATGATTTGGAATTGTTGAAAAACTTAATTTATCAACATTCTGCATTGTACCAATCACTGAGCGAAAATGTGGTTTAAGCTTCAAATCACTGCAAGCTCATTTTATACTTCAAGTGCCTTCAAGAAGCAAATAGTATGTAAACATAGCCCACTGAAAACACCTGGGGCCCGTTTCACAAAGCAGGTTCAACAAACTCTGAACCTAACCCTGAACTCTGAGTTGAACAACTCTGAGATGGGCAACTCTGAGTTTTCAGTTTCAGAACAGCGGTTTTGAATTAGTTCACTCAACTCTGAATATGTAAACTCTGAGTTACGCGCGTGCCTGCCGACTCTACAAAGCCATCATCAATGGAGATCCGATACTACGATTCACCATGGCAACGGGGAGAGTGTCATTAGATATTACTGAGTGTTTATGTAGAAAACGAGATCATCCTGAGAAAGCAGAGAAACGTAACTGCAGCAAAGTAGCGATAGTTGGCGTGGCAGACATTTACTGCCCGATCTAATGTGTATAACTGAATGAAACAGTGAATTGATCTAAAGGTAATAAGTCTTTATTTTCAGATTTGCACAGCGACACTGTGGTGTAATGGTTAGCAAGGCGCCTATGGTGTAGGTGACAGCGGTTCAATTCCCGTAGTTCATAAAGTAGTGCAGCAAGTAAATTATTATTTTTATTGGGTGTAATCCCCCCAGGCACAGAAAGAAAGTGGCTTCAGTTGAAAATGAAGCATAAGAATATTGCGCAAATACATTGACTAAGGCATATTATTTTAATCATATTTCACATATTAAACAGTAAATATAAGCAGGTGTTTCAACACAGAAATGTACTTAAACATTTCATAAATCTCCCGTTCGCAAAAACACTACCTCCGCAAAGAATCTGGTTGCGGATTATGTCCGCGATATGAAATGTTGAAAATGTCGGAGAATATTGTTTAGATAATATCTAATGTGATTGAAAGGAAAAGTAATCAAAATTCTCTCCTGACGCAAAGATGCTAGAATCACTTTTATTTCCGTATCGATTAGGTTGACGATGAAAGGACGGCACATTTTTTCAGAGTTGGTTCAGATTCCGGAAAAAGGCGGAGACATGTAGCGAGCAGGTTAGGTTCACGGAGCATGTTACCCAGGTAACTGACTCAGATTTACGCTGAACTGGCTTTGTGAAACCGAAAAACCAGAGTTTCCCTCATCTCAGGGTTAACTTACTCAAGGTTTTCACTAAACCTGCTTTGTGAAACGGACCCCTGGAGGAATGCGTTCCCATGGAGCCCGCTGAAGCACCGCAGGGAAACATATTAACAACTGACTTATGCAACTGTTGCAGAGATGGTCACCGTAGGGGACCATATGGGTCTCTATGGCAAAGGCACCTGTGGAGCTTAACACCATTTACTCAAGTACCTTACTGAGATTAATATTTAAGCATACCTCTGCTTTGCTCAAGTATTTCCATATTCAGCAGCTTAGGATCTCACTGCTGCAGTTACACTGCGGTTTGATCCAACTATCGACATTTTTGGACTGTAGTGCCTATGTTTGTGCATTCAAATGCCTGGATACAAAACTAACATGCATTTGTAATCTCTACAGTTTTTTGTTTTTCATAGATATGAGGTATTCTATCAAGACACAGCCCATCTAGCAAATTCCTATGTTTTCTCCCAATATATATGTCCAACTAGTAAGTTCGTAAAGAAGAGAACACATTTACTTCATTAGCTTTTATCAGGAGCACTACAGATGAATAGAGTAATAAAAATAACTAATAGTTATGGCAGATGAAACTTCTCAATTTGATCACTTGCATTGAGACAATTATTTTTTGTAATACAAGTTTCCTGAAACGTGTGTGTGTATAAATATATATATATATGTGTGTGTGTGTGTAAATCAGACAGTCAAATTCCCATATAAATGTATATTGTTTTTTTTCCCTTTTCTGCTGGTCTCATATAAGACATGTTAAGGAAGCAAAGCTTAAAATCTCAAAATGTATCAGTGCATTAAATAAATACATACTTACATAAAACAACGCATATTGTGGTACATTCTGATGCAGCAAAAACCCCACACACAAATGCATTGTAGCAAATGAAGAAAGACTGAATTGCCAACAAACCGTGCACTGTCAAGTGCAAACACAAGCATTTACTCCCACACAGGCTTCACATTTGTCTTGAATGAATTTGCACTGCCGCATAAGCTCCCCTCCTATAGCCAACTGGATCTGCCGTCAGTGACCTTTAAAGGTAAACACATGGCCAATTGACAGCGTCCCTCAACCTTAACTGCAAGAAGAAAAAAGAACGGGAACATGATGCATTTACTGCCATTCAGAATGGCTTATAGGATATAACAACAAATTAACTTTACATGAAAAAGTACATATTTCTTTTCCAACTGATTACCTCACAACCCCTCAAAGTTTCCTGCTTAGCCTATTTATCATTGCCTGTATTAAAGCACACATTCTTCATTGCAATAATGAATAAAACAGGTGCAGTATAAATGTTCATGTGTTTACAGTCTATTTCAATGCATGATTAATGTATCAAGATCTGAAACAGACACAGTCATGTTCGACATCACCCCATGTAGATGCTTCCCTGCTGGCAAACTTGAAGAATTTAAGATAAACTTTGTTTCCTACTGTACCGTCAATATTGAATTTGCACTTTGGTTACAACTGTGCACTAAGTCAATCTACTAAAAAAAGATGCCTGTTCAATCATTGTAAGACCCTTTATGGTTTTACTCAAGCAAATAATAAGTTAACAAAGAATTCCAGTCCTCAGCTTCTCCCTGTTGTTTCATTGTGACTTTTAAAACTCTGAAGTGTCCTCAAACAGAAAGGTCACAGGTTTTCATCATTCCACAAGACAATATGCTCGCCACACCGCCACGCTTCCTGTCAAAGTGTCCTTGAACACGACTCAGAACCCCTGCCTGCTCACTCACTGCGAGCTACTCTGAATATGAGCGTCAGCTAAACGCCTTAAATGCAAATGCATACCATTTTCCATTCAAATCAGATTCAGCAAAAAAATGATGAAATTATACCCCGCAGTGACAATATTTTTAGAGCCTATTATTTGTGTTTAAGACTTGAAGGAAAGCTGCTGAAACGGTTTCTTTTTTTGCTCGGAAACATCACAATTTACATGATATGCATCGTCCATTGTTAATTAGTGAGATTTTAATGATCCATCTCAATAAATTTGAATTGTATTTGGACCCCCCCCCCCCCCCACACACCACACACACACACACACACACACAGATGTTTAACAACTAAACATGCAGTAAGATATTTTATTGCTCTGTGTTTTGATTTGAAATGAGTCAGATATAACACAAATTTAGAGTGCCGAGTTGAGTGGTTCAGCTTATCAGAGGACTGCCTGCTTGGTTTATTGCAATGCATTCCCTCACCATCCATCACCTTTTAGCACCACTGATTATCCCGGCAAAAGATAATTACACGGAACAGCGCTGCACTGCAGAGAGGAACACTAACGGTTATCTGACTACCTGAACAACCGCTCTGGGAGGAAAGAGTGAAACAAGACTTAGTGCAGCTCTGACCTCCACATTACAACTGGACGTACATGCGTATCTGTGTGACTACGTGCTGCTGAGATTGTGTTAATCAAGTGTCTGAGAACGGGCATAGCGTTGTGCAGTGTTCTATTCAATGGTTGCTTCAATTTAAGACAAGTCTGAACTGTAGGAAAATATATAAATCCACTTGATACCGATGCAAATAAAGTAACGTAAATTAAATAAAGTAAGTACATATTCATTTAAAGCTGCATTAGTTGATTTTTTTTAGCCACTTCGGGGCAGAGTGACACATTTTGGAGGGGCACCCTGATTTTTCTAATGGTGTTTTGGATTATTGGAAAACAAAATTGTTCTGTGGGGAGAATAAGGTTACTTCAATAGGATAATCTTAAAAAATTAATTTAACCACCCACCACAACAAAGCTTAAGGTGGACTCGTGGACAGTGGACTTGTTACCATCTGCAACTGCCTTTTTTCTTTCACGCAAACGCTTCAGAATTAGGCCTTACTTCAGGCATCAAAATAAATCCATGTAAAAAAAAAACAACAACAACATTGACTTTGAAATGAGGGAACCAGAAATGAAACAAATGCTAACTCATTTCCAGGATTTAGTTGTCATCCCAGCAGAACTCCATTATCAATTTACACATCCTGCAGGCATAACAACATAGTTATTCATTTGGAGTTGTGTTTCTGTTTGTGTAATTAATGTTAGCCCAATATTCACTCTCATTTTTAGCTCTATTTTGGTTTCTGCCAACTCCAGAACAAAATATCTGGCTCGTTAGCTCCTAGATTTCCAAATGTTCTGCACTAACTAATTATTGAAGTAATAATTTTATGTTTGAGGGAATACACTTATTTGCTTTTTAGAGTTAGATGAGAAGATCGGTACAACCAGGAAATGGCTAACTGAGCTTAGCATAAACAGGGGGAAACAGACAGCCTGGCTTCATCCAAAAATGAAAATTCAACACACCAGCACATCTAAAGTTTACCATTTAACATGTTATATCTTGTTTGATCTGTTAAAAGACTTGTCCAGAAGCAATCACTTGTCAATTTTATGGATTAGCCTTCATAAGATATGTCTTAATTAGTGAGCCATAGAGGTGCTGGTAGGCAATGTGTTATCTATAGGCTAGCTGGTTCCCCATTGTCCTAGTTGTGCTAAGCTAAACTAGAACGAGCTGCTGACTGTCAAACAAACGCCATGATTGTTCTCATTTAGCAATAGCTAACAAGTCAAATTACAATTAAGTTGAAATGCATGAAGTGTAGTTCAGTTTTCACAGCTTTCTTTATACAAACAGCCACTTTTGCTTTACATACAGTCATGGAACTACTGGCAAAAAAAAGAAAATAGTGATGTTTGAATGGCAAAATCATGGGGCAACTCAAAATGTCAGTAGATGAATCAGTCGCTCTGATCGAGTTCACACAAACCAGATTCAGCGTTTCATGTTGAGAACAAACAGATGTTTGTTCCCTTCACTCAGGTTATCACACCGTGCTGCCATAACAACAGCAGAGCAGAACATTTTCTCATAGCATGAGACATCATTGTATGAATATATACTTACAGACTATGTATTTGTAACAGTAAACGTCAGTCTTAAACAAGAGCTGTGACTACGTCCAATGCCACCTTTACTTCGCCTTCAGATGGTGAATAAAGTATACAGCAGTGCTTTATTTCTTAGCTTCTCAAGTGTGTATTGTGTGCGGGTGTATGTGTGTGTGTGTGTGTGTGTAATTATCGCCTCTCTCTCAGTGGTGGCGGTCTCGTCTCATTACCGACGTGGCAGGGCGTCCGCACTTTCAGTGAACAGCACGTCTCCTGCCTCCCGGCCCCTTGAGCCGAGGACATAGACACAGAGGTCTCCAGTCGTCTCCTGCACACACACCCCAAGCCCTTGCCACAACTGTACCTGAAAACCCAGCTGCTTACTTGCCGCTAATGGGCAGCCCCTTTGTGCAAATAGGGCTCTATTTTACCTCGGATACAGAGAGTGATGCATTCACTTGGCCAGACCTATTATTCCCATTTCCTATAATTCTCTCTCTCGCTTGCATTGTTTTCAGCACCTCTCCCTCTGGCCTCTTCCCTCGCTGTGCTTGACGTGGTCCTCCTCTCCTCGTACAGAGGGAGTTGTTATCTCCAGTAGATAATAATAACACCAATCTAAAATAGATTTT
The DNA here is from genome assembly GCA_029853015.1 of Chelidonichthys spinosus. Lineage (NCBI taxonomy): Eukaryota > Metazoa > Chordata > Actinopteri > Perciformes > Triglidae > Chelidonichthys > Chelidonichthys spinosus. The sequence continues at coordinate 13,050,183 of CM056837.1, forward strand.
TTTTTGTGCCTGATAAAAAAAAAAAAAAAAAGAATACGTCTGCCTGGCAGCTTAGGTTTTGCAGTGTAACTGTCGAGTCAGGGCTGTTTGCAAAGACGTGCTTCACAACGATGCTGCATCGGGGATCTGGAACTGTGCCCTTAGGTGTGTTTGAAAAGACCCCGGTTCTCACCTCCTGATCACATCTGGCACCTCCAGCCAGGCTATGGACGTGTCTGCACTTGCTCAGTGGTAATTGCTAATGGTAATTACCAAACATTTTCCATGAACCAGGAGGCTTATATAAATAAATGACTGGCGAGGTGGGCACGGTAATTTCCCCATATCTTTAACGTCGTCCTTCACCCTAATCCCACCACTGGGACGTTGACTGGGTCTCAGGTTCTCTGGCCCACAGACTGCACCTATTATCTCCAACGACTGTGGCTATTAGCCAATGCACTCATGTGCTTTATGTTGGCTCTCCTATTAGTTTGGCCATGGCGTGTCGGTTCTCCTCAGCTCCCAAGTCTCTCTCCCCATCATTTACTCCTAAACCCCATGCGGGCTGATACCTCCTGACCCCTTTTGAAACTCTTTCAGAAGCAGTCCCTCTAAAGTTGGTTCTTTGAGCCTCGATACTTCACTCCCATCCCCGATGGTCCATCTGCTGAGATTGAGGACTCTTCTCTGCATGACTACTTTCCCCCCCGGCATTCTCCACGCAAGGCCACCTGCATCCCACAGACAGAAAACGGCTGAAATGGCTGAAGTAAAAAAAAAAAAAAAAATGCCTCCAGTGCAATCCCCCTCAACATCTGAGTTGGAGGAGAGTTGGCTCCTTAAAACTGGGGGATTCAGCGCTGCTCCCTTACTGTGGAGAGTGTTGCTGCGAGAGCAGTGTAGAGAAAAAGACGGAGCGAGGACGCAAGGTGGGAGGAAACAGTATGCGATAGTGTGTGAACTGAAGTCTTCCCTAATTAGGCAGCGGGCCTTCATTCAGCACATTTATAGTGTAATAAAGCATGGAGGGTACGTGGCACACTGTGATTAAACAGACGTTTGCTTTAATACATGGTGGCTGGAACAGTACGTGGGGGGCTGCTTCTGGAGATGTGCCACAGACACGAACAGCCTCTACTCATCTTCTGGACTAATTATCCTCGATGTTCTCGACTTCGTGATTTTTCGCGCTCTGCAGACGGCGGGACGGGGTCTGAGAAAGCCAAGGCAGCCACAGAAATTGTCAAAATCATTTAATCCATCTCCCGAGCATGCTAATGTAATTGGTTTTTGATTAATTGCGCTGGTGGAAGAAGGAAAAAAAAGGAGAAAAAAGCTTGCCGTTGTTGTTGCTGTTGTCAGATTATAGTTCAATGAGATTCCTCAAAGTGATTGGTTGTAAACAGATCCCTTCGTTTCAGCTGTTAATGAAAGACTGCTCTTGAAATCTTCATGAAATGTCAGTTTCAATAATTACGTTCTGAGGTTTATTCAAATTGTTGGAGCAATGGTTGTGAACTGCTTTCTGACCCCTTCATCAAAACTCAAAATGTCAGTCTTTACTGTACTCACTTTAATTAGATTCTGTTGCATAAAGTAGAGATTTACAACCATTGCTCACTTGTATTATCAAGTATCAGAGCACTACAAACTACTATTAATGTTAGTAGGACACTACTCAACAGGCCAGGGTTGATGGTGTTCATGTCCTGCGTGAAACCAAACGTTAACACAACGTTATTTTACGTAACATTGCTATGTCGCTTACAAGACACAGTCTCCTGACCGTCTAACATGGGTTCCATAACTTGACTGAACAAAAACACAGGACCTTCACCCAGGTGGCCAATGTTAATGTCCCGTGTGAAACCAAAAGTCACGGTTGACTTAATTCAAGTTACATTAACATTATTGTAGGCTACGTTACTGTACTAAACAACATTCTTAAAATAGCCTCCTGAATTACCTAACAAACATACTTAATTTAATACTATCCACATTGTTTTCCTGAAACCAACATAGTAGTAGTGTTGCCTAAACCTAATCGAGTTGTTGACTGTGAAAACACACATTTGTATTGAACAGAATGTCTGTAATGAGCAGAAATTGACATGACACTTGGAATGTACATAGTGTCTTAGTTTTAAGCATGGGGCCACCGGCCAGTGTTGGGCATCGCTGCATGCTAGCTCACTGTCATGCAGTGATGACTGTCACACTTAAATACAACAGAGCCACCATTCATATTATTTCTAATGTGTTTTCCCACTATGGCAAGTCAAAATGTCTACTGCGAAAAATATCTATTGTTTTGGTGGTTTTAACCCATTTGCTGCAACTCATACTTTGCATCACAGCCAACTAAAACACTCTGTGGTGTTTCAGGAATCAGGTGAAATCACCATTTAATTCTGTGCAATCTCTACTCAGAGAATATTGACATTTTATTTTGTTGTGTAAACTATCAGAGAAAAGTGAAAAAAAGTGAATGCCCTTCAGGAGTCTTACAATCATATTTTCAATAATAGAATTGGTACACCTTCATGAAGGTTGTAATGTTATTTTTGTTTTTGTTTAAACAGTTTTAGAGAATTTGGGGCTGTTGAATTGCATTATGTTGTTTCTATTATTTGACATTGCTAACAACTCAATACATCTTGGCAGTTTTTCAGTGCAATGAATGATAAATAGCAACATTTTGCATGCATTCTTTGTAGGTTTTAGCTAGAGACAAAACTGTTTACAACATCATCGTATTTCTTTGTTGGACATTGTTGTAGCAATTTTACCATATTACCATATCACAGCAATTAATTTGATGAGTACAATGTTATCATAACTGCTAGAAAAACAGCCAAAGCTCTGAAAATCATTTAGAACAAACAGCAATTATCCTTTAAGCTCTCCTTCAGGCATACAACACTTATTAATTCCCGATATAAACAATAAGAATATCTCACCACACTGGCACAATTTCAGATCTTAACACTGTTTTGTGAACTTTTTCTTTGTGGTGCAGGAGGCACTGCAGTGGCTGCTGGTTCTTTTACATTCAAATTGACCCACAGTTCTGCTTCTTCTGAGGTTTAGAAGGGGTTTTGGCAGTATCTGCTAGCATTTATGTGAACACAAGGAAGAGGGAGAGGCAGGAGGGAGGGACTGCAACTGTGCCTCTGACAGCCAGTGTAGGGGCTAGTCTCCGGTTCTCAAAGGGAGCCTGCCTATCTTTTGTAGAGATGGAAACTGCGGGCTACCATAGTCAGATGCAGAGCTTGCTACTAAAGGAAAGTTAATAGCTTGGCCTCCCTCACAAAAAAAGAGAAAAAAAAAAAAAACGCAGAGAGAAAAAGGAGAGGAAGACGGGATGCAATGTGGTATGGTCCCATTAGCATTCCTGCTCTCAACCTGACACTGACAGCTGACACTGACCCAGTGTCCAAGGTGAGCAGGAGACATGGCACAGGAAGCAGAAACCCCCCAGAGGCGAACGCCGTGTGTTTTTATGCTGTTCTCGGTTTCCTTTGTGGTTGCAGTTGAGTGGATTCTAAATGTCACAGTTCTGTGACACATGTAGATGACTTTGACCCTGATACACCCTCAGCCATACCTTTCCTTTGCCACAGCTGAAGCTTCACAGACCAAGATTTAAGAAATAAAGATTAAAAAAAATAAATAAATAACACACTCCAATTTATCAGTTGAGATCACAAAATGATACAGATGAAACGAGTGTCTCATCCCACCTGATTGATATCCTGTGGATTTGTCGGAATTAAGTTTGGCTGTCGGTTGGTGATCTTCCACAGAAACAGGCACAGCTCAAAGCATATATTGTATAGTATATTGTAAAGCAAAATACGACTATATTTGCCATAACAGATTAAAAGTCAAGATTGTGTCTCAATTCCATCATCAATCGGTCATAATGTTCACCTATTTAACAGTATATAATGAAAAATAAATCATTTATTTCGGTAGTTTTATATCAAAATCCAATATTAGTTTTTTCCTGGAAAACAAATGATGACACATGCCTACATCAGCAAGTACCAACCAATTTCAAACAACAGTAGGCTATCATGAATTACATCCATCAATCAATCTGCAACTTCGGCTCAGCACAGAGCTAGAGGAGGTTGTGAGCTAATCTTTTCAACAATCAGATCGGCACCGCGAGCAGCAACCTTAATGTATCTGACTCCATCTGGCTTCTGGTGTGAAGCTGTTAACAAAGTTAGCTTCCATAATTCAAGGTAAACTTTAGAGCTAAGTGCAATCTTAGTAGCTTATTGCACTGATAATGTTAATTACAAAGTAGCCCCGCCCTAAAGCATACCCTGCTTTATGGTCCATTTGACTCTAAATGGGGCCATAATTTACGAAATGAACATCATGCTGTATTGAAGAAGAATTGAAACTAGCGATTGAGACCATAAACTCATGTTTACAATGTTTACTGAGGTAATACATCAAGAAGGGTTATTTTCTCACGGACTTTCATTCAATCAGGCTTCTTTTTGCAGTCTCCCCCTGATGGCCAGTACAGAGAATGCAGGTTTCAAGCACTTCACTTTGGCTTCATTTTTCAGAACTGGAGGTTGCTGCCTGATGGCCAAAAACCATCAGGCAGCATGGTGACCTCTGACCCTTAAATAATAACGTTTAGATGGACATTTGTGCAAAATCTGACATTCCCTACAGTCATTCAGATATTGCATTCACATGAATGGACCAGATAGACCTTTGTATACACAGACGGACAGGAGGACAATCCCAAAACGTATAGCCTCCCACCCCAGCTGTCGCTGGTGCACACAAAGATATGAGCTTCACGTGATGTGTTCGGATAGAGGCATCATGTCTACTTTTGCAAATTTTCCAATCAAGACAATATTTGCATTAATGCATTCAAGGAGTTTGGCAGCTGATGACGGACATCTGGCCCAGAACAGCAGGCAACCTCTACCTAAACAAAAAGCATGCAAATAATTATGTTAGCACACAGATTCATATGCTTCCCACTGCAAACATATTGTCATTATCTCTCCCTCTCTCTGTGCAACTTTCAGATTTGATTTGAATTAGTGACTCCACCAGGCACACAGCATGGGTGAGGGAAAACAGGGAGAGTGGGTAGAGTGACAAATTTTAATTGGTCTTGTCTTGCAGTGCTGAGCTGTGGTGGTTTACACCTAAAACCGCCGATGCTAATGTATTTTATCTACGAGTGTACTCTGTCATCATATTTAGGCATTGTCTACACAAAGGAATATCAAGTCCTAAAATGTGTTTGTTTAACGGTCGAGTGTGATACTGAAATTACAAAAATGATTTTTAGACATGTTTTCATCAATTAAGGAGCATCTGAAAGATCAGGTATTATCTCTCTCGGCCTGATCTCGACCCCAAGGTCATCCACGCTTTTATCTCGTTTGGATTATTGTAAATCATTGTTGAGATAGCTTGTTGAGCCAAAAAGCTATCTCAAGATAGCTTGTTGAGCCAAATAGCTATCTCACGCCTCCAGCTGGTACAAGATGCGGCTCGGCTTTTAACAAATTCTAGAAGACAAGATCCTGTCAGTCCTGTTTTAGCCTCCTGTTGCTGGTTACCAGTAAATTTTAGAATTGATTTTTTAAGATTTTACTGATCACCTTCAAAGCACTTCATGGCTCAGCCCCTAGCTACTGTGCTGAACTGCTGGTCCTGTATGAGCCGGGACCCTGCCTTAGATCCTCAGACCCAAGGGCCCAGGCTTGTGCGAACAATGGCCCTGGAAGTTCCTGCCTGAGGGTCTGAGGCTGACAGTGACATTTTTTAAATCACTTCTAAAAACGTATTTAAAAAATGTGTATAAAAAAAATCATTGTATTAATTATATTACACTGATGTTTGTGTTTTGATTTTTTAAGTAATCTTGGCAATTAAGTACTTTATAACTTTATTTTGAAAAGCGCTTCATAAAAAATGTTTATTATAATTTGTATTATTTTAACAATACACTTTCCAACAAAGAGCTGTACTCAAGGTCTTTTTTTTTTGGATTTGAAGGTAATGTTGAGGTTTTCAAATGAATGCATACTAATACAGGTGAAACATTTCCCTACGTGGCAAGCTGTAGAGCAAACAACATTTTTTGAATGTTGAAAGAAAAAACATTTCATAAGATAAAAATTTGTCTTATTTTCTTGCAGAAAAGTTCTGTAAATGCACTGGGGAGAGAACAGTGTCTTCCTGAAAAGTTCAGAGATTGCTCTTTAATTGCTCTTTAAAAACATACACAGGCCTGATCCTCAGATTTACCATCACAAATTTCATTTAGTAGCTCTAATCCCTGTTTACCATCAACCAATCGCATCCTTGCATGAATTGTATACTGTTAGGACTGACTTGACAGAGTTTCCAGATCGCAGACTCAAACAAATGCCGTTGCTTCATACCTGAGAATGTTAAAACATAAACCACCCAAAAGTAAACGCAGTGTTACGGGGAACTTTATTTTATCCAGTGTTCATACATTCTTAATGGTAGCAAAATATAATTCAGTTTTATTTATTTCATGAAGCCCAATATCACTAATTCATAATTTAAAGGGGTAGTTCAGAATGTTGGACATAAGACCTATTTTCCAAGTGAGCTGGTGTGTTCGAAACGTAAGGAGACGTTTTCAAGAAATTTCATTCAGTTATTCTAGTTGCCGAGTTCGCTTATGCTATGGCTAGCGCAAGTCAATTGTTCAATTAGTCAATTGCTAAAATAGCACCAAACCTCTTACACACTCTACACACTTTCCTTACACATAACACTAAGCACCAACAACATAGCTAGCGAACCCGGAGTTTACTAAAAAAGACTAGTTTACAAGTCTGTGCCTTACCAGCAGGTCCATGTTGACAGGTAGTCCATACGAGTCGATTACCAAATGCACTGGAGTTCAGTTAAATGAGGAAAGTCTTGGCATTTATAATTCCATGGAAAATGCATTACTTGGCTGTTTGTGATGATGTCTATCGAGTGTTGACATGGCAATGAAAGGAAATGAAACCACAACGTTTACGAGTTTTGCTGGAACAAATCATCTCCTGTTGCATTGCATTGGATAATCGACTTGTACGGACTATACTACGAGAGTACCTGGAAGTTGGGCAGTGAGTAAGTCTTTCAAAACAGTCCTTTTTAATAAACTCCGGGTTCACTAACTATGTTGTTGGTGTTGGTTTTATGTGTAAGGACCCTTATCATGCTACTGAAGAGGTTTGGTGCTATTTTGAGCAATATGCCGTTGTGGATGCGTTAGGCTCATCGCCCCAATCTAATCAGTGTTAGCGCTATGCTGCTGTTAGCGTCTTTCGAGGCTTTCTCGATACATGGGTGATCACATTTTCGCTGGTCTTATACTTTAAAATAAGAGCAAGAACCCCACAAAATTTCCTAAAAATTGGAACTACTTTATCCCACCTGGACCACCTTTTGGGAGCACTTTGAGTACGCTGGCCAACCCCAATTAACCCCCAAACCCCAGAACTATGCAATTTCCACCAGCTCAAGTGTGTGGCAATTTTTGGAACATTTCAGATATCCCAGGCAGCTCAAAAATGCAGTTGTGCAGCAGAAAATGAATCTCAACAAAGACAATATGTTCCTCGCAATTTCAGTGAGATAGCAACTAGCCATGGTACTTTTGTGGCACTTTCTGTCCTAATAACAGAAAGTTACAACTTTGCACACTGTTGTTTGCCAGTAGACTTATTCCTTTGGTTTACAGGTAAAAATAGGAATTCAACTTTTACAAAGTTGATCACACTTCTGAGTTGCAAGAAAGCAGATGGCAGAAGTAGTGAGGTTGATCACAGTCTGAGAGAGCACGCCCCGAAGTAATGTTCTAGCTCTCTGGTAGAATGTTCTTTCTGCAAATCTGAATGGCAATCGATACAATTTGAGATGCCACATGTGTCAGAAATGCAATTAAGTGTGTGTTCTGAACGACTGAAATTTGTGGTATTTGTGGACGAATTTCAAACGTTTTTTGTTTTTTTTAAGGCCGGAGCTCTCGTATTCACTGTTCAGTCGCCTTGATATATTTATTGTTTTAAAGGTCAAGTTGATCCCGGCCGAGTTGCTTTAGTCTGAAAGAAAACAACAGAAGCACTCCATACTGAATGATGCCTTGTGGAAAGTTACACATTATACCATGATACTACTTCCCAACCTAACAGAATTAAAGTGAAGACTGTTGAGTTTTTCACTTGTATTGTCCACCATGTCTTCTCCCTGTGGCTCTTCCAATAATTGCCAGTGCATGGGAGAGTCACAGAGCGATGGAGTAATAGGGTTATAAAAAAAGAGTGCACTTCGATGCAGCCTCTCCGGTATGTTTCTGTGACTCCCATCATCGCCAATATCTCACCTCGTGAAAAGCACGAGACTCGTTTTATTATCCGAAGAACATCCCGAGGTTTCAGGTGGTCTGCGATAATGTGAGATGTACCGACAGGCCTGAACTAAAGTGGTTCTGCGGAAGAATGTGCAGAGCTCCTCATTAGACCACTTAGCGCCGCGCGCATCATCTTTGAAACCCTCGTCTCTCATCCCTCCTGATGCATGAAATTTATGTATACAGAACAAGTCCAGCATTGATTTCAAAGTACCATATCGCAGTGTTTCAAGAATTTGCATAATACTCCTCTAAGTCTACATGTACAGCACCGAAGATTATTTGATAGAACACGCGCGGTATATGATGTCTTGTCTGTTCACATCAAATCCCACATTACTCCTCTGCAACCCCGCAGCACCGCGCATTACAATTTTTTTTTATTATGTATTTTTCTCTTTTTTGATCAAATGCTGTTGTCAAAGGACTGGACAGGTGACCCCTGGGCAACGTGAGTGGAAATCTCTTTTAGGGTTGCGTGATTTCACCCGGCAAGGTGTTGTCCCTCTCCATTAGTCATGCAACCAATCAAAAGCAATTCAAAAGTATTACCGCCAGGTCTGCGCCTTTCCACCCTAAGAGCTTTCTTTGGCGATAGAGACGACTATTACTGAAGAAAAAGCATGTTTGTTGTTTCTCCCTTTGATAACCTTAAGTCACAATAAAAAAAATAATGTGTACCTCCACTCAAGATATTAAGTATGATCGGGAGTAGTGTGTGGTTGCGTGGAGAGTGCACAAAATGGTTTTGAGTACTTGGACAAAGGAGGGGTGATGGACAGGTTTGAGTTGTGTTTTTAGCATATAGAAGAAGAAAAAAAAAGAAAAGAAAAAGCTTCATTATATTATCCAAGGAATACAGAAAATGGGATTTTTTAAAATGTATTGAACAGCAAGTTTAAATCTTAATTTGAGAGCATGTTTGAGAGAAGTCATCACTCATAACCCATGCGTCTCGTCTGAATTCATATCTACAAGAAGGCAGAGCTGTTTTAATTAATCTACAGAATTAACGGCTCCAGCTGTTTGTTTGTTTTTTTCCCCTCTGCAAAGTGCATGTGAGATTTCCTCACTTTATTTATCTGTTCACTAAGTGTGACCTCCCTCCGCTCACCTGTTCCCCTACATTTCCCTCGCCCCACGTACTCGGCCTCTTCTGCGATGCGTCATCGCACATTTCCTTGTATTCAAATTGACAACAGCGGGGCTGCTTTTAACACCATAACATCACTTTGCGATCCATGCTGGGAGTGAGTGTTGTGGGTTTGTAAGTGCTGGAATCTCATCGCTGGGGTTATGTGGTGATTATGTCAAATGGACAACCTGACTGCAGCATTAACAGTTTACTTTGCATCCACTTTTTCCAGTAGAAATCATGACCCGGAGTTAGTGTTTGATGTCCTGCGCAAGCAAGATTAATAATTGAACACATTTGAAAAGCACTATATGTTCTCAGAGGCCAACGACAGCAGCTCCACTAATCTCCTTCAAAAAGCAGCAAATTTGCCTGATTGGCAGGATTTTTATTTATTTTTCTTTTTTTTTGTAACTCGTTTAGTGACTTCGGAGACATCAACACTGAAGCAGTTGCGACTGTTGACTGGAGTTAATCTCAAACTGCCTGTAAACAAGCACATAATTCATGATAAACTGCAACCGGTCTGGTGTTAGAACGGCTCGCTCGCGATTAAGACTCTCATGTTGCAAACTTCCACTTTGCCAGCTGAGCTAATGCAAAGAAATGTAGAAATGTGAGGATGAGACTCATAAAGTTATTATAGCTGTCTCCTGAAACAGCATGAGCATAGTGATGGATTTAAAAAAAAAAAAAAAAAAAACTTCCGGGACAAAAGACTGTGTCACTTAAGTTGCTATGGTCACAACAAAGAGGCTGTGGTTTTGATGTAATATTTTAATTAAATTATAAATTTAAGCACTAAAATCATGTTATGCCATGTTCGCATGAAGTGTTTCTGACCAAACATGACAGGTAAGTTAAAATGCACTCATCAAAATATGATGTGCCATTACAGTACAATGTTTACAGCACATTTGTATTCCAGAGGTGAGACAGATTCAAGAGTTGTCACAACTTCCTAAGACTTAACTTTGGAACGACTAATTCAAAGCGAGTTGTGTTTCCAAAACACCGTGTTCAGAGACTATTTTATTCCCATTAATGTATCCAAATTGTCTCATCAGAATACCAGACAGTGTTGGTTAAGACAATTAGAAAAACAACGGGAACATCATGCATTTGCACATGGCTGTTTAAGTTCTCAGGAATATCAAGCGAGCTAGTTAAATATGAAAAAAAGCAGCGTGTGTCTGTAGACAGGCTCGTAACAACCCGACAAGGTTTTAAAAATACAACCTTTACAAACCAAGGTCAGACACCTTTAGATGGAACAGATGGCTTCTGCCACAATCACCCTACATGATACAGCCTAATTGGCAGTAACATATTATTTATTGGCCATTTGCGGAATTGGTCAATTAAGTTAATAGGTGAGTTCAGTGTTTACTCTGATTTACAAACCTGCAACTCATGAGCACCTGCCTAATTCCAGGTAATAACAATCACAAATCATGCGGATGGTTAAAGACCATATATAAACAATTCGCCCTAAAACTCCATGGACTCTTGGGCGGTAAGAGATTCAGTATAATCCTCCTTGAACTCCAAGCAAATAGGGTAACAATTTAACTCATAGTGCCACCATAAAAAAACCTCTCCTTGTTTGATTTCTTACATCAAGGAAATATGTTTGGTTTGCACGTTTTCTGAAATTGCAGGTTTAAATATGCAAATGAGGCATTATCTAATAAATATGTGTTCATTCGCTTTATGAATTTTGTCAACGTATCAGAGTCAAAGGGGATTTTTCATCTCTTTGTATCACTCCATGAATCAAAAAATACTGTCAACAGTCATAAAAAGATTCAGCAAGGTTTTCAGAATAAAATGTTGTATAAATCAGACTGAGTGATATATGAACAGAGCCCAGAGTAAAAAACCTTCAGAATGTAGATACGAATAGAACTGGGAATTTTGGTGTGTGTAAGTACGACTGAAGTGAAGCTTTCTGGCTTGCAGGATGAGAAAAAAATGAATTTAGTGAAAAAAAACTTTAAAGAAATGGAATTAAAATGCTTTATCGTTAAAAAACTACAGGGAAAATAATATAGATATCACCTTCAAAATTCCCCAGTAGATTACTTACACTGATTGTACTACAAGTTGTCTGGAGTACAGACAGAATTTACATTTAAATACCCAAATGAAGCATTATCCAATGGTAAAAAAAGTATTAAAATTAACGCCTAAATGTGTATTTTTGATGGGGGTTTTTCCCCACCTGCCTGACAGAAGACATGTTATGGAAGCAAAACAGCCCCAAATTGGCCAGTGCATGAAAATACAATGTTTTTGCCTGGGGTGTCTCACCTTAAAAAAACTATCATGTTCCATTTCAAAGGATAACCTGACTTTATATCCATTTTATATCACTCATGTCTCACCTGAGATTCTGTCTCACGTGAGAACCGGACTCACACTCATTTAGACCAATTCTTAACAAGGTGCAACCGATCGCATGGAAAGAGCGTTGGCAACCCTGACAGCTCAAGGCTAGTTATATTTGAACCTGGATCCATATGGTGCCTCTCCTTCCCCTTGAGAGTCTTGGCGGTGAGCTCCAGATCTCTCGCTCGTAATAGCTTGACGGGGGGCCTCCGAGTTTGGGGGTGGATGCTGAGGAAGGGGTCCTCGGCGGCGTCACCGAAGCCCTACCTGCCACTTGGTGTTGCATACGCAGCACGATATTCGGCACCTTGTCTTAATGAACACTCCAAACTGTCACTATGCTCCTCACGTACCAGAATCCACTTCACTTTGTTTATTTATTCATTATCTCTTATGTTCCTCTAATAAGGTGGGGCCTGTGCGAGGCACACCGAGGGGTGATGCGTCTGCCGAGGATCTGAATGGAGGCACTGTCTCTGGCAACAAAAGTGGCAGCGTTGAAGGGTAATGGGCCCACCCACAGGCTGACAGATCTAAAAGGGTGATTAACGAACACCCGAGGGAGAAAGGCAACAGGGGGGCCAGGGTGTATATGTGGATGCCTTTAGATACTTTCTCTTTGTTTCTATTTCATGATACGCCGCTCCTCAGCTATGATAAAACTGTAACGCAAATGAACCCGCTCGCTTGTTTCCCCTCGCAGAAAGAAATACACAAACAAGTAAAGCAGCTCTGTCTTTTTTTTTCTTTTTCTCACTCATATAGCCTCACATCGGGCTCCCAAGGTAATCTGGATCATTTTGCTCGCAAAGATGCGCACGTTGAGATGCTGACAGGTTGAGCAGCTTCTATCAATCTAAATAACATTCAGCGATGCAGCCCATACATTTTCCCTGCCTGGATGTCCTCCCCCCTGAGAGCAAGTGTTCACAAAAAGCAGCCAGTCCTCAGATGGCGGGATAAGCTCGAAACATGGAGGCCTATTTTATCGAGCTATATAAAGGCCAAGTTGATGGGGTTCTAAAAATATGGAGGTCTTAAATTTCTAGACATTCTTGGCTCTAATAAAAGGATGCAGTGGCTCATTGTTCTACTTTTCTTCTTTCTTTTTTTTTTCTCCTTCCCTCTGATGTGTTCCGTATGCCTGTCCTGAATTCCAATGGGGGAACATCCTTCCCACTATCACTTTTCACAACACGCTCTCTCTCCTCCTAATCCCTTAACCTCCCTTTTTATTGCGACATTTCCACCCGGCGTCCTCAACTCCAGCAACTTGTCCCATTCGTCACATCTTGTTCCTACTATTCCCAGCAGGCAGACCTATGGCTTTCCCCCAATTACAATCCCAATCCGAGCATAATTTATCTTGCTCGTGATCGAAAAAAATCACGCCTGGGCCATAACTTTCCTCTGGCAGAATGTTTATGCGTTTAACACCAGATTGCCGGCGTGTTCTGTACACGCCAGATGCATGGAACTATAAAAGGATGCCGATGATGATGATGGATGATAATGACGATGTCAAGGCTGGCAGGGAATTTTAAGACCAGCAAGGATATTGGGGTTAAAGCCCAGATGGAAGGGGTTAAATGATCGTCCCCCCTCCACCACCCACTTTGTGAAATGATAAACAAGCGCACCCCGGGCGGCAAAGAAAGTAACGCCCCTCTGTGATATCAGCGGAGTTTCTTCTGCTCGTCAGGCTGGTTTCATTTAAACCCCTCATCTTTCCTCAGTTTTTCCCCTTTCCTTAAATCATTCTTATTCTGTCACATCCATCTGCTGGTCATTAGCTGTATTCTATCACTGCAGGATTAAGAAAAAAAAAAAAAAGACGGAGGAGCTTGAGTGGCTCCAGCAGCCGCCACAGTAGCAATCACAGCACCAGCCGAGGTGCCTTGTTTTCAAATCACTGACCTTCCTCAGACATATGCTCCTACGCGCGCAGCGCTAAGAGCGCCGCCGAAACGCACATGCAGATATGTGACACTTAACGCTTGGCGTCCCAGGCATCTGTCATGGCCACTGGCTTTGTGTATTTGCTGGGGAGTTGCCATGTTGGTGCTTTGAGTTGAACACGAACGTTGGTATCCTGCTAATGGTGTGCAGCCCCGACACGGGTTGAAACCTTTGTTTGCATGTTTTACAGCCATCTTCGCTCTAACAGGGTCGTTGCTGTGTGATCACTTCCTGCGTGGCGAACAAGCGAGCGTGAGTGAGGGAGTTGTAGTGTTTTGATGGGGGAGACAAAAGGATTTAAAGAGTACGGGCCCTTTTACCGACACCAGAGACAGAGACCCAACTTCTATTCAGTTCGAATTGAATGCAATTTGTGCACTGAACATTAGCCATTGTCTTCTGGAAGATTGTTCTTTTCAAATGATGACATTGAAACGGGATTGGCCCGAGTTGGCAGACAGAGCAAGGACAGAGAATAAAATACACATGAATAGCAACTTTTCTTACCAATTGTCAAAAAAAATTAAAAAAATGATGGAACCTGAATGATAATCTGTCAATAAATGCAGGCATGTAATTGAAAACAAATTGAATATGACTGGAATGAATGGGACTTACTTTGTTTCTCACCTTTTAAAACAATACGTAGCTTTGATCAACTCAAGTCTTGTTTTCATGCTGATGAACACCAGTCTTTCTCTGGGACAATGGGCTCTCTGATCGGCTCTTGTCAGCCCCTGCGTCTGATTGTCTGTTATGATGGCTGCCTTAACGTTCTGCTCCTAAACTGTGTTTTTTTCCCTTTTTTCTTCCAAATATTTCCCCATTTCCAATATGTGCTCATTGACATTTGGATTTCCCAATGAGTGTGGAGACAGGATGCCAGTTCCCTTCATTTTTTTTCTCCCAGTTCCCTCTAAGCATGAATTTATAAATTGAAAAACCAGGCAAAAATGACCTTAATCCGCTCTCCGTCATTCTGCAGGAAATGTTCATGCTCTGCAGGGACTGGGTTTACAGCCACCATCTGTTGCATTTTTCATTAACAAAATCTATTTCTTCATTTAACCATGCATGCTCAGACAATGCTATGGCTCCCATAACACCCCTAAATCCTGGATTGGAAAAGAATGAAAACAGCAACTTGCCATAGAGAACATGTTTTCAGATTAGTGCTGTAATTGCAACTATAATGTGAGTATATTCATCAAGGATTATGGCATTTTCGTATGTATTCAGGTAACAGGGAGACAGCAAATTCATCTAATAGAGCCGAGTCCAACTGGACCTCAGAATAACTTTATGCAATAACTATTGCTGACTCTCGCGCCCAGAGAATCTTTATAACGTTGAACAAATAGCGGAGTTCATTGTGTCCTGCTCAAGGACACTTGGGGAAGAGTCATGGCCGATGCTGCCGCTTCAACTTATGTCTCCGTTGTTATGAGACAACTTCTCTTGCCGCAGTTTATGCCTCCAATTCAAAGGCCCCAAAGACACTAAATCTTCCTTTTTTTGTGATAAATGACAGGCAAAGACAACTACCGATAAAGTTTTGTTTTTACTGCGCGCAGTTTATGATATTTTAAGTAGCGTATATTCGTCTTTTCACGGCCGTGCCAAGTCCTCCCTGCTCTGGCGGAGTGGCTGCCCAGGCGGCATATATCATGTCACCATTCTCTGATGGGTTTATTGATTTTGCACTCCCCTCAGCACCATCTCTCAAACTTTTCAACACAAGAACTAACTGAGACAGATATTTTTCCAAGTGCTCAAAATAGATCATTAGCCAATTGGAAAAGATGGACTTTAAGCCCTACACAGATCCATACCAAAGATTAGGAGGGATGGAAAGAGGGCGAGTCCTGATGATGTGCAGCACAAAGTCCACGCAGAGAAGAAGTGCCTTTTGTTCTGCACGCCGGTGGTGAATGCAAGTGAGTGGGAGGGACAACAGCTGCGCAATGAAATGTTTTTTTGTAAATATATGAGGATAATATCTTGTCGGGGGTGATAATAATGTGCAGCTGTGGCACTATCTTCCCTCCCAGCTTTGTACCTTCACGGCCACAGATGGAAAGTTGATGGACACGGCAGGAAAACAGGACTTTTTAAATCCTCTCCCGCCTATTATGATTCTAGATCTCCATCACTGTGTCAGGGCACATCCGTATCACAGGGCACCATCTACCCTCTGGGATGGACTGTTGTATCGATGGCTTCTGCCAGCTTCCTCTTTCTTTGGACAAATAGGGTAATAATTCCATCAAGAGGAGAGGATGAGGCAATAAAACATGCGAGAAGGGGAGGGGGATTTTTTAATGTGCTCCGTTGTCTCCGATGCAATTACAGTGCCCATCATGTGATGCTTCATCTTTCAGTCTCCACGGATTCAACCCTCTCTCTCTATCTCTCTCTCTCTCTCATTTACACACCCATATGAAAAAGCATGTAGCACGTGTGCCAAAAACAAAAGGATAAACAAAAAAAAAACAAAAGGATAACAACAAGTAGAGGCCAAAGTGTCCTGTTTGATATTAATTTGTTTGTTGTTAGTGCAAACCTTCAGCAATGTTCTGAAAGTTCAACAAAAAAAACAACAGCAAAAAAAAAAAAAAAACACCTTGAGCCAAATAAATTATGATAGGACATCCCAGATCACTTCCCCGAGAGTAATCTATGAGGATTTAAAATGAGGGCTGCACTCTATGCATACTAATTGCAAACAGCTTGGGATAAACATATGATTTCAGAATTTTTAATGTAGTTAGTCATTGCTGTGACATTTTTTTTTTTTTTCATTTCTGACTCCACTCCGACTTGAGGCAAGGTCTTTTCTGATCAAGTTAATTACTTTGAGGGGAGCAGACAGTGAGGCTAATTAAGAAATATGTCGAACTGAACTCTGGTCAATGACAGCCCTACTCCTACCACTGTGTACTGACCTAGATCACTAATGCCTCTTATTTAGGAAATACCACATGACAAATATCCAATCAAACCTCCGGAAGTTGCCCTCCATCATAGCGGACTGAACTGTCATTGCAGGCAGGATTCCCGGGCAGCTTCCCGAGTCACCAGTAATCAGAAGAGTTCACGCCACGTTGTTGACTACCTTGAATTTAGTGTCGAGTGGCCACAGATACTCAACTGTGTCACCCATGGCTCAAAGAAGAAGTGCAATAAAATTACAATCAGTGATATTGGTAGGCAGCGACACTCCACTGAGCTGCTAATCAGTCTCCCGTTCTTTGAGGCTGTTGGACATTGAAATTAAAAAGAAAATAGCTTGCCAATACTTCAAACAAGCAAAATTCAATCCAAATGATGATCTCCGGCCATAAAAATAATCAGCTTGTATATATTAAGGAACATATTCCTTTCATTTAACATATTCTGGATCTATAAATTTAATATATTCTCCTTTTTGATTCTCTTACTGAGATTTAGATGTCCCAGAACCCATCAGTTCCATTTGACAGACTCTGGTTTTGGTAAAAATGTCTGCCTTAGTTTATGGCAGAACTATAATTCAATAGATTCTGGTTCTGGACCACATCAGTTCCATTTCTTATATTCTGGATCCAGACAATTTTGCCATTTTTATTATTTAATTAAATGTTTTGCTTCTGGAACCCATCAGTTCTGATTATGAAATTGTGGTTCTGGAACACATCAGTTCCATTTAGAGGATTCTGGTTCTGGAACACTTGCGGCTCATTGAAAGGGTGAATGAGAAACGGGGGAAGCACCGATTGCTGAGAAAAAGAGTGATTCAGTTGGCGTGTAGGTGACAGAGGTGAGGTGACTTCAGCAGCCATAAACAGTGTTTTTCATGAAAATATGCCATATAGTCTGAGGCGCCGGCGGCCATAAAGCCAGCTGAATTATTTATGAGCAACATTTTGGAAACAGCGGTGAGATTTGTGGATAGGGTGATGCATGTCCGGTGGCCTTATTCTGTGGCAGTCCTCTAATGCTTTGATAAATGGCTGTTATCTACACCCTTTGGTGTATGACGGCCATCTGCTATGGACTCCTTAAGGGCCAATTGGAGACGTTCGGAAATCTGGGTCAGCTCAGGTGGCTGAATTAGAGGGGAAAAAAGGTTGCTGACCGTGAGAAGTCCGGCAATCTTGGTCTGTGTCACACCGCCGCGATGACCTCCTTATCGGCGCGGACAGAACTCAGTTCTCGGTTTGGACCGGGAGGCTCGCCTCAGAGGGATTGGCTTGGAATCAGGATAAACTTTGCTCACCGCGTTGTCATTTCTGCACACTCATGTTTGCACGAGTGGAGCGACTGCAACCCCTGAAAAAAAAAAGAGTCAACTTTACTTCATGAGCGTGCATTGAGAGGAGGGACGGGACATGTCAGTTGTTGTGCATGCGTAAGCATACAGGGAAGGCAGGTTGAACAAAAGTAGCAGGTAAATCATTCCAATTTTAATGCTCTCAGCCGGAGAAGGGGTCGCAGCTCGATGCTTTGAACTACCAAATGCAGGGTAACCTTCATACATCTGCCCAAAGATGCAGAATGATTAAGAGTGCAGTGTTGTAAGATTCATGCCTCCCTTGTGTCCACGGTTGTCAGACCGTATCCAGGTGGGTGGATTGAGTAGTAACCGGAGGCACAGAAAGCACTAAATGGTTAAGTAGGTTTGTTTGTTCCTTAGGGGTTCAGAGCCTTTTTTCTGGACTGAAAGTGATGAGACTACCCGAGCAATTAATCATGCTGGTATTGGCATGGTGGATACTGTATCCACTCAAGGACAGCTTTGAGATGCATTAAGGCCGAGTGCTGCCAATCCCAGAGCATGGTCAGCCCGAGGGGGGGAGGATGTGCACATCTCTTGCAACAAACCATGCGTTTCCCGGCCTTGCGCTCACCTACTTCTATTCGGGTACTGGCGGGCCCCTTCTAATGATTCGTTACTCTGAGCCCGCCGGAGCCGTTTGGCTCTGTCAACCTCTTCTGTCAGAGGAACAGGAAGCTGCGTGTTCACAGCTTCACTCTTCCCTCGTATCGACTACGCCGCCAGTGCTTTAATCATCCTTTACAATAAATCTCAATCAATTCAGCACTGAGGATGCGGGACACGTGCAGATGGCACGGGCTGATAGTCCTGACACGTTGCAACTCAATCAAACGGCGGCACAATAAAGAACCCCCACCCCTCCAAATAAAAAAAAAGACACCCACACCCTCCCTTTCTCATAGGACAAGGATCTGCGAAGCGGCACTCTTGCTAATCTGTGCCATCATCGTGCCATGTAGTCACAGCGAGTATCATCCTCCTCCATTTTTTTCCCAATGTCAAAGCCTTGACAATGATATGAGGACTTATTAGTTTAATATGCAACATAAACAAATCACAACCACTTAGCCAGGCGATCATTCCAGCGGCACTCTGTGGACGTCTTCTGCAAAGATTCTGGAAATTGAGAGTGCGGTCTAGGGGATTGGGTTATGGCGTGACGCTGGTAAACAGGTGGCCCTGTCGGCGGTTAGCCAAAAACACGCTGCACCAAATGGAATAAAATGCCGAAACAGATGTTCTGCTGTGCCGTGCCTTGATTTGAGTGGTGCTCACGCTTTTTAAAGCCTACTGAAGTATACGCCCGTCCCTGGCATGGCTGACGGGCCTGCTGGAGGACTTGACAGCGGCTGTGAACCTAGTAAGTACTGACTCCTTGCTGGGCACGGTCTGACAAGGGTGTCAAGCAAATGAGAGGAGCCTGTGGAAGGGCGAAAAGAGAAGGAGGAAGCAGACAGGGGGTTGAAAAACCAATGCAGCTGATCCGAGAAATGCAGTCGAAGGGGGGGCAGGGGGGTGTTGCAGAACTGCTTGTGTCAGGGACTGTGTTGGGTTTGCATTATACTCAAATGTTTAGGTGACTTTGCCAAAATCACTGACCTCTTCCCCTCCGAGGAAGTCAAGCAGCATTTAATGGCATTTAGAGAAGTAGTAAATCTGCATTAGTCAGTGATAACATTTATAGCCACAGAGATGGGTCACTTTCACGTTCAGAAGGTTACTGCAACACCGCTTCCCACCGCGGGCGACAGTCGCAAGGAAAATAAGATTGGATGATCAACTAATAATTGCCATTTTGGTTTTTGATATGCTTTTAAGGAAAGGAGAAGGATGAAGTTACACAACGATGAAGAGGGGCCTGAAAGCCTGTAATGACAGTGGCCGGGCGCACACGAAGAGACGGAGCGGGGGCGGATAGTGTGGATGGCTGTGAAATTGATGCGACCTTGAAAAAGATCTGGAGACAGCGAGAGTCTGCCGGGTAATTACGGTGAAAACGTGTGTAACTAACTACCATGTTCAGACCGCCAATGAGCACAGGCTCCCTGACCACGCACCACACTCAATTACAGGGGGGAGAGACAAGGAGAGGGCCAGCAGGAGAGGGAGGAACCAGGGTCATTTTCCCCTTCGATGACCTTCAGACTAATGCGGCCCAGGAGAGCCAGCTATTTTCTGAATCTCACTGGAAGATGTCCCTATACGCTCTTTTCCAGCCCACGCTTAAGATGCAGGTGGGGGAGTAAATACCTCTGCAAAGACGAGTAACTTAACAGGATGAAAATGTGCTCATGATTAAATCTCGTCCCCATTCATGTTTGGTTAACAGGCCCATTATTTAACATTTTGGTGGATCTATTGGCAGAAATGGAATATAATCTTCATAACTATATTTTCATTTGTGTTTAATCAGAAATTAAAATAATTTGAATATTGACGGATGGAGCGAGTCCTCGCCATGTTGCAGCAACATGTTTCACCTTTGCACGTGTTCGTGGCGGCGTGTAAATACAAGCTTGTTACATCCGTAGCGTCTTTTCAAATTAAACTTCCTGTCTTCCTGCCAATTGGGGTTGGCGTTGACTGGCAAACAAGTCAATCCAAGTATCGACAGGATTCAAAATGTCAAATTGTTTTCATGCGGGACAACAGTCTCCTGGATGAAAGTCCTGTGTTTGTTTGACCCGTCCACCTGTTCACATGCTACATGACCAAATACTAAATAGAGAGAATCTCTGGTGATTTCACACTGCTTAAAGGCCACCGTAGTTCTCCGCCACCTCACAGCTGCCACCTGACCTCCACTGCTCCAAAAGTAGTGTTACAGGTAACAATGAGCAGGCAAACAGCGTTACCATGGTTTTGCACTCATTGGCTCATGTTTCTGACTCTTGAAAAGCGAGGAGTGAATGGAGGTGATGATTCCACCAATTATACACACCGCCCCTTTAATTTATGCCCTACTCTATTATACATATAAGCAGTCGAGTCCAATATATGCTTGCACAGCTTTATATAAAGTCTTCTGTCACTTCTAAGTGCAGCATCTTTTAATTCCTGTGACGGGTTTCCCAGGATGCACTGGCACTTTCCAGATGGATGCTGATGGGCCATCACACCGAGACAAAAAAACAACGCGCATTCATTTTGTGCTGCAACTGAAGTGATTCTGCTGCGAGTGTAACCTCCACGAGGCGTTATTTATTTAAAGTTGCAATGATTGGCACACCGGGAGAAACTTTGGAAATGTTTGAATCTAATTAGAAGGATGATGAAATTATTTTCTAATCGCAGGCTCAAAGCTTACGGCGTGTTAATGAACTTTGCCTCTTAACTTTGAAGCCCCAAACAGATTGTCCATCTGCACGCTGCCATATGCGACTGGAGGCTGCTTCTGCAGAATGAATAAGACCCTGTATCAACACGCAGGCTGTTTGCAAGGAGACAGTGTTTGTATATCAACAGCTTTGTTCCAAAATTAGAAATGCGGCATCTGAAAAAAAAGGAATTGACAATTCACATTAACTGATTTATTACACAAAGTAAAGAATGTAAGGCATATCATTAGCCTGAAATAGCGGTTGACATTTTGGCAGTCTGGAGCCTCTAATTTATCGAGCTCAAGGTGATGATTTATTTACTTGATGAACACATAGAGAATCATCCTCTATGTGCCAGTAATTAGTGTTATGTTGTAGTTTTAAAGTCCCCAACCTGTCATGCTCTCTAATATTTATCATTTGATGGATGTTGATTCCAAACACTTATATTATGTTTTTCAAACACATAATAAAAAGCAGCGGTTGTTCAGATTTGTTTTATTGCGGAGGTAAAGGTGAGGATAAAAAAGTCACCTTTTATCCCAGTTAACACTGTCATTTTTAAAGCACTTAAATTACTTTGCTCATCTGGTCCTATTTTCTCCCGTTTTCTCCTTCCCTCTCCCCTGAGCCTCAGTCATCTCTCCTCTCCTGCCAGTCTTTCCTCAGTCATCTCATCTCCTCTGGTTCTCTCCAGTCATCTATTCTCCTTTCCCCTGCTCATCAGCAATCTCTTCTCCTCCAATTGCTTCTCAGTTATTTATTAATTTGTTTGTTTTATTAATTAACATATCACCACAATCTATTTTTAATGTATTTAATATATTATTTTAGTTGAAATAATTTGTTAACAGCTGCTAATGATTATTCCAAAAATGATGTGTGGTGGCCTGTCTTGACACATACATTGATTAATAAATATATATAAACTAATCATTCAAATGAATAATTATGCATTTACCTTGCCTCACCATGACAGCTGCTCTCTTCACTATATATTATACCAATGCTGTCGATTTAGACTATTTGTCAGGCTTAGGCATGGAGGGAGGACTCAGATGCAGGGCAAGCAGTTTTTAAAAGGCTTTATTTCAATAATTAACTAAATACAAACCAAAAACTAAAGCCAGAACAAAGTATCAACAGAAAAACCACAAGGGCAAAAACGACTAACAAAAGATCCAGGAAAACAAGACTATTCAAAACCTAAACTAACACTATAAACAAAAACCCACTCCACATGGAGGAAAACAAGACTTGAAACAAACTGGCGTAAAAACAACCTTACTCTGGTGGCATGGAACGTGACGTGGATCGTGACGTGACGGAAGACGAATAACGAACTGGCACAAGACAAGGGGAGACGCAGACTTAAATACACAGAGGGATAACGAGCAACAGGTGACAACAATCAGGGATCAGGAATGACATCAGACCAGGGAACACATGAGGGAGGGCAAGTGACCTGAAACGAGAAGGGAGTTATTTTCAAAATAAGACAGGAAATGACAAGACAAAAACCCAAGACAAGACATTACCACACCGGCGTGACACTATTAAGTACAACAGCCTCAATTGATGCAGTTAGTGCTCATTGATCAGGGCTCCAGACTAACTTTTTGCATTGGTTGCACTGGTGCGCCTAACTTTTTTTTTTAGGTGCACCAGCACAAAATTTAGGTGCACCCACATTTTTCATCGTGTCGCCTTTAATGCCAAAAGGTCACCTTTTTATTGCTCTCCTTTTACATAATGACACCCCCCTTATGGCCTAGGTTAACTGCAGCACCATCAGCACCCAGAGGAACCGTTTTCTCCAGCCAATCTGCACACTGATGCCCAAGCGCAGTAAATGCTTGCTTTGTGGCAGCATAAAAAGATCATACAGGTCACTAGCCTATAGATTGCAAATGGAAAACTGTTTATGTGATCTTAGCCTAGCCTACTTATATTTTTACTTAGGCTATTCATTTTTAATAATAATATTAGGAATAGGCTACTATACAATTTTCCTATTCATGATGTCTCATGCTGTAATGTGGGCCTTCAAACACTATGCGTGTCCATGCTCCACATCGACATGTCCAATTAACATGTTGACCGGACTCCCTTTACGCAAAATGCAGCAGTAGACAATAACGCACTCCTTCGTAGAGACGTCTGTGTCGCCGTCAATCATGAATGACGTGTACGTGGCGTTTCCAACCTCCGCAGCTGTCTTGTTCTTGTTCTTTAGTGTGTCAGCATTATTTTTCATCAGAATCATTTCGGACTTAAATTTAGTGAACGGCAACTCCTCCTTTGCAATATTATATGGGACGTTGAATTTTATAATAATTTCAGATTCCTCAGCGGACCTGATCGATACAGCCTGACGCTGAAATGCAGCTGGATGAGGGGCACTTTATTAACACGGCATGTAGTATGCTTTTTGGACATATTGCGCTTTTTCAACGTCTCGATGCGAAAAGTTGTTGGCTCTTCCACAAACGCACTATTACCGGCCAAATTCTGACCGCACTCCCGACAATAAATGCAGTGTATTGAGTCCCTTTCTTTATCGTACATCAGCCAGGGAAATTGCTTCAACCAGTCCTGTCTGAAGGCGTATTATTGGGCTTTTTAATTAGTCTCGGGGCGAGGCTTTCTGCCTCTCTTCACTTTCAAAGAGAATCGAAGCGCTCAGAGTACCTGCTCTGCTCGCTCGCATTGTTCGAACTGACACAATTTACAGCAGTGAAAAGGACCACAGCCAATCAGAGGCAAGGACCCGCCCGAGCTCCGTCTCTTATTGGTTTAGACCACGATACCGTCAGGAGAACATAAAGAGATACTGCGCTTATGATTTTTTTTTTCACTCGAGCAGCGTTAGGTGTACCAGTGCGACCTACAATTTTTTTCAGTCGCACTCATAAAAATTTTGGTCGCATATGCGACCAAAATGGTCGCACTCTGGAGCCCTGTTGATTGTGAGTCATCATCAGCCATGGGTAGTTATGGCGCCCATAAGGAGAGCCATTTGAGAAACGAGCAGGCCCAGCCGATGCAAAGATCCATTCACACATTCAATATCGCTTTTCTCCCAGTCGCCATTATCACCAGCCACGCTATGGATGCGCCCCAATCTGTTGCATTACCTTTGCCTTAAAAACAATCGGAATTAGGAACATTGTTGTTCAGGTATTTCAAAAAAAGTTTGGTGGTGTTGTGCTTATTGACAGCTGTTTCCATGGTTGAATTAAAAACAATAGAAGCTTTGTATACAGGATTAAGATCAGGGACGCGGTCTTCAGGTACAAGGAGCCCGCTGTCACTCCCAACTCGCACGATCAAGCTGGGAAATAGAATGTGTAAGTGCCACCTAATGAAAACTAACTGGCAATTTATTCTTATTATCAGGCTTACATGACATCAAGCTGTTTCATTTTGTAATCATATTTTTGCCTTTTCCTCTATATACACACCTCACACTCCCGGTCTACTCGAACCACCCACACAGAGACACATCCTCACAGCTGCGCCAACACAAATACTCTGAATACAATTTGAAAGTCATTTTCAGAAAAGGTTAGAAGACAACTTTATAACCCGATGTAGTCCTGGCCTTGTTGACTTGCGTTACTTTTTTTTTCCAGCTGGGGACAAACAGAAACAAATCAAGGCCTTACTTGCGTCTTCAGGCACTTTGAAGGTGCTCTGATGCCACTAAAGTTTCTTTATAGTTTACTTTGTGTGGAGACATAAAACAAAGTCTCACAGCCGCACTCTGTCTGAAGTTATCACTTCCTCGTGGTGTTAAACAGCCAGTGTACAGGATTGGGCTCGAGTACAAAGAGTGAACCAGGCGCTTCCTCTGCATCAAGGACACAAGTCACAAAAATTATATTGGACCATCTTTCTTTTTGGAGTTCTTCGGGGGCGGCTGGCTTTTAATGTGTTCAAATGCCATTTAGGTTTTGGTGGGGGATTTTTATTCCGGCTCCGAGTTTTGGTTCTGGTGATTCTTGTAACACAATTATGCCATTTCTGCCAGGGCTCTTTGGAAAATGAGATTTCGATCTCAAGAGACCACTGTGATTTAATAAAAGGTCAAATGAAACAAACAAACAAAATGAAGTCTGTTTTCTTCAAAAACAGCCTCGTTGATCAAATTTTTCAAGTTGTGGCAATGAAAGGCTTTGTGTTAAGAAAGGCACAAACACACCGAGAGCAAGTGACATTTGTTTGACAGGCGTCAATCAATGTAGGCATCCGATTTAAATGTCAAAGCCACAGAACCAGCAACATTTTTAGGAAAAGGTTGATTTAGGCCACATTTTTGTGTATTACAGATACCCCTTAACCATCATGGAACAATTGCCTTTTTAACACCTTTAGATACATATTTCAGTTCATATTGTGCACCTATCCCACCCATTTTTTAGCGGTCCAATCAAATATGAATAATTTGATTTGAATCCCTCTTTCAAACTGCACGCAGCTCAAATATTCCATTCCACTGATGAAGAGATGCTCTAAACACGCTGTAACTTCCATTCCACTGGGACGTAAAGCAGTGACAGCTGATGTGACCTACCGCCGGCGATGTCTGTCATTTTAACCACCGAAAGCGATGGTGGTTTGAATTAATGATTAATTTCTTTAATAAAATATCATCCTCTGGGGGGAAATCCTGAGCTTTTTATCCCTTTTAGCTCTCGCCAAACAGGTACTGCATTTGCAGAAAAAAAAACAGCTTTCGTTGCTGGGTCCTCATTTGACGCTCCAGAGCTGTAACAAGGTCAGAGTAGAGGCCTCAAAGTAGCTTGTCAGCTGAAAAATGTTTTAGGTGCATGTTTGGCCATTGAAAACAATAAGTGTACTGAAAAACCCAAGCACACGACCCTTCCAGGGCATTTGGGCTTTAATTTCAAACACATCAGTGTTAGAATAATATGTATGCATATAGGCAAGGCAAGGCAACTTTATTTGTATAGCACATTTCATACACAAGGCAGACTCAAAGTGCTTCACATCATAAAACAAAGTGAGAAGAAAAAAAATAGAAGAATTAAAAGAAAATAATAAAAAATGTAAAAATGCATTACAGAAAGAAAGGAGAATAAAAACATATTTGCAATAATTAAAAACAGTGCAGACATTAAAAGATTTAGCAGAAAGCTATGGTGAACATAAAAGTTTTCAGTCTAGTTTTAAAAGTGGTCAGAGTTGGGGCAAGTCTTACATCTTCAGGAAGTTTATTCCAGCCATTTGTTGCATAGTGACTAAATGATGCTCTCCCGTGATTGTTGTTTACTCTGGGAATCACTAACAGATTGGTCTCAGAAGATCTTAGTGGTCTAGAAGTCTTATGTAGTGGGAGCATATCAGTGATATACTTCGGTCCTAGACCATGTAGTGATTTATATGTGAGCAGGAGGATTTTGAAATCAATCCTCTGACATACAGGGAGCCAATGTAAGGATTTAAGAATTGGTGTAATGTGCTCACATTTTTTGGTCTTTGTAAGAACTCTAGCAGCAGCGTTCTGAACAAGCTGTAGCTGCCTGACAGTTTTTTTCGGAAGACCTGCAAAGGAGACCATTACAGTAGTCTAGCCTACTAGTAATAAAGGCATGTACAAGTTTTTCTAAGTCTTGAGCTGACATGAGCCCTCTAAGTCTTGCTACATTTTCGAGGTGATAGTAGGCTGATTTTGTTACTGATTTAACGTGACTGTCGAAATGTAAATCAGAATCCATTATAACCCCAAGATTTCTGGCTTTGTTTGAGGTTTTCAGGGACAGAGAGTGAAGGTGTTGAATTACTTTAAACCTTTCTTTTTTAGCACCAAAAACAATTATCTCAGTTTTGTCCTAATTTAGTTGTAGGAAGTTTTGGCACATCCAGTCTTTTACTTGCTCAATGCACTGGCACAGAAGATCTATGGGGCGATAGTCATTTGGTGATAGTGCTACATAGATTTGGGTGTCATCAGCATAGCAATGGTGGTCAATGTTATTATTTTGCATGATTTGTCCTAGTGGGAGCATGTAGATGTTGAATAAAGTTGGCCCCAAGATTGAACCTTGGGGGACTCCACACGTTACATTGGTAGGTTCTGATACAAAGTCGCCAATGGAAACAAAATAGTTCCTATCTTGTAGATATGACTTGAACCAGCTTAAGACTGTGCCTGAGAGCCCCACCCAGTTTTCCAACCTGTCCAAGAGTATTGAGTGGTCGACAGTGTCAAATGCAGCACTGAGGTCTAATAGCATTAATATTGAAGTTTTGCCAAAGTCTGTGTTTAGACGGATGTACAACTTTAATAAGGGCCGTCTTGGTGCTATGAAAAGGTTGAAATCCTGACTGGAAGTTGTTGTGGCAGCCTGTTGAAGCCAGGAAGTGATTTAGTTGTTGGAGGACAACTTTCTCAATTATTTTACTTATGAAGGGTAGATTTGAAATTGGTCTGTAGTTGTTGATAATAGAGGCATCTAGGCTCCGCTTTTTTAGAAGAGGTTTAATGACTGCAGTTTTGAAGGCCTTTGGGAAATTGCCTGATTGAATGGAGTTATTAACTATTTGCAATACGTCTATTGATAGGCAGTCAAAAACATTCTTAAAAAAGTTGGTAGGTAAAGCATCAAGGCAGCAGGTGGATGATTTTAGATTTGTCACCGTTTCCACTAGAGTTTTAGAGTCTATGGCATTAAAGCTTGCCATGATTGCTGTGTTACTTTTGCCTGAACAGGGTGGTGATCGAACTTTTTTGTTTGAGATATTGATGGCGTGTCTGATGCCTTCAAATTTATTAGTATAAAAGAATGCAAACTCATTGCATTTCTGTGTGGAGTGGAGTTTAGCTGGTATTTGTGTTGGGGGGTTGGTCAGTCTGTCAACAGTTGCAAATAGGGTTTTCGCCTTATTAGTGTTGTTGTTTATGATATTGGAGAAGTATGTTTCTCTCGCACTTTTTAAGACTAAATTGTAGGCCCGGAGGCTCTCTTTATAGATGTCATGGTATATACAACTCTTCTGCAAAAACAATGCCTCCTGTTGCCCACAGTGGAGCATTTAATTAACAGCTTGTGTGCTTTTTTCATCACCAGTCCGGACCAACCCGCATGAAACACATACATATAAAAAAAAAAAAAAGGCAGTCCATTGTCCTTTCAGTAGCTGATGAAGACGCAGAATAAGAACAAGGATCCACGAAAATATAATTTAAAGCAGACAGCTTGACTGTCTTCAAAAACTACAGTCCCCTCTTAAGTTGGGAACTATTCATTTAGTCTCTGTCCCCATCTGTTTTCTATCTCATCTTGAAATTGTCAGTTTCACTTATTGTGCAGCTTCCTTGAAAAATTATATTTCAGTGGAAATTATGCTCATAATGATAACATTCACAGGCTCCCCCTTGTAGATCCAGATCAAAAGCTTTTTTTTTTAATAGTAGATAAAAGAATAGAGGGGGGGGGGGGGGGGGGGGATTTCATTACAGTGTGCCACTGAGATCGACCCATCCAAGAAATTCAGTGGAAGTGGAATTCAGGCTCTTTTTTGCAAGGCGCTTTCCAGCTGACATCAGAGAAACTGAAGTCTGGGACCATTAAAAACACATCCCAAGTTGAGTTCAAGGATTTCAGTAGAATTTGTTCACAATCGTCTAGAAGAGTATGTTCCTTCAACTCAGTGAATATCTCCAATATCTCCAAACAAACGACTACAAAATAAATCTCTACATTATATAATATCAAAAGATTAACTTGGTTAGGTTCAACCTGAGCCCCCCCCCCCCCCCCCCCTTCTGTTTTTATCACCATAATAATTACATTTAGTGTTTGCTGCTCACTTTAACGCTCAACTAATCCATTTTGAAGGGAACACACTCATCTGATTTAATCTTCAGCAGCTGGAGCCAAAACACGATTAAAACCTGTCCATTCAACACAATGGCATCGAGCCGTAATCCGATCAGATTTTCTGTGATTGATGTTTGACTTTTGTTTCGCATGCCCCGACTACCTAAATCATGCTTATTTCATCATATTTAATGACTTAATTTAAAGGATGATTCCCGTTTATTACATCTATATTATTTTATTTGCCTTCATTTCTTGTCATTGTAATAACAGTCTAATCACATAGTGGCATTATTAAAAAGAAACACGGAACACAAGCAGTCAGACAGCTTAAACAAAACCCCAAACCTGAAGGGAAAAACAAATGGAATGGTTTTTTGCTTTTTGCATTTATAAAATGGTGGAGAGGATCTACATTTATTTTGGCTTACAACCATGGGGTTGTCTGTACGTTCATGTTTTTGCCCTGTCAGACTTGACGCCATGTTGCTGAGCAGAATATTATCATAACTGATAGAACAAGGGGCTGTAATGTGAGCCATTTAAAGTCGCAGTGAAAGGGTTTATCACCCATGAGATGTCATATTTCAGAGTGAAACCTAATATGAGGGGGAGGTTTGGCTATGATAATTTGATTGGATCACTCAAACGGGGGCATGGCTTAGAGATGATGGTGCGTTACAGATCTGGAGAGAGATATAAAGCTGGTGGTTGGACTGCTGTTTTCCACCCACACCTCCCTTGTGGAGAAAAGAATAAATTAGACATCAACATCATTGACAAAGTTAACAAAGTTATTGATATCCAAAAGCTCAGCTTGGCTTCATATGTTGAATGGGGTCAGTGTCCTTAAACTTGTTTGCTGTGTAAAATGAGTTCTTGATTTAAAAATGCTCAAACATATTGTAATTTACATATACAGTAAGTATTTGTCTGAATTGCAGAAAGGCAAAGGTTTAGAACTCAGAAGCTGTTATTTTTCAGAACCTGATCATAAGCAGTAGCTGAGCAGCCACGTCCTACATCATCACGGCAATTTAAAGCGACATCCTGAGTAGTGCATCATTTGTGGCACTCATTTTAAAAGTGAAAAATCTGAAAAGACATGCATCCAGGCACCCTGATATAGACACACAGGTACACCACCATGATCTAGAGAGGGAACAACTGTGATTACTCCCATCTTACAAAAGGACAGGGAATCTTCAATTGATTACCAATTCAACCTAACACATAACTTGTCCCAAATAAAAGCAGAACAATGGAGTAATAATCCTCCTAAAAGCCTCGGAGAGTCGTTCTTTTTTTTTTTGGTCATCAAGGATACAATCACGCATACAAATCTCTGAAGCTTCTCTGGGACAGGGCTTATAGTGCTTGGGGGGGAAAATGAATAATGAACCCGGTACAGCCAACGGCCCTTTTAATGTAATCCAGCTACTGTCTCTCACAGCGCATTTCATCAGGCTTCAATAAAAATGATACATGAAAAGTGACACATTATTACTAAAGGCAATCTGAGCGGCTCAGAGACAAAACAATCAAAGAAAGCAATCTGAAAAATCACAGACAACAATCTCGACAAGTGCCGGGTGAAATTAGAAAAGATTTAATTTTGGCGGCACGGTAACAATCAAGGAGCGCTTCAGGCCTCGGTAACATTAGAGGGCTAACTTCCCATGATGCGGGCGGACACGGTTTGTTTGATTGCAAATGAAAAAAGTCATGTCAGAGGTGTACTTTTGTGTTCAAACAAAGAACACAATCCCATTAGAGGGTAAAGTGCCCATTGTTGCTCTCCGTAGCTCACAATCAATAAAGACTCACTCTAGTTCAAGTTTTTAAGATTAGATCCAACGTTTCGGTGGGCTGAATGCTTAAGTGTGTTTCTACAGTGCTGCATCCGTTAACAAGGTTACATCAGCCAGATAAAGGCTTTGGGTACCAGCAAAGTTAATTTAAGTGCACGGGTAGATAACAACACATGTCTCAAACAATGTCTTTCTTTAGATAACTGTGCCACGCAGGGTCTGCTATGGAAGTCATTATTAAGAGTCACACAATTATATAAAACACATCAAATGGAGTTTTCTACTGATTGCTGTTGGAACTTCAAAATGTTTTGTTCCCAGAGGGCTCATTGATGCTCTTTTTTTTTTTTTTTTAGCTTAATCAATTTATAGGTTTGACTAAGAATGCCAGAGAAGCACTACATGCTGTGAAAAATACCACATCCAAGCTTTAAAAAAGAACTTGCATGGTCACTTAGTCTGGTGTGCTATCATTACAGAAGCAGGCTGAGTCATATTGACTTTAATGCTAAGTGCTCGAATCCAAAAAGTAGCCACTATAGGTCCAAGTCTTAGGAGGTGAATCTCAATTCTTGCATCGATTTGTGATTCGCAGTTCAAACTATGTCTACATGTCAATGCAATAATTGGGAGAAAAAATATTTAATATGGAACTTAAATTTCAAATAAACTCTTCTTGGAAATTCTTGGAAATATAACCCCTTACTAAGAACTACTCAAAATAAATGTGTAGACAGTTAACTGACGAAAGAGAAGAGGAAATAAGTTCCAGCTGGTCGAAAAGCTTGTCTCAATTTGGAGGATAGTGTATATCGCCGGACAAAATTGAGAGTGACAGGTGCTAAATTAGAAGAAGCATATCACTCATCTCTGCTATTTTTTTATTCAATGCATGTTCCTAATAATTTCCAGAATTTACCCCCCGCCCCCCACTGCTTCCAGTTACCATGCAGTTCACAATCACTCACAATTTTTTGGAATATCAGAAAGAAGCAGAACGGAAAGATAGAAACTTGACCGAGATATCACAGTGGAAATGTGAACTACCAGAAGTCAAGACAGAAGACAATGAAATGAAACCATTAATTCATATGTAGCCATTCAGAATACCTTCAGTAGCTAGCATAGAAGTAATGTTAGTAAATGATGTAATAACTTACTTCGCTAATGTTAGCCTTACAGATTTAATACAGAAATTAAATTTAAAAGTTACTTGTTCGGGTAACTAAAATCACTATGTGTGTGTTATTGTGTGTTAAACACAATGTTTAACACACAACGTTTAAACATGACTAGCTTGAAATCCACAAAACCAGCCTGAACAAAAACAGAAAACAGAAAATCTGTTTTCACACCAAACTCAAAGCACTACTTGCTCGAGTTTGGCCACAGGATTTGTGTCCCATATACGCTTAGGCAGGGTTCCCCAATTCGTTTTCACTGAGGGCCAAATTATGTCCAGGTTGCCAAGTCGAGGGCCACATTTTTTTTTTATTGGACCACTAAACATTGTTTTATGTGCAAACGTTATTATTGTTGCTGTTATTATTTGAAGTATTATGATTGTAATGATTAGTACTACCAGTGGTAGTTGGTTGTAGTAGCAGATAGTAGTAGTAGTAGTCATAGCCTGTGTTGAGGGACAGATACAAATGTACGCTGGAAAGAAAATGGGCCCTAGTTTCGTAGACCAGGCGCAGTCAGCTTTCAGCGCACCTGCGCCGCGCCGACGGGGCGTGTCCGCCTGGACTTTGCAAGTTTCGTGCACCGCGCAGGCTCGCGCAGGCACACCTCCCATCTCGCCCACCGGCGCAAGTGGGAAAGAGGGAGGAGAAGAAGGCGTGAGTGGGAGACGAGGAGGAGACGAGGCGTGGACTGGGATTAATACAGCCGATTCAGATCTTCACCAATCAAATGAGCTCCTCTCCTCTCCTTTAATGCGTTAGGGGAGGTTCAGTGCAAGATCCGTCACTTGACAACCCGATGACAGAAGCAGCGCCGCCGCTCTCACCACGCGCATCACGCGCTGTGCGCGCGTATCATAATAATAACAATGTCCATATTATAAGAAACAGGAGAGAAAGAGGGAGATGATTTGGTCCGAGAGGCTGAGTTTCCATTACGCGTGCCATCCGCCTTTGATCTGACGTCAGATGTGACGGGACAATCTATATAGATATAAATCCACATGTTGATTCAATTAGTTGCATTAAATAGTGTTTGTTGTGATTATGTATTGCATTTAAATGTGCCTGGAACTGTGGAAACCTGCCTGTGAGGTCTCGGTGACGTGTGCGCACTGCGCGCCGGTCCGCCAAACTTCCGATCCGCCAGCTGTGATTCGCATTGAATCAATGGACTTTATTTACGCCTTGCGCTGAAAGTAGACCAGGTCGGAGCTGGCGAGCTTTCAGCGCAGTCTCGGCGAGGCTTTTTGCCACGAAACTTCAGCTACGCCAAGCTGAATCTGTGACGCCTCCCCCTGCTGCGCTGCCACACCCATCTTGGCGCAGGCGATCCACCAAACTGCCAAACTGACGGTGCGCAAGGCTGCGCGGGTCGAAACTTGCACTGCGCCGGCTGCGCCACCCTGCGCCGCCCTGCGCTGATCTACGAAACTAGGGCCCAATAAGTCCAATATCAACGATTTATTTATTTGAATGCCCCTGGAGAATATTTTGATCAACAACAAAAAACAACAGCACTACAGCAAGTGGTGCACAAGAGGAAAACAATATTGTATAACAGTAGAGTTAATTGTTTTTGTTTGCAGCATCTTGCTTTCATCTTGCAATTTGCAGACGGTCCCTGCGCACTCGCCCGGCTGCCGGCTGCGCATAGAGATCAATGTTCTCCGTTCAGCTCGGAGGACAGCTGATTTTTGTGAAAAATCTGGGTTTTGGTCCTTGTAGCTCGTGGTCTATGATATAGCGGTGGGGAAGAGGCATCATTTGTGTTTGAAAACGTTTCACTTCAGATGTATCGATCCAGAATCTGTGAATATATTTTCAACTTTACTGACTCTTTACTTCACCTTAATGGCAGGTTATTAGTTAGTCACTGGGTCCGCACGGGCCGGACACTTTGCTCTTGCGGGCCGGATTTGGCCCGCGGGCCGCTAATTGGGGATGGCTGCGCTAAGGTAACAGGCATGAGCCCAAATCACAGTTTTTTATTGATTTAATTGTAATAAACAAATAAAAATTATGCTGTAGTAACTATATAATGACAATAACTTTGTAAAAAGTCCAAAGTTATGATTTCTCAAGTCTGTCCACAAGACAACAGGCAAATAACTATTAAAATGCTTATTCTCTAAATGGTGTTCAGACCGATCAGAGGATGGCTATGCTAACACTGTAGCTGCGCCATAAACACTTAAAATAAGATAGTATAGAAATAAATACAGCAGCAATCTTGTTGATCGTACCATAGACAGTCTGTGGTTGAATACTCATAGGGCCCTAGTTTCGTGGCGCAGTGCAGGGCGGTGCAGGGTGGCGGAGCCGGCGCAATGCAAGTTTTGACCCGCGCAGCCTTGCGCACCGTCAGTTTAGCAGTTTGGTGGATCGCCGGCGCCAAGATGGGTGGCGGCGCAGCAGGGGGAGGCGTCACAGATTCAGCTTGGCGTAGCGGAAGTTTCATGGCAAAAAGCCTCGCCGAGACTGCGCTGAAAGCTCGCTAGCTCCAATCTGGTCTACTTTCGGCGCAAGGCGTAAATAAAGTCCATTCATTCAATGCGAATCACAGCTGGCGCAGTGGAAGTTTGGCTGACGGCGCGCAGTGCGCACACGTCACCGAGACCTCACAGGCAGGTTTCCACAGTTCCAGACACATTTAAATGAAATACATAATCACAACAAACACTATTTAATGCAACTAATTGAAACAACACGTGAATTTATATCTATATAGATTGTTCCGTCACATCTGACGTCAGATCAAAGGCAGATGGCGCGCGTAACGGAAACTCAGCCTCTCGGACCAAAACATCTCCCTCTCTCTCTCTCCTGTTTTTTATAATATCGGCATTGTTATTATTATGATACGCGCGCACAGCGCGTGATGCACGTGGTGAGAGCGGCGCCGCTGCTTCTGTCATCGGGTTGTCAAGTGACGGATCTTGCACTGAACCTCCCCTAACGCATTAAAGGTGAGGAGAGGAGCTCATTTGATTGGTGAAGATCTGAATCGGCTGCATTAATCCCAGTCCACGCCTCGTCTCCTCCTCGTCTCCCAATCACGCCTTCTTCTCCTCCCTCTTTCCCACTTGCTCCGGTGGGCGAGACGGGAGGAGAGCCTGCGCGAGCCTGCGCGAGCCTGCGCGAGCCTGCGCGAGTGCACGAAACTTGCAAAGTCCAGGCGGACACACCCCGTCGGCGCGGCACAGGTGCGCTGAAAGCTGACTGCGCCTGGTCTACGAAACTAGGGCCCATAGTCTCTGTATGAATGTGAAGCTGTCGTAGAGCTCTCGGTGACCACAAACTGCTACAATATGTTTTCTCTTCATTTCTGATTCAGTGACAACATGAAGAGAATCTTAATGCTCATTGCCTTTACATTGGTGTCAATTTAGGTTGAATTTTTAGGAAAAAGAAAGAAACAAAAATATAAGCAAGAAGCATTTCTGGTTCTCAAAAATTAAAACAGATTTGGAAATTGGGGTTTCATCATGGACAAGATTGAGAGGATATAACCGCACAAACAGATCTGTTCTACTTAGACACGGGAAGTGTATGTATATATAAGAGGATACTTTTATAAAAAAATAACTCACAGTCTCATGCAGTTTTACTGTAAAATAATATGTATGACTAATTCTGCAAATGATCAAATTACATAAAACTGCACTGGATAACATACAAGTTCTGCCTGTAGTTGCTTCTGCAATGTTGCTACTCGGTATGAAAGCCTTTTCCCTAGCCGCACCTACACCCCATATTCACCTGTACACTGTGATTCTAACGCATTGTCTCCTCTGGATGTGACTCATCCGCATTTTGAAACATCGATCTGTCTGATTCTGAACAGAAATTCTTTCCTTTTCCCCAGGACTGCATTCTGCTCTTGTGTCATCACATCCTGGGATCATGCCTCAAGGCTTTTTTGGTAAGTTTGTTGAAAGTGCAAATACAAGGCTCACCCAGTAGACATAAATCCACTGATATATCTACACTGAGGGCCCACATCATTCAGCACTCTAAAACAAACAAATTCACAGAGATGCATGGAGACATGCAGGGCAAGTGAGAGAAACTGTGGGGGAGAAAGTGATACAGGAATCAACTCTTACCCACTTGCAATGAGATGAAATGAAAAATGAAAATGAATAGAATAACTGCACATTTTTAAAAACTATCAAATACAAATGTATTTAAGGACTCCTTTACTCACTATGATGATAAATGCTGTTGTTTATTCTGACATTTCTTCCCAAATTGATGAAAACAAAAACTGCTTTTCATGGATGAAAATGGCTAAAATCACCATCTACTGTTTTAAATCAGCCCTTTACTTGCAAGGCCAACTCTGTGATAGAATCAACCATTTGGGACTACCGCTTGAAATGCAAGAATGTTACTGCCCTCTAATCATAAGCCATTTCTCTCCTTCCTGTGGGCTGGAAATTAAGCCACCAGCTCATTGCAAACTCTGGCGAATAACTGTTGATGATTTTCTGATGATAGCAATGAGCTCTCCTGCTGTGGCAAGAATGTGAACAAGAAGCAAATTCTTAACTTGTTCTTGTTCAGCCAGTAATTCCACCATGTTTTCATTCTCGTAACACGGGTTAGGAGCTAAAGTTAGTTTGCTTATTCCACCATGTTTCCATGCTAATGTTACTCTGGCAACAGGAAAGGAGTGGAACAGCAGGCTTGTGGCCAGCGGCAGTGTCAGGTCCCTGCTCCCCACCGCTAGGAGACTACAGCTGGGAGGAGAGCAGATGGCCGCTCTGGAGATGGAGGTGCTGGGGTTTGCACTGGCTGAATTTGAGTTGCATGATGGTCCATTTCCTAAACTGGTAAACTAGTGAGGTGGAGGGACCTTGGGGTGTACTTCTTGTCTCATTTGTGGTCCTATAATCATGAATTTATCAGATGCAGTGCCCCATGCCATATTGCTATTTTGCTATTGCTAGGGTGCTGTAGCTGTCATGTCAGTGGACATGGTGTCCAGGCTTTCGTCATAAAGAAGTGGCTGAGGTTTTAATCTTTCAGGTTCTTGCTCATTTTTTTTCAGTTTTCTAAATTATGTAGTGGTAGGACTTAGACCACGACATGGGGATGCTGTTATACTTTTAATGCACCATTATTACTGCTTAAAGTATGGGGGCACCTGAACATAACACTCATGTGATTACTGAATATCTCAAAACCGTGGGTAGTAATCTGCAGCAATAATAGCCTCCGCTCTTCTGGAAATACTTCTTACCAGATTCTGG
This sequence comes from Chelidonichthys spinosus, assembly GCA_029853015.1. Taxonomy (NCBI): domain Eukaryota; kingdom Metazoa; phylum Chordata; class Actinopteri; order Perciformes; family Triglidae; genus Chelidonichthys; species Chelidonichthys spinosus. The sequence continues at coordinate 13,087,822 of CM056837.1, forward strand.
AACCTGGCTACAGTGATTGAAAACTAATGATGATTTTATATCTACAAATTTACAGATAACATATCAAAATATAAGTGTGCAAATACATATCAGCTACTTAGAAGGGTATTCACTGGCTTTCAACAGCAGTGAAGTTTTACCAAAATAAGCATTACTGAGGTAAACATTTTTGCTCCTCTTTCCCCCTTTGTGCCAACTGAGCATGCAACACCTTCAGAGCCTAACATGTTGTAGGCCTGTGGGACAGCAATACTCCCATTCTGCATGAGGAGATGGAGCAGGCACATCCAGATGAGGCAGAGCCAGTTTGCTCAAAGAAGACGGGAAATGTGCCAGGTTGTAACAAATCGCTAGAATGCCAGGCCAGCAGGCAGACATTCCTGAGATGAGACGAGGTGGGTATAAATGCATCCACTCAATGGGAAGCTGGATAACTTCTGCAATGCAGGGCGAGTCTAGAAACGCAAGTGTGTGTGACATGCCGATTAAATGCCAACAATCAAAGTCTATGAAGATTCACTCGTCAAAAGTCAAACCGATAAATACATATTGACAAAAGCAAGAAGTAGAAAAAGTGAAAACTGAAAGTCCTCAAACAGTAATGGAGAAAAACACCTCTCAATGCGAGTGCGCTGAGAATGAACATAATTCTCAAGAGTATTTTATCCTTGAAACATATGCGGCACACATTCTCATCACAGGCAGTCGAGGAAAAAAAAAGCAAAGATCCAAGGACAGCTGCTGCCATTTAATGACTTTATCTTCATTTGAATGGGTACCTTTCTCAAAGGAATCGTTCCACATCGCTGCTTGAAATCCATTCAGGCAATGTGATGGCCACCTGAGAAGCGAATCAACCAGGATTCTATGGCTGTGAGTTGGTTTTGAGAAACATAATACCATCCCCCCTCGGTGGAATTATTTGCGCGGAGATAAGTTTGGCTGTGGTGAATAGGGTGCACTTCGGTCTCCTTTTCCTGCCGATGTGTGACAGGAACCCGAGGCAGGGATGAAAGACGGCGTGCCCTGCAGTGTGCACATCAACACCAGAAAACTTAATCAAACTCGGCTAACCACAGAAGACCGGTTGAACTAATTGTGCAGTATCTCAAAGCACTGGACCCAAGTAGTCTGTAGGCATCTTTGAAGGACGCCTGTTCAATACGCTTACTGTGCATTTGCAGAAGAAGAAATCATCGCAGCTGGTGACTGAACACAGCTGGGTTCTTATTGCTGAAAGGAGCTTCATTAAACTTAATTGTGCGTTTTATGCATACTTGAAGCCTACTTATCTTTATATTTGTATTAATAATAAATGACAACACTCATGTTTCTTCTCATAGCCATGCACATAGCAGAGACATATCACCAGACTTTGCAGAGCTGCTGACCCTTTTAGCCTGTTTTATCTAATTGTTTCAGTTAAAACAAATTCCATGTCCTGGAAGATCGCAATGTCCCAGAAAAATGGGAGACAGTCTGGTTAAATATGTGTTTATTGAGCTTTAAACAACTGATAGGCAGGCTATATAAAGAATGTGAGGTCTCTGAGTTCAGACTATCAGAGACTCATCGTCCTCATAAAGGGTTCCTGAATACAGCAAGGTGGTCCGCTGAGACTGAGCTCCTTGGCAGGCCAATAGTACCCCTCCACCAGATCTGATTTAACTCGTCACTAGACCTAAGTGACCCCCCCGCCATGCTTCAATGAACCCCCTGCAGGCCTAACTTAACCCCCTGCCAGACCTAATGCTTTACTAATAGCTTGCATGATTTTTACTTAGACGATACAGTATCTTTTTTGACTCATATTAAAAGCACCTAACATGATAGTAAGCTGCCGAACTTCCTCTAACAGTGCACTTGTATGTGATATTTGGGTTTGGCCAACAAATCACATCAACATTTGAGGCAGCAGATTGTCTCATGTGCACAACAATTAGAAGTGGATAATGTCAACCCAAATGCTTCCACCAATCGCCAACTGAGCCTGTGAAATCAGATCAGGGCCCACCTGAGTTTCTGTGCAATAAACCGTGGCCCTCATGGGGGTAAAGCTGGAGCAGCGCTGTGCACTCCACGTACCGTAATGACTTCAACTAAGCAGGTCCTCAACAGATGGTGACATTCGACACCTCAAAGGTTGTCCCTTGGCTTAGGGCGAGAGTTTGAGATATTTTTTTTCAGACATAGGGCCAACACCTGTCAGGAATGGCAAATGGGAGTGAAAAAGTTTGAATCAGAACAAGTTCCAGTTCTCCAACAAGCAGACAAATTCGGCCAGTTTGGCAAAATTCACTGCCAGGTGAGTGAGACACATCTGCCAGAAGGCTGAGACAATTCAAACTTATTTCCAGTCATTCTTCAAACCATGTTTCATGATAGGTTTGTATTCTATTTTTTTTCCATATGAGATAAAAAACAAATAGCGGAAAGTAATCTTTGTCTTTGTAAAATAAGAATATATAGTCTGTTTACCATACCAGGGCTGGCAAATGAAATACACATACAAATCTGCAGACGTATTTGACATAATCATGTAATGTTTTCTGCAAAAGTGTAATAAACAGTTTTAGAGACACGAGTGACACATTCTTCACGCCATCATGGATGACCGTTGGCTGTCTTGTCAGTCTGTGTTCACCTCCCAGGCATGTTGATTCCACCATCTGGCCTCTGTTACTTAAGCCACCTCTGGGCCATAAGGAGAAGACAAAAAAACACTTCCCTACCTGACACACAGATTGTGCCACTGCAGTTTGAGAGTCAAATGTCGGCTTCTGCTGTTTTGCAGGGCACTTTTCACAAAGGGATGATTTCATTTGCACTAATTGAGCGTGTGGGTGGAGAAGAAGGCAATTAGTGTGTTTTTCTACATCGGCGACACCATTTTTTCCAACAAAGCAGATTTTTCCGACACCTTTGTCTTTGTGTCTAGCAACATCTTTTGAGCATTGAAGTAGGTGAAGATAACGTAGACTGAGCTAAGGTAAAGAATGCGGTTGCTGACGTTGAACCAAGCAACTCACAACACAAACACACTTCAACACAATTGAAGCGTGATGCAATCTTTGCAACACGACGCCCAGAGAGTTGTCTCAGCGTTGAACTGTGCATGTGACACTTCTGAGCGCGTTAGGAGCAGGAGTCTTTGTGTAGGATTCATATTTCATGACAGCACAACCAAGAGGAGCCATATGGTAATCCAGACTGGACCTGCCTTGAAATCCCCCCTAGCTAGGGGTGGTGGAGCGACCTAATGAAGCAGCAGACTGTGTGCCGCCTGGGGTCAGAATGGGAAAGGAGTTCAGATGGCCGTGGTCAGTGGCAACAGCAGCTAAACCCTGACGCGAACCCTCCAGGACATGCGGCGCGCTAGCCAGCCAACCACACAGGACAAGGCCCGATGTTACCAATAGCAGCACTGTGCCAACAGGGATGGGCTAATCTAGCAGGCTTAGTCATGGCTCTGTGGAGTAGGTGTGCATGTGTGTGTCCACATGTGTGAGAGGGTTTGCATCTGGGCCCCATGAAAACGATTTTACTTTCTGCTTTAAAAAAAAAAAAAAAAAAATTCAGTATTTTCCCTTTAAATTTAAATTTCCCTTTAAGGTTTCATAAAAAAAAAAAAAAAACCTTGCCTTTTCCAACCATGGGAAGTCATATACATAGCACAACATTTTAATGTCAATGTGTCATTTATTAAACATTGCATTGCTTGAATTATATGGACCCAGTTGTAGACGTCAAATGCTGCACCCTATGTGAACCCTATCGTATTACACATCGCACCTTTGGGTAAAATTAAATAGATAAATAAACTCTGCCTCCTTGATTTCCCGTAAGACAACAGACAGACATACATTGTTTGTATACCCTCCCTGCCTGGTAAACATCCATCCTTGACTGCTTACATCCTTTAGTCACTGAGGACATTTTACAATTGTGTTCACAGATTTAGTAGTACTCCCCATGACTAGTCAACTGACCTTTTCCATACAAAAATGGTTCCCCTTTAAAGTGACCGTGGCATTATGTTCAGTGACATTTTGAATGACGAATGATAATGTTTCTGTTGTTCTTTTACATCAATTATTTGTGCAACATCTGTGCATGGCAATTACAGTTCAAGGTCAGGCCACTCCTGGGTTAGAATAGGGAGAGGTGGAGGAAAAGGAAGGCACTCACATGTCCAGACTGTAAATACATTGAAAGGGTTACTGTTTGCTTGAATTGTTTCTCTTGGCTACAGGCTGCAAAGAGTTCCCTTCATAATGCAATTTGAAGGTATGTCACTGGGGATAAACTGCACAATCATTGTTCTTTATAAAAAAAACATTCTAATGTTCTTCTGCGACGGCTTAGCAAGCTGCAACCCTGCCTCCTACAAAAGTACGCCCCCATACATACTAGACTGCATTTTAAATTACATTTCGGGACAGTCACAGTTCATGTTGTAAATTAAGCAAAACAAAAACACTACATTACTTGGTTATGTTAAGTAGAACATTGAGGTTTGAAATTATTGTTATTTTTTTTACATTACTAAATCATGGATTTAAATAACATACACTGACTTTTGATGATCAGCAATCTTCTGGGTGAAAGTCCTGTGTTTGTCTTACCCATCCATCTCCCCCTATCTAATCCTTCACAGACTTCCCCTGACACTTTGGAAACATATTTGTTATATGTCAAAGACACAGTCTGGGGAAAAAAATAAAAAAATGTTTCCCTCAAAACAAAATTGACTGTGCAGTTGTTTGTTGTATGGGACGATCATTTTAAAGAGACAAGGCTGCAAGCAAACAGTCCGGGGAAGAACATAGATGGAATTTCCCACAAGAAAAACAAGAAGTCTGGAAAATAACCAGTTTCGTATCAGCTTTGGTTGTGCTGTATCTGGCATATTTGCACAGAATGAAGATTCCGGATTTTGTCCCCACATCACTTATATTCGGGATTGTAATAGGAAGGAACCTCTCTATGGTCAGTCTGGACAACAGTTCAATCACAAAATCACACCTCATCTGTGACAAATCACATCTCTTACAATATATATACATATACGTAGGCTATATCTCTCATTATAGGCTGACGAAAGAGCAAAAATAGACAACTTTGAGCACGCTACGGTTTTTGAACGCTACACACAGATGAATGGAATGGGAATCCATCCTTCAGAATCTTCTTATTCTGTGTTGCAAATGTTTTCAATATTAGCTAAATTATGAGGGAATTGGAATCGAAAATGGTGTGCAAAAAGAACATCTGTAGTATGCATTGCATATATAATGTTCAGATATCAGTCTCAAAGACAGAACGCACTTTTTCTTTTAGTGGCCGCTGAACACTGAGAACTCATCCACTGCGTAGATGCAGTTAGTGACAAGATGGACTCAGGCAACGTGAATGTTTTCAGTCTGCTGTGTGGCAGGAATTCAAATTAAGGAAGAGGCGCTCAACAAAACAAGTGACAGCACAAGGAATGCACAGAAAATAAACGTGCGTTGCCTTGTCGGTAACAATGGCAACATACTGCACTGTGCGACCAAATAATATGGATACATACAGTATTTTTCAGCCTTAAACACAGTGTGACAGGGTTATAAAATGTGTCTTCTAGTATATTGTTTACAGCAGTAGTTTATTTTGTCTTTCATATCTTATTTCATTTATTTATCAATCATTTGTCCCAAAATATACAGACATTAAAAAGCAATTTTGGTGCCACGTCAAACTCCAGAAAAGTGCAGAAAATGTCCTCACTTTCTCTTGTGTTTTCTATCCTTGAGGGGACAATTGTACATAATATAAAGGAACACAAAGGCACAACCACACATAGAACAGTCATAAGACCCAGTTTTGACACTTACAGTAAATGGAAAAGATGGTTTAAGGCAAAACTAGGGTCCATAAACCTGTTTGGGCAGACGTCCAGTGACTGTAGGCCCCATTTTTTTTCTGTCATCAACTTGACCAGATGTCCAGATCCACATCACATTGGTAGATGCCAGGAGGCGGGGCTGGCAAGACGGGGGGGTAGCCTTGGGCAATGCGGAGGCTCAAGTTGGCATCCTAAAGTAACCTTTAAAATGCAAGAATGGTACTGAGAAGCCAGACCTCATAGGGACAGGTTTCAGGATGAGCGCTTATCTATTCAGCAACAACACCTAAGACTGCCAAAAACACTGCACTAAGCAGCGCAGCGGACCGGGGAAAAGGTCACACACAGCCATATGCAAAACCCAGCTGTCTTTCTCCACATACACTCAGCTGCACCGCCGTGGAAATACACACTGTATTAAACAACTCGGCGAGTGAGGGAAATGCAATTTCAAGAGACATATCTGATCAATTTCAGCGAAATAACCCAGATGTTGTGAAGTGTTATTGCTTTCATATCATTTTGCGGATATATTCATAAACATCCCACGAGCGGATAGTGGTACGCTCAGCAGAAATACCGGGACGAATAAATGAATCACGCAACGAGGCCGGCAAGGACACGGCCCCTGGTTTTACCCTCCACTTGGCTACTCCCACAAGATGCTGAGTAAGGATTTCCCCTGTACATGTCGTACTGTGCTTGATCATCTATCTGGTCAATATACAAACACAAGGATATGACTGAATAATTTATGCATTCAGTTGCCATGGGCAGCATTTTTTTTTTTTTTTTTTGCTGTACTCTTTACAGATAAATATTCCATTACAGAGATAAGGCTGTAGGATTGAGAGCATAAAGAAATGCAATGATTTTGTTTCCCTTGTTTTGTTTTTTTTGTTAGACCTCTGAGCTATTGTTTAAAAATTGCACCAATGCAAGTGCACACTGCCCTCAAATGATCACATGCATTGCCACTGTTGCTCGCAAAAAGCAATGCGACAGGGAGTATAGAACAGGTTGCACCACGGAGTTGTTTTTTCCAATTTCATGAAACATGCATCTTGATGGGAGAAAACTGATCTTGCAGGGAAATGACAAGTGTGATAACACTTATCTGAGAAAGAAGGGCAATACCCAATAGTCAAACGGATGTTCTCCTATCTGCACGATGTATTATTCGTGGAAGAGGGTGGTCTCTGATGTTCAGACTCCTGGCTTTGCACCTTGCACTATAATATAATAAATGCCCATATCTATGGACTGTAAAAAATGAGATTGGAACCATGCAACTGTAATCTAAAGCGGATGGAGGCTTTCAGTGTAATCAATCTCCAAAAAGGCTTTTAATGGAATCAATGGAGGGAGAGGGGATTGATTTCTGCACAGTATACTGCCATTTTTAGATATTCACTCTATGAAAACTCTCCTCGGCGGACTGAAAACTTCCATCCGGCGATATAGGTTAATTGCGTATCGAGCAAAGCAGTCCATTTGTTAAGTGACACACTTGTTCTTGGTGACCATTAAGTTAGAAAAAAAGCTATGAAGCCGCGAGGAAATATAACACTGAGCTCTGATCTCAATCCTGAAAATAAACCCCAACATGGCCTCAATTGTATTCTTTCCTCACGTGGCCGTTTCACAGTGACATATTTGTCTCCTCCCACCACAATGAGGCCTCTCACTTTTTGTAAACTACTCCGCCACAAGAAAGTGAAAATCTATTGACATTTCAGGAGAAATGCCGGCCAGTGTTTGGGAAATATTGACCAGTTAAGTAGTGTTAGGGGATTACATACAGGGTACGACTTGAAGTTTGAGGGCAGCCTTTAGTGATTTTTTTCCTCGGTAGCTGTTTTTCATGGTTTGGGTCCTGAGTTCCAGTAGAGGGAAATCTTAAGGATCCCATATTATACTGATTTTCATCAATCCCACACAGCTGTCAGAGGTCCAACAACACTTTTTTTTATATGCATTGCCCCAAACCCATCCATGGTCCTGAATTTCAGCTGTCTAAAAGTTGCAGCTGCTGAGCTCTCCTGAGAACAGGCTATTTCTGTGTCTGCACCTTTAAATGCTAATGATTTCCGTCTGTCATCGCCTACTTGGAGAGCTAAGGATAGGATGCCGCTTACGCTAGGTAGCATGTGCCAATGTTTACATGGATGTATCGCTATGGCTCGCCTATGTGGCTCAGGTGAAGTTCCTGGGTTCCGTATGGTTGGGGCAGATCCTTTTACGAGGGTCAGTGTCGAGGCAAAGCCAGCTTTGTACTGACCCTCGTTACTGAAGCAGTCTGATGTGAAGTTGTTAGCACAGAGTCCCAGGTGATGGTCAACATCTGCATACAGGTGTGATGTTTCGATGTTCAGGACATCATTATGAAGTAAGTAACTTGTAAGATTCTTAAAAATAACTGCAGTTAATAGGAAATTGCTGGGCAGAACACATACACACACACACACACACACACACACACACACACACACACAGTCAGAGCTAAAAGGCTCTGGTAATACCACTCAATCTCAGCTTTAAAAACAAAACATGAAAGCAGTTGTCTTAACATTAAAGCAGTTATGTCTGACTGTGTTTTGTCAAAAATGTCCTCCCATCTATTGAGACATGTACGTGCCTGCCAAGAGTTAATTAACATGTTTACTCCAAGTCAGTAATGTGGAAACATGGTAACATGTCACGGTTGTCACCGGATTTTCATGTCAGCATTCATTTTCTTGATCATATTGAAGGTATATTAGATTTAGAAAGGATATCTGGTAAGGATATAGTATTTATATTCATATCCTATTTTCCCCTGACAGGAAGAGAGTAACATTTGCAGCATCTCCCCCAGTCTATTCTGTCACCCCAAGGTTGCCACCACTTCAGTCCAAATTGGGAAATCAGTAAATCCTGCTTTAAATAGCAAACTTAATTGTATCTTTGTTATGTTTCTTTGGCAACAACAGTGATGATCGTGATCACATTTTTTTTTACATCTCGGTTTATTATGTAGTCATCAGAAATAAATTGGAAATGACGCTGTTGAAGTCGAACATAATAAAGGAGAAAAGCAAAACAACTATTTTTGTACCTCATCAACATAATTACAGGACCACAGTTGGGTGGTGTTTATGCCATTTATTGCAAAGCAAATGGAACAGTGAATCCTGAGGTTTAATGCCCACAAATCATGTGATAGACGATCAGTTAAATGCAGATAACGGGCAAAAACAATGCAGCCAGCCTGCGATCCCTTTATGCTAAAACATAGCAAAGACTGTATATAAGAAGTAGACGTAGTTGGACTACACTTTTAAAGCCTAGAGTTCAGCATTTTGGCCATCTCCTTCTTGTAAGTATGAATTAGGGTCAGGCTTATACAATCGGACTTCATTTTGCAACCAGAAGAGTTGCAGCACTGTAAAGCTTCTGTGTATAGATTTATATTTTTATTGTTATTTATTGATTGCTGATTATAAGCATAACTAATATCATTATACTGGAAATCGCCTTTATATTACGATGGATAATGGTGGAGACCACCCCTAGATATCTGGTGAAAATGCATAGTGCGAAGGATGACTTGGTGTGGGATTGCTGCCATTTTATAATGGAGTTAATCAAATGTCAACATCTTTTGACCTCTAAATCAGGGATAATGCCCGTGCTGACATGCTATACATTGCCTTAAATAACGTTCAATAGATCAATATGATTGCTTCCTGAACAGATGTCATCATAAACATATGGATTTATTAGTAGTTTAGCTTCTCAAATCAATTCTTAAATCACGTATCTACTATGATAAAAGCCTGTGGCTAATCGGTTTGATCTCACACCATGAATGACCGGCACCAGCATCCTCTTGGAAGGGAACAGAGATCCAGCATCGCAGGCAGCCTCGGTTCAGTGGTTTGGTTGATTGACAGCTTCAACACCAGCCGAAATGAACCACACTAACCGGGAACACGGATCTGATTTAGTTTGAACAGAACCAAACGGGTCGGGTGGGAAAGCATCCCAATATTGCTGACTCTGTCTTTCTGGGAAAGAGTTTGGCAATCTCCAGGAGACAGTTCATATTGCATCTGGATGGAGAAGTGACCAAACCCGACACCTGTATTTTCCCTTGCTGAAAATTGGGTTGAATCGAAAGCGTACCAGCAAACCCCCATCTCGTGTATCCCATGTAGCAACCATACAAAAAGACTAAAATAGACGATGTGCGTATCCATTTGTGACACGTTCGCACTGCTGTCTCGTCGTCCCTTTTCCCTCTTCCCTTTGCCCTGCCTCGCTCCCCAACTCCTTTGTTCTCTGTCACTTAACTGCGTAGGTGTTTGGCAGGAGCCATGACAAGGTGAACGTCAAACGGAGCTGACAGATTGTTGACATCTTCACTCATGGAGGAGGCCCCGGAAATTAAATGCTGTTGACAGGGACTTCTGTTTTATTTCTCGGGCCCGAGATCTGATGAATTATGAAACAGCCACACAGTCGCATGTCAGCTCCGGCGTCCGCGTGACATTCGGCGGTCATGTCAGCCCCTTGTCCTTTGTTAGCTGTAACATATTCTCTCTATGTCATCCGCCGTGCTTGTCCGTGTCCACTGACGAGCCACGACATCACAAGGGACAAGTGTCCGGGGACCAAAAGGCTTTGAATAGATACCCTGAAACAACATTTTTTATTCATACACACTGGACAATGTTTGTTCGTATTAATAAAACCACAAAAGGAATGTGGTTCACAGAGACACCTCTGGGGTGTTTGCCTTGGTTTATGTGAGTGTGTGTGCTTTTTTTTTTCTCTTTCTTGCAATTTGTTTCTGTATTTCTGCATTTTTATTTATTTTTTTGTATTCCTTTAGTTAAGAATTCCCTTGCAGTGATGTCCATATGGTGCAATGATATTCAAAATTTTCAAGGTGTGTATATAAAGTGGATCACACTTCCTTCAAGCTCACCAAACACATTGTCTACCTGCTGAGCACAGACTTCCCTATGCTTTGATCATCAGAAGCCCCCCACCATCCCCCACCTTCCTGCACCACACATAAACATGCGCACACTCTCAAACACACACACACACCAAGTATATGGGCTGTTGTGGTAGCTACCTCAAAATTTATCCCAGAAAGTGTGTTTAACTGTTACACTTTGAACAACTCAGCTTAAGGCCGGGAACACATATAGGATGCTTTGCTTTTAACACATCATCGCCCCTCTCCCTTTATTACTAAGGTTCGGGGGCCTCATTTATAAAGCTTGCGTACGCACAAAACGGGCATACGCCACATTCCACAAAGAAGGATATTATCTTTAAAAATCAAACTTGATGGGAAGGTGTGCACCTGTAAGCAAACTAAGCCATGCATACGCACATTCTGGAGACTGGAGACGAATCAGCAACACTGATGGAGCTGTGGGGAACTGAAGTCAGGTTGTACAAAGTAAATGTGAGAAGAACTATTATAGTTTATAGACCTGCACACATTTAATTTCACTCCATATGATACGTTAGATCCGCGTTACCATGAAGATGAACTGAGGACTGAGTGATAACACACCTTTTATAATCCAACTCATATCTTAAATCAAAATTATTTCGAAATATTTTATCAGCGCTGTGTCGCCGCAGGAGATGCCCGACTGCATGTAATACAGGATAGCAACAAAACACAAGTATAAATATGACCATTAAGCGTTACGTAAGGTAGACAACAATCAATGTTGATTTTTTTAACTGAATCTTTTATTAATTGGGCAATTTCTTGCATTACTTCTCTTGTTTACTGTAACTCATCTGCAACATTGTTTATTGCGCTGAACAATTGCATGCCGGCTCATTAATATATGGATCAGCATTCATGAGGGGCTTTGCATTGACCATTATGTTTAAAGATGGGTGTGTACAGGGCGGGAAAAGGGGTATTCTGCATTCCGATTCAGGTACGCACACTTGTCACTCTGTGATTTATAAAGGGAACATTGCTTACAGGTGTGCGTACAGTTTTTATGAATTCAATTTTTTTTTTGCCACCCGCCAACTTTGACTTTTGGGCGTACGTACACTTTTAGTAAGAATCCGACGCACAGTTTTATAAATAAGGACCCTGGACATGAGGAGTTCCTTCAGTATGCACCATGTGGCTAATGTTCATACTGTAATTTTCAAGTCTCACCCTGCTACTGTAATGTACAAAGTCACTCTTAATAATAATAATAATAAATTTTATTTATAAGCGCTTTTCCCAGAGCTCAAAGACACTTTACATACAATATATGCAGTTAAAAACACAAGACATTCAATTAAAAGAAGCAAAGACAGTATAAAACATAAACAATATAGAACACACGCAGAAATTATGTATTAAAAGCTGATTTAAAAAGGTGTGTTTTTAGCATGGTCTTGAATGTTGGGAGGTGAGTGCAGGTGCGGATGGGTTTGGGGAGTGAGTTCCAGAGGGAGGGGGCAGAGATGGAGAAGGCTCTGTCCCCCCAGGTTCGGTGCTTGGTCCGTGTGGGTGGTGACAGGATGTTTCCTTCGGATGAGCGGAGGTCGCGGGAGGGGGTGTGGTGATGGAGCAGGTCTGTGAGGTAGGGGGGGGGCAGGTTATTTAGTGCTTTGTGTGTGAGGAGGATGATTTTGAACTGTATGCGGTGAGTGATGGGCAGCCAGTGCAGGTCACGGAGGACGGGGGTGATGTGATCTCTGGAGCGGGTGTGGGTGAGCAGGCGTGCGGCTGAGTTCTGGATGTATTGCAGTTTATTGAGGAGTTTGGATGGTGAACCATAGAGGATGCTGTTGCAATAGTCCAGTCTGGATGTGATAAATGCGTGGATGAGGGTTTCTGCAGCAGAGAAGGTGAGTGAGGGGCGGAGACGGGCAATGTTCTTGAGGTGGAAGAAGGCGGTCCTGGTGATGTGGTTGATGTGGAGGTCAAACCTTAGCTTACTGTCGAAGATGATTCCTAGGTTGCGGGTGTGGGTTGAGGGGGACAGAGTGCAGTTATCAAAGGTGAGGGAGAAGTTGTGGCTGGCTTTAGTGCGGGATGTGGGGTCAATGATGATTATGTCCGATTTGTCACTGTTCAATTGAAGATAGTTTGTTTGCATCCAAGATTTAATTTCTGTGAGACAGTTGCTGAGGGTGGAGTGGGTGTTGTTGGTGATGGCTTTGGTGGAGATGTACAGTTGGATATCGTCGGCGTAACAGTGAAAATGGAGTCCATGTTGACGGATGATCTGACCAAGGGGGAGGATGTAGAGGATGAAGAGGAGGGGACCAAGCACCGACCCCTGGGGGACACCTTGTGAAAGGGGAGCGGTGGTGGAGGTGCAGTTGTTGATGCTGATGAACTGTTGTCGGTTGGTGAGGTAGGAGTGAAACCAGGAGAGTGCTGTGCCAGTGATGTGGAGAGAGGATTCTAGACGGGGAGAGCAGGATGGAGTGGTTGATGGTGTCGAAGGCTGCTGTGAGGTCGAGGAGGATGAGGATGGTGAGGTGTCCGGAATCTGAGGAGAGGAGGAGGTCGTTGGTGACTTTCAGGAGGGCTGTTTCGGTGCTGTGTTTTGTGCGAAAACCAGATTGGAATGATTCAAACAGGTTATTGCAGGTGAGGTGGGTTGTGAGTTGTGAGGCGACAGCACGTTCCAGGATTTTTGACAGGAAGGGGAGATTGGAGATAGGGCGGAAGTTATTTGGGTTGTCAGGGTCCAGACCGGGTTTTTTGATGATGGGAGTGATGGCAGCCAGTTTGAGGGTTTGGGGGACAGAACCAGAGCAGAGGGAGGCGTTAATGAAGTCAATGATGAGTGGGGAGATGACAGGGAGGCAGTCCTTGATGAGTTTGGAGGGTATGGGGTCCAGGTTGCAGGTGGAGGTTTTTATTCCGGTCATGATGGTTGTGAGTTGTGCTGGTGATATTGGAGAGAAGTGGGTCAGGTACTGGATAGTGGTGGGTGGGGAGGCAGGGAGGGAGGCAGGCGGGGAGATGGGAGGGATCCTGGAGGTGTTGAGGTTACTGTAAATGGTGCTGATTTTTGTTTGGAAGAATGATAGGAATGATTGGCACTTTTCGGTAGTGAATGATGAGGAGGTGTTGTCGTGAGGTTTCAGAAGGGAGTTGATGGAGGAGAACAGAGCCTTGGGGTTGTTTGAGCCAGAGTGGATGAGGTGGGAGTAGTGTGTGGTCCGGGCAGCGTTGAGTGCTTCTTTGTACTGTTGTAGGTGGTCGGTGTAGGCGAGAAGGTGAACTGTTAATCCGGTTTTCTTGCAGAGTCTTTCAAGTTGTCTTTTCCGGGTCTTCATTTGGCGGAGTGTGGGGGTGAACCAGGGGGCAGAGTGAGTGAAAGAAACTGTTTTTGTTTTGGCGGGGGCAAGCTGATCCAAGCAGGAGGAGAGTGTGCAGTTGTAGTAATTAACCAGATCAGTGGGGTCATCAGATGGTGGGCGGGGTGAAGCAGACAGACAATGGATGAGTGAGGTTGAGAGAGCAGAGGGAGAGATGGATTTAAGATTTCTGAAGGTTATGGTCCGGTTTTGTTTTGTGGTGGGGATGGGGATGTCTATGTCCATGGTGATAGCCAGGTGGTCAGAGATGTGCAGGTTGTGGCTGGTTAACTGTTGGATGTTGAGATTGGTGGAGCAGACCAAGTCCAGAATGTGACCACGGCTGTGTGTTGGGAAGTTGATATGTTGGGTGAAGTTGAGACAATTTAACAATTCCAGGAATTCTGTGGCCGGTTTATTGTCTGTGCTGTCAATATGTAGATTAAAATCACCTAGGAGGAGAACAGATGGCGAGATGGCAGATAGCTGGGTGAGAAGGTCAGCAAGATCAGAAAGGAAGGAGGGATGTGGTTTGGGGGGGCAATATATGATGGCTGTGACCAGAGGACAGGGACCAGAGAGTTTGTAGGTGAGGTGTTCAAATGAGGGGGCAGGAGGAATGGAGATGGTGGTTGTCTTGATGTTGTTTCTGTAGATGGCAGCAATGCCACCTCCCCGGCCCTCTGTGCGGGGTTTGTCCATGTAGGTGTATCCTGTGGGGGTGGCTTGGTTTAATGAAAAATAGTCCAGGGGTTTTTGCCAGGTTTCAGTGAGACAGAGAAAATCCAGGTTATTGTCTGTAATGTATTCACTGAGGATGAGGCTTTTGTTGTTGAGGGAGCGGGTGTTAAGTAAGGCTACTTTGAGGTGATGTTGCATTGTGAGGGGCTGTGAGGACCGGGGAAGTGGACGCAGGTTGACCAGATCAGGATGTCTTGTGCTCAGTGGGCGGGGGTGCCTGCATGTGATGATGGTCTGAATGTGAAAAGTCGCAGGTTGTGGGTGTAATGATGATGTGTCCAGGGGGGGTGCTGGTGGTCATGAGTGAGCTGTGAGCTGCCAGTGAAGCTTGGGCGGAGTAAGAGTGGGTGTGTACAGGGGGAAAAGGGGTCTGCATTCCGATTCAGGTACGCACACTTGTCACTCTGTGATTTATAAAGGGAACATTGCTTACAGGTGTGCGTACAGTTTTTATGAATTCTATTTTTTTTTGCCATCCGCCAACTTTGACTTTTGGGCGTACGTACACTTTTAGTAAGGATCCGATGCACAGTTTTATAAATAAGGACCCTGGACATGAGGAGTTCCTTCAGTATGCACCATGTGGCTAATGTTCATACTGTAATTTTCAAGTCTTACCCTGCTACTGTAATGTACAAAGTCACTCTTGAAATGAGTGTTGCCTGGGCAGATCTCTTGGACCTGATGATGAAACCACCTATACTCTCTTCTCCAAAGCAGGGAATTGAAAATCTAGTGTACCCAGATACTGTGTCACTCGGTATGTTTTCAAAAATAATGTTTTTCATGTTATTTTCTTAGTTTTTTACTCTACAAGTTATTTCTAGGCAAGAAAAGCTCTTACATTAAAGATTGAGTAGATAATTCTTTCCAGAAACACTTTCTGTTATATTACTTGAAATCCTAATAACATACTGATAGCAATGAATACATTAAATGCTCTGACATAAAACAAACAAACAAAAAAACTGTCTGGCCGTGACAGTACTGTAAAAAAAGTCAGGAAATAATTGGATGGGCTGCCTATCTGTCAATGCTTACTTCCTGATTGCGTGCCTTCTGCCGATATTTAGCACTCGTTTGGCGTTCTGGGGGAGCGGCTTTGAATAGAGGTCTGAAAGAAGGGGATGGGACTTTTTTGTTGGGTAATATGTTTAAATTCAAAGTTTCTGTGTTTTTTCCAAATGATCGAACGAATGATGAATGAACTTCCTTTAAGTTTAGAAAAACATCATCGTTTAAAGCAACTACATACAATGTAGACAACAAAAACTCTTTGTTAGGTATTAGAAAACAGGGTGTTGTTAGCACCCATCCACTTCCCCACCCATCCAACATAACATCACTAGCTCTGGCCATCGCACGGTCATATGAATGCATTTATGTGTCCACCATGAATAACGGATCCTCCCAATTGACTTTCCACTGGCATTGTTTTCATGCTGAGTGACAAAACAAAGAAACTGACAATTCGTGTCCCTGTACACCCGCCTTACTTTTAAAAAGCACCTCTTGAACTCTTCTGCAAAACCAAGCAGAGAAACTTTCACCAACTTCCACTTGTTATGCTTTCTCCTCCAAGCTATCTCAAGTATTAAACAATTGCAAAATTAGTCGTGGCATTTCACCTTTCAGGTTCTATTTTCCTTGAGCATCTCCGGGTAGAGAATCTAGTCCTCGCTGAACAGAAGTTGTCCGAGTGACGATATCTGGTCGTATTTTTAGACACAGCGGTAAAACCACTTCAATTTCACCATCAACTTTCTTAACCTTGGAAATGACTCACATTTCCACCACTATTTAAGAGATCTCCAGAGATGTTAAGAATTGCCAGGAGAGAGCTGTCAGGCTGAGAAATGAAGGAACATTCCACCGAAGAAGAGATGTTTTGGGGACACTGGTGAAATTCAGCTTATTAAGAAAATGCTACAGAAAATGACAAATGTGTGTAACTAATCTTGTGTGGGATGGAATTAGCATTATTACCTCTCCTCCCGAGAACTTCCTTACTCGAACCATACCAACCATCAAACTCAACCTCCCTTTTCATTTTAACAACACTAATTTAAAGTCCTCTCAGGGAACCATCACCCTACAGTGGTGGAGAGGTTTGTGTGTCTCTATGACCCTGAAGGCTGTGTTGTCTGGAGCTTTGTGCTCCTGGTAGGGTTTACCATGGCCAATTGGTCTCAGGTGAGGGGCCAGACTAAGAATGGTTACAAAAGCAACATGAAAAAACAAGGAAAAACTCACAAATCACCACAAAAAAATCACAAATCCCCTGTGCTGCCGTGTTGGAGTTTACCCCGTTGGACGAGAGGGTTGCCTCCCTACGCCTGCGGGTTAGAGGGGGGGGGGGGGGGGCAATGATAGAGGTACGAGGCCTCCCTGATCTAAATACGAGTGGTCGTTTGTTATTGGACTTCTGTGCTAGTCATGGACTGTCCATAACGAACACCATGTTTGAACATAAGGATGCTCATAAGTGTACTGTACCGAAGGTCGATAATCGATTTTGTGATTGTTTCGTCTGATCTGAGGCCGCATGTTTTGGACACTCGGGTGAAGACGGGGGCAGAGCTGTCAACTGATCACCATCTGGTGGTGAGTTGGGTCAGAGAGTGGGGGAAACCTTTGGGCAGACCTGGTAAGCCCAAACGAGTAGTGCGGGTGAACTGGGAACGGCTGGATGAGCCCCCTGTCTGAGAGATTTTCAACTCACACCTCCGGAGGAGTTTTTCTGGCACCCCTGTGGAGGTTGGGGGCATCGAACCTGAGTGGGCGATTGCTGAAGAGGGCGATGCTTCCATTGCAGAAGCTGTGGCGGTGAGCTGTGGGCTAAAGGTCTTAACCCTCGAACACCATGGTGGACGACAGTGGTCAGGGAAGCCGTCCGACTGAAGAAGGAGTTATTCCGGGATATGTTATCTCGGAAGACTCCGGAATCAGCTGCAAGGTACTGACAGTCCCTACTCAGTCTCCCAGGCATTAAGTCCGACTTGTTTCGAGTGGGGGTTGGCCTCCGCTAGGGCTGCGCTTTGTCACCAATCCTGTTATATTCATCGATAGGATATCAAGGCGTAGTCGGAGGGAGGAGGGTTTGCAGCTCGGTGGGCTGCGGATCGCATCGCTGCTTTTTGCAGATGATGTGGTCCTGCTGGCACCATCAGTCTGTGACCTCCAGCACTCACTGGATCGATTCGCAGCCAAATGTGAAGCAGTCGGGATGAGGATCAGCACCTCTAAATCTGAGGCCATGGTGCTCAGCAGGAAACCGGTGGATTGCCTTCTCCGGATAGGAAATGAGTCCTTACCCCAAGTGAAGGAGTTCAAGTACCTGGGGGTCTTATTCACAAGTGAGGGGACAATGGAACATGAGATTGTCCGGAGAATCGGAGCAGCGGGGGCGGTATTGCATTCGCTGTACCGCTCCGTTGTGATGAAGAGAGCTGAGCTGGAAGGCAAAGCTCTCGATCTACCGGTCAATCTTCGTTCCAACCCTCACCTATGGTCATGAGGGATGGGTCATGACCGGAAGAACTAGATCGTGAATACAGGCGGCCGAAATGAGTTTCTTCAGGGGGGCTGGCGTCTCCCTTAGAGATAGGGTGAGAAGCTCAGTCATCCGTAAGGGACTTGGAGTAGAGACGCTGCTCCTTTGCATTGAAAGGAGACAGCTGAGGTGGTTTGGGCATCTGGTAAGGATGCCCCCTGATCGCCTCCCTAGGGAGGTGTTTCAGGCTCGACCAGCTGGGAGGAGGCCACGGGGAAGACCCAGGACTAGGTGGAGAGATTATATCTTCACACTGGCCTGGGAACGCCTGGCTGATGTGGCCCGGGAAAGGGAAGTTTGGGGTACCCTGTTAAAGCTGCTGCCCCCGTGACCCGATACCGGATAAGCGGTAGATGATGATGATGATGATGATGAAGATGATGATGATGATAATTAAAAGTTCCATTTCTTGCAGACCGAAATGAATGCACCAAATAAATGACATTGTGAAAATAACAGTGCAGAAACTAAAACATGCAACCTCACTGTATTTGTGCAAAATGTGACAGTGGTGATTTTGATTTTTCAGCAAGTTTGATGCTAGATTTTTTAAGTCAGGCAAAAGTTTTCCCCACCATTCAGTGGGAAGTCATGGGAGAAAGCAATGCTGTTTGGAAACGTAGACTCTAGGCTTCATGTACAATTTTTAATTCACTATGGATGGCAAGTGGTATGTTGCCATCCTCAAAGACACATTAAAATTGAGCTGAAATGTAAATTCAAAAGTGTCTTCCATGGTGACATTATTCCAAGTGAAACAGGATAGTCATAATGTTGGGAGGAATTTGATTGGATAGATGTCGTATTATCATTGGTTGAAATTGGTTGGTACTAGCTGCTGTAAGAACGCGTCATATTCTGGTTTCTAGGAGGGAAGAACATTTGGATATTTAAATAAAAAAATATATTTTTTTGTGATTTGTTCAGCATATTTAATTTAAATTAACAGGTGACCAGGGATGTGATCTAAAGTGGTTACAAAGGAATTCTTATCTTGACTGAAATTAACCCACTCATGATTGGTCATTGTACAAGGGATCTACACCAAGATCCTATCAGAAGATGACCAAAGATGCAGAAGATAGACAAAACAAGACACAAGCAAGCAATGGATGAAGGTGATTCAATTTGCACGAAACCTTCACGTCCACCTGGGTCAACAGTGATTCCTGTTGAATGAAGCATGTCCTTTGTCCTGATTTTCTGAAATGTCTGCATTCTAAAAGGGTTTCACTTCTAAATTTTAAATTGAGATAAAAAATTGACCTTGATGGTTAAATGCATTAATTAAAAAAAAAAAAAAAAAAAAAAAAAACCCAACAATTATCCACTTGAAAATTACACATTATGATTTCAGCATTTGAATCATGGGGTTTTCAGGGAATTATTACATGATTGGTGCTGCAGGGCTGATTACCACACTCTGGTGAATCATGTGTCTATTTATTATAATTTGTTTTTTTAGAAAATAAATGTTTTAGTTATTATTGAATGGGCAATATTAAATATCACTAAATTATTTAAGCTATTTATTAACATTGGCATCATGTTTTTTGCCTAACTCAGTTAACTTATTTATTTGCTTATACATACGAAGCCAACACATCAACATTTTGGTAGTATTTCTGCATTCAGGATCCATGTTTCCACGTCGCAACCTAGATAGTCTTATGATTTTCTTTTGCAGCTAGAAAGTGATGTCACAGTCTCCCAGGAGTCTCCTCACTGGAAATAGTACTAAGACACGTCATAGTCTCAGATCCTGTGTTTAGAAGGGGAATCTGAGACGCTCGATAGATCTGGGACCAAGCATTCCTGTTACCAGCACTTACAGCTGCATTTTAAACTGGACAATAAATGCGTCCTATCTGATCACAGCCTCAGGTGTCCAAGTTTAGGGTCCCTTTTTGTCAGTGATACAGCCCACTGTCCACTCCTCCATGTCAAGTAAAGTCAGACAAAACAGATTGGTATCATCTGACTTGGTGGCGTTCTTATCACCATCCCTGCGCTGTTGTTCCACTAATGCTTCCGCCGTTCTCTGCGCCGGGTCTTGCCCGCAATGTTTTCACAGCGCTAATGTGTGTTCACGGGGGTTTGGTTTTACACAGATTTGGCCTCCTAACTGTGGCATTCCTCCCCTCCTAATCTCAGAAACATGACTGCTATCTGATCCAAACCAAAAGCCACTTAGACAGACTTACACAGGGTCTGCTTTGGGTTGGCAGACAACAGAAGGCTGAGCCTTTTTTTTCTTCCACACAGTTAAACTGGGAAAAGAAAAGATCTGAGTAATTTGAATGCTCGACTGCAGCGGTCAAAGAAAATGGGACTTAATTACAAAACGACACAATATCGGGAATAATGGGAACATCAATTAGAAAGTTGGGTTCTCTAATGTTAACATCTTTGCAATAAGCTGGAAAAAGAAAAGGGGAACGTATTGATTAAAGTTACTGAAAACCCTGAGAAATTGTGAAATAATTGCCAGAGATGATTCATTTACATTCCGTCCTTGCATGGCAAATTGAGTTTATTGTTCACACAAAACTACCGACGTTTTTTTTTTTGTTGTTTAAAGCAAGGGATGTCCGTATGTCGCTATGGCGATAAGCAGAACACAAAAGAGGCGGAAGGATGGCGGTCACGTGGGATTGGAAGGTAGTGCGGAGTGAGCGGAGCGTGGGAGGATCCCGCCCGCCTGTCCATGGTAAACACCCGGCTGCTCGTGGCAGAACAGAGAAGCAGATGGGTCACGGAGAGAAACATATCAGTGTGCGGAGTGACATCCGGAGATCATTACATCCAATCAGAGCGGCACAGGAAGTGCAGACGGATTGAGATTGATGGCACCAGACTGCCTGCCTTACAGCTTTGAATAAATGAGGAGAAGAAGAAAAAAACGGGGGCAACAGAACAACAAAACCAGTGTCCTCACCATTTAAAAAAAAAAAATGCCCCTCTGTTCTTGTTTCAGTGTGCAGCCTTGTATGAGTGTGTTGTATTTAATAAGCATGCAAGAAATAAAGAAGAGGGAGTGAAAGTTAAAAGGAAGAGAGATGTTTTTGTATATTCCCAATGTTGCTTTATGTTGCAGATGTAAAGCCGGTGTTCACAGTGCAGTGCAATGCAGGATTAAAGGGCCATTAATGAGTATCATTAAGCTGTGTATTTATTGCAACAAATTAAAATCAACACCTCATGTAAGGAATACATGATCAATTTCTGCAGTCTGGCAGTAAATATCAAATTCATTCCCCCCCAACCCCCAATTCATGAATTCGCCCCCACCCCTTAATATTTGTTGTTGTTTTCAGCTGTTATTGTTATTCCAGCGCCCTCAAAATCCCAGGATGTGTAGAATTCGTGGGCAGTGCAGTTTTTAATGAGATGCACCAGGTTTTCGTGCATGCAACAAAACAACTCAATTAGGTTAAGAAAAACATCTGCATTTGCATCCTTCAAATACGCATCTAAACAAAGTAAATGTAATTTCACGTAAGAAAAAGGCAGAACTACGACTGCAAAAAGGAACAAAAAGGCACCAAAAGCAATTCGCTCACACAGGACATGAACAGCAGTCTCCTGGGTGAAAGACACCCTGAGGTCCCACTCCCACCCAGATGTCTTCCCGATGCAGACGTCTGCAGACCTGTTTGAAACTTATTTCTGATACAACATTGTGTGGGAAGAGACCAGGCTGCCTTGGTGAAAGTCCTGTGTTTGTTTGATCCATCCACAGTAGACTCTCTCACCTTTTATACTACTTCCTAACTTGCTCTGACCGTTGCTCCTTATTCTATGTCACTAGCTCTAAGTGAAGAATATGTACGCGGATGGGGTTATATTGCATTAAGTGTAGAATAAACAGCATGAAAGGAAAAGAACAGCATTGCGTTGGAACTGAAAATAACAAATTAGCGAGCCCTTTACTTGCCACTGGGTGAGACCTGGCTGAGCCGTACCATGCAGTAGAAATTCATCATAACAGAACCAAGGTAATCTGATCTCACTGATAATAAGTCGTTGCTATAGTTACAGAAGTTTGGGATGAATAAAGCGAAAGACAAGGTCATTACAAGATCAGTGGCTTAAAAAAGGGGGGTGTTTTACATGAATATGACTGTTAGTCTAATCCTTTTTACCACATGCCTTTGGCTACGTTTCACACACACACAGAAGACTGTTAAGTGTAATGACAGCTAATAGATTCCTCTATGCATGCCAATTTGGTTCATTACATGTGTATTCTTCATAAAGTAGATCAATGGACATGCAAAAAAAAAAAAAAATCAAAAATACACTTCACACACTGTAACAAAGAGGCTGTCATAGTACAGTGCAGGAAGTGGTTAACAGTAATTTAAATGCATTGAGTTCCGTCAAGTTGTATTGATAGATCTACCTTCTGCACAAATTGGAGGCACAATAAGTGTGTACTTTCAAACAAGTGGATTTATTTATAGGACTGATCTTTCTAACGTGTCACTCTCATTCTGAAGCACTTAATTACTTCATCGTTGCGACGATGACGCCTGCCTGGCACAGAAACTAGCAAATCAACCGTTGATTTTTCCGACAGGTTTCGAAAGATTTGATGAGCGGTGGATCTTTTAATTCATTTGCTAGTTAAGTGAGTGCTAACGTTGACTATAGTTGACAACAGGTTGCTTATTTTTGGACGGCACTGTTAGGCACACCCTTCAGTCACTGCACGCGGAGAGCAAACGCTGTGGCATTCTGATTCGCTCATTTCAGTTGGAAGTGCTAGCGAGCGCCGCCTGTGTAAACCTTAAATGCATCTGAGCCTCGCCGTACAGAGCTACCATAAGCGCTGCGACCAGACATTCTAATAACAGATCTGATCAACGGGGGGCATGCACATCCAAACCTATCAGGCCTTCTCCAGCAGCTTGAGTTTGGACCAGCAGCTTGTGTTGGAGAGTAGATGTCTATCTATAATCAATACGCCACAATCTGGCCTTATCTCCCTCTCTGATATGCTGCACAGCCACTTTTCCACACCCTCCAATGTCCTCCGGCGTGGCATCCCTTCCCCAGAGTCGGCATAGCCAAGCAACAGTCGAAGATTCTAAATTTGCTCGAATAACTTTTGAAAGAGAAAACGTATGAAGTTAAAAACAGCAGAGCTTATTAGTTTTCATCAAATATCACAGCTGGCAGCACTTCTCGCAGCCGCCTCTGTCTGTAGTCACCCTCCATCAACCATCAGATTAAGTAAGATGGTCGTGTTGTCGCTCCCCGTGCTCCTGCTGTGGCTCCGTCCCCGCAGTGCCGCTCTCTTCAGCAGGCTGCTGACCTCCGAGCGAGAGGGGCCCGAGGCTCCCGGAGAAAAAGATGCTTCCTCCTGTCTGAGGCGCCCCACACCCACTCTTCTAGTCCACTTTAAGGAAGTCATTGTCCCTTCTTCTATTGCCCCGGGGCCTACAGGGGCCACTGATTTACAGATCTCCATATGGCCGACCCTTTAAGGAACATCTTGACAGACAGGATGTTTTCCCCCCGCCCGCATGTCATTTCAACCCTGACTTTATTATATTCATACTGTACTGACCCGACGCCATTCTGCATATGGTACCTGAGGCATAATCTGTCAGTTTTTTGACATGGGCAAGACTATTTCTCCTTATGCAAATTCTTGTTTACATGCCCTTTTGTTTCCGACGCTGTTCAGTTGTTTTTATCCCTCAGATTTGGGTTATGTTGCGAGGTCTGCGCGGCGACAAGTATTGACAGAGCGCGGTGGCACAATGGAGTGATGGCGTAGCTCGGAGACGTGGAGAAAGGAAGAAAAAGGCAGGGGGAGAGAGGAGACGGAGCAGTGCAGAGTGGAGGATAGCAGCAGCCCTGCTGTAGGCTTGCCACGGGCTACGTCTGACATCCCTCTCTCTCTGATGGACTGATGAGATTACCCTGACATTTTTTTTTTTTTCCCTCCTAACTTAAATTGCATTACAACGAGGATCTTATGTTAGGCAGATCTCCATATTATTCTCAAGGGATTTGGGTTCCATTTTGCACTATGCTTCGCTCTGTTCTCTCCTTTTTCACTGACACTCAGAGGGATGAAATCTCCTTTGCAGCCTTGCATGTATTATCCGTTGGCCAGACTACATGGATCCCATTTCAGAGATGGTGCCGCATATTCAGAACCATATATCATGGTAATGCGAGGCCCCCCTCCCCATCCTACAGTAAACCTGAATGATGCAGGTCACTGTGGTTGCAACTGAACTATGACATTTGATTAGTCAACTATCCTTGCACGGTGGACGGTTAACAGAATGAACTAACCAGGCGGTTCGGCCTTAGGGTCATTGATAATTAAAGATAACCCATTTAAAAAGCAAATCCAAACATAGACCATGAACTATACAGATTGAGGTCACGAAAGCATGTTTTTTTTTTGCCACTAATTTACATTCAACCTTTGCATTTCACTAGCCATTTCACCTTGACATTTAAGGTTAACTGACAAATTAGGGCACCGTTTTTTAGGCTGGGTGTGCATTCGGCGTCTGTGTTCTCCGCCGGAGTTGGCTTTTCCTTTCCCTGTGCTGCATAGCGTAATGGTCTCAATTAGTCTAAAAGTCACTGTGGGTAATAATTCACCTCTCTCAGGCTTCATTTCCTCAGATTCAAGTCAAGCATAGCACAGGAAATGACACTTCAGGAGCTTTTAAAAAATGATGAGGACAAGCGAAGCGATCACGGCGGTAAATCAGGTGAGTGACTCGTGGATGGCGACAGCATGAGGTGGCGCCAGAGCCTGTCAGTCGCCGCGGTGACATGTTCATCAATGTGCAGGTGACATCACTCAATCACTGTATCAGTCGGCCGAAAGACTGGTCAGTGGCATCAAACACAGATCTCATTATTGGAGTGCCTCCTGCTCAAATCAATCACTGACAGTTTGGCTCATTTGAAAAATGAATTTAATCTGTTTTGGTGGAATGTCCACATATATATATATATATATATATATATATATATATATATATATATATATATATGCTAGTAGTTTAGTCCTGCACTATATCATATGAGTCACCCAACACAGGCATTTTAACCTGGTTGTGAGGGTCATATCATTCATCATATGAAACCATATACCTGCACATGTCTCTTTTGCCATCAGGACTGAAAAGATTTTGACCATATTGCGATAATCAAATCCCCCACTGCAACAGAGATAGGAGTCCTTCTGTTAGGCAGATCAAGCTACGCCACCTGGGAGACATTAATGCAGCGTCTTGCAACCTTGTCTGCCCTTTGACCCAATTTCCTGGTCCCGAAATTCTCATGACCTCAATTAAGAGTTGTCAAGTTGTCATGTGAATTAGAGTGGCACACTTTTGTATGCTCTTTCCAAGTGTTTGAAGCTGGTTTTGTATTTTTTCCAATATACAGATTGAAAATTATTTCATGAGTAATGATTTACTTTTAGAATGGTAACTGATTTAATGCGTTCTGTATTTTTTGTCTGCTTATCATTTTGTCCGTTTTAAATGTTATACGCCTGCTTATAATGTTTTGTCTCCTTCAAATGTCATTTTGCATGCTTTATTGATGTTGTTTTGTCTGCTCTTAATGTCTGCTTTTAATATGTTTTTTTGTCTGTTTTTAATCTGCATTTAATAATGTCTCTCTTTTTAATGATGTTTTAATTGGTCTTTTTTTTGTCTTGCATGTTCTTTTAATGTAACTTCAACCTGCCCAAGGAGTAAAAGCCTTTGGCTATATATGTTGCACATTTACAATCACAATACAAATTTTATGATTTACACAAAACACTTTCCCTGTGTTTTAAAGGCACTATGGAAATGTACTTCCCATTCCCATATATTTGTTTAATACAATGTGTTTAAATCTCTGACAGTGACATAAGCCTATCCAATCACCTCATTTTACCACAGGTTAAAGTACAGTCTTTTATTATTGGTTTTTACTAATAACTTAATGTAGCTTTGATCCACAAGGAACCTTAAGCTCAAACAGTTTGACACTTTTCTATATCAGAACATTCTGCAACATCCTGAATGCAGCGCTGTAAGGGGTATACGTTGGATGTCTAATATATTCTTAATGAAAGCTTTAAAAATGATGATAAATGATATGGCTTGTGTCGCATTCCACTAGGCTGGTGAGGCAAAATAGAGCAGTACAGCAGGTATCATTTGCACCTTGTAAAAAGTTCCTGGTAAGCACCCGGGGGACAGCAGATCAGTGGTGACCTTGAGTCCACCGGCGGATAAAGATCTTTTCCATATTCATTCCAATCCGGAAACCATGACTTACCAATCATTAAACAGCTTATAGATTTGGCATCCCTGGGCCATCTCCATTTATAATGCAGCCGGTGTTAATGGCCACTCTGCTTACATGCAACTCTCACACTATTTACCATCTGCAAGCGGGTAAGTCAAATTACAGAAGTAAAACTTACAATCATCGCCTTTCGTGGCGGTGATAATTGTTCCCTGTGTTTTTCTCTAGTTTATTGAATGGGAGTAATTGGGCTGCTCTCGCAATTAATGAAAATGATCTGAAAGCAAAACCACCACAGATTTAGCTGCTGCTAATAACGAACACATTTGGATGGTGCTAATTTGTATTCCGGATCGTGGAAAGGTCAATGGTTGAGGATTTTTTGGCAATGCTTACCATTTACATGGATCTGACCCATTTTTTAAATTAAGAATACCGCGATACTTTACCCAAGATAGTCATTTAGGTCTGTTATGATGGAAGATATCTGCTAGTAATATGCATTTTATAACTGGCTGGAAATATTTTGCAAGCCAGTATCATTCTGCTGCTACATCCCTTGGTATTTTAACAGCAGTGTCTGATAACTCAACACAAGCTGATATCTAAAATATTTTCCGTGTACCAGTCTCAAACATCCAAAGACAAAGAAATGATTAATTTTCTCGTCAGTCCAGACTTTCCAGGAAACGCCGACACCCTTTGAACAAGTTCAATACAGTCAAGTTGTCAGTTTTTTGAGACGGGAGCAGATTGAGGGTAAAGAGCCTCGGGGGTAATGGGATGAAG
This sequence comes from Chelidonichthys spinosus, assembly GCA_029853015.1. Lineage (NCBI taxonomy): Eukaryota > Metazoa > Chordata > Actinopteri > Perciformes > Triglidae > Chelidonichthys > Chelidonichthys spinosus. Next base: position 13,115,421 of record CM056837.1, read on the forward strand.
TCTGTTGCCACATTGTTGCAACATGCGTGGGATTCCCATAGGAGGGCTGGAAATGGAGTCAGGACACTGCTCCTTCCTGACATCTCGTGCCACCGCCTTCACATCTCTCCCTCTGTGTTTGATGTCCAAATTGAGCGTCGCTTCATCGCCCCCGTCGCTGCCTCCCCCTCGGTGCTCCTCCTCTCATCGCCTCTCCCGCGCTTCTCACTGGAGATGTTGAAGCTAAACTCTTAAACTGGTTAATTGGCTTATGAGGGGCTGTTTTTTCCCCCCCAAAATGATCACCGACGTCAAGCTATAGATCCCTCAATGTCATTTTCTTTGAAATGCATATGTTAGTGATTCATTTAATTGCAATTCTTAAATTTAAAGCAGTTATATTAATTGACAATATAACTGTGTCTCTTAGCATTAAAACTGGGATTTAGCTTTAATGAGCTGCTAACCTGAAATTAATTAAATTGAAATGGGCTTAAGCAATAGTCGGTGAAGTAACAGAAATAAATCCATGGAAACTCAAAGCAATACGAGGAACGGCGTGGCCCCCAACCCTGCTGGCGTCCCGCTGGCTAAGTAGTCACAGTTTTCACCTGAAAATGTTGCTTCATTGGTCAGATGAGTTTCCACACATTTCCCTTTGAAACGAGAACAGCGGAGCAATGTTTACACATCAACCTGCTCGTCAGTGGCCACTTTCATCACCTCAAAGCAAATACATAAATGTCACCCCGCCACTGCTGGAAATGTACCAGCTGATAATTAATGGCATTGAGGCTCATTCAAAGACCCGTATCGGTCAAACCGGTATCCGTGCAGGACTTTGCGCCTGCTGCCTCTCTCCTCGGCTCACTTAACCCTTCGCGCTGACCCTCTTTGTGAGTGCTGGTCTGGCGCTCAGTGCGGTGTGTTTTTGGTGTTGCTGTCGCTCCATTGTGGCACACGCCGGGTAGGGGAAGGAAGGAGCTGTGAGGATCGGGGGTTGATGCTGGTGTGACTGTTGGGGTTACGGGGGTGGTTGGAACAGATTGGTTGATATCACGCTCTCACCTCCTGGGGATAAAGGACCGGGAGGCGTTTGGGGTATTTTTTTGGGATGTGTGTGGATTTGTCTGTTTGTGACAGCACGGGTGGGTGGGTGAGTAAGTTGTGGGGAATACAAAATCCTCAGATTGACTGAGTTTGGACGCCACGACCCCACACTGACCCCCATTTCCTGTCTCGATTGCCTCAGCGTGAGCCGCGGCTCCATTTCACAGCACCGCTGTTTCTCCTCTTGTCCACAATCACGCGGACTCATGTGGGAGTCCATCGCACGAACGGCTCTATCATCATAAGTAAATAATGGCAAAGGGTCACTGTGTGATCACGCGTTGTGATCTCTAATGGGATTTAATGAGTATCACTGTTATAATCAAGCCTCCATGAACACTGGAGATTCAATTGGTCATCCGTGAATTAAATGTGCGTCTGGAGGCAATGGGAGTGAACAATAAATTGACATTAAAATACAAATATTACTGTCAACAGTCTCTTAAAGTGCAATCGTTCCATTGCGTTGACTTCAGGATCGTTGAGCTACATGTTTGACATGTGCACGATATCTCACGGTAATGAGTGGATGCATGAAAGCATCATTGCACATCTATTCATTCTTTCATATCTGCCTTTGTGTGTATATTTATACATGTGTGCTAATGTGTGCACATGCATTTTCATGATACACAGGTATTACAGCATTATTAAAAATGTCTCTCTCTGTGTCTCTCTTTTATGTAAATGTAGCCATTTAAACTCAGCCATCACCGACCAAATCGTGGATGACATCTATGAGGAAATCTTCGCCTTAAAGGGAATGATTTCACTTCAAAGCCGTCCTCTAACATCTATCATCACACGCAACCTGAAGGAACCAGCGGTTTTGTACATTCTTAACTTTCTGTTGTTTTTCTGTTGTTTTCCACGCCGATGACAAAATGGATCACACCAACGTTAAAGGGGTCTCTGGTACAGGTTACACAAATAATGATCGTTTTTGTTGTTGTTGTTTGAGAGGCATTAAAATTGCTGGAGGATCACGTTTATTTATTTGTTGCCACTCCCACATTTGTATTACTTTTTTTAAAGTATGGCCATTCCATATAACAGGTTTTGGTTGGTCAAAATCAATATGTGAATACAAAAATGTGGCTGACATTCAGATTGAAATCGCTAATCAAATTTTTTTTTTTTTTAACAAATGGTGAAAAATCAGAGGCTTTTAGCATTTTCTTTAGCACTTTCCTGTTCAATGGTTGTTCTATCTTTTAGCATTGTGGACATGTTTTAGTTTTTAAATGTGCATATTATATAGTGACAGTTGGTATAAAACAAAACTTTTGTCTCGCCAGGTGATGTGGTGGTTCACCTTTACACTGTGATCTGTAAGCTTTAGCTTTTACCTCTCACCTCTTCTCACTGCTGTCAGTTTGATGTCTTGGATATATGCTTTTCACACATAGTGTAGACCCTTTTGTCTGCTTCTCTGAAAATATGCAATTCAATGTTTCCAAAAAATAGATATTATTTACGCAGTGAGTACTTCCTCCAATGTAAAGCCACAAACATCATTACTAGACAACCAATGGTGCATGTTCGACGGAACCCACCCAGGAGGCCGCTGGTTCTGACCTCAGTGAAGCTAAAAGTCACTGTTTACATTCTTGCATCAGTTAGCTTAGTACCACTGACCAAGCGTCGGTATCTGATGAGTTAGGACTGAGAATGTGTTGTTGATTCTTTCCCTGCCTTAAGTGTGTTCATGCAAACACATTCTTCTTCCCAACTCAACAAATACTGATGCTTTGTCAGGCCCCGAGGCATCCCTTTCTGTGCCTCAAACTATGACGCTCCACTGCGACAGGCAGTATATACGTGGTAAAAGCTATGAGTTTTTGAAAAATCCTCAGACTCCCGTAAAAGTTTTCTCTGAGCTTTCTCCGTTACTTGAAAGCAGACAGCTTCACATACAGATCCTGAAGGGGGCCTTGCTCATTGGTATAAATCGCCGAGCATCGATATTTGACGAGTTAAGGGTGAGGACGGTCTGACACATTCATCAGCTTCATCACTTCATCAGCCTCATCAGCCCTCAAGTCCCAGGAGAATCATCAGCCAACACCGCCACCAGTATCTGGCCTCTGTGGAGCAATTTATCTTGCTGCAGCTCAGCGCAAACGCCCCCCGATTACAAATCTCCCCCTGCAGAGTGGAGGCACCAAAGACTTGCTGTCAAGACTTTATTATCACGTATCATCTGTTATAATAAACAAGCATCTTTGCCTCATTCACTTGTCTCTCCTGATTGAAATATACTTGTAATACACCTGCTTTGTCATTTGCAGTTTTGGCAAGGAGACAGGGGATTTGAGGATGCTGTAATGGAAATTGCATGGTAATCTAATGTTGAGCACTTGAAATCCTAGAAGGGCGAGTGGATTGGAAGTATCAGACCCTGTGGAGGTGTCATTTGCACCTGGAAAAGTAATCCTTTACTCATTAGTGCTGACCAACAATGCCATCAACTTCCCACAGGTCCATTTGTGTTACGAGGCACTAAAAGGTATTTAACTACATTTTTAAAAAAGGATGCAGGCTAGAAATGAACAAGAAGTTGATGATATGCATGTGCTTTTGGAACTGTGAACATATGAGCGTAATCAAACCAGAGAGAGCCCTGCAAATGCACGACCATTAGCGAGAGTGAATAACTATCCAATCCGGGCAAATTACACTGGGCCTTGATCATGCCCTGTTCCCCCAGACAACTCTTTCTTCCCGGTCCATTTTTCTGTCTCGCTCCAGCCCGGTTCGACACCGACTCGAAGCCGTATCGCGACCCCCTCACCACCCATAACTCATACAACAGCCTAAAACGCAATTAAGCAGCCGTGCGCCCCTCCCCGCAAATTGCGCCACCTATTACGTCGCGGCTGTTACCTGCGCAATTACGTCGCGGCTGTTACCTGCGCAATCACGCTCGCCAAAATTTCCATTATGACAGGACACCGACATCTTATGATGGTGGGGGGAAAAAAACATGTTTGTGCGCTCTCTCAATCAGTCACAGGGTGGGATGAGAATCAAACTTGTAAAGACAGGAGCCTCTTTTCTATTCCAGTTGCACTCCACAGTCCCTCTAAATCACCCCTAATGGGCTGGTGGAGGCAGCACACTCGGTATCACTGTATCAATCATTCACTCTGTTTTCCTCCTCCTGGAACCATCCACAGGATCACTTTGGCGCTTTAATGAGCCATTACAATTCCTATCAGACAATCTCCGTGCCGTGTGCGTGCACTAATGTGCACACACGTTTGTTTTTGTTTGTCTGTTGAGAGCGTGTGCACGCTCTAACCGTTGTGGACTTACGTTCATGCTGATATTAGACTGTCTCCGCAGAGTTTTCACAGGCAGCAGTGATCTCTTGTCTTTCTATTTCTCACCCACTTTATCTGGCTTTTTTTTTTGCCCTGTGAGTGCGTATGTGTGGTGGACAGTGGGCACTGGTTATAATTGCATTGCGTTGCCATCCCACTCGGTCTCTACACCCATCTGTCTCTTTAATATCCAGCTAAGCACCCTTGACCTTGAAGCGTCCGTGACAGCACAGAGCCACATCCACGGCGACATAGCCACGGCTGACTTCTCCCAGAGAACGACGAAATGATAGAGAGAGGGAGGGAGAGAAAACAAATGTTGTCTCTGAGACAAAGGTGAACACGAAGAACATGATGGATAGGTCCAGCCTGTGTGAGAGGTATCATATAGAGGAAAGCACAGTGAATTGGACAAAGAAATGCCTTCAAGGTCACCGGTGAATTCATTCAATTTAGCGCCGACTTAATTCACAAAGGTCGCCTCCGCGGCCTTCTCCAGAAAATGTTATTTCAACAGAAAAACATGCACGATGAGCAAGAAGACGAGGAACCACGAGATATGTTATTTGCCTCCTGGCGTTCCCTTTATGCTCCTCAGAAGGAAGGTTCATTCTCGAAGCAGCGCCTTTGGGCAGCCATTATGAATATTTAAGCTAACTCTTTTCACTGTATAATACAGTATGTGCCTTAAAGATACAACTTGTAATTAGATCTTCAATATAACTTAAACTTATTTGATTAGATATTTGATCATTGTTAATAAAGTTAATAAAGTTTTGCCTTCATGCAGAGAAAGTAGGCAGTGCATCTTGATAGTTTATACAGGAACAAGTAAGCTGAGGATGCAGGCTTTCATTCCATGAAAGCCACCGGCTTTAAAGGTACAATGTGCGATGTGTAGTCTTGGCAGCATACTCCGGTTCTGAAAAGTGAAGCCAACGCGAAGTGCCTTAAACCTGCATTCTCTCCACTGGCCATCAGGGGGCGACCATAGACCATAAACAGAGTGTGATTAAGGGCGTAGATACCCTGTGATTGACATGTTGCCACCGCTACCAATGCAGTTAGCCACAAAGATTACTTTAACACTTTGCTGTGAAGGTAATCATGAATTATAGAAGTTAATAGCTTCCAACCAGAAGCCACATGCATTAAGTTTGCCACTCTTGGTTCAGCTCTGTGTGTGTTCGTCAGATCCATCTGTTGCTCTTCTGCAGTTCAAATATGGTCACTTCCATTCACGGGTTGCAAAGCATCCAAGATGATATATATAATTGATGATCAATATATAATCTTTTAGGAGTCATTTGAAACAGAAAATGCTCATAAAAGCTGCTCTGTCTTTCCGGTTTGAGGATTTTGACCGGATAGCCCTCTTCCTCCTTCTGTAACCTAAAGACTGCTTTGGCTAGCTCTTCTATTATCCAAATAACAGGAATAACACACTCATTCAAGAGGTCTCAGCGCCCTTTTATCAACTCAATGTCATACATTGAGGATAAGGATAATTCTGGGCCAATCTGGCATTTCAGGTGTAAGATGGAGGATGACTTATTAAGAAAATGTTAACTCCCTGCAGCATGGTTATCTTTATTGAGAAACAAAGGATTAGTAACATGATTGATGGGCCTTGTCTCCCAGGGATTATGCTGTAGAGCACCACTAATTGCTCTCTCTTGCTCCCTCCTCCTCTATTTATCTCCCTCTCTCCGTCTCATTCCATCCACATCCGTGCCCGTGGCCAATGCAATACACTTTCCGCTATCACCTTTGCCATCAGAGCTTGCGGTGCGAAGGGTTATGTGGGTGTCACAGTTAGGCTCTGGGCTCCCCGGGTAAGCACTAAAAAGACTGAACTGTCCTTAAAGTTATAGCCAAGGGACTTAATTTTGCATTCAGGCTCAAGTGGTTTGTTGAACAGATGCCAGGCCTGAGCCAGAAGGACAGGATGGAGGGAGTCCGAACCCTGTACGGGTATGGTAACGCACCGTGTAATGGACTACTGTACAACTGAAAATAATGTGCTGAGTCATTTAGGAAAGCTATTAAGCCGCCTGGGTGACTTTGAAATTCACTAAGCCTGTTCACCCTCTACATTTATTCAGGAATAGGGCAGCTTCAGCCCCCAGCTCACTAGACACCCCCCCTCTCCTCACCCCTCCTCTGTTCTCCTCTTTGACATCTTTCTAACTAAATGCTGAGAAGAAACTTAATTACAAATAACTGGGGGAGAGAAAGCTTATCATTAGGAAGCACGGAAAGTGGTATGGCTTCTGCCAGCGAAGCCTTGTGAAATACAGTACAGTGCTGTGTATTTTTTTTTTACTCTCCCCACACTTAATTGAACATGTGTTGTATTAACCTTGAAAGCATTGTGGTGATTCTATTTTCAATTAATCTTCTAAAGGAGGAGACGTACAAATTAAAATGGGATGCAAACATAATGTTGCTGTCACAGAATATTTCTTCAGCAACAATAGGCGACTCTGGGTTGTTTTTTTCTCTCACTAAGCATCCTAATAGGTTACTAACCGCTCAGATCACTGCAGGCCCAAAGACAGTCAAATCCTGCATGCACCTTCACAAGCCACTGCAGCACTTATTAAAATGATTAAAATTATCCCACACCTGCCTCCGAGCCATGTGTGTCCTTGTCATTCATCATTAAAACCATCCCCTATCATAGATAGGAGTTACAGGGCCGATGCATTGGGTGCAGGAACACATGCAGTATGGACTTGTAACGTTCTTCCCTAGCCACAGTGCAAAAAGTAAAGTTGTTATCAAATAGCATTTTTCATGTCCTGCCTGAACTCTTGTATAAATGACGTCCAACCCCAGGCAAAGCTGCAGGGGGAGGTTCAAGAAGGCCTGTTAAAATTCCCCCCCATTTCATTCTTTTAAAAAAAGCAATGCAAAACGCAACATTCTTTTGCATTGCTCGGTTTTGCATGACAATACGGGCTGTGAGCACTCGTCAATTTGATCCCTTCAAATCCGCACGCTTTGAGTTTGACTGCTTACCAAAGGGACTGACAAAGGCCATAAAATGTAAATGTCTCTTGGAGGCTTCCCAGGTTGTGATGTTGCTCAATAATGGATGCAGTGCTTTACTTTTTTTTTTTCCTCTTTTGGAATCAGTTCAGATAGAAAAGGCCCCTGTCAAAATTTACAGAGAGGTTCAGAGGAGAAATATTCACAAAGCCTAGCACACAAAGGTGATATGAAATAGGGCAGGAGGCAGAGGGGGAGGTCAGAAATCAAGAGTGATTCTACACAAAAGTGCATGTGGGATCATATCATCAAATAGAGGTGTGTGTGTGTGTGTGTGTGTGTGTGTGCGGCACACACAGGTTTGAGCAAATTGATAGCCATGGGTTTCTTAGGTTTGCTCTGAGTAAAGGCTAAAAAAAAGCATCAGTGTCTTGAATATATTTTTCAAGACACACTATCTCCTCACATAAACATATCCATCCATTTTCTTTACTATACATTTGCAGTAAATCCAATTGTAATATGTTTTAATTTTACTTAGAAAAACCCAGAAAAACATGTTGATTCTCGCAGCGAAATGTAGAACAATGCAGAGATTTTGGGGAGTGTGACATGATGACTGATAGCATCTTAAAAATACAATTTCAACATAAATTTCTTATCAACTTTGAAATCTTCGTGATGAATGTCCTGCTCTTGTAATATAATGAATACCTGCAGCCTGTAGGGATTCTTTTGAATAATTAGTCAAGTGAAGTCATGTCTCTAAAGGGAAAATACAAATCATCATTTAGTGTCAAAGGTAACAGCGGCCTCGGTGAGTCCGTGGATTTGCTTTTTTCGGGGTCATGAGCGAAAAATTGGAAATCAGTCGCTGACAGAGACCACCATCATTCATATGTATCCATCATCACTTCCATCCATCTGTACTCTTTAGTCTGGTAAATCACACTGAGCAGAGAATGACTCATACTGGCATGGGTTACCTGCAGCTAGAGCTAATTTCAGGGACGGACTCAGCACCATCCTGGAATCCATTTTTCGTGTGCACAATGACAGTCATACTATTAATGCCTCATATTGCTCATACTTTTGATATTCTTCCTTTTCCTGAGGTATCATACATTCCCTTCCCTCCATTTTGGTGTCTGATACACATGATCAGTAATATAAAAGATGTGAGCATATGATCCTTACATTTACATTTACATTTAGGTCATTTAGCAGACGCTTTTGTCCAAAGCGACTTACAATAGAAAGAAACCACAACGTATCATTGCTGATAAAGTAAGAGCGAAAAGTGTTAGGTCCTCATCTGAATTAATACAAGTAGTATTTCAAGAGCAACTGTGCTATGATCAGAGTGCTATAGGTAAGTTTTTTTTTCCGGGGGGGGGGGGGGGGGGGGGGGGGTGTGTTAGTGGGTCATGCTATGTAGATCCATGATTTCTTTATTCTTCTTTTTTTTTTTGGTAAAATTTGCAAAGGTTGATTTTCCACAGTCAAACAACTAAACAAAAATGGTCAAATCCTCTCCATGAACACACAACCAAAGACTATTTCATGAACTGCTGGGAGACTGGGTTACCATTAGATAATAATGAGAGTTTTTCCCAATTTCATAGCACAGAAATGTTATTTGATTATTAATGGCATTACAAACTTTACTGAACAAGTACGTTTTTAAACTATTCTCACCCCTATATATAAATGTGCAGTTATGACTTCCCTTCAGTTACAATATGCAATTCTTATTGAACAATATTATCAACAGAAGTTCAAATTCTTTGAGCTGGGGCCATTTAAGCAAAGGGAATAACTATACTGCAGCTCACTCATAGCGACATCTGACATTCTTTGTTCAGCATAATTTATTCAGTACACATGAGATGCTGTTGCAGTGAGGAGACAATGATGAAGAATGAGATGGAGGTTCTGTCTAGACGTTGGCTCCTTTGAAGGACACACATTTGTTGGCTGCGTTCTGCGATGGATCTTGCCCCTGAATTGAAATAAATGAAGGTCCTCTTTCTGTTTGGTGCCACAGCATCGCTAATTGAAGGAAGTTTCGGAAAGTTTGGAAGACCAAGGAAACTTTAGCTCCTGACAAACTGTCCACACTTGGTCTGCAGCCCACCCTCTGTGACTGGCTCCTAGACCATTTGACTGGCAGGCCCCAGTCTGTCAGGATTGGGAATAGGACCTCAGCCAGCATCATCACAGACATTGGCACCCCACAGGGATGCGGAGCCATTCTCTACACCCTGTTCACCCCTGACTGTGCTGCCTCCCACAAGGATCTCATCGTCCTAAAGTTTGCGGAAGACACCGCAGTGAAAGGATGCATCACTAGCAGGGACGAAGCGGCCTACAGGAGGGAGGTGGCCAATCTGGTGGCATGGTGTGAGGACAACAACCCCATCCTCAACACTGAAGAGGTCACCTCTTCAGCCACTATACATCCGGGAGCTTGAAGTGGAGAGTGTGAGCAGCTTCAAATACTAGGGCCCAACAGCAGCTGTATTTTCTGAGGAGTCTGAGGAAGTTTGGCATGTACTTCTACTGCATCTTTGAGAGCGCCCTGACCAGCCGCATCGCCGTGTGGTACGGCAGCACTATTGCTGTGGACCGCAAACGCCTGCAGAGTGGTGAAGACTGCTGAGAAGATCCCCAGGACTCCACCGCCTCTCTGCAGAGCATCTACCACTGCAGAGTCAACAGCAGAGCTGCCTCCATCCTCAAAGACCACACCCACCGGGCAAGGACTGTTCGCACTTCTGCCCTCAGGCCAGAGGTACAGAAGTATGAACTGCAAGACCACTAGGCCGAAGAACTCTTTCTTCCCCACTGCCATCAGACTCCTCATACCTTTTATGAGGATATGTGCGACACCCTTTAGTTAGTCCCTCAGCTGAGGGGAAATTGAGCCTGTCATACTTGAGGAGGATATGTAGAGTAAAATACAAATTTTTGAGTACATTTTTTTTTTTTTTTCGTTAACCATGTTTCAAACTGTGACCGTTTGGTCTGGAAAAAGAGTCCGTTGAAAGGTAATTTGCAGTTTAGTTGAATAGGCTAGTCATATTGTAGGAGACGGGTTTGCCAAAGTACAGTGGCACAACAACCCTGCCCACTAGTATGATGCCTCAGTTGTCTGCAGTGACATATATACTCCAGGTAAGCCCTTCCTGCTCTTTATTTCCCCCCGGAGGGAGTCATGGCTTAGTCTTTCAAGGGTGGACAAGCTAAATGGTACCTTACTGTACCATAACCATGTCTCCCGAGACCAAGGCTGTTGTTCGTTCAGACTTTGCCCACATCGGTGGGTTCGATATTCCATCTCTCAATAACCCATGACTTCACAGAGAAACACAAGGCACCCTCCCTCCTCCGATCCCCCTCGTCACTGAATTCAACAGGGCAGCCATACTACCCTGTGATGGGTTTCAGAGCCGGAATGGAGGCTCACCGTGAGCAGCCCTTGTCTAACCGCTGGGAGACAGCTGGATTAGAAGCAGCAGCGCCCCTAGAACATCCCAATTAAAATCAAAGCAATCACCATCGCAGTGAAGCCATTAGATTGAGAGCCTGTTTGAGGCTAAACGCTATAATAACGTGGGAGCCGCAGGATTTCAAAAGCCTGTCAGACACAGATTTCATACATTGGAAAGTTTGATGAATAGAGCCTTGTGAGAGGCAACTCTCGAGCGCTGCACTATTACCGAAAGCTTTGCTAGGGATTAGAGGGAAGACAGAAGCTTTCATTCCATCAGTAAGTCAATGTATGAATAATTTACTCAGTGGGTATCTCTGCGCGCTCTCCCTGTAAGCCCTGGTAATGTTTTATTTGTATGTTTTCTGTCAAAAGTAATCTAGCATCCGGAGTCGTGAAAAAGAGTTGCCGAGATCCGCCTAGCGCAGCGAGCCTCACGCTGCTCACATAATACCTGTTTGATGTGACGTTTGTTGTCACTGATAATTAGCTCTTCACCAGACCATGTCCATTCCCTGTCCCATGATTAAGGGAGCGCTGATAAGACGAGCCGAGGAGAGAGAGAAAACGCACAGGAGGTTTGCTCTCTTTATCTCCGTCTCCCTTTTCCTTGCGGTTTTATTAAAACGATAATTAATTATGGTTTATTACAACTTGGATCTTATTTTCCACACTTTGGCCACCGTTCCATCAGATATGAAACCCTCTGTCAAAGTTAATTGCCAAGGTTTTGGATAAACATTGCTACGAGAATGTCTAAAAGGGGCAAAAAGCCTGATCAGTCAATCAGAACAGTTAAGCTATATTCTTATTCATTTGGATGCGAGTACACCGGAAATGTTTCCCTCATTGCACAGAAAAAACGGGTTCAGAAAACTTATGATGCATCTTCACGATAATGATTTTGTACTCCGGCTCTGTTTTCGCTTCCAGATATGCTGTCCAACTGTATTTTTAAGCTGCATACTGCTGCGAATGCTCACGTTTCCTTCCCTGTTAAATGTCCTTATAGGCTGTCTGAATTGCTTTGGTGAGTGCAATGTTATTATAACTGGAAGAAACGACATCCAAACCTACACACATAATATCAGAGTAAACAAAAGTTAATTATCCATTAAATGAACATCTCTCACAGCACAACATATAACCATTTTTTTACCATTTAAAATTTCTCAACTGGTAGATTTATAATTACAACCTCTGAGTGCTCCAGTGGTCCAAAAACATGTCCCCGCCATGACATTTTTTATTTATGTTTAGACTGGAGCTCCGTCTTTTCCACTTTACTTAACTTGTGCTCTGAAAAAAAAAAATGTGCATCATGCACCCTGCCCATTGAGGTTTAATTCAACCAATGAAATTATTTCTGCCTCCCTTGCACACACACACACACACACACACACACACACACACAACACACACACACACGCAGGAAATCCACTGTATGCTTGCTTTATCGGTTTTCACATGGGCATCTCGGCACATACTAAACACACACACACACACACGTGGATGGACACATGCACACAAACAGACCGGGAGAGAGAGAGAGACAGAAAGAGAGACCCCAAACACCAAAACACTATTAATCCCCTGAAGAGGTCTCTAAAAGGGTTTCTTAAAGCTGATTTCCACTACACAAGAGGTCAGCACTGTTTATGGTGGCGATGGTGCTGAGGCATTCAAGCTTTACGCCCTCACCTTTCCACCCTGCTACTTCCTATTTCTTCTCCTCCCTCACAGTCTTTTATTTCCACCCCCCCTCCTCTCTCTCTCTCTCTCTCTCTTCCATTTTCTGCCTTCCTCACTGCATATTTTTTCATGAGACTACGTCCACAGTAAATAATCCGGCTCAATCTGAAAATGCTGCCTATGTGTGAAAATGACTTGCAGACGGATTTTGGGGTCGTATCGGTACAGAAAATCACGTGACTAAATACATAATGCAGGTTAATTACAACGCCTGTGCTCTGTGATTGGTTCTTTAGACTTTCCAATGACGCCTGGACGTTCCTGAATAAGATGCATCATCACACGGGGAGCAACATGCCACCGCCAACACAGTGCCCTCTTCAGCCTTAACCTCCGTGGATGGAAGGCCAAAACAAGAAAAAACTTCGGGTTAACCCTTTCTGTCACAGCCTTTTTTTATATTATGCATTATAAACACACTTATAATTTAAAATATGTTCCTTGACATGACCAGTAATTATGAAAGATTATGATACTTGACCTTATATAAACTTGCATTATAAAATCCTCTATAATGACTTATGATTAATAGTTATAAAGCATAATTGCTATAAGTGCTTTTACCTAGAATCATACAGTGCTACAATCTGAATTTGAATGCATTATAAGTATGTCTGTAATGTATTATAGAAATGGGCGCTATAGAAAGTGTTACTGAATCCAGTTGTTAGATTCATGGGGCTCAGTGTGGCCGTGCCTCTCTCTCCTTCACTTTTCTGTCCCCTCTCCATCAAAGCCCATATGTTTTGCATTTGAATCCCAGGGTTACTTAACATAAATCGAAGCAACTTTAATCAACAGCAAAATAAATGCATGATGCCACTCTGTATGTAATTAGTTGGAGGTCTTTAGCTTATCTGTTTTTATAAGACCTCCAGGCTCAGTAATGGGATAATTAAAATCGATACAGTGGCATCATTGCATGCGACTTCCTCTTAGACGTGATTTTGTAGACTCTGATAACACAGAGGTAAACACAAGAGGGACACTTTTGTCCTCTCCGCTCGTTTCTTGCAATCATTTTGGCAACAGTAATGTTTTTTGTCAGTCTCTATAATTGATTGACCAAAGTAATCAGGTTTTACACCAAATTAAACGGTAAAAACCTGTTAAAAATCCTACAATGGAGGGACAGCGGTGGGCAGGATGTGCAGGCTTTGTTAGCACAATATTGCATTTTGGAATAAAAACCGTGGAAGAAAAATAACCACCTTGCCATCAGCTTTACAATCATGTGTTTTTTGAGTTCATCCAATGGATTTTGAATGGGTGTCTGACACCGAACAAAAGAAGTTTTATTTCAATCCCCAGAGAAGCATGGCATTTGCTGAAATTCAAATATAACCGAGAGTTAAACAAGTTTTGGGGTGGACAGCAGCGATGAAGACTGAGGAGTTTCTCAACCCCGAAATGTGGATCCACCCGTATGGTAATTGACTTATCCGTCAGCGTTACAACTTAATTTCCTCCACCTGTGATCCATGACAGCGACGTTTTCTCTCTGCCCCGTTTTATGCTCAACCCATCATACGTTTTTACACCATCAATTACGTCCCTCTTCTCTGAGTCTCTCCTCAGCTCGCCTGATTCATGGAGTGGCTTGCTATTCTGACAGACCAACCCTCCAAAGGCGCTCGGTGCCATCTCCTCCCCTCTGAAAAACCCTGTTTCCGTGAGCCAAGCCTGCCAGAAGGGCTGCGGGACTCACCGCTTTTACAACTCACACTTGTTATAAAACCGGGTGTTTGAGGTGAACGCCGGGGTGAGAGATCAAGGTTGCGACACCGTACATCTGCCTCCTATTCTTTGCCCTAGATTACATTATGAAGACGGCAGTGTGAGATTAACCACAAAGACTGAAACATAGGGCGAGAGAAGAAAATGCAAGGCTGTATTTGCACATTAACTCAAGTTACAGGATCAAGGTCTTTTCTGATAATCGTTACTATTATGATTTTTTTTTTCACAACCGAGGAGCATAATGTTTCTAGGAACATTCATCATGTGATCAGTGATGTCTATTTTATATGGCTTCCTTCTTTTTTTCTGCTTTTCATGTGGAAATACAGGAGCCTTTTAAATCAAGCAGATATTAGAGGTGGAAAGAAAAATGAATGGAAAAAACATAATTGGGAAACAAAAGGAAGCGATATCAAATGGGACTCTGCAAGAGTGAAACTGTACCAGGATGGATGAGCCGTTATTTGATTTGAGTTTATTCCCAGATGTGATGCTTGTTTTCAACCATATGCTCATAGGATTCTCTCAGCTGCCTAATTATTAATTGCAACTCCTAATCAATTTGATATACTTTGATATTTGGATTAAATCATTATCTTAATTATTTTGAAAGAGCTGAACACGGGGGTAGTTTTACAAGCGGAGGGTTTGAAGCTCCATTAGAACAACAGTATAAGGTCGGTACACAACGTTAAAATGAGCTGCTGTAATGTAAATGGCTGCTCTTCTGATTTAACTGGGAATCAACATTGCCACATTGCTTTTGGTTTGCCGGTCAAAAGAAAAAAGAAATGGGTTCAATTGCATCTGTGTGTTGTCAGTTCCTGTCCGTTTGTTGTACTAATGTAAATATACATTGTACGAATGTATAATGTAAGTAGCCATGCAAGGCTTTAAAGTGCTGCAGAGATGTGAAAGCAAATTGACTCACTGTAATACAAAGAGGGCTGTTAGTACCATTAATCCAATTTAGAATCAATATAATAAACTGTTCTTGATTTGACCTCTAAAATAGCCCTCTGCTGATGCCATTGGCTAAATATGACCTCAATACATCCCTATCATGGTTTTATTTATTCATTTTTGTCAAATAGTATGCTTGTTATATACATAAACTATGAATGAATAATAATAATAAAAACATGTATGCTAGCTAGTTAAGGTACAAAATCCGAGTTTTAAGATTTACAATTACTTTGGCCAGGATAATTTTCACATTTTCACTTTATTTATCTATATATTTATTATACATATAGAGGCTTCCGGCTGTTATTTTGCCCACTGCTCTGGACCATCCTAATAAAAAGTCGATTTAAATAAAATCTTATTAATGAAAAAAGATATGCATCACAGACACAAACTTTTTAAATAAAATAATAAATAAAGGGTGTCTGTATGAGCAAACACAGATGTACAAACACCGGACAAAGGAAGGAATCGAAGGGCACGGTGGCGTTTTGGTAACTACGTAATACAATGTGACAGCTGAGCGAAACCCTGAAGAGTTATCGCATGTGAAGAGAATGAGACATCGGGGGATCTGAAGACAAACACCGTCATTAGAACAGGCAAATAACACAATACACCAGGCGCCCCAGCAGGATCTCAACTGGCATCGTCCATTTGGGATTCATTAATGGCTGCTTGTACACCGAATCTAAATTGGAAACAGCAATGAGGTGACATCGATGAAATGATGTATTCCAGGACACTGCTGGCCCGATACTGCTCAGTCGCACGACACGCTTATTATATTTCCTCCGGGCCGCAGGAAGACGTTAGAGGTGGACGACAACCTCTCACAGTGCAGGGTTTAAGAAAAGGCCGACAGTACCTGTGTCAGCAAAGTGAAGGGCTCGCTGAGGTAACCTTAGTGTTTGTGTTGTGAGAGTAGGGGGCGGGCAGCTCATCTTCAATCATGCATCTGCAGGTAAACCTCCGACGAGTCTCCTGAATGACCTGTCAGCAGACGAGCAGATTGAAAACAGACAATATTAGAATATAAAATTATACAGTTTTCCAGAAGTGCCAGGTGACCCTTTAACCTAAATCAACTGAGGCAGAAAACCCCTTCCATAGATTATCTTTTAGCGTTGCGTGTGTGTGTGTGTGCGTGCGTGTGTGTGTGTGTGTGTGGAGATGTAGGAGGAATTGATCTTGAATGTCACTGAGGGAAAGTATTGTTTCACTGATTAAACGCGCTTTTAAGAGTGACGGGGAGATTTTATTTATCTATGTTTTATTTATCAAGACAACACTGACTATAAAGTGCTATTTTTTTTTAAAGAAGAGTTATTCAGATCTTAGACAGCGTATATTAAATAGAATATTCACCTCGGAGAGAAATTGTTAACCAAGCCAGTTCACTCAATAAACACCGAACACTCTCGGGTGTCTCTCCCCTGATGTCGTTGCGGTACTTAATACCCCTCGGGAAAAGACAAAATACTTTGTTATAGTCTCGGATGTGGGCCAATGGAGGCAAAACCCATTTAGTTCCTGCTAACAGACACACACATACTGTATATCCCCACACATACGGACACTGTACTGCATGCACACCCACGTACAGCCTCGGGGTGTCTGCTCCATTAGGGTGTTGGAGCCGTGTGTGTACACATTTGACACATACTGTGCACCAGCATGAGGTTGCGTTCTCAGTTTGACTTTAAGACCTTTAGAGTGAGTAGATTTAATCCCCTAATAGATCTTTGAAGTTCCGTGATTTGAACATAACACATTTTTTTATGTCCTTCTTGTTAGCCTTTTTTGTTCTTTGGGACTTTTTTGGAACAATTTAATAAATAAGACAGTTGTATTAGGAGCGGGAGAAAGCACTTGTGTTGCATAATTATGTGGAATGTGGCATCAATTTTAGTGTAAAAAATTAAAAAAAGATGGTTGAATGGGGGCAAGGAAGAATTCATGACAGTAATGTAATCACAAAGTTAGAAATGAAAAACTAAATAAAAGTTGAATTACCTGTTCATTTCACAATAAATGATGTGCATTTTTTTATGGCTTTGGAGCTTTCTTAGATGTTACTTATCCTAAGAAACTATTTTAGTTTTCCTTCCATTCACTGTTTGCAAAGATTCCAAGATGGCCGAATTGCAAGGTTTACAAACTCGAGTCTTCAAAAACTGCAGTCCACAAAACAATGGATAACATCACAATGACTACATCGACTTCTTATAGACAACTTCTATGGCCCAGACACAAAAACTAGTATTAGGCCGCATGAGTTAGTGTTTTCAATCATTGCGGCACAATCTTTCCGTTTTCAATTCTAAAACACGTGTTTTGCAAATAACTGCTAGTGTTTGTTTATATTCGACAGATGATTCAAAACTAAAAGCCAATAATGGTTATTTACTAAACACTGCCTTCACCCAGAGCACCCGTGAAAACACCTGTAACACATTAGGTAACTTAGGAATCAACACCACAAATAGGATCCAGGTTTATATTCTGGTGTGCACAACAATGTAGAGAGTAAAGCAGCGCTCGCACCAAACGTGAAGAGAATTTCCCCTGCAATGTTGAAAGTCATAGACGCGAATACGATGGATGGAATAGTGTGTAGAAACCAGAGACTCTCTACGACTCTCTATGGTGCATACAACAAGGTCGCTGCCATATTTATGCCTAGATTACATTATAGTTTAAGTGATTATGGAGCAGCTACAGTGATAGCATAGCCTAACTCCAATCTATCTGAACTCCATTCTGAAAACAAACATTCTAAAAGTTGTTTGCTTATCATCTTGCGGAAGACCTAACAAACCACGACTTTGGACATTTTAAATATTTTTATCAATATGTAGTTATTTCCGCATCATTATTGGAATTCAATCAAAACAACATTCATTATTTTGGGTTCATTTCGCTGTAGTATGCCGGACGACGTGTGGCTTGCTATTCGCAGTGAATACCGCTCAGTGAAAGCAGGAACTACCACGGAAGCAGTTTTGAGGACTTGCCAGGTGTTTTCCAAGTTACAGTAGTCATTCACTATTTATGCTGACAACAAAGATTGGCTGCTTAGGTGGCCTGACATTCTTCCCACCTATAGAATTATGGCACGACTCACCATTGTATAACATAAAAAAAGGTCACTGAATATCTTAACCTTCGGTAAATCACTGAATAACCCTTTAGGTGAATGTCCTACTTTCCACCCGTATATAAACATCCTGGATACAAAGTCCAACATACATGCAATCTGCCAGGGGTTATAGCCTGACACTGGGAAATGATAAATTATGACTCAAAAATCCTTTTTCTTTTTATAGGGCATCAGAGGTAGGGCATAAGAACGCCCCTGGCCTGATTGGCATTACGGCTGGTGTGATCCCATCACAAGATGGCCTCTAGTGTATATATATTTTTGGTTTATGTTTCAGAAATTGGAATTTTATCAATAGCACAAACAAACCCTGCTATGGTTATGTGAGCCTTGTGGCCTATTAGCTAATATTGGATTGTGGGCTGCTTGTTAGTTTAATCAGTCCGATCTCACCAAATTGGGTTTGAATGATGCAGCAATCTGAAAATCATTGTTGCTTTTTCATGTAATAGAACCACGCGGTCCGCACTGATGGCAATTTAACACATACCTGTACATAGCCGACTTTCTGAGGACTCGAAATAGTGCTAAAGACGAGACACTATGGCGAGTGAGAGGGTCAAACAAACACAGGACAACTGATGTTTACTTTGAAGTCATGTTAGTGATGTTTGTCACATGTTTTCTGTGCTCATGTTACATTGTTTACATTTTACCGAGTTTATAAACTGGTTGACCTACACCTAACCTAACAATGTGCCCCATATTCACATGTAACCTTGCATAGTTTTTTTTTTTTGTCTGTTATCAAAATTACATTTTTGTCTTTCCATGTGCTTTAATGACTGCTTGCTATGATGTAATCAGTGGGAAATTGCACAGAAATGTATTTCTAATTCAAGGTGTCACATCTGCAGCTTCCTGGCGGTTGATTGTAATGTGTTAATTACTTTGATATGTCTATCAAGAGCAGTTACCGGTAATATGATATTAATTATCGTTAACTGTGGTATCTTTGTGTTTTAAGTTTTAAAATAAAGACTTGACATGAACTGCACCCATGCTCAGACAAAGTTTAAGTAAATGGCGCATGTGAAGCTGTTTCAAGGTGAAATGAATCACATAAAATTACTGCACAGTTGACATGAAGGAGTAACAGTTGGAAAGGGGGCTCCTGGTAATTATAACTCAAGTATTTATATTGCTAATCTGTTGCTGCGTTGTCATCATAATCAGAGTGGGAGTTCATTTCAACTAATGGGCCCTATTTATCCACCGTGGACGAGGCAATCAGAATACAAAAAAAAAAAAAAAGTCTGCCTCCGTTCTTATGTGGCATCCTCAACCTGACACAGCCGCTAATGATCACTACACTGTTGTATTTATGACAGCTGGCATCTAAACTGGGATAAATCCATAAAAACAGGTTGCGGGGAAAGATAGATGTTTCTGTCAATGTTTACTGTGTCCTCTGATGTGCCATCAAATACGCTGCCAGATGCGAGAGCAGACTGCAAAGCGCGCACTGTCACGGCAACGGCACCATGGAACTAGCAAGCTCACAAGGGGCAAGACGCTTTAAACTGGATGTATGTCAGTTCAGTGACTCAACCTCATGTTAGGGGGATATGCATCTGAAATATTTAACAATTAAATAGGCTTTAAAAAAAATAAAAATGGTCAAGGTACATTACTTCTCCCCACAGTTTGCTGAGTGATAATGCATTATTAATGGATCCCTAAGAAACTTGTCTCCATGGTTGTTTTTGTATTTATGGCGTAAACACACGGCATTGAAAAGAAATGTGAAAGGAAGGAACTGGATGTGTACCGGGGAGTGAACAAGTGGAGCAATTTGGTGTTATAAATATTAAAGGTAGGTGATCAGAGTTACAACGTGTTGTTGTTGTGCTGTTAAATGAAAAGTGTGTCACAACACCCACTGAGGGCTTCACGAGTAGAGCACTTCAATGCTGCCTTAAACAACGCACACCGGTGTTAAGTGGATTTTTCAGTTTCAATTTATAAATTGTCCACATGGGAGCACTTATAAAAATAGACAACGTGGCATTGTTGCATTTCTCATTTTCGAGTGTTTGCGACAATATGGTGATTGAAAAACGGGGAGTGTTTCTTAGCCGTTGAAAAGTGTCATGGCTGTGATAACCCATAATCTTTTTTTTTTTTTTTTTAGTGGAAAAAAATGAATTACAATTCAAGCAAATAGAATTTTTTTGCTCCGATCAATGGTTGATTTTTTTTTTTGTGTGTGTCAAAGCCCATTTTGAGGAGATTTCTTTTACTTTTGCCAAACAATAAGAAAGAAACACTCTCGAAAGACCAAAACTAATTGTAAATCCATCTGGCACAGCACTCCTACCCAATACGTGTCAAGGCAATTGCTGTGTCATGGACATGTGTAAAACTCTTCTGAAATCGTCATTTTGGTCAATTTCTATTCCATGAATCCTTTTTTTTTTTGTGGCTTATTTCAAAAACGACAAAGTAGTGTGAGTGTTATTCAAGAAACATTTCATTGGTCGACAATGGCTAATCAAAACTTCTGTTCACTCAAAACACAATGCTGTCCTTTTAGCAGAAACTAATGTGCGAGGACAACAGGTTTATTGCCAGTCAGTATCAGTTTGAGTACCTCCGTGACTCCGAAGGAAATTGGAACAATACTGAAGAAAACAAGCATCGATCTTCCAATAAATATCATTCCTGAGTCATGCTGGAGAGCAACAGATATTAATTTGCTAGTCTGCTAGACATAAAAACAACAGAAAAAAAAACAATTTGGCAAGGAAGGGTTCTGGAACGGGTTATTTCAGATACATATCTGGTGTAAATCCAGCATATAAATAACATAAGGCTCATAGCAGATTTCACCCATTCAGGTAGGTCAGAGATTGAGACTGACCAGAGAGTTGTGTTGGTCCCAGTGGGTTGGGGAAAACTCCCAGTAACAGACCATCACACAGCTGCAGACGCCTGAGGCAAACCTTTCCTCCTCACCCCCGGACCTCCTCACTTCAAAACTAGGGCAAAACTTTCTACACAGTCACAGATCCATCAGATATGACGGAGTGAGGACAACATTGAGCTTCCTTATCTTTTTTCTCTTTGCAACATACAAAGAATATTGGTGCGACTTTACAATCGGCTTCTGCTCCGAAAGTATTGCGATAAGAGACGAAGCCGAACAGAACCAACAACAGCTGCAGTGTTATGTATATGGTGGTGAGGGGATCATTTTTTAAATAAATCCCAGTGTTAATTTCCATCATAACACAATACTAATTCAAACTATTCCAGATATTCTTACTGTGAAAATAACTGTGAAACGAATCAGGTTCTTCTCTTGATGCTTCTCATTTTCAGCACTTTTCTATACAGAAATTCATGAAATATGAATCAATGCATTTGTTTATTTGTTAAAAACACATCAACGGGCCGCACCTTTGCATCGGGTGACATGTTTCTTCTTTTAAACATGTTGACTCTAAGTCAATCCCACATACAAGGTCCTGCTGCCAGACATACTCACAAGCACATCAAATGTGTATTAATCCACGGCTTAATCCACGCTTGGCTGATTTGGAGCTGCTAGATTGCCCAGATGTTTTAGGGAATTACTGAGCCCTAAATTATATTTTTGGTTGTAAAAAAAAAAGTGTTTTTTTTTGTTTGATTTTAGATCTTTACCAGGAACTATAGGCTTGGCGCTGCCACATACCAGGTCAGGAAGTTGAAGGGTATTGAGAGAGAGACCAGCAGTGATTTGGGGCTTTCTTCCCAATATAGCTTTGTCCATAAGCTAAACATTTCAAGTGTGTCGAAACTGAAAAAAATCTATAGGGGCATAGATTATTTCAGCCATGTGTGTCCTTGCATTTATAAATATTGCATTTTGTTCGATTAGCATTTCCTCAATTCTTTTGAGCTCTACATAGCATCTAAATGGCACTGAACCAAGAAAACATGGCAAATACTGGTGGAAATGGCATGGAAACATACACAATTCAATCACATGTCAATTTTTACTGCAAAAAATACAAGTGTTGCTTGCAAAATTGCTTGTGGCTCTGACTGTGGGAGGTAGCGTGGAGGCAAAGAGCCCTGTGTCAGGAATATCCAGAGGTCCAGAGCTGGATGGAGGGAGAGAGCAAGAGGGGCAGCTGTGAGAGATGAGTTCTGAGATTTAGTCAGGAGTGGAAGCCTGCACTGCTGAGGAGCATGACTTTGTTGGTGAGTCTGTGAAATGCTGGAAGCCATGGAGGTCTCTGTGAAATGGAGTGATTGTGGTGCACCACTACAGAAAAAAAATAAATACTTGCCTTGAATACACAACGGCTACATCTTACAAAAAAGGTCACTGTGGCAGGTTTCTATAAATGATTTTCAAGGTAACATCTTATATCATATGGAGTATGAAGATGGGATGCACATTTGCAGCCAGGCTTTGAAACATTAAACAATTACATGATTTGCACAGAGGGTCAAATGCAGGAGACGGCTCCAGACCGATTGTTATCTCAGGTCCCTGATTGAAAGCTTTTACTTTCACCAAATACCAAACAATGTAATTTTAGCCATTGTGCAAGGCTTTATGTAATGCTGCCATTTATCCTGTCCTTCTCATTGCCAGACACGACACAGGAACTTTAATGTGCTCCATTTCTCAACTGTAGAACGCTGATGTATGGTACTGCTCTATGGAGAACGGATAGGGGATGAGAAAAGATGAGTGTATCTGTGGCCAACACATTTCTCAATGTTAATATTGCAATTAAGTGGAAGTAACATAGCAACCCTGTCACCAATTACGTTTTTGTAATAATAATTTGTTTTCCCGGTAAAGGTTTCATTAGAACTGTCAATGCAATCTGGTTATTGTTCACAGTCAACAACATTTCCACTCAAGCAGGAGCCTCATTCTTAGTACACAAAAACACACGACTGATTCACATCCTCATTATGTGCAGGTTTTTTAAGGTTGGGAAAATATGTAGAAATCATTTCTAGGTTGATATGCAATGCAGGCTCGGTTTTCCAAATTATTCGTATGCCATATTCCAACAAAGCTGCATCATAGGTTATGAACAATATAGTCTATAGCTTTATTTAACTATTCATGCTGATGTTGTTGCTGCTTGTCCAATACATTTGGTGTCTTGTGTAACTATTATCTTTTATTTCTTGAATTTCACTGTTATTACATTGTTAAATAGTGGATTTGAATCATCATAATATATCTATGTCAAAGGTCTGCTTACCCCACTTTTATTACATTTTTCATATAATAATATCACATTTTATTTCATGGGTTGTAAAATGATGTTTTCATTCCAATCGTCCAATATATAAATATGGATAATATGTGTAGAAGGTAATATAATTGATGGTAAGGCTTAAACATGTTTATACATTAGCATTCTTGGTCCCATATTCATATTATTATTCACTATATGGAAGATTATTTTATCTTCAGAGGTCAAAATTCCTTCGAAAAAAATAGTACGCTAGAATTATGGCAAACCTGGAAATTACCCAGTGTTTCTGATCCTCTAGACAATACTATCACTTAAATGCAACAGCAAAGGATATACAGGTTCTCTAATCATTACCTTTATGAACTTCACGGTGTGCATTGCATCGAGTATACCCACAAGACCATGCTGTTGTTTTGGTGTAAAACACTGGCTCATAAACAAGTGGCTGATCTCTCCTTTGATATGAAATGCAAAAATGGAAAATCTCCGGCAACTGGGACTTGAACTGCTCCTCCATGAGACCGAGAAGAACATCTCCGGTTTTCTTCGTCCAAAGAATCAGAGGAGAGACAGATGGCGTGGGAAGCAGTGAGATCAGCGAACCCCTCCGTGTATTGAAAGGGTAAACAAAGCTTACCAAATAGTAGATGTCAAAATCCAATCATCACTCTCTTTGTAAAGCCAATTAGTTTGTGCATGTTGTTTTCATTTGCATCTACAGTGTGTTCCTGGATTGTTCCTTTTCAATGTATGCAATCTTTATTAACATATAACAAAGAAGAGAAATCCCTCTTGAGTGAGCTAGTTTAAGTGTAAGTAATAATTGACATTCAGTGTTTAACCTGATAGTTAAAATAAAACAGTGTTTCTTCTATTTAGTGTCTATTGGGTGGTTATCAAAATAGAATTGACACCACAGAGGGTGGCAAAGGATCCTCTCCGTGCATATTGATGAGGTACGGAGGATAGCTATATCGAGAACTTGAGGAACGAGGAGCACCGGGCTTTGGAATTCCTCATCGAAAAAGAACAGATGAAAACATCTCAGGCATTTGTTGTTTGTCTTTGATTAATTCTGAACTATGAAGCACGTCGAGTACTTCATTGAGATGCAGCGAGTAAAACAAATAGAGTATGTAATGATTGGGAATTTTTCAGGTCAGACAGTTCATTTTTAATAAACCATACAAATGAAAGCCGGTTTGCTTGGGGGGAAGCCAGAGGAGGGGGATGCCATAGGTTGCTCTGTAGCACACAGTGGTAGACTGTATGAATGCTTATGGATCTCCCCAAATGGTCCATTGGACTATGTAACAAACCAGTAGGACAGCATTTGATTTACTGATAACTATAGCATGATGTTCAATGAAAAGATTAATTCTA
Organism: Chelidonichthys spinosus; assembly: GCA_029853015.1. Lineage (NCBI taxonomy): Eukaryota > Metazoa > Chordata > Actinopteri > Perciformes > Triglidae > Chelidonichthys > Chelidonichthys spinosus. Next base: position 13,140,543 of record CM056837.1, read on the forward strand.
CATCAGCCTTATTTACCCTGATGGGCAGTAGAGAGAATGCAAGTTTAACTATCTTTACTTTCTTAAACCAGAGGTTGTCCCCTAGCATAAGTATCCATTTACAGGTTAAGTCCAACAACATTTTGAAAAATAAGTGTGATCTGCATCACTTAATCTCCGCAACATAGAGCAAAGCGGTGTCTGTGTGCTGGGTGGTGGTGGAATTGGCTGCAATGCAACGGGGCTAAATTCGGGGCTAAATTGTGGCACCAAATTGGTCTCAGTGTATCGGCACCGATACATCTTTATATTCCTCGTCTGGTTGCTAAATGTTTCAACATTATTTGTGCCGAGCCACTTCTCCAATAAAACCACACTGAAAGTGTCAGACGTGGCAGCAGTGAGACGTGATGCAACTTCCAGCAACGGTCGAGGCTGACACAACAATGGTTAATGTGCAGACAGAAGACTTGGGGATTAAAGAAATGATACCTGGTATTAGAGCCGATCTGCACGTGGCAGGGAGCTTGCTCCGCAGTGGCACAGCAATCACGGCTGATTTGTGTGATTGAGAGCCGGCAGTAAATGTTGATGGCTCATTTGCGCGTTGATGGATAATTGGAGCTATTAACAACATGACACTGGTCTCACCTTTTATTATAAGATTCTTCTTCACAGTGTTAATGCTTTCTTCTTGGCCGTGTCCTTGCATTCATTATGAGAAATCCCATCCTGTTGTGTCGCTTAATGGCGCTACCTGATGGTATAGCGCTCTAGTGGAACATACATCTTCTTAAGCCACTGCAGCATTCTTGCGTTATTATAATTGCACTCAAGGATACTAAAAACAAGAATACTTTGTGCTAAAAAAAAAAAATCTTGACTTAGCTAAATTTATTCAATCCATTTTTGTCTTTGGCAAAGGGAACATTTTTACAGCTGCACCTACACTTGAAAATGGAAATTACTGGGGACAGAAACTGAGGCAGAGATGAAGCAAATATAAGCACATAATGCCTCTACGCTTCCTCTCATCCCTGCAGGCAACAGAATGAATTAATACAATATACCTTATTGTGCTTTGAAGCTTAAACTTTATATTTCCACCTTCAAATCTGCCTCCTCCTCCCATGGGACACATGGTCGCATAAACCTCACAGTGTTACATAAATATGTTTCATAATGAATATTCTAATGTTCCTGCCTTTGCTTTATATTCAACGGGGGGTCAGCGTTACCCATTTTTCAAAGAGAAAAAAAAAATGTTAATTAGCTGGGGCCCTTTTGTTACGCACTCATTACAATTAATTCAAACTTTATTTTATTTGCATAACTCGTTAAGATTATACAAACATATACAAAGACTCAAATTCATATTGTGCTTGATTAATAAGCGTCTCTGGGCAGGAAACAAATGAAAGGCGCTCCGTCTTTATTTGAAGATGATGCGTGGGGGGATTGTTTGCTTTTTGGGCACGGATCCAAGTCTTTGTCACATGGGAGATAAATGTGCTAAGTCGCTGTGCTTGTTGACAAAGACGGGCCATGTCAAAATGTTGTTTGATATACGACAGTGACTGAACTGCAAAGTTAATCTGGGGCATCTTGAATAATTGGGCTTCCAGAATATGCTGAGTCAGAGTAAAGGTGCACTCTCACTTGTTACAAAGGACAGGAAAAAAAAGAATCCTTTAGGGGGTGTTCGTACTGAAAAGTGCAGAAAAAGCCCTCAGGCTGTGCTGCTGTTCAAAGAACTTCCTTGATAAGGTTGCAAAAGAATCCATTATGGGTGCAGTGAACTGTCAATTATCATATTTTATTGACATTAACATTTTTTAATCAGCAGATTTACCTGCAGTTATGGCACGGTTAAATTTAGATTTTGACCTGACTAATGCGCCTCATTCTGGAATTTGATTACCGTTTAGTAATCAAACTCCAAATGTCTGGCAGAAGAGAGTCATAACGGTCCACCTTCTGTGCAGGATTTTGAAAGTGCACCAAAGAGAAGACACTACCTCCATCCTATAATTATGAGTTGAGTACACCTAAATGAATTAAAGTGGTAAGCTTTATCGTAACCAAGAGTTGTCTGGATGTAACATTCTAGTATCAAAGAGCATGAGGATCAAATCAAAATCCAAAAGATTAATGGAAACATTGATGTAATGAATTTTTCAACCCGATATAATGGGAAGGAGTATGAATATTATGACCTTTAGGCTTTTAGTGTGTGATTGTTTGCATATGCAGTTAAATTAACAAAACCACTTAGTTTGGTTTGGGATAGCATCGTGGTTGGGCTTAAAATTAAACAAAAGTAACATAAGTACAGAAAACATCAAAAACATTGCTACGGTAATTTCAGAATAACTCAACACCACTTTGGGACACGAACGGCTGACGCCTTGTTGAATGTCCTGTGTTTGTCTGTGTATGTTTGTTCAGCAAAGACTAAATTGTGTAAAATCACACATAAAAAAGTCTGATGCAGGTTTAATGACTTACAAAATGTTGTGACATTCTTATGCCGTTTATTGAGACTGGAATTTCTACATTGCCTTCTGGCATCCTGTGTAAATTATTAGTTTTGCTGAATTTGTTTAAGATTGAGTCGAACATCATTTGTTTTAAGCCCTCGAAAATGTCAATGACATGCTTGACATGGGATTTAATCCCATTTTGAAGTAAAATGCCATCCAGCATCAAACTTACAACGGTGTCCATTTTGTTCTTATTTTCTGCCAAAAGCAGCTCAGAGCCTGACAGTGTTTATCTTGGTGAGAAGATGTGATTGGACATCCTGACACTCAATGGGAAGCTCACACTTGCAGTTGTTTGTCTACGGATTCTTCCCTCCATGTGCTGCTAATATTGCTTCAGGATGGCATCAGCGCAGATGCCCGGCTGCGGCAGAACTTTTTTATAATGTACAACCGTATTTGTATTGTTAAGCTGAGGGAAATAAATGGCCTTGCTTTTCTGAGGTCAAATTATCCTCCGGAGCCTCTGTTAACCATATCTACCCTTCCCCGGCCGGCTCTGTCACGAAATGAGAAATACCTCCACCAAAAGTGTGGCATTACAAATATCATCATGAGCTAATGTCTTCGCAGACTGGTTAGTGATATATTTGTCGGGTGGCTGCCTCCAGACAGAGCTCCCGTATAGGAAATGTAGGGCATGTCAAAGAGGTTGGTGACTTTCCCTCTCCCTTCTCTTCCTCTAATGACTTTTTAAGTCACATTGAACTCTATGAAATTAAAGATTCATTCCACTTCACTGTGGAAAATTAATTGAAAGGGAAATTACAAATTACAAAAATTGCAGTGGGCATTACAAACCTCCTCGAAGGTACGACTTCCTTTTTTCCTTTGACTGTGTTAAACTTTCCAACTCAATCAGCTGTGTGATATTTTACACTGCTATCCAGCTTAATACAATAAATTTACACACCGATAACATCAGTTAAAAAAGTTTTTTTTTTTTTTTTTACATTTCATCGACAATCGTTCAGATTCAGATCAATGATCAGAATCAAAGAGGCAATTACATTTATGAAACACTCGTTCCAATCAATGTCTGTGACTGATGCATTACAAATTGAAAGAGTGTTGTTTATCTACTTGTCTGTGGTGACATGTGCAATATAATTGCGAGCCACTTCATGGGAGCTCTCCAAATCTTTCCAGACAGATGACATTTTTGTTGCTTCTCTTGGTCTGTGCCAATTCCTTTCATTCTCAGTTAAAGCCTGCCTTTCTTTATTGCTTGACAGTTTATTGATGTTTTGCAACAGCCTCTTATGACATGTATTAATTCTGTTTGAAAGAATACCAGCCTACCCAGAGTAACAGCATTTTTTTTTTGCTTTTGGGTGTAAAAACATGTAGCGCAACAGGGCAAAATGCAGATCCTGACATTACATTAACACCAAGGAAATCTTAACGGCACTAACATTATATCAGGGCTTTCTTAACGTGTTATCTCCACTTAATTATTTCTATTGAAACGACTGAGTTCTTTGGCTGGACGGCAGGAAAGCAGCTTAATAAATACAGCAGTGTTGTTTTATTCTAGTTTTCTTTTTACAGGGCCATGGGAGATCATGACACACATTGTTTATGTTTCTGAGGCCAGCAGAAACTCCCAGCAGTTAATTTACCTCAGTGTACCAGCCAACCCCCACTGTGGTGAGTCACCTTTACCACCATACAGATTAGGCTCAGAGAGAGACGGCAAAACAAATACTCTCCTTGTCAGTGGAAGAAAACAATTTATGAGGCAGACTTAAGAGTTCAACACAGCGGGAAATGGTGATAGCAAGGGTGAAAGCGCGTTCATCTCGGACTGGGATTCATGAACGCCAAGTGTTGGCAAAGGAACGCCGCCAGGAGCCAAGCACATATCACTATTTGGCTGGTAGGTATGATTATATTGAATTGGTATTTAAATAGCAGCTGTTAGGAAATAGTCGTGATCACTGTCATCAGGTGACAATTATCGTACTGGGAATAAAGTACATGCACTGAATTCAGAAGATTAATGTAATTGTCGACCAGACAAATTGTATTATCATTAAAGGGTGTCTAATTTTTTTTTTCAGCCTGTAGCTTTCTAGTGGTGTTCCTTATGTATTTTAATCAGAACATTTACATTTTGCTCAATGTTACGCGTCAAAATGGACCTGACCTAGTTATATATACAGTATACTGTATGTATGTATTATAATAATAATCTATTGCGTGTGGAGGTGTGTAAAATCCAAAAACACACAACAGACTTCAGAACATTGAGACTTGACCAGGCATATAACAAATATGACAAATATGTTGGGACAATTTCAATTTCATTCTAAAAATTTGATATTTTGAGGAAAAGCATGGGACCTATTTAAACAGATTGACTGCTTGGACAGAAAACAAAGAAGAAAACTCTTCACATTTTATAGCAAATAATTAAGGACAGATGGGGTATGATATCTCAGTGTCAACCCTGAAAAAAACCCAGGATATTTGTATTCTACTAATACTGCTTGTAACTGAACCCTTTCCCTCCATTACCCGCTGTGGGTCGCTCCCCCACGGGTCATTTATCAAACAAAACCCAATAGTGTCCCTACTTTAAATTAGACCACTTTGACTAATGGCAGAGGGGGGAAATGTAACATTCTGCCTATTGATACAGGAAGGAGAGATGCATGTAATGATCCAGAAATTCCCATTTCTGGAGAGAACACCCACAAATATCCTCAATTTCCCCCCAAAGTTCTATTTGAAACTTTATGCAGTTTGTGCCACATAAGCCGTACTAAATGTCTTGTCAAATGGAAGTTGACTTTTCATGCAATGAAGGGAAACGGCCATTTGGAAGAAAGACCCGTTATTGAAGGTAATATTAAAAGCAATCCATTCTAATCTGTGCGATAAGAGGTCTGTGGCATTTTTCAAAACTCACTGCACGAGAACCAATAAAAAGGAAGCACTTGGATATATTGCAGAATCAATATCGTATTTAAAGTACTCATACAAATTTTGTGTCTGGTATTGTTTTATATTAACAGCCAGGAGCCGGCAGATAAAGTTTTATCACCCATGGCTTATACGATTATTTCCACCAGCAATGAAAATCTGGCAGTGTTTAGCTGATTCCAAACAGGAATTACAGAAATGTAAATACGGAGACAAGAGCACATTATTCCAATTTTTAATAAGAACAAGGCTATGAAAGAGAAAAGGAGCACCACGCTGTGTTTTACAGGACATTTGGTGCAATGTGAGTATTTGAGGATGTGTTGGAATTGGTTTTGAAGTAAGCATTCATTAACAACACAAGATCACAAGAGATACGCTGCGTCTCAGAGTAAAAGAGGGCCACAGGCTGTGCGAGGAAGAAAAAGGGGGACGAGCTCCATCTTGGAAAAACACAAGGACATCTGGGGCGTAACAGCCAACCGACAGTTGATTCTCACTTTCCACCACATGGTGCGATTTTGTTGGATTTTAGATTAATTTATTCTGATACATGAAACCACCTTTTGTTTTGTTTTGTCGCAGCATTGCTATCCTTCTCATTTCATTAATTATATTTCTGTTTTCATGGGTTTTATAGAGCTATTTCCTTCCGTTTCCTTCCTTTCCTTTCCTTGAGCAGAGAAGAAACCTCTGTCAGCTTCCTTGTCTCACTTCTCAGGAAACTTATTTAACCTTCATCCGCTTTGATCATGTTCTTTTCACAGGAGGAGGCCTCGATGGTGGCTCCACTGACCGCGCCGCGGACTAATGATTAGAACTTCTTTAAATAACGTTACAAATCCCCTGCTTATTATTTCTCCCTCTGTTCTCCCGCTCTATAATGACAAATCTTAGACCTTCAGAGTGTACACAATTATTATTCCTTTTTTCTCCTCCTCCCCCTGCCCATGGAGACGTTTCCTGGGTTGTTTGATGAGTGAATCCTCTGTGGTCTTTTTTTCCATTGTACCTCTAAAATAAAGCACAATTTAAATTAGGTTCTGCTTAGTCTCTAATGTCTTGCACAGTATATTTCCCCCTCCCACTTCAAGGAGCTACAGTTTCTAGTTCAGAGAATGTACTCCGCTGCTGCCTACTGTTTGTTTTTCACTTTCTAATCGTCTTGCTTAACTCTAATCTAAGCCCTTTCAACCCCTTCGAGCCTCGCCAACTTTTCTCCACGGCTAGTTTTGGTTTTTTTTTTCATTTCCCAGCAGTTACTCACATGCAGTGTCGATAGAGGTCATGCACACAGGTTGCTTTTCAGGGTTTGGCTGTTGAGCACTTGTTTTAGATCCAACCACAAAAAAACTCTGCATTTTGTGCTTCAATCCGGAGGAGAAAGGACAAAGAAATGCAACAGCGAAACACAATATGAGCAGTGTTTAAATGTCGTTAGGGTGTTTTTTTCCCCCCACCAAAACATCTCAGAAATACAAGGCCCAATTGCACCCAGAGCTGTGTAACGGTGACGCGCTGCTCCACGGGGGCCACTTCAGAATAGAGATAATAGCGAATGATAGAACTAGGCATCATAAAGTTCTAACGCCCACAATTTCAAAGAGAACAACTTCTGAAAAGTTCATTTGATAAGACTTTTTTGACGGATCTTCACATCACTTTTATTTTAGCACCAGGCATACAAAAAAACAAAAAGGTGCTCAGTTTAGCAAGTGACATAGAAAGCTATTTTCTCTATTCCCCGAGCACACATTTAAAACTTCATGCTGTTCACTCCATCAATATTTTTTTTTCTTTCAACTCTGTGAAGTTTTTGGGTCTTCTTTCAAGTGAGGGAGTTGTATTTTGGGAAGTTTTGGGGTTTTTATGCGTGTGCGTGCCATGTTTTGTCCACCGATCTATAAGCAAGTCCCTTCCATATCTTCCTTTCACAGGCGAGGTCTCTGAGGATGACAGATCTCTTCCTCCCCGCTGTGCCTCCCCAAACTGTCGTCTAGTCTTTCCAATTTTTCTCCCTTAAAGCCAACAAGAACACATTTCACACTTCTGTGAAGTCTTCTGCCTTGCCTTCCACACGTAATTTCCACTGCCCATCTTTAATATCTTCCCTTTCATGTTTTTATATTTTATCGATCAAAAACAGAATCGCGTTGATATACATATCCACATGTAAAGCATTCCCCACTATTTGCATTGACAACACGCCTGGGTTTAAATTTCCTGTTCTCCTTCACACTTGCAGTCGGTGTAAAGACGTTACCTGGCTAGCTTCTGCATGACGTTGTGTTTTTCAGCTGCTGCACTTGAAAGTATGAAAGTACATCAGCGTGTTAAAAAAATAAAGTAATGTTGTCAGAGCGGGTTTTTCTCCAGTGGGCTGAGTTGCAAATAGAGCAAATCCTTACTCTTATAAGCCTTGCCAACAGTTACAGAGGAGCTTTCGAAATGATGTTACATGTTGGAAAAAGAAACCGACACTCCTGCAGATGCAAGTGCGGCAGGCAGAGAGAAAAAAAACAACCCCGTGTGAGGTTAAATCCAAGAGTTTAGCATACGCTCCACGAGTCAAGAGGGCTACGTGTCTTGCAACTGCCCGAGTGGACTCGGTCAAAACGGGGGGGAGAAAAGAAACATGTTGCGGGTCACTTGGCCAGGGTACGTTAATCATACGTGACTGCCCAGGTAGCATGATGGGAAACAAATCGAGTGTCATTTCTCACCAGAGGACTCGGCGTCACGAGACAAGCCTCTCTCTGGCCTTGCACTGGAGTCCTCGCGTGCCTCACACGCCGGCTGCAGAGGCGACGTGTTATATGACGTGACTGTACAGAGAATAGTGGACATTGATAAATGGGTGGGGAAATATCTCCCTTGCAAAAAAAAAAAAATTCGGAGGACATCATTATCTGGAACCTACCACCATCGCAGCAGATAGGGAGATGGTGAAACAGGAAAGTACCAACACAACTTAATTTCCTGTTAATTACTGGAACTGTACCCAGGATGAAGCGCCACCTCGTTGTCAATATCTCTAATACATATCCCTCCAACGATGTCAAGCTAGTTATTGTCAGACAGTATTCACCTATTCAATCCGGGTTGGTTCAGCAACAAAGGTAATGTGCTTGAGAAAAGAGAACAGAGGAATAGAACACAAAGACTATATAGAATGGCACAGGATAATATAGAATGAAAATGTATTGCAAACATAATGATATGTATACATTAAGTAGACTGTCACAATAACACTCGTACATGGAAGGAGATCATGTCGCTCAGCATGACTTTCAAATTAATGTTTTTCAATTGGCAGTATGTTTCGTGCCTCTAACACATTTTTTTTCTTCTATCAGTCAGCATGACACCATGCCAGAAAAAGAAAGTTAACTTTTGGAAAAAAAAAAAAATTTGTTCGGTTTAGGAAAGACGTCATGGTTGGGCTTAAAATAACTACAAACCGTTAAGTTTAGATGAAAAAAATATCTTTGTTGGGTTCAGGATAAACATCCCCCACTTACCCTACACATAATTAGTTCTTCTCACTATTTAATACTATGTCACATTGATGCCTATTATTTGTGTTTCTACCATGAAAAAAATTGACTCCATTGGCATTGTTTTTGTGCTGAGGGACATGAAAGAAAATGTAAATTCATGTCCCTGTACACTAAACCAATATATTGTATTTCCTGACAATTTCACGACCTGCCATGAGACTGGGCTGGTAAAATAAGATAATCTTTCACGAGTCCCACGGTGGGAAAATTCATAGTTAACATGTATCTCACATTGCTTTGTATTGCAGATTTGAGCTTTAGCTATGCAAACGCATCGAATCAGATGCTGCTGAGGAGATGTATATAATCTCTCTGGATGAATATAAAGAGGTGATTCTGATCCACACATCTGGAGGTCCTGGATCAGATTCCTGAACCTTTGTCGAGAGTGGCGAATTGGGATTTACCTTGACGTCCTGTAGGTTAACTGAAAATCCATGCAATCCTTTCACTAAAAAGGTAAAATACTTGAGCTGAGATTATGCAAATGATCTAAATTAGTTGATGAAGAGAATAAGTAATTACCTTTTACATTTCATTGCAATTGTGGCTCCTATGTCTGATTGTTATTTTAACCAGGGATCTCTCCGTTGAGAGGAACTTCCCCACTTGAAGTGAGAGTGGGATTATGTCTGCATCCAGGAATAAAAGCATTAAAATAATCCCCTGACTCCTTCAATTTCTGCATCTGTGGTCAAAAATGAAAAAGGCCCTCAGCTCGTGGTAAATTTAAGTTGTTTTGTGGCCCTCACAGCTGCTGGGGGGTAAATTACTACATGCATTTAGGATGTAAAACACTTTTAATGGCTCGCTGTGGGACAAGTGAACGGTTTGCTTCATCAGCAGAAAAGTTGCAGCAGGTGTAACTATGCAGAGTCAGTATGTGTGAAGTGTATACGGTACAGAATGAGGCAGGTGACATCAAGTAAATGATAGGAAGAGATAAAAGCCTTAAATGCAAAATCTATGGTACGAACACATCATAAATATGATTGACGGACCTTTTGGCACACAACTAATAGAAACAACTACGCCTGGCAGTTTTTGTGGGCTGTCTCAATTAGAAATTTAGATTCAACAAACCATTGGGAACCAATGCCATATTTTTCTCCCAAGCCAATCAGAGCAAACTGGGCTTTTTTGGTAGGGGGCTCTTAAAGAGACATGCGCTAAAACGGAGCATTTCAGACACAGGGTGAATACAGGTATATTCAGACAGACAGTATTGGAAAAATATTATTTTGGAATAATAAAGCATGTAAACATGGTAGAAACCCAAAATATGAGTATGAGCCTGAAAAAGAGTCTGGTATGTTCCCTTTAATGTGTTAGGAACTCACTCAAAAAACAGGCTTGGACCCAAACGCACGACTCAGGACAAAGTACCAAATTAGAATAATATTTATTTATAAATAACAAAGGTAGGTAACAACAAACAAAAGGCGCTTCTCGGAGGAAGGATATACAACTGAAACAAAGTGACAAAGAAAACACAGGAGTGGACAAAAACTCACACAGGTAGCGGAACAGGATCGAGGAAATGCAAAGAACGCGAGTACTCATGACAGAACTGACACAACGAACTGGCACAGGACAAAGGGAGACACAGACTATTTAAACAAGAGGTAATGGGGAACAGGTGGGAACAATCAGGGCGGGGCTGACAATCACAGGGCACAGGAGGAGGGGAAGTCAATTGATCTGAAACAAGAGGAGAACAGTTAATTTCAAAATAAAACCAGAAAACACGGGACAACATGAAATGACAAGACAAAAAGGATAACTTAACTTAGGTGAAAACGGGCGGACATGACAGTACCCCCCCCTCAAGGGACGGCTCCTGACGGACCAGGAAGCTCGGGATGCTGGCGGTAGAAATCCCGGATCAGAGACTTGTCCATGATGAAGGAGGCAGGAATCCACTGTCTCTCCTCGGGACCGTAGCCTTCCCAGTCCGCCAGGAACTGACGCCCGCGGCCCCGGTTGCGGACAGCCAGCAGCTTACGGACGGTGTAGACCGGGCCGCCATCAATCAGCCGGGGGGGTGGAGGGGGTCTGGAAGGAGGGACCATGGAGCTCTCCTTAACGGGCTTAAGTTAACCCACATGAAAGGTGGGGTGAACACGCAGGGAGCGTGGGAGCCGGAGACGGACGGAAGCGGGGTTGATGATTTTGGAGATGGGGAAGCCACGAAGCGCGGGCTGAGTTTGCGGGAGGGGACCTGGAGAGGAAGGTCCCGGGTGGAGAGCCACACCTTCTGGCCTGGTTGGTAGACCGGTGCGGACCGCCGATGACGATCACTCGCCTTCTTCATGCGTTCCTGGCTCTGAAGAAGAATGCGGCGAGTGGCTGCCCACACCCGGTGACACCTCCTGACCAGAGCATGTGCGGAGGGAACGACCACCTCTTTTTCGGTCGCAGAGAAGACCGGCGGCTGGTACCCGTACACACAATGGAAAGGCGAGATGCCTGTGGACGCCGAGGGGAGAGAGTTGTGGGCGTATTCCACCCAGGTGAGGTGACGGCTCCAGGAGGCGGGGTTCTGGGAGACCAGGCAGCGGAGACATGTCTCCAAGACCTGGTTAAGACGCTCCGTCTGGCCGTTGGATTCTGGGTGGTAACCCGAAGAGAGGCTGACCGTGGCCCCGATAAGCCCGCAGAATTCCTTCCAGAACTTGGATACGAACTGGGGGCCACGGTCAGAGACGACGTCCCTGGGGAACCCGTGGAGGCGGAAAACCTGGTGACACAAAACCTCCGCCGTTTCTTTGGCGGAGGGGAGTTTGGGCAGAGCAATAAAGTGGGTCATTTTAGAGAAGCGGTCTACCACCGTGAGAACGGTGGTGTTACCTTCTGAGAGAGGCAGTCCAGTAACGAAGTCCATGGAAATGTCAGACCAGGGGCGGGATGGGATGGGTAGTGGCTGGAGAAGGCCGGCTCTGGGTTGAGAAGAAGTCTTATTACGGGCGCAGACTGGACAAGCCTCCACATATTCTTTAACGGCCTTATCAAGGCCAGGCCACCAGAAACGCTGACGGATGAAGAACACGGTGCGTTTAACACCGGGATGGCAGGTGAGCAGCGAGGAGTGAGCCCAATGCACCACCTGGGATCTCATGGCCTCAGGCACATACAGGCGATTCGGCGGACAATCACCAGGGGGCGGGTTCGCTCCATTAGCTTGCTTCACCTCACGTTCTATACGCCATGAAACCGCTCCGACCACACGGGAAAGTGGAAGGATGGGTTCTGGTTTCTTGGCGACAGGCTCAGGATCGTACAGCCGGGAGAGGGCGTCCGGTTTGGTGTTTTGGGACCCAGGCCTGTAAGAGAGAGTGAAGTGGAAGCGGTTAAAAAACAGAGACCAGCGGGCCTGTCTAGAATTAAGCCTTTTGGCGTTGCGAATATACTGTAGGTTCTTGTGATCGGTCCATACCAAGAAGGGCTGCTGGGCCCCCTCCAGCCAGTGACGCCATTCATCGAGCGCCACTTTGACTGCCAGCAGTTCTCGGTTACCCACATCATAATTTCGCTCAGCCGGGGTTAGCTTCCTAGACAGGAAAGCGCAAGGGTGCATCTTACCATCCGCTGCTGATCTCTGGGAGAGGACCGCTCCCACTCCCTCATTGGAGGCGTCCACCTCGACCACAAACTGCCGCGTGGGATCTGGCACCTGCAGAATAGGGGCCGAGGTGAACAGAACCTTAAGCTGCCGGAACGCCCGGTCAGCCTGGGCGGACCACTGGAAGGGTGTCTGCGGAGAGGTCAAAGTGTGGAGAGGCGCGGCAATGGCGCTAAAGTTCCGGATAAACCGACGGTAAAAGTTAGCAAATCCGAGGAATTGCTGAACCTTCTTACGGCTATCCGGAACTGGCCACTCCGTCACAGCTCTTACTTTAGCCGGATCCATTTGTATCTTTCCAGGGGCTATGAGGAAGCCCAGGAATGACACGGACTCGGCATGAAACTCACACTTCTCGGCTTTTACATATAAATTATACAAGAGAAGTTTAGCCAGTACCTGTCTCACATGGATTGTATGGGTCTCAGGGTCCGGGGAATAAATCAGAATGTCGTCTAGGTAGACGAAAACAAACCGGTTCAGAAACTCCCTGAGGACGTCATTCACCAGGTTCTGGAATACAGCAGGGGCGTTGGTGAGTCCAAAAGGCATGACGAGGTACTCGTAGTGGCCTGTGGGTGTGTTGAAGCCCGTCTTCCACTCGTCGCCTTCCCGAATGCGCACCAGATGGTAGGCGTTCCGTAGATCCAGCTTGGTGAACACCTTAGCAGACTGGAGCTGTTCGAAGGCTGTGGACATCAGGGGAAGCGAGGACGGTCGGATGAGCCCCGCCTTAAGCGAAGCCTGGATGTAGTCCTCCATTGCAGCTTTCTCTGGCCCCGAGATGGCATAGAGGCGACCCTTGGGTAGTGCAGCTCCAGGGATGAGGTCAATAGGACAGTCATACGGCCTGTGTGGGGGAAGAGACGTGGCTTTGGCTTTATTAAATACCTCACCCAGGTCGTGATAGCAAGCGGGGACCCCCGTCAAATCCGGAGGAGGAGCAGTGTCCATGGAGGAGGATTCCTCCCTACAGGTGGCCACCACCCGAGCCCGCTGGTCCTGGACCTGTTCGAGACACACATGATTACACCCCTCACCCCAACCTGTAACCCTCCCGGAGCTCCAGTCCACCTGGGGGTTGTAGCGACAGAGCCAGGGGAAACCTAAGACAAGGGAGTGGAGGGAGGAGTTAAAAAGGTGAAACTGAATGTGTTCTGAATGACCATCGATCTTAACATGTACGGGCTCGGTGAGGTGAGTGACTTGGAACAGAGAGTTGCCGTCAAGCGCACTCGCCTCAAGGGGGCGCGGCAATAGTTCAGTTTTAATGCCCAGACTGGTGGCCCTTTCCCACGACATAAGGCTCTCGTCGGCCCTCGAGTCGATGAGAGCAGGCTGGGAGTGGGCTAGACCATTAACAGTCAGAGTTACCTGGGTTAAAGGGCGTTTAGGGGAGACAGAGGTGGAGCGGCTCATCAGTGCCCCCTTCTTCACTGATGAGCCGGATCTTTTACCGGACACTTGGCGAGCAGGTGCCCCTTCTCTCCACAGTACAGGCATCTTCCCTCAGACAAGCGTCGCTGGCGTTCTTCAGCCGAGAGCTTGGCCCGACCCATCTGCATGGGCTCATCCCCAGGAGCCGGGAGAGCCAGTCGAGGGGGGGGAAGAGGGAAGGTGTGGTCAGGAGCAGGCTGCCGACGTCCTTCGAAGCGATGGACGGTATCGGTGCCCGTCCTCCTCTTCTGGCGGAGCCGGTCGCGTAAGCGATTGTCCACTCGAACCGCCATGGTTACGAGTGAGTCCAGATCCTGGGGGAGGTCCAGGGGGGCCAGGCAGTCCTTGACGGGATCCGAGAGTCCCTCCAAGAAGGCGTCGAACAGGGCAGGCTCGTTCCACCCACTATCAGAGGCGAGAGTGCGAAATTTAACAGCATAATCGGAAACAGTGTGATTACCCTGCACCAACCTCTTGAGGACCCGCGCCGCCTCTCGCCCCGGGGTGGAGTGGTCGAAAGTCCTCTTCAGTGCTGCGGTGAATAGGTCAGGGGATGAGCAGACTGAAGAGCCCCGCGCCCACTCAGAGGTAGCCCATGCTGCGGCACGTCCGGTGAGGTGAGATGTTATGAACGCCACTTTGGAGCGAGGTGTAGGGAACGCCGCGGGGTTCATCTCAAAGTGGAGCTCACATTGAACCAGGAACGTACGGCAGGACGCGGAGTCTCCCGAATATCTTTCGGGAGCGGCCAGGCGAGGAGGAGTCACCGGAACCACGGGAGCAGGCGGAGCCGGGAAACTCGAACTGCTGCGGGCATGGGGGTCTGGAGCCGCAGCCTGGAGGTGAGCCAGCAGATCCTGCATCTGTCGGGTGAGAAGGTTAATCTGGGAGACCACAGATGTTTGAAAGGCCCCCTGCTGATCGGACAGAGCAGAGATGTTGCTGGCTACCGAATCTACACGCTCCTCTTGGAGCCTGAGACTAGCGCTGTGTGAGCTGACCAGCTCCTGGAGCTGACTGAAGTCGGCTGGGTCCATACTGGCCAGTTCGTTCTGTTAGGAACTCACTCAAAAAACAGGCTTGGACCCAAACGCACGACTCAGGACAAAGTACCAAATTAGAATAATATTTATTTATAAATAACAAAGGTAGGTAACAACAAACAAAAGGCGCTTCTCGGAGGAAGGATATACAACTGAAACAAAGTGACAAAGAAAACACAGGAGTGGACAAAAACTCACACAGGTAGCGGAACAGGATCGAGGAAATGCAAAGAACGCGAGTACTCATGACAGAACTGACACAACGAACTGGCACAGGACAAAGGGAGACACAGACTATTTAAACAAGAGGTAATGGGGAACAGGTGGAAACAATCAGGGCGGGGCTGACAATCACAGGGCACAGGAGGAGGGGAAGTCAATTGATCTGAAACAAGAGGAGAACAGTTAATTTCAAAATAAAACCAGAAAACACGGGACAACATGAAATGACAAGACAAAAAGGATAACTTAACTTAGGTGAAAACGGGCGGACATGACATAATGCTTTAGATTTGTTTACATCAGTGTTTTTTTTTGTAAACAGGGTGTAAAACAGGACAGTATTTTTAATTAAGATGCCTCTGTAAACATAAAAAATGCTGATAGTACATTTTTAAACTGAAGTTCTTCAATTATGTATGTGGATTTAGCAAATTATTTTAAGTATATGGTTCAGAAAAAGGAAGAACTTTCCAAATCAGTGACACAGCACATTTGCGGAATATTCACACATAAAGCAGTTTGTTTCAATACAATAATTGACGGAACCTTTAACTGATTTGAATGCAGCATAAACAGCTTAACCTGACAGGGGCCTAACATGAATGACTAATGAGTACCGAGTTGAAACGGCAGCAGTGTTGAGTGAACTCGATCCATAAAACGTGGCTATTGTGTCATCTATAACAAACATGGTGCCAGAAACATGAACCCCACGTTCAACAACAACAAAAAATCATTAAGGCTCTACTGAGTCAATATTGTGTCTGCATGGCAGATAGATATGATGTTGTATATTGAGTTTGGCCATCTCTTGGTTCAGTAATGTATCATATTGAAGACAAAATTACTGGAATGTATTCTTCCGTTTTACCTCTTAAAGATAACTATTCATTATGGGACATTACAAAAAAATACTCAACATTCTTCCACTGACACAAAGGAAAATAAATATTTCCAAATCCATCCACTGCGGATGGTGAATGCTATTGATTTGTCTTGGCAGACATTTCTGTCTCGTTTTACTTTTTTCTCCACGGTTACAGCCATGGCCTTTTCCAAGTCAATCCTGGAAAACTTTTTAATGCCATTAAGTGTATCTCTCAGCTAAAGGGCTCTGCAATCAATACTGAACCAGACCGTGAAAGTGACCAGACTTGTTCAAATAAATATGATCTCGCTGGCCGATACTTTTAATTCCTTGTCTGGAAGGTTTCTTTTTGTTTCCAAAAGCCCACCACATGCTGGTCAGTGGTAGCTGCCTGTCAATGTCTGACTATGGCGGCACATTCAGACTCGGAGGCATTGTAGCGTGATCCATAGCGTGACTGGGGTCAACCTGAAGGAGACAGGTGTCAGGGGGACCAACAGGTCCCATGTGGGTAGGGGTTCACCACTAATGCCCCGAGGGCTCCTTTGTGAGAAGCGACAGGAGGGAGAAAGGCGGCCTGAATACTGATCATGTAAGCTTCCATGTGCAAAGACTGTGTTGTAAGCAGCAGGTGGTCAGGAGAGAGAAGAAAAAAAAAACAGATGCATGTAATATTCTATTTATTTATTTATTTATTACTCCGAGAGCTGGAAAAATCTATCGAAATATTTTTCTACACTACTTGCATCATTTTTAATAAAGTACATTAAATACATGAAATAGTGACTTGCTGAAACCTGAGACACTGTTTTTTTTTTTTTTTTAATTAGAGCAGGCATGTAGAGAGGATAAAATGTGGGTGCTTATCTGCTCAATGCAGCTGGATACAGCAAATTTATCACAGCTGCTCACATCTCCTTGATAAGGTGTTCCTTCTCAGTCGGGTGTATATTCAAATAAGACACTGACTGCATCGCAGTACGACGTCTGACAGATTGTTTTTGTCAACGGAGTGAAACAAGCAACTTGTGAGTCATTCTTCACCCCCCCTTCGCACTCTCAAGAATGCTCCTTTATTCTATACCTTCCTGTGTCGAGAGCCCGTTTCATCCTGTCAAGAAATGCCGGAAAAGGTTTTGAGATGCTTTTTGGATTGATTTGTGACAATGGATATGCAGGGTGGCCCGGCACATAGAGGGAAGGCCGTCTAACTGGAGGGTCTTGAGTAGGATCTCTGTGACGGCCAATGTGTCATTTGGTGTGAAAGTGTCCTTGAGGAACACAGTTTAACCCACAAGCACTAGTAGGGTGGAGGTGGGAGTGATTTCAAGGAGGCTTAAGCCGTGTGGATAGGATTTTTAGTTCTGCAGACATCTTCCAAAGGTAAAACTGCTCTGGAGGCAGAAATGGTATTTCCGGGGTTTTTTAAAAAAAAAAAAGCAAAAAAAAAGCCAGACAGCATTATCTGTTTGACATGTTCTCAAGATTGACACTGGAAAATCTGAAATGTTACGTGGCATGATTCCTGTTTCAAGTCCAACAAAACAACCTGTCAAATACCTCCGCTTGGTCAGTGCCCCTCTGCATCTATGAGACAAACCGGACTTTCAAATAACTGTTGAATGTAAACCGATCTGCATCATTATTAACATGAAATATTGTAGAAAAGAGTGACGAACTCTGCATAGGGCAAGTGTAGGTTGGACGGGTCAGACAAACACTTGACTTTCACCCAGGAGACCGTTTGTGTCCCGTGTGGAACCAAGTCATAGTTGTTATACCTTGTTTTTAAGTGTAATTTACATGAAAATCACATTCAATTTAACGCAACCCACAACCTTTCCTGAAACACACCCAGTGGTTCCTAAACTTTTTCCGCAGGGCCCCCCTTTTATAGATAAAACAATAAGGCAATTTGTAAATAGGAGTCTGTTTAAAACCTGTGCTTGTGTTACTCCTGTTTCTTGCCCTATCTGACAGAATCTTGCATCATATGACGCTTCAGTAGTCTGTATAAGACAAATCAACTTGCTATCTCTGTCCTGGTGTGCAGGTTTATGTTGCATTCAAGCAACATCGGCAGAATGGGAAGAACAGGAAATACATCCTGTTACTCCCGCTGCTTTGAACAATCTGAATTAGCTAACCCTGTTGTGTTAAGTAGCCCATCTTGCACCGTTCTGACTATTGAAAGCAGAGAAAAAGTGTGCGATTCCTTTTTATTTAACGGTAACTATTTCATTCATTTAGTATTTTGTTGGCAGTAGATGTTGAAACAGCAACTGAAGTTCTTTTTTTACCAAGTTAGAGATCATATTTATAATATTTCATATGCGTCTACACACTGTGTGTAATGGAGATTGAGGTGAGCCAATAAGACAAAGACGGTAAGATACCAGTGGAGAGCTTGGTGGAAGTCACAATATTATTTGAAAAATGCTGGATATTTTGAAATAGTTCAAGTGCTATACCATGTTATTATTGCTATTTCACATTCCATTACAATTTCACATTATGCGTGCTTGTTATTTATTAACTCTTGGGTGCAGCGGCGCTACTAGTAGCTTGAGCAGAGCTCCGCCGTCATCCCTCCGGCAACTGTGGAATAACTCTGAAATATCCAGTGAGAGGAGGATGTGTGGGAAATGAAAACGACTGCACCTACAACTCTTTCACAGTTCTCAGGCATTGAGTTGGGGTTTTGACTTTGAGATGTACGGGGTTGAAAGGAGAGTTGATTTGAATTTTTAGCTGGGCAAAATCTCATTTTGCAATGACTTGAAGTGTTTGTCACGATTTTCACGGCGAAGTGGGGAAAGTACGGACTACATAACCACACGGCTTGAGTAGTTTTCTTCACGAGCACAAACGCACAGGTTTAACTTGCTACAATTACCATTTTGTGCCTCATAAGTATGTCTACTTCCTCAAAACTGACCGGCTGGGCTAGATATTTCTCGGCATGAGTGGTGGCTTCGTATTCCTGGTCTCATTGCGATTATAGCAGAAATGTCAAAATATGTCCTTTTTGTGTCTTTCAAATAATAGTAAAATAACTCGTGTTTTTTGAGCCACAGCATGACACCGCCCTCTATCCTTAGTCCTCCATGTCACATACTTTGCACGGCCAACAATCCACTCTGACTTTTCTCCTCCAGACATTTTCAGCAGTATAAAGCTGTCATGCTACTTCTGCCTTTCGCGACTGACAGATTACAGTCATTATTTGCACAGCAGCGAGAAGGCACTTGTTAGGGAAACATGTCAGGAAAAACAATCCAGACTGCCATACTGTTAGAAGTCCATTATTGATGGTTCTCATGGTATTTTCATTAATTATGGTCGGATTTCTTTCTGCACACCTTGTTATTGCACTTTAACATTTTTACAGGAAAGCACTTTGAGGCACTTAAACACCCACTTCTTCACTTTCGCCCGCTATGACAAAGTCAAATTGTTACACTCGCGCTGATATAAACAAGGAATTACATTGCATCTGGAATTACCTAGAGCCCAATTAAATTAGACGTAACAAGCTAAATCTTATTCTGGAAAAATAAAACAGCATGTGGTGTTTCAGTAATTTCAAATGATTACAAGCCCCACTCAAGTGTGTATTTGTTTAAAGCTGCAATTTAGGATCTGGCTGGAATATATGTTTAAAACATTCAAAAAAATGAACAAACATTATCAACCGAATATGAAGAGGTCACAGTGATGATGTTACATTTATGTATTGTGTTGCAGAGATACATACTGGAATAAGCTTGCTAACCAGCTAGCCCCAGTCTTATGCAGACAAGAATGGGCTTTTTGCTGCGAACAGCATGTGACACGTTTGTACAGGCGCGTCCCCGGTTAACCACAGCACACGTGGAAATAATCCTCACATCCAGATTGATGGGCATCCAACATTACCAGGTTGTATTGCTGCCATCTGGAGAGGAGGAGCACTGAGAGAGAAACATTGCAACTGCCCGGCCGAAGTACTGGAGTGAGTGTCTCTGCAGGGCAGGTGAACACTAGTCAAGATGGTTCTTTTTTTTTGTTTTGACAACACAGCAGTATTGACTTTGCGAGTGAATTATGATGACCTCCGTCATGGAGATGTCAGCCGCACTAGCGCCGAGAGTAAAGTCCTCCTCTCACTCCACAAGTTTCAAAAGTCAAGTCCCTGAAACACAGGAACCACAAAAGACCACCGAGATGAAGAACCCAGGAGGATTCCTTTCAAGCTTTAATACTGGCAGCGTGAGTCACTGTCGATTATCTAACAGTTGTTTGTTTTATTTTAATCCAAGACATTTGAAGGGTCTTGTTTGTGATTGGATCTCCTCCATTTGTGTGTGGGGGTTTATTTATGTCACCTCCTGAAGACACTTTACTCCGACACATTACTGTGTCATTTCATATTCTAAAGGCTGGAAAATAAACAGATTTTTCACTGACAAGCAAAAGCGCTGTGTTTCTTATTTGTATTTGTTTTGCATGGATTCCCGAGACCTGTTGCTGACTCCAAGCCTGGAGGGAAGCTGTGGCGCCGCAGCGTTTTCTTAGATTTTACACTTCACTTGGCTGTAGCAGCTAACAGAGAGATATAACATCTATCGAAAGGCCTGGGAGTCCGTATTGTACCTATCATTTCTCCCTCAAAGGACAACAGACCCACGAGGGAACGCCTTGATAATTACGATATATAAATCGTGCCGTGAGAGGGACCACATGGGAGGAACAGAAAAAATATATGAAAGAGCAGTGCGTGTATGTGTTTTAGGCCGGATATCAGTAAATCATGTGGGGCCAGAAAGAAATGAAGATTAATGAATGATTAATGGCTGTCCGCAGTGAGGGATCAGACTGTTTGGTGGGGCATGTAAGATGGGTTAAAGGATGAAGGAGAGGAGCAGGTGGCACTTAGGCACTGAGGCCCCTAACAGCCCTCTTTCGCTGGCTGCAGTGGCGCAGCAGCTGAAGATCTATTCTGATTAGCAGTCGGAGAGGACGCTCACTCTGTGATGAAGAAAAATTGGAGTTTTCACCGTTTTTCTTTTCAATGGAGTGCTCCACACTTAGTAACCAGAACCCCACTGTTTGGGCTCCACTCTGGAAATTCACAGAATAGCTCGAGAACTTGGCGACAAAAGTGTCAACTCGATGGGAGAAGGAAGAAAGGCGACGACACCCAGTCGCATCTAGTCGACTTATTTTCCACAATGTCTTTTTCAATTTGGTGATAAATGTCTCTTCACCTGGCTCCAGATCAGCAATAGCTAAATTCAATTGCAACAGGCGGGTTTCAACCAATAGAGTGCAGATATTTAACACAATATGTAGAATTGAATCACTTTGCACTTAAATGAAAAGATTTAGACCTGAATCAATCAACAACTAGACTAAATACCAAGATATATTGATTTTCAGCGTTGGAGGTTAAGATACTCTTATCCTATTTTGTTATTGCATTTGATTATTTCTCTGTTGGCCTGCAGCATAGTGGAAATTTGCCTGTTAAAGTTCATCTTTGCCTTTGTTTGATTTAGAAACTCCAATAAAGGAAACCTTTCCACTGTGGTTTCGACGTAAGAGTCTATCGATAACCCTCATGCCCGTACTAGGCTTTCCAGACAAGATGAGAAATAAGAACTTGTCCTATTGATTGCTTTCTCTCCACACTCATCACATTTTATTTCCACACGCATTTCTACAGTTAATATTCCTACCGCAGAATGACAGATTGCATGAGGTTTCTTTTCATCTCTCACACACTGGAGTCAAGCAGAGCAGCAAAAAAAACAACAAAAAAGAAAAGAAAGAATAACAGTTTCTAAGCATATCCACTGAATCTCAGCCCTAAAACTTGTCTCCTCACAGGCAATATATATTTCTGGAAAGCCCTTAGTAGCTCCCTTTCGCTCAACATATCTTTCATTCTTTTGCCAAATAAAGCTCACAATAAAGCTGTTCCTCTTCAGGCGATATCTACTCCCGGTCAGTATTTTGTGCGGGATACTCCGGCAGAGAATGTGTTGAAGTTCAGTGCAGTGTTAGTTGATGTATCAACCATAATCAGAACTAAGATGTAAGTCGATGGGGTTTCCAGTTAAACAAATATTTCTTGGAGGCTGAGCCGCTCCGGAGGCGTAAATGATCTCGCCAGTTCACTTTAAAAATAGAGACAAAGAGCAACAAATAATCTGGATGAATACAATTAGGTGGAAGTGCACTTGCTGTAATGATGATCCGAGTAATAGAGTGAAAAATAAAAAAGCCCATAAAATCTGGTCAAAGCTTGGCAAACATACAGAATCCATTAATTCTTCAGCCCAACGATGTGTGCGTGCCTTGTGTTGCATTGACCAATTAGTAGCAGGCGACGAGTCCACCCTACCGACGTCATTGTCAAATTATTTCACATGTATCAAAGAAATGTCTTGAATTAAAAGGCCCTGAAAAGCAGGCTCCTCTAGAATCTTTAATACCACCCAGTATTCACGACGCAACATGCAGAATTTGTTATTATTGTGTGGCATGCAAAGATTCAGCTAATCTGTTTCTGTCTCCAGGGCTGTGTGGGTGTGTGGGTGCTCAGACACATGTCATCATCTGAAAAAAGACAACGATTGTTCTAACTTTGGCAGACAGGTGTTGCGTTCATCTATGACCCCGTTGTTCATGAAGCTTCTTGATCT
This sequence comes from Chelidonichthys spinosus, assembly GCA_029853015.1. Classification (NCBI taxonomy): domain Eukaryota; kingdom Metazoa; phylum Chordata; class Actinopteri; order Perciformes; family Triglidae; genus Chelidonichthys; species Chelidonichthys spinosus. The sequence goes on from CM056837.1 coordinate 13,163,434, forward strand.
AATCCATGCATCCCCAGTCTGCTACATTCTGATTGGCGATATGTTTCCCCTATTGGGGGAAACGGCTATTAGTTAGGACAACTGATTCAATACACACATTTGTTCAGAGGTCTGGAAAGGAGGGTTTAGAGTAATATTTTTAAATCTAGCTTCTATATTGTGATGTAGTTCTGAGGGAAACAGGCGGGACGTAGTGTTCGACTTCTCAAGCTCTGCAGAGCTGAGGTTGCCAATTGATTATATATATATATAGACCGTGAATTTGCTACAAAAGTGTTTGGAATGCATTTTTCATTTCAGCTCGGCTTTATAGTCTTTACACTGGAGTGGTCACCTGTTGGGTTTTTTTTGTATTGATTTTAAAGTTCTTTTATTCCTTTATGAGGCAATACATGAACTTGCATCAGACTACCTAGAACAAATGTTAAGGTCCTTCAGATCCTCTAGTTCTTCTCTTTTTAGCTCTTCCAAACAACAGAACAAACACATTTGGTGATGCTGCTTTTAGCCATTATGCTCCAAGCCACCGGATTTCCAGAGCATCTGAGAGGAGCAGAGAATATTTTCTTTTCAGTTTGGCTTTTATGCTGTGTTTTATAGTTTAAGGTTTTTTTTTAATTATCATTTAGTCTTATTGTCTTTTTATCCTATGGTTGTAGTATTGATATATATTTCATTTCTCACTAATTTTACTTTAACATTGTACTATTTTCCCATGATTTATTTAGTCTTAGTGTCAGTGTTATTTTTAAATGTTCTTAACTTCATTATGTATGCACTAGTCTCGTTATCTTTTCTTCATTCTCATTTCATTTTTCTTTTTTATTAACCTCCTGTATGTGTCATTCATTAAGCACTTTGAATTACATCCAATTTGTTTGAAACGTGCGTTATGAATAAAACTTGATCGCTTGTTTGATTGATATCAGTGAGATAGCCTGCCAATCAATAGTTTGTGGCAGATGTATATCGTATCCCTTTTCAGTTTCAGGGTTTAGTGACTACATGTGAGCTGTTACAGTGGTGTTCCATTAAAAATTAAGTTCCTTCTCTGTTTGCAAATATGCAGGCAATATTATGCAGGTAGCAACAACTTAATTTCATGCAACACGTAGCAATGTTATACTCAATATAATGTGGATTGTTTCTAGAATCATGTGTTCTGTACGTACTGCAAGTATTGTTATTTTATTAGTTATAATGTCGATTACCTTGTCATTTGCATGACTAGCTGAGGTGAAAAGATGGGATTGGTTTTGCATGGGACACAAACAGTTTCTGCTGGGTGAAGGCCCTGTGTTTGTTTGACCCCTCCCAGCTGCCCTGTGTAAACTACGTCAAACATTTTGCTACGTCAGATGTTCTGAGCGTGGAATAAGGGCACAGGTGTGTTTACATTGGCATTAGTTGGAGGTCTGCAGCGGTGCACACACATGCCAAAGAGTGAGGAGAGGTGCACTGACCAAGCTGTGTGATTTGACATATCAGGAGTGAGTAAGCCTGCTGATTGTATAATAAATGACCTTCCATACAACAATTCTACTATTGAACTCAAATTAAAAAGGCATTTTTTTTCATGTGATTCTCACAATAATATGTTGCTTCTGCACTAAACCTCCCACTCAATTGACAGTTGCAGCCTGGGGTATACATGGCAAGGATACAGACTGCATGCAGTGAGGGAGTGACACTCACAAGTGTAAAAATATTACACACTCCAGAACCAAGCTGCCTGGTTTCATGTGTACCGCTGACTGGCAACCCGGTACTACAAATGACTGTGTATACTGACTGTGTGTGTGTTAATAATAATAAAAATACTCACATATTCCTTGCATCTACATTGATTTGGAGTTATTGGAAAATGTGATGAAATGAACATGCAATAAGTCCAATCACAGCCTATCATGGTTTTAGAGTAACCTACGTGTACTGTCCACAATCACACAATTTGGTGAATGGATTGGATTAACAGTAGACAGCAGCTATGAATTTCTAATGAGCAGAAGGCAAATAGTGGAACAGTTGATATGAAGGGATAGACCCTTTTACAGTTTGTAAACAATGGTGAAGAATGTCAGTTTGGCGAGGGAATTATGGTGGAGTGCAACAGCTTGTCAAGTTATGCAAAGCCTTTAACCAACAAAGCTCATGAATGCAACCTGGACAAATGGCTGGAATACATGCATGGGCATTAATATGTCGTTGTCAGTTTTTCTACTCCTCACAGAAAAACCCTTTCACAACATTTTCCTCCTGGGTAACAGTGACTACAACATGCAATACTGCTGACGTAAAAAGACGAAAATGTTTGTAAAATAAAAATGTAAATACATTTCCCTTGATTTGCATTGAGAAAAATAGTTTTTGTTTTCTGGTCCAAGCTTTATCAATACCACGCCAGCAGCATCGTCATTTTTCAACCTGCAAGTTGCAAACCCCGACGCCCTGAGTGCCGGATCAGTAAACTTTCTGTTGCTGCCGTTTCACAGGTTAGACCGAGCACAGCCACCAGCCTGCTGTGAGTTTGGCTGAATTTGAGCTGCTACAGCTGCTGATAAAGGTTGGTCTCTGGAGCTGCCATTGGAAAAACGATTGACACACACTGACAGCACAAAATGAGCACAGTCAGAAAGACTTGGAGGAACTTACTTAACTTCAATTGAAGTTCAAGGCGCAAGAAGTTGGTTTCCTTAAAAAGAGTTTCTGTTGAGTATCTAAAGACAATACAGACAGACTTGGAAGCAAACGGGATATTTTGGCGAGACTAGATTGACTGAAATGTTCAATACAACACGATGACAAATGAAATAATCTGCAGACAAATATAAGACTAAATGGCCTTTTAGTCAACTGTAGGTTGAGTATGATAAAACTCACAAGGACACAAGGTACAGCACTACTAAATGAACAAGTAACTAACACAATTTACACTATTCCACATCAAACTGGGAATAGCATTTTTCATGGACCTGGCTTTGTGCGGCTTCCCCAAGCTGTTGCCATAACCTTGAAAGTTGTACGAAGAAGAATTAAAATGTCCCCTGTATTGGAGATTAGGGACCTTGTCCAAACAATGATCAAACGGTCAGAGCATCTGTATTGAAATATGGGATGTAACCAAAAAATGCGGTGTTGTCTGGTGGCCAGCCTGGCAACCATTTATAAAACTTCCCATCAGGCCCTGAAGTCTTCCATTATTTAGCTGAGACAGCAGCTTGGCTGCGCTAGCCTCAATAGGAAGGGCAAGGACAACTGACAGAAAGCCAAAAAAGGCTTCAAATGAATTGAAAGTCAAATAGATGTACAGTACCATAATGAAAATGTGTGTGAATAAAGTGGCCCTTCATATGCACATTTGTCGTTTTAATATAACTTACAATGTGCTGCTTTATTTTTTCCACTGTCCTATTTCACTTATTTTGAATTTTTGAATTCCAGATAATTCAGAGGACAATAGTATAAAAGTTCAGGTGCTATCAATTAATGAGATGTCAACAATTGTTTGTAGCTGCATTATTCATGTCTGAGTAGTAACAAATGATGAAGCATGTACATTGAGAAGAATCACAGCTCAGGAGTCCTCCCCCCCATGTTTTTGTTTTTTGGGCTTTAAACCTCTTGACGGTGTCATTTCTTTCAGTCCAGCGAGTGTCTCGGTTACCGCAGGAACAAGGTCCCCAAACGAAGGGATATTAAGGACGTTAGAGACAAGGCGGGAGAGATGCGGGGCCGTGGTGGCAGGATTGTGTTTGCAGAAGATTAGGGCCCTTCAGGATGGAAGCATGATGGATGGACGCGAGTCCTTCATCCATCAGGGCCTGTTTACATCACCTTTAAAACAGGCCAACACCGCCAAGTCTCCCCTCTCCCGGCGCTCCCTTAAAGGGGCCAGCTGCCAGGCTGACCCCAGCCTCATACCGGCTCCAATCATTGCCATGATGGATTGTACGAGAACGCATATATGTAAGTGACAAGAGAGACTTATGGAGCCATTTGCCACAGCCCTTATCCACTTGTCATAGTTTTTGTTTCTTGCTGAATCTGCGTGTTCTCGCCACATTACAGTGCTGTGGTTGCGTCCTGTCGGGTGCCTTCGGAAACGTCCTACCAGGCGCTGTACATCATTCATAAATGACACAAGGCTGTAAACATGTCACAATTTAATGGCCCATTGTCTATTTGGTTTGAATGAGGCCCAAATGAGACATAGTCGGCTGCTTCCTTCCTCCCTATCCGCCTTGGCTCTGTAACCATCATCAACACTGAGACTCTTTTATCCGATGCTTACTCTTTCATTTCATGGGCCGTCTGTTTGAAACATGGAGCACGTTTTCAAAGACAATGCTCCACTATAGGAATTCAAAGTGGACTGCCGAGCAGCTACCCAGCAGCTCACAAAGAGCACCCTTATTTTGTGAATCTGAAACTGATTTTTTATTAGAAACCCCAGACTCATAAAAATTCCTTTTGAGGATGGTTTATAGAGTTTCCCCGTATTTATAATGATCACCCCCCCCCCCTTTTTTTTAAACACATATTTCAAATGCAGTTTGAAGTAGTGTTTTTTTTTTTTTGTGGAAATAGTCATTCATGGTTCTATTCACACTGTGGCGTCTCAAACCTGGACTTGTCAAACGAAATCTGGACAGATTCCATTTGGACTAATTTTTTCCCAGCACTAACAATGAGCCAACATGCACAACAGTTTATCATATTTAGTTTTCGAGGGCTTTGGCGCTTTCATTTACTTTAAAATATTTTCCTTGAAGCGCAGATGTTTCTTTGAACAGCAACATGAACAGAAACAGTGTTTAATGCTCCCTTGGTTCAGCCCTGGAAGGGGTCATTACAGAAACTCTCTCATCTTCATCTTTCTAAGCAAATGCGATTTTCCACAACGTCTCCAAAATTGTTGGCATAAAGATATTAATAAATCCATCTCAAGTACTGTATATAATTGGGAAAATCTCAAGAGAAAAGAAGCCTGTATTTTTCGGAATACATCAGAGTCCTCACCGTTACCTTTTCCACTCACGGACGGATAAAAATGCATTCCTTTATCTGCTTCTTGCAGTTCTATTCTCAGGACCACTATAACCAGTAGTCCACTGGTCACAGAGCAGCTTTATGGGAGAAGTTGCATTACACAGCACATTTTTCATCTTTCAACACTCTGACTTAGTAACCTTTGCACCAGCTCAGCAGCTAAAGCCAGGGAATGCAATGCAATCACATTTACAGGATTACAAAGCAGAGTTTTTTATATTGTTTCATAGTGTAAGATTTCTTACCAAAAAAGTCACTAAACATGGGAGTCACACGGGTAAAATGAAGGACTTGATGGGTACCTTTATGCTCAGGAGTCTGCATGGTGTACGAGTTACTACCGCTATAAAATCCAGATCACATCGTTTTAATCACTTGATGGCGAGATATGAAATGTTTGCAGACGCATCCTGTTTTTTCTTGTGTTATGGCTCATCAAGCGCAAACAGTAAATGAAATGTAGCCTTTGCTGCCATTTAACTATAACTCTTTATTGATCCCCGAGGGGAATTCAATTTGTGGATGTATGGAAATAATATTGTGTCCCTCTGCCTTTTTTTTAACAGTATTATTCCCTCGACTTATTTGAAATTGTACATTGTAAACAGATATGGTATCAAGATAATCAACTGGCCCTAAGCAGTTTCAACACAAAGTATTTTGGTATTCTTATCTTAACTTTATGGGGGGGTTTTTGTTTGTTTTTTAACGGTTGGCTCAAACGAGTGCAAGTCAGATTAAGCGAATAACCAAAATTACACTGTATTCTGTATTGACGTCCTGCTTCCATAGATCCAAAAAGAAAAGTATAATTTTTTAACAGGGTCAGCAGCAGAATTAAGGGACCCACTAAAACTAAGGAATGGGGACAAATAATCAGTGCTGTTAATGCAGAGTCACCAGAGGGTCGTACTGTACTGAAATAAAGAAGTAATGGTTCAATATGAAAAAAAAAAAATAAAATAAAACTCTAGCCACAGCAACGCCATGGGCAGTGCTCATATAATTTAAGATGCTCATAATGATACTGTACTTTTATACAGTAGCATCAATAGCCAATTTAATTTGTGAGGTGATATGCAACAATGTTGAATTGTTTGCAATAGAAAATAAAAGAAAATACAAAAAAGAAGAAAATATAATTATACTAGCTTGTAATTCATGTGTCAAGTGAAGTGTTTTCAAACTCAACACTGCATCAAAGTTTGAATGAAAAAAGCGACAATGTTAAAGGTGAATCTGTTCACATGGTTCTTGCATGAGGCCCGTTGATCCCTTGTTAAATGTTCTATTCCCCCTTCAGCTTCTGCTTGCAAAGAGGAGGGGTGGATTTTATCAAGAATATGTATCAACAATAAATTGCTATCGCCGCCATCTTCTCGTAGAGCCTCCCCTGAAAGCAGTCAGGAAGAAATCGTTGTTTCTTGAGGCCAATTGGAAGGTTTGTCTGTTTGTCGGCTTTTGCTTTTCCTAAGAGAATATGCGATCCGGTCTTTACATCCATGTCCACCGTTGCAGGATGCCTGTAAGAGAGGATCTGAGCAGCACCGTATTAAAAGCTGTCCTTCTTGACTATGAATATTAAAAGGTCAAGGATGGAAATGTGATTTTTAACCTCCATATGAAGAGGAAGGGGAGGAGAGGTTGGGCTGTGTGTTCCTCATGTGTGCATTTGCATGTTATGGGCTATTAGGAGGTGCATAGGTGGTCGCACAGACCATGCAAATGCTTTTTGTCATGGCATAATACAACCCTGGGCTCAAAAGGAAGATCCCATTGTTATTCACTTGCATTTTTTTTTATATGCTATTGTTACAGCATTGTCATGGTCCAAATCCCTGCCTGTTCATTATGTTTCGTGTGATGAATAGGTGTGCGAGTCGTTCTTAGGGTCTGCACTTAACCAGTAAGAGCGCCTGTGAGAGCCATGATGTGCCAGAGTGTTACAGTACTGGCACACTGCTTGGACAAGCAAACCAAATGAGGCTCAAAAGGTGAACACTGGGAGTGTTGCCTGGGCCGCCAAGACCTTGAGCTTGGCGCAAAATATAAAGTAGGGAAGGAGAGTACTACAAGCACTCTCTGATCACTGGGTTCCATGTTTTTATTGAGTTGGTAAAAAATAAAACACTTTCAATGATGCCCAATGTCACAATTTAACATACTTATAATGCACTATAATTTGCTAATAATCATATGTATTTCATGAAAGAGCATGGAAAAATATACAGTTTTAGCTAAAAAAGAATTCAGGTTGAGTCCATTGAGTCTTGACAGTGATTTTTTTGGGGAAACATGACATTATCCATCCATCCATTTTCTACCGCTTATCCTGTATTTAGGGTCGCGGGGGGGGGGGGGGGGGGGGGGGGGCTGGAGCCGATCCCAGTTGTCATTGGGCGAAGGCAGGGTACACCCTGGACAGGACGCCAGTCTATCACAGGGCCGACATGTAGAGACAGACAACCATTCACTCTCACATTCACACCTACGGGCAATTTAGAGTCATCAGTTAACCTATCCCCATCTTGCATGTCTTTGGATGTGGGAGGAAGCCGGAGAACCCGGAGAGAACCCACGCTTACACGGGGAGAACATGCAAACTCCACACAGAAGGAACCCGGGCCGACCCGGGGATCGAACCCGGGACCCTCTTGCTGTGAGGCGAGAGTGCTACCCACTACACCACCGTGCAGCCCAACATGACATTAATGAAATGTAAATGACCATCAATCAGGTGTCAAATTGGAGTGCTTATTTCATGTTACGGAACTACACACATAAATAAATACACTTTAATGTTCTTGATGTAATTTTTTGTCAATTTACTAAAAGCAAACAATGACAGTGAGTGATATGAAGTATTATGAGAGATGTGGTTATTGTTATAAATCATTACAAATATTAATTCTACTTACTCTATAATAGCAGATTATAAAGCATTAAAATATAGCAGTTATGCATTATAGACATGGGTTTCTTTTACCAAAAAAAGCAGTTATGTTACACATGACAGTTTTTGTTGTTGGCTTTTGGTATTTAAATTGCATAGATTCCCCTCCTCACCCACCAGTTTTCCAGGTTTTCCATCTGCTGCACGCACACAAGGAGCCGAATACGAAAATGCCCTTCTGTCATAGTTGTGTTCCTAATTGCTTTGGTTCCACGATTGTGTGTAAATCACATGATGGTGTTGTTGTTCCAGTGAGCGCACCTCCTCGCCACACTGAAGCAAATCTGTTCACCAAATCAAATCCATCAAAGAAATAGCTGGACCCATAAGGACACCTGCAGCAAGATCCTCCAGTCTGACGGGGGAAAAAAGGAATCTGGCACTGGTAATGACAATCATAAGAGCAATCAGGTCTCATGATTCCAGATGCGAGTTTGCTGCAGTTGCCAAATTTGAAGTTTTTACATTCTCTCTGAAACGGAAGCCTCAAATAAACCGCATGCTCAAGCCTCAAACACTTTGAGTGTCTCGAATGATGAATGCAAGCTGGAAGTTAAGTCGAAGCAGATTTCACTTTGCATTCCTGAAAGTCACGATTATGCTTGAGTTCATTAATTCTGAGAGCATCAGTTATTATTTCTTTGTATTGCATAATGAAGGTGTGTGTCCCACGTGGAAAGACAAGACAAAATGAATGTATGCTCATGCTCTGAAATACTTCAAAAGTACAAGGACAAATAAGTGGAATTGAAAGCTCTTCTGTGCCAGCGTACGCTCACTGCAGGTTGTGAAATAGTCACAAAATGCAATCTGTTGTTTTAGTGTACAGGGACACACATTTTAAATTTGTCTTGTGTTGTGCAACATGACAATAATGCCTATGGAATGTTAATTAGGATTATTTTTTGTGGTAGACACAGGATTTAAAAGAATCAATGTGATTTGCAGTGGCTAGAGCTAATAAAGTAGAGTCATGTTTCATTTGTTGCCTAAACATAACTGTATGTTGTGATTTTAAGCCAAACATGACATGGTTTCGGTTTGTTGCCTGAACATAACGTTTGTTGCAAAGCGAAACCCCAAGCAACCCAGGAATTGGACACCGAGCAGGAAACCAATCTGTGACTTCTTCATGAACTTTCATGTGACTGTGTTTTTGTGCATCGCCATTGTTGTTGTCATGTGCATTCACTTTGGTAGGAGATTTACACATTTTCAACAAAAATCGAGTCACAAAAGAAAGTAAATCCAAAAAGAGGGGGAGGGAATCTAAATGTAATTGGGTGATAAATAAAACCACAGGGGAATCAGCCAAGCGGCGCCCACCACATAGACTGTGCGACATTCCCCCGAATTCACCTCATCTAAATCCATCACATCAGGGCACTTGGCACGTAACCGAGGTGGATTTATGGCTCATTATTGTTTGCGCTCACTGTCCAGGAAAGATCCTGAAGAAAAAGCAATAGTTGCACCTCTGGCGTGTTGATAACAGGGTGATATGGATCTGTGGTATCATGCTTGCCGCCAGGAAGGATTATGAAGCATCATACTTGCACTAATGACCTAATTATGAAGCGGTAGCACTGGAGGATTCTCACCATCATTTAAAAGTTAATCTTACTTTTTTTTATTCATTTTCCGGAGTAATAGGAATATTTAAATCCAATTCACACAGGAGGTTTCACATTTAATTTCATAGTTTACTGAAATCTATCAAGCGCGGTCTCTGGGATTTAAGAGGCCTCAAAATTCCACTGAACTGTAACATTTGCTGCTCTTCAGGAAAATTAAGCCATATAATACGGAGGGGACTTGTGGAGAGTGAAGGCAAATGTACTAAGGCGGAAAAGGGTTGAAGTATATCTTGACAACAAAAGCACGGTCAATCCTTTTCATGTGGCAAAAATCATTTTTAAGACTGATAGCCATCTGCCGATTAAAGTCTTATCATCCCTACGGACCTGAACACTTCCTGTTCCTCTTATATATAAATCAGTAAAATGCAGTTCAAGCAGAAAGGAGAAAGGGAGTCAGAACTGAGACTTTGTGGTAATAAAAAATCACCCCACTTTGAGCAATAACAGTCATTAACGAGGTGATGTAACTGAGCAGCCTCCACTTCACAGCGGAGGGGAGACATGCGCCGAGACAGGATTTCCCCTTGTGCCATCAAACTTGAATCAAGGACACGGTAAGGGCGGAGAAATTTTCTCCACCTGCTGACAAAGGGGAAAAGATGATCACTCTAAATGCCCAGCACTAAATCTTTCACACTTGTCAAGTCCACTTTGTTCCTGCTGCCAGAGTTGACCCCTCTCTCTCCATCAGCAGGGACCTGGCCTTGGTCGTCAGGGGGACGTGGGAGAAGGAAGGCCGAGACACTGGCTAAATTTATAACACACGTTTATGCCGCATGCCCTCAAATCATCCAAACATATTGTAGCGCTCTGTTAGGGACGTGCAGGTTATTCGGCATGATACTGTCCACAAAGATACATGAGCTCCTAGCTGTCTCTGTTCTGCCAAATTTAACAAGGACGTGTGGTGTCAAGCTTTATAAAACATTGCTTTTCGTTTTAAACGGAGTAAATATTACATATAGAGAACGTACCTTAACTCTTTTCATATCAGCTTCGAAGCTGCAGATATGTCACAATGCTGATAGTTTTTTCTTTTTTTTACATGTTCCATCCTATCAGCAATACAGATACATAGCTGGGTATGTTAACTTCCGTTTTCTGAAATGATGTCCAAACAACTGTTATACACTTGGGTGGCAATGTGATTGTCACAAGGTTAGATAGCTCATACAAATGAAAAAGAAAGTCTGTGAAGCATGTTAGATGCAGTTCTAAGACGTTGGTAGCAGAAAGGGCAATTTCAATTCAAATTCCTGCCAGAATAGAGATACAGAAGTAGGAAGTTGGATAGGTTAGATGGGGGGGGGCAAGTAGGCCAAGATAAAACTTTCTAACTCCTGGCATCTTGGAGGAGGTCCAAGATGAACGTTTTAAAGAAATCAAATGGATCATTAACCGTATTTTGTAAAGCAGTGACTTTAAGTGAAATAAAATTGTCTGTTAAGGGAGAACATTATATGCACCAGCACAGCTACCTCTATTAATTAATTACAAATAGACCCCAGGTAAGATTTGTTTAATTTGGAGGGATTGACTTTAAAGCCCTGTGAAGCTTACAATGTTTACATTGAATGCCTTTCAGCAAAATACTTCCCACACTTGATGAAAGGATGATAACATTTGCTAATCAACAACCAGCACAAAGTACATCGGAGGCTGACATACAGGTGAATATAGTCCCAAACCAGCGTGGCTCAAAACGATAGCTTTGAGGTAATAAATTAACCCAAGCATCTACTACAACACATGCATTATTGCTCATAAAGTGCATGCATGTCCTAAAGCAGCCTGGTTGTTAAAGGCCCGCCCCCAAACATAGACTAACCAATTATAGCGTAGCATCTTCCAGCTCTGACTAGTTGTTTCAGGTTTTCTTTCGTTGGCTTGGTTTTGAGATTTTGGGCCCTAGTTTCGTGGCGCAGCGCAGGGCAGCGCAGGGTGGTTGAGCTGGCGCAGTGCAAGTTTTGACCCGCGCAGCCTTGCGCACGGTCAGTTTGGCAGTTTGGTGGATCGCCTGCAGAGAGATGGGTGTGGCGGCGCAGCAGGGGAAGGCGTCACAGATTCAGCTTGGCGTAGCGGAAGTTTCGTGGCAAAAAGCCTCGCCGAGACTGCGCTGAAAGCTCGCCAGCTCCAACCTGGTCTACTTTCGGCGCAAGGCGTAAATAAAGTCCATTCATTCAATGCGAATCACAGCTGGCGGAGTGGAAGTTTGGTTGACGGCGCGCAGTGCGCACACGTCACCGAGACCTCACAGGCAGGTTTCCACAGATCCAGGCACATTTAAATGCAATAAATAATCACAACAAACACTATTTAATGCAACTAATTGAATCAACACGTGAATTTATATCTATATAGATTGTCCCGTCACATCTGACGTCAGATCAAAGGCGGATGGCACGCGTCACGGAAACTCAGCCTCTCGGACCAAAACATCTCCCTCTCTCTCTCCTGTTTTTTTATAATATCGGCATTGTTAGTACTATGATACGCACGCACAGCGTGTGATGCGCGTGGTGGGAGCAGCATCGCTGCTTCTGTTATCGGGTTGTCAAGTGACGGAACTTGCACTGAACCTCCCCTAACGCATTAAAGGAGAGGAGAGGAGCTCATTTGATTGGTGAAGATCTGAATCGGCTGTATTAATCCCAGTCCACGCCTCGTCTCCTCCTCGTCCCTCACTCAAGCCTTCTTCTCCTCCCTCTTTCCCACTTGCGCCGATGGGCGAGACGGGAGGTGTGCCTGCGCGAGCTTGCGCGGTGCACGAAACTTGCAAAGTCCAGGCGGACACACCCCGTCAGCGTGGCGCAGGTGCGCTGAAAGCTGACTTCGCCTGGTCTACGAAACTAGAGCCCTTCATGTTTGAAAAATATAAAATATTATATATTGGGAAGAAAATAATTGTCCGGCACTGTAGTGTTGTATGGAAGCATAAAGCCTTTCGTGTTGGATTTAACAGATAATACACATAATGTCAATGCAAACTTGCACTGTCTATAAAACTGCAACAGCTACAGTGGTCAAAAATGCCACAGTATAGTAGATGTAAGATGAGGTAGGAGATTGCATGCATGCCAATTAAACATGGAAGTAAGATATTTACTCTGTCTATTATTTCAGAAGTTGTCACTGTCTTGTCACTTTAAGTGTATTTCAAAATTATTTTTGTTTTTCCTTGCCTCTCCATTAAGATGTGAACTCAAAAATGGCAACTATCCTCTTTGGCAACTTTAATTGCCAGTAGGCTTAAACAAGCTATACTTGAGAGGTACATTTAAAATGCAGGCATATCTGCAGCAGGGACTTCCGCAGACAAGCAGATTCATCTTCTTTCTGCTGTATTTGCTGTGACCACATCAGGGCACAGTAAGTGATAAGCAGCATGGTGAAAGAGTAAGAGGGATTTATCTGTAGCAGTGCTGAGTGGGGAGCTGATAAACGGGTTAGCACAGATGACTTGTTTTGACAGTAAACCAGCAAAGAAAGGGGGAAATGTGTGAACAGCATTATGCAAAAGAATGACCCAAGAAAATCCCTTATGCAGAACATACACTGTAAAAGTCAGGATTATACAGTACATCAAGAATCCCAAAAAGGTCTGTAAAATGCACACACTTTTCTAGATGAGTGCAATAATAGTTTGTTCACCAGGGGATTAGAATGGCCCGGCCACCACTCGATATCCCTTTATTTACAGTGTACCAACTGGAATTGGAAAAGCCTGCAGCATCAAAATGTGTCCCATCAAAAATAAATATCCAACTGTCTGTTGTGAGTAAATAATAGCTACAGAGAAGGACACAAACGTTTGAGCGTTCCTAATGTACTGTGTGTGAGCCAACTTTATAATCTTGTATCGACTTCCTGTGGTGACTACACCAATTTACTGGAAGCAGGTACAGTTCCTTTGGAGTCTGGTGCCACTTTGTAGAAAGAGAAAGGCCTTATTAATGCATAATGTATCATTTGCCAACATTTTATGGGTTTAAAGCCAATAAGTATTAATATTTGGGTTGCCAGGTTGTAACATAATTACCTTTGGCTGATATTTGTAAAGTTATTAACCCTAAGCCAATTATGCAATTAGAAATGTTGGGAGCTCAATACTGAATGCAAATGGATTTCTCTTTAATTAACTTTGTGGTTTTAAAGTTGAGCTGGAACGGCATTTCAAGAGTATCTAGCTTCCGTATCATGATGTATTTCCGAGTGAAACAGGATCGGCAGCCGGGATGTAACATTGGATAGGAGATTGATTTGATTTTTGGGAAGATTAGATTGATGATATTATTGGTTGTAATTGGTTGATACTATCTACTATGATGCTGATGTAAGCATGCATCATATTTTGTTTTCCAGGAAGAACATTTTGGATTTTCATATCAAATTAGGAAGGATTTTTGAAATTATGTTGGCATATATTATTACATATGTGCTCTACATTATAGGGGATGTGATCTAAAAGGCATTTTTCATTTCACCTCAACTTGGAATATAAATCAGTCATTAATACAAGTGAGCAGTTGAAAACAAGTTGTGAGTAAATGGGTTTGGCACAGGTGTCTAAATCGTTTCAATTACTAAGCTAAAGGTCCTGTGACTTAAGGATGAACACCAACAGTAGATGTGGGAACACAGGTCTCAGCAGTGGTAAGGCCATTGGGAATAATATTAGATGGTAAATGAGACTGCCAGCCTGCCAATTTTAATGCACTTTGACAAATGAGGTACGTTACTCCATTCTGACTGACTGAGCAGCGTCGACTTTATCTGCACGCAGCTCAAAAGTTCTAAATAGACAAATCACATCTGATGCCTCTTTGGTTTTGTCTTTCATTTAGAGTTCACCTCATCTGTTTTTCTGAATTGTCAGAGCTCGCAGACAAACACAAATAAAAAATTCTACTGTTGGCTTAGTCAACAATCAGCAGTATTGCTCCCCTGTCTCCTACAAAATGATGTCCCCATACAAGTCAACTGCACAAAACACAGACCAAGCAACAAACTGCCTGCTTCCAACAGGACATGGACAGCATTCTCTTTGGTGGAAACCCTTTTATTTGACCCATCCACCACCACCGCATCCTCCATCCTACGTAGACCTCCGCAAAAGTAATTTGTGATATGTCAAGATCAAACGTAATCCATTTAAAAAAGTTTCCCTTGAAACATAATAGCAATGCAGTTTCATTATGTGGGGAACATATTCTTTTGTTGTTTTAAAACCAGGCTGCATAGCAATGGGTGAAGCCAAGACATTTATGACTTCCAATTAAAGTAAATTCAGTGGCCAACTGGGAAATGCCGAACTGCTGCGATTGAGATCATTCGTTTGTTCTGTGCTCTCCGGGTAAAACGGCTCTTCATTAAAATCTAAATCACACTGGAAGTAAACAAGGAGGGAAGGTGTTTTTTTTTTATTATTATCATTATTTCATATCCATTCAGATAAACCGTTGTGTTTGTTTTGATGTCACTTGGCAAGGCGTGCTATGGCACATCTACAAAGTGCTGAAGTGATATGCAAAGACTTAACCTTGGCCATGCTTCATTACCCCTCTCTAAATGGTGTTAGGAGAAGTCTGTGTCCTATTACTCTCACTATCACTGAAGAACATGTTTAGTCCACCATAAACTCAGCACTTCACAAAGCATCTTTAAAAATGCATTGAACCAGCCCTTTTTTTTTCCCAAAGATGTGCTTTCATATAATTACACTGTTCCCTTAAAGGCCTACAGCACGCTCAGCATGAGTATTAAACAAAAAAATACAATCTCTTCCCAGAGAATCCTCACGTCCCACAGTGCATATGTAAAATGGAGCACATAAAACACATATATGGAAAAATAAGTATTAAACTCCCCATTCTAAGGAGGTTCAATTGTTGAACAAGCTGGACAACTAAATGAAGATGCTACTCATCGTTCATTTTATTTTCCATTGTTTTCTTGCTAATCTAATGGAACCACTTTGTCTTGTGTGCATTGAAATTCACACGCTGTACCGGTCGCCTGTGGAGCAGGATTGTTGGATTTCGCAGCCTGCCCTCTCATAATGAAAGGTGTGGAGACATCTGTTTCCACAGGCAGCAATTAAGTTACTGTAAAAGATAAACAAAACAACTTGTGATGAGATACCACATAAATTAACAGGAAAGCAGAAAAAAAAAAGACGTATACCTTTGATCACTGGAAATTGATCCAAAATAACTATACTTTTCTGTGTCTGCAAACCCCAAGTCTGGAATGAGAGGATGCTTTGAAACTAATTATCTCTGCCCAGTAACTGCTTCAATTGCATTACATCTTCGGACATAACTGTGTGCAACCTCAAACTCGTAAAATTGAAGCTAGTGTAGAAGTTCCTACAACTTGCATTTTCTCTACTGGCCATCAGAGGGCGACTCATCTGGATGTAAGAAGCAGTCTGATTAAATAAAAATCTGAGAAAATGACCCTACTTCCCATTTGATCTATTACCTAATCTAGAGTCAAATAGATGATAACGGGTATGCTTTAGGGGCAGGGCTACCTTGGGATTGACAGGGTACATTATGTTCTGACAAAAAATAATAATTGTCTGTAATATAAATGTACAATTATGTCATTATATGTATGTCTGAAAGCATGATGTGTCCTTTTGAAGCTATAATAAATATAATTGAATAATAATAAAATGAAAATCAACCAGAATCTTTGTCTATTTGGTTCATTCTAGACAGACACTGAGTGTTGTGCTCATTATCTTGAATAAAACAGTATTGGTGGTAGAAAAATACAAGGATTATAAAGACAACATAAGCCTCTTTAGGTTCCAATTACAGCAAGTTTATAACTTGACCAAGGTAAGATGGCTGCCACATTGATTCACCCCAGAATAGGAAGTCATTAGAACATGTCACTTCTTCTGTTATATCTCTGTGGGATTGACCATTAATCCAGGAGTTGGTGTCTAAACCCCAAGCCTTTTCTACTCCCTCTAGTTATGAAGCTGAACTTAAATCACTCTTAATTAAAAGGCCACAGTTTCCAAAATGTAGTAATGTGAAAATCCAATTACTATTATGTGGGGATGCATCTTTTATAGAGGAACCACCCACTACATTGTAAATTATTAATTAATGGTTTGCCTGGTGAAATGGTTTGCCTTGACTTTAAACATTAAGTTTCAGTTAGATGAATGGAACTATGCTGCTTTACCTTGAGCCTATGCTGTGATTCAACACATTTACAAAAATTGGCTCATTTTGAGTGCATGAGGAGCTTTGTTAAAAAAAAAAAAGTTCTTAAATGACTATCATAACAGTCATTGTCGCTATACCACAAGGGATATGACAAATATTTATGACAAAAACAAATAATGCTGGGCTTCATACGGGTAGAAATAGCTATAAAAAATGTTGTGAACTATAAATTATAGAAAATGACAAACTGTAGGAGGGAGAAAAACATCACTTGGGTTGTAAACACTGCTTGAGTGACACATACTGCAAGACAACTCCTTTTGCCTTGCAGAAAACAAAATATATGAGAGTTTTGTAGATTTCTTTCAGCTTCTTCACGTATTCCTTCTTCTGCCCAGCAGATGTGGTTTCTTAAAAAAAATAAAGAAAGAAAAAATCTACTGAAAAAAGTACACATTGAAGGATACTTGGGCAGGATACATGGGTGTAGATGGCATTTTGGCGACAGCTGGCATTGAACTGGTGACCTTTTCGTATTTGTGGTCTCCAAAAGCACCAGGCCAACCTGACAGCCTTCAGTGTTCCTTGGCTGAGCAGGCTTGCCTGATGACATTCAACCTGGTCCCCAGAGATGCTTGCTTGGCTCTCACCGCTGCGTTTTACAAGGTCCCACAGTCTCACGCAGCCCACACGCAGGTAGAGATAATAATTAAGTATGATTACTAGACATTAATCCATCCATAGAGTGACAGCCACAGCTGCCACACCTTTACAGGTGCCGCCGTCTCATAAAAAGCCTTTCAAGTGAATTAACACAGCCTTTGCAGCCATAATAGGTGATCCTGTGAACAACACATTCAGCTTGGCCACCCCCCACCAATCCCTTGCTCTTCCCCCATATAGCGGAGGGATACGAGGACGCAGGAGAAATCACACACATTTTCCATACAGGAGATCTCATTCATGATGTAATGTAATTTAATGTACAATGCATTTATCTGTAAAGCTACGCACGTGTTCATCCTTTGTATTAATTTCCCCTGTCGAGGCTGCATCTTCTGACTCAAAGGTTACATTTATTTGCTCAGATATTGCTGAAAACTACAGCATGGCTAGGTTACTTTACAGCCTTCTGGGATGAAATAGTTGTCCTTGTGAGCTATATTCAGCTTCGAAACCTAATGTGTTATAGAGAAGTGAAGACGCTCCATCACTTTCACGCCAAGCTCTTTTAGCCTTGGCCTACGTCAGACAATTTATTTTTGTGAAAGTATATTTTTTTTCAGTTACATGATTACTATTCTCCATTATTGGTGGATGGGTTTCTGATGGTAACTTTTTAGCATATCAGGGGTGATCAAATACAACAACATACAGGACCCCATGAGTCTCTTAGCAACAGAAGTGCTGCCAAAGCCTTGCTCACCACCAGCAGGGGCCATGGTAACCAAATATGCAATTTTTAAGCCATAACAGGCCAAAGGCTCAGTAGATGGCCTTCACCCAGTAGCCTCGCATGTTGTATTAAACCAAAGCCACATTCATAACTGTATTTGCCTTGCTAATGTGTTGTCCCTGTAAATTCAGGACTATATTTCAAAACCCTTCTTCTCAACTACAGAGCCCTTAATAGTCAGCCACCATCATACCTTGTGAGTTTATAGTAATATTACCCAACTAGTACGCTGCACTCCCAGAATCCCGGGAAACTTCTACTATCAAGCTCCTGTCCTTTGGAACCAGCTCCCACTTTAAAGTGTAAGTTTGGCGGAAATTGAAAATAAAGCTATTTTCTGAATGAAAATACATCAACTAAGCCGTGGAGGAAGTCATTTTCGCTCATCACGCAGTTCAGAGCTAGCACGGGCGGGAGCTAGAGTCCAAAATCGCAAACAGTGGGTTAGCATGGGGCCTACAGCCACACGCTTTCAAAATCGCATTTTTAAACCACTAACATTGCTCAAAACAGCGCCAAACCTCGTCAGCAGCTTGCTCTGGGTGTCTACACATAAAACAAAGCACCAACAACTCAGTTCATGAACCCGATTTCACCAATTCTTACCCTGCCAGCTCCTCGCGAAGGATAGTCCGTAAGTGTCGATTACCGAACGCAATGCAAAACGAGGCAGACCACTGAAGATTTCGCCCAGAATAAAACGAGTTTACTTTTAAATTAGTGGCAGTTTGGCCAAATATAAGTTAATAACAGTGGGTAAAAACGTCGGGATAGTTTGTATACACTTCCAATCAGTTCAAGACAGCAGCCTTATCTGAAGCACATACATGTCACGCGAGATCTCACACGGGAACACGTTCGGTAATCGACACTTACGGACTATCCTTCGCGAGGAGCTGGCGGGTAGAATTGGTGAGTGTTCTTAACTGTCTTCTGTTATAAACTTCGGGTTCATGAACTGAGTTGTTGGTGCTTCTTTTTATGTGTAGACACCCAGAGCAAGCTGCTGACGAGGTTTGGCGCTGTTTTGAGCAATGTTAGTGGTTTAAAAATGCGATTTTGAAAGCGTGTGGCTGTAGGCCCCATGCTAACCCACTGTTTGCGATTTTGGACTCTAGCTCCCGTCCGTGCTAGCTCTGAACTGCGTGATGAGCAAAAATTACTTCCTCCACGGCTTATTTGATGTATTTTCATTCAGAAAATAGCTTTATTTTCAATTTCCGCCAAACTTACACTTTAAGTTAAAGAGGCAGACACCCTCCCCACAGTTAAGAGTAAGCTGAAAACTTTCCTCTTTGATAATGCTTAAAGTTAGGCTTGCCTTGTACCAGCCTCTAGTTGTGCTGCTGTAGGCCTAGAAACCTGATACTACACTGAGCCCCTCCTCACCTGAGGTGACTGTTATTTAACGGACTCTACTGCAACCAAATAACTACATGAATATCCCCATGGAATTTGAATGGCTCACAAGCAGAATTGTAATCATCCAATAGGATGTCACATATCCCTGCAGTCCACCTTCCTATTAACAGCAACATTTCTCGGTGACGCTTAAGTGGCTACATTGCATTATCATGCACAACAGAGACTTTCACTGATGACTTACTCCCAGGCTTTATTAGCTATGTGCCTTTTCCCTCTAGACAAAAAAAAAAAAAAAAAAAAACAGTTTCCAGACCCCAGCCAAATGAAGCTGAAGATCTCATCAGCAGTTCCTGTAAGAAATGACACGGCATTATAGATCAAAGGCGCCCTCAAATGTATTTATATAGTACAGACCTAAATCCCACTGCATATCTGTAAGGGCTTCACAAGGAACAAAGTGTGTATGCTCACGAAAGGTGAGTAGAGGTTGTGTTTACAGACACATTGCACTTGATAATGCACATTAATAGAAAAAAAATGTATTTTTATACTATGATGTGTTAAAATATAAATAAATAAAGGAACGTTGATCTTTGTTCAACGGTGCAGCTGTGACCATCTGAAATGCATTGTGGTTGTTGAAATGGTAACTTTTGACTGTTAAATTAAATGCAATCAATCAGGGGGAACATGTGACACATCCCAGCAGAGCAGAGCTGACCACAGATCCAGTGGCATCAACATGCATGTCAACATATCATGAAGAAAATATTAAGTTCAAAGAAATGCCGACCAGCCAAAACATGTATCGACACATTTTTGAGAAAAGTGCTAAGCTGTGTGTTATTAAACTGCTTTAAAGTTAAGTGCATGAAAAAAAAAAACTGTACAATTGGCTATTTTTGCACCTACTCAATTTTCAGAAGAAAATGGGTATGTGGCAGTTATGTAAATCAGAATATCTAACATTAAGTTCAAATCACTGGCGTTTTATGGCAGAACTCAAACGGAATGTGCAGCTTTAAAAAGGAGACACGGTCAATAACCTAGCATGTGGTCTGCACAGCTTGATAACACCAAATTAATCTACACAACATGAACAGCACTTCCAAAGTGCTCAAAGGACTTCTGAGGAATTGGTTAAACCAGTTTTACTGTTTTAATGACTGCTCACAATTACATCATCATTATTCCAACCTTACTGAAGGGCTGTTTTGTTTATTTGTTTATTTATTATTTACATATACTGTGCATGCACACATATAAGAAAAAAAATTAAATTAACTGTATGTTTGTTAAAGGTACAACTTGTATTATTGTGTGTATTATTAAACAGAAAAAAAAGTGAATTTGTTTTCGGGTAATTAGCTCAATAAGGTCCATCCATATCCATTGGCAGCGCCTGACAGTTGGAGGCTGTTAGGCATGTGAAAATGAATTTCCTCTCACTGTGAAACTAATTATAGACATAAGAGCTGAGTGGGAGATCCATTGTTCAGTTGGGTCCCACACTCTGAGCGATGTGTACATAACTGATACACCTGTCAGGTGGTCATCACAGTTCGTGGTTCAAAGTTGTAACTCGATTTGCAACTTTATTAAAATTGAAGTAATGTTTTCTTTGGCTTATATATATATATATATATATATATATATATATATATATATATATATATATATATATATATATATTTATTTCTTGTGCAGTGGTTTACTGCATGTTATAATTCTACTGGCATTAAAACATTTTCCGAGAATTAAATTCTTGACTATTTCACAAACTGCAGTCAGACTGGGTTGGTTGTAGAGTGGACGAGTCCAGAATGAAAGGGACTATTGTGGCTTGTGTTGTTCCATCCACTCTGATTTAAACATCCCTGTTTGGAGAATAAACTGCTCCACAAGAGAGAAGTGGTTAAGGTTAATGGCTGTCTGTGAACTTATCGCCCCTTTACCCTACAATATCAACCAAGTGGTAACCAACAGTTGGCAAGCTAGCTGGCACACATATAATTCTGTTCACAGGATTTGTAGAGACTCATGGGTCACAGGTGAAAGTTCTGCACAGGTTAAGAAAAAGAAAATATCTTTCCTTTGCTTCCAATCTTAAATGCATGAATAGCGAAGGCAAAAGGTTTCTAAAACTTTTCATTTTCTCTGGCCAATTTGACAGTATACTGAAAAAACTCTTTGTTTATAATCTATATTGACTTCTTAATATGAAGTGAATTATTCCCTGAAATTGTGGTTGAATGCAGCATCCAGTACCATTACAATTGACCATTGATGCACAAGTTTATGCCCATGACCAATAGCAAGTAGAGATGGGACAAGTCCCTCCTGTTAATAAATATGCTATACAAGAAATCTGATGTAATTTGACTTGACTGCAAATTAAAATGTCATATCACCACTAAAGAACCTGGATTAAAACAATCTCATATGCCACAGAGCAATTCTTACCTTCATAGCAGTTTAAAGGCGGGTCCACACCGCACCGACTGCCCGACTTGTGAAGTCGGGCTACTTAACATGGCAGACTCGAACAACGACTTGGGCGGTTCACACCTACGGAACTAAAGCCGACGCCATACGTTCCGCGCTTGCGCGAGATGTTATGTCTCCAAAACAACAGGCGGCGCTAATTTGTATTGTGCGCCAAAAAACACGAAAACCGGAAGTAGGCGGTCCTCTCTAGACCACCTTCTTCGATTCTACTGGTTATCTGGTGCGTTTACATCGTCACTTCCGGGCTTCACTGATTCGCTAGTCAAGCTGCTAGCCTCCACCAATCAGAATGGTAAAAGAGTCACCGACTTGCATGGCGGATTACACATTTGAATCGGCTGAAATGAACGCCGACGTGGGCCGATTCGAGCAACCACACCAAGCAGACTCATGTCACGGACGCCGACTCTGTCAAAGATGCCGATTTTCGGTCCGGTGTGGACTCGCCTTAAAAGTCCCTTTGGTAAAAATCCTGGTGTTTAAAAAAAAACTATACTATAAAACTATACATGCTATACATATTTTTGCTGCTTCATTTACTGCATTAAAATGTCACATTATGGTGGATGGGACCGGTTCTTTTTACGGTCTAAGTCACTGCATCATTCGGCAAGGCAAGGGAGTACTGAGTCGTGGTGGTTCATGGGACCAGTTGTTGTTTCGGTCTGAATCGCACCGTGGTTTTCGGTTGGCAAGTGAGTGAGTTGTGAGCGGTTCACAACCAGTTGTTACTAAGGTCCGATTCACGGGTCATACGACCGGTTGCTACTTCGGTCTGATTCATAGTTCATCGACTGGTTGCTACTTTCGTCTGATTCGTGGTTTATATGACCATTTCTACTTCGGTCTGTGGGAGTTATTTGTGGCGGTTCATTCAACCTGTTGTTACTTCGGTTCACAGAAGCTATAAATAGCCAGAAGAGGCACTAGTGGACCAGGAGACTCATGTTAAACACCATAGAACAAGACAGGCTTCCTGCTGTCAAGCCCGTAAGCATTTGCAGCCAATAGGACAGACAGGAGAAGGAAAATTATATTTTAATAAGAACCAACTCATTTGCTGCCGATACTTGATTCCACCGGCTCAGTGACTTAATCCGGTTCAAAGAACCGACTCTTTGGTCAGATGTCATTTTTAATAGCATGCCAGCTTTTAAGTGCCAACCTTTGAGGGGTTGAAGCTGATGAGTCCAGAATGAAACAAGCTGTATTCAGCTGCTTTATCCATTTTGATTCCATCTTCTCAGTTGGGAGAGTAAACCACTGCACAATAGAAATAGTTTAGGTACAAATATGACTGATGAATAAGCTGCATGTGTGACCTTAGTGCACTTAGCTGGAGTATCCAATAGCTTACAGACAGTTAGCAAGCTAGCTAGCACATAGAGGTTTCTCCCCTGCTGGAACTCCAAAGATATACATAACTTGTGTCCACATGAATAGTAAGGTTATTAGTAAGGTTTCTATCACTTAACGTGTCATGGTTCTGCACAGGTTAAGAGAAAAAGGGACCTTCCTTTGGTTCACACCTTACAAAAGCACAAATAGCGATGAGACCAGTTGGCAAAAGGTTGACACAAATCTCTGGTTGAATTGACAATATACTGTAAAACTCTTTGCTCGTGAGCTTCATTGACTTCTTAAGAACTGAATGATTCCTAGAAATTGTGGATGAATGCAGTATGGAGTTATGTCCTCTGAAACAGCTTTCTTTATTTGTTCAAGGATGTAACGTTTTGTTAATGCACTTCACCTGAATTAGACAGTTCTCCTTTTCTAAGAAGTGCTCCTTGTTAAAAGTGTAAAGGTTCTGTATTGTTGGTCCTAATGTAGCCAACATGTATTGGACTGGCCTTGTAATACAATGGTTAAGTTTTAATTGTAGTGCACCACTATTAAAGTTTAAAAGAATACACCATTCTTATTAATAAGTCTTACAAGGGATTGCAATAGCAGAAAAATAATTTCATGGTGGTCGACAAACTAATGTAACTTAATAAGAACAAGTATAATTGCAATTTTTTTCCTATCGCTGATTAATTCAGTGGTGCTAATTACCTCTTCTTTTTTTTGTCATACACCAGAGCTGTGATAATTATTTTTACTCTTTTTTTAAGAGTGATTTTGTAAGCTTGTGAAAAAAAGGTACATGATAAAATATGAAGAAAAGAAAAAAGAAAATACCATGGGGGCCTTTCTTGCTAGATATAAGACAATGTGATGCCTATGAGGAATGATTTTGTTCATACAATTAAGAGCACATATGGTATTCTCTCACAGGGTTGTTTTTGTGCTATATTCATTTCTGAGTCTTTTATCTGCCGACAATGTTCTCTTGTAGTGCCATAAACCACAGAAAACACCACAAGTGTAGGAACATGATTTTGGACAGCTTACATTCTTAATGATGGGGAGTGGGAGAAAGTATTTTAATAAATGAGTCGCATATGCTATGCAACGAATACTAGTTTTTGGATATGGCCATGGGACAATAATTGTGAAATTATATTCCTCCTTGCTGCTTATATATGAAAAATATATCAATTATTAACAAAATACCAAGGCAGACATGTCGCTGTTTATTTGCACGTGCCCATCTCTATCCACATACGTTTTGAGTTTTCAGCATCATCTTTGTTATAAGAATTTTGTATAACCTCATGTCTTAAAGTTTTCTATGTTCAGGTTACAGCTTTATGTGTTGAACTGTTTATTACATTAGTTGCTGACCTAAATGTTATCAGAGGCCTGGTAGTCATGATGTCTAGTTCTGCATGAAGATTAACTGTCAATGATGCATCATCTCCTGTGCCTTTAAAAGACTCAAGTCACAACAGTGATTTGAGCACTTTCTCTGTAGCATCCTCATACGTTGTTGCATTGTAACTGCTCCTCTTGATCAAGATTAAAGTCAGACGTCGACTTTACTTCTGTCTCCGATATCCTCCTTGGGTGAATTTATTCGTTTACGGGGAAATTCTTTTAACAATCTTGGTTACAGTGAACTAAATGCTATAGGATGGGTAATACATTACAAGTGGTTCCCATACAGGTGTGCATCGTCATTTATATAAGCCCAAAGGTAGAAACCGTACCAATCACATTGTTTTTGTTAGCAAAGCTAGTTAACTATGTGGAAGACAACTAAAATATAACATTAATACAAACAGACAGAGGTAAGTCACATTCTTCTACAAGCTCATGTTTGTATCTCTCATTAATGTAATTCTAAAGACATTAATGTCAAAGTAAAATGAATGAATAATGAATGACAAATCACAACATTTGCATTAGGTAGAGAAAGTGTGCATGAGTGGCCACACTTCCATAGGTAGACCTTGCTATTTCCAATAATACATAGACTGCCACGTTAATCAAAGGAACATCCCACTGCACACTCCTCGGGATGCCCCGTTGCATCAGGATATTTCATTTAATTAGGCCAGATCCCTTTCAACTCCGCCACCACGTCACTGTGCAGAGATGTCTCTGGGACCAGCATGGACTCGAGGTTTTAGTCATTAAGAAAATCAGGTCAGCCTTTGCATCTGGAGGAAATCCGTGGCAAAATATGTAATTACACACATGCATAGCAACATTATATTTAATGAGCAATTTCAAGAGAAGACGTCTCGACTCAGATCACATACATACTTTGACAATAAAAGTATATAGGGGAAATGGAGGAATGGTTGAGGGTCACATGATTGTTGTGGGCAACGCAGGACAGAATGTGACATTAATGGACAATGCAAACGGTTGAAGGTTGTCATTTTTGTTTTCCTTAGTGATAATGTTTGTCTCGACTCGATCTGCTCTCTGCAACCCTCCGACAAAATTAGACTAGGCACTTATTTTTAGCAGAGAAGAGTGGAGAGACGCTCCTGAAATGGTTATTTGTCTGCGGCTCGCCACACTCAGCTGATGGGCCACAGCATTTGGTGTAGCAGCGGCACTGATTACTCTCAGCGTCTGCAGGAGGTGTGCAATGGCCCCTTTTCCTGCACTCCGTTAAATGCTGTTGTGTTGACATAAGAAATGTAAAGAAAATAAATCAAATAAAAAAAAACGCAAAAGAATCTCTGCAGTGAAACAAAATGGTATTGGCGCATCCAATTTGACTACACTGACTTTTGTTGCATTTCACTGACTAAGGTCAGACTGTTCTCATAGTCCTAGTCATGTAACATCCTTACCTACGTTATGTCACTTCCACAGTCATTTTTAAACCAAACAATTATATTTTCCTAAACCTACCAAGTACATTTGTTGTCTTAACCTAACAAAAGTGTTTGTTGATGGACATGTATTTTGAAAAGATAATGTGGACTGATCTATGTAGATTAGTTGAGTAGATTCATGTTGACTAATTCTATGCCACTTCCACAGTCATTTTTAAACCAAACAATGATATTTTCCAAAACCTACCAAGTAAGTCTGTTGTCTTAACCTAACAAAAGTGTTTGTTGATGGACATGTATTTTGAAAAGACAATGTGGACTGATCTATGTAGATTAGTTGAGTAGATTCATGTTGACTAATTCCATGCAACTAGTTGACTGAACATAAGGCCCAAGGAGTCAAAGAGACCTTGTTTATTGCACTCAGTCTTGGCAACCTGCCATTACGTGCAGTCGGTGAATGATGCAGCTGGGAAGCAGGAAGACACAAACTGATTAAATTCCTGTAACTTAAGATAATCATGATAGAAATGTCTACTCTGTTTACTCTAATTTGTCATCCAATGGTAGATAGAAAACATGAGCATTAAACCAAACTTCTGTGTACTCAGTTTTTTGTTTTTTTAACGTTGCTTGAACATTTACCAGGCATTATATGGAAGTGAATTGATGATATGACTGGTATAGATACAATAAAGTATGTGCCTATTCTAATGGGTTTGTCACAGCTACCCCAGTGAGTCAGCATGCACAAAACCAAAGCCCTGGTCCCATCTAAGTTGAGCAGCCAACACTAGGGCAGTGGACCAAGACTGTCTTGATATCGGTGATAACTTCTCTCTGGAACCCTGTTTGACCTCCTACCCCTCCCTCCCAAAAAGCCCAGTCTGCTCTGATTGGTCACCTGGCCCACTCTCTTGAGATTGGTCAACGGCTCAGTGTGTTTATCAGAAAGCCACACCCCTTACCATAACCAGATAACAGAAGTTGTACTCCTGAATCATGATCAACATTACACCACTTGTTCTTCAGCTCCTCTTCCTCTCAAAATCCACACGAAGGACATTTACGTTTGCACAACAGAATGCAGCGTATTCTCAACGTGGCGACTCCAGGCTCCGCTCCGTTCTAACTAGATTTGTTTGAGGGTGTGGCAAACTAGCAGCCAGGTAGATACTATGCAAATATGTTAGTAACATCACCACTTTAAAGAAGAAAAGCAATATTTCATTTGAGATGTTTCAAGCTGATCAGGAGCAGAGTTTTTGTGGGGGATGACCAGCCTTACACTTAAACAAGGTCAACATCAATATATTTAATTGTTCTTGAAGGGACTGTTCCCCATTTGCTGATTGTTTAAACAGATAGATGCGCTTGAATGAAGCATTTCAGTGAGACCTCTACCGAGCTTAAATGTCCATTATCATTATAGAAATGGAGTTGGTTATCGTTTACTCTTCTGCATGAGGCTTCATTACCAACACGACTGGTTCTACAACTACAGTATGCTTAAAGATATATGTGTTAACCCACATGCAGCACCAAAAAAAACATGCATCAGTCTTTACAGTGCAATCACGATGGTGGGAATGCTGCCTATCATCCCACCTTATGTCCTCAGAATGTGCATAACATTACACACTACACTGAGTGGTTAAAGTCATGTGTCCCTGACTGAAAGGGTTTTAAAAAAAAATGTTTGTGTGTTCCATCTGAAAACTTAGACACACTCATTATCTTAATTGCAATCGCAGACTTTAATTAGCTATACACATACTGAGTCATTCAGGTGTGATCAATGCCCTCTTAATCTCCAACCATAAAATGAAAAGAAAATGAAATCAATGTTTTGCTATCTTTAATTGGAACGTAATGTCAAAATTAATAACAATCAAGTCAATTAGTATTCGTAGCGGGCTGATATGCCCCGATTCCAGTCTTTAATATGGCTGCGATTCCAGGTTAACTGTCATCATTACGACAGGATTTGGCAGAGCATCAGAGGAATTAATGGAGTGAGCTGAGCAGACAGAATGGACTAGAAAACTCTAAATCTATGGAGTCTAAAAAGAAAAAAAGGAAAGAAAAAAAAGGGTTAGCAGAAGAAGAGCCATTTCACCTCAGCGGGATCTCTGATTTAACTGTGTCTGAATAAGATCTCCTTCCCAGAAATAGAAAACCCACGCCTTTTTGGAGAACCCATCCTGTCAGGGAAATTACTTTCCTATTGGGAAGTGGAAGTATTATTTCAGTGTCTTTCAGACCCCCTACCCTACTTACTGTTCATGACAGCCTAATCCACAGACCCTCTGCTCAGCCCTGTGAGACAAAGGCCCTTAATATACAGTATTCCTCCTTTCTTTAGCTGTTATTTCCGACTTTGAGACTATAACAAAACAAATATGTTCCACTTTAGTGAGGAATGAACAGAGACAAGGTCATTTAAAGATCCTCTAACAAGAACACTTTTCGCATTTCGCATTTCAGCAGTCCCTTACTATGAAAAGGATTGTGTGGAGAACATTTTAGAGAAAAAAAATGTTTGCGGTTGTTAGCTTGAGTCTGCTTTCACACAGCTTGGAGAAACGCTGTAGCAGGAGTGGAATTGCAGGATCATCAATTAATGATTTACCGGGCTGCGATTTCCCACCCCAGAGCCTGGTTTTTGTAATCTGCAGTGAATAAATGTGTATAGGAAGGCTGCTAATGAGGCTTAATAAAGACATTAGCCATGGGCTGCAGTGGATGGACTCGTGTCCTATTTAAGAGTCACAGTAGTTGCCCTTTGGGAAGAGCTGACCCCATCCGACACTGCAGGGTTGTTAGAGTGTTTACCTTAACATCCCTTTTCCAATATTAGATCTTAATTATCTAAGAAGCTATTTTTGATGTTAATTTTGCTAGCACCATCTATGGCTCTCTGCTTCTGAAAGTGATTAAAAGTTAGGCTGAGAAGCAAAGGCCTTTTTTTAACCTAATGTCATGGGAAGTTGTATGAATAGCATGACATTAAGGACAACCTGCATTTTAAGATTTCCAGTTGTCATTTTTATGCCATGTTGTGAAACAGCCAACAATTTGGTTTCAGCAACAAAAACACTTAAGTTTGTTGTTAATCTAGCAGGAGCAGATATTAATAGATAATTATTCATATCAATAAAATTATTGATATTAATAGGATTATTAATATAATTAATAAAAAAGGGGTACTAGCCTGAAATCAGGGAAAAGATAACCGAACATGTACTCAGTCTCAATATAAAGGGGTTTGTACTCAAATGCCAATAATTAATAACAATTAGCATACGAGTTGAAGGATTTATGAATTATTTTCAGAGAAGAGGTTGATATCATTCATTCTTATACACCATTAATAAACACATCAGTATGTTTAAAAGGGGTTTATTAACAATAAACAAATAAACATACACTAAGTCTAAGTGGCCTATCTAACTAAATACTATACAAATTAATGTCATCACATTCAGTTTCTGTCCTAAACTATGCCCAGATTGTTACCAGTCCTTGAAGAAGGGTTGGTTTTTCCTCTGAAGAAAGGTTGCTGTCTTCAGGTTCCTGTGAAGGAAAGTTGCTGTCCTTGAAGTTGTGGATAGAGGAATTTCTAGTGACATGCGTCTCGACAAGGAATTCTTGTCTTTGTTGCAGAAGCAGGCTTGTTGGCTGTTTTGAGGGCGCTGCTTGGGGCTTGAGACCTGTAGTCCAAATCCCAGGAGAAAGAGGGAGGTGGGGAGACCGCTTGTCCGGGCGGAAACCCAGGCGACAGAGGAGACCTGTTGTCAGGCCAACATCTCAGCAGAAAGAGAGAGACTACAACTTGGTCTGCTTGGTAGGAAGCCAACTTCCACTGCAGTGGACAAATCAGAATGGAATCTGGTGAAGTTCACAGGTACTTGTCAC
The DNA here is from genome assembly GCA_029853015.1 of Chelidonichthys spinosus. Classification (NCBI taxonomy): domain Eukaryota; kingdom Metazoa; phylum Chordata; class Actinopteri; order Perciformes; family Triglidae; genus Chelidonichthys; species Chelidonichthys spinosus. The sequence goes on from CM056837.1 coordinate 13,193,691, forward strand.
TTTCAGTGACCCAGGCATGCAGGCAGATGGGGGAGGGGGAAAGACCCCCTGTGGACGTGCGTGGCTGTATTTCCACACAGAGAACACTCCAATCTGAATGTTCAGAAACAATTCAATCTGCATCCATGAATTGTTATATAGACAAACTCTGAGGTCCCAACATGTTAAAAGAAAAACAAACTGTGGTTTGGTTTACAGTAAGTATGTTAAGTAAAACGTTAAAAGCAAAACAAACATTACTAACATAACAAAGTTACTCAACAACACTTTGGGTAACGAACACCAGCCTACTGGTTGAAAGTCCTGTGTTTGTTTGAGCGATCCACCTCCAAGTTTATTTTGAAAGGACACTATGCATGTAAGAAGCAAATGTGTTGACAGACTACATGACATAAAAACACATTCATATGCCATTTGGTGAAACAGGGCCATTTTATGTTGTGTGTAAACCAGCGTTTCAGATTTGTCGCAGTTCCACAAAGCCAACAGCTAACTAGAAATGTCCTAGGTCAGGTATTATGCTGGCAGAGTGCACAGCCGTATCGTTAAACCGCATTACGTCTGACCTGAGGAGAGAAGGTGAGATTATCTCAATGCTATTGTCTTACATTTGGAGTACAGCCGAGAGTTTAATCAAATCTTGAAGCAATCAATGCACCAGCTCCGATGGACACTTTCCTTGCCCTTGGAACCCAAGGAGTGCTCAGAAAAGATACCGACAAAAAAAAAAAGAGTCACTTCGGATACATTATCGTGTCGAATGAGATTAACCTCCCATCCTCTACCCACTGGGATATCTAATGTCGCCAAGCTTATCTCCTAAGCATTCAATCAACCTCCAAAATTCACGTCTGTAAACACCTCACAGTCCTTGTGTTTCTCTTCTTGGCCTCTACAAACATTTTCTGTACACTGAAACTTACACTGTTTCATGTCTTTGTTTCTTTTTTTTCTTCCAGAAATCAAGTCAACCTGCAGTGTGGTGATGGGTGTGTGTTTTTGTGCATATGGTGAGAAGAAAAGAATAAAAACAAAGGCACAGGATGAATCCGAATCAGTGACAATAGAGCAGCATGTGCGTGAGCTACACTTTGTTGTTGAAATATTAGGACACAAACCGCTGCAGTTGGAGTGAACACTGTCCCCAAATAGGCCCATCTATTATGTATCTAGACATAATGGGATAGAGAGACATTTTGGTTGATCTCACCAAATATCTATAGAGATGAACTGATTTGATCTGGGATTAAAAGATAAACCAAAAAATAAATGACACGCACGTGCATTATAATCTTCTTCCAATGCATGCAAGCATTTTCATGCACACAAATAGACATGGGCAAACACTTGACCTCATGCCATGGTGAAAATAACTCAAATATAATTGTTTTTATGTCGGAAAGATTAGAAATACATTATTTAAAGACAATAAATCCAGATTTTACTGAAATTGATCTGGGCAGAAACATGATCTTCCTATTTTCAATTACATCGTTGCTATCTTCAATAATCCCTTGTATCTCTGGGCCTGTTTTTTTCTCTGCACATCGCGGTATGTACTGTCTATTGCATTTTTTGCCTCCGATATTCAAAAAACATGTTTTTGTTCCTCAGTAAAAAAATCCACTGGAACAAGTGTGACAAATTGTTTATTGCGTGGGAGGTTTGCGGATTCACGGAAGAGTCCTTCAACCGAAGCATTGCACACAAAGGCCTTAATGTTATAATACAAATTCCTGACAAGAATTCCGGTCCAACGTGCAGAATGTGACGAGTGGCGTCTTATCTATCCGCTACAGTCTCGCTGTTAATTTCTTATTCAGCATTTGCATTTTACAAGTAGGTTTTGCTGATCTGTGTAACCTTTTGGCGTGGGGCTAGATCAGTGACACTTGAAAAAATGCACGCCATGAATGGCTCTAAGCTGAAGTAAGCGGGTGTGATAACATTTGCCTGGCAGATAAAAACTGGCAGAATTGCTACTGCTGCCTATTTAGCATTACAATGTATTACGCTTTTATGCACCCTTACTCTATACGAGGCCCTGTCCCTTTCCCCGCCACAACACAAACAGTATATTGTTGCCTTTTTATCACTCGCTCTCATAAGCGAAATGCGGACAAATGTAAATGATGAGGAACATTCCATCCATGAAGGAGAATTCCATTGTTCTAAGAATGCATACTCGTGACCTACTTACAGAACATGCAGATTAATGTATTCTACCTTGAATATAAACAAGTTCAATGTTTTTTAAGTGTTGTATGACATTGATCGAGTAAAATGTTCATCTCAAAGATTTAAAGCAAGTTGGTGATGTGGGTTAACTGGAAGACTAAAAAAAAGTGACTTATTTTACTTTGTCTTCAAATATTGTAGGCTACCATATAAAGAGGAATGGCTGACCACTGTTTTCGTCTCATGAAAATACATTTGTGGCCAGATTAAAATAGATGGAACCATCAGCTAACATTTTTAAGAATGTATATGCAATAAAGTTTGTTTCTCTGAGAAAGCTGTTGTGTGAAACATTACAGCAAATAAATCCTTAAAAAAGGGAGCTGGTGTACAGGATCTATCGGTTTTAATCCTGCTAGATCTTTCCATGATCTAGCATGTGGGTTTTCCCTATTTCTCATATTAAACCTTTTGTGGCCTTCAAAATTGACAGTCCCACCATTTCTCACTCCTAATGTGTCAGGTACTGCAGCTTGGTCAGTGGCTTCAAACTGTGAAACTCTAGGTGCGACGCATTTAAATGGCTATTTAGTATTAATGTTGAATATCAAAATTGACCTTACATTAGATTCACCTCAGGGCAACATGACAACAGGTAAAACGATAGCAAATTAATTAATGCTAAACTTTCAAGTTGAAACTCTGATTAATAATTAAAATAATAGCCAACAACCAAAAATTACCATGTCAATACCTAGTAAAGGTTGAAGGGCGTTGGTCCTGAATTACAGGTTGGCAGCATTTATGCTTGGGCTACATTAACGAGACCAGCATGCAGATACAGAGTATTTATTTACAAAGACAAAGAAGACACGGACTGTGTTTAAGATGAGATGACATCATCCTGTCATCAGTAACCTAGATGTGCTGTAACTGTGTCCATGTGTTCAGGGGCTTATCAGGCTACAGTTACAGGACATGTTTAATGGAGTGAAAGTTAATATGTCAGGTTCGGACTACACTACACTATGTATTCGTGTCGGTACAACGGTCTCTGTGTCAGACATCGAAGAGCATTAGTTCCATAAGTTTTTTCCCACAATTTCACAGTTCCACCTGATAGCACATCTGTGCAGCAGAATGCTCCTATTGGTCAAAGTGACGGCTGTGATGGAATATGTCAGGGAAGGCAAAACAAAATCATGCTAGAATTTCTGCCAGGATACTGTGAGGTGTATCAATCTAATAATCCTGTTATAGTTTCCTACCCGAACAGAAATGGCCGTCAGGATAGAATTGGGCTGATATCATGTTAGCTACATCAAGTGTTGGAGGAGTGTGACCGATTAAGTGGCATCATGTGGTGAGGTTGCAGATTGGATCCAACTGAATATCCCTCCACTCACCCCTTCCTTCCCATGCTTGTCAGTGAACTACGGTGGCCTTAAGGTAACATAACAAGGCAAAAGGTTGGTAGGTTTGTCCATTCTGTGCTTCTGCAGAAACATAGCAGTAGGCTATTACATGGCGGACTCCGTGGACAAGGACCTGCTGCCTATGTAGATACGAACAGCTAAATCTAAGCTAAGCTTTCAGGATATTATACATTAATGAAAACATAGTTATGAATATCATATTCCATTCCTGCCAAAAATCCCCTTAAATCCTATACCTTGTTTTATTCAGTTGCACAAATGATGAAATTCATCTGTGGAGCATAGACGTTACCTACAAAAGCAATATTTGAAATAATGGATAATGGCCTTGGTCCATTGTGAAGCAGCCACAGTTCTTTTTAACTGTGCCCTTGAGCAATAAACTGGACTTTCTACATGAAAGTGTCAGCTGAATATACAAAACACACATTTACATTAATGTACCCATTTTATTTTTTTGCCAGTGTTGGTATTAACAAGAAGATTAAAGCAGACCTCTCATCTGAGGTCAACAATATATGTGAATGCATATTTTAACTTTAAAAGCAATTTTCACATTGGCTCTAAATCAGGTCAGCAGTCATCCTTTTTTTTCTCCGTCCTTTTGTTGCTATAAACATTGTTTCCCTAATCTAAAGGGATGAGGATTAAGAGTATTTTGTCATCACGGCTATCCATGTCTGACTGTCCCAAGGCTGTGCACTGCCATCTCAGACAAGTTCATTCTGTTTACCCTTGTCATCCAGTGGAATATTAATCATTCAGTAAGCAATCCGACCAAAGAGCTTTGGCTCTACGTATGTAGACAAATCATCATAGATTGAACTGACAGTCACTGAATGTTGATCCATTTGAGGACACGGCAGCCATAGAAATGCCAAGGAAATAGAGTTTCTTGACAACTGGTTAAACAGAAAATTTCAACCATTTTCCAGCCGACATTGAATGGAGATCAAACTGTTGGCCTACAGAGATCACTCCTAGGAAAACAAGATGAGGTGAAACCTTGTATATGGCTAGACCGTGTGTGGTCAATATAAAAGATATTAGCTATAAAATTGCAGATGAGCTAACCTTCTCAACCTCAACGATTATTTTGCTTAACACCACACAAAATAAAATCCACCTCTCTTTTGACCCAAAACGTCTCTACGACCTGCAGCCTGTCAGTCAGTCACCAGTCTGTCTTTGCTGTTGTAGTGTTAGCAGCACCACTGCATTAGCACTGCTGCGTTAGCACCGCTGCGTTAGAACCGCTGCGTTAGCACCACTGCACGCTGTACTGAGAAAATGAAAAGCAATTCTCGAATACTGGTTTAAATTTGCATTTACATTTAGGGCATTTAGCAGACGCTTTTGTCCAAAGCAACTTACAATGAGTACATTTGTCAAAAGAAAGAAACCACAACATATCATTGCCAAAAAAGTTAGGGGGTCATGCTATGCAGAGTCGAGGGGAAGTCTGAACAGGTGAGTCTTGAGCCTTTTTCGGAAGTTAGCAAGTGAGGTTTTATACTAAGGTTTCAGACACCTGCACCTGAAACTCCTCACCAAGATTATAGTAGTATTACTATAATCTTGGTGAGGAGTTTCAGGTGCAGCCATTGGCTGACTGGTGGCTAATGCTATATATAATACTAAGCACACCAAGACTGTTATCACAGTAAACAGCCCAGTTATCACCAACAACAATGTATCCAATGAGCCAAGTAATTATGTAAACTTGTTGATGAATTCTGCGATGCTTCACTTTGTTTTGCTTTCTATTAGGGGCGAAGTTACATCTTTTAGTTGCTGGCTGTAGGCATGCTAACTTTAGGGCTGAAGCTGCTATGCTAAAAGTAATGTGCCATGGGGGATTTAGCTTTCAGGCTCTGATAAACGGTGCACTCTTTTAGATCGACCGTATCCTGTGTGTTCTAGACGTGTTGACAGCTTTGCATTACAAACACATCTTGGAGTGACGTCCACGTGTCGAGTCCTGAATGCGACTGTTTCCGCTCGCTCTCATTCCCTCAGACTGTACACGCTTTATCACTCAACTGACCAATGGTGCAACTTGATCAGTCAGTTACTTACTCAGCCACAGAGCCACTTAAAGGCCTGGATCTCTACAGTCAACAGAGTGCAACACAGACATTGCCATCTAAAGTAACACGCTGCTAATGTGGCCAAAAATAGTAGCCTAAAGCCGGGTTCACACTAGGTTTTCTAAGCGGTGCCGGCACCAATTTGGCGCCCAAGTAAACCAATTGGGCTGATCACACACGCCGTGCCATGGCGCCAAGCTCTGCGACCGGCTCTCTATGATATAGTATATGATATAAATGATATCATTCTGATTAAATATGCATCCCATGGTTTTGACTTTCCTCCCCTTTCTCCATGCTGTTCTCCTGGAGTTTCAATTCCCCTGATTCTCCTCCCACATGATCACATTTCGAAATCCATCCAGTATATTTATTAGAAATAGCCTGTTGTCCCTTCCATTTGCGATCTTTAAATCACGTTCTTACTCCACACATTTGTCCGTCGTGTCTAAACAGAGAATGAGCGACACAGGCAGACACACATAAGGAGGCGTGCAAGCAGACAGACAGTCATTCAGACAGACAGGGATTAGCGCTATAGAAAAGAGCAGAGGAGGAGAATCGCTTGTTGACCGGCGCTAAGAAATGCACTCCTGGTGCGAACAGCCCGACTACTGCTTGCGCAGCATTTGACATATCACGGCGCTTCCGTGTGCAGTGAGAACCTGGTATAAAAGATTCAGACAATTTCACATAAAACCAAACCACAGTGAAATTTAAAAGGACAGGAGGTATAGAAATAAAATGGTCAATTGAACTGAAAGGTCACCTTTAGTTCTTAATTCACAGTGAGTGAACAGTAAGAAGCCCTGGGTCGGGTATCAATAAGTCAGTGATGCAGCATGGAGCCGGGCCTGCTCATGTTTTGCAGTAGAGTCCTGAACGGCTCCGCTTTGCCACTGCAAGCACATTCATCACATCAATGTGGAGACTTAGCTGGTATCCGTCATCGTGACATTTTGCTCCACAAGTGGTCCCACCCTGCAAGGGTTGTTCTGGCACACTACATTTGTGCCTGTTGCGTTAAATATAGCCCAATTTGTGTGGAATTTAATGATATATTTTTTTATACTTTTTATTGTGGAGTAATTGGTTACTTTGATAAATAATAGAGTGCTCCAGCCGTGCACGCTTGTACATGTCAGTCATCCACAAGTATCATGCTTGTTTTTATGTGATCATTTGCGATTGTAATTCAAAGTATGGCAAATCCATCTTGATTTATATTTCATTGCAATTTCATAAATGCAAACCTCAAACAGCTGTGTGGGAGCTTTTTAATCTCCCTGGAATCATATTTATTTTTTTATTTGGATTCTTGCAGGGATCTGGACTACCTACTTTGAAGGTAATGAGAAGAATATTAAATTTGGTTCACTATTTAATTGGGAGCCAATGTGTGGGAGTATGGGAGCGATGCAAGCTCTATGGCGAGTCCTCCCTCAGTGCTGTAGCCTTACTGTTGAATTTACTCAAAGTGCGATAAGGCACTGTTGCTAAAGCACGCAAATTAGGCCTTGCAATAGCTGAAGGAGGCTCAGATGGGGAAATGAACATGAGGATTTATTGGCAGAACGGAATTGATTTTGGAAATATTGCTGAGCTGGAAAAAAGAGTGATTTTATGGCGGCCATGAAACTTGCGACATGAGCATGATCGCCTGTGTTTACACCAATACAATTGCCCATGTGTTTTGTCCTCAGGAATAACAACCGTAACGTCCCTGTCAATGGGCAGAAGAAAACTCTTCAGGTACAATTCCGTGGCTGGTTCAGATGAGGTTTAATCACCGAGAGTGGAAAAAGGAAATAACAGCGTTGCCATAAAATACTTTCTGAGGAGTGTGGGGCTAGTCAGAGTTTTATACAGAGTTTACAGAGAAGATGGAGGAAGGTGTGATGAGTAGATTTGCATTGACTCAATACATGTCTGCTTCCAAGAGGCAGAGACTTCCTGAGAAGTCAAAGGTCAATCAATGTGAGATAAGGATGTTTCGGAGTCGGTCCAGGAAGGGGGAAAGACCAAAAGGTCTTCTTATCAGGATAACAAAAGTTAACCACAATCAAATAGGAGCAACATGACATTTGATGAGTACAAGAGAAAGGAATATTAGGATGAGATTAAAATAAAACTGAGGTAACACATTTTCTTCTACAACAGTAAGCATTCACGTATAGCAAGATGTAGCGTGTTGGTGTATTGGCCGACTAATTTTCGTATTTACGTGAATAAAATAAAAGTACATCATACGTGTAATCTGGGGAATTCCATCTTTAAAAAGAGCATCATCTTCAAAAGCAGACTTCTTATCATTTGCAAAACTGCAAACACAACAGCAGCATTTTCCTCTCTTTTCTTTCCCCCTCTGGAAAATAAAATGCTGCTTTACCGTTCTGTGTACCTGCACATGAACAGCACAGATCCTTTCTGTGGCGATAGAAATCATTAACTGGAGCCTAAGTAGACAAGGCGGACTGAGAGAGGCTGCATACAACAAAAAGAGTAAATTACAACACGTTATCGTGAAATGCACTGAACATCACACTTTGATGGCCTTTAACAGTGTAAAAGTTACCATAGGTGTATTCATCCTCTAAACAGACCGACATAATGCAGCCTGCTGGGCTGCTGCCTGCCGTGCAGCACTAGTCTTAACGCTCTGTACTAAAATGCTGATCATATAAATGGAAGGAGAAGATGCTATCTAGATGGTTGTTGGCGCTACTGAGTCCCTTAAAATGGATACTAATGTGTTGGTGATAAAAATGAAGGCGAATATTTAGAGGAAAGCATTTTGTTTGTTCATAAATTTTGACTTTGGACTTTTGAAGTGAATATATAGTGTGTTTGGGATAATTAGTTGGATCTGAAGTAGAAGACATAATCATCAAAGCAGCAAAGATAAGAAATGCTCTTTTATTGCCAGATAATCTTAAAAACATGAAATAAGGAAAAAACTCAAGCGCCATCCGGCATCACAATACAGTGGCTGCAGGCTGCACCAACACTCTCACAACAATACGTTAAATAATGCAGCTTGATCAGTTCTTCGCATAATGACACGGATGTAAATGTGACACACCCACCCACAGCATTATAGGCAGTGTGGTAGATAGTCCTCAGAGGGCAGGTTGGAGGGCATTATTTGACACAATGGATGCGCTGGTAACATGGATAGTGTATTTTCAAAATAAACATCTGTCTTCACAGAGTTAGGATAAGGCAACAATGGACGTTAAGGAAAAGAGCGTGGTTGATGTTTACTTGACTGACTAAAGAATGAGAAACGACTCACTTCACTTTTAGTTTCAGACAGGACACTAACAGCTGTCTCCCTGATGAAAGTCCTGTGTTTGACCCACCAGCCATTCCACACCATGTGGACTTTCTCGCTCTCTGTTCTACATCAGTTGCTTTTCCAATAGTGGCGCGGCGGGCGGGGGCGTCACACACGCTGAACGAGCGTTAGTGTCAGATGCAGAGGAGCACTGACCAAGCTGCAATGATTTATTAAGCTGCATGTTGATTTATGAAGTTTGGCAGAGAGCTGCCAAAATCAGAGATGCATTCATGAAAGCTTGAAAACTTTATTCATTATACATTATAGCAGTATCCATCCCAGTCGCGCTGTCGGTGGGAGTAACAACAACTGACAGATAAAATTAGATTGATGGAAAGGTTTGGGGATTGAAAAGCTGAGATATAAATAGTGTGAGGTGATCCGATATGAAACAAAAGCAAAACAGGTCTTACATAGAAATAACGGCTCTAGAGCCATAAACAAATTAAAGCATACATCAAGCTTTATTGATTAAATACGATGTATTGTTTAATAACATTATCTTATCAGATATGTGCAAATTGGCATATGACGCCAGGTTAAAAATTATGGTTTAATTTAATTTTTATTTATTTATTTTTTTTTTACATATTATAGTAAAATAGTTTTACAGAGGGCATTTGGATATCATGGATATCTCTTTGTGTCACTCTTTAAGCAGAAAATCCTGTCAACAGAGGAAATAATTTCTCCCATTTTTCTGAGGAATAAAATGTTGTGTAAATCTGGCTATGAATGATATATGAACAAACCCCTCAGTAAAACCCTCCAGAATAGGACTGAAACTGAAAGGTTTGGTGGATGTAAGTGCTACTGAAGTGGAGATTTTTCAGCTCAGTCTGAGAAAAATAATAATAAATAATTTTTAGAAAACAGCCTAAAAAGATATAGCTTGTAGTATTACATCCATTTTGATGACACTGCAGGTGAATCGGGTAAAACTAGAACTACTACATATCACCATGAAACTTCCCCAGTTGATTACTAACATTAGGACCAAGGAATCATCTAACGGAAGCTTTGAGTGATTTTAGGAAGAATCTAAAGTTGTGTCAAATGAGGGAAGTGTATTAAAATGAAATCCTAAATGATAATTTTTGGATGTTTATATCCCACAAGTCTGAAAGAAGACATGTTATGAAGGCTAAAAAGCTTCAAATCTCAAAATTGACCAAAACATTAATAACCATGTTTTTGCCTGGGGTGAAAAACAATAATTTACATTTTTTTAATCACACAAACAAAACAGAATATGCCAAGTTTGCACAAAATGTTGTTACATTATTAGCAAAAGCTTCAGCTATGAAACTATTCATGTGCTTTTAAATTCTGATGGAATAAGCCCCATAACCCGAATGTGTTTACATAACTGATGAGAGCAAATGCTACTTGAAAGAAATTTCAACCTTGGTTTTACTCCACAATTGACTTTGCGTCTCGGTGGTGACACGATCTCCATGATGCATTGGGGCAGGAAGTGGAGAAGGTGTAGTGTGACCCCACCATGTGTTTGCCGTTGCCCTCAGGGAATCTGACTGTGGTTGATTGCGACGAGGAACAAATGAAGCCAATAAGGTTAACTGTTGCTGAACTATTGCCTCTCCAGCTCCGGGTCAGTGATGGATGACTTGTGGGTCATGTGTCCTGAAGTCTTTGAAGTTACTTTGTTTACTTGCCTTTATGTTAGAGTGCCATTACATGCACTTTGAGGAATGTGGTTTCTCTTTTATCTTTGAAGTCTACATTTAAGGCATATTGTTCACAGGATTAGTGGAGAGATGTGGTAGAATATGATACAGTTTCCTCAAAAGCAGTGGTTCATCTCCTTGTCAGGTATGCGGTGTAACCATCAGGGAAACGATGCATCACCAATTGTAATCTGACCTGATTGTCCATAAAAGTATAAAAAGGGACATTCATTCCGATTGTTGGCTCCATTCGGTTTCTATTTTAAAGGGAATATGAGATTTCAAACGTTTAGAGGAGGGCTTGTGTTTTAAACTGTGGGCATAAAAATTACAGATGCGGGGGGACTCAAAGTAGGGGGACGGAGTCCATTTTTTGTGGTGCTTGACCCATACGAGGGACCACGTGTCAGAATGGTTCATCAATGCGAGAGAGACAGAAATATCCTGTTATTGAAAGGTGTATTATTGTTTTTCATCCAACTCTATGAGTGTGAAAATGAATAGATAAAATACCCCATAGAGTGTGGAAACAGAAAGACATCAATTAATGGGCTTACATGCTATTAAATAATAGATTATTTCAGCCTGTTCTCACCAGGCGTTTGAGTAAATAACTACAATGTAAACACATGCAAGTTATTATAAGCAGCTCAGAGAAAATACTCTGGGAGTGTGTAATATTATAACTGAAAATCAGAGGCTTTTTTTTTGCCTCATACGCCACTGAGTAACCTTCACAGGAACGGACGAGGTGCTGACCTCAACACTGTATCTCGTTCTCTTTATGCATCCCTGGTGTTTACTGCGACTGAAGTGACAGTTTGACCACTGGGCTACCCACTACATTAGGAAGAGACAAAAGAGGTCTGACCAAGCGTCAGGATGTGGCGAGTTGGGATGAGAGTGTGTTGGCACTAAATGCCAGGATGTCTTAATCTCTCTTTAAGAGATCAATCTCATTATTCAAATGTATTTGCACGTGTCTCTGACAAGTCCAACTCTTGTGCAGTGAAAATGAAACGCTGAAGTACCTCGAAAACTGTCAGACAACAGTTAAAGAGCTTGATCATATATACATGACTATATATAACTGTACTGGGTCAAGGACATGTTTTTAAATTGTATTACTATAACGTTTTCACTTACAGTTAGATTTTCTATATATATTTACACTTAACATATAAAGGGTTTTTTTCTTTCCTGATCTAGTATACTAGTATGGCACTAGGGCCTTTATGTACTGTTACATTAAATTGGAAAGAGCTGATCAATAACTCAAAATTATTTCAGTGATTTCGATTGCAATTATTCAAATTCATCCTGAAAAAGAGTATGGATGCTGGTTGATCAAGGAGATGTGTTTATATGCTCTTCACTATCATTTTCCGTATTATGGATTCACTGTACTCCGTACGGTAGTTGTTACCTCTCTTTATTTCCCTGTTTACTCTCACTTTTGTTGCGCAGACGGGCCATCAGAGACTTTGCTGTCAGTCTCTTAGCATCAGATCTCTGTCATAACATGTCTCTAGCATTCCACGCAGCAGCAGAATTCACAGATGAAACGCTCCTTTGATCAGCGGGTCCTTTGAGTGAGCTCTTTAAACCTCCGCTGCCACTGTGGGCATTCAGGGGGCATCAACAGCAATGCCACAACACTGCCATTGTGCCGGAGCACCTCGCCTCAATAAAACTCAACGACAGTTAACCACAAAAAAAAAAAAATGAAGGCAAGCAATCAAACTACGTTCCCTTAATGCCTCACTGTGCTTAAATCATCTTAAATAATGTTGGACATGTGAAGAAAGCCGCCTCATCCGACATCAGTTTGAAGTGCTGCAGTTTGGTACTTGTAATGCATTTCCAAGCCTATTCCTTCCTTTTTCACAGACAGCTCCCCCAAAGGACATACTCTAGCTTTCAATGCCCGTCAATGTTTTCGCAATGAGGAGATGTGGATCTGACTGCCTACATCGTCTCTGCAAAGCCCTGCACCTGCAATTACAGCACCACGGTGAAATTTCGGGTAGGGATTGAAGTCATCATTGTTACCTAGAGCATTAAAATGCTTTTTAGACCCAGAATGTTTCACACTTTCTATTTTTGATCCTGTTTTTCTTTCTTTATTTGTAAAATGTCACACTGTGAATTATGCTTTTTAGTTTGGCTTTGAACTTTTGTGCTTGCTATATACTCAGTTCTGGGTATGGGTATAATTGATGGGTAATTTCAGAAGTCGTGCTTTATGCATAGCCTTTCACAAAGAGGAATTTGAACTTTTCAATCTCAAAGATCTCCATTCTGTTCTCTTTGATGTCACCTATGTAGATAAGCTGTAATTGCAGGTGCATATTTTGATCCTTTGTTTTCTTTTTCTTCATTTATTGTGACATGTAGCAGCATAAGCATTTATTTGTCATTGTGTCCTTGTAGCTCTATTTTGCACATGTGACTCTTTAGCTGCTAAATGTTCCGCTATGACGCTACCTTTACCTGTCAACGATTTGATGCTGGGCACTGAGGTATATTAAGAGCTTCTTCACAGACAACAGCTCCCTGCTGCGGCTTGAAATGAGGCTGGGAGTGAATTAAAGTAATAAAAATGGTGGCAATAAACCCAAAACGGTAAGTTAAAAGATGTTAAAATGTTCCGTAGAGCTGAGGGGAAAGGTGGGGTTGGGTGATAATTCGATGTGGGTTCATCGATGCGAGCAACCCTTCTCATATTATCCATTTGAACCATTGGTTCAATATAAAAGAATATTGATTATTATATTAGCAATGGTTCAAATGACGATGTGTAATATGAAAGGGGTTGCTCGTTGTGATGATCCCACATTGAATTATCACCTGACTCTACTGCCCCTCAACCCCACTTTCATATTACACATCGTCATTTGAACCACTGTTAAAATAAAAATATGGATTAGTGATGTTTTAACATATCTGTCCTATAAAAACTGTAAGGTTTCTACTCAGTAGAAGCATACATGTTAATTGGCAAAACATTTATATTTCACCAAGACTGTGAAAGAAACTCTCCCAGCATTGCAAATTTGAATGTACAGTATGTGCCTCAAATGGGCCGATGCCATGGGAGATTCATAATATCCATTACAAACAGTGGGGAAATACAAATCTCCGTGAACTCACGGCAAACATCACCTGCATAGCAAAGATTATTAAAAGTCTAATTATGCATATCAAACACCACAGACGGGACAATTAGAACGGGGAGGCTTCAGGCTGCCTGGAACAGATGGTTTACCCATTTAAGGAAACTACAGACATATGTATTATTAACACTTAGCTCAGCATTTTTCTTGCTGCTCTTGTATTTCATTTTTATAGGAGCTCCCTACAGAATGTGAAGATTTGATCATAGGCCTTTTTTATTTTATTTTTTTGAACGAATGTTCTTTTTATGGAAATGCTTGTGCACATTAAAGCAGCGTATGGGTAAATGACAGGGCTTGCAAACACTTACGGCTTCAAGGATGTTTTGGATTTTCTGAGGAATTAAATATTTGCTGTGAGCATTGCTAAGAAAAAAACCCCTCAAAAATAAATCAGTAAAATAGCATATTATCTCATTTTTTTAATAATACAAAAGTAGACAAACCCAATACAATGGGAATTAGCTCAATCCACATGCTTGTTTACAGTTAAAGGTTATGTTAAAGGTCCCATGTTTTACTAATTTAAATTTCCATATTTTTGGAGGATTATGGAGTAGGTGTAGGCATTATAGGGCTTAAATAATATCATAATGCACAATCCATGGATATCAGCACTTCTGTAACATTGTGATGTCACAGCTACACAGTTGCTGGTAGAAGTGCCACTAAACTCTACTACTAATTCTGTATAGATTACAAACTATTAAGTCCCTGTCTGCCGCTGTGAAGATGACGACAATGCAGATGTTGTATGTCATATTTAACAGCAGTGCCTTTAGAGAAACAGTACCCATCTTTCCTGGGTATGATGCTTTATACTTCCAGAAAGTATAAAGCATCATTAGAGAAGCACAGGCAGAACTACAGTACATAGGTGGATGGATGAATAGATGTATAGGAGCAGCGAAATCCACAGCATTGGCATGTTTAACACCAGACGTGCAGAAAAAAAAACATTTCAAATGCAAGACTTTTACCCAGGTCCAGCCTGGCACCGGCACAAGGACCACTTTCACATTCCATAGTTTGCTTTTCCTGTGGCTACTTAGCACTACATGTTCTCAACACACACTCTCTCTCTCTCTCTCTCTCTCTCTCTCTCTCTCTCTCTCTCTCTCTCTCTCTCTCTCTCTCTCTAACTAACACTCACACACACACACACACACACACACACACACACACACACACACACACACACACACACACACACACAAGCACGTCTGTGTATTGCTCTTGTATGTATATATAGACCAATACACAGACAGTGAACTGAGATGCACAGAAGGGGGGGTTATACCATGGAGATTTGGACTCATTGATCGTCTCAGGAGGGGGTTAGTTGAGATCAATCTTCCTGCACAACAGTGACCCCTGGTGGAAGATCAAAGTTTTCAAACAACAAAGAGTTCTTCCAGCCACTCCCTCAATTTCCCTTTTGATTGGGGACACATTATTGTCATTAGTTGTTTCTTCAAAGTCACTTTTTGTAAACTTTATATAATGTATGAACTCTCACATTGAAATTGTCAGTGAAACACTTTTTTTGATATTGAGCACAGAAAAAGGGGATGCAAAAGGTTTGTCTGCTCAGATCAGTGCAACTCCACACAACATAATGTAGTCAGGCTGGTTGAACTGGGCAGAGGCAGACAAAAGCTGTCATGCCATGCAGTATTGGGTGTGAAAGCCATATTTCCCTTCTCCATAATACTCCCACGCCATTTCCCATATACCACAGTTAAGAAAGCACTCCCACTTATTCAGTTGTGCTCTAGATATAGCAGGAACAGCTGCAAGAGTGTTTCTGACAAGAATAGGTAATGCACAATTTACTCTTCAGAATCCAGAGACAAAAAAAAAAAAAAAATCAGTTCTATGTATTTCTTATATATTTTTATGGATTAGAGGCAGCAAGACATTCATTAATCATACACACACAGAGAAAATTAACAACTTAGAAGATATTGCTGGATAGTATGTTTGGATTCATCTAAAATAAAAGTTCTATGCATGGAAACCATGAGGAACACATCAAATTCACCTTGTTATATGTCTGGCTGTATTTGATTCTACATATTTTTAAATGAATCTAAACATATGCAAATAAAAATGCAAAATATTCTGGCCTTTGTATTTTTATTTATCACTTTTATCTTATTAATCGGATCTAACTGATCATGGCCCCAACCCTACCAATATTTGGCCTGTATTCTTCATCACAATGCTTTCCTTGTCGTGCAAAGATTTATATGGACCACATGTATATTACATGAGCTTGGACTTATAAATATATCAAACAATATCAATAAATAAAATTTGACCCTCCGTCCTCTAATGTGTGGATTTAACTGCTGACTGTGACTTCTTGGTCAGCTTGAGCATAACAAACATCTTATTGGAATGCACCCAGGGCATTAACCTGCTTGACTGAAATATGGTCAGCTGTATGTGCTTCTAATGTTAAGAAAATGCTGTAGTGTAAGTTTTCGTTTTAGAAAAGGAGCACCTCCAAAGGATTACTTGCCAAAGCATTGACAAAATGATTTTGGTCTATTGCAACTTGGATCTTATTTTTACAGTTTTGCTTTGAGTGGTTCTATCAGTTATGATACCATGATGCTCACATCTAGGAACATGGTGAAAAACTAGTTAAGAACTCTATATATATGTCATATAACTTGATTCCCCAAATATAAGGAAAATCTCTTCCACTTACTTCTTAATTTCTTCCACTGATTAGTTTCAGTGGCAATGTTTTTTCAAGTGGAAAAAGTGCTACGTTTGCTGCTTAACAGCCAGATATTTCCCTCAGGGGCTGGTAGAGACCAAAAACATAGCTAAAAGAGGATGAATATCACCATCACTGGTGCTGTAAAACTGCCTGGATGTGTAAATAAGCAACGTTGTGCTAACAAATCAACACTGACCTTGAAAGGTGATAATATATCAGTGTTGTGGTCACAACTTTTTCCCACTGTAACCGTCAGCAAAAAAGAACAAAAAAAAAACACAAAAACAACACCAACAAAACTCCTGTTTACCATGCTTTTGGCAGCTAAATGATATTCCCTTCAGTTTTGAGCATATACTAAATAACAAATAAAACTGGTTGTCAGTCAACATTTTGCCGATGAGTTCAGCATTGACCTACTGCGACTGGCCTGACACATCACTTAAAAAACATCTCCTTCCTTCCTTCGAAATGCGATTGCTGTTGAAAATTAGTAATACACATTTTTGAATACTAGGAGACATGCTTGAGCATGCACAGTCAGAACCGATTTAAGATGATGGCTCTTTAACAGGCTCCCAGCAAAGGCAATTACACAAACAGTTATGAATATCCATCACAGTTTACAGATTGACTTCTCGAGTCAACTCGCCAGTTTACAACTCACACCAACTGCTCAGGTTTTTTGTGGAGTTGGACTTTGTTGCAGCGAAATTATGTTCCTATACAATTAAACTGCACTCTTGATTATATTTAAAGGGAAATATATGGTACAAACAGTCACAGTTTCAAATATGATAAATATGTGGTGAATGAAAAAAAATAACTTTAACACTGGAAACAAAGGTAATTGGTTATGTTTAAGCAACAAAACTACTTGGTTCAAATGGGACATGAACAGCGGTCTTCTGTGTGAAAAACACCCACCAAATGTGGGTAATATAGTCACTCCCACAAGCCACTCCTACAATTTGTTCTTCTTTCCTCTTTGTTTAGAGTGCAGATACTTTTTTCTCCTCTGTATTACAGTTTTTACTGCTGTACATATTTAAACAGACAGCGTTTCTCTTGCTAGTGCTACTGCTTATCTTTTTAATTAATCTTCTACACCCCTGCACCACTGTTATTATATGCAATAAGAAGCTACCCTTTTGATGTATTTGTCTTACTAGAGTGCATGTTTTCATAAAAAAGGAGCTTTAAACACAACCTTATCAGAGCTAAATATTTAATAATGACCTGTGCTGTTATACATTTTATCGAGTCAATCAAGTTCATTTGTAGCATGCCAAAGTCAACTTTAATCATATAAAACAATATTTCACAACAACACAATTGTGGCTAGTGAGAATTATGAGTGGCTAGTAACTTTGGAAAAACACTAGCCACAGTGGCTGGCGGTGTCAAGCCCTGCATGTGCCACCCTGACCGCCTCTCTGTGCAGACTTTTGCTGACTCATTGGTAAGTAGTTTGAGCTATTTCAGGAGCAAAGGTCATCCACGATATGTAATTCACAATGCATTTCCGTTGTATGGAAAGTGTTTAGGAGACCAGGCTGCTATATTCCTTGCTCGCAGCAATCCACAACATTGTATCAAAACAACAACCAAAGCTTAAAAAATGTGACTCACACTGTCACAAACCCAAATGCCTTTCAGAGGTCATGACTCATTTTTAAGTATCTACTATACAAGTACATCCCAGTATCAGCAATCCTGCTATCTCACACATCACAGTGCTACCACACTTGCCTCTTGCTTTACATTTTCGACGCTCCCAGCATTTTCACACTTTGAGATGGTTGATATCTACTGGCCCATGTATCTCTTCCATTTATCTCTTTAGCCTGCCAGCAGTGTAGTATCCATCTCCATTACATGGTCACAAAAGGATAACAAGGCCAGGCCTGGCACAGCTCACAGAGTGGTGCTGCTCCTCTGAGAATACACCCCTGCCATCATATTCAAATGGACTTTCTGCTGTCTGCTCGCCATGGTGCACAATAGGAGATAGCGAGAGGTGTGGGTGGGGAGGAGGGAGGTGCTGGGGTGAGACTGAGGTGGGCTGATGAGAAGAAGAGAGTTGCCATTGTCTCTAGGGGAAACAGGGATTCCAGCAGTGAGACGCTCTGCAGACACAGGAATTAGATCATTTAGAAATTCAACCCAGCCCTCGCACACCAATTGCTCTTCTCCTTCCCCCCCACCTCCCCCTTCTCGTTTCATGCCCTTATTGAGGCAGGTTGGAGGAAGCTCTGAGACAGGCTGACATGGACACAGACTACCTCTAAAGTCCTTAAAAGGTAATTGAGCCTTCCAGCCCACACTGCTAATTTGTGCGACTCTGCCCACTAGCTAGCAGTGTGACAAAACAGGGAGGGAGGCTGCGGAGTGTTGGGAAGAATGACTCCCTCGGACACAATATGCTAATTGGTTCCCCGCAACTGACAGCCATAAGAAAGGTTGAGGCTATATGGAGGAGAATTACCAGAAAGGGCATGGTCAGGAAAATGATAATGGTTAGTCCCTGGGGTAAAGAATGGCACAGCGAGAGCTACTCTTTCATCCTCATCTGCACAACGATAATCTCCGAGTGATTTTGTGCAACAATAGCAACCATTACGATGAAATATACTGCAGTGATTGCTTAAAAAAAGGAGTCATAAAAATAGCACCAAAAGAAAAATATGCATTTAATAGTTATGCGACAGAAATAGTGGGCAGTGCTCGAGGCCAATGCTTACAGTGGATTAGGGCTGGTGGGTGTTTGTGTGGGGAGAAGTTTGTATTGTGGTGGTAATTGAAAGATAACTGGGAGACCTCACAGGAGGCTTCCAGGTATGCACAAGGTGCAGATCCGCCTCTGGCCCTGCTTTAAATTCACCTCAAGGATTTGATTTCTTCAAATGCCAACACTGTTGGAAAGGAACTATTTGTCCAGGGTCTGAATTATGAGGAAGACCCGCCCATGAATCACCTTCAGTACCTCGGTGGCCTTCAGCACCGTAATATCCATATCTCTTCACTTTCCTCAAATCAATAATGAGATGACGCCCTTGGAAATGCAGGATAGATGACTCAAATGGGATATTATATTTGTTGAGACCACACAGAACAGAGTCTGTCTGAGCCAGATTAACGTGCCGTGGGATTGTTTTTGTTGGTTATTCCAACTCACACTTCATCAAATGAATGCTCTGATGTAAGCCGGTGTTTCCAAGTTGTAGCGCATTTTAAGATGGACGATGTGACCTTTTTGGGGTCAGTTGTTATCTGTGTCACAACCACTTCAAATTGAATATTAATATATATATATAATATATATATATATATATATATATATATATATATATATATTATATATATATATATATATATATATATATATATATATATTCATGCAAATTTCCAGGATTATTCTGTGTGTTTCTACTGGAACTTGTTCATATGGCAAGGAAGGGGAGCCACATATCCGAATGGCTCGTTGAATCACATTTTATTTCTGATTGAGGCAGCCAATAAAAAAAAATGACTGAGTTGTCTTATTTCACAGTTTCTGGGTTGGTAGGCTTTCAAGATACCCAAAAGTATGTTCACAAGCACTAAAAAAGTGAGTTTTTCATGATATGTCCCCCTTTAAAGTCCATTTGAACCTTGTAAAATCAAATATGTTGCAGGATTCCTTCCCTGGTGCTGAGGGTGGATCACTGCTGAACAGCACTTCAGTCAGTAAGCGGGGAAGAAGCCCCATTTGGGAATGTTTGTTTTAACTCTAATGGAGGAGGCTTCTCTCTATCCACGATAAACAATGTTTGTGTTACCGAACGGACACAATTTTTTTTTGCTTGGCTTATAGGTTGTTAGATTTCCAGACAACAAACAAGTCTCCAACAGTCCTCCCACAGCAAATCGCCTGAGCTGATCTTTGACTGAAGTGTGCAAGTCCAGGGCCGTGATAGGGCAGGCGATCCAGAATCGGGGCTAGGTTTAAAGAATATACTGCTGACAGTAAGTCGAAGGCAGAATACAGGGAGTGATCTCAAAGGTCAAAATCAAATACTTTGTGTGGTCCACCAATGCTCGTGTTTTTCCAGTGAAGACGGAAAGAAAAGTCACATGATGATATAAAGATATAGTGCAACCTTCCACTATACAGTACCAGACGGCTATTTTCACTCCTCCTTCTCATTATCCCGCTCTTACTTAATCATCTATCTTATCATAACATCAACTGGTTGACCTGCTCCACCAACCCCCCAACCCCCAACCCCCCGTTTTCGATGATAACAAGAATAATAGCATCTGAAGGATCTCGGGCAGATGTGGGTCAGACTCTCTCTTCATAAGCCAGAGCCCAGGGCCTAAACTGAACATAATAACGTGGTGCTGCCAGAATCGGGGCGCTAGTAAGAAGAGCCTCCTTCAGGCCCATAGTTAATAGAGAGAATTGTGACTGCCTCGTCCCCCCCTTCACTCCCACCCCCCCTCGAGCTCCCACTCTTACACGACCTTCTCTGTCTATCTTCTCCTCGCCATCAATTCATCTCCCTCCTTGCAATCTGCAAGCAGGACTCTGTTAAATCAACCTGTGGGTGTCAAGGATTCCCAGCTCATATCTACGTTTTCCTTTTTTTTTTTAAATTCAGTGTATTATGTCCGTCTCCTTTTGCCCTCCCTCGTATATGAATTGGAGTTTCATCAAATTACGAGCTTTGCTGCGGTGATCATAATCAATTATATAAACCTGCGCTGGATAAATGAACACCACGGCGTACATCTAATTGAACCCATGCATGAATACGCACACGGACGGTGCAAAAGCAGGATTTGTGTTTGACCTTCATTGTTTCTTAAATCAGGTGTCAACCATTTTTCCAAAAATAATTTCCACTGTGTAAAAGAAATGATCACGCCTTTTTGAAAATAAATGTAAGGTATTTGTGATTGCCACATCCATGTATCTATACATCTATGTAAAGCCAGTTGTTATGACAACATTGCCATCTATATAAAAGTGTTTTTCGATACACTTTACCCCCCCACACTGTCATTCATTACACACTTTTGTCACCCAGCGTGACAAAAGATACAACAGGCATCGGAGGCTGTTCCTCCTGCTTCTCTTCGCCTGCCATCGATGATTCACATCCAACCAGGGGGAAAACAGAGGGTTACTAACTAGGTCCTCCAAGGCACCAGATGTCAGTGATTAATCTTGATGAAGTTGGGACTCTATGTCTCCCTAGCTGTCTCTCTCTGTCTCCCAACCTGGTGCTTAATGACCCTTTCCCGATGTTTTCTCAGCCCATTTTTTACCCTTAAGATCATTTTCAGTATGGCTGGTTCTTTATGCAGATGTCTGGTGAAAGGACGGGGGGCAGCAAATGATTATCTACTGCCATATTCAGTAGAAAACCCACTAATGTAACAGAGAGCCATGGAACAAAAGAGAACATATTCCTGGGATATGTTACAATCTTTGTTTTTTTCCCCTTCCCCTTCATTACTGAAGAAATATGTACAATCGTCAACGGGGAGAGACAAATATTTGTTTTATCCTATTTAAATTGTTCCATGAATTACACGTATGACATGTATACTATTATTTATTACTATGAGTATTTCAAAAATACTTTAGCAAGTCAAGAAGATCTTGGTTTGTAGTCTGTCACTCCACCTCTCAATTGGCACAAAACTACCGCCTACATAAAATGCATCTTCCAAGCATCCAAGGAAGCTTAACATAGCCATTGCTAGCATGGACGACAATGCACCACAACAATGAAAAATGTACACGTAATTTTCAAATGCTGCATAGGCATCATTTAATTCCTATTGATAATTAGAAAGGTGCTCAAGTTCAACTGTAACTCTAAGACAAATATCTTGAAAAGTGGTGGGAAATGTCGGAAAAGTGGAGGCCACAAATAATTTTCTGTACGTTTGGACGTCAGAGTCAGTCAGCTGTCAGATGTTGCCGTATGTGAGTATAAATGCAGCTTATAGGTAATAAGAGCAGGAAACAAAAACATTCCGTTCCCTATGCCACAATCATAAACACAATCATACATTCATCAGATTCCAATTTCGCTATGTTATTTTTTTAAAGATACATTCCACCTCCTGATAAGTGCTGGTTTTCATTTTAGGTCACATGCTAGGATGAGAAATCTACCAGCACAGGACATGTATTGATATTTACCCACCAGGAACGAGATACCGCATGTGCAACCCGACCACCAGCCATGACTAAAAATGATTTATATTCTAAGACAAAAATGAGTGCAAAAATGATGCTTGTTGGGAATTACAGACTAATTGTTCAACTCATCTTGTTATACTCATCATCATCGGAACATACTCCAACAGGATGTGACGTTTTCCCACCCGCCGTGAAGATGGATTTCTCACATTTTCAACCTCATCAACACTATCTGTGTAATGCTGCTTTGACAACAGCAGTGGAAGTGTGTTACCTGAGAAAATCTGCTCATGATGCATGCCTAAAACCTGACACCATACTTGGCTGGCTAAACTGACATTCATAATGCATGGGAACATTGCATTTCTGACACTCAGCAAAACAGAGAATTTTAATGAGTGTCAGAGGTTGAGTCTTGAAACAGTGTGTAACCTTAGAATGCTTGTCGGCTTGCTACAAAGCAGAACATAGGATTGCAACTGATTTGAACATTCACCTTATTTGTGTATTAATTGGGGAATTTTACTTATTTAACCCAGCACTAGGGAGCGCAACGCTGGGAAAGATCAGCCAGCGGGATTAAAATTCATACACATACAAATGTTCCCCATGTTAGCGAATGGCTTCTATTTTTGTAAGGCTTGCTCCAGCCTCTGTCCATAGAACATTTCTATAATTACATTTGAAAACCAGGGTAGCAGAAGTCATAGCCTGGATCTTAATAACATCCTTCAGAAATCAATTTCAATTTCTCATTCAGCATGACAGCGATGCAGGATCGATCATGTTGAACTTATACGTTTCCCTGAAATACCAACCGGACCGAGCATGTCTCATAACTATCAGCGACACAGTGTGCTCTTGGATCAATTTACTTTTAATATAGTGGCTTACCATACATGTGCATTACCAGAGCAACAAATCTCCCGTGTTTGTCCTGTCCCGCTTAAGTGAAAATATGACTAGATACCATCTTGCAATGGTATCACATCAGCCGACAAATCAGACCCGAGGCATAAAGTTGGGGGATGAAATATGTCCATAGACAGACAGAACCACCTGGCTAGTGTTGCAGGCAGCGGTAATCCTGTATGCGCAGTATGGACATGGTTTTCTTTTAATGCTGTGTGCATTATTGTTTTGTTTTGTTTTTTTACATTTTATCTTGAAAATAAAATTGTAACAACAGCATATTCTTCCTTTGGACCCTTTTTGTTAATTTAATAGTGTGCTTGAGATGCATTTTTCATGCTATTAAATACATTTGAAAGTCAGTGATTTGTGCATTTTTGGACTTGTACTGGACGAGTTACCGGAAATGTTTGGATCACTCGAGGATATTTTGCGAAATAAAAACATCCTCCATTTCATATAATAGTCATAATATTATTGTCGCCTAATCTGTTCCTGCAACCACACAGAACTCTCATATTGATGAGCTTCACTTTGTGTTTACTGATCAAGAGGACACACGGTTTACTTTTTGTCGTGGTCCATTGATGGGGGGGTGCTGAATTAATGTTGCCGTGTCATATTGTGAAGGGAGGGAAGGGCCTCGAAACGTCCATAGATTGTAATACAAAAGCTCTTCTGACTAAATTGTAGCCTATTATTTGCTGTTGGCTGTTGTTTGGTCTTTGAAATCCGTGTGGGGTTTTATCGTGGTGTTGTATTGGGGAAAATGCATAAAGCATGAATCAATGCTTGCTGAGTAGACTGTGTATTTGTGCGCATGGGAACCTAAACAAATAATATTCGCCTTCAGACAGAACTGAAGTCAGTTGTGCAGGTCTGAGGCTTGCACATGAAACAATTTGTTTTCTATATATTCTGACTTGGAAGGCAAGTGGAGGGCAATTAGGGGAGTAATTTAGATTCATCATTGACTCAAGATAACTGCGGTGTGTTGATTTGCTGGTAATCATGGACAGTAGCGACACCAGTGATACAGTACGTTTGCTTGATCTAACCAATTATGCTCACATGCAGGGGTAGATTGCACTATATGAGAAAAACAAACAGTCACATGGTTAATATTGGGTTTTCCCTCTCGTAGGTGATACACAGAAATGCAAATACTATTTTAGATACTATGAACATTATGGCTGGCTTTTACAGATGAAATAATCTGAAAAAAAAAAAAATCAAAATCAAATAAAAAAATCTACTGAGCCAATTTTTAGTTTCAGACATTAGATTCAGACATCTGCAAAGACCACGACAAATCACATACACAAAATATAATGAGTCATGCTATTATTCTGTGGTCTAACTAGAATGATTCCGTTTTTGTTACATAGAAATGTTCATTTGCAGTATGTCCATTCCAGGTGCATTGATGGGATTCAGTTTTAAGTAAGACTATGAACTGCTGCAGGCTTGGGGAGCCTCTAAGAAATTGCTGATGTTGCAAATTTCAGTGTACCAAAATGACATACAGTAGACGCTTCGATAACCACCACCATCTCTCTGTTTAACAAGTCATTGCCGAAGCAAGCCTGTCTCTAACTGAGGGAGACCAAAAGCTGCTTGGATAAAAAGGCAATGCTGTTTATTATTAATAAAGTTAATGATAATAATTTGCAAAGTATTCAAATGTTGATACTGAATATCATTGATAAATGTCTTCTAAAATAACTTTCAACACAATAGGCCTACCTGTTCCCGACCATGATTCATTCATTTTAGACATTTAGAGGGGAAGTTGAGGAAAGGATCATAGTGTTACTTTTTTATTTCAGTCAACAAGGGGTTGAAACACGTCCACACTATTTAAAGATGAACTAAGTTCCTCTACCCTGGAGATCATTTTTTAAAAAGTGCTATAGGCCTACTGTGAAAAAGGAAGCCTATGAACACGGGTTGTAGCATCTGTTGTCAGCTTGTTTTCATAACCATTGTAGCCTAGAACCACAGCACAGCACTAGTTCCTCTCCTTTCTCTTTTTAAAATCATCAGCATTACAAAATATGGAGAGGCAGAGTTCATGACTGATTATCTATCTGACAGCAATTTGCTTTCCTACTCTGTCTTACATTTTTGCTAATTTAGCAGCTATCTTGCTATTTACACCATGCTTCCATGCTACAGAACATTACATCAGACTTTGCTGTTATTAAATAACTGTTCGTGAACGCCTCCCACCAAATGATTTTGACACACGTTTAACAAGGCCAAGAAAATTGTCGCTGGAAAATAACAGGCAGGGGATAACACAATACAAGAAATCTTTTCCACTAAAACGTCACAATATGGACCTTTAGTCATCACCAATACTGATAAATATGCAAATACGTCTTCTTTATTTTTTACCTAATTTTAAACAAAGTGCCTTTGTGGCCAAGACCTAACCATACATGGGACTCTGCAGTCTCTGGTGTCAAAGTCTTATTGTCCACTATCAGCCTATCAACATTATATATCCTAATTTCAGAGGGATTTGTAGATGATGAGTCAGCTGCTTGTTATAGAAAAATGCCCAAAATGTTTTGTGTTGCTATACATGATATTATTGTATCCTTTCTGCCAGTATCTGTTCCAATTTGCCACACTTCACTCAAACTTCAAATCATTGTATGCCTATTTCCTGCAACGACAACAACAAAAGAATCAAGCCATATCATGACTTGAGGCATATTGCAGATGGAGGTACCGATGTTTCAATTTGATGGCGCTGTTGCTGCAGTGGGGACTGGAGTATGCAAGTGGCAAGTGTGCCCTGAAATGACAGTTTCCCATTTAGGACTGAAGTTTTGCATGAGTTAAGATTGAAGGTTTGTGTGACTCAGGAAATGTTGAAAACCCTCACAGTGCTGTCAACCTTTGTCACAGGTTTTATTAAAGAAAGTGTTTCAATTCAGACTGCCACATAACCTCAAACACACAGCTGAAAAAAAACCTACGGCGATTTAAGAAGCTCCCTTTTCCCGATGCAATTTATAGTGGAATCTAATAACCCTCTCTATTCTTCTCTTCCTTGCTGAGAAGCCGGCTCTCGGACACCCAGTACCTTGAAAAGTCCTCAGTGTTACCGCGTTTGAGAAGTCTGCTGTCTGATCACCACAGAGTCGCAATACTGTCACCGCACTGTCCCCAGCTCAGACAGTATCCCAGGGATAATTTTAATAGCAGCTATAATGATCCCCTCTGATCACTGGACGTGACATTCTCCCTCCGTCCAGCTCTTACTTCAATCTTCATCCCGTATCTCATCCCGTGTCTATCCCTGTACAACATCCCATTTTCACATTAGAATACTGTGTAACACAGGGATGAGACACGGTGGCACAGAACTCTGCAGAGCCCAGACAGCTGCCCGGCTTCTCCAAGCTGTAATTGGTCGACCACTGCAGCAGCGTTTTGACAGATTGCAGCAAGATACTTTCTCAGAGACGTTTCGTTGAGATGTACAACTCGGTCCCCGCCGCGTGTGACGTGAACACAATTTTACATCACCAAATATAATATCCCCCCCAAAAAAGTCCGCAGGTGGCAGTTCCCTCTTACCAAGGGATTGCATTCTTTTTGACAAAGCAGAGCTACTGGAGGAAAGTTTAATTAATCAGTCAGAAAAAACGTGCTTTCTCAGTGTAGATTTTACTCATTGTGGCTTAGTAGCACCAGCACGCTTTGAACCCCGACCACATAACTAGCTTTTGACGCCATTAAAAGTTTTCATTCAACGCCTACTTAAAGCTTGTTGCAGAAGCTCTTAGCCAGGTTTTGTGAAGAATAGCACCTCTGAATAAAAGAGGGATCTGCTATCTAAGGTTTTATATATTTGGAAAATATATAAAAATTGGCTCTTCATTCTTAGATGGCCCTGTTGTAAGAACTATTTCTGATGTTGCCACGCAGATCAGGTGCTACACGTAGTAGTGGTGCTAAATATTGGACATAATGAATGTACATTTTCCTTTCATTGCATGTAAGTCCTTTGTGATAACATGGACTATTATTTGCCAGCTGATCATTACTGTGGTGGCATATTCAGACTGATTTGACATAGATGTGTTATTAAGTGTCTAGAAAAATACTGTGATATAAAGAGGCTAACTGACAGACCACCATGGAACCTTATAATGGAAAAATATATGTAAGGCAAGAGCTAAATCATTGTTTCCCCATTCATGATGGTTTATGATTATCACTTTAAAGATAATTTGTACACATCATTTTCTGGACTGGATAAAGGATCTTTTAAATTGAAAAACATCATATGTGTAATTCATGGTACAATTCAAACAGGAAGTGTAGTAATTAAATCCAGCCTTTATTCCAATGGCATTGCAATGACCTTATTTACAAACTCATGACATACTTCTTGGCAAAGGTGATTAATAAGAAAATAAATTATTAACATTTATTACTGTGTTACTGCACAGGTTTAAAAGAAAGATGTCTGCTGGAATGCTGGCTTGTTTGAAGCCAGTGTCCCCATTAATCCAGTGGGAATACAAAGATTTTTTTTTTCGATTTTCATTATAAATATTGATACTGACAGTACTAATTAGTAGCAATAATTCAAAGGCAGCTCAAATGTATTTACAATGCTGATGACAGGAACACCAGACCAAGGTTTCCCCTGTATTACTCAGTAACAGTAAACAATCATATTCTGATAAAAATAAATAAATAAAAAGTGATATATGTATAATAATAAATGAGGCAATATGGTGAAACATGTCCACTGATGGCACACATTGTAAAAGCTGAAATAAATGCAGCATTCGTTCTCATCCTGAGAAAAAGAAAATACACAAACATTTCAGCACTGCCAACATTGACAACAAATCTGTGGTGAACTAACTGAACATACACATCGCTGGCTCGAGCTGCTGATAGACATGAACAAACATCCCAGATGTTGACTTGCCATCAAAGAATGCATTGCATTTTTGCCACCACCAACAAACGGGATGACCAGTTTGATGCATAAACAACGAGGCATGTCCACGCAGAGCAACAGCCGCCAGCTGGTCGGAGAAATGCCAGCGCCTTAACTGATTGAACAACGTCAAATCATATATATGTGTACATATATATATATATATATATATATATATATATATATATATATATATATATATGTTTCCATCCATCCAAGAGAAGTCCATCTTCCGGGACAGGAATGCTCCTGAAAGGGACACAACGAGCGACTGACTGACTCGTAACTCACCGGAGTTGGCAGTCAGTGACGGTTTTGATGTTCAATGCCAGCATCCATATTTTTCCGCTGGTTTGTCCAAGCTGGACTGGGAAACACACAGAGGTTGTAATTATGATCAAGCAGCTGGCATGCCTGTTAATACTGGATGGACTGCGGCATGAGGGCCGCAACTCAGTCACGTTCCAAGAATGGCAAGTCTACTGGAAATCCAGACGATGCTAGAAAAATGAGCTGCTGTTGTAATCAATGCACGGCGGGTACAAGAACGACGCTGATACATTAAATAGCAACGCTTTAATGTTTATGTTCCCGCTGCCTATGTTTACCCTGCAACTTTAATGGGAAAGCACCCATCAAGCAAGCATCTTAGTGTGTTTTTAATTGAGGTCACATACAGGGGATTAATGCAATAAAGCACTGTTTTATTTGCCTCATTATTTTGGGGTTGTTTCGGTCATGTAAACACCAGACTTGTAAGCCCGTACAGCGACTTTTTATTATTATTTTCTTCCTTTCAATGCAGCCGCTGTGTATTTTAATGCACCCTTCAATCCATTTACGCCTGTGCAAATCTTATTGGTTACATGGGAGTGACTGAGAAGCAACAGGAGCAACGCAAACACAGCCGACAGGAGGAGTGAAACGTTAGACGTTGGATGTGAAGCCAAACGGAGCGACGACACACAGCGATCGTGATGATATCCTCATAAGAACAATGATTGTTATTGCCCGTTATGTACTGTAGTTATAGTTTTATTGTCCTGTACAGGAGTAACCCTCATAGAAATCCCCACGTGAGCATTAATTATGCATCTATTTCATTACAGCCAAGCAGTTACAAGATCAAAATTAAAAGAGGATGTTTTACATCGAGGCCGAGTGCAAAACATGTTCATCTAGTGACTATATGAAAATGTTTTTTCACAGACAAACTTGGCACGCAATAGCTTAAGTGTGCAAGAGAGTTATTAAAAATGTTGAAGTGCCCCCTCATCTGCAGACCAAACAACCTCTTTCACATCCTCTGGCGGCCTGCTATTTACGATAGTTTGATCGTTTTTTTTTCATTTCCAACACCTGACTTCATCACAGAATGTTATATTGATTGCTCATGAACACAATAGATGATAAGTTGGCTCCAGATTACATCATGTCTGATTTGAAATCAGACATGATGTTTTCCTAAGGGTGGCAGCCTTCTTGTGGCAGAAACAACAAAGTCTCACTCCTATGCATAACATAATGCAGCTTGGTCAGTTTTAAATTGTCAAATAAATAATCCTAACATTATTGCATTTATTTATTGAAATTTGTGATATTGTTGTCCATACACTAAGTTAAACCCAAAGTTGAACTTCCAGATATTGAATCCCTTATTTAACTTACACCTCATCTTGGCTTTTCATAGTCACCGAATTGCTCTGAACCAGCAGCCTTTCTAAGTAACTTGACTTCAAAAAGCTGCCTCTGAAGAGAGTGTACAGGATGGGGAGAACAGCGCCCGCTCACACCACCAGACAATAAGATTATCCAAAGGCAATTAAAGTTGGGGCCTTGTCTTGAGAAGTCTCCATCTAGCCCTGTCCCTTTCATCCTTACCTTTCCTTCCCCTCCTCGGCACCCCATTGTTGTGTGATTAACTCCCGAGCACCAGCGGGGGACTCCACATTCCCATTACCCAGATCTGTGGCGAGGACAAAACATTTCCTAATCACCAATCACAACTAGGAGCAAGGCACTCAAGTCTTTGCCAGCTCTATAATGTGAGTGATGTGCCGCCAGCTTCTTCAGAGACCGTTCTCTTTCTGTTAAATCTGCACTCAACACTTCATGAGGAGGTGCTCGAATGATTTTTTTCACATCTGTTGCCATGGTGCTCTACCCTACAAACCACAGGTCTATGGCATTAACATGGGTCATCCCCAGAATAGGATTTATTCTGGGAGCTAGGGGTATGCTATTGCCAGCACAGGCACACGGTATTGCTATTTCAGCACTGACATGCTGTAACCATCAACATTTTGCTGTACTTCTCCAGCCTAGGTTGTATTTTGTTCCCACATTTTAAGTTTTAAGGTTTTTTAAGGATGTCTTCATTTATTTTTGCGTCAGCACCGTTTCAGGATTAATCAAATTAACACAAAGATCTCAAGAACACTTTGGGACCCGAACACGGGTCTTCTGCTTGAAAGTCATCATATTTTAGGAGCATTTCCACTGTCTAATAATGATGCAAGTGGGTTTACATGGTAGTTACTTGAAAACTACATCTAGCGTCCTGAACAACTTATCTCCTTTCCACCCTCCATGCGGTGGGCAATCTTCTATGATCACTACATCTGAATATCCAACTGACTGATGAGTTCAAGCTGCTGTGACTTGGATTATTCTCTGTTCAGTGTTTCAACATATTTCAGAACGTATTTGTGAATCCAAATAACAGCGTTTTAAACTGCATCAATTCAGCTCGAGCATTCTTAATTATGATATGTAATGAAAATCATAATTGATGAATTGACTAGTAGCTCAGTAATGAATCACTTTCCATGCACATGCTATGCTAATTTCATTTTGACTTTGAATAAACCCTAATTATCTACATTAGTGAAGTCAATGCCTTAATATTTAATAAATCCTGGATAATCCCATAGCAATCAATTTAGATCAAAATCGCTCCCCACCAAAGGTAGAAATGCTCAGCAAACTCATCCACTGTACCCTATAATGATGCCTATTTATATGCAGGAGCTTTGTCAAACTGCGGGATGGGTAATTACTTTATTTACTTCTAATTATGTCAATGAACCATTGTGCAAGGGTTAGATTGGCTTGGCTCATTATTATCATTATTTTTTTCCCCTTCAGTATCGCATTAGAAACTTTACTCTGACAAAAGCTCAGTTTGAAGGGATTGACCATTGCACAATGTGACAGCTCTGCATTAGATGCACATTGTCAGGGGATCCGATAACCGACTGTGACATCATTATGTAAATCACATTCATCCGTGGGTCCTTGCAGATAAATCCTGACTAGTTTTGAATGGTAAAGCCATATCAGCATTTGGGTGGTGATGTCCAGTAAATAAAACGAATGGATGCATCATATGTGTCTTGATTAAAATGCACTTTGTCTTTTGTTCTTCACCATTCAATGCTTTTCTCCTATTCAGTATTCATGCAGTTAATGTTTCATCCAATAATCTCTGAAAATGTGGATTCTCTATTGATTGGTTATTGATTAAAAGGTCCTGCCAACAACAGTCAATATCTTATGAAACCATCCTTTTTTGTATTAATTAATATGCAAACAATGCATCTACTGAAAACGTCCCATACCCAGTGCCTGTTGCAGACTTGCCTTGCTGGATATTATACAGGTTGACAGGAACACTGAGAAAGTGAGCCCATTGTAACACAATTGTCTTCACCGGTCTCTCACCCTGCTCACTCTTGCATCAAACTGTCCCCAGGAAGAAGATCACATGCTGCATGTCTCAAACTCAACTCCCCCCCTAAATTTACATTTTACATGTTATTATGAACCCAATTATTGCTCTGCCTTCAGTGCTGAAACTAAATCATGCAGCCATTGGTGTGTTGGAGATCCTCAGCTGCTAACAGCTGACTAGAATTGTGAACTGCATATATTTCGACTTAAAAAAAATTGTGACTGACTTGCTGTCATTCAGGAACAAACGGCAAGAGAGAGCATTGCTTGTGGTAGCATTTCTATTCAAATGGTAATGTGAAATGTCAAATCCTGCTTTAAAAAGTCTAAATGCCAGCAACACATAAGGGGGCTTTCAGGTGACACACACTTTGTAGTTTCGCCATATTGGAGCTCCTCGTTTGTAAGCCGG
Source organism: Chelidonichthys spinosus (assembly GCA_029853015.1). Classification (NCBI taxonomy): domain Eukaryota; kingdom Metazoa; phylum Chordata; class Actinopteri; order Perciformes; family Triglidae; genus Chelidonichthys; species Chelidonichthys spinosus. Next base: position 13,226,566 of record CM056837.1, read on the forward strand.
CTGTAGCTGTCACGTCAGTTCTGGCTAACTGAACGGAGTAGACATGCTTTAGTCATGTGGCTCTGAATCAGTTGTTTGTGTGTTTCAATAACTAAGATTAAGTGAAAGCTGTTGTTTATCACCATTCATTGATAACTGAGTCAAGGAATGCGCAACATTTTTCAAGTGCATTACAAGTCTGTAGTCTACAGAAATAAAGTGTTCACAAAGGTCTTAGAAAGGGTACTTGCCTATGGCATTATCACTGCATGAAGCAGCCTGCAGACTGTATTTACTTAGTTGGCTAGTTATTTTTCCTTACTCATACCTTTTCTACTTTCAATTAGTTTACCTCAATTTCATCCTGCATGCATTTTTTTGTCCATTCAACATTGTTGAAACAGAGCAGCTAATATTGGTACAAAAGAAACAAGTCAGCAGGAACCAAAACGTCTGATTATATTATTTCATTCACATCTGCATAGCAATGTAGAGCCAAGAAATTCACTTCATATGTTGATATGATATAAACAACATGATTCTTCAACGGACTCCTAGGTGGCAAGAAGTTTGTAATTTGCAAATGCAAGCCTCCACTTATTTGAATTGAAATCCATCTGGCCTACCATGTTGCTTGGATGGAACTATCTCATCCTCCATGTAGAAGGTAGCCTACATAGGCCTCCACTTTAGCCTAGTTAGCCACAGAGCGACCAGGAAGAGTGATAGAAAGAGGTGAACTATGTTAAAAATATGCACAGGTAATGAAAATACTTGCTTCTTGTGAAAGCGTCACATAGCTGATTAACTCCAGATTACGCTCAAGGAAAGGCTGTAGATTGGCACATATCTGGTACATTGGTACTCTAATGAACGGAATACCAACCTGAAACCAATTAAGCTCCTCACTAGTATGACTGTCTTCCCTCAGGGGGTCTTTGTGCAGCAATAACTTTCTAATTGCCCGGGCCCCAGTCTTTTTATCTCTCTTTTTATCTCTATATTGCAATGATAATGTTAATTTGTAGGAAGTACAGTTGATTAATGAATGACTTTAATCAGGGTTTGAAATCATGGTATGCTCCCCCGATATTCGGTAATCAATGGTAATGTTATTTGAATTTAAATAAAACCTTAACAAATATACAAGTCTTCTCTGATTTCTCTGTGTGGAACGGAGGACAACGGAGTCTCTTTTTAAGGGCAAATCAATGAAAAATGTTTCTTTTGTGAAATCCGAGTTTAAAAGACAGAGATGATGTATAGCAACTGATATTAAAACCCAGTGGTGTCATTATTTCAGGGTACCAAGATAATTGACTGTCTCTTGATTCCAGAGCAAGTGGAATCCTCGGCTATCAGATACAAAAAAAAAAGACTGTAGGAAGAGGAAGTTAAGCTCCAGTCTTTGCTTCATGTCATAATCCCTTCCAATCTCAAATCCAGAGTTTGATTCCTCCTCACACTCCCAGAATTTCCTCTCAGAAATTACCATTTACCAATTACACGGTGTCAGGAATGATTCATATCTCTTTAATGAGAAATGACAGTAGATAGAGGAGAGACACCTCGGGTTTGATTTCATTCTCAGTGGGACAGGATGATCTGTTGACAGAACTACCCAGCAGACGATGGAAGAGGAAGCCATCAGCACTCTTTCAGTAATTTCCCCGCCTGTAAAATGGGGAGCAACAGGGCACCTAAAGAAGCCTTCAATCAATTATGCCTAACCTTGCCTGTGTGGAGCTACTCTAAGGATGGGTAACACAGAAATAGAGTTATCTAATTTTGTCATCAACATTTAATCTGTGTCCTGGTTTAGCACAGCAGTACCAAGTCATGCCAGAAGAATCTGTCTCTATGTCGAGCCTTTGCAAAGCTTTACTGCTTTTATTTCAAGATTTCTTTGACAGTTATTTTCCTATTAAAAGTTGAGGGTTATTGGCTTGTTTTTGGTTATTGTGTTAGTGGGGTTAACTGATAGGACTACTGGCTAGTTTTACTGCACCTGTGCTGGAATGTGTAGTGTCCATACAGATTATTTCTCTGGCAGTATGCTGGAGACACCAATGCCTCTGGAAAGTTCAGAGATTTTCAAAAGTGCTCGTAGCATCCACAGAGAAAAGTTGGAACGCTCTGAAAAAAAGATGCTGGGTGCAGCACCTTTTTCTCCAGGTGGACACATGCATTCTCTCCTCATTGGGAAAAGATGAAAAAGAGATGCTGGGTCTGAGTGCTTTTTTTTAAACAATATGTTCATGCAGACCAACGGCGGTTTTGATCACATCCACTCACCGTCAGGAAAACTTCAACTTGCTGACTCACTAGTTATAGGCAAGTTATATTTGAGTCCCATTTGAATTGTTCCATAAATGACACATGATGGTTGATTTGAAGAATCATTTTGCATAAAAAGAAAGTCAAAGATTGTATTATAACTGTTGAAGTATAGCACTGTGACAATATGTAATTAGAAACATTACACACCCAACTATCATGTGAGAGACGTCTCTCGCAGAAGCTATGATGTTTTGTTGATGGACTTCAAATCCTTATACTGCCCTACAAAGCCTAACTGCAGTAACTACATTTTTGATCAAAATTGTTGACTACAAATGTACAGTATAACTAAAAATGAACTGATTGATGTCTGTTTCATCTTGTGATAAAGTTTTAAATTTCAATTTTCCAGAGAAATAACAAATAATACAAATTGCAATAACTACAAAATCAAACTCAAAACCAAAACAGACCACAGTATGTTAACTTACAGCTGTATTTCATTATGTTGAATAGTGAAGACAAGAATAACAGAAATGATAAGTCTATTTACTAGGGAAATTGAGATAAAATTATATTATTCCTAAATATAACATAAGTTTATAAAATCAAGTTTAAAATACACACATCTTTGAATAGAGTTGTTAAACCCTTTTTAAATACCCTTATTAAAAAAAATTACTTTTATTCACTGAAAACTAAATATTAAAGTTGAAAGAAGACAAAAACATTGCAGTTACTGCATGCTGCTTTTGCATTATTATGAGAACACTTTACAGCAATACAAAACCAGAGTGCAGTAACTACATTTTGGTCAACGGTCAAATAAATCGTGATGATTTTTGAGCATAATAATTACATCATCAACACATGTACAATTAAGTGACATGTCACTTATTTACCTATGACCCATTTGGCTAGCTGATTAAAAAAAACTTTAAAGCAATTTTTCTCAGTTTTAGCCTTTACGTAGTTACTGCAGTTAGGCTTTGTATGGCAGTATAGTCAAGAAAGTCGGCATCAAAACAAACATTTATTCTTAGTCCTGTAATTGACAGCAGCAACCAAAGCTCTCTTGCAGTCTGAGTGAATGCTGTTGCAAAGCTTGTGTTTGATATTCAGTACAGCAGACTCTACTCTCCGAGTTCCCATGTCAATAGAGAATAATACTTCACAAGCAGGGACTTTTTTCGGGGGGCAAACAAGGAGCAAATATTGGAAATAGGTTCCTGCGATCAAAATTCAGCTGAAGTACTTCCTAAATAGTTTCTTATGGTCCTACACAGATTCCTGGGTCAGAATGGACCACCTGGGTCCTAATCTACAAGTTAGCAATCAGAAGTGTACGTGCAGTGGGCACACCATTGAGAGTGTTGGGCAATGCAAGGAGTTTAACCCTGATATTGTATATCCGGGTGAATTGACCAACTACACATTTGTATGTTGGACAAGAGCTGCAGGGGGGCAAGGTTTATGAACACAGACATTCATTCCATCAAAGTGCTTGATATAGTGGCGCTCTGCGTTGTTGCCTCCTAACTCTGTGTGTGTGTGTGTGTGTGTGTGTCTTTAAACCAATTCTCTACAACCTGACTCCTGCCGTGTGACCGGGCCTCAAGTCCTGATTGCTACAATCAGTTATTTTTTTCGGGGCTAGAGAGATGCACAGCAGGCACACTCGCATAAACTGCACTCACCTCTAGTTCAGTGGTGGAAGGAATACTTTGAAAAAGGCTAGACATGTTTAAAGGCTGGAGGTTATTATAATCTTTAAACATGCCCAATGCATCTATGTCGAGGTTAAGATTAGCAGAACAGGATGGTGACATGTTTGAGCATTAATGGAAAGTATTCTCTAGAAGCTATGTGGTGCTTTCTTTATGTTTACTGTTGATCTTGTTAAGCAATGGGATTACTTACTCTTGTAGGTATCTGTATCTACAGTAGGAAAAGATGGTCATGAGATTTGCTTCAAAATGAAACCTACAGTATATGCCAATAAAAAAAAGGTCTACAAAATTCATCAGATTGTGTATAACATGTCAGATAATTATGTAATGTTGATTTGATTTTTTTTTTAGAGTATCAAAGACCAATGTAATGTATTTAGATGTACGTGTGGTCCAAAGATACAAAGTTTACTTAATTGAATCATTTGAAAAAAATGTTTTTCAATCCATTAATCAACTGCTTGATTCATCTCCAAAAGATGGTGGCCGAAACATTTGGTATTGAATGTGGAAATTGTAATATTGACATATTTTTATAGACTGGATTTTGTTAAGTGAAGAGAGACTGATAGATATTATCTGTTTTAATAAATGGAAAAAAATCCCTGGCTTCATTCTGGTTTAGCTGTCATTAAGCTTTGAAATATATTAAATGAAAATTTTTAATTTAAAATGAACTACACTGTCCTTTGTCTAGAAACAAAAGATAAATGTTTGCCTCATGTACAGATCAGGTATATGTCACTCCAGTGTAAAGCTGTACAATACATTGATTTGTTGAAACAAAATATGGGAATGATGAAAAAGGTGAATTGGCACAGTATCCAGGATGACAGATTTTCTGGGGATCATAGTCTATTTACTGTCCTAAAGTAGTTTGTGCTGTCAGCCAAGAGTGTATATCAGCTGACACAAGCTTCAGCATCAGTCCAGTGGCAGTCAACATGTTCAATAGCCTACATCCATAAACGCCATCTGCATACGTAATACAAAGCCATTTGAAACGGCTGAAATCCTTATATTTAAGTCAGCTATTCGATATTTCCTTAATTTACATCTACCTATCTCACAAACACAACTCAATTAATCACATTCTGACAAGTCAAAAGTGTGCCAGGGGAAAAACGTTTCAAATGCTGATTTACATTTGACAATTATTCTTTATTGTTGGCCATTTTGCTTGTCATTCACCATGAAATCAAAGGAATAGAATCAAATGTGTGATCACTTTATGGGAAAAAAATTACTGTAGTATTCAACAAATCATGTCATTAAAAAGTTTGGTGGTAAATCACAGCCCTGTAAGTATGACCCAATAGACCACTCTCAAGACAAGTTAGCAAGTTTAAAAAATTGAATCAAAACTGTTAACTTCTTCAAAAGTGCTGGTCGTTGGATGATCTAGTTTCGTAGACCAGGCGCAGTCAGCTCTCAGCACACCTGCGCCACGTCGACGGGGTGTGTCCGCCTGGACTTCGCAAGTTTCGTGCACCGTGCAGGCTCGCGCAGGCACACCTCCCGTCTCGCCCACCCGCGCAAGTGGGAAAGAGGGAGGAGAAGAAGGCGTGAGTGGGAGACGAGGAGGACACGAGGCGTGGACTGGGATTTATACAACTGATTCAGATCTTCACCAATCAAATGAGCTCCTCTCCTCTCCTTTAATGCGTTAGGGGAGGTTCAGTGCAAGATCCGTCACTTGACAACCCGATGACAGAAGCAGCGCCGCCGCTCCCAACACGCGCATCATGCACTGTGCGTGCGTATTATAATAATAACAATGCCGATATTATAAAAAAACCTAATCTAAAGACAATCTATATAGATATAAATTCACGTGTTGATTCAATGAGTTGCATTAAATAGTGTTTGTTGTGATTATTTATTGCATTTAAATGTGCCTGGAACTGTGGAAACCTGCCTGTGAGGTCTCGGTGACGTGTACGCACTGCGCGCCGTCAGCCAAACTTCCACTCCGCCAGCTGTGATTCGCCTTGAATGAATGGACTTTATTTGCGGCTTGCGCCGAGAGTAGACCAGGTTGGAGCTGGCGAGCTTTCAGCGCAGTCTCAGCGAGGCTTTTTGCCACGAAATTTCCGCTACGCCAAGCTGAATCTGTGACGCCTCCCCCTGCTGCGCCGCCACACCCATCTTGGCGCAGGCGATCCACCAAACTGACAAACTGACCATGCGCAAGGCTGCGCGGGTCAAAACTTGCATTATGCCGGCTCCGCCACCCTGCGCCGCCCTGCGCTGCGCCACGAAACTAGGGCCCAATGTGTTAACGTTTGACTCTCACACAAATACATCTGTGGTTATTGATGGCAGTTGTTGAAAACACCAACAGAACACAAAAGTGTGCTCACAAAGGACTTCATTCAATATTAAATACAAACTAATTTGTGTTTATTATAAGTAAGCTTACCATTCAGCGGGTTCCTACGAACAACCACAGACACTTTGGCTTAAAGTCACCAGTCAACATTATTAAAAGAATTCGTTCAGTCACTGATTAACGTGGAACACCTGGAATGCTCCAAAACAGCTCTTATCCTGTCAGAATTCTGTAGAATTTGAGTCTGCTGTTGGAATATATATCCTGACAACCAAACATGCAACCAACAGACATTTTGATGCTGATAAACAGTTTTAATTAGATGTTTAAAGCTCGCTAACTCGTCTGCATGGCTGGGGCAAAAACGCCACTTCTGTTTACAACTTGCACGTGCGAAGATGTCTGCTGTTAAAGGGTCTGTGGGGTCTTAATTATAGAGCTGCAATTATCTGTCAAACTTTTTAATGACATGATTAGATGAATACTGGAGTAAAGTGCATTTTTTCAGGTCTAAATATTATCACACTTTTGGTGATATTTCTTTAATTTCAAGGTCCATAACAAGACAAATTGCCATAAATAAGGAATAATTGTCAAGTGTCAATCAACATTCCTTTAATTTGCAAGATCCTTCCAACTGGCCACATTTTTAGCTCATCATTTTATTTCAGTGCTGAAAATGGACTCTACACCTCATCCATTTTTTGCCTTGGGCCAACTTTTGACAGGTCAGAATTTGATTACTTATGTTGTTGTGAAATAGGCGGACTTAAATAAAAAAAAAAAAAAATACAGAATGGCTGACTTGAATCCATCGTCCTTTAGGGTTGTAGCTGTGTCAAATGGCCTTGTGTTATGTATGAAATTACCAAATACATAATGACCTATGTTGAACAGGCAAAATAACAATCGATGAAAGACAGCTGGTGTCCGTTTGACACAAACATCATGGAATGCACCCCCGAGACTGTCATTAAACAAAATGCATGTGTCTAGTTCTGGGTCGCCTATTCAAAGTCTAATGGACCTTGTGGGAAATATTCTTGTGCTGTTTTATTTTGCTAATATGCTAATCATTATAGATGATGACAGTTTCAAACAAAAGAAAGTATTTAAATGGATATGCTCAGCTAATTACGAGTATTTTTGTTTGCCATTGCCCCACTGGAAAATTGTACTGCCTGCTCAAGCATTGTAAATATGTCTGCTATTGGACACACAATTGTGTTCAGAGGCAATGAATATAAATGCTAATTCTAATGGACATTATGTTTTCAAGGATTAAGATGTTGCCCACTGACTGATTTTGGTGCCCCGGGTATTTGTATGAAAACATAACTTCACAAAACTCCAAGACAAGAAATAATCCTTGCTAGCTCTACACATTGAAGAGTCGAGTGTGCCAATTTTCTGCTGCAAAGAGAAGCCTGCATACTACCCTCTAAGCTGTCTGCTTTCTCCAAAAATATGAAACAAAAATAAGTTAAGTCCTTACAACATTTTGCGATCAGTTGATAAAGCAAATGTTTTGAGTTTTAACCCTTACTTGGTCGCAGTCAAAGAAAGCTACAGGAAAACTGCACGAGATGCAAAAGCACTATAAAGAGACCAAAGCAACTACACAGAGATACAAAATGACCAACATAAAACAACTAGAGAGAGAACGGTTTGTATTTGGGAGAATGATATTTCCTAATACTTGTCCTTTTAGAGTTAGATCAAAGAAAAAATCGGGATTTTTTTCACTTTCAGACACAGTAATGCAGCGTGTGCTCTTGTCAAGGCCAAACTCAGAAAGGAGATTCTAGTTCATAGCTATGACAGCATGGCCTTCCTTCTCTTAAAGGCATTATTTATCCACTGGGTTTTGTATTTCCAAGGCCACTGTCAAACAAATGCTGCCTTTTCTCTGCTTCCATGTTTCGACGGGCCTGTGTGTGCTGGAGTCGCTAAAAGACATCAGCCCTGAAGAAAAAAAAAAAAAAAACAAGCACAGGATTATACAGTTCCTGTTGCTGTGACTTTCATTGGCCAACCACAGTGCTATAATGTACTCCTCTTGCTGAACCCAAGATCTTTTGAAAGACTACATTTCATTTCACATTCAAATTGCTGGAAGGCATGTGTTGCTACCCGGCGGGAAATTAATGAATTCCAAGTTCCTGGATTTCTAAGTGTTTGATTTAGATTTACCTTCTGTTTTGTTTGACTTTTACTGACGACAAAGTGAGCTTAAAGGAAAAATCCTTCTGATACTCTGTAACCAGAAGACATCCTCATTCTGTGATTCTGCAGCTGGCTTCTTTGCCGCCACCTCTTTACATTCACCTGCCTCCTCTACTCCCACCTAAATGAGTGGCTTCCTTCATTTCCCAGGAGGACTTTTCTCTTTTTTTTTTTTTACAACCCCCAGTGAAGGGGCGTGAACTGGTTGCCTTCGATAAACGAGGGATGAATGGGCACATAAATAGCTTGAAAGTGTATCATTGAACTGGGAGTTATGTGTTTAGTTGGAGGGAGCCGTAGTGATCATGATAGAGGGACATAATGACAAGGTATCTTTGGAGCTTTGTGAGTGTGCCAGAACCAATTATGACTGGGTGTCTTTCCAGCATGATTCTAGCACGTTGGCTTCAAACCAATCTGTGCACAAAAAATAATGGAAATTGATATCACACATACATACGCCTCCCACATAGGCCCGTTGGATTGACTGTGCGAATAATCTAAAAAAAAAGTGGTTATTAAAAGAAAAACTATGCTTCTCATTATCAAACCAACATTTTACATAACTTAATATTTCATAGATGTATCGCTAGAAAAACCTTCTGTTCATGAATACTTCATAAAACCTGCAGTATTTCATTTGAATTTAATCATGGGGATGGGAATCTGAGTCAGCATGTTGTTGAAGTGAGAATAAGACTGCATTGGTCACTGCATTTCTACTTCAATCCAGCTGTTGCAATGGACAGAAACCATAGTGAATTATGGATTTTCAGTCTTGCTTTCTACCTGTGTTATACTTTATACTACTTCAGTTTAACCCCATGGCAAGTAATCATATAAACAATGATAAAAAATATATGGAATGAAACCAAAACAAACAATCAAAATATAATTTACACATACTCCAAACTAATTACTAAATGCAAATGCACCATAAACTCATGTTACCGATGTTTACTGAGGTAATAAATCAAGAAAGAAATAGTTCTCATAGACTTTTATAAATAGGACTTTGTTCGCAACCACAGCAATTGCCCACCTCGGGTGCCAGGATAGCTCAGTGGTAGAGTTGCCACCCCACATACCGTGGCTGAGCCCTCACCGCAGCGGCCCGGGGTTCAAATCTGACTGGGGGCCCTTTCTGCAATGTCATCCCCATCTCTCTCGCTCCCCCTTTCACTCTCACTCACTTTCAATAAAGGCCAAAAACAGCCCCCTTGTGGTCATTAAATGTAATGCAGTTCAGGCACTTCAGCCTTGGCTTCACTTCATACTTCTTATGGTCATTGAGACTCTGAGTCAACCCCAGCATGCACTTTGCAGAAGCAGACATACTCTTGGGAGATCACGCAACAACAAGATACTATATAAGATATTCTGAAGCTAATTCACCAAGCTGTGATTCCCTAAATCCGTCAGTCATGTTGTTGCTGTAAGGTTTACATACTTCGAATTCAGGAATCCATATGTTGTCAAACAACCTGCTAGCAACAGCTGTACATAACAGCTGTAAGCAATTGCCACTGCTTAAGATGTGCTTAAACCGTCCCCAGCATATGGCCAAGTAACATATTTACATTGTGTTGACGTTTTGCTTGATTGATTATAATCTTCTTGACTTTTCTTAAGATAGTTTAATTCTATTTTTGAGCTCATGTTATATTATTGTTTTAATCAACAATTCAGTCAATGACTTCCTTTGCATATGAACATCCAACATTCCATTGTTGCTTGCTTCTTATTTCCCCCTTGCCGTGGAGGTTCTGTCTTGCTCGGGTAAGCTTGGGAAGCATGCGCGGGAGTTTGTCTTGGCTGTAAACAATACTGGAAGACATGCCAAAAAGAAAACCTGACATTTGTCTTGTCATTATCACGTCCAATCTGTTCTTGTCATACAAGGAGAAAGGCCAATGTTTGGGAGAAGGAATTAAAAAAAGGCTTTTGCAGCAATTCCAGTCTCATCTCTCTGATAGCCAAATCTTTCTAATCATACGCCACATTGAAATTAATTGAAATGCACCATGTTGTATTGATCCCAGGACTAAGGACATATTTTCCTATAAACAGTCCTGTTAGTTTTTTTTTCTGCTGGATGAACAATTGTCTCGCCGGACAAAGTGTCGTCAATGTCACTGTAAAATGACAAGGAGCGAAGACAAACCATGCTTGAAGGCTTGATATAAGCCATCAGGGGAATGCAACAAAATAAATAAATAAATAATATGCTCATGCCACATAACAACCAATATGCCCTTAAAGTCCTTTGCTGTCAGCATCTAGTTAGAAACACGTAGCCAGATAGTTTTTTTTGTTTTTTTCGGTGGACGTCTCAGGTACTGTAATACAAGAGACCAACTGGGATGTATTGAAGCTGACAGCCTGTCTGGCAGCTATTTTCAAATTTATTTCAATGACAAGCATTTATTTCAAATGCATCATGTGTCGTTTCTTCTGTCGCCATCACATGCTATGCCTGAAAAAAAAAAAACTCAGCGACAGCATGTATTGATACAAACAAGGTGTCCTGGCAGTGGGTATTAATCATACTTTGGACAATCAACAGCCATTTTTTCCCTTTGGCTACAGAAATAGAAGCTCACATCTAGACATATAATCTATCATCAGCCTTCAGTCATCACAGAGTTAGTAAAGACGCAAGAAAAATATGGAATCATCATAGCTATGATTAAGCCCTGTTTCTGCATGGCATAACACTAGTTTAGTCTACCTTGCATCATTTGTGTGTTGAAGTACAGCCACTGATGAAATCTTGTATTGGGATGCAGTGAGTCAAGATCAAAGCAATTAAGATTGATCAAGTATTGTTTGAGCATCTTGAGCACTTATATTTTATATGATGCTGAGCTTGTCTTGCAAAAGTCATGTAAAATTGTGGGATAAATTGCCTCCTTGTAAAAAGATCAATGCATGGCATTTGCATTGCTTTGATAATGGAACAATACAGACAATTATCATTCCACTTCCAATACATGAAAGTCATCAGAGAAGGCTCAGTTTTGAATGTTCCGTTTTTAAATTTGTCAAAAATATTTGAATAAAAAACAATGTATCCATATGCACTGTGGTTAGGTTATTGTCATTCACTATTCTCTACTGACTATCTAGGGAGTTTTATACAGAGGACTAGGTAGTGAGCTCGATATGAAAAAACAAAAAACATAATGGCACAATTACAATTATTTAAATATATATTTGTTTGTAATAAATTAATAAAGTAAGCTAACTGATTATAACTTAAGTTTTCCTGGTGAGCACTAACATCAGGTATATGTCACAGGTGTGTATTGTGAAAGGTAAAAATGAAAGGACATGCATGTGTTGGGGGACAATTTTAAAAATGTATTTAATTTGTTTGACAGGGACAGTGCACCGCTTCTTATACATATTTAGCTATGAGCTAATTTCCATCTGTAGTCCCTATGAAATAACTACAAAGGATTTATTAGATTAATACTTGATATCTATTTATGTATTTAATAACATACAAAGTAGGCTAGTCTGTGTTGTGACGTTGTGCTCACATCAATATTATCATGAATTGCTCTCAGTCACGCTGCTTTTCCTACTCCCGTCCATCTGCCACATTTCGTTCAGCGTACTTTGAGTCCACTATATGGTGTAATTATTCTCACTATACATTCACACAGCACTGCAACATGGCATAGTTGACATAGTGAGTGATTTCAAATTCAGCCTATGTGGTCATACTTTCTCTACATTTTGTGTTAATTCATGTCTTGATTTGAATTTGTCAAGTACGTCTCTGAAAAAGGCCGCAAGATTGCACCAAATTAAAGGGTTGACTAATATGTCTGCACTGCTGAGGCGGAACCAAGCTAGCGCGCTCCCAAGAGCACAGGCCACTGACATTATGAGCACAACAAATTGGTATGATATCTTCCACCTGGCGAGACTTCTTCACACCTGGACATAGGTGGCTGTTTTGACACTAATAAGAGTCCAAGAGGGAAGGAGAAGGTGAAATCCAGCTGAAAGCTGGCCAGTGGCAGACTGTTGAGGCATATTTGGCACTGGTCTCCCCGCTGACTCACTGAAGAAGTTCACAGATGGCTCACTTATACGAGGCTTGAGGTGCAAAGTAAACAAAGTGCAGAGGATGTTGCTAATCTGACCCCAGCGGTGTACAGTAGAAGGCTGTCTGGGGGGAAAAGGATGTTGAATGAGCTTTTGTGATTGCAGGGCACGCCGCTACATTCAGGGTCATAGTTGCAGCCGGGGAACAGGCCATGTCCGTTTTTTAATGAAGTCTTCTGATTACTGTAATTATTCCTGCTAATTGAATCCTCCATCGCTTTATGTCAGGCCATTTTTATCTACCACCCAGTGTATACGGCTTATTAAAATGCAACATTTCCTTCAAACTATTTGCATCTAATGCTGTGCAATTTTGCTAAAATATTCATACAGCACAGCATCCTATGGCTTCCTGTCTCATTTATATTCAACTGCTGTACACTACTAAATAGCCATGGCTTGATAGACTGATTCACAATATAATGTCAATCAAACATTCTGGACACTACCACCAACAGGCACCAAAGGTATTGGCCATGTTTTATTCATACAGCTTCAACATTTCCATTTTCCTCAGACTTCTTGCAAAGTGCAGGCACAGTAAAAAAAACGGGCAAAAAACTCATTAATGTATAAATGGTGGCCACAACAAACTAGTTCTATGCTGTATTTGTTTATTAAGTTCTTATCTTTTGAATTAGATTCATTAGAATAATTAAACAATCTGTCGACAGAGCCTGATGCTTTGAATAGCAAAAGGATGAACCTCTTCCAAGTGTACAAAGGACTGCCTGCTGTCTCAGGGCAGATTCTGTGGTAAATGCTGTGTATTTGCAATGTCATGCTGATCATTGTGATTCATCAGCTGAAGCTCATCACACATCTAAATCTGAACACATTTCAAATTCACACAACAAAGGCCAAGGACAGAATATGCTCATGTTCTGTTATGTTTAAATTTACACTGAAATTGTAATTACCCTCACAAAACATGTAATATAATACTGCAGCTATAGTGCATATTTTCACATAATTTTCGACTGAGAATAAAATCCTTGTCAAACACATTTCTGGAAACAGCATGTTAGCATCAGGCCTTTGGGGGACGTTTGCCGTGGCAGCGGTTAGCGTTTGAGAGCCAGTGGTGCTAGGAGCTATTAACAAGCTGCCCTTTAAAACTGCTTTAACATTTTATTTCCACTCAAAAATTTAAAGCAAGTTAGCCTAATCTGCTAAAGATAAGTTAAGACTGTTTCCAAGTAAACCTTTTTTAAAATAAAATTTAAACAGAGAAAACAAAATCCTAAAAATATAAAACCACAAAGTTAGGGTTCCTTCTGTGTGGAGTTGGCATGTTCTCCCCGTGTCAGCGTGGGTTCTCTCTAGGTTCTCCGGCTTCCTCCCACAGTCCAAAGACATGCAGGATGGGGATAGGTTAATTGATGACTCTAAATTGCATGTGAGAGTGAATAGTTGTCTGTCTCTATGTTAGCCCTGTGAAAGACTGGTGTCCTGTCAAGGGTGTTCCCTGCCTTCGCCAAATGATAGCTGGGATCGACTCCAGCCCCCCTGCGATCCTGAATACAGGATAAGCGGTGCGACGGATGGATCACGATTCAGCTTAAAAAGACTATGAAGGTGTGACACAAACTTCACAAAAGGATTATGTGACTTAAACAGCCTAAACCTGCATACATGAGTCACAAATAAACCGTGTAATTCTCAAGGCACCCACAAACATTTGGTGCAATGTCCCCTTTATATGCAAATGAGCCTCATTACAGGAACAGTCATTCTCTGTGTCCAAACTGTCCTCAATCTACATCAAATACAGCAGCTTGGCCATTTTGTTATTTCATACCAATGCACGAAGCCACTCTTTAGATGCATTGGCCTTTCAACTAACTCCATTTGTCCATATTACATCCTCAAAGCAACTGATTGAGGATGAGTGGGTCAAACAAACCAGGAGACTGCTGGTTGTGTCCCGTGCAAAACTAAAAGTAAACATTTTGTCACGTCAGTCTTCAGTTGTGTGAGTTTATTTTTAAAATACATTATACATGTCACAAGCGTATTTTTACATGGTCCCTCTCTGCTGGCCAGGATGAGTCACCGTGGCTGGTGATTGGCTTGCCTGCCAGGTTATAGCGGTCTGGCTGATTGGGGAAGATCCAATAAGAAGGGGTAGGGCACTCAGCTCTGGTCTCTCTCTCTTGTCTTGCTCATTGAAGTCCACCAGGCAAGCAGAGGTAATATGTTTTTGATTTATGTTTATCTGATGGGTGTGGTAGTTCAGTTTCCGTGGCTTCATTTCAATTATGTTTAGTTGTTTTATTGGGCTAGGGTAGAGGGTTAACTCCCAGTCCCGACGGCCCTGGAGATTCTGGTCTTCTTTTGTTTATTTTGGCCGGCTCATCAGTTTGTTTGTTTTGTTTAATGATTGGAGAATTAATCAAATTTACCTTCCTCTGAATCATAAATTGTTGTGCTGTCTTGTGTTAGACCCCACTTGAAGGGGGTCCTAACACATATCATGAACATCCCAAACAGATGTGTATGCCAATAAAAAGCTATGAGTTGATTGTGGTGTATGTCAATTATCAATTAAAACGTGATTCCAATATGTTTTGTTGCCATTTTTTGAGTTTTAAACTTAAATGTTGATGGTTGTTGCAATAATATCATTAATCACAATTATTTTAATAATCAGATTATTGCTGCAATAATATCATTAATCACAATTATTTTAATAATCAAAACATGACATTTTCTACTCATGGGTTTTTGTTAGACATACATTTTGTTAGTATTTCTTTTGAGGAATCAGGACAATCTTTTTCACTTACCCACGTTCCGAGTTGGATTTCCGAGAGCTACATTATCTTATAATCAGACAGCATAACTTTGGGTGTTCTGGTTTAAAGGAACTCCCAACACACCATGCTGCCTGCAACACTATTCACTCCCTTAAGCCAGAAGGCTAAGACGCCATCTCGTATTTATGATAGGATTTCACTCCGACTTAATTTCCCAAAAGTAAATATTTCTGAGAAACAGTAGCACCTCATTTTAAAACGATATGGCTGAAGGGCATAATACTATTTCAACAGATTACCTCAATTCAATTTTTTTTGTGATATTCTTGATTAAAATTCATGAATAATATCCTATTGTATACTCTCAGAGACAGTTAATTGAAATTGTTCTTTGCAAATATGAATATTCATGTCATTAAAGATGCATGATTGATCATAATCACATAAAAGAAAGATACAAGGAGCTCAACGTACGAGTGTCATGGCTTCACTGACAACATGGACATTCTGGGTGAAATGTTTATTTTTTGTTGTGGCTGATTTTATATTATGTCCCTGGATGTTATAATAGTGCATCTTACAATGACACATTTTCCATGGCAAAATTTGCATAATTATATGATGGGATGGATTGAGATTCAAGAAGCAAATTAAACGATTTGAGGGGTAACACGCTGTAGATGATTACACGTTTTGGGGGAATGTGTTTCAATACTAATGCGGCATTTGGCTATACTTTCTTTTAATTACACTGGTTCCTTTGCTCATGGTAGCACTTGTGGAAAATATATTTTTAAAATATGTGCAGATGCGTGTCACCACTGATGCTGATATTTCAATAATGACATTTACAAATGTCAAAATGTATTTATGCTTTTAATAAAAAGCTTATTTATCAATGCCTAATAGAGCTGCCTTCTGTTGCTAAAACTAAGTAATAATGACGTTTGTTCCTGGCTTGTAAGCCAGTAAAAACTGCATTCGGACACTACTACCATCCACAATGAATACAGACACAAATTGTTGTAAGATATATATATATATATATATATATATATATATATATATATATATATATATTGTGAGCCATTCTGTTGAGCTGGTTCTTATTAAAATGCTATGAGTGGATTTAAGTTCCTCTGGTAAACAGTGATGTCGTGTATATGTCTGGGGTTTTATAGTGAAAGGTAAGAATGAATGTATCTATGAATGTAATTTATTATTTGTGTGTAGCATGTGTTATTACAACACATAATCTATGAAGTAGGGGCATTACAGATGTCCACACAATAACTAAAACCACATTTGATTGTGATTTTAATTTGAAGGTCATCTGTTCCTCCTTCCTTTTTCATTCTAAAAGCAGACATGGGCTACCTGCATATGACAGACAGTTTATTTGGCCACATCCACCATACCCTGAATGACAAGCAGCAAAATTCCCCTGACACCTGTCTTAAGTCAAGTGTCCTACATATTTAAAAGACTATTAAAGCCTTAATGAAGTGTTCAGTGATGGGTGATTGAACGCACATAGTCAAATGGAGTGATTATTATTCAGTTTGCCAGGCTAAATTTACACAATACCCTTCATAAACACCTGATGCTGCAACGTTATTTATTTATTTGTTTAAATTAAATGTCTCCCAAAAGGAATTAAATGAAAATAGATGCAGGCCTCACATTTCCATAATCTAATGCTATGTTTATGAGCTACCAGGGTGCAATTTGAATAAGAATGAATCCTGATAGAGATTCAGGGTGTGACAGAGTGGAAGAGTGCCTCCCCAAGGTTTCTGAGTGCTAATTCAGACACAGAAGCTCCTCCTGAGCTAAACACTATATGTCTTCTGCTTAAATTGGACTGAAATAAATGAATTAACAATCAAGGAAACTGGGTTTACCCGAGACCAATAATCTTTGGTGGAATAATTGCAGAAAAATGCCTTTGTAACTCATAGAATCAAATGAATGCCGCCAATGTGAAGGAGAAGCCACTCTGTAACAATACCTCTCAAACGGAAACTCTAGTATGGCCTGCAGCATCCTTCCAGTTCCAGCCATCATACAATGTGTCCACATGGTTTAGATTCCCATTGTGGTCCATGTGGGGACTACACACTGAACTGTTATGTGCAGACCAACGCAAGATACCATGTAAAAACCAATCAAGGATTATGTCCTGCACCTCCATGGTTAATTTTATCGAAAGCTCACAAATGCCATGCCATAACAGTTACAATGACATGAAAACAAATACATATATTTGGGAATGGGAATAAAATGCCCTTTTAACTGTTTTAGGTTGCATCCCTAGTCACATTGTGCACCTATTTAACAATGTATATCAGAAGCAACATAATGACAAAAAATGTCAATGTCCTTCTATCTAAATGCAATGCGTTTTCTTTATTCCGGGAAGATATGACGGCACACATCAGCTAGTACCAACCGATTTCAATAATATCATGACATCCAACCAGCAATCAATCTGAAACTCTAGCAGGGAAGGGTGAGAATCTTTTCAACAATCAAATTAAATTCTTAAAATCTCTCTTCTGATTTGTAAACGGTCAATCTGTCATTTGACTTCAGTTCTCAGCCATTCAACGCTTCCCAGTATTCCCAGTCACCAGAGTGCAGAATTTAATGAGTTTTTACAGGATCTGATTAGTGCAAATGTTTGTTTGAAATAAATAAAATTAGACATTTATAATGAAGTGATTTTGATTAAATATCACCATTTTAAGCCTTAATTTGGTTCTGTTTCCTAATATTAACCTTCATCACGTGATTTGCTCAAGGACCATCAGAAATTTGATGGTAATTTCTGTTCTGTTTCAGATTGTTTGTTTCAGATGTTTTTTTTAAGAAGCCTTAGCCTTAACCTCTGTGCACTTGTAATCGCTCCTGAGTGTTCGATTGAGAAAGATGTGTAAAGATTTCAGAGCATTCGTAGCAATACAGAAGTCTGTCTCTGTCTGATTAATATCCTCAGATTTGAATAACATTCTGAATTGTGGGCCAAACATACACATTTACACGCATCCCTTCAGACTGACATTGTTCATCATTCAGCAACAATTACATATATTGCTCAGTATCTGTGGACATTGTGTGAGACAGAGAAAGGGTAAGAAAGTAAATCAGGTGGACAAAAAAAAAAAATACCCTCAAGAGAGACAGCTGTTTGGACACCAAGCCATGTATATACAATAAAATATTCATCTCGGGATTTAAGCCTATTATTCTATTGTTTTTTTTTATTTTGAGACTGAAGCTCCGTGTCCCACTTCTAGTACTTTAGACAGTACCATCTGTGTCTCTGGGGCCACGCTGAAAAGGGAACCGAGGTCCTTTGGAGACCGGCAGACAAGCGCAGCATAAGAGATAACACAGAGGGACAATGGGAACCAAACCCCAACAGGACTCCCCATATTGAGCCTAACTCCTGCAAACAAGACAGCGTATCAAAGAGAGATGTTCGTCCAAATTCTCACAATGTATTACACCCTTGAGACTATTTTAATCTGTTCTTTTTCCTGAACACCGAGGTTTGCATTGTCTGCCACCGTTGCAATGTTTCCCTTTTCATCTCTGTGTATATACATAGTTCTAAATCACGGGAGGCAATTTCATTTTTGATGTCTCCTGCCATGACCACCTTGAATTGCTCTGCTTGATAATTGCTGCCATGTCTGTGTAATTGAACTCAACAATTTGTAGGGAAGAAAAAATCGTTTCAAGGAACTATTTGCTGACGGAAAGGGTTTGTCATCAGTGTACACTCATCGAACATCAAAGCGTGTTCTCTCTAAAAATACACAGAAATGTTCACTCTGGGTTTGTCTTGGCACAATCAAATTATTCCCTCCCCAAAACCACATTGGAAGCCATTTCAATTTATAATATGGCCTCACTCCATCTGTATATGTCCTTGTTCATCACGTGTGTGACGTTTGTTTCAAAAGGTTGACGTTTCCCAGTGTAAGCGTGATGCCCAGTCCTCATTTAATTTAATTTAATTTCCATGAAATTTGCAGCCCTTTTCCCCCCATTATTGAGAATGTTGTTATCGACGTTACCTTCCAGCTGAATTGTTAATATACAAACTCGACAGTGCTTATTACCCATCACATAGAAAACACTTTTTTTTTTTCATTCATTTACATGTTCATGATTATTATCATCATTAGCAAGACTAATTCATAAGGTGATCAAAAATAGAAAATCATCAAAAATAGAGACTGGCACTACTGTAATGTTTGTCAACATTTCAATTGAAATAATCAATTGATAAAATAATTGACAGCCATTGTTTCTGCTCTATGTAAAATATGGAACACGGATGCATTATTCCATATTAAATTGCATAGACAAACATTGCATTGACTTGCAACTGCAAGCCGTGACAGAAAACATGCACAAGGGCGCATGCGGCGAAAATTGAGCCGTCTCAAACCCGATGCTCTTTCAATCGGCGAGCGGCTAGAGGTCAAGTGAGAAATTACGAGCGTTTGCATTGCAGGTGTTGGAAAAGAAGACAGCAGCAGGTGGTCTCATCAGGTTGTTGTGCTCCACTGTTGCTTGTAGCAAGTCATGTGGAAAAGTGGAGAGGAGCACTTAGGGTTGTCTGTGCTTGATTAATAAGGACACAGAGAGGCAAATATGTGCACACAGTCACTGGGTAATGAGCCGCAAATGTGATTAGGTCTTTACGCTGCACCTGCTTCCAATTGAGCATACAGCTTAGCAACCCCGTGCAAAAGAAAAGAAAAAAAATCTGTACATGCACACTCGGTGACAAACAACATGCGAGTATTTGTGAGCGTGTGTTTCCGATACCTTTGAAACCGTTGACAAGTGAGCACTTAATTGTGCTGCTGTATTATCCTTCAACTGTACAGATGTTACCTGCACTCCAATAGGTGCCTTGATTGTATGACGCCGCAACCGGCAAAGTGTGATTACCTTGCATTCAAACATATTCCTTAGCATGACACACTCGGGAATGCTCTCATTGCATAAAGGGCTGTGGCAAGTTGCTGTCAAAGATTCACCATCTCCCTCCCTTCAGACTGACACGCACGTGTTGACGACGCCTGCTGCTGCATGATGTGAGGGGAAGAGCCTAGTTAGGGTAGGAAAGTGAGCATTGAAAAGTCATCAATGTCATTAAATAGCTTAACCTGCAGGTGTCCACACAGTATCCAATATACAATACTGAACTCCTGCACTTTATTCAATACACAATGAGACCAACATCACCTAGTTTCTCACATCTAGTTTTCAAACACCAAAAGCCAACACGTTATCACTCCAAAAATTAAGTTCCCATACAACAAAACTGCACTGTGAATTACGTTTAGAAGGGAAAGATATTTTGTTGTGGATTATGTTTCACCCTTGACAAATGATGAAATATTTTCAAACTGAGTCCACAGAAAGAGAGGAGGTTGTGGTGGTGGATGGGTCAGAAACACAAAGCTTCCACCCAGGAGGCCGCTGTTTGTGTCCTGTTCAAACTAAGTCGTTTTGTTGCCCAAACATAAGGACATTTTTGTTTTGCATAAACAAGTACTTTTGTTGCATTTTGTAGTCATTTTCAGCCAAACAATGGTGTTTTCTACTAAACCTCTCCGAGCTAGTATTGTTGCCAATATTTCATGTTTTTTTTTTTGTACATTTGGTCTCCTGGATGAAAGTCGTGTGTTTCATTTTACCTATCCGTTATCTAACTCCACCCACCTTACTCCAACTTTCTATTAAATTTTTTAATACTGACACTTTATTGCATTTACAAAAGGTAGTTCAAAGCCTTGTGCATCCCATGTATACAGTAAAGGCTGCTTCGTCTGTATCACACGCCGAAGTGTCCTTATTTTGAGTCTTGGCAGCTTCTAACCATACTGTTTTTATTTGCAAACCAAAATCACTATCTAATTGAGGGAGGAACATTTTTCCCCTTTGCAATCAATGATATTTCTCTTTTTGAGACGTAAAATCAGTGCACGTGTGCCCTTCACATTGAAGTGACCTGCTAGTATGAATAGTAGTGACACTAAAAACCAATTATCAAAAACCACACTGAACATCTACCTACTGTATTCCACCCACCCACACAATTTATACGGTAGGGGGAAAAAGAGAAAAAAAGAAGATTAAATGTGGTTTTGAAGAACACAAGTTATTAAAAGAGCTGGAAAAGTTTTGCCTTTGTTTCATTTGCATATTTTAGTATTAATAAAAATAATATGACTTCAGAAGCTCCCCCTCTGATGAATAGCCTATATATGTGGCTGCTCTGCCCTTTCTCAAATGTCTCGAAGCCTTATATAAAGAAGACCCCTTGTGGGGAGCAATGAGGACACACAGTGCTCCCATACTTTTCAAAGCGAAGAGCAGAATTAAGATTCATGGCTTTATGTGGATTTGTCAAGATTTGACGTCTTTCTTTCAGGAGGGCTGGGTCATACAAGCCCAATAAACCTGTCTTTATCGAGTTATGGGTGTGTTCACACCCACGCAGAGCGGAGCAGGCCAGCTGAACCCCAGCGTTGTAATCTTGTGACATCTGACTACTCATGCAGTAAACTATTGCAAAGGAAAATTTAATTTCCACTCAGTGATCGGTTTGAAAGCTACGAGGATGGTCAACGCTCTATTTGGGCAGAACGTCTCGCCACGTGACTAAGCTGACGGTCACAAAGCTATTTTTACCCCGGGCTCACCATTTTATTGTTGACATTCACACAGCACTACACCACCGGCCTCACTGACTGTAGGCTTAAAATAAAAATGTGACGCATGTTCAGACTTTTAAAACATTTCTGTTTCCCAGTTGTAGATACCACTGGAGAGCAGAAACTTAACAACCAGCTGGTGTAAGTGTGCTCATATTAAGATCAATGAAGAAAATGAGGATTCAACATAATTAATTGAACATTCCCTCAGCTTCACAGCATTAATTGTTTACTGCATATGATTAATATACTGTATGCATTAAAACGTGTAATGTTATATAACATAAAGTGTTTTTCAGAGCAACCCTGGGCATCAACTCTGAATGTGGACAAGAATGAGTTGAAGGTTCTATTTGTAGGACTAAGGGGGGTATATTGGTAGAAATTTAATATAATATTCATAACTATGATTTCATTAGTGTATAATCAGCTGAAACTAAGAATCATCTTGATTGTATTGGCTAAGAATCAGCTGTTTATATTTAAATTGGGTGCAGCTCCTCTTCACAAGTTCTGCCATGTTGAGCCACCAAGCTTTCTGCATTTTAATGTCGCCTTGAGGCCACCGAAGTTCACCTACACTCTTGTGAAACAGCGGTAACGCGAGCGTCTGAAAGTGTCATCGTGAAAGCTGTTGAGAGGCAATAGAAGTGTTCCCTATCTCTTATCTTACTTTAAATGTGGCCAATATCAGATTCCAGTGTGATCTGGTCATATTCCTGAACCGACCTGCATGTGATTGATGGAGGAAGACTTACTAAGTCTTGCTGAGTTTTAATATCTTTAAATATTAAAACGATTAAAACGAAAAAGATCAGATTTCCTGCAATTTGTGTTGTTCCCACTACTACAAATTGAAATAAAAAATGATTTGGGTTGCCTGCAGTCTTAACATAGCCTATATCACACACAGCAGGAATAATTTATATGTTACAATGATGTGGGGGAACTTTTTTATCCAATAATCTAAAGATAGAGGATGTCAGGTACATGTTTTGCAAATTGTAAAGCAAATAAAATCGACTTTAAAAGTGCAGATATGTCGCAGTTAGCCGTGTTAACTACCAATGTCGATGCATGTCAGATGAAAGGACACACAAACTGTACTGTGTTCAAAATATGTATTCCCAAATTAACTGGCGAGAAGCGGAATATCTGCTCGGTGACTTTGTTTAATCAACTTCCGCTACTTTGCTTCACACAAGCCACATGCCACACAAATCAGCAGCAAGCCCAGCAGGACCGTCTGAGTCAGTGGGCACCACTATCACATGTCCTGCAAGCTAGCGACTAGAGTTTCGTCCTCACCTGGAAATCACGAGTGCCTGCCAGTGTGACAGATGGACATTGTACCAATCAAGGTGATTAAAAAAAAGTGGGAAAAAAAACCTACACACCTGACTTATCCACATCAGAGAAGACATTCAAGGATTTGGGGAGTGTGGATTCATTCAGTGACAGTTACAGGGTTGACAGGTGTTGATTGGAGTGTTGTTTGTCCTCTTATAGAGTTGATATGTCTGAAGGGCTGTTGTTTAAAACTGTCAGAATCATGATGTGTGACAAGTGTGCACTTTAGGTGTTTCAAAATGAGGTATTGGAAAGTTACAACAAAATCACCATTGTTGTTCACGTTTATAATTGTCTGAAGGTTTATTTTGTTGAACAGCATAAGGGTTTCCTCGAAGCTTACTACTGTGTTTCGGACTGCAGTAGAAACCACATTTTAACAAGATATTAACTCTACAGTGTTGTCTATGTTTGTGGGGTCACCGTACATTTATGATAGATACAATAACAAGTGTTTTCCCTATCCATATTTCATAAAAAAGGCGCTAATATAAGAAATTTGTTTACAACAGTACGTGGCTTTCATATGGCTGTTTAATGTGTAGACAGCAGCGTATGATTCCTGGAGCCACACCCCTAATGTGGCAACAAACCAATGTGGTGTGGAAATGTTACACAGTGGAGCAAGTGAGAGATTAAAGTGTCAGAATCCTTACATGAATGTTACAAGGTCATTTTATGTGCATCAGTTTGGCTGTTGGAGATAGGGATTACTGCTGCTACACGAAGTAGGTAAACCCACATAGGCCTTGATAATTAACACATTAATAAGTACCTTCAATCCAAAACATGATCAAATTAGAACATTTTTTTTTAATCATCAGCAAGTGACGGTACCCAGTTATAACCAAAAGAGCCGTTACTCCAGCCAAATTCAGGAAATGCTTTCACTGGAGATAAGCAGTGGCTCACTTAGGTATGCTCCGCATGAAAAGCACACTCCAACGTAATCAACAGAGCCGTTCATAATTGATTAACTCAACGTGATTGACTTCTTCTGAAAATGCTCATGTTTCAGACGATTTCCAAGGAGACGCCGTACAGTATGTTTATGCGCGGCATCCGGATAAACGATGGCGCCACAATTAGTATTCTCCTCACAGATGACACATCTCATAATGTCAGCTTTTATGGGCTCTAGTGAAAGAGACACTAATATCCCTTACATGATGAGTGTAAGCATTACATGAACATAAAAAATTCACAAACCAGAATGTAAAACAGAATATTTAGCAGTGTCAGTTGTGCATTAGCAACAGACGACGGTTGAATCAGTAATTCGAGCTAAATGACGAGAACTTGTAGCACTGGGATTGTAATGTTTAAATACTATATGTGAGTCAACGTGCTGGTAAGATGACAGGAAATGAAAATGTGCTAACTGAGACAACCCAGCACCATAAAGCTTTGGACAGGAGATTTGTAGCAGTTTTTTTAAAGTGATTTTTTTTCTTTTTTATATATTAATTCTCACATTTTTCTACACAATGTCTTTCTCATGTCTCTGAACCAACATCAGTCAGGGGTAAAAGCTACCACTTATGATTACTCTTTACTGTGTACCAATCATTTTGAAAATCACAGTTATTACGACTGTTAGTGGGAACACATGTCACTGGTAATGTGTTACTTGTGACAGTAACATAATGCTATGCATTTGGTTTTGATTTTCAGTCATTATACTGCAGCTACTACAAAATAGATTTGCAGAAATATATTCCAAGGTGACAGGTGTGCTTCTTGCAACTGCCACAGCCCAATTTCTCGTTTGCCAAGAGGTTTATCACGGAGAAAGTGGTGATGTTCCGGTGAAAGAGAGAAGCGTAGCCCTAAAATACATTAAAAAAAAGGAACTACTACTGAAGCAATTGAGAGAGTCTCCAAAGTGGAAGCGCCAGAAAAGGTGCGCTTTTGTGCGTTCCTGTGTGAGTGAAGGATGATAATAAAATAAAGAGGCCTGTGCTGTGAGGCGGCAAATGTTGTACCCTGAAGTACGGACTATGGCTCAGGTTAAGAAAAGAAATGGTTTGATTTTAAATCTCATGAGAAACCAGGAGAAATTTAAGGAAACAAGTGGAGGACAAGGACCTTTCGATTCGCCCAAGGGTCATTCCGTGTCATTTCATCAAATGCCTCCCACCTGACCATCTCAGAATGTCCTGAAAAAATTCAAGTACAAAGACACACTTGTTAGTAGGACAAATCCAAAATATTAGGTCTCTACTGTCAACAGTTTTCTCATGAAACATCATTGAATGAAGGGTAGTTTAGACGGTTTTTGGCATCATGCTCTGAAAAGCCATTTTTAAACAGCAATATCTGGAAAACTATCTCACCTGTGGCCTTCAAATTTTCCACAGTGTATATCTGTTACTAATAGCCTCCAGACATGGAATATCAGGGGTGTAGCTCAATGATAACCTAGTATGGTAGGTACTTAAAATGTGGCTTGTTGAAATAAAGTAGTACATTTGAAGAGTGGCTGAGCTCCCATTTTTGCAGATAAAAGACTTCTATCACTTCAGCCTCTGTCTCTGGTGTTAGCTTAAACATTCTGCAAAATATGGTCTCTCTCAGATGATTAGTTTCACAGACATTAAGGCTCATAAATGGAGGTTTACACATCTTTGCCCAACTTCAGAGTCATATTTCAAAAAACTGACAACAAGTATCAGGTCCAAACTTACTTTTTTTTTGAAAGATCATATTCTTGTTAAAATCATATTAAAAAATTGGGAGGGTGTTTTGCCGCAGTGATTTTTTAAAATCCTGATATTGGTGGGGTTTTTGTGGCCGGTTTGGGCACTGCATGTCCTAACAGCCTACTAGTAAACATCACAGGAGGGCAATTCAATTGTGTTTTTTACCATTTACCAAAGACTTACATGTGACTAAATGCTACTGATAAATTTAGCCTCACGAAAACATTAAAATGTAGCACAGTTGTAGAGGCAATAAGTCCTTGAATGGGAGTTAAACATGTGAGCATAGAGACATAGTGAGCATAGAGACAAACTGTTATTCAATATCAAACTTTGGAGACTTTGTACTGTCATGTAAAATCTTTATGCTCAAATTAAGATTATTATTTGTTTGATTTGGTTGTGTAATTTATATAGTTAAAGTATGACAAAATGTACAGTCTTCAATATTATGCTATCATGTTTGTTCATGGTTTAAGACATTAAAAGCTGCTTTCACCATGTTTAACTCACATTCAAGGACTTATTGCCTCTACAACTGTGCTACATTTTAATGTTTCGTGAGGCTAAATTTATCAGTAGCATTTAGTCACATGTAAGTCTTTGATAAATGGTAAAAAACACAATTGAATTGCCCTCCTGAGATGTTTATTAGTAGGCTGTTAGGACATGCAGTAACAAAACCGGCCACAAAAACCCCACAAATATCAGGATTTTAAAAAATCACTGCGACAAATTGAGGCAAAACACCCTCCCGATTTTTTAATATGATTTTAACAAGAATATGATTTTTCAAAAAAAGTTTGGACCTGATACGTGTTGTCAGTTTTTTGGAATATGACTGAAGTTGGGCAAAGATGTGTTTACTTCCATTTTTGAGCCTTAATATCAGTGAAACTAATAATCTAAGAGAGACCATATTTTGTAGAATGTTTAAGCTAACACCAGAGATAGAGGCAGAAGTGATAGAAGTATTTTATCTACAAAAATGGAAGCCCAGCCACTCTTCAAATGTACTACTTTATTTCAACAAGCCACACTTTAAGTACCTACCATACTAGGTTATCATTGAGCTACACCCCTGATATTTCATGTCTGCGGGGTATTAGTAACAGCTATACACTGTAGAAATTTTGAAGGCCACAGGTGAGATAGTTTTCCAGATATTGCTGTTTAAAAATGGCTTTTCAGATTATGATGCCAAAAACCGTCTAAACTACCCTTCATTCAATGATGTTTCATGAGAAAACTGCTGACAGTAGAGACCTAATATTTTGGATTTGTCCTATTAACAAGTGTGTCTTGGTACTTGAATTTTTCCAGGACATTCTGAGATGGTCAGGTGGGAAGATTTTAGGAATTTGATGAAATGACACGGAATGACCCCCACACTCGCCGCTATTATTGGAAAAACATCCATATGTAGGAAATGCCCAAATGTTGGTGAAAGTGATGACATCCAGCAAGGACCCAGACATTCTTTTTAATTAATTAGTTGAATGAGGGTTGTACCGAATAGTTCAAAGTCCCATTGATAACGTTGTTGTAGATCAACATTTGAATGCTACACGTTGCATGTCTGTCTGTTAATCCTGTTTATTCTGTCTTTCTTCACAGTCGCAGTCAAAGATCAGACTAAACTAACATTATCATTATATTACAATGTGCACATAAATTCAGTACATCCCACAGTTCATGCATAGTTTCATCCATCCAGCCATACTTTATCTTCCCCTCATCTGGGGCCTGGCAGTTGGGGTAGCAGGGTTTTCCTGACGTCCCTCTCCCCAGCAATGTTTTCCAGCTCTTCCTGGGGAACCCCAATGGTCTACCTCGGGGCCTCTTAGAAGTTGGCTGTGTCACCTAAGCTGGCTCTGTTCAATGTGAAAGAGCAGTGTTGCTACCCTGAGTTCCCGCCAGATGTCTGAACTCCTCATCCTACCTCTAGATT
Organism: Chelidonichthys spinosus; assembly: GCA_029853015.1. Lineage (NCBI taxonomy): Eukaryota > Metazoa > Chordata > Actinopteri > Perciformes > Triglidae > Chelidonichthys > Chelidonichthys spinosus. The sequence goes on from CM056837.1 coordinate 13,254,737, forward strand.
CAGCCCAGCTACCCTTCAAAGGATCAATCTCATTCTTTTGGTCACTACCCAAAACTCATGAGCATTGGTGACAGTTGGCAGTGACTCACTCCCATAGTGGACGCACCATGGCCTCAGGCTTGTAGTTACTGATGAGCATCCATAGTTTCAGGCGGGACCAATGTGGTGGACTGACTAATTGAGCAATATTGCAACCTCAGCCAAGAGCCACAAATAAGTGATGCAAACAACAATATCATGCTTGAGTGGCTATGAGTAAATATTGTTCCCATGTATTCTATATAATATTTCCATATCATGTTGAATAAAGCAAATAATAATAAACATATTCAGTGTTGCAAATGATGTGAAACTTGGGCAACCCAACACTAAACTCTTGGAAGAAGTTATTTGTGGACATGTTCAATGGTGTCTAATCTAAACAGGAAGAACATGGCAGGGAAAAGAGACAGTGACCTCTTTCTGCATCAGTTTACCCTTCTGCTATAGCCTACAGTCACTCCCTGGAGTTTCTCAGCAAACCGGCTCAATCCAGAGTTATCATACCTTTGGATCATGGATAAAGGCAACAATTGATTCATTATCTTTGTGCATCAGCTCCCTGAGGCTGAGGGGGATCCTTGTCAAAGTGTTGCTAGTTTAATGGGCAAACATTCAAGGTCACACCCAACAAAGGAGACAAGGAGAGAGATAAAAGAGTGGCCATTTAATATGTTGCTGATCAAACCAGCAACATGATGAAGGAAAACATTTTTTTATAAGCGATAGAGATGCTTCCAGAGCTAATCCTTGTAAACCGATGAAGCCATTTAGCTGACTTTGCTTCTTGAGCCCTCTTTTTTGATGAAAGGATTCCTTGAACGTTATTGCAGTCTGCTTGTTTCATCTACTGAATTGATCACACGTTCATGTTATCATTATCCTTATCATCACCCTGTACAATCTGGCCAGGCAAGAGCAAACGCCCTGGTTTTTATTAATACAGAATTACTAATGAATCACTTCCCTTCCCATTTCCATCTCTACTCCAAATTGTACTCAGCCCAGTCATTTTGAGTGGAACTGTACATTATTTTATGTTGTTATTCATATCAGAATTCCTTTCCAAAATCACTTCATGGATCCCATTTCACTTCCTCAATAGACAGGGAAAAGATCCATTTTCGAGTTCAAGGGAATTCAAATAAGGGGAGGAAACGAGAGGCTTATCTGATCAGAAGTGAGGCCTTTGAAGAGAAATGCTGACATGATCATTAAATTGAAGTGCACCGAGACAGTAATATAGTACAGTACTGATACTTTTGTTCACCTATTGCTAGCGTAATAGATTAGAGGACCCTTTTGACTCGACATGCTCAGCTTGCAATTTGGGTTATTTAAAGTCTTGTGATCAGTATGTTCTCCGGACGGTTTTGATTGAATATTCATGCCATGAATACTTAACACGCTTCTTACCCCTCTTAACCCCTTATGCAGCAAATGTCTTTGACCACACTAAGAGGGTGTCATGCAATCTGGTCTCTTGGCCCTGTTCCACTTATAATGGCCACTTTCAAATTCTTTGTCTGCAGGCTACATTTCTGCTTACTAAGGAAAGCATGCATGTAGATTTAAGGGCACCGAGCTGTGCAAAGCATTGCGCTCGATGTATTAAAGACCTGAATCTCAAGGCAGTCTGCGAGAAATTTGTTAAGACTCACAAATTTAATCAGAGGTTATTTGCCATCCCCCGACGTCTCACTAACAACTTTCTGGAGTGTTGCACACATTTCACACGTCTCATCTCATCATTTTGCATCTTTAGCCAGGTGCCACATCTAGTTGAATAAGTGAAGCTGCCACTCCACCACACAGGCCACTGATACGTTTGTTTCAAGTAACATCCATAAAAAGCAGTCCGAAACCCCACAATACAACAAAAAAAAGATTTTTTTTTTGTGTTTTTAAACATATTGCAATATACTGGGTATTACGCTAACAGATATTGTGAATTATTTCCTTTTTTGAAAATTCTAATTCTGCTGTTTATCAATATCTGTTTTATCTAATAAGATACAGTTTTCACTCTTTCATTTGTCTCAACCATCTATACCCCAGACTACACCAAGAAAAAACTGAAAACGCAATTGTTACTAAAATGTTGGATTTGCATGACCAGGAATAATACTTTAAATATTGAAGGATCAATACTTGACATCTCTGTATGATACAATATTGCCACGCTAAATATCTTGGAATTATGTTCCATTGGTTTGAATTTAAAACAAAATAAATGTTTTTGTGTGAGTTTAGTGTGCGTTTAAGGGAGGGAACACTATATTTACCTATCACAAAATGAAAAGTTTATTAGGGAAAGTAAAACAGAAACATCTCTTCAAAAAGCCAGTAAAACCATATTCTGGATGGCAGCAGTATTTCTCATGGTCTGGCCGTCTCACGGAGCAGATCTGAAATACAATGTTGGAGATGATCGAGTCTTAGTGTCAATACATCACCCCAGAAAATTACCTCTTCTCTGCTTGGCCTACTTTAATCTCTAACCCTCTATTGAAAGAATGAACACTCTCTCCTCTGTCCTATTGACAACGTAAAATAGGTTTGCCAGCATGATTGACAACTTTGTCCACCTGACAAAATGTAATGCAGTCGAGGACAAAAAACAGATCAGGAATTCTTTGGACCCAATCTGGTGCTGCCGATTACATTTTCTCTGCCGTCTTCTTTATTGTATCAGATGGGTCTTTTGAAGTACTGAGGTAGCGTTGTATTGTGTGCCGTCTGTGTGCTTCTGACTGTGCCACACTTATTCAGGTGCACACAGACATGCGCATGGTGGCAGACTCATGTGGGTCTGGGTAAGAGAGTCCACAAAGCTCAACAGAAGTCATTAGCATGACATTACGCAGACATTTTGGGCGTTTGCTTCAGACTATTATTCGGAGTGATTTAGAAAGACAAACTACACAATGTATTCCTCATTCACCAAAATAACATTTCAACCAGCACTGAGTTTACGAGAGGTAGAACTGCTCTGATCATAATTTTGTGGCAAGGATTTATTTTTTCTTTCAGCAACTGAATAATTCAGCGAGCTAAACAACAGACTGAGCATGTAGACATCAAAATGCGTATGCTGCTAAATGCAAATGTCTTAAAAACCAAACAACTGCTAACCAGATGGTAGGAATGCAACTATTATCACGTAAAGCTTTTCACAGGCTAATTTGAGCTTTTGATTCTGGGCGGAAACATGATTGTGGCACAGCCTATGACATTATTCATGCATCTGAGAAATGTGTACGATGTAAATGACAATGTGAAGCATGTCACTTACATGAAGGTGTCAAAACCATTCACCTTGATGCTAACTTGAATACCTCAACAGCTGGCCCCATAAAGATGGCCTTTGCAGGTGGCAACTCAAATGTCAAAATATTAGCGGCAATCTTCAAGCTGTGGAAACGGAGGTGGGAAAATAAGAATATCATGATTCATAAACACATGTTCATTAGTTAATGAGTGTCATATGCATGCTACTAGCGCTCAGATGTTTGTTTTTTCCAGATTCAAGATTTTAGTTTTTGATCTTGAAAGGAAAATATAATTGAAAAGTTTCATTAACACTTTTGACGGATTAAAAAAAATATAATCTATTAGAAATGAAAGACATTTTGTATGTATTCCCTGTGCAGGAAATTAATAGATTGCATTTTGCGACCATTTCAAAAACTGCCATGAGTCTGTGCTGGTCATGGTACTGCAGCGCTTGTATATTTTCCCGACTAAATAAATGATAAAATATGGTTTTAAAAGACTGGCTGAGTGAAAATGTGTGTATCAAAGCTGTGAATGCAGGCTGGGTGAGCTTACATGTCATACCACGTGCATCAGCTGGGAACTACAACTGTCAAATATTTGATCTCAGTTCTGAATGACCTTTCATTGTGTGCTGTGTCAATGCAATTACAGCTTCCAACAAGTGTTAAAATCACAGTCTCCTTCACAAGTCTCCCAGTCCTACAACAGTGTCATCCAAATGTGTCAGCATAATTGAATTAGCAGAGGATAATGATGGCCAATGCCAATAATTACAAGAGATTTAGATAATTGCTGGAGAAACTGACCTTGTATTTTGAATTTGTGGAGATTTTTGCTTAGGATTAGGCAACACAAGTTCACATTGGTGTAGTACATTGTGCTTGAAAATGTCATTGTGAAATATTAATTTAGACGACGATGAATACTGGCGAATGCTTCGGTCTTTGAGGCAGGTGGTAACCTCCCCTGCATTCAAAGGCAGAAAATATCTTTTCACTCTCCCCTGGTACCATCACGCTGCCAGCAGCTACAAATCATTATGTGGACATCAATAACGGCATGTGTCTTACATTACTGATTGTACAAAACGTGATAGCAAAGAAAAAGGCGCTGTATTTTCCCCAGACACCATTGTTTTAAAGGAAAGAAAATCTACTAACAAACTGATTAGCGAGGCCAAGTGAGCTAAACATCTCTTCCAAGCGCTGAGAATATAGCAAGAGAGGGAGCATAAGACTGGGGCAGGGGTTAATGATGCCATACTTGCCAACATGTTAGCCATTCCCATTAAGCCATGGTTGAACCTCTTTCATTATTTTACTTGACCTTTACAAAAGGTTAGTTGTAGTGCAGCTCTGCAGTTATCATTGTTCCTCCAACTGAAACAACGAATGTATCAGTCATAGCGAAATACCTCATAATTCAAACTAATGCTTATGTAAAGCACACAGAGGCAGGTCAAGTGAAGAATGAGCCAATGTTTGACGAGACTATGGCGGTGCGCCATAGTCTCGTCAATGTGTGTGGGTAACACACACACACACATATATATATATATATATATTAGGGCTGTCAAAAGATTGATTTTTTTAATCGCGATTAATCACATTTTGTCCATAGTTAACTCGCATTTTTTGGCACAGTTTTTTTTCTTCTAAATGTACCTTAATGTATTTTTTTCATATTCTTAATACTTTTAACAACATAAGGGCAAATATACTTGATTTATGAAAATGTTTATTTAACACTTCAAATATCCCCTTACCAAAACATGGGATCAAAACAGGGTTATAAGAATATATTACAAACAATTAAAGTGAACATGTCACAGGAGATAGTGTAACAGGAGATAAGTACAGTTAGGATATAAGTGCATTGGCTTGCAAGTGATATCTCAGACTGGACGTACTTCTATGGTAGCTCATTTCATACCCACAGTACGTGCAGATGACTTTGGTCTTATTGACTGAACCATCTGGCAGTCTTTTGAAGGTGAATTTGCCGTTCACAAATCGCCCCTGTGGACACGCACCTTCAAGGTACGTGTCCACAGGGGCGATTTTAAACGCGTGTGGACGTGCTGCTTCCCAGTATTCCACGCTTGGTGGGCTGCCACTAAAGGATGATTGACAGGCGCTCTCCTTCAAACAACACATTTTTGCGAGCGTTCGCGAACGTTCCCGAGGTGGCGAGTCGAGCCCGGCGCCTCTGATTAGCATAAAGTAGATTCGACTTCAACTTTAGGCAAATGAGGAGCGGCCAACTCGCGCGCCGTCTCTCGACATTAGCTGCGACGCTACCAGAATGCATTGCACGGCTTTTCACATAGACAATGAATGGGACGCGGGGAAACACCGCTGCCTGTGGACACGCACCTTCCCTCTGGATCAAGACTACAGGTGCCACCGACGGCCATAAATCATACAATGCGCGTTTCTTTTTTTTTTTAAATACCGAGCGTTAATCGCGCCTTAAAAAAATTAACGGCGTTAAGAGGATGTTGCGTTAACGCGTTAATTTTGACAGCCCTAATATATATATATATATATATATATATATATATATATATATATATATATATATATATATATACACACACATACACAGTGTACACACAGTCTTTCAATCAGAAGATTGGTGGTTCGAATCCCAGCTCCTCCAGTCTGAACCCCCAAATTACCCCCAATGCTGCACCATCGGTGTGTGAATGTGTATAAATGCAATCAGTGTATGAATGTGTGTGAAACGGGTACAAATTACTGAATGTAGTGTAAAGCGCCTTAAGTAGCTAGAAAAGTACTATAGAAATGCAGGTCGATATTTTGGGTTTCGGTGGTCCCGAGCAGCAACCAACACGTGATTCCTATGTCATATGAGTCTCATTAAAATATATACATCATAAATATGTAAATGTATATATGGATGTATATATATATATATATGGATGTACTGTATATATACATACATCCACGGCTTGAGAACTAACTTTGCGAAGGTGCACCCTATCTTTCTCACAAGCCAATCAGAGCAGTTTTTTTGGGAGGCAAGCGTATAGAGACAGGCGCTGGAACGGGGTGTTTCACACAGAAGGTGAATCCAGGTATAGAGAGAATGAGTAAAATGCGTTTTTGAACAAAACATGTCATGCAAACATGTTGTTATGAAAAAAAAACAACCAAATACAAGTATGAACCTGATGAGCATTATGTCACCTTTGAATCTGTAACATCACCATTCTCACCACTCATTATTCTTTAAATTATCCAACACACAAGGTGCACCTCTTTTAATAACTCTTATCATCCAGTTGGTGCTTTGCAGTCATAAAATGTCCTGTTCAAATGTAAAAGAGGAAGCTAGTCTGTGCTTGGGACAACATTTGGGGACTCAGTCCTCAGGGATCAAACTTCTGGAACAGTAGCCTTTTACTGGTCCAACAAGGGGATTAACGTAAGGGGATACTCATCTTAAAGGATAGAATTGGGTTAGGATAGTGAGTTCTCTCAAGGAAAACTTCTTGTGGAGGTTAGTCAGACTTAGACAGATGGGCTTAGGTCTGCATAAGAGAAGGAGAAGTAGAAAAGGCTGCATGGAGTCTGTTTGCAGTAAATGCTCATTGTGGTGTTCCATTTTATATTACTGAGGCTATATTTAAGAGTTAACAGTGACTGGGGTCAGTATCTGCACAGAAGCACTGGTGGAGGTAGACACACTTAATGTTTATTTAATACAACATTCTGAGCAATAGCAGCAAACATCTGCTTTGTATAGTTGAGTAATGTCGCCTTGAGCAGAGAAGGAAGTAGCGCCCCCTCTCTCTCTCTCTGCACGTTGTCATCCAATCTTCTCTGTGCTGCACTCATATGACAGTTACTGCCGATAACTGTAGCCACGGAAGCAAAGCACCCACCCTACAGTAAATACTGTTAGCTCTGTCAGCACTGTTGCCTCTGTGAGCACTGTTAGCTGCTAACTGTCTGCTGAGGCAATCAAAGATTTGCTTTGAATTATTTATAAACAATACACTTACCATTGAAACACCATTGTAAGCAGACATCTTACCAGCCAAAAAGTATCAATGATTATTATTATTATTATTATTATTATTATTTAGTTATTGGACATGAGCAGCATTTTACTACCACCTATGGTCAAGTTGGTATTTATTGTAGGATAGTTCAATCTCTTCTGTAATGTTAATCTACAAAATGATTGATATCTAATAAAATCCAGTTGAATGTAAAAAAACAAACAAACAGTGGTTTTGCTGCTAAAGTATAAAGCACTATGAAAATACCCATGACTGGGCAGTTGTCACAGAAATGTTGTATTCCTTCTCATGAGTTCAAACATTCATTAGTATTGAAATATGCACATATGAAGTAAACCCGGTAATGGAGACCATGAGGCCTTGCTCTGTCCTTCACCCACATTAGTGAAAACAATGCATGTCATACCAAAGAGATCAAACTCTATTTGTTTCAGAAATGACAATTTCAAGTTTGGGGACAATAAGCTGGTCAAGGTTGCTGTCTATTAAATGACTTCTTGTCATGCTTGCAGATGCTCAAGGTCCCCTGACATCCACCCAGTGGGATAAGGCGCAGTCCCTGAAGCCAATGTCACTATGATCAAGAGCACATAACAGGCAGATGCCTCTGAACTGGCTAACAAAAGCTATTTAGATGTGAGACTGATCCATTGCCCCCCCCCCCCCCCCCCCCTCATCTCTCTCTATCTCCCTGCCATGTTCTTCTTCCTCTCCTACTGTTAAAAACCGGAAGGCATATTCATGAGGGAGGCATAATTAACCAGTCAGGGTTTGGATGACATCCAGATGGATGAGTTATTATTGCCATTATTGATACTGGCTGGTGTGAGCCCTGCTATCTAGGATTAATGCTGTTAGAATTTAGAAGCCCGACACCATCTTACCACTTAGTCCCATGATGAATAGTGCTAGGCAAAGTCGTTTGCACTGACACTCACTTACTTCCCCTCATTTTATGTACTTTGCTTGCCTTATTAAGGCTCTTACCACTGGCTTAATTGCCTATTTAGAATTCTCCTCTTTGTGACCTAGATGTGTTTTATTTGGTGAAAGTAATTAAGTTACCTGTAAATATCTTCACCAGAGCCCCATCAATCTCTGTTATGTGGGAACTCTATTTTTGTTTTAATTAATTTAATGGCTGCTGTGTCTGGACACTATTAACCTCAATGAAACCAAGAGGAGAAATTGGTTTCACTTGTGCTAAAGACAAGGCATGCATGTTGCTCACTAGATTTGTGTTGGCGTGCTGAACCAGGCGTCTCTGAGGATTGTCCATTTTTTCCCCACAATAGCAGAAAACGCATGGTAGGCAATTTATCAATGGGTTTACACTTGTAAGTTACACTAGTTTACTGTTGTACAAATACAAGTTTAACATGTTCCTGAAATATGATCGTGGCTAACAGTAGCATCTTACAAAGATGTAACAAAATAGAACACCATTCCAAAATAAAAGTTCAACTTTGCTTAAATGTTATTTTTTATCTCCGTCTCCAGATAAAAAAAGTTGCAATTATACATTTCTGCATACCTTAGCATTCAATCAGAACAAATTATGTATAACAACAACAACACATATAGCAAGTTAAGTAGTATTTTGAGTGGTCAGTTTTGTGGTGATGTGGACCAAGGAGGCCGTTGTTTGTGTTTGTGTGAAACCAAAAGAAAACAGTGACTCGATGCTTGTCACATAATATAGCCTAACATTAAAATATGTTATCATAACACATACTATGATCTTTTTTCTAACCTTAACCAAGTAGTTTTTCACAACGTTAATTGCTCTGAAACATTTATGTAACATATTTTTGGTTCAAAAACATCCCGTGCTTTGCAGAAACATACAATAGGCTGCCAATATTTATTCTGGCTATTTTTAGTCGGCACATGATCAAGTTCCTCCCGATATTAGCATTCAGCTCATCCTCCTATTTTGCTTGTGTATAACCTCGCAGAGCTGCTGGCATGGTTGAACATCATTAGTCTTGTTTTGTCCCTCAATGAGACATTTATCTACAGTCATCAGTTTTCTTGCAAACAATACAAGAGTACCACTTAGGATGATGACAAAACCGACAGCGTGAAAGAGTCCTCACTGTCCACAGCAGCCTATGGTGCAGGCTTTTGCACTCAACATAGTAAAATATTTCTCACAGGACCTTTAAAGCAACTCTACAAATGTAAACAAAACAAAACAAAGATCTTACATTTCTCCTGTTACAAATGACTGCTAATATTGTTCAACGATTGTTAAATTTCTCAGGTAAGAACCATGTACCACATCAGCCAAGAAAAAAGAAAACAAAAAAAAAAGAAAACACAAACAACCCTTCCAGGGAATCCTGATGTGTGGAGTATCCATTAAGAAATGGGACTCATCCCATCACTATCCATACCTCCAATGCCAAAGAGCGTGCAGGACATGGTGGATGCCCTCCAGAAACACTTACATGACACGGAGGAACAAGCTCTTCCTTTATTAATGTGCTCTTTTACAAAGCAACACACCAAACGCAGTCCCCCCGGGACACAGTGAGTGCAAAGAGTGTAGCAAGTGGGCCTGTTCATTTTTTGAAGTTGAGTAACCTGTCTGTAAAGGTAGTGCGGTAAATCAAGGCACTACTTAACTGCTCCTGTACTCACTTTGCACATGATGTATGTAATGATTCATGAAACGTCAACCTCTGACAGGAGCTAAACAAAGTAATTTATTAACTTTTATTCACACTACGATGACTGGTTCAAAATGAACAGACACTTTGTGACCTGAGGACAAAACCAACAAGGAGCTACAGGAACACAGCTAACACGAGGCGAGATGTAAGTTTCAAAGAGAAAAGAAGAAAAAAAGAGAACCTCTCTTCTTGCTGTTTCTATATCACATCAGTGCAGAATGAGATGGATGAATAAACCAAATTTTAAAAAATATCTTTCTGCAAGCGATTGGCAGTTAAGGCCGTGATATGTGTTCACAGTCCAAAGGACAGGGCTGAATGCTTGGGTGGCGTTGTACCTATTAAAGGTGGTGCTTTAGAATGGGGGAAATGCTTACTTTGATTTCCCCCAGGCTTTTTGATCTCTGAGCGGAATGAAAATGCTCCTTCTCTGGCAGCAAAAAAAGGTAAAACCCGGCACATGGGAAAAAAACATATGCACACATCACATCCACGCACTATGGTACAGGCACGCAAACAAACACACACACACACACACACACACACACACACAGGAGCAAACTTTACAGGCCCGCAGTCCAGAAAAATGTTAGCAGTTAAAAGATCCCTTCATTACCGAATGACCTTGTGTGCATTATAGAATATGATGGATGTGGGGATGTGGTGCAGCGTGACAAGAGGATGGATTGTGTTGCACGAGCGAGCGAGTTTATGCTTGACACAGTAGTACTCACATTTCAGTGCAGAGCTGAAAAATTACACAAGAGGGGCATCATCACAAATCCATATGTATTGTGAGGTATGTTTTCAGCCGTAACAAAAAGAAAAGAAAAATGTGTGTGCTGCTTTTCACCCACCCACCCATTCATCATCCATCCATCCATCCATCCATCCATCCATCCATCCATGCCTCCCCCTCGCACCTCTTACTCTTTTCTCTCTGCAGTGATCAAAACACAGGGTTATATTCATGTGGCATTCTGATCTGAGATCTCTGATCCCTAATTGCACATGAGCAATAGACGATTCTCGGGGGTAGGATGAGCAGATGTGCTGTGTGTCCAGAGGCGCTTTGAGTTTATGCTGCGGATAGAGGGGCCGGGGTGGGGGTTCTGGCTTGGCCATTGGCAACGAATACAAGCTCACGCACTGCAGGTGGTGCAAGTTGTGGTCGACCAAAGGTCTTCGTTTGTGTTTGTGTGTGTGTGTGTGTGTGCTAGAGAACAGGAGAAAGGAGAAACATTTCCAATAACCATTCCCTCTAGTCTCATCACACATAAAGCTACAGGCTATTATTAATCATTTAGTAGGTTTCATAGTTTGGTTCACTGCTCATGCACAGCACCTGTCAAGCCACGCTATGGCAGGGAGGGTTCCATTTGATTAAGTCTCTTTAGCCTTCACATCCTGCCCACTGAAAGGTCACCATGCGTGCTCCTCTGATGGCCGCTCTTTTATTTGTTTCGCATTTCCATGTTGTCACACGAGCCTAAAAGCTGAGCCCGCCTCACATTTACGCAATGTAATCAATTTTGCTCACCGTTTGCCTGCTTCAGGGCCCGTGTGAGCTCACTTTGGCATTTCGGTGCGGGGGATCATTCCGTGTGACGGATTACTTTTTTTGGTGGCAACTTTGTTGTGCACAGTGTATCCTTTAAAAGTGGTTTGATTGTAATTGTGTATTTATTTTTATTCCCCACCAGTGCTGTGGCGTCTATTTTTAAATGTTTTGTTGTTGATAACAACCCACACATCACGTCCTGTCCACGGGGACATTTTATTTCTTCTTCTTGGAAAGGCCTACCCACCAGCTGCTGTTTCGAACATTACATGTGAACAATTTTCATGAGCTGCTTTGCGTTTAACTGCTGTTTTTTCTAAATGTATAGGGGGGGGGTTTAGCTCAGGAGGTAGAGCGGGTTGGCAGACAACCGCAAATTTGCCGGTTCGATCCCCGGCTCCTCCTAGTTGAGTGCCTGGTGTCCCTGAGCAAGACTGTCACCCTGCGTGGTTGACTCCGCCGTCAGTGTGTGAATGTGTGTGTGAATGTCAGTCATTGTTGTAAAGCGCTTTGGAGAAAAGCGCTATATAAATGAGGCCATTTAAATGTCTATAATCTTTAGGTTTTTTTTATAAGCTTCTTTCTGTGTGTCAAAGAGGCAGAGAGACAAAGGAAGAAAAGAAAAAAAAATATTGTCTCAAATTTACCGTCATTACCAAAAAAAAACAAAAAAAAAACCCAACAACTCCACATTTGAAGTGCATTTACAAAGTTGCAGAGATAGATTTTCTGAATACAGATGTGCAAAATGTGAAATCTCGGCCAATAATGTATTCAAACCGTCCCCAAAGCATATCATGACTACACCCACTTTACATGACAAGAGGAAAATATAATTTACATGTCTACAAGAAGAACATGTGGTAAAAACAAATTATGTCTGAAATTACTGAACAGATAATTGTATTTGCATGGTAATGGTACTGTCAGGGCGTCTCTGTGTTCACTAAATCTCACCCTGGAACATTTACTTTACAAATTACACACGCTTCAGTTTTGCACAGGAGGAGAGTCTGCAATTATTAAAAATCATGGCACACCTTAGATATTAGCCCACGGGGGGGGCTTTTTAGAGCCAGCAGATATACGCAGACAGAAGTATTAAAAAGGTTGAATGACTACACCACCTGTTTCAACGGGGACTTGGATCCGTGTGCACAAAAAAAGGACAAGGCTTTTGTATTCTCTCTGAAATGGGATCAGAGACACTACTACATATATTAATGAATAAACACCACACACATCGAGCTACAGAGCAACCCCTGCATCACACTGATGCAACAACAAAGCAATCTAACACTCACTTGTGTGGCTTCTGGTTATTGTGCTGTGTGAAATTTCATGCACTAATTAACATGTAAGGAAGTGACGATGATGTCATTTCTTACCTTGGAGGGCTCGAGCTGCTTCGGTGACATTTTGATCCCCAAGCTGCATTCTTTCCCCTCCCCGTGCAGACTGATTGTTTATTATAGATTTTTTGCACTCAATCTGACAAAGATGACTCCGGGTGTTTACTTATGCCATGTTTGTTCATTATGGCATAGAGTTTCAAATATTTGGGTTCAGATTTGATTATTTATTCACAAACTGACAATATTTTGTTTTTTACAAAGAGGAAGACCCTGCAAAAAATTGATCTTGGTGACATTGACAGTACACACAAGTCATGTAACTTAGTGAAAATTACTTTAAAATTAAGTTTTATCACACATCCTATTTGGTTGTTACTGCATATTGTCTTAAAAGGGATGGTCCAGCTGTTTCTAAGTGGGGTTGTATGAGGTACTTATCCATATTCAGTGTAACAACCCGTTCTCACTGCCAAGGGATCAAATGTGCAGTTTAGTCAGTACTCCTTGGCGCCTGACGCCAAAGCTCATTTAATGTGTGAGCGTTTGTATGTGAGCCACCCACCCACTGCATTACAGGCAGAGCAACATACGTAGTTTAAAGAGAGAGATAGCTCACCCAGGGAGGAATGGGAAAGTAGGAGGGTCAAACAAACACGTTCAACACCGACAGTGTTTTTGTTAATGGACACGCTTGTGATGGTTTTCCGCATGGAACTGAGTGGTGCTTTAACTTAACTTTGGTTTGTAGCAAGACGTCGTCTCGATGCACATGAAAAAAAAACATTGCAGTCCCCAAAAAAGTCTTCAAATTAAAATACATACATCTGAATGCCGTGCTCAGCGACACCAAACATGCTCATTTATACCAATCAATAGATTAAAATCGCAATGTGTTGATGGATGTGGGCATTGATCAGACTTCACTGCTGTGTGGCACTATTCCTCACTTGTTTATGGGAACAAAGAGCAAGTTTATCCCAGACTTCAGCCAGGCTTGATGAAATAACAATGGCTGTCATGTTATGTAATATGTTTTCTATGACTGGCGCGCGCCAACGTCTTTTAATGGAGTACAACTAAAATGCCAGTGAGTCATTCAATTCATTCACTCGGCATTGTAGCTCAGCCACAAATAAATCCGCTTGGTTACAAAACAAAGCTTTAAATGGACTACACAGGCACAGACTGTAGTAGTATAGTTTGTTTTTACAGGGTCGCATAGTTTTTTTTGTCATTTCAGGCCCCTGTGTGTTCTGACATTAAAACACACAACTCAATTAGAGACTCCTCTTGTATTTTTCAATGTCTCCTTCCCTCATCATTCAAGCAAAACAATCAAAACAGCACTGTGCTTTTAGTCTCTTTCAGCCCCAAATGAAATGTCACTCTTGAGACTTCTAGATGCTGGAAATGACTTCCTTTTGTGTTCATTTCTTGTCTTCATAAATCATAAAATAGAATTCCACTCAAGGGAATAAGTCTCCTGGTGCGTTTTTAAATGTAAAACCAATAAATTCCTGACACAGGTTTTAAGATTCACAGTGAAAACACAGGCTAAATCAGATGTGGAGTAATGAATATTTCATGGTGAAGCACAGATCTAATCACATTTGGAGGGAGAGAGGAGCCGGAACAGACATCCAGTATGGCGAATGTGTTGCAACAAAAGAAAAGACAATGTTGTTAAGACTTTTATATATTTAATTAGCAAAGCACTAAGTGTGAATCATTGTTTATCCACCTGGAGGGAATTCCGGATCCAGGAATGAATTTCATTGCATGGCTGTCAATATCAAACCTTTCCATTATACAGTAGTTTATCTCCAGTGATCTCTGGAGAATTTATCATCAGTCAATCAAAGGGAGTTTATGCGCAGCCCGGATTTGGTTTCCTCTTCCCAGTAAATACAATTTGAATACCCAAGGCAACAACACAGTGGAAATGCATTATACATTCGTGTTGCCCTTACTTTCACAACCATGAAGGGCCTGCTCTTCCTCTGTCAGTCAATCAAGGACAATAGGGGGATGTTTGTACATCACAGTCCCCAGAAATGGAAGAAACAGGCGGATCTGGTACACAGGAAATCGGGATGAGGCCCGTCTTGTTACATGATGGATATTGTCACGATCAATTGGCCAATGAGAGATGCTTAAGTGCCTTGCTGCTTCAATCACAGTTGTGCAAATAAAAATGCTTTGCAGATGCCGTGGCACAACAGCTAGAGAATGCACGCTGCCCAACAAATTACATTCATTTGCAGCTAACTTGCAAAAGCTATTTATGTTTAATGGTAACATTTAGCTCCAAAGCATGAAGTAGCTTTTGATTCTTAGTGACAAGTGAAAAGTGATATGTTCAGGCACGTAGCGACCCGATTCAGGAATTATATTACTATTACAATTACTATCCCATCCCCCTCAGTGGGAAGTTGAAAGATACTGAGTGTGTTAATTGTTATCACTAGTATAATTAGATACGATCCAAATACCTTGAATTTCCTGAAACCTGTGTGGCAAACTGGATCTTGTATAGCTTTCCAAGTATTGTTGCTTATGTTGCCACCATTCAATCTTAATAGAAGTTCAACAACACTTTCAAAAGAAAAATACATTGTATGGTCCCCATGCTGAAACAAAGCTGTAAGAGGGGCATGTACCCATTACATTTAGCCAATTTGAGCCTTGAAGGCTACTGTTAGAAAACAATGTCAAGGAGTCATTTGTGTCCCTGAGAAGCAAGTTAAAAAAAACAAACAAAAAAATGTTCTTGACTGTCTAAAGTAACACATCTGTGGGTTAAAGTACATTCTTCAATGATTGTTAAATTTAAAGGTGTGCCAGCCTGTTTCTTTGTTGGCATGCTGGATACACAAAGTCCAAGGTAATTGTCTCATGCTGACAATAAAATATCATATACTGTTTGTTTCCAGATGATGTCATGATGTCAACCGCTCTGCATATTTAAGGATTGCATGAAAAATGCTCTATGGAAACGTCTAAATGCTCGAAAAAGTTCTTGCATTGAAGTGTTTTTTTTTTAGCCCAGTTTATTTGCTCCAAACATATCTACTTCACATTTTATGAATATAACACACATGCATAAAAAAAATAATAACAAACTAAATCCAATGTATTTATATAGTCACAGATCTGTGGGTAAATAGTTTCATTAAAAAAATTATATTTTTCCATGAATGATAGTTTTTTGAAATGTGGTTATATTTTTGTTTCTTTGGTTGCAGGATGTCCAAAGTCCAAGCTCACTATCTCATGCAGACAATAAAGCAGCATTGGCATCAATGTAAGTTACGTGCAGAAATGAGTTGCCAAAACATCCAGCCCATTAATATCAAATACATTTTTTGCGATGGACAAAACAGAGAAAAAAGTCTCCTGAGCGATAAATCATTTGAAATGAAATTCCTTTTTATTACACATGATAGAAAGTGATACTTGTTGAATGCAGTATTATAGTTCTGTAGGATTTGTCTGCATATAAACATAATTGATATATACAAAAGCCCTAAATGGGCCTTGAAAATGTCTTCACATAAAACCTAATGGCACTATAAGCCTAAGTGAATCTGCGATAGATTCCTCTATGACAAGGCGGACTATTTGGCCAGAGAGTCATAAAACAAAGACTCCAAGTAATTACAACTATACTTAACGCTTTACAGCTCAGTTCCTGCAAAAGTGAATGAACAGAAAGACAGCTCAATACAATGGAATTTGTTGAAGGACACACACAGGATCCCATTTTTAAATCTAATGGAGAAGAGGTTGAGGGTGAAAAAAAAAGCTATCTACAAAAACGGGGCGTATCCTCCCCTATCTATGTGGTCCCTATGCCCTTAATTTGATTTGACCAGAGTTCATTTCTCGACACTTGAAACAAACATGGCCACTTTGGGCTGATGCTCAATGTTAATGGTGTGATTAGTGCTGTATCTTTCCCTTGGTGTGGCAATTTATTTTGCCCCATTAAGCCTTTGAAGCTATGCCCTGCTGACTCAGATGCTCTTAGTAACAAACAGTAATATGAAAATGGCTATTACCACCAAAATATATCATCTGGAATGGCTTATAAGGTCATAACAAAGTGTACCCCCCGTGAAATGCCTGAAAAGGAAAGCAGTATATATCGATGTGAATGTTCTCAGGGAAGAGAAATGTCTTACATTTTTATTGGAGGTACTTGCTGCACATTTAGCCAACATTCTTTGATTTGCTAGCTAGATCAAGTGGTCAGACGTGAAAATAATTGCAATAAATGACACTTAAAATACCAAAAAAAAAACAAAAACAAAAAAAACAGTGTCGTAGAAATGGGTAGTAAATCAATCCATGGTGGAACTGCAGGTAAGAGGCTGACCATTGTATATATTATTATATATTGGATTATTATATTGCTTTTAATTGACCTCCAGAAAAGCATGTGCATTTTCTGATCCGATGCTAAACCCATTGCAGACCGATTGTTAGGGTTTAGTCAGATTCAGGTAACGTCTTTGTTGTTTCTCGCATTTCATACTGGTTGATATACCATGTTCATTTTCAAAGATGGCCTCTCGATATACTGGGTCACTTTCTTTGAATGTCGCCTGTTGTAACACTTGTAAACACATCCACATTATTCTTTCCTTGCGACTAGGCTGTCACGCACAACAAACGAGTCACAACTCGTATTGCCATTAGAGGGATTTGTCACTTGAATATAATCAAATGCAGTTTTTTACATTACATACATTTTTCTTGCTAGCACAGTCTTGATTTCATACTATTAGGCCAAGAAGTAGGGAGACTTCTTGGCTAAATATTACAAACATTATTCAGTATCACTCTCTGGAACAATCACCCACTAAATCGTCCCATTAAATGTCCTCGTGCATAAATCATACATTAGACAAGATGGGAACCCATACAGCGTTTCCCATCCCAGTTTCCATTCAATATAAGTCCTCCATATTGTGACTAATTTCACTAAGTACATCAGTGTAATCTTTATCTAAATGGACTATGCTCATTATAGAAAACATCTCCAGCAATGCAGACCATAGTCACAGTTGCCCTTTGTATTTTCAGAGGTTCAATATAATTAGCAAAGACTTCCTGCTCACTGATCTGGCCAATCAGATGGTAAATTCAGAGGCCATAATCACATTTGATTTGACATCAACACAGCTCTCTGGCTTGAGCCCAAACACTGGCTGAACTGATGAGACATACAGTAACGGTCGAGAAGCAACTTTAAATGAAGCAAACGGATATTGATTTGGGGAAGTGATTTAGGCTCAAACATCTACAGTTTACTTATATTCCAGCTGCATTGCAGAGTTTACAAACCATTAAAGCATGCAGGCTGGGGATGTGTTCTTTCTGACTATGATGAATTGCCTGCAGCTTATCAACATGGGTTGGCATATGGTGTGAGGACATGGCTTGATGGGGTGTCAGTCAATCTGTCTCTGATTTGAATGTGCTCGTATGAGTAATCCCAAGATGCTTCTTAAGTAAGCATTAATTCAGTGTCAGAGTATTTTAGAGGTAGATTTACAGGATGTTTGGCTATAGCGAGCTTTGACAGATCAGTTCTGTTTTAAAGCAAGATATGTTCTTATTCTCCCTCCCCAAAAAATACAATTAAGAACTTTGAAGCTCTTCAAATTGGTCCCTTTTATTCTGTGACCTTTTTCATGAATTATAAAACCAGATCTTTAGAGAACCAGATGCACTTTTACTAAAAAAGAACATTGGAATCATCTAAAAAAAAAAAAATATATATATATATATATATATATATATATATATATATATATATATATATATATATATATAATAGCAGTGGATGAAGGTGATGCATTGCCTGGGATTTGGTAATGATTCCCCTCCCCCACCCTCCTTCTCTCTCTCTCTCTCTCTCTCTCTCTCTCTCTCTCTCTCTCTCTCTCCCACACACACACAGACACACATTCCAGTCAAAATCACTAACGTAAGTGCACATCTTTACAGATACCTTGGGGTTTGAGAACGATCTCAGATGGGGTTTTTTTCTGCTCGAAAACATCTTTTGTGAAGAAAACTAGGCTATGTAGTTTCTGTAATAATTCACATAATTCCTGCCTGCACACAGTCAGCATATTTTGTTCTATCACAGCTTGTCTTCCCACTTGAAAAGATTTGCTGCTTTTCATTCTGCAGTGTGACTACTAACTTTTACAGAGCAATCCATCATGTTAAAACATTAAATCTTCGCTTCTTCTCAACAAGTGCGCTATATCTCCCCCTAATACTGCTTGAGTGTTTTATATAATTTGCAATGGTTTTAGGGGGTGTAAGAAACACTTGAGTATCGTGGAGAATTATGTTTTTGTGGTGTGCTCAGATTGCAGAAAATGTAGTGCCATGAAGTTGGATGTGAATGAATGTTCAAGTTACATGAACAACTAAACCTCCCTTGCATAAGTTTGTATGCACATAGTTGCATGTTCTTTACAATATGACTGTTTTACTGTCTTGCTAACAGTATTGCAATATATTGAACTGTAACAGCTATATTAACATATGTATTGCATCACCATATTCTTGGAAATATACAGCCTGAAGAGTCCCAATTAAAAAAAAAAAATGTTTACCAAGTGCTTTATCCTTTTTGTTGTTTATAACTGTGTTCACAAAAACAGTTTTTCAGTTAAATAAAATAAATACTGAAAAGAATCAACGGGTGGTTAAATAGCGAGTGATCTTCTGATATTGACCAGGTGTTATAGGTCAGAGTGGCCATCACATACTGGTAAATAAATACTGGATCAATAAAAAGAAAAGGTCTCTGAATGAGGTTAAAGGAAGCCAGGCACTCTCCTTAGCTGCCTGGGTATTTGGCTGCTAAATAGGTAATATACGGTATCATTTACCTTTGACCTGTCACTTTGTTTACCATGCGTCAGTGTCTGTCAACAGATAATGTGTGACAGATGATGAGATGACATGTTGCAGCTATGACAGCTGGATCAAGTGCAAGTCCTTGAAGTCTTTTATCGACATAGCTTTCGGTAAATGTGTTGGTTGTGATGGAATGCTTTCTTGTTCCATTTGTATTATTTTCCATTAAAGGTGCATTCGGCATCTAGCTGTCTTGTTTTTAGTGTTATTTAGCAAAATATATGAACTATTAAAAAAGGTGTTAAATATCATGTATTTCTTAATATATTAGGTTATTTAGAGAAACGATGCATGCAAATTGAGAATCAAATTAACAGACTGCAGTATATGATGTGGCGCATGTATAGACGTTTATTTGATGCAAAGCTGTTAACAAATACATTCACGGGAGGGGAACAAGCACACATGACTGCCTGGTAAATAAAAATATCATTCTGGTTGTACAGAGTTGTCAATTTGTCAGGTGATTGCATCTTAAATTCCATTGGGAGCTATTTGACATCAGGTTAGCAATTTGTGCTTTGCTAGTGCTGCATGTTAAATATAATCAGTCAGCATTTACTTGATAATATGGCATGCCTGTCATATAATATATATATATATATATATATAGCTAGCTGGATAGCTATGTTTTTTCCACCCTTCATTCTAAAGGCAAATGCAGGGTGAATACCAATGTCTGTTTTCATCAAATAAGAATGTTGATGTGTGTCAGGCCTGCAATGCAACTCAGTGTTTCTTTCTTTCCCACACAACATCAGATTGTGTATTTAACTGAAACAGCATTTTGGTTATTATCAGCGGACAGAAGTATTTGATTTGTCCCTTACATGGAAAACTAATAATGGCTTGTTGGCATGAAGCTATGTACTTTGCATACACATACGTATTATGTTTGCGTGTGTGTGTGTGTGTGGGGAGGGGGGTGACAAGCAGCGACTGAAGCTAATGGGTCACCCACAAAATATCCTTGAAATGTTTGAGAAAAACAGAACAAAACAACTAATGACAACAACATATGGTAAACTATTGGCAGGGGGCAACAAATAAAGCAAGGTTAAGACGAGACTTTGATTAAAAATGGAAGACACCCTGTGCATAGCAGAGCTTTTCTTTGTTCCTATAATGCTTCTCCCCCGGTGCAGCTGGGGCACAATAAACCAATAAGACGACAGTAGCAGCACATACCAGAATACTGGTATAGACACTATATTATTGACAAATTATATTGAAAAACAAGTGCAAACCACCTGTTTCGCATATTGCTTCAGCAGATTCGCTTTGGGCTTGATTGCCATCAGGTGTCTTAAATCATCTGGTGCTGATTAGCAAAGAACTCCCCCAACACACACACACACACACACACACACACACACACACACAAGCTTGATTACACACACACACACACAAGCTTGATTACACAGTAATCAAGCTTACTTATTACAAAGTAATACTTGGCTGTAAACGGATTTGATATATTACACTGTATAAAAAAAGTATGTAAAAGTAAAACCAAGTATATGCCCAGAAGGTAGCCTATCATATAACTTTTTTGAAGGGACCAGAAACATAAATCATCATATGATACACATCAGAAAACATGCCTGAATGTCCGTGTTGCAATAACAAAATGAAAATGAAAAATCTTGAGCTCAAGAAAAAAATCACAACCAGGCCCGAGAGGAAGCCTTGATCGGCTTTATTATTATAGCTGATTATGGCTCCATCGTTACTTGCATGCTTCAGCATTATATCTCGACATTTCTCATACTCTCTTGATCTCCATGTTTATTGCTGCATTTGGCAAAAATAACACATGGATGCATTATCAGCCTGTCAGTGAAAGTGATGCAGATCAGGTTATAAAACATATTAATGAGCTGGCATTAACCTTTTTGTTACCTGTATATGGCTATCTGCATTTCGATTCAACACTGTTTTAGATTTTGGAATATAATTCACAAATGCTTTGATGGCAGTGATAGTGGTGTTGTACTTTTTTTTTTTAATTGAGTTCAGAAATGTGTTCAGAGATAATGAAAGGTACATGAGATAATGAAGGTTATGTATTATTTTCTGGTGTAATTAGACATGATAGCTGCTGCGGTTTTAAGTCATTCAATTCATTAATAATGTAATTCCCAGAAAGTATAACCTGACAGGGAATTACCTTCTGAATTGATAAATGCAAGAAGCTTGATTGTATTAGAGGGGAGGATAACACCAGTTGATGGGTATTGAAATAACAATTATTCATTATAATGATTTTTCAATTTAATCATAACTTTACAAGGCAGGTCACTGGAGAACAGCCTAACCTGAGGAGAGCTTGGATCTGGTCAAGTCATTTCAGAGCAAACTAAACAGACATAGTCACTGTGTATGCAGGCAAACTAAAGTATGTAGAAATGTAGTGCAAACAAATTGTTGATACAGAAAGCATCCGTTCACTGGCAACAGATTTTATTTGTCATTGCTAAAATATCCATTCCTAATAACTACAGCTGGTTTGTAACTTCAGGCACTGACATCGCATTGGGAAAGAACATAAAAATGTGATTTCTGTCAAGAAGAGATCCAAAAAGACATTTCCCAATATACTTTCATATTAATAGAAACCTCTATAAGTCATCTGTTATTTTTGTTCCTGTGGTAAATCAACTTTCCAGTAACAGCTGAAGAGCCTATATTTATATCCATAAGTCCTAAATGTTGGGAAAAGCACCAATAGCAGAATACAGCGTTGTTTTCCTACCTTTATGTGAAAAAGCCTGAGAGCGAGGCAGGACCGAAGGCTTAGGGATGGCTTAAAGAAAATGTGCTCTTGCTCCATGGGTCCCATGGTTGCAGAAGACCACTAGATCTATGTTTATGCTTGGCAGGTTTGCTTTTGTTGGCATCATGAGCTACTGGGCACTCCAACTAATGTATCAAGTCTCTTTCTACATCCATGAATAAGACCAGCGGTTCCCTAACATCTACAAATTGCACCGCTTCATCGTGATATCTGATCATTAATGGCACCTCTTAATTTATCTTTGATTGATAAAGACATGTCTACATGTTTCCTGACACCACTGCCACACTTGCCAGTTTCACCCTGCACATCCAGCCTTCAAACTTCCCCTATTATGAAAGTAGCTCTCAGACTCTGATTATAGCTCTTCTGTATATATCTATATCTCTGACATGAACTTCCAGAAATGTAATATAAAACATGTATTGGCATGTTCAGGCATGTATCTATTCATCAAACATTTTGGTCCTCTTGTGAATGTTGCCGTGTGAACACAAACCAAACTCGAGGCAATTTGCAACATTGTAACAAGTTAGTCCCTGATTCGGACCAGAGCAAACGAACCACAGGTGTGAAAACGCCCTGAGAAAGTGTTGTGGCAGAAACACAGGATTTTCACCCAGGAGGGCGGCCCACTGTTTTCTCAATTTATTATGTTTGTGATGTTTTTAGCATGTGTTGTACCTATGTAACGTTGCTTACATTTAACTCAATTTATGTACACATTTTAAGCCAAACCATGACATTTTTCCTAAACATCACTAAGTGCCTTTGTTGTCTAAAGTTAACTGTGGCCCTAAAAGTTGCATAAAAAGCCTTACATGTGTTTTCATGACATGCGGAATGGCCTTAATTGTTTATATCAGGTTGAAATAGAACTTTCACAGTTCCATTCCTGGAATAAATTGACGAAAACTTATAAGACCTGTTAATCAAAGAAGAAGTGTAGATGAAACTGATTTCACAGTTTATGCAGCTGATCAAATGTGTTTTAAAGGGGACATTGGATTTACTTAGCATGATAACGAGTTTGAACGTTCGTTGGGGAGCAAGAAAACGCTTTGTTTGCCAGTCTGTGCCATCTTCCAATGAAGTCCCTACAAGTCGATTGACAGACGCGTGCTGTTGACGGAAGTAGAAGTGTACACGTGAACAGAGAGGGAGAGAAGAGGGCTGCTAAGGCCAGTTTACAGAGATGGCAGAGTAAACAGATACTGAATATGATGAAGAATTTTAAGTCGAATGGCTCCTACTTCACCAGCAACACACGGGATCTGTGTTTGTCAATCGACTTGTAGGGACTTAATTCCAAAATGCCGCCGACCAGGCAAACAACTCAAGGTAGTGTCTGTATAAACAGTCCTTTTTAAAAAACTATCTGATCCCTCTTTATACTACTGTGGGGCTACTTTGATCTTTATGAATGGCTTAAAATTAGCGATTTCTTTTTACTCTCGCTACCACTGTTGGCATTTTGGAAGCATCGGCTAAAAACAGGCTATGGCACCTGCAATGGGTGCATGGGGTAGTGAAACCTGTATACATCTTTAAAGCGAGCTCAACAAGTAAAGACATGAGGAAAAGAGGTGCATTATTGACATAATTAATGCAGAAGGGTACTTGCCAACACATCTTTATCATCTTCAAACTAAACTAAACCAGCGAAGCAGTAGATATCCACTCTGTGTGAAGCAGCAGGCAAGTGCACGGTTCGTGAACGGGGCTACAGCAGTCGGCCTGATAAGAAAATCCAAATTACAGGAGATTGGGGTTTATGACATGGAGACTGGTATTAAACTGAAGCCTGAGGTTACACACTTGTTGAACCATGGCAATTTATTGATTTTGTGCCTGTTTGTACTCGCAGTTTGACACAAATGCAGAGTTAGTAATGTTGATGGAGACGATTAATACATATTAGATTAAAGGCCTGATGCCCGTTTTGAGAGTGTGTGGTCAACAGATGATAGCAGTGACTTCCATGGGGAAAGTGCTGCATTCTAAAATGTAATATATTAATTTGATAAAAATGTATTAATTTGAAAAGCATGGCCTTCCCTTCCTCCCTTTGTTCACAGACCTACATTGAAACAAACTATATAATTCATTCCTGACCTTTTAGATTTCATCATTTATTGAAGTAGGTATTCTTCATTCTTTCTATTTTTTTTATATATATAAAGAACAAAGTTCAATCGGAAAAGTTTAAAAAAAACCCAGATATCTAACCTTGAACTAAATTAATTTC
The DNA here is from genome assembly GCA_029853015.1 of Chelidonichthys spinosus. NCBI lineage: Eukaryota > Metazoa > Chordata > Actinopteri > Perciformes > Triglidae > Chelidonichthys > Chelidonichthys spinosus. The sequence goes on from CM056837.1 coordinate 13,279,690, forward strand.
AAACGCTTTGCAATGAAGCCTTTGTAATCATGAAACAAACGCATGCTGAAGCCGGTAGCAAGCATAGGCACATGCCCCACTGCTGCCGAGTATCTTCCCTTCACATCTGAATTCAAAAACTAAAACATTTTATTGAATTAACAAAGTGTGATTACACTCTACGTACCCATTTTACAACCACAAGCCTCCTTTTCAAACCACTGTAGTTTGTGAAAAAGTCACAAAATGTAATCTATTGGTTTTGTTCTGAGCTACACAAATTCCTCCATTTTTTCAGGAGGGAGGACATTATGCCATAAAATTAAAGCTAGGGTTACGACAAATGTCAGGAACGCGTCAATTGGGACATGCATTGTAGTTTTGTGGTTGAAAGTCATGTGTTGTTGGACCACCTGCCCACCTGCCTGTTATATGTAGTCTTTCCCAATATTCAATAACACATCACTATCTGCGGCTGTTGCATAGTCACACACGTTCCATGTGTTTGAACAAAGGAAAAGGATCCTGATTTGCTTTCCATTGGCATAATTTTCATGCTGATCGACGAGTAGGTTGCATTTTGTGACCTGCCATGACACGGGGCTGTAACTAACACTAGTGACCAACCGACATCTCTCACTATTCCCCTATCTAGAGCCAGGCCTGTGACATGCAGTGCATCAGATACAAAAGCTTTACATTGTTCAGCCTTTGCTGTGTTTATTCTTTGAGTGTACAGGGCTGTATTCACTGGCAGGCTGTCTACTCTGATCAGTCAGCTGAATGCACAGGGACACAGCAGGAATACAGGATGTTATAGAGTCCATGCAAAATACAACAAACAGAACCAGCACTGCATCCGGAGAATATTCTCTGCTCAGTAGCATCGCGCTTGCTGGGAAAGTCTAACAATAAACATTTCATCCTGGAAACTTTTTTTGTGTTTGTTTGTGGCATCATTCATATTGAAGCTGGACACGTATGGATGGTGGCAATACCAACGTCATTACATGCTTTCTGCATATTTGCTTTTGCTTTGGTGCCAGGCAGTCACTGCTCTGTTTTTTGCATTATCTGTCCCATGGATCACTTGAACTGCCTCTGCTGTAAGGCTGATGTTCTTTTATTTTCTGTTCATAGGGTTTAAGTTCCTTTAATTCACAATGTACCCTTTCTTATAGGCCAGAGATCTTCAACAGGGGGTCCGCAGAGTTACTGCAGGGGGTCCCCAAAATTATTTGATCCCAAACTTTATTCTTCCAAAAATTTAAATATGCAAAAAATACACCTTAACATGAACCTATACAAAGCAAATATCCATCTTCCTGTTTGGCTTATATTATATTGTGACATTTTGGAGTAGAAATGCCAATAGAGAATTAAAATACGAACAGTTACAAAGTACTGTTATACATGGCACTATAGGCACTACACATTATTATTGACCAGGTTTAATAAGCAACACAATTTTATACGATATGTATAGGGGGTCCCTCCACCGTGTCACTACAATCCAGTGGGTCCTTTGCTTGGTAAACTTTGAAGACGTCAGTTATAGGCGTCAATGGGGTGTTGCAAGCTGTACTAGCAGTGAAATAATTAGTTGATCAACCAGCCAGTTGTTTTGCCTTTATTCACATAGGATGGCATTAGAGTGAAAGTGGGGCAGAGAGAGGGGGACGACATGCAGAAAGGTCCGTCAGTAGGATTCAAACCCGGGGCCGCTTCAGTGAGGTGTGAGAGTGTCTCTAACCATAATCCCTGAGAAACTGTGTTTTTCTTGCAAACTTATTGAGTATGTGGTTTAGTTGGATGGAAAATACATTTTAGATGGTACAAGGTTGGATCGAAATATGTTCATCAACAAGGTTGATGAACCATTGTTCAAAGTCACATATCAGTGGAAGTCAATCCAGACAATCAGATGCTGTGGCTTACAATTCATGTTTGTCACAGTAATACTTTTTCGAGAGAAATAAAATGCGAACCACATAATTATAAATACCCTCATGACATTCTTTGTGTTTCTTGGAAATAAAAACCCTATAAAATATCTTGAATTCTCTATATGATACAGTGAAGCCTCTGAATTGGACCAGTTCTGAAATGCCATGTTTTCCTAAGAAACCTGCGACCTTTGAAGAAGCCCAAGCTTCTTACAAGCATCTTTGATCGTTAAGGCACCCCAAGGCTCTCTAAAGAATCCAGAGAAAACTTGTACTTTCCGCAGTGTTCTGGCGCTTCTATGGTCGGATGGATGATGAGCCCATATTGTGTTACCAGTCCTGCAGGGGGGATTAAAAGTGTATAGGCTCCGCAGGGATTAGCGAGAGGCAAGGAGCAGGGTCTGTGAGTGGCCCATTAAAAAGGCAGGGAAGGAGGACAAGGTTATCCATCTCATTCGTGTAATAAAGGCGCAATTGATCTGTTCCAATTACAATGAGAGCCAAAGAACATGAGGTATTCAGGTTTGTTTTGGTTAACACACCCCAGGGAATGGGATTTAGCTGTGGATGGCAGTCAGGCTCAACCCCTCTTCTCTTCTGATATGTTGTATATCTACACAGTTGTTATCTGATTTATGGCTTTGATTATTTCCACGTCTTCATGCAGCACATTACTGGATATGGCTACACATACTCACTCCCTACCGCCTCCGGCTCAGTGCCCCTTGGTATCAGAGATCGACGCACTAGGTACCCCTCTAGACTTAGTTTTCATTTTGTCTGTCAACACACGCTCGTTACATTAACAGTGCACTTTTAAAATAAACTTCCTTGTTCACAAAAAGTATGTTTAATGCAACAAAATCCCTTCGTCAGGTTTAGGAGAAAAGCAAGGTTAACTTTAACAACTCATGGTTCACAAATAAGTCACATAACTACCCACTCATGTGACTCTCGTGACTAATAACAAAATGTTTTGCAAAGGAAACAAACAACTCTTTTCTCCAACCTAAGTGGTTTTGTTGTCTTAACCTAAAGAAGACAGACGTTCATTTTGTCGTGCTTCCATCCCCGATGTGAAGGGATAGTGACAAAGTGGTGGTATTTGACGAGTTGGAAGTGAGAATGTGTTGGTTCAGTTAAGTGTGTGAGTGTGTTTCTGTGTGTGTGTGTGTGTGTGTGTGTGTGTGTGTGTGTTTGCGTTTCTCTGTCTGTCCACAGCTTATCTCACATACTGCTGGATCCAGCTGCCTAAGCCTAGTTGTGATGCTCATCCATGATTGTATGCTCAAGGATGTTTTATATCCTCATCGACTTCTGACTCCTCACGCCTCTTAACCAGCCAATAGGAACTGCAAGTGAGCCAAAACGGCTTCAGTAGAACAAGTAATTTCCTTCAATCGGCTAGTCGATTGAGTGAGATTCAACTAGGCTTGGTGTGGAAGCTGGGTGGGGACACACCTTGCATTTTTGGAGTTTTCATTATTGATTAAGCTATCAACTGCATCACCATGATTGAATTGATTGATGGTTTGTTCTGTGAAATGTCACAAGATAGAAAAAAAATGCCCATCACAATTCCCTAAAGTCCAAGTTGATCGTTTAAAATCTATTCAATCCCAGAACCAAAATAAATGATGTTTAATGTCATAAAAAGGTAATACAAATCTGCAACTGGGCATTTAACTTTAAAAAATGTGAGTGTTTTGGACATATTTGTAGACTTCTGCCTTGTCTTAATCATAACAATCCTGGACAGGGAGGTTATTTATTTCTCTTCTCTTGTCCCTGCCAGACTTTGATTAGGTAATGAAACCACTTCCCAAGAGAACAAGACATATTAACGAACCCATTTCTAGAAAGCTACGCAGCACAAAAAATTAATTCATCATTAATGTGACTGATCCTGCTGGGAATTCAGCATCTAACCCTCTGACCATTACAAAGTAACGACAGACATGAAAGTAAAGATACACATGAAACCAAAACCTTTTATGTCATTAATAATGTTGATTGCATGCCAAGAGGCTCACCTTTATGTTGATATTCCCTTCATGTTTACATACAAGACTTGTCAGCATCAGACTGCTCAAGCTTAAAAGTAATGCCCTTTTCAGACCCTCAAATCTCTGCCTACATCAAATTCAAAAGAAGGCTGTAGGAGGAAGGCAGCTTTGAATATTAACTCATTCTGAAAACACAGATTTCTCTCCCTTCTTCAAGCAGTGTGAAAAAGAACAATACGATTTTCTTTATATAATGTTCACAAGACTGAGCCTGCACAAAATCCCTGCTGACACAAGTAGACTACAAACCTCACTGTCTGCACAGCACTCCCACCTGGGACTTCCAGTAGCAGTACTGCCGTCCATATACTGCAGCACCAGCACAGGGTCAAAGTTTTAACTAAGTGGTTTAACTGTACAGAAGGATATAAGTTTATTCCCTCATGTTTAAGTTGAGTTCAACATGCCCTCAGTGGAAAAGGTCATGCCTTTAAGAGTTTTTACTTTCTTTCTTTTTTGACATTTGGGCATTGCTTATGTCTACCAAGTCCTCATTACAAAAACATTTATTAAGCAAGAGCTCAAGAACCTATGAAATAATAGAAGCTGGAGTTAATTTGGAGTGCAAATTGTGATCTGATAGTGGGTGGAGGTATACTGGAAAGAACAGTGTTTGGCAGTGTTTATTTAAGTAGATAAAACACCAGGTGCAAAAGTGTTGTATACAATTTGTAAAATACGTAAACTAAAATAGAAAACGTACAACATTACACAAAAATAAGACAGAGTAAATATATATATATATATATATATATATATATATATATATATATACTTTTCACAAGCTTATCTCTTTCATTCATCAAGCAGTAATGTAGCGTCCACACAAGCTACATTTTCTGAAGCAAACCTGAAGCTCAAGTGTGGCGGGGCTTTGTACTGCAGTCAATATATATATACACATATACACTAATAGCATTGACTGAAATTAAATTGGTTCAATGCAGTAACATACTGAAACTATTTTGCCATGCTGTGGTAGCTTAGCTTCTCTGGGGAGTAGCTTTAGTGTAGTGTAGCATAATTTAATGGTACAGGTACAGTCCAGTCAGTGGTCCGCTTCTACATTTCCAGTGCCCAAACAAGCTAGCTATACCACTGCCGGGATCTGAACCCGGGTCTTGGAAATTAATATTGCCCTCTCGTGCTAATGGCTGCCTTTAATACTCCATCTCAAAAGAGATTCAAAGTGAAATCCTCAGGCAAATGGTGGATAACGTTTAAATGCCCTAATGATAAATGCTCAGCTGCCTTTAGTTTTTACTTTTAATTTCCCATCACAGTACAAAGTACTTTACTCAGAACCTAAAGCGAGGACCCTTGTCATACAGAGATGAAAGAACTGGAGGAGTGAAAGCTGAGGCTAAATCATGGTGTTTTATGATGTAACATTTGGAAGTGAATTGCAAGTTCTACAGGAAGTTAAGGTGACAGTTGCGCTTATATTTCTTGCTTTTACATAAAAGCCTTGTATATGTGAGCTTTGACCTTGTAGAAAAAATAAATGCTTCTTTAATGTTCATACTTTGGCACATTTTCCTTCACTGTATTTATTTTTCCCCACTTACTTTTCAATTTCTTCAATTAACAACTAACATAGTCCACCCCTTCTGTGACATTGATTACTGCATTAATTTGCTATATCACTGTTTCATTATAAAACAAAGTTTCGAGACACATTTGAATCAGGGATATTTATGAGTGGGATTGTTTTGTTTGTTTGTTCGGGGGGGTTCCTCTCTTTACTTCAATATTAAAATACATTTCAGAACAAACAACTGGACCAGTCTGTTACTCTTGCGTAATGAACTTGCAATCTATAAATAGTTTATTTTTTTCTGTGTGTCAATGTGCATTAAGGACACAAATGAAACCATACCAAGATAAGTCATTCATATGCTGCCTATGATCTTCTGTCTTTTGTTCCAGCAACATTGAAGGAAAAGCAGTTCTAATCTCCAATTTACCCATGTGAAGTGACAATTTTTTTTGCACGCAGCAGCTCACATTTTTCCGTTTCCTATCAGGGCCGCTTGGGTATGCTGTGCAAAATTGGATCGTGTGACATGTGACCTATAAGCGACTTGTATTTGAACACTCAAATCAAAATTGCTGTGACAATAAGTAAATGTCACATTGCTCACCTGAGAGAGCTCACGTTATTTTTTTCAACCCATGACAGAGATAGTGATGCTATGGGTGATGCACAGAGGTGTCGAATATTAATTTGCATGACATATGGGTTGGAACATTCATTCAGATAAAACTGATGCAGGAATGAAACAATAAAGAAAAGCAACGCATTTTGTTGTCCATACTTCTTTTAAAGTCAGCTTATAAAAACAATATTACATACTACTAGTTCCAAGTTCATAAATTATGCTTTTTTTTCAACAGGAAATCTAAGTGAAATACAAATAAAGAGTAAACTTCACTCTTGCATGTTTAATTGTTGTGTTAAACTTTCCTATTGCTCAACGAGATAAACATGTAGGTCAAATGTCGACCCGTTTCTCTTTTACATCTCTCTACATTCTCTTTCATAACGATGGCATGTCATTGTTATTCTTTTTGATTTAAGTTTTATAATCAATACAAACACGACTAGGGGAGGTGCTCAAAATTTAATGCCACGATTCAGTTATTCAAACTGTGGACGGATGCAACACACTGTGCCGAAGAACAATCTTGATTTAGATAACTGGCAGATGTTTGGCTCTACACACTACAAAGAAATTATTGATTGCCCCCGCACTTGTGTGTACTTTTACACCTGTCTGCATAACAGCGTAAACAATATTTTGACAGCATACTGTCAAATTGACCAGTTCTGCCTCTGGTGAGATTATTCAGCACTGCTTGTGTAAAACAATTCCCCAAAACATCCATCTGTGAAGGCAGCAATTGGTAATATAAGATAAAAGTAAAACGCTCAAAATATGTATTGTGCTCATGTTCATTAGAGTTGGGACGACCGACTCAGTCTTTTCAGTTGGTCTGTCTGAAGAACCAGTCATTTGATTCGGTCTCGGGTTCAGCGATCCATTTGTTTTTTACTCCCACTGGTTGTTATTAAATATGCTAAACAACAAATCTGACTTACTGTGCATTAAAATGTCATATCCACCACTACATTAAAAAACTACCTGTGCAGTAAAACCGTGATTAAAATCATCTCATCTGCCACTAACAGTCAAATTCTTACCTTCAAAGCAGCTTAAAAGTCTCTTTGGTAACACTCCTGTTGTCTTTAAATGTGCTATGCATATTTGCTATATCATTTACAAAGTAATTTTCACTGCTTCATAAAACCTTGCAATATGGTGGATGGGACCGGTTTTTATTACGGTCTACGTCACCGCTGCAACCAGTTGGCAAGGGAGTACTGAGTCTCGGTGGTTCATAGGACCGGTTGTTGTTTCAGTCTGATTTGCGCTGCGGCTACCAGTTGGCAATTGAGTGAGTCATGAGTGGTTCACAACCAGTTGTTACTAAGGTCTGATTCACGTTCACACGACCAGTTTCTACTTCGGTCCGATTCACGGTTCATGCGAATGGTTGTTATTTCTGTTTGCAGTAGCTCTGTATAGCCAGTAGGGGCGCTAGTGGACCAGGAGATTCATCTTAAACACCATAGAACAAAACAGGCTTCCTGCAGTGCTGCAAAGCCCGTAAGCATTTGCAGCCACTGGGACAGACGGCGGAAGGAAAAACTATATTTTAATAAGAACCGACTAACACTCAATTCCACCGGCTCAGTGACTTAAAGGAGCCCTATTATGCTATTTTTCCACAAGTTAATATAAGTTATTGATGTCTCCAAACCTGATCTTTGAATTCCTCAACTGGAAAAAACAATCGGAACATGCATTTCGGAGTGGATCACACTCCTCATTTTCAGCTTTTTTACCCCACTTTTTCAAACGGGTGATTCCGTCGGGGTGTAGCCTTATGCTAATGAGATGACCCCCGACCCCGCTCCTACTGAGGAAGTGGTTGTGTCTCTCCGCCCCGTGCTGTCCGCGTCCAGCTTGTTGCCATGGTTATGGTTCTACGCTACAAACTAACAGCGGTGAAGCCGTGCCGCTTCGAACCGGACTCCGAACCAGGACCAGCTCCTGTAGAAGTTCTACGCCGCGGATGCAGCAGGACGTTTCTGAAAGGTTAGTTAACATGTGTAACGTTTTGGACACTGCAGTCAAGCCAGCCTCCACTCGGAAAACCCCGGTCAAGCTAGCCCCCAGTCATTCTGTGGTGCCTGTTTATACTACATATTACGGTAATGCAGTCCAAGAACAGAATTCAGAATAAAAGCACAGACCTTTGAACGCAATTTGCAATTTCAGTCTGTTCATTAAATGTTGAAGCGATTGAACTATTATTTCATTGATTTATTGATTGATTGATTTATTGATTGATTGATTGATTGATTTTGCATTTAAGGAATTCATTTATTGATTATTTACGTAAATCATTTTACCAGCCTCATTCTGATCACATTTAAGCCTTAGCAGTTGGAGGCAATGGCAATTAATCTGTGTGAATAATTAGTCCAACATAAAAATAAACACAATATCAGGAGCTTCTGATGAGGAATTTCAAAATAAAAGCCAATTTAATGGTCAAATATTTTCAATATTTCTCTTTGAATTCAGATTGATCGTGGGAGGAAACTTCCTGTTTCCACAGCCTGATTTCACTTCAGACTGATAGTGGTCGACCTCAGAGACACACCCATGTAATATCAGGCACTTCTGATTTGGTTTTTCAAAATTAAAGCCCCCTGAAATGTCAAATATTTTCAATATTTCTCTTTGAATTCAGATTGATCTTGGGAGGAAACTTCCTGTTTCCACAGCCTGATTTCACTTCAGACTGATAGTGGTCGACCTCAGAGACTCACCCATGTAATATCAGGAAGTTCTGATGTGTTTTTTCAAAATTAAAGCCCCCTTAAATCTCAAATATTTTCAATATTTCTCTTTTAATTCAGATTGATCGTGGGAGGAAACTTCCTGTTTCCACTGACTGATTTCAATTCAGACTGATAGTGGTCGACCTCTGAGACTCACCCATGTAATATCAGGCACTTCTGATTTGGTTTTTCAAAATTAAAGCCCTCAGAAATGTCAGATATTGTCAATATTTAGATATGAATTCAGATGGATATTTAAAGGAAACTTCCTCTTTCCACAGACTGATTTCACTTCAGACTGATAGTGGTCGACCTCAGAGACTCACCCATGTAATATCAGGAAGTTCTGATGTGTTTTTTCAAAATTAAAGCCCCCTGAAATCTCAAATATTTTCAATATTTCTCTTTTAATTCAGATTGATCGTGGGAGGAAACTTCCTGTTTCCACTGACTGATTTCAATTCAGACTGATAGTGGTCGACCTCAGAGACTCACCCATGTAATATCAGGCACTTCTGATTTGGTTTTTCAAAATTAAAGCCCTCAGAAATGTCAGATATTGTCAATATTTAGATATGAATTCAGATGGATATTTAAAGGAAACTTCCTCTTTCCACAGACTGATTTCACTTCAGACTGATAGTGGTCGACCTCAGAGACTCACCCATGTAATATCAGGAAGTTCTGATGTGTTTTTTCAAAATTAAAGCCCCCTGAAATGTCAAATATTTTCAAGATTTCTCTTTGAATTCAGATTGATCTTGGGAGGAAACTTCCTGTTTCCACAGACTGATTTCAATTCAGACTGGTAGTGGTCGACCTCAGAGACTCACCCATGTGATATCAGGAAGTTCTGATGTGGTTTTTCAAAATTAAAGCCCTTTGAAATTTGAAATATTTTCAATATTTCTCTTAGAATTCAGATTGATCGTGGGAGGAAACTTCCTGTTTCCACAGACTGATTTCACTTCAGACTGATAGTGGTCGACCTCAGAGACTCACCCATGTAATATCAGGAACTTCTGATGTGGTTTTTCAAAATTAAAGCCCTTTGAAATTTGAAATATTTTCAATATTTCTCCTTGAATTCAGATTGATCTTGGGAGGAAACTTCCTCTTTCTACAGACTGATTTCACTTCAGACTGATAGTGGTCGACCTCAGAGACACACCCATGTAATATCAGGAAGTTCTGATGTGTTTTTTCACAATTAAAGCCCCCTGAAATGTCAAATATTTTCAATATTTCTCCTTGAATTCAGATTGATCTTGGGAGGAAACTTCCTGTTTCCACAGACTGATTTCACTTCAGACTGATAGTGGTCGACCTAAGAGACTCACCCATGTGATATCAGGAAGTTCTGATGTGGTTTTTCAAAATTAAAGCCCTTTGAAATTTGAAATATTTTCAATATTTCTCTTAGAATTCAGATTGATCGTGGGAGGAAACTTCCTGTTTCCACAGACTGATTTCACTTCAGACTGATAGTGGTCGACCTCAGAGACTCACTCATGTAATATCAGGAGGTTCTGTTGTGGTTTTTCAAAATTAAAGCCCACTAATATCTTGATTAGTCAATTTGCAAAGCTTTTTTCTACATAGACAAATGGGATCATACTCCATAAATACTGTTTTTATATTGTGACAGGGACCCTGATAGGATGTATTAAATGTCAGTTTGATGCCTTACATGTGACCTTGTTCTAATACCAGTCAAAAAAGCTCAAGATTTATTAATAACACTTATAATATTAATCCTGCTATCAGTATTATCATATAATGTAATACTAAAGCAAATTACATTTTTAAAAAAGGCCAGATACAAAAAATTAAAGTCACCATAACTAATAGTAAATAATAAGAAAACAAATACATTCCCTCTGAAATCTGAACAGGCAAAAACGTATGTATGGCAATAATTTATTGTCATAAAAAAATAACTACAGTAGTTGACCACAGCAGAACATGCTGTCTTTGGTCTGTCTTCCGCATGCTGTCACATGCTACATAAAGGCACATTACTTAAAGGTTCACACATATATATACACAAGTGTGCCAATATAGAACTTAACATATACACATACTATTTACACATATATTATCACATGTGTGTTTTACATTGAGTTTACTTTGGCTGGTTGAGAAGGAAAATGAACCGCCGCTGACAACACAAAAATGTTTAAATATGTGCAAGTTGTGACCAAATAAATAAAGTGAAAAAATAAATTTTTCAATGAAAAGAGGAGAAAAAACTCTATAATATTTTCAAAAATAAAATAAAAAATACAATTACCACGTTATGATTTCAATTTTTTCTCCGTTAATGAGCTATCACAAAAGTGACTTAAGTTCTTTACAGGCACAAGGAGCAATCCCAGCTCTCTGCCCTGGCCTTTTCAAGGGCTGCGGTGTTCATTCCTAGGCACTGTTCGTGGTACCATCGTTGGCATGTTTCGCATTGTATCTACAAAATGAAAAGATCGTTATCTCAAAGATGATTCTCATAATACTCTCACAAATATAGACCTGTCAGTAATTCAGAAAAATGTTGGCAACATAACTACAGTGTCTGTATCCTTTCTTTAAGTCAGTGGTGCAGCCAAACACTGACAACACACATTTCTTTATTCATACAATACATATGAATATTATCTATCAGTCTGAAGTGAAATCAGTCTGTGGAAACAGGAAGTTTCCTCCCACGATCAATCTGAATTCAAAGAGAAATATTGAAAATATTTGACATTTAAGGGGGCTTTAATTTTGAAAAAACACATCAGAACTTCCTGATATTACATGGGTGTGTCTCTGAGGTCGACCACTATCAGTCTGAAGTGAAATCAGTCTGTGGAAACAGGAAGTTTCCTCCCAAGATCAATCTGAATTCAAAGAGAAATATTGAAAATATTTGACATTTCAGGGGGCTTTAATTGTGAAAAAACACAGCAGAACTTCCTGATATTACATGGGTGTGTCTCTGAGGTCGACCACTACCAGTCTGATGTGAAATCAGTCTGTGGAAACAGGAAATTTCATTTTAATATCCATCTGAATTCATATCTAAATATTGACAAGATCTGACATTTCTGAGGGCTTTAATTTTGAAAAACCAAATCAGAAGTGCCTGATATTACATGGGTGAGTCTCTGAGGTCGACCACTATCAGTCTGAATTGAAATCAGTCTGTGGAAACAGGAAGTTTCCTCCCAAGATCAATCTGAATTCAAAGAGAAATATTGAAAATATTTGACATTTAAGGGGGCTTTAATTTTGAAAAAACACATCAGAACTTCCTGATATTACATGGGCGTCTCTCTGAGGTCGACCACTATCAGTCTGAAGTGAAATCAGTCTGTGGAAACAGGAAGTTTCCTCCCAAGATCAATCTGAATTCAAAGAGAAATATTGAAAATATTTGACATTTCAGGGGGCTTTAATTGTGAAAAAACACATCAGAACTTCCTGATATTACATGGGTGTGTCTCTGAGGTCGACCACTACCAGTCTGATGTGAAATCAGTCTGTGGAAACAGGAAATTTCATTTTAATATCCATCTGAATTCATATCTAAATATTGACAAGATCTGACATTTCTGAGGGCTTTAATTTTGAAAAACCAAATCAGAAGTGCCTGATATTACATGGGTGAGTCTCTGAGGTCGACCACTATCAGTCTGAATTGAAATCAGTCTGTGGAAACAGGAAGTTTCCTCCCAAGATCAATCTGAATTCAAGGAGAAATATTGAAAATATTTGACATTTCAGGGGGCTTTAATTTTGAAAAACCACATCAGAACTTCCTGATATCACATGGGTGAGTCTCTGAGGTCGACCACTACCAGTCTGAATTGAAATCAGTCTGTGGAAACAGGAAGTTTCCTCCCAAGATCAATCTGAATTCAAAGAGAAATATTGAAAATATTTGACATTTCAGGGGGCTTTAATTGTGAAAAAACACATCAGAACTTCCTGATATCACATGGGTGAGTCTCTGAGGTCGACCACTACCAGTCTGAATTGAAATCAGTCTGTGGAAACAGGAAGTTTCCTCCCAAGATCAATCTGAATTCAAAGAGAAATATTGAAAATATTTGACATTTCAGGGGGCTTTAATTTTGAAAAACCACATCAGAACTTCCTGATATTACATGGGTGAGTCTCTGAGGTCGACCACTATCAGTCTGAAGTGAAATCAGTCTGTGGAAACAGGAAGTTTCCTCCCACGATCAATCTGAATTCTAAGAGAAATATTGAAAATGTTTAAAATTTCAAAGGGTTTTAAATTTGAAAAACCAAATCAGAAGTGCCTGATATTACATGGGTGAGTCTCTGAGGTCGACCACTATCAGTCTGATGTGAAATCAGTCTGTGGAAAGAGGAAGTTTCCTTTAAATATCCATCTGAATTCATATCTAAATAATGACAATATCTGACATTTCTGAGGGCTTTAATTTTGAAAAACCAAATCAGAAGTGCCTGATATTACATGGGTGTGTCTCTGAGGTCGACCACTATCAGTCTGAAGTGAAATCAATCTGTGGAATCCGGTAGTTTCTTTGTAATGTCAAGCTGAATTCAAATGGATATACTGAAAATATTTGACCATTCAATTGGCTTTTATTTTGAAATTCCTCATCAGAAGCTCCTGATATTGTGTTTATTTTTATGTTGGACTAATTATTCACACAGATTAATTGCCATTGCCTCCAACTGCTAAGGCTTAAATGTGATCAGAATGAGGCTGGTAAAATGATTTACGTAAATAATCAATAAATGAATTCCTTAAATGCAAAATCAATCAATCAATCAATAAATCAATCAATCAATAAATCAATGAAATAATAGTTCAATCGCTTCAACATTTAATGAACAGACTGAAATTGCAAATTGCGTTCATAGGTCTGTGCTTTTATTCTGAATTCTGTTCTTGGACTGCATTACCGTAATATGTAGTATAAACAGGCACCACAGAATGACTGGGGGCTAGCTTGATCGGGGTTTTCCGAGTGGAGGCTGGCTTGACTGCAGTTTTTGGATGGTAACTCGATGTGTGTTAGCGTAGCTAGCGCTAAGCACAATGACGCTAATGCTGCATTCTTCGCTCTATAAGTAACGTATCTGTGAGCTATTTCGGCAACAATTAATATCGTTAGTAGTGACGTGTTGTTGACAGTTCACATTTGCATGTTTTCCAAATGGGGAACATTATATTTAAACGGATGAAAACCCGATGAAAACAGCGTCGCGTATGCGGGCAGTTTGTTTACATCACATTAACGGGATTAAAAACTTGATCCTCTACACATAAAGATATATAAGGAACGGGATTTGGTCAGTATCATATCGTCCTCCAGAATTATGTGCTGGATTGTGAATTATAGGCTGTCTGCTGTGTTTTATAACGTGATTTGCTCCATCTCAACATTACGTGCTAAACTTACTGTTACAAAATTCAAACATGAGGTTTACACCTCAGCTTGTCAGCAAAGTCAGCCAGGTTACCATATTAACAAGATTTGTTGTTGAAATGCTCAAATTCTGTACTATGTTCATCTAGGTGACTAAGTGGGCCTTCAGACACCGAACACGTCTGCTGCATGGAGACACCACGGGTAATGTTACTGTCTGTTACACCATGTTGTCTGTTGAGATTATTATTGACATAACATGACGATTATCATGATCATTATCATGATTCACACTAGGTAAGAAGACAGCTGGAGGAGGAAGAGGCTTGCATGGTGGGACACCCTGGTTGGAACTGTCTGTCTGAATGTTCTCTCTCCAAAACGCATGAAATATACAGCTGGTTATGGTGCTTTACACGTAAGAGGAATACAGCAGTCGTTTGTTTATCAATTGTGTTTTATAAAAAATAAATCCCTCTATGCAACATATTATGCAGTCTTCCTGACCATTACTTCAGTAATATTAACCATGACACATTTTACAATTACTGTAAAGACTTTATTGTCAAATTAATCAGCAGTTGAAGTTCACAGTTATCTCAGAACACCAACGCAAACTGTTTGTGGCCGACTCTGCAGGGTCATATCAAGGTCTTCTGAAGTCAAGGAAGAGCTGCCCTCCAAAGTATCCTCCTCCTCTACCGGGTCCAGGCGAGCTCTCTTTGATGGTCTCCTTATTGGAGTGGTTGTGAAACGGGTCTGGAACCATGGCTGTGCCAACACCAAAGCCCTTGCAGGACACAGTAGCTGTAACACAGTTGTATGGACGAATGAAACCCATGATATCACATAATAGAAATACACATCTGCACGACTTCTAGTAGTTGCTGTTAAACCTGATCTAAAGTAGGCTACATGTCAGGCTACACATCTTTACTTGGGTAAGGAGCCTGTAGTCCTCCTAGACAGGTGAGTGCCAACAGTAGCTGTAGTGGGTCGCTGTGGGACGCTGATGTGAGCTGCTGCTCTGTAAGCAGACAGACAGTCAGACAGACAGTCAGAGTTTAAAACTACATCTGAAATGTGGAACACGTTACTATTTCACTATAACTGATGTGGTGATGCACCAATAGCTCGTAAAATCCCTTCGTTAGCAGTGCAAAAATAAACGTTTGGTGACGTCGTCTTTGCATCGGCGTGTATAAACAAACAGATCAGCTGCTCTTGCTGCCGCATTCAAGCTACAAAACTTCCCAAGCAAACTGATGTCTAGCGTTATTTTACAGGTTTGGGCCCCCACAGTACTACGTATCGTTAACGGTCCTCAATATCAATACAATGGAACCTTTTAACGCAACACGCCAATGCTAACACACCAATGCTAAGAAAGCAACGGTAAACTGTAACACGGCATATTACATACTATTTAGTAACTTACCGCTTCGGTGTCTGTGGTTGGCTCTCGGACTGTCGGTACTGATCCAAACTTTAGCCTCAGGTTAGAGGCATATCCTGAGCTGTAGCGACCCATGTTGTCAAAAATCCTGTCGGTGAAGTGCGTCGCACACACACACACATTTACGGACGCGTGTGCGCACATTTCCATCGTAGATGCTCCGACGATGACCCATCTAAGGCACAGCAAAATTCGGTGCTGACGTCATTTAGTGGACATTCTGCAAACCGTTCTTTTATCGGGAGGATTTCTTTCAAACTGAGAAAGTGAAACAGAGAGATGGTGGACTTGTCTGATATTGTGGGGACTTATTGACACCCCAGGGACCCATTTTAAGGTTGAAAAACATGGAAAAGTCGATTTTTCATAATAGGGCCCCTTTAACTCGGTTCAAAGAACCGACTCTTCGGTCAGACGTCATCTTTAATTTTAATAGGGGGTGAATAACTCTGGATGGCATGCGATATTGAAGGGATTTTTTTAATTTATCAAATAAAGTTATTAATATGTGTTGGCATTGTTATTCTCAAGTGGTGATTAACATGCTGCACTCTTTGCATATTTGAGATTAAATTTGGTAGCAAACACATCGACATTGACTGCCTTAAATGGTTTAAATGGCTTAAATAAATGCCAAAAAACACACACTAAGTTCTTATCAAAAAATCTGAAAACATGACATCCTTTAAGAAAAAGGTTTATATCTACCCCCCAAAATAAGGTGCACAACAACAATGAAAAGTAACTCTATACGGCATTGAAGGTGACACCACTTTCCTATGATGGATTTTGCCATTTGGTGTACAGAGAGGGGGAATAAGCTGTCACAAGTGCCACTTCAAACTCCCATAAGAATAACGTTGAAGTCAGTCCAAGGTGGCCATGGTATTTACATATTTTATATGCTCACCTAACCATTTAATCACATAACACCCTGGGGATGAAAGCAAACAGTAGTAATCCTGGAAGGGATCACAACAACAATTTTTTTTACAATAGAATAGAAATGACCATTATTAATAGCATGAATTACAATTTGTGCATTCATTGATTTCAAAGGGGTTAAGTGGACCAAAATGGTTTCCACCTGCATTCACAATTTCCAAATCTGTACTTGTGAGTGCTGGTCACTGTTTTCTTAGTTTCCTACACCAACCATTTTCTCTTACCATGTTACCCAGAATGTCATAGTATTTCTAAGACATTGTTCTTTTCCACTAAAGACTGCGGAGCCTTCAATGTCACATTACCACATACTGGCTGTCCAAGGCCTCAAGAAGAACGTGTTATCAGTTATGGATTCTTAATTAAATTGGAGTACATTGGAATAACATCTCTTTTATTATAATTCATTTCACTTAAAAGTCTTGTTCAAACGTGCTAATTAAAGAGTCTATAACACATGTTAAGCACATAAATCCCAATGCTGCAATTTCAGGTTACCAATTTCTATTATTTCCAATGAACTCCCGGAATATCTATTTGCATGACACAGAACCGTTGAGCACATAAAGCACTTAACCCAATATCACAGTTAGAGAGAAGTGTTTGTCTGTCTGAACAGAAGATGAGAGGGGGCCAAATAATTCTAGTCTCTGTGGGTGGAAAAGCATATTTGTTATGATAAAAATGCCAAGCACATCGCCCTATCTAGCAGAGCTGTGTGCAGGACTCCCTTGGTAATGGTATTTCCTTTTTAAATTTATTAGGTTTTCGTCAGTTATCATCTGGTCTAGAAGTGTCTAACACCCCAGTATTGTTCCAAGTATTATGTACAGTAACGAGTATAAGAAGCTCAAACAAACAAGACTTTCACCCACAAGACCGTTGTTCGTGTCCCATGTGAAACCAAAAGTACATCATTACATTACATTGTCAAAATGCGTTGTTACGTTATATTGTTATGGCACATTGTTACCTTATGTGGTAATGTGACATTGTTAAATTATTAAAACCATAATCTTTTTTCAGATTTTTTCTGAAACATAGCCAGTTGTTTCACAAATGTTATCATGTGGCACTGCTTGTTTCTGCAAGAATGATACAAGATGGATATGAAGCGCATTTGCATATTTGTGGTTCAGCAACCTCAATATTGAATGTATATTGTGGTGTGCATGAACGTACAATGCCAACATTTTTATGGCAACTGGGTTGTGAAGGCAGATGCAATTGCCACAACAATCGCTTCACAAAAAAAATATTGATAATTTTGATTAAAATAAAGAATTGTAAACCAATCTAACAACAGCCACAAATGTAATCATTGCAACAAATACAATATGATAGTTCATACAAAAAATGTATTACCCAATGGGGAAATTAAGTATAATCTAATTGAGTTTTGCTAGATTCCCACTATTTACTGTGCTTTAAAGAGTTAAACTATTAGGCTCTCAGCTCAAAAAAGCACTAAAGATGTTTGTAATTGAGTCAGTGCATCTTCTTAATTACATATAACAGCAGTGCTGTGCAACTGTTCCAATTTAGATCACTCGGTCTTGTCTTTGCACTCATTGGCTTCATTAGTTGATGTCAAAAACTGTAGGCTTAGCCCAAATTGCTTATCGACTGGGCTTTTAACTAAATGTTCACAACTGTGTATGACATGGATGTCCTCCAAATATCTTTAACAACCATCTGCAGTAATAGGACTTAGCTCATTCTGTAAATCATAAGTGGCAATCCTCAAATTATTATTATAGTGAAAATGGAAGTAATGGTATTGCCTTTAAGATTATTATTCCTATCAGCTCATTCTCTTTTCTCTTCTCTTACCCAGGCCTTAATTGTGGTATCAATTAGAGATGACAATTTTCAATTAGAATTTTATGAGAGCAAGGACACTGAATAGAAATTAGGTTGCTCATCCAGAGTATGTTGAAAAGCTAAGATTGACATACCGCGTCATTCCCCTTTTATCCATTTATAAAGCTTCCATCCTGTGTTAAAATGAGGGTGTTCTGGGGTCAATTCTTAACTGCAGATAACCTGCTAGGACAAATAAGGAACCTATTAAGAACATAACAAAATATGTATCTGTTCAAATCTTGGGCATATGGGTAATTCATCAATTTCTGTAATAGGTTGATTTGTTCATCAGTGTAGTAGAACTATACACACATTTTAGTTTAAAGAGCAAATAACATGCAAACGTTTTAACAAGAATAAGTCTAAATTGTATAATCCCTGGGAATTTTTAACATTGAAGCATTACAATTTAGTTATTTTTTAGCTGTCGAGGGATGGCTTCATTCTTAGAAAAGAAGCCAAACATGAGCTTTAATGAGAAAAGAACATATACTGACTTAAAATGGAAGTGTAGCCAGTAGGAATCACATGGATTTAAATTTTTAGTTTGTGTTTTACTGAGGAAAATAAAGATAGCTTGTGCAAACCTGCCATTTGACCTAAACCGCCCCTTTGCGTGGGTGTAATTGGCAAGATGAGGAAAGCATCAGTCTTTTCCAAATTGCACGCAGCCTTTGGCATTTTGAAAGCATGAATGTTATTTGTTTTCTTTGTAAAAACAAAGTGGCGATAAATAGTGTTTCATATCATGCATGTGGGCACATCAGACCGTATCAGTTACACATTTTGTCAGCCATTGAGTTTAAAGGAGAGCACTCAACCTTATCTTAAAATGACACTGGATTAAAATGGAAGTAGAGGATGAAACATAAATAAAATGTCACATGTTTGATCCTTGAAACTGCCTCACTGACCCAAAACCCTCATACCTTCAGTAAGGCCCTGGACAGTCAAGGATGTGACACTTGCTTTCACACATTTTCTAACACCATAAAGGCCTATTCAAGTCACTAGTTGCATTCTGATTGCCTGATTGATATGCAGGAAGTGTCTATCTAGTGGTTAGTGTTCTTGAGTCATGCTGGGTCCAATTAAAAGTTTGCAAAAATCCAAGTAAGACCCAGCCCACGTATAACATGTTGATCTGGTAGGGTGAGGTATGTAATGTTTTTAGTGGGTTGGGTCCCCCCAAAACCCTCTAAAAATCTCTACTTGTCTACTTCAAAATTGATAGCCAAGCGCTGAATGATATTACTGCTACAGAAGTACAATCCAATAATGTGCAAATGCCATAAATATTGTCATTGAATGTTGCATTACCAGCCAGATTATGCTTACAGTTTTGTTGTTTTAATTTTTTTTTTTTTTTTTTTTTGCCATTTCCAGTGAATATTTTTGGTGTAAGAGTGGAGAAGATTAATCAAGTGGACCTAGACTTTTGGACAGTACATTGTTAAATATGTGGTTATTCTAGGACAGAAGTAGATTCAGCTACAGCGACAGCTGATGCTGCACACCTTGCTGGGCGCCGTGGGACTGCATAGCATCTGGACATGTCTGTGTTTTTTCTTGCCTTTGAGAAAGTACAGCAAGGCAGTTTTTTTTTGTATTTCGTTTGAAACTATCCTGCACATTTAAGACAAAATTAAATCTGAACAAGCACACATTAAATAATAACAGAGAGCAGCACAAAATTAAGGTATTCAGGAGGCGATAATGTTAATTTACAGTATCTCGCTATAGCACGATGGAATGTATGAGCTATACTATGAGATAATGCTACTTCATTGAATGTTTTATAGTGCATTCAGAGCAATACTTAATCATCAAACAACTGTTTGCTGTAAAGAGAGCTGAGTAATGTCTACCTGAGCAGAGAAGGAAGTCACTCTCCCTCTGTGTGTGTTGTTATCCAAGCTCCTCTGAGCTTTGTTTACATAGTCTGACTGGCCATGCATGCTTTAAGTGCAAGGTAGTTAATGTGAGTGTGCCTGACTGGTTATCTCATGGCTCGCCATGCTGCACTGTTATCATATGGCCATTACAGCTGATATGTGACACCGTCAGCTCTGTCAACACTGTTGCCAATGTTTCACCTAGCATGGTAAGCACCGTTAGCGACAAGCCACTGACTCAGCTGTTGTTATGTTGAGAGCCGTGGAGGCGCCAATAAAATCGCTCTGAATTGAGAATTTAGCACCTTTGAAAAAAAATATTTAAAATATTATTTTGTCTCACATATTACTGAATGATCAAAACAAAGGGTCAAACTTCTGGACTGAATCCGCAATAAGTAAAATGTGTAGTTGAAGACACCAACTTTTTAACATCTTTAAGCTCCCTGATAACAATCCCACCCACTCAAATGCAACCCAATATGGAATTATACTTGATTATTTTTTCCTCAGAAGAATATCTGGCTTTTATCTGCCACCGTAATCATCAAACTTATTAAAAGGTTTGTTCTATGAAAACACTAATCCTGTTAGCGGGTGATCAAACAAAGTCATACTGCCTTTGTTAATGTTCATAGAAGAATAAACTTGATCAATGACATACGCAGACAAAAGAAAATAAATGGCTGACTGGAAGCCCAAAGATGATCACAAAGGTTATGTTTCATATTTTGCAAAATCTTCTTTGAAATACATTTTTATAAAAGAATATCATGGCATTTGTGTAATGCTGTAGTTACTGTTAGATGAATGAAAATTCATGAGAAAACAAGACTGAAGCAAAAATGTATTCTGATTTCCAATTCACAAGCTGAATATAATTCTTGTGATATTAAATATCATATGTTAGGGAGAAATGCCATGAGGACATGTTAAAACACTGATCTCTTCATTAAACTATCACAACACAGAAAAGCAAACAGCAACTATTCACATTTCAGAAGATGATGCTAAGATATTGCTACTTTTGCTTAAAAGATGAATTAACTATCAACCTATTTGCTTATATATAATTGCACATCTACTATTTGATTAATCATTAAAGCTCTATTTTAGGTTCAACAGTTACCACAATACCACGTATTCATCATTGCAGCTTTAAAGGTGCTCCATACGAAATTCTGAGCATATTGCCTCTACACAGCTCTCAACATGGCGCTTGATCCGGTGTCTTGCAGCAACAGTGCCAGCAGCACCTTTTCCCCAATACAATATTCAGCATCATATGGGGGCAGTCCGTTTCATCTTGTGAAAGTTTGACTGTGGGCAGATGCACGTTTGAGGCATCTTCAGAATATTTCTTTTCCAGCTCCATTGGATTCTTTTGTCCAGCTTAAACATGCAATACTATTTCAGGGAGGAATTTCCAATCCGACCACAGAGACTGACAGGGGCTGATTAATTCAAATAATTGCATCAATTTTCCTTTATATTGTCATATTTATGTCACTAAGATAAAAGAATAAGATATTTAGTTCGGCTGTGCAGTATGTCACTGTTGGGTATAGCTTCCACACCACAGACTAAATTAAATTGTCACTCTAACATAAGCTATTCAAATTATTGTTTTTCATTTATGAAGAAAAAAAAAAAGTCTTATCCTCAGTGGTGATGGGTAGCTATGTATGTCATCAGCTCTGGGTGGAAAAGGGGGAGACAGGCGTGGCCTCAGGCATATGTTTCTGAACAGTGGAAATAATTGAATTGTGTAAAGGAGAATGTAATTGTTTCTAGAGAGAATGAAAAGGAACAATGATGTTCTGATGTATGTATCATGGAGGTGCTTTCTGCTTTCAGTCTTAAAAAATACAAATAAAATGAATGTTGGAAGTTTGTTAAAGATTCAGGCTATTCAGGCTCAGATTCTTACTATAACTTTCTTGTAAAAAATAAGCTCACAGGTTTAGTCTTACAACATTCACTGTGACCCCTGAATTGCTCTGCATCCAATGTATCCAACCCTAATCCCTTACTACATGACTTCAATGAGTTATGCACAATTCAAGGACTGCATCTTTATTCAGCACTACAAAAAAAGATTTCCAAAAGCTATCATGGGTAGAGTGCATATTGTTTCATCCTGCAGGGGAAAGATGGAACTACAAGGCCATATATTGTTTTTCTTCCTCTCCCAAACATAAGGAGGTGAACTAACTAAAACAAGTGAGCTCAAACTGAAAGCCAATTCAATATTGTAGTTTAATGGAAGATGTGAAACAGATTTATCTCATATTAGATTAGAAAGTACTGCCCTCAGGTGGAAGGATCAATTACTACAAACGATTGAATTGTCTCATAGTCTCTTTGCTCTGTGCATAATTAGATGGATGCAGTGTGAGGAACAGTGCATGGTACAAACACACACACACACACACACACACAGAGAAAAAAAGACAAACAGACTTACAATGCACAGATTTACAGACGCAGTATGTCAGTTATTTAGAGACTGTTTTTGCTGAATCATCAAGAGAAGTACTCCTGTAATATACACAACCTCCAAATCAAAATTAAACAAAAGCACACATATCAAACGAGAAGATGCTTCTTCAATATGACACTGCAGATTTTATTCCCCCCTTATTTCACAGCATTTTATTTTTGACCATTCATTTCGAACAAATGCAAATGACTCTTCCTTTTGAAAGTACCTTCTCATTTGTACTAACTTTTGTTAAATTACAAAGACCTTCACAACTTCACACATTGTCAAGTTGTTAATGTCCAGGTATGCTTCACAAACACTAATAAGCCAAAATAGTTGGAATGGAAAAATATCCTCATCTGTTGTAACAATACGAAAGACCTTCACAAGTTCATTGTCAAGTCAGAGAATGATTAAATGCTGGCAGGGCAATGCACTTGCTGACCTTTTCGCAGCCAGTAATACATTTTACACTCTTCTGATATTTATAATGAAATGAAACCTCAAGAGCTGATCAAAGAGTAGCCGGCGGTTCATACTGACTAACGCCCATTTCAGTCTGCAGCATATAGCAGAGAAACACATCCACATGACTCTTCATCACCTTATAATTTATACAGACAACACTTAACGAAAGGTGGTCAAAACAGCTGTGGCTGGGAAACAATATACCACCCTTACCACGTGCTAATGAGTAGAAGGGATGCTGGCAGTCTTTCAAGAGGGTTGTCATAGTGATGCTGGTGCAGTGTTGGGAGTCACGGCCACACAAGCCTGAATCTAAACCCTACACCTCGCCTGAGATGTGGTATGTCATGACCGGTCTTCAGTCCAGCAGCGACAACATTATGGTCAAAGAGTGCAACCCCACCTCAATCATTAGCGAGATTGCGGCACTTCCAACAGCAGGGGATCTGTGTATAGCGACCGTATTTACATTTACATTTGACATTTGACCGTATCTACTTAGGGAGTGAAGTCCATACCTGGTCATGATACTGATACTGCAAACCCTAGACAAAGCCCAGCAGCTGTGCTTCAATTTCCCTTGCGAATAAAAGCAAGAGCAAATGCTTATTTGCAGGTTGTAAACATGTCACCAGGACCTTTGCATTAAGTTGCATCTTCTCAACAAGTGTCACTGGGAACAATGTTGAAAATACAGCTGTAAACAATATGTCAAAAATATGACACCTTGGTGAAGTATGTCTTACTTATGCTAGGGCCAGGGACAAATGACCACTGGATAGTAGAAGGCAATACTTCTTCTACTAACTAAACCATCTCTGCGATCCAGTGGGTCTCCTGTGCAATAGGCCCTTATAGACTTGCATCAACACCATACCTGACTGCTGAACTCTGCTGAACTCAAGGTCATTGGACATACAGTATTAGGGGCATCATGAGAAACACATTACTGACAAAACCACTGTGTTCCTATGGTATGAAGCTGTCAATCAAATCAAGCAAGAGTCAGGCTTTAATGCTTCCTGTTGTGATGCCAGTAGATGTGGGAGGAAGGAACAATGGCAAATGCAGACAAAAGGTTGACATGTGTAGTTTATGAAAATCACAACCACCACAAATCCAGATCAAGAACAAGAGCTCAACGCCTGCTTAAATCCACATTTGATTGCCTGGTTACACACCCACTCCTGCTCCACAAGCTGATCAGCTATTTTGCCTTACACACTTTGCCAGGGGGCATATTTGAATCAGCTGCACCTGTTGCAATGTGTGATTGGGACTTTATTGTTTTTTGAGCTCCAACATTTTGGTGAATGATAAGGTAGAATGACCTTATGTGTATAGGCCCTGCATTCTGGTATAGGATGGGACTCATCTTACAGTTGATCATGGGAGACGTTAAGTGAAACAGCAATGTGACCACTTGGCTAACTTCCTTTGCAAGACATGCGGATGAGGTTGTCCAGAAGAACATTCTCATACCTTGGCTGTGTCCACAAGAGCAGGTGGTCAGTGATTAGCTGAAGAGTTGCATTTGTATGCTTATCACAGGAAAGCAACATTGCATTGGCTACTATAATTTGGGGAGATCTGGGTGGTCTGCAATCTTTCTGAATAAAACCTTTCTTTGTGGTTTACCAAACTAAGGGATTTCACAAATCTAGAGGGCAGGTAATGGTGTTGTAGAGGGCTATTGGGAAACAAGCAATAGTGCATATTACAAGCAACAACCACCCAGCTGATACACACCTAGAAGGCTACAGTTCCAGCTATTTATTAGATTCATATTGGGGGCCTGCTGAGAATAGTTGAAAGAGAAATGAAATGGTGCCAAAGCCTGAGTTAGCTCCCCATTGAGAGAGTAATTTTCCTTTGAAAGTGCAAGAAAGGGGTCAATTTTACATGAGTCAAAATTGATTAGAATAGGAAGCATAAATTGCAGACATCATTGAAGCTAATAATTGCCAGTAACGGATCATTTTACTCATTTGGGTGTGACCAAATGACAATGCAACTTATTTACAAGACAATGTGCAACAACTACATTGTTGTTGATTGATTAGTCCTTTACCTCAAAATGGAACAACTATTAAATAATTTCTAATGGAGCAAAAATACTGAACGTATTTGACTTTGCCAGTGGTATGCAACTGTTTTTTGTTTTCCCAGATACAGCAATGCTAACATGAGAGATCCTCCTTGGACAATCTATCACCATGCCGCCTTCATGGAAAGGCAATATGTTTGGGCAATGAATATTTCATTACAATCCAAAGTCCAGACAATACGATTCTCCAGATGCACTAAGAGCCACATAAATTCTACCTTGATTTTTGTTCCGTCACCACTGAGACCTATTAAGTGCTCAATTTCATGGTTCATCAGGTATTGTACTTTTTTTAAATCCAATGTTGGTGAGTGTGAAAGCGGGGGAAAAAACTGGAAATGTTAATGAGGCTCCAAGTGTGTCCATCGAAAAGGTTAATGTGAACTCTCCAGGGGTGACATTTTGGTGTTATAGATGCCTTAATCACCATTAAAAAGATGTGCTGACCTATTGATGATTAAGATCAGAGAGATGATTGAATTGTTTGGGCAGATTATGAGTTTTTTTTTCAATTTTCTGCATTTTCTCACTCCATCAACACAGGACAATTTAATATATCTTTGAATCTCTTTGAGTCTTTAGATTGCTTAACAGAGAGAACTGAAAAGGTAAAATATATAAAAACGACTCACACTTAGTCACTACCTCAGTCTAATGTTAGTTTAAACTTAAAGGTGTGCAATTCTACAGGATTTTGAAAAAAAAAAACAAGAAATAATGAATCAACTTAAGTTTACTTCAAGCTAAGCAAAGGTAGGTTAACCTCATTGAAGAAATTTAAAATAATCCCCCCCACTCCCAAAAAAAATAAAAGAATAAATAAATAAATTACCATTGGGATATCAAATACTCATTCAGGATTAACTTGAATTATCGAAGAAAACCTTCTTACATGCCTCTACCGTGACCAAACAATCCAAAAGGTCTTGATAGGTTTAAGTAAATGAATGTTGTGTTAAGCAACAGCGAAACTAAATCAAAGCATTTGTTGACAAACTCTCACACAACTCGTGTGCTATACACGTATACAGTGTAATTTATTCATATTCTTACTACTTCCATTAATAGGCATCTTCTGTAAAACCCGGATGTATAAAACATTCCTACGCAAGGTTACCTGGAGCGTCATAGTTGGCAGGAGTTTAAAGGAGTAAGAATGTATTTGACAATGGGGCCAGTGATGACACTATAAATACAAACACAATTATGAATATGGCAACAAAGCTACTTCCATCTGCTTCTTTCATGCAATAATCGATTCACCACGACAGATTGCTTCCATATCAGTATCTCACTGTTCTGTTATAGTTATTTCATTACAGAAACATTGTCACGAGCAACAAGGTCAACCCTGCCTTTTCACTCCTTCAGAGTACATGTCATTCCTTAGCATGTGTTGCAGCTTAGTGAACAGGTTTAAAAAGGAAATCTTAAGCTTATAGAAACAATTTTGGTGGACACCTATTGTTGAGATTAAACACTTTTTCAACATACATTCTTAAAACAAGTAGCTACGGAAATTTCATGTTTCTGTAAATACCATCCATTTCAAGGCTGTGCAGTACACATCAATACATACTGTAGAAATGTCCCAATCATAAGATCTTGTTGAAGTTGTCTTGCAAAAATAATGTCGGATTATTAAAAACAGTTTCACAGCTCAGTATTGTGTCTTATGTTCAAGCTCCAAGAGGCAGCTGTGTGAGTTATCAGTTGCAGATGAGGTCGAACACCAGCACCAATAGACAGAGGTTTCCAATTACCCAACAGTGGAGGCAGAAGGAATGCAGAAACAGGTGGCGCCTTTAATTGCTTTTTGCAACCCCAGAAGCATAGTGTGAGAGGGAGCAGAGCTGTGGGAGGTCCTCTGGGAGACGCCACATTCGCCAATGTCTTTGTAATTGGTTTTGGTAAAAAAAAATATATAAATCGAGAATTAGTCACATAGATCATATACAGTGTTTAAAACTTGAAAATGGCACTGAAGAATAATATAATTAGTTGGTCTAGATAACAGGAAATGATGGCTCGGGATCAACACCCAGAGGAAGGAAGTCAGGTTTCTTAAGGTTTTATTCAGTTTTCTTTTGTGAGGGATCAGCCATTTTGATGACGGGGCTGGATTCCGACCAACCAACACCATCGCGATTAAAATGACACAGCTCCCACACAAAGTAGTCTGTAACGCCTGAATTGTATTCATCGCTTGGTAATGACTTCTATAAATTTAAGACCTCACAACACTAAGCTGTGTTTTTAATGATGTAATTGCAGCAGCTGTAAATCTCTTACATTCAGATGGTATGTGTTTTGGGGAGCAATTACCTGTGCCACATGCAAAAAATGTCCCGTGAAACGCCGAGTGTTTACCTCATGGACAAGACATACTGGGTGATAAAATAGACGATGGCACAATGGCTGACCTCATCTGTTATAATCAGTGTTACCCTCTTTGTAAAGCTCAGTTAAATAGATGGATAATATTAATTGCTTGTAGGTTGGTGTCAAACTTGGTGTTAAGAATGATGCAACTCCCTCATATCATTTCAGTCTGTGCTGTCTCTGTCTCTCTCTTCTTCTGAGGCTAACAACTGTACTTGCCTGTGAATTGTGAGGGGGGGAATCTGATCCTAGACTTACCCTATCTCTTATACTGAGGGGATGAGATCAAGAAAATGCCAGCTCTCTACATCACTACAGTTAAAAGCTCCGGCAACAGAATATGCTTACATCGTGGCAAGTGTGAGCAGTGAAGGGAGGTTATGTTTTGGAATCCTGTGTATCTAGAGTGTTTCATCTTCAAGGCTGTGCAGGACTTGCGGGACTCCTGCAGCCATTTTCAATATCAAGGAGGTATGATTTGTGGGGATATGCTGATTTCCAAGGTTGGCGTGGGGATGCATATTCATATGCTGAGTTTACAAAAGCAAAGTGGCAAAACAGCAGTTTATATAACCTTTCTCGTCAACACTGGCATAAACGTATTGTGCATCACAATAAGAAAATGTGGATTATTGCGATTTGTGTGTGTGCACGAGTGTGCTTGCGCGTTTGTGTATTTGTTGCCTGGACTTGCGCACGTGCACACACCCACACATGTGAGACATGTGAGTGTGTCCATATTCTTCTGATGTGAGACTGCTGGCAGCGATTGCCCTGTTTTCCCATTTCCCCTCTGGCTAATCACTAGAGTCCCCGTAAATCCTTGGTATCACCACAGGATCAAGAGAAGGCCTCCAAGCCCCAGGGAGCCTATTTCCTCTGAGAGCAGAACACAAACTGGAAAGCTCCTTGATATATTTGCTGGCCCAGGGATGGTCAAGACTTTAGGGCTGAAAGATGCTCCATGACATCACCCTGCTGTTGGTAGGTCTCCATTTTGCATTTAACACATTAGGCTTTTTTTTTTTTTTATCCAATAAAACGTACAATGCTTGATTCTCCAGAGATTTATGACAAAAGGAGAAATACACATTGTACAGTGGGGATACAGAAGAAGGAGGTAGGTGATAGGGATCACATTGTAATATTTCACTCCAGACCTGCATTTTCCAGCTGCACTGGCTGTATTCCAGCTGGTGTGGCTACACAGAATAATTAGTTTGGTTGGAACAGCACCTCAGGGGGGCTGGATTAGCTCTTGGAGGGCAGTTTCTCCAGCAGCCCAATGTTCTGATGAGAGCTGAGATATACTGTCATGCACCCAGCACTGAGAAGCTTTTGATGGTTTTAAAAGCCTTGAGCAAGTGACTATTACAGCCTGAATGGCAAACAGTGTCAAAGGGAATGAGATGCTCTGGACTCCAAAAATGAAGGTCACCAGGGAGACGGCCTGTTGTAAAGCTGTGCATTATAAAGTCGGAGAATGGACAGTGTCCAGCGATGGGTAGTGGACAGGCAAAAATATACTCCTACTTAAAAAAAAAAAGAAAAGTATGCTATATATCTGCAAACGGCAGTCATTAATATATTACATTTTTGAAATTACGTGCGGAAACTTTAATAACTAAATCTAATTATATAGACATCTGTGATGACAGATCTGCAACAACTGCAAAAAATGCATGCCTGATAGTGTTGCGCACTCGAACACAAAAGCAATAAAATAGCCTTTCTGATGCAGTGCGTAGCATGACAGTCAGTAGAGATTACAGTTAAATGCTTTCCTTGAATTTGTGTAGTGTGTTCACATGCTTTACCATCACAGCTTTATCATATCGCAGTTATGTATTTCTGTGGTTTGGATAAACCAAGTCTAATTTTAAAGTTGGCTGATTTAGCTTTTCAAAATCTATGTCTGTTGCGAAGGGTCAATGTAGTGGAAAGGAAGCGGTGGTAAGGGTTGGGTTACCGTGATAACTGGAAACCACGAGTTATGTTATTAGCTGGAGAAAAAAAACTCATTAAACAGCTTTTGATATGATGTGTTTCTTTCTGGTTTGATATGTTTGAAAACTTAAAATAATAATGGTGTCATGTGTACATGTACTGTAGCATTGATGGGTACTGTTGTAGATATTTGGGAACCACAGAAGCCCAAACTTTACATTAAACATATTTGATTTGTCTTAATCATGGCCTTTCCTTGGCTTATTAAGTTATATAGTTGCCATTCACAGATACTGTTTAAAGCAATACAATTTTAAAACCTTGGGAAATTACCCAGGCTTTGCAGAATCATCAAATATCACGACAATGTCTTCGGAAATATATTACTTTAAAACGTACTGTATTCTCATTTATATATCAAGTGAAGCATATTTTCTCCCCGATTATGGTTCGATTTTAATCATGTGAGTTAACATTGTAAATTCAACCAAAATTTAAACAAAATTATTATGTGATGTTTAGTAAAACATGGTTGAGCATAAATTATTCATGCTTGTTACGTTATTTAAGTTACAGACAAAATTAACATTGCCTTTTGGTTTCACTCAGGACACAGACAGCAGGCTCCTGGGTGAAAGTCGTGGGATATTTTTTTTGACTTACCATTAAACCCTCACCCCTCTCTCCACAGACCATGAATAGAAACATGTTTGTGTTACATCAAAACAAAAGTTATATAGTTCATAGAGTTAGTTCATAGTAGGGGGATATTGTAATGGCATTAGGAAAAGGTGCCAGTCATCTAGCTTTTAGTGTATCAAATTTAATTAATTACCTGACATGCCAACATTTGCTGTTTGACTTTTCCAAATTGAAAAAAAAAAAAAAACATTTCCACCCATAATTTCTATTGAGGGGGAAAGGTTGTCATTTTGGATTTCCGATCAGCTGTTCTAATGTCAGGTGGAAGTGTTCCTTCCCTACAGTCCTTTTAGTTTATGTATTACCACTTCTCTCATATAGCGCAGCTTGGGTTTTACTCAAGTGTATCATTTTTACCACAAACACTCATCAGAGGACAGCCAATATCAGACCGGAGAGCTCCGTTCATGATATCAGAGATCAAACACATGCCCCTCAAGAGGCAATTGTGTGTTGATTTCTTCATCTCCCCTGAAGCAGCATGTATATGTTTATGTCAACGCTCCATGTGTCAGGTTGGCCCATTCTACTGAGAAGCATGCGCCATATGAGAAAGCCATGACATCTCCCGCTGTTCTTACATTTTCATGAGCTGACACTGATGTGTCTTACAAAACAGATGCAACCTAGAAGCTCACTAGGATGGTACAATCACAGTCCACACAGGGAAAATGAAATTTAAGTTTTTAAGTCTTCAGTATCTACACATATAATATTCCTTTCATTTTGCGAAACCGTTTGATGTGATATCAGTGTTGCAGCTATCAGAAAATCTTTTTCAAGACCTTACTGAGAAATAGCACATTCACACAGAAAAAAGGCAAAACATATTGAAAAAACCCAATTCTACGGTCAATTAACCACCACAATACCAGCGCCATCACCTGGAACTGTCTCATCAGTATTCTCAGCCCCATTGCTGGTGTGTGTTTGACAAATATACTTCCTTAAATAGTCTTGCCAGTGATACATACTTCAGGCAGCTATGACACAAAGGATACTACATCACTCTTTCACCAGACTTCCTGCATGGAAATTACAGTTTTTTTCCCTCAACAGAGTGATTCTAGGGATTATTTTGGGAACAAACAAAAGGATAAGGGGTAAAAGAGTGAGACTTGGATGAAAGACACAGGAAATTAATAAAACACAGGTTTGGAATCCTTGATGAAGGACGAGAGAGACAAGGCGTCTTGAATACGATCATGTTTAGTGTGTGCTAACAGACGGCTGGACGTGTTCGTCAAAGTTTACTCGGGTAAACAGCTGAGAATAATTGATTTTTCACCAGGATTCCTTATTTTGACATTCTGAAGGGAAAACCCAACTGGAGGCCAAAAAGTAACACAATTAAGTGAAGTGCGAGGGGGGCTTGCATATGATTTGTTTGTTTTTTAAACAGCTGTGGTTTGCAGGGGTTCTCACTAATATGATTTCGTTTTTAGCCTGCCAGCACTTCAGTATCTTGAGGTCAGACTGAAGTTAAAATTAACTTTTACAAGGAAATCAGTATGTTTATCATTGGTGTTGGTTTTTTACTTTTGTTTAAAATTGTGATGACCGGGAAAAAAAACTGATGGTACTGCACTTTGATTGGTGCAATATCTGTGTGGGTTAGCACTAAAGTAGTTTGTTAACTTGCTCCCTCACATTACTTGCAACGACCACACAGGTTGGGGGCAATGAGATGTTGCTCAGCCCCATCTTTAATTCCAGCACCCCCTCAAGTCACTGTTCTCTGTTGCTCCCCATACTTCTTACATGCTGATGCATCTCACCAGTGCAATCCCGTTTTATCATTATTTGTGGTCGACTTAGTGAAAAAAAAAAAACAATTGGCCAGGCCGGACACTATTATTGTGTTGTCTGTGACTATTTTGGTAAAACAACATTGAAATCAGATGCCATTATAGCTTCTCACCCACTGACTTGTAGTATGTGGTTGCTCATTGCCCGTCAGTCACACGCGTACAACACTCTCTCATGTATGTGATTTTAGCCACAGCAGTGCACCAGGGCATCAGACTGTGTCCTTTATAGAAGTGAGCCAAATATATAGTCATCATTTGTGGGTAAAGCTTTGTCACAAAAACAGCGGCAGTGTTTCTGTCCCAAATGAATTTGCTTGGCTTAAATTAAATCAGCAAGAAAGAAATATAAAGTATAGTACTGGCTCTGTGCTGTTTTCAGCCTGGCACAGATTTCTCGTTGGCAAGAGGGGTGCACACTGGCATGTTTTCTATTCATAAATCTCCAGTTTATCTTATATTCCCCAGACCAAACAACGGGACAGTCCACAATACAAACACTACAATGGTAACTAATGGTAACTTATTAGGCAAAATAAATCAGGACATCATATTGGCAAACAGTTTTTACGCCATCTCATGAACTGGTTACAAAATTCTATATGTTGTGTAGTGTGACACAAATTGTCATTTTTTTTTTGTCCAGCTCAGCACGGCTTCTTACTTACTGCACTTGGTTTTATAATAGCATTGCCCCTTCCAGAAACTAATCACGCAATAATGCAGCCTATCATCAGCATACATTTTGCCAAAAAGTAGTGTGTTTGTTTTACGCTTCCTCATATGGCGTATATATGTACAACACATACTGAATTATGACTATGAAACCATGCATTTCTACACAAAATCCGCTGTACTCTATTCCTTAAAAAAAAAATGCCATCAGGTGTGTGACAAAATAACTGAAGTTGAATAATGACTTCTCAACTTCAAGCAGCTGAATATACATCTCTGCTTCATGGTTTATTCATTGGCTGCATACCTGCCACAATCTTATCAACATGACATACATCTAACAGAACCCCCCCCCCCACTAAAAGGAAATGATCAACCCACTCTCACACTGGGAATCCTCAAAGATCAGTGGAGTTGCTGAATGCTAGTGAGCAGTGAATTCCAATCAATGAGTCAGTATAACGAAACCAAAATAGCAGGCATGATTACAATAATAAGCCATCTCATTTTTAAATAGGTGGTGCACAGACACATACCTACAATTAACATCCTGAAAGAGGAAAAAAAATAAAAAAATAAAGGAAGTTTCTCCCATAACCGCCCACACTCTTGGTCTGGGGACCGGTGCCTGGGAAGTAGTGCTGATCTTATCCAAAAATGTGCACAGGTAAGCAAAGCCCTATGAGACATACATTAATGTTGTGTGGATTGTCCTGCTCAGTCACTGCATTCGTCATTGTTATCACCCAAAGCCTCCATTTTGCATGAACCATACACTGCAGCTTCACCATATAGTATACAGCTGCAAGCAAAAACAACATGGCTTGGCCTCAAATTCCCCTGTAATTGAAACAAAAACACAACAAAAATTCTTGGATATCATGGGAACAGCAGTCTCCTGGGTTTTTTTTTTTTTTTTTTTTTGCCTATCCATCACTCTGTCCTCCCTTCGTAGACTTACTTTGACTAATTTGAAACGTAATCCACAACAAAATATGTTTCCCTCGAAACTTAATTCACAACTGTCAAACTTGTAAATTAAATGTACGGCTTACTTTTTATTCGGGGGAACAATGTATTTCACTGACACAGTCATCAATTTCTGTAATGGCCATAGATGGAAATGTCCAACAATAACTATAATAAAGGGATTAATCGATCATGAAGCAAGGTTTTGTGCACACACCTCTGAACATTTCTTCCTCATATGTCACCACCTGAACAGCTGTAGTGCTACTGGCTGTCAATGTCTAGCATAAAGTTAAAGCAGTCTTTGGAGACCAGCTGTGGGTCTTTGTGCTTTATTTTAAAAACCGAAATAATAAATGTTTCTCCTAAAATTAGATTTATTTTCACTGCTAGAAAACAATTCAGACGTTTGCAATAACTGCAATAGCTCAATGCAAACAAATCCAACCATCCAAGGAGAGATCCTACCTAGTTGTGTTTGAGGATATGATTTAACTGTGTAGTCATTATTGTGGCTGCCAGTGTATGTTGTTGTTATATTGCATTATATTGCAACATCTTTCTGTTTTGTTGTCCAGTCGCTGTGGATTATAAGGGCTGGTTTTGTTGATGACAAAGATCCAATGCCTGTATCTTATTAAACGCAAGTGCTGGTCCTATACACGGCTATATTGGTCTAATCCTTGTGGACACACTCATTACCTAACAGCAGGCGTGTTGGCCCTGTATTTCCTGATATTGCCCTGTTACCAGATGGTCACAGGTTCAATCTTTGGAAATGGCCAACTTGCAATGTCATGCTGTCCTTCAGGACATAACCAATCCTTAGCAAGTTGATCCGGGTAAGCAGAAGCTTTTAGTTGTATTATAATATAGTAATATACCGGAAGCGTGAGTTTGGATGGAGGTCTTGGCCCTTGTTAGAACAGCATCCACTCCATTGATCTGTCCATGTCCCTGGTCTCAATGTGACCGTGTTTTATTCTCCATTATGTGTGGCAGCGCGTTTGTTTGAACCGAGCAAAAACAATTTGAATCAGCGTCCCTGTACCTCATAGAACTACATAATGGCTGCTGTTAGTGCCATGGCAGCTGAAAGTTATTCCCCTGCTTATTCTGTTATGGGAACACTTACACTGCATTCTAGCTCCATTTTACAGCCTGATACGTGCTGACAGTGTTTAATTAAATGCATTGATCATGTCACTGTGAACCAAATGAAACATAATTATTCAAATATGCTCTGAAATATTGGTATTAACTAATAATACCTGTCAGTCTGAGGTCTAAAACTGCTGAATCATTTTCAACAAACGAAAATACCAATACATAGCTACGTTTGCTAAACACTATACTGTTGGCTCCTCCTAAATTATTCTGAATAGTTTAACGACCTATCTCGGCCATTAAACAGACAACAGAAAATGGTTATCGACAATATATGAATATAGGAAAGCCATGCCAAACTGCGTTTTACAACACAAGACATTCCCACAAATATGTTTGGTGAAGTGTAATGAAATTAGCGTAGCAATGTGTGTCGATTAAGAATGTTTTTTTATCTTCCAGCATGTACATACTCTCCTTTACCCAAAGAAAATGTCATTACTTCTCTAAATGCAAGTCAAGATTGGAATGGTCACATGCAAGTTGTTTTTTAAATAAAAGAGGCACATGCTTGTTAGGACATGTGTCCCTATAGCATTTACCTTTTTCTTCTTTTCCTGAGCTCCAACCTCTATTTCTATTTTCCTCTAGTTGTTCGAGAGCATACGCAGCCACGTGTCCACCACCAGAAAAGACACGCAGTGTCTTTTTTCCAAGACCTTCGGCTTTTTTATGGGCAAACATCATTTCAGAAAAGCTCTGGGGACAGAAGAAAAATGCAGAAGCTTGTTTTCGTTTTGTCCGCGTCTAAGCACAGTGTGGCTGCTCATTCTAGCAGAAAAAATACGCTAAAGAAACAGAAGCTCATTGCCACATGAAGAGGCACCACTGTGTATTAAAGCCTCTTTAATCACAAGATGAAAACCATCCATTGACCTTCTTGCCAGACCAGGCCGGTATAGAGTGTATTCACTAGCTATTCTACATGTTGGACATCAGTACAGTACATTCAGTGAGAGTGTAAATAGAGTTATACATTAAAGGTTGAGTTGCCACTCTTTGCGTCTATGGAGGGGACCACTCAGCTAATCACATGTCATCACATCACTGCTCATTTATTTATTTCGGGCATGTCTGTTTAATCATCATCACACATCATTGTTCACATAGTAGGAAAAAAAAGAAATAGACATGGCCGAAAGGGAAAGCGGGAGAAGCCAAGGCTAACCTGGTCCCGCCCCCATTACCCACAGGATGAAATCGTCATCATAATCTTTTCTTATCATTGCATTTTTCACTTGACATAACTTTTCCATTTTTACTTGTGACATTTGTCAACATGTTAGAGCAGTAGGTGGTACAGAGAGCTGAAGTCCAGTGCATACAGATTACGTGTGTAAATCATCAAAGCAATCCATGGCTTTTAACTAGATACCAGAGGAGAACTGCACTTTTTATCCCAACTGGTATTTCTTGGCTAAGGATGGCTCAAGAAGCGACTTCAAAGCCAAACAGGGAATCTAACACTTGATCATCGCTAAAACCAATCCAACTTCAAAACATGATATCAGGGAATTTCACACATTTCCAATATGATATTTCCATCATGTGAGATGCAGGAAGTACTGCAGCGTTGGCTCTGTCCAATCAATGTGTGTCGCTTGGTTGCTTTGCAGGATACGGCGGCTTTGTGTTGGGATTTAGTAGGGATTGGGTAGTAATGGGTGGGCAGTGTTGGGGAGCGCTCAGCTATCCCGGAGGATTCATCTGATGAGCCGGGATTGAATTCATCTGGTCTGTCGATCGATTTGTTTTTGCCACGCGGACACCTCACTCCAGTTTTTAGCTTGACTTTTTTTTTCTCTCTCTCATTTTAACTAGTTCTGAAAAACGTATTTCTGCCGAAGACAATCTCTTCCCATCTGCGCCAGCTTTGGACATTTGCTCTTGTTTTGATCAAAGTTGTACAGTAGTATTGTTCTTGCTGAAAAAAAAGGCAGTATCACAGCTGAGATGAAAGCTGAGAGAAAAACTCATCTTGGGGTTTGTCCTTTGGTTCTACCAAGGAATTAAGACCACCATTAATCGTTTTTTCCCCCTCCGTTCATGAAAGGGAAGCCTGATTAGAACATCTTGACAACAACTGGCAGCACAGAAACAGCTTAATTAAATAGTTCCACAATTCCAAATCAAGAGGAGTTTGTTAGAATCACATGTTGGTTTGTGAGACAGAGAGGAGAGTTTTTTACAATGCAACTTGTAAAAATCCATTCTGTCATTAATACTCTATGGCCATAAATTACTTAATATTTTATAGATGCAGATATATACGAGCCCAATAAACAGACTAAATTTCCCCATTTTGTTTCACTTCATTTATTCAGACATTGTGCTCATGTGAGGATAGAGGGAATTTTATTGAGCCTTAATTAAGTGTTAAATCCATCCTGGTAGATGTGTTCAGTTGACAGTAATTTCTTTAAGTTTTAATTATTATTAATTATCCTTATTCAGTAGTTGATGTTTCTGTAATTTGATGTACAACATATTGTACTTGGTAGTGTTGGTGTAACCACAGAGACCTTTATTATGCATGTATCTACCATTTTATTTGTCATTTTACTTTTTTGGTCAACCATTGAGAGCACCAAAACAATGTATTCACATTAGTATAGCTCATTGGCACACTTTCGTCTGATTCAGCTATGAAGTTGAATCTTGAATTCTAGCTTAGGACAATAGTATATTTTTATACAGTGCTCTAACAATTAAACACCTGTTTGTCACGTTAAATACAAATATAATTCATATCATCCATTTCATGCAAACATTGAGAAAAAACATCCTTAAACCTCAGTGGGTTAAGTCTATTAATGACTGCGATCACATCCCCTTCTAGGGGGGACTATGAGATGTAGGAGGATGCTTTATGACACAAAAATAGACACGTTGTGTCATCTTTTCCCAGATACATACCCATCAAAATGGGACCCATCAGATTATTCAGATATCCTGTTGGCACTTCCTACATATCTTCCTTTAAATGTACACAGTTCAGATTGATAACTGATTTAAAACTTTTTTTACACATGTAAAACTACAGATAGCTGGTTAGCAGCACAGCACAAGAACTCAGATGGGACACTTCAAATCATTTTAAACACCATAAGTAATCAGTTTGTTGCTGATCAAAAAATGTGTCCGTCCTTTATGTGTACACACTGAACAAAAATGACAATACATAAGGAATTATAGGAATAGGATGTTCAAGTTCTAACTTTCTGACATGTTGGACAAGTGCTCATCAGTGTATTGCACATCCATCCTGCACTGTCTCTCCAGGGAAGACTCAAACTGCAGCAGAGCCTTGCAGTGTTCTGGACTGTGCTCAACAAAGACAGATCTCCCTCATCCTAGCCAGCGCTGGAGTTTTGAGGGGCAGACTAATGACAGGGAGCTTGTTCTCTGAGCATAGCAGTGAACAATTTAGAGCAAAAAAAAAAAAAAACTCTAGGCCTGTAGGCTTCCAGACTTCTTGTGCA
The DNA here is from genome assembly GCA_029853015.1 of Chelidonichthys spinosus. Lineage (NCBI taxonomy): Eukaryota > Metazoa > Chordata > Actinopteri > Perciformes > Triglidae > Chelidonichthys > Chelidonichthys spinosus. The sequence goes on from CM056837.1 coordinate 13,318,358, forward strand.
AACGTATAGCTGGCACCCGTGCACACATGCACTTCCCCACATCTCAACAGAGTCCAGGAGGAACCTCTGTATTAAGTCCAAATAATGAAAGTTGCAATCACAGGACCTCATTGCAGGTGGTATTCTTACCCAAGGGTAAACTCTATGTATGGAAGCTGCAATTTGGCACTGAACAGAAAACAAGTATTTGGCCTGAGGTGTATTAATGTGATGTCTAGATCAATTGGAACAGCAGAAGGTACCAATTTGTTTTCAGATACACAGACCAATTTCCTTCTCATTAGGACCGCCTACTGAGCACTGCTTTTGTGCCCACTAAACAACACAGATGAACACAAAGATTATGGGATATGTAAGGAAATTCTCAATGGAGGAACGCAAAAGACGTCCTATTGAATCTTTGTGCTCATAAGGGAATACTGAAGATCAATTAATGAACTGGCTGGGCCCACTGCTTGAGTATGCAAAAGCATGGTTGCTGGAGTGAGGTAATTGACAGCTCGGAAGCCCAGCGGATGATGTGAGTGATGAGTGTGTTGCATTTGTGGGCTTGGTTGTTTGTCCTCTGATTTGTATTATAAGGCTTCTCAGGTAACAACGAGCACATTAGAAATAATTGAAAGTCATATTTAAGATGCAGAGGTAACATTTTCTGTTAAGCAGAATCTCTCTCTCTCTCTCTCTCTCTCTCTCTTTATATATATATATATATATATATATATATATATATATATATATACACACACACACACACACACACACACATCTGCTTAAATATTTGATGATGACGAGGGTCTTTTAATGTAAATCATTATTGCTGGAAGCAGTTGTTTTAAACAAAACAGTGTTAATTATGGGAATGATTGCAATATCAATCAGTGAATAATAAACAACAAAAAAAGGAAGACTAAACTGGACTAATGGACAAATTAGCATTAATGTAATCTTATTCGATGACTTCAATGCATCCCACAAAACACAATCTGTAGTTATTGGTAAAATAGTATCCTCATCGTCCGATGTTCCCTCTTCCTCAGAGGCTGATTTAGCTGCTTGACTTGTCCCACTGAAAGCAGTTTTTGACATAGCAGTAAGGTTCAATCACAGCCTATTACATGAGCTAACTTGACAGGTTCTATGTAGGAAAAGAGTCATGATACATAGACCAAATGTGGCTGTTCTCATTCCCTGTTCTATGAAAAGTAATGCACTCATCAATGACCATCATTTGGTCATTAACCATGGAAACGTGAGCTAAGACATGCAAGAAAATCATGTGACAGAGCATAAAGAGCAACAAAGCCAGTAGAACTTTTAAAATTTGGTTTATTTTTAATATGGTACTTTAAGGAATAAAACAGTCAACTCTCAAGCACTGAGCATGGCTGTCACTGTGTTAGCTTAGGTTCTGTAGAGTTTAGTCAACTTACAGGCAGAGTGACAATACGAAGACAGCCATATAAACTTAACACTGATGACTAGTGTTCGACCAGCTATTTAACAAGAGTCTTGAGATGTGGGAGGATTTTTACTGGAATATATATCTTGCTGGAAGGACAGACAAAGAAAGAAGTAGAGACCAGAAGTGTAATGATTCAGCACTTGGCTGAGTGCATTGGTGACAAAAGAGTTTGGGACTTTGCATCACACATTCTTGATTATGTATTTTGAGTAGAAAGCTGGTCAGTAATTGGACCCTGGAAAACATTAGGCCTTTAATTATAAAAAAAAAAAGAGAAGCCGGAAATGCTAATCACATGGATGATGACTTGAAAAAAAAAAAAATTGAATTTGAATAAATAGCATACTTTTCCCTTTAAGATGACTTTGGCACACATTTGCATGGTTATCTGATTTGATTTGCATTCCTGTGATCCATAGAATCTATTATCTCTGGGCGATTCAGCATCCCCTCTTATCTGGAACACACCCAATCAATAGAGAGCAGGTCTGAATATGGATTAAGCATGGATATCTAAGGAGCAAAGCTTACATGAACTGGGGAACTGATGTGCATTAAGTAATCTACTCCTTCATTCAAACATGGCTTCATCACACTTCCCGTACCTTCAATATAATTTCACATTCTTTGTGCTCTCATTCTTTAAACTCTCTTTATCAGCAAATCAGGCAATCAGGCTTCTTATTAGGACCTGAATACGAAAACAAAGACAATTATGCTGATAATTAGCATGCAATAACCTTATTCTGTGCTGACCTGATTTTACCTTATTTGAATGGCGTGATTTCCACAACTTCTAAATGCTGACTTTTAAATGTGTTGCAGTGGCAAAAACAAATGAGTCATCACTGGAAATCTAGTGACTCATGTACATGGACACAAATTGTCCATTGTTTTTGTGTCCTCGATACAACTTTTCGGAAATGTGCTTCAGTTAGTTCATCTTTTGTGCCTGTGCCGCATATTTTTTTTCTGTTTTCTGGGACAACTGTTCAAAACCAACGGCAGGTTTAAAAAAAACATCTTGGTTGGAACTTACTATGACAAGTACACTTACCAAACACAGGTCCCTTATGAGTCCTTTGTCCATTTGAACCGTACACCTCAAAGTCGTCTTTCTCAATATTTTTGTGACAATATCACAAACTGCCGTGCAACTGTGTTGCTTTATCACCTACATATAGTGTTCGATTTTTTAGAGACTGTACATGTAAATGAACACATGGCTTGCTGAGAAAACACATTCTACCGCGGCTGACAACAGTTGACCATCTCTCTTGCCCACATTCTCGGTGCACAAGTCATAGCTTGAAAAATGAGCCGAAATTCAGAAGAATCTAAAAGCTAGATAGCTCTCGTTCTCCAGCCGGCGAAAGGGAGAAGTGTCAGCTTTTTTTCATCTGCTGACTGATTTAGACTGCCATTGGAGAAAATTGATGAGGGCTTTTGAGATTTATGATGCTTTCCCTTGCACATTAAATATAGACTTTGTAACATGCAGTCAGAGTCGCTTTGAAAACCTAATCACACAGTGAAGCTGTGCAAAAAAAAAAAAAAAAAAAAAAATTGGGTACAACTGAAAAAAAAAATGAAAAAAAAAAAAAAAAATTACAGCCAGCTCAGTATTATTCTGACACTGGAAGCACAATTGTCTTAAAGTAGGTACCACCGATTTTAAACATCTTCCAAATGTAGCTTGAGCCTTTATCTCCTTGTCTTTGTTATCCATAAATAGTAGCAATCCAGGTTGCCATGCATCTAATCAGGCAGCAAGAGTAAAAGGGCTACTGCTGTGAGTCCAAGTGTATGGGTGTAATTTTAAGTAATAGGGCAATTGTGTGTGAAAATGACATGGACATTAATTAAAGCAATGTGAGGAGGAAAGTGGGATGGGGGAGTCGTAAATATGGTAGTTTTCTTCAGCGTGAGAAACATTTATATGAGCCTAATGTCAAACGTATTCATATCAGACATTTAAAAAAAAAGCTTTCAGTACATCTACATCTTTTAAAAGAGTCTCACAGCAGTAGCCTACTCATGAAATTCAAACAAATTAAAAAAATATATATTTTCATGCATCAAGATGACTAGTCAAAGGCCAGAGATAGTGACTTCTAATTTAACGAGACACATGTAGTATTAAATATTGAGAATGACTAGTGATGGAAGGCTGATGGTGCTGTTGTGTTGAAGTGATGCATTTGTGACTGTTTTCCTAAACCTAACCTAACGTTTTGTTGTCTGAACTGTATGTAGTTATTTTAAACCAAACAAAGTTGTTTATTATAAATCTAACAAAGTGTTTTTGTTACTTAAACCTCACTTTCATTTTGTAGCGTAATATTATCTCAACAGATGGGAAGAAAAAAAACAATGTGCTTGTGGTGAATAGATACTTTCATCTGAAATACATTCCCCCAAAAAAATGGATCATTTGTGTCTATGTACACAGATAAGACAGTGAGACAGTGTTTTAACCTGTAACCTTGGAACATTCAGAACACATTGGGTAACGTGGGTAATTATGGTTGAAAGAAGAGCGTTTATTTTTAGCTGTTGTGCTGAGAACAAGCATGAATGTAGAAAAAAAAACATTTTAAATGTTATATATACATATTTATATGTATATAACTTTTTGTGCATTGTCTTATACTGGTTCGTCCTTATGTAACCTCATTTTAATCAGACCATAAACTAAACACACACTGTATTGTGTTTTTTTTTTTTTTTAATACTATTTTTTATTCTTCTTTCACCTCCTCTCATACTCATCCATACTCTCTGGGAACCATTTTTAATCTCCTCACCTTATTGCCTGCAGAAATATTGTCATCACCATCCGCGACTTCTGGCTGGGTCCTAAAATGTAAATCAATATATTCATTACCATGTGCAGAATACAAAACAACTCTGCAAGGGTAAATGGGTACTGCTGACAATGACTTTCCCACAAAAAGAAGCTGAAAAAGTATTAGGTGGTTTGGGTGATTTGATATCTTTAAAGCGTTGGACCAAAAATCAAAAACAAACAAACAGGAAACTGGGGCAGATAGCTTTGGTCGCGCTTGGAATGACTGCAATTAAAGCCTCATATTTCATGAGAGTGTGGCGTCATCATTCTCAATGTCTGCAACATCAAGTCAATAAAAAACAATTGCGAGAGACTGTAAGATGAGCTGACGATGGCTGTGGGAATTACTTTGAACTCAAGCTTTTGCATCCTCCTTCATGGATTCCAAATGTTGTCAGCCAATCGATCTGGGCCAGAAATGTGTAACATTGTACCTTTGGTACTTTTACCTGTCATTGTGCAGAAATAATGATCCTGTTTCTGAACCTTTTCCAAGCTGACAGAAACGAAATTCTGGTGGCGACATAGGGAATCATTTATAAAGGAATGAAAACATTCAGAGTACCGACTGAAATGCACCTGAGTATGAAACATTGTCAAGTATTGCACGATGCTTAGTCAGATTCTTCAGCTTATTTACTACTCATATTTTTTTTTTTTACAGTTCCAACCAACTCTTCTAATTTTAAACTTTATTTTACAGATGCATACACACACAGCTCCAAAGTAAGATAGCCCTATTTCACATTGAGAAGGTCATATTAAAGCATAATCAAGTCTGGTTTCATCCTATGAACAACTGCATCGCCGAAAAATGATTATGTATGTAAGCCGATGTCGAGGTGGCGGATGGGTCAAAACAGTTAGTAGTTTTATTGCCTAAACCTGATTGTAGTGTTTGGTTTTGTTTTGATTTAATGCAAACCTTAAAGCTGTCTCAAACTGTAATTGCAATCCAGGAGAAACTTTTTTCTTTCTGTTGAAGCAGAACCAGTCTAAATATTGGCATCAAAGTCTGGCACAATTACGTGAACATCTCTTGTCAGGACTGAAATCTAAGACATTATCCAGATAACCATCAAAATAAAAGCTTACAAAAACATTCTGGAATCACTTGACCTCACACTTCGTCAAGAAGCATTTTTTTTATTTTTTATATTGCATCATAGATAGAACACATTGTTTTAGTGAAGATGGCCAAATAACGAATGTGTGCATAATGTATGTTCTGTCTGATAATTCCTGGAGACCCTTTTGAAAAAGGGTCTAACATGGCAGTGGGCTGGACAGCTTTTAGAATGAATTTATGTGACAATATTCAAGATTATCCCCATAATGGAAATTCACAGTGATCGATATCCTGTGAGCGTTTTTAGCGCGATCCGCCATAAATTTCGATATCTTCCCATTCTTGATGACATAATCACTTTTATTTTGTTATATATATGGCCGAGGAGCTGTCTGGGGCCGATAGAGGTTGACAGATTTTTTTGCAGCTTTAGCTGGGGCCTCCTTTAAAGCATTGATGAATGGTACTTCGGTTGCTGTCCATGGTGCTGATTAGAGGCTGGTGTGTGTTAGGGCTGGGACTTTCTGGTTGATTGGTCAATATGTTCTTGGACAGTGATTGCCAGACCAATAAGAATTTCATCAGGATCTCAGTGACGTTACTTCGATAAGAAATGCACTTCGTATTCTCCTATGAGTGCTGCACATTTTGGAGAACATGATGCGCTCGTTGACTTGGCCTTGTCTCAGTTCTGAGGATTGTGCTACTATAATATATAAAGTTTGTTGGCTGTCTATATCAGTTGATTTAGGCATAGTTGTGAGGGTTCAGTGGTGCGGATTGGCTGTCCTAACGGGTCGGGTGGGTTTGGAGGATATTAAAAACCTTGACCCCGAGTGTGACCATATCGGAATTGCCATATTTCAATATGGTCGGTCCAATGAATAGCCAAATAGTTTTGTTATCCTCACCAAGAGGATCATGAAATCAGTACTGTGTGTGTGTGTGTGTGTGTGTGTGTGTGTGTGTGTGTGTGTGAATGAATGAGTGAGGGAGTGCATTTATGTGTCTGTCCATGGCTAATCTCACATTCTGCATACTGAATGATATTGTGGATGCTTATTTATGGCTGCATGCCCATTGAGCCTTCCTGGTTGCAGTGATTCACACTTTCTCAAAACATCTTTCATCATCTAATACTTCCATTGATTGGCTGCTGACTCCTCAATCACTATTCTTAACCGGCCCCCTGCCGGTAGGGGCTGCAAATGAAAACACAGCTGAGTGCATCGCAGCCCCTTGGGGGGGTGTTCAATAGACTTGGAGCCTAAATAAACGTTTTGAGTCAATGTTACGCCTGTGAGACTGAACTGAGATATGCCCATGGACAGAGGCTGTGTAAACATCTAAAATGACACTGTGTCTGTTGTGTGAGTCTTGTGAGTAAAAAAAAAAAAACAGTGGCTGATGCACTTGGAGTCTGGACGGGGGGTTAGCAAATGGTGGGGTTGTGTTCATTCAATCAAACATTGCAGCTGTGGTCATTGCAGACACACCTGACGGAGGCCTGCACTCTATGAAGTTTACCTTTATGATACAACTGCAGGTGCTCATTCTATTATTAGAAATTGGTATCAGTCTGTTGTTATCATTTAAGTATGTAATAATTAGGTTAAATTATTTTTAAACCCTTTTTCCCTCAGCAACCAAATGATTGTCCTCAGTCACACTGAAAAGTCCTCATTTAAAATGGCTACTGTCTGAATTAAGCAGCCCGATAGCAGAAGGAATAAAGCATTTGGGGTCTATGTTTGTTTTCCTCAGAGGTACATGATGGCGGCGGCCTGCAGGCATCACAAAGAACTGAAGAGGCAAAACGTGATCGGGTTGGCTGAGAACATTCTTTTTAACCTGAATTTCCCAGAGGGAACACAAGTCTCTTTGCTTGACTCCAATGATCTTGGAACAAACCTTAACAATACTATTAAGGATTGTCTTGTCCTTAATGGATAATCCATTAAACCAACAGATAAAAGGAAAATGTTAAAAGACTTTCAATAAATGCACAATAACAATTACTTCAAATCCTCTGATTGATATTGAAAGAGTTCAGTTTCCTCATCAAGTGGATTCTGTTGTGCGTTGTTATACCTTGTCTGTGTGTGTGTGTGTGTGTGTGTGTGTGTGTGTGTGTGTGGGTTGTACTGTAAAAAATAACTTAGTTTTCGTTCATTTCCTTTTTTTATTTGCAGTTGAGGGTCCTACAAAAAGAAAATTGCACCGGGTACAATCACAATGATGTTATGCTGCTGTTAAATCTAGTGGATGATACAGTTTCCACTTGTACTAACACAGACTTCCTTTACTTATTTAGAATCAAAGATGTTTACTTTCAATCTAATGTCACGTTTCACAAGTAAGTCATCTGGGCATGCTTCATTTATTTTAGGGGAGGGGGGGGGATTGTCCCCCCTCTGTGACATTTATTACAGCACAGACTTGAAAATACAAGAGGGAGTGATTTCATTCCCGTGTTTGATGTGCAAATGCTTTCAATAAGCATGGATTAGACATGGAGGAAGGCAGATACCTTCATTTATGCACATTATTATTATTGGTGGTATTGGACAGTGCAAAAAGGATGGAGGAGAGATGGGGCATGTTTGTTTTTCTCTTATATGTTGATGTTAATGAAGCACTCAACCGTGATATTTACCTTCCCTATGTAGTATTATGTAATTTAAACTTTACTTAGTTCTTCATACACTGCTCTTTTAGTTGTATTGATTGCATTAGGTTGGATTTTAGTTCAAGAGAAGGGACAGGAAATAGGAATTATACTGATAATATCTCAAGTAAGTGTATATAATACAGGTTGCAAAACAGAGGCATATTCTCCTCCATTAGGCTTTTTACTCCCAGAAAATACTGAGATTCCTGAAAACCACTGCGCTGGTAAGCACAGTTTTGCAGAACTCCCCCTAGTGCTATTTCCCCTATAAGCTGCACCCACTTCTCCTGGAGGAAAGACACCTCGTTTGCTCGTGGTGACGAACAGAAAGTTTCCATTAACTTTTATTAAACCCAGATATTCAACCACGTATGACTTTAATTAATTCCATTCTCAGGTTATGAAGTAATTTGATTATACGGGCAAAAGGGAGAGCAGGGATCCGTATCTGTTCTCCATCTTAGGTTAAGCACTTAGACTCCACTGAATTCATTCATTATGCCAAAAGCATGGGTACATTAAAGATAATTTTGTTAATAATTGTGCAATCATCTCATGTGATTTCGACTTAATTGAAAAAAAAAATCTGCTGCGGCATCAAAGTAGCACCCGTCAGGCTGAACTGGCTTGAGGATCGATTGTAAAATGGAAAGTCTTCTTTTATGGTCCAGTCTGGCGACAAGATTCATGGACGCCGCTGCTCTCACATGTGAATCACACTTGTGACTGGCAAATGAAACGTAGAGGGAGTGCAAAGCAAAAGGGGGCTTCTTAAGCATGAGAGAGCAGGAGATAAATAGGGCACTTTAGATGACGTCAGACTAATGTTTACCTCCTGAGCTTAGTGCAGCTATGGCATCTGTAGGAAAAAAGGCTCGCCATCTGTAAGAAATAATATTTGCTTTTGGGCATTTCATTAAGTCTCTGTGGGCGAGTAGGGCAGTACAGTGTGGAAGGCACTACAGTGCTTTTGGATACCAAGAAGCACAATGAAAAATTGCTTCTGTTCCCTTCATCTTTATTATAGTTATTGAATTTGGTTCAAAAGGAGCTGACATCAAAGGGTTGCTCAAAGATTCATAATTTGAAAGGTTCAGTGTATTTCATTGTGAACCCAGAAAAAGGAATGTCAGAAACAACATTAAAATGAAAGGAATTTTCACATGTAAGAAGCAGATGTCCCCTGCTGTGGATCAACGTCACTCTATAGGTTAGAGGTTTTTGTTTTTTTTTAAGAAGAAAAATGTCAATTCAAAAGTGCAGTAGTAACCACATTCATATCTCATGCACTATGCAGAGGCCACAACACTGGTAAACAATGAACCATTTATTTTACCTAAGGTGCTGATTACGTAGTTCCAAAAAATGCAATCCCCTCCACCGTCAGTTTTTGACTGGATGTCTAGTCAGTTTCTACTCGTTACATGCAGTGTCTTTTCAAAATAAACTTCAATTTCCACAGGAAGTTAGGTTTTGAAGAACAACAAAAGCACTTAGGGTAAGAAAAATAATTTGTTGACTCGTGACTTCGAGACTAAAAGTAATTACGGGTCACATGACAAAATAATTAAATGTTTAAAGTCAAGTTTTAATTTCACATGGGACATGAATATCTCCCCCTTGGTAAAAGGATTGTTTTAACCACTATTTCCCTATCAATTACTCTTGAGTAGTTTGCGGATTTATTGATGGATAGACACCCTGTATTTTGACAATTTTGCCAGTTTAAATCACCACTCTGGACTCTCTCCATGCAGCAGTGCACTGAGTGTCCCATGCCAAGAACACACATTCAGCAAAACAAATAAATACCTGCACCCATTTCAAATGTTCAGCTTCAATGTCCTTGATCAAACAAACCAATCAGTGCAGCCCTACCCTCTATGCTGAAAGCAGCTCTGACCAACTAATTATGACGCAGATAAGCGGGGACTACACTTCCGCAACAATGCTGCCATCAGTCAGGATGGCACAGGTGTAAATGGCGGATGAGCGCAGTTTAAAGCTGCAGCCATGAGCGAGCAGTGGGTCAGGCTCACATTAATCACATTCAGGAACAGCTGGCTCGGCTATGTAAAGAAACGGCAGAGAACCTCGGATAACAACACACACGGCGGGAGAGCGAATTCATTCTGTGCCCAGGTGGACATTACTCCACTGTATCTTTACACAGCAAATAGCTATTTGTTGCTATTTTAATGCTCGGGGTTTCTGTGCAGAGAAACTCAAAGAGGGAGTAGAATACATTTTCTAGCGAGTGCTGCAGAGAATCCTGAGAAGTTAACTTGTCCAACACAAAAAAGCAACGCCTCATCTATTCCCACGTCTAGTTAACCTAAAGATTATGAGACAAAATGGATACTTCAAGGTGGAGTAAAGCAGGTAATTATATCCTTACATCCCTTTGAAAAGCTATTAGGTCTATACTGCACCTCTGGAGACCTCCCGTATGGTCTAGTTGGGTGCTTGACTTTGATCTTCAAAGCTGACCTCCCTTCTCTGCTGATTGATGGATAGACCCACCATTGATGCCTGCATATCCATCAAGTAAAGCCACCCATGATGAATGAATATGTCCTTTATCAGCCGTGCATCACCTCATGAAGTATTGTCCTTTTTCACCCAACGCATTCATCCTTCAGCCAGAGATTGATTAACTATGGACGCGTTTCAGTCAGCAATTATGACCTCATCGCTAATCAATCTACCTCTCGCCAGCCCTGCTTGCAGTTTGGTCCACGCACTCACATGCACACGCGCACACACAAGCACAAGCACACACCAAGACAATTGTGTCAGTTATCAGCAGGCAGTTTTTCCCCCCAGTCTCTGGGATCATGGGAAAGTTTTTCACCACAGTAATGGTGTCATTCTGGGGATGGCAGGGTTGGTCGACAACACATTTGTCCAGAGTGAATTATCTCAACAGCTGTTGAATGGATTCACATTAAATTTGGTCAGAGATGATTGCAAACAAAATGTATTATACTTGTGTCCAAGCCAGACGTTGTTCTTTTATTTTTCTACGAAACAGAGATGCATTTTAAAACCGCATACAAATTACCCCTAGACAAGACAGATTTTTCCATTTCTTCAAGTGTATCCTTGATTTTGTCATAGCACTTTGACAATATCCTTTGATCCCATCCTTGAAAGGTAGCAGACATATTCATCTGGAGATTGATTGCCCCCTCTAAATGACCTTTTAGGGTCATACTGTAATGGGCTCTCTTCCTACACAGTGACCCGGTGCAATCTCCGTCTTCAACAGAAAACACCCTCGTGGGTACCGAGAAGCATTCCCAGGAGCATTGTGAGGAGAACACCACAATATTACCACCTGGAAATGAGAGTGAAGCAAGTCTGATGTGAAAATTGTCCAAGAGATCCATGGCACATGGCCGTTAATCTGCTGTGAGGAGGGCCGCGTAAACAGCACAGCAGGTACACTGATCCAGCAAAACTGTTTGTCAGATGGAAATCACAAAGCTGGTGCCAGTTTCCTTTGTAATTTTATCAACATTTTGGGATATGTTATACTCAAAATTAAAATGGTTTTGATTGGGAAGCAGTGCCATAAGAAAGATCGCCTAGCAACCACTGTTGATGCTGCCCTGATGGTCCATCTGTATGCATAGTGCGCACAACACACACACACACACACACACACACACACACACACACACACACACACACAGAACACACAAATACATAACTATATGTTATGACACAATACTCCATAACACTCAGTTTGAAACAATAATTTCCTTGATATTGTTCAATAAAAGGTGAGAAAAATCAGACTCACTGATGTGTAATATGTAACATATTGCAAATGTATCTAATAATTTCTGATGCAGCAATGACGTACATTGAGAAGTGTGAGAGCTCTTCAGTAGTACTGGCTTTGAATAGCTCTGAGGTCCTCCAATCCTTGCTTGAAGAGAAATGGCTGCTACCTTGAAGCTGATGAACAAGCCATTCTGTCGTGCTAGGACGTGATAACACAAAGAAGCTAAAATCTAAAAGTAAACAAACATCACCGTTAATCATACAGCTCATGACTCCTCATGACCCCTTTTACATGCAGCAAATATTCCAGGTTTTGCCCTTTTTCTGAAAGACAACAAATCTACTAAGCTGTTTGCATGGCTGATGATAATTAATATTCTACCAATAATCCCGTTTACAGGTAGCTGTGCACATTCCCATTAATGTATTGTTAGTCGTCTTTGTCCCCATCCTTATCAGCATCACCTGGTCCATTTGAAAAGTTGCCACCACATCTTCATCACAGCTGAATCCCACGGCAATGCCATTTTTTCAGCTGACGGGGGCCATTCCCCTTACATGCCCTTGATTATAATATAGTAGAACAGCAGGATCTGCTTGTGCTATTTCACTATATTTTTTGCAGTCAAAGCATGTTTTCTGCCATGCAAACACAGCTTGCTTCTTTAATTCCTTCAACCACCTTCTGTGATATTTGTGCATATCCAAAAATCTGTTGATATCGTAGTCCTTCACAATGCTTAAATGTAGGTGGCATTCTTGTTCTTTTCTTCTCCATCTTTGCAAACTGTTGCCTGGTTGTTTTGTGTTCAATGCACAGAGCTGGGTGCAAAGTGACGAAATAAAACTACCGTTGGACGCACATTACGAATGTGCTCGATACATGTCCAAACAATGCCCCTAAACCTGAATATCATCAGCTATCCCACAAGTGAATGTGAAAAATGTGAAGTGGATATACGAGAAACTTACAGTAAAGACTCCATGATTGGAATAGCTGAAGTAATGTGTAATGGTTGGAATAAGTTAGTTTAAAGACAATAGGTAAACGGTTAAAGCACTTAGTGTATAGATCAAAAGATCCAGATTCTACTGCAGTAGACCTGACTGAGACACCACCAATGCAATTATATGAAATATTGCAACAAACATCCAACCCTACATCATTAATAGTGTTAAATAACATCCATTTTAAAATGAAATGCAATGAACACATTTGGATCATGACTGGTGGTTGATGACGGGTTACTTGAGTTCATCTGACAGAGCTGTAGGACACATTAAGCATTTAAGATTGGGAACCACTGAGTTAGCAAACACTGTTAATGCAGAAAAATAAATAATAATAATAATTTCATTTAGCTGTATTTCTCAGTGCATTATACCATTTTGTGATATCTCAAAATGAGTTGCACAGTCAGGCCACTTTCTGTCATTCGAAATGTCCAACAGATGAACTTTTTTTCTCCACAATGTCTCAGCAGGCCGACCTTTTATCAACTCCAGGCTACTTCCACCCCGCCAAAACGCTTTGCCATTAACAATACATTGCTCTGCCCTGATGCAATGGATCCTCTAGTAAATTGGTAACAATTTCACAGAAACATTTCCGCAGAAAATATTGTTGGAACAATAACATTGCTTGCCTTGGGAATTGAAAGATAATTGTATGAGCCTGTGGCATTGCTGTTTCATAAGCTTCACGCTCCATTTCTGATTCCCACCAGAAAGCTGTTTCTTTTTCCTCCTTTGCACATATTTATTTCTGGCACTTCATTTAGGTCTCTATTTATGTATATCTTCAGTCACATGTTCGTGTCTGTCCTTGCAACAAAAAATGGAAATAGGCACTGTTGTTATCTGTGGAACAGAAATAAAAAACAATCTGCATCCTGGCTATTAAGTGTATCACAACATCTTCAAAAAGGGCAGTTTGAAAAGAGAGGGCACACCAAAGCTTGAACATGCTGTTGAATACATACATTAATTAAGGGTGAATTACCTACTTGGGGCTTGGGTTGGCTTGCTTTCAAGTGCCAGGGGTCCTCATAAATATACATTTAAAAGACATGTGGCAAGATCAAGAAGCAACCTCTTTACAATGAACTTTTGTATCATCATCCCTGTGATAAACACCTAGCGCACGCTGGTAGCCTTGTTAAGAAACCGCCACTTTTGCTGAATATTAATACATGTAAATTAATGCTTTGTTTGTTTGAGTTGAGAACTCTTCCAAGTCACGGGACTCAGTCTGTTTGGATTCAACTCTCACGTTGCAGACAGAAATAACAAATGCCAGTGGTCCCTTGACAGCTAAGACCTATTCCACTTTTGTCCCACGGCCCAATGGGATACCATCAGTTCCATATTTTTTTGTTGTTGCTTTCTTTCCTACCCTCTACATCTACTTGCTGTGGTGAAAATTGCTTGTATGATTAATATATAGTGTGCTACAGGAGTTAAAGAGGAGAAACAGCTTTTCAGAAAATCAACAGTAAAAAGGTGGTGAATAGACCAGCAGCATTAATGAATAGCTCCCCAAAGTGCAGGGATGGATTTAACATGAAGCACTTTGTACAGGAACTCTGCTGAATTTAGACAGCTTTTATGATGTATCGCTGTGCTCAATGAAAGTGGCATTTTTTTTTTTTTTTATCTTGGTTTGCAAAGCATTTTGAATACAGATCCTTCTAATGAATTGGTCCAGTAATGCTTGACATTATTGATGGATGGCACCAAGGTGAATCTAATGACACAGAACTGCTACTTTATAAAACTATGTGTAAATTCATCGGATTTGTGTAAGGCTGTGATGATCACAGCAGTGTGGGCGAGTTTATTTCAGTCAGCAAAATATATGATATCATGATTAAAAGTGCAATAAAGAGATGGGAATAGTTGTGAATTACACATGAGGAGGTGACATAAATCTCATGATGGAATGTTCTCTTCATGCTGGTTGATTGTGGTTGTATTTGCCCATCTGCTGTCATCACGTGGCTAGGTGCGGCTAAATAAGCTAGCATTGTGAAAATGTGTGTGAGTGTGTATGTGTGAGAGAGAGAGAGAGAGAGAGAGAGAGAGAGAGAGAGAGAGAGAGAGCGATCAGGTTAAAAGCTGAGTGAGGGGTATTTAATATGGCTAGGTGGTTATATAGGAAACATCTATCTCAACTTGAAATTGATGGCATGGCAGGCCTACATCACTTTGTACCGTAAAGCACGTGGACGGCGACAGGGACTTAATGGTGCATTCAGGTGTACCTCGTAAACTGTGAGAAAATCAAACTCTGCCCCTCCAGGCATCTAGTGAATCATATGTTTGTTGTTTATTATTAACAGTTCATCCCCAATCTACTGGTGAAATAAGTTATTTTCAATATATATTGAATAAAAGATTGAAAGTTAAACATTTGGGGCCCTATTTTCGTGGCACAGCGCAGGGTGGCGGAGCCGGCATAATGCAAGTTTCAACCCGCGCAGCCTTGCGCACGGTCATTTTGGCAGTTTGGTGGATCGCCTGCGCCAAGATGGGTGTGGCGGCGCAGCAGGGGGAGGCGTCACAGATTCAGCTTGGCGTAGCGGAAGTTTTCGTGGCAAAAAGCCTCGCTGAGACTGCGCTGAAAGCCCGCCAGCTCCAACCTGGTCTACTTTTGGTGTAAGGCGCAAGGCGTAAATAAAGTCCATTGCGCGCTGACTACGCCTAGTCTACGGAACTAGGGCCCTTGGTCTTAGTATGACAGCCCCCCCAAAAATATATATTACAAATTGACACCATGTAGCCCATCTATTTATAGTATATAGCAATTGAGAAAGTGAAATATGAAAGTTGGCAGGGCACTAAACCAATAATCTGTTCATCTGTATAATTTAACACTCGTCATTGAGAATTGTAATATGTAAAGTCAAATCAAATGCATTTGCAGAGGTGTGAGATTGCTTGTAAAAAATGACCTGCAAGCTCGCCTCTTCATCTTAGCAGTAGGGTAAATTATTTTTTATTGCAGGAGAATGTTTGCCAGTCACACTGACTGACTTGTCCAATACCTGTTGTTGCATCATGCACCTGCAAACTGAACTGTTATTATAGTCTGCTCCTGAATTTACCCATAACCACACCAGAAGAAAAAAAACACACCTATCATCTAGTGGACTGAAAAAGCAATTTTCACTAAGAGGTTTAATTTGCATTTTGAATATAACATTGTATAACATTATATAGCATTGATACTTGGTGTTTGAGTATAGATACAGAATTGCCATGCAAAATATCGCAACACTATGATTTATGAAACTTCTACTCTAGACATATTACTATTTTTTTTTTTATTTAACTGCAGATTGAGCTTATGTGAGTAATTATATTGGCCTGTTATCTCGAGCCGTATCTGTGCTTGTAAACAAAGATGCTGAGCCACGCTTCGTGATGGTTCACTATTTCATCCCTTGCAGACTTCCTGGTTCTCTGAGACAGTCTGGCTCTGCACATGGTGGCTTTACGATGTGTAACCCTACGACCAGGTGTTTCCTCAACCCCATCTGTTCCCTCTGAGCCTGAGAGCTTCATCATGGACCTGCTGCTCATTGCTGCTTCTACGCAGCATGTATTGGTGTGACAACGCTATGGTAAAACTGCAATGATTTTAACATTGATTCCAGAATTAGATAAAACATGGGAGCATGGGAAATGTCAAGTGCTTTTGTTTTGCATAATGGAAAAAGGACGAACAAGTACTACTGATTACCAGTGACATGAATTTGCTGGCTAAGACATTACTTACATTCTCATTTTGGTATAAAAATAATAGTTTGCTTCTGTGTGATTACATTACTCATTGTGGTTATTTGAAGAATAAAAAAACAATGCAATAACAAAACATTCCTTTAACAGTCATTTCTGTAATTATTTGGATGATTGTCAGCATGTGTGCCTTCATAATCATCAGCCTAACTACCAAGGTCAAAACAGAGCAGTAGTGACATTACTAATTGAGAGTAGAAATGGGGATTCAATTTGCGCTAATTTACCAACTGATCTGCCAATATTGGCTGCAGCACACATGCAGGGTGGCACATTGCACTGGCTCTCTTTTGCACATTATTTCTGTCTTCTCCCCTCACAGATCAAGGGTACAGATGACTTTTGTCAGCCATCAGATGCTGTGTGGCAGATGTCACAGCATTTATTGTCACCATGATTTATTGGTTTCGAATGACCACAGCCGCGGGGAAGAACACATCAAAAAGGCCAGGCGCTGTTGAAGGGGAGGCTCCTGAATGCCAACTCCTCCAACAACTTTCATCCCATCCCTCTTAGGACCGCACGTTTTGCTTCTGGTTATTGTTTGGCCATCTGCTGTCTTTTCGTGCCTGTTTGACTGCACCACTAGGCTAACACGGAGTCTGTGCCAAATACCGTCTTCCTGTTGCCCCTCTAATTCGACCCTACTGTGTTTCTTCCGTCAGATCAAGCGGTAATTTATTTGAGAAACTTGTGTGTCAAAGGTTCATTTCTACAGGAAATTCACCTGTTTTTATTCGCCTTATCAACTACCACAATCCTATTAACCCAGAACAGCATCTGGCAGTCTGTCTGAGCTAAATTATTGTATAGCATTAGCTACTGTAAGCTATTTTATTACATTTCCTCTAAGTGAAATTCTTTGAGTGAATTTCATTTCCCACAGGAAAACAGTAGCTGTATATCTCTGGAGCTTTTATTGTGAAAAGGTAAGCACAGAAGGAGTGGATCTGCGTTGCCAGTTTGCAGTTCTCGGTTCAGGACACAAAGCCTAACCTTTGTTGTACACGTGAGTGTACACTTTGAATATACTGTATCCCTTCTGTGCTCCAAATCTACAATATCAATGTACATTTCATCAACAACTGGATGAAAACAACTTTGATGTTTGGGGTCTCTTTTTCCATTTTTACCCATGAACACAATCGCTTCAGCCAAGTTGTATTGCATGTATCCTCATCACTATGACTGAGTCTCTTTTGCTAAACGTTTTGTTCTGATGCTTGTTGCCTAAACATACCCACTATTAACAATGGCTGAGTTACCATGGATATGCATTGTACATAAAAGGAAAATACACAACTAATCAAGTATCATAATTGCATGATTAATATATGTACAGACAGCAACAGCTACATACAAGATGAGTGTGTTTCTTTAGTGCTGGATCACTGACAAAGACTAAGATAACAATAAAATATTTCAATACACTAAAACACGACTTCAACTGTATGCATTTCCAATACAACAGTTGAAAATCACTGAGTGATACAATGGAGGTTGGACATGAACGGAAACAGTTTTTTCTATTTCCACTTTGTTTTAGTTTTCACTCACTCCATTTTAAAATACATTCCAAATGTGCATGAGGTCAAAACTAAAAAGCCAGTAATATCCATCAGCACCACAATGAATACCAGAAAAGCTGCTGGAGAGCTGTGTTGCCTTTGTTTCTCCTTCACCACTGAAACGTTTTCGCGGCATCATTCAGCAGAACTCATGAATGAAGTTTTCAAATATCACTCAGTAAACGCCATTAAAAGTGAAATTCAATTTAACAAATTCTACGAATGTATGTTGCCACTTATAGCATGTCTGCTAAATTCATTATGATGGCAAAGCATTCTGCTGATGTTTCACCTTCAAGGCTGACCTTGTGCTGGAGATTCTCTGCTGATGCTCGCCAGAGATAAAGGCTGCCACCCCCCCTTACCAAGGACACACGCATCATCGCTTTACTGGCCTATCTGCCCAGGTGATGCATGGCTGCTATAGCCAGTCAGTCTCAGGCAGTATTTATAACAAACTATGTGAGGCAGCAACCAACTCATCACCGTCGACACCTCGGGATCCTTGGTCTCCTGATGGACCCGCAAGGTTTGGTTATATGCTGCTGTGAACCCACCGAATCTCGTGCATTTCATTCGTTATGGAAATGCAAATGGAATGTCTAAGGGTACATAATGTGTGAGATTCTGAAGATAATTGGTTCCAAAATATATATACAGTATATATATATATTTTTTTTTAAATGTACATGTAGGGGAGGAAATGTTTATTTAACTAATATAAAATTATCTTTAGTGAAACAAGACACATTTTGGCTTTCAGAATTGCAGTAGAGATACTTTGGACTTCAATAGACCCTTCAGACTAATTTGTAGTGTTAACAAAGACACTGCTCACATTAGCGGATACAATCAGATGAAGGATGAACACTCCTGCACCTGCCAAAGGCAATTTCAAAAAGAAAGTGAGACAACATCTACACTCCGGTGTCAGGAAAAGGCCATTCTGTGACTGGCAGCGAAGTGAACAGCAAAGAACAGTCAATGCCTGAAATTTATTAGGTATCAGCAGGAAACAAAGCACTGACAGGTGTTTATGCAAATCATCCACGAATGGATTCTACTCCCTAATGAAAACAGCAGCCTCGGAATAATGTCAAGCAAGTGGAAGTAAATGATGGTCCAGTTGTGAAGTCATGAGCACGTTGCAGGCCCAACTGTGTGCTGGGGTAGACAGACACAGTTGGAATTAATAACTATCAGGGGCTGTTGTTTGATTCGGGGAACAAATGGTGCACTTGTAACATTGCACTCATTCTGCAAACATATTGTGTAGCAGTGTGAAGTAAATTAATTCTCATGGAAGTAAAACTCACAATATAACTCACGTATAAGGTGCATAACTATAAACCAAAAAATCAGACAGATCTAGCTGCACATTCGTCACCTTAGAATTTATGTGAAAGTGTTCTAGGGGAGTCTATTTTGGGTTATTTGCTGAACGTTCGACTCTTTTAAGGGGATATGCCCATGGACTTCATGATGGCCGGGGAAAGGCTGTCAACAGGATTACCTAAAGCTATAAATGACTTCTTGTCCTTCGACCACTGGCAGCAATTATTATATGTACATTCATAAATGTGCACCAGGGGTTTGGCAGAATAGTATACTATCAAAACAACCAGCCAACAGTGCCCATTGTAAATTACTCATCCATCTACGGTTCTGTGCTCTTTGCATGGCAATGCCGTGTGACAAATTCTCAACATTAATTATAATACAATACACATACAACATGATACTCATGTATTGATCAATCATTTAAACTGTATTGCTTTCCAGTGTACGCCATGAAGGCATAGGGCTAACGGGATGAGCAGAAGCCTCTGGAGGCTGCTTTGCCTGGGAACACTTGGACTGGTGTGATTACAACTTCTTGGACTTCTTGCCCCCGAAACCAAGGAACTGATTATTGTTTTTAGACATAACACACAGTGCATCATGCACAATGAAAGTGGAAATGTCACATCATGCATACATTTGGGAACAATTTCGGATGACAAACAGTGATGTGAACACTGAGGCTATTGTGCGGCGGAAGCGACAGAGGATTCACCTTCTCTATAAACTAAATTCTGTCACCCTCTGTCATTTTTATCAATCTTCTTGGCTTTTCTATTAACTGCAGGTTTGACAGCCTCGCAGCAAAAACACAGAAACAGCCTCAACAACATAGTTAAAATCTGTAAGAGCATTGGAGTGAAACAAAAAGGGACCTGGATATTTTCTGCAACCAACCAAATTCTCTGCAAAGCAACACACAATATGGTTTCTCCAGGTCATGTTCTTGCAAGTGAATTCTGTCTGTTGCTGTCAGGGCATTGTTATGTTTTACCTGCTTGTAAAACTAACTGCCATTTAAAATAATTCATTGGCTTTTTGAATGCAATGTGTTTCTTTTTTTCTTTTTACCACCATTACTTGTAGGTCCTTGGTGTATTTTTCTGTTTGAATGTTGTTGTACCGTACAAGCTGCTCATAACTAATTATTTCAAACCAAATGTATGTGTACTTGTTTAATTTCAGCTGAGTGTGAGTCTGTTATTTTTGTAAAAAAAATAAAAAGATAAGAAAACATAACGGAACAGCTTGGATGCAGGCATTGGTTTATGTAATATAATGCAGGAAATGATCAATTGCCAAGCATATACATTAAGTTGATTTAAATAAATGTAATCAACCTGAACTGTGCAATGTGCAGCTGTATTATATTAACCCGACATTCCAGATTGTTTACTACATAGAGCCATATGAGAAACAGTCATTGGAAACTGTTTGCAAAATGGCACTTCCTAAGAAATGCTCAGCAAGTGATTAGATGCATCATCAGACAGCAAGCAAACTGAGGAACATTAATTAGCATGTCCATTTATCCAGTCACTGGTTTCATCAGAACACACAATCAACCTAGGTGAGAGAAATGAAAGAGGAAGTCATCAACTTCACCAACACCACGGCCTTTTGAAAAAGTTTTTTTCAAACCCTAATACACCAATTCGGCTCCCAACTACTACCCAAACTAGTATGTTTATAAATCATCAAAAGCCTTCCTTGCAGAATTTACAGACTAAACGAGAGTACATCATAAGCTCATCAGGCTATTATTGGTTTGCAATATTAATAACATGAATTGAAGTATTCAACAAAGTGAAATGCTGACCTGATGGTGGGCCTGACTAACATTTCGAGGGATCAACTTAATTCAATCCAGAGGGAAAGGCCTGTATCAAATATCCATCCAATCATTGTCGAGCATGGTGGTCAGCAGATCACCAAAGGCAGTGAAGTTCATCCTCTGGTAGGGGCATGAATATCTGGATCAAATTGACTGTAAATCCATTCAATAGTTGAATTATGTCAGTCTGGATCAAAGGGGGTCAGACAACCTATAACTATTCCACGTTGCCATGTCTACAGAATACTAAACTCTACAAACTATAGCTCTATTCATATAATGTGTACATTTTGCTTTCATTTCAAAATGCAAACACTTCAGTGACTAGAAGTGAGACACTGCCTATGTGTCCAGATGGCATTGAGATGATTTAACATTCTGCGCAGATTGTAAAACTCTTTGAAGCGACTTTGTGATTTGTGTTTTATATTGACTCAACAGTGACATCTTTTAAAGGGAAACAACAC
Organism: Chelidonichthys spinosus; assembly: GCA_029853015.1. Classification (NCBI taxonomy): domain Eukaryota; kingdom Metazoa; phylum Chordata; class Actinopteri; order Perciformes; family Triglidae; genus Chelidonichthys; species Chelidonichthys spinosus. Next base: position 13,340,213 of record CM056837.1, read on the forward strand.
AATATTGGTAAGAGACTCACTATTTGAGAAGCTTCTCACTTTCAACTGGTACCATCCCAGTGATTTCTCATAGTGACATCAATTAACACACAGTCTGATAAATATTCAAAGTTCTTTTCATATCCTGCTATGGGAGAACAGAATGGAGACCGTGCACAAGGCTTCCATCTTATTAATGACTCATTTACTTTGATCACAAGCTGTCATTACACTGTTTGTTTCTTTTATTTTGTGCCATTCAACATCTGCCAAGAGACTATACAAAATATGACAGTGTTTAAGGGAGAAAAAAATCAAAGTTGCCACAACTGTGAATCACTGAGTTTGATGTGTCTGATATGCACATGGCAAAACAAAGTATTTGAATACTAAAGTGATTTATGAAAGGCTTAATTAATGCTACTGTATCGGTCACATGCACAGCTGTTCCACAAGCTAAAAAAATAATGCATACTTGTTGTCTTGTTTACGTAACTTGCCTACAGGGGGCAAGTATGTTAATGCTGAGTCCTTGATATTCAAGTGGAGCCTCCCTATTTATAGTCTGCGGAGTGTTTCTTTGCACCAACTCTCTCCAATGAAAACTTTCTGTTTCATGGATGGCAACCTGGGGCCCGTTTCACAAAGCAGGTTTAGTGAAAACCTTGAGTTAGTTAACCCTGAGATGAGGGAAACTCTGGTTTTTCGGTTTCACAAAGCCAGTTCAGCATAAATCTGAGTCAGTTACCCGGGTAACATGCTCCGTGAAACTAACCTGCTCGCTAGCAGGTTTGCTTCAACAAACCCTGAGTTTCTCCCTACATGTCTCCGCCTTTTTCCGGAATCTGAACCAACTCTGAAAAAATGTGCCGTCCTTTCATCGTCAACCTAATCGATATGGAAATAAAAGTGATTCTAGCAGCTTTGCGTCGGGAGAGGATTTTGATTACCTTTCCTTTCAATCACATTAGATATTATCTAAACAATATTCTCTGACATTTTCAACATTTCATATCGCGGACATAATCCGCAACCAGATTCATTGCGGAGGTAGTGTTTTTGCGAACGGGAGATTTATGAAATGTTTAAATACATTTCTGTGTTGAAATACCTGCTTATATTTACTGTTTAATATGTTTATTAAAATCATATGCCTTAGTCAACGTATTTGCGCAATATTCTTATGCTTAATTTTCAACTGAAGCCACTTTCTTTCTGTGCCTGGGGGGGATTATACCCAATAAAAATAATAATTTATGTGTTGCGCTACTTTGTGATTTACGGGGATCGAACCGCTGTCGCCAGCACTGTGGGCGGCGTTGCTAACCATTACACCACCGTGACGCTGTACAGCTCTGAAAATAAACACTTTTTACCTTTAGATCAATAGACTGTTTCATTCAGTTATACACATTAGATCGGGCAGTAAATGTCTGCCACGCCAACTATCACTACTTTGCTGCAGTTACGGTGCTCCGCTTTCTCAGGATGAGCTCCTTTTCTACATAAACACTCGGTAATATCTAATGATGCTCTCCCCGTTGCCATGGTGAATCGTAGTATCGGAGCTCCATTGATGATGGCTTTGTAGAGTCGGCAGGCACGCGCGTAACTCAGAGTTTACATACTCAGAGTTGAGTGAACTAATTCAAAACCACTGTTCTGAAACCGAAAACTCAGAGTTGCCCATCTCAGAGTTGTTCAACTCAGAGTTCAGGGTTAGGTTCAGAGTTTGTTGAACCTCCTTTGTGAAACGGACCCCTGGGCGGCATGGCCTTATAATACAGATACACGTTTCTGGCCACCAATTTGATGGAGTTTTATGCGTGAAAACAGAAATCTATATATAAATAAAGGACAGCTCAGCATACAGAAAGGAATATGTTTGTGTGTAATGGCCTTTGCATCTTGAGAACTGCTCATTCAATCTACTTAATACCTGGCGGTAGTATTGTTGTGGACCCAAGGACTTGCAGCATCAAAGTTGGTGCAATGTGGACACGTAAACAATTTAATATAAATAACCTTCGAATAAACAAACAAACGGAGTTCAGCAGCAATATGAGGACTCAAGCAATTGGCCTGCTCTGAATGGGAACTGCTCAGAACAGGCATGTATTCTGAATGAGTATGCCACCCGATAGCTTTTTGGTAAAAGAGGGCTAATTTACCATAGCATAAAAACTGTGAAGTGAGCAAAACAGAATTTCTCATTTCTTTAACCTGATCAAAAACTCAAAAAGTTTTGTTTTTACAGAGGTTTATGGGTTATACCCATTTTTTGGCCAGATGCAGTGCATTCCAGGAGTCTCTGTTGGTAACATCACACTGACTACATGGCTACGGAAGGTATTATTTGTGCGGCCTAAACACGATATTAAAATGAATTGTTAGTTAGCTTTAGAGATGCTAATGTACATATTTTGTTAGCTTTGGACAGAGCTAGGCCAGCTGTTTCCCATTATATTAAACTAAGTTAAGCGGCTGCTGGATCTAGTTTATTATTGACTTCAGAGACCTGACTGGGCTTCTGTTTTTTTTTTTTTTTTTAATCTAACTATCGGCAGCAAAGCAAATTCCTCTGAATGTTGTGCTGAAAAAAAGAAAAGAGAAGAAAGTCTGGGCATGAATTGAGTTGGAGAAACCACCAACATACTTGCCAAAATTGAAAAAATTATAGGAAGCTTCATTAGACAGTATCAGTGGAATCAATTGAGGACACATCAGGCTGAGAAGGCAATTCCTCCAATGGACTCATTCAGTTGAGCAGTCTCTCATTATGGTCAATAAACTATGGGTATATTTAGCTTGCATCTATACACCCTCCCACCCGCCCTCGTTCTCTCCCTATGATCTTGTTTGTCTCTCAGTGCTTGGCTAATTTTCACTTGGATGTAACTTTGGCACACAGGAGAATGCTCCTCTTTTGCATAATCTGGTTTCTAGGGTTACAGTTACACTGTAATAGAGCTGCAGTCAGAAATGCCACGAGGAGTCAACCCCCAGAGTGATGCAGTGCAAATTAAGTGTCCACTGACTACACAGCCATTTTGAAAGCAATGGACTCTTTTATCAGACAGCCGTACATAAAAGAGAACATTGAAAATAACCGGCTACAAAGAGAACAGCTGATATGACAAATGCACACTGGTGCTTTTTCAGGGTTCGAGAGTAAATTTGCAAAGCTATTATGTTACACCTTAAAAGAACACACATTTAAAAGGCCAATTCAACATATTGACTGAGGAAAGTAGACTCTGTATAGATTCCATGAGAGCACAGAGTATAGTGCAACTGGTAAAAGTCTTTGAGTCAAAGGGGTTAAAGAAGAAATCAGTAAGTTAAGGAGGAGCACATAGCTGTCAGTTGACCTCTGCACACCCGGGCTGCCTTTGCTTAGGCCTAGGATCGATCCGGTACTGGCCAGTTAACTCTTGGCTTCTCATCCTCACACCACTCTGCTGCTCCCACAGAAATGAGGTGATGTGTACGGACAACCCCTGACTTAAAGCTCTCGTTGGAAAGCATTCGAACCCTCCGCAGAGTGGAGTGTATTTGTCAAGATGTGTTACTTTAGGTTTTAGTTTGTTTTTTGTGTGTATCTTCAGAAATGTTTCATACAATGTATTATTTTTTTGTCAGTGTGGACTGGAAAATCATAGCATCTTATATTATTGTTGATACTGGTGTTTTATTAAATAGCAGATGTTTGGAATCTATGTCATCCACCTGACAGCAGAGTATAATAAATGGTAAAATGTTGAATTATTGTGTTAATTGGGTGATTTTGCCTTACTTAAATGTAATGTTGATTCATTAAGTTCATGTAAATAAATTAAATTGTTTCTGCAAAAGCCATATAAGCATACCTCAGTCTATGAAATATTTTATGAAGGCCATTAAATTCCATTAGGCTAATGAAATCCATTGTTTCGGGATGTCACATGATTTCTGTGTCTGGTAAATTCCTGAAATACTTACTTAATAGGGTATTAAAAGAGTGGTAACGAATAATTGTCATCTTCTCAACAAGTAAAAAATGGCAGCTGTGACACTAAAGACTTATTTATGTCCAACCACAGACAGAGAGCTAAAATGAGATGTAGCATCTGCATCATGCTGCCAAAAGAAGTTGTCACTTTGTTGGTGATAAAAGGAAGAAGTAGGTAGGAAACTGACAAAGGAGACAGCGAAGAAATAGCCACAGTGCATTTCTAAGATGCAGAAATAAATAAATGAATGAATAAATATAGATATACTTTTCAAACACTGAGTCAGTAGGGTCATTGCATGAGGCAGAATAGAAGGTAGTGTTCTAGGGAAAATGTTGAAAGACATTGAACCTTATTATACCTACCTATCAATCATTCATTTCTTCAGACCACCTCTAGAGAGAGGGAAGACAAAACAACATCCAGTAGAGCCCAATGCTGTAATTTCACTCATCATTATGTTGTATATCTGTGAGTCCTCATAATCTGGCTGATATACAGAGACATTCACAACAGGCAGTTTTAAGGGAAATGTTTAAAGGTAGTCCCCCTGTTGCTTCATGTGTTATATTACATTAATAACACCTCTGTCCCCTGGGCGGCAGAAGCTTGACAGCTTTCTGGTCCCAGGTTGTCTACGCCAAGCTGCTCCTGTCTCGGGCTGAAAGGCTCGGCAGGAGGAAGTCAGGCAGCAGGATGACCGACTATCACCATGTGTCCCACGTGAGTCTGATGACTTACTGGATGTTTAACTAACTTTTTTTTTTATTATTCATATTCATAGGGGAGGCTGAGGCTCATAGGTAGAGGGGGTGTTCCTGTAATCGGAAGAGGGGTGGTTCAAGATACTGAACCCCACATTGCTCCTGAAGGTGCTGTACCGTCGGTGTGAGAGTGCGAGTAAAAAGTAGATACCTTTCACTACAGCCATGTCATCAGTGGATGAAATGTGTGTGTGTGTGTGTGTGTGTGTGTGTGTGTGTGTGTGTGTGTGTGTTTGCACAAATGTGAGAAGCATTTTGACTGAAGAATAAACTATACTGTATGCTTTGACATTAGACAGAGACTCATGCAGAATAAAGTGTAAGTTCATCCTATTGTCACAACAAAAATTCTCCTTGGGAGATAAGCCGTGTTGTTGATAATTACACACATTAATCTTGTGTTAGCCGTCTGCTCGCTAATCAGTTTGTCAAAGTCAGCCAGGGTTTTCATTCCAGATACAGCAGTGCCTCTAGTATACCATTTTTGTGTTTATATTTCTTGGCTTGCAGGATCTTACCAGAGGCAACCAAGAGGAAGCGCCTGCCAAGTTGAGAGGGGACTGGCACTATCTACGGGACTGAGAGTCATAGTTGTTGAGACACTGCTTAATTTTAGCTGTTCTGGCACCTTCCTTCCCTTTGTAACCATGCCAAAAGGTGGCATAATGAGATACAAAAGTACAACACTTCATCAATATGTAATTGATTAGTCTACAGTTGGGTCAGGATTTAGTTCAAGCTCTGGGAAAACAGCCCATCTCTTATGGCTTCTGTTAATCTCTTTAAAGTTCCCTTGTCACAAAAGCACAGAGCCCATGGACATCTGTTTCTTGGGCATCCCATGGTGTGATCAAATCTACCATTTGGTTTGAGCTATGTCATCATGTAAAGGCCATATTTGTTGCATTTGAATTTTCTAATTACAATTCAATAGGGCAACCTCAATCAGGACTTAGAAACATAGCATCATGCAAAATCCCATTGTAGCCTACTTGTACTCTCCCATGTACTATTAAGTCCCTGCAATGGTGATTGACTGTCTCTGAGTTGGAAATGCTAAACATGATTGTTTTTCTGCAGTTTATTTAACCCTTGTGTGGTGTTCGGGTCTGTGGGACCCGTTTTCATTTTTTATTAAAAGAAAAAGTATACAATTAATTAATTTTTCAAACTGTGACTCACTGACTTTGGCTCATTTTCTGTGAAGAACATATATCAGAATACATATTTAATGACCACACACCCTACACCCCCCCTACACATTTCTATTACATATAAGATGTCCGGGTCCACTGGACCCGGGGCTAATGGAAGTGTGGAAATTGATGTTCTGTGTAGCCTACCACACGCACCCACCCACACACCCACACACACACACGCGCACACACACACACACACACAGCAGGCCTAGACAGGAGGAGGACAGAGTGTAGGTACACAGAACATCAGAGGGTCGGGTGTGCGGGAGGGTGGGGGCGGACGGTGTTGACGGGCGGTGTTGCAGCCTTGTGTGGGAACCGCAAGTGCAGAAACACAAAAGAAGCGGTTCCCGCGCGGGGTTGCGGCGTTGTTTGTCGGCACTGTCTGCTCTCGTTTTCTGGCACATTTGACCCTCTGTCTTGCGGGAATCTTTATTTTCTCACACTCTATCTGCTACAAATTGGAGGCAGGACACCATAATTATAGCTTTGCCAGTGTGGTTTCTTATCACAACCGATCAAGATGGCCAAAAGGTACTCTGTGCAGAGGGCCCTGGAATTGATTTTGGAAGAGAGAGAAGTTTTTGAATGGGCTGCACGGTGGGGTAGTGGGTAGCACTGTCGCCTCACAGCAAGAGGGTCCTGGGTTCGATTCCTGGGTCGGGGTCAAATTTCGGGTTCCTTCTGTGTAGAGTTTGAATGTTCTCACCGTGTAAGCGTGGGTTCTCTCTGGGTTCTCCGGCTTCCTCCCACAGTCCAAAGACATGCAGGATGGGGATAGGTAAATTGATGACTCTACGCCGTAGGTGTGAATGTGAGCGTGAATGGTTGTTTGTCTCTACATGTTTGCCCTGTGATAGACTGGCGACCTGTCCAGGGTGTACCCTGCCTTCGCCCAATGACAGCTGGGATCGGCTCCACCCACCGCGACCCTGAATACAGGATAAGCGGTAGACAATGGATGGATGGAGAAGTTTTTGATGATGATGTAGAGGGAGAGGATTCAGAAGAAGAGGGTTTAGAATTTGAGTATCACATTTCTGAAAATTCAGAGTCTGACAGTGACTCTGAAGAAGATGATGAGATTGAGCATCAGCCAGTTCCAAAACAAAGAAGAGCCACAGGACCAGGCCGTCAGCAGCCATACCCAGGCCCAGAACAAGCCAGTCAGCATGGAGCAAGTGAGGAAACATGGATGTCAAAACATTCTGAAATTGAATGGTCTTCTCGCCCAAGAAAAGAGCCACCCCGCAAGGCTGCCAATGTGATAAGGATGCAACCAGGGCAAACACGGATGGCAGTTACTCACACACAGGACATCACGTCTTCTTTTGAGCTATTAAGTTATAAATGTGACCTAACAAAGGTAAAGGGCAAATATTAACCATATATATTGTTTATACTGCTTGTAATTGGGATAAGGTAAACATCTGTTCAGTATTTTAACATAAAAGTGTTTGATTGTGAGGCATTAAAAGCCACAAAATGCAACGGGTCCATCAGACCCACAAACGCTGGCTGAGTAACAACAATATGAACACTACACAAGGGTTAAATCATATGTGTTATAGCTAATTAGGAAGAGGATGGAGACAGAGACTGGGGTTCAGCAGAATAAAAAGGAAGAAAAAAATAATTGCATTTTAATACACTCCCCTAGTTTCATTTCAAACATTCAGATGACAATACTAACTAAGCAATTTAATCAAGCATTTTATTGGGTGTCTGTCTATCTGTGTGTGATGGACACACACTGGCTATTGTGCCTTTGACAATTAGTGACAGGCAAGTCTAACTACTGGGTCACCGTGTTACCTTCAACACAGGCTTTTCATTTGCATACTACATTTGCATCATATGAAACAGTAGGAGGTAAGATAAAAGTTGCATTTCTGTATTAAATATCCCCAAACACAGGCTGAACTTGTCATGGATGCTGAATGATATGGTCACAGCCGTGCCACAGTCAAGTATTTTATTTATTACTTTCCCACAAAACAATTTCAGATCATCTTGGTGTTGAGGTTATAGGACACATCATAGGAACTGAATATTGATTTAAAAAATAAAGAAAAAGAGGATCATAGATAAATCCTTCAAAAAATTGAGTAGATATGTATGAAGTAGAATGGAAGATTATGGGAGAGGGTGTCAAGAAATGAATACTTTGCTGCAGACATGATATATAAGCAAGTGCAAAACATGCCCGTTCTGAATGTTTGGCATGTGGTATTGCTGCTTGGAGCTTTCTCAAGAACTGCTCATGCAAGCTACTTCACACTTTCTTTGGTGCTGAGCAATATGCCGGCCATGACATAGTCCCATTCCACACCCAAGTCACAGCTACTCACAGAAACAATGGAGGAATTCATGGGGGAAAACACCCGAATCCGGGTATGATCGAGGTCAGAAACAGCAGTGAAATACAGTCTGGTTCATGGGTAAAAAAAAAAAACATGCAAGTATGGGTATGATCATGGACAGACACAATTGGTGAAATACACTCTGGTTCTTGGGGGAAAGCATACCCAGGTCCGGCTACTCCCGATTGGAAACAACAGTGAAATACACTGGTGCATGGGGGAAAAAACTATGATCATTGTCAGTAACATAGGTGGAATACAGGTTCATGAAAAAAAAAAAAAAAAAAAAAAAAAACATACAAGACCAGCTACTTGCAGTAACAAACAACGATGAAACCCACTCACAGGGAAGAACAGACCTAAATCTGGCTACTATCGGTTGATCACTGCTGAACAACAGCTTCCTCTTGGAATATCCTGTGTTTATTTTTAACACACTAAAAAACTCTAGAATAAGTAACAACAGCAACAGCAGCCCCACTGAGCTGCTGTTTTGTGTTTGGGATGTTCAAATTGTGTTCATGTTTGAAATGACTCTGTCTGGGAAATAATCAATGATGCGGCAAATGGTGAATAATGATTGCTGATGCTAAAAAGACACTAGTATCCTGTGGCAAAACCAAAACCAATTCTCATTCCTAATGAGCACAACCACCAGGGAAGAACAGTATTAGACAAACTGAATTAGAAGTGCTCAAGCTACATATTTACGGTCTAAAGACAGATATGGCTATGTGATGCTTAGAGGTCAAATATGTGTTTCTAACTTCCAGTTGTAAAGGGGTTGGGACCATTGGAGGGTTTGCATTGTCTCGCCCAAGGCCTTTTGAATGCTTACCCTTAGCCCTTTGAATGCATGATCAATATCTCCTATTTAAAGCACAGACTGCCACTTCATGTTAGATGCTGGGTCGTGAACAGTATCGTGGTTATGTGCATGGCCCCATCTTGAATGCATACGGAGACTGTATGGAAGAGAGCAATCTCACGTGTTCCTGTCGGTGTTTCTTCAATCCAATATGAGTGATGATGTTTATTCAACAACATTCACTATATTGCCAAAAGTATTCGCTCACCTGCCTTGACTCACATCCAATTCTTATTCCATAGGGTTTAATATGACATTGGTCCACCCTTTGCAGCTATAACACCATCAACTCTTCTGGGAAGGCTTTCCGCATTTTTAGGAGTGTGTTTATGGGAATTTTTGATTCGTCCCAAAGGTGTAGAGGTCAGGACTGTGCAGACCAGTCAAGTTCATCCACACCAAACTCTCTCATTCATGTCTATATGGACCTTGCTTTGTGCACTGGTGCACAGTCATGTTGGAACAGGAAGGGGCCATCTCCAAACTGTTCCCACACAGTTGAGAGCATGGAATTAGTGGAACTAAGGAGCCAAGCCCAGCTCCTGAAAAACAACCCCACACCACAATCCCACCTCCACCAAACTTTACACATTTACAATGCAGTCAGACAAGTGCTGTTGTCCTGGCAACCGCCAAACCCGACCTCGTCCATCAGATTGCCAGATGGAGAAGCATGATTCGTCACTCCAGAGAACACGTCTCCACTGCATCTAGAGTCCAGTGGTGGCGTGCTTTACACCACTGCATCTGACGCTTTGCATTGCACTTGCTGATGTATTGCTTGGATGCAGCTGCTCTGAGCTAATCTGAAGGCCATGTGAAGTTTAGAGGTCTGTAGCGATTGACTGCAGAAAGTTGGAAACCTTTGCGCACTATGTCCCTCAGTCAACTGAGTTGGTGACGTACCCAATCGCTTCCACTTTGTTATAATCCTACTGACAGTTTACTGTGGAATATATAGGAGCAAGGAAATTTCACAACTGGACTTGTTGCACAGGTGGCATCCTATCATAGTACCACGCTGGAATTCACTGAGCTCCTGAGAGCGTCCCATTCTTTCACAAATTGTTTGTAGAAACAGTCTGCATGCCTAGGTGCTTGCTTTTACACCTGTGGCCATGGAAGTGATTGGAATGCATGATATCAATTATTAATGAGTGAATCTGTTTCCATATCAAGAACAAATGTTACAATAGCACACTGTCAGATGGGAGTAAAATACTGAATGTTGTCACGTAATTCAAAAGTCAATAAAAATGTATTACTTGAAAATAAAGCATCCATATATATAAAACAATCAAATACATATTTTTTGTTGATGTATTGAATGTGACTACTGCATCCCATATAATGCTTTCATCATTTTAGTTTACTGGTTTCAGTTGAAATATATTTTTTTTGTCAGATTTGTTTCAAACTTAATCAGCTCAATCCCTTTATGTTTGCTCTGAATCAGAACAGAATGACTTAAGAGGAAAGGCAGAGAAAGATGTGAGACACTGGAGCGGTTGACTGTATTACTGCAAACCTCGTGTTCCCACTTCCATTTTGTAGACTGACTGAAATGATGAAGCAACTACCCTTCATCACAAGTGCTTTAATTATTTTCTAAGGTTGGAGATCAAGTAGGCTATGACTCAAACTTTTGTTGCAGCCGTGTAATCATCTCCACATTCTTCTAAAAATAATGTTGTTTTCTATAATCTACTGCAAGTCAATTTACTAAAGAGCACATTCAAACACGATTATAAAAAGTCCTTTACCTAAACATGCAAATTATATTGACAGAAAAACAACAATTGATGCATAATATATAAGTGGAAAGTACTTTTACAGACATATAAAGGCTTCAGAAGGCTTCGATTGCAGCACAAATTGATACAACTACTGCTGCTGTTTTTATAGTGGTCAAAACCTTCCACTAAAAAAGGGAGTTTTTTTAATTATTTTCGAGTTGAGCATATAACATTTCTACGAGAGCTGCGTGTCTCCTTCTTGATAGCAGAATTCGAATCAGTCCTCAAAGTGTAGAATGTCTCAAAAATAATATATAGAGAGCTACAAATAAGCTCTCTATACTGTTCCTGTGTTTAGGTCTCATACCTCGTTTTGAGGCTTCTCTGAGTAGGTGTGATCTGATATAGTAGGATTCTGTTATTTTCCATTCAAACTTTTTTTTTTCTGCCATTTATTTTGGTCATTGAATATATACGTCAAACAAAGCGAGTGACATAAATGCAAAGTGAAGAAATACATTTCAACACTTTTTCCCCGTATAAATCAGTCCAGACAGAGGCTGTCCTCTAATTGTTTGTAAATGTGATCTCCTCCAAATGCATTTAATCCCCCTTGTAGCTGTTGCAGTTGGTATGCTTTAATTCTAAAAGCCACACAATTATAAATACCAAGTAAATAGGAAAAGAATATGGAGTAACTGAAATAAAGTAGGAGAAAGAAGTGAGAGTCGGTTGCTGTTTGATGTTCATAAGGACCTAATCACTGTGTTACAGAAACAAGGTATCTAGGCAACCAATATGAAGACAAAAAGAAAATGCCAGTAGTGTTGTTATGGTTTAGACAGGCAGAGTGTTAGAATATGTTTTTGGCTAATTGAACAGAGTCTGCACTGTAATGTTGTGATTTCGGCTTTCGTTCGACTTTAAGGCTCTACAGATTTTTGTGGAATGAACTGTCACTGAGAAAGGCTGCATACATGCTAGAGGTTTAAATTAAACAATACAATGATTATTTTCAATTTGCAATATCAAATCTCCAATGAGAAGTGGACAATCTTGTCGAAATGAAAAATGACCTTCAGTGCAGGACATTATTGAGACACCTTGATATCACAAATTGAAAATAGTCCTGCTACTAAGCGATTTCTGCTATTTGATACACATTCTGATGCAGTCATTTCTCTCTATTATTATCTTCCAAATCAATTTGGGGACAGAAATAAATTAAAATGAAAGCTGCAGATGGTAAACAATATTTTCTTTTGCCTTAGTATAAGGCTATGGGATTAGTTTTTCTTTGATTTATTTTTAATTGGTGTTTTCTGGTGAAAGAAGCAAAGAAAAGACGTTGGTAAAAGTGTTGGTATGAGTCACACATTAGAGAGCAGGTTTTTCTCTTAACCATCCTTAGACGATGAAGGACATTTTTAAGAGTATTTTCATATAGGCTACTGATCAAATGGTAGTAAAGAGGAAAAGGTCAGTTTCTCCTACAGTGTATTTCATTGTGATCCACTCATCGTTTGATGGCGGGTTTGCCTGCAGCCAATTCCGTGTGATGACTTTCTCACTCGCAACCAAAACTACCCAATGAAGATATATGAAGATCCTGAGATTGTCCAGGATTTTCACCAGGTGCAATGTGACAAAAGAGTGATCAACTTACATTCCAAGAATGATCCTTATTTCTCTCGCATCCCCCTGCCAATAGTCTGTGGGATTAGTTGTGCCCAGTCATTCTAATGAAAGCAATAAAGTGTGACGGTGACTGTTAAACAAACGCTCGATTCAAATATCTTCCTAGAGGATGTGCTCAGTTGGCCCAGCCTTGGAGTTATTCTCTGGGTGGACTGGTAAGTTATTCAGGCTGCAATATTCAGGGAAAGTAGTAAAATACACAAAATAGAATCAGCTCACAGGGGCTGTAAAACACAGAGCTGAATGTACTTCATTCATAATGACAGAAGAAGAAACTACCACAGAGATTGCCTTTGACATTCAGAAATTCACATAGTTTTATTGGGTCCCATCAGGTTAGACAGTTTTAGAAGTACATATTTGTGTATTGAACCAAGGGTTCAAAAACGTGGTGTGTCACAATCAGTTAAGTATCTGTTGGCCTGAAACTTACATGGGTGGGAGTGATGGACAGAATATGCTTGTTTTATTGGTGTAAATGTCCATATATAAATGTAGATATTAACTTTTTTTTAGTGATGCAGCACAATTTTATAGTTTTTAGCTAATTATTTTTCTCATCCCCCGAATGGTGTCCGTTGGTTCTGTTGTGTCACATGATTAACAACTGCGTCATGTTTTGTCAATATTAATGATTACTTCAATCATTACAACCCAGTACTTCACATGTAGCACTGCTGTGTGTCAAGGATTTCAATCCAATGGTCATTACAGGGCAGTACACGCCACATTCCTAATTCACATCCTTCACACTATACGCATTCCCAATAATCTATTTATTAAGCCATGACAATGTGAACACAACAGAGGTAAATCATTCTCTCACATCATCAGCGTTAACATATTCCAGTGCTGTGATCCAGAACACTGGGAAAATATGCAGAATAAAGGTGTTTTTGCCGATATGTTCACATGCTGAATATGACAAATGACGGTCATTTGCCTCAGGACATGATCACTCACAATTGCCTGTTCAGAAAATTTTATCTCACTCTAGTGGGAACACTGACAAAAGACAATTGGGCTATCAGGTATTCTGCTTGACAGTGTTATACTTCAGCCTGACTCCAAGTGATTTTAATGCTCTTCTCTGCATGGCAAATGGCAAAATGGTCGCAACAACAAGAAGCAAAAACAAAGTAAAATTTCTGCATTGCTTAAGCTGTGCCATGGAAAGTGCAACGGTAAAGGGAATTGATGTTCAGGTAAACATTTCTAGTTTCAGAAAAAAAAAACATTTCAAATTTGTAGTAAACATTCTTATTATGATTGTGGAGGATGAGCAAATTAACACATTACCTCTTGTAAGCCGACGTGTGTTATTTCATAGTAAGGATGTGAGGCATCTTTTATTCCTCGTACAATTTGTCACTTTTGAGCACATTACGCTGTCAAGGTTCATCTCTTTCAGCCTACAGGAGGTTTTATTTTGCTTCACGGTAGAAAGATTCACACCAAGCCTGCATTTTTCCTATTTTATCGGCAGTGATGATGACTTTACTTCTACTTTAATACCCTTCTTTGTGTGTGTGTGTTTGTCTGTGTGTGCGTGTGTTTTGGATCCCTCTTGCATTGGTTACCGCACATCATTTCATAAAAAAAATGCATGCATATTGACTCGAATGTCTGTGCGTTTACATACCAGAAGGATTTCTCTGCTCAACATGCTCGCTCATAGCCGTTTATGGACACCATTTGGTTTACTGTCTTAGGATTTAATTTGTCATTGCATGTGGTCAGAGAAGAAATAGATGGATTGTGGGTGCACTGCTGCAGGTTCATTAAACCTTGCTTACTCCGGGGTTAAAACAAACAGGACGGGAATAAATATTGTGCACATTTGAAATAGAAAATAAATAAATTAAAACATGCTGCATATGACCTTGCCACCACTACCACCCCCGTTCACATTCCTGAAAATACTCGCCAGACATCCGAGGTCATGCGTGGCTCTGACAAGTCTGTAAGCTATCTGGCAGCTGTCAGTCTTCATGTAGCCACTTGCAGGGGCCCCAGCTGGCCAGCTCACCCTTATTTATGGAATGAAATTGAGCTGCTTCCCACTCACCTGTTCCCTTGCTCACATTGTTATTGCTTAATGTGATTGGATAGTTTCAATAATGAAATATGATGTATTATTTATTAGGGTGTGTTAAGTATGACTTATTGAGTGGAGTTTTTCCAGTACCAATTGACCATTGATTTTTTCCTTTCTTTCTGTTCTTATCGTTTGAGGTTGCACATTGGTAAAAGTCAAAATTCTGCAGAAAAACGAAAAAGAGCCAAAGGAAACAAGTGGCTGCTTTAAGGTCACCACAGATTATTAGTTTTGCCACATTAGCAGTGACTGCTGAGTGCAATGACTGGAGGCCCGTACAATTAACATACAGCTCCATCTAGCCTCTGGCCTTAGAATTAGTAGAATAGCAATTATAAAAAACAAGAGCCTGGTGACAGTGCAAGAGAATGACACAGCCATCTTCTCAATGATATGAAGGGGAGAAAAACACTAGACACATTTCAATAGAATTATATATTTAAAAAAAGGCAAGGCACAAGAACATCATTTCTTGATAACACTGCCCAGCAAGGCCCACAAGGCTATTTTAAAAACAATTAACTGTGTCTCACGTGGTGACATTTTTCCTCGAAAAACTGACAAGAGAACAAATTATTTACATTCTTAAATTTCCAACAATGACTCTTCAACAATTTATGTTTTTCGGTGATTTTCACAAAACATTCACAACTGGTTTATTCAGGGAAAACATGTGTGAGTGTGAAAGTGACATAAACATGCTCAAACAAGTTGGCTTGATTGATACAAAGGTAGAGAAGTCCCATGGCATGGCAACTGGTAACTGTTATGTAAATGTAGGCAGTCTCTTAAATGGTCTCAACAATACATTTTTGACTTTGGTTAGTGTATAATATTAGAATATGATGATTTGGGGGCTTTCCTTTACAAGTGGATATGTACACGGGGCTAAATAATTGGTGTCATTCATTAGACTTTTATTTACTAGGGGGTGGTTCCACAATATAAAAGTTGACTGTCATGAAGTACACTCATCAGATAAGATAGACAATAACACCTTACACAGTTGATTTGACGACATCCACGGACCCCAGCATCTATTTTCAGACATCATACAAATTGATGTCTTTCTTTAGACATACAAGCCTCCATGCCAAAGGAAACACGTCAATTTGTGTGTCATCCGACTAGACACCAGGTGAGAGGAAGAGCCACTTTGTATCACAGAGTCTCCATTACAGTATACAGTATTTGATACTTTCAAAATGCCTCATGACAAATACTTCATATGTCCATAGCCACACCAGTTTAATGGTGTAAAATATCAATAACATGCAGAATATATTTATATATCTTACTTTAATGTTTGGCTGCTGGGCGTGTGGATAGAGTAGGTAACACACCATCCTTTGTTTAAACATTTTCAAATTATGAATTATTAATAACCAACAATAGTCAAACGCAAAATGCAAATGTCAGCATGCTAACATGCTCACATGAAAATGTGAACATGGTTTTGTTTAGCAAGTAAAATGGCTGCGTGCATCTCATTAGCAAGTTAGCATGCTATTTGCTATTTAGTACTAAACTGTTAAACAGTTAGCCATATATTACCCTGAGGAGGACATTAATGTGGAGGGCTCTACCATATGTCATCATTTTGATAGTATGCAATTCTGAGGTTTCAAATGATGCTTTGAATGTCTGTCGTCATATTTTATTTCCTCTTTTTTTAACTACACAGTAAATCTCTTTCTTTCTCTCTTTCTTTATAAGTGTAAGGCATCAGTTTCATTGGAGTGCTGCTAGACTGCCGGTTAGGTGCGGGCCTCCCTTTGGTAGAGGAAACGCTTTATTGACGCCAGTGAAACTGTTGAAACATGAAAAGGCTGAACACCAATGACAATGGATTGAAGCAGAGTGCTTTGTTAGATAAAAACTAGGGCTGTCAAAGTTAACGCATTAATAACGCATTAACGCAACATCCTCTTAACGCCCTTAATTTTTTTAATGCGCGATTAACGCTCGGTATTTAAAAAAAACAAAAAAAAACACGCATTGTATGATTTATCTCCAGCGGTGGCACCTGTACTCTTGATCCAGAGGGAGGCAGAAGAAGGAGAAGCAGGATTGGCGCCACTACGGGACAAAGGAGGAAGCGAAGAAATGGAGAAAGGACTTGTGAACGGCAAATTCACCTTCAAAAGACTGCCGGATGGTTCAGTCGATAGGACCAAAGTCATCTGCGCGTACTGTGGGTATGAAATGAGCTACCATAGAAATACGTCCAGTCTGCGATATCATTTGCAAGCCAAACACACGACATGTTCATGTTGTTTTCAGTATTAGCTATAATTATATCCTAACTGCACTTATCTCCTGTTACACTATCTCCTGTGACATCCATCCATACATCCATCCATCGTCTACCGCTTATCCTGTATTCAGGGTCGCGGGGGGGCTGGAGCCGATCCCAGCTATCATTAGGCGAAGGCAGGGTACACTTTAATTGTTTGTGATATATTCTTATAACCATGTTTTGGTAAGGGGATATTTGAAGTGTTAAATAAACATTTTCATAAATCAAGTATATTTGCCCATATGTTGTTAAAGGTATTAAAGGAAAAGTTCGGAATTTTGGACATAGGACCTCATTTACAACTTACCCGAGGTGATATAGGTCGGTGGAGACCGTTTTCAGCACAATTGGTCCAGTCCTTATAGTTGCACAAGTCACTGTTGCTAAACTGGTGTTGAGCTAGCGCAAGTCAACGGTAACATCCAGCCTGTCACTAAAAACAGCTTTAACTGCGCCGCAGAACACCCGAGACAAATGTATTATGACGTCGGACTATCGATGTACATGTCAGTGTTGGTAGAATAATTTAAAAAAATTAAACCAACCTTGCATGGCATTGGAATAGCTTATACTTTGTTCCCTGTTGTTGCTAAGGCTACGCCAGCGGCGGATTGATATCTCCGGGCTAGTGAGGCTACAGAGGAAGACGGTTTCGGTTTCGTTGACAATCACGCAAGTTTATTCAGCTGCTGTCAGTCCTATGCTAGCGGGAAGGAATCAGGATAACAGGAACGCACACTGAAGCACCATTTTTATAACGCTGCTACGAGTACTAGCTGTCACGACTGTAGGGCGCTTAGGTTTCGTTTTTACGCACTACTACTAACACGCAAAGTAAAATTCCGCTGCTGCTGATAAACTAGTCCCTCAAAATGTTTTATCATTGAAAATGCAAGGTTGGTTTAATTTTTTTAATTATTCTACCAACACTGACATGTACATCGATAGTCAGACGTCATAATACATTTGTCTCGGGTGTTCTGCGGAGCAGTTAAAGCAGTTTTTAGTGACAGGCTGGATGTTACCGTTGACTTGCGCTAGCTCAACACCAGTTTAGCAACAGTGACTTGTGCAACTATAAGGACTGGACCAATTGTGCTGAAAACGGTCTCCAACGACCTATATCACCTCGGGTAAGTTGGAAATGAGGGCCTATGTCCAAAATTCCGAACTTTTCCTTTAAGAATATGAAAAAAAAAATGTAAGGTACATTTAGAAATGTGATTAATTTGCGATTAATCGTGAGTTAACTATGGACAAAATGCGATTAATCGCGATTAAAAAAATCTATCTTTTGACAGCCCTAATAAAAACACAGTGAGAATTTTTGAAATTATAACATGCACTTTTCACTACATTTTGACTATTCAGTGCAACCTTGGTAAAGCTTGTGATATTATTGTTATTATTTCACTGGATTAGTGGAATCTAAAGAGTCATTGGGCAGTCTCTGACTGGTCAGAATTTAAGGTGAACACCCTTTGCTCATGAAGTCAGGTGGAAGTGAATGAACTCAAGATTGGAGTTACTGTGCCAATCTGAGTGCCTTGAGTTTTAAGGAATAAAGCAAAGTGCCTTTGCTAAAGGTTGCCAACCGACATCCAGACACAATGTGGTTGATTTCCTGGGGACAATATGCCACAATTGGTTGACATCCTATTAGGTCTTAAGGTGTCTGGTTTAAGACGGTTGTGAGATGCTCGGCTAATTAAATTGGCTTGCACACTGTGTGTGACTACAGTGCATTGATGTGTCTGGGAACAAGCTGACAAATACTCAATGCTTGGATGTCTCAATTATGAAAGAAAGTTTCTAAGCCGTGGCCGCACATTTATTCGCCGCATTTTGACTTGCTATTGTGTAATGAACAGCAGTGTGATGCTTTAACATTTGTAGAGATGCATGCGTAATATTCAAACAGTTAACACTTGTGTCTCTTTTGAACTTCTGTCACATGACAAATGATGGCTGTAAAGGTCGTGTCTCAGATTAATTTGAGAGGCAGGCATTAATAGACAGAAAAACATGAATGGATTTAGGCCGAGTCCCTGACAAAGAGCAATGTGTGACTGAGATGGAATAAATAACTGGGCGTAAAGGCAAAGTTCTGCACTTTTATGTACATCATTGTTGATGGACTGACTTATTTTCTTGAAGACTTGAGAACATAAAATAGCTCTACAGTACTATAAAACACAGGGCACTCCCACTGGAAGTCTACAAGAGAGAGCATTTGGATAATGTGAGCATGAAGAAATGTTCAGTGGAGGCTAAGAAAAGGTCACCTTGACAGCAAAGAATTAGAAAATGACAGAAATGTCAGGAGGCATTTTTATTAAAATGCCAATATTTTGCCATATCAGTCTAAGCAGGTCATCAAGATAAGACCTTTATACTGTTTTGCCTTTCTGTCAAACTCTGGCATTTTCTAAGAGGGGAATCATTGGCTCATATCATGTGAGGAAGGGAAAGTGTTGCCTTTCACACAGCTTATATTTACATCTTTCTCTGGAGTAGTGGTGGAACTGGTGGAGTTGATCCATGACCCTTTGGAAGCCCACCACCCATGATCAGGCACCCATATAAACCCCAAACTAATCACACAGTTTAACCATCAAAGTGTGACAGTTTCTGCCGATCGTCATCGGCCAGTATTCTGTAAAAATATGTGATGAGATCAAAACTGGTGCTTTCTAGTCGCAGATCCCTAATGATGCTACATTGTGAACAACAAAACTAAGACAAAAACAGTCTGGCTAATACGGCTCATAGATGATCAGAGTTTGACGTTGGCATTGAAAAATTGCCTTTGGGGCATCAAAGTTGTATACACTCCCTTTTTTCTGATTTGACATGTTGTGATGTGGACAGACTTCATCTATTACATGTGACCAGGATATTTACTCATCTGTAGCTACTTATCTTTGTTGCATGTGGTCATGACATCACTCACTCACTCACTCAGCCAGCCATTCATTCAATCACTGTGCTGTGCCTAAACCCCCATGTCTTTACTTCCTCATCAGGCTGGCACACTCTGAAACACCTGCAGCAGATCCAAAATCGCTACCACCCAACTACCAGCCTGCTATATTCCAGCAAGTTCAGTTGCTCACGAGAGGCAGACCCAGCAACACTTTAGTCCCACATCATTTGTTAAATACCCTTTTCTTTCAGTAATCTTTTATTTAGTTGGTACTTTATTTTGGCCTGGCGATGGCCGGCAGTCCTACTTTTCCGTTTAGTTTTTAGTTTATAATTTGGTTTTGTCAGGCAGGGAGGGGGGCCACCTTAGATGTCCCTATAGTGGGTGGCCTGGCCCAAAGGTAAGAGCACTGGTAAAACTGTGAGAAATATTTAAAATGGGACTTTCTGCTATATCGAGTATAGTATAGTGTTTTTCTCTAATTCACAATGTTCAAATGACAGATCCTATCAAAATAACACACATATCGACACACACACACACACACACACACACACACACACACACACACACACACACACACAGAATGATTTAGCTCCTAGTTTAATGCAATTTTGTGGTGCTATATGAGCTGCTCTGTTTACCGAATGAGTTATTCATACATTTTATTTCCTTGCAGGTACATGGCGAAATTGATGGAATATGTGTCAAATCGCTCTCTGACATCTGCTCATATTCATCAGCCTCCAAGTCCTTGCATTGGTTCCTTCATTAGAGAGGTGACACAAAACTCCATCAAGACTTGATATCCCCCTAGCACCTGTGCTAAATTGGATTTTAAATAAATGTCAGACTGAATTTTGCATTAACAGTGGAGAGCACAAATGTAAGTTTGGTATGGGGTTTGAGGCAGAAACAGACAGTATGTGTAAGGTAAAATAAAATCAGGTTCCTCCAACTGTCATTTGCCAGGCCTGAAACGTACATTGACTAATGTAACAGGTTGTGATTTTAGCGTCATCCTTTGTTTGGCTGTTAGGTCTTTGTTAAGCACTGAGTTCATCACTTTGCCAATTGTCAAAATGAAAATATTCATTTAAAAATCATGAGAAAAACTCACGACTAATATTTGATTCATTCATTGTATTGGATTACCTTCGACTGACTTGAGTGCTTCTCTTAATACTGAACTCATAGTAATGTTGTCTTATAATGATTCTATTGTTAGATTGTAAACTAACTTTTCTTAATTATTATTATTTTTTTTTGTAAACCCATTGTAGCCCACAAAAGTTATTTGGACTATATAAATAAAATGATTCGCCCTGGATTGGGCAAGGATTGCCTCTGCTCTTGAGCTTAGAACAAAAAGCAAAGAACAGTATAAATCAACATGTAACTGCATATTGAGTGTCCATTCACATACTGCAAATGGTGTCCAAATCATCTAAAGGAGTAGATACAGTAGCACATTCTGCTACCAATGTTACTCAACTGATAAACATATGCTGAATAAGATATTCAGCAAAGTACACAACCAATTTATAATCCACCTGTATCTCTAACCATTGCTGACGTTTCACTTAATACATTTAGCTGAAAGAATGAGCTTTACTGCCCATTTCCAGTCCTTTGAGGACAGTTGACAAATAATGTCATGCTGCATTTTGAAAATTAAAATGGGGTGCCAAAAAATGTACTATTAATAGAGACATAGATTGATAAATTATGAGCGAACACATGCTGACTCGAAAGCACGCCCCTCTACAGATATATTGTCTAAAGTCCTCCCCCGAAAGGTCAGTTCAATCACACAGTTTTCAATGGGTTTACTTCATGTGAGTTAGCTTGGCCATTGCTCACCCCCCTCTTCTCGATGAATGTGTGGAGATTACATGATTTACCTTTTGATAGCTCCTCTTATTCCAAAAGCAATTATTCCTTAAACTCTGTAATAATTAGAATAAATTAAAGTATAGTAAAGAATGAAACTGGGGGGAAATTACATTTGGAACAAACTAATTGCTCTTCTCATAGAGCTGTTTTTTTTTTTTTTATTTTTTTTGGGGGGGGGGGCTGCCCAAATGGAAAATGTAATATTATTATATCTCCTTTCCCTATTGCCTTTACCAAGAGAATGAGCCTTTCCGATCAAAGCCAGCCGAGAGGAAAAAAAAAAAAAATCAAGATCAATATCTGAGGATACTGACCTGATCAATTTCTCTCTGCTCTGCTGCTTAGGTATGTTATTTTCCCAGAGAGAACTCACCAACTGATAGATTGGACAGACAGGCCGTCGTCACGATGGCCACCTGCTCTCAAAGAAGTCTGACTTCAATTTTAGCACTTTTTTTTGCGTAAAAGTAGCAGCAAAGGGCAGCATCACAAACCTTCCACACAGAAATAACATTGGAGATTTCCCAATCCATATGAAACTAGTAGAATGAGCTATACAAATTAATATTATTCTGATATTGCGGTTCTATGCAGCTTAGTGTCCTAAAAATTACATTCCCACACATGGTTGTTCTATGATGAATGCCAAAATACTCATAATTACATGAATCAAGTGCCATAATAACTGAATTGTTCATAATCTTCACTGTATTTTAAATTACCCAAGGTGCCATTAACTCATACTACTTTTGTCATTGCAATCAACTCCTGATTAAATACATGTTTTCCTGTTTTGCATAATATTGATAACATACTTCCACCTCCTCCGTTCATTTACTGTCAAAACAAGTCATGTGTTAACCCCCTTTATCAGCTCCCCCCACTCAGCCCTGCTACTGATAAATCCCTGGACTCTTTCACCACGCTGCTTATCACTTACTGTGCCATGATGTGGTCACAGCAAACACAGCAAAAAAAAAAGAAAAAAAAAAGGATATTGTCAAGTTCAGGTCAATGCTCCAGATACGCCTCGGCTTTAAACGTGCCCTAGATGTACTTTATATTTTCAATTATTGGATTGATACAAATGTTAACATGGGCCAGGAAATGACTCCAATCTTACTAAGTGTGATCAATCAACAGATGGCTTAAGTAGAGGTGGAGCAACTCAATGACTATTGATTCTGGCAAAATGAATCAATGTGTTGATGATCAATTTGTTGTTTAATTTCACAAGCAACAATGCCAAACATTTCCTGGTTCCATTTACTCAGATATAATCAGTTGCTGCTGTTCTTGGTTAGTTGTGTATAATTAAACCTTGTTCCTACCAACTGTAGATCTCGTAGGTATTCCTTTCTCATATCTTACAGGTGCATTCCAATTTTCCATGACTTGGTCAATAAATTTGCTCCGAATGACTTCACATTGTCGTTTTCTGTTTTAATCAGTGCTTTTTAAATAATAATTTCAGATACCAATGTATTGGGATCCTGTGGAGCCCCTGATCAAAAGCACCAATAGCTGCATATCCATGTTTTAAATAGATCCAATTGAATAAGTAAACAACTGTGACTGTCATTTTTTTTTTTTTCAGATTACATTCATTAATTCACAAATTTGAGAAGAAATAACTTAACATTTTGCTTTAATAGTTTACGGACTATAAGGATAAAATGATGATTAATTGCAGCTCTAGTTTTATGATTAAATACTTACTGCCAAAAAGCCCCATACTAAATTGTTATTTTATGCTAATATTGCCATTCTTGCAAAATCAAATCAGTGATCATGCTTATGTTAATGACTCTTCTCAACTAACGAGAAGCTAAAGCAGAAAATGCAGAAGCATCCCTCCGTGAATGCAGCATTGTTTTTCAGAAAGACAGCTGAAACACAAATCATTTGCAACCAAAATGTCCACTCAATGTATAGATATATAATTGTGCTATTGGGAGGTCTGTACTGTAATAAAGTCCGATAACCCCCCCTTTTCTAAAATGTGTCACTTCATCTCCTGTATTGGGCTTATACTGTACGTGACACAAAAAGATGCCTCATGAGCAGCATCCTCCGTATAATTGCACAAGCATCATTATTGTTAACACACACATATCAACTACTTCAGCATGCAACATGGAAACAAAAAATAAAGCCTTGTGAGTTGTTTTCATCCCATATACCTTTTATAATGAAGACCAATTAAAGAGTACAGGCTGGCAGTGGCAGGATGAATACATTCTGACATGCCTCACAGCACCGGGATAATTAGGTGAGCTGGATGCAAGAATCGGACTGTGTGCACGTTCCACTGCAAGGGAGGAATTGGCACCGACCTTTTGGAAGTAGGTATGAGATTGGCAACAGTCGCAAGAGAAAATGTTCCCCACAGGGCAAAATAGCTTGGGGCATGTAGAGCCACTGGCAAGAGACTCCTTTTTTTCCTTCTTTTTTTTAAATCAATGGTAACATTACAGAAAAGTTGGCCTCCTGGCAGAGACTCTTACAATAAATGGGGGTTGTCTCCTGAGGTTAAATGTAACTTTTCCACATTCATCAATAGATGCATGCATTAAGGTGAGTTGTGTGGTAAATAAACAGCAAAGCAATTGGTTGAGAAAGCAAATGAAGAAGCTTTCCAACCCATCCATCCATCACAGTAGCTATACCTCCTTATCCTTTGAAGGGTCGTGGGGGGGAGCTGGAGCCGATCCCAGCCCACGTTGGGAGGGAAGCCGGGCAGCAGACTGGACAGGCTGCCAGTCAATCACAGGTCTAACGCGTAGAGACAGAAAAGCACTCATGCTCACATTCACACCTACGAAGAATTTAGAGTCACCAATTAACCCAACCTGCGTGTCCTTGGACTGTGGGAGGAAATCAAAAGCACCTGGAGAAAACCCACGCAGCTCACTTGTGGAACACAGAAATGCAGATATCCAACCGATTGCTATTTAAAAAAGAAACATTTAGAACAAAAATCAGCTGTATTTGTTCCAACACAGTTAGATACACTTTACATTGCCATTAAGTTTTTTAGGAATTGTCTTTTCACTTAACACTGCAATTAAGTCATTTTCTACATCAGGAAATCTAGTTCCATTATGCATTCAACCGGTAAAAAAGTCCTGTCGAAAAATGTTGTTAGCAAATCAATTCCTTCATGTCACCAAATCCCAAAAATGCAACATTAATTCCATGCAAAAGAAATATTTTATTGATTTTAAATTGTTTATGATATACAGAGGGTATGGTTAATGGATGAATTGAGACCTCCTTTGACAAGGAAATTATTTAGAGGTACGAGTATAGCATATCAATCATTGGTTGCACTCTATGAGTCTCCTATATTACAAATAAGTTATTTTGGATTTGAAAGTTCAACGTAAACCAGCAGCAATGAAGTATGATTTTAACGTGCCTGGAAGTGAATGTGAGCTCTTTGTTTACGATGTCTCTCTAATCAGCATCAGAGCTCAATCTCACACCATCAGTTTAACACCATCCATCCATCCATCCATCCATCCATTTTCTACCGCTTATCCTGTATTTAGGGTCATGGGGGGGCTGGAGCCGATCCCAGCTGTCATTGGGCGAAGGCAGGGTACACCCTGGACAGGCCGCCAGTCTACCACAGGGCCAGTTTAACACCAGTAAAGACTATAAATACTGCACCAGTGTAAGTGGGGAAAAGCTCCACCCCCCCCCCCCCCCCCCCCCTGGGGCTCTAAACAGGATAAAGTCATCCCAGGCATTACAATAAATCATTATCAAAACCATAAAGCAGTCATTTTTAGGAATGTGTGGTGATGCTACGATCTCCTTGCTCTAGGCAAATACTTCTTTTAATTATAACAATATATGGAATCTATATGGTTTCCTGTTATACCAACTCATGCTATAACAAGAAAGCTTGTTGCTCTGATGAAGGCTCCGTCTGCATTGTTTCTATAATGATGCAAGTGACATCTGCTACATTTTCATATTTTTGGGGGATTATGCTACTTTTTGCACTACAATGTAAATCCCATCTTTGAATCCCTTCTTTTCCAAAAAGGTTATATTGTTATAACAGGACAAAGATTCAGACCGAAAGACGCACAGAGAGATTGAATAGTACTTTTAATCCACAGTCCACTTGACCGTGCCTGATTAGTCCACATGAGGGTCCATAAGATGGATTGTACCGTATTTCATCACAGACCAAATGTGACCCTTTATTATATGCCTTTTCCATATTAAATTTCAAATTACATCCTGTTAATTTGTGGATGGAGCATATTAAATGAAACCTTGAAACCATGAAGTATAGAGGTTGAGACCAAGAGATATCACTGTATTTAATTTGGCGAGCCAGTGGCCTGTCTGTGAAATGAATTAGGACTTAAAGTCTGCGGTAAGTGTGTAATTGTGTTTCCTTGATACATTATCAATCAGTAAACTGAAAAGAAATGACACATGATTCGTTTTTATTATAATACATGATCATTGGGATTGTTGCTACAGAAATATTTTATATTGTTGCCTTTCTGAGCCAATACAGTTTCATGCATATTGCAAAATATTTTACATGCTGCATAAGAAAACACATCGACCACTGGATATTTAGGGGATTTGAAACTTTTAAGACTCTAATTGCAATAATTACTTTGTTCAAACACTTGGGATTGTGGGACACTGCTACAGGGAACAGTAGGCAAATCCTTATTTCAGAAATTAAAGCGTATTAAGAAAAGCATTAGCTCTTGGATTTTTTTCAAATTTTACATGACATGAAATTTGTTATCGCCAATAAACTGTTTGTAAATTAGGCCCAGCTGGTTGACCATGCTGTTTGGATGTCTGAGATTTTTTAATTAATGAGGAACTGTTGCACATTAAATAACATAGAGGGTTATCATATTATGAGTTAGATATTTAATGCTTAATCCAGCAATGGAATTACTCAGCCGAGAAACACCACTGGAGAGTGACAGCCACTTTGTCAAGCGTTCTCCTCCCCCCGCGGTCAGGGTTGTCTTTTTGCATTGCAGACTTGGCACAAATTGTAAATGGCAGAGCTACTTGAAGCCAGTGAAGAGGGACAAGGACGGTACAGTAAATGTTAGATTTGGGATGGGACAGGCACTGTTACTGTCAGATAAGCGGAGGGCTGAAACCGTGGCATGGTGGCCATCCACTGGGAATCGCCTGCATGTCAGTAAGGTGGGGGAAAAATGGGAACAACGGAGGAGGAAATAATATTGCCACAACAAAATTATGGGTAGCTGATTAAATACAAATATCTTTCAACTGAATAATATGTTGAACAATGCCATTTTGAAAGATTTTTCCTTGCCTTCGCCAGTTCCCTCAAGAGAGTCAACATGTCGAAGAATAGGCAACATCAGACAAATCTGTGCCTGTGCACTGACCGGCTTGTGCCTGCAAGAGTCTTTATAAATCTGTTGACCGCCTAGCAGATGCCTCATTCTTGAGTGGTGGCAGTAAACATCGGCAGCATTATCAAAGGCCTCAGCTTGCCCTGCTCTCCATCAAGTCTCCACTCAGCTAATGCCTGCATCTGTAATGTCCCAGAGGCTGCCTTATCTCCCCCGGCCACTTGGATTCGTTGCCAACCTCCGGTTCATGGCAAAGCTCTGATCTGAAGACAAGCTAGTCGTGTGCCAAGGTGGGCAGCAGAAAAAAGTGACCTCCCACCACCAGCGCTCATCTCTCCCACACTCACCCCTGCGCGCCAAACAGCTCCCCAGCACAACCCTGATTGTGGGAACAAATGTGAGGTGCTTTAGTAGATTACCCTATGCTTTTGCTGTCAATCTGGAGCCCTGCAGCGACTGCGTCAAGGTTGAACTTTATTACTACTACACAAGCATGGTTCAACATGGTGGAGCTTAAACACAGGTCTCTAGCCTTTGTCCTGAGACTGAAATAGCTGCAGCGTTGGTGTACCGCAGCTGGATGTGCTTGGTTAATGACCATCATTTTCGGTTTTTACACGCCTTATTTGTTTTTTCATGAACATGTTTTATTTAGGGATGCAATTAACAATTGCATTGAAGTGATTGTTTGCTCTACAACGTGTAGGAAATGTGTGTGAAAAAATCGACACGTAACCATTTCGGTTTACACGGATCAGAATGGGGGAAAAAAGGCAAATCCTCTCATCGGACAATCTTAACATAGAGCATTCTTGCCAGTTTTGAATGAAAATGACAATGAATGAATAATTATTTGATGCCTTGTCAGTAAGAATGGGTGGCTGTAAGTAAGCATGGGATGGCATGAAAATCTCAAGTCATTGGCCAAATAATTATGATTCACGATATCCCAATAATATCAACAAAAACACTACATGAAGAAACGTTTCAGTGCATAACATTTTTTTTGTGAGTAGTAAACTAATTTTAAATAAGGTTATCATAAATCATAAGCTGGAATAATAAAAGATACATTTAAAAATAAATAAGTCACAATTGACTTTCAAACATGCATACATTGATTTAGTTATTGCATTTTTCAGCACACCTTACATTAGGCTTGGTATCGGCAGCATCCAATATTAAAGGTTAAGAAATAGGAACACGGGGGATTTTCCACATGATCTCTGATATTCACGTTACTGTTGCAAATGAATGAAAGATGATTAAAGTCCTTTCTGAATATGATGTTACTCATTCCACAGTCATTTGCATATCCCCTTTACATACCCGGTGGTACCCACGCAGCCATCGTTTAATACTAAGGCTTCAGTAGCGTACAACAGCACACATTTTAATCATGTTGAAGGAGCCGCTGATCTCACTGCAGTTCAGCCAAGGGGTTCCTCTGAGAGGACCAAAGGTCAACCCAGCTGATCTTGACTTACAACCTCTGTGTTTGGAGTTCATACATCGGGATGGAAACAGGCTGGATTATGCAACAAATTATGTTTGGTATGATTTATATTTACTCACCTAGATAGCATGGAATGAATATACAAAGTCATCATAATAAAAAAAAAAAAAAAACGAGATAGATAGTGTCATAGTAAATGTTTTACTTTAAATTGCCCTTCTCAAATATCAAATCAATGTGCTATTATTGACTAGCATATGAAATTAACGCCATTCAGCAGCCAGTCTGGTGGTCTTTGATAGCTACAGGGTGCCATTACTTATTCATATACTTATGAATACAGTTATCAATACTGCTTCATGGGTATAACACATAATATGAATAGATTCTTCAGCTCAGGGTCTTAGACCTAAATTACATTTGGTCAAAATGATCATGATTGTGAAGAAGAAGAAGAAGAAGAAGAAGAAGGGAAAAAAGGATCACACTGGCCCTGATTGCTTGAAGATCAGATATAATGTACCGTCATAACTGCTACATACAACATGAGTGAGTCACTGTCAGCTTGATTCCACGTCCTTTTCGATTAACTTTACAGCCCTCCATCGTCAGAAAGTCTCGTTCAACTCACCTCATGGATGCAGATTAAAAAAAAAAGCCTCTCTGCTGTGGCCGTGAGTTAACAAGGAGTATGGTATTGCGTGCAAAACAGCACATGATGCCTGATCAAACACACAGTGATTGGCCTCCATCCTCTGAACCATTAACCTTAAAACAGTATGATGGATGCAGCAAAGTCAGATCCAGCACAGCTCTATTTGAGCGAAGGCGAGGTGGGAAGATGAGGCAACGGGAAAGCGAAGAGCACCGACTGCCAAAACATATTGAATAATGTACATTCACATCCAAGTGAACCTCACAGGGTGTCATTTTCAGTCAAGCTGCAGATGCTACAACACCATTTGTAGCTGATAAAACCTTTTATGTTTTCGGAGAGACAGCAGCTCTTGAATGGCCATGTATCATCCTGTACACAAATTCATGTTTGGTTGAAATAAAACTTTGAAGGTTTGATGTCCATATATTGGGTGTGAGGCTGCCATAGCACACAGGTGTGGATAGTCAATATCTTTGAATTTCATCATGATCATAATACAGGAGTTCAAACATTTCCAGAAAGTAGGTAAATCTTAGACGATAAGAGGAGTTTCTGAGATACCTTGTGGAGTGACTCTTAAGTTGGGCAGGAAACCAACTGTCGAATAGATTGGGGCACAACAATACATCAATCTGGATCGATGCATCAAATAAATGATCATCGATGCAAAAAAACCCAAAAAAAACAATACATATCCCCATCTATAAGAGACGTCTTTACGTTGAAAGTCTGCTGTTTCTTCCTACAGAACTGAAAAATAAAATTGTCAAATAGAAAGCTGCTTTTTGCAACACTGATTGTGTACTTTGTGTATTGCCTTGTTGTTGAAAGGTGCTATACAAATAAAATTACCTTGCCTTGTCAAATGGGCAGATGATATTGTGTCGTATGGATCACAAGCCTCTGAATTGAATCAAACCAAACTTATATCACAACACAATCTGTGATATCAGCACTTATGCTATATGCAGATAATAATCAATATACTATTGTACCGTGATGGACATTGTGATTTACACCCACTATTTAGAAGGACACACATTGTCACGCATCAAACATTTTATGTATTAATTGTCGTCTTGCAGTTGTTTACAAGCAACAGCCAGATGGAGTATCAGAGCTCCACCATAGCTGACACCTGTACAACTCCCCCCAAAATATATATATATATATATATATATATATATATATATATATATATATATATATTTCAGGGCTGTGGCAGCAACAGAGACATCACATGTATACCCCAAGAACCGTGATGGGTCAGCATGGGCTGCTTTTTTTTTTTGCTTCTGATGCTGCTGGAGATTGCAGAGCAGAGAAAACATGATAACGTTGAAAAATAAGGAACAGCAAGGGTTTTTTTTTTTCTTCATTGCAAACTTTCTGCTCATGGCGATCACTGCTGTCTCTCACAGAGAAATAACCTAAATATGACCATTAGTCTCATATGAATAGTCTCATATGAAGAGAGAAAATGCCAATAATACCATACAGCAGTTGCCCGTACACACAGTCAATTGTGGGGAGTAACATTAAAGCTTAGGGTGTGAGTCTTTCACCCAATTAGATTAAATTCACGTCTCCGTGTAGGAATAGGTGTGCTACGTTCAGGATCTGCTTCAGTCTGCTGTGTGCTTAAAAAATAAAATCATGTGGCAAAGCAGGCCTATGGCATGGAAAAAGAGGTAAGTGTAAGTGACTTTGGAGTTTTTATATTTTTTAAAATGCCCATGCAAACCCATACAAAACTAAAACATATTTATGTATTAACACATTAACACGAAACACAAATGACTTTCAAAATTACAACTTCGAGTTATACAAAAAATAAATATGCTGTCTGTCACATGAATAAAATTGGTAGGCCAAGGCTACCGAAATTGTATTCCTCTATTAAGTTTGACTTGGTGGCTAGGATAACCGTCCATCAGTAGCAGGGTTTGGAAAAAATAATACATTCGGGAATCTACTGTATATCCTGTGAAGATGGAAGTTTACTAAGAACCTTTGTCTTTAAGGAGTGTATATTGATACGTTGTGCTGACACATTGAGCACTAACGCTAGAGGGCTATCTAACGGTAGAGTGGTAATTAATGCTAGATGGTAACTAACGCTAGAGGGGTAACTAACAATAGAGGGGTAACTAACACTAGAGAGGTAACTTACACTAGAGGGGTAACTAATGCTAGGGGGATAGAGGAGTAAGTAACACCCTAATGCACCATTCTCCGATGCCAAGGGGCACTGAATAAGAGGTGATATTTGACAAGGAGGGACTGAGATGAGTGTTGTTTTTATTCCAGCTAGGTGCAAGACAGAAAGAAAAGATAAACAGTATCAAGTAAACAACTATGTGCATATCTCAGAATGACAATTAAATGTGAATATGGGTGGTAAAAAAAGGAGAGATTTTCCCTCATACTTTATTCCTATATTAATGTAGGCATACTGTGTTGAAAACACGTCCCAATAGACATGGGATGTATTGTATTTATTTATTAAATCGCCACGGTGGTTGCAAATTAACCAGATTGAGTGTTTCACATACAGTGCTCTGGTATGTATAAGTACAAGCTGCTTCTCCTGGTTATTTACACACAGCTTGATATCTCTATTACTAGGCAGACATGTCAGTTTAGCTTAAGTACAAAGTTCAACTGAATTCATCTCCAGTTCAGTACACGCAACGGAGTATCTCATGATTTTAATTTCACTGTCGACACCAACACCTGGCATCCGGCACACACTTCTACATCCCATAAATACATCATCCTTAGACACACCAAGTCATAAAATATATCAATAACACATCAGTCTGAATTTGAGCTGCTTCATGTAGCAGAAATTCATCAAAGTCAGCAAACAGGAGAGGACACAGACTGTTTTTCAAATTGCCAAGGATCTGTTCAATGAGCCGTACTCGCAAGTGATTTATTCTCTGTTTTTTTTTTAGCAACTTAACATGTTGTAACTGCTCCAATGTATTTGGTCAGACAGTCAGATCAGCAGAAGATAGTGCAGTAAATAAAGATAAAACCAAAGTGATGGAGGGTCTTAATCTATAATTTACAATGCAACACGATGTATTAGCCACTTCCCATTAGAACTAAATATCTCAAAACACACAATGCAAAATGGTATATTAACTAAGTGTCTTTTAAAGAGAAATACATCTGCCAGGCAACTTGCAATGAAAAATATATGCTCTCAGGGGAAAATTACAAATTAAAAAAAAAAAAAAAATAGTCATGTGTGGACACAACAGTCAACTCAATTATGCACGTGTCTGAGGCTCACTTAAAAATGTATTTTATCCTCATATTTCAAAAGAACGAGGAGAGATCAATGTGCTCAAGAATGACTTGACATATATAAAACTGCAAAGAACCATCCGGAGATACACAAGAACAATAAACAACTTCAGTTATGTGAATAATGGCCATTAAGAATACAAACCAGGCCTTGAATATATCTCCCCTGACAGCCTGCTCCCTAATGGATTTTGCTTTGTGAATCTTTCTGAATTAAAATAGAGATGTCCGCTCGGCACAATAGAAACCTCTGCTGTTCTTTTCTGTACGAGTGTGCGCGCACATGTGTGTGTGTGTGTGTGTGTGTGTGTGTGTTCGGAGCAGTTCTTTTAATCAGTGTTATAGATAGTTTTAATTTGGCAATGCTTAATATTCCTGTTCCCATTATACTCAGATAGTGTTTAAGCTGCAGAATTGAATTTTTAAATGAATCATTGCGAGTGCACTATGCACCAGTAGCAGAGATGATTCAAGTTGAAAAATAACATTGCCCCCCCCCACACACACACACACTCTGCCAAAGAAGGATGGATAAGCTGCTGCTGAAAAGAGTTCTACCTCTACCTAGAGTGTCTACCTCACATACTACGAGAAGAACCATGATGCTTCATATAGAGGATTAGCAAAGCCTATGGGTGGATTACAAAGCAAGTTTAGAGAATGTACACTCAATCAACATAACACACTGACGTACTTGTAAACTGTCAGGGGTCTGCTGTTATAATAAATAAGGGGCTCATTCAAATTTGATTCTTCTGAATGTCAGTTGAAGATCAGTAACTGTCAAGGGTAAAATCTTCATCCCCCAGTGTTCAACGCTGGTGGCAATTCAGTGGCACCGTGTGTTGGTGTTACAACACTGGCTTGTGTCTACTAGAAAGTCACAAATCTTAAATTAAATGTTTTAAAGTGGAGCCGTATCTCAAGAGTGTCTAGCTTCTGTATGGTGACGCACTTCAGAGTGGAACAGGTTCGGCAGGCGGGACATAACTTTGGGGGGGATTTGATTGGATTGTGAAAAGATCAGCTAACAACCTTCTCTAGTTCTGTGCTGATAAACGTTTCAGATTGATTGATGGATGCCGTGATATTATTGGTTGAGCGCCTTGTTTGTATTTCCAGGATGAAACAATACAATTGTGGATGTGATCTGAAAAGGGTTGGAAAGTCATTTGTCATATCAGCTTCCATTAAGAAATTACAACTACATATTATGCTACAACATGGTTTTGGTGGTCCCTGTAGACCAAATGTTACTGTTTGGGTCAACCGTCTGGCCCCTGTAGTCCCGGTTTGCCACTGCCTCCCTTCCCTCCAGCGTGGTGCCGGCTCCCTGCGGAGAAGTGATTCGCTGGGCTGGTCGGTGACGTAGGACCCGCTGGAGTCTGATGTGAATGAGGTTCTGGTAAACATGTGGACCATAAATTGATTTGTCTCCTTTCATCTGTTATTGGACCTGAAGGACTATTTAGAAATAGGCAATTCTGTCACTTATGGTCTTGTTGGCTTATATAGATCATATGGAGGCAACCATATTAAATTGTACCTTTTTCATAAGCAGTTGAATGCTCCTAGTTACTTGTGGCTAATAACTATCATTGCTCAAGTGTGGATAGGAACAACACAAACCTCGCTTTAATGTACTGATGATCATTCTGTAATGAGTCATAGATGTTGTGGAAATGATGCAAATTAAGTCATCTAAATGCATATCTTTCACGTGTATTTTGAACCTTGCCTTTCCCGTTGCTTTCACACCTACGTGTTTACTTCTTGTGGGTGGCTGCAGCTGGCTGTGTACCTGCAGTACCATGCAATGTGGTGTAAATCTAATAGTGAAGCTTCTCATACCATACATATAATGGAAATCAGGTATTTATATTTTATTTGATATTTATTGTATTATAAATTATTATATTATTATTTATCCCATTAGGCAGAATCAGCCATTAAAATCAATCAATAGAAAGATGAGTGTAAGCTGTGATGCAGATAAATCATTTAACTAACCAATATAGGCAGCGTTAAACATTGGATTTCAAAAAGAGCATGACATGAGCATGAGCTGCATGTTGGCTCCCTTTTACATTGACATGGATTAAATTAATGTAGAGCTGAAATAATTAACCAATTGACTGTGTGGTTGATCAGCAGGAAACACCATTTGATAGTTTAAAGCAAAAATGGTAGAAATGATTTGATTTTCAATTGTGAATATGTGCTGATTTGTGATTTTATTAAAGTAAACTAAACATTTGTAGAGTTTCTGACTGTTCGGATGTAGCAGTTTGGATACATTACCTCAGATTCTGTGACTAATTACTGTACTACTGATCTAAAATGGTTAAAAAGGTATTTTTCATTCCGGCTAGACTTCAAACCTTTAAATACATGAATCCATCAAGAAATTACTTCATTAAAACAGCTGCATTTGTTTGACTTTTTATTGATTGCAACGAACGCTTGTGTTGAAAGTGTTGATCGGAAAACTACTTCATAGGAAGAAAGACATCATTGATGCAATGTCTAGCAACAGGATTTTCCCTACTCTAATAAGTCCAAATGTTACTCTCAGTTATCTCTTAAATTTGTATTTTATTTTCAATATTGGTAATTGTAAAATCTAGATGTCATGTAGTAGAAAAATCATCATCACCAACGATGAAGAATCGCATTTCTCTAACCCCGTTTGTTGCACTTTTTTCCCCGTTTGTTTTTGCTGCCTCACTACTCTGGCTGGATATGGATAGCATGAACTTAACATCTTAAAAATACCCCGACATTGTCTACTGTGCAGCATGTATTGTGTCTCAGTAATTGAACAAATAATTGGAAGGTGTAGGCTACTGTGCACTGACATGCAATGATGGAAGTAAACATCATAAGTGGGGACAACAAGCAACAGTGCGAGTGCTTTAACATGTTTGGCCTGATGATCTGACAGCAGATGGATAAAACATTGCAGTGCTGCAACCCTTCATTATGAAAGCTGTCAGCCGATGCCTCTCTACCTGTTATGTATGTTGATGGCTGGGACATTATGTTCCTGGTTGCATGTCACCCCTGAAAAATTAAAGCATTTTACTCATCTGCGTGCTCACATTCATTTAATTAGCAGAAATTCAGCACCCTAACCCATTACTCTCTCTTATGCCTTCATCCAAACCAGCCGTCATTTGTAACAACAGCAAAATATTATTGCTGTGCACGGAAATATGAGCCAAATA
This sequence comes from Chelidonichthys spinosus, assembly GCA_029853015.1. Lineage (NCBI taxonomy): Eukaryota > Metazoa > Chordata > Actinopteri > Perciformes > Triglidae > Chelidonichthys > Chelidonichthys spinosus. The sequence continues at coordinate 13,376,071 of CM056837.1, forward strand.
TATCTGCACAGGTACACAGAAACAATGGCATAGTGGATGGCAAACATCCAATATGCCCCACAGTATTTCAGGGTGGAAGCTATTATTCATCCGCTGTGGGTACAGCAAGCATTATGGCAACACTATGCAGCGAGTCAGTTATTCTTAAAAAGGAAATCTGTGACTAAACTAATCTAAAGAATATATTTCTTTAAGATTAAGAACATTCAACCTGTTCCATATGTCCCCTTATATGCTCTTTTGTACCCTGCAGGATTGTAAGCTTGTTGTGGTGGGGGAAAAAAATGTATGTTAAACTTAAATTAAATTCTTAAGATTACCAAGCATCAATCAAATGAGCCCTGGGGAGTGAGGCTATGGTATCAGGTGGCATCACACGTGTGGGTGAATCTCTTTAAATGTCTCCAGGTGGTCTCTAAAAGGGGGTTTTATGACAATTCACTTTCACTTTGGGGGAAGCCCGTGAAAGAAGGTCAGGTGCAGGCATTGCTCTGTTTTCTCCAATAATCTAAACTGATTCTGTGAAAGGCTAATAGATGGCATCTGATTTGCATACAAATGATTGTGAAGTCTCTGGTGATGTATGATTTTCAATCTGATTTAGTATAGCGATGAAACGGCAGGGGAGGAGCTGCAGGCACAGTGGGGGGAGACTTTGAGGGAATGATGGAGCAAAAAGAAGGCAGATACATCAACAAACAGGGAATTTGTTTTTTTCACTTTAGCAACTAGATAAGTGATTTAATCATATTGCTTGGCCCTCTCTACCTCTACACACAGTGAGCACACCTCCTATTCTATTAGGGTCATGTATTTATTATTTTTGTCTTAGATCCGTCAACAATTATAAAAAATTGGTTAAAAAGACGACCTTCACTGCCTTTGTCTAAAACATGATTCATATCTGCAAGGTTTGTTTCGTTTTCAGCAGCATACAATTTGGGATTCTCATATTTGCTGTTTTTTTTTTTTTTTCCCAGGCCTTTTCATATTTTATACTGACGGACACAAGTGGCAGGGGGGCACCCCGAGCAGGGACCTTCCTGGACCTGGCTGTTGCTTTACCGCCACGGGTTAAAGTAATCTTAGTAGCTAATTGCATTGGTTGCGTGGTAATGAGGAGGGATGCCGTTTTAGCAACCTGTCAAACACAAGGTAGCCACGCCCTAAATCATACCCTGCTTTATGGTGGATTGGACTCTAAATGGCATCATGGTAATCAGCCATGGAGTCACTTCTCAGAACCGGAGGTTGCTGCCTGGTATTGCATTTGAAATATCAACCTGCAAAGTAACCAGCAAATAGTTCTCTCATAAATGTAGGGTAGTAAGTCTAAAGTGACATTAAAGGAAAAGTTCGGAATTTTGGACATAGGCCCTCATTTACAACTTACCCGAGGTGATATAGGTCGGTGGAGACCGTTTTCAGCACAATTGGTCCAGTCCTTATAGTTGCAGAAGTCACTGTTGCTAAACTGGTGTTGAGCTAGCGCAAGTCAACGGTAACATCTAGCCTGTCTCTAAAAACAGCTTTAACTGCCCCGCAGAACACCCGAGACAAATGTATTATAACGGACTATCGTATTATAGTCGGACTATCGATGTACATGTCAGTGTTGGTAGAATAATTTTAGAAATTAAACCAACCTTGCATTTTCAATGATAAAACATTTTGAGGGACTAGTTTCTCAGCAGCAGCGGAAATTTTACTTTGCGTGCTAGTAGTAGTGCGTAAAAACGAAACCTAAGCGCCCTACAGTCGTGACAGCTAGTACTCGTAGCAGCATTATAAAAATGGTGTTTCAGTGTGCGTGTTATCCTGATTCCTTCCCGCTAGCATAGGACTGACAGCAGCTGAATAAACTCGCGTGATTGTCAGCGAAACCGAAACCGTCTTCCTCTGTAGCCTCACTAGCCCGGAGATATCAATCCGCCGCTGGCATAGCCTTAGCAACAACAGGGAACAAAGTATAAGCTATTCCAATGCCATGCAAGGTTGGTTTAATTTCTAAAATTATTCTACCAACACTGACATGTACATCGATAGTCCGACGTCATAATACATTTGTCTCGGGTGTTCTGCGGAGCAGTTAAAGCTGTTTTAATTTCAGTGTTAGCAAAATAATTTTCATGAACATCACACAGATTCATATTTAAAGGAAAAGTTCGGAATTTTGGACATAGGCCCTCATTTACAACTTACCCGAGGTGATATAGGTCGGTGGAGACCGTTTTCAGCACAATTGGTCCAGTCCTTATAGTTGCAGAAGTCACTGTTGCTAAACTGGTGTTGAGCTAGCGCAAGTCAACGGTAACATCTAGCCTGTCTCTAAAAACAGCTTTAACTGCCCCGCAGAACACCCGAGACAAATGTATTATAACGGACTATCGATGTACATGTCAGTGTTGGTAGAATAATTTTAGAAATTAAACCAACCTTGAATGGCATTGGAATAGCTTATACTTTGTTCCCTGTTGTTGCTAAGGCTACGCCAGCGGCGGATTGATATCTCCGGGCTAGTGAGGCTACAGAGGAAGACGTTTTCGGTTTCGCTGACAATCACGCGAGTTTATTCAGCTGCTGTCAGTCCTATGCTAGCAGGAAGGAATCAGGATAACACGCACACTGAAGCACCATTTTTATAACGCTGCTACGAGTACTAGCTGTCACGACTGTAGGGTGCTTAGGTTTCGTTTTTACGCACTACTACTAGCACGCAAAGTAAAATTCCGCTGCTGCTGAGAAACTAGTCCCTCAAAATGTTTTATCATTGAAAATGCAAGGTTGGTTTAATTTCTAAAATTATTCTACCAACACTGACATGTACATCGATAGTCAGACGTTATAATACATTTGTCTCGGGTGTTCTGCGGGGCAGTTAAAGCTGTTTTTAGAGACAGGCTAGATGTTACCGTTGACTTGCGCTAGCTCAACACCAGTTTAGCAACAGTGACTTCTGCAACTATAAGGACTGGACCAATTGTGCTGAAAACGGTCTCCACCGACCTATATCACCTCGGGTAAGTTGTAAATGAGGGCCTATGTCCAAAATTCCGAACTTTTCCTTTAAATATGAATCTGTGTGATGTTCATGAAAATTATTTTGCTAACGCCTGGTTCACACTGGACGCGGAAGCGCCGCGAATAGACGCGTAGCGGAGCCCGCTTCCATTCGGCGCCCCTGTTAAGCTATGGTGTCGTTCACACTGGACGCGGAGCGCCACGAATACGCGCGGCCCTCCCGCGCCGTGAAGCGATCGTTTCGGCGTCTGCTCTATTTTTTGCGCGTGCCGCGAGTGAACGCGTCAATTCTGGCAGGAAATCACACAGAGGAACACGAGGCAATCCGGTCAATTTTCAAAATAAAGCAATTTTCAAAATAAAATACCGCGATTGACAAACGCGATCATATTTGTGTATCTAAACTCGCACTGTCGGAAACAGGAAGAGACAATACATTTAATAAATGTGAAGAGCAGATAAAAAAATATTTGTATTTCAACGGTATATCTGCACTACTACTGTCTATACCACACACACTGTCTGTCTCTGTGTGTGTGTCCCTCTCTCTCTCTCGCTCTCTCTCGCTCTCTCTCTCTCTCTCTCTTCTCTCTCTCTCTCTCTCTCGGAGAGATAGAGAACGGATAAATACAAGAAGTGTACAAACTTCTTGGTTACAGAAACATGGCGTATTAATTTTATGGGGTTTAATGGAAAAAAATAGCTCTGAATGAACAACAGCTGAGCAGAAGCGTTGTCGACCGCCGCGGAGAAATACGCGTCTGGTCTGAACGGGGGGTGCGCGGATCGCTCGCGATTTTCGGCGCTCCGCGTGCAGTGTGAACCAGGCGTAACACTGAAATGATAGAGAAATTCAACACCAATTACTGAATACTAATTAGAAACATTACGCTTGTGCAAATGTCACATTGAAAGTTTATTTCAACATCAGCTGTACACAATTATCATTATGTACAAATATCTTGTACATACTGTAACAATAAATTTGGCAGCTTGAAAACACGTATTACAACGGAAACAGCGGTGGCATTGAAACATCAGAAAAGCTAGTAAATTAGCTATTGAAGGGAAAGCAATTCACGGGTAGTCTAACATTGAAAGTGTTCACATTTCTATAAACTAAAGGTATGGAATTATAGCATATTTATATGTAACTTAAGATAGTTCATAACATTTTGATTAACTGTAAGTGACAGGGGAAAAAAACAATGAAATAGCAGCTAGTAAACAGTATAATAATTAATTACTCCCAAATGACCACTAGGGGAAGACAATATTCAAAATAGATGCACAATTTGTTTTATAAAATGTGACACCATTAAAGCACATGTATACCCCAAAACAGTACACATGCACAGTGCTTGATGAGTAAATATACTTTCCACCACTACCATAGCTTCTTCTGTATATACAATGGTGGATTTCTTTGATATTGATCTCTATGATTAACAAAGCTATACAGCCCAGAAAAATTATCAGACAAGAACATGGCCTATTTATTGGTTTTATAACCTATGCTGATACTGATCCGTTGTATTAAAAATTGTATTAAAACATGCCTTAAATGTATTTTCAGTGTGATATTCTTTTAACGTTGCCTTCTGGAGGATTTGTAGGATCTGGATTTGGTCGAAAATGGTGCAACCATCCCCTCTAGTTGGTGACCCATATACTATTCATCACAACATGACTCTTTGAGGTATTCAGAAACAGGTGACACAATTTTCCCCTCATTTCCTTGCAGCTCATTTGTCGAGTGCATAGCAGTCAGTGTGTAATAAGAGGTATGATGGAGGCAAGCCTGTGAAAATGATGAGTAAGATTGCATATATCCTTGTGCAAGTGTCTGCCAGGCCCGTTGTAATCAACTGAGAGACTCTGGGTTGTTCACTGTAGAACTAGGGCCATCGGGGAAGGTATTGGAAGCTCTTATGCAAATTATGCATTTTTGCATTGAGCTGGAGTAATTGCTGTATGATTCCCTGTTTTCAGACACACTTTCTCCACAAGTAGCCATGTTTATTTATGCAGCAGAGAGTATTCACACCCCTCCACTTTTCACCCATATCTTTGCTGTGTTACAGAACTAACATACAAGTTATTCATCCGTTCTCCCTCAAGCTTTACACACTGGGGGCATGATAAATAAATGACTCGCCTGAGAATAATTGACATGCAAACTATGCATACCAGCAGCAATGCAAATTTGCGACAGTTCCCGCAGTTTTTACAACAAAAGGTTTGAATCGATTTGCGCAGGCAGAGAACCAGCTACTGGGATACTATTGACCCAGAGCAGCGTGGGTTTGAGATAAACGGTTGTATCACCTAAACTACTGTAAGATATGCAATTGAGTTTTCTGATCCGAGTGCATGTTTGGTCCTTCTGGTAAATAGACATGCATTGTATATGACCAGGGCTTTTATTGTGAAAGGTAAAAATGGAAGTAGTGAATCTGATATGTGCCGCTGATGTAAAGACTAAAAGGAGCCTCCTTGTTGTACACTATTGTGTACAACAATAAGTTGTGTTTTCAATAAGTATGTTACACACACACACCTTGATTCATTGATGGTTTTATTCCAGATGCAAAACATCCGCAAAAAACAGTCTCGTTCTGAAAACTATTTTTCACTGGATACTATTTGCATTCTTGGGAATGTACTCATGACAAAACAACTGTTTGGGAAAATATATTGATTTACAAATTAATCACAAAAGGCCTAGAATTTGCCTTCTTTTCTACGCAAAATCACATAAAGCAATGTTTTAGATGTGGTGTTTTTTTTTGGTTTGAGGATAAAGACCTGCACCTTCAAGTCATCTCCTTTATGTTCATCCAAATAACTATTGGAAACTGGGGGGGAATCCTTATGCAACCCCAATTTCACATCTACATGCAAAATTGTTGTTCATTGTTGAAAACCAGTGGACATACAGGTGCAGTGTTACAGCAGACGGCACTAGAAGATATACATTAAAAATAAATACTCAATTTAATAAATACAAAATAAACTACTAAATAATGGTGCCTGCTCGGCTGGATCTTTGGTTGCACTGGGCCTGACAGATGTTTTTTGCGTCCCCTCAAATGGATGGTGGCTGACAAACACTTGCATGTTTTCAAATAGTTAGGATTTGTTTACAGTGTTTTTTGTGTAATTCTAACCTATACATTGGTCTCCAAAAGACCCCTAATGCCTCAGTGAAAGAAATCCTATCGTTCTTTGATCGTGCATCAGACCAGATTTTACAACACGTGTTGGAGCCTAATGTTATGAAGCGATTTGAAGCCACGGTATCTCATCATTTAACCGTCCTTGAGAGGTGTCCCTGAAAGCCTGTAAATAAAGAAAACCACCACCTATAGTGTTTAAAGGGGGGGATTATATTTTACTATTGGGTCTTTAGGGAAGGGAACTACTTTACGATGCACATATTGTATAAACATTCATACAAACATATGTCTAAAATGCACTTGTACTGATACTATGAATGACATCATGTCACACGTGTTGTTAAGTCATTAAAGCAACACCTTACTATGCGTTAATGTGCCACAGACTCAGGCAACTTGACACATATCCAAATGATAATGAATAGAGAGGGCCATCCATCTCCTTGTGGAACAGCAGTTACATCTCTAAATGTGCTGATCAGCTTATTTCTAAAATGATGCACCGTTAATGGCCGCCATATAATGGCTTTCTTTAGCGCCTCCATTCATTCCGGCAAGTAGTTTAATATATCACTGCATACCAAGATGTGTGCAGTCGATTTCCTGTTAGCAGCACCTCATTTATGTTTATTTAAATATTGAGGATCTTTCAACCAGGGGATACATAAGGGGAAGATGCTGGGATGCTGAGAGCACATTGCAAGTCCTCTGCTGGCTTTCATCAACGGGGAGTCTAACAAAATCAATTATTTCTATTTTAATCATACATGCCTAATGCTAGTCTGACTGCAGCGGCAGGGTGGAATATAAACTTTAATGAAAATACAAATAGTTTTAATGAATATGATGAAGTTTAAATCGAAAGACAAGGCAAACACGGATGTAAATATCACTGGATTAAATGCTTAGTTTAATAAGGCTGATTTGTCTCTTGGTGTTGCGTGTGTGTGCGTGTGTGTGTGTGTGTGTGTGTGTGGGGGGGGGGGGGGGGGGTGCCTTATGTTCCCAGAAAGCTGTGGTTTCAGGGAACAGAGTGTACAATAATGTTTTATTTTTGTCCGTGTACTCTCAGGGCCATTAATTTATACAATTTATTGACTAATGAGTCAATTAGATTTAGATTAAGGAAAGGCTAGCAAGTTTAATTAATTTATAATGGATAATTGCCCGACATCATTTGAACCATCCCCCTCTGCATTGCATGTATCACAAAACTTGCTATAAATGTTTTATACTGTAAATTTAAAAAAAAAGAAATAACAGGAAAACTGAAAATGGACAATTTGAATGTGGTTTGTTCATTCAAAAATAACTGTACATGTTAGATTTTTCCTTTAATGCCTCGTCTAAACGCTAACACCAATTGACATGAGATCACCTGTGGCATAAGCAACCAACATATGTTGTGATTTTTTACATTGTAAGATAAGATGTGCAACATGTGTGTCGAAACAACTTGAGAGCAGCACATGCCACGAGCTTGTTAATGTTGATAATGTGATTGTGGCTGTAATTGTAATTGTAACCAGATTAGACATTAAACAGTGTGATGAACTCTAGCATACAAACATGTTTATTAGCAGCAGAATGATCTGTAATCTGAATATTTGTTTGTTTAGTGAATCCAAGTTGTCTGAGCAGGAAGGGTTGTTATTGTATTGACTTAACTATCCATAAACCTCCCCAGAAACACTGAATACAAACACTGTTTTCTGACTTATGACTTAACTACACTGCATTCAAATACCGCACCCATGATGAGGCGTTCAGGTGGTGACGTAAATCTAAAATTCCAGTGCAGTGCCGACACAAATGGATGGCCACAGGGGGAATAAACACAGAATTGTGTTAGTTAGTGGTGACAGAACATGTAATGAAAGGGGCATTTACGTAAACTTAATGTACGAAAAATAAAATATAACCTAAAAGTGGAAAAAACATTTTTAAACCTCTCATGGGAGGCTGTTTAAAGGCAGCTCGCCCGCTTTGCTCCAGTGAAAATTCGTAAAAAGTTCACGGTTCAAAGCTGGTTGTGTGGGGCAGCTCCCAGAAGTAAACATCAACAAACCATGTAGGAAACCAGAATATAACTGCACTTGTCTCATTAAAACATGGTACAATTAGCTGAGCCGATGTGACGCTGAGTATCACTTAAAGATTCATAAATTCAAAATAACTAGAAGTCATACTATTTACTCTCTGCTTGCTCCCACATAGTTGCATTATGTTGCTCTGGAGTGGAAATGGACATCTCCTGCCCACTGCATTATTTTGTGACAGATGCTCTTTAGATTATTGAAGTTTTCTATGACAGGATATATATAGGCTAGTCAGCAATCACTACCTTGTTCTTGAGCCAATTTCCCATTTAAATTAAATACTCCGACAGAATGTAGATACATGCACAATCAGATTGATGTGGCTGTGGAGGCCATCCTTATGCGTCATTACCATGTCAATAACCATCAGTCAATGTTCTTTCGGTTAAACAAAAATCTATTTTTGAATTACTTGAATATTACTTGAATTTTGTATGTATTTATTTAAATCCACTGTTTGTTCAAATTGCTTGTCCTTGACTGAATATGAGGGCTGATCAGAACAGTAACCCACTACACTCTTAGAAATAAGGGTTCCAATAGGGTTCTTCTACAAGGGCTGAGGTTCTACCTGGAACCATTTGCTTCTGAAAAACCCTTTCCCGAAAAAAGTTTTTTTCAAGGGTTCTTGGTAACACTTATGGTTCCAGTAAGAACTATTGTGATCCAGAGAACCGTTTTTGGAGGAAAGAGTTCTTCAGGGAATGTTGAAAGCATGGGTATAATATCCTGTGTACCAGGGAACTTCCTGATAACACTTACCAATAATGGTAATACAATTCATTTACATTTACATTTAGGTCATTTAGCAGACGCTTTTGTCCAAAGCGACTTACAATAAGTACATTTGTCAAAAGAAGGAAACAAAGAAACCACGACGTATCATTGCCGATAAAGTAAGAGCTAAAAATAGAACAAGTGTTAGGTCCTCATCTGAGTAAAGTAGTACTTCAAGAGCAGCAGTGCTAAGATCAGAGTGCTATAGGTAAGGTTTTTTTGTTTTTGTTTTTGTTTTTTGTTTGTTTTTTTTTGTTTGTTTTTTTTTTTGTTTTTTTGTTTTTTTTTGGGGGGGGGGGTGTTGAGGGAGGGTGCTAGTGGGTCATGCTATGTAGAGTCAAGGTGAAGTCTGAACAGGTGAGTCTTGAGCCTTTTTCGGAAGATGGCAAATGACTCTGCTGTCCTGACATTGGTCGGGAGTTCGTTCCACCACTGAGGCGCCAGAACAGAGAAGAGTCTGGACTTTGCTGAGCGACATTTGCTTGATTTCAGCGATGGTGGTACCAGCCGGCCAGCTGAAGTAGAAGAGCGAAGTGCTCGCTTCGGGGCATGAGGTTTGACCAGTGTTTGAAGGTAGAAGGGTGCCGTTCCATTGATGGCCCTGAAGGCCAGTGTCATCGTCTTGAATTGGATGCGTGCTGCAACAGGGAGCCAGTGGAGGTCACGGAGGAGGGGGGTCACGTGGGAGAATTTGGGTAGATTGAAGATAAGGCGTGCTGCGGCATTCTGGATACGCTGTAATGGTTTAATCGCAGAGGCCGGGAGTCCGGCCAGGAGAGAGTTGCAGTAGTCAAGGCGGGAGATGACCAGTGCTTGGACCAAGAGCTGCGTTGCATCCTTTGTGAGGAGGGTCCGAATCCTGCGGATATTGTAGAGGGCGAATCTGCAGGATCGGGCCACAGCAGTGATGTTGGGGGTGCAGGATAGTTGGTCATCGAGGATTACACCCAGGTTCCTCGCAGTTGAGGAAGGTAATACTGTGATGCCCTCGACAGTGACCGACAGGTCCATGCGAGGGCAGTCTTTCCCTGGGATGAAGAGGAGTTCGGTTTTGTTCAGGTTGAGCTTGAGGTGATGTGCAGTTGTCCAGACAGAGATGTCAGCCAGACAGTTTGAGATGCGAGTTGCAATGTGAGCGTCAGAGGACAAAGGAAAAGAGAGGAACAGCTGGGTGTCATCTGCGTAGCAATGGTAGGAGAATCCATGCGATGTGATAACAGAACCTAGTGATCTGGTGTATAGTGAGAACAGAAGCGGTCCTAATACTGAGCCTTGAGGGACGCCCGTGTCCAGAGAGCAGGGTTTGGACATAGAGCCATTCCATGTGACCTGGAAGGTGCGGTTTGTCAGGTATGATGTAAACCAGGCGAGAGCAGAGTCAGTTATGCCAAGTTCAGCCAGAGTGGAGAGGAGGATTTGGTGGTTGATTGTGTCGAATGCAGCAGATAGGTCGAGGAGAATGAGAACGGAGGAGTGGGACGAGGCTCTGGCGTCTCGCAGGGACTCGGTCACTGTGAGGAGGGCCGTCTCAGTGGAGTGAGCAGTCCTGAATCCTGATTGATTAGGGTCTAGGAGGTTTTTCCGCAAGAGATAGGATGACAGTTGGTTGTAGGAGGCACGTTCCAAGGTTTTAGAGAGGAATGAAAGAAGAGATACAGGTCTGTAGCTTTGAATGTCAGTAGCGTCTAGGGTGGGTTTTTTAAGGAGAGGCTTCACGATAGCGGTCTTAAAATCCGCTGGAATGACACCTGAGGTGAGGGAGGAGTTGATCAGGGTGGTGAGGAATGGCAAGATGTCGTGTGAGATGTCCTGGAGAAGAGAGGAGGGAATCGGGTCAAGGGAGCAGGTGGTGGCGCGGTTAGATGTAACAAGTGCGTGGACGTCCTCAGAGGTGAGGGGGCTAAAGCTGGTAAGACCATCCGAGTTGAGAGTTGGGGGAGATGTCTTCTGGGAGGGAATAGGCGTGAATGAGGAGCTGATGTCATGTACTTTCTTGGTAAAGTAAGTTGCAAAGTCATCGGCAGTAAGGGAGGAAGGGGGGGTAGGGGCAGGAGGGGTGAGGAGGGAAGAAAACACGGAGAAGAGTTTCCTGGGGTTGGAGGCAGAAGAGTTGATCTTAGCCAGGTAGAAGGCAGATTTGGCTGCCGAAACAGTTGAGGTGAAGTCAGAGAGGAGGAGGTGGTAGTGAGCAAGGTCCTCGTGATGTCCCGATTTCTTCCATTTTCTCTCTGACGCTCGCAACAATGATCTGTTGGTTCGCAGAGGTTCAGACAGCCAGGGAGGGGCGGGAGATGATCGCGCCGGCCGTGAGATTGGGGGACAGAGTGTGTCCAAAGAAGAGGAGAGTGAGGACATCAGGATAGAGGAGGCTTCCTCAGTAGACATTAAGGAGAACTGTTCCGAGGATGGGAGCGAGGAGATAATAGTTGAGGAGAGAGCGGAGGGAGTGAGGGATTTCAGGTTGCGGCGGCTGGTGACCATTCGAGGCGTAGAGTGGAGGGATGAGGTGGGCTTCATGGGGATGGAGAAAGACACAAAGTGGTGGTCAGACACGGTGAGCGGGGTAACAGAGAGTACCGAGATGTCACAGGATCTTGTGAAGACAAGGTCAAGTTGGTTCCCGGCCCGGTGAGTTGGTGGAGAGGGGGACAGTGTAAGGTCAAAAGCGGAAAAGAAGTCTATGAATTCAGATGAATGCAGCTTTCCCGGGTGGATGTTGAAGTCACCGAGGACGACGAGTGGTGTGCCATCATCAGGGGAGCAGCTCAGGAGGGCATCCATCTCATCCAAAAAGTCACCAAGAGGACCGGGTGGGCGATAGATCACTATGATGTTGAGTTTGAGAGGAAGCGTGACAGAGACGGCGTGAAATTCAAGCGTAGATCGGGGTAGGTGGTCGAGAGGAAGGACCTGGTAGGACCATGTGGGTGAGATGAGGAGCCCAGTTCCTCCTCCTCGCCCTGTTCGTCTTGGGGAGTGTGAAAACGAGTAGGCAGTTGAAAGGGCAGCTGGAGTGGCAGTGTTTTCTGGGGTGATCCAGGTCTCTGTGAGGGCCAGGAAGTGGAGAGTCTGCAGGGAGGCATAGGCTGAGATGGTGTCCGCCTTCTTGACTGCAGACTGGCAGTTCCAAAGCCCTCCTAGTACTTCAAGTTCCTTACCGGTGGAGTAGTCCGGTGGAGTAGTCACAATTCCTTGTGACTACTGATACAAATACTTTTCATATCCATTTTTTGTTTATTTGTTTTTTTTTTCTTCTTCTCCAGATCCTGTTGATTAAACTGTAACATAATTGCCGATCTTGGGATTTGAACACCTGCCACCCAGTCTAAAGTCACTGGCAGTAGGGATTGAGCTAACCTGCTAGCTGGGTAGAGTCATCAGGTCCACCATACTAGTCTATTACCTTACACATTCTGATCAGACATACAAATAATGAAACTGAAATGTTCTGTTACCAATTTATTTTCACAACCATTAATTGTAAAAACGCAAGACCTTCATCAGCAAATCTTGTTGACCCAGGCAAAGATTAGCTGTGACTGGGATTTTAACCCCCACCCTCCAAATCTAAAGTCTGTACCATTACCCACTGAGCTATCCAGCAGAATGTGTAGATCAGCGCCTCCTCTGACTTGCCACACTCACCCACACAGCCAGGTTGTCCTTCATGTCAGTGGTCAGACAGAGGGAGCTGATCATGTGTCTGTTGCCACTTGCCAATTAGCTCAGTGTGATAGACAATGGTCTTGGTTCCAGAAATTGTGGATTTGAGCCTCAACTGGTTCAAAAATGTGCAACATTACATGTCAACTGTCTTGCCTTCCTATTCTCCTGTTTGTTGCTCAGAACTGCCTAAAGTTGCAAAAATAGTCTGAACCTGACCCATTGCTGCGCAGCAGCCATAATTGTGTTTATTTTTTAAAAGTTTAGTTACACTACTCCCTACTTTAGGAGGAAATGACACACAGCAAAGAAGCAGCAAGGGGAATTGAACCCTGGGTCCCTACAGCAAGGATATAACCCCTCTTTCTGGGGCATCTAAGTGAGCTATACTACTCACTGGACAAAGGCTTTTGCAAGTTTGTTACAAGTCAGGTGATCTAGAGATACAGTTTGAAGTTGTGAGTTCAAGGCCTGGTTGATGCAGAGTGACCATGTTAATGCCTACTGAGGTGATGTGTGGATTAGTGACAGACAATTTGAAAAATATTAAACACTTTACAGACAATTTTACTCATGTATTTGTCTCCTCCTCATACTTTTCCATGATCCGCCTCATCCCATGGCTGCTGTACCCTGCTTACTGGCTTAGTCAAGTTGTAAAGCTGCACATAAGTTCAGTGATAAAGGAAGGTCTTTGATGTCAAAGGCCAAGCCTTAACTGATGAAAAAATCATATCGTAATACTGACTTTGGGGCTACTACATCAGGGTTTGTTGATGCCGGGAATTGAACCTTGATCTCCCAGGGGAAAGGGAGAGGTTTGGTGTGTTGGGCCTGCGAGCTGGCCCAATGGTGGCTGTCATGTGTGACTTAAGAGCTGGTTGCCCCATGGATTGCACCATATAGTCTGGTCTTCACCCCCTACAAACCAGGTGTGACATACCAATAGTGGTTACTGCGAACAGAACAGAACAAAGAAGAACTGAAGAGAGAGAGAACAGAAGAAACTTCAGAGAATCAAGGTGAGCTAAATATAATATCTTATTTCAGCATGCTTCACCCTAGCTGAGGACTTTTATGGTGAAAGGTGGACTAAGCATTTGTTTCTTGTTATGTTTTGTTCGTTTGCTTGCTTGTTTGTTTTCTTGTAGAAATTACTTACACAGCTTGGACGAAAGCCGAAGAGTGCCATTGGCTTGAAAAAGAGGGTTTTGCTGAGATTTCCATTATTGTTATAATACGTAACATTTTGAGTACTTGTTACATAACACTGAAAAGTATTTTAACATTATTTAAATAAATATGAAAACGTTGTGGGGTTCCCTCACTTTCTCATGATTCTATTGTTTGTATATAGCTTACAATAAGGCGAAGTAAGTGCACCTTGGATTGATGGAACTCAAACTCTTTTTTGTCTCCCCTTTCTGCCATGTCACCGTTGCTGGAGATTACACAAATCCACGACTGAGGACAGCATGATGTGTCTGGCCTGTCATGTTGCTGATTCCACTGGACCTATGCTGGCTTTTGACCTGTTCTCCCCTACACAGCCTGTTCTGTTGGACTATCTTTAAATAAATGTTTTTCTCATTAAAATGTTTTGAATGTTTGTTCAATGTCAACATGATAAATGACCACAATATAATATGAACTAAACTGATCTGTAGAATACAATATGGTTCTTTATAGAACCCTCAGAAGACACGACGGTTATTTGTGAAAACCTTTGAAAAGAGATGTTTTTAGAACCCCCTGTGTGAGGTCTAGATGAAACCCTTGAAACATGAAAGGGTTCTTGGTGGAACTCCTTTTGCAGGTTCTAGATGAAACCCTTGACAAATGAAAGGGTTCTTAGTGGAACTCCCTGTGTGGGTTCTAGATAAAACCCTTGAAAAAGGAAAGGGTACCTTTATAAAAGGGTACCTTTATAAAAGGTTCTACCTGGAGCCAAAAAGGGTTCTCCTATGAGGACAAGCCTAAGAACCTTATATGGTTCTACTTAGCACTTTTATTTCTAAAAGTGTATGGTTCAAAACCTACTTCATTTTAGAACATTTTTCAAACAAGATCTTTGGATTCCATGTCAGGTTTTCTAGAAAGACATTGCTGCTGAGTTTTTCCAAATGTATAATTGACGCTTTGACAGTCAACACAATTTCACATGCAGATACAGTATATAAGATGGGATGAACCCTAACTTTCACTAGTGACACAAGATGATTGGTAAGGGCAAAGAGAAAGATAACTCTGCTCTATGTAAAATAACCAGTCATTAACACTGACAACCTATTTTTTTTAGATGCTCCTGAGAAGTGCAACCTTTTTATAGCAAAATGCAAACAACACCCGTGGCTTTTATTTGTGAGCGAGTTGTTGTGTTGACTTAATGTGGCTGTAATTAGAACCTAACTGCAATGTTTCAAGGTTGTAAAATATGCCTTGTTTAATGAATTAATGGATGCTTATATTCTTGTTTTGAATAGTTCACAATACCAATTAAGTATTTGAATGACAACAAATAAATGATCTGCTGTATTTTCTTTTCTTTTTTTTCATTTTTCAACTTTTGATTTAGTTTTTTGCTATTTCAATTGCAATGATTGCTGTGTGTACTAATGTGGATCAATAGATTTAGTTGTGTAGCACAGAAAGAGCTCAAATATAATGAGAATGTGTGACACTTATGGTGTTGCAAAAAGGATGTGTTTATGCATATTAAAAAATAATGAGCTCACAAAATTTTACAGCAAAAAAAAAAAAAAAAAAGGCGAAGGAACATCACTGCTTCCATGTCTGACAATGTTTTAAAAAGTAATTAATGGCCGTCTGTGAAGATGCACGTTTTACGGAGCATGGGGACACATAAGGCTGCAGGTTAAAACATTCTCCAACTGTGCTTTTTTCAATCATCCATCATCCAATCATCGAAAGGCATTGAACCTCCGTCTTCGCTGACCTCTCATCGCCCACGGTTGTAAATCTGTGGTGATGATAATGAGGGCCTATCAGAAGTCAAGGACCCACAGATCCCAAACTGACAATTAAATCAGCAATAAAGTCTGATTGTGTAGGCACATGTACAAGACAAGGTGATAGAGAAGGATATGCAGTATACAATACCCAACTCTGTCTGCAACAAAATCCCGTTCCTCCACTAAAATACAGTCTCAATTATGTTTCCGGGGAAATCCAAGCTGTTTTAAATATGAGGTTAATGAACAAAACACAATTAAAAACTGCATAGACAACATACACATCTAAACCCAATAATAACAATACACCCTTTTCTATTATTTGTGTCCTCCTTCAATATTGCCTGTGTATACTGATACAATATTATTTAGAGAGCTGCATACTGTAACATTCATTTAACATTTGTGTTGAATCCACTTGCAAGATGCAAAATCTACAACCTGGATATTTTACATGTGGGGACAACTCTGTCTCCAAGCAATGCAGTTTAGAGAGAACTCATTTGTATTCCCAAGGATAACAAAATAATTGCTTGCTTATACCTTGCAGAAATGCTAGGGCGATGGTGGTAGTGGTGGATCATGGCTGTGGGCTTACTGGTTAGTGGGGTACCATGTCCACAATGTGATTAGGTTTAAAGTGCTTAGCATAACGTAAGAGAAATATTATGGTTTTGATTAAATGTTCAAGCACAGCACTTAAGTTTTTCGATATCTGACCATAAAAACATCTTTCCATAGCCAGGTAATTTAAGTGCCTAAATGTAAGCAATGCCTTATTAATCTTGCCTTTGCAACAAGTTATTCTGGTAGGTACATCGTTTTATTTATTTTCCTCAGAAGTAGATACATACTGTATGTGCATGCCTACTATGTTTAATATTTTACAGGATGTGGCAAATGTATATCAATGTCTGTCTGTGTTAGAAATTGAAGTGGCTTTAGAAGCATATCTTTCTGGTTGGTATTCGACCTACAGAGTTATTGATATTGGAAACATTCTTCACATTCTTAAGAAGTGCCTTGGTTCCCACTATGACTGGCAGATCAGTTTAGGTATATCCTCCCCCCCCTTCAACTTTAGTGAAGACTGATTTATGGAGATTAAATCTAAAACACTGAATGACATTCACCGTTAAGGCATATTGACAGTTGGACAAAAAGTCAGGTTTAACCCATAAGCAGCTTAATAGTCGAGGAAATAGACTAATCACCTACGAACACATTAGGGCACCAATATAATTCTCACTAATGGGTCCAGACAGCTTGAATGAGGATATATATGCCAATCAACTCGGACTGACTGAGAATGATTGATGACTGTCATTTTTCTTTCCTCACAGGGAAATCTACCTGAGGGTCAAATCAAGTCACTGCAGCTTTATACCACCAAATGTTGAATCTAGAGCAAGGCTTTTACTTGAAATTATGGAAATTGTGATATTTAAAGGGGCCCTATTATGCTATTTTTCCACAAGTTAATATAAGTTATTGATGTCTCCAAACCTGGTCTTTGAATTCCTCAACTGGAAAAAACAATCGGAACATGTATTTCGGAGTGGATCACACTCCTCATTTTCAGCTTTTTTACCCCACTTTTTCAAACGGGTGAGTCTGTCGGGGTGTAGCCTTATGCTAATGAGATGACCCCTGACCCCGCTCCTACTGAGGAAGTGGTTGTGTCTCTCCGCCCCGTGCTGTCCGCGTCCAGCTTGTTGCCATGGTTATGGTTCTACGCTACAAACTAACAGCGGTCCAGCCGAACTCAAACCAGACTCCGACCCAGAACCAGGACCAGCTCCTGTAGAAGTTCTACGCCGCGGATGCAGCAGGACGTTTCTGAATGGTTAGTTAACATGTCTGTGTAACGTTTTGGACGGTAACTCGATGTGTGTTAGTGTAGCTAGCGCTAGCCACAATGACGCTAATGCTGCGTTCTTCGCTCTATAAGTAACGTATCTGTGAGCTATTTTGGCAACAATTAATACCGTTAGTAGTGCCGCGTTGTTGACAGTTCACAGTTGCATGTTTTCCAAATGGGGACGCAACATTATATTTAAACGGATGAAAACCCGCTGAAAACAGCGTCCTGTATGCGGGCAGTTTGTTTACATCACATTAACGGGATTAAAAACTTGATCCTCTACACATAAAGATATACAAGCAACAGGATTTGGTCAGTATCATGTCGTCCTCCAGAATTATGTGCTGAATTGTGAATTATAGGCTGTGTGCTGTGTTTTATAAACGTGATTGTGCTCCATCTCAACATTACGTGCCAAACTTACTGTTACAAAATTCAAATATGAGGTTTACACCTCAGCTTGTCAGCAAAGTCCGTCAGGTTACCATATTAACAAGATTTGTTGTTGAAATGC
Organism: Chelidonichthys spinosus; assembly: GCA_029853015.1. Classification (NCBI taxonomy): domain Eukaryota; kingdom Metazoa; phylum Chordata; class Actinopteri; order Perciformes; family Triglidae; genus Chelidonichthys; species Chelidonichthys spinosus. The sequence goes on from CM056837.1 coordinate 13,394,160, forward strand.
TCAAATTCTGTACTATGTTCGTCTAGGTGACTAAGTGGGCCTTCAGACACCGAACACGTCTGCTGCATGGAGACACCACGGGTAATGTTACTGTCTGTACACCAAGTTGTCTGTTGAGATCATTCTTCACATAACATGACGATGATCATGATTCACACTAGGTAAGAAGACGGATGCAGCAGCTGGAGGAGGAAGAGGCTTTCATGGTGGGACATCCTGGTTGGAACCGTCTGTCTGAATGTTCTCTCTCCAGAACGTATGAAATATAGCTGGTTATGGTGCTTTACATGTAAGAGGAATACAGCAGTCTGTTGTTTGTTCATCAATTGTGTTTTATAAAAAATAAATCCCTCTATGCAACATATTATGCAGTCTTCCTGACAATTACTTCAGTAATATCAACCATGACACATTTTACAATTAATGTAAAGACTTTAATTAGCAGTTGAAGTTCACAGTTATCTCAGAACACAAACGCAAACTGTTTGTGGCCGACTCTGCAGGGTCATATCAAGGTCTTCTGAAGTCAAGGAAGAGCTGCCCTCCAAAGTATCCTCCTCCTCTACCGGGTCCAGGCCAGCTCTCTTTGATGGTCTCCTTATTGGAGTGGTTGTGAAACAGGTCTGGATCCATGGCTGTGCCAACACCAAAGTCCTTGCAGGACACAGTAGCTGTAACAGAGTTGTATGGAGGAATGAAACCCATGATATCACATAATAGAAATACACATCTGCACGACTACTAGTTGCTGTTAAACCTGATCTAAAGTAGGCTACATGTCAGGCTACACACCTTTACTTGAGTCTGTAGTCCTCCTAGACAGGTGAGTGCCAACAGTAGCTGCTGTGGTGGGTCGCTGTGGGACGCTGATGTGAGCTGCTGATGTGAGCTGCTGCTCTATAAGCAGACAGACAGTCAGACAGACAGTCAGAGTGTACAACTACATCTGAAATGTGGAGCACATAACTATTTCACTATAACTGATGTGGTGACGCACCAACAGCTCGTAAAATCCCTTCGTTAGCGGTGCAAAAACAAACGTTTGGTGACGTCGTCTTTGCATCGCTGTGTATAAACAAACACAGATCAGCTGCTCTTGGTGCCGCATTCAAGCTACAAAACGTTCCCAAGCAAACTGATGTCTAGCGTTATTTTACAGGTTTGGGCCCCGCAGTACTACGTAACGTTAACGGTCCTCAATATCAATACAATGGAAGCTTTTAACGTAACACGCCAATGCTTATTTTAGCGCAACACGCCAAAGCTAACACACCAATGCTAAGAAAGCAAACTGTAACACGGCATATTACATAGTATCTTGTAACTTACCGCTTCAGTGTCTGTGGTTGGCTCTCGGACTGTCGGTATTGATCCAAACTTTAGCCTCAGGTTAGAGGCATATCCTGAGCTGTAGCGACCCATGTTGTCAGAGCTCCTGTCGGTGAAGTGCGTCTCACACACAAACACACATTTACGGACGCGTGTGCGCACATTTCCATGGTAGATGCTCCGACGATGCCAGTAAATATCAGCAATTGGACTGCCAACTCGCTTTCCGTTGATTTTGGCATTTTGGTTCACTGGTTTGTAAGTACAACACACTGACAGCAACAGGTATGGAATTATGTGGGCGGGACCACACAGGTGGAGCGATTCTAATGAGCCGAGATGACCCATATAAGGCACAGGAAAATTCGGTGCTGACGTCATTTAGTGGACATTCTGCAAATCGTTCTTTTATCGGGAGGATTTCTTTCAAACTGAGAAAGTGAAACAGGGAGATGGTGGTCTTTTCTGATACTGTGGGGACTTATTGACACCCCAGGGATCCATTTTAGGGTTGAAAAACATGGAAAAGTCGATTTTTCATTATAGGGCCCCTTTAAATATTTACTATCAGGATCATGCAAATACACACAGATATACCTAGGGTTTGTTTCTAATAAGACAGAATGTAATTGAAATGAACGTGATTATAATGACTAAATCTACAAAAAGAAATAGGGAGAAAAAGACAATATGAGTTTTCAGAACTTAAATGTAAACGTGACTTAATTAAATGTCTAGGTTGATGCTTCAATTTTTTTAAGCCCCCAGGGCCTGCGCAATAATGATCATTATGGAAGTAGTATTGTGTATGCCTTTTTTTTTTTACTAATCAGGGCTTCATATTAAACTTTCATATTTTTTTTTTTTAAACAGACCAAACTGTGTCTTGTTTTGCCAGAGTTGTTCAAGCTTTAACTCTGTACTTTACAGACCCCAATAAAAGTACACAACCTAGGATGACTTACATTGTGGCAAGATGTTCTATTTATCCTTTACTACTGAGCAAAATAGGTCAATGTTTGAATTTGAATAATCCCCTCCCCCATGTTTGTACCTTAAAAGTGTAATTTCCTAAAACGCAAATTAATGAGGCCAAAGGGGTAATATCCATCTGCCTCTGGTGGCAACCTGGATTCAATGAATTTGTGCATAGAGGTTGATAGAGCAGTGGATATTTTTACTCATGCAGATGCATTAGCACCACTTCCAATATGTTAAAGCTCAATGTCAGCAAAATTAGGAGATTTACATATAATTTATGGGGCTTTCTGTCATTGAATAGGGTCGATGAATCGGAGAGCACTCAGATTTGGTCATTGCATTGTTCTGTGCAGAGGGGAGGCACGGTGCTACAAAAAGTTTGTCAACCAAGGGCTATTAGTCCAGGAGAATGTTTAAAGGACACATCTGTCTGTTGATGAGAATGACACTTTTGGCTATGGCACGGTCATCCAGACTATCCAAGGGTTTTTTTTTTACAGAGCCAAGGTCATGTGCGATAAGCCGTATATGATGGATTAGAAGCACTAGTTAGACTAACAACTCCTCTGCAATTCTTCCCATCAGTAGGCTTGTTCAGACTCTCTATGCTGCGGGGCTGAGCTTATAGGATTACAGTCAGAGTTCAGTGGCAGCTAATCAGAAACAACCAACAGATACTTTTAATATCCCACTGTGCTTGTTAAAACATTGTTGGGAACTGCCACTGCAATCGTGGATTAAGTAGTGAATGGGTTTAGAGTTCTGAGACAAGGCCTTCAAATAGATCTTTTATTTTTCCTTCAAATATTTTGACTGTGATCAACATGACAGAAGTTCAAAAATGATTTCACATGTATGTAAAAGAGCAGCGTGGAGAAAAAAAAAAAAAAACTTTCATTTGTGTCACAGTCTTCAAATGCAAGTTCCTTTGACAACAACTTCACTGGAGCGAACTGTCATGCAGTTTGCCCCCCCAATAAAAATACAAAAATAAAATAATAATAATAAAACATATTTTTTGAGTTCTTTGCTGCTTGTCAATGGATGATAATTTGAGTTTTTTGGCTAATATGGGGGTAAACCTATTTATATGATGAAAGCATTGCAAAGCAATACATTCTAAGAAATTTGACAGTTTTATAAATATTTGTACCTCTTAATGTCACATTTGGTTGGACCAAATTACAACTATTGGTTATTCAGTAAAGAATGAAAAGAGGCAGTGAAAACAAACAAACATAAAAGCATGTAATATACTTTTAATTTAATTTTTTCAACATGAACCATAGCACTTGGTCTTGGATCGTTGACGCATGTTTGGTAATTGTTTAACGAAACAATGTGCTGAATACTGAAAAGAGATGTGAGTCAGCCAGATCAGCAGGGCTAGCAGTGTGTGCAATTCATGTGTCCACCATGGAAAATGATCCTAATTGACATTCCATTGGCATTGTTTTCATCCTGAGCGACACGGAAAATAATAGCGAATTCATGTCCCTGTACACAAAAACAACTGATTGCATTTTGTGACTATTTCACGACCTTCCATGAGATTGGGCCAGATAATCTGTGTAATGTATGAGAGTATTATCCAATATAACAGTCAATTTGTCATTCCACACAAATACCGTAACAACTTGCATCTCCCTTCTGACTGAACAAAGGGTTGTTTGCCTGGGATTAAAGGCTGTGTGTTCACGGATCCAAATGGAATATCAGTGGGTTTTCTCCTGACTACCTCATCCATGTCAATTTTAGCTCACTTGTTTTGTTTTTATGGATTTTTGATGGTGCAGCTACTTATGTAACATGATGATGGAGGTTTACTTTTGGGATCTGATAATATAATATAAATCAAAATTCCAAAGGGTTTGATTAGCTGGTTGTTGATTTATGCATCAGTAAATTCATACATATGTATGGATGTCCTGGTTATGCCCCATTATTAATACGTGCACTTTAATATTGAAGAAGAAGAAGAAGAAGAAGAAGAAAGGAGGGGATTGCAGGCAGGTCACTCGACAGTCCCAGAAATCCTCTTTGCTCTCTTTCCCAAAGGTCCACATTGAATTATTCAAGAGTTCTCTTGTACTTCCGGTCTGCCTGCTACAGAGCCCGAGAGGAGGCGAAAAAAATAATAATTAGTGCTCTCGAATGAGTAATTTGTGCCCTTGATTTAAAAATTTCTGCTCTCGATTAAATAGCATATTGTGTTTTGCATGAAACGGCCCTTTCAAGCTCCGTCTCTCGCCATGCAAACAAAGCCACAATACCACCCCTTAATGAAAAAAATGACACAGCAGCGACATCATTAACACATCAACATCTGAACATCAGGCTTTTTTTTTTTTTTTTTTCGCACTCAAGCTTCGAGACAAAAGCCAGGATGTGTGTGTCTTTAGTATGGAGGAGGGACACACACAAACACACACACACGCACAAACACACACGCAAACACAAAAAACACAGACACACACACACACACACACACACACACACACACCTCAAAATTACAATGCACATCCATGTAGCTTCGAAATAAAGTGTTACAGCAATTGTATGAATGAAGTGAGCACAGGCGCCAGCTCTTTCAAGAGCTTGGGCAGCGCAATATTTTTCAATGCAGGCTGAATTACTAATGATAGCCTAGAAATGACATTATGTGAAATCAGATTATGTTGCGGCCTGATATGACATCAGCAATGTGCCTGTCTGTCATAAATTAAAAGCAATTAGGTACAGCTAAGAACATATGCCGAGAGGTTATATTAATACTCCCAAAACAATGTGTTACTGTCAGCTGACAGTCAGGTGCAAATTAAAAGGAGCATATGAGCGACAGACCCACAGTCTGACATCCTCCAAAATTAGCTTTCCATAAAAGCAAACTTCACTCTCAATTACGTTTCCAGGGAAACCTTTTTTTCTTTTTTACCAGACCAACAGTTTGAAATAACAAAGCAAAAACATGCTATGAAATCACAGTTGGGTTTAGGCAACACCACTGATTGGGTTGAGTAAAAACATCATGGTTTGGCTTTAAATGAAACTGAAAGTAAACAACATAAAAAAGTACTTGGTTATGCCAAAGCAACAACCACGTAGTTTCAAATGGGACACGAACAGCCATTTCCTGGGTGAATTACCCCATCCACCTCCCTATGCAAACTTCTGTGGACTATGAAACTAATTTGTGATGCAAACTCAATCCACAATTCCCTAAACAATTTAATGAACAATGAAGTTTTGCTGCGTGAGGATTTACATTTTTGGAGACCAGGCTGGATGTCAGAACAGGGATGCACAGTGTCAAACTGCCCCATCACACCCAAGGAACTAATCACTGTTTAAAAAGTCATCAACACAGCACCCCCTGTGAGTAGTGAGGGGAACCCTGCCAATCAGAGCGATAGACGTCTGGCCAGCAATTTACTTCTGGGGGTCCCAGGACAAGCATCTCTGTTTATGATCCACCTGTAAAACAGGCAGTCGCTAACTCATCTGATCTTCAACCTTCACTACAACTGAACATTACTTTAGTTTTCACTTTCTCATAGCTGTGTTATCCAGAAGCCTGTAGGCAACCTGAGGTGGAAATGGAAAAAAAAACAAAAAAAAAACACAATGGCTAAAGTGGGTCGATATTGTCTTGACAACATCACACGACTTTGCAACAGTTTGAAAGCAGTGCTTTCTTTTCTGTTTCCTGGATAAACTTTAAAAATGTCTGTTACAGGTCTGATGTGTAGAAATCTACTGGATGCCATGTGATCGCGGATATTTAATGAATATAAATTATATAATTTAGTAGTCAAACATGTTACAGCAATTGTAGAGCAAAATTAAAGTGGCTAAACTCAACATGTATATAATTGTCCTGTGTGGTGCCAGAGGCGATCTAGTTTTTTTAACCGAGAGCACAAATTTTTAATTCAAGAGCACAAATTGTTAAATTGATGGATTTCTTTTTTTCTCCATAGCATTTCTTTCTCCCCACTCCTCTGCTCAGCATGAAGCTAATTGCAATATTGTTTAAAAAGAAAGAGATTTATAACAATGTCAAAACCAAAATACAACTGATGACACTTCATAGACCATGGGAGCTACTTGAGATGGATTAGCTCTTACTCTCTTCTGTGCTCAGTAATGTCCGGTATCTGCTTCTTGATGAGATGCTATTTCTTTTTTTGTTCACTCTGCAGCATCAGTTGAAAATATGACAATAGATGGTGACCATGAGATAACCTCTATGCAATTTAGTCATTGCAAATGCAAAATAGTTGGATAACGCACCTAGCCTACTGCATTGAATTAAAATCTGAAAGATTTTTTTCAAATCTAGCCAAGTACTCTTTCTACACAGTGGAGAACAACCAAATGTTAACTGTTTGTATACAAATGGGTAAGAAATTATTTCAGCTGTTTGGTAGCAGTGTGAGAAACTGAATATCCAAAGAGTTATTTGTTTTTCAGAGATGGAGATAAGCCATTATGTTTTGAACACTAAGTAGCCAGAGTAGTCATGTGCAATATGCTGTTGGTCTTCTTGGTTATTTTCAGTAATAACAATAGATGTGGCTGCGGTTAGGCGTATGCTATTGTCAAGCATAGTGGTGAGTTAACACCTCATGATCTGTAATCGATGCAGACATTGGGCCGAGAGAAGGATGATGAATGTAAATACATAGAGAGGTGGATAATGCAAAAGACGCTGTTACTTTGGGTCTGCACTTATGTGGTGCATATCACTAAAACTAACACATCCTGAACTGTGAATTGAACACTCTATCAGCGTCACTTTTGTCATGCCAACTTATTATTTTAAGCAGAATGAAGTCATAGAAAAGTGAAAACAACTGAAGGTTAGTAGCTTGCGTAACGCAACAATTTAATGCTGTTGAAGCAGCTTTCCTCAAGCCAATCAACACACCCAAACTCATCTGTTTACCATTTTATGAGGAAGGAATATGTTCTTGTATCCACTAATGCCTCACAATAATATGATAAGTTTGACCTTGTCTCCAGAATGTGATTATCTCGTTTTAACATCATTGTCTTTACTGATTACCGTTCCATCAGCGGCATCAGTCTGCAAATGTGTGTGGCCGATGATTATAATTAGCATTACCCTGAGACACTGCTCTGCTCTATTTCATGGATTTCTTTGCATTTCGATCAACGTTCCACCTGTTGGACGAATCCATCCTTGCACTGATTATTGATCCAAAGTTATCTAACGAATGAAAATCAGGTTGCAGTGTGGCTGTTTCTGTTTAGGTGGAAACTCAGACAACATGATGCTGTTTTGTACAGTATGATGGTGATACTTTATAAGAACAAAGCTGATTTCTGCTCATAATCACAGCATTGTGAATGAACTGCTTTACTGACCTATGAATTGTAGAAAAACTGAGGGATGCTGACGTCCGCAGGTGTCGTCTTCAGAACACTTGTGTAACATCTCTGCATCAACTGTCAAATGAAACGTTTTCTATTTATGCCCATTGTTGGCAGCAAAGCCATTTCTCATGCATTTCTCCCTTTGTGATCATCAAGGTCTCAGGGGTTTGTTTTTTCAACGATGCATTATAATGAAATAAATGCGTCTTCCGAAATAACTTTGCCAGTGGATACTGTGCTAACACAGCAGGCACAAGTTGCCCTTGAGAATTGTCTGCTTGGTAATATATCCTAAAAAGAAAAAAAAATGTCATGTAACACCGGCTTAAACTCCTTGCCTAAAGAGCATCCACCCCGGGAATACCCCCGAGCCAAGCAAGCATCTGGTAGAGGAGTTAAATCCATCCGGCAGCCACTGTCAATGCAGGTCCCGGTGGGCCAATGTGGAAGCCAGTGATAGACATCCACACCTTTAAAGCACCTGGCTACTTTCTGTCATTCATCACAAATGCACCCTCCGTCCCCCAAACCACCACAACAGAAGTTAACTATCCAAGTGAGGAATGTAAAACAACCAGACTTCACTGTTCTGGGATAAGCTCTAATATGGTCCGCCCATGGAACAATAAATTATTAATACCAGCAGTACCAGCTTAAATGAAATGGAAATTGCTCTACTGAACCAATGAGTTAAAACATATGTTGAGTGAATACTATTTTTGTTTATTGCTCTTTTTTTATTTGTTTTACTTTTAGTCATGATTTTCACATTTAGTTCCTAATTTAAACATGGTTCATATGCCCTGTCATCTGAGGAGACAGTATATCATCGACCCGTATCATTCAAATTTCTAAATTTAAAATGTGATCTCGAATCCCTCTGAAAATACAGGAAGGAATAAACCTGACAGATGTCTTTTTTTCTTTTTGAATGTTGGTATTTGTTTAAAACTTGAGAAGCGATGGCCATACATCTAAAAGCAGTGTAGCAGATTGAATATATTTTTACACCTGAGCAGTCACTACGATCGTTTCCCCCCATTCCTAGATAACTGCCAGCTACCACAGGTAACAATACACCATACTAGACACCCAAAGTTGTCTCCAGCGTTGTCAGAGAAGCCCACTATTTGAGAACTGTGCTGTTTCGATGCGTCAGGATTTGATTTCTCCGAGTATGGCAAGTTTCAAAGAGAAATACTAAGACAGAAAATAATGTTGGCAGCCTGGAGCAGAGAAATGTGAAACCTCCTCCTTAATGGGGGAGGAAAGATCGACAGTTACTGTGTCACCACTTGTCAGAAAGAGGAGTGGAGGTATACTGTGGAGCTTGAGTTGTTCTGAAAGTAGTTTTACATGGTACCTTCTGCTCGCTGTCGGAGGAATGCTCGGGGAAAATGGGAGTTCAATAAAGGATGCAGACTGGCCAAAACAGAGCAGCAGAGGGGAGTCAAACAAAATTAATTATTTCTCATACGAAAGATTGTGGACCAAGCTGAGATTGCATGAGTTTGTTGTTGTCACATTCACACATGATCCAAAATGGTGTTATTTTAGAGAGCTCAGAGTAACTATAATATCTGGAAAGATTGACTGACTCATTCACTTTTTTCATGTAAAATGGATAATAAATATACTTTTTTCAAACGCCATTAAAAACCATCAATAAGTTGTATGTGCAAGGGAACCCATATAACCATCACTCTGAACGTTTTGTGCTTTTTAGCTCATTGTTTTGGTTTCCAACAACTAAAGCACATTGGTTCACTCTCACGGCTCTCATTTGCATTGATTTCAGTGTAAAGGCTCTAAAAGCACACTGTACGCTACCTGCCCAGCACTGAACAACAGCTGCTGAATAAAGTGGTACGTTTAGCAGCAAGAGATGAGTGAGCTAAAAATACTGTAGGGGTGTCCCCAATTCAGAATTTAACAAGTCAGATTTTTTTGGAAAAGTGTTTACCATCCTTATCATCACAGTTATATTTTTATTGGCATACAGTAATGAGATACATGTGACCATCACTAAGCTGTTCAGAATAATGTGTGTGTCTGTATGTGGTTCTAGACATCACTTTCATTTTACCTGCATTGCAAAAATGCAGAGAGAGAGAGAATTGTCAAGCATAATGTTTTATGCCCCTTCGCCTGTTGATTTTATAACATTATTTATAAAACCAAATATTTAGTGTTCTTATTCTGGTGGATTAGTGGTGATGGTGATTTGTCCATGTACATGACTTCATAATTTACAGTATAACTCATAGGCTGATATGCAACACCCCTGTAAAGCCAAAACGGATGATGCTTTGTTTCATAACCACATTTTCCCACCAATGCTACATTTCCACTGCAGCTCATTATATCAAATTGTCTACTAATCGGGGTCATCCCAAGAATATTGGGCATGAAATCACCATGTGGCCAGAAACACAATTCCAAAAAAAGCCCAAAAAGCAGCTATTGCAGGTTAAAAGGTGTTTATTATTATTATTATTATTATTATTATTATTATTATTATTAATTGAGCTATTCTTCCAGTATGAGTTGTGCATCACAATGGTACATGTGCAACTGGCTGATATCACTAAAAAACACTCACCTCTTTATAACATGAAGTCAAGTGATGTATATTGGCCGATTACTACTTTTCTACTGGACCTTTATGATGGCAGCAAATGCGGTTGTTCGGGGATGTGTGTGAAAAGACATTATAACATTGTGAAGAAAACATTTCACAGCATGACAATCTGTTTAATATCTGACCATTGCATCTGTTGCTAGGCTCCCTTTGTGTTATGTTCAGATGTAGAACTTAACCCAACTCTATAAAAAAGAGTAAATGCTTTACTCTCTTTTTAGCTTCTGGAAGTTTAAAAGGCATTGTATTGTAAAGCATTGTCATTTGAAGTATTCTGTATTATAAAATGTATTCAGTTAATGTTCAGTGCTCCAATGAGGCATTGGAGGCTTCTTAAAAAAAATAAGCTGTTTTTGGTTTTGATGGAGCAATGGTTGCTTATGACATTGGTTTACTTAACAGTAAAATGCCATCTCGTGTTCAACAACAAAACACATTGCAGCCTTTAGTGACTTCCATTACTGTGTCATATTTTAGTCGTTCATCCATAATAGTTGCAATGATGGAATCTGTTTTCTTATTGTGGTTGCTCCGGTGGAAGGCAAGGTCACCAAGGAAAAAAAGATGAGATTTTGAGTTTAGATTGAAGGTCATCATCACTGAAATGCCTTGGGCAATTACTTGTGTCCTTAAAGGTATATTTAGCCCCCGAATGGATCATCTGTATCAATTACTCACTTGTGTTTCCTTGAAATTTTGAAGAAAACTTGTTCAAATAATAAAGACTTTGGCAGTAATGGTCTCACGGTTGGTCATGATAATCATTCATGTGCAAGTCAAATTGTAAGTTTTTTGTGAAAATGCACATTTGAGATTTAGTCGTAAGCGTATGACTGGATAAATGAGACTTGGGTTGAATTAACTTTAGTGATGAGAGTTTGTAAATGGAGGGTTGGCATAGTCTAAATGTGTGTGTGTACCTGTAAAATGAGTTTATTTTGGAAATAATAGATACATCATCAATGACAGATCTAAGTGAGAACAAATCCAAAATCAATGATAACATGCTTGTCTTTGTTTTCCACAAAATACCAGAGAAAAAGGTGCCTCAAAATCCAATCATTGAATTCCATGTACTGTAACATCTACAAACTGTGCCATGGCAACACTGTTTCCATGCAGGGCTCCAGAGTGCGACCATTTTGGTCGCATATGCGACCCAAATTTTTATGAGTGCGACTGAAAAAAATAGTAGGTCGCACTGGTGCACCTAACGCTGCTCGAGTGAAAAAAAAAAAAATCATAAGCGCAGTATCTCTTTATGTTCTCCTGACGGCATCGTGGTCTAAACCAATAAGAGACGGAGCTCGGGCCGGTCCTTGCCTCTGATTGGCTGTGGTCCTTTTCACTGCTGTAAATTGTGTCAGTTCGAACAATGCGAGCGAGCTGAGCAGGTACTCTGAGCGCTTCGATTCTCTTTGAAAGTGAAGAGAGGCAGAAAGCCTCGCCCCGAGACTAATTAAAAAGCCCAAAAATATGCCTTCAGACCGGACTGGTTGAAGCAATTTCCCTGTCTGATGTACGATAAAGAAAGGGACTCAATGCACTGCATTTATTGTTCGGGAGTGCGGTCAGAATTTGTCCGGTAATAGTGCGTTTGTGGAGGAGTCAACAACATTTGCATCGAGACGTTGAAAAAGTGCAATATGTCCAAAAAGCATACTACATGCCGTGATAAGTGTGTTAATAAAGGGGCCCATCATCCAGCTGCATTTCAGCGTCAGGCTGTATCGATCAGGTCCGCTGAGGAATCTGAAATTATTATAAAATTAAACGTCGCATACAATATTGCAAAGGAGGAGTTGCCGTTCACTAAATTTAAGTCCGAAATGATTCTGATGAAAAATAATGCTGACACACTAAAGAACAAGACAGCTGTGGAGGTTGGAAACGCCACGTACACGTCATTCATGATTGACGGAGACACAGACGTCTCTACGAAGGAGTGCGTTATTGTCTACTGCCGCATTTTGCGTAAAGGGAGGCCGGTCAACATGTTAATTGGACATGTCGAGGTGGAGCATGGACACTGACATGTTTGAAGGCCCACATTACAGCATGAGAGATCATGAATAGGAAAATTGTATAGTAGCCTATTCCTAATATTATTATTAAAAATGAATAGCCTAAGTAAAAATATAAGTAGGCTAGGCTAAGATCACATAAACAGTTTTCCATTTGCAATCTATAGGCTAGTGACCTGTATGATCTTTTTATGCTGCCACAAAGCAAGCATTTACTGTGCTTGGGCATCAGTGTGCAGATTGGCTGCAGAAAACGGTTCCTCTGGGTGCTGATGGTGCTGCAGTTAAGCTAGGCCATAAGGGGGGTGTCATTATGTAAAAGGAGAGCGATAAAAAGGTGACTTTTTGGCGTTAAAGGCGACACGATGAAAAATGTGGGTGCACCTAAATTTTGTGCTGGTGCACCTAAAAAAAAAAGTTAGGCGCACCAGTGCAACCAATGCAAAAAGTTAGTCTGGAGCCCTGCCATGTAATCCTCAAGGCAAAACATGGAGCATAAGAAAAGCAGGTTGGATACTCAACAATGTCAGACTTGCGCTTCTTGTTATGATAGTTTGGATGTATACTGAGTGAATGCATTAGCCCCTCACAATATCATGTATGTGAGGAGAGGGTAAGTTAGCAGACTCGTTATGGAGAAATGATTTGTAATGAAATAATCATGTATGTGTATGATGCATAACAGGGTGGATGTCCAGGTCCTTAAGATATGTGTATCAGGGACAAACAAAAGGAAATGGCATCACGGATGATGTCAACCTCACAGTGATGCACACTGACTTCAGAAATAATTGTTTGCAGGAAGAAAAAAAAGATGAATCGTTTGGTTTATAATAGCCTCCCACTGCATATGCTGCATGCAGCTTTGTACAGTTCTTGTACAGTTCTCCAAAAAAAAAAAAACTTACGTAAAGCAAAATCCACCATATGAATAACAACAAATTAAATAATATGTGGGTCACCCGATGCAGACAGGAAATAAAGGGAAAAACTCCAATGTCCTCCATATTATGCATTCATACACGGAGGCCACAGAGCAGACACACACATGGGTACTTATAAGCATGGTACACATCTAATTCCTGACTCATATTAGTTGTAAATTGTGCATTAGTCAAACCTCGAGTATTAGAGCCAACAGTCTGTTGTGGGTTTATAAAGATGAGCTGAGCTAAACTTTGTGAGCCTGTTGAACTTGACACAGCAGCTCTGTTTGTCCATACTGTACACATTTAAGGTCCAACCTTGGCCGCGAGAAAAAAAATGATCCTTAAGCATTTGTAGTAAGAATACACATATTATTCCAAAGTCACTAACTGTCAGCCTAAAACTATGACATTTCCTTGGGGCACTTTCCAAAAAGAGCAGGCGATCGTTCATTTGCATGGGCAATGCAAATTCCTACAGTTGGACAAGGCAGAAAATACCATAGTTGCTGTCCATTTATATGCTACTTGTATTTTTTTATGCAATATTATCCAAGAAAAATGTTAAATGGTATGCATTTACAATTCTCACTTTTTAAAAAATATCTACATCTACAGTAAAGAGACGATGGGAAGGATGGTAAATAAAGTATGGGTAGATTATCGTTAGGCAACAAAAAAATGGATTAAGGTTGGAGAATGATTGTTTTCAGGGTTATTTGCAAAGATTAATTGAATGTCTGTGACAGGACACAACATTCCGGTGGCCTGTATGAAAGCCTCACTACTCTTGATTTTTGCCATTTTCCTAAAACAAAAACTATCACGTTGGCAGTGAAAGTTGGCTGTGGACGCACATTGCAATCATCCAATTTGAATTATTTGTTTCCATTTCTTTCAAAAACTATTGATAGTCCTGAGTGTATAAGAACATGTGCGGCAAATCAACAACAACAAAAAAAACAAATCCATGTCATTGTGAAGCATATGGTGTGGAATGTTTCGTAAAATGTGTCAGAGCTATTGATCTGATCCATCCATCCATGTTCCAGCGCTTATCCAGGACTGTGGTGTTTCTCCTCCCTTGCTACCTTCCTGTATCCCTTCTTTGAGGTCCTGGTGTCTTTCTGGGCTATGTGGGATATAAAAATCCATCGAGTGTGAGTTGGGCCTTTTTTTAGCCTCTCTTCCAATGTGGACACTCATGGTACTTCCCAGTGGAGCATAGATGCCTTAGAACCATCTCAACCGGTTCCTTCACAGTGAATGCAGAAACGTTTTCAGTTTAAGCCACTGCAGAAAACATTTACACCCATCAGAATGGATCCATCCATCCATTCAGATTACAATACATTACATTGTTAACAATTGCTTCTTCAATTTACTACATGCTGCTGTTTTTCTGGTGCTTTCGTGGATAAAGGCAGAAGGATTGAATTATGTAATCTGTAATCCAAGTGTTCAATTTTTTAGGTGCATGTTGGAAATGTATGATTTTTATGTGTTGGTCAGTCCGTCTGCTGGACTGAAACATCCACTCTCCTGTAATACAAATTATGAAGTGACAGGAAACAAGGGGAAAATATAAATACAAAAAGGTAATACATTTTAATAAATCAACATATGTTTCACAATACTCAGCAAATCACAAGATCACATCATGACTTAAGTAGCTTGAAAATATCTTATTTTGGGGACTCACAACATGGCTGATTTACAGTGATTTATATATAAGAACACATGATGTCAAGTTTTTCGATGTGGTTGTGCTGTATTGATCAATAACGGAAATCTGTCTATGTGCAGATTGTAGCAGCAACAGGCGAACCAACAACAGGTCAGTGAAGCATTATTATTAAAATTGAGACAATTTTATTTGTAGTGATAATATAGACTGAGTGTCTTTAGGTTCTATTTTCAAGAACACAGCTCAGAGCTGAGAGTTCGGTCAAGAGGTGTGTGGTGTAACTGCAGCACAGTTGGAAACCGTGAGGAGGAATACATTACTAGTTGGTGTTGTAGAGGATAGTATCAGTCATGACCAATCAAATCACCCATTTCCCTTCCATTTTAAAGGCAGTGCTCGAGGCACCACCACTGACAATGGAGAGAATTGTCTGGAGTAGAATCGCCACAATGGCGTCTTCCGAGATGAAGACGTCTGTGGAGGGTGGTGTGAAATCACAAAAATGACCACAAAGCACATAAATTGATATTTTTGTTGGATTCATTTCTTTTCCATTGGTCCCCAGGAGATCCACTGCCCAACACACAAAACACTGCAATTATAAAATAGGGCACACAGCCAATAAAGAACAGGAGGTAGACTCCATGGCCAGTGTGATTGGAGGAAGGTGGGCATCCGCCAGCGTTCCTCACCGTTCCCTCACATTTATATGCATATGCAAGTTCAAACTACGTATGACATACGTACACACACACACACACACACACACACACACACACAAACTGTAGACCTGCTTTATCATTATTTTTGCTTTCGCTAAAAGGTGGTAGATAGGTGTGATCCAGTTCCAACCAAACTGCAGATTGATGTAACTTTGAAAACACAAGAAAAAAAAATCTGTTCTTGTTCCAAACAATCAAGATGTTTCCACATTCGGTTGCCAAAAACCTTCAAAATGTACTCTACATTCATTCTCTGTCTGTTTCTTGAAAATGTTCTTTCCCCTATTATTAAAGCAAGGCACGTTCACCTCAAATAAGGTTGTCCCTCTATCCACTGGGTAATGCAGTGAACTTGTAGCATGGGAGTTTTTTTATAACTAATTTAAACTGTTTCAATTACATATTTTTTCTACAGACAGGACATAATCATAGTCATAGATATACAATTGCATTGCTCAATATGATTGTTGCTTTTCTGCTTGTTTTTCATGCTCGACACAAAACATTACTTTTTTTGAATCACATTAGCTTCAAAAATTAACTCATCTTTGCTTACTTTTAACAACATGTGACAGAAACAATGAAAAATATTAAATTAAGAAATAACACAAATAGATACTCAGCATAATTATTGCTCTGCCAATAAATACCTTATTCCCACAGCTGAGCACTGAACTACACAATCTGCTAAATGGCCATGAGGGGGGAGTGGACTGTGACATTGTTATGATAGTGGCAATTTAGTCAATAAAAAGCAGACGAAGCACCTGCTGAGCATTTCCATAAGGAAGTGTTCACATACTGAGTAGATCGTCATCACATTGACTGGGACAGGAGCCTCCTCTGGGCTTTTCTTGTGAAACCACCATCCAACACTTCTTCCTGCATGCCACCTCACTCCACACCAATGTCACTGTACATTAACTGGGATTTTTGCCCACCAGTGATGGGAGTGTCTTCCATGTGACACATATTTTGCTGGGAGTAATCGGATACATTATGTCAGGGGGAGACAAGCTTCAGCACCATTGGCAAGCAACCCTATTCTATGACGACCTGCCCTACTTCGGTTCTGATTGGCTAGTACTTATTTGCATGATTTCATTGGTTTATCACTGATGATGATTTAATCTCACATGTAGATGTTTTCATTAGGATGGCAGCTTTCTTGTGTGTGTTGCCATTCAACATACAGATCAGATGTTTGACATTTTGTTTGAAATGTTTCAGATTTAAATTTTGATGTGGTGTCATAATAAGATTTAATGTTGACTTTGCTGTTGATAAGCCACACTGATTAAAAAGACACATTTAAAAGTGGCACTTCATGTCGAAATGTTTGCTAAACCTTGTTTAAACATAATTTGTTGGTTTGATTAGCCTACAAACACAAATGCATTATTTGCAAGACAATTTGAACATGAGGAAATCATTAATTAGACGAGAAAGTAGAAAACAGGTAACACATATTTGTAGGCAGCTTACCTTGGCTAAAAAGGAATTGCTCATCCGATCAATTAGCAATTATTTATTCTATGGAAGCAAAAAAAAAAAAAAAAAAAACGTCCATGCAAGGACATGCAATTTATTGAATTTGACCTTATTCAACTCCAGCCCAGATACAAAATTACATATGAATTACCAAACAATGCTAATACATCTGAATAACATTTGATTAAAAAGAGAAAAAAAAAAGTGGTCATAGAGCCAAGATAGCTGCAGTATCTTTCCATGTAATAGCTAACATGTGTCCATTAAGAAACGTATAAACTGTCAAAGTGTCCTTGAGCGAGGACCTGAACCTTACCCTGTCCCCTCTCTCCCATGATAGTTGGTCTGGGTAAAAGCTTCAGCTGCAATAAATCTGTTAAATGTATGTAAATGAAACTAAGTCATTATAGAGCAATCTCTGCCCTCCTTTCCTGCCAACCTTGCGAGTGTACTTAAGGATTTTTCCCCAAGGAAATGTCTTATGAAGAGATGGCTACATTGATGTTGACACATACATGTGACTATTTAGAATACCAAGCCAAGACGAGATAAGTTTGATTCTTGAGTTAAACAGGACATAGAAGTACGGTTCTATTATTGTATTGTCAAGTCTCCCTGGGTCTGACATTTGCCTTACAATTATGCTATCAAACATTTGGCATTAATATAAATGTTGCTGCACTTTCTACTGAAGCAACACTTTTGTTAAAGTAGTTTTGTTGTGAAGGCTCCGACCGTGTCCCACAAGTGGATTGGACACATTCCCAAGCTGCAAAAAGAACCCAGTAGAGTATTGAAACATTTTATATTCATACCTTTTATTCCAACTTGTTTATTGATTAATCTCAGACACATTAAAAGTACTTACAAATGTCATATTTTAATGTTAAACACAAATAAACCCACCAAAAATGTAAATCATGTTGAAGCCCAAAATCAAGTTAGTACCTGGGTCTATCTAGAAAATAGAGTCAACAGGAGCAACTGCAGCTAATGTGGTCTAGTCACTGCCATACAGAGAGCCGTATCGGTAACCTATCAGCAGCTGTGGTTGAAATGCTAGCATAGCAAACAGTGGTTAGACATCCACACATGAGCGATCCTTCGGGAAGGCAAGGGAAATCGGAGAAGTAATCAGCAGCGGCGAGGACTGTGGAGGTGAATGCAAGTGCAACAGGAAAGTGATGCTGATGGGAGCTGACAATGAGAATTGGGAGAGGATTAGGAGACACCCTTACTTAAGGAAGCTGTTTCCTCGGCCTGGAAAACTTTGATTTAATGTAATGGAGTTCCTCATCAGGAGGGGAAGGAAAAGAACCATGGGAATTTGGAGATTGTTTACCTAGAAGGGTTGTGAAATTAAGCTGAAAAGATTGGAACTTTGTGTTGTGTATATAAAGTAGTAGAGAGCATTGGTGGTGAAAGCATTTCTCTGTATTTCCTGAAACAGTTGGGTACAATGCTTGTTCTCTGATGTTTGCAGTGTGTTGTTTGAGCTGCGTAACAACAGTGTTATTAACATCCCAGGGGTCTAGATAGCAGGTAAATTAATATTAATTCTATGCAGAGATCTACAAATTAGCCTGCTATTTTTTTCCAGTGGCTCGTTAGCGACGAACACCATGCACACACACTCACAGAGACACACATTTGCATCCATCCCGTCCACACATGGGTATAAGTAAACATGCCCCCCCCCCCCCCCCCATCATTCCCAAGTCACAACAAGCCAACACATGTACACACATGAACAAATGCACACCTACCTTCTTAGTCCCCCACCACCATGAACACAACAAGGGAGTGAATTATGAAGTGTGAGGACTTGGCTCGGTATCAGAGGGGGGCTACCTCGTCGCTCGTTCCGATGTTAATTAGTTTGGCCCGTTTGCATTTTTATTTATCTGGCGCAGAGAGTTTGAGCTGATAATCTATGCGCACTGATATTGGCAGATAAAACTTGAGCTCAGACGAGGTTGGCTGGTGAAACTGCTGCTTTTCTTAAATTATTCATCAACAGCGCAGCGTTGAGTGGCATCCCGTGCATTTCAAAGTCACTTCAACCAACCGTTTATCCGCTCAAGAAGGTACTTGTTGGGGAGGGATATCGCTATCTAATAACGTATCGCCCAATGTCCCTCTCCATCTCAAAGAGCCCCATAATATATTACCCCACACTCCATTCCCTTCCGTTGAATTAAAATGCTATATCGCCCTCAATAGGCACATGCTATAAGGAGACGTATTGATATGCACCCGACATGAAGCATGTAATGAGAAGAGATGACGGAGAGCCCGGACTGCATGTGCACCTGCCACATAGTGCCGGCCAAGTCAGCGGGACGAAAGATGAAGATGAACAGGGCAAAAAAGCTAGCCCCCCCCTCCAACCCAACCCACACTGTGTGGCTGATTTACAAGTTATGGCCTTTTTCTCCTTCATTCCACTGTCATTGAAAGAAGATTAGATGGGGCAGATTGCTTTAGACATCAAACATCATACGGTCAATCCGTCATAGCAGTCGCTTAAAGCGCAGCCTCTTATGTAGAGAGCTTTCTGGATGCATTCACAGTATGAAAAAAAGCACTCTGTGCCTTCCCAGCATCCAGCCTATTCTTCAGCTTCTAACCTCCCCTGCTTCTCCATCCCACAGTCAACTGCCCCCCCCCCCTGCCCCCCCAACCCTCCATCCACCCACCCCCTCCTTCCCTGCCTTTGCTTTTCTTCCCGTTCTCTCTCTTTCTCCCTTTTCTTTATCGCTAACTTGTGAATGGCAGCCAATCAGGGCCAGAGTCGCCTCAGCTTCAGCCTCGGTGACATCCACTGCCAGAAAGGGGAGGGGAGGAGGAGAGAGAGAGAGAGAGAGAGAGAGAGAGAGAGAGAGAGAGAGAGAGAGAGAGAGATGATAGAAAGAACGTGTAGAGGAGGAAAGGGAGAGACGCCAGAGAGTGGGGAGGAGAAATGGAATGAGGGAGGGCTGAGAGAATGAGACAAGCATAGAGTGAGGGAGGGAAGTAGGCAGGAGGCTCTCTCTCTCTCTTTTTCTGTCTCTCTCGCTCTCTTGCACTCATGCACACATACACACACACACACTCCCATACACATTCGCACCAGCTGTGCTGTTGTCAGTCTTGGAATGTAAGCACTGCCGTGAGGAGTCAGATTCTCCACCGCTAAGCACTGCTAAGGAGTGGGAACACGTTACCGTGCACTCACTGACACAGATGGATGCTAAGCTGTGAAAATCAAAAAAGGTAAGGGCTTTTTTTCGCCCCTGATTAATGTTTAAGGATATATTTATATTTTGTCTGCCTCAAGACTCCAGGGGATGATCTGCTTCTTTTTTTTCTTTTTTGCACTGTGACTAACGCAGTGGTGTGGATACGGGCATGAAAAGAAGTGTTGCAACTTCAAAGAGGTTGATAAAAGCTAAATCGACTGAACCAGGGAACGAGTAGATTTGCTGCTCAATACACTCATCTTGAATTTGTCTTTATAATTTATTCATGCATGACGGGTGCTTAAAAATGAAAAACTATGTGGTAGCACCATAGTCTATTCTCCATGGTCAGTATGTCAGATTTGAACTTTAAGCACATTAGTGATGTAAGTTAAAACAAACCCTAACATCAGCACAATTACTTTTTTTTAGCATATGTTTATTGCATTTGAATTCAATTAAAAAAGAAAGCATAAAAAAAAACTCACTCCATGACACCTGTCACAGAGTAAATAACTGCATGTTTAAGGTGGCCATTATGTTGTTGGGGGTAATGCTGTGCTTTCCTAAAGATTACTATTAACTTGTCACCCAATCCAAAGTGTTTCATTCAACTAAGTGGATTCCTGACTCAATACCGTGCATCAGTAGATGCCCGGACATGTGTAGACGCATGTACTTGGCTGGTGCACAAATGCAACATACCAGAATATAAGTGTGTGTGCACCTGTTCAAGTGTCCATGCCAAGCTCTGTGTGTGTCTGTGTGTGTGTGTGTGAGTTTGCGTGTGTGGGGACGTGTTTGCCTGTCTGCTGAGATGCAGTGAAGACGAATCATACTTGTGATGTGCTCTGGGCAGATTTGATGGAGAGGCGCTGTACCATTCATATCTCTCTGAAAACGCATGGAGGTGTTCACGGTGCTCAAACAGCGCAACGAGGGCAGCCGACAGTGTTGCCGAGTATGTACATGTGCATATCCACACAAAAAAAACTTAATCCACCACTCTTTTCCGCTCCCTCCAACCGCCTAGTCTTCGGGTGTTGCCGCCTTACGCACAGACAGCGCTACAGCCCCCAAAGTGATATATTAAGGGTGTAGTAGTGTGCGCCGGGTCATCCATATAACGCCATTACTGTTAGGGCAAATTAGCCACTACCACGCTCCCTGAATTATTGTCAGATATGGAGTGACCTTTCAGTGTTGAAATGAAAAAAGCGGTGGAAATCTATTTTCCCACACAGGCTTGGAGGCTCTCATGAGCATTCACACATCTAGTTTTAAAGGCTGAAGATTTATTTAGAAAATGCTGGACGTGTAAGTGGGGAAACGGCGATCAGAGGAGGACATTTGGGTATTTTCTCAACAAAATAATGGAAGTAATACATTTAGACATTTTAGTCTTTTTCATGTGGTTTAGCTTTGCTTGTCAGATCTTTAAGGAGACAGTTTGGTTAAATGATAATTAGCAACTTCTTGAAATGTATAAACTCTTCTACAGCATTCCCAATTCAAGCATTTTTTTAAGATGGAGTGGATGCCATGCTACATTTTCACTGTCAACACACCGTTTTTCAAGAAAGAAGGCCCACCCTCCCGTTTTAAAGTAGCTTTTCAACAAGGAAGTGTGCACTGTATCACAAAATTGCTTAGAGGATTTCAAAACATGAGTAAAGCTCGCTGAGGTTTGCCAAAGACTGCAGCCAGTGGAGGCAGCCTCTCGGAAGGTCTAGGGCTCCACCAAGTGGAGGTTTGCACAGGTGCTGGGTCCTCCTTGGTACATCAACGGCCCTCATGCTAGATTTACAGTCCGTCTGTGCTGCTCTGTCAATACCAGAAAGCAATCACCGGAGCTACTCAAAGTGCCAATCACAAAGTATGGGGTTTCTTGCGCCAGACTCACACATGTTGTTAGTGTTTGTCGCTGTGTTCAGCAGCTGTAAATTGTGTTATTCGATGAACAGCACAAATGATCAAAATCAATCAGGACACCGTTTTTGTGACCTTGCATCTCCTCCTTTGCCCTCTTTTTGTCGCCGTCCTTTCTTCTCCCAATTTCCCTGTGTGCATATTTATGGGTCCCATGCAGAGGGGTCACTTGTTAAATTCCTCAACAGAATGCAACGACGCAAATCAAAATTTGGTTTTGACGCCGGCAGACATGTGTAGTAGGCAGGTGCTTTTGCACGGCAGGTGCTTTGTGACTGGATCTGTAGCATGAATGCATGCATTTGTTGATTTGCTTGGATTTTGTTGTGTGTGTGCTTCTTGAAAATGTGCAGTAAACCATGAGAATTCAATTGGAAACCACAATATGACTTCCTACCGCTTGGGTACTCTGACTACTTTAGAACGATGTATTATTTGCCTTACATGGCAAAATACATGACATTCAGGAGCTTCTGGGTGAAAGTGCAATGATGTGTTAAAACCACACAAACAGAGTGGTATGTTATCAATTATCCCCGTGCCAAAGGTTGCAGCAACACAGAACAGATGGTCGGTTTAGGTGTTTCTATTCTCCAATGTATTGTAGGATTATCAATTTAGTATGCATGCGAGACCTTGCGAAAAAGGTTTGCCAACCAGACTTCTGCTGCACATAATTATTGCCCTACTAAAGTCAGAAAAGTCGTAAAAGTGCTTAGTTGCACTGCTCAGTTTAATGTTTTGTGGGTGAAGCCTGCATGTGGCATTTTGGGATGCATGTGCATACAGATTTATACGGACTAATGTGCAAGGCAGTGCTTTTTCTAGGAAGAATATCCTGATGAACAGCTCGTTTATATCTGATCAAAGATATTCTTATTCAGCAAAACAAGAATGTATAATTTTGCGGATTACAGAAATAGAGCACAGCCGAGCTCATGCCAGAGAGTGCCTCAGCCAAGATTAGGGAGAACAACCCTCGACTATACTTTAAAAGCATATTTAACTATTTTGTCCCTTCATACCTCTGGCGTTAATGCCAAGTCATATTAGCGGTCGACGTCTTAATTTCATCATAAACAACTTTTTTAATAAACCTCCACTTTTTAATAGGCTGAATGAGTTGAGATAATTCAGCCGGAGTCTATAGGACCTGGCATTGATTCAGCACGCTCACTCATCCTTTAATGGAGTGTTTGGAAGAATTCTGAAAAGACACACTGGCCTAATGTTTAATAGGCACACCACATCAAAGATTAATATCCAGAATGCTATTAAAACTCAAGGACAGGCTGGAATGATAATTAGAAAATGCAATCACAAGCATCAGACTAGATTAATTGCGAGGCGGCGTTTCCTGATTTCGGGAAACGCACGTGTCCCACTCATGCCACATTATGGGCGTGCGCGGGAAAAGAAAAAAAAAAGAAGCGCTGATCAGCAATTTAAAACACTATCTTTATTTTGCATCTTCTCCTACTGAAGCAGCACTTTGATGGTTAAAGTGTCTGTTCTGGTGTTAAAAAATAAATAAATACACCGACGTAATTCATGTTTACTTAGTTTAACATTTCCATATTAACGAAAGGTTAGGTCAGTTCTACCATGCTGCTGGCTGGCATCAAGGCATATTACATGTTCTGTGTGATTGCATTTTTTACTTTAAAAGTCGTGGTGGCAATGCCCATTCATAACAAACTTTAATCAACGCAGTATACTTGAAAATCACGGTTGATTTAACAGCTTCAATTGAGTGAAACTGTGACTAAGCAAGAGCAGAATGAGTAGTGTTTTAGGCTGAGATCCCATTAGCTCAATTACTTGATATTCTAAATGGCTGCATTCATTTCTACGCCATACTTTGCTTTCATCAATGGTGCCATAATACTAATTTGTTCATAGATAAAGACCCTTTGTCCATGTGAATCCTTCCACTGACAATGCGGTCCTTATTTAAGAGCTCTGAACAAAAGCAGAGGAATTGCTAGAGTAGCGCGTGCCCCTTTACGTAGCGGTCCCTGAGGTACACAGTGAATGTCTGTCAAGATAACTCTGGTACTCTAGCCGCCGGGACGGGAACACTACTAAATGGGCTCCTTTTTAGAAAGAGAGGCAAGATTTATTAGGATTAACTTCCAAAAGACCATGAATTATGCATGCAAACCCAAATTACCTATCAGGATGAGGCCTGTTGGGGGACACAGCCAAAGTGAAGTATCAGAGGAAGACCAATAACACAAAATACCCTATCACAGACACAAAGCATGACAGATACCCGGGGGTAATTTACATCATTCATCACGTCTAAGATTGCCTCCTTTTTAGAGTGCATCATAGCACACCCTCTTGGAAATATAGCTGCTAAGTAAAGCATAGGGTTACTCAGCTTTTCCCCATAGGAGCACCCCTTTTGGTTCTTGAAAGATCCTTCCGTTTCACTTGGAATCTTTTCAGAAGTTTCTAGCTTGAACGCAGCAAAGACAATTGGGCTTGTTGGAGATGAGCCAGGCCTGCGCAAAATGGTTCATCGCTGACTAAATCTTACGTCAAGCATGGGCAACGATAACCTCACAACATCGAGGTGGTTTTTAGAACCAGGTGCCACAATTATTTTCAACCGACTGCAAGACCCAGGGCATGATGGGTAACTTTTTTTACAAAAAGATTGTAATAATAATAATAATAGAGATAGTAACGGTTGTTTGTATTATAGTTATCAGAGTACAATGGCAGATACAGACATTCCCACGTAATTATAGACAATCCAAATTTGCAATTAAACTACAGGTTGCCTACAGATTACATCTAACAGGCTGTAACTATTCCTGTGACTCCTGTGACTATTCCTGGAACCTGACCATAGGTTTTTGTCACCGCCTCCTCTTGCTGCCACTTGATGTTGTCAACTTTCCAGGTGAGGCACTGTTCATCTTGAACAACAACCCCATCCACCATGTTCTACCAAGAAAGCTTCAATATCCCTGTTTATATCCAGTAGATCTTTCCACAGCCATGGTTTTAGTTTAACAGGAAGCCTGGGGCCATGGGAACCACATTCAGCAGCCTTGGGCCTCATGAGCCTCCTAAATTGCTGGGGTTTATGTGGTGTAGTGCAAACAATCATTGTTCAAAAATAGTGAAATGCTTTGAACTGATTGCTATGAAAAGCATTTTTAATGGAATCTTACAAAGAACAGTTGGAAAACACTTTCCTCAAATGTTTTTCCTTTTTTCAGAAAGAAAATGGATGTGTTGAACCTTCAGAAGCCCTTCAGGAAGCACCCTTTTCAAATCCGTATTTCTAAGAGTGAAAACAAAACTATGAAATGAATCATTAGTAATGCATTTGTGGGCAAATTAGAGTTGAAACCTTCCAGAAAGAGGGTAAGGGGAATGGAAAAGATATATAACTTCATCTCCACACACTGCAGTGGAGGTCACTCTGTAACTGTTGAGTGTGAAGCAGAAAAAAACAGTTTCCGTCGAGTGTTTTGCAGCAGTGCCTTTTACTCATGTCAGAAGCATTCTGCTCCCAGCGACGCCTGCATTCTGCTGTTGAAATATACTCACCGGCTGTGAAGCACTGTTTGCATATCATCAGCAATGCAACTTATAATTAGTGGAGTGCTGCTCACTCTTTTTACTACTCAAATACAGGGAAAGGAGGAGACATGCCAGGGAGTCGTAGCTGCAGTGAGTAAACTTAATCTGACAAATGCACTGTGGTGTTTGAAGTCTTTTGTTGATACATTTACATACCAGTGGCTTTTTAAAAAATAAATAAAACAATATTCCAGTCATTAGTCACGTCCAAAGAATGACTCCTACTGCATGAAATTCGCGTATTAGATTATTCAAATTTGATGAAATAAAAACCCACCCGAATATGTGTCTAAATTGGGGCTGAATAGTTTAACAATGTTGTTTCTTACATTGTATTTTGTTTCATTTTACAAACACTGCATTTAAATGTATTTGTTTTTTTTTTATAATGACTTTACTGATCCAATCCAATCGCTGAAGTATAACTTTTAACTCTTGCACAAAGCACATTTTCTGATTGCATAATTAGCTGCTGCCTGTTATGCACAAATTGAAGGAGGACATTTTTGTGTACATACAGTGTACTATCGTTGTCCACAGGCTGCGTCGGTGCTTCTTCTGCCTCGCTAGGATTTAAAGCCCATTGTAAAGGTGTTGCAGAAGTGCCATGAAAGTGCTTCACTAAAGTGTCCTCTTCTTTTTCACAGGGATCTAAAGGACATCAAAGAGAGGAATACAATGTCTGTTCTGTTGACACTGCCTTCCAGTGTTCATCCTATCAGAAGCTCATTACCATAATTCAGAAGTCATCCAGGACATTTCCCAGCTGATTGGATACCATGATAACCAATCAGGTTGTGCTCCTCCTGATGCTCTCTATCCTGTGGCCCAGTAGTGCCCTGCCTTTCACGCCTGGGAATATTGGGAATGTGTTTGGGACGCCAGAGAATGATGGGAGGGTTCTTCAGCGGTCCAAACGTGGATGGATGTGGAATCAATTCTTTCTGCTCGAGGAGTACGCAGGAAATGACCATCAATATGTCGGCAAGGTAACGAGCCCAAAACGCATTGTCTGCAGACTAATTACAGAAAGGTTTAGCTTGTTGAAGCAGTGTTTGATGTAATTGGCTGAAGACGAATGGGCTGCCAGAAATCTGGCTGTTACAGGCACAGTTAACTGGAGCTATCAGATACACAGTGAGTGCACATAAAAACCGCTCCTTTTTTCCCCCTCCGGTCTTCCACAGTTCTTCTGTACAGTCCTTTTCTTCATCACATTGATTGCTCAGAGGAAAACATACTATTCAAAAACTGTAAATATGGTTTCCATACAGCAGCATATAATTATCACTAATGCGACAAATATTAAATATGTGTGTGTTTTGGTGTGCACATGTGCTATGTTTTACTTTCTCCTATTATTTTGTAAAAAGGACAATAATATATTGCTCCTAGGTTGCTCAAAATGTGGCAACCTAGACGGCTACGCCTAATGCTCAGTAATTTAGATAAGACACTGTAAAAAAGTGTTCACAACAATTAACTCACTTGAAGATGCAAGTTTGTCAATATCTTAAAATCTATGGGTTGTTAAAAACAAAACAAAAAAAAACAAATGCAGTTAATAGGGGTTTACTTTCCAGACATTTCTGTGATTTCTTTTTGTCATTTATTCATTTTTATTGACAATATGCCAGTACATGAATGCTTTAACTGTTAAACTAAGACCCCTGACAAATTAGGTTAAAATGTTACAATCAATATCACAGTCATACAACTAACCAGTCTTGGTTAACAGAACATTGGATTGAAAACAAATCCTTAAACTACAGCTCTCATCTTTCTCCAAACAAACAACAAAAAAAAGGGAGAGTTTGGGGACAATGCTCCCCTTCCCCACCCACCCAGATCAGAGAAGTTCTTGTCAGCTCACCCATGCTAGCACTATAAAGACAGGTGTGATGGGGAACGTCACAGTTATCAACTCGAGGGAGGGAAATGAGGTGACTGTCGACAGCCAATTTTCTCAGAGGAAGCTGGCTTTCATCACACACCTCATTCTCTGGAGTAAACAAGTATCTTGTGCGAGGTTGAGTAGGGGGGATATGACAACTTCTTTTTGTAGAAACCATCATCCTGATGCGGTGAAGAGAAAAGGAACAGCGAAATTAAATGGAATATGGAGAGGAGGAGGAGGAAGACGAAAACATATCAATCAGGAAGGCCAATGGAATTCACCTCGTCGTGTGATGTGATGAAGCAGCAAAGCAAATGCTAACCATAAATGGGGCCATCCCTTGATATGTCAGTGACTGGCGCAATGTGGCTTTCTTCTCAACTCTTTGATGCTCTCTGGCATCCAACTTCTGTGGCATGACAGCAATCACATTCAGCAGCTCCCCACTCTTCCTGTGTCCAATATCAGTCACTATTAAACTGTCAGGGATACATGAGGCTGTAATAAATTACTGAGGGGAAAAATAGGGCAGACACACTGCCATTCTGCTTTACAGAAGAAGCTGCGGCGATCCGTATCGCTAATTCAATCACTTTAACTTTGGAGTTTCAGATAGAGAGACAGACCGCGATAGCGAGACGGATATACGGAGAACAAGTTAAAGGAGAGATACAGAGTTGGAGAACAAGTTATAGGCTGGGGAGATAATACGCAGAGCTGCAAAAAAAGTAGGTGATCAAGCAATCCGTCGACCAGAGAAAAACATAATCAATTAATCATTTTTTTCAAGCAAAGATGCCAATCATTCACTAGGTCCGGCTTCTCATTTGCAGTTTTTCTTTTCCATATGGCAGGCAACTGAATATCTTTAGGTTTAGCACTACTTGAACATCCTTTTTTCTTAATTTCTTTAATTAATCAAGGAAAGCATCAGCAAGTGAATCAATAATGAATACAACCATTAGCTGCATTTCTGAAAACACGTTATAAGATGGATGGATGAATAGAAAACAAGTTGATGGATAGATATTCAAACTGCAACATTTGTCAGTTCCTTGATAAATCTTTCACTGCAAACTAATCTCCTATTTTGACAAATAATTAATAGTTTGGGTAATTTTTCAAGTAAAAAGGCTAAA
This sequence comes from Chelidonichthys spinosus, assembly GCA_029853015.1. NCBI lineage: Eukaryota > Metazoa > Chordata > Actinopteri > Perciformes > Triglidae > Chelidonichthys > Chelidonichthys spinosus. The sequence goes on from CM056837.1 coordinate 13,423,150, forward strand.
GTACAACTGGTTCCAGCTTCAAGAATATAAAGATAATCTTGTTTATTGAGTGTTTGGGGGCGGTGTGATTTTAGTGTTGGAAATACAATTAAAAAAAAAGAATGAAATATGTGTGTATTGGTCTATGCATTTTACTTTCATTTTCATATTAAAAATATAGATTTTAAGACGGCCAAAGAAAGTATTAATGGCATGTTTTTCTACTTTGTGAAATTCCGTGAACAATGCATATAATCAATAGTTGCAGCTGCAAAAGATACAGCAATAGATGGAGGGAACAATGGCAGACAGGCAAACAGAAGAGAGAAGGACTGAGAGAGATGGAGGAGGAGACAGAGAGATGGAGAATCAAGACCAAATGCATATAACATGTTCATGCCCAGATCAAAGCCATCAAAAGCCTTGATGGTCCTCCTCCTAAAGATCATTTAATGGCCTTTGCGGTGCACTGTGGGAGACCTTGTTTATTTCACATTCAATGAAACATCTCCAATCAACCCACACACACCCACTGACTGTCACTTGAGGTTGATTTCTTGATTATGCCAATCAAGTCCGATGTAAAGAACAGCCAGCACCTCTTGCACCATTCACTTTTTTACTGAAAGAGAAGCGGTGCATCACTGCGACCGCACCATATAATGAATGTAGCTCATATTGCTTATCAAGGCCTTCTAAAGACATACTGCTTTGGAGCTTACATACCGAGTGGTGTTGACGGATAATTCCCAGAACGATAAAGAAAATAACTGCATTAGATAAAGCAAGGTTTTAAGCAATCAGTAGCCATTGTCAACACTGAATAAGGGCATATTGTATTTTACAAGTGCAAATATACTATGCAGTGTCCGTGTGTGCATCGAGCGCGAAAGAAAAAAAAAGCGTCAAATCTCATTTTAACTGACTTTCACGGGGCCATTAATGAGAGCGAGCACTCAACTGTGTGCAGCTGTGGTGCCCTACTTCTTAAGCAGGGCTGTGAAGTGTGAACACTTGCAATGCTGAGCAATACAACCACAAACTTTGGATTCTGGAGCATCGGAGTAGCGTGTTTGAAGCCACACTAAATCCTATTACACTCCTGTTACACTGTTTTGTCTGCTGGAAAATGTGCTGCTTTAAATTAGAAGGTAGCATCACTTTTGTTGTGTTAATATTTTACCAATAAGTATCCTCGACATTTCTCAAGTCCTTGTCCGACACATTTCTGCCTGATTTTTTTTTTAAAGAACCACCAAAGCACACAGAATACTGTTTGCCTTACATTTTACCTGCATAATATACGTTATAGCAGAGCGTTCCATACAAAGAATTCTTGTGTGTGTCTTAAGAGACGGAGGGGAAGAGGGAGGAAGAGTAATTCTGTATCCATTCTGCACTCTATTTTGCTATCTCCTCTTTGCAGCACTGAGCAATGCTTACCAGGGACCTGACAAGAATTGCCAATGATTTTGCTGCTTTACTGACAATTCCTTAGTGTTTGTGCAAGGCAATTTAACTCATCAAGGCTCTCTTCTGTGCTTCTGTTGTAAGGCCTTGAAAAAAAAGGCTGTTTGTGCTGCACGGCCTTGGAAGGAGAGTCACTAAATCTCTGCAAATATAGTGCGCTAGTGCGAACATTTGAATATGTTGAGGCTATGTGAAAAACACTTTGTACCGCACTCCAACAGCATCAATGACATGTTTTTCTCTATAGATGTAATGGATTTACAATGCATGTTAGACACAACGTTTAGTTCACGTCAACATTTAAAAACTTGCCTCTAGTATAAGTCAATAAAGAATAATTTAGCTTGACATAAGTCACAGCACTGAATGTCACAGAGCTGCTCGATCATAGCTCATAATCATGATTATTTGGTCAATATTGAGATTATGATTATTTATCATATATTTAAGTTAACTCACTGACTTTGCAATCGCCATGCATTTAGAAAGAACATGTAGCCTACATCTTAAAAGTTCATTGCATTAAGCTAGTGCACTTTGAGATCAGAATTAGGAGGCTAGAGCCATGAAGAACATAATCACAATAATAAAAACATTGGTCGCATAGATATGAATGGTGATGAGATGGCAAAAAAGGTCACACTCACAAAGCGCGGTAAATGTCATCGTGAAATGAACATGCGGCACAATCATCGCTTTTGTATTTGTTTTTATAACCGTCGGAAGATAATTTCAAAGTGAAGTGCGATTAATTGCACAACACTATTATATCATTACCATTCCTACTGCACATTTCTGCAGTAATAGCAAGTAAATGTTTACATGGCATGCTGCCTCATAACTCAGTGCAGCTTTTCTTACTTCTGCATTAACACCCCTTATTTGCACTTCCACTCAGTGAGAAATCTATATGGCCGTTGGGAGAGAATCTGTTTACCCATATGATTAGGGAGCTGATGTTATGTAGCCATCCAATAATTAGCAAAAAAGTGCATGAGGTAAGAGCTTGTGTCCCCCCCACCTAGACTCAGGAAAATATTATGTAAAATTAATACCACAAGGCTGTGCGAAGACTGTAAAAAATCCTATTATCCTTTAGACAGCCTGGCTACATAGGGTGCAGGCTCCTTTGATGGCTCGTTGTTTGTTGTTTTTGCTTTTTTCTCTCTCACAGGATTAACAACCAAGACTGAAAATATGGTAATAATCAGATGAAAACTACAGAAGAATACAATTGAAAATATTCAGAAAATGCAATTTCTGTGGCCTGACACGGTAATGGTCTAATTATCACACTGGAAGCAGAGGTGTGTTTGAATGGTAACAGTTCCGAGTAGCGGTAATGATGTATGTTTCTTGTGTTCGCCATTGCTTAGTGAGCATGTTCCTCTGTCCCCTACAGCCCACAGTATACAGTACCACAACATACACAATGGCTTTCAAAGTAGAGAAAAGGTGACTGTGGCACTGTACAAGAACTTTCTTTCTTTTACTGCGAGTAAGTGTGCATACTGCAGATATGAAGCCCATTCCAATTCATACACTATCCAGCTCACTGAAATTAGCCTATCATTCATAGTCAATAGTGGTAGCAGCCTTCACATCCATAACACGTCATTAGTCCTTTGCTCATCCTTGGTGCAGCGAAGGAGAGAATTCATATTAATAAACAATGAATACTGTCCCAGAACACAAATATATGTGAAAATTCAAGCTGAGTGATACTCTTCTTTAATAGACTTTGGAATTAATCCGCATATGTTCAAACACAACAGCGAATACTGCGCACATTGTTAATTTGAACTTCTCATTTTCGTATGCGTTGCCATTTTCTCTTCTTCTTTAAATTTGGCCTGAGAATAGCTTACAATACATTCCTGATTCCCATTCAAAGTTTTACTGTTGACATCAGTCTTCCAACTGCGGGGAAAAAATAATTAGTTCCCTCACAGCATGCGGGCATTAATATTAATAAGTTGCTGATGTACATTCTGTGTCCCTAACTACTGTCATTTTAAAATGTGAAGATATGAGAAAATGCTCTAAATATATCTTCTGACAGATCCAGTACATTAATGAGCTTGAATCAAGTGTATGTCACTGTGCGCCACCATTACTCCTCTGTGACATCTGGAGACGCCTCAAGGTGATGGATAGGTCAGAGGTGACTAATTTTAGCAATTGCTGCGGCAGGTCAGGTTTTCATCATTTTCAAAGGCACAATTTGGAAGAAAAAGCCAAGACTAAGTAATGGATTATGTCACACTTGACATTGTGGGTGCCATGGCAATGATGGATCCCTCCATGCACTTACATTATTATTACAGTGTTCACAATAGAGTCAAAGTGTTCACACATCTAGACCATGGTCAAGCAATATAGTCAATGTATTAATTTCCATGGAAGTGTGTGTAGAATGTCCTGTTCAGTAATTAACTCAGGGATAGTGTTCAGATACTCTGGTTGGCGGAAATACAATAAATAAAGTAAATAAAATAGCCAAAACAGCTAGCCTGGCCAAACTAAGAGAGGTGTGTGTGTGTGTGTGTGTGTCACTGGGGGGTAAAACGTGCACAAATGTTACCTGGAACGAACGCCTTCAATAGTTTTCAATTTAAAAAAAAAAGAGAGGATGGGAGAGATTTGGCAACCATGGCACACAAGTCAATTTGGAGACATGATGCTGAAGCATTTCTCTCAGACAAATTACTTTTGGGAATACTGCGATATTGGGAGACCCATTGACAGATATGTTTACATTTCTTTTCACATCAAATTTACTTTCATGTACACGTGTTCAAATGTTCACCCATGGTCAGAAACAGCTCCCAGCACTGCAAATACACTTGCTTTTGGCAACACGGCAGGTGCTGATTTGTTATTATGCGGAGGTGTTCAAGGGCAATGATTAAGGCTGGTTAATATTCTGGATAACTCTTTCTTTCTGTCTTTTTTCAGCAGAATGACATTTTACACAGCTATGCACTGTTGCCATTGGTTACACAAAATGGCAGCAATATGTTTTCTTGTCAGTCAGAAGAGCATGACAGAAAATATTGGGCAATTAGAAGCCCATACAGCATCACTCAATAACAAATTTGATAAAAATGAATCTCTCACATTTTCAGCTGCACTCCAACATGGACAGAGCTGATGGCAATGTGAAGTACGTTCTGACTGGAGAGGGGGCCGGCACCCTGTTCCTGATTGATGAGAAGTCGGGGGATATCCATGCCACCAAGAGGCTGGACAGGGAGGACAAAGCAATGTACACACTCATTGCAAAGGTACTGGATAGGAGAACCAATGCAGAGCTGGAGCCGGACACCGAATTCAACATAAAAATCCATGACATCAATGATAACGAGCCAAAGTTTGCAAAGGAAATCTACTACGCCAGCGTCCCTGAAATGTCGGAAGTTGGTAAGTTAGGGTTTGTATTATGTTAGAGATGGATTGATTTGTTGAGCATACCCTTTTCGAATTCAAGCTGTAATGTGAGGTGTTGGCATTGGCCTGTTGGCTGGACAAAATCTACATTTGGAAGAAGTCACCTTAGACTCAAATGGCAAATGATATATTGGACTGCTCATGGAGAAAATTATCATTGAAAAAAAAACTTGAAATTATTCCAAAACGTATGGAACCAACAGAATGCTAAATGAGGAAACATTTTTGTAGGAAAACCAAAACCCTGCAGAGTGTCGATTTTCAGTCAGCTGGACTCCTGTATTGTGATGCATTCATTCACTGCCTCAAAGTAATTTACTCATTTTGTGATTATTTGTTTGGTCAGGTTCATTGTGCATTCATAACAATTAATGGCATTTGCCATTTTTTCTAATAGGCAGTAGAAATACTGAAAGTTCAGATTGTCAGTCTTTCCAATTAAGGATGCGCTTCATTGCGCTTCACTTCATTCCATTCAAGGCATATAAATAAACCCATTGGCATGAATATAAACAAAGCTTCTGGAAAATAATGTGGGCAGCTTGAAATCAACCCTCAACTATGCAAACAACAAAATAATAATACACAGGAGCAATCAAGGGTAAATCAAAAACCAATCATCTGTGCCTCTTTGGAATTCATAATGCGGCGGCGTTCTTAGATTATTTGGCTGCATAGATACTGTTAAAAGGTGGGTCAGGGTCACCACTCGTCGTCCACGGACCTGCCTTATATGTTCAGACTGAACACACTAGTTAATAAAACCGGCCAGCCATGAAAAATCAGCAGGTCCCTCTTAAGCGGTGCTGGGACTAAGTGGGACAGATGTGCAAGGGTTCATTAGTATGCACGGAGACAGTCAGGCCCAAACAGGACACGGCAGAGGTCTCCCGAATGCCAAGGGCAGTATTTGCAACATGGTGTTATTGAAACGCTCGGGTGGATTATGTGGGACTTAATACGGAAGTGATTCAATGACAGGATATCTGAGAGAAGCTCATCACTTTTGAAGTTCAAATATTTATTAATTTGATCATATTTTCATATTTAATTTGGCACACAAGGCAGCACACGTCATCCAGGCACCTATCGATTGATTGTCGAGACGCGTTCATAATGTATGTACGGTAACAGTGGTTGGAGTTTTAGTGATCTGATACTGCTTGATTTTGCCAAATAACACTTCACAATGGGTGTAAACCCTGCTGGAAATACAGACGGCAGTGTCTCTGAGAACACATACACGCACAGTACTTCTATTCCTGCTCTTCAGCAAAAGCTTGTCAGTATTTATCTGATGTCGCCACACCTCTGACTCTGACAACAGAGGTCGGAAAGAAATGCATCAGTAATATGACCTTGCTCAGTTAAAAGCAGCTCTGGTTGTATGGGGAAAAAAACAACAAAAAAAGCAACAGCTTCTTATGTCTTGTATAGGACTCAGCAAAGACATACATATTTTTCTTTCTAATGTTTTTATTATATCATTTGCTCTAAAAAGAAAAGAGAAAGGTTCAGCTTTAAGACTGCTGTGTCAGATTGTCAAAGCCCTGTGATCAAATACACAGTTTTACTGCATTTTGTGAATTGTATTTCAATTTGAAGTATTATTCGTGCCTCAACCACACTTTATGTTTTCAGCTAGGATGACATTGCGCTAGAAAATGAAAGTTAGAGTTCACTAAAAAAACACTTACTTAGGTTAGAAAAAACATCATGGTTGGGTTTAGGCAACAAAACGAGTGCTAGATTAAGGAAAACCTCTTAGTCATGTGTAGGAAGACCGTCACTCCACAACAATACATTGGGACAAGAAGGTCAATGCAATAGATTGCCTTTAGTGACTATGAACTGCTTTGAGACTGGGTTGTGTGATATAAGGAAGGAAAAACCTTCACTTCAAGTCTTGATGATGTATAAACTTTCAGCCTCACTGACATTTAGGAGACCCATATACACAAACCCCAGGTTTTAATCAAAGTAATAATTCTCACTGTGGTGCTGGCAGAGACTCAGATACAGTCTGCAAACTATTGTTTCATAATTTCACCAGCTGAAGCGACTGCTTTGTTTCTTTTAAACGGGACAAAACAACCAATGTCCCTGCTTGATTTAACGTCACTGGCTTGCTGCAGTAAAATAATGACATTTTCTCCAGAGCCCTGTTATTTCACATGGAATTAAAGACACATCTCTACAACTAAAAAATACCTGTGGGTTTACAGCATCATCTCTCCCTAACATATAACATGTTGCGACAATTACTTAGATCGTGTATCACTGTTCTGTCTTGTCTTTGCAGGTACATCTGTCGCCACCATAACTGCCAATGATGCGGATGATCAAACATATGGGAACAGTGCCAAACTTGTATATAGCATTCTACAGGGACAACCCTATTTCTCTGTGGATTCTGAAAACGGTAAGCCAAACCCAGCAGGATCTCCTGAATATGTGTAAAGAGGTCTCTTGCACTACAGAGTGTTTGTGAGAGTTCAAGCAGGATATGGATGTACTTTAGGAGCACATCGATAACTAATTTCAGATTAACAATTACATTTTATATTAAAAAATGATCTTTTTTTGCTGAATATATAACTATTTGGACTGGGTTGCACTGGCTTTTCAGAAATTTCCCTCCTAGTTTTGGAAACTGTCCTTCCTAAGTTCATATTATCCTGTTTCATCTGAATGAAAGGACAACCTCGTTAAAGAACTACTCAACTCCAGGCCCACATTTAATAAGCAACAGAAGGAAGCTTGAGAAACATAACTAAATGGGGGAATGCAAGATGCAAAAGGAAAAGAGAGACCTTAAAATCCAGGCGCAGATAAAATCCCCAGGTCAAAATATTTTCCAACTGGAGGTTAGTGTAAACGAAAGCTGGGTCCTAATTCATAACTTGTCCTGAATATGATTGGTGAGATTCCGCCGGTGATTAAAGGTATCAACTTTTGATGTGGTAATGGCATCGCAAGACCAGTCATTATGCTCTGAAGACCTACACCCAACCAACTGCCAGACAGCCAGACCTCTCACTCAGCCGGCGTGTCTGTTATGCACCTGTATGAATAGTCAAGATGCCAGCACACGAGATAATCCTTCCATGGGTGAGCAGGCTTATACAAGCACCTCTGCAGACCTCAAATATCAGCAGTTCCTCGGGCTGTCAGACATCCTGTTCAGAGAGGAGTTTTAATGGAGGACATTGAGACCCTGAGGTGCAAGCTTTACAACGCAGAGCTACTGTCAAAATGAGTCTGCTAGCAATTCAGTCCATTTCCTAAATGTGAATATTTAGTAACAACTTAGTCCTAAGAAACTAGTCATATAACATGCTTTAAGTTATGAATTAGGACCACCATCGCTATGCCGATGACACCCAAATCTATGTAGCACTATCACCAAACGACTATCGCCCCATAGATCTTCTGTGCCAGTGCATTGAGCAAGTAAAAGACTGGATGTGCCAAAACTTCCTACAACTAAATGAGGACAAAACTGAGATAATTGTTTTTGGTGCTAAAAAAGAAAGGTTTAAAGTAATTCAACACCTTCACTCTCTGTCCCTGGATTGATTTCAAAATCCTCCTGCTCACATATAAATAAAATCACTACATGGTCTAGGACCGAAGTATATCACTGATATGCTCCCACTACATAAGACTTCTAGACCACCAAGATCTTCTGAGACCAATCTGTTAGTGATTCCCAGAGTAAACAACAATCACGGGGGAGCATAATTTAGTCACTATGCAACAAATGGCTGGAATAAACTTCCTGAAGATGTAAGACTTGCCCCAACTCTGACCACTTTTAAAACTAGACTGAACACTTTTATGTTCACTATAGCTTTCTGCTAAATCTTTTAATGTCTGCACTGTTTTTAATTATTGCAAATATGTTTTTATTCTCCTTTCTTTCTGTAATGCATTTTGAATTTTTTTATTATTTTCTTTTAATTCTTCTATTTTTTTTCTTCTCACTTTGTTTTATGATGTGAAGCACTTTGAGTCTGCCTTGTGTATGAAATGTGCTATACAAATAAAGTTGCCTTGCCTTTAATTAAGTTATGCTTTTAAGCCATTTCAAGCCATTATTCACAATATTCCTTTTTCAGCATGCCTGAGTTCGATTAAAGTAATGTCTGACATTTTCAGAAGTGTTTACTTGCCTAAAGATAGAGGAGATGCTCACTCATTAGCTGGAAGCAGAGGGGAAATTAATAGCCAAGCTCTGTCAGAGGTCCATTTCAACAACTGCAAACTCTCTGATTGATACAGTGCATGTGTTTCTATAAAGTGGATAAAAGAGAAAGAGCAATGTGGTTTAACACACAGCTTACAACATACAGGTGGTGAATCTGACCCAAAACAGCTGGGCTCCATTTGCATGCAGCAGCATGGAAGTAATCTTTAACAGAAATCCCTTTGTTGTCCAACATCCTGAGTCTTGCACGTGGTTGGGTTTAATGTCCTGCACTATGTAGGCAAATGCATCCTGACTATATCCGACGACTTGCAGTCTGTACATAAATGTAGCATTTCCAACATGAGGAAAGTGTTGCCAGGGAAGATAATCCAGGCAGCAATTACATTTACCCCTCAAAACGTAATTGGCAAACCAAATAAGTAGTATATAGATGCAATTTCCTCAGAGACATGGTTGAGCACAAGGATGGAATTGATCTTAATCGTATCCCATAAGGCAGCAAAAGCATTTTCCATCCATTTTTTCATTAAATTGGCAAAAGTGGTGGAAAGAATGTTTTTTTTCCTCTTTCTTTTTCTTCCAGGCACCATCAAGACAGCGCTGCCTGGTATGGATAGAGAAGTCAAGGAAAACTACCAGGTTGTGATCCAGGCTAAAGACATGGCTGGACAGATGGGCGGCCTTTCGGGGACCACCACAGTCAGCATCACCCTCTCCGATGTGAATGACAGTCCACCACGCTTCGCTAACCGTAAGAGACCATTTCTTCCTATGCTGCAATAACTCATAACATACTTTTATATGTGAGCTATCACTCAACATCCAACGCGATTTGCTGTCATCGTCAACTGGGAGATTCAATGTATCCGTGGTGTGAAGAAATGTACAGTGCCAACATTCTTTTCCTGGCGATTGGGCTAAGTAGATGGGCTTAAACCAGTTGGATTTCATGCAAACCAGTTTAACCAGCATTTGTCATCACAACACCTTCTGGCAAATAAAAAAAATAGCCTACATCTTGTTATTTCCATGAATTGGGTTTGTGATAAGCAACATGCCAATGTGACCAACATTATGATGATTGACCGTGTGTAAACCATAGAAATAAAATAGAAGTAATAAGGACATTTGAAGTGTTTTCAGTGGTCATTTTATTATTACAAAAGAAAATGGTGCCTGTTGTTGACAACACAAAACAGCTGTCTGACTATTAAACAAGTTAGCTTGTCCTCCAGACTGGTGGTGAGTGAAGCTCATCTGATGTAACGAGTGTAGCATGACAGAATGACATTATTAGCAAGCTAACTAGCCAGCTGTCCGCTAGTTAGCTCGCTTGCTAGCTATCTTGCTAATTCCACCACTTTAATAATGCAATTGTTACAGAATTGAGCTGATCAGATGTGTCACTAATCTGACAATAACAAATGGTAAAGCATTATGTTGTCCTCGATTTCTCTCTACGCTTTGTAACATTGCTAGCTTACTGCTAGTCGTGACTGCAAAACCTCACCCAAGCAAGTGTGACTTGCCATGAGTCAGTTTACTTTATGGAAGTGGCCTGTTATAGCAGTTGCAATGGCAACAATACGTATAAAAATGGTCTGGCTCTGACCATCCTGCCAAGTTGATTTGAATATGAATGACCCTTCGACTCCTATTGTATTTCTGCTGTAAACACTACAGGAAGAAAGTCATGTTACAGTCAAGTGTGACACCTTGTGGTAAAATGTGTTATACTGGTCAGCTGTTTGGCTTCATATCAAACTGATAGTGAGTGCTACATACTCCTGACATAAGCACACACATGGAATGATGTTTCCCCTTTCACTGTCACATACAGATTCCTTCCGTTTGACTGCTGTGGAGTCTACAGAGATCGGCGGTGCCATCGGACGCATTAAGGCTGATGATCCAGACGTTGGGCGTAATGCTGAGATGGAGTACAGTATTGTCGGGGGTCATGACATATTCAACATCATCACTGACCAAACCACACAGGAAGGAGTCATCATAATCAAAAATGTAACTCTATGTCCTTTTCCTTTTCGGTGCTTTTCGAGCCTTGTATGCACTTGTTCAAGCTGACGCAAGCGCTGTGAGCTATTACTTGATAAATAATGGCTGCACGATCAGACAAAACACTTGTGCGTCATGCTTTCAAACGGCTGCAAAGAATAGCCTTCAAGAACTGTTTGAAGGACAGCATTTAAATGAATACATTAAAGCTACAAGTAATGCCATCTGTATGGACAAAATCATGCCTTTAAAACGTTATTTCTTTACTCGTTTTATTCTTGAGTTTCTCTTGACATTTGTATGTTTTGCTCTGAGCTGTCTTTATCTCGTCTCAATATGTACCTTCAACTTCAACAGAAAGACAGTCTCAAATTACAAAAAGACACAAAGTTTATTCATAGAATAAATAAATATGATGGAATTCATTTCTGAACCGAGGTGTAAATCAGATAGGCCAAGCCATTGAAATGAATAATATAATGCAACTTTTGCTTGAAACTCCTTTTAGGTTTCTCCTTGAGATCTCTTGAGATATTCCCCTCACTTGGATTTGTTACTTATAATTTAGAGTTTGAATAAGATAAAGGCAGACAAATGAAATGTAATGAATTACCTATCAGTAAAGGTGGCGGATGTGTTTTTTTTAAGTATTTTTATGGAAAAGTCTACAGCTTCACTTCTGGTGCGGTTTCATCTCCAGGCCCTGGATTATGAGAGCAAAAAGGACTACGAGTTCAGGGTGGAGGTGAAAAACACCTACCTGGATGCAAGGTTCCTCCACGGTTTGCAATTCAAAGACTATGCCACGATCAAGGTGACCATAGAGGATGTGGATGAGCCTCCGATTTTCACCAGGAACCCTTACATCATTGAGGTGCACGAGGACACGGCTGCTGGCAGCTTCGTCGGTGTGGTGTCGGCCAGGGACCCCGACGCCGACAACAAGCTAGTCAAGTATGCAACAAGAGCGGCGAGAAGCGTTTAGTATGGTTGCCCGACATGCCAAATCCCTTCCCTACCTTTGCACAACAAATATCACTATATAACACACATAGAAATTAATCAATGACATTTTAAGCATCAAATGGATTTAATGGTCAAATGTTGGTAATTGGAGTGTTTTAAAACTCATTGTTCCTACTTATACTAGTACAAAATCAATAAGAATACAAGAAAGACAAAGTCTCCTTGTATCAGTCTTTATAGTGGGAGAATGATGAAATATGCCCACTTGGCAAAATCATATCCATCAGCCTAACCATGTGTCAGTGTGGAGGTGTTGGTGGTGGTGGTGGTGGGGGGGGATATTATTCATGGGTCCCTCCTGGTTATTTCCCAGTGGAAGATGCCGGCGGCCTTGTGAAGTGAATACAGACACTGTTTATTTCCCGCAATTATGTAAGCCCTCTGTGGCACAAAGCGAAAGAGCCTAATTTGCCGTATTGATTCACACAGCTCAGTGCTGCCGTTGCACACATATGGCGCCTGCCCGTCTCTGACAAAGAGATATGCCACTCTCGGCCCATGCCACATGGCATATTGTGTTGCAAATTCAAATTTCAGCAGAATATGAAAGTTGACTATGACAAATGAGCAAGCACAAGGGAAGATGTATCATCTCTTGACAATGGAGAGCATGGGATATATTATCTTTTGGCTACGAGTGATGTACTGTGTAGACGTTTTTATGAAGTAAAAAGGTACTTTGGTGTGTGTGTGTGTGGGGGGGGGGGGGTGTTGTGAATATAGATTTGTGTGAGTAGAAAAGATCATAGCTGCTCTCAGTTTTATGAGCGATATTACAGGTATGCATGTAGGAGAGACACACAATGTGCTACATGTTCCTGTGTCAGGGAATGTTATTTTAGTGAGGTCAACAATGACATGTTTGCGCGTTATCCTTTCAGATACTCCATTGATCGGCATACAGACCTAGAGAGGCTGTTGAACATTGACTCCATGAACGGCACCATCACAACACTGAAAGCACTGGACAGAGAAATGTCCAAATGGCACAACATCTCTGTTGTCGCCACGGAAATAAGTAAGTGTTTGGATTTCTAAAATAAGTTTGAATTTTATGTTCCAAATATATGAGTTTGACTGGCTACAAATCTTCAAAAACATGGTATTTCTTGAATCTATTAATTTCAGATAACCCACGACAGACAACTCGAGTGCCTGTGTTCATCAAGGTGTTGGATGTCAATGACAACGCCCCTGAATTTGCGATGTCCTACGACACATTTGTGTGTGAGAATGTCAAAGCGGGACAGGTGCTTAAAATTCATGATCTTCTGTATGTATAGGAATGTAGCAGGACATGGGATTGGTACTTTGGCTCATTACCCGGTTTGGGAGTGGAGGTTCGGTGACGAGTTTGGTACGGGAAAAAGCTAAAGAAATATTTGCTGTATCACACACAATCACCTTTGTTGGTGGTCCTAGTTTTCCTCCTAATATCTGAGTGCATTGATATGAACTTTGTTTAATAGGGGAGAAGGTCATTGATCACAAGAAAAGCTGTCAAAAGTCAGGTGATCACACTTCTAGATGCCATTACAAAGATAGTACCTCTCACATAAATCTCTGCGTTGTGATAATAAAATAACCTTTAATCAAATTAACCTGCAAGCAGGTAAGACGTGGTCACGGTGATGCTGTGGTCTTAGGAGGAGAACTCCCAACGTTAGAAGCAGTTTGCAGTAAATCTGGGCAAAGAGCCAAACAGAAGTTGGCACCATCATCTATCAGTCACTTCTTGACATTTGGAGAGGAAGTGTCTGCATCCACAATGATCTCTCCATGAGCATGGTGTGTAATGTCGGATTAGTGTCAAGACACCGCCATTCACAAAACACGTGTTTAAAGAGACAGAAAACCCCGTTATTATCTAAACAACCCTCATGAACTACAGATTATTCTACGATGAATTTCATTGGCCCGAGCTGATTGTGTTATGTGTTTTCCAACAGTGAGCTTCAAATGCATCTTGGCATATTGGATACAAGTATTAGCTGAATCAAAAAATTAAATACATACATGCTTTCCTCTGCATCATGCGTTTAAAATAAGATGCTTTAAGATGTCCCCATGAAGAGGAAGAACAACAAGCCTCCATTTGTTTGCTCATACTTTGCTCTGTTCTTCGCAGCTGATACAGACAATAAGTGCCGTTGACACGGACGAACCCCTTGTTGGACACAAGTTTGTCTTTAGCATAAGCGCCACCAATCCAAACTTCACCATCGCTGACAGGGAAGGTAAGCTACACATTGTTGCATATTTTAAACATATCTATTTGCTTCTCAATGTGTGTTCAAATACGCTGTGAGTCTAAAGATTTCAATCTCGGTTGATGTGGCGAAGGAAAATGGGATTCGATATGATGTTAACGGAAATGCCTGGTTCACACTGGAAGGGGAAGTGCCGCAAAGCAGCCCACTACTATAACATAATTTAAAAAATCCAATGACAATGACATAATTGACTCTGCTATTTTTAATAAATAGTGGATGGGTTTTGAAATTTAATCATGTGGGTGAATCGGGAAATGATAGTCTGGGAGAAGAGCAGGGAGAGAGGATGTATGTTTACTATCATGTATTAGAAAGAGATCCATTCTATCATATGTCACATAGATATCTTTTTGACTGAATTATAAGTGTATTTCTTGCCAGATTAATTCGCAGCAAGTGGAGAAAATAGACCAGACTCCCAAACTATCAATCAAGATTGCGCGCCGGCCCCAGACATCCATGCCCCTGTGTTTCAGGGACATTTTTTTTTTTTTAAGTTATAAAATCATACTTTCCCTATGCTGCATTTGGTTACGGACCAATTTTAGTTCTTCTGTCGTACAACAGAAATGCTTTGATGAAAACACTGGTGATGCTCCCAACCCTTTTAAGGGAGAGAGAAATAGAGGTCATTCAGAAAGCTTGCAGTAACTTCAAACACTGGATCTTTATATGCCCCTTCTTATTCAGCATACGTGCATCAGTATGCCCAGTCATCGTTTACAATTGATTCAGAGTAAATATTAAGTTCCTCAACTACGGAATTTATTTCAGTCGAGAAAAAAAAAAAAAGGGAAAAAAATGTATCAGACTTAAAAAGGAGACTGGAAATTCCACTAATAGTGGTTATAAGCACATTTTGGAACTTAATTACATGTGCAAGAAGTGTGGCCATGCATAACCACTATGTTTATGTCCTTTTAGAATTACTAATTAAACTGCCTTTGCTCAAAAACTATGCTAAAAGGCTAAGAGGCTAATAAAAAGTCAAATAAAACAAGTTATTTTTAAGTTATTTTTACTATTTTAGACGCCTTTAATTCTAAATGCCCCCACAAAGTTATTAGGGAATAAAGATGGCAGTATTTCCCTCTACGACTGCTTGGCTAAGTGAAGCATCCCATTACTGACGACTTTCACCTATTTGTATCTTTCCACAGATAACACTGCCAATATCCTGACGCGGAGAGGAGGTTTCAGCCGGCGTGAGATGAGCATGTATTTCCTGCCTGTAGTGATTTCAGACAACGACTACCCCATCCAAAGCAGCACTAGCACACTAATCGTGCGAGTGTGTGCTTGTGACAGCCGTGGAAACATGCAGACTTGTAACCCCGAGGTCCTGCCATTCTCAGATGGTCTCACAACTGGAGCTCTGGTGGCCATACTGCTCTGCGTCATCATTCTCCTCAGTAAGTCCCCTCGTGTTTGAGCAACCCTGCTGCCTGTCTTGTGATGCTGCTTTATGTGTTCAGTTATGGCTGCACTTTGCTGCTCGTCAGTCCATCTATTCAAGTCAAGTTCATATTAATCAACCAGAATCAAAAATCACAAATTAGCCTCACGGGGCTTTGAAATCTGTGAACTATACAACTTTATTCTCGAATAATCATCAACTACAAACTGCCTCCTTGGTTACTGTTGCTATGCAATCGAAGGTTTCCGTTTTTGCAGAGCACATAATTTACAGTAATAACAGTGGCAGATTTTGAAATTTGCAGCTGTTTCTTTTTTAAACAATGGGTCTATGATTAAGAAAAGTTAACAAAAGCAGACATGTCATTTCCAGCCAGCAACTATCGATTTTGCTATCCCAAATGACAGTTTTTGCCATTTAATGGTGGCTCTTTGGTTGAAAACTCTCCAGCTGAATTCTTTAATGTTTCCAGCCAACTCTTTTGAAAAACAAGAAGCATTTTAAAGGGTTTTTAGAATCCACTTGATGAATAACGAGTGAGGTGAAAGCCTTTTCTTGTATTGTGGGAAAGGAACACAAAGGTTATATTAACGATTTACTGTAAATAAGCGTCAACAGGGCAGATTCACAAAAGGACTGATGGATGGATTTTTGTGTCCATTAAACCTATTTTCCCGTGTTATTGTTCATTTTTAATTAGCCACATAGATAAATTCACTCAACTGCAAAATGTCATGGCCGTGTTTGTCCTGAAATGGCATTGGCACAATACCTTTTGCGAATCGAACCTTGAGACGGAGAAGATAGCGACCGCAAGTGTTGCAGATATTAATGTTACTATGAGTGATCGTCTCACTTGTTTCTCCAAACAGAGATTTATCTAAAACTCATGTGAATGAATGAATATGTGGCATATAAAGCAGGACATAAGCATATATCCATCCAAATCCACATAGACCTCCATTGCTACTATGACTCAGAACCAGCTGTCCTTTTATCATTATCGAGGACAAACTCTGCGAAGGACAAGATCCAGACAAAAGATCTTAAGGACCTTGCCACAGAATACATTGTTATCTTTGATGTTGATGTTTTTTGGTCAATGGCACAGACGCGGCAGAAAGCATGCGAATACAACATGGCAATTCAACAGGCCTCGCTTTCATATGATCCATGCCGCAGCCAATTTATGGTGTTAAAGTCAATAACAAGGCCGAGGGTGAGTTGCTTTGCTCAAGTACATGATGCTGAGTGCCCACATGGAGGGGGGGATGTGAATATCTCTGCTCCAACAAGTTCTATCATTACAAACAGCACATCGATTGAAAGCTTTCCCAACTCACTGCAATCAATAAAGTGTTACTGAAAATATACATTTCTGCCAGCAGTCTCCACTCTGGCTGGCACCAGCTTAGAATATTAATGTAACCATTATTGTGACATTTTATGCTTGCGATATGCTTATACTTATGGCAAAGTAAGTTGTTTGTCATCGCCTTCTAAAACGTCCCATGTGGCTGATTGACTCATATGACTATTCAAACTTTGTAGTAAAAGAGCTTAATCATACTCAAGTCACACGATTTACTTTTTTCTTGACGTAGGGGCTGCCTCTGGAACTTCTTCAAGTAGAAGAGTCATATTTTTTTGTTTAGGGACAATATCAATGGAGAACGTTGTGCTCTTATAAACATTTTAATTATTAACACAATGGTGGTATAGGAATATACAAAGCATAGTAAGCATGAGGAGATCCGTCCAATGTGGGCTGGGTGGGTTGCCATCATCACCCGGGCCTTACCAACAGCCGGGGCAGCGGTGTACAGAAATATGCCTGGCAAGGGCAAGCAAGCAATGGGGTAAGACCCCACAAGGGGACCCCGTCATAATAAGTGTTCGTCCCTGACCGGCTGAGTTGAATTCCCCAGGCAGACTGCAAAGTTTAAAAACTATTTTCTATTCATTATGAAACTGCCGGATTGCATTTGACTACACTAATAGGGACGAAATCATCCGTGAAACTCCTGCCAATAGATTTTCCGATTGCCTATGTGAAGAAAAAGCAACAGCATCTTGAAGTGAAAAGCCAAACCAATTTCAATAAGAAACAAATATTATTCCATCTTTGCTTTGAGAGGAGACATCATTTTAACATGACCACCAGAGGTTGAACATCAAGAAAACATGAAAATAAGACTTTTGAACAAACAACCGATGCTGTCGCTATGTCGATGCAGCTGCAGCAAAGAAACTCTTGGCAAAAACATTCTCACCCACTGCAACAGGAGTGGTACAGGAGGGTTTTTTGGCAGCTCTTTTTAAAATGTAAGTGGTCATTAGGAATTAAAAAGGTCTAATCAAAGACCATTTCATCTGTCATATAAAGTGTTTCTCCCTCAGGAAATAACACTGTGGTTTAACACGCCATTCATTAACAAATAAATCCCCTTAACAAAATGTACATGTATTTCCATGATGTTCCTGACATCCTAAAGCGCCACTTCAGTCCTCCTCATGGTCTAATGCAGTGTGTAACGGCGTACAGCGCACAAAAGCAAGAGTGCCTCCATTTTACCCAGCAAAAAGCAGAACCGGTAGTGCTTGTGGTCAAGGGTATATCAATAAGTAATGGGTTTCAACTGTCATTGAGCTTTACTTCGCTTGGCCAAGCACAGTGCTTGATAGGTGCATTCATGACTGAGTAGACATCGGTACTTTAGGAGTCCTTGCACACTGTTGAACTGTTCAATTCAACTTCCCTCATGAATGCGTGGATGCCCATGTGCGTATGTGCTGTATGAGCCGAGATCCCTTTCCCATGGTTTGCCATTTGAACTGCACCCTTAAATTAGTGATACAAGCAAATGAGTATTGACCAGCTTTTCCTCCATCTGCTTGATTTAAGTCCACATTTTACATTCTGTGTCTGGGGGTGGGCAGATCTTCTCTCACATATCGAGCACACTGAAGGTTAAACTTCCACGCTCTCCTCGAGCAAAATTTCATGACATCTGCTCATTATCTGACGCTTTTCGCGCTTGAGCCCCCCTGTCAGACTGTCTCATTCACCTCTGCTTGACTCCGACAGGCGGGTGCTGAGCTGGAACGGCTCGCTCTATCTAGTCCTCCTCGTTGCAACCCTCTGCACTGTCTAAAATTGTGGCACCGGTCAGTCACAAGCGTCCACAAAGAACCGTATAAACAGCCACCTCCTACCCCACGCCACGCATGTTGAAGGCGTTGTAATTAACACCCAGGTGGGAGGCAAGTAGACAACTTCAGTACCTGCTGGCAGGACAGAGAAACAGGGGGAAAGGAAGGAGAAGTAAAAGGAGCACAGGTGAAGCAGGAATGCATGCTGGTCTAAAATGACAGATTGCTTCCTCTTTTCAAAAGAATTATGGGTTTATTTAAAAACTTGCAACCACACTGTGCCACTCCCTGGAAACATGCTCACTCTGCATTCTCTGATTGTCTTTTACCGCTGAAAGAGAATGAAGGAGATGAGATATGAGGCTGTGTGCTGACGAGAGAGAGAGAGGGGGAAAATAAAAGGATCATCTCACCGCTGTGCATTTTATACAGTGAATGTGCTATTCAAAAGGAAAAAGAAAGGAAAAGCCTTTTCACTGAAACTTTAATAATAGGAGGTGAATGCCTGCGGCAGTGTTGGGGATTTATAACTGGTAGCAAATGTGTCTTCCCTTTGCACTCCTGCTCCCCTGTGCTCTTTAATGCATGACACATGTTAGGAGGCACACATCTTATGCTGAGCTTTCCCCTCTCTGTATTTCCCACTGTTTTCTTTTGTGTAGTGATCGTGGTGCTGTTTGCTGCCCTGAGGAGACAGAGGAAGAAGGAGCCTCTGATCATCTCCAAAGAGGATGTCAGAGACAACGTTGTCAGCTACAACGATGAAGGGGGCGGAGAGGAGGACACTCAGGCCTTTGATATCGGCACGCTGCGCAACCCAGAGGTGATGGATGCTAACAAGCTGCGCAGGGACATCATTCCTGAAATGCTGTTTCCCTTTCGGAGGACATCACCTATAAAGGATAACACTGACGTCAGAGACTTCATTAATGGGAGGCTTCAGGAGAACGATACGGATCCGACGGCGCCCCCCTATGACTCGCTGGCCACGTATGCTTACGAGGGCAGCGGGTCGCTGGCAGAGTCCCTCAGCTCGCTGGAGTCCGCTGCCACTGAGGGGGACCATGATTACGATTACCTCAGCAACTGGGGACCACAATTCAAAAAGTTGGCCGAGATGTACATAGGGAAGAGCCCTGACAGAGAGACCTAGAAAGAGCCTGTAGGCGCTCTCTTTTTCTTTTTTTTATCAAGTCCATATTTTATGTCTGTTCATCTAGCTAGCTAGCCAGACAGCTATGTGTCTAGTTAGTTAGCTAGCCAGCAAGTTGAGCGTCTGTCTACCTATCTATCCAGCTATCTATCTGTTTATCTATCTAGTTTGCTAGCCAGCTCGCTAGTTAACTAGAAGTCTCTTTTGATTCTCACACATGCGTGTGCACACTCACTCACGCACCAACAAGATTCCTGCAGTCCACCTGTGGACTTTGCTGAAATGGAAATCAAGACTTGAACTGAGTTGGATTTTCTGGTTAATGGAGCTAGAGTATAATTCTCAACGTTTTACTGTTTTTGGTCATAATCAGTAAAGATGCCTTTGGATTTTAGGATTTTTTTGTGAACAATGGTGTGGACAATGTGTTTTGTAATTGAC
This sequence comes from Chelidonichthys spinosus, assembly GCA_029853015.1. Taxonomy (NCBI): domain Eukaryota; kingdom Metazoa; phylum Chordata; class Actinopteri; order Perciformes; family Triglidae; genus Chelidonichthys; species Chelidonichthys spinosus. The sequence continues at coordinate 13,443,741 of CM056837.1, forward strand.
CTGAGAGATAGTAGTATTGTATACTATCAATGTTCAATGGCACTGGACTGTGTTTGGGTTGGGTAGGGAAGGAGTCAAGTGGTTTTTCCAGCCACCTCCATTAAATACTGTAAATGTACAAAGTGTTTTTAATGATGGACATCCTATATACTATTTGCTATCTTTGTCTGACAAGCAATGTGAGTGGTTGGTGCAGTTTATTTGTCAAGACTGTGAATTCATCTCATCATATAGGTGTAATATGTAATGGAAAGTGTGTGTTCTAGGAAAACTGTCATACACTGGCAATTCACGCTGTTTGGATGCTGAGTCATTTTGTTTTATATTTATATTTTTATACTTATTTTCTCAATAAAATGATGTATAAAAGAAAAAAAAGAAAAAAAGAAACAGCTACAGTTTCAGTCCATTGCCTGCTTTTGTGGTGAAAAGGGCTCTAGGTGGAGTTATTACAGGGGCGGATCATTATTAACGAACATGAGCTACTCTCTCTCTCTCAAATCCAGAGACCAAAGAAGTAAGTCTCAAACTTGTGTCATCCTGTATATAGTAATGACAATGAATAAGTGACTCATTTCATGGACCCACGGAATGTTTTTGTTCTCACTTCTCAATTTGCATCAAGCAAAACAGCTGATCAGCCTGTGGAGCTGAGATGCGTGTGCAACCGGGTGATCAAATGTGGATTCAAGCAGATGTGGAGCTCTTGCTGTTGTTCTGGTGTCGGGGAGGTTTGGGGTTCACAACAACCTGAAAAAATATATAGTTCATCATAATTAAAAACCACTAATGTCAATCTTTTTGTCTGCATTTTCGATTGTCCGTTTCAACCACATGTACCGACATAAAAACAGGAAGGAAGTGGTTAAGTAATGTAGTCCGCCTCTTGCTTGATTCGATTGCCTGCCTGGGCCAAGAGTGCACTGACGAGCGGTCAGACTCTGCATCTGGCACTGAAACATTATGCATATTTAAACTTTTATGCATGTTTAAAAACTGCAAACAAAATGTGAACCGTGGCATTCTCCTGGGTGCTCTCACTGTTATCTAACCTCTTTCCAAATTCACGGTTTACAACATTCCACAATTTATTCTTGCTGACATCCACATTTTAAATTTAGGACTCGGTAGATATTTGTGATGATTCTTCATATGTCAGAAACCATAAAAGTGATGTACTTTAAGAAGAATGGTTGTTGTTAATTGTTTGTTTTACACATTTTATAGTTGAAGAGCAACAGTTCATCCGGGGGTTAAATTTGTACCAGAAAACCTGATGCAATTCTCCCCATATTAAACAAACAAATCGAGTAACCAGAAGAAAATGTAATTTTCCATTTTACAGTATGCAGAACTGGTTAATTACACACTCATCTGGTGCATTATTCATCAGAACACTTGCTGATTAGTAGGCAGCTGTGGAGATGACAATGCCTCCAATCAATGCCCTTCTCACGTCATTTCACTTGGTTTAAATCTAAACAGCTGCCAGCTCACCATCGCAGCGCTGCACATTTTACTCCTTTCCTATGTGTTTTATGTAGGATTCATTAAAGTATGTCCAAAATGTGTACCGTACCCAGAGCCAGAAGAATGCAAGGTTAGATGCGTGTTCTCTTGTTAAATACATGGCTGACTACTCCGTTTTTAGCTAAAATGTTAAGAGTATCATATCAAGGCGATAATCACTTAAAACTTACTTCCAGAGATGAGGATCCCAGAACGTGCTGAGATGCATGTTCTTTGCTTTGATGAATCTCATGATGCACCTATTTCTACAATGCACGGATAGGAAATAATCTCTGACACTGTGACACAATGATAAAAATCCTCAAAGATAATTTTGCAGAGCTGAATAACATTATTCTGCACAGGTATAGATACTTCGTGATTAAACATCAATACTTTGGATTCCCAGACCAGCACCAACATCAAGGGCAGTGGCCATGATTCTGTCCACGGTAGTGATTATTCGGAAAGTTGGGGCAAGAGAGGCTGCATATTGACTACCCTGCTTTCTATCACTCGCCACAGCCTGCAGATTCCACAGAGTGCACCTGCTGAACACAGGGGAGACCATTGTGTTTCCCATATCGATCCCCTCTCTGCTGCTAATGATGATGTATGTTACCAAATCCAAAGCCATTGCCTCATGATGTAACAGCTAGGTAGTGGATGAACCCGATAATGCAGGTTTTCAGAGACCCATGTTGTAAAATTGGTTGAATATTTTAAAGAGGCGACTTTCCTGGTGTTTTTATTAGGGCCCGAGCGCCGACAACGTCGGGCTGCGAAGCCCTATTGTTATTCAAATGTTTTTTTTTATTATTCTTTCACGCCTTCGACCTGCGTTTTGGGGGTCTGAGCATGAAAAAAAACTAACGAAAATTGGAGTGTCTATAGGGCCTGGTGAAAAATTGAAGAATTTGGCGTCGTTGCATTCGGAGTTGCTCGCTAGCGCCACCTAGAGTGGAGATTCGCCAGCCCCGCCGCAATGTAACTCCGATTGACATGAAACTTTGCACACATTTGCATACAAGTCTCCTCTACAAAAAAGCCTCTTGGAGTACCAAAGTCCGCCTGGCAAAATTTTCCGCCATCTTGGATTTTATGAAAAAGAGGAAGTTGCCCATTTCTCGGAAAGCGTTGGTCCGATTTGGACGAAATTTGGTAGATATACTCTTTGGACCTAGCTGAGGGGGTGGTCCAAAAAGGTTTCGATATATGCATGTTATCAGAAGATATTGGCCAATGAACATTAGAGGGTGGGGCTACCAAAATGCAATTAGCATAACTCTATAACCTTTGCCCCTAAAATTACGAAACTCGAAACCTTTGTTGGCATCGCTTGAAAGAACATGCATTTCAAGTTTCATCAAAATCGGGTAATGTTTGGCGCTGCCACAAATTTCCAAAAAGTGCAGTTTTTGGCCATTTTTGCCTGTTTTTGGCCATTCACAGGGGTCACGCAAAATCAAAAACTGATTATACCGTTGATCTGATCGATACCAAAATTTGATACATGGTTGGAAAGGCCTAAAGGACAAAAAGTTATCAAAAGATGTGCAGAATATTTAGGGGCGTGGCCACAACGACGCCTTGACTAAGCTACTATTTTCATCCTTCGCCATTGGCATCAAAACTGTTATAACTTCAGTGTTTGTTCTCAGAGCTGCTTCAAACTTTGCACAATTGATTAGAGTTCCTTCCTGAACACATCTGCACTGTGATATTCACTCTGTCAGAGCGCCACCTACTGGCAACAGGAAATGTCATTGATTTTGTGACTTTTTCCAAGTTAAAGCCACACCTGATTATTTTTATAACTGATTCCTCTCATTTCAGCTTGCAAGGAGGACACAGGGTGAGGAGGAGAGGACACACTAGGGGGAGGAGGAGAGTTTTCAGGAAGGCATGAACATGTGTGTATGTGACAGACAGATGGCTTTGAATGTCAATCGCTTGTGTCTAAGCTGCCGCCACGAGGAGGTGGCTGCTGCACGGGTAGGCGGCCGTCGCGCTGCCGCGTGAATGCAGGCACTACACGACCGCACGTGAGAGACGGATGCCATTCGGTGTCAATCGCTTGTTCTGGACTTGCGCCGGGAGAGGCGGCCGCTCCAAGGGCAGCGTCCACGACACTGCCCTGTGACCGCAGGCACTCCACGACCGCATATGAGCTCGGGCCCGTCATGACACTGCTTGGCAGTTTTAATTTACTTTATTTTTCCTACATTTGGTCTTTTGTTGGGCACCCAGTTAGCTCGTGAAGTAGCAACATATATCCTTATGAATGTAGAATAAAAGGAGCCATATCATATCTCATACGTGTATTTTCTCTTTTAACTAGAATATTTTTTATATGCTTTAAAACATTTTTTCATACTGTCTGTCTGAATATACCTGTATTCACTTTATGTCTGAAAATAGCCCAGTCTGCTCTGATTGGCATGTGAGGAAAGGCTTTGCAAAGGTAATTTTCAAACTATGAGTAGAGACACTGTTGTCACGATACCAACATTTTGGTACCGGTACCGGTACCAACATGTGTTTCGGTACTTTTCGATATTTTTCAATACTTTTTCAAATACAAAGTGAACGTAAAAAATGTCATTACGGACTTTATTTTAATAGAAAATCTTAGAACAATAACATATTAATCAGCAAATAAAAAAATACCACAAAGACAAGCTTTTCTAATGCACACAATTTTAAAAATGTGAAAATATAAATACAATAATATAATATAAAATATAATATTATAAATAAACACGCTCTATTTTTTTTCAGAGCTACTTTTGTTGAGAGTGAAGGGAGGTGGCGCTTGCTTTTAGCACTGAATGTGGCTTTTCTTCATGACTAAATGACCTGTCGTTCCCTGAGCTCAGTGTGCAGGTCTGGGGGCTTGTCCTTTAAGTCGGAGGTGTATCCGCCGTTAGCCATGCATGTTTTTATACGCCGTTTACACAGTGGCGCATCGGCGTTAACCTTGCGCATTTGTTTTTAGCTAAAGTACGGCTAAATCGCACTTCGCGGCGCTGGTTTGTCCACAAGTTGCGGTGTGGTGACGGGTCGAGCAGCCATTCTCCTCTCCGTGCTCTTCTCTCTCTCTCTCTCTCTCTCTGTCTCTCTCTCTCTCTCTGTCACTCTCCAACGTCTCTCTCTCCAATTTTTGCTCCGTTTGTTGCTACAGTCCACGCTGCTCGCTAACTTGCTAGCTGTTTCCTCCGGCTTGGTTGCTTTTTCTTTTTATCTCCCCAAGCTACGGCTCGCTCCTCGTCCTCTCAGCTGTAGTTACAACGCAGTGACATCACGTGGCAAGTTTGCCGCGCTGTTGCGGGCGCTGCCGGCGGTGCTGCAAGTACCGGTCCCGTCCAAATGCAATATAGTACTGTTTTAAATGCCTCAGTACCCCGGTACCAAATTAGTACCGGTATACCATGCAACCCTATTCCATACATTGGTGCGATACATTTTTGTGAAAGCATGCCGCTGCTCTTAACCGCCATGTTGGGCCGGTGAAATAAACCATTCAGCTACTCTAGCGACTTCAGCATGGAGCTTCTCCAAGCCCAGAACCTTGTGGGTTGAAAAGTCCAACTCTTAAGTCCCAATAAATAGTCATTCAAATCCCTAAGAGGCGTGTATGAAATGACACATACATGCCATGAGCTGCTGTTTATTTTATCACAGTGACTCTCCTTCAGCTCTGCAAATGGACGGTTGTTTAAGGACCATGTGCTATGCCGAGTGGAGATATCTTGAGCATTCGATTAATTAAAGACCGTGTAAAGCAGCAAAAAATTTGTGTTATGAGTTTGTCACACCACAGTAATATGCATCATTGACCACTGGGCCAAATTTGAAAGATTAAAAAAAATGCTAAGTATATAAAATTAGGTCTCAAAATCATGGAAAAACAAGCACTTCTCTCTGCTGTGAAACGCTGGGGGCGTGTCAGTTAGAGGCGCTGAAACCACGCCCACCGCGGGAGGGGCGCCGCCTCCGTGTGCTGCACAAGGACTATCTAACGTCTATTTAACGTCTGGATTCCCCGCAACGCCTCCGAGGGTCTACGGGTCTGCGGAGGTGGGGTAGAAGAGTTCCGGCGTCTCGGTGCGCAATAGTGGCCCTGGACTTCCCGGTGCTTGTGTGAGCTGCAAGGGCTTTTCGCCCAGGCCTGAGGGCATGGGTCCCGACATTCCGGCCCGGTTCGATTGCCTGTATACGGGCAGGATTCTCGGCGGCGAGTCGCGGAGTTTTCAGTCCGCCTGACGGAGCGTCAAGTGCGGTCTGGCGGCGCCATCTCCTGGCCGCTGTTGGGAATAGCTCCAACCTGTTTCACTCAGCATTTAGTAACTATCGGGGGTAAAGTGGACACTGCAGAGACGGGTGTTGGTGGTGATTTTGAACTCTCCACAGCTCCTCTTGACAAAATCGATCGACCGTTTCCTTAGGTTGTCGTTGGTAGGAAACTTAAATAAGCTATCTCAGCCATTACCCTGCACACTGTGGCATCCAGGAAAGATGCAAGAGTGACTTGGAGGAGACATGACTGGTTAGCTGACTGGTTGACTGGTTAGCTAGCTGCAAACTATAGTAAGCGATGCTAGAGACTCGAGACGAGAGCGAGCGGGACAACCACAGAAGCTAGTGCGCTGAACGTATTTATACAGATGGCGCAGCAGAGCGGGGTTTATGCTAATGATAGCCGCGTTACGTAACGCGGCTATGCTTAGCTGACCCGCCCATTAAATCCTGGACACAGAAATGTAGAAAAACAGTTTGGCAGCCTAGCTCCATAATTACATTCTAAATGGTTGAATGACTTTTTACATGTTTTAAGGGAATACATTTATGACCTATTTAATGTGTTTAGAAGAAAATGGCTGAATTTGCTTGCCACGGTCTTTAATTATGTTTTTTAAAACCTAAACCTTGTCATATTTTTTTTTTCTTCTTTAGTGACAAATGTATCATAGATGTCTGTCTAGCTATGTATCTGTGACTAATATTTGCAGTAGTGCCATGCAAACGTTATCATTGGCAATCCATTGTGATGGTACTGTGAGTTGCTCTGCATTGTCTGTAACAGAAAAAAAATAATTCAACAAGCCATTTACCTTTGGCTTCCCTTCCTCTGTCACATGCAGGCTCATTAGGAAAAAATAGTACCTGTCTGAGTTAGGGTTGCACGGTATACCGGTACTAATTTGGTACCGGGGTACTGAGGCATTTAAAACAGTACTATATTGCATTTGGACGGGACCGGTACTTGCAGCACCGCCGGCAGCGCCCGCAACAGCGCGGCAAACTTGCCACATGACGTCACTGCGTTGTAACTACAGCTGAGAGGACGAGGAGCGAGCCGTAGCTTGGGGAGATAAAAAGAAAAAGCAACCAAGCCGGAGGAAACAGCTAGCAAGTTAGCGAGCAGCGTGGACTGTAGCAACAAACGGAGCAAAAATTGGAGAGAGAGACGTTGGAGAGTGACAGAGAGAGAGAGAGAGAGAGAGAGAGAAGAGCACGGAGAGGAGAATGGCTGCTCGACCCGTCACCACACCGCAACTTGTGGACAAACCAGCGCCGCGAAGTGCGATTTAGCCGTACTTTAGCTAAAAACAAATGTGCAAGGCGAGGCAGTTAACGCCAATGCGCCACTGTGTAAACGGCGTATAAAAACATGCATGGCTAACGGCGGAAACACCTCCGACTTAAAGGACAAGCCCCCAGACCTGCACACTGAGCTCAGGGAACGACAGGTCATTTAGTCATGAAGAAAAGCCACATTCAGTGCTAAAAGCAAGCGCCACCTCCCTTTACTCTCAACAAAAGTAGCTCTGAAAAAAAATAGAGCTTGTTTATGTATATTATTATATTTTATATTATATTATTGTATTTATATTTTCACATTTTTAAAATTGTGTGCATTAGAAAAGCTTGTCTTTGTGGTATTTTTTTTATTTGCTAATTAATATGTTATTGTTCTAAGATTTTCTATTAAAATTAAAATAAAGTCCGTAATGACATTTTTTACGTTCACTTTTTATTTGAAAAAGTATTGAAAAATATCGAAAAGTACCGAAACACATGTTGGTGTACCGGTACCGGTACCAAAATGTTGGTATCGTGACAACGGAATAACATTTTGCAAGAGGAATCAATAAAACACATTACTGGCCAATCAGTAAAGACTAAAAAGTGCATACAGTCATAGATAATTTATTCACAAATGTAGAATTCTACTGTGAAGTGATTTTGCTGGTCATAAAATACATTTCTTTCCAGTGGGATAAATCAAAGGAAATGTCCTAAATTTGACCTGCTATGCCACGACACAAAGGCCCACTGAGAAGTGATTAATATTCCATCAATTCATTAAAGTTGTATCCCCATTATGTTTCATGTCTTGCCACTAATTTGACCAGAGTGAACCACATTGAGCGCGGCCTGTTCTCTTTAGGGTCTCTATTGGCTTTCTAGGGAGAGCAGACAGAATTATCTCGCTCTCCCTACTCTCATGACAACATGATTAGAGCTTAAGAAGAACATTTCACGTTTGATGCAAGAAAGTCATTTCAATGCCACATGGAAAAATAAACGACAGATAAGTCCTTATGGCAAACCGTCTGCTGCGGCTTTATTAGCCCAATAGAGGTTCATAAAAGAAGAACAAGACGGCTGGTATTTTTTGTCTGATGGACAAGCTGCAGTATTAGACTGAAGCCAGGATTACAGGTTGTAGATTGTTTGTATGCGGTTTCCATTGATGAGCAACTCACAAAGCAATTTAAAGAAAAGGTTTTCCCAAAGCATAGAGGGCACCTCCACGACAGGCAGCTTAGCTCCAATTTACAACAGATTTAGCCCATATTGTTTATGCACAGCTGCTCTAACGTGATCACAGAGACTTCAGCAGGTTGATGCCATAACTCCAAGACTTTCATTTTTAGGATGTTTGTGTGCCCCCTGCCAGGCTCATGAGAAACAGGCCTCTTGTCAGGATTCATAATGCATACATATGGGTCTACTGTGGCTGGAAAAGACTAACAGATGCAAAGCACTGCAATCAATAATGCAGGTGAAATATTGGTACACAGACGAGATGTGACAGCACAGGCGGCCCACCTGAGGCTTTTTTCCCGTACTGTGACTGGAGTATTTAAAATGGTCCTTTCTAGCATAACGTTTCCCAAAACCAGTAACATTTCCCAACATGCCCTGTGCATCAGCTTAATGGAGCTAAAATGCAACTGAAAGGGCGTTATTTTTAACACATATTGATTACATAACCATCCATTTGGCTACTTGTGAAGCCTCAGCTACCCAGCTTGAGTGCAGAATTGATTTTTCCATTAATTGACCTTTAGAAACTGAACCCCCCCATGCGCCAATAGAGAGATACCAGAAATGTGCTGTAAAATAGAATATGCTAAAATAAATCATGGAGGGCATCCTTATTTAAAGCTATTACTTGGAACAAGCATTAGAGATGATATTAAAGATATTGAAGTCTGACTTCCTTCCTCTGGGTATTGATCCTGAGCCTTCACTTCCTGTTATCTAGACTGCATAACAGATGACTCCAGATTTTCAAAAAACTAACCAACGATTTGCAGAACACTCAACATGTAACTACAAGCAAAACGCTGATACCTATGGAAGTTTAAATATAAAACCTGTTGTCAAGGAGGCCATTTATTTTCAAAGCAGCAACCCGCCATCTTGTTTTTTTGTTTTTGCATGTTCACAGATGCTGAGGATCCATGTAAAACATGTGGCTTAGCAAAATAATGCATTTCTTATGCTGTAGAGCAGAGGGTCATAACGCGTGTGCTAGAGAAAAAAAAATGATTTCAATACTCAAGAGATCGATTTAAAGAAGTATCTCCTATAAATGAGTATTCTCATAATTTCTTTGTGATGGTAGCAATTTCAGCCATTCCTTTCCCTAAAACATATTTCACAAAATGATTAGATTTAAACCATGGGATAGCAATCAGAACACCGCAGGAAATTTCATAACAAAAACTCCTGCTTTGACCATTTAAAAAAAATAAAAAATAAGCAGTTGCAATTTCCGAGCCACTCTTCCAAGTTTAAAGCAATTTCAGTGCTCTACTGGCTGGTAGTTATGGACGTGGGTTGAACATTAAAACACACAAGGCAGCTTTTTTCCCTTAGGAAAAGAAAATTACTTCTGAGCACAAAGGGAATGCATCAGTGGCGTGGCATACTGCCTAGTTTGTTATAATTACAAGCAAAAGCAGTTCTGAATAGGCATCTTAATGACCAAACAAATTGTTGCATATTTCAAACCCATCTGGATAATTTTCTTAGGGGAAATGTAATTGCTGTTCAGACATGGTGAATGCTATCTTTGTTGTGGTGAGTGTCTGTGCACACAAAGAGCACCTGAGATGATGCATAACATCCTTTGCTGCAGATGAATTGTCATTCCGTCAGCTTCCATATAATGAAGGTGCTGCCTTCTGCCTGTCTGTCAATTAGGCCTGTAATAGTCTATTAAAGCGTGAGAGCTGTGTTTTTGCACTTTTCCAGCGGACATGATGCTGTTTCCATATTAAAAGGAAGTATCAACCGAGCCTCTACCACAACCTGCATCAACATAGATCGACACAGGTTGGACACTTCCAACATGTGTCAAAGTGCACTTTGAGAATGCAGCACTTTCCCATTGCAACATGTGCCTTCTTTAATTAGTATGTGGCTCCATCTCCTGGACATCTAGAACCACAGCACGTAGATGCTGCAACACTTCCATTAGTTGCCATGATTCTAAGATTACTTTTCAAAAACAAAACATGAACACAGAAGTATAAACATGATGATGTAGAGCTGATTTGTTTGCAGAAAACTATTTTAAAATTATTAGAAACATTTTAATTTAAATGGCTAGTTTAGCTCCTTGGAAGGTATGCTAATAACACTATCTGTTTAACACCATAGTGCAACATATACACATGGTATATGGCTGTTTGATGTGATGTCCTTGACTGGCCACCAGCAGAGGGCAGCAGAGATCTTTAAACAGCTGGTTGGAGGCTGGACCCAATGTTTTGCTGCAATACTGAGACTCCCACATAGTACACTACAGCACCTCCAACGATTGCATTTATTTATTTATTCTTTGGAGGATTCCACTTACCTCTAAATTTAGAAAAAAATTAAAAAATCCACAAAGCAGAATTCAGATCTGAAAGTTGATGAGTTGTTCATGTAAGCAACCTCAATCCTCAATCATCTTGGGATAATTAAACAAATGTAAAATATTAGTCAGTCCAATATCATTGCATCCATTCAGCTTAAAACAATCACACACCTGGATAATTAAGTAATAAAATGAAATACTCATGAAGGGTTCTTCATGTCAGAGGCATTACAACAAATGTGAAAGACTGCTTTTGTCTCGGAACGGCGTGAAAAACCACATGTGAATTGACTGAAAACAACAACCCAGGTGTGAACAGATGAGGCCTTATGCCTGAATATTTTTGTTTTGCTGCATTACTGCCTTTACTGCAAATAGTTGTCACATTCGAGTTTTCAGCATATTGTGATGGCCTGGAGCATTTGTCTGGCAATCAGCGGGGCTATTTCTTGGGTTAGTATAGTTAGTTAGTTAGTTGTAGTATAGATTCTGTAGGTAGAGAGGCTAGCAGTTTCACAGTGCTTCCAGTCTCTTTGCTAAGCTAACTGTTTCCTGCATACAGCTACATTCATAGATTTTGATGTTCTCATCTAACTTGGCATGAAAGTGAATACCAGTATTTCCAAAACTATCTAACTATTCCTTTAATGGACTACAGCTGTTTGCAAGCTTTAGGTAAATTATGCATATGTTTGTAATCAAGTATACCAAACAGTGATTCTGTGTAATTTAGAATTTAGGTATTTAAGCCCATATCCGGCAGTGATCTAAGCGAATCCACGCTCCATTAAGGAAATGCCCCACTACCCAAACAATGGAAAAACATCCCCCCATACAACATAAGGTGTTGGAATTACAGCTACACTTCTGGATGCCTTTTTCATTAAGTGTGTTATATGGGTTGCATCATTCACTGCTTATGATCATGGGCATTTTATACCCACGTTACACAGATGAGATGCTGCTGAAATCATACACACCTTGTACGGATGATTACATTTACGGATTCTCAAATTGTCCTTGCTTTCACCCTGCACACAATGAAAATAATCTAAAGACAATGGGTGCTCACTGTCATAAAAAAAAATGGCAATGGTACCTTAAAGATTCTACCTAGAAACTAATCCTCACTGACCCATATATGATAAATAAACCCACATGTGGGAATCCTCCATTTATTTTCAATCCACAAACGTTGTAATGTAACAGAATCGGAACAGTGGTTCTTCATAGAACAGAACACATTAGGAATTGCCCATTGCTTTTTTGTATGTGTATTTTGCAATGCCAGCATTTGCCAGATCACAAGAAATGCTCATACCACCCCCTTGATATAATCTCTGTGACTGCAGCCTCTAGCTTTTGTGTATGCAGTGTGTTCCAGAGGTCAGCTCCGATCTCACTTTCCATTTCCTACGTTCGTTAAGCTCCATTCTGCTAAAGCGTGTCCAAATAGGGTAATTCTGTGTTCAATTAAGCAGGGCAGACACAGGACATTCAACACAATGTCAATGAGATGCCACTATGAGTGAGCTATCAATTTGATAGACAGTCAAGAGAGGTGGATAATAAGCTGTTGTATGTCCCCTGATTCTGCACCACCCAAGGCCATCGCCACAATTGAATTACACCGGTGCCTTGGTAAGTCACAGCTGATAGGGCCTCATGCATTGCAAAAAGCCACCTTGCAGTGACTGACTGAGCTGTGCTGTATAATTGTGTGGCTGTCTGTAGCTATCATAGCACTGTCTTCCTAGCAGCCAGGGCCATGGAGCCAGTATAAAGAGACCCACTAGGCCACACAAAGCACTGCAGTTGTCCTTAGGCAAGTGGCCAGTGAAAGAAAGAGAGGGAGATAGAGAGAGCGAGTAAGTTGGTAAGTAAAGTAGGGAATTAGGGGGATGGGGTGATTCTGGTACGCACAGCAAGCCAAATATCCCTGGGCCACGGGCCAAGTGGCCAGTCACGAGGATGGCGTGCCAAGAGAATGCCATCCGGCCAGGTTGCACAGCCAGATAAAAAGCTCCGTGGGCTGCCCCGTAGCTCAACACAGACATCCCATAATGCAACAGTCTCTTCTCACTAACAAGCGTCTCTTCGTAGCAAGGTTCACAGCAATCCATATGTGCTGCGATCGGTGGAAAAAGGAAAACCCAACCAAAAAGCCGAACGTCGCTGTGATCTTGAGATAATGTCCACGTGTGAAAAGTTTATCACGGAGTGGGCAAAAAAAAGAAAAAGAAAAGGAGCGACAGGAATGAGAGCTTTGATTTTGTTTTGTCTCAAAGCCTCGAGCTGATGCACTGGCATTTCTTTTGTTGGGCTTAGCTAGTAAGCTTTGAACAAAAGTTCCTTAGGATGTTTAGTATCAACCCACTGTATTTCCAACGATACAGCAGAGAGGTGGATAAAATACTTGGAAAAACCTGCTCCAAATGTTGCAGAAGGTGCATGAGTTATAATAACAGCTAGCGAGTTCTGCCATCTCATCTGACATCCTGCTGCGTTCGTTATTGATACTCAGACAATTATTTTCTTGATAGCCACCGACTACGATTTAAAAGTACAGAAGAAAAAAATGGCTTCATGCACACGCACCTGTGTCTTATTAGATCAAATAAAGTCCTGCATGTGGCAGCCATTTCCAGAGGGCATGGTTCTTTTTAATATGATTGCATGTTCATTGCATTAAGCGATGAGACATCAGGTTGCACAGTGAAATGAATAAACTAAATATATTAAAAACTAAATCTAATAAGATTGAAAGAACAAACAATATGAATACTGTTTGTGTTACAGCAAGTCCATGCTTCCCACCTCCTGACAACATACAATGTGCTTTAGTTTACTTGATGAAACATCACCACAAATCAATTAATTAATTACATTAAAAGGGTAGCATGTCAATTATTGTGAGGTTTAAAATGAGTTGTCGTTCATTTATATTAATATTTATATTAATAAAGTACATATCCCTAGTATTATTATTAGTATGCAGTATGTTAGTGAATGGGCTGCACTTTATATGTATGAACCCACTACAATTATTTTCCATCGCTTTGACATCCCAGAATAATTAGAATCAAAGTGCCAATTAAGAAATAAAAATAATAATAATTATTATTTAATAATTTAAAATGGGTATTTTATACCCATTGAAATATTGATATTATATCAATATTATGAGACCGGAAATGGTCTTGGATTTGATATATTGAAAAAGCACATTTCATGGTTTTAGAGGCTGCATTGCAGATAAGTGATATCATTTTCTGAATATATCCTTTTATATTGCCTTTACCCTCTAAATATATCCAAATTGCTTGTGTTTATTGTTATTATTCATGAAAATTATAATTTTTTTGAACACACCAAAAGTTAAACCTACAATTTTGCCACAGCTTGGATATCTATGTATTTGGTTAAAAATATGTCATATTTGATTTTCTCCATATCACCCAGGCCTATTTCAAAATAAGTTTGTTTTTGTGTCATACTGTCAGACTGTCAGAATGGTAAACATGCTTAATCCTTTAACACCACTGATCTAAAATGCCATGCCTTTAGCAAAGACATTAAGTCAGAACATGTTATAAAAGTGGACTTTTACATGTGGTTAGAGAAAAAGATGGAACACGAGTGCCATGATGATGTCAAGAAAGCAGAAAAGTGACAAAACGACACAGCAGGGGGTCAGAATTGGGAAAAGACCAGAGGAACCTTTTTTTTTTTGTACTTACTAACTGGAGTTTAAAGCCTTCAATTTGCAGCTCATGAGACTGGTATTTTGAGTGATGGAGCAAAACATGCACAAAGGAAACGCCACATTTGCTCGCTCTGAAAGGCTAACGATGCAAAGGAGATATAACTAGTAGATACACATGGAAGCTGTGTTGAGTAGCATCCTGCAGAGGCGAAGAGATGCTTGCATCCACTTGCTCAACTCCTTATTCATACCTTCTGAATTACCTTTTTTCCCTGTACATTTTCATTACTATGGGAGATAAATATCAATATACCTGATGTGCAGTGACTTATCAAGAATATCTTGTATGTCATGTACATACACAGTTTACAAAATCAAAAGGAATATAAATTGGGTTGTAGATGCAAGGAAACAAATACATTATTGCAGTGACATCTCATTTGTAAACTCTGGCACTATTATATGTGGAGGAACAGATTTAGCTAAAAAGTGACAAAACTCAACCAAACCTTGACCATATTTGTTTGTTTGTTTGTTTTATTTCAATGTGTATTAATGTGTCAGTTAAAAAAAAAGAGCGTTGCCGTTGCCAGTGCCGTTTTGTTATGTATGAATACACCCAGGAGGTCCTCTAACAAAATATTCTAATCAAAACAACTAAAGCTCTTCAACTACATTTAGATTATTTTTAATAGGCAGCAACATGGCTTCGATGATTGAATTTAGGAGCAAGCAGACTGCCATCATTGGATCAGTGTGAGTCTGAAAAAAATAGTGGCATGACTGCTTGCTAGCTGAGAACTCTTAGATTGTCTTAGATTAAATTCACTTCCATGTGTTTCTAATTTTTAATGAATAAAGTATGTTTAACATTTTAAAATGGAATTTAGTACCATCGGAATGTTTTTTTTGTTTGTTTTTTTGTTTTTTTACACTACCTGCTGTCCTCTACAGAAAATTATTACAAACTGAGACTGATCTCTATCTAATATTGTTTACTATATGACCATCTTGCTTGGCCAGTGGACATGAAAACACACACACACACACTTTAAAAGGGTTTTTGAGGGAGTTTTTTACTTCGATACAAGGTCCCAGGACAGCAGAGGTCATATGCCGACAGATTGATGAGCCCTCTCACTAAAATGTAACATTTGGAAATTGAAGTAGCATGACATTTTGTATTTATTTTTGTTCAGTGCAAGCTTGATAGGGAGACTAATCCCTGCTTATTAGTAATATTGTATATGCACAAATTAATTGTAATGCTCTAAATCATTGTTTGAGATTGTCATCTGTAATTGAAATAGACAATAAAATCTGTTAGACCCAGTTATTTTCTCTCAAGGGTTATAAGCACTGGGCTCTGTACCTGGGCTCAGTTGGTGGACCATTAATCTGGTTTTACATACAGACCCCCATGAGTAAAGCTACTCTCCGTGACTGGTCAGGAATCATCTGGGCTCAGGAATGGAATCATCGATCCAGGTAATAATTATTTCTTGAAGGTAGCTCAGAAATCATGGCAGCTCTTTGAATTAAAATAAAGTGTTCTATTCCCTTTCCAATTAAAAAAGATTGAACACATACTCTGTGTGTGTGTGTGTGTTTTTTTTTTGTTTGTTTCCCTTTATGATGCTTTCAAGACAGGATACAACAAAAATAGTAGACTGCATTAGGTTGCTGCTGCTGTTTATAATATCAAAATAGACACTTGGGTAATGTGTCCATATATTTTATAGCAGAGGGTGTTCAATGATAGCCATTATGGAGAAAGCATATGAAGCTCATCACTCAATATGCCCAAAACATACTGAGGTTCGTGTTGTTTGAAGTATTAGAAAATGGAAATAAATGCAGGAAAAATAACTTAATCATTTTACAATAATTACGAGAAGTTGTATAGGGCTAAAGCCTAACATCAGCACATTTCATCTTCCCAACACACGTGTATGAATGTGACCTCCAGAGGTCCAATAAAGGGCAGAGATGATAAAGGACACTTGTCTGCAATTTCACTGGAAGCTCTCCGGCTGATGATGGGTGCCAGCTTGGCTAGGCCATGTCAATACAACTCATATGTTTCATATTTATAACCTCCTCTCCTTTTTACCCTAAGAGCATGCAATGCATTATTTATGCTGCCAAGACGATATTGAATTTTGCTCTGACACTTCAATGATATAGTCTGTCCAACTTAAGGGCAAATCATAACATCTGATTGGGGACATTAAATGTGTGGTTCTTTTAATTTCAGCAACATATACATGTGTTGTACTGGAATAAACCTCCATTCTGGACAGATAATGGTTGTTATGTTAAGTGTTTGTACAATAGTTTCCAACACGCATGTCCCCAAACTGCATCGACTCATTGTCCTTTGTCATGTTTAACATTAAAGGCCCATGCATTTTTAATCACCAACATGGCAAGAGTTGGGCTCCTGTATTGGCCAGTTGCTATCTTTAGTCCTCAGCTCAGTCAGAGAGACAGCAATGTTGGAGGGGAGTAATATGACCTTAATGTGTCAAGCCCAAAGACCTCGCCTGGCTCAGCACCTGTCAATATTACATCTGGATCAGCACATTTTCAAACAGCATAGAGCCTCCCCGCCTACATCTCTGCAGCAGGAGGTGGAGGGCTGTCCTCACTCACTGTTTACAAGCACTGGGCTTGTACTTGCCCCTGATGTGATGCGGCTCATCACAAGTCTCACTTTCAAGAGTAGGATGTGCTTTTTCAGGCTTGGCACGATAACATTGTCAATATAAGATTTATTGGAAGCAGGATATAAAAGGTGGTGCAGCATATAAGTCAGATGACACAATGTGGCACCTGCTATACATCATGTCCCTCTTATCTCTAACTACATCAACTTGCTTGTTTGATATTTAAGTGCAAATTTTTGCACATGTTCTATGATACATCTTTAAGGTTTAACCTTGGTTGAAAGAGCAATATATGACATTCAGATTATTAATATATCATCTATTTGCTGTAATGATTTAGAGGAGAAATGGTCACCTGAGCAGAAAATTAAGTTGCTCTCCCTCTGTTTGTTGTTATCCGAGCTTCTCCTTGCTTTGGCCTGACCCAGTACTCAGCCAGACCCAGTACTCAGCCAGACCCAGTACCGGGCCAGACCCAGTACCGGGCCAGACCCATTAAAGGGGCAGACCCAGTAAAGGGGCAGACCCAGTGCTTTTAAACTGTATAGTTTAGGAAACAAAACTACTTGCTCAGGTTTATGAAATATCATTGTTTGGCTTCAAATGATGAAATGTATGCAGATATATACAGTGCCTACTACAATAGTTCTTCTGACCAACTGAAAATACATTGTTGCTTAAAAGAAAACCTGTCTTTCCATGTGGAAAATTAACATTTCAAAACAACGACAATGAAACATATATAAACTATGCCACTCACATCTAGAGATGATGTTGCCTGACTTCACTCACTAAAGAATTAGCAGTGTGTGCTATGGGTCAATCAGAATAGTGACTTCTAACTGCGCAAAGCAGGTGTTTAGTTATTTACTTGCAAAATGATGTTAACTAATTAATAATTATGGGACTTGTAATAGACTCATCTAAGTACACCCATTTACTCACCTCAGAAACATATATGTTTACCAAGAAAGAAAGAAAGAAAGAAAGAAGGATGTTAATAGAGATATTAAAGCTAGGCTGGAAAAAACAATAAGCCTTAGGCGAAGATGCCTGTGGCAACACCCCCCCCCCCCCCCCCCCCCGCTAAGTATTAAAACAAATAACATCTGCTTCTGTTAACACCACCTTCACTGCAGCTGTGTTGATTCCCCATAATCCCCAAAGAATATAAACCCACACCGGTGGAGTAATGCTTCCACAACTGTCACAACTGTTTCATCAACATAAAAAGCACTTCTATTACAAATGACATCAGAAATGCTTTGTAGTCTGCAATGTGGCAAGAAGTACCTTGCCTTTTAAAGTTCTTGCAATCCCATGTAGCTCTTGCTCAGCTCAACTTAATAATAAGCACACTGGGCTAATCTAGTCTTTATTAGAGCCATAAGTGACACCCACAAGCCTTTGTTATTAGTGGTTTTGTCGGATTATATACGATACATTATCAAATAGTCACATCAGAAAGATTACTCATAATGTAATACCTGCACATATTGCAATCATTGTGTATTTAATTAAATGTAATAGAGGCTCATGTATTTACTGGCACATTGTGGAAGAAAACCAGGAAATTGTTTTGTGCATAATAAGGATTTCAATTATGTCAAAATCCTAAATTATGAAGTATAAAAAACATTCTTGATTATTTGCCTCTGAACGGATTGTATTGAACCCGAGTTTCCGACAGGAGATTTCTGGCCGATAAGGGGAAGAGATAATGTCACAGAACACATCAAAATTCCACAGTGCCTAAAGCAAACTGGACAACTTCTCTTCCCTGTCGTTTCCCTTCTGTCTGTTTGCTGCAATGGAAGCAGAATGGAAATAAGGCCAAAAGTTGTGTTTTCAACCATGAAAAAGAAGCAGGCTAAGAAACCAAGATGTGTTCCGTCTATTGATGTAATCCTCTCTGTTTCAGTACTACGGACAGCGCCGCACCTACAATACACATACACCTTTACAATGATCCTATTTCTACACCATTATGGTCATTCCGTTATATCCACAGCTGCTGTTATATTTAGTAGTAATCACCCTCTACTATTATTTCTGCCATTAATCTAGTTTACTGCCCTCATTACATGTGTCACTTCTGTCATATGGATGGACTACGTTGTAATTATTTGGTTGTTTATTCTGTACACATCACATCTATTGCATTTATGCCCATCCTGTGAGAGGGATCCCTGCACATTGTCTCTCCCTGAGGTGTTTTCCTTTTAAATGTCTTTTTTTAATGAGTTTATTCTAAATCAATGGAAGATCCTGGGACAGGAACATGCTGTACACTGTAAATAGTGTAATGCTTTGTGAGGCAAATGTGTGATTTTGGGATTGACTTGAAAAATGCAATGAGAAAATCCTAAGAATTGCCAGAATGTAAATGTGTCTCAATTAGCAGCAAAGCAGTAGGTTTAATGTGTGAATGCAAATGTGTGTAAACGTTTCATACTCCTTGCTAGTTTGTAGAGCCACTTGGCAGGTTAGTTAGCATTAGCAATGGCTATAACTCTAGCGATGGGTTGCATCAGTGATCAAACCAAAATGCCAATTGATGGTCATGGTCAGCCACCATCTATTTTACACAGGAATACCAAGCACAGTCTTTTAATGAAACATAAAAAGGGAGTATTCATTTTTTTACTGATTTAAATCAATCATAAATTATTTTATACAAGATAGAATCACATTAAGAATCATATCTTTACGCTAATATTTAAAGATAGAATTGTGTGATGGACATTTGCCGTCAACTATTTTTTTTTCACACATAGAAAGTACATACTGTCGTCTGTAACTCTTAGTCATTCTTAAACTCAATATTGGTTCACTTACCTGAGCCACCAAGGTTACAAGACCCTGACCCCATTTCTACAATCTTGAAAGCTTTTTGCCGCTGCCATCACCCGGTCAAAAATAGCTTTCTTTGGAAGTCACGATCATCCATGCTCCCTGAAATAATTCAACTGGTGGGAATCCCTGCAACGCTTATCTCTGATGAACTGTGAAATGTGCCGGTAATCAGATATCATATCATGCACCGGCGTTCTGCAACATCCAACTAGAAAGTTGGAAAATATCATAGTGTTTTGATGCCCAGTACTGGCTGCACCTCGCTGAGCGTTCGCCTCATATTTGTGATGCACTTCCGTGCCTCAGCTCACAGTGGGATCCCAGAGCACGCTGTAAATTGGACAATCAGTAATGGTATTTGATGACATTAAGAGTGGAGATGAAAGGAAGGACACTTCAGTTATCAACAGGATAATGGGGCTGTCGCCTTGCACTCTGTGGCCAATGAAATGGGACTCAGTTAATTATCCTTGCCATTAATTAGGCCATCCCATCAAGGAGAAGAGGGTGACTCTTCGTTGACAATCTACCGCATTATATTGAATTATTTGCCTCAAGAAATGTAGTTTTTTTTTTTGTTTGTTTGGGGGGTGCAGCACAATTCCTCTGTCACACACTCACACACTCAGAGACTTTCCCCTGCATCTTTTTTTCCTGAATTAAATTTGGCACGTTGACTTCATGTGCGCTGTTGGTATGCCTTGTGTGGACAATTCACACATGCCTCTAATGTTCCAACAATATAGGTGTCAGGTTATACCGAATAATCCTTCAACACTTTTACTACAAGTTTCACTACAAAATACAAACATTATATACATGTAGTTCATCACACAATCACTCGTCTGTGCCGTTTCATCAGACAATCATTTGATAGCTGTTTTGCAACATACAACTGTCCATATCATCCTCTTGATAACTATAATTAGCTCACATCACTGAAAATTCTATAAAATGTCATTCAAACTTCTCAGCATCTTTTCAGGACAACAGGTTGTTGTTGGCTGTGAATAAATTGGGCTCTGTTTTCAGTCCATTGCAGGCAGCCATCAGTATTTCAGTTAAACGCAAACAGACAAATATTAGCAAAGGCAATTGACTGGACTTGTGTCCATATTATGCCTTTGAAAGACACACTGTCAAAATATGAGCAGGTCAGAAAACCCTCCTCTGCATGTAAATCCAGGTTAAGAAAAAAACTGCAGTCATGTATGAATGTAATGCATGGCAAATAATGTGCTGTAGATCTAAGTGCATCAACTTATTAAACTGATCAGATTGTACAAGTAAATGAACAAAAAGGAGGAAAAAATGATTCTTAGAAATGAAACGCTGTCTTGTCAGTTGAACCAATGTGGGCTATTCCAAAGATGGATGTTAAATTTGAGATGAATTAATTTCCAGCACAATATCACTGTAGCTTCAAATTGAAATGTGCATATTTCCCATGTTAAGCCTCATATAGTTGTACAACGCACGATAATGCTCATTTGGGAGTGCCTGTGTGATGGACAGACATGGAAATTATAATAATGAATGGCTCTTAGAGGACTTCAGCGCTGCCATTCTGAGTCCACTGACGTGCAGATACATCGTCCCAAGTGGGCCGGCGAACATGGGAGAATAATTCTTTTTTTATTATCAGCTACCAAAAGGGGGTACTAAAGGTGTGTGCTTCAAACACTCCCTTTATGTCTTTATTTTATGAGATAACACCACTGGCACACCAGCACACAGCCTAATGAAGAAAAATGCCAATCAAATGAGAGATAAGTAATGAAATAACTTCAGTTCACCCATTGCAGAATGATGCAAAGCAACATGAATTATTTGACAGGATTCAACACCAAATTGACACCACAGTTGCTTCAAAGTGAATCAAATTCAACAGCACCAGGAGTGTGCTAATTTTAATTTGCACTTAAATCTGCCTCAAGAAACATGATAGATTGTTTTTCTAATCTAAGTCGTCCAGCCAACCCCAGGTCACATGGTAATCTTAATTTGACAGAATCATATCATTACTGAGGAAGATAGGAACAGCTACAGGCAAGGAAAAAAAAGGGGGGTGGGGGGACTGATTTAAGATTTCCCACTATATGTCAAGTTTATTATCTCTATTGCTTAGAATCTCTCAAAGGTCATGATATTTTTCATCCACAACTGCATTTGTGTAAACATATAGTACTATGCTTTAAAGTTTACCGCCTATGTGATGCAAAGCAAATGGAAGTGGAGACACTCTCAAGTCATGTCAACGATTACTCGAGTTCTTGACAACTATGCTCGTTACTGTTTGTCAATACTTAACCAATAAGAACTAAAACTATAAATATGTAGAAAAGTAAAGAAACTTATTGTAATTCTGATTTTCTTTCCAACAGCTGTTATTGACAGACAAAGAGGCCAATCACGTTGTCACATTTTTTGAAGACGCACATAAAAGTATTCTCAACTTCATCAGCACCAGGCTCAGAGGCATCCAACAGCAAAGCAACAGCAAAGCTCCACGTCTGCTTGACTGATCGCCTGAGTGATCACGCACCGCCGCTCCACGAGCTCATCAGCTGTGTTGCCCCGACGCACTACGCCAAGGGGCCGTTTTTTGAAGCAGCTGAGCCTGTTGTGAAACGTCCTGGTGTGATCGGGCCAACATCAGTGTCAGAAATTCTAAATGGTAGCCTTTTCCTTTGTTATAGTCAGCTGTCATAGTCACTTGAATAAAAAACACAATTCCAATGATTAGGAAATATATTATTGTATGTTTTTTATATTCGCCGTGATTAAAAAAAAAAAAAACGTCTTGCCTTGAGCAATTTTAAGAATTTATTCGAAGCTGCTAAGAGCTAGAGTAAGGTTGTTAAACAGGTCATAATTGCCTCTCTAATATCTCTTTGATATTGCTGTGAAAATATATAATTCAAACAACTGTGGATGTTTTACAACTCAAGGTTAAAATTATATTTAGAAATGGCAGTAAAAAAAAATAGTCTGGAGCTCTACTCTCAATTTCACATAATAGAAACTTAAAAAATGTATATTAAATAATATCGGAATCATTCAGACAATAATAATAATATATCTTTTCACATGCCATCAGGTTTATTCAGTTAAATCACATACTTAATGAGAGAAAATAGATATGTAATACTGTAATAGTATAAAACAATTGCACCTGTACATACAAACCAACATGGTGATTGGTTTTATATGTGATGTGTGTATGAACATTTATTCACTCTCTGCTGCCATATTAAGTGTCATACAGATGATGTAAGACACCGAAAACTCATAATCAGCTGCCAAATTAACAGTTGAAGCAAACATAAGAACATTGGCCTTTTCCTCCAATTTCTGGTTTACAAAAGAAAACCAAAGCATTAAATAGCAACCTGGTCTAACTCCCGTAACTGACAGCAAGCAATGATGTTTGAAATGCAGACATTAACATTCCTCGAGATAATAATTAAGTAGCCGTTTATTTGAAGGTGATCTCAGCTCTCGGGCTCCCTAGTTGATCAGCTGCTTCAATTTGCTCCGCAGAGAATGAAGTGATATTGGACTACGTGATTTGCTCGTTAATACTACCCAATCAGCCACAAATATAACTTGCTATAAAAAAAATGCAAGTGTCGCTGCGCTGTCCTTGTTTAGTGTCTATTTAATGACTTAGGCATAAAGTAGGGGCGGCTGCGGATCAGGAGGTGGAGCGGGTAGTCCGCTGATACCAGAAGTGTGGTGGTCCGACCACAGGCTCCTCAGACGCTGAACCCCAAATTGCTCCTGATGGAAAGGCCAGCACTTTGTGCGGGTGTAATATTAAACTACATGCGGAAGGGTCTCTGAACATCTGTATGAAAACTAAAACGTGTGACCTTTCCATTTACGAATGGTTTCGCTAATTATTAAATCGTCCAACTGCATGAACCCATCTGGCATGGGTCACTGTACCTACTATTCTCATGGCCCAAACTTCTACAGCTGCAGACTGCTCACATGATTGCCCATTATCTTCTGCGATCTGAATATATCCTTGGGGCAACATACCAGTATTTTCTTTTCTTTTTTTTTTACTGGCACGGGTCAGCCATTTCTAGCATGGTTATTCTACTGCTGCTCTTGTCAAAAGCAGTGAAACGTGGAACACATTTACAACAGCTGAACCCTCTGTCAGTTCAGCTGCTACATTTATTCCACTAAATGGCGGTGAATAAATGTGCCCCACCACATTTTCAGCCCCTTTCTGCACTATTTTGGTCCCTTTGCAGGAGCTGTTTGCCAACGGGGTGAAATAGTTGAAAGTGTCCTGGTAGTTATGTACGTTGTGCAGCCTTACACCAACTCTCCGTGTATATCTGAGCAACAAATGCCACTGTGTATCATAATAGTGGCACATTTGATACCACCTTGTCCACGTGGTGTAGATATGTGTTTTCCCAGGGACAGGAATATATGTCTACTGCATAAAGATCGACATGAACGCATGAAAAACGGGAGTAAATATAGCTTCCAGAGGTACCACAATAATCATTTTTATGCTGTCGATCCTGATTGCTGATTAACTATATCGGCTGACACAGATGATACGAAAAAATGATTTCAGCCGATTAAAGGGTTGGTTTAGGAAGTGATTGATTGATATGTAGAAGACTTTTCTATAAGTGAAGCACGCGTTCTAAACATCAATACCGCAGTCGATCATGTTCATCTCATCGTGGAAAGCCAAAATGTTGATCATGATTCAAATTTGATCAATCATGAAGCCCTAGTGTGCAACCCTGTCTCCTACATATTACGTTATATTACGTCCTCACTGAGGACGTCAGACGGGAACTTGCATAAGACTTGCATTGTTTTGGCTATGGGCTGCCGTTTAGCTGTAAGCAATCGTTGCTATGTTGTAACATAGTCATACATATGGATATAACAGCTTCATGGATTTATTATGGACATGACGACTGCACGATCGTTTCTTTATGGATACAAAATCAAAACTACGAGGAAAACGTTTTTGTTTTTGCGGTGACTGGGAGGGACAAGCGCGCGCCAGGCACTCTACTGCTAATGTCAGCAGGGTGATTTGAGGTGAGTAACTCCATGCAAAAACACATATTTATGTTGTTTCGCCACACTATTTGAGCTAAACAAGTGCTGTCGTGTTTCGTAAGGACCCAACATGTGTTGCATAGGTCTTGGATTTATTTTCTGAGGCCCAGAAAAGCAGATAAAATGTGCCCCTATGGGTTAGCATCGTAGCTTTTCTGGAAGTCTGGCAGGCAGGGACACATCTCGGGCTAGGTCAATCAATTTTTGTCATGTTTTTTGCTTCTAATAAGTTGGGATGACCCTGTAGATGACAAAAATGGGGTAAAAAATGACCGGATTTCTCCTTTAACTGCACTTTCAATTACATCAAAAACAACCAAAGTACTTTACATGTCCATCATCTTGACCTTTTCCCTATACAGACTCCCTATATATATATCCCTCTGACTCATTTCAAACTTATTTCCAATACGTCAAAAGCAGACCCTATCCACGACAATATATGTTCCCCTTGAAACATAAATCACAATGCAGTTTCGTTTAGTGGGAACATAATTTTTTAGAAGGCAGGGCTGTAGCCTGTTTGTGTGACGAATCATCCAACCAGCTGCAAATTGCAACACCATTGTCAAGATAAAACCTGAAATGTGGTCACCTCAAATAAACAGTTAATTCAGTGGGTGGCGTGACAACACCACATGTTCATTCAAACTTGAATGAATGGGTATCTTGCATGGATAAACAGGCTTTTGTGGAAGTGATTGTAAATACATTCTACGTTTGGTTAATTATGTGGTCATTTTGATCATTTAGAACAAAGTCACCACCTTTGGTGGTATTACAAAGATGCACAAATGTGCGGTGCCATTAGTGCCATTTTAATGCAATAATGGAAGTTTCACCTGCACAAAATATAACTGTTTTGTTATAGTTTTAGCAGCTGGAATTGTAAGCATTTACTTATAATGTTTCTATCTGTCATAATAATTGAGGGTTGGATCAGGTTTCAGTTTTTCAAGGTAAAGCAGCCTCAAGTGCCATCCTCTTGTGAATTTGTTTTACCACATTGTTTGATATGAAGGGAAAACACTATTAACTGAAATGGTAACATGAACTTGACCACAAGGTTTGCTTACGTGTTCACATTGAATGGTACTGGCATTCAGAACGGTGCCATTAAAGTGACAAAACATTTCTTAAGAGTGGACCATGTTTGCAAATGTATTTAACTAACATATGTGAAAAGATATGTAATTATTTGCATAAATATTTAACAAGCACACTGATAAGGCTTTACTGATTGCATTTAATGTGTTCAGCTGCTAAACGGTGGGTGCTGCAGTGTTTTGCAAAGACGTGTTCAAGGAGAAAGATGGTTCTGCATCCTTGTTGAGTGAAGAACCAGCTGGCTGTAACAGCACTCGTGAAAATGAAAATTAATTTTTGCTGGTTGATAAAATGGAGAGTATTTGTTGCTGGAAGAAGAATGAGCATCAGCAACAACCCCCATTTAGTCAGATATATAAAGGCTTTTACACACAAGGCTGTAATTCGTTTTCGAGGTCGATTTTTCTGAGCTCCCAAATCCGCAAATAAGGGCATCAACCAGTAATGTTGTGCGTACGATATACTGCACAACAACACGGACACACTTGGTCCGAAATGATACAGCAAACTTTGATTACCCCTTTCAAGCTGGACTAAGGCTTTACCCAAGACTGCACCAAAACAACTCAGCCCCATCTAGTGGACTGGAAAGGCAAATGTTATCAAAAGGTTTCATATATATTTTCAATATTTCTGAACTCATCTTTCACAATAAAAGCCCTAAACATTCAGACTGCGTAACTGTTTGCCAAAGGGATTGAGATGATTTAGCTAAAAAGGAAACTCAATAAAATAGCTTCCAGTATCTTAGATTATACATCAGTTTAGCTGAGACAGACTCTGGGCTCTGGGTCAACACGATCCCGGTGGTTGGTCTGCAGGAATATATTCAAACTTATTGAAAATGTGTTCCAACTATTAAACATTCACATCGCTGCTTGTATGAAGAGTTTTGATGTGAAATATTGACATGTTGTTTATTTACCACACTTGTAGTGTGTAAAGGCCTTGACTCTTCATCCATTGATTCGTACTTTCTTGCTTTCTGTCTTGTTGCCTCTACATGTTGCATCAACTTTGTCTCCCTTGTCCTCCAGAGCCATTGATTGAGGAGGACATTTGAGGGAAGGGCATCTTTAATTGTACACAAAATAAAGCTCCCTTGACTGTTTTGTCTCTCCTCCCCCCCACAGCCCATTGTTGGATGGGAAGGGATTAATTAAGTGCATCTTCAACAGGCAGAGTTGACTGTGCAAGCAGTCAGTGATTATCTGTGATGACCCAAGAGGGGGAACGGCAGCATAGCCGTGGTGCTGACTCTTTTAAGGATCACTTTGTGTTAGTTCCATGTTAATTATTTCCCCTTGTCCCTTTGGTTTGCACACTGGATTTCATTCAAAAAAACTTTGAGGAAGTTAACTTAGTTTCATGTGATGGCTTGGCCACCAGTGTTGTATTCAGTACATTGTATAAATGGCAAGGTATATCATTTGGGGGGTCTAATCCACACCATGTCCTAAGATAACTACAATTAAACTGATTAAAGTTGTGTAGCTGTTTCATGCTTTTTCTATACATTCCTTCATTTGCCTACATTCCTCTAGGGTCATTCCATGTCATTTCATCAAATGTAGAATGTTTAAGTTAACACTAGTATGAAATAGGAACTGTGGTCTGTTGCTGTCTTTTGAATGTGTGTCTTTTATTTATTTATCTATTTATGTGTTCAACTGTATGTTTGACTTATGTGAAATGCATGTGCCTGTTGAGCCCTGTCAAAGAGGAATTTCTGCCACCATTTTTGGGACAATAAAGTTTTATCTATCTATCTATCTATCTATCTATCTATCTATCTATCTATCTATCTATCTATCTATCTATCTATCTATCTATCTATCCATCTATCTATCCATCTATCTATCCATCTATCTATCTATCTAGAGATAAGCCATAGAAGTCTTATATCTGCAAAACTGCAAACAGCAGTTTGGAGCTTTCTATACCAGCTGCAAAAACTGTAATCATCAATATTGATCATTGGTAAAACAAATGAATGTTTAGGGCATCTCTAAAAGTGATATGCACTCTCCCAAGTGATGTGGTTTGTGACTCAAAACCATGATATGAGTTTTGGAGGCGTTGCACGTCACAATAGAACCTCTTCAAAGTCCTGCTTCTAAGTACAAATGCAAAGTCAAATAACTGGATTGTTTATGATTATGGTACTGGTTTACTATTATTATTATAAATATATAATTATGTGGCTAATTCTACACCTCTGCTACCATTCATTTTATTAATTAAATGTTTGTTGTCAAATGTCTCCGTCCTTTGATATGATGTTAGTGTTATGTCATGACTGATGAATCAGACAGAAACCAGACACCACCGCTGAGCGCTGGCGTGGAAGTCTGCCCTGCATGATTCATAACAAATCATTGTAATCCAACAGCTTTGATTCTCTAGGTGCCTGTCAATCGGCATTTCCTCGGAAATATTTCATCCCTCTCATGGCGCCAGAATGATATGGCCTTGAGACTGTTACCCTGCAGTCAAAAATGCAAGCTGTAATTCAAATATCTGCGTAAACGAATGTTCTCCGACAAGCCGCGTGAAAAGATTCACTTTATTTCATTCCCCTACTTGTACCCTCCATTTTTAATCTCACAACATTATGCCTGTGGCAATATCACAATATTTCACCTTGAGAGAGGCATCTTGAAAAAGAAGGAGAAAAAAAAAGACAAAAATGATATTTCACAAGATGGACGATTTTGGCCTGCACACCACCTCAAAGTCACATACGTGAACATGAAAAAAATGAGGATGGTAACCTATCAGTGGAGGATGACTTATTGCTGCGAGGCAGCCTATAGACAATCTGTCCTGTGGTATAATATGTGCGTAAATGATAATGTTAAAGGTTATTGTCACGCTTCGCTGGTGACTCAAAATACATTGCCTCTCTGGAAGCTGGCTGATCATTAACTCAAGGTGTCAGGAGACACACATTTGCTCAGTGGCATTCTCCAAAGCCAAAAAGGTATGTAATGCTTTTTCCTCCAGAGAAAGGCATGGAAAAAGATGCTCCAATTGTCTGATGTAGTATATCAGTGCGGAATATCTTAGAGGCAACCACCGGATATCTGGAGATTTTGCTTTAACCTTGAGAGGGAGTTTTTTTCTTCTTGACATTCGTTTAACTGCATCTGACTTCCAGTCACACTCATTCTTCAGGGTAGGATACGGTGCAATGTTTCACAATATGCAGCTTCCTGCCATTGATCACGGTGGCAACTCAGTTCTGTATGGAAACATCACTGACTACTTAATGGTTTATGAACCCGTAGTTATTTGCTGTATGCAAACATTGATTTTAAACCCTAATAGGAACACTAGTCGACATTAAAACATATCAGGCAGACAAGAAATAATTTGTCAAAATCAGAGGCAATAAGAGACAACATGGCGCTGGAACCAGGGGCTTATAATTACAGAGCACAATGTAGCTATGATCTTGACCTTACAGGGGTGATAAATGGTGCAAGTCCTATCCATGACATACAAGCAGAGAGTCATCAATGTTTGTGGGCAACTACAGGTATGAGGTAATTAATCATTCAGCATGGGCCCAGGACTGATTTTAATTAACGGTGAAACACATGTTGTTGCCAGTCTTTAGGGAAGAGGCAGAGGACTGGTCTGAGCTGAACTGTCTCGGCCATTGCAATATTCATGACCTGACCGTTCATTGAGTGTAATATGGTATAGTTGACTTAGCCTTGAGTTTATGTTGATAAGCAAAATGCTTATTCCTATGATGCTGAGTTATCTTAGTTCTTTGAAAAATGAAAAATCATTAATGAAGGCAGGTAAATAATTAGTACCATACACTATATAAATGAATGTTTGTTCTGAGACGCAGCTGCTCTGGTGGCACATGATCTATCCTCCTGCGAAGCCATTTCTGCAGAAAGATAGGGGCCTGTTTAACACATTGATTTATCACTGCGCTGCTCCAGTCGACGGTGCACTTTTCAAAGAGAACTACATTAGGGTGGGTCAACTCATCACATCTATATCATTCATGTCATAGTATTCCGGCAGACAGAGAGTATTCCTGGAAGCAGTGGGATGCCTCCCAGCCACGTTGTAGGTTAAGTTACCAAGCCGGGGGGATAATTGTATCAAGAATGAAGGTGTTTCACATAGCCAAGATGACACCTGTCTCAACAACATGCAGCCCGGCAGCTGGAGGAACAGAAGGCCTTGATATGAAGAGAAAGTAGACGCTCCTCGGTTGGCTGACCCCAAAGCTCGAGCCAAATTATTTACAATCAAAGCTCCATGTCATATCTGTTTAACATTCAGGATAGAAGTTGGACCCGGCAATGGTGCTGAATGTCAATGGGAAACGCATTCTGTTCCGAGTGTGAGAGCAGCGGGTACAATGCTGGCAAAAGTTGTAACAAATATGAAAAGTAATAGAAGGCAGCAGATGTGGTGCTTCCACGGGGCACTGAGGTGCCAAAATGAAATGTCTTGACTTTTGTTGTCAAGATGAACCAAATGTTAGTTCATCAAATCTTCTGGCAATGATGTCACGTGTGAACTAATCAACCTTGAAGAGGTTTCTTTACAGCTCAATAAATAATCATGCACCTGAGCAACAACAAGAAAAAATAAAAAACCCTTTGGCATCAAGTTATACGCTTCATTCATTAAAACATCACATTCGTAATTCATGCATATATTCATATCTGCCTGATATAATGTAAATAGGCTGGGGAGAGAGACAGAGAAAAAGATAGTATGATCCCTTAAGCCAAACAAGTCAGGCAGCACAGAATACAGTCCCATGGCAATACTAAGAGTGACGACCTCGGGCCTTGAAGCTGCTGTCCATGCTCCAATGACTTCCATCACACAAAGAAAGGACAATGAGTCCAGGAAGTTATATCCAGAAAATTAATTATTTCTGGATTTGAAGATTGTCAAAAGAACAAAGGGCCTGTGTTCACATTGCATCTTTTTTCTGTCAAAATGGCTTATTAGTATGCCTTACAATGTTGGAAATTGAGCCCCTCATTAAGGTTTCATCTACATTTATGAAATTTGGTAGGCAGATGCAACATCTGAAGACTCACAAAAAAGACTCTTCGGGGTATACCAAAAAACAAACAGGAATTCAGTCATTTTGCATTACAATTTGTAATTATGTTCAATTTCCTTTTGCCTTTTTCAGTTGCTGTACTTAAACATATTCCTCCTGAAGAGTTAGTCAATTCAACTTCAAGTTTGGTCAGTACAATTTAAAGAACTTTGGGAAGAGAAAGTTATGAATTGTTTTTATTTTCATGCAATGTTGTTGCCGTGGTGGGGTGGCGAGAAAGGGCCTCTTGCATTGCTTGGGAAGGTGCAAGGGCCCCTTATTGGTATCGATTTTGAGGGCACCAATCAAAATGATAAGCCAGAAGCTGCTAATGCTAACTTGAGATCAATCAATCAGAGTCTTCATTCAATAAACTTGAATCGATAAGCATAAATGGAATAAGAATCAGCAAAATTGAAGCTCATCCCTACTGATATGAGGTCTATGGTGGCATAACATTTAAATATTGTCAATACAGAAAATGATAAAATGGTAATGTGTGCAGTGAACCATTTAATGCATTATCATGAGGCGTACCCTTCCCAGGATGATAAAGTCTTGCATCAGCATTATGTATAAATTGGCACTTCCTATGAAGTCACAGCTTGATCCAAAGTGTTGTTTTGCTGCAGTGGGATAACAGTTTCAGATTCTCCCATTAGCCAATGCAAAATTTTGCCATTAGCACTAACCACAACTCATTCCATGGAACATATGAAAGGGGCTGTTGTACTTCATTAGTGTAATATGGACACTCATCATGTATCAATATGCAGCCATTACCGCCCCCAAAGCCTGAGCCACTTACCCCTCCCACCTCACAACTGAAAAGATCATCATCCAGTTTCAAACTGGGATGTTATGGCAGATGGTAGAGAGGGGGAGAGGTGCATGACCCAGCATACTGATGAAACAAAACACAACATAAGCAGGAGCGGGGTACTGGCATGGTTATAGGTGAGGATAACATTGAAAGGCATAAGGTTCAACAGCACTGGCTTGATTTTTTTTACATCATTTGATTATCTAGATTAAATTTGTTAATCCATGTCTGTGGTCTCATGCTATATCAGTTTCATTCCTATCTCATCTGGCCCTACACCAGCACCACGGCCTTAGCGAGAGACACCATTGCACAGACGAAATTCAATAATGCAGTTTTAGGGCTTGAGTAGGATCTAATTTCATGCTAGACGACTCATACAATTGTTGTATAAGCTATTTTAATTTCCAAAGTACCATTATCCTTTTTTACATAGCTTGCAGGAATATTTTCAGTGGGCATCCTGTAAAACTCACATTCTGATTCAACACAATGGCTTGTACTTGTTTTATTTATTTCATTTGCAAATAGTCTCTTTATCTCATAGTCTCGTTGGTTTACTCTGCTTATTGTAGCCTTTGTTCACGAGCGAAACCAGAGTATTGCAATTCCAGAGTGTAAGGCTCTTTAAAATAGATGTAATCCTCCTAAACACCTTGTTGCTGTTGTGCTGCTGACGTGAAAGCAGCGTGTCCACATCACAACTCCAACAGCAGTCCTCTGTCAGTGTCGACACTGGATCAGTTCAGCCTCAGTACTGATATGCTCTCTGAAGCATGTTGACTGAGCTTACAGCTCACATCACAATCATGTAGTGAATGGAAGGTTCACTCTTTAATCCAAAGAACCTGGGGCCGGTTGCACCCTCAGAATGTCTCCTGAGCTTAGGGGCTTACTTAAAGGTCCCATATTATGAAAAAACAACATAATATGGGATGTATGATATGATATGTGATTTAGCCTCTGGTCAAATATAATATGAAATTATTTGCTCTTTGTTAAAGCATATCTATTGCATTCTCTGGTTAAAAAACACTCTTCTCGAGATGCTTTCATTTTCTTCATTTATCGCCGTAAACTCAGTTATAATAGAGGTTTCTTAAGTGTTCTACTATGGTTGCCAAGGACTTTTTCTGCAACAGTTTAACGTTAAGGGATTCATGAAGTAATGAGACAAAGATGAGGAGAAAAAAAATATTTAGGCTGACATTTTAAAGAACACCTTAACTCAAAGGTGTTTTGTTAATCACACCTGTGCTTTTCCAAAATTCGCAATTGTGTTGCACATATTCACCTTTTGAGGGAAAAGATCCCAGGGAGGCCCAGGGAGGCTGTAACACTTTCCCAATTTCAAAGTCATAACAGATCGTAATGCCTGTTTTATATCTAGATAGATAAAAAACAATAGGGTCCACTGAACATATACGGGGCAATGTGGAGTTCTACATCCTCAGATATAGCATATATATTTTTGCAAACAAGGACGTGACCCATTCTTTCTGAAAATAGTTTTAGAACCCTTCAGTGACCAAAGCTAAATGCAACAATGCACCAAAATGCATCCCTGAATAAATTGGACTGATTTACTGACATTGTTCCCAGCGGTAGAAGAGTGCTGGCCTCGTCTCGAGAGCCACATGTGACCTTCTGTCCTTGGGCCGGATTCTGACAGAAACTTTCCGGCTGGGTGATCTGCTCTGCTTTCCTCCAGCTTAAGTCCCTGGAATATCTGCTTTTAAACCACTATAAGCACCATCAGTGAACAAATGAACCCCATATTTAACTCTTAAAACAACCATGCCCAGATACGACCAGCTGCCTTCACATATATGTTTTGCCACCGATGACAGTCCAACACAGAAGTTAGGATGGTATGTTGGAAGAAAAACACACTTGCAGCAGGTTCTTAAGTAATGCACTAGTTCAATGTGAGCTGCTTCACAACTGGCATTATGTTGCACTGGTTGCC
Organism: Chelidonichthys spinosus; assembly: GCA_029853015.1. Classification (NCBI taxonomy): domain Eukaryota; kingdom Metazoa; phylum Chordata; class Actinopteri; order Perciformes; family Triglidae; genus Chelidonichthys; species Chelidonichthys spinosus. The sequence continues at coordinate 13,477,741 of CM056837.1, forward strand.
CCTGTGCTTTATAATAATATAAGTTATAGGACTGGAGTTAAAAGTTCTTCATTTATAAAATTGCGAACATGCTTAACAATGATAGTACAGTACACATTGTGAAGTGGATGTTTTTTTTTTTGGTAGTTTAATGGAAAAAAAGCAAAAACAGGAGACAAGGTCATTTTAAATTGAGAACTGTGTGAGCAGGAAGCTGACCTCAGAACAGAAAATGGCACATATTTTTGTACCCTGAGGTTCTTGAGTTGTGAGCGTTGTGACATAGCCATGTGCTGACCTGCTGTCCCTTCTGCCACATTCACTCTCAATTTACAACATGATCTGGCAATATAAATGTGCAACCAGAAAAAAGCTAATTCAGCCAGCAAGTAAAGTTTAGGCTATTTTTAACCCATCAATGAAACAAAAAGGGAATTCAAAGAGCTCCAATATGCATGTAGAGCAAAAATGTTACGAAATGAGAAACACAGCATAAAGCATTGATTCAAGGAACTTTCAGCAGTTACATCAAGGAAAGACAATATTTTTATACACCTGCTTTTGTTCTTGTGAATTGCAGGGGCACTTGGATCTGCGTTTTAATTATGGAAGTGCTGCCTGTCTCTATACTGAGCTATTCAGCAAGATCAAAGTGAATTCAACACCCACCTACACTCCCATTTTAGATACGTCAGAGTGAAATCGCTGGAGTAAGCAGTTCCTTTCTTTCAGAGTGTGTTTAAGGTAACTTGTTAGCTACCTCTAAACTTCAGCTGATCCATCCATCCATCCATCTATCAACCATTACTTGAACAGATGCACATGTGTCTGGCACTCAAAATGCATCTTGCTGTGAACACCACTTGAGGCCAGAAGAGGCTGTATGGCCAATAGATTAAACACCGCCCACCAGATTAAAACTCTGTTATGAAATACTAATGGTAAGCATAATTAGGGAATTGAAACTCATGATAAGTTGACTGTTAAGTGCAGGGACTGGCTAACAGTGAGTCACTTAGCTGTTCGTTAGTGTGACCTTGGGTTGGCAGAATAATGAGGAGCCTAAAAATAACTGACAAGAACATTCCTAGAAGATTAATTATCAAAACAAAAAAAAAATACCTAGTGTTTTACACACATTAGATAGACCCCCTCTATGGTCAATCCATCCAATTAATTTACTGTAAGCTGCTGTATCATCTCTGAGGATAGCAATCTGCGCACAATACTGCAATAACAGTGTTTTGTTTGGAATCGTAATTGCTCTATAGATAGCCCAGAAGAGAACAGGATGTAATTACACCCTAAAGAGCTGCTTGCTACTGCTGTATGTGCTGTACTTTGAATGAGGAGATCTGGCACATGTGAGCACATTTTCAGCATGGGGATTACTCCACCCCATGATGCATCTGCAAGGCTAGCATTTATGGAGGTGGCAGGGGTGAGCCCCATGTGTAGCTGCTGTGTGGGGCGGCCTCTGAGGCATGCAGTTGGGGGAATATCTATCTTAGATCTGTCCCATCAGCACACTCCGCAAACAGACAACGACACTAGTGGGTGACAATCACAGTTGGAAAATGAAAAGTGCTGTCAGGCAAACAAACTTGATTAATACATATAGTGGAGCACTCTATGGAGACACATGTCAGAAAACATTGATTCAGAAGCTTATTTTTTATTTGATATCATGCTATAAGGGCCTTTAGATAGGTCATTATATAATACGTCTCTCCTTGGGCTAATGCAATGTGAAAAATGTTGGCTTCAATCATTTTGTTGATTACTGACCATAGTAATGCTAATATAAACTTTTTTCCAGGACTGTTACGGTCTCTCAAAGAGGATCCAGAGAAAAGCTCAGTTACAATCACGTCGTCTAATCCATTTGAGTGTCTGATCATCAACAGAAAACCAGAGAACATAAAACAAATCAGAATGATAGTGTCTTCTCAGAACTGCAAAATGACACTCTGTCTGCTTCCAAGCCAATGGATGTTTCAATCTTACTTCAATAATCCCTCATTTGACTTCAAAATATATCATCTAAAGCAGTGTAACTAATTGCGTGGCTTACAAGCCTCTTGTGGCTCGGCAAGCCTCAATTTGTGGCTCACATCAGTAGTAAAATAATAGTAGGACCCTATGATTTTGACGGAATAGGGGAATTTGACGATGACAATGGAATCAACTAAAACGCGGATATCCGTGTAACTTGTCAAAATGTGGATACAATTTCTAGAAATCGGGGGACTGGGTTGAGACATACACACGCACGCATGCAGTGATAGTCATGTTTAAGACATGTATTATAACTCACGTCTAAGTGGGATGACAAATAAGTAAGCAGATATGCTTAGTTAGAGATGGCTTTTGGTATTTTGCAGCTGAGGTGGGTCTCCTGTGGACTTTGTCTTGTAAGCGTGGCTCTACTGGAGAAAATAGTGAGGATCACTGGTCTAAAGCATTCAGTATCTTGAAGTTTATGATCAGTTTGAGGTTGACCGAGTTTTTAAAGGCTGACATAATAATAATTTGGACCCTGACCACGATTACTTCTGCTGTGTATCCAATTGCTTTAATGTTAAAGCATATCCTACAGTTTCCACTTTACTTTCATGAATGGATAGTTACGTGGCCTGATTATTTGGAAGAGAGAACATCAAGTGGTAAGCAAGTTATTTATTCGAGAGATAACTATTGTGGGGACGAATTTGAAAATGTCCAATGTGACATTGAAGCACTTGTTTGCTGGCTGTAAAAGCAGCTGTTTGCTGATTGGATGCGCAGGGAGAGAAAAACGTTTCCCAAAAACTGTGGCATGAGCTGCTCGGCACCAGCTCAGTTGCTAGAACCCAGCGTGAGCTGCTAGCTACCCGGCTAGCATCTAGAACCTGGTGTAAGCTGCTAGCCACCGGCTCAGCCATGGTGAGAGCTTTGTAGATAGAATACATCTATTCAGTAACTGTGTTATTTTTGGGTTCTCTACTATTAATTACAACAGTTAACTAAATGATAAATGAGTCCACAGTTATGTTGAAGTAAACCCCCTCCCCCAAAAATATAGTCGACACAATAACACTCCTATGCTCCTTTCAGACTTTGTAAAAACCATAACCCAAAGGACATGTCTGAAAATCAAATCACATAAACTCTAGAGATCAAATTAGCCCATATTATTTGGGGAGGACAGTTTTTTTTTGTTGCAGTGGTTTTTGTTGCCGAGGAATACATTTGACACATAGTGTCCTTCTGCTTCAGCTGGCTGGCTGCCCAGAGGACCACTGTGTCTCCAGTGATTAGTCAAAAGTGGGAAATGCAATTAAAATGGCAGGTAGCTGCTTCTTCTTGTTATGGCAACTGAACAGAGATGTGTGGTGTCACTAGCTTCGACTCCTCCACTGCTGAATATATTCCGTCTCCTGAGAGGACGAGCAGCACTTCAGGAAGGCTTAACTGCATTTATCTCCAATAGGGGATGGGATTTCCTTGTTATTTAATCTGCAAGTCAACTGAAAAGTTTAAACTCAGAAACAATGAGGTTTCTTGAGTTCAGGGAGGACAGGCCTTACAACTTGATCAGCTGGCATGACTTTGTCAATGCTTATACAGCATGGCTAATGTCTTCTCTGTCGATATATGCCAAGCCCACTTCTCAGTCCAAGTGACATTTGGCAAGAACATGAACATCTCATCTTGATCACATCAGCGTTATTATGTTCTCTAAACCATCAAATTAAATTGTACATGTATTAAAGTTCAACCTGGTGTTAGTCCTATTTAAGCAGAGGTGTGCAGAGGAATTGTTCAACATTTTGGGGAAACAAGGAAATTTGTCTTGCGAGAAATTAGTGATCTCATACCTGTCCATAAAATATGAAGCTACAGCCAGTCACTGGTTAGCTTAGCTCTGCTAGGCTTAGCATCCGAGGGAACCAAACTCTGCCCAACAGTATTTCTAAAGATTGCAGATAAGAATGCTAAATCTGGTTTGATTAATCCTTCAAAAAAACGTGTAAAACCATTGTAAAAACAATTTCTGGTTTTGAATTGGATTGTGTGCCAAACTTTTTCTTGGCAGTAATTTCCAGTCTTCTTGCCAAGCTAAGTTAACTGGCTCCGATTTTATATTCAACAGATAGGAGGGTGGTATTGATCTTTTATAAGAAAGCAATTTCCCAAAATGTTGAACTAGCCGATTTTAAGTAAGCTATCACTGTGACATTTCTGAAATCATTAAAAGCCAATAAAAGTGTCTCGAGAAGGACTAACAGACTCATCAACATCAGCCGCCGAGCTTGCACGTAGCACATGAACTCAACGTCATGTTAATTTGACAGGGCGGCAGCATCAGTCATCATAACCTCTCATCAAATTCCCATTGACATGGTGGGAAGCTGTACCACATTGTTTGACTGCATCGTCGATGAGGAGCTGAATCGATGTAGAAACTCTTCAGGCTGAGTAAACGATGTTCTGGTTGATGGAGCTGCACTTGGGGGTCTAATACTTCGAAGCAGGCAAGGCTGTCATTTCTTATTGGGATGCTGTTGTCGTCTATGAAAGCTCTCAACCTTTCCCCCAATCTATGCTTTAAGACAGAGTGCATTTGTGGGGAAAAGAAAACATATCTGTATCTACTTCATCATTGTTTCACGCTCACATGATGTGTCTGCTTCATGCACTTCCTGTCTCCCTGCAGACCATTCACTGGGCTAATTCACAGAGTGCTTCCTACTGGGGAAGCAGTTATGACAGTTCAGAGCTTGACCTCTGTATCCTGTAAGCCCCGCTGAATGTAACGGTTTTGAAAGGCTTGGCAGCGAACCGGCACACTTTAGAGTGTCCGTACTCTTCAGACGGCCCTGTAAAAATATATTTAATTCAGGGGTGTGAGATGTGATGATATTAGATTGTGGACGACTAAAATGTATCCATGATATGCCTGTCAAGGGAGGTTTTAGTGTTGTGTGACAGTACATATTCTATCATTGCAGTTCTACGGTTCCAGTATCTCCCCTCCATACAGAACCGCTGATGAAGGATTAGCAATGATGCTTTGTGAAACGCAATAAATTCAATATTTCTGCTTTAAGCAGCCCGAGTCAGGACAGGACATTGTCACCATTTAGCCTCTGCACGTAAGGAGTGACAGGTGAAGTGAAGATAACTTTGTCTATACAGATTAAACGTTTACACAAAGTTTGCTGAAAGTGCTGTCATTGATTGCAGGTACATTTTATGTTTTAAAAGCTATATTGCTTGGCAGAGAGGAGTCATGTTATAACTTAGACGATAACTTTGGCATGCAGTTGACACATTCATCATTTTGAATGAAAACTGAACTTCTGGCGAGTGTTTATAGTACAATTTTTTTTTTAAATGAAAGGGAGTAAGAGGCGAACCAGCAAAATGTGTCTGTGCTGTACATTGGATGGCTGTTCAGAATACGTCATAAGTGGTTCATCTGGATTTCAAAAAGTAAACACACGTGTTGAATTTGACATAATTTGGCCCTGTCTGCCCCTAACATGAAATTCCATTCATAAATGAATCTCCAAACCTTCATTTAATTTATCCATGACCTTTATTACTCCATACAGCTTTTGCTTGTTCCCTAATCCAACCCACAAATCGTTGATTCTGCCATGACCAATTTTCCCCACAAGGATCAATAATTCCTCTAATCTCCCCTTATCTCAAGTGGCATTATAAATCATTGCAAACAATATTGGCTGACAAAAAAGTATTTCCAATATTTTTTTTTCCCCGGCGCAAATGTCAAACACATAAATTGTTTTGGAGCTCAATGTTTTTGGTAACCTTTCAAAGGCAGTGTTTTTTATTGTAATTTGAAGTGCTTTCAGTAACAGTCAAGATGTATCACTTCAAAATCAGAAAATCAAGCCAATAAGTCAGACAATAAGCAATCATGGAAGTTGTATTGTCTTGCTACCAATACAAAAAGGTTGCTATTCACTTTCTTCAGCCAGCAAACATGGATCTAGATGTCAAAATATTGTTTAAGTGTAACTATGTGAAAGAAACAGAACAATTGCAAATTATGTCTACATGTCTGTCAATGTCTGCTTCTCCCTTTCACAGCTACTTCTTGTGTCCTGGAAAATGCACACTACTGGATGCAGAGTGCCTTACACGACTGTAAAAGACAGTAAAGAAAACACCCCCAAAAAGGAGTAATGGTAAAACAACAAAATAGATGATGCAGCTTGAAAAAGTTAAAACAGGAAGAAGAGGCACTGAAGTTTTAAAACCATTTTTGGCCTAAAAAAGTGTTACATGTAAATTGATAAGTTGTGCTGTATCCTCTAAAAACAACTTATCGGGCACTGGCCACGTGATACACACAGCATTGTTTCATTGATCAACTGATATTCAAACTGTCTATAAAAGGCAGTGTATGCTGACATCAGCTAAATGCAGCTGAACACCTTCCAGCTGTCTGGTCAAACCCCATAATGTATTACCTTTTTAAGAAATAGATTGGGCTGCTGTGATCTCTTTCGTGTTTATCTCATAGCAGTGTGAATATTAATCATTTCCAAGTGAGTGACCCACCAACCACCCAATTTAAACTTAAGATCCCGTCTCGTTCAAAGGAGATTATCTGCTACCGATGTGAACTTTGTCCCTGCCTCTTGAATAATACACAAATCCCAGAGTAGCAAAACTAAGGTTCATTTTGTGGTTGTTCTTTAACTTTGCCCATCTCTTGTGACTGCATTTATATTAATGGAGTCTTCCCTCTCCTGTCTCGGTATTGCCATGTGACCAAACTGTAATTTCACTTCTACATTTAATTAGCATTTCAAACGCAGAACAATCCCCTCTGCCAATCCATGTCTCATTAGTGGTCTCTATTGAAAAGACTCTGAAGTTGCTTCATTAACATAGGTACATTCCTCTGGTTCCCATGGTTCTTGTTGTTGCTGTTTCTCTTCTGGTGTTTAACAGAGTTAGAATACCATTAGTTAATGGATAAGGTTGAAAGATGAAATGCTGTGTTTTCATCACGGCGTTTCCCCCGTGGGACACGATGTCACGGGGAGCAATAGTTGCCTCTGACTGCTTAAATACCCTGCCAACGCCTTAGATGTCGACGGGAACTTCTGTCTCTTGACATTTGGGAAAGGCCTGACTGTCATATTTTAAGAAATAGCGGTAGATAGAGACATTTCTTTTTCGCCTCTATCAATGTTTAAGTGATTAAAGAAAACAAAAAAGATGACTTCTGAAATCAGTTCATGGAAGCTCTCACATTCAGTACTATTACTATCCAGTGCTCTCCAATGATTAAAATATCTGGCATGAAGAAAGTGACATCAGAAGTAATAACACTATATGGTATAGGTAAAAAAAAAATAACTGCAATTACCGTCTCAAGATGGTATCCTTACACCAACCAGTAAAGCTGGAGTTTACATCCATGCCTCACAAAATGTGTTAACCAAAGCAATTCACCCTTGAGTCCATGTGGACGTTTGTGCCAGATGTAATCAAATTCCCTCAAGGTGTTCATGAAATTTTGAACGGCGGGAAGGACAAAAAATGCCTCTCATACTAAGCTGTATGAGCTAGTAGATAAAAAATATATATATATATATATATTTATATTTATTTGTTGCTAACTATTATAATATTGGGAGGTTAGTTTAGCTACCTAAAGACAACAATGACACAAATATCTCACAAAGCAACGAAGCAGCTACTGTGTGTGTGTGTTATTATGATGTGAAATTGTAAATATTTAACATGTATACTTTAATCCTCAACTGTCCTGCCCCATTTTGTGAATGCAATGCACTTGGTCTACAATGTAAATATTGCATTTTCCTCCTATCAGACATCCTAATGTACAATCTACTGATCAGCATTCCTGGAGTGTGAATCTAGTATCAAGTCCAAGTCCTCCAAGATAAGGGACACAATATGTTGTTGGAAATTGCCCTCCAGGGTGCTTCAACAGATGTTTTTTTCTTTCGTCTACTAACTAAAAGTTTGCCTCAATATTAAAAAACAATCTATTTAAGTTTGATCCAAAAATAAGTATTTAATTGATGCCCCATTGAGACACAGACCACTGCAGCTGTCATTTCATATTTAAAACTTCAGTTAGCTTAACTGAGGAGAAGTGTGATAAATTGCTAATGTTCCATTTAAACGCCTTTCTGCTTCCATGCGTGTATCTACTTCAAGTGCGAGTAAAGTTCTGACATAAAAGAGATGAGGATTTAAGAAGTTGTATCCCTGGAGTTCCTCAGCTTCTTCCAGTACCGTCACTCTAGTACTGGCTGGCTCGTTGCTCTTAAACCTAAGCTCATTATCCCGAAGACTTAAACTGAAATGTAATATTACCACTGGACCTCTTCTTCTACGGTCACATTTATAATTCACCCGGTACATTTTCTCCAGGGGAACCAATGCCCGTGCAGGAGGACTTGCAGTAGATGATAATTCAATTAAAATCAGTTCACTTAATGGTATTCCCAGAGTGTTGCCCTTGATCAAAGTTGTCCAGCTAATGACATGGAAGTCAGCATACAGTCAATGAAAGTTTATATGAGACTCTACAACTCTACAATACAGTAGAGTTGAGTGCAAACCGGCTGAACCAGAAATTGTCATTATGATACTTTCTGGTGTGAAAAAAGTGCTGAATCTATCTTGTACAACAATATGACAATGCTCTTAGCACATACCCACACATCCCAGCCGTGCATGGAAACGCAAATTCACAAATGTTTATCAGAGTTCATAATAAATATTGTGACTTTAACAGACCATTAGCAGTTAGCACTAGCAATTAGCTTTAGAAATAGCTATTGGCATTAGCTAATAGGGTAAGAGTCATCATGAATGGCTAACTTATGGCCATTTATGGTTTATATGTGGTACTTTCTATGTTTTTTTTTTAACTGTAGCATTATGGTGGAATTAGCTAACCAGTCAACTAGCCAGCCACTTTAATCCAGTCTCAATTAAGGTGGGTTAGCCTTAAAGGTTGACCTATTATCATGACAAGTCGGCCCTCCACGTTTTGGCGGAGCGGCTATTGAGTCACCTAATGGTAAAATGTGGTATACCAGTTGGGTATTTGGTTTGAAAAGTTTATTTTTTACAGTCAAAAATATAAAATGCTTACAGTTGCTAATATGAGGCATAGAAAGTATGATGTCTAAAAGATTTACCAATGCAGAGAATTAAAAAAAAAAACAATTACACAAAATAAAAAGGGACAAATCAAGGCGAATGGAAGCCCCACTTACTGCAATCAATAGTTATATATTGACTTTTCAATCCCAGTTGAATTAGAGACAAAGGAGAAAAAAAATAATGCATTATTGATTTTGCCTCCACTGGGTTGTATGTGTCAACAGTGGCAAATAAATAGGCACTTTGGTGAAGCATCTAACCAACATGAAGCAGTGCAGATAAACTCCCCCATTTAGCCCTCCTACCCCTAACTCCATCTGAGGTTCAGCTTTAAACATGTATAGCCAATCAAGTTTGATTTGACATTCCTATTTAAAAAAAATATATATACATCACAAACATGATTACGAAATTACGAAGAGTACCAAATTAGTAACTATGAAAATATCTCTTTTGGCACTGGTCCCTTTTATATTGTTAAAATCACATCACAACACTTGATGGCAGTAAACCATTAGCATACCAATTTACTTCATATTTTGCTTGGAAACCAGTTTATGCAGGCCTACATGTTTTTGCCAAACAGTATGCTGCCAATGTACACTAGTGTCTCTTATCTCAAAATGACTGAGCTGACTTTTGAAATATGTGTAGTCATCGTTTTAGCTGGAGTAAAGACACTGGGATTTCATATCTGGAGAGTATGAATAATTATGCCTCCCAGGCTAAGAGCCGTGTGCCAGGCCTGTTAGCATTTTGACAGACCAGACCACATGTTCTTGCCAACATTCCTCTGTGTCTCGGCAGCAGGGGTGTCTTAGATTGAGCGCAAGTCACAAGCCACAACTAACACCCCCGATCCCTGCTGGCTACTAATACATTACAGTGCAAGCAGCTTTGGACACTGGCATCGTGTCAGTGGCAGTTGCAAATGACTTTATTTCATACAGTGCATGTGTTATGACTCGAGTCTGTGCTTGTAGTTTGGTGGAACACAAAATAAAAATCACATTACAAATAGATAATAAAGCCACATGTCAATGTGCTCACACGTGCAGATCAGATTATATTAAACACATTAAATGCTAAGAAGTCTGTGCATGTGAATCAATATTAATAGTAGAATAAATTAATTATTAATAGGAATAAAGTGTGCATGGACATTCAAGAAGAGGATAATGACGAAATTGTGGGTTGTTCTATTAAAGATGCGTGTTAAAATTAGGATTACAGTATTTACTTGAATAACAAGCAACAACTTAAAGAAACGTTGCCACGTTGTTTACAAGCTCATGTGAATTGCCAATTTCTGTACTTGTGGTGTGATTTCAAATAAGGTAAATCTTAGGGAATCCTTTAATCTCTCCGTCTCAGTGTCCAAACAGCAATTACAATCTACAGTATTTGATGAATTATTAACATTCTTACCCTGTATGTAAGTCTTTTATGGTTGGTTTGTTACAAATCTTGTCCGCGTCAATATTAAAATATAGTTGGCTTTACATAAAAATGAGCAGTATTAGATTTGCTTGGAATTTGTCAGGTGATCTACTTAGGCAAGGCAAGGCAAGGCAACTTTATTTGTATAGCACATTTCATACTCAAGGCAGACTCAAAGTGCTTCACATCATAAAACAAAGTGAGAAGAAAAAAAGAAAAGAAAAATAGAAGAATTAAAAGAAAATAATAAAAATGTTAAAAATGCATTACAGAGAGAAAATAGAATAAAAACATATTTGCAATAATTAAAAACAGCGCAGACATTAAAAGATTTAGCAGAAAGCTATGGTGAACATAAAAGTTTTCAGTCTAGTTTTAAAAGTGGTCAGAGTTGGGGCAAGTCTTACATCTTCAGGAAGTTTATTCCAGCCATTTGTTGCATAGTGACTAAATGATGCTCTCCCATGATTGTTGTTTACTCTTGGAATCACTAACAGATTGGTCTCAGAAGATCTTAGTGGTCTAGAAGGCTTATGTAGTGGGAGCATATCAGTGATATACTTCGGTCCCAGACCATGTAGTGATTTATATGTGAGCAGGAGGATTTTGAAATCAATCCTCTGACATACAGGGAGCCAATGTAATGATTTAAGAATTGGTGTAATGTGCTCACATTTTTTGGTCTTTGTAAGAACTCTAGCAGCAGCGTTCTGAACAAGCTGTAGCTGCCTGACAGTTTTTTTTCAGAAGACCTGCAAGGAGACCATTACAGTAGTCTAGCCTACTAGTAATAAAGGCATGTACAAGTTTTTCTAAGTCTTGAGCTGACATGAGCCCTCTAAGTCTTGCTACATTTTTTAGGTGATAGTAGGCTGATTTTGTTACTGATTTAACGTGACTGTCGAAATGTAAATCAGAATCCATAATAACCCCAAGATTTCTGGCTTTGTTTGAGGTTTTCAGGGACAGAGAGTGAAGGTGTTGAATTACTTTAAACCTTTCTTTTTTAGCACCAAAAACAATTATCTCAGTTTTGTCCTCATTTAGTTTTGGCACATCCAGTCTTTGACTTGCTCAATGCACTGGCACAGAAGATCTATGGGGCGATAGTCGTTTGGTGATAGTGCTACATAGATTTGGGTGTCATCGGCATAGCAATGGTGGTCAATGTTATTATTTTGCATGATTTGTCCTAGTGGGAGCATGTAGATGTTGAATAAAGTTGGCCCCAAGATTGAACCTTGGGGGACTCCACACGTTACATTGGTAGGTTCTGATACAAAGTCGCCAATGGAAACAAAATAGTTCCTATCTTGTAGATATGACTTGAACCAGCTTAAGACTGTTCCTGAGAGCCCCACCCAGTTTTCCAACCTGTCCAAGAGTATTGAGTGGTCGACAGTGTCAAATGCAGCACTGAGGTCTAATAGCATTAATATTGAAGTTTTGCCAGAGTCCGTGTTAAGACGGATGTCATTTACAACTTTAATAAGGGCCGTCTCGGTGCTATGAAAAGGTCGAAATCCTGACTGGAAGTTGTTGTAGCAGCCTGTTGAAGCCAGGAAGTGATTTAGTTGTTGGAGGACAACTTTCTCAATTATTTTACTTATGAAGGGTAGATTTGAAATTGGTCTGTAGTTGTTGATAATAGAGGCATCTAGGCTCCGCTTTTTTAGAAGAGGTTTAATGACTGCAGTTTTGAAGGCCTTTGGGAAATTGCCTGATTGAATGGAGTTATTAACTATTTGCAATACGTCTATTGATAGGCAGTCAAAAACATTCTTAAAAAAGTTGGTAGGTAAAGCATCAAGGCAGCAGGAGGATGATTTTAGATTTGTCACCGTTTCCACTAGAGTTTTAGAGTCTATGGCATTAAAGCTTGCCATGATTGCTGTGTTACTTTTGCCTGAACAGGGTGGTGATCCAACTTTTTTGTTTGAGATATTGATGGCGCGTCTGATGCCTTCAATTTTATTAGTATAAAAGAATGCAAACTCATTGCATTTCTGCGTGGAATGGAGTTTAGCTGGTATTTGTGTTGGGGGGTTGGTCAGTCTGTCAACAGTTGCAAATAGGGTTTTCGCCTTATTAGTGTTGTTGTTTATGATATTGGAGAAGTATGTTTCTCTCGCACTTTTTAAGACTAAATTGTAGGCCCGGAGGCTCTCTTTATAGATGTCATGGTGAATATGAAGTTTAGTACTCCGCCAGTTTCGTTCAGCCTTCCTGCACTCTCTTGTCTGGGCTGTCACAACAGCAGCTTTTCTCCAGGGTGCCTTTTGCTTACCAGAAATTGTTTTAACCGTAGCAGGTGCAATGACATCTATGACATTCAGAATTTTGGAATTAAAGATGTTTACAAGATCATCAGCATGGCATGGGTTTAGAGGTGGTAACGAGGAAATGGCATTTTTAAAGAGTACATTGGCATGTTCATTGATGTCCCGCTTTTTGACCTTATTTGATTCTGTTTGTGTGTCAGGAATGAAAGAAATATTAAAGAAAACACAGAAGTGGTCAGACAATGAAGGATCAGTCACAAAAACATCAGAAACATTGAGACCTTTTGTGATAATCAGGTCCAGGGTGTGTCCCTTACAATGAGTAGCCTCTTTCACATGTTGAGAAAGGTCAAATGTGTCTAGAATATTAAAAAGTTATTTTACTTAGCCTAATCCCATATCGGTAAATAATACATTTTGTAATCGTGTGTGATTCTACAAGGTTTCTAGTTGACACCCTGGGATGCGTAATTGAGGCACATATTTCTTTATTTTTTTGTGTTTTCCTCTGACATGTTTTTGTCTTCATTGAGCACAGGAGGGGCTTTAAATGAATATTCGATAGCTTTCAGGTGTATTTGTACTTTTAGCACTCTCTCATTAGAATCGAAGCTGCTGTGAAATTAGGTGTGATTACGCATTTTAATGCAGCGGCTGACTTGCCATGATCAATTTTGCTGCCAAATTTGGTTCAGGTAAGGTTGTGGTTTATTTCATGATTGTCTGAACAAGTATAGACTTGCAGAGTTGGACATTATGTCATTATTCGTTATAATTGGAGCTCAAACTATGGTGGGAAATGAAAAATCTGTTGCAGGACCTAATTCCAAGAAAATAATTCAGTATTTAATTGTTCTATGACACCTCAGATGTGTCCATGTGTTGTGCCTATTTTGGAGTCAGATTTGACTGAATGACTTATTGAATGACATTTACGACGATCGCCATGAGCTCAATTCTGGTCCCATAATTTTCCATTTTGATTGAAGTCTCTCACATTCTTTTTGGTTAACAGCCCAGTTTAAATGTCAGATTTTGTTTGATGAGGATTTTTTTATTTAGTATTATTTGTTTGTCGCTCTTTTGTCCAACAACCGTAAAGCTGTGACTATTGCCCAAAATCCAAAATCAATCAATTACACACAGATGAACTCCTTTCAACTGATGGAGCCGTTTACAAAACAATAGGCTGCATTATTTAACATGTTTACTGAATGGCATATAGCAGAATACACTCATTGACAACAAAAAAGGGAGTGTGGGTGTTGGATTTAGTGCAGCAGACCTTGAGACGATCACCGCCCACGGCCAACCAACCACCCGGACATGCCGGATCAAATGCCACCCAAAGTGGTATCAACAAAGCTAAGCTAACACAGCCAAGACCTAAGCTCACTCCACTACCCAACATGCTCCTGTCTGATGTCTGGTCGCAGGCAAACAATATGCACGAAAAAAAATACTTTAGGCTCACCCAGCAACAGGAGGTCAGTTATGGTCAGTTATGGTCAGTTATGGTCAGTGACTGCGCTGACGACTTTACAGAGAGCTGGCTCCATAGTGGCACCTCGGATCAAGCTGCACTTGACGGGCATACAATTGCACTACAGGAATGCACTACTATTTCGGTTTTGTATGTCATGCTTGTTTTGTGGGCTACAACTGACTTCGTTCTGCAGCTGAATGACTCCAGTACTGCTTTCCTAATCTCAGATCCAGCGATTTGAGTCATTGGCGGCCCGATATTTCCCTGTCCATGACTGATCATTTAAAAAAATATAGGATTATTTTTCAGAAGTGAAACAATAAATTGGTTATTCAACTAGACTACAGACAAAAAACAATATCTGATAGATTAATCATTTGAGTCACTTTTCAAAGACAGCCATTCTATATATATATATATATATACATACATACATACACAGTGTTTCCCACAGGATTTTTGTAGACTATGGTGGGGGGGCTCGCAATCCTCTAGGGGGGTCCAATGTATGGGCTATTGATTTTTGTTTGCCGTCTTGCTCATATCTTGCAATTTGCAGACGGTCCCTGCGTACTCGCCCAGCTGCCGGCTGCGCATAGAGATCAATGTTCTCCGTCCAGCTTGGAGGACGGCTTATTTTTGTAAACAAATTGGGGTTTTGGTCCTTGTAGCTCGTAGTCTATGATATTACGGTGGGACAGAGGCATAATTTGTGTTAGAAAAACGTTTCACTTCAGATTTATTGATCCCGGAAGTTCGAGTCTGTGAATATATTTCCAACTTTATTTCACCTAATGGCAGGTTATTGCATAGTGTCACGGGCCAGACACTTTGCTCTTGCGGACCGGATTTGGCCCGCTGGCCGCTAATTGGGGATGGCTGCTTTATACTTTTATTATTAATATAATGGATGACTATTCCTCATTCTTCCTTGGTGTTTTGGTGTTGACATACGCGCACGCACTCTCAAACTCGCACAGCTGAGGGGGTGTCATGGCGGGGGAAAACAGAATGTTGATGAGCCAAACCAGCCGCGAGGATTTCCCCTTATATTAAGCGCTGCTGCCGTCCTGTTTAGGCCTATAATTAGAGCTGCTAGTTAAGTCCATTTGCCTTGATAAAATAAGTTTGGGCAAACATTCGAACATTGAGACTATGGCGGCCTAAATTAGACTATGGAGGTGCGCCATAGTCTCGTCAATGTGTGGGAAACACTATCCATATATATATATATATATATATATATATATATATATATATATATATATATATATATATATATATATAAGGGAGAATAATGAGCAGATTAAGCAATAATCAAAGTAAATTTCAGCCCCAATGACGTAAAAACAAAAAGTTTCCTAGGTAAACAGTCGAAGAAGACGTTCCCACTACTGCAGGATCTGGAGGTTTAATCCCTCACTGTGGTGCCTCTGGCTTGCCCAGGTGCCCCATCAAACACAGCTGGAAGTGACACAGGGAAATATCAGTGAGGGACCATGCTCTAGCTGCCACACTCCTAATGCTTAGATGTGTGATAACGCCTTGAACTCCCATGTGTGTCGCCTAGTAAAGCGCCTCGCAGGCAGGGGAGAACAAGCAGCTGACGAATCTGTATGCATTGGAAACATATGGTGGTGTTTATAGTACTGAGGTCAACGGAGGGTGTCAATCTTGACAAGACTGGAGTACATGCAAGACTTTTGGAGGTAAAACGCCTAAAAAAAGACAAAATCATCCACGTGTGTAAATGCAGAGAAATATCAGAGTAGCCGGCTGATAAATGTCAGCCGGCCAAATTCATTAAATGTTGTGGCCCACCCCACCTAATTACTGCTGGGCACTTCATATTTAAAAGTCCCCTCTCAACAAATCACTTTGTGACAGGCTTATTCCTGGGAGCCACGTCTGAAAAACACACCATGTCTATGGCGAAGGCAACGGCTTGAGTGACAGAATAATTCTCCATTAATGGGGCGGGTCACTCAAAGATCCTTTATTCCTCAAGGCTTCATGTGACGATCAATGTGGAGTTTAGACATAACACAGAGTTAGCTGGCAGTCTAGGGACGATATTTGTGGAACAAAAACATCTCTGGATTATGTGACTCTTTTTTGTAGTTTTTTTAATTTTATTTGGGGTTATTTCACATCTTCTGAAGCATGTACAGGTGGACTTGACTACCCTATGTGTGTAGCAATTGTATAATGTACGTTTTAAGATGGATAGCACATCTAACAAACAAAATCAAACAAACTTGTTTTAAGAGGTTATCCGATTTAGCTGACTGGACAATCGACTTATAAGTTTGGCGAGACCAAAATATGTGAGCAATGTCCTATTTTGTCATTTATTGTTTGATTAAGTTCAGTTTGGTGTCTCATATTTGTCACTTTGAAAACATTTTGACAAAGTAACTACTCATTTTGATATTGTTTGTGTAGTCTTTATTTCTTTTCTGGGAAGAAAGCCCAAAATAACATTTGCAGGTGGTTGTGTTACTTTGTTTCACTGCCTCTTTGTACACTTAAGTCTGCTGGTGGACTTCCTTGCAAGTGTGTCATGTGTCTAAAAAAGAAAATATGTAAATTGTTAGGATGTGAGCTGTCAACCACTATATAGTAAGCAGACTGTTACCCCGAAAAAGTAAACAAAGAGAAAAGTACATTGGACTCTGGATTCTAATTGAGAAATATTTCCTTTTGATGTAACTTGGGAGGGCTGAGAAGGGCTTTTTTAAGCTAATTACACAGTCATGGCAGAGATCTAATTAGAGTGATGCTAATGAGCCTTGTTTATCTCTATCTCTTATCAAAATGAAATTGGTTAAAATCCAAATAAAGGTACTGACATAAGCATGTTGCCAAGTGGAATAAGAAATTAAATGTAATACTTTTCAAGTAATGGAATTGTGTTTCACTTTATAAAATCAGAATGGAGGTGTGTGTGTGTGTGTGCCTGTGTGTGTGTGTGTCTGTGTGCGGGTGCGTGCGTGCACTTGTGTGTCTGGGCATGGATGTGACTGTGGTTTAATTTTGACGGGTTTGATTAAATGCCCTCAGCAATCTAGAAGATGACAGATGTGGGTTCTCAGGGGGCCACAGATCAGGCAGGGCACCAGATCCCTGCTCTCTGGCCCCATTCAATTTGACTTAACTTCAAAAGGCAAGTTGATATTCCCAATAACCTTGAGAAAACATGTGTGAATGCCCTGTATAATGAAGGCAAAGCTTTTTTTTATGTTTTAAATGTTTAAATGTGAAAAAAAAAATTATTAAACACTGGTATGTTATCCAAAGCTCAGGTTTAAGTATCCAACTGAAGATCACCATACCAACTACATTATTAAACTAACGCCTGCTCCTTGACATCAATAAAGAGTGGGGAACCTTACAAAGCTGAAAATAACTGTGATATTTACATTCAGAAGCAGCCTTTAACTAAGGTAAACACACTGAGACATATATGCCAAATAATCCTTGGAAGGTCTTTTGTTAACCTCCACCTACGGTTAGCATGTTCATCAACATCCTGACTGTAGAAAATGTCTAACATGTCCTTGACTGACTGAATGCCTGCTCGGGGGGAAAAAGCATCAAGTGCAAATGGTCATCATTTGAGATGGCGTGTGCATGATCTCAGCTTGGATGGGTGACTTCTTATTTTCGCTCTTTGGATATTGGATCAGTTTCAGGATGTTTTTAAAGTACATACAGTATTCGGTCATCAGTGGTGCAATACTGCAAAATCCATGGTTCCGGTCGTATCACGGTTTCAAGTCGCGGTTCAGATGGAAAAAAAGGAGAACATAAGAAGAGTGGAATATATACATTTTCATCATCCATGTTAAACAGCTTTGCAGAATTGTTAAGTAAGGGCAAAAAACAGAATATGTGGAGCACTGAAATGGAGCCAGTGATATCACCTGGTTGGATTGGGAAATGGAATCAAAAACATGATTCAAAATAACTATCATCTAAGACAAATACAGATTTCTTTGGAAAGTGAAGAGAGAGTAATGCTTTTTAAAAGCAGTAAATGGATCAGATCATTGGCTGGTCCTTATTGACTCACTCTTGCAGAGGATGTTATTCCTGAAGAAGTTCAACGTGCTGCAGCCATTAAGGGTGTGACAGTGAGTCCATTGTCTACTCATCCGAGAAAAAAATTGATTTAGGCAGCTTCTCCTCAGGACAAATATAAACCACATCATTAAAAAGTTTTCTACCTCAACTACATGTGACTTTTAAAACAGTGGATATATAGTTCCCCTTCATCTTTGACACACCATAATCCAGAAGCAAATTAAAATGCTGCTTATTTATAGATATCGTCAGCGTTAAAATCTTACATAGCAACTGTTAAGTTTCTTTGCGAAGATAACCTCACAACCCTCTCTGGCGTAAAGAAACAGAATGATTCATGGTTTGCATAGAGCTGAGGAGTTGAAAACCCTTGCTATCTATATATTGCAGTAAGATGTGAACTGCAGTGATTTATACAATGGTTACTTACGGGCCTCCATAAATCAGGGGATCTAATTTCTACAGGAGTGAAATACGTACAGTACACTCAGCCATTTCCAGTAACGGAGCCATGTGGCTACTATGGCTATAAAGAGATTGCAATGACATCCTTTACACTTTGGTGACAGCTAACCCGGACGTAGCCTTGATGCTCCTCTAAGAGGGTGTCAATGTCGACATAAGAAATACTTTATGAAGGTGAAAACATTACTTCATACCTATTACAGAAAAAAATAATAATTTCAACAAGACAGTATAAGCACAACCAGTATGCTGAATGGTGGTTTGCATATATACGATTTTGGGAAAGCCAAGGAAACGGCAGCACACATATATCACAGTCAGGGATTACTGGCAATGAACATTCATCTTCTTACCCTCTTAAAAGCGATATTTTAAAGTGAATGGATTAGGGCAGAGCATGCTTGTAATCACTAGTAAGAGATAAAAAGAGTCACATCTTCAAATGCCGACAATTAGAGGAGATATACTACCTGTCAGGCATTTAGTAGCGCTTATTAGGTAATTTATATTCAAGAGTTAAGAAATCCAAATAATGAGGTCATTCATTAAAGTATATGGTACAATTTTGATGAATGCTATCTTCATCCCTGGTGAATGTTTTAGTCAGCATGTAATGTAAAGCATTTAATGAGAATTAGTGCTGTAACGGACCGTACTTGATCGTGGTCCATACATATCCTCCCTGTTTCGCCACGCATGTGAACCCCAGATTGAATATGCAATTTAACCATCGTAATGTGAAATATAAAGTTTCACTGTCGATCGTTATCTGCAGATATTCAGAAAAGACTATGCTAATGGGAGATCAACATTTATGCTTTCTTGTCGCCGATCCCTGATGATGATGCACAAACCTGTGTGACATCAGAAGGAGGAGTAACGCTGGCAGCACCAGAGCTAAGAGCTAACATTAATGGAGGTTCCATTAAGTTCATGCTCTGTTCAGTAAAAATGTGTATTAGGCAAAGGTAAATGATAATGTTACCATGTTGTATTTAAATGTTATCTTGTAAAATTTTGTTTTTAGAGAGGAACTAAAATAAATATAGTTATGACCTGTCTAAACAGCTAATACATAATTCAATTGGAATTGTGTTTTTATACAAATAAATATCATTGATGAGTATTACACAGTAAAAAGAAAACACTTTTTGACAGTTTGCACTGACTTGAGTTGAAGTGATTTTTTAGGATGGTGGAGAAAATAAATAGTCTGCAGGTTTGTTGCTGTCAAAAAAAAAAACAAAAAAAAAAAACAATCTATCTGATTTGGCTCAAGCAACTGTTGCATCCTCGAAGTGAGATTTCCCCCCTTTTTGTCTGCTTATCCAATCACTTACTTAAAACCATGATAGACCAGAACTGCAGGTGTTGTGGTCCAAGGTACCCTTAGCAATAATCCCTTGATGATCTATCAGTGTGTCTCTCCAAAGGGTAGTGTGTACTCTATTTATACAGCTTGATAAATAAAAACAAGAACCTTAGTTGCATAATAAATAAATACATGTTGAAGCAGCTGATGAATATCGCACTTAGATAAAATACCCATTTATCAAGTAAAACCCCAGCAGTGCAGTGCTCACTCAGGGGACAGCAGTTGTTCTTATTCCTAACAGCGTTGACTCAAAGGCACTGAGATAACAAACCAAGGTCTAAAGCACATATTTCCATTTTTCTCTGATGTGATTTAAGTACACAGTTTGACTTAAAATGCAGATTGACGTCCTTGAATATGATAAATAGTGAAACTGTGGAGGACCATTCATTATTAATGCACTATGTTCCAATGTCTCAATTTCCGAAAATGTCCCGCTTTATATTTATTATTATTTAATGTGTGAGTTACAGGGAAAGTGTAGAGATAGAAAAAGAAAGGAAATATGTAAAATGAAGCACCACATTATGATATACTGTATAACTTGATCACTTGTCAAACATTATGACCGTTGTGACACTCAGCACCTTGCAACTTCTTTTTTTATTATTAAGTTTGTGTGTTGCATCATCACTTTAATGATTTTAAAGGGTTTTTTTTGTTGGGGGTTTTCCAATTTATTTGAGAGCCTCATCACAGTTCATTTTCACATTTGCTTACATTAATTATTAATAATTATAGTTGGGGGGACCACTTCATGAATCAGTGCGTGTGACAAACACTTCATAAATGTGAGCAAATTAATGCATTCAGCCAGTTAACAGGTGGTCATATTCCTATTAACTGCCTCTCATACGTCATCTTAAACAAACAAAATGTAGCTAATATTATTTCATATTAGATTCAATGTATTAGGTAGGCTACAATTATCAAAACAATACAAATATGCAGGCTTCACATGTGGCTGCAGGTATAGACCCAACTTTCCACCATAACAGAATCTTGACTAAAGTCACACCAAAGATAAATTAGTATTTTCACCATTTTCACTTTGAACCTGTACTGCACATTTTTCTTGAACGTGCATAGATATCTGTTGGGAGAAGTCTGAACAGGTGGAGTAGCCATCCAGCAATAATGCCTACATCTGGCATCTGTATGTTAAGCAAACTAGCAGAGTTTCTGTACAGATGGAAGCAATGAGGTGTAAGAAGTTTTTCTGCTGACAGCACACTTATTTTCTGTCTTGGGGGCATCAGTGGTGTAATGTTGTATGCAACACAGACAGTAAACAAGGAGATGTCTACTATTCTATATGTGTAAAAAGCATTGATTCAGGATTTCTAGGCTTACAGGACTCCAACATGTTTATAGGAAGGCCTACTTTAAGGCTTAAATGTAATTTTTTAATATACCATGTGGTTATGTTATGCTAAAAACACATAGATACAACACAATTTAATTTTCAGAAATGACCAAACATAATACATATCAACAACAGCATTACCTTACTGCTAAAACAGAGAAAATGGATCTATGCATATTTACAATACGTGATCATACTATGCAGTTACTTTTAGGCCGTGCCCATTTGACAATATGTTTAAATTGATAAATAGCACCCATTGGTTACATTATCCTCGTAAAGTAATGCAGCCAGATGTATTGATTGTTTTGACCAGTGTTTAGAGTGGTGCATTCAAGTGCTGGCAGGAAGGTCTTAAATCAGATGTGACGGTGGAGGCAGCCCACTCCACATCCTGGATGTGTGATCCCCACCAGCACTTTACTCCATTAGGGATGCACTGATCCAACTTTTTCAGTCCCGATGCCAATACTTGCACTTTGGCATTAGCCAAAATAGAATATCAGTGTTTGATTAATAATCTGTATGCATCTGTTATATATATATATATATATATATATATATATATATGCATACACACACACACACACACACACACACACACAAAAGTGAGGACTTTCAACCATGAGACCGGCATAACCCACAGTAACTATGTATGTTAAGTCCAACCATGACATTTTTCTGAACTGTTGCCCGAACTTTCGTTTTGTTGCATACTGTTGTCCCGATTGACAGAAAGAAAAAAAATCAGCATTCACATACATTAATAAGTAGATTCCAATTTGTGCCTATTTCTCAAACTGCCGTGAGACTGTGTTGCCATATAACACTGCAAGATGACAGAGCAGAAACTCACTTAAATGAAAAAGTTCAGACTGACAACAGCCCCCCCAAAAATACAACAAACCATCATAATATCTTCAATGGCCACTCATTACTCACTCTAAGAAAAACACAAATCCTCAGGCAGCTCACAGCGCCCTGCATGCACCATCCCAGTCTTAATGTGCTCACTTATGGACAAACACATTAGTGGACCAGCAGACAGGCCATTCATATTTGATGTGCTGTCACAGGCTCTCTCCTTTTGGTGAATGCTTACACGCATTGCTCTCTTATTACTGTGGCCCTCTCCTCCCCTGGGAGATGGTTCTACAGGGGTCGTGACAGCGAGGCCATTAATGGAACAGTCAGGGGTCTGGAGGTTGGCCGCCAGCTGCCTTGCCCACACTCTCAGCTGTTGCTGCAGGCCCTTCCTCAGCAGGGGCTCTCAAGTGTTCCTAATACAATCCAAGCAAATCTTTAAAGGCTAATGGACTTGAGATACCATTGCAATTGTTAGAGGATGTCTGTAAAAGGTAAACACTTTAGAGAGGTTTAGCTGTTGTATCAGATATGTCTTGGCAACCAACTACTACCAACACAGATGCTGATGCTGAATGCTTACCAAAATAAAAAAATACATATAAGAGAAAGAGATGTCACTGAATAAGAGTATGTGGGTATTTATAGGTCAAAGCAGGCATCAGTGAGTACCTTTCCAGGTAGCAATAAATGCAAACTGTCAAGAGCACAATATGAAATTGTTATAATTAATAACATATGTTTGAGTCTGAGGTTTTCAACTGCTACTTTTGAGACAATATATGAGTAGAGTCCATTCTTTTAACATAACTTCCCTTATTTTTTGAGATGATTAAAATATTGTTAAATGTGTTTTAGTTCAGTATCTAAATTATGATATCAAGGCCATATATTACTGCTGCTTGCTGACGCAAAGTGACTGCATCTTTATACAGTTTACATATACATGAATCTAATCTAAACATATACATTGTAGTTTTTCTTTGCCATTCCTGACATGAGCTTTTTGGACTTTTGAAACTCAGGAGGAAAGGTTTATTTAGATCCAGGTTATCATTGAGTTTACCAAAACAAAACAAAAAAAGCAATACACAAGTAGTTGTAGTCATTCATCACTGAAGTGTCCTTCGGCACTTTCCTATTAGAACCTGTCAAGTTGGCTAGGCTCATTATTACATCATCCTAATGGTGTCATCCTTGAACTTCATCAAAGTAATTGCTGCAATTTGTCACATTGAGAGAGATGTGCCTTCGGACAAATACCTACATGCATACAAGGCTCGGAAAGTAAGACCAGACATTCTCAAGAAAACAAAACGAGGAAGGCAATTTTCAGATTGTGCAGGGTGATGTGATCTCTTCCCTCTTAATTTCTCTCCAATCTTTTCAACCTAACTTCTTTTGTAAAAATATGACAACCTGAATCAAAAAAAATAAAAAAAAATAAGCCTACAAGAAACCAAGAGATGTATGAAAGGGTTGTCAGCTTTTTGGTCCCCAATTAAACTCCTTGTTCACTCATTAAAGCTGACCCGCTCACACACCAAAAAAAAGCCTCTTAGTATATCAAGCAGACAGAGCCATATAGGCATTAATTGGAGTGTATCTCTGGCCACCTGGCGAATGGAAGTCTACTTTTTATCACTGTCTTTAGCTGATAAATGCTCCACTATGTTCACCAGCTAGTGGCTAACTGTGTAGCATGTATGAGATTTACAAACTGATGGCTGCTATGCTGTCACTATGTTATAACGATGTAATGTAAGGTATGTATGCAAAGAATGATACTTATGACATTAAAAACAGTCCGTAGGTTTTAAAGCAATACATGGGATTTCAGTCAATTGCTAAGGTTGGAATACCACTGGGTTCAGTGATCCTTATAGACTAACAAAGAGTAAATGTAGGAAGCAATAATTGTCACAAAGGGACCAATATGCCTCTTTAAACAAATCTGAAGTGACAGGATGCCCTGAAGTGTGCAAAGCCAAGACTGGGGTTAGACACACTTAAAGAGCCCATTTTGATATTGCCCCCGTCACCAAAACACTTTTGTGCTCTCAAAGATGACTAAATAATAAATGTTGTTGGACACAGACAGATGCCAAGTCCCCCCCTTAGAAGGCTGCACAGAATTAAATGCACACACCTAATACAGTTAATGGATTTCGACCCCCTCACTCCAAAAAGATGTAGAGGTTCAAAGTAATGCCTTACACTGGCATAACAGCAATTGGAGAGTGCACCAAACACTGCAAAATACTATTGACCTATTTCAATATAAGCTAATCGATGTTATTATGTTTCTTTGATTTGTTTCTTGTTCGTTTGTCAAATTGGTATCTTTCTATTTCTTTTTTAACCTGATTCGTTTTATAAATATACTTGAACAAAGTAAAATAGGGCATGAAAACGATTTGCAAAACAAAGTAGCTCAAACTAATGACAGATACTTCAGTTTGTTTCAAAGCTATTAGGATGTGTTGGGATGGTGATTTTTCATCTCTGA
Source organism: Chelidonichthys spinosus (assembly GCA_029853015.1). Classification (NCBI taxonomy): domain Eukaryota; kingdom Metazoa; phylum Chordata; class Actinopteri; order Perciformes; family Triglidae; genus Chelidonichthys; species Chelidonichthys spinosus. The sequence goes on from CM056837.1 coordinate 13,502,764, forward strand.
ATTGCAAATATCATGTACTTGTGTTAACTTAACATTTATTGTTGTTGTGAAATGGAAGATCCAGCCTAATAGCACAAACATTTTCCAGATCGGCATGTTTCACCATGCTTGGACAGGCTGATGTAAATTAATCTGACAACAGCGACAAGCCAAATTGGAGGCGTGGGTTTAGAGTTGTCATTACGCCATTGAGGAGATCATTTGAAGGGTGTTCATTGGTCCGTGTATTGCCCACTCCCAAAGCTGTAATGGCTGGTCTCATTTCAAACAGAGCGGCCATAAGTCTACAGTGAAGAAAACAATATTTTTAATTAGTTGTAAGCTCTGTTAATGCTTCTGAAATAAAACAATAGGATCATAAAATGCTTTTGGAAGCTAAAAGTTTTACACAAGATCACATGTTATGCTTCAGTTTTTATACATCTTAAACTCACCATAACAAATAGCTTGTACTTTTAGCGTGGCATCATACCATTTCTATCGCCCCTGAGTGAAGGTGAAAAACCAAGTGAGACAAAAGTTTAAATTGCTTCTCTGGAATCTTTGAGATGTGTAGGAGAGAAGACAGGCAGCAAAGCACCGATTGGCTTGGCTCACTCAAGCAGCCCATATTGTAGGCACGCCAGCACATTTACAGCATTAGTCACATCGCTGCACTTGTGTCTGCCTGACGAAGAACCTGCAGAGAAGAATGCGGCCGACCCGTTTCTTTTCTCTAACCCCTCCGTCTCTCATGCTCGCTATGACTCTATAATGAGGTCAGTGGGGATGCAATCATACCAACATCCGTTCAAAACTTAAAAAAATAATAAAATAAAATAGAGTGTGTACATGTTTGAGAACTAGGTAAATGAAGATTCCCCCCCCGATCCCTCAAGTCACATGTATTGAGGAGTTGAACGGAAGAGAGGAGGTTGATAATGAGGACGATCCAGGGAATCTGTGGGCGGTGAATAGGTATGGGGTTGAAAGGTGGGAGGATTTTGAGTTTTCAGTACAGTTGTAAAAATATGTTGTTTTCTTTGGTGAGAATAAGAGTCACTGTCCTCGATGATCAAGCCACAATTTCAAAACCTGTTTTTTTTTTTCTTCATTCTGTTCTTGGCAGACTGCATGCCCCATGTGGCACATCACATTGCCTTAATTGTCCTTCCTGTCAAACAAATCACCATTTAGTGATGCAGTCTTGCATGTCTGATCATGGTTGTTTAAAAATAGATATGGTATTCTTAATAATTAATCCCATTTCAGGATTCCCACTATTGATCAGGTTTCAGGAAATTTTTATCTAGCTGGTATGGCAGGCAGACATTTCTAGATTTTACTGTCAAAGCTAAATAAATTCAGTCAATGACGGAACATATTTGGATTAACATGACCTCTGGTTAGAGTCCATTTAAAAGAGCAGCATTTGAAGCCTAACAAAAGCACATTTGCCAGCACTAAATAGGTGTTTTGGGCTCCCATCCATCGTTACAACCACAGCTCCCATTATTATCCAGCTCTCTCAACAACACACATCTGACACCATTGCTCCAAGAGCTATACACCTGAAACCTTTGCAGGTAAAACAAGATAGCAAGTATGTCAACATTAGCAACTGGACGAAACAAGCTTAATCATTCTTCAACTGTCTAAAAGAAGTTGGGAAGAAAGCAACATCATGTAATGTCATTCAACTCAGATTTGCTACCTTGAGACATGTTGGGAAATGGGAATGTGTTCACAGCCCTTTCCCCAACATAACCAAGAGCAGCCTATTCAAAATACTCTTGTCCATAAACTACCATTTGATTCATCTTCCTCTTACCAGATGGATCTGATAGGCTAGTAATTCATTATCAGCGAAAAGGAAAAAAAATGAGGATGTTGGAATCATTTTATACACAACATTTTCAATTATATTTAACTTTTTAACATTTTTGCCATGCATTTTCAATGAGCAGAAAACTGGGGGAACCCTGCATTTACATCATGGTCTGGCTGCAGGAAGCTGTTCCAGAGTTAGGTGTTGCACTGAAGTTGTCCATGTTGTTCAGGTGTTCACATCTGAATATCCATGAAAGTTTAGCAAGTGTTATTCCAAATAATAGTGGTGAAAAACTGCTCACGTAGTACAAACTGTGATGGAATAGCAAATGAAGGACATCCTAAAAGAAAGGGTCACTTTCATACAGCCTCCCTTTGGCTATGCTGCTCAATTTCAGGCCTGTTACAAGAGCCATGCTCAGCAAGTTTACCCGTGTCACGAACAAAGTCAAAGTCCTCATGGATTAAACACTTCCTTATGACATCCAGAGCTGGGTGAGCAACAAACAATGAGAAGACAATGCCTGCTCAAGTAGATTGCAATGAATGGTTTGAACACAGCAGTTTAGTTCTCCCATTGTTCTGTGTTGATGAACAGAAGATCCAGAAGACAAATCAAGCACACTTAATTCGATCTCTGCTCTCTGGGAATTATCTCATGAAAACATTTGCCTTGACACATTTAGACTTTCAACAGTCAAGAAACTGGCAAAGGGGAAGCTGCTTGTTCAGCAAATGCCTCATGCAGAAGAACAGAACACAGAAAGTAATTGAAGAGGAAGAGGAACAGATGACAAAGGGGACATATGTTTTACAGTTTATCATTGGGTACATTCACACATTAGGTCAAGGATTCCTTAATACCACCTCCAAATTGACTGAAGTTTTCTGTTGAAGTATTCACAAAATATAAAAAAGAGGAGTGGCATTGTAAGGCACCAGAAATACTACAGTTAAATCCAAATTCAAATAAAGTTTCTATTATGTTACACATATGCTTTTGCTACAGAGGCCAGGAGGTCAGTGGAAATATAAGTGAGTAGCTCAGACAATTTAGTTCCAGCCAAGTTTCTCTGTTTTCATAGTAGCTCAAAAAACATGAAACCTGATGTTAGCATTACACACAGGCCTGCTGTACGGACAAAAAGCCACTTAAGGAAGAAAAAAGAAACACCTTCTTTGACTGCCTGTCTTCAGTTCCCATGGTGATGTGCGAGAGCACTTAACCTGCTGGCAGGGTGCTCAGCAGGGTTTCCACCTGAACACAGGACCTGTCACGAGAGGAAAGTCCGAAGGGACTCGAAACAAAAGGCCATGTGCACGCAAGGCCAGGCACAATCTGTCCACATCTGCACTTACACATGAGACAACTGTGACAGGCAAAGAAGGTTTATGTTCCTTAAGAGAGTTGAGCTATACAACAGATATGCCAGTGGCTGGTGTACATGATTTTTTTAAATATCTTTCTGTATTATTGCCAGAAGATATAAGAATTATTACAGTATGCCAGAGGAATATTTAGGAAGGAAGTCATAGCCTAAGACACAATGAAGATACTCCTTTTAAAGATGAAAACAAAGAAGTGAAGAAGTGATGACACTTGCGGTGACACTCCTAGAAAGACTTTCATGTCAGTATTTAGATGATCTTTTATATTTCAGCTTTGTATTTTGTATATATTTTGTATATTACAAAATAAATACAACAGGGCAAAGCGTGAGGGAGAACAAGGATGTATTTTATATATTAGACAGTAACTGAACTGAACTTTTAACTTCAGTGGCAATCACAAAAACGATGGAAAAGCCTGTTCGGCACATCACACATTTCCACAAATCTGTAGAAATTAATCACCTGAGGTGAAACAGCAGATATGACAATGCTGTATGTTAATCATGTTGGCCCCAGTAAGTGTTCCAACAAATCACACCGCCTACTAGGAAATCAATCAACATAATACCAAAAGGCTAAAGTGCCAGTATTTGTGAGAGAAGGGTACAGATAGGCAACAAGTCAACTGTCCCCCTCCTGCCAAGACCGCTCGAGCAGGAGACTCTGGGGAGGCTTGACAAGGCTATTCAATCGCTGAGGCCGGCGACTGACAATAAGGATCATGTCCAGAGGATAGAAATAGAAAGGAAGTAGAACAAAGGGAAGAAAGTCAGAGCACAGCAGGCTGCCTGTGATGTGCCATGAACTAGAGTTGTTATGAAGGCAAAGAGCCTTAGAAATTATAGCGTCCTGATGATTCATTGTACAGCGAAGGTTATTGAGAGTTCCTGTTGAACTGCGACAACACGCCCTCCCCCTCTCTGTCGTGGTTGTATAAATTACCTATTCTGGCTGCCATCAAGCCCGGTACAATTCATGATACTATCCTGATTATCATCAAAATATCCTCAAAAAGGCACTGAAACATACTATAAACAGTTAAAATCTAACATTTAATGGGTTCATAGATATGACGTGTTTTTTCAGTGAACATCCTTTGTAGCGAAAAACAATCAAATTATCCTAAATAGGTCAATATAGTGCTAACACTAGGGACGTCAACTGTTAACCATCAAACAGTTAACCACCGAAGATATTTTTGACTGATTACACATGCCAGGCTAGAGGTTTATTTTATATTATGGGCCCTAGTTTCGTAGACCAGACGCAGTCAGCTTTCAGCGCACCTGCGCCGCGCCGACGGGGTGTGTCCGCCTGGACTTTGCAAGTTTCGTGCACCGCGCAGGCACACCTCCCGTCTCGCCCACCGGCGCAAGTGGGAAAGAGGGAGGAGAAGAAGGCGTGAGTGGGAGACGAGGAGGAGACGAGGCGTGGACTGGGATTAATACAGCCGATTCAGATCTTCACCAATCAAATGAGCTCCTCTCCTCACCTTTAATGCGTTAGGGGAGGTTCAGTGCAAGATCCGTCACTTGACAACCCGATGACAGAAGCAGCGCCCCCGCTCCCACCACGCGCATCACGCGCTGTGCGCGCGTATCATAATAATAACAATGCCGATATTATAAAAAACAGGAGAGAGAGAGGGAGATGTTTTGGTCCAAGAGGCTGAGTTTCCGTGACGCGTGCCATCCGCCTTTGATCTGACGTCAGATGTGACGGGACAGTCTATATAGATATACATTCACGTGTTGATTCATTAGTTGCATTAAATAGTGTGTGTTGTGAGTATTTATTGCATTTAAATGTGCCTGGAACTGTGGAAACCTGCCTGTGAGGCCTCGGTGACGTGTGCGCACTGCGCGCCGTCAGCCAAACTTCCACTGCGCCAGCTGTGATTTGCATTGAATGAATGGACTTTATTTACGCCTTGCGCCTTGCGCCTTGCGCCGAAAGTAGACCAGGTTGGAGCTGGCGAGCTTTCAGCGCAGTCTCGGTGAGGCTTTTTGCCACGAAACTTCCGCTACGCCAAGCTGAATCTGTGACGCCTCCCCCTGCTGCACCGCCACACCCATCTTGGCGCAGGCGATCCACCAAACTGCCAAACTGACGGTGCGCAAGGCTGCGCGGGTCGAAACTTGCATTGCGCCGGCTTCGCCACCCTGCGCCGCCCTGCGCTGCGCCACGAAACTAGGGCCCTATATGTTAACCAATTGAGTTGTCCAGACAGGAAACGCTGTGGTGAGTTTTGTGACGCCGAATCCCACTGCACTGAGCGACAGCAGGATATATCCACCCAAATGCCCAAAAGGTACCGGGGCCCAGCAAGACAAGCTCAATGACAACGAGCCTGGTGTGGGACCTGGGTGTTTTTGTCTATCTGTGCAAATCAAAGAGCAGGCTTGAAAGCAGATAAATGAGTACTGAACATTTCAGGTCAGAATCAATGTGTCAAAACCTGATCAGAATACGTCAATAGAAATAAAACGAAAAAAATTACAACACAAAACATTAACAGTTTGAAATGTCGCAGCACAGCTCACTGAGTCACGGGGCAGGAAAAGTGCCTCTTGTATTTCACGTCAATTTCACCAGTTAGCCACCAGTTAATGGGTGCCGGCCTATAAAAAAAAGAAACATGAAACGAAACAGACATTCCTAACTGCAATGTTTTCGTCTGAAGTGGGAGTACATAGCATAATACATCGATAGCTGTTTGGGCCCTCTCAGTTGGGCCCCAGTCTGCCCCTGGGGTTTTTCCTGAACCAAAGTGTATTTTGCTGAGGTTTCTGACTGTTGGTAGCTGCAACCCGGGTGTGTGATAAAACTATGTCAGGGCAGGTGTTGCTGACGACCTGAAGAAGTGCAGTGTCGAGTGCAAAGTGGTTTGTATGAGCTGCAAGCAGTAACACCACCAGCCATGTTAGCAACAGGCCCCATAATTTAATGTTACTTAAGGGAAACTTTAAGATGATCAGGTATCAGAGTTCAAGTGAAGGGATCTACAATGTTGTCAAAAGTACTAATTGTAACAGCCTCTTCAAAATGTGTGTCCTCAGACTCATCTCTGGTAGAGCCCCCTCCGATCATGTACCCTTGAGCTATGCAGCCTGTAATTGACACAAACAACCATTTTTTCCCTCCAAAATGAATGAGTTAGAAAGCTAATTAGACACAAGATGTAACAAAATCATATAATGTGGAAATATGTCATATGATGCAAAATACTGTAATAATAAGTCTGATTTCTGAAATGGTTTCTTTGCTTGAAATGCATTACTGTATAAGCCTATTGACACCTGTCGCTTGCCCGTCGTGCTATTCTCTTTTACAAATGAAAAGCCTGTAAAATGAGAGGAAGATAGCACAGTATAGTACCATTACCAGTAATATATTTAGTACAAGCAGAGCCAACACCAGCATAGTAAAACACTGGAGACATATTAAGCTGCTGTACTGAGAGTTCCCACTATCACAGTTTCAATAGTAGTGTGTTTTCTGCTTTACATTTACTTAACTAAATATGCATATGTTATCTTAAAGCAAAGTTTAAAAAATGTTTTTGTGAGCAAGCAGGAAAACAAACCCAATTATATAATTGTATTCTACATTTTATTGAAAGCCTTGATTATTTCAAGTGTTAGTCATCTGTGCATTTATATAATATGTTTTAATTGTTAGAATGGTTAATTTCAGTGAAAGAAGAAATGCAAAATATGCAGTTCAGCTGCAAAAATGAATAGACTTAATTGATTAAAATCAATTACAAAATGTTTTGTTTTGATGCACTTGCTGAGACAACTTTTCCATGGGGGCAGTAAACCAGCCAATGCAACATCTTCTATAGATTTCATCATGGAAGCATTGGAGAGAGAGACTAATGATACAGTGGATATAAGTGCAGACGAAAGCACACGCTTGCAGACATACCATCCGTCTGTTTTCGCTCCATTTTGTTTTCATATTAACCTTTAATCGTGTGTTTATCCAATCAAAACGGGCACACATCTCTTGGAGACGGCAGCTTTAGCTAATGCTAATTAGCTTAAATCAGGTCAGGGAGACACTGGAGTACCATTTCACGGTTGTGAACGTAAACATTTCAAAGCTGTCCCTGTAGCAGCGCAGGTGCATGACAGGAAGTAAACATGGACCCAAGGGGTTCCCTGGCAAAGCAAATCTGTTGGAAAGTCTAAGGAACAAGGCACGGATCACACCAAGATGCGTTGCAACAGGCTTGGCCGCCTCAAAAATCTCCCTTTGGCAAAACAGCTGATCACACCGCAGGGGTGCGTGTTCAACCAGGTGATCAAATGTGGATTCAAGAAATCATTGAGCTCTTGTTGTGCAATTTGATGAAGAACAGGGGGGAAAAGGCCATAAGCGGAGGTCAATTAAATTTACATAGCCCCATATTACAAATCAGCCTCAGAGAGCTTTTAAAATCTGCACAGCTTACGACCATCTCTGTCCCGGGATACTCCATCAGTAAACACTCCCTACAAAGAAAAATGGTTCATGGTATTTCAGCTATATTCCCCAGCTATATTCTACTTAAATGAATGTGCTCTATTGAGCTGTAAAAGAGAGTCTTAAATGCAGTATGCATGTTGGCATTATGTGCCTGAGAAGGTTTGACCACAGCACTTTGAGCCTTGAAGAATTAACAACACCCCCACAATGCTGTCAATGTTCTTAAGCAAATATGTATGGAATTTAGTCTGGAGTGATGTGATTCAAATGGATGGAATTGATCCCTCCATTCACAATTTGAAGGGTCATTATTGGAGGGCACCATACCTTAAGAAGATGGATGAGGCACACAACTCTTGGCCGAGCAAAAGACAAAGGAGAGAAAGGTTAGATGGGGTCGGAACTGTGCAGCCAAGTCTGATTCATCAACTTTTACAGGTCAAATAAAAGGGGGTGCAGCTTGCCAGCTTGATTATCAGATGGCTCCTGCTGCATTAGAGAAGATGACATGCTATATTTTCCCTGATGTGAAGTTTTTTTTTTTTCTTTTTTTTTTTAGGTTAGGGGAACTACCAGAATTAAAGTGCACTCTCTGTCACAGATTGCAAATTTATATTCACTATTAACCTGAAGGTGAAGTCCAATTTCCCATTGGCTCTCGGTTTGCCCCGAGTTACTTTTGGCCTTTTATTTAACTTGCTGCAAGTATTATAGAAGAATCTTTCTTTTCGCCAACTGTGGGAAACGGATCTGAATAACTATCAACCACAGCTAAATGTCAATATCAATCTGTTAAGATATTTATTGAGTCTTCAAAATAGCATGCTAAAATTAAAACAATTATTATATATACAGAGTATTATATTAAGCACATTCACATTACATTCATAGAAGGTAAAACAAACTGCCAAATAGTCTAATTTGAATGGCTGGCTGCTTAAAAAATCCTCGATCATTTCAAATTTCAAATAATTATAGAATATGTTTTTCTGTCAATCAACTTATTGATTAAATTAATATTTGCTTCAGGGTTTTTTAAAATTATTATGTGAGGAGTACATATGCACATAGATGGATCAACACAGATTTATTTTTTGCTTGATCGATTGACTAAACACACCGCATTCACAAAACATTTTTTGCACTTATATCGAAAAATATACTACTTTCATTAGCCATGTAAACAGCATGTAATTAATTTACATGCAGCCATAGTCTGATTACCTTACTAGAAAATATTTGTTTAAACGTAGTTAATGCAGTAACATTCGAGCATATGTATATAATATTTAATGCCCCATTTGTACTGCTATCTGATATTAGTATCAGTACATCCCTACTTTTACCTACGTAGAACATATTCAAACCTCTAGATGAATGTGGATTAAAGAACATGAGGTAAATGTGGGAGATGATATTTTTTTTTAATCACATATTGTGACAGATTTGCTGCAGCAGCAAAGCTGGTTTGTTGCAATGACAGCACTTACTGAGACATAAAAACATAAGCTTGACATGAGATATTACAAGATCCTTAAGCGTGGATCACAACCATATACTGGCTGTTGTGAATGTACATTAACTGGGCATATTGACTTCTTAAACGACTGTTTAAATGTGTAAAAATGCCCTAGAGACATTCAGGGTAATAAGGGGACTACCAATACTGTAAGCTCTCAGGCCGGATACAAATGGTAGTGGTATATGGTAGTACTTTTATTTAAGCGATATCAATGTGAGGGCCAACAGTTTTACAACAGACACGTTTACACAAAAAAAAAGGCAACTTGAAGAATATGTGAATGACTCGAGATGGCTGAAGGTTGAAGAATAGGATTCTTAGCACCTGTTCAAGGTAAAGCTCTGCACTATGGGTAGCTTAGTATCTCCACAGGCATCCACACCAAACACAGTGGGGACCTTAAAAGCATAGCCCTGAAACCAATACTTGTCCGGTGAAGGTCATGGAGCGGAGAGAATATGAATAGATGAATCATAAATGACCAGAGCAAAGATGATTTTTTTGTGGAAGTGTTTTTTTGCCTTAACAAAAAGTGAACTTCTTGTTAAAAAAAAATGTTTAGTAACTACCCAAGCGATATTTGTGTAGTAATGTGTTATTGAAAATGCAGGCTGATTGCACCAGTTAATTGGCACACCAATGGGTGGTCTTGTAGAATACTTTGGATTGTATCATAGAGTGTCAGGGGTCAGATCAGTTGATGGAAAAAGGGAAAGGACATAACTTTTATAGGTGACCCAAGCACGTTATTGCTGGTGATACTGATTGCAAATTGTCAGAACCTCAATATGTTAGCTCTGATGCTGCCAAAGTTATACTCTTGTTGTTTACAATGTAGCACTATCTTGGATAGGTTAATTGCATATTTTTCCTGTATATCAGCTTGTAATGATCTGCAGTTAGGAACGTTGAGGAAAACAGCATCAAGTATTGGTGCTTTACAGTAATTATGCAATTGGCTTAGAGTAGATAAAACCTAAGAAAAGGCCGACCTTCATGTGCAAGCAACATTAAAATCATATCAACATCCAAAGTATGGACAGTGCTTCCCTATGAATATGTCAGTGCTGTTAAGACGCCATGCGATTCTGTGTTCCGCGGCGCAGGGTTAGAAATTATCATTATACTCTGAGTTTTGCTGGGGCTGGGAAGTAGCCCCAGTGTGTTTTTTGTGGAGTGACACGGTAATGGACTGGTCAGCAAATTTAAATTTAATATGCTGTGCGCTAGTTCTAATTTATGCACATGTGAAGAGTTGTTCATGCTGTGACTGATACATATTTGGCAACAGATTGCCGTCTTCTGTATGAATTGTGGCTCAAATATGGTCCGTTCCGCCGCCACTGTATTGTATTGTATGAAATTCTTTCTTCTTGCTAGAGCACTGTCACCTCACATTGAGGCAATCCTTTATATTTCTTTCCATCCAAACGCAACATAATTGAAAATGTTTAGACTGACAATGAAAGACAATGGAAAAAGAGGCCGTGCACTTAGCAGTTTTCCACCTGCTCAAACTTGTAAACACCATGTAAAAAAACTCCCATTGTGTTCTATCTGTGAAGGAGAGATAATCTCATTATATTTCTGTTAATGTACTCCCTATGAACTGAATGTCAGGACAGCAGAGTCATTTGCCATCTGAAAAGGCTCAAGTCACTGTTATATTCACCTTGCACTCACATAGCATACATAATTGAAAATGAACACAAAAAACAAGAAAATACTAGGCCTGATCTTAGCACTGTTCTCTAGTACTACTACTCAGATGAGACTAAACTTGTAAAGCTCTTACTGCATGAATATAACTCCCTTTGTTCTATCTTGACAAATGTATATTGAATCCATTAAAAATCTGCTTAATGTACTACCTAATGTAAACTGAAATCATTTACAACTGGGGAAATACATTTTGCAGTATGGTTTCACTAATTGAAGTCCAAGCAACTCCACATGAGGCGTAGCAATCATAAAGAACACAAACAACAGCATGAATATTCAATTTCAGACAGTAGAGGAGTATATGAGCCGCTCACTTGTCGCCTCCATAACTGCAGGACAAATGCAATCGGACAAACACACCAATAGTCCCCAATCTCGGCAGCTCATTATTAGGAAGAAGCCCAGTGGAGCTCGTTAGAGGATGAGGGGAAACACGGTAAATAAGGTTAATTGGCCGATCTGTCAGACCCAGGAAGATGCTCACGCTGACACGATACAACTGGAACATGACTTCACCCTTTGTGCACATACCCCACCCTCTCCTTTTTGCCTTCATTAGCAAATGTGGGGTGTGACGAGGTAGCTGCCGTGCTGGAGACCGTAGCCAAGGTGGGCTGTGTTTGAACCAGAGGCGATGAAGAGATCAACCTGAGAGTGTAAACCTCTTTGTGTAACAGCAGTTTGTCACCACCACTTCAGTAATTGGTTTGTTTGGCACCAAGAACATTTTCGATACAAACAAAATGATTATCTAAACTTAAGATTTTTGTACTCATTGTGACACAGTACATCAATGTATTACTAAAATACTGAAGTTGTCGAGAGATAAAAAAAAATAAACATAAAAAATATACACTCAACAAAAATATAAACGCAACACTTTCGTTTTTGCTCCCATTTTTCATGAGATGGACTTAAGGATCTAAAATTCATTCCAGATACACAATATTACCATTTCTCTCAAACATTGTTCACAAATCTGTCTAAATGTGTGATAGTGAGCACTTCTGCTTTGCTGAGATAATCCATCCCACCTCACAGGTGTGCCACATCAAGATGCTGATCTGACATCATGATTAGTGCACAGGTGTGCCTTAGACTGCCCACAATAAAAGGCCACTCTGAAATGTGCAGTTTTGTCTCACAGCAAAATGCCACAGATGCCACAAGCATTGAGGGAGCGTGCAATTGGCATGCTGACAGCAGGAATGTCAACCAGATCTGTTGCTCGTGCATTGAATGTTCATTTCTCCACCATAAGCCATCTCCAAAGGCGTTTCAGAGAATATTGCAGTACATCCAACCGGCCTCACAACCGCAGACCACGTGTAACCACACCAGCCCAGGACCTCCACATCCAGCAGGTTCACCTCCAAGATCGTCTGAGACCAGCCACTCAGACAGCTGCTGAAACAATTGGTTTGCATAACCAAACAATTTCTGCACAAACTGTCAGAAACTGTCTCAGGGAAGCTCAACTGCATGCTCGTCGTCCTCATCGGGGTCTTGACCTGACTCCAGCTCGTCGCCGTAACAGACTTGAGTGGGCAAATGCTCACATTCGATGGCGTCTGGCACGTTGGAGAGGTGTTCTCTTCACGGATGAATCTTGGTTTACATTGCTCAGGGCAGATGGCAGACAGCGTGTGTGGCGTCGTGTGGGTTAGCGCTTTGCTGATGTCAATGTTGTGGATCGAGTGGCCCATGGTGGTGGTGGGGTTATGGTATGGGCAGGCATCTGTTAAGGACGAAGAACACAGGTGCATTTTATTGATGGCATTTTGAACGCACAGAGATACCGTGATGAGATCCTGAGGCCCATTGTTGTGCCATACATCCATGAACATCACCTCATGTTTCAGCAAGATAATGCACAGCCCCATGTTGCAAGGATCTGTACAAAATTCTTGGAAGCTGAAAATGTCCCAGTTCTTGCATGGCCAGCATACTCACTGGACATGTCACCCATTGAGCACTAATATCCAGCAACTTCACACAGCCATTGAAGAGGAGTGGACCAACATTCCACAGGCCACAATTGACAATCTGATAAACTCTATGCGAAGAAGATGTGTTGCACTGCATGAGGCAAATGGTGGTCACACCAGATACTGACTGGTTCTGAGTCCCCAGACCCCCAATAAAGCAAAAAAATTGCACATTTCAGGGTGTCAGATCAGCATCTTGATGTGGCACACCTGTGAGGTGGGATGGATTATCTCAGCAAAGCAGAAGTGCTCACTATCACACATTTAGACTGATTTGTGAACAATGTTTGAGAGAAATGGTAATATTGTGTATCTGGTAGGGTTGTCACAAGAACCGATACTTCGGTACCAATTTGATGCCGACATGAAAAAAATAATTTGATACTTGCTTTTTTCTGGCATCGTCAGAACCGAATATACAACTTTTCACTCGGCGAGCCGTGTCGATTCTTGGCGGAACTGACGGGGGCAGTATACGCGTGTGAGCAGCACAGAGCAGTAAGCGGCGCTGAAGAAGAAAACTTGCCGTCTTCGGAAAAAATGGCTTCAGCGGGTGGGAGCGAAAGCACAACACGTCGGCTCGTCGACAAGACAGGTGCGAAGAGTGGCGTGTGGAAATATTTTGCATTCGAGGGCGAGGCGGATGAATCCGGAGCAATTCTTGATTCACACAAGCCGACATGCAAAACGTGCCTCAGAAGTTTTCAGACCAAAGGAGGAAGCACGTCAAACCTGGCTATAGGCCACTGCTGTTCTTTTTTTAATGTAAAATAGTTGACTATTGTTATTTATGACCATATTTATAAGCACAGTATTGTTTGTTTTTATACTGGATGGCTATAGGTCTGTTGGCAGCTGGTACTGCAATTTAAACCTTGTGCAAAAAGATCTTAAAGCACAGTGGTGTTAAATACTTGACAGTTTGAAGCAGTTTTCAATAAATTAGTGAATTTAAAAGTACATGGGTCCTGTTTTTTTTTTTTTTTAATTGTGGTATCGAATTAGTATCGAGAATCGTGGAAATTCACAGGTATTGGTATCGACTACTGAAATTCTGGTATCGTGACAACCCTAGTATCTGGAATGAATTTTAGATCTTTAAGTCCATCTCATGAAAAATAGGAGCAAAAACAAAAGTGTTGCGTTTATATTTTTGTTGAGTGTATATATATAATATATGAGCCATCTTACCTGCTTAAGAACTGTGATGGAAAAATAAATACATTTAAAAACTCAGTGGGCAATTGAAAGAAAAAAAAAAAACAATTGAAAGAAATAGCCTTTGTGTTAATGAGACTGATATGACAATTACTTCCAAGGGTAACCCATTAGCTCTGAGTGAGATGAGGCGACAGCATAGCACTAGTCTGAATGGTTTAATATGCATGACACCAGCATCCTCTGCTTTCTTTCTTCCCCATGCTCTCATTTGTTGTTACGTTCACTTTTGTATGGCTATGGTATTGTAAAGGCTAATGAAGGCTAATTTGGGGTCTCCTCATCAGCCATCACGATTTTAAGTTACTCCCATTAATGACAAAAGACAGTTAATTAAAGGTCTCGTCTTGTGGGAACTGTATCCACCATTGCATTTGCTGAACCAACCACTGCCCTGCAAGGGAAGAGGAAATCCAAAAAGGATGTCTTGATTTGCGGAAAATTGCTGTACCATGATGGTGATTGAACAGAAAAACTCTGAGAAAACTGTCCATTGTGGATTGCTACTGAAATCACTTGTGATCATCTCCTCTGATACTGAACATGAACAATAAACGTTGCCAAAGTGGATTTTTTTTTTTTTATGTGGTATAAGGAGAATGACAATGTATTGTTCCTTTGGATTTCAGCTCCAATTTTATCAACTTTCAATTTCTAAATGTGCTAATGGTTTCCCAATATAAATCCATCTTGTACCTGAAGTACCACTGCAGTTATACTGGAATCTGTTTGGTCACTCTCAGTGGCTAAGAAGAAAAGTAAATCATAAGAAAGTATAGTCTATTCCAACAAATGGCGTCTACTTTTGGGCTCACACAAAATAAATGAATGAATAAATAAATAACAGAAAAATATCTACTGTATAGTCTATGACCTTGAGCCTCTCTGTGTTCCAGCAAACTCACATTCAAAGCCAGAGAAGGAAGAAAACCTTTTTGTTTGATTTTCCACCGTGATTTCACACCTAACCTGTTATGCATTTAGGTCCGTTTGTCCAGTTAGTTCGGTTTGTTTGTGTGAAATCACACGAAGCAACCAGAGGATTTTAACATGATTTCAAAAGCTAAACTACTAATAAATCAGTCTGGTCAGGAAGTGATCTCATCATTGATCTGTATTTAAAACCACACACATAACCATGCAAATCAACATCTATGCATGCATTTACCCTGATTAACTTAGAAGCTGTTAAAACTGCTGTGCATGTATCTGAGTCTGTGTAGTTTGTCAGTTCATTAAGTCCATTTAAAACTGTGTGACAGTGATCCCACAGTAAGCCCAGAATCATTACTGTACAAGACGCCTTATGCAGGTCAGTCAGTCTGCATAACTTCACGTTTACTCATCTCGGACTTAATAAACCCAACTGCAGGTGTGAAAGCTGCAGCTGCAAATGGAGGCAAATAGAAATGTCTCCGAGCGTGAACTGAAGCAAATAGTGTGGTTTGCAGCTGTGAACCACTGCAACATTACAGCACATTGACTGATTGAGGTTCATAATCATTATCCTCCTGTATCTTCTAATTTGCATTTTATCTCCATACTGGGTCATTTGCCGAGTTGAGATATAATTCTGTTAAGGCAGTCATGGACCCATATGTACAATAAAATGAGCTATGTTAATGGTTTTAGCATTTTCCATTCCTGAATGCCAAGATCTTAAATAGTACAGGGAACTCCGTTTCATTAAATTAACACTATACAGTGTGTTAGCATGGCCTAGTTATGATAATCAAATTGTAATATATTCCCAAATATATCCTCACAAATTATACATTGGAACCTAAAGACAAAGAAAGAATCCAGTGTGTTATTCATCGTGGATGCACAGCTGCATAAAGTATCAGCTCCCTGACTATATCTGAACATCTTCTACATATAATCTACATAGAATCGATTGAATGGGCTGCGTGACGTGTAGACAATTATAAATCAACCCACAATGAAACTATTCAAAGGAAGAGGAATAGAAACATTTAAGTTCTTGTTTCACGTGAAATAATTAAAACAGGTACTCATTTTACTTTCAATGTCTATGGCCTAGACCTTTCCCCATTAGCTGATCTGCCTTTGATGTTAATTTATACTGCTGGATCTCCTTGTCTCCACTGAGCCAGAGTAATGGATTTTGAACTTGTGATCAAAGCCCCCTCAAGAGTTCCTTCTTTTGCCTTCCAGCGTGTAATCCTTCTGCATTTAAGCAGTCAATGTTGAACAAACCACTTGGTCGAATTATAAACTCTGTGCTTTAGTCACGACCTCCAGAAACTTGAAACTTGAGGAAAATATCATTCTTCTATCAAGTGTCACGGGTGCTGATGGAATACGCTTTTGTTGATTTAATGTCAGAAATAGAAACTGGCCAACTTGGACAAGGACACATGCTGTAGAAAATATAAAATGACATTGCTATATTGAATAAAAACAGTATTTGCACTTCAGTGGACACCTCCCTCAGATGTCTTATTGTGGTATGAAAACGCATGAAAAATGCATCCACAAGCATGTACTTTGACCTTTCATGTCCCCAAGGGACTGACTCCATAACGATGAATTTAATTAATGAAAACCAATTAAAACCAGTGTGATTCACAGGTCGTCATGAGGGTCCTAATGGGTTTATGATAACCCTTACAGCCCATGTCTATTGCTAAATGTGTGCCGATACATTCTGTTGACCAAATAGCTGCTGTGAAGTGACACGTTTGTTAGGGTTTTCCTAAACCTTCTAGTGATTGTGTCGTCTAAACCTGACAATTGTTTAGTTTTATGGCATAATGTAGTCCTGACTGATATAAAAAGACGTTGTGCTGAATGACACAGGGTGAAAAATGGTTCACAAAGTGCCATGAGACTGTGAATAATAATCAATCTTGGTTTAATCTTTATGTATATATTTTAGCTTCTCGAATAACAGTCTCTCACATGCAGCGACTCACTGATATGAAGTATGTGGTACAGGACATGGGGAGGTTGTCATTCCTGTTTTATGATCCGGTATTGTTTGTTTGTCTGCCATCATTTCACGTAAATTCATCAAATTAATGGAAAATTGATGTTCTTGTGAACACATTGAAATCACATGACGCCTGGTGGACCGGTGCAGGACTAATAATTGATGTCACAGCATATACAGTAAGTTATACCACATGCATTCACCTCCTATAGAACCATACTGTCTTAATAACTATCATTACGTTGTAAAGGAATAATGAGCCAAGCTAAATGTCCCTCATCCCAGATCCCAATCTAAATCATTTTTTTAATCAAGCGAGTGGCCTCCCTAATAAACACTTGTTCTGAGAAGTGGTAGTTTGCGTGTGACCTTGGGTGGTGATGTATCCGTCAATGCTTTTATTTATGCACCCATCTTAGAATCACGCATCAATAAATCCTAGGTTAGAGGCATTCGCGTTCAAAAGACTAAACTGTCACCTAATGGGATAGGAGGATTTTATGAGCAGGAGGAACAAAACCATATAAAATATTCCCTCATTTAATCTCTAGTGGATCGAGGGGGATTCATCACGGAGGCTATATTGGCTCCTCGAAGGCAAGAACTGCTAGAGACTGATAATATATCAATAGTTTGCCATACATTGGCTTTACTAAATACTTGGGTATCAGAATGGTGCCAATAATAGTTTGAATGTTAGGCCCCAAGCCCTTGAAAAAAATAAAAATAAAATAAAATCCTGCTTTTCTGATAAATTGAGCAAATGTCATGAATCCAGACAAATTGCAGCTAATGCCAGGACTTCTTTCGAGCACAGACTTTAAGTATGGTCATGTTTCATGTCCTTAGGTGGCTAATACTCAAAGCCCCACATTTTGGAGAAAAGAAATCCCACTTATAAAAAAAGATTAATAAATAAAAGTATTAGCTGAAATTCACAAATCACTGCTAAAATATGACACACAATTCCCTAAACGACTTGTTATTGTTAATGTGTTATTTCAAAACATTAATTGTGCTCCCTGGTGAGTTTTGTTCAAGACAGAAAATGTGTGAATGTGCGATGACCTTCGTAACAGAACTGACTGTCAAAGTGAATGCAGTTCTCTAAACCTACGCTGAGTGACTCATAGTGAGAAGAAAAGGCAGGTAATGGGAAAGCTACATCTCCAGGTGAAAAAAACATCAGTTTGTATTATTCCAAAAGAGAATAAAGCGTAAAAACTTTATGTCTTCATGACTTCTAATATGAAATACATGCCCTGCATCATGATTGCGACAGTGATTTTACTTTTGGTGAAAACATCATGTAGTAAAGCACTTTTTCACAGACAGACAGGCAGCAGATTATGGAATGATAGAACTGTGCACATGCTATAGTGTGAAATATGGTGTGAGTATGGAAAACTAATGTTAACATCCAGTGGATAAGTAGTGAAAGCACTGCATTCAAAATAGAAGTCAAGTAAAACTACAAGTATCGGCGTCAAACTAAAGCACCAGAAATTGCCATGATGCAGAATGGCCTATTCCAGAATAATATATTTTGTATTATAGGATTGGAATTATTTTTGTTCTATTATTGTCATTATTTTTATTAGATAGAGATAGATACGTTACTTTTAGTGGCCTCTTTCTTTGTAGATGTAACTGCAGGCGAGCCTCTGGGATCTCCCATAGTTCCTTTGGAAACGGAACAATGTCGACTGTATGACGTCAGTCACTTCGCCAATTGTGAACCTCGTTTTCCCTAGTTGGCGGTTACTTTTCTTCTTGATTACTCACCCTTCTTCACTTGGATTACTTTTATGTTTCCTTTTCTTGGGACTGGAAGTTGAATGGTTTTCTTTCTCTGCCTGTTGATCCTCCATTGTGAGTCAACAGTAATTATCAAACACTTCAGGCTAGAGGGAGCCTGATTTAGAAGTTGGAAATTACCGCTTTCTGATTACAATGAAATGCAGCATACGCTTCAGTGAGTAGCTCCACCTGGGCAGACCAACCGCTGCTGTAAAAAGCGTCACTAATCTACGCTTTAATCTATAATAATACCCCAAAAAATCCAAGAAAATCAGCTCCTGTTAGACGCTGCAATGATGAGCCCCTCTGCCACATCCATAGCTGTTGTTATTATGTTAAATTATGTAATTACATAATAACGATTTCATCCTAAATAACACAACCTTTTGATTCTCACAAACAAATATCACCCAGTATCTATCGGCCACTGACGTGCAAATGGTAAATGTGTCATATTACTATGCGTCTGTACTCCTTTTCAAGTACCAACTGTTGCAAATTGTCTCCTGCATTATATGGAGCTTGCTCGCAGGAAGAAAGCAGTGGCTCATTGCAGATCCTGCCACTGTTTTCCAGTCAGCCTAAAATGGAACACCCTAGCGCTATTCATCATATCCTACTCAATTATGAATGTCTGAAAACTTGAACGTGCTGCAGTAATATATTTGCAGGGGATAAAGGGAGAAAGAGCTGTGCTCGGAAAGCCAGAGCAAGTCATGACGCTATTAGAATGCAGAAAGGATTCTTTGGCTACTAGACTTTGAAATAAAACACTTTCTCATCTCGAAATGGTGGATGCATTCACAATAACTCACACACACATCTTAAGTTATTGATTTTACAGCCTATAGAATATATGCAAGAATACCATGAAATGATGGGTGTGACTAATATTGCGTTTAAAAGCCCATGCATTATGGTACGTGCAGGGCTCTGGTTAATTTTCTTTTTGATGGTTTTAAATATGGCTGAATAATCAGGGCAGACTTATTATTCCAGTCATTGTAGTCATGCAGGCCTAACTAATACAAGTGAATCAGTCAAAGCCATTGGGGTTCCCAGACTTAATTACCCAAGCTTTCTTTGTCTGAGGAAGCTCAATGGAAGATCTGAAGCAGCCTTAGATGTGCCTGATCTGATCTTCTAAGTGTGATGAGATTGCACTTCCTTTATGGCTCTAATTACTGGAATTAGATCTCCAGTAGAGAAGCCTACTGTATAGAGCTGCAATGGGCGGAACCCTTTATCTCTGGAACTGTAGCCAAGTCTCTTTGTTCTGGGTTACAAGTTTTCATTTCTTTGGAACACGCCCAGTTTCTCAAATGTAGGCTGGTCCTCGAAGGCAATCTATGATTACAAATGTACAAGTGAGTAGTTTTTCCCCTACTTTAATAACATGATGGACTGACCATGGATGTGCATGTTCGCAATAGTCCTTGACCTCTGACAGCAAAATCTTGCTATAAGCTCAAACATACACTCTCGTTATCTAGCACATACATAATTAAAACCTCAAAATCTCCTGCCTGAGTAAAGGTTCACCCTTGGAGGTTTAATATTTTAATGAGATACAACGAGGGCCAATCAGGAGCTTGCTCCCTGCTGACTTACACTGAAGTGTGACAATATTTGCATGTCCGACATTTCATGTAAAAAAAGGTATTTACTTTTTCAGCGGTTTGTCGGCCACAAATTTATGTTTGGATAAAAATCTGGGGTAATTCAACAGTGTGAGGCTGTGTCCGAAATAACCCAGTACCCTCCATTCAGTCGGCTATATAATAACGTTTGCTGTGCTGTATCCTGAGAATAATTATACCTATATAGTGGACTCAAAGTATCCCATAATTCATCTTGAAAAGTAGTGTAGAACAGATGGTCACTAACAAAGCATATACCATATGCATTGAACTGAAGGAAAAATAACACACAGACTGGAATAGAGAGAGCAGCACCATTGAGACAAATGAGCAGAGCATCACAACACAAACTGTCACAAAGAATTGTATTTATTTGTTAATTTGGGAAAATACATGTATTGACCCCCCAATAACATTAGGGTGTACCGCTGCCTTTTGTTCTTACTTTTCACAATAAAAACCCTGGACATGTAAAGGGCATCTCTGCTTATCAGAACTTAAATGTACTCACAGCATTTTGATAAGACTCCACATAGAACTGCCTGTATAGTAAGGAGGGAGGAGTGAATGACTGATTATTAAGGACACAACCACTATTTGGGAAAGCATGTGGAGAAAGGGCAACATGTTATATTATTTCCTGTATGAACTTTTAAGTAGACTGCATGCGGACATAGCAGAACTACATTAAAGCATCATACACATAATTCATATGCTTGTGTCTATAAAGTATACCTTCTAGTTGAGGTCAGACACATGCAGTGTTGGAGGAAGTCCAGAATAAACCCCGGGATCTAACCAGCTGGGTGGAAAAGCTCTTTATCCAGCTCATTTTGCTCAAGCTGAATCAAAAGGTATCTCTAATTGATTTGAATTTCAAATTAAATTTGCCACGGGCATTTGAGAAAACAGCTACCAGCTTTGTCATCTGCCAACACTGTAATTTGTCAAATGACTTTGGCAACGCTATCAAAGAGATTTTTTGTTTTCTTCGAAAACAGTCACAAATTGTAATGACACCTGTATTGCACAATGGCTCATGGTAACAAAGGAGCACTCGAAGAATATTACCACAGCATTCCAACAAATTACACATTTCAGTGAAAATTCTTGAATGTATAAGGATCCCGAGCACACCGTTAGCCATAAAAGGCATTCCATCTTTAAAAGAGCCATCTATTTTTTCCCCCAAATCGTGCCGAAAAACAATTTCATTGTTTGATGTTTGATTAAACAATGCTTTCAACGGCTCATATATTCCCCGAGCTGCTATACAGAGTTCATTATTCACAGACACACTTGATTCAGCTATAGTGCTGCTTGGGTGGGAGTCAGTAAAACACACTCCGCATAGATTTAATTCTGAAATCTAAAGGCATGTTGGGAGCAAACATTTGTATTCCAACTCAACTTTTAGTCTTGATACTTTTGGCAGTTAAACAATGGTAATGAATCACAGGTGAGCAAATCATCACACTGACAGACACCTGGAAATGAGAATCCTTCTCCTGTGAATTAGGCTGTCCACAAACAACAACAAAAATGCGCCCAAAGCAGGAAGAGAAAAATACCCCAGAAAATCATAGATTGTTCTAGTACAAGACAATAAGTGTGGGTATACAGGACAGGACCTGGGAACTGAGCACATATTCTAGTCTAAAATAGTGCTAACCTTGAGCTATTTCTATGTGTAATTTACGTGATTGAAAACCTGAGAAAATAGATTAAACCAAAACAAGAGTGAAAATAGATTTGGCACACTGAGCTTCAAGAAGCCCTTAACAATTGGAAAATTAAATAAACAAATCTTTCATTTTGGTTTGGAGTTGCGCGAAGCAAAATATAAATATCATCACAGGAAGGACCGGACAGACATACCAGAGATTCATTTAATAAATAATGTAACTATTCAGCACCTGCCTTCTGGGGACAAAGTATTGTTTTCTTATGTTTCGCTTGACGTAGCAAATACAAAAAACGAATACAATATGTATTTACCATTTATTATCTATTTATTACTATGCAGGACAAGCATATTTGCAATAAAAAAATGTGTCATTGATATATGTTTATGGTTTACCTCAGCTGACTTACCATTCTAGAATGTCTCCCACAATGGAACACTTCTGAAAATTGATGGCATCAATATTAGAAGACTTTATTTTTCTTTCCTCTGGGATCTAAGCAGTACTATTCTCTCCTGAGCAAACCCTAGAGCTATGAAAGTGTCCCTGTTGAAGAGGTATGAGGGGGAATTGTAATGGAGACGACTTATGCTGTCTTCCTTCAGCCTTTTTCAGTAGCAATACAAACATATGTGACCATGTCTGAGATCTTTGGACGAAAGCTGCTGGTTTCCGTTAGACAGAGATTAAATAAGATGTTTGGGTTTTCCTGTTGAAGTGTTCAAAGAGTTAATGTTGTCAGGGGTCAACAGAGGCCAAAGCAAGACTCCACTGGTGGTTCTGCACCTGTGTTGGATCACCATCACGTTTTCCTAGTAGAGATAATGGAGGATTTTATCATGAAAAATTGAGCCTAATTTAAAAAAATACAGCAATTTCCATGTAAAAAAAAAATATAATGTTGCTATTTTTTATTTATCCTTTATTTTTTGCAGGGGACATTATTTAAGATTGTTTCATTGTTTTGCACTTAAGACTTTACAACTGAGAATACTATGTATTGTAAGGTTAAGTAAGTCATGTTTTACTGGAGATGTCACAATACCAGGAATTTAGTATTCAACAATATATATTTTTTCTCAATTCTTGATACCCTACTCAATACAAAATTACACAATCTAAATAAATCTAAAAAAAATCTGAATGTAAATAATAACTTACATATACTTCAACATAAACTCCTTTATTATCTTTTGCATACTGGTCATTTATTGGATTCTCTGGTCGTTGAGTCCAGATCACTAGTATGGTACACGTGATAATGTACAATTTACATTTTGAGAATGTTTAGTTAAAAATCAAAATGCTCATATTATTTTGGAATGAAAGGATTCTGCTTCAAACATCCAGACATATATGCCAAATGCAATGGCCTCTGCTTGTAAACTCATACCAAAGGCAAGAAGCAGAACGATAGAAAATGTGTTTGAAGTAAGTGCTGAGAAAGAGAAAGAAGACACATGAAGAATGAAGGCAACAATAAAACATTGAAACTTCACCTGCATCCCCCGAACAAGAATGGAAAGTCAGAGGTTGAAAGTTGAAGCAGTCACTGCTGCTATTGCCAAGAAATGTTACTTAAAAAGTCCTTTCCCAAGAATTGTATACACCGTTGACTTGTCAGGAACTTTTCCAGAGAACAAACATTACAATTATGTCCTTGAGAACATCCGACTGTTGACCACCCACAGCATGTACTTTCCGTAATAGATATGTGGGTGGTAATTTGAGGTATTTAGCGACATACACATACGTCATTATAGTCATATAAGTGAGCTGCCAATGCATTTTGCACTTAACTTTACTCTTACGGTATTCATACAAATGTACTTTGGACATTAGGACACTCCATTTCATAAAATGTAATTAAAGTATTAATTCTCAAATATGATCACATAATTAAAATGCAATACAATAACATTCTCATAATGAAAACAAACATGGCAAAGGTTGCTGTTCAGATTATAACAAATAATTAAAATGATTATGCTCTCAAATTAATCGAAAGGAGACACCCTACTAAATTGCTCTCCGGGTTTGCCCGGGTGTTTCGTATGCAGATACCAAAGGCATCTGGCACAAGTTGAATCTTTTCAGTGTTCAGTTTTTTTTTTTTTTATTATTATTATAATTATTAGAAATCAACAAGCACTCAAGAGTGTTTGATTTTAGAGCAGTCTACTATGAAGACCTAACACAACTTCAAATGCACTCATTGGAGAGTCCATAAACGCCATGAAATAATAAGCGATGAAAAACAAAGCAAAGTATCACCGCCTTTTTGATCCATGCTTGGCCAAGAAATAAGCAATCATGGGCACTGTGTGGAAGCCAGCGCCCTCTGAAACGGAGCCAGCAGCAAGCACTAGCATGCCTGTCTCATACCCCCACTGCAAATAAGCAGTAAAGGAGAAACAGCAGGTAAGTGACAGCTTGGGTAGAATGCCATTTAGAAAGGGGAAAAACAGGTAGAATAAAGTAAGCAGACACAAGCATTACAGCTCCTAACCTGTGTTTGTTTAGTAGTGGAAAATAGTACAGCTATGCCTGTCTGCTTGCAAAGCATTTATCATGCAATCGTTGAATCAAAGTGAAAATGTGATCATGTCTCATTTGACCTTTTTAATGGTGAACACGGATTTGTTTGTTGCATCAAATAAAATAAGGTGCCACAAAAGTTGCCTTGCTTGTTCCAAAAAAGTAACTAAAGGTAAAATCCCATATGCAGACACCCTTTGCTTTCCTTTCTTTGTTGTTATATAGTCCACTATGTAGAGTAAACAAATGTGACCAAAAATAAGAGCTGGCACTAACAGTAGTATTTATAGAAACATTGTTATATAATGAGAATAAGTTGCATTTAAAAAAAATTACATATGTTTTATATTAGTTTTGCAGCTAACCAACTGCTGGATGTCCATCCAGTCATTTGCTCAATGTGATCATGTGCTTCCCGTGGAGTTCAAATGTTCTCTGGAGCATTTTTTGGACTGCTGAGTGTCAGTGACACAACAGGGCCACAAGATAATGCCCCTTCTTCTCAAACTCTCCACTTCCAATGTAACTTAACTTTGAAGTCCAGTCAAGGGATCAAGCAGAACATTTTAAGTACTTAATCCCTCATTTTTAGCCCAACACAGAGTATCCGCTTAATATTTACCGCAGAGGTTTCTAATTGTCCTGCTTACTCGTTCAAACTGTAAGTACCATACTGATATTTTTATGTGACCACCAGAGAGACATGGACTGCATGTTGAGAATTTGAAATTGCTCTCAAATTATATAATTAGCATACCTTTGAAAATGAAAAAAATAGCATCTCGTTTTTTCGAGTAAATGCAAGGTCATGGTGTTTAAGTACGGTGGTTTAATTAAATTTGCTGTCCATGAAGTTTTTGAGGAACATTATGCAAATAAGATTATAATTATTGCCCATTCCAAATGTCATCAAAGTGCTTGTCTAAAAAGGGAATAGAATGCCTTCAGTCCGATTTCCCCTACCCGCATTCCCTCCCATAAAATTGGAAAAATAAAAAAATAATAATGAATTGAATTAGTTCCAGTCCATAACTACAACAGAAACATTTCCCCCAGATATTACTGTCTACTGAAAATCACTTTAACTCCCACTAGTTCACTACATTTTAAGGACAGCCATCCATTTTCTTTGTTCAATAAAATGTTGGCTTTGTGTGTGTGTGACTATGCATCAATAAAAACATCCATCCGTTAAATGTGTAAATATGATGAACCAAACATGCAGGTTAATGTTTAAGTTTATCATTTAAAATATGTGTACATACACACATATCTGAATCTAGAGAAACATGTAGGTGTTTGAGTTTTGCATTATCTATTTGATACTTTTTGTAAATGCTGTTGATCAACTTTGTATTTCTTCATGTGCAGGCAGATGCCTCGAGTGTATAGAAAACAACATTATGTCAGTTTAAGGCACATGGAAGCTACTCATGCCTGAAATTATCGAGTTCAAAAGGGCACCGATTGTGGCCTCACACTTAGGAAATCAAATATTGGCTAAAGCCGCCATTCCTAGTTGAAGGGAATGACACATATGGAGAGGGAATTCAAAGTTAAAACAGGCTCCGATGACTGGGACCTTGATCAAATATTGATTGTCTACAGTAGGGAAGGCGAAACTGCTGAGAAATCCCAAATCCATACCATGGGATTTGCAAGATGTGGGCCTCCATTATTTAATTATCATTTCCTTGAGTGAGATCAGTGCTCCACTCCAGTACTGACAGATCCACTTGAAAAAAAAAACCTGCCAGAGGAAGCAAAGACTTTAATTTGCACCTTTTTTTCTCTCAAACCCGCATTACTGGTTCACCCTGAAAGCAAAGTTTATTTCTACAGTGAAGAACACAGAGCTATTACAGCCTGAGAAATAGGCAACGGTATAGGGATGCATCACCGGAGACGATGAGAAAATGCCTACCTCTGAAACGTAGCAAACCAATTATGGAAATTTGGAATTCAAATGAACACACTATAGTTTGTGAATGTTGATACACCTCATTATATGAAAAGTGGGTTGCCTGTGCAAAGGCAAATTTTCCGAAACTTTGAGAATGTATTTCCCATTGTGTCAGCATTATTTTCACAGGTCAATGAAACATCAACACTGTGTTTTATGAGACTTGTTTGTTTCTGTGTGCATGTTTTGTTTGGAGCGAAACACATTTGAGATTTGCCAACAATATTAATATTGTATAACTTCAAAATCCAAGGTTTTAACAGGGTGCTCACACTTGGATTTACATATCTTTTTTTCCTCATGGGTGTTTTTTTTTTTTTTCTCTCGAAGTGGGTGTGAATGAGAAAACATGTATTTTCAGTAGGTCTATTTGTCTATGAATGCATTGGTATGCCAGAGAAACATATCAACAGAAGCAAGCCTTTAGCCCTGCTCTCAGGAGACCTTCATTATGTAGGGACCTGCAGGTCATTAATGAACTATCAACTACCTTTGTGATTTGTGAATTACATGGTGAGATTTTTTTAAATTCACTTAAATCACTGGTGGCCTGGATACGACAATTTCACATTCACCATTGTATGATTTAACACAACAAACAAGTCGCATATGTCTTGTAAATATATTCAAAACCTCCCATTCATTCACTATTGGGAGACACAGAGAACAATCTTCTAAACCATTAAGAAACCATTGCACACAAACAGAATTTAGTTAGCATGATTGCCAGTGACCTCACCAAAATAGCTACTTCATGGGGTGTCGTGATTTAAACTAGGGCTGTCATGATTTAAATATTGACCTTAAAATCAGGTCGGATCAAATTGTGTATTTGGAGATGAGGGACAACATACTCCACATATTTTAAATGTCAAAAATCGGAAAAGAAAAGTATATATAAATGGGTTTCAATATCGAGTCAGACAGGAATAAAGCTTAGTGACCAATACCATGTAGGAAAGTCAGCAGAGATATAGATTTTTTTGTGTGAGAGAGATGAAATCAACATGTCAATCACAACATAGGTCAGAAGAAAGCCAATAACACAATAAGAATGTCTCAAAGCCTTTGGACGGATGTTTGGAACTGAAAAACAACTTTGGAGGAATCTGTAAACACACACACACACACACACACACTAGGGGTGCTTTGCTGTACTGTTATCAGTCATCCACTTCCCTATACAGGGCTCCAGACTAACTTTTTACACTGTACCTAACTTTATTTAGGTGCACCCAAAATGTTTCACTGCGCCTTTTGGCACCACAATCATACACATTGTATACATTTTACATTTACATTACATTTAGGTCATTTAGCAGACGCTTTTGTCCAAAGCGACTTACAATAAGTACATTTGTCAAAAGAAGGAAACAAAGAAACCACGACGTATCATTGCCGATAAAGTAAGAGCTAAAAATAGAACAAGTGTTAGGTCCTCATCTGAGTAAAGTAGTACTTCAAGAGCAACAGTGCTAAGATCAGAGTGCTATAGGTAAGGTTTTTTTGTTTTGTTTTTGTTTTTTTTTTGTTTGTGTTTGTGTTTTTTTTTTTTTTTTTTGGGGGGGGGGGTGCTAGTGGGTCATGCTATGTAGAGTCAAGGTGAAGTCTGAACAGGTGAGTCTTGAGCCTTTTTCGGAAGATGGCAAATGACTCTGCTGTCCTGACATTGGTCGGGAGTGCGTTCCACCACTGAGGCGCCAGAACAGAGAAGAGTCTGGACTTTGCTGAGCGACATTTGCTTGATTTCAGCGATGGTGGTACCAGCCGGCCAGCTGAAGTAGAAGAGCGAAGTGCTCGCTTCGGGGCATGAGGTTTGACCAGTGTTTGAAGGTAGAAGGGTGCCGTTCCATTGATGGCCCTGAAGGCCAGTGTCATCGTCTTGAATTGGATGCGTGCTGCAACAGGGAGCCAGTGGAGGTCACGGAGGAGGGGGGTCACGTGGGAGAATTTGGGTAGATTGAAGATAAGGCGTGCTGCAGCGTTCTGGATACACTGTAATGGTTTAATCGCAGAGGCCGGGAGTCCGGCCAGGAGAGAGTTGCAGTAGTCAAGGCGGGAGATGACCAGTGCTTGGACCAAGAGCTGCGTTGCATCCTTTGTGAGGAGGGTCCGAATCCTGCGGATATTGTAGAGGGCGAATCTGCAGGATCGGGCCACAGCAGTGATGTTGGGGGTGCAGGATAGTTGGTCATCGAGGATTACACCCAGGTTCCTCGCAGTTGAGGAAGGTAATACTGTGATGCCCTCGACAGTGACCGACAGGTCCATGCGAGGGCAGTCTTTCCCTGGGATGAAGAGGAGTTCGGTTTTGTTCAGGTTGAGCTTGAGGTGATGTGCAGTTGTCCAGACAGAGATGTCAGCCAGACAGTTTGAGATGCGAGTTGCTATGTGAGCGTCAGAGGACGGGGGAAAAGAGTAGTTTCCATAATAGTTTCCATACACTGGCGATCTCACATTCGGTCAATGAATATAAACAGGAATAAAGATAAGAAAAAAGAAAAAACTAAAGATAAAAAAACTTGACACAATTTAATAATATCCTGTTAAATGTTGGGGGGGATTCTTCTTGAAGCTGAATGCTAGGAGCACCGGTGCGACCAAGGGAAATATTTAGTCGCATTTCACTGATATTTGGTCGCATGTGCGCCCAAAGTGGTCGCACACTGGAGCCCCGATTTTGTGGGAAATGTTTTAGAAAGTCTGTCGCTCTGGTTATTTCTTCTCTAAACTTGAGACCACCTGCCAATGCAATTTCAATAAGGTGGAAAAAGTAAAACTTAACTCCCAAAAGGGGTTCTAAATTGTCTTCACAGAAAAAGAGGTAACCGCTGGCGCCCAACACTTATTGCAGTTTATGAAAAAATTCTTACCCAAAAGGCCCAGATATCCAAGCCCTAAAAGAGTAAATGCATGAAATGGATAAATAAGTAAACATGCCCTAATATTTATATTCTCTGGCTGTATATACCCACTTCCTTTCAAATCGTTGGGACCAGCTTCAGACAAGGTGAAAAGATCCCTCCAAGACTTCAAAAGTGCATTTGACATCTCATGCTGGACATTTGGCGCATTAATAATAGATTATGTGACTTTATTATTTAAAAATGAACGGGTGTCTCTTCTTCAAGGACTGCTTTCTTTTTCCATCATCTTTATGTGCAAGCAGGTCGAACATCAGGACGGAGACATTAGGTGCAATAAAGGGAAAACTGTCAAAACACACTGGCGTCCTTTATTTTTTCACAAATCTGCAAGATAGGGATCATAATGCATCTGTTCCCCTCCACTGGAACTCCACAATGGAAGAGTGAGGAGATCAAAGGGCAGTGATGGTGAATGACCCACACGCTGAACAAAGACCTAGCAGCATCTATTATCGACTATTTGTTTTCATTTTATCACACTCAATGTCCAACTAGAGCCCCTTTTCAACAGCAGGAACTTTCCCCAGGGTGGAGGAACTGGGATTCCCTGTCCTAAAAATACAATAGAATCATGAGTAATATTTAGTTTCTTGGTAGCAGGTATATTATCAACAACCTTACAGACCCTTATGTTCAGATAAAGGGTCTGGTAACATCTTTCCTCCACTTTTATTCGTACTGTTTTGTATTCACTGACAACACAACAGCCATCATTGGTCAGCAACATCTCTGAGCTCCTTTCTTTTTCCATCAATATAACAAACCTGTGTGAAGTGAAATAGATAGTGTTATAAATCTATGAAAAAGACAAGGCTGAAATACATTGCCAGTAGTAATGTTTTTTTCCCTTTCTCTGGGTAAATTATACAGCAGCAAACGCTGTAAGGATTAAGTCATCGACTTGGTGCAAAGGTGTAACATACAGCGAGTAGAAACGCAGGTTTGAATTAAGTCACAGGGACATTGACCCCCCCAAAAGGCCGTGATCAGGGCATAGCACATAGCACTTTCTGAAAGTGCAGACACTTCTAGGGTATGGTTTGCAGGGAAAACCATCGCTGATTGGTCGAAAACACAAAGAGCCGCTGTTCAAACTCGTGCACCACTTCATTCATAAAACAAGACTGTAGTATTGATTTAGCAGCATTGCAGATTGGTGGTGATGGTGAGAGTATTCCTCTTTGGTTGATAACATTAAAGATAAAGCCATCGGCTTTCTAACTCGTTTTTAATAAGACAGGGTAAGAGAGAGAGAGAGAGAG
Source organism: Chelidonichthys spinosus (assembly GCA_029853015.1). Classification (NCBI taxonomy): domain Eukaryota; kingdom Metazoa; phylum Chordata; class Actinopteri; order Perciformes; family Triglidae; genus Chelidonichthys; species Chelidonichthys spinosus. Next base: position 13,533,659 of record CM056837.1, read on the forward strand.
AGAGAGAGAGAGAGAGAGAGAGAGAGAGAGAGAGAGCTGAGCTTATTATTTATTTATTTATTTATTTAACTGTTGGTGTCCTGCACTCCTTGACATATTAGGGACTTAACATACTTCTATTTTTTTTCTTTTCTTATGTTATTAGCAATATTATGCTAGCTTTCCCTTCCATTTCTGTGGAATACATAGTGAGAGATTAAAAGAAAGAAGTTAAACTGTGTGTGTGGTGTGTGTGTGCCCCCAAGCTTGGCCACATTAAGCTGATGCTGATTCTGAAAAGCAGTACCAGGACTTAAATTACATAGGAACTTCTTGATGGAAACGCAGCTTAGTAAGTCATGCACTTCTTCAGAAAAGCATTGATAAACGGCAGGCTCCACTGTGCAGGCAAGTTAATCCCTACTGTTTACAGGTAACACTGTACTTGTACTTGACCGCCCTGAGGTGCAAATGGACTTATGTGAAACAGCACATTCCTGCAAAAGAACATAACTTTCTGGAAAAACTCTTCTCAAAAGGAGACAATCTTAATATATTTATTATGTTCTGAATCTGGCTGCACAGTGGTGTAGTGGGTAGCACTGTTACCTCACAGCAAGAGAGTTCCGGGTTCGATTCCCAGTTCGGGTTTCTTCTGTGTGGAGTTTGCATGTTCTCCCTGTGTGTGGGTTCTCTCCGGGTTCTCCAGCTTCCTCCCACAGTCCTGAAGGATGGAGGGTCATTAATGACTAAATGATTCTGATTGATGACTCTAAATTACCCGTAGATGTGAATCTGAGTGCAAATGGTTGTCTGTCTCTACACAACCCCCCCACCATATATAGTGTGCATTTTATATTTTTTGGTAAACTATCTCCAAAGGCAAATCTCATATTTCTTGTCTTCTTTCACCTGGACTGCTATATTATTGATTTAGCTCCGACTGATGACTTGCTCTCTGCTGCCTGAGGAGGGAGTAGATTGCCCAGCTTGCTGTTTTCCACTCAAAAGCACCACATTAATTAACCATGAGTGGATTTGTTCTGATTAGAGGAACAAAACTATCACCTGAGAAAAACCAGCTTTCAGCTGTGCAAAAGTCACCAGAGGTTACAGCACAACCTGATGCAGGACTAAAGTCCACACTGCTAATGGGGCAAAGCAGATTACAGAAGTAGTGAAGTGCTCTTATGTTCAGACACAGGCTCTGGAAACATCTTTCCTCCACTAGAGATAGAACAAAATACTCTGTATCATGTTTTCTACAGATTTTTTTTTTATTACTGGGTATACTTTTCTCCTTTATCAAACCTAAATGTCCTCAAACTGTCATGTTCATCTCTTTTTTTTAGTTGCCTAAATACTCAGATAATGCAGCTTGGTCAGTGCTCTTCACTGACACTTTATTAGTGTCTCTATGTGATGCACCCACGCACTGCATTATGGGCAGAGAAACCAGCGTGGTGTGCCAGAGGGAAGGTGGATGGGTCAAACAATCAGGACTTTGGGCCATGAAACTGCCCCTGTCACCACAAAACAAAAACTAAAGTTTAAATTGTGTCACGTCAGTCATAACATGAATAGTTAGTGTGTATAGGTGGAATGTCAAGTGAATTGTAGGTCAAGTTAATGTCACTCTCACCCTTTTCCTAAAACAAACTAAGTGTGTTTTGCTGCCGAAACTTAAACTCCTGTGAATACGGAAGTTGATTTACTAACGAACTCCCGTAATTTCCTTATGTATATTGACAGTCCCATGTATATGTGATGCTAGAGGGCTATGTAGAGCGTCTAAGTAGAAAAAGTAGAAAAAAACAAAAACAAACTATCAGCATCCCTAATCCACATCCTGCAAGCAAGGCACTATCTTACTAATTGACTGTTAATGAGTTATTCACCATCAACAAGTAAGATTAGTGCCTTGCTCGCAGGCTTGCTGTGGTTGAAATACCTAACAAGAAGCCCAGCTGGAACTATAACAGATGCATAAATATGTGGACTCCATTTATCTCTCACTGCAGTGTATGCGCAAAGCAGGCGAGTGTGTTTACTTCACCCGTCCGGGTTAGGGTTAGCAGCCATGGTGTGGCGCACATAGTCGTGGCCACGGGCAGCCACTTTCCCAGTAAGTCTGCACTGGGTCAATTAGTGTAGTGTTGTCAGCTGTGTGTCAAGCCCGGTGGAGCGTTATCAAGTGAGAAAACGTGTGAGTGTGATTGTGGATGAAGCTGTGAGCTGTGAACGAAGCAGTGTGTGGAGAGTGTACTGGTTGGTGAATCAGTGGCTGGTGAATCAACAACTCCTCAACACCCAAGCCAACTTCCCGTGTCTTGTTTGCTCACTCTGAAGTTAGAAACTGCTCAGGCTCACTGAAGGTGTGCTGACCTTTAAGTTGGACTAGCTATTGGGTGAGGAGGATACTGGGCCCCCAAGTCTTCTATATTAGTAGACTATATAGGTTTGTGTTTTGTACGATGGTCAAAAAAGGAAGTTTCACTTTGTAGACAAAACTATTCTTTTATTAATCAAGAAAATGGCATGTTGATTGATGAGAAATACCCTATTTTTAATAGTGTATCTCTTCACACCTGCACCACTCCTATCTTAAATGTGTTTGAGTTCCTCTGTGAGCCTTTAACACTTTCAAACTGCCACATTCTGGCCTTCCTGACAGAGACCAATTAGCGAGCGTAAGGTTGAACAGCTTGCGGCCTTAGGCTGCCAACTCTACTCTTTAGTATGGGTTAGAAGGAACCATTTGATAATGATCCCACTTTCAACATCACTATAGGCCAAGTCCAATTATCACCAGCCCCCTTATCAGGAAGGAAGGACCTGTTCATGGCAGGTTGTAGAAAAGTATGTGTAGAAACACTGTACGATAACAGGTTTAAAGCCATAGGCAGGTGTGCAGTGGCAATAATAAGCCCCCAGCAGAGGCTGTGAACATTCACATCACAACCAATGTGTTTGATGGACTTTGTTTTTTCCTAGATTTGTCGAAATGGAAAAACACACAGATTAAAATCTTAGTCGCTGAGAGCATTCAAGCAGGAACAGCATTGTTTTCCGTGCACCAGCCTGTTGATGTCGGCGAAGAATGCCTATGATTTTCCCCACCAACAAATGCATCAAATGCAGAACATCTGAAAATGTGATTTCCTTAAAAAAAAAACTGAGTGAAAAAAAGAGAGAGAGAAAAAGAAAATTGAAAATGCCCTTGCATGTAAGAAGATCACACACTGCATTTCCTCAAAAAGCGTGATTTATTGAATACCCAAAGCTTGTTTCCTTCTTACTATGATATACAAATGTGTGTCAGAGAAAGAAAAACATTATCAAGTGATATTCCCTGTTTAGTTCAGCACATTCAGAGGAAACAGCAAGTCTCAGTAGCCCCTGGTGGAGATTACAGAAAAGAAATTGGGTGGCATTTTAAGCAAAGCTCCCACTCCATCTGTAGCATTTACTTGTTTCCAGATTTCCCTGTAGAAATTATACAAATGAAAGGGTATCATCCTGGTTTCTATTTTAGCATGCCACACATGTTGACCACTGATGCCTAATGGATTGGACAACTCATTTAGACTACTAAAAGACACGCAGTAAAAAGTGCACCACGCAATACAGTGTTTTTTTTATGATTTTGCGCGAAAATATGTTTTGGGACGTAACAACCACAAGGTTTTTATGGTCAGACAGATGTGGCTCAGTATAAAAAGGCAAAGCCAGCTGGCAGATTCAGTCAGTGAAAGTACTAGCCACATGTACTCTGATGTGTTTATGACTTGTACTAATGAAATACAGCAGGTGATACAAGTTTATGAAGCTCAGTATTTATTCCCGAAACCTGTTATTCATGGTGAAAACAGCTGAAGGTGAAGGCGGTCATTTGCTTGTACCGCCATCATATTTTTTAAATAATCTGTGTCTTCCACTCTGGTTATCCATTTCTTCCCGTGTGCGCATGCAAACCAATCCAGCTGAATATTAATTTAAGGCCCGCTTGCCAAGTTTGGCGGATGCAGCAGTGCTATAACAGCATCATTTTGGGTTTTAATGACTCAATGCCAAATGAATTAGACTGACAGCAATTTATTGACCCAATTTTGAAACTGAATTGCTGGAATCATCTTCAGTGACAAATTGGACTCTGGATGGTAGCTGCTGCAGAGCTACCTTGTACGTCTATAATATCCAAGATAGCCATAAATCATATGCACAGCTCATTATTTTTAAGTTTTTTTTTTATTCGTATTAATAAATAAGGGGTATGGGAACCTCTCGGTTCTTGGCTCCCTTTGTATGATCCAATGTCAAAAATGAATCCCCCGACAATCTTAATAAAACCTTAATTTTGAAATATTGTTTACATTCTTGTTTCACCATTTTTCTCTTTTCTATCTACTTTCGTGTTTTCTGTCGCATTAAAAACAAACGAACATTTGGATCCAACATTTTGATCTTTAGACACAAAACACACATTTTACAGCGTGACATTAACTGGAAATGACATACAATATAGGCCACAGCAAGTTGGAACAATCTGGTCATCTCCCTCCAGCCAGCTACCAACTTATTTAGGTTTTTATTATGAAATGAGGTGCTATCATCATACATTTGTCTCCTCATTCAAAAAGGTCCTATCTTTTTCCTGGACTTTTAGGGGCCTTAATGCAATGACATTTTCAAAATATCAACCATTTATTCTCATTAAAATTAGTTCAAATATTCCTAACACCAGATGAGCCACCGCCAGGATGACTGATCACACAAAACTAATGTTACCAAGCACATAGACCAGACCTAGCTTAGAGCTAAATGTCGTGGTTTAATATTTTAGCTGAAGGACGAAGCCTTTGCTCAATGTCAGTTACACGCACACACATTTGCAAACAATACCTTGGCAATCGTGACGAATCTGCCATGTTCTGTGACATGATAGAATATCACTGGCTGTGCGGGACGCTTGCTGGGAGGGAATTCTGTTTCAACACATCTGTTGATTGGCCACACCGTGGGAATTCAGAGAATAATAACCCTGTGAAGGCAGTGGGAGAGAGCAGGGATGAAGGGGATCTAAATCCGTGTGGTGGACAAACAGGAAAGCCGGTTCCCTGGCATCGTTCTGCCCTCCGAGATTACATGTCGCCCGTTTTCATCATGACATCCAAGTTGGCTTGCCACCATTACCAGGACAGACCTCAGTACTTATCCCATCACATTGCAGTGGCTGGAAAAACAGACCACAGTGGAGAAACTGTGTCAGCACCACCAGGTCTTCACCAACTACGGAGCAACATAGAAACACTATTTTGTGTGCCAGTTTTTTATATCGATACTAAGACGCCAAGTATCAATTTTTGGTTGTATTATTAAAAAAAAGATTAATTTTAAAAACACAAAATAAACCTTTTGATAATAATTGGTGGTAACTATACAGTATGCTGCATCCTTTTTTTATTATTAAAAAGAATTGCTTAAACTGAAAAATGTTGTAACAATCTCTTAATATTTTAATTATTTCCCTTCCCCTGCTGTGATAATTTTTTTAATATACTTTGTTAGATTATATCTGTGATTAAATATAAGTACTAAATACTGATGAATACATGATATGCAGTTATTAATGTCATCGATGTGTCAATGCAATTATTTTGTGAGGTCCAATATTTTTCTGATGGGGCATTGACAAATTTGAGTCATGTTATTGCACTACGACTGTATTGTGATTTAAGTATGGTGATGCTGTGTGGGGTGAACTAAAATACTCTCAAAAGGGTCAAGTGTGAGACAGTGGGCTGCATTCGGGTGAAAAGCATGAAAAGGTAATATACTCTAGCTGCAGAGCACAATTCAGAGCCAGTAGTGAGTTGAGGCAGTTTCTGCACCACAGCCCTCCTGGCTGTTCGGCACGTCCTCCTTCCCTCGTTCAATATACCTCCACCTCTGCAGGCTAAAGCCCATATACTGGCCGCTTCATCTCCCCACAGTATTTAATGCGTTTCCTTCCTTCCCACTCCCACTCCAAACCGTTGCCAAATGCTTGCTTGACAACACATCCCTCAGCCTTTGCAGCAGACAAGTAATATGGGCTCATTTTGCAGCAGCCCGTGGCACTGACAGCAGCGGGCTTGTGTCTGCCAGAACTGATTACTTGCGAAGATTGCTGATCAAATTGTCAAATCATCCAAACTTTGAGACAGTTTCCACTCCTACCTGCAGTAAATGTGACCCCATTTCATTCGTGGGGCAATTTCTGTGACATCCACATTTTGCAGACAAAGCCTGATAACTCAAAATCAAATTGCCTGTGGATTTTTCTCTCCTGTACAACCAATATTTTTCATCCATGAAAATAAATCCAATGTTCAATATCTTAAATCCCTGTGGAGAATAAATCTTCCAGCATTGTTAGCGTGCTTTTTTTTTTTTTATCTTCAGCCGCTGGAAGAAGAAAAAAAAAAGTTCAACATGTGCCGGCCTCTCTCAAATAAGCATTTTTAATCTCTTTCATTAGGTTGGCATTACAGCTTTGAGAAAATGATTAGACGGCTCATTCCGAGTGCCGTCGCTGATTGTTGTTCATGGCAACCTGTATCACAGGGGCATTGTCTGACTGAGTGTTTGGCTCACTACCGTTCTAGCAACACTCTGAAACACATGACAGTTTTAATTACTGCTCCATTCAGATCAATGCGGCATTGCTACTGTGATCAGTATTCAGTATTTGACTTGTCCTTAAAAAACACTCTCACTCGCTGTGCTTCAGGTTTTGATTGTGAAGAGCCTGTTTGTGTGAGCATGCTTAATCAAAGATGCTTTGGGTCTGGTTTAACACTCGGTTCTCAGAATCAAATGTGGCTATATTGAAAAAGAAAAGTGCTGCTGTAACAGAGTTAATAGTATACAACTGGTTCCCTGAGATAAAGACAAAATAGTGACCAGTTTTGTAGATATGAATTGTCCCTTTTGGAAATCTCTACAACAATGTATTAATAACATTGTATGTGAAGACTTACTGCTCAGAGATATACTGATGAATATATATTTATAACAATAATATTACATCATATTTTTGGCCATCAAATATGATCATATGAAACATGCATTCAATTATAATAAATAATGAAAAAAATAAAAATGCAATAGTTTAGATTCATGCTCACGAATGTATTCCAATGATTTATCTCTAAGGCTATTCAAAAACAAAAAATGGCACCTCAAACCGGTATCATGACCCATAGATTTGGTGCATGTGTTGCAGGATAACGCCCGGGCCCCTCTCTTGCTGGTAATTGCAGTACGTCAGAGAGGGGGAGGCAGACCGGGACTCCAGATGCCCTGTTCTGGGCCAGACCTCCCTCAGGACAGGCTGGTCTGGTCTTGAGCTGCCTCAGCCGGAGAGAGGCTGGTGATTCCATTAACTTGGCCGCTAATAAGAACTACACCTGGGTCCTTGTTGTCCTGCAACACATCCCCATCCATCCACAACCCTTCATCCCCCGTCATGCTCCAGATAGATAACGAGTGGAAAAGAAGAAAATAAATAAATAATTAAGTGTAAGGGGGGAATATCTCAGCTACATCAATTTCTCTTCTCCACAGGGCCTCAAAAAGTCAGACCACAGATGAGGTTCATTGGAAGTTTGCTGCAACATATATCTTAACCCACTGTTCTACTGATCCACACACATTTAAACAACTGAACACTGCAACAGAAATAAGACAATCATGAAAACAAATTAGTTTGAATTCGGAGCACCTTTTAGCTTCTTGGGACAACATTCAGATGAGTGGGTTACACACATGTCCTCCCTTTTTTATTCTCATTCAAAATATTGTACACTCCAACAGTTCATCTACAAGCCACTGTGGTTGTCCAATGAAGTTTTCAAGAAAGGAAACTTGAGCAATTGCACACCTCTGGTGGCCAATTAAAGTTAACAGATAAACCGGATGCAATTAATTCAGAAGTATTACTGTGCATTAGATTTACAGTGTAAATACTCCCTTAGCTTATTAACAATTCACACATTAAAATTCACTACAGTGGCTTTTGATAGTCCTTAGCATTATTTCAATAGCTTTATCAAATATGTGGATATGGCTCGGTCCTGTGAAATCTGGTATGTTGCAGTAAAGTTACTCCTATATTGGACTACAAAACTACTTTTTATTTTAATGAATTATGTCTTTGTTATGTATTTTCCTTACTTCTTCTGTTTCGTTGTAAATTGTCATTTTAAGTTGTTCAAACATTAGCATGGAATGCTGCTATTCCAACATGTATATCATCATAACTAATCAAACGTTATGTAATGTTTTGGGTTTTCTTGCCATTGAAGTCTGCATGTGCTTTGTGCTAATATTATTGGAACAAATGAGTTGTTGAGGCCCAAAGCCGATATTTTCTGCATTTGTTCCAGAGGGTTATGTTTGCACAGCTGGAACCTCCATCTCATCGGCAATGTGCCCACATGACTGCCCTGTAAAGTATCATGACCTTCAATTAAATGTCAGTCAACCCTTTTTCTCTCCCTCTGTGTGTCCTGCATGCATACTTGTGCGGGACACTTTGGTGTCCCGTGCAGCAGTTGGCCGGTCTGTAATGCCCTGATTGACGCCTGACTCTGAGCATCCGTTCCACCTCTTGCTTAGCTGAGCCAGTGCCAAGAGGATTAAAAATGGAGTCCTCTAGGGCCACGCCATGCCATCTGGACAGGGCTGATCTTGGAGCAGGGTTGTCAGCCAGGAATGCTGAGTGTATAAAATGCTGCATAGCCACATTCAAATACAGCTTTCAGCTTTTGAGAATTTTTTGAAAGTGTCATTTGCACACAATTCAGTGTTCCTTACCGCCCTACACACGCGTGTGTCGCTTCCTCTCTGTAGCAGAGATTATTTGTATGCATTTGATTTGTTTTTTTTTGTTTACAGTATCTGCTGACAATGGAAATGGGATGACTGGAAAATCATCCGATCGGATGGAGTGCAAAACTCCATCATGACTTCAAATGGTGTGGTTTCTTTCTTCAGATAAAGTGATTCTCGCTGTGAAGCACTTGACTATTAATTTTTATTTTAATGGTCATCTGTCCAAAATGTAAACATTTAAAGATAATAATATATTTGCACAGGTATTCAAGGAAAATTGCTTTGAATTCAGTACAACCAAGATTGAGAATTCAACAGAGGTTTTTTCTTGTAATGTCATTTTAAGCAAAAGGGAATGAAAAGGGGTATTTTATTTTAACTGTGAGTCATGTCCATCTTCGAGACAGTCAGAATGAAATATAGATAGGGATGAATGCTAATGCCTCTATAACCTTTTCTGTAGAGTGATGTGTGCCCCCTTTAATTTCCCCACCATATCAAGGTCTAATTTTAAAGGTTAAAGCTGGTGGTTGCTCCTCAATATGCTACGGAGATGCAAGCTGACGTCTGTGTTCTGCATGACCAAGTAAGGCAAGTAGGAGTGCATTAAATCATGCAAAACATGAAAATAAGAGAATTTAGGTCACCGTCGGCGACAACTGCCAGACTTCAGAGAAACCCGTAAAGTTTTGATGATGTAATTCTGCCTCTGTTGTGATTTCTGTTGGGAATAGCGGGGGAGGTGTTGGGTTTCTTTATAAGCTCTTTCTCTTTGAGAGGTTATGGGTATTAGCAGGAACCAGCTGATGCTTCATCTTCCACCTGGAAATCTAAAACCTCCCACCACCACAACCAGCATCCTCCAACCCCCCCCCCCCCCCCCCCCCCCACACACACACACACACACACACACACACACACACACACACACACACCGTTACCCCTGTCATTTATATACCCTGCACACATGTAAAGACACATTACCCCTGCAGACATACACAGGCTAATCGTAGCCATGCTTCTATTCTCAACTTGATCCTTATATTTTCTTCAAACCACCAAAACTGCCACTGACCATAGATAAGTCCTAATATTGAATACATGATGTAAATTAGGGATGATTAAATGATTAAGTTAGGATTCATTGATTGGAAATTAATCAAACAAATATCTGAAATATAAAAAAAATGTAATATCTTACATTCTAGCAATGAGAAGAATGGTTTAGTTTAAATGCAAACCCTTAGGCAACAGTGTCAGGGGCTGCAGTCATGCATCAGGCCTCTGCATTCTCTAGCTGGCAACAAGGACACAGACGTTGGGAACTTTGTAAAGATACGTTTCCCATCCTTGTAAACAAACTACTGAAAGAAAGTCCAAGTCGAGACTACCCAGAATGGCAAGGCTGAAACGGCAGTTTGTCTGCATAACCCCAACATGCCATGCAAGTGGGTGGTTTTCAGGCAAGGTCAGAAGGTTCACTCATAACACTGGCATTCAAAATATACAAAATATCATTAATAACTGTCACTCACTCACACACACAAAGCAAGCCATGCTGCACTCTGTGACTGTCGTAGCCCTCAGTCCACATTTGGAAACAATGATTAATTTATAATTTCAAAAAGTCCCAGCAAGATTTTATCTAACAAAATATTATGCTTCTGTTGAGGTTTAGCTCTTTTCAAAAGGGAACATTTTCACAGCAGTAAAAAAAACTGTTTACTCTGCATACCTGTATTAATGGGGCAGTCTAGCAGCAATCTGACAGCACCATAAATTTCATGTATACACTATCTTTTCCCCATCTTTATAGTGTGATAACATCCTAAAATATGATGCGAGACAGTCAAAGCTTCAAAAAAAACAAATCGATAAAATTAGGACACTGAGATATACGCCAGGTTCTATTCGTTTTTTCAGTTACATTTTGAGCATTGTAAGCCTTTATTGTAAACTCATATTTTAGCTGACATTATTTCTACTAAGTGTAATCTGATATTCAATCATATTATTTATCAAGGCCTATATCTCTTTATTATACATGTTTCAGAGGCGACACATTGCAATCAGAGATAATTAATGTTGCGGAGGAAAAAAAGCTTTAACTGAAGCGTTTTAATCTTTCCCTTACCGCTGTGAACGCAGCGGATAGATGGTTAAATGTATTAATGCAGCGCACTCATAGACCATCTCCTCACTATAATTGCACTGCAGTTTAAGTTAAGAGCTGAAACTAAAATGGGTTTATTTGCCACATCAGTATATATATTGTGTGAATGGCATGCCTTGTGGCTTCCCTTTAAGGACAAAATTAAATAAAATTGGTACCCAAAAGCGAAAAATTTAAATTATGTTTGTCCAAGGAGACCCCCTCTCATCACCCATGTTTATATACCTGTAGGGTTGCCACGGGGTATCTACCCATGTAAATGAGGAGCCAATTTGCATAAACAATGCCCTACAAAAGCATTTTATTTTAAATTGTATTAGTATAAAGCAGTAATTGTCAGTTGCCTATGCAGCGTGAAGGTAAAACAGCTGAGCCAGCAAAGGGAGAGGGGACATAATGTAAACATTTTTTTCAGTCAAACACCAAAAATGAACCCCCACCCCACCACAGCTTTCACCCTAATGCCCAGCACCATGAACCTTCTGCAGGACATTACTGGATAGACACGTTTTTCTTTCCTTCATCCTTTCCTAGAAAAGATTCATTCAATAACTCACTTCTGACCGCAAAGAGTGAGAAATTCTCTTCAGTTGTGTCATTAAAACATCTGCAAGCACATGAGCTCTGGACAAACGAAGCATCTCCAAGTGTCTCTCTGATTAGAATATCCCCGGTGACCACGCCACACACCCCTGGCTGTGTGTGTGTGTGTCTCTCATTGGGGGGTTTGGGGGTGGGGTGCTAGTTGGCTGTAATCCGCTTGATGATGAAGATCCCCCTGTGCTCAGGGGACCTGATGAGAGAGGGGGGGAGTGCACTCGTGCCTTGCGCCAATGCAATCACGACTGTCGTTCGCCACTGAGCCAGCAGCGCTCACAATCCCTCTCACATTCCCTCTCCCTCACTCGCTCTCCACACACACTTCCTCTCTCACTCTGATGCACGCGCGCACACAAGCTTCTTTCTCTCACTTCACCGCTCACTCGCTCTCTCTCAGTCATCATCCTGTAGCCGCACCGACGAGCTCCACTTTGCTTCAGCTCCCACTGTATTCTCCGGCTATTGCGAAGTGGTTGTCTCTGTAAGTCGCGTGGCGCATGCACTCGCAAGCCTCCGTTCGGTTTCCAGCGTGGGCTCCGACTGCACACAAGAGAGCGGGATAATGAATGAAAGCCGCCAAGGAGGAAAGCAGGGTGAGAGAGGGAATTAAAAGAGGAGTAAAAGCAGCAAAGGAGAGCGTCTGCTCTTGCAAAAAGAAAAGGTGGGAGGACAGCTTGATTCAGTGATTAGTCTACTTGGATTAAAACCGGCTGCGTCTCGGCTCTAAAGTGTCCCACTAAAGGTAAGCGTGTCCTCTCTTCCTGCCTGGAGGCATTTACACCTACCCTAGTTTTCCCCTTCATAGAATTAAAATCAGCAACTCTACTGTTACTTGCGCAGCTGATATAAAGCTTGTTGACATAACAGAGGGTCCTTTATTAATTAAAGTATGCTATTGATAACATTCCCTCTTGCAAAGACAGTTGAGACACTACTTTCCAACAGCTGGTTAAGTCTGATAAAAATGTGTGCCGTTGACAATGTTTCAACCGAAAGGAGTTGTGAGAAACAAGACTGAGGACTGCAGTTACAGAAGCATGTGCCGCTTGTCTCATGCGCATGCTGTCCTGGCTTGTAGATATTGATATAAGAGATGAGAATTCATTAACTGTCATTTAAAAGAGATTGGTTCACACGGCAGGCGACACTTGACTCGGAATGCGCTGACCCCATTTATAGGTCTGAGTTATTTGACTCGATTTGCATTTGAAAGGCTATGGAGCTTTTGAACTCTGTGTCGGAGTGCGTTAAACATTGATTATCACACCACGGCAAGTGCTTGCACCAAGTCAGTCTAAGCTGTGCGTAAATAAGCTACCAAACTACACAGCTCTTTCACCACATTTAATTTATACGTGCTTGTGTTGAGAAAAATGTGAATTCGATGAATTAAATGTCTGTTCTGTATGATAATGACAGCCCAAGGACAAACGTGTGCATTTGGGTTTAAATTTAACACATAGTGTTGACACAGTGCAGGGCTATTAAAACTGCTTTCAGTTGAGAGCAAGAGCACACGGGGTCTGATGGCTCCATCACAGGCTTGGGATTATTCCTTTTGTTTGCACACAGTGTATTTCGGCAATATTATTAGTGGGTAAGACCATTCTAGTAGTGTGGAAAGAGATTAGAGAGAACAATCTGAGGGGATATCAAAGAGGCTTCACAGAATCTGATTTGCTGAGAAACATGGGATCACAGATGCAACCTTGCCCCCATTCCGCAGTAGCAGATGCTCATTCGGATGAGGCAGAAAGGAAATATAAGGACACAAAAATATAGAAATGTAACCAGGAGCGATGCTGAGCTCCATCTGCTATGAACTTAAACATTTGAATGTTACATCAGCAGTCCCACTGGAAGTTGGATAAAACATCAACTTTGCACCTCTTCATCCACGGCACTGTCTCAAATAATGTGTTGCATCAAATACATCTCGAGCCTCAGCAACTGGCAGCCGCATGGAAAGAGACTGAAACAACCCAATGACTGTCGTCAATCTAAAGACCTTTGAGCCGATGTACATCGCAGAAATAATGGAGGTTACTCACCATATTGCTTGCAACATTATTTCAGTCTGACTGAACAGATAACCTTATGAATACCAGCACAGGTTTTCAAAATCAATCCTATCTCCACTTACAGATTAGATAAAAAAAAATAAATAAACAACAGCTCTTGCATTTCACTACTTTAAGCGCATCTAATAAAGCTCACTTCAGTGTCAGAGGCACAGAGTAGTCTTATCAGCATTCAGCTGAAAACACCTGCTTTGGAATAATTAAATTACGCTCCAAGGAGTCCACTTCCAGAGAAAAAGAGGAGCTGGACCCTTTGAGTACACAGAGGCTACTGTGCAGAAAATGAGTATTCAGGGTATGCAGCCACCAACCACTCAGGTATTATGACTGCATTACAGGGGGATAAATGAAGAGAGATGCAATATACTTAGTGGTATATTAAGTGATGGTAGTGACACGACCAGGCATAGATATTCAGTGACAAAGTGGTTAGGAAGAAAACGTTTTCCGTAACAGGTTGACTTTTTACAGTGGAAATAATGTCAGGTTTCTATAATATGCTTGCTTGCAAATGTTGCAAGCTATCAGTTAGTAGAGTTGTTCCAATAAAAAACGTCTTCCTGATCCCGATTACGATACCTGAACTTGCCGACTATCAATCCTATAGTAATGCGTTACTGGGATTTTCCAGTGTAAAATATTTCCAAATGAATGCCAATTTGTTCACTCTGGCTACACTCCGCTAGCACCTGCTAGAGAGAGGAGAAAAATCGCTGTGTCCGAAATTGATGATGGAAGTAGCTAACAAGTGAGCTATCTTGCTTTGTTCCTGTCTCCATTAGAAGTTGCACATGTAGAGTACAGATCAGATAGCGAGTGATTCTGTGTGTTCTGGTGTTGCATAAATGAGCCGATAAAGACATGGTAAAGACATACGTGATTGTGCATGGAAGCGCATCTTTTGCATCCATTTGAGGCTGTTTCAGTGGTATTTCCGATATCGATATTGGCATAGTGCTAGTTTCAGTGCTGCCCTTCAGTGTGAAAATGTTGATGCAAGGACAGGCATCCTCTGCAACACTTTTCTCATCACGCAAATTTAATTAAGCCTAGATTCTTGCAGTCTAATAAAATAATTTGAGCGTGTGCGTTTTTTAAAGACTACTTCAACAATATCACTCTGCAATGAAGTTTGATTCGTTTTGGAGATTTACGATGCATTTAACTGGGACACCTGGAGCTAAAAGAACATATTGCCACTTTGGAACAGATAATAATGGCCAGTATTGTTTTTTTTTTTTTTTTCTGACAAGTTCAGTGCTTACTTCAGCGAGTCATAAATGAAGCTACGATATGATGCAAAAGCATACAGCATCACACAAATGCCATGTTGGAACAGAAGAAACTGGAGATAGCTTAAGCAAAATGTGTTGTTTATCAATTACCTTTTGTGGCCTGACGGATACATCACAACAGATCTAGAACACTTGTCAGAGTGGATGTAAAGTCTCCTTATGCCTGTCTCTACTCCGACTCCATCCATGTACATTAAGCAAAAGACGGAGTGCTTTGTGATAAATTTAAGCACACTAAACTGTCATCATATCTTTGCATCTGCTGTGCTGTTTGATTATTTATGGATGGTCTGCAGCCTTCAGCGTAAGCAGAACTACAGTGATCAGTCATCCGGATATGCTACCTATCACAGCATTTCGAAGTAAGTGTCCATCAAGGGCCTTGGGCTTAAACTGGATCAATACTTGAGATTATTTGGAGTCTCCAGAATCTTTACCTTGGGCTCTTCAAACTGCAGCCCCCACTCAGTGGAACCATTTTAACATCATTCTGCTTTAAATCAGCTGTGTCCAAGTGTGGGTATGTGAATCTGTGTGTGTGTGTGTTCACTGTCTGTGTGCATTTCTGCGGCACCATAAGATGTAATAAGCTAAACGTCAGAAACTGGATTGCACAATTTAAAGTATCTGAATGCTAAAGTGGATTTGGTTGTTCTGTCTGCAGTCTGGAGGCCAATCTCTATTGTACGTATGAATGTGCTGTGTGTCAGGCGGCAATTTTTCCCACAGCGAGCAACACTCTTGCCAAGACCCCTGCAGACCTCTGAGACAGGGCTCTCCACGGTTCTCAGAAAATCATCAGCAAGAGTCCTAAACATCTCAAATTAAAGTCGTACGGTGATGGATGACACTCAATCTCCAGGAGATATTGTGCACGCTTCTCCTCTGAATGATGGGCACACTCCTCTTCGCTCCACTTCGCAATTATTTATATAGATTTGTCTCTGTTCGTTTGTCAGCTTTTTTTGGACATGCAGTTTCTTCCTCTCTGTGGCAGAAATACTCTGTGGAGGTAAAACCCTCACAGTTTCCGCAGTCTACTGATGCCGAGGCTTTTTCTGGAAAGCAAACAAATACACCTTTCCCTGTGGCATAGGCGTGTTGTTGAAGTGGTGGTGAAAATAGAGGAAGGAACGGTGCAGTTACCTGTGGATATCATGTTATAATCAAGGACACATCTGTTTTGCCCTATGATCATACGACACGGTGAGCTCAGTATGGAGTGCTACAGAATGTGAGATAAAAGTTGAGGCGACTGTGAAGAGTTTCACCATTGATTATTACTCATATCTGACCACTGCTGCGTCTTATCTTGCAGTGTCCATAGTTGGAGGTCAAAGAAAAACAACAGTTTCTCTTAGCTTTCCAACAACTTCACTTGAATGCATTATCTTACACAAACCTTTTTCTTTGAAGACATTTTGAGGAAAGTCAGGAGTGAGGTAAGTCCACGGTCTCTCCTTTTGTTAAGAATACTTTATTTATGAACTTTCTTCCATACATGTTTTCAAAAGAGCAATGTCTTAAAATAGCCAATAGAGAAGCTGGGCCTTTGTGCCTTTGAAAATATTTGTGCCATCGCTTTGAGAAATTCTATCACAGATTCAAAGCCAACAGTGGGCAGGAGCGGTTGTGGTCGTTAAACATTTTTTAAATCACTGGAGGCCCTGCACAGGCACAAGTACAAGTACAAGTGAATATTGGAGGGTTTTGCTTTGCCAATGTCTTTATTCTACGATTCATAAAGTTCTTTGTTGTGTCTTCATATTTGGCGGGCGTTGAATAGCAGGTTTTCATTGCTTGCCAAAACCAGAAAGACAGGCAATTAGTGGGTTATATGTAACCCCTGTCCCTTTGCATTTGCAATGAAATACTTTATTTCTATCTAACACATTTAATCATCAGAATCCATCCAAAAAATAAACAATCATCTCTGGCCGAACTCGAGAACCTTAAACACAACCTCACCGGCCCCCAATGGCAACTTGGGAAAGATTTCCTGTCACACAGGTGAATGGCTATTAGTTTACTGACCCTAGAGGTAGAAGGAGATTGTAATGATTTCTAGAGAGGGTGCTAGGGGGCCTTTCATTATAGGGACTGAGCAGCACTGTAGCATTGCTGCAGTAAAGTGCAAGGTAGAAATAGATATGGAATATACCATTCTGCTGAATTGATTAAATCTTGGCCATGACTCTCAAGCTATCAGCATACTTTGTGTGTATATATATATATATAATGCCTTGAGGAGGGCATCAATACAATACATACATGTTAATTTTAACTTAACTTTCAGTTAAGGTAGGGAAAAGTGCTGGTTGTCCTTTCTTGTCCATTTTTATTTTGTTATGATAAGACGACCACTAATAGTAGACTATTTATGGATGACGGCATTTGGGCAAATTACTTTGATTTGATCAGTTGAGTCTCTAAAAAACCTTAGTAGTTTTGACCAAACAGACCAAAGGTGGGATAAAAATATTGTTTTTTGCTAAATAAATGACTTCAACAGTTTTTAGTTTAGCACTGCATTTAGGTAAACAGGTAAAACAAAAAGGCGGATCTTTATTTCCATAAAACCTGATAATGATGTTTTCAGTAGTCATAATGTAACATTAAATTACTACTCCAAATAATAAACTGTCTGCGGTTGAGGTGATAGGCCTTGACTGACCTTGAATATATGTTTATTGTTAAGAGTCAAAGGCCATTATTTTATAATACCGGGTAACTATTTTTAATTTTGTAGTTAATTTACCATGTGATAGTGCTGCCAACATTATACGTTACATGCAAACAAAATTAATTAGGTTTATAATGATGTTTATTAGATATAAATGTGTTCTCATTCCTTTAAGATTAATTTAAAATATAATAATAACAATGATAATAATGAATGAATAAAAGAAGATGTGATATTTTCGGAGATTTTTTTACTGCTAAAATCTCATAACATGACCACCTAATATTTTAACAACAACCCTGTCATTTAAAGCATCAGATGTGATACGAAATAGTTGCAATGCGTACGTAAGAAATGTCAAGCTAATATATAAAGCAACAGCATTCCCTTTCCCCTTTTTCAGGAAGCCTCTGCAATTAATTCCATCCTATACTGTATGCCACATCACATTTTCACTTGTATTCATCCACGTCAAATCTCATCTTCATTTCATTAAAAGAAAATGTGCTCCTTAAATCACCTCATTTGGCAGTGCAGCAGACACCACCTTCCTGGGAAGTACCTCTCACCGAGTATAACATTTCACATTTGGCTTAACACACTTGAGCAAGTTGCCCTGCCCAGCAGATAGACTACTTTAAATGCATCCAGTCCAGTATAAATGTGTACTGTCTATTATTTATTATCTATTTTCCATCTGTTCCGTAAGCCTATCACAGGATCTCACACCAAATGCGTGCATCACTCGAGTCTTGAATAATGTGCATAATGTAGAAGGTGACCTAATCTATGAATCCATTTTAAAAGAAAGGAAATATCCACAAAACTACAGTTCTTACTAGAAGCTGACAGAACAAAAACAATTATACACACTAGGAAACTGCTCCATATGATGAACAATATCTGAGGTGTAATTCCAAGTCCGTGGGCACAGGACAGCCTGCTGAATTAAAATATTTACCCAAGGACGTAGCTCCTTCAGGTATCTCTTCCTTGCATCGTTATCATGGCAGAGAGGAACATTACAACATAACTTACCGGAGTAGAATAGAACCTGAGCGAGCACAGCAGCAGGCAGCGGTTTGATATGGGAGGATGGCAGCCAACTGCAAAAGTCTGTTGCGCTTATCCATGAAATATTAGCCTTATATCATTATTATCACAGTATCCTGTATCCTGCCACAGTATCCTGTATCCTGCCAGTCATGTTACTCACTGCTGATATTGTGGAGGATCCCCATCATGACCACTACTACTGATGTCTGTGAAAAGTTAATATCAGTGGGTGATAATAGATAGCCACAGTTAGCTAGACCAACAGGTTTTATATGATAGGAGAGATGATTTCATCATTTTCAAAATGAATCCACCTGGTGACAGGCTTTAGCCAAATTTGGTGAATTTGAAATAAAATTTTGGAGCAATAGAGCCAGGGACGTGTGGAAGTATAATGCAACTCAACATGAAACTGCCAAGGAGAAGCAGACCTGTCAAACTAATCGAAAACTTCCATTACGGCAAAACAATCTGAAATGTGACTCTGAACTGTGGTCTTAGATGACAGCATGAGGACAAAGAAACACTTCCCTCTGTATCCATTCATGCTTATCTTCCAACAAATGGTTGAGTGGAAAATGTCATTGAGGAGATAAGGGACACATTGTCATTTGTTTCTTAGTTTACCATTCAGAAGAGTGTCGATTTAACATGTAATCGGCCCCACTTTGCACTTAAATCATCGTGACTCATAAGGACATCTTTTTGTGTACCGTTTTTTTTTCTTCTTTTTTTTTACTTAACAGCTTACCATTCCAAAGGGGGTTGCCCCTTATATAAACCATGAACCTGGGGAGTGATAAAGCATTGCACTTCCACCATTAAATAGAATAAGAAATCATCCTGACAGACCCTAGATCTTGGCCCGGTTGAGTCTTCTTATGAGCGAGACTTCCTCAAGGTCAGCATGGTCGTACTTTCCCCACTCTGTGCAGTGTTTGTGATGAATAGGACACAGTGTAAGGTGGGAGAGGAAGTGAGGGCCGAATAAGGAGGCGGAGGGTGGGGTGAGGATTCAGGAGAGGGCGGGTTAATGTATTGTGTTTACCTGCAAATAGAGGCCGCGAGAGAGGTGCACGTTTCTCAGTTGTGACTAAGATTAAAGAGACAACAAGAGCCGGGTGCCTTTTCAATTGTTAATGTCACAGGTTTTAGAAGAAGACATAAATCAGTGATTAATCCACAGCGAAAAAAATCAAGCAAGGCCAAACACGTTTGTCAATATTATTTAAGCTGATGTCAGCGCAGTTCAGGGCTTTACTCATTGAGGAATAAACTTTCAAAACAGAAGTTATGCTAGAGTTTGAAGATGGCAAAAAAGTCACATTGTGGGGACCTACTGTAAAAGGTGCAGACTGGAAATCAAGGCTCCGGACTAACATTTTTCACAGGGTCATGTAAAGCATAAAAAAAGGTTTACTTCATTAGCATAATCTGTATCATCATATAATATCATAATCTATTTGCATTAAACAAATAATTCAAATGATCAGGAAATAAATTATTGTATTTTAATTTATATATTTGCTTTGATAAAACTAATTAAAAAATATATTATCAAAATGGCAAAATCTAATCATTAGTTACTTTAATCATGTATTAAGAGCTGCTTAGAGCTCATGTTAGGATGATTAACAAATCATAATTTCCTCTCATCTATTGATTATATTATTTGCAGTGAATATGTGTCCATCAAATAACTGTTTATTCACGATTCTCAAAGAAAAACACCATGATACTGTTAAGCAATATGCTATCTCCTGATTGCATATGGCTACTGACTATTGGCCGATCACTGTTTGATCAATCAGATCACCCTTAATCATAGGACAGTGTAAAATGGAATATAGTGTGCGTCCACATGGTAGCTAGAGTTACACCCTGATTCTGTTTATTTTATTATTTTATTCTGTTTTTAGGGTCTTTTTTCTCACCTCAAAGTGAGCTGAGCACCAACAGTTGACAATCCACATACAGTATGGCTGAAACGTAACACATTACCAGGGGGCAGCCTTACACTGGAGGGCATAAATGTGTTTTTAGAATTCTTCAAAGAAATCTGAAGGAGAGAATGGTATTTGAAAAGGAGAGGATTGGAATCGAGAGACTTTGAATTTTGACAATCACATGCTTTGATCAGTGAAACTGACGAATGAAAATGTAGAGTCAGTATCAAACAGTCTCTCTTGCCTTGTACAAAAAGCAAACTAGTAGGTGTAGCTAGTTCCGGGTCCCAAATATGGAACTGAACAGGGTGGACAGCACAGAAGGGGCTACAAATCTGTTTGAGGAACACGTTTCTGTTGTCAACCAAGGTACCTTAATAACATTGGATGTTAGATGTGAAACTTGTGGTTTAGGTGTAAATCTGGATGGCTGGGAGGTGTGGACGCTCATGTGCGTGCATACTGGGGGCATCAGCATGCTTCTGTTAGCCCATGCAAATGGTCGTGCTTTCACAGGTGGCGTGTCCTGTGGCTAAAATCATTGAGTGTAGGCCTTAAGTATTTATGAAGTGCCGGATTCACCAAACAATTTTTAAAATGCATTCAAGGTTTGACACTGTTAACCACTTCAATGTGCTCCCACAGAAGCAGCCTTTGTTTTATTTAACACAGTAGCATATGCTCGTGTGCTTGGACTTAAGTCATGAAAAGTCATATAAAAGAGATACAATTTTAGTAAGACTTCCTGGAAAAGTGGAAAAGAAAACCTTTGAAAAGTTTGTACATGATGGATAGGTGCTGACTCGTCCGTTTTTGACTGCATTATTAGTGTATGTGTGCCATTTAGTTTGGCACAAAATAAATCAGTGTGCTGCTTTCATAACCTGTTTGTTTGGAATGAACTCAGCTCTGCTAGGTTAGTATGGTTTGTTTGGGCTGGTGCCAATCAAACCGTGGTGCACACCAAACAACTGAACCAAGACCGCCTGAAAAGGAGGGTCTCTGTTCGCTTCCAAGTGGGCTCTTGTTTGTAATGTGAAAACAAACAAACCAGCCAGAGGATTTTATGATAGGAGATATGTGCTTTTAGCCTGATTTTAAAAGCTAAACTATTAATAAATCCATCTGCTGTTCTTCTGCACCCAGTCATATGGGAGCATGTAACAGGGCTTTTGTAGGGTCCTTACTTCACCATTATCCATCTCAGCATGTAGTTGATTTGCTGTATAATAAATTCACCGAAATTCACCAGAATTGAATTTCCGAACGTGGATCCTGATGGTGGCAGATGAAAATCTCCATAACGGTCCAATCAACAAGTAACCTGCCAGCCTGTAACAGTGAGCAGTAGGTGGACCAGATCTAAAATGCAACAATGTATAATTGATCCCATTACTCTGGATCGAATGAACCCCACTCCAGGTGTGAACGCACCTTTAGACTTCACCAATGTCCACGCATTATCAGCACCCACATGTGTCAATTCACATGTGAAGGCTGGGAATTTTCATCACTGTACATATTATTTAACTTTTCTCAGTTTTACATTAAATAGAAGTGGTCACAGGAAGTGGCCAAACCTTCAAAGATTCAGTTTTACAGTCCACATGAGCAGATCTGCGAGTCAGAGGAAGCTAAATTCAAGACTAAACCCCAAAGGCATGGGGCTCTGTATTTGGCAGCTGTGACCTAGCCTGCTGAGTTTCACTGATGAGCAATGGTCCTTTGACTTCATTGTGTAGGGCATAAACAACCATGTGCCCAGTCATCCTTGTGAGAGCAAGGCCTCCGCCGGCCCCATATCTGATTGTCTACACAATCCACTAGACTGACATATCATATTTCTTAGATGGAGCCATAAATCACTCAAGTTATGTTTGGGAAACATCTTCACTTGAAATTGGATAAGTTTTAGATTCAATAACTTTCAGTGGCGTGAGAAATTATTAAAAATGTATTTAAGGGGCCATTCCATACCTGGGAGGTTTGAGATGGACGCAACATCAGCTGCTCCCTATTTCTTTAGCACTGAAAAAATTGAGGTTGCAAATGTAAAAGTGTGATTTTCAATCTCATAATTAAAAAAACAAATTCTACGTTTGGTGAAACAAACATGTGCTTTGCTATTCCCTCACTTGCTGTTATGATTATACAACCCCATTTGTTGACGTGACATTACATTTAAAGGTTTTAGAGGAAACTTTAGATACCTTTTTTTATCACTCTATAAATCAGAAAATCCTGACAGCCACAAAAATATCCACTTTGGCCATGTTTTTTGAAATAAAATGTTATATAAATCAGGCTTTGAATGATAAATGACCAAACCCCTCTGTCAAAGTCCCATTAGAATAATGATAGGCGTGAAACTGGAAATATCGGTGTATGCAAGTGCTACTGAAGTGGAGATTTCTGGCTCAGAGTCAGAGAAAAAGCAAGACTACAGAGGTATAAAGTAAAACAGAATTAACTGACAGATATCACAATGAAATGTCACCAGTTGATAACTTACATTGGAACATTTTCTTCCCTGAACTGTTGTTTGAATTTGCAAGTGATGCTAATGGATTCAGATTCAAATAGATAAAGTGTCACATAAAAAACCCAAATGTGGTGTTGTCTTTCCATTTATCTGACAGAGGACATGTTATGGAAGAAAAAAGCCCATCATCTAAAATTGACCAGTACGTAACAAATGATGTGTGTTGCCTGGGGTGTCTGCCTCCTCCAGAATGCAACTGCATATACTGTGTAATTAACATGTAAAGTATGATTGAAAGTGAACACAAATAAGAACTGGCAAATGGAGTTGTGCCACTTTATGCGCATTCTTGTTGGACTGACAGTGTAGAGACTAGAAGACAGGCTGGCTGTCCAGCGAGCGTTCTCTTCTGATCACCAGTGTCTAATTTCAATTGTTCCCAACGATCAGAGAAAAAGCTATGCACCCAGCATCTTTTTTTAAGAGAGCTCCTAGCCTTTCTAAATCTCTGAACTTTTCCGGAAGGCGCTACCGTCACTGTAGATGAAGCGCTCACCAAAGAAACTATATGGGAACTCAGTCCTTAAGCATGTTTTATCCAATTGATTGGTGCAGAAAAGCAAAGACAATTAGTAAATCATATTTAAGAACTAGACCAAAACCTGTGTGCAGTTGTGCACCCTGATAATTTCATAGCTCACTTATGTTATTCTCAATCTGACTCTTTTCCCCAATGGTGTCAGGCGGCTGTTCAAAGCATAATGCTTAAGTTCTCAAGGTGATTTATTTTAGTTTAATTATAGATTAGCCCCGAGGCTGCAAAGCTTCGGTAAAACAAGATTTTCATATTAAAGACAGCAGATGCCATTGGGACTCTCCTGACCCCTACTTCCTCTTTATTATGCAGAACTTTTCTGATTGCCAATGCATTCTGCATTGGGGCACATATTCTCTTAATCCATAATGCATTCACTGTATATACAAAATAAATAACAGAATTATATACTACACAAAAATAAATTCATTTAAAAATCAAGCTAGTAATTGCAGGCGAGTGACCTTTAGATATATGAATGATGCAATGTTGGGTTTACAAAGCAAAAAAGAGAAAGCAGTGCAATCAAACAAGCTGTGGTGTGTTTGTGCGTATATGTATGCAACTATATATATTTAAACAATATAAAATCTGCTCTTGCAACAAGTAATTTACATTCACTTTATTGATTATGTTACCTTTACTCCTACAGAAAACCATATACCTTTCACCTCCGACAAGAAGAATTAAAACACACAGCAGATGTTTTGGATAAATTATTATTTCTCCGCATGGTAATACATGTGAAACCATGACATTTTTGTACATATGACATTTTTGTACATATAGATATTCAAATTGTGTGGAAATTATTAAATAATTAAAAAAGGCAACAAGTGTGACATGTGACTCAAGAAACACATGGATGATCTTGGATCCTATCACATGAGCATGAATTACGTAATTAACAGATGCTCTGGGGAAATCATGATTTGAGGTTTGAAGCTGCTGTAGCATCGTCACAGACAGATGATGTCTCACAGTAGTTGCTCATCAAACCTTAATCAATCCTCCTCCCTCTCACTTCAGAGACCCACCATATAGATTCATCTTTTCAGACTTATACTGGCACACTCTTACTGAGTCAGGAGACATGTAGACATTTTAACATGGTTGATAGGATTTTTGGTTTGTTGAACTCAGACTGGTATACTTGATTTTATTTTTCAGTCTTTTATGGAAGCAATTGCAATAATAACAAACCAAAATACCTTTGGGAAACGTATGAATGTTCTATTCCACAGTGAAGTCACTGTTATGTGACATTACAAGATTAATGAAACATTACTCACATTTTATTAATTAGTATTTATCTATTATATTATATTACTTGTGGAAAAAGGGCTTGAGAGAAATGCAATCAATATTAGCCTTTTGCGCAAGGTGAAAATGATTTCCCCCCATTTTCCATCACAGCATCAGATTACCTGTGCATATTTTGCAGCCTACAATAAGGAAAACCTTTGAAAAAAACAAACACTTCATACAATACGTTTTTTTTTTTTATATTCACTTCAGTTAACAGAATTATGGATTTCAGACTTCTATTTTCTGGGGAAGATTTTCCTCATTTTTTAAGGAATTCACGTTAACCTGCTCCACTTTAAATACACGGCAATAGCTTTTCAAAAGTTTACTTGGAACTGAATAATGCAGAGCAGAAAAAATGCAATATGTGAAGTTATTCATAAGCCTTTTATAGCCATTGTCAGCATTGGAATCCATCTTTTCAATATTTCAATACAGCTTCCAAAGAATGAAGTACAAATGGAGAGGGAGCAAGTGGGAAAGCTCTTCCCAATGGGACTTTAAGGGCCAGCACCGTTGCTACACAGACCAAAGATATTGCATAGTATCTAGAAAACACAATTTACCTTTCTAAAACTCAGCCTCTACAGTATGAGAGAGCTGTTTCATTCCCTTAAATAATAAAAGGCATTTCTCCAAATAGTTTTGCTTAATCAAATTCAGCAGTCAATATCTTTGATTGTTAAATACAGTTTCCATTGTCAGACATGTCAGCAATGATTTTGTAAAGAGTGGCTGTCACTTCTTCTTAGATTCACAATGCAAAGGCAGACACACACACAGGCAGGGACAAATAGAGCTTTTAACACCATGAAAACAAAATGCTACAGGCTGACTACGGCTACACATTATTTTTTCTGCATCCGATGCGATGTGCGCATGCGCAGAAGACAAAGGCGTCACTTCAACTATTTTGAATCTTGTAAGAAAGGAAAACTCAGTTGATTCTATAACTAATCCAGTATCTGGGATGTATGATCTACTGCAGTTTAATGATGAACTATATATTTGTACACTGACCCCTCTGTATGGGAGCTTTAGAGCAGCCCTTGCTTTGACATCCCCCTCTCTCCCTGCGGGGAGGACAAGAGCTCCGGGCAAGACTCTTAACAAGGGCAGATTGTCCAGAAGGCAAGGGGCTTGCAGTGATGTCAGCAACAGGGAGCCCATCGCGTTAACCATGCTTTGTGGGTGGGACTTTTTGGCTATCATATGTATATCTTAAGTTGTTTTAAGATCTAGCCTCTTAATTTAGCTCTGAACATGTAGGGGGGAAATTCCTGTATTTTTCATATTGCAGGAAAGCTTACTGCTTACAAATGCATCTGCAGGCGAAAGAGTAGTCTTTACTTTTTCCACTTGGTGCATGGGACATATAGGTCCCATGCTCCCATCAGTTTGAGTCACGAAACCCATGTGCACCACCCACATCTCCTTAACCCCAATTCTGTGTGCTATACAATCATGCACCATTGACCAAATAAGACAGAGCCATTGAAGAAAAGCCTAATTCTTAATCTAGGATATTGCTTTCTCATTATGTCCTCTCTCCCTCTAGCCACTTGTGTGATAACTGTTTGATTAAGGCAGTTATGTCACTTGGGAGTCCAAGAGAGCCCACCTTTTAATATTACCTGGCTGACTGATTATACCAGCACTGCTTGAGGCTAATATTGTTGAACTGTGATGCTTGATTAGGAATGCTGATGGGCCCTTTGTGACAACGCAGACCTCAGAACTCAAAATATTAATCAATAAACAATGAGAATACATTTTGCAAAACAGCACAAAGTGGATCTCTTTGCCAATTCATGTTTAATGGCGACCACTCTGTCACGACTCTTTCCATTTGCTTTATTGTTTAATTGTGAGAGAGAATGGTGTAGGCATCAACGTATGCAAAAATAAAGCTGCAAAAACGAATCGATTAATTCCGAACTATTAATCACAAACTATTGTTAATAATCTGTTTGAGGCATGTTTTTTAAAGAAAAAGGCTGAGATGTATTATAATCCAGCTTTTTCCATGTGCATAGTTCTTTATTTATGTATGACAGAAAAATGAATGAGTTATGGACAAAAAGGCGATTACTTTTGAGGATGTCAATTACACTATTCAACCCTTTTTTTCCAACATTTTCTGGCATTTAACAACTAATCGATAGATTATTCAACTATGAAAACAATCAGTTGCAGCCCTAAAGCAAGACATGATATTGCAGCTGCCTTTCAAAATTGCAAGCTCCACATTGCATGGTTGGCCTGCACTTACGACTTGAATGTGGCTCAGGAGAAAAGTAGCAAAAGTAGTAGACTATCATACCTTCAAGAATGCTTTTGATTAAGAGCTCTTGCAATCCTACTTGTGTCACTTTAATTAAGTGCTGGAAAACACTGTGCTTAAAAGTAGCTTTCTGCGTTTCAGGTCAGACCACTCCACTTTTAATAGTGATGCTCAGTTGAGGGTCCATTAGAGCATCTGTGATTTGAGATGGGGGCTTGACAGCTTGAAAAGGTGAAACTCAGGAAGGGAGAGAGCCGGGGCAGTCAAAACTCTCAAAGGGATAGGTTAGCAGAAAATAAATAAAAAAGGAGACTGCAGATGCTTGTTATTTACTTAAATAAATCTGTTTTCATTTTCAGAAAACGCATCTGACTTATGAGCCGTACACTCCGGTTTGCTGAATAGAAGAAAAATGCTTTGCTTTTAATTGAAAGCGTGTCACCCTCGCCTGTCCTAATGCTCTCAGTCAGCTTCGTGCCTTATATTGTTTTCAATAATCACAGCCAGACAACAGCAGGCGGTTGAAGTGGCAAATAAATGAGATCACAGCCGTTTCACAACAATAATCCCAGAGAACATCCACCTCAAAGTCACTGACTCTCAGTGGTATCATAGGTTAAAGTTGGCCTTTTTTTTATTTTGCGAGTGGTATCGCTCCAGCAGTACAGAGGGCATTGCTGCAAACTTCAATAGCTCCCAGTGTTAAAGGGGAGGAAGATGAGATTCCATGAGGCGTAGCATTTATAGCACATACTGTGGTCACTGAGGACTGCCTTGGGCACAAACCCTGAACACGTTCTCTTCTGCCTGCATTCTTTTGAACTGCATTAATTAATTAGACAATTATTACGCTAAATTGTCAGCATGTGCAATGTGTATAACTGTCCGAAATTATAGGATCAGACCGCTCATAAAGTTGATGGAAAAGCTATGAGGAGAGGTTTACTTCTTTGTTTGTCCTATTGAACACTCATACTCCTCATTTACTCTCAGACTCACGCAGACATGCACGCACATGCTCACAAATGCACATGCCGATGACCGTGACACACACACACACACACAGTCATTAACATAACCAATGTGATGATCACAGCTATACATCAGTGAGTTCCAACCTTAATGCTTTTTGAGTTTATCTTTGCCCTGATAATGAGGCTCAGCTTAATGTGACTCCATGTGCCTAATAACCCAGAACGCCATGAAACATATTTGCTTTTGGCTCTCTCTTCCCGGGTTTATTTTGCAGCACTATTGAGCAGAAAATGGACAAGATGTAGGACAAAAATGAAGGAGACGGTGAAAGTGAGGTTGAACTAGAGCAAGTTGAGGAGGAGTAGAGGTTGACTGGAGGCTACAGCATGGAAACCGTTGTACGGTTGATTCACTCCCCCACCCCTACTTGACAGGGACTGGAGACCAGGGAGTTCAACTGCATCGTTTTAGGTTCACCGACTTGGCAAAATCTAGCGTTTAATGAAATTAGGTCCAGAGTGCTTCGTCGGGAGGTTTCATTTCAAGGACATAACTCCAATAAAGGAGAAATCAAGCTCAGTTCTGTTACTCATATTATATTCTTCTTCAAGCTTCCACTTTATATTTGTGCATTTATTTCTCCATTTCTATAGGGTGTCCTGTATGGTTGTCTGCATCCATATGAGACATAATGTACAGTAGTCAATAATAGTAAGTAGATGGACCAATCAATATAAATCAGATGTGTGCTAAATACAAAGTATAGTGGCCTAAAGAGCACATTTACAACACATAGCTTTGTGTCTCAGAAAAAAAAAAACTGTCCATTTATGACTCAGTATGTAGCTTTGTATGTTTTGTGTTCATGGTTTGACATGTTATCGGTACTAAAGCCGAATACAATGAAAGGTTTCCTTTTAGAAAATATAATTGTTAAATTACGTCTGTTTTTATAATAAAATAAGCTGTACAGTGTTTAAAAGTAAGAGGAAATAATGTGTAAAAGATTGACAAAGGAACTGCAAATGTTTATAACGGAACAAATATGTTCAATGCCTATGCCTTGGTGGAATCTTCCAGCTTGACAAATAAGTAGACGGCACATCAGATAATGTGACAAACAAATAAGACAACAGAAGTGAAAACTTGACAGATATAGCAGGATTGATTAATAAGAGCAGACAGCAAAAAAAAAAAAAAAAACAAAGAGTAATATAGCAGCTGCACAAATAGGCAGGCGGTGTTTCCCTATATTCATTCTGCTGTGGCGCTGCATTGAGAGAGATAGGAGAAGTGAAGATAACGTTGTCAGTACCGGTTACAAACAGGCAACCTGCTCACCTGCCGGTATGCCTGTTGGTATATTTGTGTTTTTAGCCGAGCTAAACCAAAGAATATTCGTTCAAAGAGATCTGGGATGCTGCTTTGCCCACGTTGTTCTCAGAAGTTTGCTGGAAGTGATGAAAAGTAGACCTGGCATGTTTCATGTGGAGTGAACACTGTGGCGGATTTAAAAAATAGCCTTTTAAATGCTAAATTGCTTGACGGCAACTGGTCATAAGTAACTTAGGAGGCAATTTGGCCTTGCGTGCTCTGATGAATTAGGCATGTGGTTAGCCCAGCAGTCATAATTTTGTTTTAATGAAAACTCAACTCCTGGCATTTGTTCCTGGGGTTCTTCACCATTACTTTGAAATCAGGAAATAATGGGAGAAATACTTTAAAACGGACATGCTCTTTTTAAAGAGGTGCTGCACACTTACGACTAATTTGATTAATTTGGAGTTAATTTTGTTTTTTCCCCCTGCAACATAGGGAGATAGATGGAATTGTAACAGTGTGGTGGAAAAACCTAACTGTTGTTGATATGATTTTCTCATGGTGAAAGAAGGGCATTGAGTATAACTCCAATGATTTATTTGTTTTTTGTAACTAAGCAACCACTCAGCTGTCTGGCAATCATTAGACCATGTCTAGATGCCAGGCAACTCATTGAGTTCTCAGTATGCTGGAGATTACAGAAAAGTCAAGATATGATGACTGGAAATGTAGATGCTGCGTGTGCAATATGTTCAATTATATTACCTATGAACAGCGCCGTTTGCTGCATGAATGTGACATTGTGCACTTTACAATTTGCCCTTGTAGTACATGAGGGATGTTGCAGATTAGATCTTTAGTCTGCCAAGGTAATGACATCACATTAACATCCATTTAGAAATTGTTATTGTTTATGTACAGACTACATTGAGGCTCTGTTGCTCATAGACGTACTGACATTAGAAGCGATCAGTCGGCATCTGTACTCCATTGAATATTGACACAAAAACACAGTAGTGGTTAATGGTGTATGATGCAAACGTTTGAATATGCAATGCATTTATTCCAGATTGTTCGCCTTCACATTCTTTAAATGCACAGTAACACTATTTTGCATTCCCTAATACAGTGATCTGCAAATACTTTTTCACAAGAGGGGGCATACAGGTGCAAAATGCTCCTGACTTCAAGCGATACATTTCTAATCGTTGTCTCTTGTGATGACACCGTTACATATGCATTTTTTCCTTTGACTCAGATGACAAGGCCAGAGGGGCATGAAAGAACGCTTGAAAATTGGTACAGCAGGACTTGTTGGCACTGGTGGAATAACTACATTCCCGTAACACACTGGTCTTCAGTTGATTGCATTTGATTCCTCACAGACACAAATCTGCTGTGCTGACATTCTGACACTTATAGCTGAGGGACATATCGATTCGCAGACTCAAGGGGCATTTGTTTAAATATCTGCAGTGCAACCTCCATGCATAATCTAAAATCTATCAAAAATAGAGGGTGCAAAAAATCTATTTTTCAATCACATAATTAGAGCATGACCAGCAAAGCTTCATCTGTCTGCTACTGCACCGTTATGGCTCACCCCATCATCCCCCTCAGATTCAATGGGAACTTCACCATGGCTGCAGCGATATAAAAATGCCTATTAAACTTGCACATTATATTTTCATTAAACTGGCCTGTGAGGTTTATTTTTATTAACTGCTCATTAATGCAGGTTATTTTCCCCAGAGCTCACTATGCCATGGTAGAGGTGCTATGTACCCCCTCTGCCTTGAAGGAATTTTTCTTTTCATGTAAAAGGTACTACGGCCCGTTGTTCTTAGTTTAATGATTGTATTAATTAGCATCACACAGGGCAAGCAACAGGAGTGCTCACATAACCCGAATCTCAAGTTAAATACAATTATCTAAAAGCCCTTATTTGGAGGAGACTGATAGTAAATGTACTGACATGTTTGTATTATTGTGTATTGTATTGGAACATGAATGCATAATTGCGAACTATTATTGATGGCTTACGACAGTTTTGTCATGTTCCAACAGTATCACCACAGTCTGTGAAATAGTCAACAAATTGAAATCCAGTGATTCGTGCACATGGGAACAGATTTCATGCACTTATCTTCATGTCACTGACCCCAAGATAATTCTGCCGTTCGTTACAACATTAAGCTATAAAACTACAAAATAAAAGTCAGGTTTATGTAACAGAAATCAAGGAAAATGTCACAGTTGGGTTCCAAGTAACTCAGAACAGTCCAAACAATGCTTAGGGACACATGGTCTCAAACACCAGTCTGTTGTTGGACCCATCCACATCCCCACCTGCCCAACCCCGTTTAACAGTACATGCAGCACATTCGTCTACTGGGTTATGATCACAAGTCCTTTATCGTGAATAGATAGGAAAGGTGTGCAGCAACAGAATCCTGATCATAGAATGAGATCTCAGACAGCTTGTAGGCCCGTTTGATCTATGCACATATTTAATGATGGTAATCCATCTTGGAAAAACATTTGCATTGGTTTATGAGGTCAGGGTCCTCTTTCCAAATGATGCAGGTTGTCCTGCTATAAAATATTGAACTTTTGATCCATCCAACACCCATCCATTGTTTAGTCATGTGTGGCACAGGCTAATTAAAAGACATGCTGAACCTACGTACACACCGATTAACGGTTCTGTATAATAAATCTTAATGTTAATGTGCAGCTCTCTGTGCCAGAATACAGTGGACTCCCTGCCGTTACTCTGCATCTTTGTCATTATTTGCTCTAACAGATGAAGCCTAACAATAGCAAGACCTGTGGAGTTTGCTTACCTTGAATCCATCAAACTATGGAAAAAAAACTCCAACATAATCAGAGCTTATCACAGCTTGCCTATGTTAATTTTAGTTGTGTGCCGTTGTGTTCGGCTAGTCAGTGCTTCATTTTCATCAGTCTTTGCAGCAGCAACTTTCATTGTACAAATACTGGAAAACGCCATATGAAGTCCTGCATTTCATTATTAAACATGCAATTATTTATTTTAAAGCACCCGTTGTCTGTGCTCCCAGCAATGTGCGTTTGTGCAGGTGGATGCTCAAAAGAAAATAGATAATTGGCAACAGACAATAAAAGCGGATCAAAGAGTCGCCTCTTTTTGTGTGAAGGATTACATGAAACAAAAAAAAAAGTGTTTTCTACCTTTAAAATTCAGCGGATTCAGCTGAGTTTCATTCAGAGTGGATAGTTCGGTGGTGGAATAATTGTGATCCCTTTATCCTCCTTTTGATGTTCATTCATTTGATGTAGAATACTGAATCCATTTGCGTCATTTAATAATTAAGCAGATCTTTCTGAGTACAATTTTTCTCATTAAACGCTTATTGGACTACAGCACATATGCCCTCGAACATAATTATCTGGAATAATTAAAATGTTTGTATAAACTCATTCTGAATGAATGCTCAACATGTGTATGCCCGAGAAAACCTTAATACCTACATTTGCTGTAGAAAACATTCAGAAAGCATAGACAGTTGAAAAGTGATTGTATTTGGTTAGAAAGATAATTGAATAATGTTGATACTGTATATTACCATTGGTGCTGGTGCTTGACTGAACCTAGTGAGGATATGTTAGACAGTTCAGGTCTCCCACACAACAAAACTGCATTGTGAACTATGATTTTATACAAACATTCTCGTTTTATTTTTTTTATTTCATGGTCAGTGTTAGCCTTATAGTTTTCCATTGTTTTGTCCATTGGCTATGTTTTTAAACTGTTGAAACAATGTCCTTAGAAACAAAATGAGATACCATGCTGTGTTTATTAAAGGAAGAAGACAGACATTCAATTGTTTAAATTTTCCATTAGAAAACACTGGGACACGACAACATCATGCTTCTATTTATGCTGCTAATTCAAAAACATGTGACTAAAACGAGATTCCCTACAGCCTGTTTCTTTTCTATTCCCCAGAATAATGAGGAGATCATTAGGCTTTGGCTAAGGGTAATTGGCAGTTCACCTTTAGGTGTATTTCTACCATTTCTGGGGTGCGATAGTGTCTAATCAGCATTAATTGTGTTTTCAAGAGAATTCAATTTACACATACCTGCTACTCTATAACCTACATACCCGCAAGGCACTCCTACATCCTCATTGTCTGGCTCTAAAATGCCATTTTGATTAAAAATATATATTTTCAAATTTGAACTTGTACTTTCATTTAGTAGCAGCATTATCAAGTAAGTTCTTGTTACAGTACGTCTGCGTCAGTGTTGTTCGATCTACTCCTGAATTACTCCTCAACTGTTCTGAGATGTCCCTAAATGTAAAAATTCTAATTGAAACATTAAATCCACCTTTATATTCCAACAACACACACAGAGAGACAGCACAGTTTCTCAGCAGAGACTATAAAATGTATAATTAGCCTCAATTGAGAGTCTCTTATCATATACTTCTGCCAGCACTGTTAGCACCCACTTCTGCCATTACTCAGGTCTTTGATTCTCATCTTTGTTTTAAAGGAAAAATGCAAAATTATTTGATTACTGTCCTATTCAAACACCCTAGAGAAGATTCAAAATATATTGAATATCACATTATAACTAAATGTACCTCGGGAGTACCTTTTGAGTCACATACTGTGCAACTTCTAAAGTTCTACCTTCCCAAGACACTTTACATTCCTGCTGACTTCACCAAAGACAAAAAAGGAACAAAAAATGGCAAACAGGCATCTAAATAACTGTTCCAGTTCTGTCTCGGGAAAGTAAACAGAATTGAGCGTGTGATGTTGAAGGGATATTGTTCCCACTGGAAGGTAGCACACAAAAAGGTGCATTTTTATTTTTTTCTAAATCCATGCATTTGGAAGTTTGGTCAGAGGTGGTTGAATTTCAAAATCCCCCTGGATTGTAAAAAAAAAAAGGATAGAGTGTCCTTGTTAGAGCATCCTGTTAATCTGCACTAGGCGAGTTGAAATGTTGTCCTTGTATTTATAAGATTGTTTTTTTCCACAGGTTTTGCTGCCAGGCTCAGGCTTAGCTAAACCATTTTGTTCTGGACATACTGCAACCATTCCTGTGCATCGGGGTACAATTCTTAAAATATATTTGTCCAAACAATGAAAGCGTTGACGGAATAATTATTTCGGAATTATTGTAGACTTTATCTAAAATGAAAGTTGCCCTGTAACATAGATAAACAGTGTCTAGACAGTGAAAGAATGAATGACGTGGATCCAGATATTCCATAGCCTTCACTCCTCTAATGAATAGGACATGATAAAAAAAAAAGAAGGCCGGCCTCGGCAGGCGCCCCTGACCGCAGTGATGGAGTACAATTGATTTGTGACGCCAAAGTAGCAACGTGCAGAGGAAGATTATTGGTATCAGACCACCAACACGTGAGTCTAAAGTTACACGAGGACAAGCACGTACAGCTCCTGCGCCGTGGATGTATTTACAGCAGTGAGGAAGAGCGGAGATAGGAAGAAAGCAACTCACCAGGTGTCACTCAGGACTATATCCATGCAGGGAAAATTGATAGCAGGGGCAGGAAGGAAGGCAGGAATAATGAAGCCTTTCACTGCCACCAATCCGTATCAGTGCATCCAGGATAGCTGTGGCACCACACTGTGTGTAGACAGTGTGTACAGTGTGCACTGCCCCATTCCTTGTGTAGTGAAAGTAACTAGGCTGACACCTTCAATAAGAACAACTAGCAAAACATCCATTAAAGTCATGATGGCAAATGCAGCATCTCTGAAATGCAGACATTTTAATTTAAGTAGGACTGAATGTTGAAACGATTCGATTACATTTAAAAAGTGAAGTATCGATGAGTACAACGAAGTATCGAAAAGTACAACCACCATGAATCCATAACCTATATATGATTTGGGTGTTATATTGTATCGATACATTGATTAATCTCTTAATATTGCAAAACAAATTAAACCCGTCAGTATCCTGACATTGTATCATTGTGGGGCCTCTGGTTATTTCCACCCCAAATATTATTTCCCTCCTTAGCCATCCTGTGGTTTTTCTCCTTATAGGAAACCTCCAGTTTTACACATCCGACTGTTGCGCTTAAGGTGCCAAAAAACAATGCCAGGATTTAACTGCAGGGCTTTATTTTTTGGTTCAATTAGTGGCATCTCTTCTTTTACAATATGTCAACATGATAAGCAGTCTTCATTCAAGATTAAATTTCCATGTAGAGGTTGAATAAAAAGGGGGGAAACACATCTCAATTTGAGTGCATATGCTGTGCCAGAAGCATCATCCTGGTGGAAAAAGGGACAGTTAAAATTTGCATTTAGATTAAGGTGGTAATAGAAAAACCACAGTGATGAATCTTGCTCTGAAAAAGAGACTAATGTTGTTGTATTTTGAATAAAAATGTAAAGTTAAACACTCGTGGTGAATCTGTATGAAAATATGTCGTGAAATCATCATAATCAATCTATCATACTTAAATAGTTAAAAGTTAAACATTCGTGGTGAATCTGTATGAAAATATGTCATGAAATCATAATTATCATACTTAAATAATGACAGCTAATCCTTAGTTATTTAACATGCAGACAACAAACAAATACTAATGTAACTGTGTATGCTCTACAGTTAATGTTAATAGGCGAGATCTTTTTACAGTGTGTAAACAATGGCATCAGTAAGTGTGTAAACGCAGTTTGGCAGCAAAAGTATGGCGGGGTGGAAACCAGGTGTCACTCTCTGTCTCCTTCTCTTTTCTGTCTACTTCAGGTTACTGAGAAACATGGTAAAACTAAATTTTAAAAACATGCTCTTAGGCTGATTATGTATTTGCTGGATTACAGGAGATGCTTGGACAAATTCAGAAAAAATGGTGAGTCTAATTTTATCAGTTAATTTGTTTGGTAATTGAAGCCACGTTGTTATTTTCCTTGCTTTTTTAATGGAGTTCTGCTGATAGAGGTCACAACTCCGAGTGGGGCCGTGCAGCCGGTTAGTGGCCTTTTCCAATAATATTTTAAATGTAAACTGGAAACTATCTACTATTTCAGTCAGATATTTTCTACACACCACGTCAAGTGCTTATTTTCATATTCATGAGCTCCACATTGTTTGTCAATAGTACATACCGAAAGGGCTTAATTTGTTTTCAGTTCTACCCCGTCATCCAATAGCAAAAGAGACCATTCTATGGCATCAGAGCCACTTAATTAAGCATCGCGTAGCCTCAACACATAAGAGCTGTCTCAAATAATAAAAGCTGTTCATCAGCTGAGAATTCCCCCGTCAACTATAGTCATTACTTTGTTGGAAAAAATGTAAACAAACGGAAAGAAACACAATTGAACACAAGTTGGGGAAATGTATTCAGCATTAATGTATTCTGTGCTTACTTTTTCCAAGTTCAGAGAGAACTTTATTTTGCAGCACAGCATGGCAACAAGCTGGCAGTTACTCCGTACTGCATTATCGACTGGTTGTGATGCAAGCAGGAGTTTGATTCCTGCAGGGTGGCAACAGAGATCTTATAAATGGCAAACCCTGGGTTGTCACATTCCATTACAGATGCACCGATACCAATACTGATATTGGTCCGATGCTGACTCAAATACTGTCAGGTATATAGCTAATTATGGGATCGGTGCTCAGTATCTGCTGATCCCCAAAGCCCACATGTCACTATTAGTATTGGGAGTCAAAAAGTCAGATGGGTATATCCCTGCATTGCATTAGCATCGACTGCAGAGGCGAAGATGTAAGCTTCCGTGAATAACCATGTTGAGGAGTTCAACATTCATATATTTGTGAGTAGTCAAAATAAACAGTTGAGTGGTTCTATTTGAAACATGCCTGCAAGATTCTTCTTTCACTCCACCAACCCCCAGAAAGAGTTTTATTATTGGGTGTGAAATGCGAGTTATCTGTCCACTGCATCAACATGGTAAATACAACAGAGGCTGTGTTGAGAAAACCTTTTGATCTAAACGTCGAACATAAGATTGAATATTAAAGCAGCCATGTATAAAAGCGATGCGTTTAACTACATCACCGGAGCACTAATAGAGATACAATATAACGTCATAATACCAAATCCACGATTGTTGATTAGAATGGAGACTGGCAACTTCAAAAATGCCACAAGAGCAAACATGGCAGGTTCTCTTTCTGCTCCCATTAAACAGGAATTCAGTAATTGCTTAGACCACTGCCCATTTCCTCTGTCTGTCTGTCTGTCTGTCTGTCTGTCTGTCTGTCTGTCTGTCTGTCTGTCTGTCTGTCTGTCTGTCTGTCTGTCTGTCTGTCTGTCTCTCTCTCTCTCTCTCTCTCTCTCTCTCTCTCTCTCTCTCTCTCTCTCTCTCTCTCTCTCTCTCTCTCTCTCTCTCTCTCTCTCTCTCTCATATCTAATTTATTGCCATCTGCTCAGCCAGGGTGTAAATCTGAACGCAGGCTGACTTGCTCGCCCAAGCTTTATCTGTTAACATTTAGCAATGTCTAATTAAGCGAAAATGGGAAACGGGTTGGCTGAGAAATGCTGAGGCCGGATAATGGCAGACATAATAGTTTGGGATGTATGTCTGTCACAGCAAGCAAATGCACTTATTAGATGAGGGTAATTAGAAGAAGACAACAGCTGTCATCAGCAAAAGCGGTTCAGCTGTGATTAAAGAGCCCAACTCGCTCCACATCAATAGTTTTCTCATGAAGTCTCAGCTGTGCAAATGACTGACGAAGGTCACAAAAGGAAAATACCTAGAAATTCTTAATTTACTATATCCAGAAACAAAAAACAAATTAAAAAGACAAATGTTGAAAATGTATAATCTGATAAAGACAACAGTAATTAACTGTGCTGGATCAGCTCCACAATACTGGATCACCAAACAGTTGGCTCAATGCAAGGCTTTAATGTTATGGCGTATAAACCAGCAGCCAGCAAAAAACTGCTGATTGCTTTTCCATATGCATAATTTGCAATTTCAACAAAAATGAATGGACAGGGTTCATTCCTGTGCTGTTTAACTATATACTTGCTGACTCAACATTTTGTCTCTGGCACATCAAGTTTCCATTGCAAATAATGCCCTGTTTGCCAAACAGCTGGTCAGCTTTCACCATACTGGTATTCAAACTTTGAATCCAGTATATACAGTGTACACTTTACATAACCACTTATATATGCAAAAGTACAATCTACAGGTAAAATAATGGCACATTTATGGCACCAAGGAAGGCTGTCAACTTGAGAGGCACAGATTGCAATTTTCTTCGCCAAATGAATTAAAAAAAAAAAAAATGTTTTCTGCTAATTCCCT
This sequence comes from Chelidonichthys spinosus, assembly GCA_029853015.1. Taxonomy (NCBI): domain Eukaryota; kingdom Metazoa; phylum Chordata; class Actinopteri; order Perciformes; family Triglidae; genus Chelidonichthys; species Chelidonichthys spinosus. Next base: position 13,572,648 of record CM056837.1, read on the forward strand.
TTTTATTGTGTCCGAACCACAACACTGTAGTTCTTCGAAAGCTCCCAGGAAAGAGTTCTGAAAGTGTATGGTGATTGGTCGAACACATTTGACAAGGCAGCACCAGCAACTGCCATTTTTTTTTTTTTTTAAACTTGTTGGCTAGCAGACAGGTACTTTCCTGACTGCTATCATGCTTGTTTTTATATTATGTGGCATTAAACATAGTTGCAAATGTAGTCCTATTTTTTTTTAAAAAACGTGTAGAGTTTGCAGGAAACACCTGGCAGTCTCACAGCTGGGGATATGCGAGAGCAGCAACTGACAGCTTACATCACTTCAGTCACTTGCACCGTTGGCAGTGCAAAGCAAAAAGAAAAAATAACCCTGGAAGGAACGTAGTTCTTGGTTGGGGAACTCTCCAGCGGGCAGTTTCTGTCAAGGAGTGGAGTACTCTTTACAGATTATTACCGTTCTGGCTTTGCAGAGACCAGTTTTTTTGATTACACATGTCTTTGTAATGAACTTCTGTGATTATCTTTATTTTCCTTTTCCACCATGAAGAGAACAGGTGCTTGACCACTTATCCAATGCTACCCGTCTTGTAATAATCTGCATGCCTCCTGTGATCTCCTGTCAAAAGTTGGCATCGCCATCAGCAAAATTGAATGACAAAACAGCGGGGTTCAAAATTCCGCCTCAGTGTTCGTCTTTTCTTCGTTCAAACTGAAGCAGTGGGGGCAGGGCATTCTCCCAGTTGCACTGTGCACCCTGTAGTGGCAAGGAAATCAAGATTCCCCCTACTGTCAGTTTGGCTTTTAGGTTCATAGTCAAGCTGAGTGCTGACAGGTCTCTCCATTCGCACCTTTTATTGTAATGTACATTCATTCAGTTCAGATCAGAGAACAGCAGCAGCTTTGAGTCAAACAACCGGCACCAGGCATCACTATAGAGCTGTTCTACCTTCAGGGTTTTTATTTCCTTTTTTGGAGGGATGTGTTTATGTGTACAATCATTATCCACAGCATCTAACAGACAGGAAAGATGAGACAAAAATCCATAATTCAGATCCTAGGCCCCTATCTGACGTTTATGTATTTTCCTTTTTAATCATAACCTTTCATTGGAGCTATATCTGTTGCATCATAGACTTTGTTGGCAGTCGATCCAGACGTGCTCACGCTGGGGAGAGCTGAGTCAGTGTGGTGCTTCTTTATTGCCTCGGGCCAGTTTTGTCTCCACAGCTAAGCCTTCCATATCTTCAGGGGGGAAAAGTTCAGTTACTAAGCGAGAGGCAACCTTCGTTCAGTCGGACATGCAGCTAATTCATTTTTCATCACAGGATTATATTCAAGGTGATATACCATCTAAAGAAGCATGCACTCAGTGATATGAAGGGTTCCTAACTGGACCAAATTGAACTGTTGAAGCAATTTATTGTCACTCTGTAATCTAGGACAATGTTGTAATAAGAGATAAGGCATGGTTGTATCCACATCCCAGAAAAAAAAAAAGTTTTCCCACTGCAGGAAATACATTTTAAAGAAAAGAGCAAACATGGCAGATACTACATGTCACGTTGGCTTCACAAACAAAAAAGATCAGTTGAGTAGCCAATTTATTTGGGACTGAAGCAGAAGTTTAGGTCACAAATTGGATTCTTGAAGGAACAGATATTTTCCATCAGCTGCTTTGGCAAAGTCTCTCTAACAAGCTGTTTACACCAGACACATATGTCTCGTTTCCCAGTCGTACTGAGCTCTGAGCACTACTAGACCACAGATGACCACATAGCAATGATTACATAATGCATCCAGAGGAGACATGGAGGACTGACACTGCTGCAGTTTGCTTTAATACAAGGTGGACATTGAATGGGTTATGTCAAAACAAAAGAAAAAACACACAAGGATGAGAGCCACTACAAAAATTTTTAAGCAGCAAAACTCACGGGGTCAGAAACAATTGTAGACCTACATGCTAGAGAACTGACTGCATGGATGACAGCAGTTGCCTGTGCACCAATGGCACTCTACAGCTGCCTTGGGGCGACAGGGCTGCTTCATTTCATCTCTGTGGCTGCATGTCTTTCACCACTCCAGAATAAGATCAGGCGTGTCTCCTGACTCTGAATAGTTGTATCTGTCAAAACGTAATGTGTCAAAAGGTACGATAAAAGATAGCTGCATGCTGGATTATCAGGAAAAACAGATTGGTTGTTTTTATTCTTTAAAGTGCTTCTACGACCAGGCCTGAATAAAATATTGAATTCATATTTGACAATAAAGTTTAGCGTGTTCTCTTTCCAGTCATTACTGCTGTTTGAAAAAATAATAGTAACAATAATATAACGTCTCAGATGTGCAAATGTGCGTTTTCATGATATAAAACTCACTGATTTCTAATAAGCTCTCTATTCGTTTAGGTTTAGCTTTACAGGATTGTCTCTGGCAGAAAGTGATAATGAAGGACTAATTGAGTGACAGACATGTCATGGATAAAAACATATAAAGAGACACGTTGACATCTGTTGTACTTCTGCTGTGACAAACCTAACGGTGTCCTGTTTGCTTTCAAACCCAGACTCTGCTTCCTGCCAGTCACTTGTCACAATATTTCCATTGTAAACACTGTGCACACTGCAGTAAAAGGAAGAGGTCTCCGTCCGTCCTTCGATTTTCTTGACAGCCATTCATCTGACCGGCTTCACTCTTGACACCCGTGTTGCTGAGCTCTTGAGATTTGTGACAGATGTATTAGTAGTGTGTTATGTACATACTGTGGAGAGCGTTAAGGTTATTCCATTGTGCGACATTCTGGATACGGCTTGCACTCCATCCATGTTTGTGCAAGTTTTTACACAAAAAAAAAAACACATACTTGAGCGGATACATCCATGTCATGGCTGAGTATAGCACAGTTGCAAATGTGACATTGTTTGGATGAGTGATTACAGAGAAAGCAACAATAACACCGGCCAAGCAGTCGTTTGAACAGGCACTGCAGCACTTGTAATTCCTTAAAGTAAGGCTATCCTGGAAGCGTTTTGGGGCCTGATCTGGATCCAAGCCATCCAACTCCAACATTGAGTATCTGCCAATTCTGAGTATGATTCAATGCTTTATCTTAATGTTGGTTTAATGTTTTTTTTATACATTGAAACATCTTTTGACTACTTAATTTGGCACATTTCATGTTTCACACACTATTATCAAAATTGATGTTAATTGATCAGCCTTGTGTTGGTAACCTACAAGGGAAATGCCACCTATATGGTAAAAAGGATTTGATTAGCTTGATGTGCCGGTGCTGCTTTTACACTTAAACATGTCATGTGGTCTAAGCCTCTAAACGTATTGTCTTCCGTGATTTAGATTAAACACCCCTTCAGATAGCCAATAATGGCTCATGCTCTGGTAGTTTCAGTATATGTTAGAGTAGCAATCTAGAAAAACACTTGTAGTTCAACTAGTGTTACAGACTGGAGGTTTTTCCATCTCAAAACCTTTGACCGAGTACAGACACCAGCTGCCAGTGAGGACTTCAACCAGACAAAATTCATTTTTGGCCTTCCATCAACTTATGAACATAATTAACATTCATTAGCAACAGCTGATAATGTGCTTTTCTTGACATCAACGAAAGTGATGATCGTTGCAAGCTAAAAATGAGAAGCTGCTTTTTAGAGTGCTCTTTACTGAAGAAGAGAGAGTAGAGTGGGAGCTAAGCAAATCATTGTAGTGTTTGCCAGCTTTGGTCTCAGGAATTCATTCTCATTGGTGTGCACAAATGCATCTACATTCACGGTAATTAACAGAGGGTTTACTATGCAGAGCCTGGATGGGGTAAAGGACGGCAGTGCTACATCTAGTAGACATAACACAGTAGAGTAAACAAGTAGAAAATAGCGTTTGGAGCAGGTTTCTTTCAGGCAATACTCCTTGCTAGAATGTCCAGATCCGAGGAAATATGTTACTATAAAAATAAATTACATTCACTTTCAGAAAACCTGGCAACCTGCCGTTAGTCTTATTGAAAAATCACAGTGAATTGTAATTAGTCGAACATGACACAGTTAACCTAACTATGTCATTACCTTGGAACGTAGGTCATAAATTAGATGCAATTTTTCTTCTTTTGTTTCTGCCAACGTTCATTATTTTTTTTATATATATATATATATCAATATTTTCTGCAAATTTGTGGCAAATGGCAATTGAATGTTTGTGTACTGTATTTAATTTAATTCTTTAAGCATTTTTTTTTTTCATTTTAACAAAACATTTCTTAACATTTTCCAATATCAAATGTGTAAAATTACACTTCAAAAGCAGCTTCCCCAGACCTGTCCTAAACCCTCTACAAAGTATTTTTCCAGTCTTGGTTTTGCTGACCGAGCAATTTAGAAAAGTAAATAAGAAATAGCCTTGGCCACGGGAGTAGTTGCCATTTGTCACTATTAAAAACACGTGTTTTGGCTTTCTGTCTTAGTGTTTTAATGAACTCAAGGAAAGATAGAGGTGTTCCTCAACTGGTCCAAAATGCTTTGCCAATAATCGATAGTGGTATCATCGCTTTAAAATCACCAACTTTATTTAGAGCTGAATCAATTTTTCCAGCAAGAGTTCATCTAAAGTCGTTTGCTGCTGTTCATTAAAAAAATGTGTAGTGAGGACAAAATAATATAAATACCTGTTAATAGACAAAGACAAATCTACTTTTATAGATATTAGACAAAATACTATTATATAGTTATATGAACAGCATTACTGAATATGAGGGGGAACTTAGCCTAACTAAAAACTCATAATATTGCTGGTGAGAGTGCACAGTGACAGCATGTTTAACAACTGCCCAGACATTATGTGAGTGGAAGGCATCATTTGGCTCTCCACAACATTATGTGTGTGGGATGCAAGAACAAATTTGAGAGAACAAATTATCAAATCTACCAATGCTTTTTTTTTTGTTCAGGGAACCAAGCCTTGTACTCCTGACAGCTTTGGGCACAAACCTTGCATGCAAGCAGCCCTCCAATGAACATCACGAAGAATAAAATAAATACAACTGTGCAGTATCTTTCTTTTCCCCACAAGAGCAACATATCCACTCTTGGGCTTTGCATCTAACAGTCGTTGTTTCACACCTAGAGATGGATAAAACACCATGTTTTTTTGCCAAGCCAGCAGAATGTTCGGAGCTGAACTGCATCGTAAATGTATCTGAGCAACTAACAAAGACATTTTATTCGCCATTACTTTGGTTGTGCTATAACCAACGCATGAGGTGTTCTTTGATAATTTAGCCCGACTGGCCAGCTGTGTTGTTACTCCCATTTTCATTACATTGCTTCCACCTACACTTCTCTCCTCCCACTCTTCCCTCGAAGGGTTTCAATGATATTACAGTCTTCGTTGGCCTTAGACGTGCAAAGGCAACGTCTTCACACTGATTTCCCTAATTGACTAACACTTTTTTATTCATTTCCTCACCCTCAGTGCAAATGTTTTCCTCAGTCAAGGCTGTAGTTCAACCTCGGTCACTGTTTTGATCATTGTGAAGACAGGGCTTCACCTTCGCCTTCACAGGTATTACAATCAGATGTTGAAAACACTATGATCTGTACCAACATACTGGTCCTTTGATACAGGCAAACATCAATAAAAGAGGTAAAACAATATATCGTTTGAGCATCGTCATCGCAATGTACGTGAGCGATAGTCACATTCCAGAGCCTGCGATGTGGGAGGCAAATTAACTCATGTAATTTCAACGGTAGCTGACTGACATATACTGCATGTAGACTCGTGTGCTGTGCAGCAATCCACCAATCACATTCGTTCTTTACTCGGTTGCCAAGCAGACTACCCTGCCAGCCGCCAATCAAAATGAGAGAGGAGGAAACCACGCCCCTGCACATGGAGTGAGCCGCTAACAACAACGTTGGCAAAATGAGCAACGAACAAGAGAAAACCAAAAATGAAGACTTGTTGCCAAAAAGAAAAGCAACGTCAGTTATCTGGACTTATTTCTAAGGCCGCTGGCAATGTGCTAATATATTTTATATAGTTTCATTGAAATTGTGTTTACTTCTTTTCTACTAGATTCTGCTCTTATTTATTTGTATCATTTTTAATTAAAAAAGAAAGATGTTTAGTTTTACTGTAAAAGATTTCAGTAATTCAGTTGTTGAATAAAAGGTTGAAACATGTTTATCCTTCATTGTTATTTTCTTAATGTAAGATATGAAGCTGGAATGTTCCATTATAATATAATATAATAATACGTGATAGAACAAAACATATACTCAAGTCCCAGCACAATAAAAGCAAGCAAAAAATATATCTAAAACAGACAGAAGCCATTCTACTAACATTCACAAAACGAGGTAAGATCAGTGCAGGTTAATTGTCCACAATATTTCAGCAGTGCAGCATAGCATAAAGTGCTAGTGAATTGATATTTAATAAAATAATGGTATACCCGATCCAGCCATCGGAGTCAGTACTGGACCCATATGCAACATTAGTGTCGGTATTGGTGCATCTCTAATAGTATGTGACAGTACAGGGTTTGCATTAATGAAACATCTGTTGCTGCCCTACAGAAATCAAACTCTACCTCTACTTGCATCATCACCAGTCGATAATGAAGTACAGAGTAACGCTGGCTTATTAACATGCTGTATAAATGAAGGCTGGATGTATACATTTACTGTATTGTTTATAAATATAAATTGTACTCCGGCAACAGTAAAAAAAAATTAAACATTTGTGGAATTCTTTGGCATGATGCTTCTGGAGTTGCATGACTAAGTTGGTTGTGTCATGCTGCTGCCAACGCTCGAATCACTGGCTTTATAACACTTTAAACTGACACAAGAGCATCTTTCCCATTTCCACTTAATCAAATCAAAATCAGGATACTGCAGTTCTACATTCACATATGTGTCTTCCCCATATGTGAATGTCGGCCATTTTTCTTCTTTTATTGAAAAGCTTTTTTCTAACGAGGAGTTCCATAACATGATGTTTTAGAATGCACTTCAGTTACAGAAGAGGGGGAGAAAAAAAAAACAATATCTCTGCCCACATATCTATGAGGAAATATAAGTGTATGCAAAACAAGAACTTGATCTGGATGACTCATTTCTCCCCTCCATTCCAGGAGTCAATGCCTACTTATTTGTTTGTCATGTTTATGGCAGCCTTCATGACTAATAACTTTCTGTGGGAGTCTCTTGTGGGTGGCAATCTGAGCCAGCAGATCGGCTAGCCATATGTTCTTTGATTATTGAAGGTGATGTGCGAGAACGCTGTCAGCCCACTGCGCTGTGTTATCTGAAGTAGACGTGTGGGTCAAGGCTCAGAACCGAATCCCGACACATGCTAATGAACTTATCTCATAAAATATGCATCGAGCCCTCCCAGGGCCGTACAGTGGCAGAGGCGTGATTTTGCAGGAATTATGGGAACAGTCATTTTCCATTATGTCGATGCTAAATGAGGAGTGACCTGCGGGGAGAGGCATGTCTGACCCGTGTCAAGATAGTTCCTGCCAATTCTGCACGGAGAACTTTGCAGATCAGTTTTGACTTTTAAGACACTGTGGTGACAGAAAGAATAAATGGATCTGGATGCACGGCATAACCTTGTTGAAGTAATCTGCCTCTGAAGCCGATGTACCAAGTCTGTATAATTAATCAAAGACAATGATGTCAATGAGGGCCCCGGTTATGAAATTAGAAGCACGCTGTCTTCCATTACTGTACAACTTATAAGTGCATTAAGAGGGAGAGAGGAACAATAAAGCAGGTGTGGAAACCATTAGAATCCTGATTTGTGGTTCCCTTTCTCGTGTTTTCAGTACAATTAAATGTCCTGTAACAAGGCCAGAGCTGAATGCTTGGGTGTTGATATGGTAGTCAGACTTGCAAACAAGGTGTGAACAGCAACAGCGCAAGAGCTCGATAACGAATGAGGCTTAACAAATTAGGTTGGTGTGTGATATGTCTTTGTCTGTGCATTAGGGAGGTAATGAATCATTCTTGATTAAGAAATCACAATTTAGGCCTCTTGATGATAAAAAGGTGCTGCCTGTCCAAACATAACTCACCTGACATCCACACTACAGGTAAACAACAACACAATTTGCAAATGTAATAGTTTATTAAATGTAATAATCTGCAATAACGGATTTCAAATGATCAAAAGAAAAAAAAAGTTACCTTATCGACTGATGTAATCCTGTTTTTTACCTTATTTCTCTTGTTTATATCAATGTGATAACACATTTAGTACCTGTATTTTCTACGATGGATATGCTGTATTACATCACTACTGGAAATTATACCAAAATCATTCCATTTTGACAGATCAACTTGACTTGTATCGTTATTAAATGCAAATCTACTCCTCAAACAAGCGATTGAGGTGGTTCAAAACTGTCTGAATATTTTACACTACAATTGTGCCTTAGAGATGCAGAAAAATTTGAATCCAATGGCATGACATGCGACATCCATCTAAGAACTCGTCAGTACTTCCACTGAAACATGCGAAGAAGTAAACAAAGCACACTGCAAGAAAACAAATTAAATATTCAATTGCTTGTCTGTGAGCTGTTTTATGTATTAGTGATCTTCTGCATGAGTTGCCTCCTTCATACAACGCATGTCAGTCAAATGACATGCTGCAGCAAGCTAGACATTCTCCTGTGGCCATTGGTTGTCAAATCTGTTGCGCTCCTCACCGCAGAGATGTCTGAGAGAAAGCAAAGCATCTTAAAGAAATCATTGTGAGCCTGCTGCTTTGCACTGACATCTCACACAGTACACACGTCAAATTGATATATGAACTGTCAATGCATCATACTACATCTTTAGATGGTTGCCTGCAACTGATGTAACTGCTTCGTGCTTTTTTGAAAAGGCTTCATCTTCATTTTTCACATTTTTATTCACTTAAAAATATTACGTTTTTTGAAGCAAAACATGAAAGCTCCTCAGTACACTCTAATTAAAGTGTCATTAAATAATACATGACTTTCGAACTTGATTTTCAATGAAGGAATTGCAGTCACACTTGCAGGTCAGTGGCAAAGTGTGCAGCACAAATAAAGTCTCAGTTTGCACTACAGAGACAAGTAATCTACCTAATTAGAGCATAAATTCCAGAGAAGCTCACTTACTATATCTATCATGATCTATTCTGTCTGGGTCAAATTATGTTATTTTCTTTAGGCCTATTTCTCAAGCATATTACCATTTTAAATTATACATTAAAAAAAAAGAAATGGACAATCAAATTATTGTGCCTCTCCCCTCACCAAGGCTTGAGGCCATTTTTTTTAATCTGCATGCATGATGAATGATGCCCCTTTGTCCAGGGTCCATGCTAATTTAGACAGCATTTGCATGGGATGATTCTGTCCTAAGGTTTATGAATCTGTCCTAAGCTTTCTGATTCATTTAAGCAGTTGTTCACTTTATACGTAATCACTATAAGCGGTTTACACTGTACCCTCATTCACTATTGAGCAGTTAAAAACGATAGCAGGTGGGAGGTGGGAACTAGGACTATGAGCCAGAAACATCCACTATGCCACTGGGATTTATGGACAACCAAGTGATGACCCCACAACTACTTAAATTATGATCACATGTACTCACAGTCCAGGACTGTGTCTAAATGAAATAATAACATTGTATCATTAATATACAGAAAGAATTTCAGGTAATGGGGATTTAGCAAAATGCTAACTTTCAAACTATGTATGTGTTTTCTTCCCTTCAGGTGATGAGCTCCATAAGTCTCTGAGTGGGATCGTGAAAGACCCAACAAAACTGCTTTTCATGCAACGGCTCAACCATTTCCCATAACCACCTCCACAAGTTGTTTCAGTGTGGCTCAGCAACTCATCACTGGACTTTTACTTGGGGACCTGAACTTCACAGATCGCCAATGCTAACAAGGAACTGCCTGCTGCTGTTCCTTTGGATTCTTGTCGACGAAGGCTCAGCCTCTTCCTTACGTGCACCTTCGCCAGCACTGGGACGGAGCAGGACGGGTCGGGAGCACGCCAGGAGCTTGGTGGGCCCGATGAGGAATGGGGCGGCTGGATTTCAACGGGTCAAAAGGGGCTGGGTGTGGAACCAGTTCTTTGTACTGGAGGAGTACATGGGGTCAGACCCGCAGTACGTGGGCAAGGTAAAAAGCCGTATTTTTCCAGGTTTTTATGGCGTGGGAGAAATCATAAATCACACAGAAAGGAGCTTGAAAGAAATTGAAGTGGTGGTAAATGGAGGGAGCAACAGAATGTGAGGGAGATAAAATAGAAGAAATGGAACGGAAAAGCATGCTAATATATAGAGTTTGGTAAAAAGGAGTGGTTTGAGATGGAGAATATGAACTACATGAAATATCACAATATGCTTATCTATAATCAATAGATGTTTATAAATGATGTGACATTGTTTTGCGTAAAGACAATACAACAGTCACAAATGACCGGTTTTCATTTTTCCCCTGGAACTAAGCCTCACCATTTTAATCCAACGGTATTTGTTGTTGTAGTGTTTTAAGATATAAATGATATCCAGCATTGTAAGGAAATCTATACATGCTAATGGAGCTGTGCATACACTTCTATGATGGACAAACGTGACATTGAAGTGCTGAGTGAATCGATGGCGTGGTAGAAATAAATTTAAATTACGGTCCTTATAAAGCTGTCAGGATATCATAGTTATGAGCCAGAGGAGATGCTGGCAGCAATAAAAAGACAGCAGTGAAAGCCAATAGCCTGAACTGAGATATACATCCCATCAGACACACTTATACTCTCCCCCCCCCCAAACCATGGACATCTCTGTTTTTTTGTGATCTTTCTTTATTATTCTCTGCTGTGGTTTAAGACATTCATAAGTAAACTCTGTGGGGGTTTAAGGCTAAAGTTGTAATTTGGCACTCCTGGCTTACATAGGATAATAGTAAGACTGACTTATCTGCCCCAGCGCCGCTGCAATCAGCCCTGACAAGCTATGCTGTTTGTGGAAGTCTCTGAGGCTAAAAGCAGGGGGGAGGAGGGCTGCTGTCTGCTGCTCTCCTAAATCACTTAATCCTGGGCCGCTGCACTGCTTCAAAATAATTGACTGATTCTTTGCCATATGAAAAGCATTTGTAGATGAGATCCTCAGACCTTTTTCAGGACAGTCTTTAGGGAAAGGCTTTAGCTTCAAAATGATTGTAGCTGTAACAGGATACACGTCAAATGGATAATGCCTGAAAACTGGTGGGGGCAGGGTTAGTGATATGTCTTGTGAGGAGTTATCAAGTACTGTCACCAAGGACTGCAAGGGCAACCCTTTTCAAAGCACATGAGTGAACTCTAATGGGCCATGAGTCCTCATGTAGTGAATGTTTGTCCTATAATACATCAATGCCTAATTGTGTTAATGTATTCATTCACTCTGGAGTGTAAACACTTCCCATTCAGTGACCTGCAGAGTATTATGGCTATAATGGCTCAAGTGCAACCAATGCCGACCAACCAAATGAAGAAATTATGAAATTGATTACCAATAATTTTTCCTTTGTCATCTTTTATTTCTTTCAGTGACAGATCTGCAAATGACTTTTCCCCCTCTATTCTTCTCTTTCTTTGATCATTATAAATATAATGGAAGCTCTTTCCTATCCTTATGGTTGGTTTCCTTATCGATAAATTATTATTAGTTATGCGACTATTTTACTCTTTGGTTCTCATTAATCACTTAATTTGCACGAGGCATACTGAATGGTTGCTGTTTCGCCTCATAGTTGAACTTTTCTTATGCGTATGGAACTTTTGGTGCAATATAAATTATGTATAATTGTACATGGAAATTACTCCTAATTGTATTACCATTAGACAGTGAACCGTGAAAGAGGGTCAACAGAATCAAACTTGTTTTGTTTTTGTTTTTCTGTTTCTATGGAAGCTCTTCAGTGTAGGAAGACATAACTAATCGAATTGGAACAACTAATAAGACATTATTCATTTACAAGCATGCTGTTAGGAGTAGTCACATGATCCAGCTTGTCTACAGACACCATATATCTCTCGCTATCACAGTCCTGCTTATAACAGAGGTAACCGCTGACATTAATGGACGTCCCAGGACAGTGATGAAAAAAGAGCTGTGCCGTCAATAGGCCCTTCCCTAAGCCCCACCTTTAGCAACACTGTTGATATCCAGTAGGGCATTATTCAATGCTAAAACTATAAAAAATGCAACGCTCAGAAAGAAAATCATGAATAGAAAAAAAAATCTGAAAATCAGCAAGTTGGAATCGCCAGGTCAGACTTTAAAAAGTGGAAACCAAAATTACAATCAGTGGAGATCGAGTCAGCCGCCCTCCAGTCAAAATGCATTTTGTCTGTAGAATCCACTTTTTTGTTTGGCTTCCTCGTACACAAAACAACACAAGATAACGGTCTGACAGGCTTATATGATAAATAAAACCTACAATAAAAGGAAAGAGATGGACAATCCAAACTTAGAAACAGCTCTACTTGCCCTATATACCTTTATGAAACATTTGTAAGGTATTTGAGATCACAATTTTATTACATGTGATGGGTTTTGTGGTTGGAAAATACTATTGTAAAAAGGACAGGTAGGTTGGTCCTTCTTTGTGGCTTCAAAGCCTTGTAAGGTGCTAATTAAATAAGATGTCTCAATATAAAGGGTTTTGATTAGCTTTTAGGTGGTTTCCATTTTGCCTTACAGTGCAATTCAACTAATAAGAGATGACATTCTGAAAGGTGTATATCTTCCAACAGTATGGAAGCCTTGTTCATATGATGCACCTTTTTTCTTCTCTTTTAAAAAACAAAAAACGAAACCTGACCATGTCAGCAATAAGAAAATACATTTCAACATTGTTGTATGGGAAGCATTACTGCCAAGATCACTCTTAATTAGTGCTGACCATTAAAACATAATTCCCATTACTAACAAGACACAGTAATTGTGTCAGTTCTGACGGCATACAAATGGAGGAGACAACCACTGGAGGAGAAAGGGAGGAGGGGGACAAACACTGATGAGAGGAGCATCAGGAGTACCAGTGTTACGGATCAACAAGTTTGCCTATTAACTGGTGACTTTTACCTGAATGCACCAGCAGTTGCTTGTAGTGACAGCAGATTTTTGGAAACAATATGATAACATTTGGTTGTCCTAGTGAATGCCTTATTGTTTTCTTTTTAATTAAAATTCCCCCAACATACTCCTCTGTGTCTCTGACTGCACTGGACCTACAGCATGAAGTATTCAGGCACATTAATAAGACCCATCCCTGCACCACAAAAATAATAATCTTTTATTATTTTCTTTTAAGCATGAACATATTTACTTCTTCTATGTTTTCATTTTGCAATCATATGAGGCATAGTAAATAATTATAGCAGCGTGTTATGTGCAGGGAAGGGCATACTAAAAAAAGATCTATCTTTCCATACAGTGGTCTATTTTAGTTTAATTTAAACAAAGCAAAGCAACATTTTTTTTTATTCCACAACGCCAGTATAAAAATGCCGTCACTGCATTTCCACTTGTTTTAGTGGTAAGGTATGAATACAAAATAAAGAATTTAGACTCGGGCTGTTATAACATTTAATGAATGTGACCTAATTTGAGAACAAAAACTGCAACAAAAAAAGTAGCAGTAATATATTCATATTGATTTGACATACACACACACACTACTGAATTGTAATATTTATGCCAGAATTTATATATTCTTTCCTCTTGGTGAGTTAAGTTGAGGTGGCAGGCCCCAAGCATGATGAAACCTACAGTTATGCTTCATCTGGAGCTGCAACTTACACTGCTTACTTAATTATCCTCTTTGCCCCCTGAGGTGCAAATAAGGTCATGAAAAGATTCAGTGTGGCATTTAGCACTACTATAAGTCCCTGTTACAAGAATGAATAAGGAAGTAACTGATCTGGGGCCTTGCTCAAGGGCAATTGAAATGCAGTTGCTTGAAAGTTGGTCAATTCATTTTTTATATAGAATAACAATATGTTCATCGTCTCTAAGCCACTAAGATTCCTCTGTGGAAAATACAACTAAGTACTTAAGAGTACAACGGAGGTGTGAATATATACCCCATGAAACTATATAAAGACCACACTTTGTAAAGTCTGTGATTAGTTTATTCATTCAGATTTATTTTTCGTGGGGGTTATATATCCAGTTAATCAGCCTTCAGTTGTTTTTTTTTTTCGGTCCTAAACTACCGTTATTATATTGGCCTTTTAAAATCCAGTCAGTCGACCTCTAATAGTATCCATCTCAACTTCCAATGCAATCAACACAACAAAACACACCATTATACATTTCTGAATGTCTTCCACTACAATTAATATGTGAAAAAATATGTGAATAATTATTGTCACTCAAAAGGACCAACGAGAACAGATTTATTTTTAGAAAATCACTTTGAGCACCAACATTTCGCATTTAATTCAAGGCCCCATGCTGTGAACCTTCTGACAATCTCCGTTGACAACAACCACATTATTGCAGATTAGCAATTAAAGCCCAGAAGACTGGAGGGGGTAAATGTAACAACCATGTACACTCACAATTAGATAATGCAGAGGACTTTCCAATTCTGAGCAGTAATTATCTGCAAGAAAAATCTGCCATTAGTGGTGTGGCTATATATCAACCCAAGCTGCTTCATCTCACTCTCTATTAAACTCTCTGCTGAGTTAAGCAGCTATTTCTCAGCATTTCCTTCTAGCATCATGGGACCATCCATTTGAACATAATGATCACAAATTGCTGCTCCACATATTTTTCCATAGAATTTAAGTAATGCGGCAATTGACAATCCACTTTTAGGAACTTTGCTTGTCATTTCGAATGACAAATATAATGACCGCTTACCCCTGGTGGGTAAAAAAACAACACCACCACCACATCCCTCTGGCTTGCAATCCATACGGTATTGTTCACATACACAAATGTTGAAGGTGGCTTACCCCCATGTACATAACAATGTTTCATCAATCATGGCCATAATAACCACCATTGCAGATTGGAAGATAAGTTGACCAAATGGCGTAAAATCTGGGCACGCTCAGAGATTTCCACGAACTGCGAACACCTAAATAATGAGTAATTTAATAGCAATACATTGATAAAATGATCAATACAATAGGATTAGGATAAATACATAAGGGTAAAAAGCCTGAATTCATGATTCAGTGCCTTATTTTATGCCCGATAATGCTGCTATGATGCTTCAAGCTCTTTCAAGTAATATATACTATCATGATGTGCTCAAAAAAAAATTTAAACTACTAGAATAAGATATTTTTTTATATTCCAAATAAAAATACAATAACTAATCACTTAAATAATTTTAATTATGTGTTTTTACAGAAAAGAAAACACAGATGATAGCTGCTTAATTTTAACAAAGAGACATTTAGACTGTTTACAATGATTTTGCTTCTATTGGAAATATTTTTTCAGGACGTGTCAGGGAAGGGGGTAAAAACAATTAGTCAAAGCCAACATTTTCCAACACAGGAATGAAGGAAGAATTAAATCAATAAGACAAATAATTATTGATGTCAAATCTTATCCATTATCATCCCTTGTTAGGGGAACAGTATAGCAAGACAATGTGTAAAACCCTATTTAGGCCAACAAGACAAATTATGCACTTGGCAAGAAAAAGCAGTCAGGGAATCCGTTCCATAAAAACGAACTCAGTGGCCATTAAGTTCAGAAAGTGAAAATCATCCCCATAACAGCCCATGCACCAAAGGTTAAAGACAAATCCAATCAATTTAGATAGTCACACTTAAGACCTAGAAATGGGGGAAAAGTCCCAGTACCCTTTACTGCAATACAGTGCATTAGGTGGCATGCAGTGGCATGCTCCAATGCCCCGTTTCACATACTTGCCAACTAAAGGTCGCTCATTTAAATACAAGTCAATAAAGCACTTTTGCTAGAAAGGGCAGCCCTGTGTCTCCTACAACTTGTTTATTCCGTTGCTTCCCGCCTGACAAGGAATGACCATCCTTCTTTTTATTGATGGCTCTCCCTCTCAGTCCCACCCACACCTGGCTGAGATTTATTACTGATGTGGAGCCCGCAATTTAATCTTTCAATGAGGACCTATAAGAAGGACATAAAAAACGCTCCAACAAGACTTATGCACCAGGTCCAACAAAGAGAGATTCCATCATCTGACCGTATTCACCAGCCTCACAAGTGTGTTACACATTGTTAAATATGGTTCAGTTTAAATGCTTTGGAATTTAGCTGTAAAATGCATGAAAACCCAAAGAGGCCTATATTAAAGCAGCGAACCGGTTTACACACTATGGCATTGATAGCCATTGTTGTAAAATAATATAGTGGGATTGGCTGCAAAGCCAGCAGGTAATTAGCATCAACTCCAAAATCACAGGCTTCATAACTTGATTGCTTGGTAGTGTTCCATGCAGAGGTCTGTTCACTGACCTAAAGCAAAGCAAGGCGACTACTCAGGCAAACAGTCTAAACAAAGTGGCAAACAATTATCTTGTTGATGTATCCATGGCATCCATAAAGCATGCCTAATGTAGTAACCGATTGTCTGACGCAACAAAGCTGCAATCCTTGTGATGGGGAACATAACACACAAGTACATATTACATCAACAATTAGATGACCCTTGACTCCATTGTTAACAGTGATTTCAAAGGAATTATACTCAGGGATATGGGTATACCTTTATATGCCAGTAAAGAAACTGCAGTAAATGTGTGGATTATATAAAATGTATATAAAACACAGTAAAACGGCATGATCGTATCCCTAAATTAATCCAGAAATGTGTTGCCCAAGTAATTCACTGTCAAATGCAAAGTAATTGGAAAGGATTGCACTCCCAGAAGGCTATGCACGAGGTGTGCCGGTGATTCAGCCGCTCGTTAGAACATATTAAGAGGTTGAGGGCTTTTACAATTGTAATGCATGTTGATGATGAATGTTGCGGGAAATTCTGAAAAGCACATTTGAAATAAAAGCTAATGATGCCATTCATCTGTCCGGCCAAAGTAATATATTTCATATATTTTGTCCTCATGGGTAATAGACTTTCCTCCTGAATTGCCCGGATCATATTTCCAAATGGTGCACTAATGTCCCAATCAGTATCACTTACTTCCGTGGTCAACGTTCTCCATTTGTTCCTTGGCATTGATGGGCAATATTGTTGGGACTCTGGGTAGAAAATTGCATTCTGTATGTTGTATCAATATTACTATATTGTGTAATCAGGTGTGATATGAGAAAAGGGAATCAAGCCTTAACCCCAGTCTCGAAGATCGATAACAACCGTGTACATTAATGTGATGCGTCAAAAATCATTCTTACATCCATGATATGCTCCATGCAAAAGACAACCTCACGTGAAAACACATTTTTGGAAATGTTTTGTAGTGGTTTTTTATTGAATTGCATTGGTTTCTCCGATTGTTGACGTAAGTAAGTTGTATACAACCACAGGGCTTGACAAAATGCCCATCTCCAACTGCAGGTGAGATGTGCGAAGTACTGAATTTGAATTACGATAATATAGCCTCAGAGGTGGAAATTTCTCAAGAGCTTCTATCTTTTGTCAAACAACCTTGCTTATATCTGTCAATGTCATCCTATTTGGTGCTGTATCCCTCTCCCCCTCACTCATACACAAACACACACATTCCCATATGTTTTCTGTGGTTGCATATGTACCTGTATAGCCACCTGAGTGTAAAGTATGTGTGCATGACACACCCGGGATAGCAGGATCCATGCTGTCAGCGGCAAAGAAATGGCCGGCAAGCCTATATCGATCAGCTATAATAAGCTTGCAGCATTTGACACAGTGTTTTTCTTTCTATCAGCAGCTCACCAGTGCACCGGCTACCCGAGAGAACTTTCCTTCTCAGACTGTCACAGTGTGTGACGATGACATGTCTCTGGCCTGACAATGCACAAACTCTGGGCCCACTTACAACATACCAGTACTGACACTCTGTCCTTACATTACTGGGATGGAAGAACAGTGGTTGAGTGGTTGTTGGAATGAGGGGTAGTTACAGACCGAATAATGAATAGTAGCATAAAAATAAATTCAAGACTGCAGTAGGGCACAAAAGGACCAATGGATCCAGATATATTACACCGATTAACAGCACGCAGTATGAATTCTGATGGATAAAAGACTATATGCCCTGGTTTAGCTTCAAGTGTAACCCGCTGTTAAATCAGAATCAAATTATTCACGCAATATAATAAATATAGAAGAAATCACATTGTGGCATCAATAAAGGGGTATATTTATAACATACATTGTTAAATATTGCTCCCTCAACATGGAGAGTTAATGTGGGTTTGTGTTATTGTTCCTTTATATGACATAATCCGCACAGATATTTTGTCTAACTGCAGGTTAAGATGAGGAGAACAAGTGTGTATTAGGGTTGGGCCGATATCCGGTTTCACCGGTTCGGTGTACATGTGATTAAAATAATGTGTTCATTTATAAACGGATCGGCGAGTGTCCGAGTCCGCCGGTGCACAAAATGAGGCCGCCATGCTGCGGAGCGAGCCAAGGCCGGCATGACAGAGATCACATTTCAGTCAGAGGGGGAGATGTGCATGCAGTATCTTGTGTTTGTTTACATCGACGTTTTGAAGACGCGTTACTAGGCGACACACCACCAGAGCATTTAACAGGCTGTGAATATCCAAAGAAGATAAAAAGCCGCTAGTTGCTCATAGGAGGCCGCCGTTGTACGCAGCAACACCTATATGATGCACAGCAACTTCGCTTGTGGTTGAAGAGTCCTGTAAATATGCAAGACGAGCAAAAGTTCACCTTTCATAGTTGTTTTGTTTTTATTCTAATCGGAATTCCGACACTCATTGAATATGTCACACGGCCTGCAGCGCCGCATGCGTCTCTCATTCCGCGAAGCCGGGATGCTTTCTAAAATGAGACACCATTGCGGCCTTACGCCACGAAGCAAAGTTATTTGTAAACGCAATCGCGCAATATTTTCTACTTTCCGTGATTCAGGCGCACTCTTCTGTGTACAAAAACGAATGTATGACTCGGGAGAGCCTGCTATGGCAAGTGCGACGCCTAGTGGGAAAAGTCGGTATAACCGGTTCAGTTTGCTCTTTGGCTTAGTTTCAGAAGTCATACTACAATACTAGGCTTGAGCCGGTTTGAAAATGTTTAAACCGGCCCAAGCCTAGTATGTAGTACCACTTTCAGAATGTTTACTGATATGTGAACATACTTGCTGGTGGTGGTAGGTGGCTGGGCCATTCAAGGATGACAATGTTGGCTGGCTATCAACAAAGAGGTGCTGCCTTCATAAGCATTCCTGAGAGGAGCGCCTCATAAAATACCCGGTGCAGAAATCCAATTACAGCATTTTCTACAGAGGTTGGTTACATTCTCCTATGAAATCACTCAAATTAATCAATATGCGGATTTACTGCACCGCAAATGAGGGACCATGTGCTGCAAATCCTGAAAGTAACGGAAAGCACCACCCTCTCTCATAACCAAGAATCCCCAGTACTGCACACTCACGATCCTAAGTATGTGACTATGTTCGCATCCAGTACAGATAAGCCATCATTCTTCCCAGCTGTTGAGTAGCTTCAGTCGATAGAAGTATTTTTCACTAATAGGAGATGAGTAATGGACCTGCCGATATTTGTTTTGACAACACTACTGATGCACTGGGCTGGCGGACTAACTGCATTGCCTCAACTGGTCCAGACAGGGCAAGATGGCCTATAATAGCTTGAGAGAACATTGCAGAAATTACAGTTCACGGCTTTGAATCCTACGTAGTCTAATGCATGTCCATAAAAATGCTTTAAATCGCGGCCTAATTAGATGAAGCAAGACAGCTAAATGAAATGAAATCAAATGTAAAAGCGAAATGTTCGATGGTCTTGAAAATTGTGAACACAGAGGGAGGGAAAAAAAACACCATGAATGAGAACATAATTACTCCAACAGATGGTGCGAGTTTGGATGGGGATAGGAATCTGTTTTCCAGTTCCTCGGACTCTACCTGCTTCTTTTTTCTAGCTGCCATGTCAACTGGTACCCTGAGCAGTTTGTGTTGCTAATTATGCTTATCATTAAAAATGGAGTGTAAAGACATTCTCGCCATAATATGGGTGCATACCATCTATATATTAAATATATTAAATTTTATATTAGGCAAAACTCTTTTTAGGATCGACATACAGGAAAGGTCATTGACTCATTTAACTTGATTAAAGTTTGTTTTTTTTTTTTTTAATTGAGAAAACCCGTTACATGAAAGGAATGGAGATTGTTTCTCCTCTTTAGTAAAATCACTTATTTTCTTTTGACACACTGTTGAGACTGCCGTGGCCGTGATTCCTCCTCTTGTCTTTTGTACCCACTGGAGGTTTAATAGCTTAAAAAAAAAGCCCTTGTCTGCCTCCCTATTAATTAATTATTTCATACATTTGATAATTATTGTTTGAGGAATATCATTTTAATTAATGCCACTAAACTTTCACTTACCTATAATTAACAAGGCCTATTCTTTGCATTTGCTTTCCATCTTTAATTGTGCAGTTCTAAATAATTTGCAGGTGCCTCTCCTGAGTACTTGTATTGAACAAACTGCAAACATGAAAAATATGCTCCAAGTTTTTTTCCAACTTTGTCAGTCAAAGGATAACTAAATACAAGCACATCATTAATCATAAATACAAAGTAACAATTCATTCAATAGTACAAACTGTAAGTCTGCAAAAAGTTTACAGTTTACCAATTCAGTTTCAGTTAATAGGAATGCACAGCATGAAACAGGCAGATCCATACCAGCAGTAATTATTATCTACATGGCAATGGTTACCTGGCTTGGAAACTATTAAGAATACCTGAGCAAAAGGATGGAACCCAAAACAATTGCAACGGATACAACTGTGAAGCCTACAATGCTTCAGTGAGGTGTTGATTCAGCTCTAGAAGGTAGTGTCTCCAGGACTGGGTGACAGCTTAATACGAACAGATTGTAATATACAGCAATTGCAATCTCTATGTCACTGTATGAAAAATCCTCAACAAAAATGGATCACATTTTCATAATGGTATTTGTTGAAATATGTGTATGAGTGGCATGCTTTCTGTCAGCAGTGTGCTCTTTCTTGGCTAGGTCTAACAAGCAAAAGATTGTGGACCCTATTATGACTACATTGTTGCAACAGTCCATCTGCCTCTCTGATCTCTCCGGTACGCCACAAGCAAAAAAAGTAGCAACTTTCATCATGCTCACGAGCGAGACTGTAGCTCGTTGGTACTGTCGTGTCATCTCCCTGACAGGACAAAATGTGACGAAACCATGCCGTGGATCGTGCGAATGGATTGCGAAAGATTACGGGATTATGGAACAATAGAATACAAGATGGATAATAAATGAACATGGACACCAAACAGCTACTGTTGCTACAAGATCCCCCTGTTACTGTCTGATAAAAAACATAGGGTACTGGAATGCACAGTGTTTTATTAAAGACGAGGGCTAACCTTGAAGCAGGTTCCTGGGGAGCACCTGAAGGCAACTACGCTCTTTAACCATGCCGACAGCCAAAAGGCCCACAAGAAATGGTTGCCTTTCATTTGCCACAACTAAACATGCAATTGGATCATTGTCTGTTTTGTCTATGCATACAAAAAAAGCAATCCATCCCCTAGTGTTTACACATTGTACATGTTTAAACACTAGGTTAAAGTTTAAGTTTATAAATGTTTCACACAGAAACCCCGAAAAAGAGTCACTTTTTTTTGCAAAGATTTACACACACGGCTGAAATCAGAGTGGGCTTTAGGCGAGTAATTATTGCTGTGCAGCCTCATGTACAGACGTGGCAGACATTCCATTTCATAAAACTAAACAGCGATGAAAACTAACTATGATCATTACTGCTCAAATAATGCTCCCCAATGTGTCTGATAGGAACAGTTTAATTAGAGGGGGGGCTAACTGCCCAGTATTACAAGGGACTGCTTCATTTCTCAACAAAACCAGACATAAAAAAACAGCTACCACAGGCCTGCACATACACACAGGCAAGGTAACGGCACGATGGCCCCAACCCAAAAAGCATTGAAAAGATCAGAAAAGATAGATTTATGTACAGAAGACATGTTGGTGGGCATTGTGAGCAAATTCACAACAGTATTCATTTCCAACTTGCCACCCAAGATTTGGATTAAAAACTCAGAATGTAACTACATTTCACAATGCTAAAAATCAAAAATAAATCACTAAAGATTACTTCTGTAGTAAATTATTTAAAGCCATAAAGTTGAAACCTAAACCTTGCTGGCTTGGTGCCAAATCAATAATTATTGAACCACACCCACGTTTTAGCAACCATACCATCCCTCGCAATGATGAATCCACAACCATTACCGCTCAAAGTAGTTCCCCTAATTTGTCTGATGATGATATGACCTGACAAATAAATGCTCATGACTAATGAGGAGCAACATTAATAGATGATGATGAATCCACAAAACATCAGCATCACCAACAGCCCCACACTGCAGGTGGAGAAAACCATGACATACAGTCATGCAAATTGGCAACTCGGGTACAATGGCATGGCAGCCCACAAATAGAATAGAACAACATCACCTTTTGTAGTCAGCCGTGTGTAAAAATCTGCCATCTAGTCCGTAATTCCATCCGAGTGAAAAGGCATGAAAACATCCCTTTGTATGCACAATATGCTTATTTGTATAACTCGACTTGTAAGTTTTTCAACATGTTAAGATAGGTATTTTGTGCAACAACAACAAAAAGACACATTATACAATCATACATCGCGATACAAGATTTATGATCAGCAAACAATTCACACTCAGACAAACGAGGAGCACAGCAGCCAACAAAAGCAAAATTACATGGCGTCCTGGACACCAAACAGCATAACACAGAGCATACAATACAACAGAATGAAATAGGAAATAAAAGAGAACATTACTTCCTTACACAATACGTGGCTGTGCATATGTGCAAACTAAGGCAAGCACATCAGACTGGGCAATATGTTTTCAAATAAATATCCCACTGATAAACCTATAGGTGGGGATAGGTTAATTGGTGACTCTAAATTGCCCGTAGGTGTGAATGTGAGCGTGAATGGTTGTCTGTCTCTACATGTCGGCCCTGTGATAGACTGGCGTCCTGTCCAGGGTGTACCCTGCCTTCGCCCAATGACAGCTGGGATCGGCTCCAGCCCCCCCGCGACCCTAAATACAGGATAAGCGGTAGAAAATGGATGGATGGATGGATAAACCTATAGGTCACGTAGAGAACCGAATATGAGGATGGGTGCATTAAATCGTGTTGCACTGCATTCCAACTTTGCAACATCAACAACTCGTTTTTTAGTGTCCAGATACTTTGATGAAATAATATGATTTGGATCGTATAATCAACGAACAGTTCAACTGTGGAGCAATGGAGCAAATTTATCACAATAGTCAACAGAAGCAACACCATCAGCACAATATCACGACAGCAGAAAAAGGCCAGGCGACCTCCAAGCACCACAGGATACTCAAATGAAGCCAGGTCCTACCTTGTTGAAGTCTCAAGCCAAGCAGTTGTCCAGAATCCCGAACTTTCCAAGCCGACTTCAGGATTACTGGTCTGGAGAAGTCCACTTAAATTCACCTCCGTAGGAAAGTCCCGTAAATTCAGCATCACTGACGTCATCCCGACGTTTTACCAGCGTTTGCATGTAGTAACTTTTTTTCTTTTTAAACGTATTTCTCTCGTCGGGTTTGCACACCTTCTTCGCGCGAGCTGTCCTGCTACACATTCGCACTTTCACTTCATGTGCCCGTACTTTAAATAAAGTAAAAAAAAAAAAAAAAAAAAATAGCCATATTTACTGTATCAAAGTACCTGCGGACGTTTATCTGCATCCTCTCGTCTTCGGCAAAACGCTGATTAGGACGAGGTGTGCACCTGTGCGTTTCACCCCCCTGGGAACGAGAAGAGGAAACCCCAAATTGCTCGAC
Organism: Chelidonichthys spinosus; assembly: GCA_029853015.1. Classification (NCBI taxonomy): domain Eukaryota; kingdom Metazoa; phylum Chordata; class Actinopteri; order Perciformes; family Triglidae; genus Chelidonichthys; species Chelidonichthys spinosus. The sequence goes on from CM056837.1 coordinate 13,596,770, forward strand.
AAGACGTTGGCTTCCTTCTTCGTTTCCAATTCGTTTCCTCGTCTCCTTGTTTTGTCTCCTTATAGCAAGGAAATTAAATACTGGCTTGGATGAGGGAAAAGATAAATAGCCTGGAAGGAACTATACACTTGTTCTCATGTTTGGATCCCAGTTAATAGGTGCTATTGAGATATCTATAATTAAATACCAGTGTGCTTCAGTCCATTTTTTATGTTTTCTTTACTGTCAAAGGAATCAGATTAATTGTTCACAATATTTATTCGGACAATACATAGTCTACATTTTAGATTGCATAAAATGTGATTGGACCTTATTCAACAAGTGACATTTGCTAGACTTAAGTCACACATTTGAGTAGCAATGAATAATGCACCGTGGGTAAGAACATCACATGCCATGCTACGTTTGTATGAAGTGGGGCAATTTGCACTGAAACACCATTTACTCCCCGCCGCTTGAGCCTTGTTTTAAACCGTAACCTAGAGAGAATTTCGAGCTCCATTTCAAATTTCCTCACCTCTCCATTGCTGCAATCACCATGGAGGTTCACTGGGAAATTAGCTATGTGGAAATGATAGCTTTTTTTTTTTACCTGTGGGGTAAAAAGGGACATAGTGAATTCCTGCAAAAAGGAGAGCGAGTGTGAGGATTCAGTCATTAGCTGGTACATGACAGCTTAACTCTGGGATGGTTAGCGAAAGATCATCACTATGGCACATACTACGCAACTAAAACATGTTGATAAGGATACCGTGACTGGTGTTAATATGAATTGATATTGTGAAGCAAGCCAGCAAACAAAAACCCAAAATATTCATTCAGACAGTTTGACGACACCATTAAAAAGTTACCCTGACCACTCTGTTAGACCTTGTCTCATACAAAATGATGTTCCAATAAAGCTACACTCTCAATTATAGAGATTCTAGAGAAACATATTTTTTTCACATAAGGGTCACAGTTTGAAAAAGTTTGAAGCATGTAGTTCATTCATAGTAGTCAAGTATCGAATTATATCTCTGTGAAAGTTATGGAAGATTTTTTTTACTGAAAATCAGTATTCATGTATGGTGATGATCACGTAGCATTAAAACCCTTAAATATTTAAAAGGATTTGAATTCTATGACTTATCTCCCCAGGGAGGTAAACACAACTATGTCAATAGGCTTTCTGCCGGGAACCCATAGTGTGTTTGTCTTGTACAAAGAGAGCTGCCATGGCCCGTGATCTGTATTAACAAAGATGTTCTCTGGCTGGAGTATAGTCATATTTTGCAACTGTGAGATTCGTCTGGTCACAGACCTCCACTGTCAGGTGAAGGAATTAGCAAGTGTTCATGTGGAGTATTTATCGCTACCGTTTTCACAGTCTGATCGATGCCACTGATGAAAAACTCCTATTGAGACATGACAAGATTTCGGAGTCATGCCTGAATAGAAATGGGCCTATGATGTTGAAGAGTTATCACTGCAGTGTAATTGCAAAGAGTGAATACATTATTTATGAGAGATTTAGCCTCATTAATCTGTGAAACGTTCCGGAAGCGCAATCATTTTATTTTTTCTCATGACTTAGTGTTTTGCAGATCTTCGCAGGGACATGCATTTGCTCTTTGATGCGCAGCCAGTTTCCTTGACTTTCTTTGTAAAATAGTCTTCTTTGACAGCTCTTCCCCAGTGCTTTCATTGAATCATTATGTGTGCCAATGTTTGCACTCAACCTGTCTTTTTTCCTCTTTCGTCTTACAGCTGCACACTGACCTCGATAGTGGGGACAATGGGGTGAAGTACACTCTCTCGGGAGACGGGGCTGGCTCCATTTTCACAATTGACCAAACAACGGGGGACATCCATGCCTTAAGGAGCCTTGACAGGGAGGAGAAGCCTTACTACACACTGCGCGCCCAGGCTGTGGACATCGACACCAACCGGCCCCTAGAGCCAGAATCCGAATTCGTAATCAAGGTTCAAGACATCAACGACAATGAGCCAAAATTCCTGGAGGGACCTTATACGGCCAGCGTACCTGAGATGTCACCAGTAGGTCAGTGACTTTGTGCAGTGGCTTGTCTTCTTTACTTAAGATAGAGAAGCCTGTAATTTTCTTAACTGATTAGAATCATTTGCACTGACAGCTTTGCTTTCTCCACTTGAACTGTGGAACAAAAGTTTGCTGCATCACAGGTACAACCAGAGGGGCAAAGCTGCTCCCTCCAGATTTTGACATTTCAGAGATCCAGTTATTCTTGGTGTACCCCTGAGTATATTTCACAGCTTTGTCTTCATACATCCCCCACAACCCCCCAGGGAGAACAGATCAAGGTAATTCACTGAGAGAATGGTTCCTCTTGATCTGAATGGCAAAGAATCCCTCAAAACTCCAAAATCAGCGGTCTCTAGAGTATGGGTATGAAAGGAAAAACAACAAAGCTAGTGCACATTCTAAATCATAAACTATTTCAGTTAACAGTTTACTGTAGAATCAGAGAAGCTTTCAAGTCGATCAAAACATCTAGTGTGACCATGGAAACAAGAGTATAGTGGTTAGCTTAAACAGAGCAACCCAGTGAATGAACCTAGTAATTCACAAAGACTGGGGGGGACCCGCAGGAGATTTTATTAAGGTCGCCAAATTCTTTAATCTTTTATTTAGGATGTTTATCTACAGTACTTCTCTGAGCCACATGAGGGAGCCTGAATACTCGCATGTTCTAATAAGTTGCCCACTTTTAACATTGAATCTAATAAGGAAGGTGAGCATTGTTTTACTGATGACAGGGGGAAAGAGAGCCTGTTAACGCCACCTAAATGCATGTATTAGATGGAGCAATTATGTCAAAATGGTTTCATTCACAGAAAGGGCCAATTGTGAAATTGGGTTGCAATGGTTTGTAATTAAAAAAAAAAAAGTTAAGCTGGTATTACAGTTCTGTGCGTCTGGAAAGCAAAATACTATACTTTATTTCAAGTATGTTGAAAGATATTACACAACATGTTTGCTTGGTCAGTGCTCAAATGCTTAACATTTTCACACTCCAGATACCCATTTAGCATCACTTTTGCTTCCATCAGTAACTCTGTGTCAATATATGCTCTTTACAGCCAGAATGTCTTTTCAAAATAAACTTACGTCCTCAAATAAAGTTAGCTTTCTACTAACTAATAGGTCACATGACTATCTACACTAACGATTCATGTTACTAACGACTGTTGTGACAAAACGTCAACGTCAACGTCAACTTTTTTAGTTTCCCATGGGACACGAACAGCAGTTTTCTGCATGAAAGTCAGCTTCCCTTCCGCCCTTTTTGGAATAGCACCCTCTTTATACTACATCTGTTTTTTTGGGATTATGTAGTACAAAATATGTGATTTCCAACGCAGCCTGTGATCAAGATCTGGCCCAAAATCAGATCAATTTAAGTGCTAAATTCTTTTGTATGCTGAAACTGGAGATTGTGATTTAATAGAAAACAATGCTAAATAGACTACTTACTGCCACTCATTCCAGCTGAAGGAATACAAATCACAAGAAGCAGAATGTGTTGGCAAATTATCCAGAGTGACACCACTATCAGAAATATCTAAGCTGAGAATACAATGGTTTAACAAGTTTAAACCATCCCCTGACATTCATTTGTTGTGAGAAGTTATATTTACAAAAAGATTAGCACCAAACCTAATAAAGTCTTTATCAATATCAACAAGACTGGCGTGATCAATGGGTCCATTAACGCTCACATCCCTTTTTGGCTAGAATCTTCTTTTTTATGGAAGCAGGGAGAAACAAACACAAAGGGATCGGGGATGGATGCTGAACATAAATATGCAATGATGGTTGGTAAGGAAGACCAATCAATGGCCTGAAATCATTCATGGTGGTAATCCAGAGTCTCCATTAGACTATATATATTTATATATACATATTTAATCTATAAGAATCTATAGAATGAGATTTTTACATGGCACGCCCCAATCTGTCTTTTGATTGCTCGTTCTTCTCTCTTTCTCATCATATTTGAACATAAATTCTGCATGCATTGTGTGTTGTGCCATGTTAATTGGTTCCATCTGAATGCATTACAGCAACTTGTTGAATATTGTGATATAAACAATATTTAATTAAGTCGGATAGATAATCTATATTTTTGCAAAAACTCTGCATTCTCCTCCTGCGTTTATCAGCTCTGACCTTTCAAGTAATTTCCTCCACCTAGTTTTTACTCACACACCCGCATTTCCATAATTGCTGGAAAAGAATTTAATCAGCTTTTTTAAAATCCCATCCAAGTTAAAAAGCATCACCTGGAAATACGTAGGTGTCTGCAAAGCTTAAAGGCTTTTAAACTTTGGCTCTGAGCTCGACATGTGGATCCCCTCTCCCCTGCTGTACAGGAAACCAGTTTAATTGTGTTATCTCATCCATTGTGTATTTGTGTTGGAAGAGGATGCAGTCCGGTACATCTTATCAGGCATGTTTAGACACTAATCTCTCTCACCTAATGTTTTAATGCCATTGTCACCATCTGCTCAGGCAGCAAATCCAATTTAATACACAACAAGTTCTTTAAAGACAACTAGGAGCTTAACAGATTTTTAAATGAATGGCTGGTGTCTCCCTGTTCATAAAAGTGTCCCACAACTCCTGCATCTGAAAATACACGGCATGTTTTTTTTTTTAAGATAGCCAGATGTGGCTGTGTGATTGATGCATGTGCACCGAGCTGTCTGACTGTGAAGGCGTTCGTGTCATCCTGTCTGCAAGTCGTCTTTTTAAAGAATCTGCCCATCTGCTCAAGAGAAAAACAGGCTTGTGTTGTTACAAAATAGTTAAGCTGACAAGGCATTCTTTTTGGTTACCCTGCCCTTAAACTGGAAACTCTGGATAGAGTCTGTTGAATTTAAATGCATGGTAAATAAGGAGCTTGTTCACTGCCAGCTAGTTAATGAGGATGAGCCAAACCTCCAACAAGTAATTATTCTGTCCTCTTCCTGCAGCAGTTTGGATGACTGCCATCCTAATACTATTCTTGCCATGGCCCTTTGTTTTCTTAATGGTAGCACTGTTTAATGAATGGTCGCACAAGAGTTTTTTGTTGCCTTGCTTTATTTTTTATTTTTTTTAATCATGCCCAATTCCAAACATATGGGAAAACAGGAAAATCGAATGTCATCACAACACTCCTCCACACGCCTCCTCACCGCAGTCTATCAGAGACTTTGACCATCCCTTATTAGCCGTAGCTTCCACAGTTGTCATTCATCATGCATTAGCGTCAGGTGAGATCGTTCAGTAAACTGATGAACTTCAAAGAGTTTGGATTGCAGTCCCGTGAGGACACAAATTAAGTCAAAGTCAATATGTCTTCCCACGCCTTTTCCCCCAGGGACGTATGTGACGCAAGTGACAGCCTCAGATGCAGATGACCCCACCTATGGAAACAGCGCTAGAGTGGTATACAGCATCCTCCACGGCCAGCCCTACTTCTCTGTTGATCCCAAAACAGGTAAAGTATCTTGACATTTACAATAACTGATATATTATGTGATATTTGATATTGATATTTGATATTGGCTGCGTTAAAATTGGTTGGATTGTAGTGACGGCAGCTGTTGAAAACACAACCAGAATGTGTAGGTGTCCTCTTGAAAGCCTTCAATCAATATCAAATGAATACTAATCTGTGTTTATTATCTCTGCCAACCATTTACATAAATTACTACAAGCAACCATGAATGCATCCAGCTGAAAGTCACCAGTTGACACGGTCACTCATTAAACTGAAACACATGTTGCTCTGAAACACTCGTGATCCTGTCGGGGGACTTGACTCTTGACTGATTGAATATTTAAACAGACAGCTGAACATACGGTTTAATGTTAAACTGTTTCAATGCATGCATATTTTGGATGATATCAGCTGTAAAAAGGTCTATTGTGCAGTGAAATACGCTTGTCTGGACTGTTAGTCCCGAATGAAATATATGATTGCGTGTCCTCTACACAGTGTGGTGTGGACCAGTGTAAGCATATATCATGAGAATAAAAGTGGTCCCAGAACTGATAAAAAGGACACAGGCTTTCTTATAAAGATGATATCAAATGATACATTTAAATCAAGCAGTTTTAATATCAACAACGTTGTATAGTTAAAAAGCAGAATACAGCTTGGATTCAGAAAGAAAAATTTATCAAATGCTACAATTTCTACATTGGCTGTGATTGCGAGCTTGCCCGGGTGCAGGAACGGCATTCGAGTACAAAGACCCTTATGCAACCTATCAAAATGTCAATGTTGTGTAGGCAAGCAAACTGCTGTAGCTGGTAGTTTGAACTGACATCACCGCAAGACAAATAACACAATAGCATCTGATGCTGAAGCCTTATTTTGTTATTTTCACATTATTTACACATGCACTTTGCTGGTGTAGGCGGTTCGGTGTCATAGGCAGTAAAAAAAAAAAAATTGTTGCAGAGGGGCAGCGAGGCAGGGTATGGCAGATGACTGCTCTAAATCTGAAACACCTTCACAGCACCAGTGTTTGCCGGCAGTGGGCTGCTTTTGGCTTCCCATCTGGGGCAGTTCAAAGCATACGAAAATAGGTTCATACATATCTCACACGGCAGATACGGTGAAATCCGCGGCTGATTACGCCGCTCATCCCAGAGCTTTACAGAGCACATGCTGTGACTGTATTTCAAACTGATGTTGGCAGAAAAAAAGAAAAAAAAAAAACAGTTGAAGTGAATGTTTGCCCTGCTGGGCCTGCAGCTATCTCACATCAACAACTGGAACAAACGTTGGGAGGTACAAGGTGAATAAGGGAGTGAACCATGAATATAGTGTACAGTGTTGTGTACCACACGTTAGGGGTCTGCGGATCAAATGCTACATCCTCACTATATTATCTATAGTAAGAGGAGGAGAAAAAGTGCAGACCCACCTAGCTGTCCACTTCCTTTTAGCCTGGCAACCTCCCACTGACCTAGCCATTAATCTGCAGTACAAACGCTCTCTGATCTCAGGGTCTCTGATCCTCAAGTGGATCGTTATATAGCTTCACCAGAGTTCCTGATTGAATGTCAAGTGTCTCCAGTTTGTCAAATGACCTCTATTTCAGCCTTGGTCAGAGATGCACAAGCAGCTGCATCGTGGGGAGTGAGCTCCTCATAGGTGGAAATGTATTGTGCTTTTCGCATCAAACGTATTTCAGGTGGATTTTATGTTTCTTCCCTTTTGTATTTTTGTTTTGGCTCACTATCTCTATCGCTCACTCTCCTCACTCCTTTATTTCCTATCTGTCTTGCTGTACAATAGGGGTTATAAAGACGGCCTTGCCCAATATGGACCGAGAGGTGAAGGAACAATACCAGGTATTAATCCAGGCCAAGGACATGGGGGGCCAGCTGGGGGGGCTGGCTGGAACCACCACCATCAACATCACCCTCAGCGATGTCAACGATAATCCACCCAGGTTCTCGAAAAGTGAGTGCCCATTGTAGATAATTGAAAGAATAATCATGATAATTGCTGTTTTACAACACCAGCTTCCATTTTTGTAAGAAATAATAATAATGCAGATAACCTCACAAAAGGTTCACACATTTCATGATCACGGAATAAACATTGCAATTACAATAGGGCAGGGGGTATTCATTATGTCTTCCCCTGTAATTGGTTTTCATTATTTGCCATTATGTGCTGTTGTAAGCAAAGGCCTGTTTATTTAGCATGATTGCATCGACATAGTCCTGGCAAATACACTAGGATTGGTTATTTCGCTCATGGGGCACCCTTCTATATTTAGATCAGGTTTGAGCATGATGGTGCTGCACCAGGGATTGAGTCGGAGTATTTAAACACTGTATTTCATCCGGTATTTTGAATAAGCTGCTAAACCAGATTAATTCGATTGTAGCGTTCACTAGGTCACGTAAAAAGCCAAGCTGCCTGGTGGGAAAAAATAAAAATACCCATTACTGTAAATACGTTGATCTGCGAAAGCTTCTCTACTTATACTAAGCACGTCTGTTAAATTATGTGCAAAATGTATTCTATTCCAAATAAGTGTATGACAGGAATACAAAAAAAAAAAAAATAGTTCTGTATACTGATGCAGTCTCTTCAGGTATTGTGAGGCGACACTGAGAGGTCTCCTCTGAATTTAAATACAGTCAGTCTGACGGTCAAGCTCCTCTGGCTGCGGGGAAAAGATGATATTTCCATAATGCTGTCACAGCAGAGGTGTGGGCCAAGCATGGCGGCTCTCTGCCCTGTCCCAAATCCTTTCTTTGTCACCTTCCCTCTTCTATTTGTAGAAGGCTTGCAGTTTAAAATAAAAAGAAATTAAAAATGTCATGTTCATATTGGAGGACCTCATCAGATGATTCATTTTACTTGTAACATTGCCGGATGGATCCATCCCACATCTGTCTTTTCCAGAAATCCCTTTCCCCCCTTCAGCTATTATAGATTAACTATTTGTAAACCACCAATCCTCTGTGATGGCACCAGATGTGTTTGCAAATACATCGCCTGCAATGATCGTGAGTAATAGCTGTGTATATGTGAAGCTTGTGCCTTTTAGAGGGAACCACCCGAGGCAAAAACATCATTTTTCATGTACGGAAATTTGGAGTTATATTGCTTCCACTAGTCTTCTTCAACATTTAGGTGTTTATTTGACTGCTTTGTTTGTGTTTGTTTTTAGATTTCTCCAAAATTCACCCAAGGTTACATTAAATAATGTCTCATGTGCATACGTAACGTCAGAATCAGAAAACCTGCAATACAAACTCATTTTATTTTCTCTATGTTTGTTAACTTCTCCTCAACCTGGAACTCATCATGTTTGGCACTGTCCTGTCCTTCAATAGACACGAACCTTGAAATTAATGCTTGTCCTTGAAAGTACTTGATTATTTATTGAAATTATAGCAGTCAAATTCTTCCGTGTGCCTCAGCATCCTTTTCAAAATCCTCAGATCAACAGTAAGGAAAAGATGGTAATAGTGCGGAATATCAAATGAGAGGATGTGCGGTAACACAAACAGCGGCGTTGCACTGCCTCAAGGATAGTATTGATTGTAAACAACAATTAATAGTTAATAACATTTCCCAATAAACTAAGCAAGGTGGGTATTTTACTTTTGTTCTAGTACATTTTGGTCCCCAACAAAAAGCAACATTTCATCAAATCAAAAAGACATATAATCTTCCCTTTTCATCCTACGAACAGACACTTTACGTTAAACATCGCTCTCCAACACGCCTGCCTCTCCTGCACTCTCTTCCCCATTCTTCAGTTTTTTTTTTATAGAAGGACCAAATACATTAAATTCTGAGAAGCAAATCAAGGTTTTCCTGAAGTGGTTTTGGCCCATTCTTTGTTGCAGCATAGCCATGTGTCAAGTCTCACCAAATTGAGGAATTTGTTGAGGTTGTGTGAAACATTGCGAGACCCTGACTAAAAAGACACTGTGGAATTTCAGCCATTAGTGACAATGAATAGTCCCAATGAATGTTGTGTAACCTTCGACATAGCGCCACTTTCAGAAAGCATGTTCAAAATGAATGTCACGTCGATTCCCCAACATTTCTTCATGTTCAAGATTGTGAGTGTAGAATGAGAGGTATAATTATCTCCAAAACATCCCAAGTCTTCAGTATAATTTCGACTCTATTACAGTTTTACTGAATTGCCGGTGGCGCCACCGTGAATGCCACCAGGTGTTCGCAATCGATTTACAATGCAAAGTAAAGTTTTCATGTCTTTGGCATGAGCAGATGCTGTCGTTCTAACAGCTTACCATCTCAGAGAATGAAGCACAAGGACAAAATAAAAAATAGATAAATTCCCACCTGTTGTCAGGTGTAAGTGATAATCAATCAAGCCACAGTTTGTTTGCTTGTAGATTTCTTCACGAGTCGTCAGCAGGGATTTCTGCTGTTGGGAGCATCAGAGCCCCTGGGCTTTTGTGTTTGTGGTACAGGTTGAGCGAGCCAATTACAAGGAGCTTTGCAGCCTTGATGTCCAAGCACGTCAGAATTGAATAATGTCCTGCCCATAGCTACAGGGCTGACTTCAGACAGAGCATTATCAGCTGCTCGCCTGTGGGTGATTACTAAACGACAGTGTGAGAGACGACATAAAGGACACAGGATGTGAAGAGCTCAGTATTTTCCAGTCCAAGTGTCAAGTGATGATAATAACTGAATCCAGTCTGATGTTTGTTGACAGGTTTCTTTCACCTGCGAGTTCCTGAGTCCTCCTCTGTGGGCTCCGCTGTGGGTAGAATCAAAGCCCACGACTTGGACATTGGGAAAAATGCAGAGGTAGAGTACACCATCGTGCCAGGTGATGGAGGCGCCATGTTTGACATCGCTACGAATGAACACAACCAAGAGGGGATCATCATTCTCAAGAAGGTACGGAGTCTCGGAAACACAGTCAATTCTCATATTATAGCATGGACACTTTGCTTTATTTTATTTTAATCAACCTATTAATTAGAATTCTTCCACTTTTCCACATTAAAACATATAAAATGATAACCTAATATTCAGCAGGTAGCATATACCAGTAGTAAATATCCATCGAACCATGTTTTTTCATTGCTTGAACTTAAAATACATGGCTGCTTTATATTCAAACTTCCTGTGAATTATATAAATGCAAAGCAGTGCCCCACTGGGTCCACGCCATATCATAAATCACATCACATCTTGACAGGAACATGCATAAACGTAACATCATCACTACCGTCATAGGACTGAACATTTGAGGAAGTAATTTTAAAAAATGAATACAGGAATAAATCAAATAAGCTTTATTAAAAATACATTATAAAATGTGTGCAGCTACTATCTACCGGTAATTGTGTTGCACAGCGCCGTACCAGCAGGACACTGAACCTGTGATCCTTCAGGTGTGTGATGTTGTTCTCTAACTCCTTGTCTCCTTGGTGCCCGTGCCTTAAAGCACAGCTTAGAGCGATGGCTCTGTGAGCGCCAGTGCTATATAAAGCATTCACTCAGCATGTCAGGCCTCATTTACTATGCCATATGTTCCTTTTACTAAAAGGATTAATGCATCCAGTGCATCGTGACCCATAGCAAAAGGTTGTTGCCTTTGACTGCACTTTATTTGAACCACATAGCATCAATATCTCATTTAGTACCAACTTTTACCGCATAAAGCATTTGTATGGGGCTATGAGATCGCCTCACGAAATGACAAGTGGCACAAAAGCACCGGTGATATAAGAGAAATGTATTATTCCAAGAATAAATCCTTTGAGAAATATCATCTCGTTTTCAAGGAGGACCCACAACTGCCAGAGGTGAAAAGAAAAGGACATTACAGCCACCGACTAAAATTAGAGGGAGCAATAGAGTGATTTAGCCAGTGCAATGAGTACTAATCTACTAAATAGCCCGGCTATAATAAGACTTATTATTAGCAATCAATTATTAACTTTAGCCAATACATATATAAAACTAAATGAACAGCTCCGTTCCACAATTCAGTTCATTCATACTTAAAATAAATGACTGTGACCTTCTTACGTCCTTCAGTCTCTAGCAGTGAATTAATAAGTTATGCATATTTCATTTCAATATACACAACAGCGCAGCTTTCTCTCAACAATCCCATTAATAACCGTGCCAAATTGAAACGTGGATAACAGGACAATTAGTAATAGAGTAATATGGTCACAACTGCTGCCTGTCAGAGAATTCCTTTATTGTTCTTAATGCCAGGTTTCATAACATATTCATGATGATTTGGTTTATGAAGTAAATAGTCCCCAACAGCCTTCCCTCATTTGTGTATCTCCTCAGCTCTCCTTAGGGTATGGCTGGTAAAAGATGTGAAGATCCATAATAAAAACACACCAAATACACATATTATTGTTCTATAAACACAGGCTTGACTGTAAGAGCAACAGCATGGTGTTATTTCTCCCAGGACGTTGAAGGCAGACAGCAGGGGATGATATGCATTTATGAGTGCTGCATGAGCAGAGAAAGTATCTTCTCATCAAGGTGCCAGGAGGCTACTCTTAAAAGGGACACCTACGTTTTAGATTGTGATAAGCTTCAATGCGACACAAAGGACAGTAATAAGATAATTTGCTTTGATGAAATTGTCATTAGACAACTCCTTGCCCAGCTTGGACATATAAATCAGTGTGAGTGCCCCGTACAGAGGAATCTGGGCTCACAGGTGTTGGTTTGTTTGCCTCTCGAAACTGTCTGGTATCAAGCTTTGCAGGCCAGCCCGGCTGGTAAACAAGGCAGTGCAGTTTTCAAATTGTAATTTGTCTCTGCCATTTGGAGCCACTGCTAAATAACAGAGCTGCTCACGCTCCCACACTTCTTCCAGAATGCTTTTCATATACATCAAGTCGGTATCACTTGAGCAGCTGGTGAATGTTTGGCTCAGCGTCTCCGCATGTGTAAAGTTAACATTTAAGAAGCACAATAGCCCGAATCGTAGGTCTCGCCCACCGAACTACACTGGTGCACACGTCCACTATTCCTCATGTCGCATGAACAGCCTGTCTCCGTCATACTCAATTTGTTGTCAGTGCCATTGAGTTTCAATAGGGGGGGGGGGGGGGTCCTGCAGGGCAATGTCAAGTTTGCATATTGCGACAGCCACAAAATGTCCCTGCAATACAGGAAAGGAGGAAAATGTAAATGTCAGAAAGTGAAGATTTTTCTAAGCAATGCTTTAACGCGTGGTGGAGATACATTTCCTTTCTGGTATGACTTCTCTTCTCTTTTTTCCAAGAAGCTCTTTGAGCTTATATGGGCACCTCAGATTTGAGTCATCATTTCCAAAACACATAAAATGATTTCATTGAAATAAATGTACGTTCATGTCTGCAATGATTTTGTAGCCATTCTTATTCCCCAAAGTGCATATGCCATTTGGATTTGTTCAAAGTTATTCAAAGTTTTAGTCACAAGCAGTTGTTTAATTAACGTTAGAACACAAGAGTATCCAGTTGGAATCGTCAGCAAACTTTCCTCCAAAATGTTGCAGCTTTAAATGCAATTTCAGTTGTGGAATATAAAAAAAGGGTTCCTCATTAAATCCTGTCTCTGCAATGCAAATTCACCTAGACAAAGTACTTTATAGGAGTGGTAATACATCTTTTTTTGTAACTTCTTTTATTTCAGGTATAACCCCTGATTGCAAAAGTAGCTAATTCTGTCTGTTTATGTGACTTTCATGGTATTACTGATGTAAGTCTCTAAAATGTTCTTTTTCGGGGAATGCAAATCTGCATTTGTTTTTTATGAGTTGTTTTTTTATAACGATTTTTCAGACTTCGTTTACTGGTCCATTTTTAGTACATGCCCCAGCACGCAAAGGTGTGATCCTTTGATCCCCAAAAATATGAGTGAGTAATTGATTCCCTGCTCAGTGTAAGAGCTGCCTCAGGATGCTCCGTGCATGTGTATGAACATATGCCAACTTCTCGGCATTAATCACTTATGCGTGCGTGCATAAATTGTATGTGCTTTATGTGCTCATAAGCATGGCTATAGATCATTGTCTAGTGACCTTCTCATCGACATTAATGGAATAACAGAATGAGTCAAGAAGCAATTATGATATAAATAAGACAGTTATTTGTTTACAGCATCAATGGATGGCGACGGATGTGCCTTTCCTCCCCCTGTTTTCACTTGCACTGTTTGATATGCTGCCATATAACGACGAGGCAGTGTGATGTATTCCCTACAGTGGTGAGCCACCGCACAAAGGCTCTGTTGATGGGGGACATTCTGAACCCCTTTAACTGGCCGAGCCCTCCCCGCAGTGTAATTTACTACACAACATGTGCCTCTCGCCACGCGGGACTGTGATATTAGCAGGACATGGACAGTGAGATAGAGAAAGGAGAAAGGATGTGCTGTGGCTGGGAACGGTGTGGGGAGTAGGTAGCTAGAGATGAAGCCTTTATGAGTTGTTCACCGTGTTCCCAGAATACTGACCCACCCACAGACTTGTCTCGTTTCAGATTGGTGGAATATCCCCAGAGACAGGTGTGCAAATGTGTGCAGACAATCCATCTCTCTCTACCCCTCCCTCTCTATCACTCTTTTGACTTTCCTCCCTTGCACCGAGAAAAAAAAAGGAAAAGAAAGACACAGCAGGACAGATACGAAAGCTACATTGTACACAGAGCAGAGTTTGGCAGACCCCAAATTAGAGACTCGGGAAGGTTGGTTATGATAAGAGGATCAGGCTGAGTAATGGGTTCAAAGGATGATCATCTGTTTCCCGGTCTGACGATACAGGAGGAGAGGAAAAAAAGAGGCACCGAGGCATGGAGGGGGGTTTGAACATCCCATCTGCAAAACATAGGATTATGGGAGACAATAGGTAAATCCACCAATGAATTCCCAGGGAAATGTTCAGACAAATGTGTGCAGACAAATGTGTGCACGGGTAGCGACATGCTATAAATGGAAAAGAAGCATGCGGAAGGCTGCCGCAGCATTCAAACACTGCTGTACATCCACTGTATGAAGAGCTATAGCCATCCCAGGCGTCGGGAGCGTCGACAAGACAACCTTGGGTTGTGTTGGTGAAAGTATTTCTAGTCAAATTAAATGTCATTTGTCCATTTGCATGTTTATTCACCTCCTCCTGGGAGAAGAAAGGATGGCAGATATGCGTAATTGAAATGTACTGTTCTGTGCCTAGAGGAACAGCATTGTTTAATGGCAGCATGTGTGGCATAATATTTGCTGGCTCACATTCAGGAAATCCATTTTATTCGGGGACTATCTCCTCACTGTACAAACTGAGTGCCCCTGGCGGCCACAGCACATTGAGTGAAGAGCATCTGCTGCAGACCTCTGGCACTGCCTCCAAATCCATTGCCCCAGAGTGTCAGACGGGTTCAGAAAATGTTGTAGAGAAGTGCAGGTAACTTATGTATTGCAAAATGCTTCATGGACACCTCAACTGCTGGTTTAATCCAGCATTTAATAGAAAGATATGTATTTAAAGTAAATTATGATCTTCGAAAACAACTAGAAGATCTTTGTTGTTGTTTGTGATGGGTTGCAGTTTGATCCCTGGCTTCTCTTTATCATTTGTCCTCAATGAAGATACTGAATTGGGGAACCTGGGAATAAAAGATATTGTTAAACTCTTTGTCCATCAAAGTTTGAAAAGTTCTACATGAATGCATCTCATTTACCAGAGTTTATTAATTTTTGGTAACAATTGCATGATGCTTACAAACAAACAACAAAAATAACAGTAGTTCAGCATGATACCTGTCAAAATGGAAAATTACTTTCTATAATCTGTGTTTGCTGCTCACTTTAAAGATAATTGTTTTGTGTCTGCTTAAAGTTGAATCATTTTGGGAGACAAGGGAGAGGTGTTTGACACAGCGAGCAATGACATTTAAATGTTTCAGCACCATGGACAGAGACAGAAAGCGACTCAGAAGAATGGAGGGAGAAAACTAGGGCAACATTTTATATAATATATAAATATATTATACAACCATCATTATTAAATATTCAATTCATTTCATTTTAATGAAGTGTTTCTACTGTTTACAAACAATGACATGACAATGAAGTATTATAATCATAAGTTGCAAATATCTGGTCCATCTCTTTGTGTAATGTTTAAAGATGTTTTATAAATAACTGTTCACACGTCATTCAAGACAACTTAATATACACCGCTACTTATTAACTACCGATTTGCCATTCATGAGTGCAGGTTATTATAAGTGTTACCTGCAAGGATGCAATTGGTTTACCGCTGCAAACTAATTTGTTTCAAGTTATTGTTCTAATCAGGAAACACTCAAAGTAAAGGTGGCCAATGATTCATCCAAGTTGCTACAGCACAGTCAAGTGATTAATTTTTTAGTGTTGCATGACATTTAAGAAAAGAGCTTGTCACCAACAGCGTCAAACTGATAAACATTTGAATACAAAACAAGTGCCACTAATTGCCGTGACTGCTTTAGCACAAACACGTTCCTGTTCCGACTTCCCTAAAGTCAAAGCAGTGTTGAGGCAAGACGCCCTTTTCATCCTTCCTGCCATCAATTAAAGACTTAATTTCACTAAAGCCAGACAGTGACTGCAGTCTAATTTCTCTATCAGAAATGTCATTACTGGGCTGTTTGAACAGTAAATCATTTTCAGAGAATGGAAGCCGTTACTGCCTTTCAGTCTTGACGAGAAACTAGCATGCAGTAAAAAAAAGTAATGGTCTAATGACAAAAGTAATGAACAAACTGCGAACTTGACTGAGGGCCAGAAACAGGAATGTTGGATGAATACTAAAAGACACAATGGCCAGCGTATAGAGTTCACTACTTATACAAGGACAAGTCCGTGCATTGTACAATTTAAAAGAAAAATGTCCTTACCTTGTGAAAGTGTCCGTGGTATTTAATCTCTAAATTGCCTCGGAGTGATTGCAATGTACTATAGCTTACAACTGATAGCATTGAGAGCTCATGCGGCTGCATGATACCTACTGAGCCTTCCTCACAGACAGGACTTGAAACTAATCTATTGATTATAGTGCTGAATGTTCCAGAGGGAGGCGAAATGAGTTATTTTTGGCCCTGGTGTGAAAGGAGTCGAAAGAAGGAGACGTACCTGAGAACAACGGGAGATCCAGGAGACCAACATGTATGAATAACACTTCACCAAGCAACCAAGCAGGGAGCAATGTGTGTGTGTGTGTGTGTGTGTGTGTGTGTGTGTGTGTGTGTGTGTGTGTGTGTGTATGTCTGGTGTCGTGTGTGCCGTTTTTGACTGAATTAGTACAAAGAGGGGGAGAAAAAAAGAAGGTGGCTGAGGTGGTGCTTGGAGCCTATGAAGTGCCTTCTCTCTGGTGGCCCGGGGAGGCGTGGGTGTAATAGATTAAACTAGTGTCTCGGGGCTCATCCCATGGCTAACCCTGCCCTATTAAGAGTGGCAGTGTGAGTCTTTCACAGTCACTCCACTCCACTGCAGTGTGGACAGGGCTGCTAGCAAGACTCTCAGATGGCACTTCACTGTTGTGAGTACTCGTTGGTGGTGGGGGGGTGGGGGTGGGCTGGAGATGCTTCGAGGCAGCCAAGGACACGAACCGATGTGACTGATGGCAGCACAATAAAGTGAGCATCTTCTCGCGAAACAGTGCTATGACCCCCCCGGTACTCAGAGGGACATCAAATCGCTCTCTGGGGCATGTAAGCTTTTCTGTGCTGCTGATAAGCTCATTGTGCTCT
Organism: Chelidonichthys spinosus; assembly: GCA_029853015.1. Taxonomy (NCBI): domain Eukaryota; kingdom Metazoa; phylum Chordata; class Actinopteri; order Perciformes; family Triglidae; genus Chelidonichthys; species Chelidonichthys spinosus. Next base: position 13,614,054 of record CM056837.1, read on the forward strand.
GTGGTCAGTTGACTGCTTATGGCACAATGATGGCTGGAGGTCTTTAGCATTCTTCTGCATGGCAGAATCTTACTGAACTGTCAGTCAACGGCTGCAGTGACCTTATAAAGAAGGCACTCACACGCAACAGGGACGCCACGCCGGACTCAAACCACTGAGTCATCATTGCTTATCTCAAAATCTCAGCGGAATTTTTTTTTCACCTTGAAGGCTTTGCATCCCACACATATGGTGTGTGTATCTTTGGTAGGACCATTAGCGCTTAAAGCCATGCAACAGGTATAAAGTGTCAGCTTCTAAGAGGATGGGTGCTGTCATGTGGGATCAGCAGGTTTTGGCCTCAGATTGAAGCATCCAGACTTGGCCCGATGTTGCTGTTTGAATGCATTAGCTTGCACGGCTGCAATTACAAATGTGTAATATTCTGGGCATGTCTGGCTTAGCTTTGATTTACTCCCGAGAGGATTAATCATGTGAGTGGGTGTAAATGATTCATATGTGGTATTGTAAATATATAATACGGTGGTAAATGGATTTATGACTGCTCTGCATATCATAGATTAAACACTTGCATTATTTTTCGCCCTTTTTAATCTCTTCAGGTAATACCTGGGCTCGGCTCAAACAAAAATGAAATCAGCCTGCTAATGACTTGTTGTGTTGTGATAATGATTCTTCAAGGGGAAAGGCGCAGTTCACCCACCGGTGTTGGCAGATGACTATCCCCCCGTATTATTGGGCGAGCGTCGCTGAGGTTTGAGAAGAGTATTGAACCCTGCCATGATCCCGAACCAAACACACAAAGAAACGGAGAGCATATTCAATATGCATATCATCCTGCGTCTCCCATCCCCAAAATAACCCACGAGCTGGAATAAACAGCTACAACTAACACTTTACACTGTTCATGGAGCTCGCTATAGGGGAGGAGACGAGAGACAGACTTACGTATCAAGTGAGAAATCTATCTCAGTTGATAGATTTCCGCATATTATACCCCAGTATAGATCATCAACTAGCACATCCATTGTTTAATGTTCACACATGCGAATCTGAAGATGTAAGGGAGATATTTGCATTGTGTTTGAAGCGTAATACTGTACCTGCAAGACTGTGATGCCTTGATTAGTCCCCTATTCTAAATTAACAAATTCCCTTGGAACATAGCAGGTTTCAGTTGGTGAGAAAAAAAAAAAAAGTTCCTTCATTCAGTATCACTGCCAGTGCAATGAAGGTGCACATTTACATATCAAAGGGCGCAGCACCATGTCTAGAATTTCAAGTGTGTTCTGTTGTGATGTTGAAGAGCAGCAGCACTGACATGAGAGGAACTCGGTCTGTCCTCCTTACAAATTCCTCTGTTGATACACTTCCTTGTTGTGTCCGCAGAAACCCATAAAAGGTGCGCCACAACCGAAGCCATAATGAGAACCCCAGACGTGCAATTGAACGCGCATAGGTGTGAGCGACTTGTTTAAGGTTAAAATATGAGTGAATATGGGTAATACTTAGTCTTGCAGCACTGGTTCTGAGGCCCATAAGTAGGTCATCTTCCAGGAAGGGGGGAAAACGCAAAATGATACACGCAGTCAGAGAATGAATGGACTTTTTTCCTTTCTGAGAGATTTCCCTTATGGCCTCCAGATCTGATTTGATTCTCCCCAAGTCAAGCGTTGACACATTAGCTCGTCTTCTCATTAACTCCGAGTTTCTCATTAGCCCCTCCTGGCCCCATTTTATTCCTATTTAACAACAGATATCCCAGACATACTTGGACCATCGTGAGTCTCAGACACATTAGAAAGGCAGTGAAGCTCTGAACATTACGTGTCTACACCCAAACCGGAATATGCAAATTGATCTATGTGATGTGCTTGGCAGTTAATCATATGGCTGCTCATGCGTTGTTCCACGTGTGGCGTCGAGGCCTCTCTGCCTGACACCTGCATAGGAAATGAGCTGTAATTTGTTCTTGTCATCTCTTTCCTTTGCTGCTTCTTAATAAGTACCTTTACAAGTAAAACCTTTCAGTACTCGACAAATACTACAGCCTGTACTTGGATGGATAAATATGGGAAATAAGTCAAATGATGTAAGAAATGATGGTAAAAAATCATCTGACATAGTTCAGATGTGTTGATATCTTTCAGTGTAGATTTTCAGGTTACATAACCTGCCCTCTGGTTGTTATAGTGGAGGCTCTTTGGCAAGCAGAGGAAATGATCAGATTGTATCTGATTGTCAGAGATGAGGGTGTCAGATTTGCATAGTAGAGACACCATCTCTTACAAACCTATTACTGGTTGCTGTTGCATGTTGACATTAAGATCGTTAAAATTGGTTATTTCTGACCTACAAAAGCAGAGAGCAGTGACTACAGAAGAAGCAGTGCAGTTGAGATAAAAGGTTTTAAAGTTTTCAAACTGTGAAACAGACTGTTTCTTTTTTAAATTGCACTCCGTCTTGAGGATACAAAGACTATAAATGAAATGGTTTCTTTGATTTTTTTTTGTGCATTTAACTAGATTGTTTAAGAAAAAATCATCGTATGATGATCATTTCCTGTCCAGCATACGTTGGTATCAAATGTAGGCTATTATGTTTGCTTGACCGGTCTTTTACTCGCTCTTGAAGTGTCTGTAGCTGTATGTGTTTTGGCTTTCTTTCTTTTTTTCAGCAATTCATTTTTAGGTTCCTTGCCAATTGACGGCACCTCTTTTTTAAAGATGGGCAAAAGCTTCAAAATGAATTCCATCTATCTTGTCTATCCATGTATTTTACATAATAGACCAAAACCGCAGACCTTATCTTCAGGCCAGACCTTAACCAAAACCCATTGACTTTTAGCTGATCCGAATCGGAAGTGAAAAAATGATGACTCGTATCGGACTCTTATAGTTACATAACTGTATGAATCTGAGGTGGTTTGACAAGACTGAAAACTTGTTAGCTCTGTGAATAACTAAAATCTTGAAATATCTTATCACACCAGTCAATTGTAAATCCACTGAACCCACCTGAGCCTAAATAACATTGGTCAACTCCTTTAAACTGAGTATGAACGCACAGCCTTTCGTCAAATGTGACTCCAGGATGGCAGCTGCGCTCAGTCTGAGAGTGACGTCAAAACGTGTGTGAAACGAATATTTTCTCATCCCACTTCACAACACGCTCCGTCTTTGGGGTGGCAGACGATGACATGGCTACTAGACAGCTCTAAAGGTTGAGAATTTGGGCCTGTATCCTAACCGAGTTGAATGATGCAGCATTTTAAGATGGAAAGCAACGCTTCTCCTGGTCCCAATGAGATTCTGGCTAATGAGGCCTGCATGGTGCATACCGCCTGCTGTCCATCTCCCCATGACGCCACCCCTCCTCCTCCACCTGCGTGTGTTTTTCTGCTGAACTATTGCGTGCCTGACGATACTGCATGTGTGTTCAGTGTATGTGCACGCTTCTTGGTATCGTATTATTTGTGTTACATCCCTTCTATTTCAAATCACATATACGCCAAATGATTAATGCATTTATTTCGATGTCCAAGACTTTGAAATCAGCATCACAAGGAACTCAATGTACTTTGCTTTTTCAAACAGTCCACAGAAACCAGCGGGGAGTTCGGGAAACTGAAATAATGACCGCTGTAAATTTTAAGCTACTTCGTAGGTGTAAGTTGGCGGGAGGTCTTTAGTGTGATTGTAGGGATCAGCATTTGAACAACGCCCGCATGAATTCCATTTTTCATACACCTCTGATGCTTCGGGGAGCTCAGGCTTCTCACAGTGTTGTCACTTCTTGAAAGAGATTGAAAGGGACAGAGTGTATTTCCTGCTGAAGGATCTTATAGCTGTGCCTAGCCAGTTGCATCTGGCGCACTGTAATCAAACCAATCATGGTGGTTGATGGTCAATGATTGCTTTCAGATTGGCTTGCCTTCACATAGCTCTCTCTTTCTTTTTTTCCCCCTTCTTTTTATGGACACCTGCTGTAGCAGCAAGACTGTGAAACCGTGGAGATAAAGGGAAGACAGAGGGCTTGAGAAGCATCTGCTACCACTGTGAAATCACAACTGCACAGTCTCTGATCATTTCTAGTGGTTGGACTTTAATGAGGTCACTAATTCATGTGCATTTAATTTGGACACATGACTGGTCCTAATTATCTTGCATAAAAAAGCCCCCCCTCCCTCTCTCACACCATCATCCAGTACACCTCGACTCTCACATTGACCATGTCTCTACATAGGGACATGATGGTGTGTCATGACCAGCTGTTTTCAACTGGTGTCTGTTGGCACAACATGCCAGGAGAAGCCCAAGACCTGGGGCTGGGAGATAGCATTCCTGCCATAGTGCTTACATGTTAGTCAATTTAAAATACACAGAAAGGAATGTCTCTCATGTGACTCTGGGCCAGCAGAGCGTGTCTGACTGCAAGCTCGCCAAGTATGGTTGGTCACACATGAGAAGGCAGGAGACGGGCAGAAGCACGAACGCGGGGTGTCACTGCTGTCGGATGTTTACACCTTAGCTGCAGACATGCCGAGGATGCAGATTCCAGCCCTCGCCTCTGACTAATTGACCCTGAGCTGATATGTCAGACGCGTGAGGAGGTAGAATATATGAACCCTGAAGCGGTTGTTGTGAGAACTCTTGTCAAGGGGTGAAGTTCTGCTGAACCAAGAACGTGAGGCATGACTTCCTCACACTGAGGGGGGGGCGAGGCGTTAACCTGGTCAGGATCTGTGTCTCACATGATATGCTATAGGTACAAATCTACTGTTGACTGGCATTTGAACTGTCATTTAAAGGGCCAGTGTGTAGCATTTAGGGGGGTCTATTGGCAGTAATGGAATAACATGAAATATACCAAAAAATAAAGTGTTTACTCCCCTGTATGTATATGGAAGGAGTCCTCTTCATGGAGCCAGCGTTTGTACACAGTAGTAAATTAAAAGTAAATTAAACGATGGGTCTAGAAAGTAGGGTTTAACTACCAGAGGCTCTATGTAACAATATAATTACGGTACTGATGATATGATCTTATTTCAATTTAAAAAAAATGTCCCGATATGCACACTACTGTGATAACGTATTGTATTTCATTGTGATTTTTCCCCTTTGTCAACTGCAAATTACGTTGTCTGTTCTGCTAAGATAAAGTTTTCACCTGCTTCATGGCACACCAATTATTAATAACGCACAATAAAATTATTTAGATTGCCGTAACCTCTAGCAGACACACGGACCAATACTCCACCTACCAATTTTTGCATTTTCGTATATAGATTAGTGTCGGCCACCAGTTCTCCAACATGCTTGGGATCCGTGAGAAGTTTCAGTTGGTTGCAGTCTGCACCCGCACCACTAGATGCTGTCAAATCCTACGCACTGAACCCTTAACGCACTGAACCCTTAAACAACAGTGTAATCATCCCCTGTGATATCATGTCTGTGTCTTCACTCCTTTAGTTCAGCTCTTCAGGCGGCTGAGAACACTTCTATTTGAATGTGTTGAGTGACAACATAAACATTGGAAATCATCCAAATACTGAAATTTGTTGGATACGAAGAGGCTGATGTTGACAAGTGATAGCAGTTAGTCATCCTTGAAAAAGCTTGACGAACAAAAATAAGATGATGGCAAACCGGCTGTCAAGACGGATGCTCATATAGACGCTTTTTTCAAGTGCTTCACAGAGAATGGAAATCAAAGCAGGAGTGCTGACAAATGCTGTGTACTGTTACACGATTATGATTTTAAAATAAACAGTAAAAGCAACAATAACTGGACTCTTTTTTGTGTTTTTTTTTTAGCCCCTGGACTATGAAAGCAAGAAGGCGTACACCTTTAAGGTAGATGCCTCCAATGCTCATCTGGATCCACGATTTCAGAGCTTTGGGGCCTTCAAAGACACAGCAACAGTGAAGATTAACGTTTTGGATGTGGATGAGCCCCCGGTGTTCAATAAGCCCTCCTATGTGATGGATGTGTATGAGGACACACCCGCGGGCACTATTATTGGAGCTGTGACGGCACAGGACTTAGATGCCAGCAGCAGTCCGGTCAGGTAAAGTTACAATCTCCAGTGCAACACAACGTTACACACCAGTTTTAGTACAATTTAATTGTATTTGGATTCATATTGAAATGCATACGTGGAGCGACTAAAACGACAACATGAAAATATGAATTTATATGCCAGGAACATATTCACTGTGTCAACCATGTCGCTCTACTTGGGCTAAAATGCTTCATTTGTACATTTGAGCTTGGTTGTATTAGGTTACTCATGACATATTTTTATTAAATTTAGTGATGAACATGTTGTCACTTTATTTATCTTTAGCAGAGACTCCAAATGCCCAATCTGTAATCCAACGAAATGGGACGAAAGGGGGCAATAGAATGCATAAAGGGCATTAAAAGGTTTATTTGTGAATATTATCAGTTCGGATCCTACTGTGGAGTAAATACTGATAGTGAATAAAATGGAGAATGGAAAAATCTTCATCTTGAACGGCTTTTCTATTGAACCAAATATCCCTCGTTCCTCCCGCAAGGATAAGGGGAGAAGTACTGCGATACTGCAGCCAGAGATTGAAGGTTTTAGAACGCTAATCCATTCATCAATGTCTCCAGTCTGCATTCATCACTGTCATCATGGCTTTAATCTTGAGAGTATTGTCAGCTTTACTCATCAGAGGACCAATCAATCCACGGAGAACGTTTGACATTGTCATTGTCATGTAAAATCCTGTTTGCATCATCTGGCAGAGCGTTGGATGTGTCGGCGACGTAACAGAGACAGTGTTGTAACTTATTTGCATATCTGAACATTTTAGAGTACAGATATTATCCCACATTAGTTTGATGATAAACCTTGCCTATATGTTCAACGCCTATGCCATTAACCTGTATATTCACACTATATTATATTGAATAAAATAATATATTTTGCCCGATAATTTAGGATTAAGGAGAACAGTGTGAGTGAACTTCAAACCAAGGTCCCTGAAACTACAGCTCTTCAGGCTAAACAGGGAGTTAGTTTCAGAGGGAATTATTCTGTCACCTCAACCAAGCGTGCAGTTTTCATTTATTGTTGCATCACACCTGTTGGATGCAGAGCATCTGTTTTAATGAGATTAAGTATTTAGCAAAACTTGCAGCACCTTTCTTTAGACCAGTTTTAAAGTCCCAGATTCCCAAGTGAAATGGAATATTTAAGTGGTGTTAAGCCACAGGAGGGATTTAAATCAAATCACTCACATTTGATTGGACCACTTAAAAGTGGGCGGGCGTAGAATGTGGTGTGATACAGAGCTGGAGAGGACTGTGGCCCACACCTTCCTTGACAGTAGATTGATTGATTAATGAGTGGGCGTTGTGATGTTATTGGTTTAAATTAGTTGGAACACATTTTGGATTTTGACATGAAAATATTAATAAATTTAGTATTTGATTGATATTTTTTTTTTTGCATATATTGTAGGTGCAATATATGACCGGGCATGTGATCTAATTGATGCACTTTTTTATTTCTCAACTTTAAGGAACGAAAGACACAAATGCTGTGGGTTTTCCCGTTTGGCTGGCATCCACTAAGGCTTGCAGTTATTCAGCTGGGTTTGGCTGTCATTCTGAAAAGTTTTTTAATTGAATGTGCAACTGTTTTCATGCAGTTGGACACAGTTCGGTGAAGCTGCTGTAAGATAAGATATGATTGTGATTTGTTTTGTAGATGGGAATGATTGACGTAGCTTCATTAATAGTAATTGTTTATATAGTGTATTAGTGTGTGTGTCTTTATGTGGAAGTACATAACACTGTGCATAGTGTGCTGTGTTGCTCTCAAGTCAAGTGGATGTATTTAGTTCTTTTGTACAACTTTCGTGGCGATAATTAAAATGGATGGTTGCTGAAAGGAACTCTTATTTTTTACCCACATCCTGAATTAGCATGTGCAAGTTAATGCGCACTGGAAACATTGTTCGGTAACAATTAATGCAATCTAAATTGAACATGACAGCTAATCAGTACTTTGGTATATCAGTGCAGCCCTACGCAAGCAAAGAAATGCAAACTATTTTTCTGCAGTTTTAATTTATATGCTAAAATTAATTTCTAACATTTGGATTGTATTACATAGGACTCAAACATTAATCATCATCGAATATAATTCATGGCCTCGCAAAATGTCCCCAGGGTCCGAAATCATTTTACAAGGCTCTGTGCTGTAGACTGCTGGTCTCTCCTTGGTAATTATCAGGTGGGACATTCAAACGCCAACGCTCAGTTTTATAGATCTTGACTCAAATCCTGATTTACACTCAAAGTCATTCCTATTCTTTCTCAATCCCTCTGTCTTGCTATGCACCCATTATCAAACATGCGCAAGCACGGAACCCTGTGTTCAGCCATAAAACCTAAGTGGCAGATAACAATAAACCGGCATTGGAAAAGACAAAGGAAGTGCATTCTTGAAATATGTATGAGAAATCTTTTGTTTTTTGAACTCTTATTACACCATCTAGTCTTGCTCAGGCGCGTTGTAGTAATGGTTCTTCAAAGATGTATCGCTCAAGCATAACACAGAAGGCAGAAAATACCTGTTGCATGGTCAGAAGTTGTTTTATTATGAATATTTTATTCCAGAGAAAACAAAAGAATGGAAGAAGTAGAGATTTGTGCAAAAAAAGAAGTGTATTTGTCTCTGGCACTTTAAATATTCATCAATACCACATTTGAAATTGTTCATTTGTGTGCCCTCAGAGAGCAGCCTTGCATTCTTCGCTTCAAAATAATAGACTCAGTGACCCATCATGCATAAGGAATTATGCTTTTAGACTTTAGTCTCAACTGATGTTTCTATTTAGCAGTATAGAGCATAGTTATCTCTAGCTAGGGAAACAAAGGGGCATCATGAATACTGCATTGCTGGCCACTTCTCAAGAGTTTCCTAAAGTTTGAATGAAGAATTGAACTTTGGGCCTCTGTAGAAAATGATCATATCACAAATCACACTGAAGACATTAATTCTAAAGGGTTTTACTGCAGCAAGAAAATGCAAAGATAAATAAATAAATCAATAACTGTAGAAAATTAACATAAATCATTCCTTTTCCTCTTCCAAAATCACCTTTTTGCATTGTGTATAACCATCTCTGGGCTGAATTAGCATCCTGGCAGTTTGAGGTAGGAGATAGCGCTGTAATTAATTTTCATATCTACAACTCTCAGCACTGAGCTGAACTTAAGTAGACTCTTTAGATCTGTGATTTCTTTCTCACAGCTGTTGATGAGCTCCATTCTCCCCTGAAGATAACCCAGACATTGAACCAATTACAAGCAAAACATTTTTGATGTTTTTTCTCTCAAGTGATTACAAAAGAAACGTAGCTTCTGAAACATTCTTTTGCCATTTATCTTTTCAGATTTGCAAGTTGCGGCGGTTTGGGTGTGTTTACCTGCTCAAGGAAATTTCAAAAGAGTCATACCGTGTGATTTAATGCCTAACCACTGGGCCACACTGACACTGAACAGTACGCTTCAGTAGCAGCTTGACTCCAATAATACCGCCCCCTACCACCCTTCACACACGCCCCAAAAAAGCATCGGTTCCCTCAGGAAAAATTGTGAACCACTGATCTTTTGAACTCTTGATGGGAGTTTGGCTGTAATATTTATCAAAGCGATTCACACTGAACTATGTTGGACACCCTCATGTTCACTTCAAGGCTACGCACCACAGGGCGTTAAAGAGAGGACGTGGACAAATCAGAATTGAAACAGACAATTTGATGGATCCAAAAGCTTGTAAAAAGAATAAAAAATAAATAAATCTTCTGAAATGGCGTTGTTATCATCTCATTAAAGACTTGGGGGTTTGGATGCAAAGCCAGGCCTCTTGCGTTTAATGACTCCAGTCCAGTTTGAAGCTCTATAGTGTCAAAAAACAAGCATGATAAATATTAATGGGAAATGCCCTTTTAAGATCAAATGGCTTGCTGAGAAAGAATAGGCAGACTGGTGGCATGAAGATGCTGTCCTTCATGTGTAAAGTTCAGGCTCGAACCTTGGAGAAAGTAAGCATCTGTGTTGCCCACGAGCAAGGCATTGAATCGCCCCAAACTCTGACCTCCTTATGAAGAGGGATAAAAGAAAACAGCATATTTCCTCCTTTGGGTCACTGACGATCGCACGATTATTAATGAAAAATAGCCTTTTAAGATCAAATAGCATGGTGTGATGAATGGCACTGTCATTGGCATGCCTTTTGATTTCAGATCTCTTTTGTACGTCATAGTTTGCATTCAAAGCGTCTGGCCGAGACCAAAGATATATTTCTCAGAGGGCATTGCACCCTCTGTACTCAGACACCAAACACCAACATCGGCTATGTGAGATTGATACGGTTTCAATGGTGCCTAAAATTCATTTATGCTCAAGAAAAAAAAAACGTTTGCTCAGCACGGCCAAAGTACATGTGCCCCATTACAGGATTGGAATGTATATGCGATCCTCAGCACATTTTCTGGAAATGACCAATCAAAATGAGTAATGAAGGCTACGCCAATGTTATATTACACCTAACTCATATACATGAGCCCGTAGGGGAAATCAGTGCGGTTTAATTTTCTGGTTTATGTTGGAAATGGATGCCATTAAACAAACATTTTTCTTTCAGGTATTCCATTGACTGGAAGAGTGACTTGGACAGCTACTTTGACATTGATCCGGTGGAGGGAACGATCTCCACGAACGAACTCCTCGACAGGGAGAGCATCGCCCAGCACAATATCTCCGTTGTGGCGACCAAACTTAGTAAGTATGACAAGCAGATCGATTGTGATCTGCACAGGTGTCGTCGTCCTTCCCCTGCCATAATCTGTGTGAAGGATTTAACACACTTTTACTCAAGTCAATACTCAATCCCATTTTGCTGGAAAGGTTTATAGGTGACTATAAACCGTGATGGCTCTCCTGGAGGCATGTATCTCCAGAACGTTGTCTCCTCTAGCATACTCCCCTAAACTCTCTTTTCATTTTTTTACTGTCTTTTTTAAAATGCATTTGATGACATTGGCATTGGAATGGAGCTTGTCTTGCCAGAGTCAACTTTTACTTACACTGCAGTAAAATTTGAACCTTCTTGAGCTTTTTTTTTTTAACAGCGAGCAGATGCAGTCGCGTCACGGCACGGTGTGAAAGAGGGGAAACGGACGCAGAGCTGTTACTTTAAGACGTGTCATCAAGCTAATTATGCTTTTATGGAGGAAGTGGAGCAAATTTCCGGATAAATAAGCAAATCCATCGTCATCAAGTCATCAAATCTTCCGAGAACCGTCAAAGTCATTATCCCAGAGGCAGGCTGGTGCTCAATCAAAATTACACACGCTGTATATTCATTAGGACAGACTGTGAAATATGGGCTGTTAAAACATGAGTCATTGTCGCCTTGGAAACTGATATTACTCACTTCCCCTCAAGGTCATGCCACTGACATGCTAATTCTGTTTCAGTGTGTGTATGTGTGTGTGTGTGTGTGTGTGTGTGGCTTCTGTGCATAAATGTCAAAGAACTAGAGGATGAGCTAGTCTGAAATGATATGAGGTTGTTGGAGGATGGAGTTTTGTAGTACCATGCGTTACATGCCCCATTTATCCAAACTGATCTCACGGCAAAGTGTATAAATAGCACAACATTTTAAGGACATTCCACTCTTCATAATAATGCATTTTGGGCTTTTGGTGAGTCATTTGACGCTATGGCTTTACCGTGAAACAACTGAATAGGTTCATCAAAGGTAAACTATGGCAAATTTTCAAAACGTAGGTATGGAAAAGAGGCCATAAACGTAACTCCAACACAAACACTGGTCTCCTGGTTGATAGTTTTATATAAAACAATATCCAGCACCCGGATCAGCAGCACTATCCCCCCAGGGATGTGTGCTCTCCTCGCTGCTTTTCTCCTGCTACACAAACGACTGCACCTCAGGACACCAGTCTGTTAAACGGCAGGAATTTGCAGACAACACAACGGTCATCGGCCTTATCATCAACAAGACATTGGACCAGTTTCTTCCCACAGGGCATCCCTCTAATGAACAGAAAGCATCAGTCATACACTGTCAGCAACCCTCTAATACCAAACATCCACTGCTGCTGTTAGAGACTGTTTACAGTTTTTCGATGCACAATTTGAATTTTAATGTGTACATGTCGTCTATTACTGTCAAAACACACTGTTATACATGTACATAATGTACATCATCATCCAGAATCCGATACCTGTGTTCATAACAGTCCTGTCTGTTCACTTCCTTTATCCTTCATGTCCTTGTCCCTAGCTGTTATTTTATATTCTTGTGTAAGTATATTGTGAGAAAATAAGAAAAAAAAAACGAGAAATTACTGAATTGTGCATGCCTTGGCTGGATAAAGCTGATTCTGATTGTATGCATATACATTGGCCTAAAACGTCACAGTGAAAATAACATTGTAAGCTAAATGGCTTACAGATGGTCTTGTCATTCATGCACCATTTGATGAGAACTCGGCGCAGCACATCTTGCTCTTGCCCACATTCTTATCACCCTACCCCAAGTCAGTCGCTGATCCCCGGAAACAGAAATCCTCATCCAAAGCCAGAGTTAAAAAAAATAATAATGGCTGAAGAGGCGCAACAGGGATGTCTATAAACCCAGTCGGAGTTTGCGTCCCAACTCCTGAGTTGATATCTGTTTTTGACCTTGAGGGTGATTGGCAGAACTTGGTGTTCTGAGAATCAGACTGTTAAGGCTCCACGAGGTCCTTTCTAATTATCAGCGCTGGGAGGTTATGTGTTTGCCGCAATAAATACTGAACCAAGATACCTTGAAATATCCACAGTAATAATGCATTGTGTGAGGAGAGGTCATACACAAAAAAGCCCCCAAAAAAACTTTCCTACACTGTCAGTTGGCCCTGCACAGCAGTTTTCAATAGATAGCGTATTGTTGCAGAGCTCCAAGTTTGACCTGCTTCTGCCACCACTGTGTTCTTTCTGCTCATGCTTTTTAACATTTATACACCCACACTTTTTATTCCCTATCACAATGACGAGGAAAATATCCAACAAAAGGAGTTGTCGGATGACGTTTTTCTCGAATAAACTGAGTTTACTTTATAATGATTAGCACCAGTCCGGTCATTGTTAGACACTGCAGCCATGCAGCAAAAAGAGGGAAGTCTCTGCTGCTCTCCTAAGACACAGAGCACAGCAGCAACTGTGCTAAATAAGAGCCGGGGTTAAATTAACCGTTTTGGCATTCAAGCCCAGTGGCAATTTTTTAGGAGTCAAAAGGAGGGGAAGAGCTATTAAATGCAATAATAACCTTGGCAGGAGGCAATGAGAAGGCAAGCTCTCTATCTATTTACACCAATTGAGTGTAGTTTCACACCGAAGATTGGACTTTGTGTGTTTGCTTACTTTTCTATCCAGAGTTGCACTTTAAATATTGCTGACCATAAGGAATGTGTCTATCTCTGTTTTGCAGGGCATTTTTATAGATTTGTGGTTGATTGCTTGCTTGGTTGATTGGGTTTTTATTAAAATCAGCATAATCAAAAAGTGTAACGTCCAGTAAAAAAACAGTATAAAGCAGGCAGCTTTATGGCTGACTAATCAAGCATTCTGTAGCAATGCCAAATTCAGTATTCAATAAAATAAATATAGCATTTTTTTACTGGGCTGAAATGCTGACGCTTGTCAGATTTGAATATAATGACTATACCATTGCTCCATCTAGTGGTCTGAAAGATATATTACTGATGACAAACTGAGGGGCAGTTAACAATTATGGAGATTCATTTTTGAGATTAGATGGGTAGGAAGCGGTAAACTTTTTTATCAAGAACACTGGAACTTTAAAGACATTTTTCTTCTTTTTATTTTATTTTTTACAGATTTCATTGATCTAGATTTAAAGTTGTGCAAACTTCTTCAAGGCCAACAAATTCAGGACCTTGATCATAAGAGATCTTTTTTTTTTTTTTTTTTTTTTAAGCTGGTGGTGCATCAATGTTAGTAGTTCAGTCAGTGCAAAGCAGCAAATCCCATGCTCAGTGTCATTTTTACCTCGTGGGAAGATTGCTTTTTCCAACAAGGTCAAAGACAGGTTGCTAACTGAGCTGTGGCTGTGTCTTCAATCCCCTTGAGACGACGCTACAGATCCCCCCTCCTGCATTCCTCTAAACCACCCACCTACGCACCCATGCACTGGCACTCACACAAACAAGTGCCCACTAAGCCCCCCCACTGCAGAGCAAAGCCTATTCCCACATCAAATCCATAAAGTTTATCTTACTTGGGCTTTCTGACAAAAAGAACATTTCCCCGTTGTGCCCCTGCAGGAAACATTGTAACAATCAACCCAGGATTTCCTCTCAAAGGGTCTTTCACACTATAATTAATATTGGCTGCGCATAAGGCTAAAATCCATAACAGATCTTGAGGGGGAAAAAAAGCTTTTAAAGAAAATATTCTCTCTATGGAGCCATATTCCATAATGTCAGGCATGCTTTATTTGTAGGCAGCACATTCGGATGCATTTATATTTTTTAAATGTAACTCTCCTTTACATCATCAATCAAAAGCACCATAAAACAAACAGTGCAATTGATGCCCCTACATGTTCCAGACACATCAAATGGTTTCTGGCAGACACATTTAAAGCAGGGTGACTTACAGTGTGGGCGAGCAGTTAGGCAGTTTAGCATCAGCTCAAGGACACTGACTGGACCCTTGCGTATGGCAGCCTCTTTAACCAACAGTGATAAACCAACTCATCTGTCAATGGTAGTACTTTTGATAACCACATGATGTCAGTGCTGTGGGGGGAAAAAAACAACTTCTTCCATGTTGTATTTCTTTGTGCATTCATGTTCACAGTGTTCACACTTAATTGCAACACTTCCGTCTGTCTGTGTTTATGTTTATATGTTTATAGTACAATCTGGCTCCCATACATTTATAGGAAAATGACAGCTGGATATTGTGACTCCAGAGTCAGTTATGACTTCGAATTGCAGGTTATATAGCAGTATGTTGCTGTAGTGTAACTGCATTGAACTGCCATTTTACAGTAAAATAGAAAGTCATGTAGAAATACATTATTTAAAATATTAGTCCTGCATTGACTTCACAATACATTGATTCTGAAATATTACAGTTAAAGACAGTGAAATGATAATAGTGTAATTTATTGTGAAATATAACAGTAAATGTATGTTTTGTGTTTTGCTCCTCCAGATAGTCCGGTTCTGACCAGTCGTGTGGCCGTCACTGTCCATGTGTTGGACATCAACGAGTTCCCCCCTGAACTCGCCAGTCCTCATGAGACCTTTGTGTGTGAAAATGCCAAACCGGGACAGGTACTTTCATGTTTACTCTCTTCCCCGGCTCCTTTCTGTGCACACAGCGTTTTGGCAGCATTTAACACAGCACATTTTCTTGTCTTAATATTTCTCGATTCTTGGGTGAGTTGACACCTGTAGTGTTGTTTATCCCAAAAGCTGATACAGCTTCAAGGCTATTGTTGAAAAGTGTTAAAATGAATCTGAAAGGTGCCATTTTATATATAAACGCTGGCAAAGTGGCAATGTTTACAGAAAAAAACACTGATCTTGAGGTGTGTGGTGATCATTGTTTCAGCTTTTTGGAGCACTGTATTGCTGTAGTAAACAGACATATCTGTCCCTCACTTTGAGAATGTTGATTAAGTGTTTTACTCAAGGTCACTTAAATAAAACCCTTTATTTCAAGGGAATTTGCAGAGAACCCTTGAGTGCAGTTAATCTAAATCTTCAACTGATTGTGCCGTAGAGTTGGATTCAGCAGGAGAGGCAATCATAAAGCCCAGCAATGCTTTGCATATCAGCAACCTAGAGTACATTTCAGATGATATATTTGAGACGCAGTGGAGAATTTGCCTGTGCGCATTGTAAACCACCTGTGCCTGTAAATTAGCCCATTAAGCAGCATCTATATGCAGTTAGCGTTCTGAGCGAACAGCTTCTTTGGCAGTCTATCAAATTGCTCCTCATCACATTGAGGATGTTTTCGCTGGTCCTCAGGCCTGTTGCAATCAACACAACGGCTGCGCCCTGCATTCGAAGGCATCACTGTCTGCTTAACATGAAGTTGGCTGTGTTTTTGTTTGGTTTTGTGTTGTTTTCAGCCTTTAAGATTTAAGACATTTAGATGTGGGGGTTGAGGCCAATTTGATGCTGGATTCTAAAATAAATAAAATCCCAAAGGTCCTGAAAACCCTTTCTTTCAATCAGCTCTTCACAGTGGAGTTATGTGGGGTGCGTGACCGCTGTGTTTGAAAAAAAAAAAGGCAGGCAAAGCAAAAGTGCCCTCTTGGATGGTCCTATGATAAATAAAACATGATGCAGTGCCCTCTAGGGTGCCCGTGAAAGGGAGGAAACACGAAAAAGTGCCTTCTATATTGCCTTTCCAGTGGAGGAAATGTGATGAAGTGCCCTCTAGGGTGTCACTCCAGTGGAAAAAACATGATGAAGTGTCCTCTAGACCCTTACAATGAAACAAAAAAATGAGATGCAGTGCCCTCTTGGATGCCCTTAACCACAATCAGGATTAATTGGAAAAAACATTAGGGTGTCCCAAAGGGTGCCCTTGCAGTTAAAAAAAAACATGATGGAGTGCCCTCTGACTGTTGCTCCAGGGGAGAAAACATGAAGGAGTGCCCTCTGGCTGTTGTTCCAGTGGAGAAAACATGATGGAGTGCCCTCTGACTGTTGCTCCAGGGGAGAAAACATGATGGAGTGTCCCCAAGGGTGCCTTTTCAGTAGAGAAAACGTGATGAAGGGCATTTGAGGGGGACACTACACTTTATCATCTTTTCTCATGTTAAGGACACCCTCAAATGCCCTTCATCACGTTTTCTTTACTGAAAAAGCACCCTCTGGCTGTTGCTCCAGTGGAGAAAACATTATGGAGTGTCCCCAAGGGTGCCTTTTCAGTAGAGAAAACGTGATGAAGGGCATTTGAGGGTGTCCTTAACATGAGAAAAGATGATAGAGTGTCCTCTAGTGTCCCCCTCCAGTGGAGAAAACATGTTACAGGGTCGTATTTAAATGAGAAAACATGATAAAGAGCCCCCTAGGTGCACTTAAAGTAGATTATATGCAAAGGGATGCCCTCTGGATGCACTTCCAGTGGGGAAATGCTGCGAAGTTCCCTCCAGGGTGCCCTTGCAGTTGTAGAAAGGCATGCAGTGCCATAAAGGCTGTCCTACATGCATGCCCTCTTCATTTTGTTTGCCCTTGCCCCTCAAACAGCCTTAGCCCTCCAACGGCTGCTCACTATGATGGGATCTTAAAAGAACGCACTACAAAAAGTAGACAAAAAGACAAATGAAAGCAAAGATAACCACAGCCTTATATTCAAATCAGCTTCAATCATCATGCAATATGTGCCCTGTATTCGAAAGGTGTTGCCTCTCTACCTTGCCCTTCAGTGCAGTATACACACTTTCTTCCAGCTTATGATAGCACCAGGTGTTGTGCACAGCTGGTGGATGATAAAGAATTGCAGATCCTCTCTTGTAAAATCCATCACATGTCTCCCTAGATGATTATCTGCACTCACACTGCTGAAAAAAAACGTACAAACCGCTTGTTTTGGAGTGTCTGGTGTGCAAACCCCCATGGAAAAGAATCTGTAACCAGCACAAAGCCAATCAAGAGAAGCAACTGACTATTTCCATGTAAGAGTGTGAGGAGAACAGGAAAGAGAGTGGCCTAAGACCCCCGGAAACTGAGATTTGCAAATACAAATGGCTGTGGCAAAGTAATACAGCAGAATATTTCATAATTTTATTATTTATGGCACTCAGAGTCCTGACTGGTCAACTGGTGAAGTGTGAAATGAGAAAAAACAACCACAAAGGAAAAAATAAAACAAGAATATTTAATGCTGTGGGGTTGTAGTATTACATACATAGGACAGCCAGTGTTATTATGTGCTCCACGCTCTTTAATGTATTTTCTTTCGCAGGCCTGTTATAATGCCATATTGAAATGCTAACCCACCAAATCAGTTTGTTAAACTGGAATAATTACATTTACATTTACAGCATTTAGCCGGCACACTTATCTAGCATAATTTACAATGCAACTGAGTGCAAAAGCAGAATACACTTAAAGCCATTTAACATATAAAATAGCACCCAGCAATAAACAGTCACAGTGCCACTTATGATTGAGAAGAGGTGGGAAGCACTTTAGAGTCCAAGAAAAGAAGCAATTTGTATACAAAAGATTATAATTAATAGTGTAATTAGAAAATCAAACAAGCCTTGTGGCTTATAAAGGCAACTGCCACATGCGGATGAAAGTGAATTTCTCCTCGAGGGATTTACATAACATCCCTTCCTCCTTTTTCTTCACAGTCGGTGTCATATAAGAGCAATATGTTGGTATGCATAGCATATGAAGGTGCTCATTGTGAAATTCAGACCACACAGCGGCCGCTGAGACGTTGCTCGCAGTTCACAGTGCTAAACTTTGAGTATTCCCCATTGAAATTAGAGTGCCATTTGAGTGCAGTTACATGAGAAATTGAAATCAAAATGATGATATGATATATCATGATGTAATTGGTTGAAATCGGTTGGTACTAGCTTATGTTAACACACACATTGTTTGTTTTAAATGAATAAAAGATAATTTTTGTAATTTATTTTACTTAATATGACTTAAGTAATATGACCAGGGTTGTGATCTAAAGGGTTAAACATTTTTTTAAAAACATGGACACACTGTTGTATTGAATAGATCGTATAAAGTGATTTTCTGTTGCTGAAGGAAGGAAATGCCATGATATCAACAGTGGATGTGACGGGCCATTATCTAATGTTGTTGATTTCCTAGATTGGGCAGTCGACAGATAATTAATAACTGAGAGTTTTGATGAATCATTTGCGATTTGTTAAGTAGGAACACCAAATATTTGCGAGTGCAAGCTTCTACAACTTGATTCCTTTGTCTCATTCCTATTATTAGAAATTGCAACCTTTATTTGGATAGTTAGACAGGGAATGAGGGTAGAGAGAGAGCGGGCGGTATGGCATGCAGCACAGCTCCCTGGCTGCCTGGCTGGCTTCAAACCAGTAACACTGCAGCTTTATGGTTTGCAAGTTAAGTGCTCGTCCTCTGGGACACAACATCTCATTTTAAGACATCCCATTGCGGTCAGTTTTGATCGACATTAGCCATTATTCCTGACATAAATGACTTTACTCAAAATACGATTGATGGATTAAATGAAAGTGAAATGAATTGTAAGTTGCAGCATTAGATTTATTTATCACCAAGCTAATTTGTTCACTGGAAATCAATAGTACGGAGTGTACAGCTGCTGTGGGGAATATAACAGAGCACTCATCACACCTGGTGTCAGGTTAACTCCTCTGGAGGGAATGTTATTCAAGTACTGAGAGGGGAATGAGCACGAGAGGCACAGTCGGGATGATGTAACAGGGCAGGGGGGCTGATTGGTGGCTCCTAGATCAGGGGTCCGTTTCACAAAGCAGGTTTAGTGAAAACCTTGAGTTAGTTAACCCTGAGATGAGGGAAACTCTGGTTTTTCGGTTTCACAAAGCTAGTTCAGCATAAATCTGGGTCAGTTACCCGGGTAACATGCTCCGTGAAACTAACCTGCTCGCTAGCAGGTTTGCTTCAACAAACCTTGAGTTTCTCCCTACATGTCTCCGCCTTTTTCCGGAATCTGAACCAACTCTGAAAAAAATGTGCCGTCCTTTCATCGCCAACCTAATCGATATGGAAATAAAAGTGATTCTAGCAGCTTTGCGTCGGGAGAGGATTTTGATTACCTTTCCTTTCAATCACATTAGATATTATCTAAACAATATTCTCCGACATTTTCAACATTTCATATCGCGGACATAATCCGCAACCAGATTCTTTGCGGAGGTAGTGTTTTTGCGAACGGGAGATTTATGAAATGTTTAAGTACATTCCTGTGTTGAAATACCTGCTTATATTTACTGTTTAATATGTGAAATATGATTAAAATCATATGCCTTAGTCAACGTATTTGCGCAATATTCTTATGCTTAATTTTCAACTGAAGCCACTTTCTTTCTGTGCCTGGGGGGATTATACCCAATAAAAATAATAATTTATGTGTTGCGCTACTTTGTGATTTACGGGGATTGAACCGCTGTCGCCAGCACTGTGGGCGGCGTTGCTAACCATTACACCACCGTGACGCTATGCAACTCAGAAAATAAACACTTTTTACCTTTAGATCAATAGACTGTTTAATTCAGTTATACACATTAGATCGGGCAGTAAATGTCTGCCACGCCAACTATCGCTACTGTTGCTGCAGTTACGTTGCTCCGCTTTCTCAGGATGAGCTCGTTTTCTACATAAACACTCGGTAATATCTAATGACGCTCTCCCCGTTGCCATGGTGAATCGTAGTATCGGAGCTCCATTGATGATGGCTTTGTAGAGTCGGCAGGCACGCGCGTAACTCAGAGTTTACATACTCAGAGTTGAGTGAACTAATTCAAAACCGCTGTTCTGAAACCGAAAACTCAGAGTTTCCCATCTCAGAGTTGTTCAACTCAGAGTTCAGGGTTAGGTTCAGAGTTTGTTGAACCTGCTTTGTGAAACGGGCCCCAGGTAGGTCAAGCCCAGCGAGCGGGGGAAGAGTAGACGGGTAGCACAGCTGGGCTTGAAGGGCCTCCGATTTCAGAGGAAGCTTTGGGGATGAGAAGAACGCCGTCAGCAGTCTGGTATACAGAGGCGGCTGAATCAGCAGTCTGTGTCTAGCAGGGTGGAAAAGTTAGATGTTGTTTCACTTAATGCTTTTACATATAAATCATCCAGTTTGTTGAAGTGCTGTATTTGTTGGATTGATCAAAGTGTATCTTTTTCTTTCTTTTGGGAAGGCAATTGGAGTCTTGCCCGGAGAAGATGTACTGTAGCATAAGTGCAACATAAAACAACTGGTTTTCTGTTCATGGACCCTTGAACAAGCTCCAGCAGTTTTGAATTAACTGAATCCATCACACCATGTGTTGAGGTGATCTAGAGATTTTAACAACTTATCAATCAAGTGCTCAGCGACTGTATCCGAAACAACAGAGAGAACAATTCACCGCCTTGTTTCTGCCCAGACGGGTCTCACATTCAGTCAGTTCAGGACTCGTTGACACTTCGGTTCAATGCTGAATAATTTTCCATTTTTCTGTCAGAACAGTCCGACCTGTAGGAGTTTTATTTCCCAATAAAAAGACATTGTTGACATTGTGGATTTGCACGGTTGGAAGGTTTTGAGTCATTTTGTTTCAGTTTCCTGTCGAGCAGTGTATCCCATGCTAGAAAATTAAAAGTGAGAGAAGAATAACTTCCTTTTTATTATCATCTTTTATTTTCTTTCTTTTTTTCATTAAAAGGTGATTCAGCTATTCAGTGGAAAAGACCAGGATCTACCGACTGCTGGACAACAGTTTTCCTTCAAATCACCAAAAGAAGACGTGAAAAACAAAAATTTCACCATCCGGGACTTTGGAAGTAAGTGTTACACCGCAACACTGTTTTTTTTTTACATTTATTCACCAGGATACCAAAGATATTTTTGTCGAGGGAGTTCTGGCCAAGGCAACAGCCTAACAAGTTTCACATTTAAACACAAACAACATACTTATGACGAAACAACAAGAAATTTCACATTAAGAAAACAAGCAAACTACTTAAAGGTGCTCGATATGAAATCCGACGGATAGCCTATCTAGTTCCTCCACATGACTCTCAACATGGTGACGGCTGAGCCGGCGGCTTGCAGCTAAGAGAGCTAACAGAGCAAAAAGTGGGAACAGTGCTGTCAGAGCTAAACGTGTTTACCTGAGGAGGAAAGGGAGGCGATGTTATGCACAGCTGCCTTTAGCTACAGTACTTCCACAAAGCACAGAGCGGGAGTGCAACTTCATTCTCTACTCGGGTCGACATTACTCCATTATATCGTAACATTGCAAATAGCTATATTAATGCTCTGCATACACAAACAGCAAATGACATCAAACAGTGAAATATCACATAGTCACGTTTATTATCACACATTAAGAAGCTTTCATCTACTGTATTATGAAAACAACATCAAGCATAGCGCTGAAGAGTTTTTCTTTACACCTGACAAATTACAATTCAACAGTGCGAATGATAGAAAAAAGGCTTGAAATCAATTGCAGTGTTGAGATAGAAAGTAAAAGGATATTTAAAATGGATATCATATATAGCATTGCAATCATAACAGTTTGGAGGGAGGGGCAAATAACCCAACAAATAGAGCCATTAGTCATTACATCTCAATGTCCATGCAGCTAGTTAGTTTGGAACTAGGGTAACCATTACCTCAGGATAAATCACTTTTTATTTTTAGAAGGTTGTTGCTCCTAGCTTACAAGAGCAGCACGTCTCAGTACTAAAAATAAGTTAAACAGATGCAGTCTGATGTTGTCTTGTGATAAGGGCATATATGACACTCTGCAGTGTGCCCTGGCCGAGCCCTTTGAAGTCGAACCTGAAAGACGGGTAATGAAAAGTGGGACATGGCAGGATGAGGCCAGGGAAACGAACGCATTCACCATCCTTGACAAGCCCAGGTCTGAACCTCTGATCCACCTTTACCTTTTGGACACACTGTCTTGCAGTTTTCCCGACTGCCAGGGGCCCCTTACAAGCGCCCTCTCCAGATACAGAGTGAGATCTGATAGGCAGGGACAGGAAACACAAACACCACAGGCGCGGTGGACAGGTTCGGCAAGAGAGGGAGAGAGAGCGAGCACAAACACGATCACAGTTGTACCCGGCATGCAAGGTGTGCTAAAATGCCTGACCTGTCGAGAAATAGTGCCAGGCCCCGTCAGTAGAACAAACCCGGCCTGACAGGGGTCAGAGAGTCTAGCTGTAGCAGATAGAACCAGGCAGGTCCAACCTGACACATTCCCTCTCCATCGTAGGTGCTGTCCACATTCATTCCACTCGCCATCCTCACACCTCCGGCTGTCTTCCCAAGTCCCCTTTGTGTGTGTGTGTTTTTTTTCTATCCATTATCTCTCATTGCTAATCTGCTGTTTCTCTGGAGTGATGCTGCCTGCACACAGAGATAACAAAATAACAACCGATCCCAGCAGTGCTAGCAGTGCAGGTAGACAGAAAAACAACTTGCAGTGTTTCAGAGAATTATGTACTGGGTGTGGTCAGGCTCTATCGGCTTTTAGGGAAAGTGGTGTAAAACGGTGAGCGCTTTGATAAGGAGACTCTTTGATACGTCGCAGGTTCTCATCACATTCAGCGAGGCACATTTGGAGGAGAATTTGATATCAAACATAAAGAGTTATCAGACATTGAAAAGTGTTATCTCCCCCCTACTTGGACCACCGGACTTGTATTGTAGCTCGGGAGGATTGTCTTGGTGATGTGATGTTATACTTGGGGGGGTATTTTCTTTTGCTTTGGTCAGAACACTTTCTTACCTCTGTAGATCAAGGAATGCGGACTTGCCACACTACTTCAGACCTCCCCGTGCACATTTGAAAAATGATTTTAATCTAAGACCATATGCGCTTTGAAAAAAAATATCAACGGCTGTTTTGAAGATTCCTTTTTGATTTTTTTTTTCTTCTCCCTTTTATCTAGACAACACAGCTGGAATTGTGACGAAGCGCAGTGGCTTTAGACGGCGTTTGCAGGAGATCTACTTCCTTCCTGTGGTAATTGACGATAATGGCTACCCACCTAAGAGCAGCACCGGAACCCTGACCATCCGCGTATGTGGCTGCGAATCAAATGGTTCCCTGCTAACGTGCAGCGCCGAGGCCATCTTTCTCCCCGTGGGTCTCAGCACAGGAGCTCTGGTCGCCATCCTCCTGTGTATCATCATCCTGTTAGGTGAGACCTGTTGTCTTCCAGCTTGCAAACATGCGTCACTGTAGCAGTGTGTCATTGATGATTATAATGAAGAAAAATGTCACTGCTACAACTCTGATCTTAAACACTTAAAAGCAGCACAAGGGAGTCTCACTGTTTGGCAGCTCCAACTGGGTTTAAACGATTATGCATTTCCAGAAATCTTTATTTTCCAGAAATGATTTGGATTATTTATCTCAGTAAACAGTGTGGTTGGTCTTCTTGCCTAAATGTATTCTCCTTTGTTGTTGGTAGTGGTGGAGAATATTATTTCAACATTTGATGATGATTTTGTCTTCCTTAAGGACAACATTTCTGAGCAATACCTTCTAATACATTTCTGAAATGAAGCGTCCATGCTGCTTTGTCTAAACCTGCAAATCTGAAGTTTCTCAGCAAAAACACTTTCTGATTTCAATTGGCATGTTTAAACCTTTACTAACTTGTGATGCCAGAGTTAAATCTCAGCTTTAAACACATCTAAAATTCAAATCTCCAGATTTTTTTTCAATGTCAGGGCCGCTTTCTTGACAACCCCTGAATCCATACACGCATAGGACTTGTTCCGGCGTCTCTACAGGAGTGTTCGCAGTTAATTATAGAATGCATATGAATTTGGACGCTCAATGAGACGTTCAAGATTGAAGGGAGGGGCGCTTGGCTCTATAAACTCAATCCAATCTTTCTGCCCTGTGGCTGCTTCCCAGGCTACAGCTTTTTACATTTCCCACAAGGTCACGGTTGTAAAACTCCCCCTTCATTCTCTGCTAATAATGTCCAGACTCATCTTCACAGCAGGGAGGAAGTAAATGTAGGTTTATGGGATCATTTTCGAAATTATGAATATGAGATGGTCGGTTGTTCCTAGAAGTTCCTATTTTACAGTGGAAGTCAAGGGTAGCCATGACCTTTTGAATCGTGCTGTATTTACTTTTCTTTTTCCCTTTCTAATACATAACCCAGCAAGGAATCCACTGTTAAATCCCAACTATGCATCATAAATCCTTTTCATCGCCTTCATACATGTATTCATACGGAATATCAACTCGAATTGCACTGTTTTATATACAAGTGAACATGAAAGTACATGGTGGAATGTGGTGGTTCGCTGTAAAGCCACGTTCACTTCATCTGAAAGGAACGTCTTCAAAGCATCGAGTCGACTCACCCTCCAAGGCTGACGGCAAGCTGTCATGCTGTCCCTGAGAAGAAAAATGGCAGAGAAAACCAGAACTCACACTGAGAACAGATCCTCAGAGCCACTTTCCAGCACTGGCTCCTGCGCCGCCCTTTGTCAGGATGACCCAGTTGTCCCGTGAGGAGAAACAATGAGGTGAATTAAAGAGATCAGCGCATCGTGCATTGCTGTGTCTCACCAAACGGACGTGGGTGCACCCAGTGACAAGCTGCGTTCAACCAGTCTATCCCCCCAATAGCTGACTGTTTCTGAAGTCTACGTAGGAGCCACTGGGGGGAGCTGGCACACTACACACAGGTAGATAAAAATCACATGGCAGTAAAGGGAGGCGGAAAGGAGGTGAGCGACAGCAAGGATGAAAGGAAGGGACCTACTTAAGCCTGCTTTTTCCTTCTTTTTTTTTTTTTTTTTACTCTGAATGTATTTATTGGACTCTTTCACATGAATGATTCCAGATTTATCCTGGCCATTGCTCTTCTGCCTGGATGCAACTGTATATCAAAGATCCAAAGGAAAACACATATTTTACTGCATGTTTCACCGAGGAGACTGAGAGAGGGACACAGAGGGGAGACAGATTGCACTGACAGGAGAAAGGGAGAAAGAAATGCATTGTCACATTATGTGTTGGAAATCGCACTGTGTGAGGCTCCAGTTTCTTAAATATGCAGAACCTCAAGCAACATCAGAGGGGTTGTGGGCAAAACAGTAAACTGTGTGCTTTGGGTATATTCTCAGTGGTACAATTTTACCCAGAAGTGCTTCCAGTTCCTGTGCTATCTATTATAAGTATATAATGCTGTCAGCACCACAAAGGCTGTTCATATCCCAGAAGGCACTGCTTTGCAGGTCCAACTGGGTGGAAAACTGTGTTTTAGATGTATAGGTTAATTTCAGTGGGATTTTATTTACTGTACAAGCATGTTTAATGCTCCTATTTCATGTCAATTATTTAAATCCTGCTGAAAAAAGTAAAAACTGGACATGTTAAATAGCCCACAGCTAATGGTGGTGACCATGAGAGGCTCTGTCTAGGTATAGTGTTTCATGAAGCAATGTGTCAACATGCTAACATGCTGACCTTTTTTATGTTCACCATCTAAGCTTTGTTTGTTAGGGGGTTGCGGATGTTAAGTTTTTCAGAAATGAAGCCCTAATCCAAGGTATTTGTGAAAATAACATTACAAGCTTGCAAGTAGTGCTTGCTGAAATGCCAAGGCCATGAATGTTCGTACCTAAAGACCTTTACTAGTAATCTCTTTTTTTCCTGACAGGAAAGATGTTTAAGGCTCAGTAATGAGGGTGTTTCGACAGTGAACTAACATGTAATTGTCTTGATTTGTTCCCCTAGTAATTGTGGTCCTTTACGTGGGCTTGAGGCGACAGAAGAAAAAGGAAACACTCATGTCATCCAAAGAAGACATCCGGGATAATGTGATCCACTATGACGATGAAGGAGGGGGTGAGGAGGACACGCACGCGTTCGACATGGGGACGCTCCGCAATCCCAAGGTGGTCAAAGAGAACCTGTTCCGCAGGGACGTCAAACCAGAGCTGAAGCGAGGTCCCAGGGCGCCGGTCTCTCAAGACAGCGCCGACATCAGAGATTTCATCAACCAGCGCCTGACGGAGCACGACGTGGACAACTCAGCACCACCCTATGACTCCCTGGCCACGTACGCCTACGAGGGTGACGGCTCTGTGGCGGAGTCTCTCAGCTCCATCGAGTCCCTCGCCATAGACCACGAGGAGGACTACGATTACCTCAATGACTGGGGGCCCCGCTTTAAGACACTGGCAGGGATATTTGGGGAACAGTCAGAAACTCAGTCGAACTCAACGACCACAGAGAACACACATTGATGTTATTCACGGACTCGAAAAAGCAAATATGTAACAATGCTCACACACACACACACACACACACACACACACACACACACGTTTTGCCATTGTTTTCCTCCCATGTTATCTTTTCTCATCCTTTCCAGTGCACTGTTGCCTGTTTTATGTGGTACTCAACCATAATCACTCCCAAAATTGTAAAAAAAAAAAAAAAAAAAAAAAAAAAAAGATCTAAAAATGAGGGAACATGCGGTAACATGATTAGACGAGCCAAGCAGTCATTCAATTACCTTTAAATTGAATGCTCTTCTTACATTTTGTTTCATCTTGGGGAAATACGCAAACACACGGAAATGTTGTCATTTCCTCGAACATCCTTAAAAGTGCCTCAATATAATTGTTCTTTCACTTGCTATTTCATGCCACATATCCAGTGTTGTTCTTTAGAACCCCATAGGTTACGCTGATTCGATCAGCATACTGTACTCTGCCTGGCTGAAGCATTTGCCATCGAAGATCAATGTCAACTCTTTGGGGATAATGAAGTGGCCGGAGTTTGGCCAAAGATATTTTGAATGTTATTTATTGTTCTATTTATTTATTGGCTGATTGAGTTTGATTAGATTTGTGTATTTATCTATTTATCTCTCAGTCATCAATCTGTATTTTTTATTTTTTTGGAGACACTCGAGGAATTTTGTAATTAAAAGGCCCACATGAAAATGTATGTTTCTGTTAGGTGGGTCCTGTGAATAGACTTGTACTAGAGTTGTAAAAATGATTAGGGCTAAAAACTGCAGTTCAGTCATGTAATAAACACAATTTTCTTAAATAAACCACACTTGGACAAACTCCATTTCTGTGTTCACTTATTTGGCTCTCATAATGTATGATCTATGAACAATTAAAATTAATCCACCACTAGATGAAAATAATATACTCTGCATAATGATGGTCTGTTGGCCCACAACCTTTGTTCCACAGTAAAATATCTCAACAAATTGCCAACACATTTTGTACAGTAATTTATGGTCCCAAGAGGATGAAGTATACACACTTTGGTGATCCTCTGACTTTTTCTCTAGTGCTCTCAGCAGGCTTACATTTTTGGCTTTGTGTGAAATAAGTGGTTTGCCATTACATTGTGTCTGGTACTCAGAGGATGAGTCCTCATGAATTTTGTGATCCCCTAACCTTTGTTGTCTTATGTCTACCAGACAATAACGTCTGCCAGATTTTGGCAAAAATGTGGAACAAACATTTGTGATTCCTATACAACGTACCTGAATGTCTTCGGTGGTGACTGACATTTCCTGGAGAGCCACCATTGGACATTTTTGGTTCAGACTGAATTAACTCTAGTACTTTCTGTGATGCATTTAATCCAGCCCCATTATCAGGTCAAACCTTACATTTGTCCAATATGTTTGGGTCCCATTAGCTTGCATCATGTTAATGTGCTAAACTACAATGGATGTGACAATGGTAGACATTAACTGTATGTCCGCATGTTAACAAAGCGTGTTGCTAGCATTTAGCTCAAACTAGCTCATGTAGAGTGGATTACAACCTCAAAGAGGAGACATTTTTTCTTCAATCCATTCATTGCATGTGATTTCTGTCCAATTCCCCACCAACAAGAGGGCACCAACTTGCCTGGTTGAGGAACATCATTTTACAGTTGCCTAGTTATCTTCCGATAAATCAACAAACAAATGCTTTTGAAGTGAGCGTTTTTGGATTTGGCCAAGCATCCTCATGCCAAGAAAAGACAACCAAGTTGCAAGAATAACGAGTTGTGTTGAGTCTTCAGTCAGGTATCAAAATGGGCCCATTTCCCCAGTCACTGAATTGAGTAGCTCAGACCGTTCTTGCCACGGTCTGGTGACGACATAATGGAAGGTCTGGATGAAAGCCAAAGCAGTCAGTTACATACAACGCAGAACCTCTACCGATGGTTACGAAGTGATTCCCTGTCCCTCTCTCTCACATCCAATAGGTATCCCTCAAGGCTGAGCTTCAGTGAATGTGCGATGAAGTGTATGAATGGACATTAAACAATATATGACCCTTGCAGGCAGCAGGAATTACAACAGTGACACAACTGAACTCCTACACCAATGCGATCCTTTTTGAGTTATAGTGGCCTGAAACCGACACCAACATTGTAGTCATATTTTCAGAAGAGATATGAATGTGTGAGCAAATAAGAGCAGATGTCCAACACATTTATCACCATGAAATAAACTACAGAAATAATGGAAACCATCGCAAAAAAACGTTGATGAGGAGCTGACTTGACTTACCAATGATAACATGTTTCTCTTGTGGTCATGCAAAGATGAAAGCAGTGAGCCTGTAGCAGCAAAAAAGATGTTGAGGATGTTTGTTTTTATCTCGCAATGACAAAGATGTCTCCCTAACCGTTACCACAGATGTATGCGGTTTGGAGGTCTTCAGTTGCTTCCTGATAATAAGGAAAGATATACATATGGGTGATTTTGGAAGGCAATAACAAAATGTGTTGTTTAGTTTGTGGAACTTGTTGTAATAACCCTGCTCATTTGACTTCTGTGGCTTCATAATGGAGCATTTATTTAAATATTACGATACATGCCTACACTGTGGTCATTTTGAATTGTATTAATGCAGAAGACAGTGACAGAGTAGAAGAGGGAGAGAGAGAGGGAGCAATGCGCAGCAAGAGGTCAGATTCAAACCCTGGGCTGCTGCAGCAAGGACTCAGCCTCGGGTGCCAATTCTACTAAGTGAGCTATCTGGTACCCCTAGCAGTTAATTATTATAAGTAATGTGACCTGCAATAGTTCTCTTTCACAAAATTGTAAGTGAGGTGATCAGTTTGATGAGTTCTTGTCTATCTCATACCATTACAAACTGAATTGC
The DNA here is from genome assembly GCA_029853015.1 of Chelidonichthys spinosus. Taxonomy (NCBI): domain Eukaryota; kingdom Metazoa; phylum Chordata; class Actinopteri; order Perciformes; family Triglidae; genus Chelidonichthys; species Chelidonichthys spinosus. Next base: position 13,644,015 of record CM056837.1, read on the forward strand.
TTCTGCTTTTTTATGCTTGTGACATCCTGTGAAATATCTCATCATCTCCATGCATTGCACCAAATTTGCTACAGGCATTAATGTTGTCCACGCAATACATCCAAATGACTTTGGAGACCCCATGACTCTTCCTGTAGAGTAAACACAAGGATGACATTTGTGGTTTTGAGTGAAATGTCTTGACACCTGTCAACACCCTCATCAGGTCATAGTTCCAATTTCCCCAATATCACCAAATACCATCATATCAAATATGATCAGCAGCAGCTGTAATTTGTGTTAAGTGATAATTAGAAATGTTTGCATGCTACTATGCTAAACTATGAACGTGCTTCACTGGGATACCAATGTAGCCAATTTAGCTCAAAGCATCAGTGTGTATATGACTTTAGTAAGTAAGAAAGTGCAAGGCAGAACCTTGGGTTTTGGACTTTTGAGTCATGAATTTTGTCATATGTTTTTATAGACATAACTATTACTGTGACTTTCTGAGGTGTCTCAGTGGTTTCGATATGAGCACCAAAACTCTTGTGAACTTTAATCGCAGTACCATCGAGAGTCTTGAAGTGCTATGTTACAGTGCTCAGGTCTGTGGACTGCTTCAAAGAGACTGTAAATAGAGCAGCAAGAAGAGAACTACCACAACACTTGCTGCATAAGGAAAGCTGTGAACATCCTTAAGGACACCAGCGACGAAGCTCATCTTGTGTTCTCGTTCCTTCAATCTTACAAACATTACTGGAGCATCAAATCACTCAGCCGTCTGACGCACTTAGAGTATATGCACCAAACTTGTTATCTTGTACTGATTTCTGAGCGTGTACTGAATTTTGTGTATGAATCCCCTTTGTCTAGTCTATGTCCTTCGTGTCAAGGTAGAGAGAGCCAGAGCACAATCATTATATTGTATTTCTAATACACACAACAATACAGTTGAACTGGAGAGTAATCAAATATTTGAAAAAAAGAAAAAAACAGTTTGAGGAATCGATAATGAAAATAGTAATTAATTGCTGCCCTATGTGAGTGGTCAGTTTGGTAAAAGCATTGTTTCAATCAATATAGAAGGCAGTCGTCATTCCTGCTGCTGTTTGCATGCTGTTTTCCAAAACACACCATTTCCACACCATGACTCATCATGTCTAGTAATACTGGGCCCTGTTGCCAGACCCAACAGAGACATCAGCTGTAGGGAGGAGTGGGTGGATGTGGGGGTTGAGTGGGCTGCCATACGCATAAACATGAGATCTGGCACAATTGGTGCAATAGCTAAGGGAAGAGCTATTATGACCAGAAGCCACAGCAAAAAGAAGTGATGGCGTTGATACTGTTTATGTTGGATGGGGTTCAACGCTCCGTGCCCCAATGAACAGTAGTGTCCAGTATCATTGTTCAGTTTCCTCTTGACTGCCAATACCTCTGCATGAGGAGTGTGACTCCTTAAAATCAACACATGGTCTTCCTTACGAGTCATTTATCACTAATTTCATCATAACAACAAACTCTTTCTGCAATAAAGATGTGGCAAACATTTGACACCAAGTAGGGAAACATGACATTCCACAGGGCTTTCAAGTTATGGGAGCATTGTTTTGCTTGGAACCAAGGTGTTTTCAGCATTTCAATTTCTGAGTCACGCTAGTATTTGCAAGCCTAGCTGTCATGATTCAACAAAGATGAGTTGTTATGGTACCTTTTGAATAAGCTCCTCTATTGTTGTAGGCACTGCACAAATTGCTTAGACTGAATTAAATGAATATACAACATCACCAAGACCACTCTGTGCTATTACTTCTCAGTTTGCTATGGAAAATAGGCTTCAGTTTAAAATGAAACCCTGTATTGCTGATGCATTATTTTGTGTGCCTTAATTAACACCAGTCACTTGGTATTATTCTGCATGTAAGGGTGTTTTCTGAGAACATTTATACATATGCAGATGAGCCTGTCACCACTGCTGCTGAGCGCTCTCTAAGCTGACAGGTTCGCGTTACAGCAATGTGCTGATCTTGGTGTGCATATATTTGGGGCCACTAACCTTTGTTAACCCTTTAAATTATGCAGCAGCAGCAGTGACAAACCTTGAGAACGTGGTGTAAACACAGCAGTCACACTTTGAGGACATGTTTACTGAGTGTTAAGCAATAATTCAGGCATTTACTGATGGAGGAAAAAATGCCTGTGCATGCATCCGCTTTTAAGTTGCCAGTTTATTAGGCACATCTAACTGCATTTAAATCTGATGCATTTCAAAAGAAAATTCATAGAAGGTATAATATCTTTGTGAAGCTTGAAAATGGGATTTTTTGTTGACAGTGTCAAACAAGCTCCTTTCAAAACTACACCATTAATCAACACTACACTACGTTCCCTTAGATCCTCTGCTGGTACCATGCCATTGTTCTGACAGCATAGCAATACTCCAAAAAATGTCCCATTGGACTGAAAGCAGCTTGTCCGACAGCCGGCCATCCTGAAAACAAAACGCCATTGTTTCCAAGGCAGAGAGCACGTGGCTAATTATTATGCAGAATGACATCCACAGGTCTGGCTCCAGTTTCCCCCTGCTATGGTATATAGGTAGGGGGAAGTCACAGTCCTCATGTCTTAACCTAACCAACCAAACCCGCATGTTTGTGAGACATCTCTAATAGTTATTGTTGTTTAGTACATGAAAAGGATGATGCTAAGAGAAAATAGGACCTCATTTCACAAGGATATTAAGTTCATGATGAAACAAAGGGCTGAAAGTATATAGGGGCTAATTTGGATGAAAAAAAAAAAAAAAACAGGTGCTGAGGGAAGACAGGGCTGAGGAAGCAAAGAACTGGCCTTGTTTTGGGAGCCACAGTTGGTGTTTAAGTGTATTGTTGTCAAACCCCATTTAAATGGGGATGGGTGACTGTTTGTACACAGCCAATGTGACTATAAAGTCGAGGTACATGTACAGCTCATTCACTTGGAAATCACTTAAGAAGTCTCAGCTACCAAACACGGCCCTATCTCTGGTATTACACTGGAGACCGAGTTGAAAGGAACAGGGTGAAAAAGTCAGCTAGTGGATAAAAAGCACTGTATTTTCCCTTTAAAGGTATTACAGGAAATGTAAGCTCTAAAGTAAGGTTTTTAAAGCCATCCACACATTTCTTGAGCATCCGTGAAATACTAAATTCTTCTTTTATGTAGCGACTTTATTCCCCAACATGTCGCTGTTCGCCAGTAGCGCTGTTATCCCAAACAAATAAAAAAAAATCACTGCATTGCATTTATTGTTTATATTTGACAGTAAACAGAACTGCTGAGGAACAAATCAGTGCTGACATTCAAACTTATGGGAGCTCTAATCATGGCAGAATACTCACACACACACACACACACACACACACACACACACAATACATTAACTTCAAAGCAGTGCAACAAAAGACAAGGAAAACTTTGAAATACAGATGCAAGACATATAGCCTTACTTTATTAGATATAATAAAGCAGAAGTCTCACGTTTTCCATTTGAAAACAAAACGTAATACATTGAAAGTCTGCTCTGATGACAATTTGTAATTCAAGTTCTATGTCGATTCTTGATCTCCACCGCAATCCTCACTGACTCTTCTGGATATTACTGCTCTGGGCCATAAATGTCATCCAGATGCATTAAACATTTAATGCCGCAATAACCCAGCATGCATCTTATACTCCAGCCCACACTCATCTCTCATGCTTTATAGTGATTTGGCGATGAAACACATTATAAACTGAAAAAAAAATATTGCATATTTTGTGCTGCAGGTTAACATTAACCTGACCCGCCAGATGGTTTGTTATACAGAGGCATCGGAGAAGCTGTCATTGGGAAAATATGCGGCAGATGATTGGATGAAACTCCTTTAGTGGAGTTCTTTCTCTTCTTTTACAAATACGCTCCAGTTCTGACATAACTGATGCTTTTGCAGCGTATATATCTTCAGAATGCCCGTAGCTGCCAGTAACTCCTCACAGGTTGCTGATTCGTCCGTACTCTGACGTACTGGAAAAAAACGCATAACGTAAAGCCTGACAAGATTGATTTTTGTGTTATATGTGATCCTGGGATTCTCACCAAGAATCCAGCTGCCATGCAAGATAAGATGTACGTGGTATGGTAACACAATAGACAAAAAAATATGTGTCTCACCTTAAAAACAATTCTCTCACATATTTCACTCACATAGTTCATGTAAGATATTACCATGGTTGACTCAGAATCACAGAGCAAAATCTTACTCAAGCCCTCTTTACATTTCCCAAGTAATAATGGCATGGTCCATGATTGTAAAGTGTTTGTCAGGGTGCCACTGAATCTGATTACAAATCCATTTTTTCATACAAATGACTAATAGCAATGAAAAAGTGTTGCCAATTTGCACATTATTCATTCTATTGGACTGAAGAAGTTACTATCATATTGATATTTAATGACACAGAACAAAAGACAAGACGATTCCAGTGCCAGAGAGATTCTTTGATAACCAGGAATTGTAACCCTAACACTGGGCATTCCCAAATAGACGTCTTATAGACACCATTGTCTTTAACAGTCCATTAACTAAGAAGAAAATAGCTTCCCTGTTCACCGCTGACTGAGTTAAGGGCCATATGCTCTGTTCAGTCTTAACATGTAGAGTACACATGGCTTGAACTAACACTTACGGACACAGATCATTTCCTACGCAGTAGCTGTCCCAGGGGATGTGTGTGCTCTTATAAAGCAACAAGTTGAGCTGCCTGGTGAGATACAAATGTGTATGCGATTAGGAATGATGGGTCTTATCTAAAGGAATATTGGTCAGTAATGCTTTCTCCGCTCTCATTTTCCTCTTAAGCTTCTGTCAGTACATTTATGAATTCATGATTACATTTTTCAGTGGGACAGTCCACAGCTGGTTGCCTCTGTAATACCCTGAAATAAGGCTGGGCACATTTAGCATGCTTGAAGCAGTTTATTCAACCAAAATTGCCAGAAAAAAAATGAATGTTGAAAGTTTCTGAATAAATTATTTTTCATATCTTCCTTTTATCAGGCTTGTATGAATGCACAATGACTTAAGTTACCATTGTGAAAGGATTGGTGAGGTTTAGGCTACAAAACTACTTGGCAGTAAGTTTAGAAAAAAGAGCAGGGTTTCTGGTCAAATAAAAATTTTAACATCGCAACGTAACATCCTAACGTAACATCCTAATGTAACATAATAACAAAATGTAACAATGCAATGTAACAGTAACATTGTATAACAAACGTAAAGTCAGGGTTTACTTTCGCTTTCACATAGGACACAAAGAATGGTCTCCTCAGTGAAAAACTCAATCAAATATTTGCTTTGCTGAAACATACCCTTATTTTTCTGGCAACTGGTTTTCCAACTTTTCTTGAAGAAAACACATAAACTGATATAGGAATAGTTCTGTGTTCTCTACCAACTGCAATGGTACTTGTGGCATTTTAGTACAAATCATCTGAACAAAAAAACGGGGATGTTGATGCACAATATGGACCTCTTACTAATGCTTGGAAAACAAACCAAGGGCAAACCGTCATGTTAACTGTTGTGAACACCAGTTTGTTTCATTATCCGTGTCTGGGTTTTGTGTGTGAGTTCACCTTGTTACCGTACCATGCCACCCAATTTGGATGTGGATCTGCTGAGAGTGAGAGCTTCAAGAGTATTTACAGAGCATCCCTGCCTGGAGCTTTCTTCTATGCACTGCTGGTACAGTAAATGATTTGACCACAGATCTGTGAAATTGAACAAATTACAGATTAACACTAGAAAAGCTCTCAGAGCATGCCTATCTCTCCAAGGATGCAGAGGCCTCTAAATCTGTTATTTTAATAAGACTGCGACACAACTCTTCATCTTTTGTTTTCTGCTGCCAGCTGATGGCATTTTGAGCATGGGAATGCTTTCCCTAGACAAATAATAATTTTGAAAATTGCAAATTTGCATTTGCTATACACTTATGTATTACTTCATGCACCTGCACTCTATTGACATAGTTGCAATGTGTTAAGACTTTGCTCCTGATCTTTATCGGACAAACACCTTAGACAGATTTCTCAAACTTGAGTTTTCCATGTTTTCTGACAGTTTATATATCAACATCAACCACAAGCAGACAGGAATGGGATGTTAACATTTAGTCACTTGCAGAATGAAAACAAGACAATTTAAGGCAACAACAATTCAACTAGATTAACATGACACTAACATATAGGTGTGGCTGTCGAATAAAACTAGAGATGGAGTGAGTCAACTTTAATGCTGGATGCATTTGCTGGAGCAAAATGAAATAACACTCATAACACAATCATAATCATCACTGAGATAACCTTTGGAGAATAGTTTAACCTTGGAGAGAATGTAGCCTATAATAACATGCAGCTAATTTGCTAATTTCATGCTACTTCTACTGGGGCCACTGAACAAATTTCAAAAACATTACATTCTATTGAAAAGCAACCAAAAATAATATCTCAACCCTATAATACAGTCTAACGACGCTTATGATTATCCCAATGGTCTGTGAAATGGCACCTTGCAACATCTATTCAACTCTGGGGTAACACAAAGGTGTTCAGTCTCAAGCTCCAAACTAATGTATTTTCACAATCCAATCCAGGAATATAAACAACCTCGGATGGAAGCGGGTGACATTAGCCCTCGTGGGTCTCTTCAGGGGAAAGAAATAAGATGAGGAAATAATCATGGTATTTGAATTGCTACATTTTACCTTTATTCTAATAGTTAAAAATGTATTTCATTTTAAAAATGATTTCTGCTGGTTGATGTGTTTGGCTGATGGTAAAATAACTAAGGACATGTACTGCATACCAGTACTGTACTTAAGGACATTTTGTAGTACTTAATGTAGCTTTAGTTGAAACATAAACAAAATGTAACAGTGTAAAAAAATACAATATATGCAATAAATTAAATAACACTCTTTACATATAATATATGTCGCTGTGCAAAGTTCAAATAAGAATGCAGACCTTTTACTTTGCAATTTAATTTAATCATCTATTTTTTACTGAAGTGAAATTACATGTTTTCCTTTTCTTTCAATTCAGAACCACTTGGTTTTTCAGTAATTCAGAAACATACAGCATGTTTACCAATATACTTTATATAATCATTTAATTCGTGAGAGTGAGACATAGCACCTCTTGATCCCTCCGTGTCTTTGCTATACAACATATTGCTTTGTGTCATCAGCGCATATAGTGAAAAGGAACAAAGACATGCCAATTCACCCTGTTCTAGTACATTAATTCACTAATGACTGCCTTTCCCAGTATCCACACAAAGACATGTCAAGTTTGCTTTTATGCGCTCGCTGCTTTTCTTGTTGGCGGAGAATTGACATACGTTGTGTTGTTCAGACAGTTTGATGATAGTGATTATGTCTTCATCATCAAACGGGTACTGTATGTGCTGTGTGTGAATAGATTTACTGTTTTTTCCCCCCATGCAGAGAATTATTATAATTCATATTTGGTATTTTAATAAGCATTATCATTTAGATGTACTTTATTAAATGGGAGGAAAAAGCAGTCACATTGTTTTCGATGTTTTTCTCTCCATTTGGTTGTTTTTCCATTACATTACTTCTGGGGCAGTTGCAACATTTTTTTTTTTGGGGGGGGGGGGGGGGGGGGGGGTAATTGTGCTCGATATCAGTGTCCTCAATCATCACAGAATCCAGTTTTCTTCACCTTGAATCCTGTGCCATGTTTGGAAGGAGCAATGCAGAATTCATGGGAAATACTCAAATCCCTGGGTATAGATCCAAATGGTATTATAAACATCTATTTACTAGGGCTGTCAAATTAACTCATTAATGCACATCGGTTAAATTTTTTTGAGTGAATGACCTAATTTTCTTTAATGCATTAATGCAAAAAAAGGAGAAGATGGAACTATCAATGAACGACTTAATGCTAGCGAGTGTCCGGTGGAGAGAGAGAGGGAGAGAACGTGACGGTTAGCATAGCAGTTTGCCCTGACATTAGGAACTGGCTCTGGGATAAAGGTTTTTTTTTTTTTTTTTAACTCTTGCTCCGTCTCACTTAAGGTGGGCTGACCTTTTAAAAAGGGCTGATCTTTAAGGTGGACCAACACTATTCTCCTTTCAGTGACAAGCTGCTCCTCTGAGTCGCTGATCTTTTTTAGCTTAAGTATTTATTTTAACTGTGTAACTGACAGCAGGTTATCCAGTTAATTATGAATATCTCTACTGTAAACGCTGCTGTTTGTATCAGGGAAACACAAAGTTGACTATACAAAGAGAATGGGAATTTTTTAATGTATATGTATGAATGGTGATTAATTGTGATTAATCCACAGCTACCTTGTGATTAGTCTGATTAAAATTTGTAATTGATTGACAGCCCTACTATTTACATATGTCTGGTTGTCCAAGAATGAGCCAGTCTCGAGGTGAGCAAGCTGCAAATTTTGATCTGCACGATTCCATCTTGATATTGTGTGGAAGTAAAATCTATTTAACCTTCATACACAAAGGTGGACACCACTGCCAAGTCTTAAGATTTCTGATCATTCTTGCCTCATTCTGTGCTCACTGTCACGAGATTCAACCACACAGTTCTCTTAATCCTAGCACCAAATGGGGGGAAACTTCCAGGGAGGCTTCTGCAGTCGAGTGTATTCATTCTGGCTTGCAGTTGAATGCATCAGTTGTATTTATGGTGTCATTTTTTAATTGAATTTTTGTCTTTTAAATAATTATCACCAATTAGGGGTTTTGTTATTGCTTCTTCATCTCCCTTTCATCTCACTTCTGCACCACTTAATTTTTGTTCAACACAAACACACTTTGGTGTCATATTTGTTACACCTTTGCGCCACCGGAGACACTTGTGACTTCAGTCCTCCTGCAACCAATTTAATGAAAAGGCAGTTCCCACCTCTAATAACCGCTTTTCTGTGTCACTAGCAATACTGCTTCACCAATAATAAGCTTCCTGTGTAAAGCCTGAGTGGTTGAAATCTGTTTATTTTTTCCAGAGGTGGGCAGATTAGAGGGTAAGGAAGTTAAAAGATTAAACGGTGCGACATTTCATGGCAGGAAGAAGGCCTGCTGAGAAAATCTAACTAATATGTATGTTGATTGAAAGAAAAACAACGCGGCATAAAAAGCACAGCTACTTGTGACTGTAATTGATCATAATAGGTGCAAAAAACAATTGTTCAAAAAGTATTTTTTTATTTAACTTGGAATGATATTAAAAAAATAGTTGGGTTAAATTGCTTGACTTTGCTTGAGACATGAATACAACTGGTGCAAAAAATACCAGCAGACATGGCAGAAGTTCAACTCTAATGACTTTGCTGAAAGCACCTACACCGCTGACACAGAAATCCGGCGAGAAGAGAAAATGAGGAAACTCATTACCCATGTCAGTTTTAGTCACTGATGAGAAGCACACTATTCGAGCTCTACAAGTGCCAGGTGGGTAGAGGGAAAAGAGAAGAAACATTGAAATTGGCCACAGCATTCAGGTGCAAATGCAGAAGCTTACAGTGTAATTCTGTTCTGCATGATGAGACTCTCATTATCACTCCAGCAAAAAAAGGATGGAACTAATTCTTGATGCCGAACCGAGGCAGTAATCAAAACCAGCAAACACTGAGACTTCTGCAAATAAAATGACTAGACAGTTGACTGAAAAGGCAAATGTTGATGCAGTGATTGTTGTTTCATTACTGAGCTATTTAAGTCTGTCAAATTCAAGCAAGCCATAAAGTGGTATTCCGCCATATACGTAAACACTCACTTTAAAGGGTTTGCTTCTTTGAAAAGGTATAATGCCTCTACTACTGGGTCCGCAATTTACCAACAAAAAAAAGCCAAATACTAACTAACAGTGTGGCAACAATAAAACCAAACTGCTGAAACCTGTATTTTAATCTCTTCCTCCCTGCCCTGAGGAGAGCATACGTTTGCTCGAGGATAAAAGCCTTCAGTTACTGGCTTTAGCAACTGAACTTCAACCAAACCATGTTGGGCGGGAACTAACTGGGCGCTACAGTGACTCACTGTCACCTCTAGAGGTGCATGTGGTATTGTATTGCAAAACAGGATGGGCCCTGGCTAGCTGGTTAGCATACTGATATCAGTAGATATCTCTGCAACACGATACATAGATGTCTTTGACATAACATCAGCACTGCTACCTCCTCACATTCTGTTGAAAATAATAGTTCAAAATTCCTGGCCGAATCCTACACATTGCACCTTTAAACAAGCAGCGCAAGTTCACCATTTCAACTATTAGTTGTACTTTTCTTTATTACTCTTCCTGTAATCAACTGGTGTGACAAAGCTAATGCCAAACTCCATTGTAACAGTGAAGATATGATCGCCTGTACAGTGTTAATTTCTTTCATCGGTTCAAGTTCAGTTTTCATCATGCAAGTGATTATCAGGGTGTTGTTCATTTGCATGCTTACCCAAAAGACATTATTGGGTTTTTTTTTTCTTAATTAGTTGTGATTAATATTTATCTGTTACCATCATTTTCAGGTGGGATATAGACATGTCACACTATAGTTAATTACTACAACTCATTCAAAGTAACACCGGATCTTGCTTCGCAGGTCCCCAAGGGCACTTACTTTTTCTTGTGTTATTTCTGTTAGCGGCAAACCAATCTCGATGTGTTGATCATGTGCATTCTCTGTGCTTTTCTTAGCAAATGTGCCAATATATGTGAAAATTTAAACTGAAAGTTCAATAGGCATGTTCATCTGAAGCCCTGCAGGAGTTTCCTTTCTTTGTTTTGACCAGCGGGCTGAATATCGCTTCCTATTTGGGTGATTTTTTTATGGAATTGTAAAATGTTTTAATTAAGGATGGTATTAATCCAATGCCTGACATCTTGCATGGTTCTGATGTGGTTTGTGTCTCCTTAATTGGCACCGTGGGCTTGTGATCCTGGATTGCTTCACTTGAAGATAAGGTGATAGTTGGGTTGCAGGTTGGACTTTCTTTATGTTTGTTTGATTTCCATGTTGCATTGAGTTCTTTTATAACTACGGAAAAATAATCTTCTTTTCCATAACAGATTTGTGTTCATTTCAATATTGGTATCCCATTTTCTTAAACATGGAATGAAAAATATATACACATAATATGTGTCATGCAGACCTGTATGTATATTAAATTTAATTTGACATCTTGAGACTTTCCTATTTGATCTTCCTTTGTGGATCTTGCAATAAGAAACATACTTTACATCTAAATAGTAACAATATACTCACATGTATGCAGTGTGCAGTTCAAAAACAAAAAAAAAATTGCAAATATTTACTCTATGTCCCAAAAGAACAAAACTAAATGTCTAAACACTGACGGAAGCCATTTCCCAGTAGTCATTATTCCGACATGATTCTGTTGAGAACAATCATGTAAATGAGTGCCAGAATTTTATTGAAGTTTGATTGTGAAGATGGGAGAGCAATCCAGTCTGTAATGAGCACAAGAGTTTTACAGAAATTTGAATTTAAAGATGGAAAACACAGTTTGATATCAGGAGCTGTGAACATTAATGGGCATCTCATCTCACCTTGAACCAACTGTAAAGTCTATTATTACTTAAACACATATATGCACCTCTGTCACATTTTATAAGCACCATTATGGCACTAAAGAACAAATACCCTGTGGAGACATACGCAACATGAGAAGAAAAGAGGGCTGAATAGAAGTTGATTTAATCAGCGCCAGGGAGAACAGAAGATTGACAGAATGTCATCGCAGTGACATGCTGTGTAACACACACACACACACACACACACACACACACACAATTCTCAGGAAACAAAGAACAGAGACGGATTCTGTCCTTGGATGCTGGGCAAGCTCCAGTCATAGCACTGAAAAAGAAAAAAAAGAAATGCTTTAAGTTGAGCAACTTCATCTTCCCTTGAGATGCACTTTTACCTACAGAATATATATTTTACAGTCCCTATAGGCACTGATCTTAAGAATAGACAATAACTGTTATTTGATATTATTTTATGATGTTGAGGTCAATGAAAAGGGACTGAACACAGTTTTAAATTAAATAGGTTGTGCTGTCTCTTCGCTGAAGACCCCAACCAAGGCACAATCCTCTAGGGTATTCTGGCAACTGGCTCTGGTCATGCATCTGGGAATTGTGTCTTCCCCCCCTCCTACCTAAAAGACAAAATAGGTTATTGTTTTCCAAAATGACCCATTTGTCTGTTCCAGAAACAACTCAAAGGATCATTTCATGCCACCTCGTTTTTTTTCAGGGGATTTTCAGTAAACACTCATTTTTTTAAACCTACTTTTTTTTTAAGGGAACTCCGCTCATTTTACAGGTATTGGGGAATATTACTGCATATAGTTGTATACAGCCATTTGTGGCTTCAGGGAGCTGCATTATGTCTGATAAATGTCTTTAAATGCTCAGGTTCTACTGCATTGGTTTTCACCATTTTATTTAAGGATTGCAGTAATGTTTGTGAAAGATTGCTCTCGTTGATGAAACAAAGACATTTTGACTGTTGGTATGAGACGGGGAATGAACAGAAATAGCTGAATGTCAGAAGTGAAAACTAAATCATTAATTACACCCACAACAAAGATATCTTGGTTGGAAGATTGGAATAAACTAAATAGGAATAGACTGATGGCAGCCTGAGTCAATTAGCTATTAGTGAAAAAATGTATGTGAAATCATTGATGTTTTCCTGAGTTTCTCTCAGGCAATTTTGATTCTACCAACACTGATAGGAAAAAGTTACACAATATCTGATGCTATTTGATCCTACATTAGACTCATACAGCTGTGTGTATTGTGCAAGTGAGATATACATTCTTTATCTCATGGGTTCACCACTCCTTCTTCTGCCAGCTTCACTTTAAATTCTACCTTTCATGAACCAAGACAGTCTGATCTCACTGAAATGAAATAAGCACAACCTCTTATCAGCGAACTGCAAGGTGATGGCATGTAATGTGTTACTTATGGTGGGTGGATGGAGGGACAGATGGGTCAATAAAATAGGACTTTCAACCAGGAGACCGGTGTTTGTTATTGTGAATCTTTGTCCCTGATGTATTTTACATATATGTTTTAATACATATATATATATATATATATATTTCCCAGATCCCAATCTGGTACTGGGACAAATTTAGATGTGACGAAGACTCAAACATATTTGTACTGAAAATGTGTTACAGAAACCAAAGAAAATCTATGTGTTTGTTGACAAGTTTCACAAAGTCCTGAGAGAATAATTACTTAACACCAGACCCTCCCTTGATAATACTAATGCCTTCTGGAGTGGGCCTTTATTAAAAAATATTGTGTTTTAATCATAAGTTCAAATATTTTTGGTTGTTTGTTCAACATAAACCGTACTACAACAAAGCAAATTGCTATACGCTTTTGCAGATGGTTAAGAAAGTCCTTCATACTTAGTAAAATAAATGTAATTAAAATGCTTTAATTGAAGTGAAATGGCGGAGGTACAAGTTTCCATCAGCTACCTGATCTTCTCCTGAGTACATGTTGCTAGCAATGCCCAACAATACTAATGTGTTTGAAACTCCTGTGATGTGTTTACATGTAAAATAATTTGCATCTGCAAAGCTCATTCTGATAGGATCGTGCTACTTTACGCGAAACCCCCTTATAAACCAATAAATACAAATTATACTCCATTATAATCCATATTGTTAGACTTCCTCTTCTTTGAGGCTCCATGCAAATCATTTTATTGTAAGACAACAAGCCCCATGTGTTTGCGGGCCACCAGGGTGTTTTAGGTGTGGATCAGCGCAGGAACACAATATTTGCTGGCGTAACTCAAGCTTTGTGCATCTGTAAGCCAGTGCTTTTCGAGCATGGGAATAAATGGCGGATTATACATGAAGCCCCTTGCAGCAAAGCAGCCAGACAAGGTGACCCCAGAGAAGAAGGCTGTGTTAGGAAGATATGGAGATCAGTGTGGTCATCCATGACCGCCAGTCTCTTACTTTACACACCACTTTTTTTCCAATTCCGACCCAACTGCTATATTCAAGATAGGCTGTACAGCAACCCTGACAAAGCAGTCACACATTTACAAGTTTATCTCCACCATTACTAAGTGGCAATTTATTCATACACACATGGTTATTTGCCTAATAAGGGAAAGATTAATTCGGGATTATAATCATTGTTTAAATCCCACTGAGAATGTAGCTCCACACATGAGGAATTAAGTTTATTTAATATCTGTCTGCACTAGAATTATTAGTATGTAGTTTTTCCTTGTTATGTAATGAGACAGGTCTGGAAAAATCATGAATGGTTCCAAACTTTGCTGCCAATATGGTCCGTGGATTTGAAGGAAACGCTTAATATAGTGCATCCACACAATCAAACAAAATACTACAGAAATCTGAGTATTTTTATTAAATACAAAAGTAAAAAAAAAAAAAAAAAAAAAAAAAACCTCACTAATGTGACCTGCACCAAAAAGGCAAAAACAAGCAATGAGGACACGTTGCATCTTGTTTCCTTTCAAACTGATTTTCTGGTTATTTTATGAAACAAAACAAAACACAAGACATTTTTGTTAATTTCTAACTTAGTGACTTTTACATTGACATCTGTTATTTTCAGACACCAAGGGGAACTGACCAAGCTGGGCATTGGGAGTGAGACTGCATTTGTATACGTATTCACTCTATTCAGTTCTTTCTGTGACAAACACATTTTCTTAAACTTACATTTTCAATAAACATATTTATTAATTAAAGAACATTTTTCCCATGGCATGCAGCTTTTTGAAACTTTACTATTAGTGCAATCTGAAAATAGTATATTCCCATTACTGCACCCATGCCAACATTAACAGTAACTCAAATAATTACAGGCCACTGAAATGTATTAAACATGTCCATCCATCCATCCATTTTCTTCCGCTTATCCGATACCGGGTCGCGGGGGCAGCTGCCTGAGCAGGGACGCCAGACTTCCCTCTCCGGACACTTCCCCTAGCTCCTGAGGACCCAAGGCGTTCCCAGGCCACCGGGTGACATAGTCACTCCAGCGTGTCCTGGGTCTTCCTCGGTCTCCTCCCGGTGGGGCATGCCTGGAACACCTCCCGAGGGAGGCGTCCAGGGGGCATCCGATGCAGATGCCCGAGCCACCTCAACTGGCTCCTCTCGATGTAAACATGTATGAACTAGAAAATGATTATATTGCTTGTTTTTACCATATTTTTAGAAAACAGACTGACGACCAATATTCAATTTTCTATTTACCTTCAATTGTTGATATATACAAAGTGCATTGTAAACACTCCTGTAAACCACACATATTCACAGTGTTCAGGCACCTTCAGATACATAATACCACTGGGGACTGAATTATCCACTTATGTCTTCTTGTCTTTTATCTATGTCAACGTCTATGTCACAACTATGTCACAACATTATTCCATTAAATATATAATATTTAGATTAACAGTTTAACAGGAGAAATGAGCATGTGGGTCTCGTTTTCTACCCATGAATGTATACAGCATTGAATGAAGGACCTTTTTCATTCCCATGGAAGTTTATCAGTGGGGCATGGCGCCAAAAATGTTTGACTGTCTAGAATAGAATTATGTGGATCTTCAGGCAATTTTCTGCATCCATGGGCCCTAAGAGCAAGTGCACTAGCATCTCCTTAAACCCCGCCTCCCAGCCCTTGAGCCAATCTCATATTTGGGCTTATTCACCAATCCAAAAAAAATGTCTCGCTCCATTAGCGTAATGACAAATAGCTGGGAGCTTCATTTTGGCTGAAACATCAAATTAAATTGTGTTTATTAATAAGCCATAATTAGAACACAAGTTGCGTTAAAATTGTATTACATGGATGTGGTTACACTATGTTAGATGTGTCACACATTGGCCATCCCCTGATGCAGCAAGTGTCTACGTCATGGTTGTGGACCAGTCTCTACGTCTCAGTTAACTATTGACAACTGTCAACTGCTGTGCCACCTAAAATAGCTAGTTATGCTTTGGCTCCAGAGCAATAAACTTTCAACAGTACTCAACTTTTTGGGGGTTTGTTCCTACACCTTTGAGAGATCATTTCTTTTATTTTTGTTCCCTTAAGATGCCTCCTGAAATCATGTCAGAGTGTTCAAAGCAACTCAGGCTGATGCTGCCCTATTTCAGTGACAAGACAGGCAAGGGAGCGGTATTCGGCTCAAAAACAAGGATCCACTGTGGAGATACTCTCGGCACTCTCTGTTTTGTGGGTTGTGAGTTTGCGGGGAATGGATTCACTCACAGTGCTACAAAGCTGCACTTCAATGAGGTTTAGGCGTCAAAAAGGAATCCCCCCTCACTCAAAAAGCAATCTTTGAAAACGAGGTTCTCATCCTTCTCCATTGGTGGCTACTGAAACTGTGATATCATTCAGTCCGACTGCCGAACATTCCCACATGGTGAGGCATCCATACACGAAAAAGCTTTGGAAAGCTATTTGAAAGCAAACAAAGTGGACTTTGCCTCCTGTAAAGCAATTTTCTGATGTGTCATCACCGTCCTCTCCCAAACCTTCACCCTGCTCAACCTCATATTAGTCTTGTCTGAGAATCACCTTATTGCAGTGAAACTCACCACAGGCCACCCACTGGCACTCTCCTCATGCAGGATAAAATTAACAACACTTCACTCCGTCTCGCAAAAGGAACTTTTATAGCCATGTAATTATCGACAGAGATGCGATCCAAGGACAGCAGACTCTCTCTGTGAAGTCTGCTCAGGCTAAAAAGCATTGTGACCTCGGTTTCCTCTCTTATGCAAGACATGCATTGTTTTTAAAAAATGGAGGCAATTTGCTGCAGTGGTTTCATAATTTAGTGAGAGTCAAAGCCCCTGAAGACTGTTTTTTTCCATTTTATTTTGAAGTGGCAATTGTTCTTCCCAATTCTTCCCAGTAAAGTCCCCCATATAAACCCCAAATTGTAAACTGAAAATATGAACTTATTTTTTGCTGTAAATCAAAATGTCTTTATTAGTTATACTATTTTTAAACAGTTATTGTTGAATAGTATTATGCATTAGTATCATGTTAATTCTTGTTTTAGATTAAGTTTTGTGACTGTATTTACATTGTCAGCCATGTCCTGTGAGGTCACTCATTGAAAGTAATTATGTTATTAATTATGGATGGATGGATGTTCCATAAAGATGAGTTGATGTTTAACCAGCAAAGTGTTGGTTATGAGATCCGAACTGTTTCTATTATCTGAACAGATCTGGGACTAATTGACAATCATCAAAAAAAGGAAAAAGTTTGAATAGGTATGAACGCGACCCGCTGAGTCTG
This sequence comes from Chelidonichthys spinosus, assembly GCA_029853015.1. Taxonomy (NCBI): domain Eukaryota; kingdom Metazoa; phylum Chordata; class Actinopteri; order Perciformes; family Triglidae; genus Chelidonichthys; species Chelidonichthys spinosus. The sequence continues at coordinate 13,661,431 of CM056837.1, forward strand.
CAAGCGGTGATTACTTGTTAAATGCTGTCATGCAGAGAAACAGCCTGTCACTGTAACATAACATAATCATCATGGATGAAGTTTTTTTTTTCTGTTATGTTTGTTCTCATACATGCTGAAAGCCATTATTGGAAATAGGCTTATTCTTTTCTCTTTTTGAGAGTCAGATGACAAGATTAAGAATATATATTAATTGAATTTGCTTTCCATGCTTCTGACATTCCAGAAAGAAGTTGCTACATTTTGACGAATTAAATCTTTTGTTCTAAGTGATGTAATACCTCCAGGTACTTTGCTGCTATATTAAGGGAACAGCTTATATATTTGGTTTCTCAACACAGCAGCGCCATGACCTCAACAACCGAATAAAGGACAACATGTTGCTTGAGATTGCCCAGGATATGATGAAAATGGTGATGTAGCTTAGATGCACTTAGCGTTATAGGTTAAGTCACAAAAGCTAGCGGTAGGGCAATTTGTGTATATTGTTGCGTTCGCCCCTTAGACCGACTTTCACCCTGTTTTCCCATCGCACTGCTGGAAAATGCCTTAAGATGCTTTCTTCGTGTGTGAAAATTGTTGTCACCCTTTTTATTTGACATCTGTTGTCTCACAGAAAATTGTTATATGTTACTCAAAATATGTGTTGTATGCTGATGAGATAGTGGCTCGTTTGAATCACTTAACAGCTTCCTAGCTGCTAAGACTTCAGACTTTTAATGCACACTCATGTAAAAAATGTGCCAATTAGATGCCAACACAACCTGCACCAGAAATCTATCACTGTTTTAAAAAGCATTTTATTACAGTTAGAAGTGTCAGAGTTAGCTTTTTGGAACCATTTCAAGATGTTAATACCACGAGGTTGTGTACCTACAAAACACTTTTAATCACAGCACATATCGACTATGATGTGTTATCTCCTTCAAACTGAAAGGCATTAAAGAGAAGCCATTACATGAGGCAGCATGCAGGGACACGGACAATGTGTAGGAGGGAGATGATTCCCCAGCTATCACTTACAGAGAGATTTAATTATCCGTAACTATGAGCGTAGAGAGGATGTCAGTCAAGGCTAAATTTGCATCCTGTTCTACACCAGTGTCACATCTATTCATTTGAAATGTGAAGGAGAAGTGGATCCATGTGTGGGGAAAAAAGACATTCATTTGAGGGTTTTTTTCCTGACAAATTTGTATTTAGCAGACATGGTTTTCTAAGGAAAACCTTCTCCGAGTGTTCACGTAGAAATGTAATGAGGTAAAGGTGCATATGTTGCAGGACAACATTACATTTTGACCTAATGATGAGACGTATGAAATGTCATGGCAATCCATCCAATTGTCGCTCAGACATCTGACTCAAAAACCCAAATGCCAACGCTACGGTGGCACTAAAGGAAAGTCATGAGGATTTATTCTGTATGGATACTTTCAATATCTGCAGCACATTTCACAGCGGTCCATCCATTAGTTGTCAAGCTTTTCACTCTGAACCATAAATGTCAACCTCATGATGCCGGCAGCAGATATGCGTCCATATAAGTGAACTTGGCAATCACCTAGACGGCACTTTGGCAAGAGAAGCGGAATGTGAATCTATTCATGAGCTATATAGCGGAGTAACCAATACTGCAGCATGTCTAAACTAAAGAACTGGAAGATCTGAACTGAAATAGGTGACTACTGAAGCAGCAAGTACTCTAAAAACAGATATTCACAGATATATTGATCCCAGGAGTGTTAGCGAGGATGACGGCATGCCTGCAAGTCGGGAACCAAGAAGCCGCTAGCACACCGAACCTTACCGCCATTGCTCCAAACGAGAAGCAGGTGCTCGGATGTGAAAAGGTAAGCTTTGTTTTTTTTTATTGCTTACAATTCATGCAAGGGATTGAGGAGCAGAAACTGACTTACATATTGTGAGCACACTAGCCGTGCAATGTGCGTCACATGTATGGAAGATTTATGTGAGGTTGCTGGTATTGTCCGTTGCAAATAGAGCCGGCAGGATTGTTTTTCATCTAGAGTAGCAGAAGTGCATGTGTTGATAATGGATGCAGGAAAGGTCAACAACGTTATTAGAGTTCATTCTCTGAGGACCATAAACATCTATTCAAACTTTCAGTTGTTTATGATATTTCAGTCTGGACCAAAGTGGTGGAACGACCGACCCAGCAGCCTGTCAACAAACATGCATTGCCATTCAATGAGCTGAAAGTTTTGAAATATCAAAAGCAGATGGAAAAAAATACCTGGTGATATATAAAGAAATGTGAAGGATTTTTATCAAACATGGTCGAATATATTGTGTACAAGCTTGTCAAATCCTACTGGAAACTTGATACAGATGTACGTCCATCTCTTATTACAGGCAATGTAATTGCTGCAATGAGAAAGTGACATAAAACAAATAGCAACTGCAACCTCTAACCAGACCTTCTTTTGTGAAAACACCAGAAAATTAAAGCAAATTTAAGCTCTATTGCTACCTCGCTGGACTTATTGGAGAACTTCATTGCAAACAATGAATAATTAAAATAAAAGTTTGCGAACACGCATCATTTCTTTGTGATGCCATCATGCAGTGATGTAGCTAATGAGATTTTGGTAATGGGCTGAATTCTCCCACAGGTGCAGTAATAGCTGGGGCTTCAACGGTTTAGGTGGAGCCAGAACATTGCCTCGCTGTGAGCTTTATACCCTGATGAGCTTTGGCTTCTTCAAAGGGAATGTAGCACCTTCATGATTTTGGCGCCTCTGTTCTGCATGTTGTGAAGATACTAAAAATGTCACTAATTTTGTGTGAACTGAAATATATTACTATTTTGGTGTCTGAATATCAATTAACAAAAAAATAAATGTGTGTTGGATTTATTTGAACAAAAAGTAGTTTCTTCTCCTCTTATACTTAAAAGCATGTCTTATTATTCTCACATCCTCCGATACCACAGTGAAATATGTGTCTGTATTCATATCCCATGGGAAGATACTATTTACATACTTAAAGCAAATTTACTACCTTTTAATCATTTCATCTTCCTTTGATGTGATGTCTAATTAGTCGCATAATAATAGTCATTCAAAAATAAAGTTTATGCTATATTAAGTTTTTAGAGTCAGACTTTCATGATTAATTCCTTTGACTGTTCAAAAATCTGGATCACATGACTGGATAAAAAAACGCATTGGAAACAGCACAGTTGTTAGCTGTCAAATCCATCAGGACATGCGATTGTAGCAGCAATACAACAAGTGATGCAGAATTAGGTCAGAAAAATGTTGATCACTGTATTCGATAGCCTCATAGACATCAGGCCATCTTAGGAGACAGGAAATGTAAACACATTTCAATTCAAAGGTGAATCGTGTAATGCAGCATTTTTGTTAACCTAAATCACTGAAGTTATTTTTATAATCCTGGTACTTTTCTATGCATAAACTAATTGTGTTAATTCCAGGTAAAGAGCGTAAGTCAACTATGCCCAGATAGTTGTTTATCGAAAATAAATAATCAAAGTTTATTAAGTGAATTTTGGTTATTATTCTCCAAGAGAGCAAAATTAATTTAATTTATGAAGAGATTTTATGTGCATTTTTTTTAATTGATAATAATTGTTAACAGATGATCATTTTAATTTGATGACATCATCATCATTTTATTTATATAAAGGTATAAATAAAGGTATTCATTTATATACCTTTATTTGGTATTGTGAATGGCTGCATCAAGCGATATCTTCCAAGTAGAAATCTTAAATAGAGTCAGTATTATGGCCGACAGGCAGACCTTCACAATCAGACACACAAGAGAAAAGCAAACCCACTTTAATAACAGAAGTTTTATACTGACATAAGTTGTAAGTAATGTCCTGTCTAGATGTTTTTTTTTTTTTTAAGTAAGTAAGGAAAGGTTAATGCCCTCAGCAGAACTGATGAACATTTATCTTTAATTTTCATCCCAAGCTAAGGCAAAGTTGACCTGAAATTATGAAGGGCAAATGTCCTTTTCCGACTGGATTGCTTTACTGAATCAAGACACGGATTGTATTTTATTTGCTTTGGTGAAAACAAAATTGTGTAAAGTGTGAGGGAAGGTGACAACCAGTGATGTTAATATACGAGGAGACAGTAAGTGTGACCCTATGGAATTGCAAAACAACGTTGGCTGGTTGTGTTGTTGGTTAGTGTTGCTGTCAACAACGTGCTTAACGTTAATGTTGTGTTGTTTTGCCAGGGCTTCACTTTTTGAAAGGCTGGCTATCCGGCTGTGCCTTGGGTTCTTATGAAATGGAATTTAGGAGGCAACACAGGTTGTTTGTTTACTTTAGTTACCTGACTAATTAGGTGCTTAACGACTGATAATCAGTTGCTAACCATTTGTGGTGTTTGCTGCAAACACCAAGGTAAGGTTGGTTACTCCATTATTTTCTTCTGTTTTATATCTACAAGCTCAACAGCCTTGGCTTTCCTTTTCCCGAGGAGACCTGCTCCTATCCTCTTGTATAAATTACACGCTAATTATGAATTGTTTCTTTTACAATTTAGCTCTCTCCCTTTCCTAAACCTTCTCTTTTATTTGGGATGTGTGAAATGTCTAATTGAACAGTGAGATTCTCCATGGAGATGTTTTGCAAAGCGAATGAAATTAACATTCGCCTCACTGAGGACAATAACTATTCACTGAGGGGTTTTCTCTGAATAACAGCAACTGCATGTGCGGCATGAAATCAAGTTGATTCAAATGAAATGTCCAAAATGAAACCAGTATGCTGATTTATTTGTGTGTTTATTTATGTGCCCAAGAACTTTTTGGAGATACATATACACTATTACATTAGTGAAGTTTTGGACGTGCTTCCCATACTTATGTAGTTTAGGTATGTATTTACTTAGCTCACATAGAAAACATCATGGAATTTCTGCCAAAACCTCACTGTGGCCATTAATGCTGTTTAGTTAAACAAAACCACAACCATTTCACAGCAATGATGTAGCTTTAAGTGACATGTGAAAAGCTGTAGTGTTCACACCGTGGCATATAAATGACATGCGGGGAAAGCCTAAAATACATGATGACAAGCAAAAAATGTCATGCCGTTTATATGCCTTCCCATGAGCTCCAGTTATTTGTTTTTGTCTAAGCTCTGGAGGTGGACATGGCTGTTGATTCTGAGTCCTGCATACCTCCCACAGAACACCTCTGGGAGCACACTCACAAGTGTTTTTGAGATCTACAAATCATATCTGGACAAGACAAGCAGAGGTTGTTTCGAGTATTTTGCCAGGTGTTTAAATAGTTGTCCATCATGAAACTTTACTTGTGTCGTTGAAAATGAAGATTTGAAGATGGATGCGGTTTGAGCAAGGGGGTGGGATGTGGGGACAGGGTCATGGTTTACGCCGATTAGATTTGGTGTGATCCCATCGCAAGATGGTCTGTAGTTTGCTTTTTTTCCCCATATGAATGAAAATGACAAAGAATGAATACATGAAATTACAAATATAGCAATTTCAGTCACAGCAGTGTGAGTTCCAAAGATCTCTTCATCTCCATGTCTCAAAGCTTAATTGGCATTTAGAAATAATAGCCTGTAAGAGAGCAATATGGCTTCAAAAGAATTGTGTGCAGAAGGTGCCAACACATGGCTGCTTCATGAGCCGAACAAACTGTTAATCTCTGATGAACTGGTGTGAATGGCATTAAAACTGTCAGCTCTTGTTTTAAAAAAGTGCCTGTAGTGTGCTCAATTTGGTGACCGAACATTGGCTCATTTACATTTCATCCAGGTGGACACATGTGTACAGTGGGTTTAGTGAATATTGTATAAATAGTACAACATTTTAAGAATACTCCATGTGTCACGATAATGTAATTTAATGCTACAGTGTTTGTGTGCAGTTTCACAGTAAACAATGTGACTGAATTAAAGAAAACACATCACAAACATCACGAATGTAGCTCCATAATAACTTCATGTGTATGTTTGACCCATACCTCCTCTTCCATCATCATACATATTTTTCCTTAATTCTCAGAGCATATTTACACAAATATGTATACATTACATCCAGTACAAACTGCATGGCATTAAATGACACATAAATAAACAAGAATGGTGTTGTTATTGCATGCTAAATGACTTTCAAATTGTTGTGTCATTTATATGCCCTATTGGTGAGAACAGGCTGATATTGGAATTAGTTTAATGCCCAGTGGGTTGCATACAGACACTAAAGTGTCCCTCAGTGCACCACTATCAGACACCGAAAAACATTAAATTGACAAAAACAATTGACATTTCTCTGCAATAATGCAGCAGTATTGGTTGATGTGTTTCTAGCTGCAGTGAATATCTTCATGTCCGAATAGGTGTCTTGGGGAGGGTGCACATACCTAATTAGATCTTACCTGCATTGCCTTAGGGTCTGTGGCTCCATGAAACTCTCTGCAAGTCACTGAATTGTGCAAATTATGTGTATCCACACATCCACACTAGTTCACCACATGTAAATATGTACTCTATTGAACCCATATGATAGTCATCATAATTCTATATTTTTTTGGAGCTGCAGCATGTTGCAGGAGGTATCTAGAGCTTTAGCTCCAAATTCAAATTAACTCCATAAATCTTTTTTCTCCGGGAATTAATGCTCCGGGAATTAATCACACACACACACACACACACACACACACACACACACACACACACGCACACGCACACTGCATCATGTAAAAATCACTTAGATTGGTGATAAACACAAGAGGAAGCAACGTACAATGCTGCAATGCCTGACTAAAATCTCTTCAGCTATTATTTTCTCGTCACTTTAACGCTGTTATGTATGATAGAGGTGGGCAATATTCAGAGAAAATAGTATCTATAGCAAACTTTTTTTATACAATAAAGAATCTTGCCCCATCTCTCGCCATCCATTTTCTTTTGGCATATATTCACATGAACATAATAGCCGATGTTTGTGGTTTCTACAACAAGTGAAAGCTAATGCTAGCATTTACCCCAACTACATGATCAATACACACCCATAAGATGACAATTTGGCCCATATAAAATTAACCAAGAATAACCATCAACATCCATCAACATACATCACCTTGTAATGTATTAATTAGAAAAATAAATGCGACGTTCATGGGATTTCAGCTAGCATAAATGCGGGTTGTTAGCATCATAATAAAGTAGCAAATCTACAACGTTATATCTGCAACTTTATAAAGTTGCAAATTTGCGACTTTTTTTCCTCTGAATATTGCCCACCTCTCTCGGCTCCGTTTTTTTTTTTTTTTTTTCCTACAGTTGTACAAGTAAATAAACTCACCAGTCATTCATGCAGAAAATAGTCTTACATCTAAACTGAAAAATGCACATACAATTCTGTTGACTGTTTTAATGACCTGACCTGAGAGTCACTGGGCCTCACATGAGTGGTGGTATCTCAATAGATAGATTTTACTCAAACACTTGAATGCTTAAAAGCTTTGGAGAAAAAAGGGGAAATATTTGGCAGGAATACTGACATTGTGAACTTCTTACAGGAGATACAGGATATGAGGGGATAGGAGGGAGTTTTGGATAAGGATGTACCAAACAAGCATGGAATAGCACTCACTTTGAATTAAACAAATTCAAACTTCAAATGCATGAAGTATACAGAGGTGTCGGGCTATCAGTTTTTCTTGTTGGAGCTTGTTTTCAAATCTGATGAAAAACTATCTTAGGAACAAATTAAATTTTTGTTCGACCAGACCAGAACATTACTTCATGTGTCCCTCACTTAGACTTGGTAATTCTTTATTTCAAAAGAAACACCCGAGAGATTTTTTTAATAATGAAGGGCCACTCAACATTTCAAAGAAGCATTTCATGGTTAATTTCACTGAGCTACGTCTGTCAGAAAGGCGGCACTATGTCAAAGACTTACATTTTTTATGAACTTTCATTAATTTGATTGAATAATTCAGCAATGGCTTTGATGAAAGCAACATCCTTCTTGTTGCTCTCAACGTCATCGGTTTTCACACTTTGTCTTAACAAGATTACCCAAGTGCATTATACAATGCTCATGTGCTGCACGTGACAAAACAGGCTTTGTCTCAAGTCTTGTCTGCCCTATTTTGGTTCTCATATTGTTCATTAGATGTACAAAAGCCGGGATTCAATATATGACCATTGCATTTGGAAATATCCTCAGATGATTATGAAGAGGTTGTAACAATATTTCTATGACACCTATTGTTTCTCAGAATGATCCAGTGTGCAGTGAAATTAACACCTCTTTGGAAAGCAGGATGCAGATTAGCCATATTTTCACATTTAAGCTCTTGAGATGGTCATTATAATTTCACAGAGCATATATATACTTGTTCTGCATTAATCTCACCAGGTTCTCTTAAGAAAAATGTTTTTCAAGTCATCTCTAGTTCTTGCCTCATTACTATCCTTCCGGGGTTTTTTCACTGGAATAAAAAAGTTGTGAAGTTGAAACCATCCATCATATGTCTTAAAAATATTCCTGTCTCACAGACAAAAACACAGATTATTCAGTGCTGTTTAAGTGTAAATAGTAATTTCCCCTCTCTCCACAATTTGCGCTCTGCTTCATTTTCCATTTGCCACAACATACCGCTCCAGCATTATTGATATAAGAGAACAGAATTATTATACATTTCTTTCTCACATATATTATGCAATACTGCAGACTGTCAGACATTCTGGGCAAATCAGAATTGTCCCCGCTTGTTTGCAGCATCTCATGGGACTGTGAAGGTGATGTGCACTACTCTGTATCTACCATTACAAGCAAACTGCAGGCAAAACCCCAACTTGATCCAAAGTTTTCACCTTGTTTTCAGTCAGATCTGCAGGCTGTGTACAACGCTGTAAACCGCATTGATACAAATTGCGAACTTGTGCTGTCTAATTGACAAACCAAACGAAGCTTCCTCCGTGTGTGTGAACAAACTTTTCCTTAAACTCCTGGCCAATCCAATTGCAACCTTGTACAACACACAGGCCACCTATTGAGCGGCATCTAACACGATTTTCTCCAGACCTCTTAGAATGAGCGGGTGTTGTGGCGACATTGGTTTACTGCTGGTGTGATAGATGGCTGAGCTGCTGATTGAACTGATTCAAAAGTGTATTTTTGAAAGGGATAAATGTGTCTTCTTCTACCACAGGAGAGTTAATCTGCTTCCGAAACTTTTTTTTAACAGAGTTTAATGGACAAGATGCAAAATGCACTTATATGCATTGCTTTATTAGTTCACAATCTGAGATCAAATCCTTTCACATCTCCTTGTACTGTATAGCCTAATCAAGAAATCCCTAAGTGCTTGAAAAAGAAATGGTTGGCAGATAAATGAAATGCACTTTTAATTATTTAGCAAACTTCTGAATGGCGCTAAAGCACTGTTCTCATCATCAAGCAGAGTGATTCACGGCACAGGTACATCAGTCAGTCATGAGCTGACGCTCTCCAAGCTGTCTGCTTAACGAACTGCGTTGTCCCTGGAAAGTTAAAGGGAAATGCTTCTGTTTTAATGGATCTTTAACTCACAACCACAGCCTTGCACATCGCCTCCCGTCCCTCAACATTAGCAAGAAACAAGAAACACAATTAGGCCGTGGTTAAAGAACCTCAAAAGAAAGCAAGCAACCCATTTTTAGTGTTAATGATTGACTTAAGGCTGCAGGGAAAATAACTGTGTGGGATTAACCAACACATTCTCACCCCAATGCATGAAATAATGCAGCATGATGCCCTACGACGTACTCCTCAGAATAAAAGATTAGCAAAAAAAACAAAACATACTTAGGATCAGGAAACGAGTGATTTTAACAGAGTGACTAAAGACTTCCATGACTAATGAGTCACCGGCAACTCCCATAAGTCACGTGACCAATGTCACTAATGACTCATATTTGATGACAAAAAATACTCCTTTTTTTGCACAGGACATGGACATCGGTCTCCGATATGAAACTCCTGTGTTTGTCTGTGACTGCAAATGTGCAGAGAGCCTTGACATAAACCTTCAATTTATTATGCCCAAATCTCCCTTTTCAAACCAAATGAGAACATAGTCCGTTTTCTCTGCTGGCACTGCTTTTGTCAGAGCAGGGTGACCTCCTTTGCCAGTCTGCTTTTCAAAACTAATTTGAATGTTACAAAAATAATCTCACAATCATGTTCTGCTCTGCCACTGCTGTGTTTGAAGTTTTGTATCACAAAAAAAAAAAAAAAACACTTGATCATAGATACTAATAAAATGACACATTGGACATGACTATCCAACCCTACTGTAAGTCTAAGATAGTTTTTGGTCACAAGAAATCACTTACTAGTAGCTGACAACTGTAGTGGGAACTACCACAGAAACAGTATTTTACTAGGTGTTTAGATTTAGATTTTGTCACCGAGATAGGGTCACAACCGTAGAAGACGTAGGGTGGAAGTAGGGGGGTAAGAAGAAAGGGGCCATTAGCCTACTTTAGGTCCCTGGAACTATTTGGCGTTGCAACTGTTGTGGTCTATATATGTAATTTTATGCATTTGGACCAAAAAGCCAATGCTGTTCGTCTGGTGCTTGTGAAAACAATCTTCATTTTGCAAATACATCTGAATAAGTTTAGCTTGTTATTCACTGCTATGATAACAATGTGCAAATCCATCAGACTACATGTATGCCATCTTTAATTATAATTCATGTATTGAGTAAATTGAGAACCCCATCACATTCACGTATATCTATTAAACATTAAATTGCCCTCTGCCTGCAACACATGTCTATTTTTTCCCATTTCTTTAACAGTATGTTAACTGCTAACTATACTCCACTGAATCTCTAACATGAGGTCAGAGGAGATTTTGTAAATGCAAATGCTATATAGGCTGGATTTTAATAGGCTTGTAAATATGCAGAGCATGTATGGAAATATTAGCATAAGAACTCCCCGGGTCAGTGACTTCCCATTGTGAACACTAGATTGGAACATAAAACATCCATTGCTGCACATACTGTACATGCAACATGTATGAAGACTTAGTTTTTAGTGTGGAAATTGCATAATTTGATCAAAATGACAGAATGACATTATTTATTCAAAGATAAGAGCCTGAGCCTTTGAAATGTGCAAACAGGTTCAATAATTGTTAAGGCAATGGCTCAGGTAAACCAGGGGCTTCTTTCAATCACTTTAGTTTAATTTAAATAATATGATTATGAAAATGTGTATCCACAATATGCGATGGCCGGAAGCAGTGGACTTTACCAGGAACATTCATATATCATTTAAAATCAAGGCTCAGTCATTGTTTGTTAAAATTACATCTAGAGAATAAAGAATAGAGGGAAAGACAATGGCCTTGGGCTGAACTTTAAGCTTCCAGGAAACACAGCAGATTCTTTTTTATTATTATTATTTATACATGTGGGAGTGTTTCCCCAAACACATTCTGTATTTGTTATTCCATCATTTTTGGGTGATTCATATCCCAGTGTACAAAACATTCTTAAGTAGAGCCAGCACAATTTCAGAGCAACACTTTTCAAATAAGGGTTGACCGTATTTCAGCAATGTATCCTTGTTATTACTTTGAAAATGTCACTTCTCTGACAAAGCCCAATATGTTTTAGTTTAAAGGGTTATTTCTCTCCCCTTGAGCACTTTTATTTTGCAGAAGAATCAATTGAATTAAATGAACAGAGGCTGTTGATGGTCTTCTTATTATTGATATGTTAGCCATTATATTGGATAGGGGTGACATTTTTATGTGCTATCATTTCGACTACTACTACTACCACTACTACTATACACACACAGTTCAGTAGATTCAGTGGAATTTACAGCCATCATCCAGTATGACTGCAGTGAAGACACTTTTCCTGTGTTGACTGTATGTAGGACAGATGTTGTGTCGTTGGCTTTCCGGAGGCTGTCTGCACCGTATCCGCCCTGTCCTTGCGCAGTGAGACAAGGATGCGGAGGTCACATACAAGTCCCAGGTGTGACCATTAGTGGCAGGATGCATTTGTGCAATAGAGTGATGAAGCGGGAGGGAACTAGAAGTCTGGAAGAATCCACGAGGTACAAGAGAATAGAGGGAGATAGGGAGGGGGGGGGGGGGCACTCGGGTGACCTCTCCTGTCCCTGTAAAGCTGCAGTTTACTTTCGTAATCCCCCACAGAACAGCTAAGGGGGATATGCACACTGTGCTTCTCTTGAGGAAGTAAAGGTGACAGTGGGAATGATGCATTTTTTGCTTGCTGGGTAAAAATGGGAGCTAACTGCGCAGATAGTCATACTTGATTCTTGGAATTTTACAACTGACTCTCAGCTTCATTTTAGAAAGCACTGCTGGTTGTACTGGAGGAAACTGGAAATTCAACTGGAAAAACAGAAAGAATTAACGTTGAAGTAGCAAATAGAGAAGTACAGTGCGCTTGTTTTGCATCCGTCGCGAGCCATGCTTGGTAATTGTTTTTCGATCTGTTCTGTGTGTCTGTTATAATTCTTGTTTTGTATCACCTTAACGCCGAGGCGCCGGCTAATGAAAATCTCCCCAGGCTTGCCTGTAGCTTAAGATGCCCAGGCAAGTCTCCCCTTAACTATACAGTGTGCATGAGGGCCTGTATTCATTCAGCCACGTTATTGATGGAAGAGATTATCCTCCAGTTGCTTAGAAAACAGCATTGTTTTGATTTCTTGTTTCAAATCTCCCCGAGCGTGTTCCTGAACTGCATCCCATCCTGAATGCCCATCTGCAATTGGAGTTAAGTCCCTGCACGCTTTAATCACCATCCCCCTTAAAATGAACCGGAACCCGGTTTGGTTCACAATCTCTTCTGCACTTGTAGGTACTCATCTCACTGCCCCCATTCTTTTTGACCTGCCATTTTCTTGCAGACAACTGCAGGTAAGGCGATGGAGTTCAGCAACATCAAGGTGTTGCAATGAGATATCAAGGGGGGGGGGGGGGACTCGGCAAGGTTGACATGCTATAGTGGGGGAGAAATAAGAGAAATCTCTGGGAGCAGATCAGATCGGTCTCAAGCTGCATAACCCCAAGAATCAGCTTCAGAAAAAGAATGTCAGAACTGGCAACTTGACATCAAAGCAGAATCTCCCCCTCAGATGTTTTCCTCCTTTTACCTGAAAGGCCACAAGATGTCCCCCCCCACCCCCCCCCACCCCCGTTGGAATGCCAAAAAAGTTGGCGAAATCTTGCTCAACTATTTCAAAAGAAGCAGGATGCACACAGTGAAATTAAACCTGATCACTCTCCATGAGATTAGATATTGATTTGTCTTCTGAATGACTATAAAGCGATTTCTCTCTGGATGATAAGGTATTTATACTTCATACCACCATTTCTTTACCCCCGCCCACCATGGATTGAATAATCTGCATTAATAATGAACAATACAAGAATTGTATTTTTTTTTTTTTTCATCTGAGATTTGTTCATACACCATAAACCTTAAGCCACTGTATGTATTTTTGTTGAATTTAACAAGTAATTGATTTGCTTTCCCGCACCCTTTTTCTTTGGTTCTGTTGTTACATTCACTTTGACAGAGCCTGATGGAGGAGTTTAAAGCACGGCGCCGTGACCCTGGAGCTCTCCGCTGTCTAAATCTCATTTCTCCAGCCTGGTTGAGAAGGGCTTACTCTGGAGAAAGTAATAACAAGCGTAGACTATGGTGAGTCATGTGGCCTGAGCACTTCATGGACAGTCGTCATGTGAAGATGCATAGGCACGTGCATTCGTGCTGATCCAGAACTCCCAAACTGGAGGCACTACAGGAGAGGCGCATGGTGTCCCTGATGGGAGATGTTATGGAGGTTTCTGCATGAAAAGAACAAAAAACACCTCACTAGAACGTCTCTTGAATGACTGATTGAGTGATATTAACAAAACACAAATATATATTTTCTTGCTTTATTTGAGCTACTTAATGCAAAGAAGCAGCCTAATACTGACTATACCTACCCTTCAGCTGTTTGCACATCATGAGTCATGAAACATTTTGGCAGGTAATTCAGAGAGACCTAAAGGTCTATACATTTTTCATGTGATTTATATTTTCCCCCCACAGCAGCGTGGTGTCTACAAACAAAACAAATCACTCTCTTTCAAAAAGGAACTTTTTATGCACCGCAGTTTGTGAAATCAAAGCAGGCTCCGGTATGATTTCATGTTCTGCATGAGAGGCGAAAATAACACTGCATCACTTGCATGCATTCATGAGAAAGGTTTAATTGGCCAGCAGCATTGAAGTTTGGACTACTTTCATAGCACTGACTGGAAAACAATGCATCCTGCCTTACATTTAGAATGGATCAATCAATTGTATTTCAATGTGTGAACCGGTGTTGCCCTGCACTTTGCATGATACCATTCACCCAGAGGCAATAAATATCTGCATTCATTATCCTTTTCCCAGAAATAATCAAATGCTTTTTCTGTGCAGTCTAATGCCATTGCTATAGACATTTACTTTATATGGAAGCTGTAAACACATACTAAAATATGCAATTCATGACATAATTATCTTTCAACATAAATGTATCTGTAAGTTTAAATTGTCTCCTGTGTCTGCAAACTTATTTGAGTATAGCACAGGGACAACCTCAGGCATGGAAGCTTAACCAATGACACACTAGCAATAAAGTGTGCGAGAGAGTTTCTTGGAAATGTGTCTCATCTGAATGCCAAATTACCTGTTTCACAGCCAAGTTTGTAGCTGAAGAAAAAGGTTGGTCGGGTTAATGATTTAAACTCAGATGTGGATGTTTTTTGGGGGGAGGATGGGAGCCTTCTTTTGTAGTGCAAGGTACAAGGTTACGTGATTCAGTTTTTATCGGTTTGTGAGCAAGTCCAATAACCGCTCACGGAGTGTGGTATTCGAGCCCAGAGTGCTAAGTTTAACAAATCAGTTTTTCACGGGGGAGATTGTCTTGAATGCTGAGCTGAACAACAAACAGCATAGGTAGCTGTTGTTATTTTCAAGACGTGTGAGGTCTGAGTGGAGGGCGGCGTAGACGGCATCCTCTGGATCTGTTGGATCTGTATGCATACTGGTGAGGGGTCCAGGCTGGCTGGGATGCTGTTTGATGAGCTGAAGAACCAGTTTCGCACAGCACTTCATCAGAATAGAGGTGAGTGCCATAGGGCGGTAGTCATTTCGACTTGACACTGCAGACTTTCTAGGTAAAGGGATGATGGTATGGCAGGTGGGAACACTCTCCTGTGACATGTGACAGGTTGAAAATGTCCCTGATTAAGATGTCTCGTGTATAATTGTAATGTCCTAATTATGGAGCGTTTATTTCTTAAATGTTGCAATGCATGTCGCCAATATGGATGGTATAAAATTACAGATCTGTTGGAGATTCACATTTTAATGTGGTGTCAAAATTAAACTTAATGTTGATGAAGAAGAAGAAGAAGAAGAAGAAGAAGAAGAAGAAGAAGAAGAAGACTACTTCAGGTGAAAAACAGGTTGCAGACCCCAGCTATAGATTTTATTGTCAAGCAATGGTTAAAGAAAAAAATCAATCAAAGTATAATATGTGTCGATTTTTCCAGACAGTTTTAAACGGACAAAAAAACAAAAACAAACAAAACTAACAAAAACATTCTGTTGAGGCAACAAAACTTGGCTAGGATTAGTAAAAAAAAAAAAAAAAAAAAATCGTGGTTTGGCTTAAAGTGAAATTGAATCAACAAAAACAAAAAAAGTTATTTTTGGGACGATATTCACAATGCAGATTCCAGACCAGGCTGGAAAATGATTATTCAAATCATTTGTTTTTATTCCTTTGCGTGACAAATGACATCGACTGAACATTAGGGATTGTGATTTTGAAAACATTTCAGCATAAACATCAGTTCATGGAGACGTGGTCGATGGATGGATCTCCTGTCGATTAAGATCTGCATCACAAGCACATGTGCTGTATGAAACAGGAATAACCCTCCAGAGATACTGTAGTACATCTTTTTGGTTACAAACTCGACTGTCAGAATATGAATGGATCATTTAGTATGAAAAAAAAAGAACAAGCTGTTCCATAGGGTGACTACAGAGGGTTAAACCTTAAATCCCTGTCAAGGTATATTCCGTCAGTTACTTTATTTCACTAAAGGGAAAGTGGAAACAGAGGAATCGTCCTTCACACGAGCTTGATCTAATTTCACAGTGACTGTCAGACTGACACCATGTGCTTGTCAGGCTGCACAGTCTAGTATTGTCAAGACAGTGCCGATTTTTTTCTTTGTTTCACAGAAAGAAAAATAGAGATATTGTGAGTGTAAATCAGAATTGCGACATCCTGTCCGTTCATTCAGGGTGAATCATGAAGGACTCGTTTCACTGAGGTGAGTTAAGGTGCTTGAGAGATGGGGTTAGAAAGGAAAACAGCCAGTGCTGAGTGACTGCCTCTTAATTAAAAATGAATACAGGGAGCGTTGTGGTGATACCAAAACCGAAAATAAAGGCGCCACAAAAACCTGCAAATGACATATGCAACACCTTCTTTTCTCTCCGCTGTCTCCAACAACATCAGGGAATTCATCCCCCTCACTCGCTGGCACTGTTTCAGCACCACCTTGATGAATATCCTCAGGCTAATTTTGTAATTTGTGTTTCCTCATTTATTTATATAAAAGAAGATGCAGATATGATGCATGGGTTTTGAATGGCAGATGATAATGAGGAGTGCTCCCACAAAAAAAAGTGAGATTATAATAATTATTTTCCTTTGTTTTGTTTTTGTTTTTGTTTTTTGGAAAAAGAACCAAAACCACGTCGTCTATCAAGTTCTGAGAGGAGAAAGTGTTTTTCAATCACTGTGTTTTACAGAACAAGTGTAAGGAATAGCCATTCATCCAGGTGGCTTTCCACATCGCTGTGTTGTTGGAGGACAAAGGAGGAACAAACCTATGTGAAAAAACTACCCATTTGAGTTTCCTCTCACAAATAAGATACTTTTCAAAGATGTGTATCACGTCATGTGTGTTGCTATGCATGCAACACATCAAGTTAAATACACACACACACACACACACACACACACACACACTGGTTATTGCTGCATGTTTTCCTCGCAAACATGTTCAGCCTCAGCATCCCAATGTAAAGATGCTCCTGTGAGGTCAATTATTAAATGAGAGGGCAAGGTCATTGAGGAGCAAGGTAAAGAGGCGATGTGGTAGGAACAGCCATGGCAAAGAGAGTCCCTGCCATTGCTGAATGTTGCGCCCCGCTGTCAGAGGCGTACTGTAGAAATACATTCCACCTCATCCTGACTTCACTGTATATATATATATATATATATATACTGTATATTATATAGAATATCTCATCAGTACCAAACAAGACTCCTCAGCAGCAGATATGGAACCCTGTACTGTACCAGATAGCAGATGTGAATAAATACAGGCTAGGTGCTCCTTAGCAGAGGTGCATTATTCACTTTGGCGTTGTTATCTTATACTGTGGACAGGCAGTGCAGAGTATGGATTTTCTTGTGTGATTTGGCTGCTTCAGAGGACATCCCAGTCACACAGCAATCTGAAGAGGAATCCTAGGGAATATCATCCAAGTGGAATATGGATCTGAAGCAAAGAGCAAGGAGATGCATCTGTGACGTCCAGCTGTGTTCGAAACCCCCTGTTGAATAAACAGGGGCCGGCCGTTGGTATGAGAAACTGTTCGTTTCACGGAGTGCAATCAGAGCTGACAAATGGTTTACTCTACTCTGTCATTTTTTAAATATTTGACCAGGCCACTGCTTGAAGTGGTGATAAAGAGAGCCATAGTCAACGGTGATGACAAATATTTTGATATCCTGCTACAGGTGTGCCATGTATTACACACACACACACACACACACACACACACACACACTATGAAAATGCCAAATTAGAAAGACTAAACACCCAAAGGGAATTGACAAACTGCAATTTTCTTACTTAAAATTATCTTTTAAATTGATGAATATCATACGTGTAATTCATGGCACAAGGATCAAGAAAATATGTTTCTCCCATCATTGATTACAGTACATGTTTTTTTTTCTGAAGTAAGGACCTATAGGGATCAACGGAAGGTCATGACTTTGCCTCTAATATTACACTATCTGTAGGGCCATGGCTTCCATTGAAGACACTTAGGGCATGTCTGTTATTGTAGGGACTTAGTAACCTGCTAGGAAGACTGCATTGTACAGTTGGAAACAGGATGTGGTGGATTTCGAGCTAGTGACAGCATTTTCAGACTCAAATGTAAATACTCACAGGCCAATGAATAATGAATAACATTGAATGTTTCCCCAAGAACACTGGGCCTCAGCCAAGAACCACCCCTACAAACCTTAGTGCGAGTAATGTAGGAGGATTTGCATTTCACCATGTTTTCCCAGATTTTGAATTTCCTCTTTTAGGCCTTTCATGAAATTAAACTCTTCATGTTTAATCCTTTATCACTTCACTATCATGTCATCGTGAGCGTGCCACAGGCGACCATGATCCTGGGAGAGATGCACCTGAAAAAGAATTCCCCCAAAACACACACACACACTTGTTTTTGGTCCATCCTTGCTCTATATGGAGAACTAATCAAGAAGCAACTGAAACAGCCTGCTGCTACTTTTATGAATAAGCAGTTTGTACAAACTGACCCATGGATGTCTGCAGGAGCCATGGCTGCAATGAAGGTGAAGAGCCAGCAAACCAGTCAACGATAACTTTCCAGAGGGCTCCAGTACCACCTGCTTCATGATATCCGCCATGTTAGCATTTCCTGGCTGCAGCCACCACCTGCCTACTAAGACAAGCTGCAATGTATAACAAACCACACAGGTGAGGCCATGCATTTTAACCAGCCCCGTCTCCTGATAATTACATTCCCATCCAATGAGACTGCATTGTGAATTATATTACAAGGGAAACGTACATTGTCATGGAAATTGTCTTTTGACGCATCATTAAGTTTCAAGTTTGTCCTGGAAAGAGGTCGGGGTTGTGGATGGGTAAAAAAAAACAAAAAAAAAACAGGGTGTTCACACAGGCTTCTGCTGGTCTCGAAGTTGTTGTGTTTCTGCATTTTTTGTTTCAATTTCATGTCATTTTAAGTGTGTGTTTGTGTGTGTGTTCTGAAACCATGGATTTTATCAGTGTGACTTCAAGATCACACATCTGCAGGGAATTTCTCAATCTTAACAACACAAAAGGATCAAGGAATCTACAACTGGGCCGGATCTGATTTTTTTTTTTCTTTTCAATGATTCAGTCACAACATCTGAGTGAGAAAGAGATTATTCAGGTTTTCTAAGTTTCAGCAGCCCAGCACGTTCTGCAATTCATTCTCAACATGGCTAGCCCGTGCAACCGAACTGTGAAATGCTGTATAATATTTGTTGCATAATAAAGTGGGAGCAGAATGGATGCAGCCATACAGTGTACAAATGTTGCATCTGTTCCTGGCAGTGGAAGCTCAGGTCGTGGTCTGTTCTGCTGTGATAAAAGGCGATAGAGCTACAGACCAGTCTCACAAAGACTTCACAGTTCTGGCTTGAGCCCAAAGATTAACACACAGTCGCAGCAGTCTTTACAATGCAGCCCAAAATCCTGACGCCCACATCTCAACATCATCTGACAGTCTTCCCTTCATTGTGTTGGAGCAGCGAGGAACATGTCAATGAATTGTATTTATTTGCATTGCATTGAGAGTTGAGCTTTGTGAGAGCATATATGCATCTGAAACGTCATCATGCTTGAGTGGTTTGACTTTTGGTAAAAGCTCTTTTGAGGTCTTGATGCGATTATGAAATGGGGGATTTAAGATTTTTATGGTTTTGGAATTTGGTTTTCAAGAGAACATAAAATGGAGGTGGACTAAAAGAAACTGGAGGCCCTTTGTTCTTCAGAGACACATTGACAGGTTTATGTTTATTTGATGAACTGGAATAGAAAAAAAGGAGCTCTGAAACTGAGCTGGACATATGGAGATTGGTTTGGGTTTGTTATGATCTCCTGGAGCAAATGATAAAATGTGGTGAAGATGAGGCTTCCAGTAAAACAACATGTTGGTACGTTCACAGTTCATTAGGAAAGTTTACTACAGTTTCTGTAAACTGTGTGCTCTTTGTTATATTAATAGTATGAAGTCTGGCATGTGTACATGCTATATGAATTAACCTAGACATTTAATATATTCCCTTGACATATGAGAGACCAAGGAAATGGTGCCAGAAGGTGATGCAGACGTTTGAATATTTAGGCAAAAGCTGACATGAATTAATTATAAGGCACTAGACTGTGGATGCTGCGTTATAAAAGGTTCAGCCTTGTGGCTAAACATCTTCAAATGTGAGCAATCACAAGGTTGTTTTAAGTAATTTTAAAGCTTTGAACTTCTACAGCTCTGTTAAGAATTAATAAAAGCTTTCAGAAAGGCTACGTATAGAAGCATATAATGTTTTAGCTCACTTCTTACCCATCTATTCCCTTTCATTGCATTTATTATTTATTTACGCATGATTTGCACTCACTTGAGGTGCAATCCTTTCGGAACAAGCGTGTAAAAACATGGAACAAATTTACAAACAGTAAACAGTGGGTCAAATCGCAGATTGCCTGACACATTTCAATATGCGCTTGTGGGAGGGTCGTGGGGAAAGTGGGAGTTCCTCGCATAAAGATGGGAGGATAAGCATTAAGTACGCCTAATTATATATTCCCCGGTACAAAAACTGCCGGTGAGAGTGCGCCTCTATTCTGCGGTGGAAATTCTCTGCCTCTTAAAAGCAGGTCTAAAACAGAAATCATTGTCATCATCATTAGGCAGCCATGCAATTATACAGTTACCACACTTGATCTACGGACTTGTTAAATTGATTGTAAATAAAAATGAGAAAAGAAATAACCAACGCAGACTGGAACAATTATGTTTTTGTGTTCTTTATTATTTCTTAATTAATGGTTTATCTGAGACTGTTTGCTCACGTATTTTTCTTTTCCTGAAAACACAGCGTGGATGTAACAAACGCAGCGCAAACTGCGCCAGTCTTAGTAATTCTACACACGAGTGTTTCTTGTTCGATGGTATTTGAAACAATCCAGTAAGAATATTGTTATGTTCCATCTGAATCCATTCCTGATCCTCTTTGTTGTTCCACAAGGTATGACTGATGTTCAAAGAAGCAACCTGCATTTTCCCGCACATATGTTCAACCCTTAAGGCAGATGTTTCTTTTTTGAGCCCCCCCAAACCCCAACCAATTGACAGAGAATGAGGAATACTGGTTGCTAAGGAAACAGAAACACTTGAAATTAGTGTGACCATTCCTCAACCAGGTGGCCCAGATTCAGGCAGCCAGGGCAGTCCCTGCTGGGGTGTCCTTGAGCAGGACACTAAATCCCTTTGAGAATCGATCAATGAGTTTGGTTCTGTTCGGTCTCTGGAGAAAAAAAAAGATTAATTCCCCTTGGCCATCACAGTGTCACAAAATCGCAATTGTTTACAGCAAAAAGCTTTCATTTTGTAGTTTTTCTTTTGTATTCATACAATCCAATTTGGTGCAATCTCAATAAAAATGGAAGAAAAATCACAAGCATCATGCAAGGAGGAATGTATTGTAGGCTTAGACTACAATATTGTACATGTTCATGTCAACTTTCCCACTACCTGCAGAGATTCCATTCCGTCATCTTTCTTCCCCCTTCTACTGTAGGTGTCACCGCATCTTTTCAAATGGTTGCTTTGTCTTGCGGGGGTGAAAATCATTCATCAACATCAATGTGTTGTATCGGCGTGGGGAAGCTACTGGGCTATTTCATTGTCTATCTGTCATTCAATTGTGAAAAAAACATGTTTCAACTGAAAGGATGACCTGCTGTCATCTCCGTCACCCATAGTTAGAGTCTGTGTCCACAAGGAACTACAGAGCTCTTCTTGTTGATTATTATCAAAGGAAGGGATGTGCTGTAGCATGTTCCCTGTAATGTTCAGAGACATCTGCAAAGTGCCAATATTTTGTATGTTCTCCAAAAAAATCAACCACAACCCTCATTTCTCATGCAGTAGCCAGGTTTTAGGCTGTGTATCACCAATACACAGGCTTGTGTTGCACAGTTTGAAACGATTCACACACACTAAATCCCCAAGGGAAAATTACAACATTCACTTTGTAAATACCTAATCTTTAATTTAGGGCACAACTCAAATAGTTTATCCCAATAAATGAGTTCCAAAAGCATGCAAAATTGTTACGATCTTTCCCTAAGAAGTCAGACAACTATAGTTCTTATGTTACTAAGAGTATCATTTGAATTTCATCTCTGCCACACCACCGTAATTGTCACCCCGACAATTGCTGGGGCCAGAGAGCGCACTCAACGCCTCGCCAAAGCTGGTCTCTTTTTAACTTTTAAAAAAGGAACCAATTATTAACAATATTGTCATATGAATGTCTTGGCCAAGAATACAATACAGTAATTTCCTATTATAGTAAGAATAAATAACAGCTTCCATCCTGTTCCATTTGAAAGGTGAAGAGGGCAAATGTTCATGGTCATTTCAATCATGACAGCAAGAAAAGTAACAATATTGTCAGTATTATAATACGGGTTATTCACAGCCTTTGTTGGTTGGCAGCAGCGTGAGCCACTTTAACCTGCAACTGTGCTTAGTTTAGTTTAAGGGAACAACGCTCAACAATGATGCTCTAGCTACCCTTCTAGTGTCAGTCTTGGATGCTAAATGCATAGTTTCAAAAATAAACATGTGTTCACAGGAAAAGTACAGTTTCTGCTAAATAGTGTTTCCGACATAGATGTATTGGTTTTAATTAACTTTGAATATGAGAAAATCCAGTGTGTTGGTTACATATTTTTTTATTTGACACGTTGGGTGTGAGAACTGGTTGTTGATTCTGGAATGGAGTTTGAAACACAGTGTATACATTATTCAGCAAACATATATGTCCGTGCAATATGTGGAGTAGAAATACAGTAAATAGCTCTGAATAAATAGGGGTCTGCACATTAGTTTATATTAATACATTATACAGTTCCTGAGGTCTGTTTTTCAACTTTGCTTAAAAAGTCTATGCACAGCTGAGAGCTTGGTAGAGAGCATACAGCTCAGTATTCAGCTGAAGCACTGTCAATGTGTTGGTTTCTACCCTTTAAAGGAATGATTGATTTACATGGCAAGCAGCGGATTCAAAGTGTGTCTCTGCCCATAGCCAGATTTATGGTGGTGCAAATATGCTTAAAGGTTAAAAAAAAGAGAGAAAGAAAAATAAATACAAACCAGACTGGATTTAAAATGTGGAAATAATGAGATTAAAGAGAAGTGTAATTACCCCTCACTGCTATCCATCTCTGTAGCCCGTGCAACATATATGGAGATATCCTTCCAGTTGTTGGCTGGTTGAGAGCGAGACATATCTTTCATCTCTGCATTTATATTTCAGGCATCTGGCTCACTACATGAGCAGAAATGTAGAATATTTTAGCAGGTAAGAGTTTGTATCCCTCTTAAAAAGAAATGTGGTTGATGAGGAATACTTAAAAAACGGGACAGTCTCACTTAGCAAGTGGGTCAATACTGGCAAAAGAGACTTCATTTAAAAGCATCTAATGATAACAGTCAATATCCCCCGACTATCAGGTTTAATAAAATAGTCATTTATCCATCCACCCTGAACAAGTGTTTATTTAAAACCTTACTGCCAGTTTTTAAACCATTATTTCCATGCAAGACTGAAACTACCATACTCGTTTCAGGAAAAAAAATATGGTTGTGATAAAATATTGAAAAATAATACGACGACTGTTGGTCTAGGATGGTTGCAATAACAGCATGGTCCAATAAAAATCACGGTCCCATATTACAAAACGGCACTGCTAATTATGTTTCGAGGGAACTGT
Organism: Chelidonichthys spinosus; assembly: GCA_029853015.1. Lineage (NCBI taxonomy): Eukaryota > Metazoa > Chordata > Actinopteri > Perciformes > Triglidae > Chelidonichthys > Chelidonichthys spinosus. Next base: position 13,685,400 of record CM056837.1, read on the forward strand.
TTCATGGAAGTGCTTTTCTTTCATCTGTTTCAACATGTATAGATAATACAGGTTTAACATGACGCAACCCATGTCAATTGCAATTATTGTGAATTGGATTTTTGTGTTGTCATTGTACCATGATGAATAAAACTGTTGCACAGTGTTGTGAATATTAAATCACATATTGGGGTACTTAGCCCCCAACACATAAATACAACCCTTGCTTAATTTCCTCAGGGGTACGCCCACACATTTGACGGGCCACCATTGGACCATTACCAGATATGTATATGCTAATATTTTGGTCAGTGGGTTACAAGGGAATAGAGTTTCATTTTATTCTCCTTGAGGGAAAAATGAGAATACCTTCATGCGATGAACAGGATGTAACATTCAGCAGACCCCACAGCCAGGGCAACAAACCCACAAGTGATTTATATTGTCTTGCTTGTAAAACTGAAAAAAAGATATGGGTAATATATTCAGTCTAATCATTTCATCTCTTCATAATAATCATTTTGGGGGAGTTGCTTTAAGGAAGGCCTGAAGGGCTCTAATAGCAATCCCACTAATCCACCCTGTCATTACATAAATAATATTCATTGTTTTACTTTTTGTTATGTTAATATTGAATGATCGCATGGCTTTATCTTCCATTACATTACATGAGCCAAAAATGCTATTTGGTTGTGCCACAGTAGGCAACTAGCCATGTCGGGGTAATAGAGGTAAAAATGTACTTTAATTCCCCAAAATCATGTACTTGCTGGTCAGCAAACTGCACATAGTTATGTTTACTCCTTTGATCACTTTTATAGCAAAGGGACAAGAGAGGAAAGAGCCTTGAGATGGATGGAACAAATGATTATACCTAGTAAAAAAAAACATTTAATTTGGGCAAATTTACAGGGTTTCATGAGAAAATAACCAACAACAAAACAGTGGATTAAGCACATGAAGCACTGAACCTCCATATTTCATTAATGCATTAAAATTGTTTTTACATAAAAAGTGCCGAGTGCAGCTTAAACTAAGATGTTATAGTCAATTTGATTTATCACAATATGAAGTACATCTCAAAATATGCTGATCAAACCGCTTTCGAATAACAGCAGAGTGATTTATGTACAGTATAAGCTAGCCAACGCTGCACACTGCTAAACTAATTATGCTCTCTTGATTGTACAATAAAGAGACAATTTAAACTAGCACAAAAAAGTGTGTGTGTGTGTGTGTGTGTGTGTGTGTGTGTGTGAGAGAGAGAGAGAGAGAGAGAGAGAGAGAGAGAGAGAGAGAGAGAGAGAGAGAGGCATTAACAATGGTGCTCCATGATAAAATATAAAATGTTTTGAAGCATGCCTTGGATTTGAAATAGTGGCTAGCCTGTTTTCAGCCCTGTGATATTAACATGTACGAGTTGATGTCACCATAACCTGAATTTATTTTTTGGGACCAAATAATAAGCACAATACAGATCATTGTGTTCCTGGTGGCTGAATTGTATTCTCAGTCCGTTCTCATACCAATCACCCAAAGACATAAATACATAAATCCCTGAGGAATTTGTGATGAATTTATTCTTCAGTTTCTTCTTCTTTTTATCCTTTGTTTTAAATATCCAATTTTTGAATCTTGGTTTTAAACATCCCAGTCTTTGTTTCCTTTCAAACACTTTTTGATAAATGTGTCTAAAGTGCTTTGGGATTGGATTTGACCTAATTTGACTTGACTTCTGGATGTGTAGCTCCGCCGCTGCATTTAGCTCAGCAAATTAGAGCGAAACAGTTTATTGGGGGATAACAGTGCGTAAGGATAAACTCTGTAGTGAAATTACATTCCGTCACTGAAATGTGTGAATCTCTTCGACAGCACCGTGAAAAGGCTCACAATAATATCAACAACTTCAGTTTTACTTGACTTTTTCACACTAGACAGACACCACAAGTAGAGTTTTGACTTCATTCAGCTCAAGAGGGGGTTTGTACTGAATAGTGTGTTGTGACACATGGCTTGTTATACCTGTAAGCTGCTTTGAAAAGAAACTCTACTGAGAAGAAGTGGAAAATGGAGAGAATGGATCAGGTCCATTTTCTGATAGATTCATCACAAACGTGGCTGAATCATTTTCTGTAAAAAGTCCGAAGTTGAAGAAGATTGTACCAAATCATGAATCCAAGTTTTCATTTAAAGGCTGGGCTTTGTAGTCAAGAGGTTGGGTTCGGATCTACTGAGGTGCTGCTTCTTTTTCAAATTTGGATCTGACGCTTCCAGGTAAATGCAGTTTAGGGTTTAGATTTAATGTATTTTACTGTTCTTGCAAGCAAATAAGTTCATGCGTGTCTAGGACTGTACTTATCCTCAATTCTTCTGCAAGGTGGCTGAGGTGGTGCAGACTTCACTGATTGAATGCAATCCAATCCATCCATCCATCCATTGTCTACCGCTTATACTGTATTCAGGGTCACGGGGGGGCTGGAGCTGATCCCAGCTTTCATTGGGCGAAGGCAGGGTATACCCTGGACAGGTCGCCAGTCTATCACAGGGCCAACATGTCGAGACAAACAACCATTCACGCTCACATTCACACCTACGGGCAATTTAGAGTCATCAATCAACCTATGATTGAATGCAATGCTTTTTTAAAAAAATAAAAAAATAAAAAAAACTTAGACAAATGTTAAATAATAGGAAATTAAATTGACGGTAGAAAATACTTTCTTCAGGGACACCCGTAGCTTTTCTGTGAAATAGATTACAAGGTATCCATGTCTCAAGAAATTCAATCTTGGCCTTTCATTAAAGGATGCAAAGTTGCTGGCTATATTTGGTGTTTGTTTATCCGTGTGGAAGCACTGTTCATGAGGCACCAGCAAAAACCAACTGCAAAGCAGCAGTGAGAAAACATTTCCATTATCTTTGTGCTTATTGCTCAAATTACGTCTATGTTTTAGATTAGTCCATGTGCTGCTGATTGTTTGTTTGAGAACAGGCTACAAACAGTGAGTAGTAGAAGGGAGAAGCAGGATGAAAAGATAAGAGTAACCACTCTTATCCCTTGCCTGCCACTTTTGTTCTCTAGCAACGGTTGAAAATACATCCATACATGATATATCTATATACATGATACCAAATAGTTCTTGTCAAGTGGGCACATTGTATATCAGCTGAAACTCTATATCCATCAATGCTACATGGACAGTGCACTTTAATATCCTTTTTTGTAAATGTGCCAGACGTCTTGGCTCTTTTTCAACTGCAGACCATCGGTGTGATGCCACAAAACACAATGAAATGCATTGAAGCAGGGAGACTTATATTTTACCTGCAATAAAGAAGACCATTTTTAACTCCCCAATTTAAAAAAAGTGTACATTGTGAAACAGGCCAGGCCAGAATTTTAATTTAAAGTCGACCTGAAATGAAAAATGCCCTTTAACCCCTTTAGATCATATCACCGATAACACAGTGCTCCTATTTAATGATATACTGTATGCTGAAAAAATACAAAAAACCCTATCTATTTCTATGTCAAAATTCAATGTGTTTTTCATCCTGGAAAACAAAATATGACACTTGCTTACATCAGCTAGAACCAACCAATTTCGATATGTCTCGCCTGCCTGTCCTGTTTCACTCGGAAATATGTCACAATACGGAAGATAGATACTCTTGCAATGTCGTTTCAGCTTGACTTATTATGTTAAAAAAACACTTGAAGAGGTTGTCCAGTCCCCAGTAAGTGTAGAAGGAGACTTGTATTATTTTTGACCAGCTCTCAGTTCCAGCAGTTGTGCATGTGGCCATATGTCGCGTCAAAGTAACGGGAGAATTAAATGTCAAAAGTGTGAAAGGTGTAAGACTGTCTAACATCAATACCCTACAGCAAAAATACAACAGGACTAGAAGATTTGCTCTATAAAGTAATGATTAATTTAATTGCTTTAAACATTAAATCAGTTAGTGTAGAAATCAATTGCGATATTCCCAAGCTGTACACCTTCTCCCACGTTTTCAATGTTCATCAAATCCAGACCCTGCACATTTACCAAGTCTTCTAGTAGTAAAATGATGCAGAGTACGTGAGGATTTACATCCATGTCGAGTCAACCACATGGTGTCAAACAAACACAGGACTTTCACCAAGAAGGCCCCTCTTGGTGTCCTGTGTAAAACCAAGTTGGCGTTGAATGTTTCCATTTTACGTTACTTGCATTAACTCATTTTGTCTTGTATACACAAACGTATTTTTAACCATGGTCTTTCCCCTCAAGCCATGTTGTAAATTAAAAACAGAAGAAATGTAGTTAAAAGTTGGAAGAGGACACACATACTGTAAGTTATGACAAACCAGGCTGACTGGACTATATAGACCCTCTAGTGACACAATTAGATTTCATTTGGTAATCCCAATTCAAAATGTGATTAGAATGCTAGCTATCAGGAATGTGTATGCATTGCATCAGCACGCAACTTTGAAACAGTTCAAAACATAGCACTTGGTTGCTGATTTGTGTACCAGAAACAACGCTGATTATCGTCTGATCTTCATGGTTTGAAGCGCCGTAGGACTTATCTGTTCAATCCTCAGTATTGGAAGCGGTGGGAGTGAGAATGTATTAAATACAACATATTAAATCAAATATTTTTCATGTCTTCCACGTTGAAGCTAATGAGTGGATAATCTCAGTGCACACCTTATTAATACAGTATATAAATGCAGGCGGATCTCTACATGCTTGAGATGAATGAAGAGATTCTCATTAGATTGGTCTGGTTTGGGAAACCAAATCTTGCCAACTAATTAGTGTGAGCTGTGGGGAAAGAGTGCCCCATCTTTCAAGTTTGGCTTCTCATATTGTGCAATAAAAGTGAACATGGCAACGTGGAAATGGGCATATTATAATATTCAGGTAATTATAATATTCAGGTAATTATAAAATTGCAATTCAATCAGCCAGTCCCCTCAGATGTGATTGTTTTGTTGATGTAATTTGTGCATGTTATGCAAGGGTTCATTATCAAAATTATGCTCATTTCGTAGGAAGAAAGATGCCTGTGTTGTCCACTAACTGTTGGTTTTAGTTTTGCATTTTATTGGGTGTCACTTCATGCTAATGGTCCCCCCTGTTTGTGAGCAGACTTCTAAATGAGATATATTTGGTTGGGAAGGAAACACAGCAGCTGTCAGTCAGTTTCCTGCAGTCTCTTCTCGCAGCCTCACAGTCCCCCGATGCAACAACAGGCTTAGTGGGGCGTTCTCAATGTCATTTCCAATTAAAGTCGTCCTCATTAAACCCAAGCTGCGGTTGAGTAGTCTTTTTTGCTTGGAAAGGTTCCTAACCGCGTGAAATGACCCGGAAGTATTAAGTGGCAGGCATGATAAGAGCTAAGAACTACAAACCAAACAGGCTTTACAAATTGTCCTGTTTAAGGTCAAAAAGCTGCTACTCGACTAGAGAAACTCATTGCAACACAGAGACGTGAACGCTGACTTCAAGTGTTGGAAGTGGTGACTGTGAAGAAGCTGAGGTTTAAATGGAGTGATGTCAGCAGCTTGTCCAATACGGAGACAGCAATTAGAATAGAATAGAATAGAATAGAATATCTTTATTGTCATTGTAACAAGTACAACAAAATTAAGTGCAGTCCTTGTTCAGTGCAAAAACATCACATTGAGATAGTACGTATAAATAAATAAATAAAAACTATAAAAACTAATCAACTAAGTACACTAAAAAAACACATAAGACACACCCACACAAACATTCACATTTATAAATGTGCCTACACAGATGTGATACACAACACAACTATGCAACAATCCCTTCAAACTGACCAATCATGGATCACCAGCTGTTGCTCATCACACACACACACACACACACACACACACACACACACACACTAAAAGAGGAGGAGAGAGCTATATGTCAAAGGAAACAATAAAATGAATATGGCCTGTGTACAATCTTGTAAAAAAAAAATATCTGCTTAACAAAAAAGAAGCGTTTCCTCGAAATTAAACAGCTCCCTTATCGTGGCTATATAATATGCTAATTTCCAACAACAACCTCATCTAATTATTTGAAATGCCTTGCTTTATATCTCATCCACCAAAATGCTTTCAAATATATTGTATCTGCTACAAAGGTTTTTTTGCCTCACATTTTGAATTGGCTATTTGTATATTTTTCTGTAATGTTTAACATATGAAATGGAATGCTGTTTATATAAATAAAACAGCCCTTCATCTTGACATGACAAGCCAAACATAAGCAAAGCAATGCACCCGATGAACAGAAATGTTCAGTACTGCTCATACGGTTTCACTGGATGAAAAGGACAATGCAAGTAAGAAGTTGAAGTTTTGACTTCCACACAAAATAGAACAGCACACATGCATTTCCCAGATGATAATTATTCTGAAGAGACAAAACACGCCAATAAGGTAAACTAATGATTAAAGAGCGAGTGATTCTAATTCTTGATCCACATGGGTCCAGCAGCCTGCTGGTTTACATGCCAGCCATCTGATAGGGGACGTGTTTACTCCAGGGGTGAAAAGGTGAATGCAATTATGTATAATCAGCTACCTGGTAGGATAGAAAATTATCTAAAAACACTGGTGTGATCATTTACACATGGTGTGATCATTTACACATCATTTGTTGTGTTCTATTGGATAATACCAAGATATGATATATTGACACTCCAGTTATATAAAACCATCAGATTTGTGACTTGGTTGCATTTCTTTTCCAAAAGTCATCTGGCTGACAATGGCCAATTGCAAATAGCACAGCTTAGAACACTGAGCACAGGTCTGCATGACATTATGACCATTTCCCCCGAGTACAGCAAAGGAGCGAGACTCATGCAAATTTCTTCCAAAGAAAAAAAGAAAGCAAAGGTGAAGAATTCAATGAGGAGTAAAAGGCAGGTGTGAATAGAAATGCAGGTAACAGTGCAATATGTATGTTGCTTAGGTAAACAAACTAAAAAAAGAAAAAAAAAACAGCAGAAAAGCTGCCATGCAAGTTGAGGAGAAAACACTGACATCTGGGCACCGGTCATGCTGGCCAGATGCTCCCAGATACAGAGGCTCTGAGCCAAGACACTGACGCAAAACACACATATGCACAAGGCATCCGTTTCCGAGGCCATCACATTGTTTGGTGAGTAATGATGCATCTGTTTTTGTGCAATTTCCCATACAAACTAAAGCAATAAGCACTGCTGGGTCCCAATGAAAATAACTGTAGTTATGTGGTTTGAAGTGGCTGCTACACAGAACTATTGTTATGGTTTGTAAGTTCATGGCTCTTTGAGTGCCAAACTGTTTGGAAGAGCCCAAATGCAGCACAGGGGGAAAGCCTACCTGACTAAACTGTTGTAGCTTTTAGAGTGTCTGAGCAGCTCTGGGCTCAGGTGCTCACAGGTGCACTGAGTTGACAGCCCCGCCCATCAATCAGTAAGATGACGGGAACATGCCAACAAGCATGGGACAGAAGCAGCAGGGCTGCATGGTGGTGTAGAGGGTAGCACTGTTGCCCCAAAGCAAGAGGGTCCTGAGTTCAATTCCCAGTTGGGGTTCTTTAAGTGTTGCGTTTGCATATTCTCCCCCGTGTGCTCTCAGGGTTCTCCCACAGTCGAAAGATATGCAGGATGGGGATTGATGACACATGTCAGCCCTGTGATAGACTGGCAACCTGTCCAGGTTGTACCCCGCCTTCACCCAATGTCAGCTGGGATCGGCTCCAGCCCCCCGCGACCCTGAATACAGGATAAGCGGTAGACAATGGATGGATGGATGGTACAGAGTTAGACAAAATGGATGAAGTTTGTTGTTATGACATTATGAAGTTGACATTGAACATGACAGAGACAGAATCTCACAATCAAACTTAATTTGTTCAAGTTGTCAGTGAATTTCACTGACTGATTATACTTATTGCAGTCTACACAGAGCTATGATTTACTAATCAAACACACATTCATAAACTTCATTTTTAAATGGATTGCTTTATTTACCTCTGAGGCTATTGAAAGTACAACAAATAGCTGTACTTATTTCTATTTCTATTTGAGATATCATTCCCTTGTGTTTCTCACTTTACCCATTCTTGTGAAGCACTTTCTAATTCTGTTTTGATACGAGCACAAAGCTGATGTTCTGATGTTTGATGATAATTGAGATATCGCTGCAGATGATGGATTATATCAATTAAAGGGATACAACTGTGTGTAGACCAGTGGCAACTCAGGTGGTGGATTCAGCCAGAGTTGCTGGTTTGATTCTCACATGTTAAAGAAGACACACAACCTAGAATCACAGTTCCTCTTTATTGGTCTGTCCATTGACATGACATATAGACTGATGTAGGAGATAAGAGTTTTGATGTATACATAGGTGGCGGTCCAGGATTTAATCAACTGAACAAACTATTTAAGCATACACTGCACATGGATGTATTATTGACAAGCCTTTGAGCAAACTGAATGCCGTGACTATCTACTCTGCTCCAAGTGGTTTTGCAAGACAGGATGCATCCTCATTTCAGCACAGCACTGTAACCCCTTTTTTATGATTTAAACAAAAAATCTGGAATTTGATTTAGGTGTGGGACATAACCACTGGCCGTTGTGAATAACAGTGCAGCAGGTACATTCAGCAAACTATAATAAGCTCATTTAAATCCTGGTAATAATTACACTCATGCTGTTTTGCCATGAGAAAAGAACAACATGACTTCCTTTCCACTCCATTCAGTTAAAAAGCCCTTGTTGGATGCTCCCCCCCTACCCCAAAAGTATTTTACAGCCAAATGAACAGTAAAAAAAAACGTGGACTGCACTTGAAGAGAGACAGGGAGCAGATTGCACTTCACGAGCCACCAGTTGCCCCTTCCTAAAGATACACATGGGTCACAGGTGAAGCAAGAAATGTCCACAAGCTCACGCCTTAATATCATTTGAGCCAGATGAGTCTCGGCGGGCTGATATGAGGCAGCGCTGAGCTCCGACCTCTCTCTGTGGTGACTTATGATTCAGTAAGTCGCTTTATCTCCTGGGCAGAGAAGTGTGTCACAGAGCCCAAAGGACCCCGGGGCGTTCAAGCCGGAGGCACCCATGACATACATGTTCCACTGAGCAAGGTATATGTATAGCACCATTCATAGACAAGGTGCTTTACAGAGGCAGATACATAAATTCATTGCAAATAAGTATATAATACAAATAGAATAATGACAGTGAAAGTGTGATTTAAAAACAATAAAACAACCAGGAGATATGCGATAAATGCTATCATTGAAAAAGATGAGAAAGCTGCAGTAAACAATAATGTTGTCAGCCTCTCAGGGAATAAGCCGTTTGAGTCAGCTGCATGGTCCTCAAAGGGAGTGTACAATCTTGGAGATGTATTTGATCCGGGGGGTATGTGCAGCTTCCAGACTTTGTGTTCTCTTTTTAATCTGCCAACATCATCCCATTTTTTGTACCTCCGACTGCGGTCAGCTCTCCGTGCCTATGGTGTGCAGACGAACTCTAAGCTACAGACACATCCTGTTGTAGGCTGGCTATCCACAACGAACACCAGAGGACTCGTATCAGTTGTGTACTCACAACTTCAAACACATACACAGAAAGAGCTACCCTTGGCCAAGGCATGGTCCAGAGACTTGGCTGTTGCGGAAGAGGACATAAACTGGTAAAGTGTCTGGAAGAACACACTTCACTCGTCCAAGAACCCTAATCACCAGCTGATTCATTATAAGGTGTGTCAGAAAGCCTATCTGACGCCACTTGTGAGATTTCATATGAAGCTGTCAACCAGCCCAAACTGTGGCCTGTGCTCCTTGAATACACCAGGAACATTTAAACACATGGTATGGGACTGCCCAGAGGTCTATGGCTTTTGGAGGAAGGTAACAGTGACTTTGTCTAATATGATTGATAAACCTGTACCTCTGGAGCCGACTATCCTCTTGCTCAATGATGACTCACAGTTGGGGCTGAATGAGAAACAACGCAAAATTTGGCTGGCTGGTTTGACGGCTGCCAAAAAGCTAATAGTACAACGTTGGCTACCTCCTCACAGTCTACATGCTAGGAAATGGCTGGAATACTTTCAGGATGTGGTCATGTTAGAACTTTCTACAGCACGGGTGAACAAAGCTAAAAGCTCTACACTGGACTCATGGAAGAGAGCTGCTTCGGCTGTAACGGACCTGATCAGGTCTAATTAAGGTACCCAGTACCAGTAAGACACCAGACCGAGAGGGGAGGGGGGAGGGAAGGGTTTGCCGCCGGGGGGAGGGAGGGTTTTGTTAAAATGTTTGTACTGTTGATAATATTTGACCTTGATATATGAAAATGATGCCAATAAAAACAGTTGTTCATAAAAAAAAAAATAATGTTGTCAGCCCTGATTTGAATGAGCTCAGGTATTCAGGGAGTTTGTTGCACATGGGGAGCATAGGAGCTAAATGCTCCTTCACCCCAGTAAACCCGAGTAAACCCGAGACCATTCAGTGCCTTATAGAGTAGAGTACCACATATTGTTCTGTGCATCTTGAAACTACAATTAATCCTTTATCCGTGTTCTAAGCAACCGTGTGGATAATATTACTATAATGAATAATTCCAATCGATTTTTGAGTTATACAAGGATACAATCTTTGAGGAAACAACCGTATTGATAGTCATTGTTGTGATGTTTCTGCATTGCACTTGATGAGTGTTTTGTTTTTGTTCCCGCTGTCTCTTTCTCCGTTCTACCACATTGACTTTCACTGCTAATGTTAACAGACCATCAACCTATGTGGCTGCAGGTGAAATATGGAGGTGGAGGAAAAAAGAAGAGTAAAGGAAAGTGCAAAACACTTGGGACATATGTATGGGTAAAGTTGTTCCCCGTCAAAGAAAAATATGTCTGTTTCTTTCTAAATATTGATATCGAACACAAATTGGATCAATGTTGAAAGTGAAGGGGAGATAATTGACTGATCCAAAATGCTGCAGGAATAAATCAATACGTTACATTTGTGAATTTGTGTGTTTTTTTAGGCTTTTTTGTTTGAATTCTTAAATTCCTAAAACCTTTGTTAAATGTGTGGGTAAAGTTGTTCCTTGTCAAAGAAAAATATGTGTCTGTTTCTTTCTAAATATTGATATTGAACACAAATTCTCATGTTATATTATGAACTCATGTTACTACATTTAAGGCGTGCCCCTGGCCTGATACCTGGTTCAGGACCAAATACCTGCAAAACTAATGATATTTCAAACTCAACATCATGTGGGCATCAACGTCTCGACCATGCAGCAAAAAAGAAAAAGAAGCAGCAATGCTTTCCTGACATTTGGAAGCACACATTGTGTTCCAGTGTGGAATTAAGTTAACCATCTATTGTATTATTTGATTATTGTGACAAGATTGTAAAAGAAAACATAAAATGGGAATGAAAATGTCATGGAAATTATAAAAGTGCATATCTTAAAGTTCAGGTTCTGCTTGCCCAGGCTTCCCTTTTTACATCTAGCTGTTATCTCAAAGCTGTGGAAAATATTGTCTTTTGACAAAAGGGGCACATTCCTGCAGGCAGTCACACACACACACACACACACACACACACACACACACACACACATACTACTATGTCAATGGATGATTCAATCTTGGAATGATTGTGCTTAAGGTAAGGAGGAGAGGATTTAGAAAACCTCAATTGGGTGCGGATGCAGTGTGGGGAGATTCTGTGGGGAGAATGACATTCGGAGTGGGGGGCTAATGCTTTATACAGTGGGTCACAAATGGAGCAAAGAGGTGCGCCCTGATGCCACTGATTGGCCTCAATCATTGTGGGTGATTGGGAGACAGGATGACGGAAGGGCTTGCAGGAGTGTCCTCCTCCTTCCTCGCTCATCATTCCTCCTCCTCGTATAGATTCATTTATTTGTGCCGGGGACATTCAGTGCACTGAGTAGAGTAAGTGGACGTATTGATGCAGGCGTACAAAAAGCAATTTGGGTTGCATTTTGTTGTATTAATGCAGTGCAGTGTAAATGCAGTGCCCTGTCAATACTGAGAGGAGCAATAAAGCCCAAGCGACAACAGAGGGAGAATTTACTAAGCATGGCAACCTCTACAGCCGCATAAAAGTGTGCCACTTCTGTCATTATGTTTGAATTGCTCTGTAATGATTGGCTAATTTTCTAGAGCAAGGTGGTCGCATGGCTGATGGAATACAAGCAGAACACAGAATGTTGCTAACAGAGCGGAGCGAGGGCAGACAGTGACCTTGAAATTGTCCAGGGAGAGTGGCAGCAAAAAAAAAAAAGAATACACAACACAGCCACCAACTCTGTGGCTAATGAGCGAGTGCATTGCTCAGCTTTATCTTCTTAATTAATGATTGAGACGTGACTTGTCAGTTCCTCCTGGATATATGCACGTCAGCTCTGCAGGGATGTAACAATAAACAGAAGCAGCAACTCGTGAGGGAGAATAATTTGGAAACAAAAGCAATTATTAGGTGAGAGGTTGTGAGGTGTGAAAATAAAAAAAAGTGGCTTGATTACCCTTTTTGGTGTTTTTGCACAATTTGCATCTTTGTTTGTTAATTTAGTTTGAGGAACTTATAACTGGTTATGAAACATTCTCGATTAAATACCGATACCTATGTAAGACCTGCAAAATTAAAGTGACCATCAGGGAATACACTGGCTATTTCTATGTAGGTATTTTTTTAATACTTATGAATTTGCTATTGTTTTGTATTACTGTGTAATGACATGTATTAGATTTGAGCAGCCAGGAAGTCAAATCTAGTCCCAGTTTATGTTTATGGATGATGCAAATCCTGTTATTAATCACCTTCTGGTATTGTTTTCACACCACATTAAATATGAATAAATATGATAAATGACTGTGCTTTTCAAGCTGGCCCATGTTACCAGAATCCACCATCACTTTGTACCTGTTTTTGTTTATTTGGCTACTGGAGTTACAGCAGCAGCCTATACACCTACATGTACATCTACAAACAATGAAGCTGTACATGCTGCCGAGTTAAAATAATTTAAAATACTCAAATAAGTTATATAACTACGAACATATGCATGACCCATCTGGAGATGTCATGAAGTGAAATCAGCAAACAAAGAAAAAAAATATCCTAGGTGTTAAAGAATTATTTATTTATTTATTTTGTTTTTTATTTTATTTTTTTGGGGGCGGGGGGCATTTTTGCCTTATCAGATAATTGAGACAGCAACACAGGAAATTAGCACTACATCAGACTGCTGGCCTTATAGGACACTCAGGCGTTTGTTGTTGAGTTTGTTTACTGTCTAAAAGACAATGTTCCCAAGAGATTAAGGTGTCTTGTGACCTGTACAAATAACAGATCAAAGTTTGTGTAGGAGAAAGCAAGACTTCCACTACTGTTGCAAACAATATTGCCACGCTTCTGTCTCCTTCAACATTTCCATAGATGAGTGGAATAGACACATTCAAAGTCAGTAGCTCTGTCTGTCTGCAAGTAGAGACTGTCATACTCAAGTTCCATGCTGCGTTCTGATTCTCACTGTGTTGTGATGGATTATGAGATTTCCACAGTGAACATGCCAGGCTTGTTTACCTTGTTTATGCCTTGGGACTTTCCCTGGTAACGCTGGGTTTAAGGCCACAAGGCTGTGATTTGTGTGGTAATTCCCTCAGACAAAGACATGCAGACTTCCGGAAAGTGTGCACGAAGGGCTCAATGTGTCTGCGAGTGGACCCTCGGCACTTCTTTACCATTCTCACTCCTCATGCCTAAACACTATATACAAGAAGTGGACGTAACTACGGTGATGTAGTCTGTAGACTACCGTTTTAAAACCGTGAGTTCCGCGCCATCAGTCATCAATTTGAGATCACTATGGCGCTTCATGCTGGACACAGTAAACATGTTGTTGATGTAGTGAATTCAAACGCTTACGGTTTAGGCAACGAAACCACTTAGGTAGAGGAAAAACATTGTTGGGGGTAAAAGTGAACATGAGGCTCAAAAAAGGTACGGGACACGTGTACACAACAAACAAAACGTGGCAGATGGGACATGATCAGCTGTTCGAGAGGGAACATAATGAACATAACCAACATGTTATTTCACAGGAACCAAGAATATATATGTCTTGTTTGAAAATTCTGTGTTTGTTTGGCCCCTCCACCACCACTCCCATACCATTTTCTCTGAGTGTCCAATAATGATGCTGTTGGGTTTACAGTCCAGTTACTTGATAGCCTGCTGCGTCACATACAGATGCGGTATCTTCTTTTATCTTAATATAGCTGCTGAGGTGAAAATGCCCTCTAAACCTACAAGAAAGTCGGCTGCTGTTTTTCCCGTCAATATGATTATATTTCTTGCAGATTTATTGCCACAATAAACATTGCTGTTCTATGAATAAATCATAGAATATTGAGTGACAGAGAGAGGGCGAGAGGGACAATGTACAGGTACCTGTCCATCTGCTGTCGGGGAACAATAATAATAAGAGCTAGAAAGTGGTACTTCCTGAAATAAGAATACGATTTCATTTGAACCGGTAGTTCAAATATTCCACTGCCCACAACTTCCTGCTGATTGCGCTTACAGTGTGTTTATGTTGCAGTAGAGATATTCCCCACTCCAAATGTTGGGCGTAGTTGGCAGCCTGAGATCTCATGATTTCATTCATTTGGATCAATGTTGAAAGTGAAGGGGAGAGAATTGACTGATCCAAAATGCTGCAGGAAAAGATCAACACGTTAAATTTGTGAATTTGTGTGTTTTTTTAGGCTTTTTTGTTTGAATTCTTAAATTCCTAAAACATTTGTTAAAATGAATTTGGTCCGAGTTGCTCATTTCCCACATGGAATACATGGTTATGCATAAACTCAACAAACCGGTGAGAACATGAGATTTGCAAGGTAATATTCTGCTAGCACATTATGCAAATGGTCAGAGCGGACCCATGTAAGACTTTTTTTCCCCCTAAAACAACCTGAGGGCTTGTTTTACAAGAGCTGCGAAGCGAGAACACGTGCCTGTTTCACCGCGCCGGAGTGTAGCCCTGCTAGCTGTGCATTATCCATTCTGCTGCTGGATTAATGGGGCAATTGATCAACGGCAGACTTGTGTATCCCAGAGAACGGCTGATCACTCACCTACAGCAGGGCCTGACACAGGAGCACCAATCAGCACTGCAACAGCCAGAATGATTACAGACGCATGGCTGGGCCTAGCAGCGGAGGAGCCGTCGCCGAATCCCTCCTCCTTCTGACAGGCTGACATTGATAGGGGAAGGAGCTGCAGTGGGTAGCGCAGGAGGAGACGAGGATAGGTTCAACAAGGCAGAAACTAACAAGGATGAAAACACAGGTATAAAGCTAAATCTCAAAGCCGTGGACATGCTCGGAGGGATGAGGGATGCTCCCACAGAGCCGTCAATATAATGACGTACACTCAAAGAGGCATCGCGGTTGAACATATAGATTGAGACAAAGATTGAACAAGTTTGAATCAATGGCTTCTGCTGGAATGGAATGTGTATACAGGGCGGCCGTCTCTGCATATAGGTATTCGATGGGCACATGCCATGAGCTCAGCCACCTGGCTCCAATGGTGAATAACAGAAAATTGATTTCAAGCTTAGAAAATATGTCCTGGATTTGTGACTTTCATGACAAATATCACCTAAGAGCACTCTCAGATAATTCCCCACTTTTCCCATCACTACATGTCAAGGACTATAGGTGTGTGGAAGGTATAATAGAAGTGTAAATGGTTTGATAGAAAAAAAAAAATTAAAAATAACCTTTAGACTTTCTACAATGCTCATGTCAATGTCAAGTAATAATACTCATTAGGCTTCAAAATCACAAAGCCTTTCATAATGAAGTATGAGGTCATGTATCACAATGCTTTTTTGCAAGGATCATAGTGTATCATAATACCCATAGATTCAAAACATTATAATCGTTATGTATTATTCATCTTTAATAAGTTACTGTAAGTGGCCATTAATTGTTTTTGAAGTAAAATCTTATTTTATATGGCTTTGTGTGTTGGTCTTGAAAGATTTAATATTTTTTTCACTTTGCTTGCAAGCAAACAATGACCACTTAGGGAAACTCATAATCACATTAGTATGCATTATGGTTGTTTATAATGCACTCTAAAAAACAACGACATGAATTTTAATACACTATGACTGTTGCAAAAATAAATGTCAGTGACTGACACTTATGAAGTGTTATACTGCATGGCCATATGAGTCATTATTAAATGGTCTATGTGATTTAATTGTTTTAAAGTATTCTGAACATTTTTGAGTGCTTAAAACCAATTATGCAATGTTATAAACATATTTTAACATATCATCCTATGTTTAAAATGTATTAGTGTCCTCGAAAGGGTTATCTTCATAAACATGCCATGTTACAGACCAGTACAAAGTGTGAGTATAATACAATAGATGATAGACACTAAAAAACAACCTTTCGTAACACAGAAGCGCTAAAAACTAAATGCAGGTCGTCACAAGATCACAATTTTTCATTATCCTCCATTCTTTCTCCTTAGCAGCCGTCACAGTGGTGTCCTTGTACTGCACTTCCCAGCAATCACTAGTCCACCACCCATAAAATATTGCGCTCTCGGAGCTGAATATTGCTCCGAGATGGAAGACAGAGAGCTGTAACCCTCACAATGCGCTGCTATAATGCAGTGTGGAGTTTGTTGAGACATTCAATCAATACAGGAAATCATCGCTTGAACCAGTTTATTTTATTCTACTGTATATTATACAGAAGCTTTCACGCTGAGCACAATGGAGGCAGGGAAGCTGCACGATAATGCAATACAATGTAACGCACACTGAAATGGATGAAGAGACTTCAAGTAGCTTGTGCCTGGGTTGTGCAGGAGTGGGGATGCACTTTACGTTGGGTTCTTAACAAAGGGAAATCTGTTTCAGGGACATCCAAGTCCCAAAAAAGAGGGGCTTCACTGGTAGAGAAAAGACAGACAGAGTCAGATGATGTTTGAGGAGATTTTAATAGAAATGCACCCAGGCTTGTCTGGGGACCAATATTTATCAGATGTAGACAGGCAGAGGAGGATGGTCCAAAGACTACGACACCATGAACTGGAATTGCTTCAATTTGTTCCAATATAAGCTATTAAAGCTAGCCTGCACACTTGAAGCTGCACAAAACATATGTTTCTCTTAAAAATGGGTAAAATCAATATGTGTACTTGTTATGATAAACCAGTGATGATCAGCCACATTGGTCCTTCAGGGCTGCATAGTGGCTTCTTTCAGCTCATTCTTTAGGTTAAAGGTTCAACTCAACTGTTTCCGCTTGTTACATGCTCTTTCCTTAGTTCTTAGATTTACATAAGCATAGTTCTTGGTCAGGCTTGGGAAAAGATTATAGTTTGGGGTAAAGTCAGGTTTTTTTTCAGCTAAAGTTACTTTTTCATTTGTTTGGTTGTTAAAAAATACATAAATCATGAAAGCGTCACTTCACAACAACAGCTTGGGACGCTGGACTTGTGGTTGAAAGTCTTGTATTGTTGGACACATCGACCTCCCGACTCGCTTGCCATAAGTAGTCCTTCTATATTTTTTATAATATTTAATACTACTTGGCTTGCTCTGAGCATTGGAAAGTTACATGGGTGCATTTAATTCATGTGTCCACCATGAAAAAGGTTCCTAATTGCCTTTCTATCGACATTGTTTTCATGCAGACCAGCATAAAAAAACCCACCAGATTGCATCTTTTGACTATTTCACAAACTGCTTTGAGACTGGGTTGGAACACATCCCAAGTCTAGCTTTGCTAAGTCTTTAGAGGAACATTGAAGCCTACAGATGGAATAGAAGCTGGCGTTGGGCCACATAAGAAGACACACATTGTTTGTGAACAGCAAGAAATGATGATGACAAAAAGAAAAGTTTTAAACCATCAAGGAAATCAGAAGCAGCCGAATATTCAGGAAAATGTAGTGGAGCTGTTGCTAAAGAAATCCATGGAAACTACTGAGTATGCTGTCAATTTAAATAAATCAAAAACACATCCCCATTTCAGAGAGCTATCTAGCAATTCTAAAACACGTGGTCAGCTATGAATTTAGCACATCAAAAGGACTGATGACATGTCTCGTGTGAAATTGTGTTGTTACAAACTGATTAAGGGAGGCTGGAGGTGGAGAGAAAACAGTCATTAAAGAAAGGAGGGGTGAGATATTGAAAGGCAGTTGCCATAAAGAACCCCAGGTATTGATAACCTGATTAAGAAGACTGTTAGATACAGTCAGTCTAAACTGACAGACTGAGAGTGAATCTGTCTGTGCACGTATGTATAAAGAGGACACAAAAAAGTGTTTCAGCTGAAGAATAGCTCCCCATAATATCTGTTGTACTCCTGCGATGTGCTGCTTCTCATATAGCTTAACTACCCCCACCCCATCATAACCCATCCCAGCCTCAGCAGATACCCTCTGTTGTGTTCACTGCGCCAACCCAGCCCATCAGTGGACTGTGCCATTTGATCCATGCAGAAGATGATTCACGCTCTGCGATCTGGGGAGAAACAGCAGCAGAGGATTCCCCCCCCCCCCCCCCCCAACATCCATAATTCAACATTTGCGCCTTCGTCCTCCTCCCTTTTTTTTCACCCCCCCTCCTCTGTCTGCTTCCTCCCACTGCTTTCTGCTGCTGCTCCTCAATGCCGTGTGCACTCCAGCACAGCAGCCACAACCTGAAGTATCAGTCGTCTGTAATCCACCCATCTGGAACACTACGTCAAGCGGCACAGGTAAGGTACGAGCCAAACTAAGTGCTACTTTTCCTCCATGACACCTAGCGTTTGTTGTGTGTGAAATATGAGGGATGCATGCATCTTATAAAGTCTTGTGGTTTATTTGCTTCCTAATTTACTGCATAATTTTTTTTGTTTTGTTTTGCAAGTAGATGATTTTTGGAGCAAAGACATGGTGAAGCTGTTGCTATGGTAGCTAAGTGAAGCAGCCAAAAAATAATAATACTAATAAAAAAAAAAGTCTGTGGTAACACACCAGGGGGGAATTGTAGAAATTGTTGGAGCGTTGGTAGTTGGCACGCAATAAAGTTTAATGTCCCCATGTGAGACACTAATCCCGCCATTCCAACCACACTAACACACGCCATTCACTCTTTCTACAGGCTGCTCTACCTGTATCCACTCATAAAGTCAAACAGCGAAGCTTATCATGTGAGTTCAATCACTGAACTCTTGGTGGAGCTCAAAGGAAAGTGGACTGTTTTGCTTTGCCAGGCGGAAGCACACTAACGGGATGAGTCCCCACTGCTTTGTGTTTGATGGTGCATGGACGCATCCTGTTGCGGACGGAGGGTTTAAACTGTAGTTTGATTATTGAGGGAAATGTGCTGTGGCTGAATTGTGTATATGCTTATGATCTGATATGTGCCTTTTTTGTGTTTGAAAAATGCATCTCGGATCCCACTCTATAAATGTAATACCAAATGTGCTTTATAAAGGCATTGTTTTTATTATTCTCATTGTTCCTTGCAGTTTGTGTTTAATTTAAAACTTTCTAGGCTCTGGGTGCTAAATTGTGTCAGAATGTCATGTCAGAAAGAGTTTGCAAGCTGAAAATGTCTGAGCCTTTGTTTTTGAGGGAATTTTTGTGTGTGATTCTGTCTGTCTGAGTCACATAAACCCGCAGAGCAATAGTTGGCCAGATTGGTATGTGAGCCTTGCCTGAGGGGAAGTGAATTGATTTGATGTACTGTGGCATACCTTTACGTTATTTTTGGTGCTTATGTTGCATAATGCAGCAGGTGTAGAACAGGATGCTGGAGAGAACAAAAAAAAAAAAGGAAGAGACACAGAGACTGTGTAATATCTCAGTGAGACTGGCTGTTGATGTGTTGCTACTTGTACATGAGAGAGTGTTGAGGTGCACTGAAGCCGAAGTCTGACGCCAGACTGTCAACACAGCTGGATTTCAAAGAGGCTGGTTCAGAGTGGGATACAGGCTGACATTTTTCAATTGATTGAGACAGGATGAAAAGTAAGTAAAACAGTGATGCTTACTGCGTTATGCGGCCCAGGAGCAAAGCGATTTAACCTCTCACACTGTAATCGATGTGGACTCTTTCTCATATTGGTTTTACATTATCAAATAATTTAATTTCCTCGTTTTGGGTGACATCTGTGCCCCGTGTTCACTGCAACACATTTTCACTGCTGGCAAATTGCATTGTTAAAGTCTGGGTTTCGTATGCTTGTTGATAAATGATGATGTAGTGGGACGAGATCCACAGTGGGGAAATGTTGCCTTGGCTTATTAGCTGTTAAAAAAACAAAACATGTGCTTCAATATTAGAACGGGAATGGTATCATTAAATTGAAAGCAGCAGCGGCTCTTGAGAAATTAACATAGGATGTATTTATATTTATTTGGACAGGTTTTCAATGAATTTGCCAACACAAATAAAGATGTTCTCTGCTTTCTGGCAACATTTTGCTAAGGTGTCACAGCTGAGCTGCTCGGTCATTACTGAGGTGTTACTGCACAACCAAGATATCACCTGTCAATCAGTGCGAATAGATGTCTTTTGAGCTACTGTTTTGTGTTGTTTTTCTGTAATGGGGTCAACGCTGAACTAATGTTGCACCTCATTGATGCCAAGGCTTAATTTACATTTGCAACAGGGTCATATGATTTGCTTTTATTTAAGCCACAGAACTTTAATGGAGCCTGGATCTAATTACAAATGCTGCTGAATAGCTTTAGCAGTCTGAGCCCTTGTGTTAGTCATGAGCTTCAGGTTGATGTGTATTTACATAAAATTAGCATGTGCCTATGATGTCGATGAATTTGAATGTACAAAACATTGACGTAGTCTCTGTGATGTCATCCATCCATTTCTGAAGAGCCACTATGAAACTCAAAGCGGGTTGACATTTTGACAGCCTAACTCAAAGCTAATCCAAACTTGGGCAAATAGGTGGATTGCTGGTGGAGGTGAGGTGACAGCTAGCAGCTAGCACCCACCTGTCAAAACTTTAAGGCTTGATATAATTTAAATTGTTGAGTCGTATTAAGATTCACCCAAACATGTTTACTTCTGCTGGAAAGTTGGGCATTTTAACTTTGGGCTCTATGGACATTGACTCACTTTTGGAGCATGGCTCAAGTGTCCATTTGTAGAATATCAGGCTTTGACAGCTCTATGTTGGGTTTATTTTTTAGCACCAGGTTGCCACTTGGTCAAAATCAGCAGGGAGAGGCACTTAGAAACAGCTGTTTCCAGCTTCCTGCTCTCTCTATTTTCAACCACAAAAAGCAAGCAAGTGAAGAAACCGAACTATCAAACACTTTTTCTGTCTGACTGTCAATCGTTCTCCTCCACTCTATTTCAGTACAACAGACAAGCTGCACCTGCTCACCCACCCTCCATACCTATGAAACCATAGACATATAAAGGCTTCATGCAACACGCCCACTCGTAACATGAATGCCTATGGTGCATGTACTATTGAAATAACCACAGCATGCTCACAGTTTGGTTTGTCATAAATGTCAGAGATGTAGTTATGATCCTACATAGATATAACGACTTTCAAAAGCTGCATTTTCAACACGTCCAAACATCCTGAATCACAGTCAATAGTTAATCACTGTCGTTGATACAGTGTATGTGATTGCTCCCTTTGTATTCGTTTAACACCTCTCTTACGACAAAGTTTTTACACAATTCCCACAAGGCTATCTCTCAGCACAGTGTTTCAAAACTGTCAAGGCAACCTTCCAAGGGTCAATCACCCTTGCTGTTATTTTCTGGACTTGTTCACAGTTCAGCGATTCCCCAAGGTTCCTATAAGTACATTACATGCTTACTATACCTGGGCTGCCGTCCCCTTAAGTCTGGGACAAGAACATCGGTCTTGAATGTGTTTGAGTCGCCTGCCCTGTGTACATTTGTTTTGTCTCTATACACTTTTCTCCGTGCAACTAATGGTGTGTTTTCCTTCGTCAGCAGGCCCTTGTGACTGTGTACGCAAAAACATGTCTTTGAGTAGATCGTTTTTCTGCCCTTTCCTACAGTGAACGCTGGTTTCTTTCTACTTTGACCTCTGTCTTCCCTTCATCGTAACTATTTTGAATTGTTTAAAATGTATAGAGGAGGCAGATCAGAGAGCGCGCTCATATGAGTCATTTGGGTATTTTTTTGGAAGGGAAACAACAACATTTGTATCACGAACCACATTCTGCTTTGCATAATCAGACATTGATAAATAATTCAATCTTGACCTTGCACCATTGTTTCCAGGCTACAAGAGGTTCAGGAAATGTCATTGTGCCGATGACATCATGAAACAGGGGGGCGTAATTCATTAATATTAAACATTAAGATGCTTTTGTTTGAATAGGGCTATTAGCAACGGATGCTCCGCATCTGGTTTTCAGAGTTAACAAGATTTCATTGTTGCACTTTCCATATAGCTGTTGATTAAAAATGCCTCCGGCAGATGTGATTACCCAGCTGCTACCTGATACTGGAACACAATAAGTGTAATGGCGGCAAAGCTGTGTGGTCAAATTACTTTGATTGTCATTTTTTCTTTCGATCACATCACAAACCCAAGTCTGCTTGACATAAAAGTTTCAATGAGACCTAATTGAGACATTCGGAGTTTGAAAACTCAAATGCCTTAAAAATTTCAAAGCAAGACATGTTGTTTTCCCGACATTTGTATAGTTTGCAAGTAAAACAATAGTTCCTTAACTGAAAAGTTGTATTTGGTCAGTGAAGGCCAAATTTATGTTTTCGTCTTCTCCTCACAATCACTCAACTCTTGCATTAATTTCTCTCCTTAGTCTGTTCAATAGATTTTTTTCAGATGGAAAAGCTGCCAAAATGTCTTTCTTCTGACACGTCAAACTGTGTTCAAAAGACCTCTTGCTTTCGCAGAGATAGTTTTAGAATAACAAACTGTACCATCAATAAAACCCTTCTCAAAATACCTCTTTACTTTCAGAAAACTGAATCTTAACTAGAAGAAAGTGTTGCAATTAGGGCGAACGCATGAGGAGTCATTGACCTTCCCTGACAGAGAGAGGCAACTTGTAGATAAAAAATAGGAGAGAATCCTCATAGCCTCACAATTGTTGATTCACTTGTCCAGGGATGCAGAACAATCCTCTATCTGTTTCTGTTTCACTTCACATGGCTATTTTTCATCAGTTAATGTGGGCAGTCAGTTAAATCTGAACTAAAAAAATACTACACCTAACTACAACTAAACATGGGAAAGATTCACTCATTCACTCACTCAACTGTACCAAACAGTTAAAGTATCCGGGGGTGTCTCTATTCACCTGGATCACTTGCTGCTAATACCAGATAACGCATACTATCTAAACAATCAATTGTATTGCTCTCTGTATAACCTGTTCAATCTAAATATAACATACCGCAGTCCATCAGCTGACCCCTAGCAAGTGACTGCTATAAGCAATTTCAGACAAGAGAAGGTGGTTCAGTGTTTGACACTGAGTTAATCACTCACTTAATCGCTCAGAACAGCAGAGGACTTGCTGCCATGGATCAATCAGTGCAACTTCCGGCTAGCACCAAACAGCAGAGGACTCATGGATCAATCAGTGAAACTTCCGCTTTACCGAGAAAATAGACTCGAGACAACAGACGCATACTCGAGACAACAGACTCATACTGGGTTAGACTTCCACAACCCCAAATTCCTTTTTTTTTAAATGTATGCTATTTACTCACTTTACTCACTCATTTTTGACAATAGGCCACAGCAGGCTGTTTGTTTGTTAATGTTTCGGAAATTAAACAAGATGGAAATTCAATGTTTCAGTACGTAATACAATTTTTAAAAAAGTACAAACAACAGACTCACAGTATGAATGTATTTATTTGTAGTAGGAGACAGTGGGCTTGTGTTTCACCGATAGGATTTCTATGCTCTTGGTGATACTGACTCAAGTGACTCAAGTGACTCAAGTGACTCGTGAACTTGGATCAATTTAGTGATTAACTCAGAAGTCATCTGAGCCACTTACATACACATTACCAAAACAAAATATGAATCCTTCAACCAGTGTTGGGCAAGCTACTTGGGAAGTGTAGTGAACTAGGCTACCAGTTATTCTGCATTAAATGACCCTCACGACGGTGAAGCTACTCCCAAGAGACATGTTACAAACTAAGCTACAGTAGCATGCCAAAAGTAGTTTCATTACATTGAAGTCAAGGCAGTAAATATAAAATGTATTATCTAATTATAAATATATGGTTTATATTTGACTAAATGTAATATATTTGACTATCAATGCACACTTAATTCTAACATCCATGGACATGCATATACAATATCTTACTACCGTATAAATATAAATCTCCCTTGCAATAATGTACATAGTGGACATATTACTTTTGGACATACTATGTTATCTGTAGCATATGAATCAGTCTATGGTCACAGCCACGACCACACAATGATTATATTATTATTATTGTAACGCCCTTTATTTACACACACAGTGTAATCCCTAATATTTCTAGTTTAACCATGTTGGACTATACAGTCTGAATTTGTTTGCAGTTGTAGTTCTTTAATTTCACCAGCAGGGCGCGCACTCCTTACATTAAAGCGCCGCTCACGCTCGTAGTTCCATGTTTTTTCTTCACTGACTCCGATGAAGACAGACACATTACAGCCGGGAGAGAGAGCATGCTAATGTTAATAACTAGACAAAAACTCATTACAACTTAATTTCGTCTTGAGTTATTGATCCCGTGAGGTATCTGCAACTGTGAGGAGGTTTTTGGGTTGCCGGACAATACTGTTGTGTTTTTGTCAAGAGAAAAAACACTGGTGAGTAGTAACCATTAGCACTAGCATAGAATGCTAGCAGCTGCCGACCACGGCTAATTATTCA
This sequence comes from Chelidonichthys spinosus, assembly GCA_029853015.1. NCBI lineage: Eukaryota > Metazoa > Chordata > Actinopteri > Perciformes > Triglidae > Chelidonichthys > Chelidonichthys spinosus. The sequence continues at coordinate 13,710,401 of CM056837.1, forward strand.
CAGTATCATGAATAAATCATTAGTTTGTGTTGTTATGTTTCTGAGAAAATATTTAAAACCAACCGGAGGTATATAAGAGTGTGTACTGAAGTTGAGAACGTGGTTAACTTTTGTATTTCTGTGTGGAAATTATGTGTGCTAAATTGCTAGCTAATGCTAAACAGCCAACCAAGCTGGTTTTGTGAGCTAAAACAAATGCAGCTGTGTGCATTTGAGTTATTGAGAGACAGTAATTCAATGAATCATTCTCAAACATTATTGATATTGATAGTGATTTAATTTATGTTTTGTGTGCACAATGCGGTGATAAAAGCTAAAAACATTTCACTTACACACCATTTTGTGTGTGTTGGCTGTTCATCAAATTCATTTTATAGTTGTATATGATACATTTTCAATGTGAATGGTCATGTCCATTGATTAAAGATTAAAAGATTAAAAACAGTATAAATACTGTACAGTTGAAAAATAGATAAAGAGTTTAATAATAGATCAACTGCTGCTCTATGCAGGTTGTTTTTTTTGGTGTATGAAACGATTCTGATGGCGAGCCAGAGCCCGAACCTGAGGAACGTGGAGCAGGACACTGGCTTACATGCGTGGAGGGCGTGGCGTCGGAAATAGCTTCATCTGCCTCTGGAGAGAGCACATCTATCACATCATACAGATAAGATACAAAATCACACTACCTTGGTAGATGAACAATTACACGAACAATTATACCACCATACATTGAAGGACTAACACACACACTGACAACCGTAGACACTGACTAAATTGGACATTTCACTTTATTTACAGACTTTATTGGACTTTGTTTTGTTTACAGTTTTTTTACGATTGTTTACACACTAAAAAAAAAAAGTCCACACAATTTACGAAATTCTACTCCAAGGAGCAAAACACCTCCACAGATTTGCACAACATCACACACAGGGATTTGTAAAACGCTACACACATTTTCACACCTTAGACACAGATAAGGATTGTGAGGTTACTTCCTTGTCATTACAAAGCCCCGGATTGCCAATGACCACACTAATGAACAAATTGGATAATCACATCAACCAAGTGTGGAAGCACACATGTGCTTATTTGAAAATGCAGCACTCAGGTGTGCTATAAAAGGCAGCAGGCGAGTTCACCTGTCTTCAACAAAAATGGAAGGAGCTAGAATAAGAAGAAGAGAGAGAATGAGAGGGGGAGCTCAAAGAGGAGATGAAGGCGGTAGAGGAAGAGGAGAAGGAGGTAGAGGAGGAGACCCAGGTAGAGGAAGAGGAGAAGAAGGAGATAGAGGAAGAGGTAGATAAAATAAATACATGAAATATTCAGTCTGCAGCATCAGTGTTGTGCAGTGCTTGGTAAGTTTAAAGTAGGCCTATTTGTGTACATTCTCCCTATATCTCAAACTAATCATGAAGCATGTTATGGGTTTGTCACTATTTTTTGACATCTAAATTATCCCTTACATAACAATGTCTGGCCAAAAATCTAGCACATGCTATTTCCTAGAATTATTTTTTTTACAAATGTGTTTTTTATTTATCACAGCAGTGTGAAACTGGCTGCAATAGTGTCTGATCATTGAGGACTGTGTTGGTTAAATGAAAACTAATAGCATTTTCACAAATATGTGTATATGTTTTGACTGTAGTGTGTATGTTTGGACTGAAGTGTGTCATTTTGCAATTTTGCAAACAATCTAGGAATTATGCACATTGAGAGTGGTGTTTGGATAATCGTGATTATATTTTGAAAAAAAAGAACCAGGTTTTCAAAATTTCATGTAAACAATTGAAAAAAACTGTATTATTTTGAGTCCACATTTTTTTTCTACTTAATGTGCACTTTGAACAGCATTTGTTCAAGCTGTACATTTTTTAATGTTGTTTTTTACAACTGAGGTTGTTGAATGCTAAATTCCATGTTGATTTAACTGGGTTTTTGATATCTTGGGCCCTAGTTTCGTAGACCAGGCGCAGTCAGCTTTCAGCGCACCTGCGCCGCGCCGACGGGGTGTGTCCGCGTGGACTTTGCAAGTTTCGTGCACCGCGCAGGCTCGCGCAGGCACACCTCCCGTCTCGCCCACCGGCGCAAGTGGGAAAGAGGGAGGAGAAGAAGGTGTGAAGGTACGTGTCCACAGGGGCGATTTTAAACGCGAGTGGACGCGCCGCTTTCCAGTATTGCACGCTTGGTGGGCTGCCACTAGAGGATGATTGACAGGCGCTCTCCTTTAAACAACAGATTTTTGCGAGCGTTCGCGAGCGTTCCCGAGGAGGCGAGTCGAGCCCGGCGCCTCTGATTAGCATAAAGTAGATTCGACCTCAACTTTAGGCAAATGAGGTGCGGCCAACTCGCGCGCCGTCTCTCGACATTCGCCGCAACGCTACCAGAATGCATTGCACGGCTTTTCACATAGACAATGAATGGGACGCGGGGAAACACCGCTGCCTGTGGACACGAACCTTGAGTGGGAGACGAGGAGGAGACGAGGCGTGGACTGGGATTAATACAGCCCATTCAGATCTTCACCAATCAAATGAGCTCCTCTCCTCACCTTTAATGCGTTAGGGGAGGTTCAGTGCAAGATCCGTCACTTGACAGAAGCAGCGCCGCCGCTCCCACCACGCGCATCACGCGCTGTGAGTGCGTATCATAATAATAACAATGACCATATTATAAGAAACAGGAGAGAGGGAGGGAGATGTTTTGGTCCGAGAGGCTGAGTTTCCGTGACGCGTGCCATCCGCCTTTGATCTGACGTCAGATGTGACGGGACAATCTATATAGATATACATTCACGAGTTGATTCAGTTAGTTGCATTAAATAGTGTTTGTTGTGATTATTTATTGCATGTAAATGTGCCTGCAACTGTGGAAACCTGCCTGTGAGGTTTCGGCGACGTGTACGCACTGCACGGCGTCAGCCAAACTTCCACTCCGCCAGCTGTGATTCGCCTTGAATGAATGGATTTTATTTGCGCCTTGCGCCGAAAGTAGACCAGGTTGGAGCTGGCGAGCTTTCAGCGCAGTCTCGGCGAGGCTTTTTGCCACGAAACTTCCGCTACGCCAAGCTGAATCTGTGACGCCTCCCCCTGCTGCGCCGCCACACCCATCTTGGCGCAGGCGATCCACCAAACTGCCAAACTGACGGTGCGCAAGGCTGCGCGGGTCAAAACTTGCACTGCGCCGGCTGCGCCACCCTGCGCCACCCTGCGCCGCCCTGCGCTGGTCTACGAAACTAGGGCCCATAGAGTGAAATATAAATCTAGTCATAGATGAACTGTTTCCTTCGTTGCTATTGAAGAGTGGCTTTCTGCCGATAAAGAATGTTTTTCCTTAGTTCATGTACAGTAGACATCCTTTACATTATTATTATTATTATTATTTTTATTATTATTACTATATTATTATTATTATCTGCCCTCTGCAACATTTCCATCAGGTTAATATACTGTATTCTCTGCAGCAGAGACGTCATAACGATAATACAAAGACTGGAGCTTCTGTTGGCAACAGATACACTTTCGTGTACGTCAGCGGTGTCACTTTCTGTCTGATGTATGCTGCATGAATTAGCCTCGCAGCGAGCATTTAACCTTGATAGTATCTGCAATTTAACTGCTGCAATCGCGACATGATGATGTTTAAGTGCAAACAGTGCTGACATGAGATTATCAAGTTTAACAATAACAACTCTTGCTGTCAGCACTAATTTGCTGTATATCGTCTATTTATGTAGTCAGACAGGAGTGTGTTTGTGTGTATACATCGTGTGTGTGTGTGTGTGTGTGTGTGTGTGTGTGTGTATAAACAAAAACTGAAAAGGAAATATGAGTGGGAAACCAGATATAATGCAGAAAGTGTATGAAAGCTTCTTGAAAGACAACAAAAGGAAGTAAGATAAGTGTGCAGCTGTGCATTGTGTTCCACCTTGAGCTTTTGCTTGCTTTAAGAGCAGATTAAAAAAAAAAAAAAAAAAAACTGTCTCCCTGGGGAGCATCATGGCACCGAATCCCCTGAGTGTGTCTGGGGAAGCGTCCTTTAAAAGACTCCTTTGATGGCAGGTCTTCATTAGTCACTTGGATGTGAAATGACAGAAATGACGTGTGAGAGGAGGTGTAACTAGGCAGTTGCAGGCAACTCTGAGACACTGCCTTTATTGTGTATACACCAGCTGAGCCTTGGTGATTCATACGTCTGTTTGCCTCTGGTTGGTAATCAACACCAGGTTCTTTCAACCAGTTTTATACATTTAGAATGTCTGGCAATGACTTGTGAGCAACATTTTCCTGTTTTTGATGAATTTCACCATGTTATTATTCTGCTGTGATACATCTGTGGCCAGGCGAATCGACCTTTGATATTTACAGGCTGTAGCCTGTTTGGTCTGATTTCATTGATCCCATTGATTCATTCCACATGGGGCGCCTCTACGAGTGTGTTTACTTTGATCGATGGGTCTAATGGGTAAATACAAAATTCGCCTATCTTTCTCCTTCTTCAGCCAGTCCATACTAATCCCCTCGTATGGCCTGGAGGTGATAAGATATCGCTAAGATACTAATCTCTCTGTTCTAGAGGGTCAGCCTTTCTTTCCATCTTTCCGTTTCAATGATTTTCTCTCCAACCATTTTGCTTTTTCTGTCCCAGTCGAACTCATTTCTTCTAATGAGGATAGCCACCATTAAGAAGATGATTATTTTAAAGATTTCACAAGGTTCGCCAGGCCCGGTTCAGTCTGAGACACTTGAAGAAATCATAGTTTACTGCCACTATTGGCGGCAATGTCCTAATGTGGCTGAATGGTATTTCCAAACAGCCCTGTGGTGGCACTGTTTTTCCATCACTGATCTCTCTGATGTCAAGAGATTCTTCATATCGCCTCTGAGCAATATATATATATATATATATATATATATATATATATACACACACACACACACACACACACACACATACATGGGAGAGAGACAGAGGCAAATGTTGTCATCTCAAGTGTGTCAACATAATAGGATGTAAATATTTTGATCTCAGCCTGTTTATTTCATTAAAGTTTAACAAAAAAAACATTCAAACATTGACAGATTGGGCTCATCTATAAACACTCGTGCCACCATGTTCTGTTCTGTTTCCCTTCCGTATAAAAGCAACTGCTCTGTGGGACTCCACTCCAACTCAAACAAGTTTAACGCGTGTCACTCAGAGTAGTCATGAAAACATAAACACATAGTTTGGGGGATTGCAGTGGTTCTGTATCTCAAACATTATGATACAGTAGCTCTCTTAACATTAAATCTGTAATTGTAAGATAATTCATAAACTGGTACTGGTGACAGACCATTTCTAATGCAGTTTGATTTATTTCAGGAAAGACCATCCCAGCTCTAGAATGTGAATACAGCTCATTAGCATTAGATACATTTGTTATCGTGAACATACAATATTTTTGCAGGATTTAAGCAGCTCAAAAACATGACATGGATATTTAGACACTAAAACGACATATGCACACATTGCTCCAAAAAAGAAACATTCTAGATTAAACTACTCACTAAATAGGACAAGTATGTATTACATTTCATTTTTTATATGCGCTGAAAAAGAAGAAGAGGGTGAGCTTGTGGTACTTAACCCTGTCTAACAGACATACAAGCTGCCATGATAGGTTTTGACAGCATAAGGTGATTTTACGTACACCACTGACAACTCAAATGCTGCACCAGCGAGATAAAGTCTGTTTAAATTGCCTCCAATTCTAAATTAGCTCTAATAAACGCTTCCATTTTTTCCTTTTCTCCACATGAAAAAAGTCATTACCCAGTAGGCACAGTATGTCAGCAATACTGCCAGCTGTAGCGACACATCAGTTTGGTATCAGGTCAGGGATTTTTTTTGACAACATCTGGGTTTGTCAGCTATCAGTCGACGCTTTTAAAGATTAAAAAGGACTCACGGGGGCATTTTCGGAACTTATTTTGGCCCAAAAAAATGTGGCAAATGAGTGCAGCGAACAACAAACAGCAGCAGTTAGAGTATGTGTGTGACCTAATTGTATCATAATCCGCCCTGCACTGAGCCAGTTCCCAAAGAGTGCCATGGAATAACTACATTTGTGAACATGGAAATTGAAAGGCTGCCATATTGGTGGTGCGATGCAATAAAGTAATTTTCTCTTGCCTTGAAACAGTGCTCTCCTGAACACTAGTTCAAATTCCCCTGTTTGAAGACAATACGTTATTGGATTCGATTGCCAAAAATACGCTTTTTTCTCTCTTTATTTAAAGACACATTTTTTATTTGGTGTTTTTTCAAGATAAGGTTATTGTTGGTTACCATGCTGGACAGAAAACAAAGTACAGACCTAAAATCTTCCTAACCAAACGTCAACCAAAATTCTTTTACTTGCAAAAAGTACCGTAAATGGCAGAAATGTTTCATAATTTCATGAAATTAATGCACTTTTCAAAGCTAGATCTAAATGTGATTTCTATAATTAGTTTTATGATATACTGTAACATTTTGTAAATGATCTGTAAAATATATAAGATTGTGATGAACTGAGTAACTGGGATTTGACACAACACCAAGTTACCTCCTGAACTAATCACCCTAATTGCTCCTGACGAGCTGGCTGTCGCCCTGCGTGGTTGACTCCGCCGTCGGTGTGTGAATGTGTGAGTGAATGGGTGAATGTCAGTCATTCCTGTAAAGCGCTATATAAATGAGGCCATTTACCATTTTACCATGTTACACCCAAAAAATCATTGTTTTTACCTTCCCAGTCACTATCCTGAGAGTATCTCAAATTAGGGGCATTAAAAACCAAGCTTGTATCTATAACAGTGTTAGAGAGTTAGGAAAGCCTAGACTCTTACACAGCAGTTTTATCATTATTTATTTAATTTTTGACAACCACAACTCAGGTAATTTCATGAGACTGCTGCTACAAATCAGCCCAAATGGCCTTGAGTAGGTAGAAGGGGGATGCATATTCACCGCCAGTGTCGAGGTACAGTCTTTCGCCATGACCTATTCTTCTTGGCCAATGGGAAAGAGTAGTGTGCCAGCATGATTAATGGTTATGATTACCTACTCAGAAAATGTGGTTTTCTGGCCCAGCAGCTTCACTTTTATGACTTAAACCTGGGGCAAGATGCTTCATCATGCAGGCAAAGCTGCATACAGACCTCACAGAGAGTGTGTGGTGAAGACCAAACATATCACTATAAAGTGTTAACCATCCATCGGCTGTTTGGATAAGAAGGTAAAGCCTTGCGGCGATTGTTGCCTGGACATCTATGTCAAAGATGTGCAAAGACAAGTCCGTGAACATCAACACTAGCCTCTGGAGATTGTGGCCAGTGCAGGAGTGGTGATACATTCCAATCTCTTAAGTGTATATGAAAGCAAAACAGGCTAATTGTGTTGCAGATTGTAGAGAGCAAATAAACCAAAGCACACCTGATCTGAATCTAGAGTGGATGCTTCATTATAATAGAGAGCTGCCGAACAAATAATCCTAGAGAGCCTTGAGGGTTTAATTGATGAAACCACAAGATTGATATGATGTTTTTACTAAATGCCATATTCTGTCTGTAAGTTTTCGAGCATGCAAGCATAAAAAGCCTGTGCCACTGCAGAAGCTTGTACTTGATTTTGCAGCTCTCATGTGCTAGTGAGCTCCCAGATGACAGAGTCCCCGATCATTAACCTTCAGTGAATTTCTGTCACAAACACCACAGTGGCCCTCATTACGACTCAGCACTTCTGCACCTCCATCAAACAACTCTATATCTTGCCAGTGAGCCTCAAAGGTTAGCCCCTCTAAAAGGTTACAGCTCCCTGTGACATTTCCCTTGATGACTTATTTGGCCCTTTGTTTTTGATAAATATCAACTAGCTTGTTGTTGCCGCTTGGAGTTACTTACTCATTAAACCATAATAGCAGAATTAGTCCTGGATCAAAGCAGACCAGTGACTCGTGGAAGATTTAAATGAGCATGCCTCTTGACACAGACAGGAAGCCATCTATGACTTTTGTCAATTTCTTTTCAAATTTGAGGGAACGAGGGAAAACCAGCATCATTAGCTGATGCTTTCCACACCAACAGCTTACATGTTATGCTCATGTTGAACTGCAGCCGACATTCATTTAAAAGTCACAGAACAGAAACATCAAATGAAGAGGAAATTCATCAATGCTTAAGTATTACAATAATCTTCCATTTGCATTTTTGGCTAGGGAGCAACATTTCTGTCATCCATCACTGAGCAGCTTAAAATATGAGAGCAGTTGAGATTGTTCCAACACTATAGGCAGGAAGTTTTGAACGTGAGACATCTCACTTGTTGGCACGGTAGCAGCTGACTCAATGAAAGTGATCAACGACCTTGTCAAACTGTTCAGATATATCATGATCATTTTTGTGCTACAGGACCTTAAAATCTGACTAATGGTACCTTTAAAACCTTAAAATATGTTGGTAGCCCCCATTACATTTGTCAGCTGATGCCGATGCACATAAAATGTGGCTGCATGCAATGATCAGGCTCAGTTAGAGGAGTTTATTGAAACTGAGGTAAGGCCTAATCTAGCTATGGGTTTAGATATGACCCCTTTAACTTCACATCCAAGAGCCAACCAGAAACCAGCTAGATCCCAGTGATTCAATGAACACACAGTTGGGCTGTAAAGTGCAGAGGAGGGAAACATTTCATTGCTGAATCCCCATTGATAGGATGGACATTTCCAAGAAGCTGGGGTTCATTTATGTTGCATGGCAGTAGGATTCTCAAAATATCACAAGATCACGCATTAATCCATCTTGTCAGGCATCAAGTAATGCCTGTGTGCGCAGAAAACAGTTGCTCCATCCAATCAGCATCCTCTGAGGAACTACTCGCAGTTACCAGCACGGTTTAGGTTTGTGTGATATGACACAGAGGTGTGACTGTTCCTTCAAAACAAGAAAGGCAGCTCATAAATGCTGCAAGAGAATCAGTTATATCTGAGCTGGAGAGTATTTCTTCACTGAAAGAAGAGCATAGAATGGCAGGTTTTTCTGGATGGAAAGATGTTTTTACTATTTTCTTGACCGGCTTTACCAAGATGTTTATTGAGAGATGGTTCATCCAATCACCTACCCAGTATTTCTACTTGACCTTTAACAAATAGATTCCAGAGATGTCTTCTAAGATGGTAATCCTGGGTATCATTATGGCGGGTCAGGCTAGGGGTTTGTTGCAAAAGGGGGCTACCATGAAATTTGATGTGGAATGGTGCGTTAGTTGAATAAGGCTTGTTGAAGACACTATTGTAGAAGGCCGTGGAGGGCTCCACAATAAAAGACCATCATTACCATTTCCTTGATGGTGGGGTGAGGTTCTGTACTTGATGCCATAAAAACTGAGCTGTGGCCTTGGTGATAGTGCAGTTGAGCTGGAACCTCTGACTTGTAGTGGACTTCTTACTGAACTCATATGTGACTTTAGCAGCATTCTGATCGTGAGTGGGAACAACTTATGTAAACTTTAATAAAATGTCACTCAAAACCAACACTGGCCCCCTCCATCTCTAACAGGTGACAAGTAGAACACAGTACCTTTGGTGACAGTGACCATCACTGGTGAGCACACAGGCCGGCCGTCATCTAGGGGCATCAGTCTCCCTGCTTTCGGAATCAATGGGCCAGTCATTTCTGTGCAGGCTCAGCCATTTCTCCACTGACTGGCAGCTTTTGTGTTGCTGCCAGGAGGATGACAGCAGCTCAGCTTCAGCTTTATGTGCTACAGAGCCACTGGGGCATTGGAGTTTGTTGCCACCATGCATGTGGTGCATATCTTCAAAAGACATTTGTGGTCTCACCCCTTCCCGTGTCCGAGATTCATTGTGGCCTGCTTTTTTTTTTTCCGATTCTCACTACTTTGAGCAAAGCAAAAAATAGTCCAATAGTGCCACTCAGCAGAATGTCTCAGATAATGGGATCCTTAGACAAACGATTAGAAACATGGGGATCGTGGCTTAAATTCTTACACTGGGAGAAGTGAAACGTGTTCTTGTGCAAGGCATGAGTCCCCAAAGTGCTGCTGAAATATGTAAGACTGTGGTTTTACTAAAGAGCTTAGAAGTACAGCGTATGTATCAGCGTGAAGCAGGGCAGTGCGGGAAAACAAGAATGCATACTCAGCAAACCTTCCCTCGATTAATACATTTTATTATGTCGTGGTGTTTAATTCTTGAGCCAATGCTCCTCGATGCTGTCCTCGGAGCCACAATGCTGTTTAAATTGATGCCGTGGGAAAGTATTTGTTTTTCATAGGGCAGGATTAACACATTAAAACAGTGTTGGGAAAATCAAAGCCATCCCAGAATGTATGTCCATAGTAATCAGAGTTATTATTTTCCAGAATTATTTCCATTGTGGTCCTCTTGTATAACACAACAAGACAACAAGTGTAGATAATGCAATCAAAATAAAAATCCCAGACGGCAGGGAAGCAATCTGAATTTGCTCTTTAGTTACATTTAACATTGAAAATGAAAATGTTAAATGGTACTTTGTAACATCTCTTTAAGGTCACTTTAAGTGTGTTCTGTTAAATACTGTGAAATAGATTATTAAGGTTAGATTATTCCACTGTACTGCTACAAAGGAATGTGCTAAAATGTATCGCCCACTTGGCTCATAAAAAGTCATGAGGTCTGTCAAGCTCTTGTCAAGTAGCTTTTCCCCCTCCTTTGCATTTGGTGCTGTTATGTTATTTATCATGGGATTATACTGTACTGTGTCTGTTTTAACCATGTGACATGGTCCATGAAGTTGTTGTATGGCTTCACTGTTATGTCATTGAGTGATGATCTGCTGTTAGAAGTGAGGCATTTGAGATTGTGCATCTTGAAAATGTCAGCATGTCAGATATCGAAACAACTTCAGTTCTTTGCAGAATTAATGTGCTAGAGTAATGAGCAATCGTCTATCCATTTATTTGCTATTCCTCTTCTCCTCTCCGGAGTTAATATGCTGATTTCTCAATTTAGTGAGAGTTGTTGTGCACCCTGACATATCCATGACAATGTTATTTCAGACAATCGCACTCACACCTGTGAATTTACTTGGATTTCTAGTTTAGGTCAATGGTGAAATGCTGGTGGTCCATGCTGCTGAAACATTCATGTACAGTATACCAATGTGTCTCTGCCAATGCTGCTGAAACTTCTAGGGCCAGATTATCTGTGTGTCTCTATCCCTGGTGCTGAAATTCCAGGCCCATTATCAGTGTGTGTCCATTTCCATGGTGTTGACATGGTTCAGGCCCATTCTCTCTGTTTGTCACTATCCGTGGTTCTGAATCATTCAGGCCCAGTAGCTGTGTTTGCATCTATCCATGGTGCTGAAACATTCCAGCCCAGTCTCTCTGTCACTGTCCGTGGATCTGAAACATTCAGGCCCAGTATCTGTATGTGTCTCTATCTTTGGTGCTGAAACATTCAGGCCACGTCTCTCTGTTTGTCACTATCCATAGTGCTGAAATTCCAGGCCCAGTATCTGTGTTTGTATCTATCCATGGTGCTGAAACATTTCGGCCCAGTCTCTCTGTCACTATCTGTGGATCTGAAACATTCAGGCCCAGTATCCGTGTGTGTCTCTATCCATGGTGCTGAAAAATGCAGGCCCTGTCGCTCTGTTTGTCACTATCCATGGTCTGGAAAAATGGTCCATTTTTTCATTTCAATTTCATAATGGTAATCATATTTTTAGATACGGAAGAGACATTTTCTAAAAACATGTTAGAATGCACCAGAATGTTGGAAATCATCTACTTCATTCCAATTTTCTGGGGAAGGACCCCCACACCCAATATCAAATGCTGCTGACGCTCCTGGGCACTGCATTAGGTGTCTGTTCTCTGTTCTACATGTATGTGCTGGCTACATTAAAAGAAAGAAAAATAAATTAGAATGCCTTACATACAACTATGCATGTACTCCTTCAGTGCATCATCATCTGAACATCACATGGTGTTGACTGTAGAACACTGCTCCTCTGAATCACTGACACATACAAGCGATCGTCTCACAAATCTCATTTGCTATTACAGTTGCTACTTAGGTAAATGGCCTCATTTATATAGCGCTTTTGTCCAAAGCGCTTTACAGTAATGACTGACATTCACCCATTCACTCACACATTCACACACCGACGGCGGAGTCAACCACGCAGGGCGACAGCCAGCTCGTCAGGAGCAATTTGGGTGAGGTGTCTTGCTCAGGGACACCAGGCACTCAGCTAGGAGGAGCCGGGGATCGAACCGGCAATCTTGCGGTTGCCAGCCAACCCGCTCTACCTCCTGAGCTAAACCCCCCCATTAGGCTGACAGTACGCATGCTCTCTCATTTGTGTGTAAAATACTGATATTGATTTGTGGACAATGACATGGCTGGATAGCTACATAGTCCTGATGTTAATCACCCTGTTACTGATATTTACAATACACAATGTCATACTATTAGGATTATGCAATCTTATGGTACCCACAGAGCTTTATAGTATCTGGAAAGCTCAGCGGGATACACTACTGACTTTGGGGTTCAATTCCCGGTTATTTTGTGGCAAATCCAGTGTGGCCTTGACCCTTGATGCTATCTGCCTACCCCAGGAGTGTTGAGGAACAAGGGCAACCTAATGAGAAATGGGCTACTGGAAAAAGACATAGGGACAAGGGAAGAGAATATGGGACTGTTGGATACCCCCCTTCTGTGATTAGGTTCCAGCTTATTACTGAGATTGAGCTGAATAAGCTGAACAGATACCAGTTCTGATATGGAGATATGGAGAAATCATACCAGTGGCGAGAGAAGGCTGGTCTGACTGACAGCACAGAGGCCGTAACATCTGAAACATCTGTTCTTTGTATGGGCTGCAGATCCTTTGGGACTTACAGATCCAGACGGATAAAATGGTGATGCCTTACCAACCGGATATGGTGGTGGATCAACAACAGCGGACAGCAGTAGTGATAGATGTAGCTATTCCACGAGATAGCAATGTTAAGAAGAAGGAACATGAGAAGATCGAAAAATAACAAAAACAGCTGTGGAGAGTAAAGGCATCAGTAGTTCCAGTGGTGATCGCAGCACTCAGGACTTTGACTCTAAAAATGGGATCCAGCAGATTCCAGGAACAACATCGGAGAACTCTGTCCAGAGGACTGCAGTCCTAGGAACATCTAGATACACCGAATCATCACACTCTCAGACCTCTGCTAGAGGGCCCAAGCTTGAAGGAGGAAACACAAGATCGTCAATGGGGCGAGTGGGTAATTGTTGTTTCATTTAGTAAAACATGCTATTCATATATAGTACTTGAAAGCCCTTTAAGTGGTAGTGGTAGCGTTCCCTTAATGAAGCAATAAAGCTCTTGAAAAGCTCAATAATACATAAGAAAAAAAAGAAAAAAATATATATTTGCTGAGAATAATATGTATAAAAACCCATATTTAAACTTTTACAATTTGAAACTGCTACATTGGAACTGAAAATATTATTGCTACTGGTAAAAGTACATCCAAAAGGGGTCCCTCAAGCAAATCTTTTTAATAAGCAGTGAGCAGTGAGGACCGACTAACTGGAAGCTTTATGGCTTTTTTCAAGCTGAAATCTTGACAAAACATTATAAATCAGGGGCATTGCCCTTAAAGTGCTGATAATGCATCTCCCTGCTCTGAAAATATCCTTCTGAGGTTTGGGGTCCTGGAGTGGAAAATGAATCTGATGACCCACACTTTAATTATTTGGACATAAAATGGCATCATTATTCGTGGACTGTGTCTCAGATGGATGTCTTTAAAAAGCGTACGGAGATGAAAGTCAAGGTTATGATTAAAGACTGGTCTCAGGCACAATGCTCTGATGCCTTCGAGTAGAAGTGTCTCTTAATGCTCAGCGTTATTAATGAACATTACATTCATTATACATAACAACTCAAACGTACGAAATGTGCTACTGATTGACTGTTGTTAATAAGTATGAGACATAAAATAATGGTGCATTTCTGACATAATTTAAAATCCAAGTCAACCATTCTACCTGTGGGCTTGCCTTCAGAGACAGGATGGACGTGACGACTCTGAGACAGAGGGTCTTTGTCAGTTTGAATCATTTCCGAGTTCAATGATTGCCCCCTCAAGTCTCTGAGCCGCCTAAATATTTCCCACTTTATTACTCATAAAGAACCACCGATTGCATTAGTCATATTCGGGCGGATTGGATTACGGTAAAGCCCTTTGACTCTATCACTGTTGATTTCCCGCGAGGCCATAGAATGAACTTTAATGAATCTCTCTTTTTACCAAAACCCTTGCTGTGAGGTGCCTTAATTTGACATGCCATGGGCAATAAATTAGTCAAAAGCCCAGACATCTCAAATGACTAAAGGTGGCAGGTTTTGACCCGAGTCAGTAATTTCTGATTAAGTTCCATCAAGACAAAGTCCTTAATCAAAGAAATACACAAAAGAAAATAATATTATGAGAAGTGACTGAAGACTTGAAAGTGAGTTTTCTTGTTATTGACACGGTTAATGAGGTCAAGAAGCACCAAATTACATATAACAATAAACAGATTTCACTGCTTCAGTACATGAAAAGTAAGCATGATGTGCTTGTTTCAGTCTTGTTTTCAGTGGTTTTGTTCATGCAGCTTGTTTCTCAGAGACACACACAGACGTCTGCTATGTTTCAGAAGCAAACAACTCAGTTAATATTACAATTGCAGACCATTTGTAACCATTTTTAAAAAGCATTTTCCCCTAAAATAAAAGCTTTACCCAGCAAAGAAAAGCCCCCCCCCCCCAGTATATTTCTACTTGTGCTTCCATCACATAATCCTTTCATTGTGGGGAAATGTATTCCTCATTCCTCTCAGCCATTAGCATTTCCAGACTTCGTTTCAAGCTGTCCTCGAACAAATGAGTATTTGCTTTGCGCCACATATTTGTATCATATAATATTTATGTTTAGTACGAAGCTGATGATTGCTCGAGGGGATTTCCAAGGTCTTCGACACCTATCATTCATATCAAGCACATTTCTTCAAAAATGTTTGTTGCATCTTTGCCTGACCTTTTCATGCTTGTCGGTGATGAGGAAATGCAGGCTTGTTAGACTCAGTTGCTAACTTTCTTTATATCTGAAATGCAAATTTAAGTGTACCGGAACTGAAATCTAATCAAACAGACAGCGGTGACCTGACGTTGTTCTTCAACATGATGCAACTCGGTTGCAATGAGAGTTAAAATTCAGCATGTCCGATGCAGGGATTAAATCGGCACAGCGTGAATCATCAATAGTCGCTTTTCGCTGACCTCCACACCACGCACTAAGGTTGTGTCTTAATTGGACAAGCTTCGATAAAGGTCTGCTCGAAATGATGTAGGTGTTGTTCTTGATATCCTTTATAGTCGACATACTGTATACAGGCTACATTACTCCTTTGGCACATTCATTGAACTTGTGTTTAAATGCTCACACTGCACAAAGGATTGCAAAATCAAACTCTTTGTTAAATGCAGCCATGTTTCTTTAAAAAAAAGAAAGAAATAAAAACGTTCACAATTGTTCAATATTTTATCAACCGTAGAACCAATAAGATTTTCTGCATCAACACTTTCAAAGCCAAAGAACCATGGTAACAGATATATGTGTGCATATATTCAATACACTGCTCACATGTCCAAGGCATGTTTGTTAAAGTGTTTGATTTTAACTGCGAGGGGAAAACATGAAAAGGTGTTTTGAATTCTTATCCAAGAATGATATTTATTTCTCAAATTGAATTAATGTACAGTCTCTGGAGATCACAGCTCCAGCATCTCAACCTTGAAACAGCTTGAAGTCAGGCAAAAGAGAGAATAAACATATGTGACTAGCAGTAGGCAAAATACTTTGATGGGGCTGCACGGTGGTGTAGTGGGTAGCACTCTCGCCTCACAGCAAGAGGGTCCTGGGTTCGATTCCCGGGTCGGCCCGGGTTCCTTCTGTGTGGAGTTTGCATGGTCTTTGGATTATCCCACATCCAAAGACATGCAGGATGGGGATAGGTTAATTGGTGACTCTAAATTGCCCGTAGGTGTGAATGTGAGTGTGAATGGTTGTCTGTCTCTACATGTCGGCCCTGCGATAGACTGGCGACCTGTCCAGGGTGTACCCTGCCTTCGCCCAATGACAGCTGGGATTGGCTCCAGCCCCCCCGCGACCCTAAATACAGGATAAGCGGTAGAAGATGGATGGATGGATGTTACTTTGATCTGTCTTCCAGCCAATGTCTGCTGTGATATAAGCCACCCAAAGTGTCCTCAGAGAAAATGTATAAATGATTACTGTTGTAGGTTTGAACTTATCAGGAGCGTATCACTTTCCTTTACTCATTCTCAGAAATATCCCAAAAGTCCCAGGTTTCTTTCTCTGGGACTTACTTTTCAATCTGATAACTTCATGGAAAAGAATCATTTTACTAACTTTCGAGCCTGAAAATGCAGAATTGATTATTCTTTTTTTGGCAGCGCATTTGTTTATCTCAATGAAGTAGGGACCAGTCATGGTGACAGCATGTCAATTTCAAGATCAATTGTTGCCTCTTTGTCTCAGGCCTTTGCATTTCATTACCATAGTAATGACTTTTTGACCCTCCCTTTTAAAGTGGAGATCTACATTCCTAGTTGTGGAGACAAATGGCATACCTGAAAGTCATTTGTGGTGTGTATTACATTATTCTCTACAGGACCTTGTATAATCACACATCAAGTATCATAACTGA
Source organism: Chelidonichthys spinosus (assembly GCA_029853015.1). Lineage (NCBI taxonomy): Eukaryota > Metazoa > Chordata > Actinopteri > Perciformes > Triglidae > Chelidonichthys > Chelidonichthys spinosus. Next base: position 13,727,217 of record CM056837.1, read on the forward strand.
CCATTCACTGATTGGTGAAGGTTCCTGTGCATCATTTATATTAACAGTTCTACAGTATTCACTGTAGAACTGTTGTATGCTAGTCCATTAACAGTTAAAAATGTACATTATAATAACTGCAACTAAATAGAGAAGAGCACAGAGAAAAAAAAACGTGAATATCATGATCGAAAACTTTTGAAAGATGAGACATGATGAGATGAGTTTGTCGTTCCACAGTCAAAGGCTCTATATGTAAGATTATGGACCTTGATAACCATCCAAGGATCTAAGGGTGCAGGGAGCTTCATAGAGTGATAACAGACCTAATAAATGACTTTGTACTTTCTACGTAATCAATAATATCCAAAAATCAATTATAAAAGCAACAGGTTGCCAGGGCGAGGAAGCCAAGATCTGTGAAATGCGATCATGTTTCCGAGACAGAGTCCAGCAGCAGAGTTTTGGATGAGTTGGAGGCGAGAGAAGGATTTTTTTTTTTTTCGCTGAGTAATCTAATTGACTAGCGATTAAGGTGTTGGTAATAGTTTCCATTCCTTGGTGAGCAAAATAAAATCTAGTCCTTGAAATGTTTCTGAGAAGATGAATAAAGGACCAAACCATTTGTTTGCTGAGGTTGTGATCAAAGATGACACCAAGTTATTGAGCAGGACAGAGAATCAAAACTGATGGTTGATCGCACCAACGTATGACCTATGATCTGTGTCTTGTCACCAGTTAACTGCAGGGAATTTTGCGACATCCACTTGTGGGTGTCGGGAAATGATAACAGATATGTCTAGCCAGAAGGGAGGACGAAAAGAATAGAAAGTCTGAGCAGTACAAATGCCACATTTCATACATCTCTCTTGTTCCATGACAATGCTACTGATATGCTCTGAACCAAGGCCTCGGGAGCTATTCGATGGTACATAATTACGTTCCCATACAACTGAACTTCATGCTGCAAGCATTAAATTACATAATAAACAAACACAAAAAAAAACCTACATAACTGCTTCATAAGTTTTAGGCAACAAAATGACATGGTTCGATTGAGTAAAAAAATATGGTTTGGCTTTAAAGGACTACAAACAAAACAAAAAAACTACTTCTGGGTGAAAGGCCCGTGGTTTCCAATGGTCTTTTTTATGAAACGTTAAAATAAAATGTAATATGTATCTCTGGAAACGTTATTCAAAATGCTGTTTTTGTTGGATGCAAAAAGTAATTTTTTAGGGGACAGGGCTGAGTGGCCAAAAGCAGAGGATTGTGGGAGTCCTGGGTACCTTGTTAAGTGTAAATGTCTCTGGCTGCACAAATGTAAAACAGGTCATTGTTGAAAAGGAACATGCCTGCTCAGCAAAACTTGCCTGGATTAAGAAAAAAAGAAACAGGTAGAATATTTTAAACAAGGGATTTTGAGGATTGAACGTTTATTCAAACTGCAGCATAAGTGTTTCATTCGATCTGGAAGCGCTGCAGTCACGCTGATGGCTAATTCAGAATGAAATCCCCTGGACATACAACATTTTATACAATTAAAAAAAAACACCTTTGAATCAAATGTTGCCTTTACGTGTATTTAACTCTTTATACATGTACTGTCTTTAAATAATATCATGAACTGCGTAAATAGAGTTTGTATAGTTTGGATAGTTGAAAAAGTGCTGGCTGACAACAAGGAGAGGGGCCCTGATTAAAAAAATGAATAAACAAACAAGCTGGTCGCCTATTCACAGATGGCTGAAAGCCTGCCATGCAAGATGTCCCTCAGGATAGAAACTTGCCTTCACTGCCAGGCAGATATTTGGCATTTTGAAAAACTGTCGGCAAGCCTCATTTGCTCTCACACCATCCTGCGCTCATAGAACCGTACAGTCCAGGCTGGGTTAAAGTCAATCCTGCTTTGGCTGGGTGGGGAAAGAAGCTCGACCAGGACTCCGTGCCAGGAGATGTACTCAGTTATAACACGGAGGAGACATATTAGCCAACTGCATAATCTTATGCGAAGACCTAACGTGTTTTGCTCAGCAGCTGGATGGAAATTCATCCTGCTGTTGCGTAAAAGTCAGAAATTAAGACAACCAAATGTCTTCTGGGAGTTATAAGGGCAAATGTGCTCACACAACACTTAATAATGAGTCATATATCTGATCATTTAATCGAAGCGGACTTTGTGTTTAGCTCAAAAGCCGCAAAGATCAGCAACCATGTTTTTTCCTGAGATTTGGACAGTTTAACTGATTATCTGTCTGTAGTTTGATTCATTCTGACACATTCTGACAGCGCATTGTCCTTTGTGTTGTCACAAAGGAGGCTGAAGCTGTATTTTCCAGCTGTCCAAAGATATCACCTTGTGTCACCTTGAACAAGCGTGACTCGCTGATTGATTTTCTTCCAACAGATCGATGCTGCTCGCACTCATCCAGCCCTGGCAGATGTTACAGAGTTGTTTTAAGGAACCGCTCACCTCAACATTGAAATTCTGTCATTATCCACTCAGCCTGGTGTCAGTCGTATCTCCACTGAAGTCTGTAAGGCCACCAAACCCTTTTCAGATCACTCATGGTCCTTTGTCGAACTCCAAGCAAAAGATGAGGAGTGATATGAAAGCTGCTTGTTCTTGGCTGTGTGCAGAGCCAGTGTCATAATGTATCTTTTGTGTTTATTCTTTCTGGGTTTCCTTAATTTTCTAAATCTGCAATATTTTATCTCATATTGTTCCAACAATATTTTCATTTAAGATATGTTTTGCAATAATCGCAAACATTTTCATTTCAGTAATTGTCTTTTTCATCACTATCTATTGTGGAATGAGGTAACACAATAGTGATGGAGCCTTTGGCCCAGTGACAAAAGCCCTGCTTCTATTTACAGTATTATGAACTGAGTGTCGTGGCGACTTTCCAGGGAATATTGTGGTTATGTTTGCTCTTGCCATATCACAAATGAGTTTCAAATTAGGTCAAAGGTCATAAACACAGGGCTTCCACCGAGGAGAATGCTGTTCCTTTCCCATTAAAAACACCAATTTTGTAATCTTTTTTATACGATGGGGTATTAGGGCCACTGTAGGAAAAGAAATACAGCTGAGAGAGGTGGGCAATATTCAGAGAAAAAAAGTCGCAAATTTGCCCCAATGTTACCGTTGCTATGACAACAAGTGAAAGCTACTGCTAGCATTTACCCCAATTACCCGATCAATAAACACCCATAAGATGACAATTTGGCCCATATACAATTGACCAACAATAACCGTCAACAGCCATCACCCTTAAGACCTTAGCAAGGCTTTGTCAAACGTTGTGATACATTAATTGGAAAAATATATGCAACATTCATGGGATTTTAGCTAGCATAAATGCCAGTTGTTAGCATCGTACTTATAGCAAATTTGCAGCTTATTTTCTCGGAATATTGCAAGTCAGCAAGGCAAGAGTTCATCTGAAAGCCTATTCATTGAAATTGATTTCTACTGCAAGTGATAGTCTGACCATGAAATGTTATGGTCAACATGTCACTCAAGGATTTCATATTTACATTTTGCAATGTTCAAATGTAATGTCGAAATGATTTTTCAAGTTACAAAACGTTATGTGACAGGCTATAATCCAGGGATCTGTGACATTTAAAGTTCAGCATCCATTTGTTTGAGAAGGCTTTGCAGTGAAGCAGAGGCCGTGGGTTTTCTACCCGATAGGCTGCAGTGTATCTAAAGTTCCCTATTACCTTGTTTTTCTCACTGACAGTAGACGTGGCAACACTCACTGCACTTTCCAAAGAACCTTTCTTAATCAAACCGTTATTTCAAAACTGCAGCACATGGATTTTATGATGACAATATCCTTGGTCTTGGTAAACAGAGACTTTTACTTTACTGAAATTTGGCAGTTCAGTAACAATCCAGCTCTTCTTTTTAAGTTACCCTGAAACAAGTATTGCTGCTGGTGGAAACATAAAACTGTTTATTTGGTGAGCTCCAGAGCATTTCTTCCCCTGAACAACCCAGCAGACACAGTGGGTGGTTATAGAAACGTTTGTTGAACTGTCACTCCTCATGGTACAGAGCCCTTCGGTAGCCTCGTGTGTGCAACTCCATCAGTAGCACTAAAAACGCCAGGGGCATAATATTAAGATTTGAAGAGGATTAGGCTCATTGTTCCTTGATAAAAGCTTAATGTCAATACTTTGACCATGAAGCTAGCTGAGGTCAAATCTAAATGAGGCCCCGGTGGCAATGTTTCGACTCACTAATGAAGCATGTTCAGTGAATGCCAAGGAATACACCTTTTCCCATTCACTCAGTCTCAAATTAAGGGCACTAAACACAACCCCGGGCCTGTATTCACTGTCATTACTATGAAAAAAGTGATTCCCCTTGCTTATACAATATATTGAATAGTCCCAACGTGACCACATGCTTCAAAAGCAGTGCAGAAGCAGACAAGTGAATCATTTTTTTTTCCTTTCAAGGTCTTATTGCTGACTTATCTATGTTCTCTACTGATGCAAAAAGAAAAAAAGATAAGATCTGCACCAGCTGTCATCAGGATGAAGTCAATCTGCACCATCGTTTTGGAGCTGCCTCCTTCTACCACTCTGGTCAGCCATCTTTGAGACATGTTCTTGTTATAAGAAGACGATATGTGGCGTTTTTAAATTGTCGACCATAGATATTCTCCTACGCACCTGATTGCTTTTTAAAGACAAGGATACTCTGTTAATCACAAGGTAGCCACGCCCAAAAGAATACCCTGCTTTATTGTTTATTTTACTTCAAAAAGGACCATAATTTACTCAAAGAACAGGATATTCATTCCCTCTGTAAACATATGCGTATGGTGTCAATTACTAGTTCCAAGTATTCTCCAGTGCAGCATAGTGAGAAGTAGGGACATTTTCGTGTAGACATCTTGAACGCCCCTTGATGACTATTACAAATAATGCAAGTTTAAGGCACTTTGCATGGCTTCACTTTTCCAAACGGGAGGTTGTAGCCTGAGTAAAACGTCCTAGACTCAGGATGTCTTCGCCTATCTATCATTAACGGCACAACGTTGGTGCTGTATCACTGGAAATCTGCCAAACAATAGTTACACTGTAAATTGCTGTAAGTGTTATGGCACATATCAAATGAAAAAAATAGAAAAAACATTATAAAGGGGTTTTGTGAAGTAATAATAGTTTTGAAGCCTTTCCTCTCAGGTAACCTGTACTTACTATTTGAATGCAAAAGCTTGTTCAATGTTTTGCAGTTTTCTTTGGGTTGCTGTTCGTGTTTTGTGGCAGATGCTTTGTTTGTTCTCGTATGTGTATGTATGTCTATTTGCACATTGATCTTGGATTTTGTCAATCTCTCATGTTTATTGGTGTGATTTGCATCATGTTGTGATGGGTAATTGCATTTGTTGGAAAAGTTCCAAAGTAAATGTTTGAAAAGCAGTGCTGTAGATTATTTCTAGCTGTGTCTTGTTACATTTGTAATGAATATAAATAGCTGTACAATTTCCCCTCATTACAGCAAATATGATAATTATTAATAAAGAACTATGGTTAGGATACTGGTTTTGAAATAACTACATTATATCACATTGCTTTAAACACCACGTGGTTCTCCCATGACTCAACCTTGAGCGGAAATAAAGGAACAGTACTCAGGAACACTTCAGCGAACTTCAACTGAACACATACATTATTTTCATATCTCCTGGGTTTGACCTATTCTTTGGGAAGCCACCAATTCAGGCTTCATACAATAAGTTCTGGTGTAATTATTTATTTTGACACTCTCTTTCAGTACCTCTTCAACCACGTCGGTACTCTTAAATTATCTGGTACCTGCAGCAAACATAAAAATCCATTGACAGGAGCTTATCAAATAATATTAAAACATCTCCAAAAGTTTAGATTTTGGTTGGTAGAAAGCTATTTTTAACCACAGTAAAGTTATGCGCCAATTATTGCATTGTAATAAGTATATAACCCATATTATCGTGAGTCAGGATGTACAGGGCTGCCTCTAAGGAAGGCAGTTGATGGGGGGTGGATGGAAGAAACAAAGGACCTTCACTGCTGCTCATGTTCTGTGTGAAACAAATTAAACATCAGCTTATATGTTACCTTACAAACAAAAATAGTTATTGTACGTAACTATATACTATTTTTAACCCAGACCACAATCTTTTCCTAAATCTAATCTAAAGTGATTTTGTTTGTCACTCATGTTGCTGGATATATGTAGGAAAACGCATAAACAAAATATTAGGATATATAAATATCAGTGAAAGAACTCAAAATATCAACAAATATCGACAAATCTGAAATAATTAGAGAGAAACATCAACACTATATAATTATAGTGTGGGTCTTCAATAAAGTCAAAACATATGAATTAATAATCAGATCCCATGCTACAAACAAATTAAGTATTGAATAGGAGTGAGTTTGATTCATATGTAATAGTTTCTCCATAATATTTGAAGCATTTGCGTACAAGTGCAGCAGCCATTTATGTCTGTCACTGGGATGCAGTCATCCTGAATAAAATGCAGTAAGATTTATGTTTCTGTTCCTGTAATTCATGCATCACTTAAACATTAGAAAACAGTACAATGATATATCATTTCCTGCACTCTGAGGCAGAAACAGTTCTTTATTATTTGACTGTGTTCAAAGGTATTTTATTAGAGTCACATTTAGTGGCCTCACAGGAGAATTGTTTTGCAGATGGCCATTTCACTGATGGCTTCTGCAGGAAATGACAATTTCAACAACAATGATGGAAAAAACATTGCATTTTATTTTTTTTTTAAAAACGAAGAGAAAAAAAGATATGCTACTTTACAAATATGAAGAGGTAAATGCCTTTTGTGTTTGTATATATAAAGTACAGACCATGCAGCCACGGAAACTGCCGGGGTAGTAAACATTCAATCTGTCTTGGGTTCTTTTCAGCAGCAATTCAGAAAATAATGTTTTCTCTTTCCTCTCTCCTAGCCTGGTCTCGACTGTTTGACTGATTATTTCACAATAATGGGCATTTCAAATCAAACTAAGCTTTTGCCTAGGATGAGATGAAATCTTTTTTTTTTTTGCCCTCATCTGCAGCCATTTTTTATATCACACTGTCTGATTTCACATACCCAGCCAATTTCACAGTGCATGAACTATCTCCTATGCATTTAACCTTTAATTAGAAATAGAATATGTATTCGTATTCAGTATTAACTACTCATATACAATGCCTTGACGAAATAAAAAACAATGTAGTGATAACTAGACTAAACTTATTGGGACAGCAAAGTGGTATGCATTATTCCTACAAGAAAACATTGTCGAACAATAAGCCGTGTGACAGCACAAGTGCAAATAATTATATTTAGTATAATATCTCTTTAGCTAGTACGAGGAACTGTCATTTCATGTTGATGCGGAAGCAAAAGCAGTAGTGTTTCCGAATGCCATAGTCCCTTTAGAAAACTTAATTTTACTGCAGCAGCAGGATCTGTCAATCTTCTCCACACAGTCCTTGCTTCAACCAATGTCTCCCAGCAGGCCCAGCGTTACTGCCTGGACCTCCAATAGAGTGGCGTCCATATTGGCTCCTAGCAGGGACCAGCCAGGTCGCAAGGTCAAACTCTGTTCCTAGCCGGGGGGCAGCTCTCCATCTCTCGGCCAAGCTCAGACTGCCGTGGGCTGGTCTTTGCCGGAGGCCCTGCTGGAGTCTAAGCTGGAGGGGGTTTCTGGTGAACTTGCATGACTTCAGGGAATCAGGTCCAGTAGTACTGGTGATCTCGGCTTGGGCTACAGAACAAACACATTTTTTGCATTACAAACTGGGCATGTGGAGTTTGAAAGATGTGGCCATTTACCCGGCATGGGAGGTCTAATGAAAGATGGTATCAAATTGCAGGGTCTATTGTGTGAAAAAAACCTCCCGGGCTGAGCTCCATGGCCACCTTGCAATGAACAAGGACCTTGCTCGGACTCCACATTGTGCAACCTTCTTTTTTTTTTTACCTCTTGTTATGGGAGCTAGAGTCTGATTGTGCTTTACCCCATAGTGGCACACACATCAGTGAACACCCACAGTGAGTTTCAGTGCCATTGATTTTTACCTGTGTGCAAACCTCTGATTCTAATAGGCAATTCCAGTTGCCATTCGGACAAGCGCATCATAGTAATAGATTGATTCATGTTGTTCGGACTGCTTTTCACACGTTCTCTTTGAACTCAGCATCAGTTTAAGTTGTGCCCCTGCAATTGTAAATATCAAACCGTCCAAATGTTACAATATAACGGTTAAAGAAGGAAATTGCTTCATGCTTTTGAATACTAGTACTTATAATCAGTACATACAGGAATGATAGCTATAGCTGACTCAGATTACAAAAAAAAAAAAAAAAAACATGTTGTTCTGAAGCCATACCAACATGTGAATCTCCCGAGTGCAGCTTTAAAAATGAAACCTGTCAACAGGAAACTATCAATAATGGTGGATGATTGAGGAACTAGAAAGCACATGGAGTCTTGGGAGGAAAGAGGGGGAAAAAGCCATAAAGTGGGACAAAAACATATTCATCTGCATGAAGAATCGTTCTATTTGTTGATTCATTCTACTCAGGAGCCTCTTGACTGCTGGAGTTCAGTATGTGATGAGTGACAGTCAGTCAGTCAGTCTGCCACTTGCATATATTTCCCATAGGCTTACAATAGAGAAAGAATGACATGTCATAATTTGGCCAGGATAAAAGAAGACATGTTTGCTCTACATGTATAACCTCTAGGCACACATCCCCCCCGATGTGAGTGCATTGTAAACTGTGAAGGAGATCAGTGGTTCAATACATGGTATATTAATAGCATATTTGACACATATACATAGCTGCAGCTGTGATATTATTAGATGCATTGTATGATTCATTCATGAAAAAGGTACATAGTGTCATGGGCAGAGAGTCCTGAACTAATCTCCAGACCAATCAGCAGTTTGCTAAGCGCAATTCTAATCAGGAACACCTGTGTCATGGATCTAAGCATTTGTTGGAACAGATGGAGATATAGTTATGCTTGGCACTGATGGCTCCGCTCTTAAGATTCTCCCCAAATTTGCCAAACTAAACAAGATTAGAAGCGATGATTCGGTCAGCTGGCTTTCAGCTGCTTACAGCTGGGGCGTATGACTTCCATGTCCTGCATAAACTAATGCAATGCTTCATTAAACAGCTGCTCACGTTAGTGTGAGTCTATCACTACAGTGATATGATCAAATTATTGCGTTTGTCTTTTTTAACTTAATCCCAGTCCAAACTATTTATGCAACACAAACCATCACCCACAATGAACTCGACTTGATTCTTATATATCATGCTGTGCACATTTTATGGCCAAAAGCATTTGGACACCTTATTAAGATACTTTTGGACAGGTGACAATGACGTGAGGTCATAATTATAAAGCATACAATGATATTTTTGATATTCATGTACTTTCAATTTTGTGGCTGCAGTCTCTGGATGTAGCCCTCCTTTGTTAGTGTGATGGGAAAAACAAGGGAGTCTTGTGGGTGGTGGAGATCCCTTTGATTGACGCTTGATATAGCTGGGATCGGCTCCAGCCCCCCCGCGACCCGAATACGGGATAAGCGGTAGACAATGGATGGATGGATGGATATTACTGTGGAGTTTCCTCTTATATTACCATTGAATACCTGGTTGTTTCTAGTAAGATTTAGTTGTGTAGTTTAGGAGTTTAGTAACTTAATATTATCCTGTACAAATGGAAAAGTAGAGGATTTATTTTACTACTACCTACAACTACATAGTTGCTCTTGTTGTCCACATACTTCAGTTATACATTTTGATATTGATTTCAGCCACATCACAATGTTGTTATAAATATTGATGCATTACCAGTTGGGTCAAAAAACATCATTTGTCCTTGTGAGACCTCTGTAACACAACTTTCTTTGGAATAAAGAACTGGGTTGTAAAAACTCAAAGCACATCACAGCATTTATCATCCCGACCCGGTCTGGGTCATTTCACTGACGCTGATCCTACAGAATGCCAATTGAGCAATTTTCCAGCAAAGATGTCACCAAAATACAGAATACTTTTGACCTGAATAAAAAAAGTGTCCTCTTCCTAATAGCTCTAACCCAACAAGCGGCCGTACAAACAGCGATAAGTCAAATCCCCGTCAGGAACTTTCCTTCTGGGGTCTTGACTTTTACCATGATGGATTGTCGCAGCTGAGTTATGATCCGTCAAAGCCGAGAAATTTTGATTTTTCCTGAGCTGCATCAGGTCATGCACTACTGTCACAGTCCACGTGAAATATTGATGGCAATTATCTGCTGTTGCTGGTGGCCACACCGAGAGATTGCGGGCGAGTGTGATTTGGTTGACAGCTTGTTACATCACATACTGTAACCCATAATAAAGTCATCTTGAAGAATTTGCGGTGGCTACAACTTTCTTGCTGTGTTTTATTTGTTGTGGTTGTTTTTACATGACATTTGTCAATTAAAACAGTGTGGGTGGTACTGTTTTGTATGTCTCTTCCTGTTTTCTTTCATGCATGTTGAGTTTCTGTGGGTGGTGTAACAGTTAGTCTTTAAACTAGTAGGTCTTCATTCTCAGGCTAAATATACCCAGCTCTCCTTTTATAACCAGAAGTTTTCTGAGTGTTTAAAAACTGTATTTCCATGAGTGGAATTAAAGTCACTGGTAGTAGTACTGGATTAAGTATGGTCATGATAGAAATTGGAACAGATTGCTTAAAAATAAGAATAATAAAAAGAAGCCAGAATAATGACAGTTGCATTCATTTCATTCCTTAGACTGACATTGTGCAACTGGGTGTTTTTTTTTTTGTCATTTCATTATGCAACACTTTCACTTTTAGCAAGCTCTCTTGCATTGCTGTGAACTTCTTTGACTTATCTTATCTTCCTCTTGCAATTCTTTCTGAGTTGGATGAATCATATATGCATTAAGTAACAGTAGGACTCACCATCATAACCATGTAGTAGAGAGTCTAAATCTCTCTCCGAGAGTGCCCTGATATAATGCTCACTCACATTTGTTTTAATTAAATGATTTATGAGACAAATTACTGACTGCGATCATTTGGGAATAAAAAAATGTCTACACGTTACTACAACAAGCCACGTTCTCCCTGTGTGTTCCGATTCACTTCCTTCATAGAGATAAGGGAGGGAAACAGCTGAAAAGGAATACAAATTCTGCTTCCTTTGTCTCTCCTGCCAATAGCCAATAGCTTTACCCGACGACCATGAAAGCAAATTCCACAAACCAAACATGCATGCCCTCACACACGCGCACACACACACACACACACACACACACACACACACACGCTCACAAGGCTGGAGGTCAAAACAAAGTAGTAACGCCAGAGGAAAGATTAGAATGACAAAGGAGGATGACACAGAGTCGGGAGAGCTGTGGGGAAGTGGACAGCAGCGATGGAGATGCTGAGCAATGGCTCTGTTGTGGATAAAATATAACCTCTGTTGAATGAGGGGGAAGCAGTAGAAGGAAGTGACCAAAGCATTTTAGAGAAAATCAAAGATTCAAATAATTATTGTATTCATGGATACAAGCCAGTATGGGAATGAAAACTATCTTCATTAAACATTGTACTCACATACCCTGTCAATATATTCAATATCCATAGAGAACATAATATTATCTAATGTGTCACTATTTTGTGTAAACTTATAAGATGAGACAGCTCAGCTGAAAAACCTTGTTTTTCATACCCTGATCAATGTTGAGATTTTGGACTATTTTTCTTCCACAAATGTTTCTTTCAAACTAGTTTAAAAACATCCAAAAAATACATATTTTAGTGTTATTTTCTAGGATTATTCTAGGATTTCTCCTAAATCCAGCAAAAGTTATCGTTAGATAATGCATTATTTTCAAAAATTCTGGAAAACTAGTCCAAAAGAAATCATTCTTTTAATTTAATGAATCCACTGGGGAAGTTTCATGGTGATCTATTCATTTTTTTTTTTTTTTTTTTGCAGACTCTGAGCCAGAAATCTCCACTTCAGTAGCACTTGCATACACAACTCTTTCCAGTCTAATTCCTATCAATATTCTGAATCTTTGGTATATTCATAAAGCATGCATAGCCTGATTTGAAGACCACTGTATTCTTAAAACAGTGGCAGAAATGCATGGTTGTTGTCAGTATTTTCTTATTTATGGAGTAAAATGAGAAATTGCCTCTGTAAAAACCTTCAGGTCAATAAAATGAAACAGCTAGCTTTATCCATACTATTATATTTATATTCTGGAAATGCATTCCAATAGGACCATTATTTCATATAACAAAGCATTTTGAAACATACCATACATTTCAGAACACATGTAATACAAAAAAAGTAATCCACCATGGAACTTTCATGATGGTATCTACATTTTAAACGTTTTACCCCATTCACCTAGAGCAGGGGTGTCCTATCTTATACAAGACGGGCCAGTGTGAGTGCAGGTTTTTGTTTTAGCCCATCACTACCTCACCTGATCAAACTCATCAAGGTCTTGATTGAAGACCATGGTGAGTTAATTAGTTGAATCAGGTGTCTGAGTGCTGGGCTAAAACAAAGAACTGCACCTGCACTGGTCCTTCTTGGATAAGATTGGACACGCCTGGCCTATAGCGTCTTCATATTCATACTATCGACAGTATATAAGTACCTAGTGGTCCTGACATCATTCATTGGTTTGTGGACAACCATTTCGAAGCCTTGAGTTCTGCATTTTGGCCGTCACCATCTTGGAATTTTTGCAACCAGAGGCGTCGTCCCCTGTTGGCCAGCAGAGATGATTCAGTGCTGGCTTCACTTTTCAGAACAGGGGATTCTGGAAAGCAATCCTTAGCCTACTGAGATGCCTGGTTCAGCAATTATTTTGTTCGGAGTGAGATTCACATGTCTAATTAAAAGAGATTCTTCACTTTGGATGGAAGTTGTGTAATAGTAGACAGTACTATAGATAGGTGTGCCTTTCATTTTATTGCTGCTTGGACTTAGGGAACATAAATGAATCGGTGCCAACACAAAAAGCAAGACGATTTCTTTTCCTAACTGGGGATCTAGTAAAAAGACGAAAGTAAACCTAGGCAAAAGAGCCTACAGTATATTGAAGCTCTGTTATATTCAATTAATGGATACCCTCAATCTATTGCTGAAGACAGGTTAAAAGAAGGTCAGCTCTCTATTTTATGCATGTCCAATATGAGTAATAAGGTTATTAATCCTCTCACATGACCCAGCAGTAATGACTGTTCAATTGCTCTGCTTTTAAATGAGAAGAGAGGTCTGGGGAGACTGTGAACCATGAGACGTCTGCTACTGGCAGAGATGAGAAGTGAAAAGAAGATAAGAGGACAACAGAAAGCTGTGGTTATGAGAATTTAAACCAAAGACAAATGGAAAGTGGTCATTGAGCATGAGACCAACTCCAGTTGTTATGTGTAAAAAAGTGTTTCAAAGATTTGAATCTGAGAGCTGCATCAGATTATTAATTGGGGAAGACAATCATGCTAATGAATAAAACAATCTCCACTTGACATGCAGTCCTTTGAACATATTAGTGTTAATCAGCAGATGGAGATTACACGGTTGTCAAACTTTGAACTGTAAATGTTAAAACGGTCCATTATTTCATAATTCTGAGAAATTTTAAGGACTTTTAATGGTTTAAACGTTTGACATTAGGAGATTTCTGCAAGAATCGATGGATGTTGAGCACTTCTGCTCTGGAAACAGCTCAGAAACGTCCTTATTTTCAATACAGCTAAGTAAGCCATACATGCCCTAGGCCTCTGATATGTGGCTGTTTTATGAGACTGTGATTATCTGACACCTCACATTAAGCCATGTTGTGATGTTTCATAGAAATGGTCTCACTACCATAAAATGGCTACTATGGGGACTAACATAGCAAAAATTGGCTCATTTAATCTATAAAGGTTTGAGATTTCCAGTAGACTGTTTAGTACACCACCTATTAGGGCCACTGCTGAAAAAAACAAATGGAGACGAGAGAGGGGGCAATATTCTGAGATAAATGTATCTCCAGAAGCCAAACTTGCCATCACATTTCACTGAAATCTGTAAAATACTTTTTTTTAGATGGATCCTGTAGATAAACAAACAGGACAGAAAACACAAAATATTCGGCAGAGAGAAAAGAGTTAAAGTGTTTTTTTTTTTTCTATCATTCGAGTCCCTTTGCTCTGTCAACTCAGCTGATGCTAATCTGCACCTCCCAAATACTCCCTCTACAGACTTAACACAGTCCTCAGAACAACCCTGACAAGATTAGAAAATTACCTAACATATGACCTCCCATAATTGCCTGTAGACGCCCAGGCGCAGACTGTTGACATGGCCATGTGGATGTCTTAGATGGGGAAGGGGGGAGGACTCCTCTGGGCAATTGTAGACTCCGACCAAAACAGAGCCAGGGTGGAGGAATTATTGTAATCAAGCATCAAAAGCGTGACATTATGCATGCGCTGGGGGAACCTATCCCCTATCATGGTTAAGCAGCATGTCAGCCCCTCCCTTAGTGGAGCTATGGGGTGGGATATGGGAGCCAGTGTCTGTCACGATACAACAACAAGGTCAACTGCCATTTAGTGGTGCAGCGTTCCTCGAATGCCAGTAAAACAGATCCCTCTGCCCAGGCTGCTGACCTTGTCTTGTTTAATGAAATGTAGTGACCATGCGTAACTTTCTAGCCTGTTAAATGGCCTGTGGACTCGCCTGCATATGAGCAATACCGACTGTGATTTCTGCCCAGCGGTCTGTGATACTAAACCGTATCACGGAACGGCCCTCGACCAATGAGCGTGCATGAATAATGCCCGTGAAATACAGGCACGTCTGATTGGATAGATTTGAAATGTGGCATTGATAATAGGTTCTGAAATATTACCCAGCAGTGAGTGATGCTGCTGGGAGGGAAGGGGCGTTACTGAACACTTTCCAGATTGCCATTCTCCTGCTGCAGTAACTGGCCAAATCAGATATGCTGAGAGTGTTAAAGGCCACCAAAACATTGCCGCTTGCACTTGCATAATAATACAGAGAAAGGGCTGATAATGACATAACAACACAGTGAATTCTCGCTTCCCCCCCTGCCCTCTTACTCACCCTCACATTGCATTTACACTCCTTCCACTGTTCCAGACATATCAGATTTAGCTGCTGCTGAACATGAGCATCCTTTGGCTCTGCAGAGAACTATCACTGGGAGACAGAATCATACTGACAGCAGTCACGTGTGTTGCGGTTTCAAACTAGAGCAAGCTATGAAATAACAGAATACACAATGACAATTAATACACTAAAATTGGGACAGAATATGCCTCAGCAGCAGACTGATGCAGACTCGACATTGTGGTTAGTGTTTATGGTGTCCGATGGACTGACTGCTTGGCCTCCGGTATTGCGGCTTGAAGCTTTCTTGAGAGCCACTCATCCAAAAAAACTTCACACTCAATTCTGCATTTTGTTGGGTGCTCAGCTATACACAAGCCAGACACCAGAATAAATGTTGGCATTGCATGTTTGCAACCTCCGGGGTTGGGAGTGAGACACTGGCCCAATCAGGAGTTCAAGTATCTCGGGGTCAGTGGCTTTGAACGGGTCACAAATTTGTAACTAACTATGGAAATTGTCCAATGAAATTCCATCAGTTATTTGACAAAGCACATTTTTAGTTTAATGTTTTATTTTTAGATGTTTTACAAAACACCTAACCGTGTTGTCTGTATCCTTTTGCATATAGTCCTATGTATAATATATCATTTCTGACCTCTTTTAAATTGTACTGACATTGATGTGTTCAGATTAAAGGGCTAGATTTACAGCTTTCCAATATCTGCCCCTGCGTCCAGGGACTTGTGAATACCAGAGGAGCTAGCCTCCAAGTCAGCCAAGGTCAAGGCCCTAAGTTTGGATGTCCCTGTACTTCTGGCCCCTTTGACCGGGTCAGTAATCCATCCTTCGATGTTGCCCACTGGCATTATGGAAGCGTAGAGGATAAAGTTACTAAAGGATGTAGTGAAACCCATTTTACTTCACCTTGGGGAGCTAAAATAACGGAATTCATTATGGATAATGGATGGTTCCAATCGAGAGGTCTTACATTATGTTTTTTTTTTTTTTCTTCTGACGATAGTGACCTTTGAGGACTGACACTGAAAGTTTTATTGAACACAAAATATCAGCTATGAGCAGCTCCAGGCCTCAACTCCATCATGAGCTGGACCAACAGTATTAAGAGTCAATTATTAAATATAGCAATTTCCAGTGGCAAATAAAATATTGTATGCTGCTGGCACTGTCACCTTCTGTCTCAGAGATGTGACTATTCCCACGACACGTGCCTCATCTCATTGCAGCATTAGCCTTGAAAAGGACTAAAAAAAATGTGTTTGAATGCAATGTAATTTAGCCTACCATGTCAGTCCCTTTGACGGCTGCATCCATCATTGTCAGCAAAGGCTACATCAGTGCAGGCCCCAAGGTTTTGCTAAAGGATACTTGAATCGTGGATGTCTCACTCAGGTGTCTGGAATCATTGCGGGGAGCAAGAGACGAGTCTAAGTGAAAGTGGCAGGGAACACCATGCCCTGCTTATTTTGAACGGGGCATATTTTTGTGACTGGGAACAGTGATGATACAGACACATGAGTTATGAAACACTCACTAAGTTTGGATATATTGTCAGCTTCATGGGAATCTTTCAAGTTTAGATTTAAAATACGGTGGTTGTCAAGGTAACGTTGTATTTTACCTACATCGTAAAAGCATGCCTACTGGAAAAGAAATGTGTGGTGTTACTGTGGGAGGCAATTTAATCATATTTTGTAAGTGTGGCTCATTAGGATCACATGAAGGATTAGATCAGGCATTTCAGAGCCGATTCCTGACTGCTGATTGATGTCCATGACTTCTCCCCCTACCTCAAACTTCAAGTAAAAATCCAGCTTTAAAAAAAAAGAAAAAGAGGACATCAAAGACTTTTATCTGCCTTTCTTCATTTAGAGGTTGGCAATTTCACAAACCAATCAATTAGAACTTGTTAAAGCCATCACAGTGTTGCTGTTCCACGTCCAGCCATTTAACAAATCATTGTATGTGGTGCCTTTTTATTCATTTGAGTTTATGACATTATTATTGCCTTGTAAATATTGATCAAACACTTGTTTTGCGTAAATGTATTCCACATTAAGCTTGTTTCGATGGCAATAATTTCATGAAGGCAAGTCAGTATTATTGCCATCGTTCGATATTATGAAATAAAACTGTCAACAAAACGGGATTCAGGATATTCCTTAACAAATTCTTCTTCTTTTGTCTTCAAATCTTCTTTTGATCTGAATCTTGCATCCAGAAAACAGGAAGAAAAGGGCTAGAAATAATAGATGGATGAAATGATCAGGCATTTGATTTGCATGTGATAAGTTATATGAGGGGACATCTGTCCTCCCCCAAAAATGTGACGGATTAACAAACTACATTCTGATGCCACATTCTCAATGATTTATAGCCCAAAACTGAAAACGACTTTTTTCAAGAGGAGTTTGTTTCACTCTTAAGGTGGAGTTGAATGGTTTATGACATTTGTATTTTTTTCCCCACAACATGGATATAGAGCATTTATTATAAACAGTGGTTGTCCCTCTCACAGCGCTAGTCTGAGTCGTTCCTTTGACAATGTTAATGTGCCCTCTGCTGGTTCATCAATTTCTGGGACTTTTGTCTTAGATTGGTTCCACCTTGAACTGGTTCCTTGGCCCACACCGAGACATGGGGAAGATTAATGTCAATCCTTTGAAACCTCAGTCACAAAGCAGCAGCACCAGCTCAACCATGAAAATAAATCCAGAGTTTGCCATCTTTCACCACGTTGACTAATGTCCAGGTCAAAAATCTAGCCTTGATTTTTACCCAAATTGAAGGGAGAAAGGAGTGAGACAGAGAGAGAAAGAGAGGCCCATTGGTGAGGGCTGATAGTATCCCTGTGCAACAAGCAATGTTTTGCTTGCCTAGACAGTTTCAACATATTTAATGGGACACGTTGCTACTAGAGTTTTCATTTGAATGCTTCACTTGCCAGTGAGGGAGAAAACTTATGTCCAAGACATGTCTCGTTACCACTTGAGCATAGTGCGATTCAAAGTCTGCTGCATATACTGCACTGCACTGATTTATAATATTTGACACATAAAAACCAAACATTTATTCGTATGAAATCAATAAGCTCCAGGCAAGGCTTGTTGTCCAGGAAAGTGTGCTCCTTGGAGAGCAAACACTATCATTAGATTTCCCATTCCTATTTCAGGCAATATAGGCTACTGTTCATGCATTGATGATGCAAATGAATGGGCTTTAAACTAGGGGCCTTCTAATTACAGCATATTATTGATCCTAGGAGACTTCCAGAAAATGACTTTGCCGATGAGAAAGTAAATATGCAGTTTTGGCTACTTCCAAGTTGCATGATGTTCTTGTACTGCAGAGGGAAATAGTCACGGACTTTCACGGATGGGGGTTCATATTACAGAACACAGGAAAGCCAGCTGTTTATGCTTTTATGGATCTATGGGAAGGTTCCCTGCAACCCAAGGAAAACTAAGGTTTATTTGCCCATAAAAGTGAATGGCTTCGATGTCAAACAGAAGTCTTAAATGAGTCTTAAATGTGCACATTGTTTGTCTGCAGAGCCTCGGAGAGATCTGTGTTGCTTATAATCTAAGAATCGGCAAACATAACCCTACCCACAGCATGTGTGTGTGTGTGTGTGTGTGTGTGTGTGATATAACTGCCTGTATGTATGTAGTATCTCTTTGCAGCTTGTATGACTTTGGTTCTCCTATAAATATTAAAATCTAGACTGGTATGTTAATGTGTCACACTTGATAATGTGAACGTTGGGTGTGTTTGCCTGTGAACATGTACAAGCATTTGTACTGTTATGTCCAATGAATGCTTATCCGCACGGAGTCCGGGTACTTTGGAGTATTATGTTGCATGTGATGTGGCCATTCACGCAAACAAATCCAGACACATTTCCCCTGCAAGTAGCAGTGCTCTTAATTATTTAAGAGGGCACATTGATTTCATGGATTAGCAAACAAAGGCAAGGCTCTAAATGTAACAGTATTGTAGTGTTGTATGCTTGTTGAGGGGAGTAACTAACTGAATACCACTGCTCATTAGGGCCTAAATACTCATAACACTAAATATCCCATTTTCTAATGAGTGGCATTTTTGTTGAGTGTAGTTTATGTTGGAATTGAAGGTAATTAAAGGCATTACAACCGTGATGAAATTTTTTGCATTATTGATATTTCTGTCTCGTTTTTTTAGGGAAATGACTTGGTTCTTGAGCACCCACTTTGCATGTTATCAGCCGATT
This sequence comes from Chelidonichthys spinosus, assembly GCA_029853015.1. Lineage (NCBI taxonomy): Eukaryota > Metazoa > Chordata > Actinopteri > Perciformes > Triglidae > Chelidonichthys > Chelidonichthys spinosus. Next base: position 13,746,674 of record CM056837.1, read on the forward strand.
AAATGGCCATTATGTATGGGACAATGCCCCTAATTTCCATTATCAGGAATTAATGTACAATGTAACAAAACCATCCGAAGTGCAGCATTAATTCCTGATTATGGACACCTTGAAGGGCATTATCCCGCTTATAACATGGACACTTGCCATTAAAAAAAAAAACTTAAATGAAGACCATGAATCTATGTTTTCATTATGTTTTCCACAAGCTATAACGTTATTTGGAATATTGATTACCATCCATAATGTTCTTATGCAAAAGAAACATTAACTACTTGTGTAAGGGATGCACCTTGGATATCATTTGACAATTGGAGATATTTCTAGCTAGCTATCCAGCCATGTCATTGTCCCCAAATCAATGTCAATATTTTCTGGAAGAAATGCTGACTCTTGGCTGCAGCCTGAAATGATGAGTTGAATACAAAATGAGATGGCTTGTAGGTGTCAGTAAGTCCAGAGGTGCAGCTTAACTTTCTGGTGTTCAGATGAGCCATTTTATCGTACTTTTGTTCAATCCTAACCAAGTAGTTCTGCTGCCTAAACCCAGAGGTTGACTTGACTGTTATAATCATTTGTTATTATGTGACATTTCACTTTCACAATTTGGTAGTGCAGGTTGCCATTCAAAATGGGTGCACTGAGATACACTTCTGTCACAATGTTTAGAATCAGAAAGCCATCCAAAACTTTTTAGACCCAAGAGAAAAATTGAGTTTCAGGAGCCATGTGTCTGTGGCTATTTATATTTCAGAATTTGCCTAAAATATTTTGTAATTCTTTAATAGTGCCTGACATGATTAACTACTACATGGCATTGGGTAAGCAAAAAGTGCCTCTATAAAAAAAGGGCTTACAGGCTTACAAAGACCAGACAACATGTTAGCATAGACTTAAGCCATGGCACTTCAGCTCTTGTAGATTTACAAGACATTAGCAAGCATACTATGACGGTCTTAGGAATTAAATGAGTGATTAAAGTGAGTTTAGTAATCCAAATTTCACACATATAAGTATTTTATGAAGTGATGTCTCAGAGTAGCCTGGGGGACCAGATGCTGAATACCATTTCAGTTGGGGAGAAAATAAGCTTGCAGCGGTCCCAGTTTACTTTAATTTAATTTTGCATGTTGTGAATTGCGTTTAGTTCCATAGTAGAGTTTATTAATGGAAAAAGAGGACATTTTGGCCAGTGTACGGCATTACAATAAATTACCATGGTAGGCAGTAGTTTTTGAGTGTCAAAATATGGCAAATAAACATAATTATAGAAAAGAGTGACATCCATATCAGTGTGTAATAGAATGTGAAAAATAACTCTGTCAACTTGTTGGCATGTTTAAAATTTCAATTTATTTTATTCTGCCATGTTTCCCAAGTCTTTCTTGTGTAACAGAGGCTGCAAGTCAAGTGGTTGCATCATGGATGAATGGAGGGCTGTCAGAGATGTCTACTTGTTTTTGATACAGGTGAATACTTAGAGGAACACTGTTAAATTATACAAGGGAATAGAGGTGACAAAAGACACGGTGGCAATCAACAGCTAAGAGGCATTTAACCACATGCTAATTCTATGATATATTGCATCTGATTTCCCCACACGTAATGCCACAGGTAGGCAGGTCGTCTACTGATTAGCACCTGAGGACTCCACTATATGGCTGTTTGAATTGACATTAACAGATGGCAGCATTACTCATTTATTCCACTTTATCTATTTAACAGCAAAGACAAAGGAATGTCACCTTGGCAGTTAAATTAAGCCACTTTGGATTTAAAAACCATGCATGTGGACACCTGTAATTAGCTGTATGTCAGTGCTTCAAGCTATTTTCTACCATAGTAATGTCTGCCATAACAGAATGCTTTTTTTTTTTACTTCTTTTCTTTTGCACCATTTTCCACCTGTCACAGGTGCTATGACTTGCTAGCCTTTCCTCAAAACACCATTCATCTTGGTGTGAAGGTTAAAGACCTGCTCACCTGACCACCGCGTTCCGTTGATTGTGGTGTAGCGCTGTGTGACTGCGTGAGAACGCGTGTCACACTTTGGCTGCACACCGCCGCTTCAGTTGGCGCAGTGTGAAAACATTAACAGTTTAAGGGCCCACTGGGAGCCTTGCTTTATTGTGCTGGCTTCATTTCCTTTTTATTATGACACAACCCAAATGTCATTTTGTTTTGTCAAATCTGATATTGTTGTGGAAAAATGAATCTGCCCAATAAAGATCAACAACCAGGATCAGCTTTTTCTCCGAGGTTTATTCCACTAAGTATTCTCATCTGCAGAAGAAAGTACTGTTCACCCCTGCCTTCTGATGCAAAGGTCCAGAATCAGCAGGAACGACCCTGAGTCCAACAGCAATCTCCCTTTTAAGGAGGAGGAACCAAAGGACGGATCATGTCCTATCTTACAAAGACAAGATGTACAGGCAAGGTCAAGATTTACAGAACACAGGCGTCATAGTCCTGAAATTATCTTATGTCAATGTGGCACTCATGTTCATATCATCGACAAACAGGCATTAATTTTCGTCATAGCATAACAGTCAGAAAGGAGATGCGGATCGACGTCTGACCTGACAAATATTCTGATAATAAATTACAGACATCCAAAATTCCCATTACAATATGAATGACTGTTGTGTTTTACAAGTGACCAGATAGGATTTGTGAGTTTCATTGGTATATTTTCATGTCATTGCAACATGTCAATGCAAATGTGCAGACACAGTTTGTGTTAGACGACCTAGTCAGCCGAAAGAAACTAGTAAGAAGCGAGTTTACTGCAGCTGTTAGCTTATCCTGCTTTTATATCACCATTTTCTAGTTGAGAAGTGAGAAACAGTTATAAAAATCACATCATTCTCCTCTATAACTTCTTACTCTTTAAATCCTAGACTAACAGAAAATCCCAGAAACATTGTTTTTCTCCATTTATTATTATTGTTTATTTGAATAAACAATATGCATATATAAACATGATTAAATATCACATTTGAGCCAATTGTCTGAACACATGAAGGAGTTAATCCTGAGAGTGTAGAGTGTCTCTAATTATTACTCCGTCAATTACCAGCTATTAGATCAGAACAACTGCAGCGAATAAACTTTCAGTAAAAGAGTGGCATGCATCATATTACTTTCCGATGGTTGCTTAGCAACAACAAGAGCCATAATCACAACCCACGTACAATCTATTAGCGCTACTGCCTTAAAAGGTGGCACCCTGTGGACACACCTAATCTAGGAGAGCCTGTTATAGGTCATGGGCAATTAATGCAGGTAAAAGGCATTCTATAAATTGTATGGAAGCGAAAGGGTGAAGGGTAAAGGAAAGGAGGATAAGTATTACCGACGGACGGACAGATAGATAGATAGATAGATAGATAGATAGATAGATAGATAGATAGATAGATAGATAGATAGATAGATAGATAGATAGATAGATAGATAGATAGATAGATAGATAGATAGATAGATAGTTCTTCATTTGCTGTTTGCTCTGTATTACCCTCTTCATAATCATGCTTTTCATTCAGGGCCACATTACCATGGCACACACCCTACAGGCTGTCTGATTTCTCAAAGGGCCTTTGCATATTGAATCAAATCAAGTGAAACAGAGCCAGCACAACTTAATGGGAAATGTTGCTCCTCCTGACAGGCAGAAAGGCGCTGTCATCATTTTAGCACATCAGAGAGTCTTCTGTACGGCCACAGAATCCATCCAATCACTCAATCCGAATTGACTAAACATGCAGACAAATGTTATTGCTGATTTGAATATAAAAGCAGATGCAATTGATTATAAAAGGGTTTCCAAGCAGTGATTTTAGAAGAGCAGCGTCCTCCTGATTCTTTGTGCTCGGAGACCTTGTGGCTGCTGCAATTAATAGCAAGTTGAGTCGATTATGGAGGCCTTACAAAGGGGACAAACGCTGGCTTTGTTCCACTTTGTCTTACTGTTGTTACTGTGGGTCATTTGAATAACTTGTCGGAATTCAAAGGAACACCTCACCTGTGGATATTTTAACCTCACCTCAACCTGTGGATTTCTGACATTTCCCAGAATGACCTGTGGTTCTCCTTTAGAGCTGTCACATTGATTTACATAGGCTGTTCTTACACATGGTTCATAGCTTTACCCATAAAGCATGTAATTAACAAATAAAGCACTGTTACACAGAAGTCAACGTGCAGGTTCTATGTTTGGGAGAAGGTTGTCAAATCGCTGCATTCTGGTCTACTGGTGTTCAGTGGTCAAAAAGTTGCTCTACTTCTTTTAATCTGTGTTCAGCGCAGTATGGTGACTATGATGTCTTATGGAGAATTTTTTCCTTCACATGCAACGAAAAACAAAAAATACTTAAATCAACCAAAGTGGATTTTTTGGATTCAAACAGAGCCTTCCTGACATGTACAGACATTCAGCAAAGCACATGTAAAAGAGCTGGATATGAAACGTGAGATATGAAACAATAAGTGGCCTGTTATTGTGAGATTTCTCACTTGCCAGTATGAAAGTCAGTCAATAGTAATGCTGTTTTCCCTGGCAGAGGCAGAAGGCAACTGTGACCATAATTATTTTGCGGTAATCAAATGAATCAAGCAATTAATCATGTAAGTGAATTATTACTGGGGTGAATAATAATATTAAACTCAAAAAGAAAGAGGGCTTATAATTACCTTGGGACCAAGCACTGCAATAATCAATACAAATACATTATTTAATGTGACTGTAAGCCTTAAAATAATAATTATCTCACCCCGCTGTAACATCTTATAACTATTTACCCTCTGTGATGCACGCTGCTTTTTCACTCACTAACCTGCTATTATCGTCACACACTCACAGGGTCATGGCCTTCGCTTGCGCTACATACCTCCCGTCCAGCTAATGGTTATGCAAACAAGAGATGGGAAGTACTATACTCCCATGCTTGGGCTGAAATAGCATTCATAAAATAGTATTTCAAGAATGCTCTTTATATTTAGCCTGCCCATTCATTGACTGACCTCACCACCAGTTGGTATAGAAAGAGCACAGACATGCAATCACTACTATAGATAACACAGCACCATCCCTCACTCCGACTCTCCTTCATTGCCTTATTTTCTAGTCATGATACAGAGCCCATTTCACCCGAGGACTTAACAAGACTGTCGACGTAGACTGGAGTACTGTCTTTAATGCAGGCGACAGTGTTTTTGTCTTTTCTTTTGCAAGCTGCAAATGTGTTTTCATTGTAGCCTAAAAAGTCTGGATTCAATAAGACCTCTCAATACGAGCCACTCATGTTGTATTTTTGATAAAAGCCTGTCTGAACGTAAGTTATCTATCTGAAGTGGCTGTTTGTCTCTTTCTGAATTCAATTTTTAAAAAAAACAATACGTTTTCTCTAGCTGTGCTTCCTCCATCCCTCTCTGGCTCTAGTTTATCTCGCTGCTGCTCCCCCGCTGTGTTCTTAAACATTGGCATCTGCGCCTCTCGGTTGGGTTGGTTGATCAGCGAGGCCGCCGCGGTGGCGGTCACAACAAAGCTGCAATCCCCATGTCAATAAGAACTCGGCTCAGCTTTGAGGCCTTGGGCTGTCAGAGCAAGTCACAGCGGACAGCACTGGGACCAGAGGAAAAAAACCTCAGCAGTGTATGCAGATGTGCTCTGGTTTGGACTCCCTCTGCAGTCATGGGGGTTTGTGGGAAAAAAAAACAGGGGGATTATGATGATTTCGGGAAGCTCATTGCACCAGGGCAGTCCCACGGAGCTAACTAATTACATGCTGACAAAATGACAGGAAAAGATTGATTTAAGGGGTGATTTTGAGACACCTGAGAGAGAGAGAGAGAGAGAGAGAGAGAGAGAGAGGGAGGGGGGGGGGGGGGGGGGCTGTTTGCCTTCCAGACCTGTTTATGGTGCTCACAAAAGGACAAATCGATGCAGAGCTATTCACCGACTCCTATTACCCTAACAGAAGAATGATGATGGGGATCATCAACTGTGCTATTCAACCCCAGTGAGGGTCGCTTCTTCAGGCCACATCAGCCACTCTTTTTTCACTCAGGATTTCTTTGAAGCCAAACTGCTATGAAAGTAACTCTGCCTTCCCCATTACTGTATTTTTCGATTGGGCTGTGTTTGTTTAATGTGCATGATCATTACTACCTAGTCTTCTATTCATTTTTTAAATGGTCATATGTGTTTTGGCATGCATCAACACATGGTGTAATTCCGATGATAGGGACACCATATGACTCATTTGGTGTTTAGCTTGTTGCACCAGGTTGCAACCTCCTGTTAGGAAAAGTGAAGCCAATGCTGAAGTGCCTTAATCTTGCATTCTTTCTAATTCTTTCTGGTCAGATTGTATAGAAAATAGAAAATGACAGATTCTGATTTCCCATGTGCTTTGTAGTCTGGCTTCATTGCTTTGGTACATGACACATTTGGTTCCCTTCAATAGAACCAAATTCCAACTGTCATTGTAATTTTTCAATCTAGCTAGTTTGGGCAGGTGATGACCACAGCAAACTCTACACTTCGTTTGTTATGGGAATTATGGTGCCAACAATGAGAAGCTATCAAAAATAAGCAAGAAAAACAACGAATACACTATCTATACATTTTGACAACACTGTGCATAGTATCCAAGCATCAGAGTTCTTATATTCTAAATAATGCTCCACATATAGCCTACTGATGTTTATTGTCGTATAAATGGTCTATAGAAAAACATTTCTGAAAAAGCCTATTGCTTTGAGTTTCTCTTTCCCCTCAGAGAGACTCAGAGTATTTATGTATCTTGCCTTAAAAGTCAAAACAAATAGAGAAGGAAGATATTAATATAACAGAGATAGGAACAGTACAGCCATTTGCAACACTGGAGACTGGAGCCAAAATGTGTGCGGAGCAAACCAAGAGGAGACCTCTTGATTTAACAAACTGTAAACACAGCAGCTTGTGGCTTCTGTCTTGTGACATTAGATGGCATCTATCAGTAGGAGATGAATTAACAGAACAATCTCACAGAACAACTGCTCTCATTTAGAGACGTCCTACTGAGTTCGCAGTGTACGACAAAACGTGCAGTACAAACCTCTCACACACACACACACACATAGAAAAACACAAATGTTCAAAGTGCTACTAATGTCATAGGTCCCGGGCTAAGAAGCTTTCTGATTTGCTCTGGTAATCCCAGCTGTAAGTCCCCTTATGACTGCTAGTGTGCACTCCTGATGCTATATAAGAGAACAGAGTGGTAAAAATGTAATTATTCAAAATCTTTATTTCGTTTGGAGGTAATTAGCAATGCAACATTACAACCCTGAGAAGATTTGTTTTTATGCCACCAATCCAAAATGAATTAATATTTACTGTAAATGTAAGTGCTTTGCGGTGGCTGCTCAGCATTACTAATTACATATGATTAGCAACATTGTGCTTCCAATATAAATGTCACTGTTAATGCCATTACTGTATTTATTACTGTTTTAAAATGAATGTGTCATATATATATATATATATATATATATATATATATATATATATATATAACAAATATTTTATTTAAAAATATATATCGCCATTTTGTTTGATTATTTTATTTTTTAAAACCAAACACCAAAGCAAATCCATGGATGGCAGATCCTGAAAATATGTACAAATCCTATGTTGTCAAAGCACATGGACGCTTAGAGGTTAATGGTTATTTGGAAGAAGGGAGCATGCATTTTCTACCTCACATAGGAAATTGCAACTCCGAGGTTGAATCGAACATAATGCCACAGTATGTGCGGAGCGAGGGAGAGAGAGAGAGAGAGAGAGAAAAAAATGTCTTTCATTAAGTTCAACTGAAGTTTATACTTCAGTGATGATAAGCTCTTGGAAGGGGCAGGTGTCTCACCAGCCACAAGATTGAAGCGTCGCCATCTCCCACAGTATGAGGGAAGAAATATTGTATTCATTTCCTGCACGTGTAAAAGTAAATTAAATCAGGGGGTAATGAAAAGGCAATGTGACAGGCGAGCGCATGGATCTCTCATGGCGTGCATCATAAGCGGCAAACACGTATGTAGCATACCGGGGCGTGAACACAAGCGGTGCAGGTGCTTGAACAGTCTGCTCGTCGCTACACAGTGGTGCTTAATAATGAGCGCTATTACAAAGACCAGATGTTCGGCGTGTAATCCATCCTCTAATTTGATTAGCAAATTGTCAATACAAAGTCAGGCTCTTTAGGGAGGCTAGATTGAGTTGCATCAAGCTCTAATTTAGCTGTCTGGTAACCAACTGCAGCTGGTAGCAGCAGGGCCACTGGGTCATGTGCGTTTGCCAGCTTGTTCACCCTTTCCTAACAAATGTCTAGCATATGCCGTACAGTGCTCTTGTCATTCAAGGTGTCATTACCTCCATAGTCAGCACGCAAAGCCACATTGAGAATGAACAGCAGCTACCCCTGCTTGTGAAAGAGACAGTCCCGTCAATTAAATTGTGAGCCTTTTAGCCAAGAGGAAGAAATGCCACAATTAAAGCAGGAGCGCCTTGGAGATGCTGGATCTACATTTAATTTTTAGGCAATTAAATCAAATTGACTTTGCTCCGGTTTGATTGTCAGTTACACAGCTTGCATTGGATCGTCATGAACGGTAATTGCACTTCAAAGAGGGTAGAGGAGTGAAGAATCCACCATGACAGCCCAGGACACGGGTAGTAGGCATAGTATGCAAAATACTGGAGTGGCAAAAAAAAAGGAGGAAGGGGGGGTATACAAGATGATGAAAAATCTGGTTTCACACTCCCTCAAGTTCATCATCAGGAAAAAACGAGCAGCGTATCTGACAGACTAAGTGGTTGAAGCAATCTTAACAAGCCAGGTTTTGAAAAAAAAATTACAAAATGTTAAAAACACCGTTTTGACATAGTGAATTAGACACATCTTTATTACATCCCTGAGCGCCGTCCAATAAAAAAGTGGATGGTTGCAGTTTTGCAAACATGACAATGGGGTCCTTTCTGCGTCGGGAAAACGCACTGTTTCCTATCCAAGTTTGTTGTTGCCATAGTAGCTTCACATAAACCACATCCCGGGCGGAGAGGGCTGAGTTGAATTGATAGAGCCAAGGGTATTTATCGGTTGCGATTCACGACCTGCCATCCGAGGATCACTTTTCAGGGTGAAGGTGTTTGTCAGTTGAACCGGACTGAGCTCGCTTAATTTACACTGCATCAGCACAGTGCATTTGCAGAAGAGAAATGTTTCCAATATTCCTGATGTGTTGTAAATCCTAAATGGCTCTTGAGTATGCAGCCCCTCTTCTTCAGGACCGTGAAGGACAATACAATATTAAACTTTTGTGACTCAAGTGGACCTAACTATGAACCACCTTCATTTTTATTCTATCAAATCTTTAGGGGTAATTTGTATGGAATGTTTTGTATCGAGCATGCAAATATGACAGTCAGGTTTTAGATATGCTTTAGGAAAGGTGTGAATTTGAAACCAATGGGAAGGGAAAATGGCCCTCGAAGGAAATTGGAAAGTTATTGCACAAAGTGTGACCACAAAATCATTGTGGGCGTCTTATCAACACCTTTTTCATTCATTCATCATTTCCCCTGTCAGCTGTGGCTGCACTTGGAATACAAACAGTTCAAGGGAGGATTCGTTTACCTGCTACCTATATTTGATAATGTGCAGAAGTTCACATAAGGGGTAATTCATTTTGCAGGGAATCAATAACAAAAGGCATCATGTGCGAACATGGATATATAGAAATATAAAAGAAAGAAAAATCTTTCCTTTCATTTACCTAGCAGCCCGGATTGAACAGACCGTTTTATGAGTTAAAGTGGGAAATGATTTTGTTCAGGGTGACAGCTCTGATCACTAATGAGGATTTGGCTTTGTTCGAATTGAGGCACCCACATTCTGAGTCAAACAATCGCAGATCAAATGGATGATGTTGTTTGCAGTCGTCGCCTTCCCCGATGAGGGGGCAGGAAAACAACTGCCTCTGTTTGTGCCTGAGTCATTTTACAACCAATTAGTCATGAGGCTTAAGGTTTAAGCACAATCCAAAATGGACAAAATGAGAACTCACAGTCTTCCCCACCAGGCTCCGATTTACAAGAGCCGTTGAACTTCTGAGACTCTTAGTTTCACACCAAAATAACATTAGCGTTGTGTATAAAAAGGACTCAAAGACTCCCATAGGAGCAAATGAGGTACGTATCGTGAGCAGCGTGCTTGTCGGTTGTCTTTCCTTCTCATTCGGCATGCGAGACCCTCATCAGGGAGCCTGTGATTCAGCTTCTATTTCAGAGTCGGTGTGACATGACTTACACTCCCTCGTCATCTCCCTACGAGGATTACGTGTTATGGCTGTCATGCCAAATTGCAACTTTGAAGAGAGAAAAGGAGCATGAGCAACGCTTAGGTGAAGGAGAGAAACAAATCAGTTCAGTTCAACTCGCTCCTGTGGCAAGAAGCAGCCTTTGTGTAACCCAATTCAATTTTTGCTGAACCAGCTGCATCTATCCATTGCAAACCTGACAACGAGGGGGTAACCTCCAAAACGAGGAAGTAACATGATCGAAGGAGGCTTAAGTTTGGAGATTTGCGCTACTTGACAGTTTTTTTTTTTCAAGGAAATTGTTTAAAAAAAGTGGAAGTGTGTTGCAAGACAAAGGACTTTTACAAGATTAAATGACTTTTTAAGTAGATATTTTTTCACAGCAAATGACATTTGTTTCTGTGGCCGTGACAAAACACATCTCGTTTGTCTCTCTATCATCCCTTTCTCTCTCCTTTAACAGCACCTGACAGTTGTTTATTCCTGCCTGAGAAAAGCAGCAGCAGCGGTGAGAGAACCTTGATAATACCTTATGAAGACTGCTGATGTAAGGCATGTAACACCAGCCACAAAGAGCATTTCAGAGCTGCTATATAAATACCAGGGGTGATGATTTTTCTTATTATGACTTGCATTTTTTGAATGCTTTGAAGGGCTCAGGAGGAACGGTGTAGCAAGATCCTTGTTGAGTGTGATTCACAGTGGCTCTATGATTCGCGAGGCCAAACACAGGGCCGTTTCAGGAGTAACCTCGGTGTAATGTGCTGTGTAATTTTACAGCCCCCCTCGCTCTATGAGATCTAAGCACAAAGTTCCTGCTTTCATTAAAATAGCTGCCATTTTCATCACACCAGACGCCCCCGCGCTCGGCATATGTGCAAGGTCATAAATCCAGATTACCTACTTCTTGCGTCGCTCCTCAAGCCATCTGCTGTGATTTAAGCAATGGGCAACACCGTCTTCAACCCCAGCTCTCCTCCCCGTCCAAAGAAAGTGATGGCAGCTGCTCAGAAAACACTTGGCCACTGCAGTCAATTAAAAAGGAGCAAAAACACCATTAGTGATTTAATATGTTAGCCTGAGATTTGTCATTTTCATGACTTCATTTGTGTGGAGTGAGTGTTAATTATTGATTTTGTTCCAAAGACAGATATCGAATCCATATAAAGGTACATTCAACCATATACATTGAACACAGACATTTAGACACTTAGGGCCCTAGTTTCGTAGACCAGGCGCAGTCAGCTTTCAGCGCACCTGCGCCGCGCCGACGGGGTGTGTCCGCCTGGAACTTTGCAAGTTTCGTACACACGCGCAGGCTCGCGCAGGCACACCTCCCGTCTCGCCCACCCGCGCAAGTGGGAAAGAGGGAGGAGAAAAAGGCGTGAGTGGGAGACGAGGAGGAGATGAGGCGGGGATTAATACAGCCCATTCAGATCTTCACCAATCAAATGAGCTTCTCTCCTCACCTTTAATGCGTTATGAGAGGTTCAGTGCAAGATCCGTCACTTGACAACCCGATGACAGAAGCAGCGCCCCCGCTCCCACCACTCGCATCACGCGCTGTGCGTGCGTATCATAATAATAACAATGCCGATATTATAAGAAACAGGAGAGAGAGGGGAGATGTTTTGGTCCGAGAGGCTGAGTTTCCGTTACGCGTGCCATCCGCCTTTGATCTGACGTCAGATGTGACGGGACAATCTATATAGATATAAATTCACGTGTTGATTCAATTAGTTGCATTAAATAGTGTTTGTTGTGATTATTTATTGCATTTAAATGTGTCTGGAACTGTGGAAACCTGCCTGTGAGGTCTTGGTGACGTGTACGCACTGCACGCCGTCAGCCAAACTTCCACTCCGCCAGCTGTGATTCGCCTTGAATGAATGGACTTTATTTACGCCTTGCGCCTTGCACTGAGAGTAGACCAGGTTGGAGCTTTCAGTGCAGTCTCGGCGAGGCTTTTTGCCACGAACTTCCGCTACGCCAAGCTGAATCTGTGACGCCTCCCCCTGCTGCGCCGCCACACCCATCTTGGTGCAGGCGATCCACCAAACTGCCAAACTGACCGTGCGCAAGGCTGCGTGGGTCGAAACTTGCATTGCGCCGGCTCCGCCACCCTGCGCCGCCCTGCGCTGCGCCACGAAACTAGGGCCCTTAGAGTAAAGGTGAGGTATATGACAGGGACATTTGACTGTGATTATTCATTTTCCATTCATTTCATAGTTTAATTCATACATTTTGAGAAACCCAACAGAGATTTTAACAACAATGTGATTTTGGTTGAAATATGCAAATTAAACAGCTTCATCTTCAGTTGCCGTTTTTGCCTGGAAACTTTTAGGATGTTATTTGAACGGCTTATATGCAGTTGCTGGTGTGCCTGTATTGCATTTTAGCTTCTGGCTACTACGGTACACTCTGTCTGATGATGAGCCAATTAAAAAAATAAATAAATAACTAAACATTGGCTGCTTATCAAACGACCTTTAATGCAGTCTTGACACAAAATGGTATCTGATCTTCTGTCTCTCCTCCATCTGGACAGATAACTAGGCTCGTGTTCGCAGAAACTTTATTTCCAGTTGGTAAGTCACTAGACGATGAGAGAAAACCCTGTCACAATGAGATAATATCAAAACATTTTAAATGCCAGCTTGAACATCAATACAACAGGACGGAGCATATGCTCACTGCATATCAGGACATTAAGAGTTTGTATTTATCTGTATATGCCTGTGGTCATGTAAGTGACACCAGAATTGTTTTGAGGTTCATCTGATCAACATAGTCTGAATTTATGTGTCCACCGGGACGTTTTTAAACACTAGTTGTTATTTTAGATCGACAACGGTCAGTTTAAAAGATTTTCGAGAGCGTCGACGAGTCGAGCCAACTCAGCCCCCCATCTCTCGAACTCGCCACGACACTACCAGAATGCATTGTACGGCTTCTCACATAGACAATGAATGGGAAGCGTGGAAACAACGCAGCCTGTGGACATGTACCATTAGAGTTTAGAAGTAGGGGACTGATCTTGAATGCAGATTCAGACCTGTACCTGGCAACCCTGACACCTACAGGCAAAGAAAGCAACCGCATGTTTAAATGTCGAAGTTCAAAGTTTGGTAAAGTTTGTGGTTCACACTGAAGCCCATAGTGGCCTTAGCCAAAAATACAAGTAGGGCTTTAAATATATATATTTTCAATAACAGAAATAATCATTTGTTGAAATGGATTGGTCTGAAAAAGTAAATACAAACTCAAACTCCTCACATGAGTAGAAGAAAAGTGCTATATAAGACAATGCTAGGTGCCCAATGGTATGGCATTTTAACCATGAAAACAGCTTAGTGTACTATTGGTATCTTGCTAGTACAAGCGCTCAGTACAAAACTTTTTTTATTGTTGTGTTTTTCCCCTCTCACCTCCAAGTTGTTTCTTAGGACAGAGAAATCTGGTTGGGATAGTGTCCCTTCTTCTGTCAAAGTAACTAGAAAAACAGTTGCAAATGTCAGATGACAGAAAATGAAATCCTATTTCAGGATTTAAAACCTCAAACTCACCTGCATTTTACCAGTAGGGTTTCAGGTGCTGCATTACGTGACACCCCGTGTCTATGTGACATAGAATTCTTGCTTAATGCAGCTTTAATTTTGGACACCACACAGTTTAAAATAAAATCAGACCAGACTTGCAGTCGGGAGCGTTAACTGTGCCAGGAGGTCTTCTGTATCTGCCAAGGACCATTGAGGATATGGCATTTCTTCAATGTAGCGGCCCGGGAGAGCTAGTGACACCTTAGTAACCCTGGGCCCTGTGATGGAGCATCTCCCCTTGCCAGGTGGACTTGCTCATTGTCCGGCTGCCTTATCTCTTCAGGGCCATTCTACCTGAAGATCACTGGGAGTGACAGAGCAGAAGCGCAGGCATTCCTACAGAAATATCTGGCGCAGGCAAAGCCCTGGGAAAAATGTTGGCAATTCAGGCGGGGAAAATCTTAGGCATCTGGACTAAAGGCTGTCTGGAGGATCTTAAGCAGTCTCCCTGAGATTCAAAATTGAGCTTGTTTGTTGCCATCATGGGATTTATTAAGGATAGTTCACTGATAAGGATGGTGAATGGAGGCTCTCAGCTGGACGCAGTCTCTCTTGCTGCTCCTGCTATAATGTATAGTGGTAGTGGGACACTTTAAAGCACCCTTGGGACTGGATCGATGAGATGGCCCGTTTGTGTCCTGATGCATTATTTTTGACAAGTGATTCCATATCTCAGGATGGATTAATATTGTGTGACCGTCGCAGGACTGCAGTTTGATGTGATGGAAAAATCATTCCATTACAGAAGGAAGAAAAAAGCGTCTTAAATAAGTTCTGACATTGTGGCACCCTCCATGAGGCATTTTAATATTTCATTTGCTGTGTTGATCCCTCTGTGTTAGCATATTTTTGTTGTTGTGTTACATTTATTTTGCATTGCATAACAAACCTTCAAAACGACGGATCATGCTTAGTCACATGTGTGGCTGCATCTATGAGTGAGTGTGCACCCCCATTCTGCAAACTGGATTATATTTATGGCGGCCAGTTATAGCTGCATGATGAAGGACCCCCGGCCTGCAGTGATGACAGAGCAGGTTGCATCACTGACCCCCAGCCGCTGCTCTGCACCCAGAGACACAGTGGCCAAAACATGTTTGCTCACTTTTATTGTGCTGCTAACAGAATTACGACTACATACACTGCTTAGCACACCACTACCACTCAGCGGCTTCTACACAGGAAGAGCGAGGTGAATTTCTTTGTTAGCTAAATAAATGTCTTCCACTATGACTTTGAGCTGATTGCCTGCATACATCACCACTTTTTTTTTTTTTAGTTTGACTGAAGTGTGTTTTATGACACCTTACAGGCCATTGGTGTCCTGGCGTAAATCACACATTACAGCAGTGGTCATTGCAGACACACCTACATTTAGTGAGAGCACCCTCCTGGTTTCACATATTTTTTTTTTTCAAGATCTGCATGACGTGCATGTATTTCACATCTGCCCACTGCCTTTGAATTGTCCCCTGTCTTTCAATCCCATCTCTCTCCCGATTTTTGTTCAATTGTGTCCATTTTTCTCGTGCTTAGTCCCTGACCTTGTTAGGGGAGTAACTAAAGAAGGAAAAAAAGGTCTCACTCACAGTCACCTGTGTGTCTGGGGAAAGGGGAGGGTCGGAGGGAACAGGGTTGGGACAGAGCAAGCCCAAATAAGGAACTACACTTTAGAAACAAGCCTAAAAAGCATAACATGCTACTACCAATATTTGTATAAACAATACTTAGCAACTGTGCTCAGAGGATATACAAACATGCTCTATGGTGCATCATTTCCAAACATTGTATTTCACAAATTACATAGCATAGCCAAGTGGTCAGAGAGATGGCCCTGTATATATGGCCCTGTAATATTGTCAGAAATGTTGATGTCCATACGAAATAATCTGTTCAAAATGATGAAAAGGCTATCTTGTGTGTTAAACCCCTAACTTGATAATGAGGGATTATCCAGGTATTAACAGGAAGCCTTGGTAAAAGTGCATGCTCTTACTTACATGGCGCATTGCTTTTCATACACAAAGCCTGCTGCTGCTGCCCATGTGGGATTTTACCATCACCACTACTGGCAGTAACACTAGACTCAAAGTCAACGCTTTCCGCTTTTCTGCCTGGAATGAGGATTTTATTACAAATTATACAGCTTAATGAGGTAAGAGATTAAGATGTTGCCCTCACATTGCAAAGGATGTATTAGCACATTGGATTGAAAATGACTCTGCTCTGCGGCTACCTCTCACGCCATTGTTTGGGGTGAGAGTGATGGAGTGGTCGGGGTTTACTCCACAAATCCTTAAATTTGGATGGAATTTCTAGCCGTGAAATTTGGAGTTGGCAGACGGGGATTTCTGTTGGCCTTGTAGGTCGGCCAGACAGTTTCCATTTGATGTGAGTCAGGGGTTATCGCATGATGTAATTATACATGATGATGAACTGGTACTTTAAAAATAATCTGTACTCTACTATGATGCTTCCATTGGCCATAGTTATGGAAGGGGTAAAGGAGGAATTGAGAAGACATTAAAGAGCAAGTCCAACAAACAGGACTTTCACCCAGGAGACTGGTGTTCACGTTCTGTGTGAAACCAAGAATCAACATTGATTTATTTCAAACTATGTAAGCAAACAGGTACATGGAGCTGCCCTATTTGACGCATTGGGAGTGAGAACATGTTGTCCTTGAATACTTACATTCTGTAAATAGCTTATATTGTTTTCATCATAAGTGGCAGAGTCTGCCATTCTTGCCCCAGGCTCAAATTGCTTACATTTGCATACCAACAAAATCACATTTTATAGTTGCATTATAAGCAGATACTCCACTTGCTCTAAGATTTCTGATTAAGTAGCTTTTCAAGGAGTGTCGAACATAGCATTAAACCATACTTGCTGTTACTACGGTGAACACACGATTTGCAAATATGTGCAAAATCAACTAGGTCTGAAATCATAAGGATTACAATTTTAAAGATCTTAACTCAACACTGTCAGTGATTAATCAGGTTTCACATTCTTTTTTGATTACCTCTAGGACTCACGAATAATGCATTTTAATTTCCTGACTAAAAATAGACTTTCTGTTTTGGAATAAAAGGGATGCCAATCATATTGCAATCAGAGTTTCATAATAGCATGAAAAACTTGCCTGTGATTGTTTTTTTGTTTTTTTGCAGTTGAGGGCAGAAAGCATGCCGTGTCCTAGAGCCGTGGCTGCAGACTGAAGAAAAGGATATATTTCAGCTATATTAACCTGGGAGGTAAAGGCATCTGCCTCCTCGGGTCAGGATGCTATCCACTGTCTGTGTTGCATCACAGTGCTTCAGGGCTGTTATGGGTGGGAAGTATCGATCGAGTGGGTGTAAAGGCAACTGACATGGAGTTCACAACGAAGATACAGTAATTCTCCAATCTTGATCCGGATGCTTTATATCGAGAGCCTCCAGTTCTTAAGTGTGATGTCTGGAGGTCTGGGTTTCTTGGATTAGGGGGGTTAGCGTGACACTTCCTCGGGTGAGATGTTGCCTCTTGATCTTTCTGACAGTGTGAAGAGTGACCTTTTGGAATGAGTGTTTAGAGAGCTGTGTTTGGTTTGGGGTGGGGGGTTGTATAGTGAAAGCAGCACACTTGACCTTACACACAATAACCTCAATCATAACACATTATTTAATGTGCACAGTCTCATATAAAGGTTTGGAGCGTTGCTTAAAAGAAGGTGTTAGCTGCACGCTTTCAGGATGTTCCTAAATCTACCAGTAGACCAATTTGCAATGCCAGATTCGGTAACCGGACTTACAAACACTGCTGGTTACGATGGGTGAGAAGCTTATCCAGCTGGACACTCGCAGCCATCATGCGGAACACCGGCTGGAGGCCATATTTAGCAGCAGACGCTGACATGCTTGACCTCTGCCAGCGAGACACACAAGCTGGATTACCTGGTGTTACGTTTGTGATGCCCTAATCCCAGATCTGTCTCGCAAAGATTAGGCCTGAGGAAATCAACCACATGCAAGGCTAAGAAGTGACATGCCTTAACTGCCTATCATGCCCCCACCCCCGCACACACACCCCTCCACCCCACTGTTTGTTAATATTTTTCTTCTTGAACTGCAGTAAAACTTGCTCTTAGTAAATAGCTGATGGAGCCAGTGGCCTTAAAATATTCATTGAGCTATTTCCAATTTCCCCAAACATTGCTCTCATTAGATAATGATTTTTCCCAGAAGCTGGGGAAAGGAGGGAAGTTGTTTGTTGGGTTTCATCAGAACAAAAACACCACAGCCATATATCACTTTTACATCTTTGTTCAGCGGGTGAAACAGTTTGATCTAAGCCTGGACAGCACAGCTGACTTTAAATTAACTTTAAAAGTGAGAATTTCAAAACAAAATTGGCATTTAGACCTATAAGTGTACATGTATAACTAGAGGGTCAATTCCATGACTTGGCAGAGTCATGGACATATAATAGTCTTTCATGACTTGTGATGGCGGCACATGCTGCCACACACTTAATTCTACAATGTCTAGTTAATTTTCTTTTCATGGAGTTTGTTGACCTTTTGCTTATGCAGATATTACACATTTTAGCAATGACAATGGAAAGGATTTTTTTCACGATTAAACGCATCCATGTAAATATGCAACGGTCATAATATAATAATATGTATTGGGTTGGTCCAACAAAAACAAAGACTTTTAGCCAAAAGGCTGGTGTGCAAGACTGTATGTCCCAAAGCGTTGTTGCTACGTTATGAGAGTTCATGTTGTTGCGTGGACCTAACTGCATACTTCTTTTAAGCCCAACCATGACAGATTTCCAGGTTGTAATGCTCTTAAATATACATCCACGGAGAAAAAGCTGCCCCTTGTGCATGTATAATCTCTTTGGTTTGGTAAAAATACATTCACCTTTAGATATAAACACAATATTCTTTATAAAAATGGTTAAAAATGCATGTGAACGTTGCTTAGCATTTTCCCATTTTCCTAGACGCCACACAGCCAGAGTTAATATGTTGGTTTCGCTGGTAAATGTGACACATGTCCCATGCATTTAGAGCACACTTTGGTGTTACAGAACATAATGAGTGCAGCCTCCTGAGGAACACGCTGTGTGGGAGACGAGAACTAAAGCAGGACCCGAACAGATCAAGAAGCTTGAAACATTTGTGAACAGCCTCACTTCTCAGTGGGGGAGCATCTTGTTGCTCCAAGATTATGGAGCCTCACTCTCAAAGGAAAAGATTGATGTATTGTGCCAAAGCAGCCATGACTTGAAGAGAACGGGATTCTTTGTGTTGTTGGAGTTACATTGCAGATTTAAACCATGTCTGATCCGCACAGTAAATGTTGCAGAGTGAAACTTTTTTTGTTTTTTGATGAAAAGAAACTTTTGTGCCTTGGATCCAGACTTTTGCTCAAAATGCAAATGTGTCTTCACTGAATGAAGGCAAAGAGGTATTGCTATCTTGTTAAAGTAGGTAAAATACTCTTTGCACTGCATTTGGTGCACATTGCATGCTGACACAGTTCAGTTTATAATCAGTTTAGTGTATTGTCTCATGCAGACAGCTCCCAACTGTTGATAACATTGGTTGTGACATAGCAAAGTGTTGGGGAAATCTGTCACAACCTCACACACAGCTCTGTAACACTGGCAGTGTGGTGCAGGTGAATGGTGTTGATTTGTAGATGTCTAATACATACATGTATGGTGGAGAAAACGTGTGATGTCATTGATGGGATCCATTATTTCTGAAATCTTACATCTTTACATCTATAGCTGTAGTAATGAACAGAGGACATCTGTTTACCAGCTGTGAGTTCATGTGTAATTGTTGTTTGTAGGCTTTCTCCCTAAAAGGTGTCATAGTTTGGTGATAAATAAATCAGGTTAGGCCAGGCTGGATAATAGAGCAATCTTTACTGAAACAAATGACAAACCTGCGTCAGGACCACCGTGGTTCCCCCAGTCTTCCCAATCTCCAGCAGTTTTCTCCAAAGTTCTGCCGGGTGCTCTACCTAAATCCTATCGAGCATTCAGTGAGGAAGTCCAATTTTTCCTGCCTGTGTATGCCTTTTTGAAGCCCTCTTCACCTGACCTACCTACTTGTTCTTCTTATTGGTCACTTTGGTGGATTGAGGGTCTAACCACCCAATAGGCAAAAGAGGAGCCTCCAATTCATTCTAATAGGCTAGAATAGTTTACCTTCTATACGTTATCTAACTCTGCTGATGTCACTCCTTGGGGTCTGCAAACCTAAAGCTGAAAGGACTATCTATCTGTACTTGGATACATTAAGCCACCTCCGACCATCTCGCCATCAACGCAGAACTTGGTACCTAATAGGGCCCAAACATCCTGTGGCCAGCTTTAATGCACACACCTACAGATTTATTGATCCCAGGGGTCTCCAGACAGATACGGTCAAGCTGGCGGCCCATTCCTTAAACCTTCATGCAGAGACATCTCTTCCAGTTAGCTTATGGCTTAGGAATGTGTTTTTACCTGGTCAGACACCTCATGTCATCATGGAACTGGGCCCACATTTTGCCCTCAACTACAGACCTGTAAGGTTTCCTGAGTCCATCTGACAAAAATCGGTCCACAAAAAGACTAATACATCTTCCGTAGTAGTTCCCAATACAGCAGAGGCCTGTACTATGAAGAGAGTTCAACATACCTAGGGTATCTTTCTGTTATCTGGCTTCACTAACCCTAACAACTGCAATCGAGATATACGGTCACACGATGGTGGTTATCAACTTAGTAAGTCAATCCAGGGTTTCCTAATCAAGCTATGAGTGCGTTCACATAAAAGAGGCGGTGTTTGCAGCATTTGACCAATAGCAAACCTGGATTAGTCTGCGGGCAGCAGAGTGTTATATACAAGGAGCGAACCATAATCTTACAGAAATACGAAGTAAAACATATAATGCAGGCAAAAAGCAACAGTTTCACTGATTAAATTAAAGTGTTGAGTGTGCTGATAGCTCAGTGGTAGAGTTGGCCCCCTATGTACTGAGACTAAATCTTCACTGCAGCGGCCCCGGGTTCAAATCTGCCTGGCCGCCCATTTTTAAAGCATGTCATCTCCCTCTGTCTTGCCCCTCTCGCAATAAAAGACCAAAAGATGCTTAGATGTATTCTTATGGCCTGGTGTATGACAATATCAGCCTAATTCTTTCAGCGGCAATCCCGGCGGTGTAAAACGGACTTGGGAGCAAATAAAATCAATATAATAACATAATTCAAAGTGGTAAGTAGGCTGTACGCTGACACACATAAGTCATTCCCTCCGATGAGAATCTGGATCTCACATATAAAGCATCGTTGGGGGAAGAAAAAGGGTTTTGCCGGTCTCTGAACACTCTAGCTCTGCAAAGAGACCCTCTCACGATCCGCACACCAATCTTCTTTTGTTCTTTTCTTTTTTTTATCCGTGCACAGAGCTCCACGGGATCTTCTACAAATGTTGATGCCAATTTCAAAGGGAGCTGATTGGTCAGTAGGCGGTGCTTTACTGCACGTTGATCTCTTATAAGGAACATAACCGGCTCCGGAGCTGGTTAGCTCTGCAGCGTAAGTTACCATGGCGATGTACCCCTGTTTGTTTGTTTATTAAGATCCCCATTAGCTGCAGCAAAGCCACAGCTATTCTTCCTGGGGTCCCCTGTAAGAAGTGATCCAGCATCGTTGGACTGAAAACCCAGAGTTAACCTGAAGTTTCCTCACTAACCCTAAATCCTGCTTCGTAGTACAGACCTCAGGAGTCTCCAGGACCACAGTGATCACACACATGCTGTCACAGCTGGTAATGAGCCTCGATTGTGTGGGCCAAACCCTTTGTTTTCAATACGTCCCACTTCCTTGAAGCTTATTTCTGATGAAGGTCATGGGTTTGCTGGATTCTGTCCCAGCAGACCCTGGAAGAAAGCTAAAGAAATAAAAGCCTCATAACCATGAATTAGAATATGTCTTTATTTCTTCTTCTTTCTATCATGACCTTGACCATGGGGTCAAACAGCAAACTTAGATTTTTCAGTTAGTTACTTTTAGTCTTCCTGTTTTTTTTTTCCATTTGGCTTCAGTACAACATTCCTCCTGTAACCTTTGATAGTGTTTGTCCAACTAAAGCTGTCGCCTGCTGAAAGGAATAAGAGTGTGAAATCCTGTATGCTAACATTCTGTCACCACTTCCTGACAGCGGCCCTAGTCCAGGATTTGAGTGACGCAGGTGTCTCGACATTGTCTCCTCTAAATGTGAATGACATCTGACAGTGTCAATTTCCACCAAACAGCATGGTTCAGGCTTTGGGGCGCCTTCCTGCTCGACTAGTCTGCCGCGAAATCCCTTTCAGACATTTAGATGGTGTCACTGTAGAAACTACGCTTGTCACTTTGCATTTGATCAAACGGTGTTGACTCAGCATAATGAGAGAAGCTCTTAAAGCCACTGCTAAAATGTAACTTGAATCCATGCCAGTGAACTAACTGTGTTTAACCATCTGAGAGGGTGTGAAAGATACTGAAAAATGATCCTCGGGCCTATCAGCGTTCATATTGGTTTGCTGCTCTGTGCGGGACACAAGCTGAGACAAAGGCTGACTGGGACTTCAGCTGTAAAAGGAAATTATTCTAATTGGTGCCATGGATGTAACAATCCCCCTGTATTCATGCGATTCTAAGAAGATTTTGCAAATTTAGCTGTCACTAAATATCACCTTCGTTTCGCCATAGTACACAACATCCACTTAAAGCTTCAGAGTGCTTATTTTTCATGTCCTTTTTGAAGTATCCTATTTTTAAAAGCAACATGAGAAAGTACTTTTCTCTGCATGCCCTCCCATCTAAAATGTAGTAAATTATGTTTTGTTGTAATAATTGCCATGCTGCTGAATAATATGTGCTGAACATGTGACATCTTTTCCAAATAAATTTCCATTTTGTAGTTTGTCTTTGGAGTTAAACCATGTTTCATGAACAGGATAACATGTTCTATAACTTTATTTAGTTGCAGTATAACATCTAATTCACTGAGTCTTTGTATCCATTAAGTAGGGTTAAGGGTTAAAAAATAGTATAGCCCAGTAAAGCTGATCTGTAGACAGAGCCTGTGGCAAACACTGTCTGCCAGAGAGTGAAACCTTTTGACCCATGACTTTCAACCATCCGTAAATCCATCTATAAATATTACTGGACCTTTTTCTCATATAGGTCCCTGAAGATTATTTTGTCCTCCCAACTGAAAGTCTGAAAGATGTAGAGCGACATTTTATGTTCTGGCATAAAATCTTGAATGTGGTGTGTTTTGAACCAATGCTTACAATACCAACAAGTTATTATGTTGTATTATTATATTGAGAATATTTTCCTTTATTTGATAGTTAAGAAGCACGATAGAAAGAAGAGGAAGAAGAGGTCCAACAAGAAAGATTGGCGCAACAATGGATTTGATGTGTCTTAGATCATCATGACGGCCTTTGAATCAAGCAGACTCTAATCTGAATCCAGACATACAGCCTCTAACGGATTATCCAAATAAACAGTGTCCATAGAGGCATATTTACTAAGAATATTGGAATCATAACATTTATAGACTTAGACGTGGCATCTTATTGTAAGTGGCAGCATAATTTTTTAAACCTTCAGTCCCTAAGTGCAAAATGTCTTTTAAAAAAGATATTACTAAAATATATTATGAGTTGTGTTACTGTGCGTTATACTAAAAATAATGAAAGCGTTCCACAGATACTTGTCAAACTTCTCATGGACAATCATACACTTCTCTGAGTCTTTGCTATATTGTCAATATATTCCACCATGTTGCACTGCCATGTTTGGGTCAAGGAAAGGGTATCCAGTTGGTCACAATCTGAAACCTCACTACTAAATTTTACTCAGTCCTACACACAGCTCCTTTTATACGTGGGACTGTCTTGACTGTCCTCACTGAAATGCCATAAAAGTCAATCCTTAAACCCTTTAAATCACATCGCTGGCCATATTGTACAATTAGAACCGGGAAAAAAATGGTCTAATTTCTTTGTATTTTAAAATCAAAATCCAATATGTTTTCTTCCTGGAAAACAAAATATGACCCATGCTTACATGAGCTAGTACCAGCCAATTTCAACCAATAATGTCATGACATCCAACCATCAATCAATATGCAACTTTTAGTGGCACAGAGGTTGAAGAGGTTGTGAGCTTATCTTTTGACCGATCAAATCGAATAGCTCCCAACATTACATCCTGTCTGCCTGTCCCGTTTCCGTTGGGTATACTTCAGGATACAGAAACAGGATACTCTTGAAATCGCCTTTCAGCTGAACTTTACATGAAAAAATTATCCAAGCAATATTCCATATGTATTTAATCCAAATCTGTCCAACATTCCCAGGCATTTAAATTTAAATGCAAACATAATAAAATATAACACATTGACATTGTGCAGTCGGTGTAAAACTCCATCTTCCTAGTACAATGTTTAACCTTGGCAGAATTGTGTGAAAGTATTATATTTTCTCTAAATGTATCACTTTCTTCTCTTCAAGTTCATGATTAAGATGTCGGATTTCAATCCTCATGCACAACCCTCTTCAGCAGACCCGTTTTTTTATGCTCATTTGTCAGACATGCTCTGTTCCACCCTTGTGGGCCAGCAGTTCCCCAGTGCTTCTTTTTGTTATAGAAGAACATTAATGAGTGGCCTCTCTTGCATGTGCATTTCAACAATGTGGAGTCACTTAGTCATATAAATCCACTATTAACATGAAATGAGTCCATGTTTCTAGCCCTAACTTCTGCTGCATCCTTCCTAATGCATCACGTCTTGACCATCATCCGCCATGCAGTCTCTCACCCAGCTATTATTATGGATGATTCAATGCCTTGTGGTCTCAGTGCCTGCCCTGATATTAAAGTTCCGACTTGGATTTCATCCGCTGCTGCAGTGCTTCAGACCCAGTATTGATCACATCAATGATTCAAAGAGCAAAGTGAGTCACCAGCAGCCATGAAATGACAATAACAAACAAACATACAATTATTAATAGTATTTAAATGTAGGCAGGCATTTTTATTTCTACTTGGAGCTGTCTGCGATGACAAACTACCAATACGCTTTCTTACTTACTCCACAAAGGGGATTGGACTGAGGTGGATCATTTCAAAGGCCAATGGGGTTGTGTTGCTGTTGGCTGGGACTGGGACTTCTCGGGGAAACTGTAAAAAAAAGAGGTTTGTCCAATTCCATCATTCCCAAAAGAACTGCAGCACCATGTCAACAGTGGAACAAATTAGATTCTGTGTGAAGACGACTAAAACCTAAAAAAAAACACTTCCCACAATATTTTAGATGATGGAGGTGTAAGCCTTTTTATCCTGCTAAGTGCGCCTCATCTCCTTATGAGCATAAAGTCGTCACTTGTACTGCACAGTAATATGACAAAATAAAAATACATGTTTATTTGGAGTGGAAAGCAGTTATATGTCAGTCTTTATTTAAAAGATATAGGAGTTCCAATCCGGAGGCTATATAGGTTTTAAAATATATGCTGTAAAACATCTGTTGATGCATGTATCTATATATTATTTGATGAAGTGTGAGGAAACCCATACATCTGTACATCAATAATATTTATCATGAAATTAGCTCATTGTCCAAAATGTCTTATTTGAGCTCACCACTAGGATTGTCTGAGAGGGAAACATTTACATTTAAGGCATTTAGCAGACGCTTTTGTCCAAAGCAACTTACAATGAGTACATTTGTCAAAAGAAAGAAACCACGACATATCATTGCCAATAAAGTAAGTAAAAAAATAAATAATAATAGAAACAAGTGTCATGTCCTTCTCTGAGTAAAGTAGCTGTTCAGCAAGTTTACCTTAAGAACAACAGTACTATGATCAAAGTGCTAGGTTAGAACATGGAAGTGCTTTTTCGTTATTTAGTTTTTTTTTTACATTTACAGTACTTCACACAATTCTAACTTAATGGTAACACTGTGAGGCAGTTTCCGGAATTGTATTTATTTTTATTTTCCAAGTGAGTGTCAGTTTTTCCACATGTCGAGCGTCTCAGTGGGAAATAAAACTATTTGAGCCAGCCCTGATTGCTTACTGTGGGTCTATAAATGAGATCTCTATGCATGGGAGGACAAAGCTCCTCGGGGCCTTGCCAGAGGCAGGAGCACACAGTGGTGGAGATTTTCCAACGTGTTCCCGAAAAAACGTATATACTTTGTGACATATCGTCATGATTTTGTAAGTCGGATTGCAAACGTGCCGTCATTCACTCTCATGTAAGCACGGCTGCAAGAAATCAAGTCATTCCAAGCACGCTTCACATGACAGTGCTTGTCTAATGGTGTATACCTCACCATGTGAGATGTTAAATAATTCATTCTCAGCTACATTTCAGTCTTGTTTGACAGCAACCATAACTGCAACGGGTGTGTTTTTTCCTCAAAATATCAATGGGTTGGGGTTCGGGATGGCATGTTACAAAGAGAACAATGTGACTTATCAGCTAGGGAAGAGACAGGAAAGCAATTACAATCATAGGTTTTGTGCCGGAAGGATTATTTACTTTCTTTACTCAGGGGAAACACATTCTGTGATGGGAAAAATACTTTACAAAGTCCAGAATTTTAAATTCTACTTCAGTGAAAGTGTATTAAATATTGCATTGTATTATTTTATGCTGTGTGTTATATTATTGCATTATCATTATCATTATTATAACTTTGCCTTTAGTTAAGGGACCAAGCCCAAATGATAATCAACCCCAATTCTAAACAAAAAGTTTAAAAATATATGCAGGTAGTGTCCATTTAGTTTTGACCATTATTTTCATGTATTTTATAAAAAAGTACAATCAAATAAAGTTGAAGAGAAGCAGGATAAAAGACTCCCGTGTTGTGTTAATGCTATATGTGAATGTAAATACAGTTTTGATGTACTGTAAATGTGAACAGTCTCTTTTCCCATTCATATCTGTGCAGTCCCGAGAGTCATTGGAGATGTCTTCACATGTTGCTATGTTACAAAGTCTCTGCTGATTGGCCAGAGTTTTCCCTCTGGAGGAGGTAAACAGGGGAAAAGAGAACAAATACAGCATTCCAGGAATATCTGCTTCTCTTTCAAACCTCAAAGAACGTCACCAAGGTTGTCAGAGTATTTCTGAAGTTAAGATAATGGTATCCCTACAGAGAGAACAGGCAGTTAAGCCTTCAGGTCTGATGGTAACTAGTGTGCTGGAGCCCAATGTATTATTGCGTATAATAGAAGTGTTCAAGGACATTGTAAATAGTCAGGTCTCCCCTTATCTTCTCTATATACTATATACATATCTCACAGCACGACTGAAAAATCACACTTGTAATTGCACAATGTCTTTATTTAATGTGATACATATATCTAGGCGCTAGGAATGCAGACTGTCCACTATAGGTTTTATTCATTCAAGCCAAAAATGCTAAATATTTGGCAATTCCAACCTTTGTGAAAGTGGCAATGTGAGGGTGTCCTGATTTATCAGTTATATCTCCTTATAAATCCAATATCTTTGGATATTGGAATGTTGGTTGGACAAAACAAGCCAGTCGCTGCTGCCCCCCGGGTATAAAAACAATGCAAATTTGTGTTTTATTCCTGATAAAAACGGTACTCAAAAAGTCACCAACCTGTACCACACTGTCAATGTCAAATGTCTTAGGTGGAATAGCTTGTTATACAGTTTAGGTTTCTTATGTTGTGTGTTAGAACCGAGATCCTGAGAAAAATTATCTAATTTCACTGTGCACCATATATCAATGGAATGTTAGGGGTTGCATGTGATCTAAGAAAATTGCATGTATGAACATATGTATATGGATGGATGGATGGATGGATGGATGAGCATTGGCTTCAATGGAACTCGTCTTCGAATGTTGGTGGGAGCAAGGCTAGTTCGATGTAATCAGCCAGGAGTGGCTAAGAGGGCTAACAGCTAACGGGATAAACACACAGCAGGATTGAGTGTTAAATGGAAGGCGTTAAATGGTCAACATGAAGTGTTACACAGTGTACTGCAGTTAAGCTGCATGCAGTCGGCGCAGATTTATTCAAGGGAGAGTGTATCTGTGGCTGGAGACGGGCAAATGGAAAAACTGTCTAGACGAATGTGGTTTATTCTTTTAATCAAACATTACTGCAGTGGTCACTGCGGAAGCACCTGGTGGAAATCTGCACTCTACTTTTAGAGAGTACTTTTCCTAAAAAAGGAATTAAATGTCTTGACCCACTTCTTTAATGGCACCTCTTGTTATCATTAGCAGGAGCTCCATCATTCAGTCATAGTGCACTCGGCCAATTAGGAGTTCTAACTCTTGACAGCGTCTCCCTGCTCACGCCATTTCCTGTGTTGAGTCATCAGTCAGAGCCGAGTCACATGGTGTCCCTCCAAACATGAGTGCGAAAGAAACGTGGTTTTGAAAGTCAATGACTCTGCCCTGTCATAGGATTGATTATTTTGGTCAGTTGTTCCACTTGTCATATTTCCAATTATGCAGCTATTATTTTGTGTCAGATACGATTTGCACTTGCTTTCATTTATTTGTTGGTGTATGACCCGGATGCAAATAAGCTGAATGCAGACTTCCCCCTGGGTAAAACAGTTTGACTCTTGACATTCGCCTCCTCCTTCCCACCAGGCAGTGTCTATGTTTGTATTGCAAATCACATCTTGTGAATTCATAATTTATCAGAGTTTAGAATTTATTCAGTTTTTTTTTTTCAGTCGAATTTGAATATTCAAAACGTCTTCGGTGTAGAATTACTCGGTGTTCATATCTAACTGCATAAACCTCTGTGCATTAGAGATTACCTCCCTTTGAGAGGCTGCATATTCTTCTGCAAGTCTTTTTTGCACTTTAACGAGGATACAATACTGTGAGTCGGCAGCAAAAAAAACAACTATTTCTTTGATTCCCAAGCAGCAATTTGTTTTGGCTGGGGTAAGTGCTTGTGGGTAACCGTACTCACAGTATTCTGCACTGGGGGGTGAAGAGTACTTTATGGATTTTTAATACTGTGGTGCGGTGTAACCTTGATGCTCATCAGCCACATATAAATTAGACGTGTTGTGGGAGGCAAACAAATTCCCAGTCCTACCCTGCTGATATGTGTCTCCCAGCTCCAGCAGAGCCCGCTGCCTCCACCATTTGTCTGCGTCCACTGCCGTTCCCGTGCACACACCCACCCGAACCAGCAGCTTGAAATGAGATTCACTCAAGTGCGTAATCCCTCAGTTCTGCTTAGCTGTGATTAATTGACCAAATATCTCTTCTATATTGAGGGTCCACAGAAGCGGCTTGCACCATTAAAACAAAAATAAAACAGGGAAAAAAACATATTCTCTACACAGCAAAGAAATGTCCTTTCAAATGCTTGCAAACGTGCCAAGAGAGAACATTGTGATCTCGGTGTATCGTTAAAAAAGGCTCGTCAGCAATTAGGCCCCCCTGGCAAAGTGATCCACTGACCTGTCATTAAAAACAAGTCAAGGAAATAGACATCATGCAGAGAAATGACCCTTTGAATCGATACCTAAGTAACCCGTGTGCAGCCTGTCATTAGGGAGAGGCATTTATGTTTACAGAGCTTCACACTCATATACTATACGTGCAAGAAGGCTCCCCTGGCCCTCAATAAACCATCAGTACACTGTTCAATCATTAAATTATTTACTACTATTTCCCACCCATCATTTTGAACTTCATACACTAGGTTTAAACCTAACAGCATTAAACCCAGACTGAAATGAAATGCCGTTCCAGCAAGTAAAGATGCAATAGAATGTGGAAGTTTCTAAGTTGATGGTGTCAGGTAATCGACAGGAAGTTGATGCACAAAGTATGTCGGCGATTTACATTTATGGGATTCTTCTGCTGTGACAAATACATTTTGCATTGTTTAGTCCAGGGACTGCTAAGCTGTCATTGATATACAATTCAGGAAGGAGCTGTGGCCTCATACATTAATGTGAGATTCTTGGCATTTGGATAGCTTTCTTTTGAAATAATCAGTCAATGCCTCAGTTGTGTGCAGGTTACCACAGGCAAGAAATGTTCAAATATGTGAACCAATCAAAACTCTTGCACACTGGCTGGCAGAATACTGATTGAGACTTCCCAGACAGAGAGCATACAGCTTGCCTTATCAGTCACCCCAACACTGCTCATCCTGACAAATATTTTACTATATTTTCTGATGTAGCTGAGTGTGTGGAATTAAAACTAATCTTCTCTTGATCAAACCCTGAAAATTTCACATTTCTTTTAACCACGAATATGTGGACGTTTTTTTGCAGCAACCGTTATTATTAGTTACCCATATATTATCAAGCAAGAGAGTTAATTAAGGATGGTTGGGAAGGGTAGATGTGTCAAACAAACACAGGACTTTCACCCAGGAGACACTGCTGTTAGTGTCCCCTGTGAAAGTATCTAAAATAAACATTGAGTTTATGCTTACGTTATGTAAGAAACTACACTAAGGGTTAGTTGTTATTTACAGTTATGTTGTTACATTACATTGTTCCGTTACGTAGTTAGGTTACGTTAGGTTATGTTTGTTAGGTTATTTTTGTTAGGTTATGTTGTTGTGTTATGTTGTTAGGTTATGTTGTTGCATTACGTTTCCTTATGTTGTTGCATTATTGCATTAATCGTTTCACTTTCACGTGTAATTGTGTGTTTCTATGATATGAAAAATGTGTAATATGAGGCTGATAAAACGCTCTTCAGAGAGGTCGATATTCTTTGCTAACAATTTTTGTTCTGGTTGTGATTGTTGGTCTGAGAAGCTATTCCAACATAGACTGGAACATGTCCATCTACCACTTACCAGTCATTGAATACCAGGAAGTGTGATTCTTCTTCTTTTTTTTGTTGTTGTTGCTGGAAATGACAATACCGGTATGCAGTTTCAAGGAGAATCTACATTACTTTTTGTGTTAAGTATACTGAGCACATCCACTTTTGAGCATGTTTGAAGCTGTTTGCCAACTCTGGATGTGGACCAGAGACACAGTTGTGTTGGCAGGAAGAACTAGGCCTGGATGATAGATGAAGCTGGAGGCAGTGTGCTGAGGCCTGTGACGTCTCTGAGACCCCTGCCCATCCGTGTCCACTTCCTTTTACCTC
Source organism: Chelidonichthys spinosus (assembly GCA_029853015.1). Taxonomy (NCBI): domain Eukaryota; kingdom Metazoa; phylum Chordata; class Actinopteri; order Perciformes; family Triglidae; genus Chelidonichthys; species Chelidonichthys spinosus. The sequence goes on from CM056837.1 coordinate 13,777,829, forward strand.
TCATCCCATTGCTCGCCTACTCATCTTTTCTGCCTAATCTGTCTCCTCAGCAAGCACACTCTATAGTTTAAAGACCTTCACCCCCCCTGCACCTCCTCCCCTCATTCATGACGCATCATCCTCCATTCTCTTCATGTCTCCTCTGTGGCCTAATTGATGAGTGAACACTAACAAGTTGCCCTCCCTCCATCTCTCCATCGTGTCCTGGTCCTGAAGGGCCTCTCTCTCTCTCTCTCTCTCTCTCACTCTCGCTCTTGTGCTGCCCATCGCCTCATCCTACACCCCTGCCGCCCCCTTTCACCGCTCTGTTCATTATTCATTAAGTTTCCCTTTGGATCCAGAGAGAGCAAAAGCACGACTGAATTCATGGGCAGACTCAACAGTCGGCCCAAGGGTACCTGAGCGAAATTAATGTGTGTATGTGTAGGAGGGAGAGGAGGAGTGAGAGGTAGAACGAGACGGACTGACTGACTGACAGACTGACTAATTGATTGACAGTAACAAATAGAGAGGGAAAAATGAGTGAAAGGCAAAAATGAAGTGTCCTTGCGAAAGAAAAAAAAAAGTGTAATTGAGCGTTCGAATCAGGAAACTCAGTGCAGCCAAGCTAAGTCGTGTTTGTTACAGAATATGATTCTATCTTGAACCCCAAAAAAGGCAGTCGTCACCTAGTGGAGAAGTGGAATGTAGAGGAGGAGTAAAGGTAAAAAGACTGAGAATGTTTTGAAGTGAAAAAATGTTTGAAAGAATGGATAAGGTTGCCTGAGTTTGGTTGATTTCCTTTAGGATTTAATCATAATAATTTGTCATCATTCTGAAAAGTAAAAAGAAAACGGGGGTCAAGTTGAAATCATACAGTCATCCATTCTAAATCTTAATTGATTGCGATTATTGCTCATGACGCTCTCATTATTGTGGATCTCATCTTTATGTTTTGGCCAACATCTGTGCTGTTAAAACATCTGTGCTGTTAAAACATGGTTTGGACTTGAATGTCCATGCTACGATTTGGAGTCCGTACATTCACAGGTCCTCCGGTCAGATTATGGCCAGACAGAAAATCATCTAAAATGCCCCATGTAGACAGTTTTATTTAAAGATACATCATTGCAGATGGTGCTTTGAATTTCACAAAGCAGTGCAAGGCATTTTTTAAACATGGCTTCAAAACGAAATGTCATCCTTTATTGAACATGCATTACTTATAGACCTGGAAAGGAACAGATGACTAGCACCCTGGTTTCTGAAAACAGCAGCTAGTGGGGAGAGTTTTAAATGTCATGGTATGTGGTTGCAAGAATATAGCTCCCTGACAAGTCAGTTGAGCTAAACGTTTATTGATTGATAACTGCATTGTTATGTCCCATAATGAGTGTTGAGTTGCGTGCGAGAAGCTTTTTTGCTCTATAGTTCTGACAAAGTTGTGTTGGAGCACATAGACATTCCCTTTCCCTTGTCTAAGCCTCTTAAAAGCCCAAAACAGAATGCATAATTTTATTCTTTACTATTGAAAAGCTACACATTTTGTGTCTTTGGCAAGGGTGAACGAGCAAATTAAACTTGAGGATTCTTTGGACTATTTTCTCCACTGCTTCCATGTTGACCCCACTCGCCTAAGCCAGTAATTGGCAGCCACACTTTGCTGATGGCGCTATTAAGATTCTGAGGGATGGAAGCAACTGTTCATGATTGCAAAATCTCAACCAGACATCCTAAAAGACAGTTCATGTTTTGATGAAATATTGGACTGCCAGACTATTTATGTCTGAATATATTTAACCTTTTATACTCTGCTAGGACGTTGACTTCCTCCACCGACATTACTGTCTTTCCGAGCCTCCAGCAGTTGTAAAACTGGTGGAAATGACTGGGAAGCTGAGACTCTCGTGGAATCAATGAGCTCGACTGTATTTGTGTGTCATGTAAGTCCCCATAGAAGCAATGAGGAAGCATCATAGTTTTTAGAAACCTCGCTGTAAATAACCTTTCGTGAAAAATAGGATAGCCACAGCCTCATGACAAATTCTATATTTGAGAGACGTTGAAGCTTTGAAAATTTTGTTTCTTTGTTATATCTTCATTCCTTTTTTAATTGTGCTTTTAAATATATAAATAAGCTCTTCACTACTGAAGTGGAGATCTTCCCCTTGCTGTTTCACTACCATGTCCTCCACAGGCATCAATCTCTGGTTCTTAAAAAAGTGAAGCAAAAGCTGAAGTGCCAGAAACCTGCATTCTCTTTACTGGCCATTGGGGAGCAAATACTCCAGTTGGAAAAAGACCATGACTTCTCACTTAATTTATTATCTCAGTACATATTGTAAACATGAGTTTATGGTCTCAATCATTCTTGTCAAATCTTCTTCATACAGCATGATGTCCGTTTAGTAAATTGTCTATAAGTCAAATAGACCATGAAGCAGAGTATGATTTAGCATGTGGCTAACTTGCATGTGGCTAACTAGCAGCTTAGCTGTAACGTTCACCTTGAAATATGGAAGCTAACTTTGTTAACAGCTTTGCATCAGAAGCCAGATTGAGCCAGCTGTAAGGTTGCCACTCGGGGTGCAGCTGTTTTTTTCTTCGCTGCGCTTTCCCTCACTGCCACATAGTCCAAATATGGTCACTTCCCTTACTGGTTGCAGAAATTCCAAGATGGCGACGCCCAAAATGCCAAAGTCCAGGCTTCAAAACCGTAGTCCACAAAAGTCACGTTGACTACCTCCACTACTGTCCATGGTCCGCCCCAATGTCTGCACACCTACACTTTATGCAGTCCCAGCAGCATCTCTACTAAAGTATGGCTGACTAATTAATTCATTAATGCATCTATCTGCCAATTTACATACCATAATATATTAGGTCAGGCTGGTTGAGATGAAATCAAGAATCCTGAAGGCAATAAAGCACAAAGTTTATTGTTTAAAACTTTATTTCCTGTTTTAAAAATGCAAAAGGTCCAATGCAGTATTCAGTCTGCAGCTCCAACAAATCAGATTCAGTGTGATTTGCTGGCAAAGAGTTGGAGCCAGCCTATATAGCACTATTTTCTTCACTGCTGACGCTCCCTATCCTACTGGGACAGTCAGGGAAGGTAGGCTGTGTCTGACACCGTGTGTGCGTGTGTGTAACAAAATGAGATAGGGATAACGTATCGCTTCCTGATCACTATCTCATATAATCACGTGTTAACAGAAGAAGAGAGGAGCAGAGGAGGAGGAGGTAATGGAGAGAGAGGTAGGGGGAGGCACGGTCCGAGCCTGAGAGCCATGGATTGATCTGAAAACCGACCAATCGGGCGTCTTCCTCGTCCTGAGCTGCCGCAAGTAGCCGGGCAGGATTGGAGGATGCTTCGGAGGAGAGACGCACACACATGCACCGGCTCGGCTCGCTCGTCCTGTCGCCCGCACACACACACACACACACACGAACACACAACCACACGCGGGAAGAGAGCGAGAGTATCGGCTCTTCGCAAGCCGCGCAGACAAGCTCTGCTCGGGAGAGGATGGCTGCGTTACTTACGAGACACGCAGGGAAAGTGGAATGAGGAACAAACTTAAACTGGTGCATCTTTTTTCGCCGTTTATCAGCTGCCATGTTTGTTCGGGGGAGTTCACGCGGACAGGTAAGATACGCATAAAGAAGTTTGTCTGTCTTTAGGGCTGTATTAACAGAGGAAGTTTTGCATGTGCACCTGTGCGCGTGACAGAGTCGCGCCCGCATACAGCCCCACTGTGTGTTGTGGCTTGACAGGGCTGACGAATGAATAGGGGGTCTTGTGCGCGAGAGCATGAGCGCGCGCTCGTCAGCGTTGAGTTTGACTGTGCGCGCGTTCGCAACTGCGCCCCGTGAAATTAGGCACTAAGCAGGAAGAAACAGGCGAGGGGGGGATAAAGAAGAGCCCACTTTCTCTTACTCGTGTCCCGGCTGTAATGAGTGGACGTGGCTCTCGCGCGCCACTGTCCTTTTCTCGTGGGGTGTTGCTGCACACGGCGCCTCGGTGGAGTTATGAATGATAGACAGGCTGCTAGGACAGAGTGGGAGTTGGAGGCTATCCGATCTCTCAGATGCGTGTGCCGCACCAGTGTAGCCAGACTGACATTTACGCGCACTGCAGGAAACAGCAGTCCACTCTTGACTGCAGCCCCTCTAGAAGTGGAGCCCCCCCCCTCCCTCTCCGCTCCGGATCCCACCTCTCCGTTGAGGGACAAACACATACAGACTGTCTTTGAGTTGAAATCATCTGAATGACAGTCGGGTGTGTAGAAAGATGCGCGAGCCAAGTGCCAGATGCTTAGCTGTCCCTGTTAATTTTGCCTTGAATGGCTTCTGGTGAGCTGTTTGGCTGCCAATCTGCATGGCTAATCTTTTTTTTTTTTTTTTGCAAGGTGAACACCTCTCTGATGTGTTTGCAAAAATGTTTAGGAAAAATGGCAAGTGTCATTTGTCGATTCAGTTGCATGTTAGGCTACAGTGTGTGTGTGGTGTGGGGGGGGGGGGGGGGGGGTCTGTGGATGATTATGTTTTCCTCATCTAGCTGGATAGTCCAAGGAACGGCTCTACTGTAGGAATCATTCGGCTGCCATGGGCTCTGATATTGATGCAGACGACATATTTACATGTATAATCATAAACGTGGTAATTGGGGAGAAGTTTAAGCAATTTTTTTCCGTAATAATTGGGGCCTGGGAACATATGTAGCAGCTCTAATTTAACCATGCCAACCAACCAATTTAATCATTATTCTCTTTATTTTCTATGTCACTGATTTTCTATCTACAATTTCCCAGGTTATTGGTTTGTACTTAGTCTATGCCATATTATCAGAAATTAATACAGCATGTGCATCACAATATTCCCTAATCCATTCACAGTAATGTAAACAGGAGAAAAATCGGCAACTAGTCTCCAGAATGACAAACAATATGTAATATTGTAATTATCAGTTTGTGTAGCATCCACTGTATGCGTCAGTCTCAGAGGGGCCCCTGCTGCGTCGCCCATCCTTTTAGTGGCACTTTATTCCCTTGTACAAACCATTAGCCCTCGCTTCTCCCACTTTTAAACGAGCAGGGTTCGAAGACATACTGTAACAGGCAGCAGTACATAATTACTCACCTCAACTTTGAATTCAAGCATTACAACTGGCAACGCATTAACACTCTTGAGTCATGTACGATTTAAAGACACAACACAGTAAGTGCCTAATGGTTGCCACTTGATTTTCAGGTTTTACCTCGTTGCTCTATTAAATCTTGCAAGCCACACCAGCCGTAAGATTCTTTGTTATTCAAATCACCTGCTTTTGATAAATATGACAAAAGATGAATCAAAGATAAACCCATGACATCGCTTGTAATTGAAGTTAACGCAAAACAGTAGAAATTGTGAAGATCGATCTCCTGGCAAGTCACTTAAATGGAATGATTAACCATCTCCATGGTGAAGTGGGTTTGCTTGACAACCAAAATACATGTCCCAGCGATCACCATACCGAAATTTAAGCGATGGGTAGATTGGATTTCCCGTTCCTTCCTGCATCAGAGATCCACCATACACAGGTCAGCAATCCAACATTTATTGCTAATGTTTTGTAAGGACAAAGGTGGCCTCAGCACCCATTATTAGATACTCTTTGTTGATATAGTAGGACGTGTGTGTCTCCAGCCTGTGGTTGTTTCCTTGTTTAAAAAGGGCACTGAGCTAATTACACCATTATTAATCTTAGGGTAGACAGTAAGGCAGGAAAATGTCTTTTCTACCTACAGACTCCAGCGTTTGAAGTACAGTGTGTGTGATGATGACATCATGATAACTGCATAAAGGCCACCTACGTTAATCACTCCAATCCCTGATTACAACCCCAGCTACACAAACCCTGCCCTAAAGAATTGTTGTGAACTCAAGTGTGAACAATTGTGCAATTATCACTCACCAACGATGGTGTGCCTGCAGCAGAGCAGACATCTTAAGCATGTATCACTCAGCACAGTGGCAAGGTGCAACATCATAAAATAATTAACTTTGCATATTTTCAGATCACACATTAACAACTGCAGAGGCGTTCACCACCATCGACCTACTGTGAGGGTTTATTGCGATCTGAGATTCAACCCAGTCAACACATCTCCACCTGGGGTCATATTTACATGCATTTAACAAGTTGCACTCCGCCAATTTTGCACACACAGATTCGTTCTTTTTCTGTGGCTGATGCTGTCATCGGGGTTATTTTCTATCTTGCCTTCGGCTTGGTGACTAACAGAAATCCTCTGTTGCAACCTGGAGGTGTGGAGTGGAGGGAGGCTTTAACAAAAGATGCTATGAAGTTGCATTGTGGGAATTGAATGTACCCAGTATTTTTGGAGTTTGATCCATACCAGGGATTAAATGCCAGGGCATCTCTACATCTGATGCCTGGATTTCTTTCACCTGCGGACTACTAAATTGCTGCACCCCATCGTAACGCTGCTGCTAGATCGTGCCAAATCAATCTCGAAAGCGTGCGAGATGCATTAAAAAGTCATGGTCCACTTAGAAATTATTCACTCCAGGTGGCTACAGTGTGATGGCCACCATTGTGTTTTCAATCATATCCCTGGTTGGCAAGATAAGTAATAGTGGGTTATTGTTCCAACAACACAGTCAAAGGGAAATTCAAAAGATGAATCATGCTTGCTCCAAACATTAACATAGCCAACAAAGAGTGGTCATTCACCGTCTCCATCTGCCAACCAGGAATTACGATGTAGGGGTTTTCTGCAAGTATCAATTATAGATTTGAAACGGGCAAGAGTTGATCGGTCTTGTCAGTGATGCCATGTCTTCCTAAATCCAGGACGTGACACAGTAAAAATAATCTCCTGCGTTTAATGCTGCGATGTGCTGCGACTATCTGGTTTACAAAGATAAACAATGGGTGTCATTTAATTTAATATCAAGCACGTTTTCCCTGATGAGAATGTACAAACCCTTTTACAGCCAATATGCGTGTGCATGTTGGGGGAGTGGTATTTTTGTCAAAGGATAGGCCTTGGTGAAACATTTTAACAAGGACATGGATTTATAAAAATGTGCAATTTGAATGCGACCGTTTTACCACTGACATTGAGGCTGTGAGTTTCAATGTGAGGTGCGTTCAGGTGCTTTAGAAAGCTTGGAAGTTATACTTTCCAGTGCTTCCAAGAATGAATTTGTAGACTGTAAAGCTATGAGCAAATGTGTTGAAAAGATCCAGGATCATTTGTTGTCAAGGGTTCATTTGTACAACCTCACTGTTAAAATACTTCTTAGTAAGACATTTTGCTTACAGATTCTGAAAGCTGAAGACTCTCCACCATATACATGTATATTAGACCACTAAATACTGGGCCACTTACTTATTAATTCTACTTGCTCACTAATAGCACACACATTTGGAATGTCAGTTTGTTTAAGTTGCATTTACCATTGGTGTAAACTTGCATAGCTTGACAAGCTATTGCACTTTGTCATATTCCATTACTTCAAATATTTAAAAAATAACCTTCGATGATTGCTTTTCACCCCCTTTGCTACAAAAATCCAACTATCACATCTCACCGATTACAACTGGCTACAGTGCATCATGTAAAAGAAAGCTTTTCTCCTCCAGTATCTCTTAGGGAATAGCATAAATGGATTAAAATGGCAGTGCCTTTCCATTTAAGACTTAAAAGATTCAATGGTATTGGCGTTTGAGTCCAATTTTCTGCCTTCTTATATGATATCCTCCTGCGTGCACCTTATGTTCCACATGACCGGCTGTCCAGTTAAACTGATTCCAGCAAAGATTTTCAGTGACAGTATTATTTTGAGTGAAGCACCTACATTGATCACACTGTGGCAAATCCCCCCCTGCTACTGCAATGGTCGGTTTTCCAATTACTAACAAAGAGGACTTCCGTCATATGTATCCAAACATTATGAACAGATATTCTGGTTGTGAAAACACTACAAACAGTATTATCTTTCAAGTGGGGCATTTCTTTTGGGGCTCAAATGAAAGATAGAATCCTCAGCATTTTCTTTGCCTTCCTGAGTCATAATGTCCCATTCAGTCCTATCATATTGAGAAAAAGCCCATATTCTGGTGTTAAGATTGTACATGAAAAAAGTAAAAGCTAAACGAGAGGATTCAATAGCCCTTTGACATCCAACAGTTCAAGCCACAGCCAATCAGGTGACAGGCAGTAATACATAGAAGGTGTTTTCTGTGAACTCATCATCTGGGCAGGTTTGATTCTAATCATGCAGAAAGTGAGAACACCTTGGAGAAATGTGGCTTCTCTCACTTTGTGGAAAACAAAACTAATTCAGGAAAAGAGAGTTTTAACTTGATTGTAACCAACCTCTGAAGCCTGGCTCGTCAATACCATTAGGAAGAAAAAACACCAGGGTTTTGTATGATTATCTCAGCATTTCTGCCCTGTTGTCATCAAGCTTGTCCTTTCTTTTCTTTCTTTTTTTTCAATTTAGACTTGATTTACTTACCGTGGTACACAGGGCATTCTACATCATGCTGACATTGTGCACTCTAGGTCTCTTCAGTGTGGTTGAAAGCAACATTAGAATGATTCATCTACTGGGCAGCAGAGCATTGCCTTAAAGAACACTCAGTACTGTGAGGGGAGTCTCTTGTGTTTTGAGTTTGATCATGGAGGAGCATATTTATAAGGCCACGTGACTTTGACAGTAAAGTTGTTTGCAATTGGCTACAATAAAATCATTTCTTAATCAGCAATGTGCCATAAACCTCATTGCTGTATTTCACGATGTAATGTTGGATTTCTTTGCTTTTTCGCGATTTGGGGATAGATTTATGAAAATACATCACTGGTAGGTGACAGTTTTTCAGCCATTGAAAAACCACTTCATGATGGTCTCCACATCAACAAAGAGCTATTTAAGGATTTCATAGAAAAACTGCTCTGACGTACTTCGAGTCCGATTGATATTATGGTAGCTGGTAATAGCTTAAAAATATAACTCACAAATAGACAAACCATTTTACCAGGATGTTTGATTTAAATGAATACAATAACAATGATGCAAATGCCGTCACATTGCATAAAAAATAATATATGATGAATGTAAAATTGCGTTATGAGAAGAATGCCTTTGCAAACCCTGAAAACAGAGTCACAGATTTGCCAATATGCTGTATGAATAGTTAATGTACTATTCAGGGATTGGATTTCCATCTCACATTTGCAAATGTTTGCTGAGAGACTTTCTCATTTTTAAAGAGCTGTTAAGTATGAACTGTCATTATGTAATCGCTGCTCGTTTCTGCCTGGGATCCTGGGGGCTGCCTGCAAGAATTTATTTTGTTCTCTGTTCAAAAGCGTCAGGTTGGTGGCGATGCCCTCGGTCACATCCGGGAGGTTTGAGCTTCGTAAAGGGAAAGCCTGTGTTTTATTCACCTGGGCACATCCTTTATCATACTTATCCCCAACTAGATTTACATTCTAGGCTTTAGGCATTTCATACACTTTTATTCTCAACAGTGTACAAAGAATAAACTGGTAGACATTCAGCATCTTGCTCAAGGAGAACTCAGCAGAGTAAGTGTGTTAGTAGGAATTATTGAGATTACATTTCAGGCGATAAGGCGGTTCGCACTAGTTTTCCCCTAAAATGTTCCAAAAAACATATTTGAAATGTACAGGACTAAAACAAATGACTTATACATAATGAGAAAATGTGAAAATAGAATCACTCTATTTCTCTTTTTGTGGAATTGAATGGGCTGTGTTAAAATCTTGTTCCATCTAGTTGTTAGGAGTGAGAACACCAGAGGCCCACGATACATGGTCTTGTCACAGTACTTAAGTTACGATGCAATGCAATATATATAACGACATATTACCTTTTTTCAACGTTTCAGTTTTTATCTAATAATACACAGTAGGGCTGAAATGATTACTCGAGTTATTCGAGTAACTCGATTCTAAAAAATGCTTGAGGCAAAAACTCTGCCTCGCAGCTTTGTGAAATTCCTATCTCGGCATTATGCGGCCTGCTCAGCAGGGAACATTGTTGTACGGACCTTTTTTGAGGAAGCCAGGTCTCCAGAGTGCGACCTTTTTGGGCACACATGCGACCAAAAATCAGTGAAGTGCGGCTAAATAATATGTTCCTTGGTCGCACCGGTGCTCCATTCAGCAGGTCTGTTTATGTGTGTAGTGGGAATGTTTTTTTCCCCACAGCATTCAGAGATGAATCACCACGGTCACCGTCTGAGCCAATCAGAGGCCGAGTAGGGGCGAGCCTACGTCTCTGATTGGCTCTGACCCCAGTCTCTTCTTCTTGACTGAACCGTCAAAAAGGAAGACAACTGCTGATCGTTTTTTCGTACAGAAAGTTGCTGTGCCCGTAACACCTGTCCCCCCTCGCACCGTAAGATACTGGCCCTGTCTCACTGTCTCCACCCGAGCCGGCGTCACGAACCGGGCGGTCCGGTCGGGTGTAGTTATAAGAACCGTTCGTTTGATTTGGTCTCCAGTTTGCCACGGGCGGGCCAACATTGTGGCCAGAGCCTGGGAACATTGCCTTTATTGTTGGATTGTCGTTCAGAATTGTTAAAAACAGCAGAAACACAATCTGTACCATGACAGGTGCGTGGTTGTCCGAGCAGCGCCCCCCTCTCCTCCTCGCAGCGTCTCAGCATCGGACAGCCACAAACCGGTGCAGTGAGGAGTCAGACATGATAGTAACATTTATCACTGTTCATCACCAAAGACAAGCATTTTATGTTTATTTTGAAACGATTTAGGTTATTTACATTTTTTGTTTGTGTTGAGATTTAAAAGATTCGATAGCTGCAGCCCTAATATACAGTTAGATCCCACTTCAGTAATTTTTATTGCAACAAAATTGGTTGGTTATTCAAGCAGATCGCTTGACGAGCACATCAAAACCATCAAATTAAAGCTCAGCCCCATGTAGCGGATTGAAGAAGCATCTATTGTTTAATTTGTGCAATATTATTAGTTTGTATATTAGTTTGTATATTAAAAGATCAATACTCGGCATCTATTGCAATTGAAAATATCGGGATGCAAGTAGGGTTGGGCACCGAGATCTGGTTCCAAATAGGAACCGGTTCCGGAACCGTTATGAAGATGTTTGGATTTCAATTATTTTTTTCGGTCCCTAAATGCCCGCACTAGTTTGTTTCCGAGGTTTGTATAATTTATAATATTTTTATTCAAGTTCATATATTTGATATTTATATTGTAGTTGAAAACAGCCCTGTGAGAAATTCATAGTAAAGTTCATAAAAAGTAAAAAGTTCATAGAATTAAAATTGATGGAGAAGGTCAGCCTATTTAATTCAGAAAGACCATTGGTTAGCTAGCTCATTTAAAATATCCTTAAACTTTTTTACCTTGCCTCTTAAAAGAATTGGAATTGAGAATCGTTTGGAACCCGAATCGAAACAAGGAATCGGAATCAGAATCGTTCAAATTCAAACGATACCCAACCCTAGATGCAAGTTTTCATAGTTTGTGAGGAAACCCATGTGAACCTAGGCTGGGGATTGAACTCAGGACTCAGAACTGGGAGGCCTTAGCGCTAACCATCTACAACGTTTTAAGTGAAACCCTGTGGTATTGTTCATTATTGCTTATTATTATTACTCACTCAGTGTTGTGGGATATTATCTTAACTACCCAAAAATATTGCTTTTGGTAGAATATGGACTCTTCAGTCAGAAACCGTGGAGTGTCGTGACAGACAGGAAAAGCCGAGTCCAGTTGGTTAGTCCTTGGTGTCCCAGTACAATGGGAAACCCTGATGTGTGGCACTGATAAAACATTAGTGTGCCGTGCGCCTGTCAGACCTGCTCATCTTTCACATGCAACGCCGGGTCATTGAAATGTGAGAGATGTTAATTGGACCAATGCTTTGTGAGAGTGGTGGTGGTGGTGGGTGTTAGGGGGTTGAAGGGGTGTCCTGACTGATTTACAGATCTGAGATGGATGAGAGGAGAGCTGCGGGGGGGCTTTCAGGCCAGAGTGAAGACGACAACTGGAATTTTAATGCTGCTTGAATACCCCTGCAAAGGTTCCGATTCAATGCTGCGTTTTATTAACAAGCAGTCATTATAATTATACCTAATGTAATAAAATTAAGTACCATGCACAAAAACAAGAATGGTCGAAGCATCTTTGCCCCTATTTTCCAGTTTTAAACAAGAGCGTACGCCTTTGCATGTGATCCGTTCACACAATATTTTGGAGGTATTGGCAAATATTGCCTAATTCGCACTGTCAGTTATCAGTGTACTCTGTCACTACCATCACTGTCATATGTAAGCAGATCTCCTTAGAACTGTCTCCAGAACTGTGATTGAACTATTCACTTTGTAGCAACATCTGCCCGCTTCCTCGCCCCAAGGAACGTGTTTGTAAGCTAGTTGCCAAACTGTCAAAGCATGTGCCAAAGTGTCAGACAGTTCTGCATGTATGAAAAAGGATTGCAGTTCCCTGAAACAAGTCGAACACACGGTGCCAGGAGCCCGATTTCAAGCTTAACATCCAGCTAATACAAGGATGAGTGTTTACCCCAGCTATATCATGTTACTATAGACCATGGATTGTATAAAAAGTGACTGAACAGTAAGCAGTTATTCACCAATTTAAAAAAGGGTTATGCTTCAAGTCAGATCGACAAATGACAACCTGGCACACAGCAAAAAACAAAACTGTCCATCCATCCATCCATCCATCCATCCATTTTCTTCCGCTTATCCGATACCGGGTCGCGGGGGCAGCTGCCTGAGCAGGGACGCCCAGACTTCCCTCTCCCCGGACACTTCCCCTAGCTCCTCCGGGAGGACCCCAAGGCGTTCCCAGGCCAGCCGGGTGACATAGTCACTCCAGCGTGTCCTGGGTCTTCCTCGGGGTCTCCTCCCGGTGGGGCATGCCTGGAACACCTCCCGAGGGAGGCGTCCAGGGGGCATCCGATGCAGATGCCCGAGCCACCTCAACTGGCTCCTCTCGATGTGGAGGAGCAGCGGCTCTACTCCGAGCTCCCCCCGTGTGACGGAGCTCCTCTACTCCGAGCTCCCCCCGTGTGACGGAGCTCCTCACCCTATCTCTAAGGGAGCGCCCCGCCACCCTGCGGAGGAAGCTCATTTCGGCCGCTTGTATCCGGGATCTTATTCTTTCGGTCATGACCCAAAGTTCATGACCATAGGTGAGGGTAGGAACGTAGATTGACCGGTAAACCGAGAGCTTCGCCTTTCGGCTTAGCTCTCTCTTTACCACGACGGACCGATACAGCGACCGCATTACTGCAGCCGCTGCACCGATCCGCCTGTCAATCTCGCGTTCCATCCTTCCCTCACTCGTGAACAAGACCCCAAGATACTTAAACTCCTCCACATGAGGCAGGAACTCCCCCCCGACCTGAAAACTGTCCAATAAAAGGTAAAAGTGCCACAATAAGAATAAGACTAGGGACCGATCACACAGAAAGCATTCTTTTCCTATGGTACAACACACCCGGCATGCTCTTTTTGCGCCACGTATAATTTTTTTCTTTTTTTTTTACAACTTTTCAGTGTCAGGCGTGGAGTCACACTGCTCATCATAGCACCCTTGGCACTGGCGGTCAATCAATTCGAAGAAGAAGCTTGAGGAAACGGCAGAAGCATTTGCACAATACCACACGCTCTTGCAGGAAACACCTGTGAGGAAGTCAGGAATCCCATTTCTTTGTTTTTCATAGTACTTGAAGGGGATTTAGCTTTTAACGGCCTTTGTAATGATGTAAAAAGGGAAAAAAATGGAAGTCAGGGAGAAAACACTTTTGTGCCCACAGCTCACATAACATACTGTACATGTCCCTCCTCACACCGAACCCCCGACTCTGCAGTCTACATCACCAGCTTCTTCTTTTTTTGGACGATGCGACTGCATATTTGTCTGTTGTGGCTCCTAACAGGAGTGAGTCTCCATGGGCACTTGAAAAGCAGTGTGGCGAGCATCTGTGAAACCCCCCCCCCCCCAAATCTCTCACACTTCATCCTCTCATGGGGGGACTCTACCTGGCAGCGAGAAAGCAGGCTTATCTGTGTATGAAATGCTAATGCGAATAGCCCCAGCCCTACTTTGCGGATGAGAACACACAGGGCCCACTGTCCTTGTTGTAAAACCCACCTGCTCTGTGTGTTTTAGCATGTGTGAAACACTGAAGCCTGCCAAACTCCGGTCGACTCAATCACAAATTTAGACTTCGCAGACATGAAGAGAACCAAGTGCTGCAGGTGAAATGAATATATTTCCATTCTCAATCCCACCGTGTGTCTTTTTCTCTTTGTCGATTTGGCAGCGGATGACTCAAATCCCAAAAGCATTAAACGCGCATCCAAGTAGGGCTGAAAAAGATAAGCGATTCATCGCTTCATCGACTGACGGAAAAATGTATCAACAATGTTTTTTATAATAGATTATTCACTCAAGTGATTTATCAAGCCAATACCCCGAAACAATTAATTGGTGTATTAAGAAAAACAATCGGCAGATTATTCTATAAATAATGAATAGTCATGAGTTGGAGCCCCACAGCGACGCATTTGCCAGACTTCCTCTTACGTGCATAATGCTGATGGACCCTTAGCTGGATGTTGTGCGGCAGCAGTGGGAGAACAGCGAGATGATGATGGTGATGCGAGTTGAAAAACTGTGTTTTTTTTTCCCCGCAGTGGCCAGCAGATGGGTGCTGTCTGCTCCATCCTGGCACTCCTGCTGTATGATTAGAGCTCAAGAATCCAGCCATTAAACACACGGCAGATGGGACATTTTCCATCTTCCACCCGACTCTCATTAAGCAACCACACAACATATAGCGGGGCTCACGAGTCCAGGCATGTTTTTTTCTAAATTGACACCAAGAGTAAAAACCTCTCCTCCTTCACAGACATAATTAAGGTTGTTTAACTTGGCATATAAATGTGAGAAGATGAAAAACCTGTCGGAGGGCTTCCTGCTCTCAGCTCGGCAACCTTTTGCCTCGCCAAGTCAAGTGAGGAGGGGTGCGTTTGGGTTTGAGGTAATGAAAGCTGAGGGTTGGGACAGATGGTGGTTGGAAGATGGCGTACTGGAAGGACAAGTCGCTTTTGACTTTGGGAGACATGGTGGGAGGGAGGGTGGGGGTGACTGACATACCACCCAGCCCACATGACTCAGTGGGAGTCATTACTGCAATGGGCTTAATTGCCTTCAGGGCTAATCTGTGTTTAAAAACCTGCTGCTTATTGCTTTTAATTACCCACAAGTGTTGGGAAGTGATCGAAGTGTGAGGTTGTAGCATTTGTTTGTTTTGCTTCTATGTTTGTATGTGCACAAGGGAGAGAAAAAAAATTATCAGGAACTGTTACATGTCATATTTTCAAGCTTCATATGGCTAATTGTAGCGTTATTGTCGCCCCGTCTTTCCCGAACTGTTTACACAGAGGGCTTTTACTGTCTCACTCTCGACAGGACAAGAATGTTTGACAGCCAATTTACTTTCTTTCTGTTTATCACAGCTTACACGTTGATTTAGAATGTTACTCCGTTGCCTGGAACCTAAATTACTCTCAGCCTCACCACTTAAGGCAAGGAGAAAGAGTTGATGCTCAGATGTGCAGATCTTGCGCTGGAAGGAGATGGATCAAGGAAAGTTTTATCCATAGAGCTTGGTCCTGACTATTAGATTTTTTTAACGTTGACTTAAGGACAATCCTTGGGTGATGTTGTGCGATCAAAATTGTGTTCTTGCCCATCTCGGAACACATTGTGTATCTGTCTGACAAGGGCTAAGCCTCCGGGGGGAAGGGACTATATATCTGGGCTTCCAGTGTAGCCAGTGCAGATCAAGGACACGATTTCCTTTCCCTAATTGTTTACAGTCCGATTAGTGGACTAGATTGTTTCACAGTTTACAAGCACATTTTAAACCAATCAAAAGCCGGTCATCATATGATAACCACACAGTTCTGCATTTTGGCCAATGTATTCAGCTTCCTTTGCTCTCCACACGGACTGGTAACTGTATTCAGAAACTGAAATCAGAACACTTTTGCTCTCTTGCATTACCAGAAATGATGCAAGAAGTTATACACTGAGTAGAACTGAAAACTGAAAAAGAAACCAGTAAAAACACAGAATGCATTGGACACCAAAACATTGTCTTGTCTGCTTATGAATGGATATAACACTTTTTTTATATATATATTATATAATTGAGATTATATTGCAGGTGTCCTCAAGATAACTTGGAGAAAAAAATTATTCACCTGAGGAAATATTTGAGTTACAATAAAGTAGAGTGCAATTAATTGTGTGCTTGGGAAGCCAGAAGGGTAGGGAAGGTGCGACCAAAAGACACGTCATGCTTGCTCCAGCAGAAAAAGTGTGATCTGTTATGTGGCTAATTGTGGAAAACAAACGTCATCACTTCAAGAGTGATGAGGTGATGCTAATTGTCCCAACAAATCCTGATATTATGACATTGTGTATCTTTTAAATCCTAAAATAGGCCGGAGTGGAAGCTCACAAGATTGTTTTTGCAGGACAACAAACCATTTAAACAATTTATTCATCCATGATCCCCTGTGTGTTTTCGAGTAAAATGGCATTGTGGAAATACTACAGTCTGCTTGGCTAAACCCCTGAATCGCTGGCACCTCTCTCCAACCTATTTGTCTCCTCCAATTTCGTGGAACCTCCAGGGTGTGCCGCATATTCAGAGGATTGCCGCGCTTGTGAAGCTGATCAGGCTAATCTGCTTCCTTTTACAAACGACAAGCCAGGTCAAGTCACTCAATAGACTCAAGGCAAAAGCTCTTAACAGGTAGTGATAATTTAAATGCATTTTTGTAGTTTTGACAAAAGTGGCTGCTATCACTTGACAGTGACTGAGCATTTAGCACATTCTGTGATACATGCAGATCATAAGTGCCTCCATTCACAGATAACACACCTATCCTAACCCTTGGGGTATTTAATAGCTGCTTTTATATTTAATAATGATGCTACAAAGAGCAAAGAGACTAGGTTAAGGTGCTTAGAAACAAAAACAGTTTTAAACAAACCTGAAGTCAGATCAATGCAGAGTGCTGTAATGATTTCACACACAGGATGTAAAACATATATATATATATATATATATAAACAAACTAGGGATGCACCGATACCATACCGTTTTGCAGACCAAGTACAAGTATAAATACTAAAATTTCAGTACTTGCCGATACTGGGTACCAATATGAGTACTTTATAATACCATTACCATTACAGTTCTAACAATAACTTTGAAAACATTTTACATTTTCATCAGATAATAACTTTCTGACTGTAACATTACAAATATAACATGATGCTGTTACTGATATTTTAACATTCAAATGTGTGTTTTCCTGATGCAAACAATGCATAGTTTGCAGTGGGGATATTAATAGTTTCAGACAGGATTCTAGAGCACATATTGCATCTATCGGTGCTGAAGATATTGTTTAGCTTGCTTTCCATTGAAGCATCAGGTCCGCGGAGAGCTCCTTTTTGATTCAGCAGAAACAACAGCGAAAAAACAACTTAATTAATGTTCAGGCCTCAGGAACATTCCACGGCAGCATTACAGTTGCATTACAGTGCGGTTTCACATAAGCACATTGCTGTGTCACTAATTTTCTCTTGTGCTGCATGTGCCGTCCTGTTTATATACCTCTGTTCAGCAGAACTGCCTGAGACTAAAGCTAACAAACAAATGGGTGGACGATGTTTGTACTTGTTCCTTTTATAGGTGAGGGGGAAATTTGAGTCTCTTTTGCTTTGGTCTCTCTCTTACTGGCTCCTTTTTTTTTCTGAGGACAAAACAGTTGGTTCGCCAATGTGTGTTTTGACCTGCCCGGTCTTCTGCTATCAGATGGCTGATGCTGTGAAATTGATGGCAGTGGGTGAAACTCAAAACATTAGCTATTAGCGGCAGGCGACAGATGCCTGTTCTCTGAGTTGACTTGGCTTTTTTTAAGCGTTTTGTCTCCTGTGTCATTGGTGATTGGGTTTCCATGCAAAAACTGTTGGCCGTACTATGGAAAAGGTCTTATGCCGTTGTTTACATGACCAGTTGATTTCCACTTATTGAGTTTTCCTGTTGACATGAATAAATAAGGAGAAGGAGACATTGTATTTCTGTCTGCTTGCAATGTCCCAGCTACAGGCGGAACAGTCCCCCAGCAAAAATAAATAAATTAATACATTAATAAAGCACGACGAGGTTTGTGAAGTAGGCATAAAAGGTATGATGCTTGGAAGGGTTCTCTGGGAAAACTCACACTTGTATGTAAGTATGCATACTGTGCATATGGATGAATGTGATAAATCATGTGGTGTGACTTTTCTCCAAGATGTTAAATAATTTAGTACTTAGATAAACTAAGCAGTGGTTTCTGGGAAACAAATGATCCAGCTGCTATGCAGAGGAAGTCTGGAGTTAGAGTTGCATCTAATTAACATTTCCATCATTGATTAGTTTATTTTGAGGGGCTGATAAATCATTTTGTTGATGAAATACAAACCAGACATGTTCCTACAGTACAGCATCTTTGAATTGGTTGCTTTGACAGATCAACAAAATAAAAGCAAAAGGTATGCAACCGATGATTGAATACTTACGACACTGAAAAAATGACTACAAAATGAAGTAAATCAGAAGTTAATTGGTTTCATGTATTCTGATTTCCCTACATCTTTCAACATCAATCCCATTGGTCTCTATCGAAGATCCTATTGAATATGAAAATGAGTCACATAGTTTCAGCAAACTTGCTCAAACAGCAGTAAATTATGCATTTGTTTGGGACTTTTTTTTTCGGGATTAATTCCCATGCGATGCTCTAATGTGTTTCCGGCAGCAGAACCCTCTCCGAACGTAAACTAGAGACCTGAGCGTGGCATGTCATTGGGTGCAACGATGTGGCTCATTAACATCACCAGATCAATTGCATGTGTGTGTAAATGTAGCCACTTCTGCATGAGTCCTGCCAAAATCTCTGAGGCTGCTGCTATGCATAACCCATCCTGTTAAACGGTGCACATATAAACATGCCATGGGCAGAAGGCTGCACAAAACAATATCATCATCATAAAAATGGGGGGAATAACTCCCATTGACGGAGCCAGATGCTGTTGATTTCATGGCTTCCTGATTTTTTTTTTCTTACAATCAGCATGATAAGCAGACTATTAAGTGACTGATTGGATCGAGCCTCAGGAGGTGACAGTAAAACAAGAGAAAACTATTCTGACAGGTATGGTACCTGTGATGGTCTCAGCCTTGTCTATGTGTGAAGGTTTGAGAGTATGGTTGTATCATGGTGATAATGAATCTCATTGAACCAAGAGAAGAGAACAAAAAAAAGAAACAGCAACCAAACCTTAAAATCCATGAAATGACTTTTCAAAGGAAGTTTTTCATCAGTATTCTTTACAGGACTTGACATCTTTTTTCTCTCTGTGATTGGAAGGGAGCAGGGGAAGCAGGATTTGGGCGTATGCAGATGAGAATCTTTTTCCAGATTACACATGTTTAGTATTTATCGTCAAATGCCTTAATCCAAGGTGATGCGGAACAGACTTTGCCTTCTCTTTTACTGCCGGGGCTGGCAGGAGGTATTACCCGTTACAACCACTGCACTTAGGCAACACCAACGGCGGCTGACGTTGAGCTGCATAATTTGCATGTGGAGATAGTTGAAACGTGGATTAGTCAAGGCTTCTAAGGAAATCCTAATCCATAGATATATGTTAAATATTTATATTTATATAAAAAAAAGAATTCAGTGACAGTTGTAAGTTGCATTAAAGTCTTATTTCAGCATTTTTCTCCAACTGTGCATTGTAAGAGATAAAGAGCTGCAGCCTTTGAAGTCTGTCAGCTTCTATATCCTATTAAATATCATATACATGTGTTTGTCCATTCACAGTTGACATTACTACTGACCTGACACTTTTGTGTTTTAGAGGTCAGATCCTTCTCATGTTTTGTTCATTTTCTGGACTCAATGTCAGTCAAAAGCCAGAGTGTAGTTCCTATTCTGCATTGAGCCAAGTGAACTCCAAATCCTTGTCCGTATTCACCTTCAACCCTTTTATTGAGGATGTTTCGGGAGCGTTGCAGGAACATGTAGTAGCCAACTAGCAATGACAGACAATACAAGCCGGGCTTATACTAACTTAAAAAAAAAAAAAAAGTTTCCATGTCAGGAACTAAAGGTTTTAGAACAAAGAAGAATATTAACTGTTTAGATTTTGAGTATGTAGCCGATTTATAAAAAGAAAGCCTCCGTGAATAAAGGTTTTCCTTTATGGGCGGCAGTGATGTCTCCATAGAGTTTTAAACAGGATATAAATCCTTTATGAGGCTGAACTTCAGTCTCAAAAGTATAAACACAGGTATTTCTGTTCCGTGTCCTGTGTGAACCTAAAAGTAAAATTAAGTTATTTTGTCCCAACATCTGTTTGTCACGTGACTCTTCATTTACATTTTGTAAAATTAATATCCAACACACACTTAAACCTTACTAACTTGTGTTTGTGAAGGCTCTCAGTCGTCTTTGAAAGCTTTATTGTAGACAACAGGACTTGCTTTAGTTTTTGAAGACCTTTTTCCCTGACATCCAGGGTAGGATAAGGGTTAGGCTTGCAATGCTTACTAATTTGCTTACACCTAACGTCCTGTGAAGACAGAAGTTTATTTTGAAAGGGCATCATGCATCATACCCTTGTTACATCACAAGGAAGATCATCTCAGAAGAGCAAGGTCAAATTCTGCAATTTCTTCTAATCCAAAAATAGTGAGCAGTTAGTTTTTATGCTTTAGCAGCAATAACATTATATATCTATATTTAAAACCAACCCCAAGACAAGTCGATTCTGCAGTAAAAGCTCCTGTTTAAAGACCACAGAGTTGCACGTACAAGTGTACTCTGCATGCTCGTCAAAAGACTATGAGTCTCGCTTGAAAGAAAGTCAACAAAGCTTGCATTTGTTTTTTACTATTTCAATGCCATCTTCAATTTATGGTTTTGATTTAAAAAAAGCAGCTTTCTTCTGTCTTTTCCAGTCCACTGACTTTCCAAAATCCCCTTCTACCTAATGTCTGAGTGGCTTGATGTCTGTCCTTATCAGAGTAAATGTATTTCTTCCTGCCACACTTATTATTCACCGCACTGAGGCACACGGCAAACCTCAGAGTATGCCCCGGTCGTGTTAAAACATCTGAATCAAACCTTTTTCCTGATGGTTTTTAATAAAGCCGACTCATCCTTTGAGTCACAGGGCCAGCGCTGTTTTGCTCTGCGACACGACTCTGACCTCACAGGGCGGTATCAGTCACTGAGCGCTGATCTGACCTCATGGGCATGGGCAACCTTTTAATAGCAGCGTGACTCCTCAAGTTTAAACATGTTTGTATCATCTGCATAATGGCAAAAAATGGCTGGAATACCAATAGTATAATTCCTTGTCGTCTGTACATTTTCATAGTTGGCCAGTGCATGTCCTGATCTGTAAGGATTTATGAGATGCAATTTAATTGGAGGGAATTTGTGGACATTTAGCTTCTGTGAAACTTAATCTCTAACTCTGTTTCTCTTCCCCCTCCTCTCTTTCCCAGGAAATCCAGAATGGCTTCCGGGATTAACCTTTGCCCCTGGTAGAACTACCCAGAAGTTCATCTCCGTTTGCTCAACACTTCACAACCTGGGAAATTCCATAATGTAAATGTACCTTGGCTCTTCTTTTTTCATTAAACCTTTCGGCTTTGTGCGATGAACCTTAGAGGATCTATCGGGACCGCAATTTCCTTAGCTTGGATTTAGGTCCCTCCTTTGCTGGGACTACTGCGCGTGCTTGCAGCAGTGGCTGGTTGTGGAGGCTGCGGTGGTGGGAGGACCTTTACACCTTGGATCACGGGGACAAATTTACAAAAAAGTGCGCCACCATGAGGATATCCACCACCTCCTGCCTCTGCCCCTTTCTGATGTGCCTCTGTTTCATCCAGAGGTGCTGCGGGGCGAGTCACCACCTCCCCGCCAAAGTACCCTCCAAGAATCAGACCAAACTTGCCAACGGGGAGACGGAGGTGCATCACAGGCCGAAGCGTGGCTGGATCTGGAACCAGTTCTTTGTTTTAGAAGAACACTTGGGACCAGATGCCCAGTATGTAGGGAAGGTAGGCATCTTTTTTTTAATTTTTTTTATTATCATTATTGAACAGGGAACTTGATTTGGAACAGCTTACTCTTCATTTTTCTCTCTCCTGTTGTTTATTGAGAAATGGGTTATAGCAGGACCACACTGTTCTATCGAGGCAGATTGCCACGTCGGCATTGTACACGCTCTTTGTTTTATCTTGTGTTGTGGAAATTCGGTGCTCATTTGTGCAGGTGTGTGGGTTGTTTTTCCTGTCATAAGCTTGTCGGACCAAATTATTCTTATGATAATGTCCAATTTTTTTTTTTTATTCAGTGTAATTAAGGAGAGCCTCTCAGCATGTGTTGCCACTCGGGGGAAGGGGGGGGGGGGGTCTGCAATCCAAGAGAGGATGCAGTTTGGAAGCGAGAAATACCCTCTCTACTTCAAGCTATCCTCCAACTGAAATACCCGATTTGCACCCTCTGTGGGAATTGAACCCAGATTTGATCTCTTGGTGGGAAATGAACCACCACAGGAAGAAATTGGACAGTAGTGCAATGGTGACATAGTAATCCAGGGCGCCTCATAGCTTGAACATTTTTATGAATGAAACTTCAGAGTGACTGATGTCCCTTACTCTGGGAGAAGATAGTATTCATTCCGCTTGTGCATGCAGGATACAGTGAAGCCCGGTTGTTGGTGGTGACTTTTCTGTTAGCTCCACAATAAGCCACAGGGAGCTGGTTAAGTCCTCTGCTTGCAGATTGCCTGCCCTTATCTCCTGAAATGTTAAAATGTGTTTCTCCGCTGCAGTAATCATTATTCCAGGCACTCAGGCACAGACTAATCCCCTCAACTGCACTCGGAGAGAAAGAGAATGAGAAAGGCTCCTCCGACTGCACATGTCTGTATTTCAACAGTGCCATTTGAAGGGAAAATGAAAGTAAAGAGAGATGACATGCTTGGGGGGGGGGGGGAGGGGAAAAAACAACAACAGTAAATATCACATTCCAACTCTGTTTATTGAAAAATAGAAAAAAAAACATGGAGTTTTAATCACAAATGTCCCCACGGAGCAGGAGAGAAAGGTTATTTATTGGTGGAACGTGTTTAAGCTAATAATATTTGATGCACGAATGAACCATAAAACCCCACAGCGCCGACAAAAACAAACCCCTCGTCGCCGAGGTATTGAGTCCTCACTATTAGGTCATATCAAAAATGTTTGCAGCGTATTCAGAGCTCTAGTTTGTCGATTAACCTCACCAAGTCATGGTTACTCATGCATTATATCCGTCCGCTGCTTTTGAAGTTCATGATTGTTTGTTGTGCTGGCTGGTTGGCTGGTGTGTTAGTTCTACCCGTACCTTCAGGGTGTTGTTGTCGTGTGTGTGTGTGTGTGTGTGTGTGTGTGTGTGTGTGTGTGTGTGTGTGCGTGTGCGTGTGTGTGTGTGTGTGGCGGCTGCCACTGATGAAAGCAAAACAACAAACATAAACAGCTAATCCTGGATGATAATAAAGCAGTGAGAAGACATCAACATTATTAAGGAATCAATTTGACATGCATGTTTAAGGAGATGAGGTCTCCAGATGGTTAGCACAAAAAAACATTTAATTATGTGGGATGGGACTGGTGTGTCCTAATGTGTCCAGGAGACAGAATGACCCTTAATTAGATGACAGGAAGAGGAGGAGGAGAAGGAGGAGAAGGAGGAGGAGGAGGAGGAGGAGGAGGAGAATTAATGCACTCAGCACATACTGCGCTGTATTGTTTCTTCCCCTCCGTCCTATGCTTGATTAAAAACTCTGGACATTAGCGAGCAGCAAATGAGCAGCACCAAGAGGGAATTGCCAAAACACTCTTGGTCGATAATTGCTTTCATCGGGAAAATGTGGATTTTTGAAACGGACGCTTCATGATAAGATGCGGGTAGCGTTGCACATAGAAATTGGAATTCTAATTTTTGCGCAGTTGACACAAAAAACCCGAGAAATCTGCAAGGTCAAACATCACACGAGCGTACCTTAATAATGTCTGTCTCAGCCTTGGCAGTTATGGTGATGTTATGTGTACTTTGCAATACTCGCACATAAAAGGACAGTATGGAGTGACTTTTGGGAATAAGTGAAGCAGCCAGACTGTCAAGAACATTTTTAATCCCCCCTGAGGTGTCCCGTAATCCCCAGTGACACCTTTCTGGGGGGTTGATGCTTTTGGGAAATGACAGCTTTGTGCATGAGTGAGACGCAAATGCTCGGTGCGGGGACAGGGGCTCGTCCAGATACCAGACAGGAGACAAGCCATTCTCCCAATGGGAGGTGTGAATTTCCTCATGTCAATCAGCTCAGCGTGGTGCCCCCGAAGTAGTCGGGCAGGTTACGGACCGGCTGGTGATTCTTTAGAAGACGATGCAAATCCCCAGACCCTGAATGAATATTAACCTCAGTGAACGGCTGTAACTCTGTTGGACGACATGGAACAGCTGTTGGGTGAAAAGAAATGGAATGGAATCACCATTGGGTGTCTGCCCGCCTCGAAAATATACAGCAAATAATTTGAGATTTGACGGAAACGGTGCTCCAGCCATGACCAGGAGGAATAGTCTTATCCTGTGTTCATTTGCAGAGCAAAAGTAGCAAAGCGCCTAAATGTTTTATTCATACATCTAAAAATGGATTGTGCTGTGACAGAATCAGGCAACTGTCTTGTTGCATGTACAGTAATAGCAAAGCTCAACAGTAGGCAGAAAGAAAGGGGAGAAAAAAAGGCAAAGCGAGGTCTTAACATAAAATTGCTTTTCACCCACTCTTCGTAATGCAAATAGAAACACAGATTGGAATGTTTTAAACCAGTGAGGTGTTACATGAAATAACAAGGAACATTTTACAGCCAGTGTCACATTATCACTTTGCATGGTTGGAAAGAGAAACATGAACCAGAAAATACTTATCAACCACTGATAGATGTTTTTTCTGACACGGAGGGAAAGCTTATATGAGTGTGGATGTGTGTCTGTGTTTGTATCTAAAGGTGTTTATGCTTCCACACTAGAAACAGTCCTGTACAGAGGTATTACATCATCAGGTTGTCCGCCTTTCTGGTCCAATGTCTTCAAAGTTGGCACAAACTCAAGCATGTATGCTCATTTTGACGATTTCACACAAATGTCTGAAAGGTTAAAATGATGTGATGACATTTTGGAGCGACGTTCATGTGAACTGTAATGTGATTGGTTGAGGGAGGCTAATGTATACTACATATTGCTATTGACTGCTTGCTGACTCCTCACTCATTACTCTTAACCTCCCCCTGTTCAGGTCGCTCACTGTCATCGTTGTGGACAGTGCGTGTGGCTAATAGAACTACACGCACAGCTGACTGCATCGACTCCGTGGCTAGAGACACAGTTATTAATTAAAAGAGGTTGATGAACCTAAACTAAACCAAACAGTAAAATTATAGCCTCTCAAATGAAAAACAACGAGCTGAAAGAACAGTCTTGTAGAGCCTCGTAGAGAAGGGGGACAGCAGGATCGGGTTATAATGGGCGCATCTTTAAACAATTAATGATGATCATAATTCTTTAATAAGTTCCTGCACCTCGAACACAGGCTGGCCGATCATAGCGTAGCATCAGCCAGCTCCGGACTGTCCAACAACTCACTGGCCGTGCCCCCCTCTTTATATTTACAGGTGTGAGTGTACCGCCCACCCTTAGTGACCGTACGGGCTCCATGGTGGGTCTTACAGGTTGACAGAATAGCAACAGTGGGCAGGCCTTGGCATAGGGGTCAGTTGGACTTAATGCAAACACCAACATTTACTTACAATTGTATGTGTGCCCTCGTCAATAGAATCACACTCTCACCGATCAAACAAACGAAGCTGACAAAGTGAATTGCAGCTCAGCCTCCATTGATTCACCGACTGCAGAAAACAACACTTGAAGCTTATGTCTGCTGTCTGTGCAGGCATGCCTAATATCCTAAGTGCATTCCACTGTCCTCCCCCTGTTCCCTGCCAAACGTATTAGCACCATTTAGACACTTGAGACTAAAGCCATTTGCCCTTGCTGGCTGCCAGCACACAAGGCAGAAACGTCATGCTTTCCAGACCTCATCTGCTGACGCTTTCATTTCTGTCTCATCGGAAATGTTTATTTATTTTTGTTCTATTTTGCGGCAGTTCGAGGCAGAGCTATTAAATGAGTGTCAAGAGTAGGGTTGGGTATTGAAAGGGTATATTTCGATACCGGTGCCAAATCGATACTTTCAAAACGGTGCCGGTTCCTAAACGGTATTTAAATCGGTACTTTAAAAGAAAAGAAAACAAGTTTTTATGATGAAATTCCTTTTTTTATTTTTATTTTTGAGGCAAAGGTCAAGAACAAATTGACCAACAATATTTTAATCTAAAAGCTTTCATATACAAATATAAAACAAAACAAAAAAACACATTATTTCTGAGGCAAAGGCCTAGGTCAAATTGACCAACAACAACATATTAACTTAAATGTTCCGTAACATAATAGGCTACAAATAAAAAAAGAGATCAAATTCACATTTCTGAAGCAAAGGCACCAAATGTTTAATCAAATTAGACGTGTTCCCGTGTTTACAGGCAAACGATCTCAAACACTTGCTACATATGGCATTTTCTTGGTCCTTTTTAGTAAAATATAGCCACACTTTAGAGCGTTTTTGTTTCGACATAGGCTCTCTGGCCTGATTCCTGAGCTGACCTCTCAAGGTGCGTGTCCACAGGGGCGATTTTAAACGCGTGTGGACGCGCCGCTTCCCAGTATTGCACGCTTGGTGGGCTGCCACTAGAGGATGATTGACAGGCGTTCTCCTTCAAACAACACATTTTTGCGAGCGTTCGCGAGCGTTCCCGAGGCGGCTAGTCGAGCCCGGCGCCTCTGATTAGCATAAAGTAGATTCGACCTCAACTTTAGGCAAATGAGGTGCGGCCAACTCGCGCGCCGTCTCCCGACATTCGCCGCAACGCTACCAGAATGCATTGCACGGCTTTTCACATAGACAATGAATGGGACGCGGGGAAACACCGCTGCCTGTGGACACGCACCTTCAGTGGTGTGTGCACTGCCGCTGCCTTTTTTAACTGCGAACACCAGAGGGCGCAATTACGCAGCTGCATATTTGGTAATACCGAAATGAGGCACCGAAATTCACATTGTATTTCGGGGTGGTTACTACCGTTGATTTTCGCCCCGAGTACGTACTTGTACCGAGTGTCGGTACCCAACCCTAGTCAAGAGTAGCTTCCGGGACTCTAATAATCTCATTACTGTACATCAAGAAGTCAACCATCCAGCTGGGAACACAACGGATCATTCTGTCTCTCCCCGCAGATGTCAAAATAGAGGACAACTATTAGGGCGGATCTCCGTGATGTGCATCAAAGGCACGTCTCTGGCACACCCCCCTCATCACTGTCTCTTGATGTATGGTCATTAGGCGGGCGCTCCATCATCAGGGTGTACTGTGACTGTTACAAATCAGTTGGAAGAGAAGGAGGGGGGGCTCAGAGGAGTAGATTGGGAGGGAGCATGGTCAAAATGTGGTGATAATCAGACAATCAAGCACACCCACATAGAAAGTGATTAAGTCCTCTTGAGTGAAGAATAAGAGCTGAGATTTAATCAAAAATGACCCCCCCCCCCACCCCCTCACCCCCTTGACTAATTGCAAATATGAAGCCAAGGCACGGATGAACAGCTAGGGCATGCAGCTTGCTCCCCCCCCAGCCCATTGTTGATGTAATAAGAATAAATACTCCACAACCCGACTCCTACCTTCAACATTTGCAACAAAGCCATGCAGCTTTCCGAACCTGCATGATGTAAACATTGCAACTATTCGGTGGCGGCAACACAACGTTTAATCCCGACAGGGCTCCAGAGTGTGACCATTTTGGGCGCATATGCAACCAAAAATCAGTGAAGTGTGATTAAATATCTTCCTTGGTCGCACCGGTGTGCCTAACATTAAGCTGGTCTGGTTATGTGCGTAGCGAAATGTATTTTTCACACCAGCATACACGGCATCATCAGTGGAGTTAACAGCTTTACCTGTAAACATTTGTATGTGTATTAAAGTTGTGTGCTGGTGCGCCTAAATGAAACAGTTAAGCACACCAGTGCGACCATTGTAAAAAGCTAGTCTGGAGTCCTGCTGTATTGCAATATATTTGTCACATCCAGAGTGTCGTGTCGTACTTATTCATCCTCTCTCCGCAGGGACAAATTCTTATTTGTTCGCCTTCTCGCTCTCTACCTACAGCTGATAATGAGTGGACACAACAGCAGGAAAGCTACATCCTTTTATACAAGCAGAGAGCAAACAAGGCAAAGCCAGGCACATACATTATGTGGATCTGTACAATGAATGCCGCCAAGCCGTTCCAAATGACATTCGCCAATAATGTAATCCAAGCAGCCACATACATTATCAGGATCTGCACAATGAAAAAATGACAAAGCTTGTACAGATGAGAAAAGGGGGGAAAAAAAGTGGAGCAAACCAGACGAAGGTGAAGCCGTGCAGAAACTCGTAATGTATCAGCGGTGCTCTGTATTGGGAAAATTGTGTTACATGACATGTTCGCCTTTTTCCAAAAAGTTGTTTTTCTACACTTCATTAACCTTACATAAGAAGATGAAGTAGTTTTCTTGACTGCACCTGAAATGCAACATGAGTTATGTATGTTTGAATTGCAGCCATTTCTAAGTATTTTTGGCCAATTATCGCAGCACCATGTGGCTAGTCGGCTCTCCATTTGTTCACTAGAAACTTGGCAGGAATAGAAGAATCGGCATGGCGTCTAGATCTGAACCAAGACTGAGTCTTGTGATTGTGTATGTTGTTCTCTCGGCCCAGAAATGGAAAATTTGAGTGAACACAGAACATCACAAACATAAAAAAAAATTTCCGCCAGCAATTCTTTTGCCAATCATTGATGAGACATATATGCTGAAAGATCGTTTTTTGTTTTTATTTTTGTTCAACTGGTCCAGACTATTTTTTATCACACCACCATCCTAAAAAATAATTTCACAAATCATAAAACCAATCAAAAATGAATCAATACATTTTTTGTAGTCATCTATTGGTTATTTGCATAAAAACGCAACACAAAAAAAATGTCTTATCCTTGGAGTCATTTGCAGGTGTCAAATGTGAGATTTGCATTATTATACTTTGTCCTATATGATAATAAACTGAATATGTTTGAGGATTGGAGCTTTGGTTGAATAACACAAACGTCAAGATTTTACCATGGGATCTGGGGAAATTGGAACTGGCATCTTTTTCTGTAGCGATAAGACGGAATAGCAAGTAAGAAAGTAATTGTCAGATGAATCGATACAGTCATTAACTGTAGCTCTAGTTAATATGCAGTAGAATATCCCATTGATTTGGTTTGAAGTGTGATAAAACATGTTGAATAAATGCCGGTACAGATTCAATAGCATCACAATATTACATTACACTATCTAAAAGGGTGAGACGATAACTCAAATTCATCAAATTACAGAAACTGTGACTCCCTTGCTAAGCCAAATGTATTCTCATTGCAGCTCTCTTCAGTGTATAATAGCAATTAATCAAGACAATCATATAAACCAACACAAGAAAAATATATGCCATATCATGATGTATTCAAAAAATACATATCACATTAAATGTACAGTGTGAAATCAGTGGGATTCCAGTATTAGATCTGGCCTTACAGTCTCCTTATTAATATTTCATCAACATTGTCTCATAACTTTCAGTGGATAATTGAAAATTATTTTAACTAATAATGTATTAGAGAAATATATGTAAATCTGTTTTTTAATTCATTGATCTGCGTCGTTATGAAGACAATTAAAACTGTATTTCCCACAATATATGTTGCAGTTAACATTGTTTAATATGAGTTGAAAAGATTATTTGGTGATCTATCTATCAATTAGAGACAAAATTAATTGCTTATTATTTTTGATACGTCCGTCACACAGGTGCAGCTTATGTTATTTTTCATTGACATCATTTTTAATCAATTCTGACCGACTAAATGAGTCACTTAATAAGTATAATCACAGGTTCTAGCTCCAGTTTGATTCCATTTATTACCCATTATCGTGTATTGTTACTACACGGGTAAAACAAAAAATAGCATTTAATGTTGTAGTAGCAGATATCTACCAGGTTAGAGGTGTTATTTCTTCCTCATATCTCTTCTTCCCTTAAAAAGCATTACAACACAGCCAGAAAGTACATTGTTCCACTCTGAGCACCAATTAGCTTGTGAACACAAACAATTTAAGGTTCCTCTCTGCCATGATTATGCAGAGCCCGAACAGTGAAAACATGCAGGTTGTTGACAAAAGAAAGTGAAAGTACACTTTTCTCTCGGGTCACTCCCTCTGGGCATATGATGAAATTATAAGCGAGGTTCTTCTTGAGATTGGTGTGTGTTTTTGCCGGCGACTTCAGAGCCGCAGTCTCTCTCTGTTGATCTCTCTAAACTCCTCAGAAATGCATTGCCAGCTGCCAGCCGTCTGCCACGCGCCAGTCGTCTATTCCACTAGTCTTTAATAAAGTCGCTCGTAGAGACAGAGAGATCACCGCAATCCCTTGTTTTGATGATGTGCGGAGGAAAAGGATTCCTCCGCGGTAAGGCTTCGCGGTGGAGACAATAAAAACAACAAGGTCACAGAGGTCACGATGTCACCTTTCTCGTGATGTCTTCCCCGCACTTCACTGATCAGTATGTATGAGAGATTTACATCCATTTCCATTCATTATATATCACACAGGACTGGACATTACTGCCACTTTTATCAACCTCCCCTCCCTTCCAGATCGCCTCACATATGACACGTATGTTGAGCTCATATCAGGCTCGCTGAATGATGCATTGACACTAAGTACGTTAAGGCGAGTTGTCAGAAAATGTCCTGCGATCAAAATGTATGACGTGTGAATAAAATATTCTGATGCTGAAGTATAGCCTTTGCAGAGAAATGGAGGCCTGCGTTTGAAATCGTGACAGGAATTTCCCCTCGAGCCCAGTTTTGTACAATCCGCTTGGACTAAGAAGGGACATTATGTGAAATACAAACTTTTTCGTCCAGAGAAATCTGGACGCGCCTCTTCTCATCTCTTTGGTGTCATCGAACAGTCACAGATGGTTAGTTAACGAGAATGCTGTGCAGTGTACTCAAAGCCAGGAAGTATACAGTATCAGCATAATATCTATCCTTATTACTTGTTCTTGGTTGTAGTGTCTTTTTTTGGTGTTTAAGGTTAAGTTAACTGCAGTTAATTTAATTTACTGTTCCAATACAATTTACCGTTGAATAGTTGTATTCTTTGCTTGATCATTGTAATGCTGGACCCTCTATTTCTGACCGTAGCCACTGGAAATACCCTAATATAATTAGATTATAACAAGGGTTTACACATCTACTCATTTAATAACATGTAGTTGTCAATCAAAACAAGGATTGTATGGTTTTCATTTGATAGAAAAACATGAAGAGAAGACCACATTACTGTAGTTGCAGACCTTTTTCTCCTAACCTCTCCATCAATCAGAAGGTTTTGGTGGCCTGCATGTGGCCTGACAGACTAAACCTGGGGCACAAAAGTCCTAACTCACCGCAGCCCATAAACCTTATTGCTGTGAGTGTATGGTAATAGCCGAAGGTGACCTGAAAGAGAAGATGTCATTTTTTTAGCAACTTAGAGCTTTATAGACCTGAATTGTGACAGTTGGGCAGAAAATGGGCTCTTTTTTTTTAGAGTGTTTGGTGGTAAATCAAACCTCAGAGATGAGATTTTTGTTAAATTTATTCATCTCCATCCATCCATCCATCCATTTTCTACCGCTTATCCTGTATTTAGGGTCATGGGGGGGCTGGAGCCGATCCCAGCTGTCATTGGGCGAAGGCAGGATACACCCTGGACAGGACGCCAGTCTATCGCAGGGCCGACATGTAGAGACAAACAACCATTCACTCTCACATTCACACCTACGGGCAATTTAGAGTCAATTAACCTATCCCCATCCTGCATGTCTTTGGACTGTGGGAGGAAGCCGGAGGACCCGGAGAGAACCCACGCTTACACGGGGAGAACATGCAAACTCCACACAGAAGGAACCCGGGCCGACCGAACCCAGGACCCTCTTGCTGTGAGGCGAGAGTGCTACCCACTACACCACCGTGCAGCCCTAAATTTATTCAAAGAATACCTAATATTAAGTCCAAAATGTTCTAAGGAACTGTAAAGAGACCTAATGTTCTTCTGGATTCCATAAAGAAAGATACTGTTTGTAATTCATACCGCTATGAGTACACAATGGACCGTGATGGGGTATTTTGGAAGATGAGGGTGAGTTTAGAAGCAATCATGACCACTTCACATAGCGAGCACACCTGAATCTATATTCAAGCAAGAATTATTATCCTCTTTTAACTCTTCTGATCTGAAGGTTGAATATCCTCATTATGGATAGGCTTTTATCTTAGATCACGATAAAAATACTCACAAAAAGCTGATTGTAGTTCATTTCCATGAAGGGGATAATCGTAAATAATGTCTGGAGTGGCTTGAAAAAGCTGTCTAGCTTGCTATCATGGTAGACAAGTGAAAAATAGAGCTATTTTTACATATACAGGATACAACAGAACAATTTATCCTTTTTTTTTTTTTGCACAAGATCTTTTTTGCTAAAAAACATGTACACTAAGATGTGTTTTTAAGTTAAGTATTAAGCATCCTTTGATGGTTATCGAGATAATATTGTGAATCACACCTTTTTGGCCACGGTAATCATGACGTGACAGTTTCTATCCTGATATTGTTTCACTCCCAGCTGGTAAGACATTATTGTACTTTTGGCTCATATGATGTTTGTGTAATGGCCTGCGACTTGTTGACACTTTTATCACCCATAGATTTTGGAAGGCAGTAGTCGCCATATGCATCGTTGGTTCGCACTTCGCAAAGGCATGATTTATTGACTCCTGCAAAGGAAGTCAATGGCTAAATTAGCATCCTGACTGGAGGCGTAATTACATTTCTGATTTGGGGAGTTGTAGAGTTCTGCTGGGCAGAAGTATGTCCTGTCAGTTATGGAAGTGGTCCGTCCGGTTCTCTGCATTTATATTATATCATTTATATATAGAAATTGATTGTCAAACCAGACCCAGCAGTGGAGTCTACTTTTTTCTACACATGATATAAAAAACTCAAATGCACAAATGGTCCGAACAACACAATCAATGTAATTGTTCCCGTCCTTACTGCCACTAATGTGTAAACGCGTCCTTATTTCTTGCTCCAGAGGTTGTGTTTAATATTAGTACAATCTAGCAACTGATTAACTACCTAATTCAACAGGATCTTTGACTCTTTGTCTAATTACAGCCTTGATATTTACCACTAACTCTCATCAAGAGTCAGGTCTGCAATCAACAGCGGCTTTCTAATTAGTAATCCGTTCGCTCGTCTGGGTTTTCATCAGAGGTGACCTGAGGACCTCTTCCATTCAACTTGCTAAATAACTGTTCCCTGTAAACTGGTAGTGCTGCTTTTCTACAGCCAGAAAATTAAGTTATCATGCGGTGAAACTGCATTGTGAATACGTTTGTCGTGAACTATTTGCCATTGACATCTCACAAGTTAGTTACAATCGATTGAGTCCGAGGAGGTTGGGCCGGTGGACAAAACAAAATAGGTCTTCCAAGCATGAGACTGCTGTTTGTCCCCCAATTCATTCCATTTTCTTCCCCTTATCCGTGCCTGGATGGCGGGAGAGGCAGGCTTAGAAGGGCATTCCAGACATCCCTCTCACCAGCATTGCTTCCCAGCTCCTCCTGGGGGACCCCACGACGTTCCCAGGCTAGATGAGATATATAATCGCTTTAGCGTCTTCTGGGTCTACCCAGGACGTCGAAGTAGGGGAAGGCCTCCTGATCAGATGCCTGAACCATCTCAAATGGCCCCTTTCAAAGCAAAAGAGCAGCGGCTCTACTCCGAGTAACATCCCGATGTCTGAGCTTCTCACCGTATGTCTAGGCTGAGCCCAGCAACCCTATGAGGGAAGCTCACTTCGGCCGCTGGTATCCGCAATCTTGTTCTTTCGGTCACTACCTAGAGATTGTGACCATAGGGGAACATAGATGGACTGATAAATCGTGAGCTTTGCTCCCTCTTAACCACAATGGTCCGGTTCAACGCCTGTAGGAGAAAGGGTTGCTTTCTAATATCAATTTGTACCTCTAGAGTTGAACTCATTGATAAAAAGGGATATATACTGATTTTTGCATGCGCCTTTGTGATATTAATTCTCAAGTAGTGGGTAGGGATATTCAGATAGGGTGCAATATATTCTAATGACATAGGAAAGGGAGCCAAATCTGAATGGCTTGTTGCATCACACGGATTCTAAACTAGGCAGCCCACAAACGAGTAATTGGGTTGTTTCATTTCACAGTTTATCCCCTTTAATTGATTGAAAAATACTCTCAGCTAGGGAAGAACTGGGCTTCAGTCTTCTAACAGGCTCGACAAGTTTACAGCCTGTCCAGTCACATCATGTCTCCCAACAGAGATAGCTGATGGGCATCCAGTGGAAGAAATGGTAATTAATCATGTGAAGACCCGACAGTCAATCAACCAATCATGCAATAATGGGCACAGAGTTTAATGCTTTCAATAAGATTGAACAGTATGATGATGATTGATTGTTTCTAAATTTGGGTCACTGCGGGTGTAGATGAGCTTCAGCCTCAGTCTGTACTCCAAAAACTATTTAGCTGTGTCCTAATTCAGGAACTGCACCAGCAAAATGTGTTCACAACAAAATCACAGGGGCTGGTTGGCCAGTTATTTCCGCATGCTTTACAGGGAGGGAAACGTCTTATACATGTTTATAAGTGTATAAATTAGATGTAGGGCTAGTTGATATGACAAGAGATGGCTTTATGATATATATATTTTTTCATGTAGGTTGATCACTACACCGTTGCCCAATATAAATAAGGCCACTATTTGGCTGAGTATGTTCAGAATCAATTCATAATCATTTCTTAAATGTTGTCTAAACCTTGGAATGTAGACAGTTATGTTCATCTGTCATGTGACAGTTTGTAGCTGATATGTCTCCTTTGCTTTCCAAGATGTGGTTGCTGTTTGATTTCTACACTTCTATGCGCTTTATTGGATGATGCTTCGGGTGATGAACTTGGTCTTTAGGCTTAGTAATGTGCATACATCAGCGTCATGTGTTTCTCCCTGTGTTGCGTGGGTTCTCTCTCCTCCCACAGTCCAAAGTCATGCAGGTTAATTGATGACTCTAAATTGCCTGTAGGTGTGAATGTGAGCGTGATTGATTGTCAGTGTCATGTCTCTGTTTGTCAGCCCTGTAATAGACCTGTGATCTGTGCAGGGTGTAACCTGCCTTCTTCCAAATGCTGGTCACAAATGATATACTAATTCAGGGGATTTTTTAAATGTTTCTACATTCCAATGTCCAACTGTATACAAAAAATAATAACTTACCACTTTTACTTTTGGGACAATATATCGTCAAATAAAATTAGTTATCATGTAAGGCCTGATATTGAGGCATTCCTTTGCATTCGTGTTAACTTTCATATTTTGCCTTGTATGGTTACATAAAAACATTTATAAAAGTATGTCCCTGTTGAACCTTGTGACAGCTGTTCATGTGGGAATGTACTACTACTCAACATGAAGTATGACATGTTATTATAATTTGTTTTGACTTCTGCACCTGCATTTCAGGCACAGATGATTTCTGTGGAAGTCTGTTAGTTGCCGTCGTGATGTTGTTGTGAAAAACTTGAGTGCAACACTTCTGTAATTTCTGACATATCTGCTGCTAATTGGCAGGAAACAGATGACAGTGATAGATTGTAGTTGTTATCCATCACTTTAAAGTTAAAGTCCTATTAATTTACATGTTATACATTTTTTATCATGTTTGTTTACATTTTGGCAGTTTGCACACAGGTGTAATATGCATATCCAGACGTATAAAATAATGCAATGAAGATTAGCATATTACCTGCATACAAACAGAGCATGAATTATGTATTTGCTGTATGTCTGGACCTTATGTTCTCCAAAGATTTGCATGAATCATGTTTGAAATTAGACTGCATTGGAATTCAAAGGTTGTGTTCCCAGCTCAGTGATGTGCATTTAGAAAGATGAGATGTAAAAATACCACCAGTACCACCAGTATGAAAAGTGTTGCCAACGCATAAATGAAAATGGATTGTTCCGTTATGTTCATCTCTGATACATCCCTGAGGGGGGGAAAAGGATGATTCTTAACATGTTTTATTCATGGGTTAACATCAAGTTCTTTAAATGATGATATTACCATGGTGCCCTGGTTTGGAAACTCAGTGGTATTGTAAAATATATTTATGAAGTCTAAAACTCCAAACCCAGCTGAGCTATTGACATGAAAGTCTTAATCCTCTTGGTATCAATTTTGGCTGAAAAAAAGTGTCTCGGTCTCCCCTTATTCCCCCTTCTCTTGGTTAAAAAAAAAACAGGCAGAGCTCCTTCTGCCTTTAACGGTCTTATAAGGATTTCCCCCAAAAAACTTTAATCTCGAAAGATGAATTTCTTCAGCGATGCTCGGGTACAGTCATGGCTGAGAGAGAATATTGAATCGTTTTTCTGCACCTGAAATGTGGGCTGAGCACCACCGTGCAGTGCAGCAAAGC
This sequence comes from Chelidonichthys spinosus, assembly GCA_029853015.1. Taxonomy (NCBI): domain Eukaryota; kingdom Metazoa; phylum Chordata; class Actinopteri; order Perciformes; family Triglidae; genus Chelidonichthys; species Chelidonichthys spinosus. Next base: position 13,814,823 of record CM056837.1, read on the forward strand.
CTCAAAGGTCACTGCTATATAAAGCACGCAACTTTTTAAATGGCCTTGATAGACATTGAATCAAAGTGTAGTAGTCTAGATGTGAATCATGATGTATTTTTATAAAACCCAAAGCCTAAGGACTAGGGCTCTGGATAATGTCTTTAATATTGTAATTATGTGATTAATTCACCCGTTGTTGATTTTCTCAATAGGCAATCATAAAAATGTACTTTTCTTGTTTTGGATTGTTTCGTCAGTCCAAAACCCAAAGGTATAACTTACAATGACGTGAAACAGATAAATATACAAAATATGTACATTTCCTGCAGCTACTCTACAGCAGTGCACTGTAGCCATTGTACATTTAACAAACTGGAATAATAATTTGAAAACTGCAACTCAAAAAAACCCTCTAAGAAGTGATTTTGGAAAATGTTGTATTCACACACCCTGTGTCTGGTTTTGCCTTGCAGCTTCACTCAAACTCCGATAAAGGCGACGGATCTGTCCGCTACATCCTGAGCGGGGAAGGAGCCGGGACTATATTTATCATTGATGAAGTGACAGGAGATATTCATGCCACTAAGAGCCTGGATCGGGAGAGGAAAACACATTATGTCCTGCATGCACAAGCCTTGGACCGGCACACAGAGGAGGCGCTGGAACCAAAGTCGGAATTCATCATCAAAGTACAAGACATCAATGACAATGCACCCAAATTTCCAGATGGACCCTTTGTAGCTGCGGTGCCTGAGATGTCTGAAGTGGGTGAGTAGTGCTACAGAATTAACTGGACCTTTGCATAATTGTTAGCGGCAGTAAGTGGCCTTTTTTGAATGGGTTGAATGATGGTAAACGAACCTGTCTGGAGTGGAGTGTTATTTTTGCTGCTTTTTTAAATATTCTCAATGTTTGTAATCCTTTTCATCCCTGAGGTGAAGAGAACAAATATTTACCAAGACCTTTGACTACTTTTTGTCTAGATTTCAAATAGATCTGCCCCCAAGATGGTTTAAAAGAAGGCCCCGATTAAACATGTTATTACCCCTGTGCAGCGTTCTCGTTTGTCCTCTCCGTCATAATGTTCTGCAGAATGTTTGATCTTCTGTAAGCCAGCCGAGGCCTCTTTTTCATCTTTGTTTTCTGGTTGCTGTGATGGTTTCCCGGGTGGGCAGGTCTTTATAAAGCACTCAATAGTGCCTCCACAGCAATCCAGACTGTGGAGTCCTCCGCAATGTAGAGGAAGAAAAGCCTTTATCCACCTCCTCTGAGAGCTGCTCCTCCCCAGCATCATGTGGCAAAAAAATGTATTGTATCGTTCTGTTTTTAGCTTGAGTGAAGAACCCCTCGCCCCCTTTCTCAGCCCGGTGGTTTCTGATACAATGGCTCAAAAGTATGGTGCTCCTCCTTCAGAACATTTATAGGTTGAAATAGAAAAAAAAAAACATAAATGGTGGCTGAAGTGCTGCCAGAGCGATTTTACTTCAAATATATTTTTAGGAAGTGAATCTGATGCTGGCACTTCGTTGAAAACCTTCCATCTATATCTGTCCAACGTAATCCCTTCAGCTGTTGAAAATAACTACTTTGAACTAAAAGTCTTTGTATGTAAGTTTATCTGTCTAGCCTTCCGTTTTCTCGCTACCTGTTCATCTGATCGACTTCACAGTTGCCAGGTTTATTGCTGCCAACTCGGGGAAGAGCGAGCGCGAAGGTGTTAGGATAGGCAGTTCTCGAGAAAAAGCTGCAACGCGGGAGGCCCGTTTTAACCTCAAAAACAAAGGAGAAAACAAGCAGAATCATCAGCTTCTTGTGGCAAGAAGATGGAAATGTGCAAAACCCGATTAAATATGCAAACCCCAATAGACCTGAAGGCGTCCTCTTTATAAACAATCAATATCGCTGTGGTTGCATTCATGAATATTCAGGAACAGACAGGTCTGACACACATACAACTTCGCCAGTCGGTATATTTGTTCCTAAATTGGATGTGTCAAGTGCATGTCTTAATCTCCTCTGAGAGTGCTGCTCTGCACAGCATGTTCTGAAGCTTTGTATGTAGAGTGATATTTATTTGCACATACCGGACATCTTCTTTTTAGGTCTGGTTTAAGGTAGATAAAGGTGCTGCTGCTGCTGCTGCTGCTGCTGCTGCTGCTGCTGCTATAACAAAGAAACACAAATCCGACATCAAATGATTATTAGACGAGTTGCTGCAATCTTTATCTTTGAATGAGTACATAATAGGCCAATGAGAATACACTCACAGCCCATAATCTGCGTATTGGCATCCTTCTTTCGGTTAACGAGACAACTCATTTTCTCAAGTTTCAATGTCCGCCACAAACTTCATCATCAGTTGCACAAAAATAATCAATCACCATTGATGACCCAAGGGAGGAAATCAAGGACTGTGAAGGGGAAAATAATTAGCCTTTGTTTCCCGCCCCCTCTTTTGCTCATGTCCATTAAAGCAATTCCTCTTTGGTTCGGCGTCTGCGGCGTCAAATCGGCTGTAACAATCAACTGTCCTTGCACTCCAGAGCACTAATCCCCCCAACATTTGTCAATACTGGTGCTCCCAAGTGCAGGAAGGGGCTGTCTGGGAGTCTGGCGACTAATTGGTTGCTCTTTTTTCCCCCCCACCGGTCTAAATTGATTAGCTGGGCATGTGTCAGGCAGTCCGACGTTACGGTGTCATACCTCCATTCAACGGTACAATCATATCTTTTTAGAGTTCTGGATGAAAGGAGTATCAGTTTCCCAGTACTGTAATCCACCAGTTGAGATGTCTCTAAGTGGACTTACTGGATACAGTATCTCTGCTTTCTTGTCAACCAATTCACTTATGGGAAAATCACTTGCGAATAGCGGTTTCATAACTCAGATATATATACGTGGTCGCTTGTTGAGATGAGGAGTTATGATTAAATGAGCCTTATTGGAAGCACTGTTTCGGAAATTGAGCCGGATAGCACACATGGGTACGCGTGAAACCCTTTAGAACACAAAATACATTCAGGGTCGCATACAAAAGACTGAACACATACACTGTGATTTATTTTCCCCTCTTTGCCTCTCTCAGGTGTTGTTTCCAGTAGATGCTGCTATCCATCATAAAACAGAGATCAATTTTTGTTCTAGACTCAGTATCTGTAGATGGCAGGCGGTTCTGAAAACGCACACTCGGCTGTGTCTTGACAATTTTTTTTATCCCATTAGGATGACATCTTACTTCAACCCATTATGTGTCAGCTGAGATCTCGCTAACTAATTGCCGCTTCCTTACAGGACACATCGAGGAAATTGATTTTTTTTTCTATTTCTATTTTTCTATTTAAGTGGGGAGGAAGCAAATGGCTCAAGAGCCTTGACTCAGAGTGAGGGAGGATGAAGGGAACCTGTTGCTTGTAATCCACCTTCGGAAACCAACCTTGATCTTGTGAAAGTACATTATGTTTGTACATTATGTGGTCGCGCCAAGAATTCAGCGAGGTCAGTAGAGATGGATGGATCGAAATTTAAGGGAGCTGATGAAAGTGGATGTAAATGGAAACAGTATGTGGCTGGTTTTATAACGTATATGTTGAACCAAGTACATATTTCACCACCTTAGCATGGTATATTTCTGTTTACTCTACAATGGAAACCTTAAATATGTGGACACATGCAAAAGTTACCCTCAAGGGGTGTGTTTTTTTTTAGCTTTAGAGCCTTGATCAAGGTCCACTGTTTATGTATGTTGTGCTAGCTTAGAATGAGCCCTTCATGAAGCAGGTCCTCTTCATGGAGTGTTTAACCGCCATGTTTCTACAGTAGCCTCGAACGGGCAAACCAAACACACACAGACTTTTGCTTTTTTACGTTGCCTGAAGTCCACCGTAGTTCTTTGATGCACGTGTGAAATAGCGGCAACGTGAGTCACATGTGATTGCGAAACCGTAGAAATGTCTGTCAACTACAGCAGGCAAGGTCGTAAACCTTGCTTTGCCCACGTAACCACGGTCTTGGAAAGGGGATGGGTGAACAAAGGGTTTTTCAATTGCTTGCAATCTGTAACCTCGATGCCACTTTATCCTGCACAGTAGAGCATTAAGTGGGATGAGTCAAAAGACAGGAACGTTCTGAATAGCAGCTTGAGTTGCTAGAACTTCACACAGGTCTCAGGCTCCTTATAAGATGTAAAAAAAAAAAGGCTTGTTCGGTGATGGTCCCTTTGTGGGAGCCCCTTATTCTACCAATGTTTTGTGTGTATTGTGCAAAGTATTTTTATTCTCCAGGGCATTTGTAAAAAAAGAAAAAGAAAAAAAAAAAGAAAAGGTATTGTGACCTTAAAACCTGACCTTTGAAGTACATTCCTGGCAGTGTTACTGCATTCGTGAAACAGATTTTTTTTCAAGCTAATGTTCAGCAAACATGTGCGTACTCACTCTTGACTCTGCATTGAGTACAATCAGACCTTTTAATGTTGCTCTCATCGCCTTAATAGTTTCAAATACATAGTAGGCCTTAAACACTTAAGTTGAAGTGCATTGTGAGCAATAGAAAGCACATTGGGCACTCTTTTAGGAGTGCATAATGAGTGCGTTATCACTCAGAATGTGACACTGATATGAATCCTTTTCCACAGTTTGAAAAACTGAAGTCATGCAGAACATCCAGATTCTTCATCACGTTGTTCAGAAATATTAATAATACAAGGTCACAGATGAGTATTTTCTTTATTAATTACATGACATTATGAACTAACTAAAACATTTTCTCAGGCAGATGATTTGGAACCAAGCTAGCTTCCAAAGCAATCCCAGAACTGATTAAGTCCAGATAATTCCCAGTGCAATTTTTGCTGCAAGGTTGATAGACATTCAGAGTGGCCAGCATGCTGCGGACTACATGGTTCATTATGGGTGACATTTCACTCTGCTCCTTTAGGTTTCCCAGGGGAAAAAAAGCTCACATCTTGTGAGACGCATTGGGCTTTCACTTCTTTAATTGAATTATTACTCTCAGAGGAAAACAAGAAAGCAAGTGTTCATTAGATTTAAAGGCCTTAGGATGCATCGTATATGTCTGCTACCACAGTCACACTATGATTATTACATATACACATGCACTATATAAACTTTTAGTGCACTCATCATGCAATTATGATGGGTTAATGAAGCCTGTAATGCTGTTTGAGCAACACTTCAAGTGTTAAATTGAACCACAGTGGCTTCTGCATGGGTTTTTAAATAACAATGTTAATAACGAGCCATCCTACTGAGTTCATTTGTCTTTGTTTTTTCCTCTCGCGCAATGAGAAATGCTTAAAAACTTACAACAGAGCTTGTACTCTTATCCTCCATTTGAGGTTCAACAGCTGAAAAATACTTTCATGTGACACAATGATATAGTGTTTTAGATATTCGTAACTACACTATCTGCCCAGATAACTTGAACTTTTGCATTATTTTAATTAGTTTTGTGCAACTGTCAGTGTTGGTATATGCTCAAGCATGTTTGTTGATTGGCTAGCTGTCTTTGGGTTAAGTGAGGTGATCTTACAAAAGGCTACTCCTCATCTATTTATTAGTGAAGATATGTCCAGTTTTTTAAGTAACTACCGTTTTCTAGTCAAACATATTACACACACAGTGTTTACGCATTCATTTGCACAATACTTCCTTGAACCTAAAGGTTAGTGATAAGAAGACCGGTTCTTTTCATTAACCTTGTTCCAACCGCTTTTTTGCTTTTTTTTTCATTCCTCTTTAATAGTCACTCAAAAAAAGTGATTTGTTTGCAAATCTAGGGTCACCACTAAGGGTTCCAGACAAGGTTGCTATGTGACTTTCAGCAGATAGTCATACAATTACCTCAATTGCCTCAATATACTTCTATTGACATTTGAAAATCTCTAATAGAGACATGCCAGGAAATCATTCTGCTGTGTTCTTTTTTTTTAGGCACCTCTGTGATGCAAGTCACAGCATCTGATGCTGACGATCCTACATATGGAAACAGTGCCAGAATAGTCTACAGTATTCTTCAAGGACAGCCATATTTCTCCGTTGACCCCAAAACAGGTGTGGTATTCATTCATTTAATGTATTAATTCATTTTGTTAACAACGTGTTTTTCATTTACCCAAATGCCTTGATATTTATAGCAATGCACTCCATCTGTTATGGTGTGATTAGCACTTTATTACTTTTCAAATTAGGTATTTCTTGGCCATTTCGTTTTTGCACAGTTTCAAATCATGGAGGTGTTTCTGAAGGATGTTGAATGACAGTTGTGGATTCAGTTTTGGCATGAATAGAATCTGCAGTGGTCATTGCGTAATGATAGACAAAGGGCAGCTCACTTTGTGATGGGGATAGAATGACTGGATATTGTCTATTGAGAACTATCAGATCAAAACCGAAAGAATAAAGCTATAGTAAAAGCAAGTTACTGTATTAAATGCAGAGGTGCATGCACCAGTCTATATTGAGATCACCTCTGAATTAAGGGGATTAATCCAGTTAATTTACTTGGGCTTTTGAAGGGGCCGAAGAGCTCTGTAGACATTAATTACTGTTATTGAGTTATTGTCGCTGAGATCAATTTCCAAGGCTAATGGATTCTAAATAACCAGGAAATTACACTGAAGTCAGTTCAAGTTCTGAGATAGATGATTTTACAACATCTACAAGACATGGATATAGTGTGCTTTAGTTGAGAAAGCAGAGAGTAATGTGGTTCTTGTTTGTTTAGTTGCAGACATCATAGGTCATCTATTAGTGATTTTTACATGAATGTTGAAAAATATCTGTCTGGTCCGAGCCTGCAAGACCGCATCCAAAGGCCAGTACTGTTCAGCTGGAGACCATCTGAGTGAAAAAGTCTCCCCTCATTTCCACAAAATATTAAAATGATCAATATCATCCACACCTGAGCATCACAGGCAGAGCCTAGAGTTCCAGCTGAGCAGCCAGCTGAAACAACCCGCTACACGGCCAAACGTGAGGATCGGTCCGGAAATAAGGATTTTACTTCGTAATTTCAGAGTGTTTAACAAGTGGATGAAAACCATCCTTCAAAAAGTTTGGACTGCTGCTTGGGAATGTAATATTTGCTGACGTTGATCATCTCTTAAACTTTGTCTGCGATGTCAAGTACCTTCACCTTGTGGAAACTAAATCCTGGATCACTAATGCTTATGGGCTTGAATATGCTGCTTCAATACAAATTGGGATAATAACTGTGTCTACTGTTGACCTCCTCAAGTGTTGTGTGTACCGGGCCTTGATGTGCATCACATACGCTCTTTTCTGTGAACATCCTGTTCTCTTATTGCGGCACGTCTGACACCATAAAAAGCTAAAAGGAGCCACGGGAGAGTTATGGACTCCGCATAGGACTGCTATATTGTTGAACACGCGATCCACTCTTTCTGGGCCATAACTAACTCCTCAGGGGTGAGAGGAGACGTTTGTGGGGATGCATTCAGAAAGCCATTGTTTCAGACCTTTTGAAAGGAGGAATAAAGCCATGCAGGCAGCGCTCAGCATTTTCAAATTCCATCCTTTTGTCAGAAAGACCACTGCTGGAATCTATTAAATGTTTATAAACCTTCTAAAGTGCAAGACATATAACTTTTATATGATGTGTTGTTGTGAGCATGCGGGTCTGTTTATTTCAGGTCTCTCTTTTGTCTCACCAGCGAGCGTGTGCACGTCTGAAAGCCGTGCATGCTTCCCGCTACGACTGCTGTTGGTTAAACTGAACGACGATACACTTGTATAAATTGATTCATTGCTGTGTGGAACAACTACGGGCCCCTTTGAGAGCACACCGCCCATGTAAAACATGAATTCTTTGCTGAATGAGCAACACAAATGAATTGCGGAATATTTTGACTTCACCTCCAGGGACAAAGGCAGTGGGGATTGATGGAGCAATTTCACAGCGGTGTGGCGAGGCAATGCCAATTTAATTTTTTTTTACAAAAACTGGGCATTCTCATACAACGTCACACTGAATTGTTCCTTCAAATATGTTAGTTGAAATCTATCTTAAATTTTGTTAAAAAAACAAAAACAAAAAAAAAAATGATGATCCTGCAGTCATTTTCTCTGCATTTTCCATATGCAGCCTGCTGTTGGACACATCAGATGGCTTGTTTTGCTTAAGCTGACTCGGCATCTTGTCTGCATTATAATTCAGTGAGAGGCGTGCAGAGGAGTAAAGGGGGGGAGTGATCGAAGCTCCAGCCAGCTGCACTACCCCTCACAGCACATCTATTCATTTATACATGTCGGCTGTTGTTTTTGCCACTGGCGAACCACCCGCCTTCCTCAAATTAGGACAAGGAACTCCAGCGGTCAGTGAGGGAAAAAAAACGCACACATGGAGGAAGCTGCACTCGCATGTGAGCTGCAATTTGCAAAGCACTTAGTTGGCACACTGCCAAATTCGTGCAGCACGCCGGGGACCTGAAGCTGCTCCCTGCATCTGTCTCGCAGTGCAGGCACTCGCTTACACCTCCTTGCATCCACATGTACCTGGCTCCCACCATGCTTAAACTGGAGAGGCACCACGTCTGGGAATTCATGTATCATTAGCAGGAATAAACACACGGACGACTCCACCTCATTCTATTTGACCTTGATCTGGTGACATATTTTAAAAGGCCCATGAGGTAAAGGAAGAGATCGTTTAAGGACAGAGGGTAATGATAGCATTTGGCCTGGACATATGGTGTTGAAGGAATCCCCAAAAGACCTTTTTAGACTCGACCCAAATCCTCAGCACGCAGCAAATTGAAGCATTTTTACCTGCTTCCCCCCCTTGGCTTAGTGGTTTTGATAACATCATCTCAAACCCCCCAGCGACTGAAAATCACAGGCCTGTCTGATTGTTTGGCAACTGTATTAAATGGTAAATTGATCACAGTTACAGTACATCGCACTTTTCAACCTTCAACAGGACACACAGCTCCTATAACTGGCTGCCTCGGCAAAGCGATCACGCCTTTGTGTTGCAGCTCCTGAAACAAAACATCCCATTAAGTGTTTGTAATAGCTGTGAGGATTAAGATACTGTACAGTACTGTCCATAATCAAACATCTGTGGGTAATGACTTAATGTTTGAAGTACTGCATAGCTGTATTACCACTCCATCGCTAAATTAGGGTTGCATTTAGATGAGGAGTTAACTGACATGGAACGAGCACATTCAAGTCCTCTTTCAATAAGCCAAAGCAAACTTAAACATTACTCATCGCGCCTCAGCAGGCTGATCCTGCACATCCATATCACAGAAACATCAAATATGATAAGCCACGTTCATCAAGATGAGATCAAAATCAGAACATTTTGCGAAGCACATTAGGGAATGCGTGATATATCGTTTCATTCATCGATATATCAGGATGCGCACATTAGTCCCATCATAGGATGTGCAAAGTCATCCAATCTACTGAAACAGGTCTCACTTTTTTGTTCCAGAAGGAAAACTTACATGGTTCTCATTTTGCTCAGCTGTTTTTCGACTGACTGCCTCCAGTCTTGGTAGACCACAGTCTCATAATGAAGCGTTTATATTTTTAGACTTCTCAAGGGGAGGGCTCCGTGTCTGCTGCGGGGATTTAACTGTTGTGGGAGGATCCTCTCCCCGGTGCCGGCTGGTGCTTGCTGGGCACATTTCCTCCATGTGTGGCCTCCAACTGGCTACAGGTTGGCTTGGTAAACATGAGGATGGACAAGATTCCTGGCATGACTATCCTCCATTCATATGTAAACAAGCTGATTGTTAACAAGAGCACAACATTGTTTATCTAGCCTCCTGACTTCCAGATTGATGCATTCAACATTAAATCGTAGCCTACTTACAATGTAAAGTTTTTCAACAATGTCCATCAATAAAGCATGCAGCTTCACATCCCGACAACAACAACACCAACGGAAGTAATGATTACCAAGTTTATTCGCTGACCTCACACCCAATCCTGAACCACACCGTGCCCTCGCTTCAATATTTGACCAAACCAGAGAAAAGCTGTGTGTCTGTGTCAGATCATTAAGGCAGGCATGCTGATAGCTCAATGCAAAGCAACTCTGAGTTCATGCTTCTTAACTGACTAATTAACTCAGGGAACAACATTTAGGCAGTGGCTCGTCTCCGCTGGAAATTAAGTTCAATCACGGATGTAAAATTGTAATTGATGCATCTGTGGTGGTGTCATGCAGCATGCAAACAGGGAGCGATAGGGATTTTGGATTAGATTTACTTGGCTGAAGGAATAAACAAGCGTGACGTAGACTTTGTAATTACAGAAATGTAACTGATGATTATGTGGCCCTTTGTCACCCCCTCTCTCTTCCCTCTATCAAATAATGGCATATATTATATATATATATATATATATATATATATATATATATATATATATATATATATATATATATATATATTTATGACCAGTGGTGAGTGTGGCCAGTTACTGGTCTTTTTATTATGGAACGGTATTCATTCCTGAATTAAGTAAAGAGCTAACGGCATACTGTAAAGCTAAGGCAAAAATTGAAGCATTTGAATGAATCAGTGTTCTATGTCACGATTTATTTATTTAATAAATGTTTCAGCAATGAGTGTTAAGATGAGAATTGATCTATTAATGGAGGAATTGTTCCAATCTCTCCAATATCTCCCCCTTAAATCAAGTGCCAATTTGTGCAAATTTAAATTATATGGTGTGCATAGAATTCTAAGCATAATGAGATGCAATCTTTTTAGAAGGGTGTCTACATTATCCACTCGGTGGCGAGTGAAGCAGGTTTCCTGTCCAACCGCCAGCTACAGCCACTGATTATATCATATTCAAAAATAGACCTGAATCAGTGAAATCAACGGGTGCATTATGGGTGGCTGGAGGGAAAACTTCCAAGCATAACTCTATACCATTTGCACTCTCTTTCTGCCTGCAGTAACCGCATGGGGAGGCAGTTTACAGGCAAGGACCTTTTTTATTTGTATTTTGATATGCATCACCAATAAAAAGGAATTCATTTGTGGCTTCTTAGAAATTGATTTAGAGGAAAACAATTGGGATAATATGCTTATTCGTTCTGTTGCCAGCATCAGTTTGCTCAGTTAACTTTTGGAAAATGCAACACATGTTGAAAATGTAATGCAATAGTGCATTTTGGAGTGCAGTAGAGCAACGAGGCTGGGTGGTGACAGAAGTTTGCTACAGTCCAGATTTTCCAAGATCAGCAACCCGTTCTCATTTGCAGCACGTCAAGTTCCCCTAAAGTGATTTAGTGTCTGTATGCGACAAACTAACTCCAATGTAAAGCCCAGTATTAGACGCCAAGAGACACTGGCGTGATGTGATCATCACCTTAGGGCGGGAGGGAGGGAGGTGGATGGAACGGTCTAACAAACGCAGGACTTTCTCTACCAAGATGCCGTTTTTTTTTTTGTCTTGCGTAAAACCAAGTTGATCAACTGACTTTGTCACGTTAGTTGCTCACGTGACTCGATACCAGTGGGTCGCTAGTCATGTGAGTCATAAGTCAGTCAAGTTAGCGTCAACCACAATCTTTTCCTATCTTTAACAAACTAAGCTCTGTTGCCTACACCTAAACTTCCTGTGAAGATGGAAGTTCAGCAAAAATGTGCACGGACAAGCCGTCCCTTACACTTCCACAGTCGACCCTAGAGAGATACCTTGAGCATCACAGTTTAAAACTTAGGCCCAGTGAGAATGTGTTGCCACAAAGCCACAAATCCTCATGAGGCGTCCTTTAAGAAGGACCCCCCACCTGCTGCCTCTTATGTGACGGAGTGGAAGCACAAGGACACGAGAGTATTAGACGGACCGTCTCAACCTCTATCTCCTCACTGAATGTAAATCCCAGAGGATCAACGCTACATATGGTGCCTGGGTGGACATTTGGCAGGCTTCCTCTGGGAAAGCCCTGTCCCTTTTTTGTCAGACTGCATTGGCCAGACTAGTAAGCTCTGTGACATGCTAACTTTGTTCTGAGCATTTGGCTGCTGTGGATTCACTTGATTACATGGTTTGCAAATCTCAAAACTGCAAGCCGGCAGTTTTACCAAGAGCTCTCCATATCTCAGCAAAAGCACATCTTAGACGGTGGCCGCATTTATCCATTTTACAGTCGGGTCGTAACTCCAGTCGCTCCCATCGCTACCGTGCATCTGTCACTTACCCTGCAGAGACATCAAGGTTGTTCCTCTCGAGTCTCGTAGTTGAACGCGCCCTCCAGCTCCACATCACATCTACACTAGCTCACACACCGAGGCACGCCACACTGCCGAACCCCCAAGTCCCTTTTGCATTTTAAATAGGCTAATTTCTCTGCTGATCTGGGATTTGGGAGCGTTCAAGTTTATTGGAGGATCTGACACAGATCAAGACATTGTTCTTGTGGTTCATGGATTAAGTCTTACCTCTGGTAAAAAAAGAAAAAAAAAAAAAGCTGCCGCTTTCACAATCAGTCGCCCCACAGTCTCCTGAGCAATTATTCTCAATCAGATATATAATCCGATATATAAGTCAAAAGAAGAGGTTATGATTCATTTGATTTATATAGCTGCTTTTGTATGTGTTATCTACCTTTTTCCACCGGAAATGCTGTAAGAGTGCAGACACATGGGGATAACATCGTATTGGATGAGCCGGGAAAAAAAAAAACAAAATTCCTGAAGCTGGAGATCGAAGAGCCCTTAGTAATCTCCTATAATCCTTTTTGTTCACCCAGGAGATTGTCCTCCTTTAGAAGTTTGCAGGCAGACAAAGAGGTAGATAGTGTGATGGTATCAACTCTAATAGACTGGGGAGGTTGAGGAAAAGGCTAGCCACCTCGCTGTGTCAAGCGGGCTCAGGTTCACCGAAGTGAGTTCTTTCTCAATTATTTTCCAAATTAACTCATGAGCTCCGTGGAGATTTAGCGGGGACTATGTTCAGTCGTGGTCAGGAAAGGTGGTTCAAGGGTGCGATCGTCATGTCAGCGTACTGACATACCTTTCAGACACTTGCCAAAGAATACCCTCGGGGCATTTTTGGTATTGTTGAAGCTTTTCACAAAGATTGATTGCAGTTCAGGGAATGCACGTCTGTCATGTTGCTGCATTGCATCGTCTGTGAGTCTCTTGTCCTGTATCCTATAGGTCCCAAACAGCAAGCTTCTCATTATTTTGTTACTGTGACAGACAGTAGATCATCCCCACTCATGTGGGCGACAGTGGAATTCCCAAAGTCCCCCCCTAAAAAAAGAGGATAGTTTGAGAGTGTGCTCATTGTTCCTAAACCTGCCGCTGTGAAATATTGCTTGGGAGCGATGTGCCTTCATGAGTAAAGGCGCAATAAGAGCCTTGAAAGGTCAGATCATCTGTCTTTGTGGCCACTTGCTGAGGTCTGGTGTGTCTCAAGGACCCCAAGTTAAGTAATGCTAAGACTCAGTTAATAACAAAGGACTTCCAATGGAGTTTGCAGAGCCCGCCTCATTACGGGGAAGTGGCTGCAAGCACTTTGATTAGTTCAGAATCCAAGAAAAGGAGTGGATCCATGCAGAGAGCTGACATTTAAAAAAAACACAACAGCATGATTGAAAAAAAATGCTTTTGAAAAATGTCCTTTGTTCTGATTCAACTGTTTTATTAAATGTCGAGCTTTGGAGATGTATTTTATCTATGTGAATGTTAAAAACAGGGATTGCATGTTTTTTACCATTGTTTTATATATTATTTTTCTCTTTGTGCTAGCCAGTTTTGTAGGTTAAAATTAAATACATTCCTCTCCCATTCCTGATCCTAATGCAATAAAATGATATAGCATTAAAGCCCCTTTCTGTATTCCATACAAAATAATTTTTGTATAAAATAATTTTATACAAAATAATAATTTAAAATAAGAAACTCTATCTGTAATCGTTTTGGCCTTGTCGCTGTCCCGAGGGAATGTCTCCCTCCCTTTTAAAAGTGAATTGAGTGGCGCATGTTTTATGTGGATATTAATACATTGTCATTGGCTTCTTGCTCAGGGTGCTTTTGTTGCGTGGCGATTGTGCTACTGGTGTGAAACGCCATGGCGGCAAACATCCAAAGCGCTCTCTCACACTGAGCTGAAATTAAACGAGTTCACATTTATTAGGGTAATAACAAACATGCTGTGTTTTACTGCGGTTTACGGTGTGTGGTGTTTGGCCGCGGGTCAGGAAGCAGCACACACATGCATGGAGGTCAGCGGAGTAGAGGAGAGATGGACAGCGGGGAGCTGGAGAGTTGACAAGGGTGCATGAAACTGTTGTGATTAAAAACATCTGTGTGACAGCTGACGTAAAACAAAGGATCAGGGTTAATAAAGTTGACATTTTGTGACATCACTCGTTAGTAACATGAATCGTGTTGATGGTTAAGTCAGCCACGCTGCTTTCTAAAACCTAACTAAGTGGCTTAAATTGGACAATTTTCTTTGGGAAGAGACAGTATATATAATTGTGTTTAATGTTTTATTATTCCTGCAACAAAAATACGGATATTTAGCAACATTTTGAGATCACAGAGAATCTGATTAGTCCCAACATAAACACAGGCTTTTATTATTCATGCGTGTTGAACTCGTAGTTCTGGCGTTGCCAGCAGGGAGGGCAGCATGTTAATCCGTTCCATCAACTCAGTCAGAGTTCAAACACGGTCCGTCACTGTCTTCTTTAGCTTTTGATTTTAAAAGGCAGAATGTAGCAAGTATAACACCCCACCGGGTCGGCTTCCATTTAATTAGGCCAATCACTCAACTAGAACTGGAGTTACGATACATAACTATTATTGCTTTTAAATCAAGAACTAATTATAAAAATGAACAATTAAAAAGGTACAGAGTGGGGAAGAAAATGCAAATGCAAAAAAAATGTTTATATCGTGCCAGAGAAGAATCTACCTGGCAGTCAAAGTAAATGGGTTTGCTTTGATATCCCCTGGAATAAAGCCATGCAACGTATTAGTGTCTGTCTAGCTTGCTGCCCCACTTAACCGTTGTTCTTTTGCAGGCAGAACTAAGACACCGAAAAAATCACACCGCGCAAAGTAGTACACACTCTCAGAGCTGGTACATAGAACATACTGTATCGCCGTAACGTGTTTGAAGGTACCTTACAAAGAACAAAAGATCCAGTATCTTATTTTGCTTAATCTCAGACCATCCAACAAGTAATGTTTCTTTTTTAGCCTTAAAGAGGAATTTGAGGACATGCAGTGTATACTGACATTTTACCTTGAAAGCTATTTTCTTATTCTGTCTTTTTCTGTGGGAATAAAAAGTCGACAAGCATCCGCCGCTAGAGAAATATGAACAAGAGGAATCAATAGGTTAGATGTTATTCACACCAGTGTGGATGCAGACACGAGTCCAAGCTCATTCGTTGCAACTTCATCACCATGTCAGGGTTATTTCTTTTTCTTTTTTTTTAAAGGTTACATTTCAGAGATTCCGAAAACATCTGACAATAGGTCAACTATGCTGACTTCTCATACAACTCTTCTTTTATTCATGTTGCCATGATTAGATGTTACTATTATTAGTTAGTGTTCTGCTCTATAATCCCATAGTCCATCCCCTTTTTGTTGATTTGCTGCTGATCAGTTCAGGTTCACATATAGTCTACCTCAGCCAGAGCTCAGTGTGACAGATGATGTGTGACCTAAGATCCCTGGATCTTAATACTGTTGGCTGCCTTGCTCCTTGACCCACTTTTAATGATTATTCTGCCTTAGGCGAGTGGATTAGTTTCCCTCTATAGAGTCTTGAAGAAAGAAAGAGCAAATTGACCTATTGTGTAACGCAGCCGTATCTGACTCTTTGGTGAAATTAGGGAATCATAGAACTGCATTCATTCACTCAAAAATTTGTTCTTTTATGAAGCTGTCATGGCTTGACCCGGAAATTGAGCTCTAACAGAATATTTGGTAGAAGTGATGATTGAGACATTTAGTCAGGTAAAAATGTATTTCAAGTTTTTTCTTAAGATCAGTTCTCTCTTTTTTTTTCAGATGTTGAATGAGCTCATAACATACCCATGGGTGCTGTATCATCTATAACATATTTACCAATTCATTGTCTATGGAGCACATCCTCTGGTGGCTAAAAGAAGTTGTAAAGAAGTCTATGAGAAAATGACCCTACTTCGACTTGATTTATTATGTCTGTAAACATAGATGTTAAAAGTCTTCGTCAATGCAACATGATGTTCATTTAATACATTTTGTTTCCAATTAGAGACAAACTGATGATATGGGTATTCTTTAGGGTGTGGCTACCTTTTTTGTATAGATCAGGTCTGGGAGTGTCTGTGTCTCAGAACTATAACTCTTTTCAGTTATAAAATGTAATTGTTTTATTTTAGTTTTCAAAAATGTATTTTTCAGCATAAAACTGTACTTAGCTCCACCCTCTCGTGTCGCATCTGGTTGATGAATTGTAACCAACAAAATGACGAGCTTGAGCCCTGAAACTGTTGTCCATAAAGCAGGGCTCCAGAGTGCGGCCATTTTGGTCGCATATGCGACCAAAAGTTTTATGAGTGCGACTGAAAAAAATTGTAGGTCGCACTGGTGCAACCAACGCTGCTCGGGTGAAAAAAAAAATCATAAGCGCAGTATCTCTTTATGTTCTCCTGATGGCATCGTGGTCTAAACCAATAAGAGACAGAGCGCAGGCGGGTCCTTGCCTCTGATTGGCTGTGGTCCTTTTCACCGCTGTTAATTGTGTCAGTTCGAAAATGCGAGCGAGCTGAGCAGGTACTCCTGAGCGCATCGATTCTCTTTGAAAATGACGAGAGGCAGAAAGCCTCGCCCCGAGACTAATTAAAAAGCCCAATAATACGCCTTCAGACAGGACTGGTTGAAGCAATTTCACTGGCTGATGTACGATAAAGAAAGGGACTCAATACACTGCATTTATTGTCGGGAGTGCGGTCAGAATTTGTCCGGTAATAGTGCGTTTGTGGAAGAGTCAACATTTCGCATCGAGACGCTGAAAAAGCGCAATATGTCCAAAAAGCATACTACATGCCGTGATAAGTGTGTTAATAAAGTGTCCTCTCATCCAGCTGCGTTTCAGCGTCAGGCTGTATCGATCAGCTCCGCTGAGGAATCTGAAATGATTATAAAATTAAACGTTGCATAGCCTACAATATTGCAAAGGAGGAGTTGCCGTTCACTAAATTTAAGTCAGAAATTATTCTGATGAAAAAAAATGCCGACACACTGAAGAACAAGACAGCAGCGGAGGTTGGAAACGCCACGTACACGTCATTCATGATTGAAGGCGACACAGACGTCTCTACGAAGGAGTGCGTTATTGTCTACTGCCGCATTTTGCGTAAAGGGAGGCCGGTCAACATGTTAATTGGACATGTCGAGGTGGAGCATGGACACTGACATGTTTGAAGGCCCACATTACAGCATGAGACATCATGAATAGGAAATTGTATAGTAGCCTATTCCTAATATTATTATTAAAAATGAATAGCCTAAGTAAAAATATAAGTAGGCTAGGCTAAGATCACATAAACAGTTTTCCATTTGCAATCTATAGGCTAGTGACCTGTATGATCTTTTTATTGTGCCACAAACAGCATCAGTGTGCAGATTGGCTGGAGAAAACGGTTGCTCTGGGTGCTGATGGTGCTGCAGTTAACCTAGGCCATAAGGGGGGTGTCATTATGTAAAAGGAGAGCGATAAAAAGGTGACTTTTTGGCGTTAAAGGCGACGCGATGAAAAATGTGGGTGCACCTAAATTTTGTGCTGGTGCACCTAAAAAAAAAAGTTAGGCGCACCAGTGCAACCAATGCAAAAAGTTAGTCTGGAGCCCTGTAAAGGCTTCACTGCTCCCGGTCAGACGTTGCGTAATATCGCAGGGGGTCACAAGTTCACGGGAACATAATGGTCAATGGTTGCCAGAGGCTCTTGTCTCGGGGGGGCATGCTTTAAAATGAACACTGATGTAACTGATAGAACATATTAAATCAGGCTCCATGTGGTGATGTCGTTTCAGGAGATAAGATGGCGAATGACCCCTCCAGCACAGATATAGACACACACACACAAACAAAACCTATGTAGACAAACAGACATATTCATAATTTACACACACACACACACACAAATAAATAATATGTGCAATACACGCTGCTATTACATTCAGTAAATCCCCAATAAGAAAACAAAACAACCCTGTCTGACTTTTTGGCTTACTGTGTTGCAATTTACTTGCATCGAGTTTCTCTGTGGTGTAGCGGTGCAGTCATACATCACTGAGTTAGCGTTGTGAAAGTTCATGGTTGTGTTATTGTTGTAATAAATGTGATTGAGAGGGCGCCTTGGAAAGTTGCATTCTGGTCCAATCCAAGGTTGCATAGTCATTTCCGATGAAATGAAAAGTGAGGAAAGGCTGACCTTGACAACGAAATGGCCGGGAGAATCAAAGATGAGAGAGAAGCACACTTTTATGGTGTTAGTCTTTAAAGGAGAGTGTGACACAGTGCTGTATTGATAGTCCATAATGGAAATACTAGGACAGTAACAAATGACTAGTGACAATCTTGATTTTAAATTATAATTGTTTTTGTTCCTGTTAGTTGCTGTTCACTGTAAACTCATGTTTGTACAACATGCCTGCTACTGTGAGACCTCATCCAGACCAAATTGCTTGTTTTCATCCATCCATGCAGGAATCATCAGGACTGCCTTAGCCAACATGGACCGGGAAGCCAGAGAACACTACACCGTCGTTATCCAAGCCAAAGACATGGCTGGCCAGGTCGGGGGCCTCTCCGGCTCCACCACCATCAACGTCACCCTGACAGACGTCAACGACAACCCGCCCATGTTTCCCCAAAGTGTGTACACATCTCAAGTTTTCTACCACAAAATACACGCTTGATGTTTGTCAAGAAATTGATCTCATATATCATCACCTCAAATATATGTATTTCATGTCACATTTCAACCAGGATCAAACAAATTATTTGTCTCATACCATTGACTTCCATACATATTTTTTCCAAAATAAGGCCCCATGGTGGTCCAACAATCAGTGAAAATGAATAATAACGTTGAGAAGACACTACATTTTCATTGGGCTTAGTGATATTACTGTTGCCTTTTGGTATGTTTGCTTTTTGACTAGACAGAAGGCTAGTTTGGTAGTTTTGTTCCCATAATTTAACAATGGTAATGCTAATGTGTTACTACCAACCTTAATCCAAAGTTTATATTACATTAAATGGCCAAGCTGTGGCTGCAAATCTAAGCAGACCTCCATTACAGAAGCCTCAGGCAGTTACATTACCTGAACAGCATTTCTACAAAAAAGAGTTCCATATTTTATTTCCCTTGTGGAAGTGGAAAGATAGCAAGTAACTGTAAGCGATGCTTTTTTTTTTTTATCATTCATGCGAGAGAAAAGTTCCTCTATATGCGAAAATGAAAGACAAGCTGATTATCCTTTAAGCAAAGCGCATTCTGTTTTTGCTGCTTGATTAAGAAGAAGAAACAACATGTCAGTATTTGCAGGGACAATATTATTTGAATTATAATGTGTTCATGCATGCAATGATTAACCGTCTATCAATCTGAGAGGGTTTAGAGAGCAAATCATGGAGCTCATAGACCTGTTCAACATTCCACACAGTGATGTATTATACTTCATTACTGTGTCACTCCAAAGTCTTAATGCATTGAATTTTTCCATAAATTAGACTAGCATACATCAAATCTTTTTTGCACTCTGCATTTTCTCCATTTTCAGTAGTAAAATTTAAATAATGATGAAGTTTTGATTCATTGTCTTTGAAAGTGCCCCATCCAGCCCAATCCCCCGACGGCTCAGAGTTTTTAATTTTGTGCTGCCTAGACACTATTTAAACACCGTCAACATTGTCTGAATTGTCTTCCTCAGAATTGGGTCCGCTCCATTGTGGTGCTCGAGTATGAACCTCAGTTTAGCATTTAAAGTCAATTGAGGCACTGCAGAGTATTTTTAATGGCATTCCCTGAGGGACACATGGTGACAGAATCAAATTGCTTAGCTAAGCCCTGTTAGGAGAACATTTAGACACAACAACTCTGGGCTGGTCAGCTTCTTTTTTAAGAGGCTTTTCTTTTTTTGCTTTCTTTTTTTTTTGCTTGTCTCTAAGTGGGTACTATGTTTGTCCACAGAAAATTACCAATTGTACGTCCCTGAATCAGCTCAAGTAGGGAAGCCAGTGGGGAAGATCAAAGCCAACGATGAGGACCTTGGCATAAATGCAGATATCAAATACAGCATCATTAACTCGGAGGGCGCCAACACGTTCTCCATATCCACAGACAGGGACACGAGAGAGGGGATCATCAGCCTGAAAAAGGTACAAACACGACAAAACAGAAATGTGACTCCTTTGGAAAATAGACCAGGACGTAGCTGTGTGCTTCAGTCTTTTCATTGGACCAAGACTAAAGGATACCATCATGCTCATTATCAGGATAATACTTCATGCTTTAATGTTCAAAAAATACATACATACATACATACTGTACATACATACATTTTTACAGTTTATAGAGTGAAACAAATCATCCATTGAAATTTGACTTCTTATCAACAAACATGGCATTAAGCTGACAGTTCTCAGGCATCTACTTTATCGTTTAATTACATCTGATTTGAGCTTAGCCTAGAAGCAGCTCCAACACTGACACCAAGCTGCCAGAGCCCCAGGCCGTATCGCTTGGGCTGCTGGATGGAAAGGAGGCAGGGGAGCACCAGAACCAGGACTGAACAGGGCAGAGTGGCAGATCCTACTGCAATAAAATGAGGGGTTTTCTAAAGGGAATTTGGTGCAGAGAATACCAAAATCAACACAAAGTTCCTTGTAGTAGCTTTAAGTGAGCCCTAAGTAATTTTCTTGTCACATAATCTATTGAGAGAAACTACTTCTTTTGATAAGTGTGCTAATTATATTTCCCCCATGATGCCTTTCCCCCCCAACAGCCTCTGAACTACGAGAGAAAGAAGACCTACACTCTGCACATCGAAGGGACGAACACGCATATGGATCCTCGTTTTTCCTATCTCGGCTCGTTCAAAGACACCGCCACTCTTAAAATCACCGTCGGGGATGTAGACGAAGCACCTGTTTTTTCTATAGACCATTACATCATGGACGTATATGAGAACTCACCGAGTGGCACAGAGGTGGGCGTTGTAACGGCTCGAGACCCTGACAGCAGGAACAGTCCTGTCAGGTAAGACACCCCTACGTATACAATCTGCAGAAATTATTATCAATATTCAGAGGCAGAGCAGCGCTGTAGGCATACTGTCTTATTAGTTGTGCACCGTTGGATATAATTGAAGATCTACGGTGTCTCATGTTAAGAAATATCAGACAAGCCAACTGCAGAAGCTAAGGGTGAGAGAGGAGGTTGCTAATATTATGAGGCTTATTTTGAGGCTCAGTGCTCTTTCAGATGTGACTGGCTGCCAAAGTAACTCTGTCACTGTCAACTAATTGGGCGCTAAAAAGGTAATACTTTTTTAGGGAAACATACCAGTCTTCGCCAGATGGATTTTTAGAAAATCCCCAAAAGGTTTGTTATTATATAAGAATAAATGATTATACATGAAGCACTTTTTTTTTCCATTCGATCATTTTGAAAATGAGAATCAAAATCGTTTATCTTCAAACTGGCAACACCTTCACCAGGAATTGCTTATATAAACATGTATCCATCTTTTGATCGGTTTATTTTTTGGCTTTCCGGTGAGATATTTTTAAAAAAGCGAGCTGCTTTATATTCACTCCTCAAAGTTTAAATCTAACTAACAAGGTTATTTCTGCATCCAGGAAATGTTTGCCTAACTCTAACTCCAAATCATATTTTATTTGGTTATTTAACCTTTCTTTATACAATCTCATTGAGACCCAATGAGTCTCCTTCACAAGAGTTTTGAACATAAAAAAACCTATAAAATAAAAACATTCACAAACAGACAGGCTTAACAATACAATACATTGTACAATACAAGTTAAAGTGCTTGTATGTCTGCTCCATACAACCAAAGACGAGCATTTGAAGCTGTGACTTGACGCTGTAGCTCCCAAATATCTAAAAAACATCTGAAATAACGCATATTTTTTATCATTTACATTTACATTTTAAAATGCATGTTGGACACATTTTATGCGCCCTTCCACAATTTTCCAAATTACCAAATTGGCACACTTTGAATTGGCTTTGAACACCATGGCGCATCATCTGAAATAGATCGAAAGCTTGCGTTGTCCTGCTCCTATACATGCCTTTGACATGCCCTTATGCTTATTTTGTCTGCAAAGTCTGTAAAGTGACCTGAGGCAATACAACTACTTAAGACATTAGTATGCACTCTAAACACACGCTTGTGAACTGTTGAGAACAGATTGATAATACCCTTCGGCGGTGGACTAATCCGAGATGTTTAGCTCTGCACAGGTACCACACTTCGTGACATTACACTCACACAACTCTACACCGTTTCCACTAATTTGAATTCCCTCCGCAGCCTCAGCGTAAATGATGGAGTAGATGTAAACACGGATCTCCTCATGAGATTAAGTTTTGCTGATATATCAATAAGAAGCAATTATCTGTTGCTGTTACATGCTATAGGATCCCAGGTTAAAGCCCATACGGCCCAGGGGTGTTCTCAACAGCATTAAGCACAGTGACTTATGACCACAGCGCCGTCCTTCCCCCCTGTTTCAGGTTAGCTCTGCAGCTTTTGATGAATGGCGTTCAATTTCAAATGGGAGGAAGACAAAAAAAAAGAAAAAAAAAAAAAAGATTCTTTGATTCATGAATGTTAAGATTTAGTTGTAAACAAGAAGGTAATCTCCATATGAAAGAGTTCCCGTGCTCTCCTCGTGGGACACCTCCTCGACCATTCCTACAGTACATCACTTCATCGCTCATGTTCGCCACAAAACAAGAAGGCAGTATTACCATGACAGCCATTTGAACCTAGGAAAAAAAGAAAAGCGAAACAACTGTGCCAGTGTTCCCCGCGCTGGTGTCAGAATGCAGCGGGGATCTGGCTCTCTTTGATCATCAGAAGTCTACCCATGCATGCAATGAAATAAACATGTTGTTGAGTGACATTTCAAATGTTGGTCTGAAATTGACATCTAACTAGCCAGAGAACGCCTTGATGGCTCATTACCTCTGGTTGACATTATCATCAGCAGTTGTGAAAACATCTTGGTTGGCCTGGTTACTTTTAAGCACTGTGTGCAGTCAAGTCAGCCCCGTCGTCAGCTTGTATTCACTGATCATTTATTTCCATTCAAGTGGAAACAGCAACGATATGATTTCAACTGAGGGAAGTTGGGCATTTTGAATGGAAGACAATTAAATGTCAGTGCAAGTTTCAGTTACGGTTTGAATGTTTTTGTACCGTAAAATGTAAAAGTAACCATCTAAAGATCCTGAAAGATTTAAAGACCAATGAGATGAAAAGGCAAAATACTACATTTATTTAATCAAAAGCATTCATATCAGCAGCGATGCTGATCATTTGTGACAGTTGCTTGTGACAGCACTTTTTCATAAAAGTTTTGAATAGATTCATGCAGTCAGAGGACCAACTTCTAGTTTCCTGTTGACCCAGAGTCTGTCTGAATAGATCTACTCCCATTGTGAACTTCCACTGACTTGTGAGTAATTGAAAACCTAATCCATGACATAATATGTTTCTCTTAAAGTGTAATTCACAATGCAGTTTCATTGTGTGGGAGACCCGGCTGGTATGAGTATAATTAATGTACAGCCTAAGCTATTGTAAGTATATTGATTGTGATTGAGTACACTCTGGTTGGCTGGCTGACAGAGATACAGTTTTAGGTTTAAAATGCTTCTCCATGATACACTTGTACAAAAGTAAATATGTTTATTGCATATATAAATACACCCAGCTCCCGACAGAGGTTAGATCAAGGCTGGATGGTGTGTTTTTGACAGTTGGAAAGTTGCCTTTCAGTGTTTGATCCATCTAACAAGTTTGTTTTTGTGTTGTATATAAAGCTTTACCGCCTCACTGGGCTGCAATACTCTAAGCTTTTAGTCTTGATCTTCAGTTAATTCCCAGGCTTTTACACAAATGATGCCAAAAGATGAAAAACACATTTTGAACAAACCCACAATTCTTGTATCTTAGTTTAAATGTTTCGGTATTACAAAATGCCAGTGAAAGGGACTATTACCTATGGAAATACAGTATATACACATCTTGTGTTTTGATTCAGGGAGACTGATACCAAAGAAGAAAAGAAAAGCTATTTCTGGATAATAATACATTAATGATTTAACTTCTTTTTATGGCTAGTTATCTGTAGGAATAAGAAAATAAACAACCAACAAACAAGCTGCAATTATAGTGTTTTTTCCCCTTGAAAAGCCAAGAAATAACTACGTTTTTCATCTTGATAAAGCAAATGCTTAGCACCTTAACTTTTACTGCTGAAAAAGCCTCCATGCACTTAGGAACCTGTACATTTGATAAATCATGACAGTGTTTCTACCGAGGGCACTGGGTACACTTATAAGCAATCCAGGCTAAGAAGAAAATAGTCCATAACTTCAAATAAATGCAATCCTGGCATTAATACCACTATACCATTTCCATATCTCGTGCCTACTGGAAATTGTCGACTATAAGCTGTACCACTCAGGAGAATGAATGAATGCTGGATTAAAGGTGTAAATGGGTCATTAAGAGATAAATTAGGGAACACACAGTCAATGCTGATTTCGTGCTTCAACTCGGGGAGCAGCTGATCCCGTGTCTGCTTTGTATTCCACAGGCTGCTCCGCTCCGAGTTTGATAACGCCGTTGCTAGAAAGCCATTACAACAGTGTAAACACTGGCAGCAGAACATCGCCTTTTTGTCATTATTAAATATTGAAGATAAATTGCTTTTGACTTCGAAATATTTATTTTCAGAACATTCTTTCAAGACCTAAAGTCCAT
The DNA here is from genome assembly GCA_029853015.1 of Chelidonichthys spinosus. Lineage (NCBI taxonomy): Eukaryota > Metazoa > Chordata > Actinopteri > Perciformes > Triglidae > Chelidonichthys > Chelidonichthys spinosus. The sequence goes on from CM056837.1 coordinate 13,839,852, forward strand.
TTAAATAGCAGTAGGGATTATTCCATCCGTGTGCTGTTAGACTTTGAAAATCAAAGAAGCATAAGAACATACCCCCTTCGGCTCGAGCTGCGTCTGCACTTCATTCATTTGAGTTTCAGTCGGCTGAATCTCTTAACGTTGATGTAAAGGTTTTGTTTGCTGGTTTGAAGTAGCTGCATCGTGTTCTCAGGCATTTTAACTGCCGGTTTAAAGGGGCAGTCCACCAATATCACACAACTGTCAGTGTACTGGATTAGCAGTGATTCTCCAGTTTGTGAAAACAGTTGCGTAAACTTCCCTGTGGTAGAATATTATGATAAAATCACTCTGAGATAAGTGAGATAGTCCCTATATGAGACTTATAGTCATATGTTCCTTCCCTGATAGGTACTTCCTGGACAGCAAAGAGGAAGGAGTGAGGTACTTCAGGGTGGATGAGAGCAGTGGACTCATCCGGACGACGCAGCCTCTGGACAGAGAAGACATGGCTTGGCACAACATCACTGTGATGGCCTCGGAGGTTGGTAGGTACCCAAGTTGCTTTCCATGAGTTTTTGTTTAGAAGTTGGTGATAAAACTTAATGCTTCTTCTTATGTGAGTGTTTATGAGGGAGCAGATGCAACGCTTTTTCACCAGAATGTTCTGCCACGTCGACACGGTTTTCATTACTTCCTATTGTACTAACAGGTTCTGAATTAATTCTTGCAAAGTGCGAGAACGTCTGGAGACCGTTCTAGTTTCCTCAGTGCTATTGTGAACACACAATCTTAATTAAATTGTCGACCAACAATTTCATTAGGTTTAAAGGCACTTTTTCTCTAAATTATCCACATATTTTTGCATCCATATTGATATGAAAAATGTATTTAAAATTATGTAATGCAGTAGGTTAATGAGCAGATATGCACACACACACACACATGCATACACTGTACCAATCTGACCTTCTAAATATTTAAATAGCTGAGTATATAGTATGTTTGACACCTTCGGGCACTGTAGTAAACACATGAAATACTATTATCCATTTGGCTGAAAGAGGCAGTTAAAGAGATTGCTCTTTCTTTCCACACTCATCGTGTTTAGCCCCAAGCTATGGGAGACATTGTAAATCGTTATCAGAATAGCATTGAAATCATGGCTGAGCTTTGTGCCATGAAAGCATGATATAAAGAATAGTTGTCTCCCTGCCTTCCCCAGAAGATAACAAGACACCCCTAAGGGGATCATATAGTCAAAAAAACAATTCTGGTTCAAAATCATAGCATGTAAAATGTCTATCAAAATCAATATCAACAAAAGGAACCTTCCATAAAAAGAAATGACGATAGGCGCTCTCTTTAACTACAGAAAAGACTCAAGGTTTTGATAAAAAAGTCACATCAGCGCGATACTTTACATGTTAATCAGCACACTTCCACTGCAGCATGGGTGAATTCAGGTGTGTAGGGATGATACAGTGCAAACAAAGTTTTGTAGCTGGGCGCAATTATCCGTGTGTACTTCGCAGAATGAGCTCAGTAGGCAGAGAGGGAAAAAGAAAAATGACACTTTCAGACCGCGAGCTGCTGGTCCTGACCGACGAGGTGCAGAGGCATTCCTCAAAACTTCAGGCGAGGCATTTAAATTTGACAGAGAGAAACTGCATTTGAGATTTAATATCCCTGTCTTTCAGTAGAAATATGCTGCAGTTGCCGCCAACTTTCTGAAGATGCCAACAATTTCACAGTTACTGATTTTTTTCTTCTTTTGTTGCTATTTGCGCTGATCTTTATGGATTGGACTTTTTTTTGCAATGTGGCTCATTTACATAGAAAGGAGCCAATTTTGCACCAAATGTCAGCGTATTACTTAAGTTAAATACGTGAAAACAGCATAGAAGCACCAATGCTACTCGCTTGGCAGCGCACTTATCGGTGCATTCCACCCTTATGAGAATTTCACGGTTTATTTTTGGCATATTTGTGCAGGTTTTACAGCTGCAAAAGCCATGCAGTCCTTTCGTGTTTTTGCCCCCCAGTCTTAACCCATTAGTCCGATTTTCCACTTATTACACATTTGGAAGGAATGCACAGAAACAATGGCTTTCTAGGTTCACAAAAAACTACAGTAAGCAGCTATCGCCTGTTGCTATTTAGCTAACCAGTTCAGTGTCACTACTTTCTTTCATCATCCTCTACCTCTCACTAGTCTGCTACATTGCATTTAAGGATCACAGTGAATATACTACATGCAGCCCAGTCTACATACACTTATATTCTGCTTATATTCTTGACTTAAGAACAGTAAGACTCACTTTGTCACAGAATTACATTGTTCATTAAACATTTTGTGGAAATATCCCACTACAAATGGTAAAAGCATTATTTTTGTTTTTAGTTTTTATTTATTATTTTATTTTGTTTCATTTCCATGGTCAATCAAACAAGATTGCTTCCATATCCATCCCTGATCAATAGTTCATTATAGGCATGATGCAGTTTGATGCACAGTTCGGTTTTCTGACCATCTTGCAGCTCAGAAAACTGGGCAACAAAGAAAAAAACAGCATGGCAGCGAGATGTTTTAATAGCATTGTTAACAGTTATATTACAATCACTAACAGTATTTAAAAACAACCTATTAGCAAATGAGTTTAGAGCGAAAGCAACAATTAAAGTCGGGAGAAAACAAGGATGAAGGAGATATTTGCATATTGATTAGAATGTATTCAGATAGGTTAGAGTGTATTGTTTTCTTATAATTAACTACAAAATCAAATTACTCCCAATTGTTCCAATGTCCTTTCCTACATTGGAAATTAATTAAATCAATGCAGGCCCCGCTAACTTCAAGAATTGCTATCAGGTAACTTCGGGTAATTCTTAATAACAATTAGACAAATCTCCTGCGGACCGACAGAGGTGCTGCATGCTAATGTTTCTTTATCTATTCACCTTCGTATTCAAGGATACAGTCATATATTAGGACACTGTCAAAAAACAAGGATGAAAGTGTCAAGCTGCAAACCATCCTTCATCCTGTCTATGTAGATAGGCCGTAGTAAGTAAGTGCATTACAGAAAGTATGTATGATTGAATTTTATTGTTGGATTTTTGGATCTGGATCTGGCATCTAAAAAGGCACAAAGAGCTGTCTGGTCAGTGCAATGTTATGATGTGCAATAAATGGTGCTATCAGCAGCAGCAATCCGTGTGTTGAGGAAAGACTAGCTAAGCCTCCCAATATTTAACTCAAATCAATATTTAACTCATGTGTCATGAATGACATCTCCAGGAAATAATGCATCACAGCTGAGCAAAATGCAGCAAAAAGAGGATCTAATGTGCCTTTTATTATACAAAATGTAGCATCCCTCAGTGCTTTAATAGTGGTACAGCCTAAGACAAAACCCATAACAAGAAGCGCACAATGTGCCCCAGTTTTAGATCACAGTGTTGACGCTCTACTTTGCTATTAATGCTGACATGTGACTTTCGTCTCCTTTGTCTCCCTGCTACAGACAACCCCAGCCTTCTCAGCCACGTCCCTGTTACCGTCCAGGTCCTGGACATGAACGACAACCCGCCAGAAATAGCCACGGACGAGGAGGTCATCGTGTGCGAGAGCTCGAGGCCGGGACAGGTGAGAGTCTAGGTTTCACCTCGAAAAAAAATATGCAACACCTACTCTCCGTTCCATTTCTCTCCCTTTACCTCCTCGCACATCCACAGCTCTCTCTCCACCACTCACACACCTCAGAAGTTGTTGAGAGCTGTGCATTAACCTCGGTCGCCTTCCTGCCTGCCTGACTACATTCTGCACCGCGCTACTGTTTCCCCCTCAGCACTACGGCTTCGCTCACTGCTCCGAGCCGAGCAGTAAGAAACTGTAAAGGCAGCGGAGAGAGAGCTCCCTCAATCATCCCTCATTCAAAATGAGTATCTCAGCAGCAAACCATGACAGCACTAAATCGAAGCTCATTTATATTTGCTCTCAGTAGTCTTTGATTCATTCAAATTAAGAAGGTTTTTGAGATATAGAGCAATCAGCGGCTCGGAAATGGCTGAAAAGGCGGTTTCGGCAAAGGATGATGGAGTAAAGACGGCAAAGACACAACTAAATACATTTTTAATAGTTTTAAGCTAGCGGAAGAAAAAGTTTGAATTAAGGTTTGCATTAAATTTGAATTAAGGTTTTGCATTAGATCAGCAGGGTTCTTGGCCCAGGGGATTGAGTGGGAGGAATTATAATGTGTCGCACTGCCATTCAAATGGCAACATATGTGAAAGAATGGAATTGCTTGTTAACTGTTTTTTAGAATATGTTTGCATTTAAATTGGTACGCTATGAATATTCATTTCTGATTGGTTGGCAAGTTTCCATCAAAACTGTAACGTGGCATCTCACTCCAATTAAGAGTTAAATCCTTGTTGGGAATCAGTGCTTAGGGTATATTAATTTGCAGGCAGCCATAGCAACGGCATACAAAGTATGGACCTATTTATTAATTGAAATGAACACAACACAGCTTCTAATTAATTTAGTTAGTGGCCTTGGTAAAATAAGTTAATACACTCCAGGGTGCTCTGTTTAACATGTATTATCATTATACACAGATTTATAACAATCAACTAAAACCACGTGTGGCTCTGGTGTCAAACGTATGTCATAAACAGTCCAGTTCTCCTATGGTCCATAAACAACCATTAGTTATGTGCACCGATTTCGAGTTGATGTCGCCCAATAAGCATTAAGATATCGACAAAAGCACCCGGTGTCCAAAAACTGTATTGATATGAAAAGAGACAAAATGGTATAATCAGCTGGGGCCGTGCAGGCGGGGCATTGAGACCAGAGTGGCCGATGGACATGCATTTTTCAGGAAGGTATCAAGGCCGTGGCTGCCGTTGAAATTCCTGGTCTGAGCACAACACCGCCCCAACTCTCACACTGAAGATAAGAACTCCCCGCGGTGACAAGTTATCTAGTCGTTTTTCTCTCCAAGCTGGCTCCCTCCTCGCTTTCACTGTCTTTCACCAATTAAGGGTAAAACTAGACAAAAATGGCACCCTGAGGGCAAGCGTGTCATTGTTAGACACCAGCTCCCCCTCTGGCACAAGCCCACTGATCCGAAACCTCAGTGCAAACCTCAGGTAGAGGGGAAAGTCAAAGGAACCATTTAGACCAACAAATCATGCATCAGAGCTCCTTCTCCTGCATGCGATTGTAAATGGTACAGCAGCTGATTAAATGCGTGTTTTCCTCCTGGATGACAGGTGATCCAGACCGTCACCGCGGTGGATAAGGACGACTTTGCCAACGGACAGAGGTTTTCCTTCGCTTTGCCGAGCCAGCTACCGGTTAATCCCAACTTCACCCTCAAGGACAATGAAGGTAATTAAAGCAGTCAATATGTTTGTTTGCATTTCTTATGAGTTTTGCACTCTGCCTCCGGGGCGCGGCAGCATCCGTCGGCACTCGCATTCCAAAGTCCAATAAGCCGTGCTGATTTCCTCTCATCTTGGGAGGTGTAATGAAGATGCGTGTAGACACCTGGAGATCAGAACGCCAGCTCTCCGTCCACCCCGAGTTGGATCCCATGAGATGGACGAGTCATAGGAGTTTAGCATATTTGCACATTGTGTTGACAAACTGATAACTGGCGTCCCGTCTTTTCTCCCCCACCTGCTTGAGTGTATTATTAAGCCGGCGCAGGGGCCAACAGCAGGGTGTTACCATGGCAACTATCTCAGTCTCAGGGGAACACCTAGCGCTAGCTTGGTCTGCAATCACAGGGCTTTTAAAAAACACTCACACAGCTGGCCACTGAGAGGAGTTCACACTGAGCTGGAGAGAGGCAAGAAGACAGAGAGGAAAAGAGCGCAAGAGCGATCCAAACATACACAAAAAAGAGAAAACAATGAGATTATAGGAGATAAGGCTGTTTCGCCCTTGGTCCAGTTGCTTCCCACCACAAGCCATCCCTTGCCTACTTCAACTCCACTGAGTTAGAGAGGAAAGTTTTGCAGCTTCCGTGTAAGTGGCACTTACCTCCCTCACCTCCTGCCCACCTCCACTCCTAAGGGGCGAACGAATCAAACAAAGCAAAGATCGAGTGCAACGCTGCTCCAAAGGCCCACGTCTCCTTTTTTTTGCAAGAGTGCAAATGACTAGTTTATCCAGCAGTTTGCTTCTGTTTTACACATTAACTCGGTAGAGCGGCTCTGAAGTGAACTGTTCCAACACTGCCAAGAAGTGGTGTCTTTTTTCCTTTATTTTTTTCCCTTTATTATATTTATTAGTGTCTACTGCAGAAGCTATCATTCCCCACTGAGAATCGAAAAATGAAGACACTGCTCTGGAAATGTGCAGGCCCGGTATAAAACCTGGAGCCACAATAACACCCTTTTTTCATCTCGACTATGTGAGGCTTGTTATTTTGGCACAATTTCTGGGTGTGACTATGTTGTTCTTTCTTTGTTTCCTTTTTTGTTTAACAACAACAATTGCCACAGCGATGAAGTCATTATTTGCTGTTGTGTTCTGTATCGCGAAATGTCGGGCAGATCATTGGAAGGATAGATCATAGTCGTGAGCGGTTGTTACACAGTCTGTAGATGTGTCTGTCTCGGAGAAAAAGAAATCACCATGATTTCTGAACTTGCCGGGCGACTGCCTCGGAGTTCATAGAGCAAATTAAACTCTTAAAACACTAGATTTCCAACCTAAATACCCACCGTTTGAAAGATATTCCCCACTTTTGCAAAGTGATTCTCTGAGAGTTGTCAGATTTATTACAACAGAGCCGTCTGCAGCAAAATATTCCCAAAGCATTCAGGAAGGAAACCCTTCTCTCTTGAAGGATTGATAGCAGTTTTTTTTGTTTTTTTTTTGTTCATGCTGTTTGAGTAATAGTGCCTTTCAATTTGGATGTAGCTCCAGCTGCATACCATCCCACAGAGTCTTGTATTTTTTTTCCCCCTCAAACTATATCTGTGAGATAATCCCGTGTGGGACGGGCCGATTATGTGTCATGACGTGAAAATAAGAAATAATTTGTATTTTAATCATTCGTTCGAGAGAACTTGAATATAACTTTATGAAGGACATTGTGGTGGAAGTTACTACCTGCAGTATAAATGATCCCTCTGGAATGAATAGGTCATGTAACCAACAGATCCTGAAACATTTTCTTTAACCAGGAAGGCTCTTAAGAGAATGATGTGTTTTAGAGTAAGAAAGTGGACGGTTAGTTGACCAGATAAAAAGGGAAGCAGTCGCCCAGCAAAGCCTCTAACTCGTTCTGTTGACCACACAGTAGCTCCAGCGGAGCAGTCAATGCCTCGATCAAGGGCACTCTTAAAGCCTTTTTAGACGAGGAAAGTGATTCTTGCTTCAGCGACTTCACACTGTCAAACACACACATAACAACATCCTGTGATGTTCAGCCGCTTCATCAATGAAGGAACCTGCCCTTCTTTCGATTACGAAAAGTAGCTTGTGAGTAAATTTGATAACCCCGTTGGGTTTTCAAACTGTCAGCAATCGTCATAGATGCAGACTGCAGAGCTGAAGGTTAAAAGTGGTGAGGCGATTTCACGTGTCTGACCCTTGCTGGGTGAATTTGAGGTGCTGCGACCAGTTCTAGGTTGGTTTGGAGAAGCCCCCGGGTCGAAGTTGGCACTTGGCTCTGACTGAGGTTCACAGCACCCGTCGCCCACACCTCAATGCTCACAATGGCAGTCTCCGCTTCTGAAATGTGAAGCAGCCATCGGGGGGCGACACCTCTGGTTTCAAAAAGTCCGATTGCATGGAGCTCTATGAGAGACTGACGATGGACACGTCCACTTCTTTTGTCTTTTTTGGTAAAACGGTAATAATATAATGACACATGCAAGTATCCCGCCATGTATAAAGACACAATTCCAACTTTATTCATTAATTCGTGAATACTTAATTGATCTCTGGGAGGGATTGGTTTGTTCCAGTTGCTCTCTCGTAAAGAAATACAAAATCATTGTTGTAATGTATTTAACGCTAGTATATACAACACAATATTTGCAGAGAATACAAGTAAATCCAAAAAAACAAACCCAAGGAATGAGATATACAAGAAATCAACCCCACAAAACAATCACAGTGTAATTGCTTAGAAGTGGGATCTATATAATAATAAAATTAATAATAAAAAAAAATGCTGAGAAATGGCATCTATTAAGTGTGCTAATTATAAATGCAGTATAGTGTGAATAAGACGTAAATATGGATGCCTTTCCAATTTAACATAGTTTTCTATTTTATATACACGTCCACCTGGACGGTCATCGCTCATTCCTTTCGTGTAAATTCCTCAGCTCGTCTGCACTCCGAGAACAACTATCTCCCCTTCAATGTTAAGCCGCTGCACCCTTGACTTCTTGCTGCATTCCAACACTTCCTCCAAAGATTTGTCGAGAGTCGTAGAACGTTCTGCTGCCACTGTGTGTGAGAGGCTCTTTGCTGTCTTCAGTATTATATGTGTGTGAGAGAGAGGGAGGCACAGCACGCCATGCTGTTGACTCCTGTGTCTGATAATTAAAGTAAGCTCTTCGCACTCAAAGCAGCTTCTTTCATCGCCGTCGCAGCAGACCAACAGTTGGTCGGCGCTCTGTGCCAGCGCCTAATACCTCCCTCTGTTGTTGTGCGACTGACGAAAATCCCTCTCAGTCACTCACACGACTAACTCTCTCATGACCTCCTTTCCTCCTCGCTTACAGATTGCTCACAATGGATCCTCATGGGAGCTTTTTTTCTTCTTTTTTTTTTGGTGGTGGCTCAGTGCACATTTTGTTGCTGAAGGGGGAAAAAAAATAAGGATTTAGTTTGAGTTTAAGACTTCCCCTAACTTTAGCTAAATATCTGCAGTTGATTCAAGCAATTTAACAATCAATACTTTTTTGACGTTATTTGCAGGAAGCTATTTTCCACCCGTAGTTGCAGATTGATTGGTGGATGTATGTTGTGATCTTTTCAGTTGACATCGGTTGGTGACAGCAGAATTAACTACGTGTCATTGGTTTTCCAGGAAGAATGAAACAAATGATTTAGATAGGAAATTATCTTGTATTTATTTTTGGCCTGTGTTGTTAAATGTAAAATTCTCATTTCAGCTTGACTTTTAACAAAGTCGGATCAAAATGTCAAGTGTCAAGTTTTAGCTTTAAAAGAAAAACCCAGAGTCCGCCTTCGATTAAGGCTCTGTAGTCACTTTGCAGATGTGTTGATGCGTTTGAAGTGCTGCATTAAATGCAGGTCAAACTCTTACAGCGTCATCAGGCACCATTATAGCTGAAGAGGTTGTGGAGGGAGGGAGGGGGGGGGGGGCACTTTGTGACAATCCTGTTCCGTTAAAAGCCCTTTGAATACATTCAATTTGACTACTCCGACTGTACAATAAGTGAAAATTGAATGTCTCTTTCATCTCATTATGTGTCACATTGTGATGACATTTGCTCCTAAAATATGATCTCTAAATAACACACATACTTAAATAGATCAATTGATTTGTGAAGGCATCTCCTTTGCAGTGTGCATACAGACAACGTTTAAGTTACAGTTAATCAGCCGCGTTGAAAGAGGCGCCGCCAAGCCATTTATATGTGGGCCGTTTAATTAGCTTTTATGTCATTCACACTTCACTCGCAAGTTTGCAAACGGGTGTTGTATTTCCAGATCCCCAAACAGCCATTATCTGCTGAAACAGCAGGATTCATGTACATGGGGCAGAGCGGCTTGTCTCACGCTTGTTTAGTCAAAACTTTTGGAATTTTACAGCAGCTGGAAATATCACATATATCACATGTTTGATAAGCTTTCCTGTTATTCATTATTTTTATCCAAGCAAAGTTCAGAGACTTCCCTTTCATGACTTCAAAAACATGAATAAGACAATTGATTTAATGTTTTAAATGAACCAATAAGTTTCAGCTGTTAGTTCCACATTGGAGCTGCGGCCCTATTTGTTCGTGCGTAACAGAGGAACATAATAGTACTCTGCAATCCCCTTTGTTTGTTACTGCCCAATCACTAACTGCCATCTGTAGTCACTGGCTGGCATGTTTTCTTAACCTAAGCCTTACTGAGTCAGACTAATCCTTATTGAACGCAGGGGCTTGTTTTAAAAAGGAGAGTTTCAAGTTTGTCTCTTGATCTGCTGTTTGATATTCTGCACAAAAGCCTGATTATCTCGACACAAAATGATATTAGTGTTTGAACAACACTGAGCCATTAATCAATATTCAAAGCTGTCCTATAATAATAGCTAGACACATAATACTATATGTATTCGCCCAGTTCTGTTTGGTTAAAACAACATTACATATAATCAATAGTATTGTTGGAGTATGCAACTAGTCTAATTCAGACTTATTGCAGTCTACATCTTTGGAATGCTCCGCCCAGGAAGCTTTGTTAGTATGTTGGTGGTTAACTGTTGCACACACACACACACGCACACACACACGTCTTGGAGGACAATAGCAGTTGATGAGCCACACCTGATCCTGATTGTGGCTGCAGGTATAAAAGCTCATCACAGGAACACAGATCTCTTCCCCTTCTTGCTTCCTCTGTTACACGGCTGTTACTTTATTTAAGTCTTCGAAGAGACTTTCACACGCCCACACATGCACACGCTGCTGATTTCCACATTTGTTTGGTTCTTTTGGTCTAATCTGAGAAATAACCCATTGCCCAACACAATGGCTATATATTTACACAGTCTGTATAAACTTGAGCCCTCCCCAACATTACCCACTTTTAGAATTTGACCGAATACAATGTACATCCTGCTCCAAAAAGATGCCGCATCAATGCGTGCCGTGCTCCAAGTGGCAACTGGAGAGAACGGTTCATGCTGAATCCCATAAGCGGCACCTACACACACACCCACCAAAGTTCACAAGGAATCCAGCTAAGCACTTGTGTAGGCAAGTGTGAAGCCTGTAGAGATGTGGTTGTGTCGCGTGCCAATGTGTTTTTTTTTACAGTTATAATATTTCATATATTAAACTAAATGTAATTGGGCATCTTTTATTGTATCAATTTATACTGTAAGCCAGACATTTTACCATATTTTGAAGATCAATGTATTTTTATTATGATAGAAACCAGAATAAATGCATAAAAAATATAAGATCAAAAATATTCAGGATCATTTTCAACATCCTGGGTCTCACACGGCTGGTAACATGCCGTAGAGAGTGCTGCTGTCACAACACGGCTAGCTAGCGAACGTGCTAACTCCCGCTGCCTCTACTCTTATGACGTGAACCACATGGCGGCAGCCGGGCCCGTCTCACTGTGGCGTTAATCAGCCAATCCACAGCTCTCCTGCGCCCGCCCGCGACGACAGGCGGTTTAATGTGAAATTTGCATGACATAATTGATGCCGACTTCCTGGTTGTGGTCTGCACAAGGACCCGCGGTGCCTTGGGTCCTTGCTTCAAAGTGTAAAGGCTCCAGCGGCGGACACACACGGCTTGTTTCCCTCTCTCTGCCTCCCTTTTAGCTCGCACATACACACACACATCCTCCTCCATCCAACCCCCCCTTCTTCTCCTCTCACCTCCCAACTCCCCTTCTCCCTCTTCCTCGTTATTTGATTCTGCCCACTCCACTCTCTCCCCAGCCAACCCATCTGCTTGCCGATAAGGTGATACAGCAAGTCTGACTTAATAAAGCTTGAAGTACGTGGTGTCATTCCAGCTGTCGATCATTGTAATTATTCATAGATGGAGTGGAGATGAGAGTGGGAGGCGAGGTCTCGGAGCAGCATCACGGAAGGACAGCACGGCGGGCGTGTTTTTGCTGGGTGTAAAATGAAAAAGACGCCATTCAACGCTTTCAGAACATGTCTAGTAAAGCACGAGAGGCCAGAGTGAGACATCCAGGTGCTTGTGTCACATGCCACTAAAGTGGAGATCTCTTGCTTAGAATGTCTGGGGGGAAAGAATTGCCAGACATGACAGGTGGAAAGGGTAAAAACAATTCACTTGTAGATATCACCATGAAACGTCCTCAATTGATTACTGACATTACAATTATTTTCTGTACGTTTTCTGACATTTTATGTTTTAAATGCAACTGAGACCTTAGCTTGTTTCTTTTCACTAGCCTGAAAGAAATACATGTTACAGCCTGATAGAGCCTACACCTACCAGCAAGCATTGCATGTTAGATTCCTAATGGTAAACCCTCAGGCCAACGTGTTCGTGGAAGCTTCTTAGCATGCATGCCCTTCTCAAACAAGTGTTGAACAATTCTATTGAATGTGAAATGAGCTTTTGTCTGTGCTGTTGGCAAAGGAAACATCTTAACAGCACCTATTTGTGTGTAGAAAGAAAGGTGGGTAAGTGTAAGTTTGGCTAATGAGCTAGTATTGGCAGATATGTTAGCTATCCAATCACAGGAAGAGCTCTGGTGGCCAATCTGTAGAAATTACAGATTTTGGGTCCGTCACATGCTGCTTTTAGGCCCAAAACCAATTTTGTGATGTAAATCCACTTTCTAATGAGAACGCTTATACAGTACTTAATTATTCCTTCCTCCATTCATGTGAATGAGCAGGCGCTGGACTGAGGGCTGGGGGGCGGAGTTAAAGACAACGCTAGTGCGCTTATTCTATGGGACCATAGCTGAAGCAGCTGATTATGAATGTGTTTTATAACAATCCGCAATGCTGAGCAAGATAAGCAGCATTTCACATTAATAACTTAATCTGTCGCCCATAAAGTTTGAATATTATTCCTATTTAAATGCATCAGTAATCACTTTTGACCAGGTGCAATGATAACATTATGTGTCACAATCACCCAGGTGAAAATGTATTCATGCATAACATTTGTTTAGTGCTATAAAAGACAAGACACTTTATGATCGACCCTATATTACAATATTAAAAGGCTGCTCTGGACGTTGTTATAGTGACGCTGGGGCTTTCTGCCCAAGCAGCAAAAATATGATGAGTGGCGATGATGCTATGCTACAGGATACATGGGCAGTTTAAAGTAGTTCCTTAAATCAACTGTCGAAGTTATTCAAAGTATAGAATCACCATCTGTCACTTCGCAATGCCAGTTAATAAATTCTCCTCATTTGAAATGTTCATAAAATAAATCCCATCTCAGATTATATTTTATAGCTGCTCGTGTACAAACACAGATTTGAGCTCCAGGTGCACTGGATGAGTCGTCAGGTGCTCCCATTCCGCTTGTCCTTGAAGGAAGTTTCTAGCACTAGAAACTTCCTTCTAGTTGCTGGTACTCATTTCGCACTGGCGTTTATCGGTATGAATAAAACAGCCGCGGTGGAAGTCGATGCAGCACAGGGACTCGCCTTTGGTTGTAATTGGTCGGGAAGCTGGACCATAAACGCCACCAGATGGCTAATGGAGGCTCCGTTGTTGACCATGCAGGGTCTCATATGCTTTTCATGATTGGATTGTTGTTTTTTTTCCGCATATGCATATTTAATACATATATATTAATAGAGCTCCTTATTTATACAGTGTCCCTGTAGTTCCAGTATGCATTGATGTTAAAATAAATCCAGCTTAAGTAAACAAGGCTGCTTCAGTTGGCTGCAGCAGAATATAGGACATTGGCAAGAAGCCCGCTGTGCATCTTATAGATACCCCTACATAAATACATGGCAATAAGACTCCCTGCAGTGGCCAATGTACATAAAGAAATCAGAGCCCTTTTTCATCAAGTTTATTGTTTGGAGTGGTGTTAGACGGCCGTTCTGCTGCAGGTTTAAGCCAATTAGAGTTGTTTAATCACTGTCATTGTTGTGGTTATGTCGTTCAGGTTAAAATGTGCCCCGGAGAGAGGACTGATATAACGAGCGACACAATAAGCTCCTTTTTTTACACTTGTATACAAGTGTTGTATGTGTGTACTTATTTGCTTCCTCCTCCTTGCTGAATCGTTTCATGAAAAGCCTCCTTTTTCGAGGTCTCCCTCCCTCTCGTTTGCTTTTTCTTCTTTTCAAATCCCGGCCTTTTCATTTCTGTTTATCTGCATGACGTGTTCCATAAACAGAAGTGTTTCTGCAGAGGCCAAGGTGAACTGCTCCTTTGCAGCACATTTAAATAAGTAAAGGAACACCTTTGAAATTAATTGGCCCTGGTACACAAGGAAGCCACAGTCAGACACGGCAAGAAAGCTACCTGAGATAATTCAAAAGCAAAGATCGGATTCACAGTGGAATAGGTCGTGGGTTTCTTTTCTGTTTAGCTGACGATTCTTAACCTTACCTCAATGTCTACCTGTGTCAATATGTAATCGCAGGCTTTCGCTACTAATTTCCCGAACGTGTTTAATTTCATTACAGACAGCACGGCCAGCATCATTGCCAGGCGGCGGCGCTTCAACCACCTGACCCAGGAGCTGTACGAGCTGCCCATTGTGGTGTGGGACGGTGGGGAGCCGTCGCTGAGCGGCACCAGCACCTTGACCCTGCGGGTGTGCCCATGCCAGCGCCACGGCAGGATCCGGATGTGCCAAGGCGAGGCGTTCCTCTCCTCGGCGGGTCTCAGCACGGGGGCTCTTATCGCCATCCTGCTGTGCATCGTCATCCTGCTGGGTAAGTTGGAACTGTGGGGACTGAAGCAGGTGTGTGTGTGTGGGGGGGGGGGAGCATATCCTGGGGGCATGGATGGAGGTGATGAACCATAGAGGAGCAGGGAAGACTGAAAGGGTTTGACAAGCGGAGGAGGATGAGGAGGAGTGGGATGAAAAGGCGAGCAAGGACAGAGGTGGAATTAGTAATGAGGTTAGAAAAAGTTTGAGGTGGACGGAGAAGAAAGGGATGCGAAGGACAGAAGAGAAGGAGGACACAGACAGGCGGAGAGGTGACTAGAAAAGGTACGGCTAGGATAAAGGCAGCAAAGAGTGGAATGGAGATTGAAGGGTCAGTGTGATTCAGACAGAAGGTGTATACAACTGAAAGAATACTGAGCAGCATTTGAAGTGGAAAAAAATAAGTGCCAGTGCTCCCATTAGCCCCACTTTCATTCAACATCAGTATCTGCAGTCTCTCGCTTCCTATTCTGATGTATTTATGTCTTCTTTAAGCATGTTATACTGTGTCAGTTGTGATTTTATTGGGTTATTTTTTACCTTGGATAGGCATCTTCTACAGTCGACCTATAATGCTCCAATGATATTCCAACGGAGACGTTATATGGTTAAGGTGGTGTGTGTCTATATTTATCCGTAGCGTTAATACTTCAAAGTGCTTTTCCCCGTGAAGTTTGTAGCCCAAGGTATCGCTCCATAATATATTATAGGATGCCTTCAGCCTGGAGTACACAGCAGCCAGCCAGACAGGGTGTGAGCGCTCCATTCAGGTTTTAAGAGCAGATTCCCAGTCAGGATAATCTTACATACCATGCAGCAGACTACGGAGACGCATGCTGAATTCCTACATGCAGTGAATAAAAGATGCTAGGCAATAATAGCTTCGGGGATACTCTGCCAAGAAAATGTCAAGCTTTTTTTTTACTTAAAACTATGCAATTGTACAACATTTTAAACCATTATTATTACTATATATATATATATATATATATCACCCAAAAATAAGACAATATTTGCTGTAGTTACGTCATTATTTTATTGTTTTCATGCTTTTCATGCTTTGTCTGAATATGACATCTTTCTATAAATCAAAAGAGCAGATTCAGAAAATGAAAAAAGCGAAAAATGTATAATGTTGTTGTACTACTAATATAAAAAAAGAGGACGTGAAAATGCTCTCCACATTATGTGTAACCCTGGTGCTTGCCATTATTATTGTTATTATTATTCATTTCTCTAGGATAGTAAAATAGTGAGAGAATAAACCTGCAGTGTTTGGGGAGTGGGACTGGAATCCGAGAGCAGTTTGGATTCACAGTCTGACAGGAAGCTCGAATCAGATTAGACCCGAAATCGCATTGTCTCCGATTGAAATTCAATTCAAATCGGCTCCTTTGCTATGCACCGGAGTCTTCCTCCGCAATCCGTCCCTGCCCGGCTCGCATTTTGACATAGCAGGTTGTGACGACAAGAGCAGAGAACGAGCTCGGAGGGAACCCGTTGACGGCCAACACGGATACCTCTCGTTGAGTTCATGTGCGGCGGTCGTGTTCTGTGCCATGAATATAAAAAAAAACTCAGTCAGAAACATTGTGAAAATAAACAGCATCCCGTGTTACTCGCTTTAGCACCCAGAGCACATGTCCTGAGTAGATGCCCGCCTTGTTACTATAGCAACTGGTCTTCACAGCAACAGTACATGATTATATTTAAACTTGCAAATATCGTCTTGACACTTTGAAGTTGTGGACGGTATAGGTGGGGGGAGAAATGTGTTGGCCCACAGATCTGAGATCAAATAAACCAAAGTCAACAATCTGTTGGCTAAACGGAGAGATGTCACGGCCTCGGCGCCGCAAACCCAACCGCAGTCGGACACGATCGGACAGACGTGTGTTCTAACAAGGCTTCACCGTGGCTGCTCTCCCCTCCTCTCTTCAGCAATTGTCTGTGGACATTAGCGCGTGAAGGTTATGCATATTCATACTGGCTGTCTTCCTCTTCTGTGCCAAAGCCTCTGGCTGAGGCGAACAAAAGGCCATCACCACTGTTTGGAGCGAACGCTCGAGTGAGAGAGACACGCGCTGAATCCCTAATCATCTACTAGATACTAGAGAGTGGAAGGAGAAATGGGGAGAGACGGATCACACTTTTTTTTTTTTTTTTTTTTTTTTTCCAGACCCATGGTGCATTCAGGTTCACACTTTCCATTTACAAGCGGAGCGTCTCACATATCAGATGCTGGACAGAGGTTTGGTAACCCATCACCCAAAGAGATTAGAGGTTTTCGTCAGTGGGTCGCGGTCAAAATAAATCAGATTCCGCTCCGTCTCCCAGCTGGTCATTTGGCTTGCCTGCGACGCTTTTTTGTTCATAATTCACCATCTCTGGTGTTCCCGGCAGGTACAATGAAGAGCTGGACGTGGGCGTCCTGCTGGAATAGTAAAGAATTTAGTAGCATGTCATGCACCATTCTCTCCCTATGCTGTTTGTCTCTGTGCTGTAAGGCTTAGCATCAAACCCCAGTACTTACCGTCCCCATTCACATGCGATCTGGACACACAATCCGTGAAGTGACATCCAATCGGACATTTGCATTTCTACCTGACATCTCTAAGAGTGGGCGTAATTTATTCTCACATCACTTTACACAAGAAGAGACTATCTAGTGCTTCTACTTTTAGCTAGAAATGCACTGATTGCAGATTCAATGTCCTGCAAACAAAGATTTTTTTAAACTTTACTTTTGCAGAAATGTTTAATTCAGTTGTATATGTTAAGACTAAAACATTGACTATTAAATAGCTTACATTTCTCTTTTGTCAAAACCTTGTTTTTAAGGTGATGTTTTTTCCCTCTGTGGCTTATTTTAGAATTGCAGATGTTACAAACGGCCCTCTATGTCTCCTCCACTCACACTGAAGAACTTCCAGTGTGTGTGTGTGTGTGTGTGTGTGTGTGTGTGTGTGTGTGTGTGTGTGTAACCTTACCATCTGTGCTGCAAAATGTGAAAGCATTGTGAGATTATCTTTCAACTTCCTGGGAGGGTTTTTTTTTTTTAACCCTATCCCACACTGAAATTGATTGGTTGCCAGACAGGAGTGGCAGAGGCAGTGCATCAACGTCTACATCACTTACACAGACAGGACTCAAATTTTAATGTGTGCTCATCTTTGCTTGTCAGTGTGATTTGTTTGTGTGTGATTGCTTTCCGTCCCTTTAATGTCCCATTTTGTCTCAGTGCCCTCTAATAAGACGTCCTAATTACGCTTGGAGCAAAAACCGAAAAGGGAAACAAACCATCTCCTCTCTGACTCGGCTGATAATGGCATTTACACGTGACTTAAATGACATTAAATATTCATAAGAAGATCATTTTTTGGATTATACCAATTTGGTTCCAACGGAAATGGTACAGTATTAAAGTTCTAATTGAGTTGAAAGGAGGGACTGGATTCAAAATTCAATCATTGCCTGCTTAATGTAGAATGAAGCCAAGTCATAGATCAATACAGAATAACACACTATGGCAAATTTAACACCATGTATTTAGTACATTTGTTGGTAATTATTTGAAATAATAATCCTCAGTAGTTTGTCCACAGTCCAGTGCAACAGCAGCAAGTTAGTTTAGTTGAGTTAATTACCGGATCCCCATTAGCTTTGGCCTAAAGCACAGCTAGATTTCCCGGGAACCCCATTTAAAATAACATTATTTGTATATATATTTGATATGTTGACAACTAAAATGAAACACAAGACTTAAATATTGCAACAGTGACTTCTCAGTGTTTTGACTTTGTTTTCTAAGTTTTGCTCACTTCGAGCCGCGGTTTGTGCCTTGAGGAATCCCATCGAATGGCCACTTGTTTGGATTGCAGACATCATTTCACAACACAGTCCTCCGGTCACCCAGCGTAATCTTCCATAACCAGGATAAACGCAGCATAAAAGAGACTTCTGCAATGGCCTCTGCTGCAGCAAACAGATATCCATAGACTGATATAATGCTCCCTGGTACTGTAAGTGGTGTACCGAGCAACAGCTGGGCCTCAACTGGCCTTGGCCAGGCAAATGAAATGACCTGAATGGACCATTGAGGGAGCGTTAATGGAGAGAGTGTAATATAATACAGTCCGTACAGTGGATAGGAATATACACATGCAAGTAGATGAACTGCGGAGAGTGTGGTCTAATGTATGAAGTGCTGGTAAATAAAAAAGTATATTAACTGTGTTGCTCTATTCAGGATGTTTACGTCTAAACAACGGCGAGGTGTAAAACTGGAGATAGTGGGAGCAGGAAGTGGCTAAAAAAGGTAGCGGCACAAAAAAGGAACTCAATTCTTTATTTCCTATCTGCTCACGGTGGCTGACCTAGCTCACCCGGCACACTCCCACAACCGTTTTGCGTAATTGGTTGTCTGAAAAAAGTTGTGCGATTATCAATGTACCGCACAAATTGCATTTTTCACCCTCTCTAACCCCACTCGGGCGACGCCAGAGCACCAGGTGGAGTAAAGTGAATGTTTTGGGGTTTTTTGTTGCTGCATAGATTAATCACAGTCAGGTTTCATTAAAACCACAAACAAGGGACTGAGCAATGAAATATATGTAGATGGATGAATCTGGGCGTAATTACTTTAGTCATAAGGTGATTTCGGATACAGTCAAACACATTGAAGTCTATAATGGACAAGTTTACTCTGTTGCATTCTACATTTAGTTTTACATTATCCAATTGCAAAGTAGTTCAGTGACTACACTAGAGTTGTAGTGATTCGCCTGCAGTTAAAGCATTAGGGAGGAAGGAATCCAGACTATGTTAATTCATTTTATTATTAGCATAGCTGGTGTCTATCGGATGCCATTATCCGTGTGCTCATACCCGGGGCTGGATTATCAACTGGACAAAGTGTGCGAGTTCTCAGGTCTTATTAACTTTCCTATTTGTTTAAATGAACTTGATTTATATTGTATATTTATTGGGGAGAATATGCAGCAGCACTGCATACAATTCAAAAGATCAAGCTATGTTATTACCTGTCTTTTGCAGGAGTCCTTATCCTTTTCTGGCTTTCAACAGCTAAAAACTACTTTTAAACACTTTTTTAATAAACAGATCCATGAGTGCAAAGGTCATGAAGATGCCAAAATGTGCCACAGCAGTATATAGCATTATGTTGGCAACCATTTATCTGCAAAGTTGCATTCAATTGTGGCAAAAGTTTTGTAGGTTTTCGGCAATTGAGCATTTTCCCAAAACCCCTCTGTGTCAGTCACAGTGCTTTAGTTCACAGTAGATCTATTTTCTTGTGGACTCCCTGATGAGTTAATCTGTCCATGATTACCCCTCAAAAAAGAGGGCTGTGTCGTATTGTAGCTGGTTCTTGTTCCAGTGACAAAACCTGGAAGAGGTTGGCATTTTTTTTTTGGTCCACTTTTTCAGTACTACCTCAGTTTGGATGGGATTATTCTCACCTGAAGGTGAATTGAAGGAGTAACGGCTCCAGTGACTAAACAGCAGAAGCTTGGTGTCAATGCACCTTTTTTCTAATTCTACTCTCAGGCTTACATTTTCCCTTTGAAATTGCTATATAGTCTGTGCCATAGTCACTACGATATATATATAATGTAATGCTTGAGTAAATACAGTAGATTAGCCTCATTGCATCCTTTGGCATTATTAAAGCTGAAAACCTCGACCTCCTCTTAATCCACCACCTCTTAATATGTTGCTGGCTAGATAAAGCATATTCATAACAGTTTGCTGTGGAACGTCAAGATGCAGAAACATTTATATCACCATTGGGAAAGAAAAATGCATATATTGCTGATATTCAATGCAATTTGCTTGTGAAGCTAAGGCGCCTCTGCAGGAGCGCTGATCTGGCTGGCTTTTAATGCAGCATAATGAACTCCTTTTAGATATTGCACCGCGGTACAAATGTAATCTGTTGTTTTATTTAATAGATGTGTGTGTTAACATCTTGCAGAGAGGTCATCATTAACCCAAAGAAGTATAACTCATTAGTTGCAGGAACAAGTTCCGAGCTGAAGCATGTCATCAAATATTACTCGGCTCCATGACTTCATTAACAGTCGGAAAAAGAAAAAAGATATTTCACTCCATAAGCTACTAATGTGTAGGGACATTATGCCACATCATGCTATATTTTCTTTTATGTGGCAGAGCTGGCTCATTCTATTCATCACTGGATTCACCTCAAGGTAGAAGATGATTACATGAGACACGCTATGCTGACTCGCGTTCGCTTTATAGTCACAGACTGACTCCTTTTATGCATTTTTGGCTGGATGGGAGATGAAATCTGCTCCCCAGATGATGATGCTGTGTATATTGTCATCATTTGCAACAGCTTGCGTTCAAAGTAACATCACGTCTAATGACGGCTAATGACGTATTATTGACTTGCAACTCTTCGTTGCTTGGGTAGTTTTATTGTCCCGATGGAAAAATCGGATAAATATGCACATTGTGTTCATTTAGTCGGGCGTTAACGAAAAACATGGCTGAGCGTGGTAAACACATTCAGCTGTGATGTTCTTCAGTTAAGCAGCTTTATCAACTGAATTGTTGAAGAAAGATATTTTCTATTAAACATGGAAGTTAGTTTCCAAAACTGACACTTGTTATTTATTGTAATGTTTTTGGCTATTATCACTAGCGGTTCTCCTTGTGTTTTGCAGCCATCGTAGTTCTCTTCATTACACTGAGGCGGAGCAAGAAAGAGCCCCTCATCATCTCCGAGGAGGACATCCGAGAGAACGTGGTCACGTACGACGACGAGGGCGGAGGCGAGGAGGACACCGAGGCCTTCGACATCATCGCCCTCCGTAACCCGGCCGCCGCCGAAGAGCTCAAGTTCCGGCGGGACGTCCGTCCAGACAGAAAACACTGCGCGGCGCCCCACAGCTGCCGGAGTGCGTCGGCTGAACTGGACGAGGTGGATGTGCACGAGTTCATCAAGCAGAGACTGGTGGAGGCCGACATGGACACCAGTGTGCCGCCCTACGATTCCCTCCAGACCTACGCCTTCGAGGGTCAGGGCTCGCCCACAGGATCCGTCAGCCCTTTAGACACTCCAGCCACGCAATCGGAGCAGGATTATAACTACCTGGACGACTGGGGACCCGAGTTCCAGAAGCTGGCAGAACTCTACGGAGAAGCAGATTCGGATGTGACGACCTAGTCTGTGGTTTCGATCCTGTTCAAACCAAATCTGGTTGAAATCCATTTTTTCAAAAATCTTCAGTGAACAATAAAAACAGAGATGCTTTCAAACTGTTCCGGTGGTTTATAACTGTTGAACTAATTAAAAAAAAAACAAGACTGCTATTTTTTTTTCTTTTAATTTTTTCGCTTTGGATCATGGGTCGTTCATCTGGAAGTATTAAAAATCAGATTTTGAGATTGAAGAACAAGAGTATGGGGGAAAAGGAAAATGATATTTTCCTTGGTGTATATTTTTTATTGCTCAATAAAGTCCTGAAATCCATATGAGTGGATATGTGAAAAAAATATACGTACATTTGTCTTCTTCCTCCAAGATTGGATTCATAGCAAGCGGTTAGATTATCATGGTGGGCGGTATTATCAAACGGTGTTTATGATTCACCAAGCAGAGGATGATGCTGAGCTAGCCATATGCACAATAATGACACCTCCAGTCTTACAATATGTTTTGTGCCATAATGCCATTATCTATGAAACGCTCATTCAAAATCACCCACATTTTTGGAACACAATTATGCACAATTTCCCAAGCTTCTTTGATATTAACTGAAGGGAGGCAAGGTAACACAGAGTTGATCTCATGCAGCAACATTCTCTGGTATTATCTCTTGACATTTCATTTTAGATGTACCAAACATTCTGAACCAACCAAATATGCTCATAATCCGGGTGTCCTGAATGAGGAACACAGCTTTAATCATAAATTGTAGACGTGTTTATTATGTGCCCATGACCCGTAAACATGTCTGAGAATTGGAGAGATTTCACAGAACTCACAGAAGCAGTGAGGAACGTGTGACTTTCTAGAGCATCAGTATTGGCGTTACAGGAAAATGAAAGCATCAAAGAGCAGTGTGGAGACTTGTTTTCTAAAAGTAATATTTGAGGAGATTGTATTAGTTATTTTGGCAAGAGCACTCTTAATCAAAAATAAGAACACAAAGCTGCATCCAAAATTCAATCGGTACTAAAAAATAAAAAGAGTAAATTGTGCACGATCAAAACAGCCTGGTTGCCTAAAAATGATGTTCCCATAGAACAAGACGGCATTGTGAGTTACATTTTAAGGGAAACGCATGTTGTTTTGGATTAAGTTTACCCTTGACGTATGATAGATTACTATCAAGAGTCCACAGAAGGACTGTCACCCAGGAGACCGTTGTTCATGTCCCATTTGAACCAAATAGTGGTGTTGACTAAACATAAACAAGTCATTTTGCTGGTTTTTAAATCAACCAAGTTGTTTTTTCAAAACTTAACCAAGTGGTTTTGTTGCCTAAACGTAGGTTAGTAGCTTGTTTTGTTTCACGCTGTTTAAAACTATGACTGTAAATATAAATATAAACATAATTGAGTGAGCAATTTAGTTTTATGGGAATGTCATTTTGTAAAGACAGGGTTGGAACACAAATACCATTTATTTCCTTTATCCATTCCTGCAAGAAGCCCATTATAATATAACACTTGAGTGGATACGATTATCACAGCAAGCATCTTGAACCTTTCTGAAGCCCCAACCAGGAAATGCAACCTTGGTCTCCAGAAGTTTCCCCCAGCATCTCCTCCTGGTCAGCTTTCCAATTCATTAGGTGTCTGCGAGCCCCTCTATAGGAGCAATCTCTCTGCATCGGTTCATTAATTTGTCGTGCGTGACACTTTTTGCAATGGGACCACTTAGGGAGATACGGGTATGCACTCTTGGGATGGTGCAGAGGAACTTCAATGCTGCGTCCCGAGTTTACTAATTCAAAGGGGCGAGTGTTGATGCTGGAGAAGTGAGCAGTGTACTCAGTGTGCATACGAAACGTGCTTGGCTTGTGTAAATCCTGTTAGTACAGTAAAAACAATTACATGCACCAATTTCTTGCAAACAAACTACACAAACACTATTCTACAAGATGATATTTTGTTAATTTTGGTGGTGCATTAGGAAAAGATAGTGTGCACATTTATACCAAACAGATGTTTGGGCTTTTTATGGAGCAATGGGTGTTAGATGCAGAATGGGAGCCAGGAGTGGTGGGATAGTGATGTGTCTGGCTACATGGCACTGAAATATGTCGATCTAGAGTGACGTAAGTCACAGGAAAAATTACCATAACCATAACACAAATCAGAACCTAACAGATCAGATTCCATGTGTTTTGTGCTGCTCACACAGATACAGATCTAGGTCACATATGCATCACTTTTTTTTTTCACTGGATGTTTTAAAACTGCATTCACTGATATTTTTGTCCACTTGGGGCAACCGAAACAAGCTGTGTGACCACACCTCTGCCATTTTGTGTCACCTCTCGCAAACATGTTAGCAAACTGTTTCTCGTTCACACATCCGGGAGATACAGAGCGATATCATGAGTTTTTTTTGCTCCTAAATTCTCCACTCTGTTCACTAATATGGTCGCCTGAAGCTCTTTTCCCCCGGCTGCAGAATCTGCAGTCCAGTGATATGGATATGATCCATAATTAATCTAAAAAAACATTGATTATAGCTGTTTTAAATGTATTAAATCATTCGTTTCAGGAGAGTTCCTTTTTTGGTACCTGCCAAGCGAAAGGATGAGCAAGAACATCCATTACTACATTTTAATCTACAGGATTTCTTGTCTGCGTAAAAGGGGAGTCTTGCCTCCTCGATAAGAAATCGTGTCTGAGATGTCCCATTCAAAGCATCGTCGGTGACATCTTTATGATGCTTTATATGACATTAAATGGAGGGGACATCACCTTCCCTTACATCCATTAGGGTACGAGGAAAGCTCTCACATTCATTACGTAATATGTCAAAGAGACGACGAAACTAAAACTTCAAAGTGCTGTCATTTTGTCAGCGGGGCGACGTTTAAGGAGACGGCACACTTCTAAACGGTGCGATTTGCCTTCATTTGCAGCTATTGAGTATTTTGTAACAATGTGTGTCTGAAAAGTTCAGTAGCTGTCACGAATAGTGAATGTCATCCCCCCCCCCAAAAAAAAAAAAAATGCAGTGTAATGATGACGGGAAACAAGGGCTCGGCCACTAACATGAGCACTGACACAAAGAAATGCTATCACTTATATGGTGTTTTTTGTCCGTGCTGATCAGTTATCTCCAACCAGCCCTGACTGACTCTTCTGTTCTGTCATGTTCTTTTTCAGTGTTGGTTGCGTCAGAAATGCTGACGACGGTCCAAAGAAAAGACCAAAGGAAGTTAATGAATATTTTAGACCCTCCACTTGTACGTCCTGACATAATGGCTGTCTTCCCTGCATAACAATCCTCTGTCAAATTCTTCTTCCCTCCTTTTCTTGCTCATTATTTCCTTCTGCTGTTTTTTTTTTTTTTTTGGTCTTTTTCCACAATTGGATTGAAACAAAGAGCACAGAAATTCCTCCAATAGTTGTGAGGAGCCTGAGGGCTGGCCTGCAGCAAAGGTCATATAAGGTAGCCAAAGGCAAGTTCTCAACTGACATGCAGCAGCTATCTTTGCTCATGTGTCTATTTAAGGCATTTTTGTATTCACAAAGTGCATGAGTTGTGTTTGATTTGAATTCAAATGAATTCATTATCGGATAAATGCTGCAGCAAATCAGTCACTCTCAGAATCTATCATCCACCTCCCTTCCATGCAGTTTTTTTTTTTTTTTTTTCACCCCATCTTTCACCAAATTATTCTCCCAGTGTGGTTGCCATGGGAAACTTAAACTTTCAAATTACTCCCAGGCTCCTAACTTGTCTTTTTTTTCCTCGGGCAGCAAATATACGAGTACCTGCCCTGGAGATCTGTGTTTGTAAACAAGTGTAAAGTGGACATTTTTAAGGCTCCAGAAGATGGATAGCTGCATGCATACAGAAGGAGAGTGAATCTAAAAGCGTTTAATCCCAGGACTTATTGAAATAAAGTGCCTTGAGTGGTTAAAAAGACCAGAACATCGCTATATAAATGGAGGTCCTTTACAAAAGGATTCATAGTTCAAAGAATTATGCTTCTATTTTTAAATCAACAGAATAATAGTTCATAGATTCTGTTTTAATCTAACAAACCTGACTCATTCAACGATTTTACACGTTGGATTCAGTTATTGTTGTATAAGCTGAGCGTGTACTATAACATTATCAGGTTAATATATCAGTTTGCATATCTTAATGAACCACAGATCTGGAGTTTGGTCTAAAAATACAATGATGAAAATTGCTAAATGCATTCTAGATGTAAGATCTTATTTTGTCATATTAGCAGCTATTATCCATATGGAATGTTTTATATTTGAAATTCTTGGAGCGTCCACTTAATTTATGTCAGTGGAGAAATAATTTGGTGATTAATTGTGAGAAAATGCCAAACATTCTCTTATCGGAGCTTCTCGATTTTCTGCTCTTTTCCGTTTCATTTGATATCAAATTGATTATGTTTGGTTTTGAACTGCTGGGTCGACTAACCAAGTAATTTGAAGTCATAATTACAATTTTGATTTCTCATTATTTTCTCAAGCTTTTATCTGGGGGAAAAGAATCATCAATTATTGAAATAATCTGTATTCAAGTTAATCGTCTTAATATGGAGCGTTTCTGTATTTTCTATAGTTATACAGAAAGTTTTCAGCTTGTAGCTTTATTTTTGGACCGATTCATTCTTGGTAGGAGATCATGGCTGGGCAAATATTACCTTTCAGAACTGCAGCAGGTTGAAAGGTATCCGACTAATTTGAATATTTTAGCTCATCATTTTAAAAACCCAACTAACCTTTCTACAGTAGATGAGGGTAAAGTCAATAAACATCCCTGGAGCAGGAAGTAATGATCTACCTTAAAACGATAGATGAGCAGATTGTACTTTGCCTCCTATTCAATTTGAAGGCACTGAATTTGACCCTTAAGGGACACCGTGGCTCCGTAGTATCTCCGGCCCCACTAATGACATGATAAACATAATTGCCTCAGCGGATGCAGTGCCCTTCTATCATACACAGCAGGCTCTTATCACTTTAATAATAGAAGCTAAATCGTGTGAAGAATAACACTTTTTCAAAGATTCACTTCATCCAAAGAGTGAAAAAAGCTCATCTTGACAAAATGACTCAGTTGTTAGCTAAGTAAGCAAACAGGAGACGTCCACAACAAGTTTTAGCTTAGAAATGAACTCAAATGTTAATTAATTCTAAAAGGTGGTGTAAAGTTTCCGCAGTGTCAAATTGTGCTTTTGTACCAAAAAAATGAATAGTGTGATAAGTGCTAAGACACCGAGAGGGGGGCTTACATGGATTACACCGTCACTCCCTGAATAAAGATTTCTTCCTTTTAGAGCCGCAATCTATCAAAGCTCTGCCCATATGTTTCCCAGATAAGGCGAGGGTAATATCTCACAGGCGCGTGAGGATATGTGTTGGGGAAATAGCTCCCAAGGTTTTATCTTTCGTCAAAAGGAGCAGAATGGATTATCGAAGAAAAATACCAGCCCTGCTGCAAAGTGCTGATGGTTCCTGTGATGTTTTACTGCCTCCTTCACCCCTTAACACCCTTCATGTCTTCTAGATGAGCAGCCATGCATCAAACAGTGGACTTTGTTTGCAGATGCTTGCATTCCAAAACAGCTTTAATTGCACTCTGCATATCGGGTCAAGGATGGATGTGCATGTATGTTTGTATACCTGACTGCCTGGGTGGTAAAGGGTGTGTGTGTGTGTGTGTGTGTGTGTGTGTGTGTGTGTGTGGAGGGTAATGTTTTATTTCATTTTTTATGTATTTTTTTTTCAGCGGGCTGTGTAAGCTAAGACCTCGGGGCCAGCAGAGGCAGCCGGTGCTACTTTTCATAGCGTTTGAGGTCAGAGGCTTCTAAGAAGGTTTTGAAGCTTTCACATAGAGTATGATTTAATGGAGGAGAGCTTTGCATATTATAAATGTTCATGACTCTGGAGTATGTGAAGGTGAATTGGAAATAAAAAGATCAAAGAGAGTGAAAAAAATCCTTTCAAAATTCAAGCTCGCGATCATTAAAGTTGTTTTACCCCCAAAAGTTTGGAAAGCAGCCGTGGTTTGTTTGCTATAAAAAAAAAAAAAAAAAAAAGTTCTTTGTATGAGTTTGGATTTCGACTTTAAGATGCAAAGTGACTTCATCAGTGTCACATCGTCTTATGCTGATGTTTATGATGGTTGAGAGGCCATAATGGGGAAACTGTATGCCTGTGAATCCAGGCTTTGAAAATGAGTCTATTTAGAAAGTACAGTTACATAACTCTGATTGCTGGAGTTGTATATGCCTCCATTGCTTCCAAGGGAAAGGGGAAATAAGGCTATAAATGTGTGCGATTAGCATTTGTCTCCCCGACATGTCACCTCTACAGTAAAGGAACGCAATTTCCAATGACATGAGAGAATAAACAATGAAGAATTTAAAAATTGTGGTTTTAAAAAACAAAAAATGGCACCATTTCAGTGAGACAGCTGACCTACATAGCCTTGAAAAGTTATGCAGAGGAGGAGTGGGGACAGGCTGCTGCAGACTTTCTTCACCAGCGTGTGACTAATATAAAGCTACATCATGAAATTGAAACCTCTTCATGAATATGAGACGGATTCATGTGCTGTTTAATGCACATGGAATGAACGACAAATTATGTGTCAAAATATAATTCGGCCAATATGGTAGCGAGACTGAGACGTCTGCATTTGCCGAAACAATTCTATTCATTTTTTTGGGGGGGGGAAACTGGGAATGATGAATGATGGAAGCCCTTTCTGATGATAACACTTTTTGTCCTTACATTTAGTGTAATTAATTAGTTTGTTCATTTTCGAATATAAAGTATTTTATTATGGGGAGTTGTATGGAGAGGACCTGCATGTTTATGTATTTCTAGGAATATCAAAGGGGCTGGATATGGTTGCAAAGATGAAGGACTGTGAGAAACCACTCAAGTAGTTGTGGAGCATCAAAAACCACATCTACTGGACCGCAGCGTCATCATCAACAACCAGACCTGAGAGAATGGGGAACCGGACCTACACGAGGACCCAGTTTTCCCCAAACCGCCAACAAACCAGGAACCAAACCAAATGGATTGCAGCAGGTGAGTTGGTTAAATATAATATTTATCAAATCACTCTAATTGTTTTTGTCTGACCTAACCATTCAGTCATGTTGATCAAATCAAACCATATAATGATGTGAGATACATGTTTTTTTTGGAGAAAGTGATGACCTTGCACGGGAAAGCTTTGAGCGAAAGAAGACTGCCAAGACATTTCGTAACGATTACATTCCTTTATTTTTCACTCCATTCTTACAAAAGTAATTTGTTTTTATTGCTCTTTAATTTGTTAATATTTCAAGAAGGTAAAAGCAATCATAAAAATCTACTCTTTACATCACACACACTGTGTTATTGTGACCAAACTGTACAGCTGCTGATCGATATTACAAAAAAGGCTTTAAAGTCATTGTTTAATATAAAGATCCTGAAGTAAAGGACAGGAAGACTGCATAATATCTTGTATAGAGGTATTCATTTTGTGAAACGTAGGGCTCTATTCCCCTCACGTGTGGAGCACCATCGTCAGCTCTGTATGTGTGGAATGCATTATGTGGAGAGAAGACAT
This sequence comes from Chelidonichthys spinosus, assembly GCA_029853015.1. Taxonomy (NCBI): domain Eukaryota; kingdom Metazoa; phylum Chordata; class Actinopteri; order Perciformes; family Triglidae; genus Chelidonichthys; species Chelidonichthys spinosus. The sequence goes on from CM056837.1 coordinate 13,869,292, forward strand.
TGGATCAGGCAGACGGGTTCCACCATGCATGCTACCCTCTCCTCCAGCTGCTGCTGCATCCGTCTTGTAACCTGGCGTGAATCGTACACGGTAATTGTCATGCTAGGTGAATAATAATCCAAACAGACAACTCGGTATAGCTAACAATAATGTCACCTGTGTTGTCTCCTGGCAGCATGCATTTTTGTTTTCTAGAGGCTTTGTCGCACAATTCCCACATGTGCGCCGAGACAAATAAACAGAATCATTTGAGCATTTGAACAACATATAAATCTTGTGAAAATAGCGAGCTGGCAGACATTGCTGCCAAGCTGAGGCGGATGAGCAGTAAGCTTTGTGTTTGTATTTTGGAAGTTGCTCTGACCGAATGCAAAATAATCCTGACATCCTGAACCATGTTGAACGTGATTATTATCTTTATGGTTGTTCTTCTTCTTATTATAATAAACACACTTTTATATCCAGGTTTGCTAGTATTCTTCGTCCCTATCTTTACAAGCTCATTACTATTTTACCTTGTGCATAACCGCCACCAACAGTCAACAGCATGAAATCATTAGCTCGTGTGCAATTAACAAAAACATTGGGATCCACTTAAGCCTCCCCCGTGGGAATTCATTAACGTCTTTGCATCGGCTTCATTATTCACTTCACGTTCGGTCTGAATACATTTTCCGATCGAAGAGAACTTGTTTTTTCTTTCCATCGTTAAAATCGGTTCATGTATTATAGATTGGGCGAGTCGATCTTGGCGTTTGCACCATTTTCCTTGATTACGGTTGAGAACTGGCTCCTGAAGCGTCTTTTTTTTGTCTGGAGGTCAAGATCTTTTTCACCATGAGGGTTGTGACATGTTCAAAGATTCCTGTTTCACCCACTGGTAACCATCCCTTCACCCTACAGGTGCCCTGGGAGATTTGTTAAGGCAGCGGGGATCCTCAGTGGCTTCACACCCTCAAACACTGTCGGCGTGTTTTTTGATGGTGAACTCAGCTCAGAAAGCAACCCAGCTGGGGATTGGACCATGCGGTGCTGGAGTGTTTTGATTCTCCACCTGGGCCCAGTTATTAAACGTCGGCCTGACCTGCTCCCCCGAAGGTTTCCACATACATCCAACGAGAACAGCTACTCAAGTCAGACCTCCTTACTCTTCGTTAGACTCGGTGCGGGTGGCGAGGCTTCGGCACAGGTTTACGGTCGCTGTCCTGCTGGAGAATGAATCTCCTTTCACACGGCTTTACGCCTCAGGGTGAGATGGGCCACCGCAGAATGATGGGGCAGTTCTCGACTACGGAGTCTGCAACCACTGAATAGGCAAACACTTTCAAATACCGGAATCCTTCCACCACACTAATTAGTCCCCGATGATGATTTCTCATTGCACGAGCTCTCCACTTGAAGTTGGAAACGTGTGCGGGGAAAAAATGGTGGACATTCTGGTGCTTCTCAGGACGGAAGTTTTGTCATTGAAGTAGTTTGGATGCTGAGAAACTCCTCCTGAGAACACAGTTTGCAAATAGATTAGGAGTGGAAGCATTGACACATTTTGAAAATATATCTTTTTACTACCTGGAGTATGATGTGCTTTGTTCATTTGTAGACTTTTGTTCCCCGCTGTTTTCATCCTCGACATGCACACTAGTAATTACCCAATATATCGAAGCTTTACACACATTCAGTCTACTAATGATCAAATTTCCCCCCATTTATGTGTGTATTTGGCAAAGAAAAGAAAAAAAAAATCAAAGTAACTACAAATGTGTTCTCGAGTTGCTCCATGGAGTTTATCATCTTCTGAAAGGGCATTTCACGTGTGAAAAGTGCTGAGTTACGAGTGACGGCAGCTGAAAAGCAATTTTCACAGCTCTACACTAATAAGAGCGTGGTGATACATCCCGACTCTGTAAAAGCCTATAAACAAAACAAATGATTACTGTGGATGCATGATGACTATTCACAATGTATCTAGGTGTTCCCTTCATTCCCGCTGCTTCCCACAGTCGGAAGTCACAACCGATTAAATGATTAAGTGTGAAATAAGCCACATGTGCTGTATGCACGGCTAATGTTTTACAACATTACTCCCGGTGCTCAGCGGATAGAATCACTTTGTAGAATGATTTCAAATGTGGTGTTTTTTTTAAACTTAATCATTTGGCCTCTTGTGGGCTTGAAGTCAGCACAGTAGGAGAGTGTGGAGGGCTGATCAGGGTTTAATTCCCTTTAAACATCTGCGATGGGAGGTTCCCACTTGATACCCACATGCCATCTCTCAGTGGCTCCTTAAAATTCCTTAAAAGCAACACCAGATCAAATTTGAATCCAACACACTAAATAAATCATGCATGCGGTGAATCATGCAGAAACATGACTCACGCAGTCGGTAATCTGTGACATCACTCCCAGGTTTCTAGAGACGTTTTGAAGCCTGGGGTTCGGGCCAGAAATTATTCATTTAAAGGATGAATTACTAAAAAAAAAAAAAAAATGGACCCCCATTACCTGCTGGGCTTCATAATCCTGTGGCCCACAGGCGGTAACATATCAAAATGTAATCAAATATGAATAGCGTCCCGACCGAGCCTCATCTAAGGGAACCTTAACTGGATTAGTGTGTAGGTTACTCAGAGCCCAGTGTGAGGTTTAGCTTGAGGCAGTCTCTCCAGCTACTCACTTTATCCTACTATTGCGTAATATTCTCTGAAAAAAAAAAACTATCTTGAGGAATGTTTGCTAATTTCATGAATCACCTCAGTTTTTGACAAAAATAGTCCAAATAGGAACCAATTTAACAAGCAAATCACAAGCATGACATATATATTCTCTCCATTTCTCATTCATCTGTCTGTGGGTAAATATTTAACCATACATCTCCGTCTTCAGTGACGTGCCAAACATAAAAGAGATAAAAGGTAATGAGGCAATGTCGTCTGTTTTCATAATGAACCAAAAATACTTTTACACCTCAGCAGCAGTCTGCCCGGATGATTCAGCTCAGCAGGGCTGAGACGGATGCTGGATGTGGGAGGATCCCCTCGAGGGACCTCGCCACGGCGCCGGCTGCTCCTGGCTGGGCGCATTTCCTCCGTGCCGATGCATGGCGATGGAGTCGTTAGGACGGTTTGGAAAGTCCGAGGTAGTAAACATAACGATGCACTTACTAACACAACACCCGCTGGTCAAAAACCTCCATTTATTAAAAATATAATGACACATGCAGGTATCTGACCATATATAAAGACAAAAAACTCGTAGTGATTAAGAATGTAATGGCTTGGGATACATATTCTTAACTGGCTTTTGATAGAAAAGTACAGATATATTTGTCACCAGTTAAAAACATTTTATTACCAACTAATTTTTTTTTTCTTTACTTATTCTTAGTCTACCAAAATGGCTTCATTTGTTATCTTGAAAAAAAAAAAACATTTTTTAGGCCAAAATGTTTGCCATCATCTCTTCGGTTTCATATTGACCTTGTACAATTATTTCCCTAGTTCTGATTTATCTTTTTATGCATGACCTACTTCAGAAGTAAGTTCATAAGTGCTTTGCTGCAGAACGGTGTTGGTTCAACTGTATATTTAGAGGGTTTTTCATGATAAAAAGGAGGTGCCGGGTCAAAGTTGAACACAGTATAATAGCCCAACACAATTGAGCCACAAGGTCGCCTGTTAGGAAATAGTGTGAAGAACCTGTTTTAATGTTGAACACAAATGAGCTGCACCACAACATCAGGATATGAGACCTAATTGTAAACGTGAACGAGAGGGAAATCTCTGCCATGAGAACGAAGTCCTACTTGAATTACAACCTAGTTGGAATCCAAAAATAAAGAGAGATACATTTAAAAAGGGTTTGATCGTCAGCCTATTTATCTCCGGTGAGGGATGGGAGGATGGCTCCGTCTCCTGTGTTCACCATTGACAGGCCTGCTAGGATGCCAGGTGTACTCATTTGTCTTTGAAATAATTGGAAATTAAGAGGATAATGAGGTCTTTGGGGAGACACCGATGAGTGTTTCTGACATTCAGCTGAATGAGGGACAGAATATATATATATATATATATATATATATATATATATATATATATATATATATATATATATACCACTTTGATTTTACATCACAAGAGAGTGAGTTTTTTTTTTTTTCCAAGCCGATGCACATGGAGACCACTAACGTGTTTCACGTTGGATAAAAAGAATATATAATAATAACGGAATGCTTTTAGCAGCATTAAGTGTCCTGAATAAAATAACATGGTTTGGTAAAAGAACGCACTTGATTATAGACCTAAGGCCCTGATTTTAATTTCCCTTGACCTTTTAAAAGATGCGTTGATGAGACGGGATTCGCCACGGCGAGTTGTCAAAGCTTGTGAGACGACAGTTAGAGATGTGGCTGTCAGCGGTGCTCCCTGTGTTGCTTTCCCTGTCCTACCAGCTAGTTAACAGATAATTGCCTTCACCTGGTGGTGGTCCCAAGTGGAAATCAGCCAGTGATCACATAGCGCCGAGATTAAACCAGCAGGCCCCTGAGCCCTGCAGACGGCCTGTCATTAAGGGTGGAAATGCACCAATTGCTTTGAGCTGGGCAGACCCTCCAGCTTCAATTTCTTTTTATTTATTCTTTCATGTGGAGTGGCAACTCCCTTGCAAAGTCTATTATGGGAAATCTGGTTTTGACAAATCATGTTTTATCCATTCAGATGCAGATCTGACAACAACAACAACATGAGAAGCAGCAGTGAAAGGCATTTGGTTTTGACCGTTTCTGGCAGCCTCAGTGCATTCCCATCCACTTTCAACAGGAAAATCACAAGTGGGACTAATCAAATAAATAATTTCTTCCACTCCATGTCAAGTGTCCCAGTAAACCATGTCAGTGAGCAACAGGGAGCTGGAACTTGACCATCATTAATGTTATTAATTATGCCCCATATTCTCCTGCTACGTGTCAAGAATGTCAACAATGTCTGCTGTTAAAAAAGGCCTTTTGTCCCACAATTGGCTTTTACGTTAAGTCCCACCCCCCAACAGCAGACTGCCAATCATAGCGTCGCATCAGCCACTACCTGTACTACCCGGCTTTATATATATATACATATATATACAGTATATATAGTGTCTGATTCTCTCTGATATCACTTTTGTTTACCCCAAAATGAGTTAATGTTTAAGCAAGGAGTGCCGTTAGTGAGAGTGTGGACTCCACGGTCGCTCTGACTATTTGACAGAGTAGCGTCAGGGGGGCGGGGCTTAGCGAAGAGTCAATTATATACTTCACACAGACATGAGAGTGGCTCATTCCAGAAATGAAAACAAATTGTGGGAGCTCGCAAAAAGGATATTATCATGTTTTCGGGAAAAAATAGGATTTTTGTCATCACAGTTTTTGTCCAAAGCCAAAGTATTGCCACGTATTTCCTGTCATTACAAAATGATGTAGAGTGATTTATTTCATACTAATCTAGTGTTTCTTCTCACTTTGTTTTATGATGTGAAGCACTTTGAGTCTGCCTTGTTTATGAAATGTGCTATACAAATAAAGTTGCCTTGCCTTGCCTTGTATTTAGACTATCCAGTATGGGACTGAGGCATAGGTCCCCTTTTTATTACTGGTTTACGTAACCTCGGTTGGCACCCAATATTTCATACAACATCCACAGCAACATTTGAAATACGCATGGAAGAATTCCTTTGGTTCACGGATCCTCCCATGCGACGTTTGCTCTGCAGTGTCATTATTTGTAGAGTTAAGAAACGTAGCAGGTACATGCAGAGTGATGTGTGAAAACCTGCTGGGAGAAACGACAACATGCCAGGTAATCCAAGGGATCCCCGTGTTCATCGCTGCTTGCAATCTCCAGATTAAGTATCATCATTTTTGGGGGTCTTGTGATGACCCTGTAGTATTATTGATCTGGGAGTGAAAATAAGATATCAGTCTGAGCTTCATGTGGCGTGTGCATGATACCATCCAGCAGGTGAGCTAACACCGTCTTGCTGCTTCCAATATGAGCAAGAACCTCAGCAGATCGTAGACAGAGTTTAAGAAGGAACAGTGAGCTAAATTGCTTGCTATTTTCTTTTTCAAAGGGCATTTTCTTCCTTTGCCTGAGGCATCTTTCATGGGAACATCATGCAAACAATGCTCTCCCATTGACTTCATTCATTATTTAACAAAAAAACGTACAATGCAAGAAAGAAACTGGATGTAAATGTACAAACAACAAGCCAGGACCCGGACAATGAATTATTAGCCTTCTGGGAGATTTCCCTGTGGAGAGCCGGGCAACATCATTTTCATTATCGCGCGTGTTGTGCGAGGAACACAATTGGTTCCCCGTACTCCAATTCCCAGACTCTGGGGAAATGTCTGCGACCCATGTGGCTGACATATTGAAATCATATGGCAGTGTTGAATCTGGTCTCAGTTCCTCAAAAGCTAATGTGTGCTGCCTGCAAGGCGGCACAGTCGTGTCCCAGCTGACGAGGCAAACCTCCAAGGGAAGTTTATTTAGAGACAGAATAAACAAATAAATGAAGCCCCGCTATATAACACTTTTATTATCATTTCCATGAATTGTATTTCAGTGATGACAGTGTTTGCAACCAATACAATAAAACAAAAAAAAGAGGGCAGAAGAAACTAGATGCCAATTGATGATTAGGGTTGCCAGAGTCTCCAGATTGGCTCTGATTGTCTCTCCTAAAAAAACTCAAATTACATTTCACAGAGCTGCTTCAACGCGACCATTTAACTGTCAAGTTGTTTTGTTTTAATGTGAATGCGGACAGTTCAAGCCAAACAGCCAAGTTTGCAGCAACTAACAAACTAAAGTTTCTTATAAACCTTTAGGGCCAAAATATAGAATAATCAAAGCTCCACAATTCCATCTTTTGGTAGCTTTCAACCATTACAAACACCTTATAATAAAGGAAATAATAAAGGCCTTAAAGCAACACTGTGACACAAATAGCAGTTTCCAGGACACAAGGATCGTAATAACAATTGATTTTTGAATGACTTTTATATTATAGGTACAGCTATGAGTGGTGTATAAGCAGTTTGCAGTAAGCCACGCCCCCCTCATCAGCCAGCCTGCGCTCACCTGGACACACAGGTGCTCCATATCAGCAATCAATCTTCTACATAAGCCTCTCCTGCTCACCCACTCCTTGACAGATTCTTCTTCACATCTCATGCAAGAATCTCCAGGGCTGCATTTGGAAGTTATTTTTTACTTAGAAATCTAAGTGGCAAACCTGATAAGAGCTGGTCCAATTCTCTGAAACGCTTAGGAAAGGTGCTTCAATGCTTCCTTGCATGTCTCCTTCAGCATAGGAAACACTTTCCCTTACCAAAGGAAAGGAGATAACGCCACCCAACAATTCCTGGCGAGACAAACATTTAAAGTGACGCACAAACCGGTCAGTCATGAAAACAAATGATATGCAGATCTTGTATATTTTGTAATTACTTTTATACTCATAAGAAAAAAAAACTAAAATAACATAAAATGAACTGTAAATACAACAGTCAAATTCTTATAAACATAAACAACTTCTCAATAACTCAAAAAATTAGCCTATATTCCTTTTTTTAAATAAATGTAAATTGTCAAAATGTCAATTCCAACCTTGGAAATTAAATGTGACATTTAAGATGAGATAATCTTTTATTTGTCCCACAGTGAGACATTTACAGTGTTTGAGCCATAAATGGGAAAGCTAGTTGAATAACAAGAAACATCAGATAAGGGGTTAGTCCTGCACTTCCTGGTTCCTGCCTGCCTCCTGCATCACGCAGTGTGAGTGTCTCTGCCATCATTCACCTCACTCACTCCCCTCTGCCAACAGGCTGAGGTCTGTCAAGACCAACACCTCATGCCCAACAGTTTTTACCCATCTGCTACTGGCCTCATCAACAAGTCCCGGGACCCCCACTGATATGCACTCTGACCCCCCTACCCACACACACACACACACACACACACACACACACACACACACACAAAGCCATCTGCCTATATGTATACTACGGACTTTTGCACTGTCAAATTGTACTTATTATTCTACTTATTCTTTTTATTATTATGCGTGTGTATAGTGTATTTTTTCGTTTCATGTTTTTTTTCTTGAATGCTTCATTGTTTATTATTTGTAACTATTCTGCTCACTGAACAGCAAAGCAAAGTCCTGATATGTTGAAACCTACTTGGCTCCTTTCTGATTCCTGTGTGTTACTCAACATCAGAAACTCCCCCGTGTATTCGCCTCCATCATCGTGGCTGCATCTGGTTTCCTGGCTTCTACACCCCAGCCTGCTCCCTCATGGCACCATAGATTTCCCATGAACTATTGATGGCGTGTGGGAACTCAGTCAACCCCTCAACCTCCTCAAACCTGAGCCCATCCCAAACTCAGAGACATTAGCTACCTGATAATGACTGATAATTAATCTGTTACATTTAGTAGTCCCCATCATAGAGTCTTCCGGCCCCTGAGGGTCCTGGTCCCTGAGCAGAGACCCACTCTATTCAGTTCTAGCTTACATGAAATGTCAAACCAATCCATGGAGGAAACATTCAGTCAACTCCACTGTTCCAGAATGAACGGTTCACTGAAATGTCAGGCTTGCATTCCTTGACCTGTGTTCATGTGAGGGCTGATGGGATTGTGAAGACCACACTGTACAAACAAATCAATATCTCAACTTTCACTACTGTCCACAAAATCACATCAGTGAGTAGTGGTGAGGACCCTCCAACAAGGAGCTTCTACAGACAGGAAAGTGCAGCGTCTCCAAACTGTTTTTATTTTGACTTTTCATAGGAATGAAAGTGTCAGGAAGTTAAAAACTTTGTCAATGAAATGTATACTTAAAGCTATGATCTATGATTTTGAATTAAAAAAAAATCCCTTCAGTCTATCAGCCGTAGGCCTGCATAGAAATAACCATAACATGACATAACTTCGCTCTGCACGGTGGTGTAGTGGGTAGCACTCTCGCATCACAGCAAGAGGGTCCCGGGTTCGATTCCCAGGTCGGCCCCTCTGTGTGGAGTTCGCATGTTCTCCCCGTGTAAGCGTGGGTTCTCTCCGGGTTCTCCAGCTTCCTCCCACAGTCCAAAGACATGCAGGATGGGGATAGGTTAATTGATGACTCTAAATTGGCCGTAGGTGTGAATGTGAGTGTGAATGGTTGTTTGTCTCTACATGTCGGCCCTGTGTCGGTCCTGTCCAGGGTGTACCCTGCCTTCGTCCAATGACAGCTGGAATCGGCTCCAGCCCCCCGGCGACCCTGAATACAGGATAAGCGGTAGACGATGGATGGATGGATAAAATAACTTCACCTACTATCCTACTATTCTATCCTCATACAGTTTGTATTATATTTTACAAAAAATTGTAATTTGCTGTAGATTATCCGACAAATGTGAAGCATCACGTATCTATTTCCCCTGGTAACATGCATAGTCTTTTCAAGATAATCTCCTGTCTTGATATTAAACAACCAGGTTAAGTTTACAAAATAATACTCAAGATCTACTTAAGTCGTGAAAATAAGCACTCAGACATCCTGGACGGATACCAAGACAGAATAAGTACATCTAAATTCTGTTGATGTGGTTGGCTTCTTCAATAACTGTCTTTCAGTGGATATCAAACGGTGTGATTGCTGGGCTGATAAACATCATCCCAGGTCTGATTGTTTTATTAGGAAGCAAAGTAATTTCCTCTGCAGCATGATACCTCTGCTGCAGGACGGAGGCCTCTCATTTGGAATCCTTCACAATTCTGCGTGTCTAAGAAAGCTCTCATTGAGGGCCATCAAATAATCACAACAAACACTATTTAATGCAACTAATTGAATCAACACGTGAATTTACATCTATATAGATTGTCCCGTCACATCTGACATCAGATCAAAGGCGGATGGCACGCGTAAAGGCGGGTCCACACCGCACCGACTGCCCGACTCGTGAAGTCGGGCTACTTAACATGGCAGACTCGAACAACGACTTGGGCGGTTCACACCTACAGAACTAAAGCCGACGCCATACGTTCCACGCTTGCGCAAGATGTAATGTCTCCAAAACAACAGGCAGCGCTAATCTGTATTGTGCACCAAAAAACATGAAAACCGGAAGTAGGCGGTCCTCTCTAGACCACCTTCTTCGATTCTACTGGTTATCTGGTATGTTTACATTGTCACTTCCGGGCTTCACTGATTCGCTAGTCAAGCTGCAAGCCTCCACCAATCAGAATGGTAAAAGAGTCACCGACTCGCATGGCGGATTAGACATTTGAATCGGCTGAAATGAACGCCGACGTGGGCCGATTCGAGCAACCACACCAAGCAGACTCATGTCACGGACGCCGACTCTGTCAAAGACGCCGATTTTCGGTCCGGTGTGGACTCGCCTTAACGGAAACTCAGCCTCTCGGACCAAAACGTCTCCCTCTCTCTCTCCTGTTTTTTATAATATCGGCATTGTTATTATTATTATACGCGCGCACAGCGCGTGATGCGCGTGGTGGGAGCGGCGGCGCTGCTTCTGTCATCGGGTTGTCAAGTGACGGATCTTGCACTGAACCTCTCCTAACGCATTAAAGGAGAGGAGAGGAGCTCATTTTATTGTTGAAGATCTGAATCGGCTGTATTAATCCCAGTCCACGCCTCGTCTCCTCCTCGTCTCCCACTCACGCCTCCTTCTCCTCCCTCTTTCCCACTTGCGCCAGTGGGCGAGACGGAGGTGTGCCTGCGCGAGCCTGCGCGGTGCACGAAACTTGCAAAGTCCAGGCGGACACACCCCGTCGGCGCGGCGCAGGTGCGCTGAAAGCTGACTGCGCCTGGTCTACGAAACTAGGGCCCCATGAGTTTTGACTGAGAGAGTCAAGATTAATAAATCTGTGTAACCCTTGATTGTCCACATGCTTGTTGTTGTATTATCTGACTCTCTGGCTGCCGACTCATGAAGGGCAAATAAAACACGCCCAGGGCCCTAGTTTCGTAGACCAGGCGCAGTCAGCTTTCAGCGCACCTGCGCCGCGCCGACGAGGTGTGTCCGCCTGAACTTTGCAAGTTTCGTGCACCGCGCAGGCTCGCGCAGGCACTCCTCCCGTCTCGCCCACCGGCGCAAGTGGGAAAGAGGGAGGAGAAGAAGGCGTGAGTGGGAGACGAGAGGAGGAGACGAGGCGTGGACTGGGATTAATACAGCCGATTCAGATCTTCACCACTCAAATGAGCTCCTCTCCTCACCTTTAATGCGTTAGGGGAGGTTCAGTGCAAGATCCGTCACTTGACAACCCGATGACAGAAGCAGCGCCGCCGCTCCCACCACTCGCATCATTATAAAAAACAGGAGAGAGAGAGGGAGATGTTTTGGTCCGAGAGGCTGAGTTTCCGTTACGCGTGCCATCCGCCTTTGATCTGACGTCAGATGTGACGGGACAATCTATATAGATATAAATTCACGTGTTGATTCAATTAGTTGCATTAAATAGTGTTTGTTGTGATTATTTATTGCATTTAAATGTGCCTGGAACTGTGGAAACCTGCCTGTGAGGTCTCGGTGTCGTGTGCGCACTGCGCGCCGTCAACCAAACTTCCGATCCGCCAGCTGTGATTCGCATTGAATCAATGGACTTTATTTACGCCTTGCGCCTTGCGCCGAAAGTAGACCAGGTCGGAGCTGGCGAGCTTTCAGCGCAGTCTCGGCGAGGCTTTTTGCCACGAAACTTCCGCTACGCCAAGCTGAATCTGTGACGCCTCCCCCTGCTGCGCCGCCACACCCATCTTGGCGCAGGCGATCCACCAAACTGCCAAACTGACGGTGCGCAAGGCTGCGCGGGTCGAAACTTGCACTGCGCCACCCTGCGCCGCCCTGCGCTGGTCTACGAAACTAGGGCCCCCAATGTGTGCCTGAAATAACAATCAACTGAGCCCTGGTCTTCATGTACTCCTCACAGCAGACTGAATCAATACTGGTGGTTGTTGCTCTAGATCCCCGGCTGTTTTTTTTTTTTTTTTTTTTTTTTTTTACCATGACAGATCATAACCATAATATCGAGATGCATATATTTAAAAAAAAAATGGCCCTCACTTGATGACAAGTCAGTTTCTTGGGAATATTGACACACTTCCTCTTGACTGAAAACATGAAAAATTTACTCATTTATTACTGTCAACATTCATTAAGAAGGACCGGTAGCATTCTATGCCTTGCCATCTGTACTATATAAATAACATTCACATTTCACAGCTGGTGTTCAGTGGTGACAGCTAAGTATGGTTGAGTGAACGCGTCAGAAACAAACAAACCAAGAAAACAGAAAACCTGTATATCATCTACCAACAGAGTAGAGAGATTTCAGAGAAGCTTTATTTTAGGCTGTAAAGCCGGATATACAACACTGCACTCAGATTCTACTGCAATGTTTCCTCATATATCTGAATTTACAAATTGATATATTTTTTCCTGTTTTTCAGTGGGTGCAGTGAAAACATGATCACTTTTTGGGAAATCAAATCAAGAATTGTCTTTTGGATTAAAATGTTAATAAGCAGTGAAGCCTCGTCCATATCTGGAACTAGGACTTGAATGCTGATGAGAATTGCAGCTCTTTAATGAAGGAAAGGTGTTATCCAGTCTAAAGGCAGTGGGATGATTAGGCAAACAAACAAATCCATTAGGCACAGACAAAAAGTTCCAGGCAAACTTCATTTTGGCAACAAAACTGCTTTTTCTTTTTGTTGTATATTTGTATTGGTGATCAACTAACAGCAACCTCTGGTGCTGAAAATGGTCCCAACATGTAAGTGTCTAACTCAAAAAGCCACTTGAGGTAGTCAATCCCCATAGAATAACATGTTAATGCCCAACTTTACAGCAGGATCAATGTTAACAGCCCGTTTTAGTGTCTATACTACACAATGAGTGAAACTCCTGGATAATTTTCTCCTCAGAGATGCTAGCTACCGATAGATGGTGGGAGAAATTGTGAAAAACAGTTGGTTGCTTTTCCAGGACTCAATTTAGGTTACACTTATATTAAAAATATAACCAGTTGTCTCTCTACTACAGCTACTTTTCTATTTCTTGTTTTTTTTTTTTTTTTTGTCATGCATTCGAAAAAAAATGCTTACATTTTGGGAAAATGCTTGTATACCTTAAGATGAGGCTCCTTGTGAGCAGGAGCTTTTAGCTGCGAGCCCTGCAGCATTTTCACCTGGAGATAAGTAACCGCTAGTAAGTCACTCAAAAAAAGATAAATAGTAAATTTCACACTTTCGCATTAATGGCCATTCCTGTGAATGACAGGTGGAACATTAATGCAAGACATCAATGCAAAATATTGTTTTATATCCTAAGCTCTGACACGAAACTCTTTACCTCTGAGTGTATTAAACCTGACCCTTGCATTCCATCATACCTCTTTGAAGCCATCACTGCTCAGCGCAGTCCAGAAATATTACCATATCTACAAAAAAATGGATCCAATAATGACTACAGAAAGAAATAACTTCTGCTGAGTTCAAACACAGTGGCATGGTAACGGCTTCAAGCTACCACTAATGTGTTGAAATACCCATGGGCCCTCATTGCAGCAAGATTGAAAATACCAGCAGTGACTCTTAGCCCGGCACTTCAATAGCAAAAAAAGGAAAGAAAGGCCTGTAGTCACACTTTGTGACATGTAGCATCTTAATGGTGCCGGTATAAGAGGTATGGGAGAAGCACATTTGAGCCTCTGTTGCTAGACTCATCTAACTGCATGACAGATCACCTGGAGCCAATAGCAGAATGGTGTAGTATGTTGTCAGAGTTTCCTATAAACCATGGGGGATCACAATGTTGATTTAAAATGAAGAAACCTCTTCACAAATGACTCTCCGTTTCAGCTCAGGCTTATTGTTACTATTTTACTGGCTATACTACTCATCACAATCCACTGTTTGATATGCACTGCTACCCTTCTTGGCATGTTACTGCCACATATGTCAGCTTTATGACACAACATGCAGTGCACACGTACTTTATCTTTGTATTACTGCCATAACGGGTGTTGTCATTGAAACATTGCTCAATAACGAGGGTTACGAGATTGTAACCCTAGGTCTATAAACACAGGCACAGCCTTCTACTTGACTCTATGGGTGTTTCTCTCCTCCAATCCCGAGCATGCATTCGACCACTGCCTATGAGGCAACTCACAATGCTATCTGCCATCCTACAGGGCCCCCTGGAAGAGGATTGCACCTATGATGATATAACCAGGGTTCATTCTAAGAGAGTGCAACGTTCATTCTAACTCAAACTCCGCCCTCTAGTGAACTCCATTGCAGTGGGTGGAGCGCAACATGTGCACTCTCTGCAGCAACATGAGATAGAGCCACTCCATGGTGCCGGGGGTCTCCCTAGAGATCAGCCTAGTCCTTCCTCGAAAGCATGGGGAGTCTAAGCCACACATGGCAAGAAGCCACAGTGGCTCATCATCACTCAGCCCTCCACATCTCCCTGAGTCACATCTATTATTTAGCCAATGCTCCAGTCCAGTTGTCAGATGGCGGGGCAAGGCTGCTAACAACCCAAATTGCTTGGACCGCAACTTTAAATATTTTGTCAAATTATTCCAGAGTATTCCTGTCACGCACCTGTCGGCTGACTGTAGAAGCAGGTCGCCCTCACACCTTAGTCAAGGGAGACATAAATTTGTATTTATCTGAATCAGAAAAGCATACAATCCAGTTTCCCAGACACAGAGCCATTATTTTGCAGTAATTGTTGACCTTTTATCCTTTCACTTGAACATTTAATTTGGTTGTCTTTTTATGAAATATTGGTTTGTATCACCATGTAATAGAAATTGAACCGCCACTGCATTGAAATATGTTTTGAAATTAGTAGAGCAGGACAGCCTGCTCTACTAAATCATGTGCAGACCTGCTCCAAATGAAACGTTACCTATGTCTGCTGGGTATTATTGAAATTGTCTTCATCATTTAAGAAAATCAAAAAAGAAACAGAGCAATAGCCTTGTTAGATTCCAGAACAATGGCCAACAACTCACTTGGCAGCACAGCCCAAATGACTGAAATGGTATGAAACTGACAACACAGACGAGTTGAGTTATGTATTTCCGAACCCCCTTAGGCTCTGATAACAGATTTGCCAGAAACTACAATACAGCTTGGTGTGAATCCACAATGCTCCCATCACACATTTGGACATGCATACAAACCCCACTGAGACAAAAAAAAACATGCACACAAGCAAAGAGGCTTTACATCTGTTTGTTTGTTTGCTTTATTATTATTTTTATGCTCTCATTATTTATGTCTGAGGGCAGAGGTTTTCACACTCCATTATTTCCAACAGGCTGTTCAATTTCTGCAGCGATCAGGTGGCCACATTGAAGTGTAGTTACGTGTGATTGTAGGAACACGATGCCTCATTAGACCTTTAGTGCCCCGGCTCGCCGCAGTCCCATCCAAACACAATAGCCCATCTTATTATATCCATCTCTCGCCCACCTGACCACTCACTGGAGAGTCCTGGCAGCCATAGTCAAGCTGTTCGAGATCATGGTGGACTGGGACCTTTTGTACATTGTAACATCTGCACACTGGCTGCCTGTGACAAGGTCTAGCACCGTGATCTCCCCTAAAAGAGGGTTTTTTTTTTTCTGTGCCTCACCTGCCTCACTCTCTTTGCTCTCTTTCCCCTCTAATGTCTCTGGTTCATTTCGTTCTGACTCTTGACTCCCATAGATGTGCTATATATAACCATTCTCGCTGACCGTCCTTGAAATTACTCAACATTTTTCCCCACTGTTATTTCCCCCCCTCTCCCTGACTGTCTTTCTATAGTCCCTTTGGTGTTTGCAGGCTCTTATATTTGCCTCTTTGCTCGGCCTTCCTGTCTGGATACCCTCTTTCTTCTGCTTCCTCCTATGCAAGCATGTCTCTCATCTCTTAAGTACTTCCTCCCTCCCTCTCGCTAACATACCCTCCTCTGTCTTCCATTACCCTGCACGCTAAGCTCAAGCTGTCTGGCTCCACACCTGCATGGTCCTTGGAGATTGCTGACTTAAAGTACAGTATGTTCTGCCCTGAACAGCAGCATGGGGTGATACTTACAGGCGTGGGAAAGGGCAGTAGTAGTGTTATACCATTGTCCACGTGACAACCATAAGCAATGAAACAACTATAAACACCTATCATGCATGTCAGTGTCATCTGGTACGCGATTGAACAGCCTGTAATTAATCAACTCATCCCATATTCTTTAAATGTTTTTTTTTAAGTCCTGATTAAAATACTTGGAAAAAAAAACCTCCAGGTGGAGGTGGGGGAAAAAACTCCTCTACTACATAAAATGTACTGTAATGCTATTGTAATGCTTATAAGATATACATCTGATGTGGAACACCTGCTCATGACTGGAAAGAAATCAACCAAGGTCAAAGTTCTGATGAATGTGTTCTTAATTGCTTTGAGCGCCAGAGAAAGTAAATTACAGCGAAGAGGACAGACGCCCAATTACGTTTAGCTGCAGTTATAGAGGCTTTAATCAGATCTGTTATGACAGGTTTGTCTGCAATGACCACTGATGCATTGTGTGATTAAATTAATACAACCCACAATTGGCAAACCCACCGAATACACACCAATAGCCTGCGAGGGGTCGCAAAACACTTCAGTCTATTTTCACAAACAAGTCATCACCTTCAAGTCATCGTTTAATACTATATTATATATAATATTACTTCATAAAACTTGCCAATAACAAAATTAAAGTCACCAAGTTGTCCGTGATCAACCCTGACCCTAACCCACCTAGCAATGACAGTTTCAGTATTGTACAGCAATATGTGTGTGCATTAGCTGCTAGCGATTAGCCAAACACACTGCACAAAACAATCAAAGTGAACCTTTAGAGAAACAGACAGTCAGTGGTGTTTTGAGAAAGTGTGAGTCACAGCAACCACTGGAGGCCTAACTGGGTACCCAACACATAATGCAGTTTAGTGCCGCAGAATGAAGACTATCGGTGGACGGACACAGAGGCGCACGATCACTCACAGCTTCATTCGCACACTCTCCTGGCAGAGATAATGAAGGTGTAGCTGAGTTACACTATATTTGCAATCCGTCCATTAAGGTACCGGCTACGTGAACGTACATAGTGAGAGTGTGACCTGATACCGATTCTAACCTGCAGGCTGGCCGACGTGATTAAGTAGATTTCAGCTTGTTTACGCCTGAGAGGCGACGTTATCAACCAGACGTTGTAGTGCATCAACAGTCGTTATGCTGTTGATTCTGCATATGAAGACTACTCTTAGAGGCCTGGCATCCCACTTTCAGCACACTCTATGATTTATGAGTCATTCTGTCCGGGAGGGCCGTCTCAGCTCACGTCAATGACACTCACCGTGTGTGTGTGTGTGTGTGTGTGTTCTCGCTCCATCACACATGAGCCTGTCTGCGCTGGCCGCACAGTCCAAACCTCACAGTCCAGCTGATGAACTCGTCTGCCAGAGACAGAGGGGGTTGTTAGGGAAAACACGCCACTCCCACAGGCAATGGCCCAAATTAATAAAATTAACCATGGATAGTGTGAAGACAAAGGTCTATCCATCTCACTTTCTTCTCTCTGGTAATGGCACCCAGTGTCTGGTGTTAATAGCCTCTCTCCGCCACGTAGAGAGCGGCCACATATTAATGAATGCTGCCATTTGCATGCACAAGCAGCTTCTGAGGGTCTATCAAAGCAAATTGCTTCATCTGGAATGAACGTGACCCCACCAATGGCTAGGTTTTGTAAATAAACCATTATCCATCTAAGGAATAATTGCATCGTTGATGGCAGTATGTTGCAGGGCTGCCTTGATCCTACAGTAATTATTAAACTTAGTATACCTTAGAAAGTACACAGGCTGGCAGATGGAGAAGTTGTTATCCTGAAAGCTATGTGAGCAATCTAGGGCTGGAAGGACAGGTTATTTAGTTAAGATTGTATAGGAATGTGTGGGTGAGGCTGCTTCCATGGCAACGCCACATTTCGTGAATATATTTCCCCAAAATGCAAATATGCCAGCTGACAAAGACATGTTATTTTATGACAGATGCTAGCATCCTTTTCTATGCATGAACCATGTGAAATGAAATATAACATAATCCTAAATAAGTGGCCTCTTAAGGTCAGGCAGTGTATTGCAGCTGTTTTGTCTGTTTTTGGTTTTTAATTAAAATCAATGATTAACTACAATGACATCCTTACTCATTTTCTAGTTTGCATCCATGTCCATCCATCACTTCCTCCTTTTATCTGATTAGACATTTGTGTGAGATTGTCATAATTAGCATATGCATGCTCAATTTATTGCCAAAAATATGTTTTGTAAGGTCCCAGTGACTATAACCACCAAACTATAATCAGTTCTACTTTGAAAGACATGGATGTTTGTGCCAAATTTGAATAAATTCACTCTAGCTGTTGCTGAGATATCTAAGGATCCTGAAAATATAGTGCATCTGGCTGCGGGTGTTGCGGAGGCATACCACTATGTTTCATGGCATATCAGTCTTTGGTTGTACTGTGTTTGAATAAATGTGTTCATGATTTATTTTTACTATTTCTTCCCCCTCCAAAAAACTATTTTTTTTTACAGTAGTTTGTAATATGTATGCCCTTGCTGCATTGAAGGGCTAAGAGACAAGACAAATAATGAAGTCAGTTTCTAAAGTTAACACTTAATTAATGCTGGAACGCTGTTGACAACACAATTAATGACATCAAAAGTACTGTCGACCCCAAACCCTGTTAATTGTGTTCTATTGGTTTTTATTGGTGTTTACTCTTCTTTCTGTTTGAAACTCAACTTTGTTATGAAGAACCGTGTACATTTTGGTTTTGAAAAATGCTATTTGCATTTTTAGGTCATAAATCTATAAGAAATAAGGTTTCATTGTGCTAATATTACATCATTTTACACTCCTTTTAAATTCTATCTTTTATGATTTCAGTGCTGAATCATCCGTGCCGTTATTGATAGTGTGGGCTCCATCGTAGCTCTGACAGCATGATGGGGAAGCAGTGAGGGGCGGGGCTTAGTGAAGGATCTATGGCAAGAAGGCAAAGGAGAAGAAAGAGAATAATAGACAGGTCTGTCCAACAGACATCAGCCTCAGAAGTCCAAAATCCGATGCAACCACATGGTTTCCGTTGATGCTATTACATGCAATATCCAGCACTGCTTTCTTTCCACTGACTAGAATACAGGCACTCCACAACCGCATACAGTACACAACTTGTTCTCTGCAAGGTTTTTTTCATTTAATTTTACATGTTTTGGAGAAAAAAATCAAAGGTGGAATTTCTTTTTAGCTTCAGCTACAACAACTCCAATTCTAAATGCGTTACAAGAAAACATTATCCCTGTCTTTATCCAACATTATCTGTACGCCCCGTTTCATACAAGTTCAGAGCTAAAAGTGTGCATCCAGATGCTTTCCCTGATGCCAGCGCAAGCCTTTAGCTTCCCAACGAAAGCCCTTGATGGATACACCTGGAGTGAAACCTGACTAAGTGAGGAGAAAGAAGGGCAGTGGCCTGTGTGTTTACATGTGTTAGCAGCAGCTATGAACGAATGAACGTGTGACTCATGGCACTGTGAGGTAAGTGTCTAAGTGAACACAGCAGGGAGAGAGACGCCCGACAGCACTGTGTCGATGGTGTGCTAATCGGCATGCTATCACACAGTCTGTGTGTTTAGAGGTGTCACCACTAATGAGATCTTTCCAGCTTCAATTGTTGGTATATTCTGACTGCCACTGCTGTGAATTGTAAATAGCCTAGTCAGTCTGCTAACGTTGTGAATGTCTGTTGGTTTTAAAGAGGCAGGAACATTTTTTTTTCTTTTTGGGCATGGATGGATATTAATCAATGTTTACACGTGCAGTGTGGCAAGGGAGACGATTTTTTCCCTGAAATATTATTCGGAATTGATAATTGCCTCAAGTTGAGTACTGTTTCTTATAGCTATGTAATTGGATTTTTTTTCATAATGTGAAATTGCTATCTGAAAATGCATCTGCCAGCTGTCGAATTAACCATTCGCTTTCATCCTGAATATTTATTCCCTCTTATACAGGTACAATTTGACAGCGTCTCTGATCTCGTAAAAAAAAAAAAAAAAAAGATTTACATGCAGGTCTATTCATTACTGTCCCAGTGTACTAATACAGCTTTGGTATAATGTTGTCATTATTGTTGATTTTTGTGCTCATGATGAAAGACCGCGTTAGATATTGTCTTCTGAATAAACACATAAGACCATTAACACTTCATTCATCACGCATCCAATTCCCATTGATTCAGGACAAAAAAGAACATGATACCATTGCACATAAACACCTCTGTTAATTGTGCGTACGGTGTTCCGCAAAACAACACATCAACATAAAAGACGGCACAAAAAGGGGGGGAAATCGCTTCCAAGCTCACAAGAGATTATGGGTCAGAATCAAGAATCCAAGCAAGAAATTAAAAGCATGCAATGCATGATGCCTGGTGTTGTTTGTGGGAAATGGAGTGAGGAAGGAAGAGCACACACACACCGCCTTTTGTGTTATAAACAAAGTGATAATACCCCGGTTGTGCTTCACCTGCATTTAATGTCTGTGCAGGGAGCCAGATATGCTAATGTGACACGTATGTGAGGAGTATGAACAATTGCTCAGCCAAGCCCTTCTCCCTCGGGGAGAGTGTGCTGCAGAGTGGTATTCTGAGGTTTTGCAAACAGTTCTGCAGCCAGGGTGCAGCGAGCATTCTCAAGTAGTGGGTAATTAAATGCAAAAATGGGATTAGTGCAGTGCACTCCGTTCCTTGTTCTCCATGTGATTCTGACAACACTATACGGGCCGGCTAAAGCCCGGGATAAAGAGTACCGCTGTGCAGCACTGCAGCGTAGATTACATAAGATTAGGGCACACACACATTTTTGCAAATAATTACCGCCCACTATGTCTATTTCAATAGATTCCTCAAGGTTTATTTTTGTCTCTGCACCTCATTGTATTGAGTGCTATTCAGTGACTATGTCCTGACAGGAGAAAATTACAATAGAGGGAGGATACTTTTATGCTTAGGCTGCACTATCACAGCTGGAGCAGGGGTGTGTTGCTAGCCTCTACAGAAAAAGCAACAAACAGAGTCCTTTTTTCTTTTTCTTACTTCTTTCTTCTTTCTTTCTTTCTATCTATCTATCTATCTATCTATCTATCTATCTATCTATCTATCTATCTATCTATCTATCTATCTATCTATCTATCTATCTATCTATCACAGCAGCTCTAAATAACCTTCATATGCTGCAGATGAGGACAAGAGTAATTATAAGTTAGCATGAAATTCCTTTCATTCTGAAGCCATTCCTTGTAGCACATCAAAGATAAGCAGGGCTTCTGAGTAACAGAGGAAGCGTGTAGATTTGGAAGATAAGAACTGTGCCTTTTTTGTGTATCCTTCCAGGAAGGTTATCAAGCCAAATGAAAGGTAGCCTCTAACTTGTTCCTTGATTAGATCAGAATGTAATGGACACAGTTTCATCAAATGCGCTAAAAACGTGCGGGGTGGAAATCGGCCTCGCTGATGACACATTGCGTTGAAATGGCTTCCGGAGGGTTCTTTAAATTATTTAATTTAGATTGCACACTGGCAGCCCCGTGACGACCACTTCTCTGGTAATTGTTGTGCGTGCTGTGGCTTACCATGATTTTTACACCTGTGCTGATTTTGTATGCCACGCCAGTCCTCTTCACTCCATTAACTAATCAGTAGTCATTATTTGGCAATGGTAATGGTGAATCCTAATGATTTAATTCCTACCATTAGTGACTGTGCCCTAGTATCACATAAATTTAGTGAAACACTAAACACAGGATTATGTGTTATTTGTTTAGATATAAAAAAATGACAAAAAAAGTGTATTTTATATGTTAAACTACGACGGAGTATTAGGGCCAGACTAAGAGAAAAAAATCTCTATATTTTTTTTTAATTACGAGAATAAAGTCGTAACATTACGAGAAAAAAGTCATAATATTACGAGAAAAAAGTCATAATATTAGGTCTACGAGAATAAAGTCGTAACATTACGAGAATAAAAGTCATAATATTACAAGAATAAAGTTGTAATAAGGAAATACTTAGTCTTCTGGCACATCAGCATCCAATTATCATCAGTATCAGGACTTTGAAGCGATTGTGCAAACGACTGTGTCTGTGTCGAAGAAAGAACCACACGGACTTGGAAGAAATTGCTTCTTTTGTGGAAGAGGAGCTGTCTGGTAGTGGTCAACTGCAACTGAGGCTGCTGTTTGGTTGAGCTGGTCTTGATAACGACTGACTTTATTCTGGTAATTTTATGACATTTTCTCGTAATATTACAACTTTATTCTCATAATATTATGACTTTTTTCGCGTAATGTTACAACTTTATTCCGTAGACCTAATATTATGACTTTATTATCGTAATATTATGACGTTCTCGTAATTTAAAAAAGTATATGTTTTTTTTCTTTTAGTCTGGCCCTAATACTCCGTCGTAGTTAAACAGGTGAACAAAATGACTGGGGATTTTAACTAAAAGGGCCCTAGTTTCGTAGACCAGGCGCAGTCAGCTTTCAGCGCACCTGCGCCGCGCCGACGGGGCGTGTCCGCCTGGACTTTGCAAGTTTCGTGCACCGCGCAGGCTCGCGCAGGCACACCTCCGGTCTCGCCCACCGGCGCAAGTGGGAAAGAGGGAGGAGAAGAAGGCGTGAGTGGGAGACGAGGAGGAGACGAGGCGTGGACTGGGATTAATACAGCCGATTCAGATCTTCACCAATCAAATGAGCTCCTCTCCTCACCTTTAATGCGTTAGGGGAGGTTCAGTGCAAGATCCGTCACTTGACAACCCGATGACAGAAGCAGCGCCGCCGCTCCCACCACGCGCATCACGCGCTGTGCGCGCGTATTATAATGATAACAATGCCGATATTATAAAAAACAGGAGAGAGAGAGGGAGATGTTTTGGTCCGAGAGGCTGAGTTTCCATTACGCGTAGGCTACCATCCGCCTTTGATCTGACGTCAGATGTGACGGGACAGTCTATATAGATATACATTCACGTGTTGATTCAATTAGTTGCATTAAATAGTGTTTGTTGTGATTATTTATTGCATTTAAATGTGCCTGGAACTGTGGAAACCTGCCTGTGAGGCCTCGGTGACGTGTGCGCACTGCGCGCCGGTCCGCCAAACTTCCGATCCGCCAGCTGTGATTCGCATTGAATCAATGGACTTTATTTACGCCTTGCGCTGAAAGTAGACCAGGTCGGAGCTGGCGAGCTTTCAGCGCAGTCTCGGCGAGGCTTTTTGCCACGAAACTTCCGCTACGCCAAGCTGAATCTGTGACGCCTCCCCCTGATGCGCCGCCACACCCATCTTGGCGCAGGCGATCCACCAAACTGCCAAACTGACAAGGCTGCGCAGGTCAAAACTTGCACTGCGCCGGCTGCGCCACCCTGCGCCGCCCTGCGCTGGTCTACGAAACTAGGGCCCAAAGGGTTAAAACATTTTTTTTAATTCAGCTCGACATACCCTTCGCCTCCTGCCCCTTAACAGCCATGAGGTCCGCCACTGGTGTCTTCTCTGCTTCCTGTTGGACTTCTTCCATTTCACAGTCAAGCGCTCGGACTGCCAGACAATGACAATCCTCACCCGGCCTCTCCTTGTATTCCTCAAGACCGGAGATGCGATGATGGCCCCTTGATTAGGGAAGCTCTACTGGGCTAGTACACTGACACACTCCCCCCTCATCCATAAGCAACAGCACAACCCCATGCACTCCATTATCACAAAGTTTAAGGTCGATGGGAGATATTTTGCTTCAGCAGGTGAAAAGGGAACAGTAACAATGACTGCAGGGCTATGAAAGGTGGATTTCTTTCCAGTTGCGTGAAGTAATGTGCAGGGCAGAGGTTTGAAGTCATCAAAGCATATAATCAGTAATCAAAAGCCATGCTGGCTGTAATAGCCTTTGCCTGCTGGTAGATTGAATTTGAATGTGCCATAATGACTGGGTTTTGAAAGCCTTTCACTGTGCTTAATCACCTTGGATAATTAAGACTACAGTCTATTTTAATGTACAGACAGGCTAGTTGCACACTGGTTGCAGCTGAGACTTACGGATTAATAGAAAATGGTTATAGTTGTAGTGCTGACAAAAAAGTATTCTTTACTTTTTTAAGACTATTTCATGTGTTACATTTTTTACATTAGATACAGGAGGGCTCTACTGTGGTTGATTTAAACAGCCTGGAACATCATTGGTAGCCATCTACCACAAAGAGAGCAAAGGATATTAGAAGACAAAAACCGACCCCGCCGTTCACCCTGCAGCCGCCGGGCAAGAGATACACCAGTATCGGCTGCCCTAGCACCAGACTTCAGAGCAGCTTCTTTCCTCAGGCTGTGGGAGTCCTAATTTAATTTTCCACCCTCCACTGTATAATCTAGTTTTTTTCTTAGCGGTGATGCTTGACCCTGTGTTGCACAATGAAAACAAAACAGACCTTGTTGTTATGCCCTCATGGTCAACGGGACGTTCTCAGTTCATGTCCAGCAGTGACAGTGAACAGCTTTGTTTCTAAACTTGTCGACACAGTTGGGTTTTGTGTTGTTTTCTAATTGTAACTTCCTTTTTTGAGGTTTGAGTGGTACTTTGCAGCATTCTGCTGTTGAGTGTTTATACTTTGATCAAACCAAATGGGCCACTACACATAACAATGTGCTTTGTTGCTGCACTTTTTGAAAAGGAGCCTGCAGCATTATCGTGCCCTTGCTATGCTTTCTGTCACATCCCTTTTGTGTTATAAGATCATATACGATCATTACTACCTATTAAAAGACAGTTTTAGCAATGCTGATGGCTTTATGGATGGCAATATATGTCTGTCTGTGGGTCAACTGCTTTGTACAGACATTCATGGTCCTCGTGTACCTTAAATTTGCATTCTCTCTACTGGTCATCAGGGGGCGACTCCCCTAGTTGCAAAAATAAGGCCAATTACATGGACGTCTATGGGAAAATGACCCTAATTTTCACTTGATTGAATATCTCAGTAAACATTGTAAACATAGGTTTAAGAAGTGTTATGGTTATGACCTTTTCCCAAAGTGGTTTGCTAGAATAAAACCCACCGTCTCACAGTCCCTGAGGATCTTGGCAGCTACAAATTCTAATTCTGCAAAGGGAATTCATGATACCAGAGGCAAACAATTACTGTGCATCCTCAGCTTCTCTGTAGGAATTTAAAAAGATCTGATGAAGGAACTACAGCCCCCTGTGTGCCAAGGTCAATATAAAAAAAAGAAAGAAAAAGGAAAAGAAAACAGGCTGAGCGTTACTTCCTGGAGGGCAATAGCACAGTGCTCTTTCCAATAAAAAGCTTGAATTAAAAACCCATTCAGGTGGCCACAATTGCATCCTCCCACGTTATCAGCTGTCTGATGTGATGAGTGACCCTGTGGTCATCACCCTAGCCACAGAGACCATCGATCCATGCCGTTGTCGGGGTCGGCGAAGGGGAGGGCCACGTTTCTCCTGCTGCTGTTGTGTTTATTGGCATTGCATCCCTCGGAGGAGAGCTTTAATGGGCTATGAGAACGGTTAAGCTGTGACATGTACAGACACACCCACACATACACACACACACACATACATACACACACACACACACACACACACACACACACACACTGGCCACCAGAATAGTCATCATATACTATGTGAGTCACCAGAGAGGAGAAATCCTTTGTAGGCAATGGATAATGAAGCTGTAGCAGAGATCAAGTTGAGAGGCACAGAGGCTAACTGTAAGTCTCTAGAATCCAAAAGATCAGTGGCCTGTTGAAGTCAGACCTTGTGATTAGGGGATAGAAGTGGAGGCAGGGTGGGTTTAAACACTTTTGGAAGGGGGACCAGAATGGAGTACAGTTTTTAGAGAAGTGAAGCAATTTTGTAAAAATTAGTGACAATGTGTTGTGACTCATTTAAAGACCTGGTTCTGGCAATAGTAAACTGCATCATTAATATTCCCAGACACAGACATGTAAAAGCCCCACCAGCCCTCCTACAGAGGAACCAGACAGTCAAACTGACTCTTAATATTGCATCTTTTTGTAGTAATTTATTATTTCATTGTGGTCATTCTACACCTCTTTGTAGTTTTTTTACTTTTCAAAAAGAGAGACTTCATACAGTAATTCTTCCATGACAAAACAAGTACCTGGATCTGGTAGAAGGCACACCAATGAGGGTTAGGCATGTCTGGATGGACTTTTTTTTATCCTTTTATGCATCATCTGTTGCCACACGCCTCCCATGTCAAAGCCCTAGTTGATAATGTTATGCTTTGTGTTCAGACCCCAAAATAACCTTGCTATGCTTGCTTAGAAGCAGGCTGTCATTGCTTTCAGTGCTGTTGCTTGGTTTACAACAGAGTTGGAACAACCTGCAAGACCTTAACGAGAACTTTAGCATTAATATGAACCCCACAGCTGCAGATAATGACAACTGATGGCTGGGAATATTGCCCTTCACTAGCAGTTAAATAATGCATAGCATAGTTGCATTATATAGCATATTGCATATAAACGAGAGAAATGCTGTGACGTTCATCATGTTCAATCTCAGACCGCTCATTGCTTTAGAGTGCAGAGTAGTTCCAGCACAGGCTGAAGTCTAATATGCAATTATGATGCTTCCACCACTGTGGTGTTAAAACGGTAGGCAAATGTTCAACCCACAGACAGATGCAATCACAGAAGCTAATTTGAGGAGGAACAGGTGTTTCCTTCAAACAATTTGAAACATGGGAGTCAAGTTGATTGGAATATTTCACAATCACGGGCGGAAACAGCAAAGTGGTGATATAAGGGGCAGTTTGCTAAATACTTTCATTAGAACACACTCAAGCGCTATGAAAAAGGGTTATTTGGGCAGATATGGATGCCTGCCATCATAATTAACCAATTAAGCATGTATGAATAATGAATGTGTTGTGTTTTCCTAGCTTTGGTTAATTCCTTCCCTATGAATTAACAAGCGTCGGGATTTCATGTGAGAACTGCGCTCGCTCCTGTCGAGAGACATCGAGCGACCAGGATGAGACGTTTTGATGCGACAGTCGTCAAGGTTAATTTATCTTCCGGAGGGCTCCGTCTCCCAGCCGAACATCGGACAGGCTTTGAAAGAAAACGGAAAGGCACAATGAGTAGATGTTAACGGGGTCACGCTGGACAATAAAACAGTTTGCTGTGTTGGAATTGCATCACCAGGTAAAACTGATGGATGTAGATGAAGACGTACTGATGCATCAGGGCTCAAAACCTTTTTGATGGACTCTACCGAGTGAGAGATCAGATCACAGATATTGGAATTTTGCATTTTGCATTATCACATAAGGTGAAACAGGTGTTAATTAACATGTGAAGAGTGAAAATAATTTTCAACTTTTAAGGATGTGATAATTAAGAGAACAGAACCCACGGCCAAGTTATCACCTTGTTATCGAAAAGCACACACAAAATAAGACAGACTTTAAATATAATATCTACATAATTTATGCAACTTTTTTATCTCTCTCCACTTGTTATATGTTATCTGAATCGTGTTGACTGACAAAAAAGGGAAAGTGTGCTTGCTTTCACTAAAAGCACATAATCACCCAAATCTTCTTTCTATCTCATTCAGCGAGCTTCAAAAGAAATTGCCATATCATTTATTTTTTACAGAATAAAAAAACAATTCTATATTTCCCACCATTCTTCATACATACAGTAAGTCCCCTGATTCCTGTGATGGCGTGTCTCCAAAAATACAGCGTACACACTGCCTACACACAACACAGTCTCATAGCATTTCTCACAACAGTTTAATCTAAATGTAGTGTATTTTGAAGTGTTGATTGTTCATAGTGTTGGAAATGCAGATCTCTGTCACAATGAAGGGTTGCAGAATGGCGGTTTAAAGGGATGTCTGCAACTGCAATTAGCAGCAAATTTAGCAACACCCCACACTGTTGCAAAACTCAACCTTGTGTGTAATTCCTGTAGTTTTTTTTATACAAAATTCCTTTCCTGGTAGTGACTCATTATATTGAAATGCACCCACACATAAGCTCTTTCTGAGTTTACGCTAATTTTATCCAATTCATTTTTTTTTTATACACTGAGCTGCTTGTGAAATTAGGTTTCAGGGATAAACAATAATGAAGGCATGTACTAAAACAAATCACTGTCCGTATTATTTTTTATGCATCACAGCAGAGTGGAGATCACAGCAGAGGTCACTCTCTCACTCCCCTGTTTATGTGTGTTTGCAGGTTAGTGAGCCACAGAACTCCAACGGTCTCTCATCGACTCAAGGAAAAGCTGCATTGCTAACAGCCAGAACATTAGCAGATCTGCCAGAGTGCACGGGGTGTGTCGTCATTGCCAGCACACCCAAAGTGAGTGTTATCGCCGGGAGTGTGAGGCGTCGTCCCGTGTGATGCATGCATTAACCATGTCCGTAGTTCTTCTGCGATGCAGTCTCCTACAATAACCTGCAAATTGAAAAACAGACATGCACAACTAGAGCTCAAAATTCATGATCCAATAAAGTCAGAGGGCAAAGTTATCCACATCAGTGCAATTATGATGATGAGGACAAGGCAGCATTTTAATACAGCCGAGATGACAGCGCATTAATAAAAGAGATGACATATTCTAACAAGTTCCCATGTGGCTGGGTGGGAGGCTTTTTTTCCACCCTCACTTCATTGTAAACACAATCAACGCTGTGATGAGGTGAAAGAGCAGGCCAGCTAAAATATTGGTCAAAACAGCAGCACGGCCAAATTCAAGGGGAAAACATCTCAATTGGATTGAAGTAGCGCGGGCAATCAGTGGAAGGCCGGGGCAGGTGTTCGTTTGGTGAGGTAAGCAAGGAAACGCATCGTTTCCCGCTGTCAGAGAAACGAGAAGTGCCTTATGCGTTTCCAATTGGCCAAACACAAACTATTCATCTCGAATAGATTTAGTGCAAGGGAATTGGCGGCAGGTATATCATCTCCCTGAAATTGCTTTGTTTTAAGGGTGTATTTCCCACTGGCTTACACACCTCAGCCCATGTACTAGTTGCACAGTGCATCAAAGATCGCAGCGGGAGATTTTCCCTGAATTGGAAAAAAAATGGCACCACTGATTTGAAGGACATGCGGGAGACCACGTACGTCCTTAATGTCTTTTTTTTTTTTTACTTTTGTAACCTCCTATTTGTTTTTCATTCTAAGGTTAAAATTGTGTCCACAATCACTGCAGCCATGAGTGATATGTTTACTCTCCTACAGATTTGACTGAGTAGCCATTTCCATGCACAAGGACACACTTTGAAGTGGTTACTGCACCTTGATTTGATATTGTACTGAGCTAAGAGGTTAGGCTTTTTTATGATGTGCAGCACACCTACATCAAAATATTAATCAGGATGGTTAAACTGTATTCATATACTCCCAATGTTGAAACTCAAAAGTCAAGCGACAGAAAGTAGATCTTTAAGTGTCACTGGCCGACATGTTCTCTATGAAATACACACTAAAACCCTGACTAAACCTCGCTGCTGACATTGAAGGAGAAGTTTTAATTATTCCTGCAGTGCGGCCAATGCAAGTGGCTATTTTCCAAAGCTACCTATTTTAGTCCAATATTTGGGCTGTGTGGGTTTGTCAAGATTATGCTCATTGCTAAACAGCAGATGGTGACTACCACTTCTTATTATTATTAGTATTGTTTTAGGGTAAATTCAAGTAATGCTTAATGAATTGCGCCTAACCCCTTAAGGCAAAAACACCACAAGTATTTGTTTTGGTGATACATGTTTTAACAGGCATCTGATTAAAAAAAATGATGGGAAATTCATGTCAATCAATGTAGTCTGGCTCCAAAAGTCCAAATGTATCAATTTAAAAAGTGCCGCAATAGCTCAGTAAGTGCAGTGAGTTTATTCAATACAATCCGGCATGTAGCAGAATGAAAACATAGATTTCCACAGGTACGGAAAAATGAATAAACCCTCCTTCTTAAAATCTTTATTGTAGCGTGAAATATTCAAAGTCAGCTGGAACTGACAGTATTACTAACACAATGCTTTTATTACCAAGCCAGTTGTCTGAAACTAAAATATGTAGGCTAATGCTGTTGTTTACGGTTTTCTCTGGACAAAAAAATAAAATAAACAAAACAGTTTGCATGTTTCTCAAAAGAGATGCCAGACTGCCCCTGAAATCCCAACTCTGCCTTTGGGTATTTTTTCTTCTTGCATTTGCATTTAGAACTATTGCTACAATTATTTCCCATTTTGGAAATAACTGTATTTCTTTTAATCTCATTAATTTGCTACCCAGTTTAACATGTTGCCTGATTATGTGGAACAGACACCCTCCTCTCTCGCTCCTCTGTAATTCCTTTATTATTGTAACATAAACGACATTATGTAAACCACTTATATAAACAGACTCCCTTGGAAATGTCGGCTGTGGAACTTTGACTGTGATAAAATTTTGATCACATTCTAACCTGAAGGCAGGCACACCAACACACCTGACTTGTCTTATACCTGTGACACTCACAATTCCTCATGTTGCTGTGAGATTACTGATACATATTGACCTATTAAACCAACGTGTCTCATCCTACACAATTAACACTAATTCTATACTGGATCTCATGTCTATGCAGTGGCTGAGTATCTAAAACAAACATGTCTTTTTCAAAATCTTACTTTGACTTGCAAAGTTATTGTGTGTGGGTGTTGACTTGCAAAGATATTGTGTGTGTGGGTGTTATCTCTCTTGTGTCAATGAAATTTACTCTTTGAGTCTGTAAATATTAAATATGGATAAAACTTGAAGTCCTCTGTAGGAGATAAAGCCTAAATACCATTCCCTATATCGTGATTGTTGGCACATGATGAGATGAAGCTTTTGGCTCAAGATACAGAAGGCTTTATGGACAACATAAGGGGAAAATAAAGCCTGAAATGTTGAAATGCATCACATTGTCAGTGACAATCGCTGGGAGGAGAGGATGCTCGAAAGCGTCCCACTCTCAGGCAACGCTGTCCCAAAGGAATTGTGTAGGTAAGACCTGGAGCTTTGTTGTTTTTTTTGTGGGGTCAACTTGAAATGGTGTATCAGAAGCATGTTTTATTCTCTCCTTAAAGTGTCAAAAGACAACTTTTCAACTTTCCCACCATAGCGTTAGCAAGTGGTAGCCTTTTATTGTTGGTGCCACTGTCATGAAAGGTAACCGTATCGGAAAAAAAAAACAAAATATTGTTTGAGCACAGCTCATTTTAGAAGGCTAAACAAAGAGGAAACCGAAACCAGAAAAGGTAGCGGCGATGGCGATGGCGATGGCGAGGGATGGAGACAGAATGAAGAGGCAGACTAAGTAACAGGCCCATCTTGTCCAGGTGCAGCACATCAACTTAGATCGTCATATCTTCTCTCATTATCCAAATTAATTTAGCTGACTTAATGCCCCCCGTTTGACACTGTATCAACCTGACGACCATTTTGCATTTATAGCAGTTCACACTTGAATAATGAATGACCCTCGGTGCACAGACATGTGGTTCGATCCCAGGTAATACCTGACAGATCGTTTCCCTGATGGCAGACTGCGTCGTTGCTGCAGATGCCAACAGAGAAATATGCCCCGTCTCTCAGCAAGGGCCACACACTGTAACAACACTCCGATGTTGCGGTCGGAATAAAAACAGCTCCGACACAGACTTTCCTCTTTTTTTTGAACAGGGGAACATGCAGCCTGAGGCCTTGTTATTTTGACAGAACTAAATCAACCTTGCTTGTGTGAGTGTGCAAGATGACTTTCAAAGTCATATACCCGACATTTCTTTCCTTGTGTATGGATAACAAGATCATTCTCCGTCCTTCAGCATCACATCTGTAAAATAACATTTCTACAATACATCAAAGTCCCAAAGGACACATGACTCATGGAAATTATATATTATACAACTGGCTTCTGACACATTCAAAGTGGTCAGTGTTCTTGAAAGTATCACATTTCACCCCTCCATTTCCTTCTGGCACGACCGTTTCTTGTCTTCCTTTCAGCCGCGTGGTCGGAGCTGGAGGACTGGCTGAGTTTGGAGTCGTCATCTGAGGGAAGATAATGGGAAACCCATGGAGTCCTGCCGAAGCCCGGAGACAGCGCAGTCTGTGCCCCACAAGTCAACCTTTGGTGACAATGCCCACGTTTTTTTTTTTTTTTTTTCTTTTCATCTGAGCTCCAAGACAATCACACCAAAGGAACAAGAAGGCCACTACATATTAATAGAAACATATGGGCCACTTAACTTACAATAAAATCTTCGGGTTATCTGTATTTGTACAGATGATCCGAAGATTATATGTTTTTAGGTCCTAGTATTTTATTGTACGAGGAATCAATCAAAGATTACCGACATCTGCGGATACGAACAACTAAAACAGCTATCTACTTTTGGTCATGTACCCTGCTTAGTTTATTGATTATGTATTTTCCTAATTTCCCTGGGTAGCCACTCTTATTTTCATTTACATTATCTAACAAAAGACATTTCTGCTGCACCTGTAATCATGTGTTTTTCATCTAAACCATCAACTGTAAATGTCAGATCCAGTTCTAAAGAGCTAAAAGCTTGTTTTGCACACATAATATGTACCTGAAAATGCAGGGCGATATCCACCGTGATCAAAGAGGAAGTGATATAAATGTATTGGTAAAAGTGTAATACAGACTTTATGTGATGGATTTAGTCACTGAAACACAAAAGTGTCCATGTTTGGTTGGAAACAACTCAGTAAGAGCCTTTTCAGATTCAAATTACTTTAAATGTTAGGCTTAACTCAAAAGGAAGTCACTGCGCAAAATCAATTATAAAAATAAGGGTTTGTGGGAGTCCAAATAGAACCTTGATTCAGGTGGTGAAATTGTTAAGATCCTGAACAAAACATCAACCAAGCCAAAAAGCCAAGCCTTTTAAAAGTGATAAACATCACATTGCTTTGTGATAAATAGGGGATATTGGCTAGCTGTCATGTGGATGTTCAATCAATGCTGATAAACGGGAAAATGTAGTCCACTGAAGAGCATATTTGCTGCAGAGCCTTGCCAGCTGTGCCTACATGTACCAGGATGCTTTGGTGGTGATTCTAAACATCTGACAAATACACAAAATGAATTCACAAAAAAAGGTCGTAGAAGGGAATATACCTACACCTTCATCAAAAAAAATGCAACCTTACAACTTCTGAATTATAGTTGCTCTCTGAAGCTGCAACTCCATTGCCTTGGTAACTCATTGTAAAAAAAAACATTAAAACTGCACAGAAACAAAACACATATTGGGTATTCTTTACACTATTCCAACAATTAGTTATTCTGGTTTGGTCAAAATAAATTTCATACTTAATTCACTAAGATGTGAAACTATTCCGGCTGCTGTTCCCCCCCCTTGCTGTTTCTGTCCACTGTGCTGGCGGCCCATGGGCAGCTACCCAGCTGCTGCAGCTCGATCTTGGTTCTCACTCCTTCAGAGGCAGACCATTAAATTAGAAAAAAAGAGGCAAAAATCCAAATTGCCCTGCTGAACTTAGTTGTTATTTTCCAGTTTAACTTTGGGATCACTAAGGTCTCCAACACACCTCTATCCCAGTGAGGTAGAAAACCTGTATGCATAGTAATGCACACATGGCTTGCACTCTCTGGCTTGTCGGTAGCATCCAACAAAAACTGCCCACGCCAACATTCATTGCAGCAAAATGATTCCATTTTGTTTTTGGCTTCGTAGGGCAAGGCAGTGTTTAGTCGTTTTATCCACCCCACAGCAGCTGCAGCCTTGAGCATACTTAAAAAACAACAACTATATTTTATATGTAAACATAGTAAGGTCTACCTGAGAATAGAATGAAGTTGCTCTCTATTTGTGTGTGTTAACGGAGCGTCCTGCTGCGTCGATGTAGCTGGGCTAGTTAGCTCACAGCTGCCTCTCTGCACTGCCCTCATGTGGTGGTTACAGCTGATAACAGCGCCCCAACTGACAGCATTGTTGCTGAAGCATAGCACCCACCCTCTGGTACCCCCTCCAGTACACAGTTAGCTCTGTCAGCACTTTCACTGTTGTTTCCACTGTTAGTTGTTAGCACCATAAGCTGTGATGTTGAGAGCCCTTGAGTCACTTGAAATGTTCTCAATACCGTATCTTGCACCTTCAAACTTTCTTACCTTTGTTATATACATACTGGTTTAAACATGAACATTATAAGCAGTGTTTTAGGAGCAGAGGTCTGCTAGCCCGGGGAGCTATTTGGGGTTCAGCATGCGGACAGAGAGGAATCAAACCTCTCACCTTGTATTTAAAGTCAGTCAAAACACTGTAAAATCTACATTGTAAAATTTCTAAACAATCCCTAACAAAGAGTTTTTTTGAGCCCCAGAGTCACAGAGTGAAGTTGTTTTAAACTTGGATAGGTGAGGATGAGGTTGACAATCGGCAAATGTTTTACTTTTTAAGAGAAGCTGATTGTATGATGCAAGCTAAGGAGTTCTGTCATCTTGTTGCGAATTAAAGCGGGAGCAGGATCATTCATCAATAGACTCGTCTGCCTGATTGAACTCTCACTAAGCCTACTCTAACAGTGTAAGGGCATTCAGGGGTGGATTTTCCTTTTAAGCACTTAGATGGTGTTCTTATCTGGACTGAATTATAATTAGAGAGAGCAGATAGGTCTTACTCAAGCACTCTTCTGATGATTGACTGGTGATGGGCCTTCTCGGGTCCCACATAGTTTGAACGTGTGTGACCTTTTTGTTTTACAAGATGGTCTGAATAAACCAGCGGAGTAAAGGAAAGCATTAGGCCTTATAGCTAGGCTGCTTACTATACCCTTTTTACAGCTGATGAAATAAACAAATATAGGTGGGCATTTTGCCAACGGCTGCAAAAAAAAACAACAAAAAATGGCTGCAATATTTATGTTCAAAAATCTGAGTCCATGTCATAGTATTTACCATTTCGTACATGACTACGGATAGCCTGTTGTGACTTGTATGCTGATAATTTCAATCTGGGTTTCTCCACCAAATACATGCATATATCTGGCCATCTGTATTTACCCAATAGCACACAGATCTGGAAAGTCAATTTGTTGCGTTTTGATAAATGCCATCCATACTTCCGTTGCCAAATTCCGTGAGCACACTTCCCTACATAGCATTACTGACAAACTGTAAAAGGGTTCGACTTTTCACACCATTCTTCACAGGTACGGCCTGGCTGAGACTCCCTGGCATCTCAAACTTGAAGTCGTCTCTTTCGACAGCCTGTCGCTCGCTCATTTTGTGGAGAGGAAATCTCAGGGACCCCTATACCCTCACCAGCAATCTACATTGTTTTGCACTGTGACCAGCCAGATAATTCAACATTCATGACTTATTCATCGCATAAACAAACACAATTCCAAACAGCTGCTCGGCGAAACTTGCTCAAACACTTCCTGCTCCAACTTTCGCGGTCCTCGCTGCTCCCTTTAATTGGTAATCCTAGCTCCAAATGGCATTTGGTCAAGCTCAAGATTCAAATCTACAATTAGCCTACGACAGTGTGCAGTGGATAGCGTTACTCCCGCTGTCATGGGACATGAAAGAAGTCTGCCAGCAAGGTCAGGGTCTCTCACTCTCTCTCTCCACACAGCAATTCAAGGTGGGAGTCGAATACCAACTGAAGGTTTCCAGCTGTCTCCCAGCATGGAAAACAGACATAATTGTTTACTCTGCATGCACAGTCGAATAGCTAGAAGGGCTTATGCTTATTATGTAGTGAGTGCTACAGCAGAGGCAGAGAGGAGAGAGGCCCGTTTGGCCCGGCTCCCCAGAGGGAGCTCTTTTCAACACCAGCCTGATGGATGCTTGTGCTTTTGTTCTCAGGGTTTTCCACAGGCTAACGGCAACGCTTTCCCACCATCTCTCTCTCTCTCTCTCTCTCTCTCTCTCTCTCTCTCTCTCTCTCTCTCTTTTCTCCAAATACAATGAAAACTTCAAGAGTTGGAGTTCACGTTCTGTGATTTGAGATGTAATATGCGGTTAGCTCAAGTGCTTAAAAAGGTGAAATTTTGATGTTCATTGTGCTGGAAGGAATGTGTATGAGCTGGGCTATTTTTAAATAAAAAGGCCATTTTAGCA
Organism: Chelidonichthys spinosus; assembly: GCA_029853015.1. Classification (NCBI taxonomy): domain Eukaryota; kingdom Metazoa; phylum Chordata; class Actinopteri; order Perciformes; family Triglidae; genus Chelidonichthys; species Chelidonichthys spinosus. The sequence continues at coordinate 13,905,647 of CM056837.1, forward strand.
CACATTCCTAACCGAGCAGCACTCAAGCACGTGCAGTCCGTCAGTTATTTGGACGGAGAAACATTTTGCGTCGTTATGGCTCTTTGCATATTGTATTTCAAATGAATGAATTATTAAAAGTGCTGAATTTCAGTTCTTATTTAGAGTCTTTCTATGCATTTATTATTTTTTAATAGTCTGAGTTTTTAGGGAAATAGAAGGCAGAAACTTATTCTATATAACGGTATATTCAATATTCTTCCAGGGAAATAGCTATGAAATCTACAACCCATAGACATCTGCTGACACCTAGGATCTGCCATGATGCTCTGCCATGCCTGAACTGCAGTGAGCTTAACTTTTTGCCTTCTCACTGGTTGGTCTTCAGAATCACATTTGGTTTACCTCGGGCAGAGTTCAGCCATTAAATAGTACGTTTGGTTTGTATTCCTCACCTGTATAAAGTGCACTGAGTTTTGTCTTAAGGGAGTTCTACTCAACCTCTGAATACAGTTGAGTAATGTCTCCTTGTCCAGAATGAAAAAAAAAAAATAACCTTGGTGATGTCGCCACAATTACTTTGGTTTAGTATTGCAGACCTCAGATATTAATGGACAAGCTGGCTGGTGTACAGCAGTTTCATTGCTTAAATTCTTGACCTTCAAAAAAGCAGCCAACATAACTTCAAGGTCTATTTAGTAGCTTCTCTGGAGCTTTCAATCATACCACATGATCTTGCTCCACAGATGGAGTCTGCCACGTCAGCGCAGATGTTCACATTGCTTTCTTTTTCTGAGCATGGACAGTTTGTCCAAAAGATTAGCCTGTTTAACTTTAGCATATATCTGCCTCTGCTGCATTGAATTTAAGAATGTCACTTTTAATCTGTAAAACACATGTATGGTATGATAGTGAATTAAAAATGAAAAAGTCAGCAAAAGTAATGTTATGGTCTATCCATTTGCCCATTAGGATGCCGCAAAAAATGTACACTTCAATCTTGGCCCCGTCATTGGTTGGCTTCAAACCCAATGTGCAGGAGAACAAACCGATGTGTCCCTGTCATTGTAATTTTAGCTCAGGCTGATATGGTGAATCGGTTACATCGAAGTGCAATTTTTAAGTTAACCAAGTGTATTGGTGGTAACCTGGAGTTTTTCCAAATCCACTGAACTCACTCAGTTCCACAGTTCGATGTATTCTGCTCCAAACTCAGCTACAGCTAGGCACCAGAGCAGACACTACACCACTCTAGTGGAGTCTTGGTAATGGATGATGCAATTTGTCCGACAGCTTCCCCTCCGTTGAATGAATACACTTTGACACTTTCCGTAGTTCGTCACTTTTAATGAAATATGTATGAAGGTGATATTTATAAGAGATAAGGTTATCCTACAGCATGTACAGCATATTAGACAGTCAGATGAATCGATAGGCAGGGAAGAACGAAGGCAAGGTTTGACCAAAAATATTTTATTAGACCTGAAAAACGGCTTGCACTATCAAAATATGTGGAAAATCTGATAGTTTGACTTTGACATTTACCAATGATTTCTACTGTTTCCATTCTTCAGAAAATACAATTTGACCTTTGAATACTCAATTCAACCTGCGATAGCAGGATAAAATCAGTCATGTGGTGAGCAAGAGAATTGAATATGACAGCTGGTTAGAACGAGAAACATCATTAGTTCCTAGTGGTACATCGTGGGGATTTGTCCAGGGCCGCCGCACTGTCAGAAAGGCAATATCACTGAACAGATGACACCATATTATAGGGGCACATAGGAGAAATTAATTAACATGATCATATTGTCATCTCCGCATGGAAAGTAGGATACGGGAAGAACATTACGATCGCCTCAGATCGGTACCTCACTGATAAAGTACCCTTTAAATGCCTTCGAATCCTTCTATCTTTACTGTCATTCCATAAATGGCATCGTTTGTCCAACTTGCCATGTATGACAGCTACGGCGCAGGGTTTGCTGCGCTCAGGCAATCCGATCCATTGTGACATTTAACAAGTTCTTGTGCAAACAGCACCGCAGGTTCGTCTAACGCGTGGATGTTTCAAGGCGTAGGCAACCGAAGCTCATGACAAAAATCACAGTCATAAAAAACATGCAAATGATTAGCATTAAAGGGCAGATCGGCACCGACATGGGAGCGAAATCCACGCTCCTTGGATTTGTCAAATGCCAACAGCATGTATATTTCACTGCTTCTAACAGAATGAGGGCATCGGTGCTTACAACGGTCCCCTTCCTAGATGGAGCCCTGCTGTGGCAACATGCTGCTGTCTGTCTGTTTGTGTTGCTTTTTATGCCCCTCCAAGTTGAATGTGCTGACTGCCAGCTCAGGAGGAGGAAATATGAACCAGTTGAATAGCTGCGCAGTCAGGGCTATGTGAATTGGTTTGCCAAATGAGGCGTCCATTATGTTGACAGTATTTTTATTTTGTGAAGTACTTTATTTCAATCAAGAAACGCTAATTGAAAGTGGGGCATGAAGGGTTTAAAGAAGAGCTTAAAGAAAGTTTATTGGGGTAATCACGCCTCGGAGCCATACAGGAATACACCCACAGTCGGCCTCTCGCAGCGTACGGTTTGACTTTTCACAGTCTGAAAAGCACAGGTGTTCGTAATGACACTTATGATGGCGCCGCTCTGTTCAAGACCTGCCATGAAAGCAGCTAAAGTGAATTCAGCCATCGTGAATGTCATTATTTACACCTGTGCTTTTCCTACTGTGACATGTCAAATGTGGGGGGGGGGGGGGGGGAGCATATGGACTCCTGACAATGTTGTTGTGACAAGCGGGCTTAGCCAATGAGCTGGATGAATTGTGATTCCTGGTGAGTGAACTGGAAGGACCTTTTGGAAAGAGTGGATGTTGCTATGAATCGTCAATCACGCACTATTGTGACAGCTGACAGCAGCAGAAATTGAAACAGATTTCAAAACTGATGACAGCAACATGATGTTTGGCTCCAGCTATGAAGTAAAGAGCTGAAAGTTCACAGCCAGCCAAGTGAGTTACAAACACAAGACTTTCACCCAGGAGATTGCTGTTGGTGTCCTGTGTGAGACTTTTATATCACCATAGTTTGTTAAAAACTTGAACCTGAGCTTAACAAAGTGCATTTATTGTTCAAGCAAAACTAAAAAAAGTACATTGGAAGTTTATTTTGAAAAGAACAGATACTGTATTTTGTTTTTATTGGGGTAAAGTAAGGCATAAAAACTTCTAAACTCAAACTAGTCCACATGCTTCAGACTGATATCATATCCTTTGAGTTTTATGCTAGACTTGAATACATGAGATACTGACAGCACAGCAAGGTATCCCATCTATGGTTATCACAGGCTTCAGCACAGCCGTTCACTGCCTCTCAACATCCCAGGCTGCAGCTAACAAGCAGGACGAGTTGGCTGCCCTTATTAGCTTCAGGTTGGATATTGCTGAGGGTAGGCTCTGTGACGTGTTTCACCAAAGACCGAGACCATGTTTAAAGTTCTGAAATCTGCTTCACTCTGGAAGACATTCCTCTTAACTCCACTGAACACGAAGGGATCTGCCAATTGGTTATTCAAATGGAAGACTGGATAAGCCGGCTTCTGCACTGAGAGAAATGTTCATCTTCACAAGTCATTGAGATTTCCTGTGGATAAGAAAGATCTGAGGCTCTCGAGACATCTGTTAAAAACCCTTTCTTCCATTCGGTTTGCCATAATTAGAAGTGCGAATCAGCAAATGGAAATACAATAGAAGCTCTTTTTTTATTAGAGTGTGCATTGAATCTCTTTCTTTCCCACATAATTACCAGAGGATTTGACCTCATAAAGCCAGTATTGTACTTTATTGTTTTTTGGTGTTTTGTGTTTTCATGGTGTATGATGGATTAATTCCAGTGAGAAATTGGAAAAAAGAAAAGAAAAGAAACAACACAGATAAACTGTAAACAAGTTCAAACCTGTCAATTTACTCATTCAGATTAACATTTTTCAGGCAGCATACATGAGTCAAAAATGTTGCTCTGGTGAAGAAATGTCTACTCCAGTTCCAGTCTCTTAGCTGCCTGCTGTGGGAAAAATGCTCTTGCTTATCCTGGTAAAGGACTCGTTGACATTGCAAGCCGGGGCCAATGCTGCAGCTCAGCGGATATTTGGCCACACCGAGGGAGTAAGCGACTGAATCCAGGAGTTGGCAGCGGGGATATTTGGAGACTTCAGCTACTGTAGGCTTATTTGACATAAGCCCTAATCACACAGGGCCAATTACCAACTACCTGGGATCATGTGGTGACTTCTAATGACTGCTGAGATCGTTGGAGGTTTTAATCCAGTACAAATCAGATGTGCTCGTATTGTATTTTTTATTACTTGTATTCCAGCCCTACTAAGACAAATGTCCCCTGAGAGTCACTTAACACTCACGGGCAACTCATTTGCACCTTTCTGCGGTCTTTGTAAATGGAGGCACTCGAAGAATTGCACCAGATTACCATCGGGTAAGTGTTTCACTAAACACAGAGGCTGGGGAGTAATGTATTAATCAACTGAGATCACTACAAAATGCCAGTCCCGTGCTAATGGGGTAAATATCACTGGCACTGCTTAGGCAATATGTAAGACAGAGGTCACACCACAGTGAAATAAAAAGCTATGGATCATTTATACACCTCATCAAAAAGTAACACATTGCAAGGTTTTAATCGGGCACAGGTGACAACAAAACCATACTTGTTTGTCCATCAATTGAGTCAGAACACCATCTGAGAGGAGCCTCTCCTTTGAAGTGAAGATTCCCATCCCCAGGTGCTGACTCTGACATGCTGACTCCAACGTATTGCAGGTATCGTAGTCAACAGCAGCTCAGTAACTAGAGAAATGGGGAAAAAAAGGAAGATTTGGCGAAAACATAACCTGAAATGTGCCCCGGTGGTCCATTTCAGATGCAAACTTAGACTGCGGTATTAGAGCAGCTCAGAGGTAAGAAAAAGTACCCTGGTGTTGCTTTGTCAGAAAATCCCCCTCAAGTACATCATGGATTAAAAAAAAACAGCTGAAGAAGCATCAAGTTGTCTGTCAAGCCAATTAAAAGGAGGACGACACCGAAGGGAGAATAAGCTCCGGATCTTCGGCTGATGTGACGCGAACCACACAAGCCAGCAATTACTACCTCCTTCTTCACAGTCCTGCTTCAGTGTATTGTAGATTTGATTTTACGGTCGGAAAAACAACAGTTGGGCCAAGACACCAAGCCTCCTCCGTTTCTGTCTGGGCTGACTGACTGAATGTCTGCAGTGACCAGCGCACCAGCCATCTGTGAGGATTTCAAGGTTTAACTGCAATCTAATGATTTAATTAAGGGAAACATCTTGCATGCCATATTGAGGTAATATTTGCCAGTAGGACAATTTAGCCCAGACAGGGGTAATCACTACATTATACACATTACATCTGCATACACACATACGTATTATAATTTCATGTCCTTTCCAGTAATGGATTAAACAACTTCCTATGGGTTAAATGTTCACAATTAGAGTAATGTTAGAATAATAGTTTTATATAATAAATGTAAATGCAAAGCAGAAACAAGTCATTCCCTGCTGCCAACTGTTATCCTCAAATGTATTCACATCTTATTTTGAAAAGATACCATGATTGAAATGAGTGGAACATAAAGTGATAACATATATGTCCTCCCTGACACACGCACACACACACACACACACACACACACACACACATACAATCTGGGGTAACATCCATGTATGTCCTACTGTCCTTTACAGTTCAATGAGACCATGATAATGTTCGATCTTTGGAAGGCAATGTGTCCACTGAGGGGGAACAGAACTTGCTGGTGGTTGAGAGACTCCAGGAGGGGTAACCCCATGAGGATGCCTCATAATCATGCACCTCTTTTCAGACACATTCTCCTCTATAAGCCCCTATTCCACCAGAGGGGCTTGGAGCCTTTTGAGGAACTTTTGACCAAAGGGACCAGGGTCTATATTAAGCTCCGGAGAGATTTTACCTCCCAAAAAGGCCCTGGTTGGAGGTACTACTTACTGACAGTACTGGAAGTATGCTTTGGGATGACCATCGCTGATTGGTCACACCCAGACCCTCTGCTTCAACTCATGTTTCATTCACAAAATGAGGAAGTATTGATTTGGCACCTTCTTAGAATGAGGGAGAGCATTGCTCTTTGTTGACAACATTAATATTAAGGTGAGGCTTTGCTGTCGGATTTCTGATTCATTTTAAAAATGTAACAAAAAGAGTGAGCTAAGAGCTGCTCAACAACCAGCAGCCTTCGTCCCATGGCATGTTGCTTTTTCACACATCAGCTGATGACGATTGCTTAATCTTAAACTATGCTAATGCAGACAACCATCGGCTGAAGAAACCTTGCAGTTCCTTGGAAAGTAGTCCCTGGACTCATAAACAGGACCTTCTTGGTGGAAATGGAGCTTGTGTCGCTCAAGAACGTCAAGAATTCTGCTTAGAGGTCAGAGGTAGTTTTCTTTAGAGGCAGATCATAAAGAGAAAGCACACAGAAGAGAAATATGAGGAGAAGAGAAAAATAAATCTATATACATTCAGCATTGAATGGGTTCCCAACTGTAATAGGTGGGTTCTAGTCTCTTATCGTTTTCTCTTGTGTTGTCAAATATAGTCACAGAAAGGCCATTGAATGTAAGCCATGATTCACTACTCTGCAGAACTGTTTCAGTAGTTCATAGAAGGGTGAGTAAGTACACCAGGGCCATTACCACAACATTTCCTCCATCCTGAATGACAAAATTGGAGGTTTATCAAGTCCAACCATCCCCTTCAGTTTCGTCCCCAAGAGTTTATGAAAATTGCAGAGTAGTTTACACTGTTTACATCTGATTGACAGCCGTAATTGTCCTACAGCTATAAGAGCAAAGTAACAACATCCAACAACCAAGTATTTTTGCTGGAGAGGTTTCATTATCAAAAAAAGTGTGCAGCCTTTCACCATTGTGTACTGATGAGCCACATTTTTTATATGACATTTGAAAATAAAATTGACCCTTTGTTAGTCCCGCCCTTCAAATGCAAACTGGCCAATTATAGCGCAGCATCAGCCAGCTCCAACCACGATCCAGTTACTGACTTGTAACACAGATTGTAGACCCCCTCTGTCTGCTTCGCTCTGAAATCACTTTGTGGTTCTTCCAAAACATTTATTGTATTTATTACGGCAATAATTTCAGCATTAAGGATCCAGTAGACAATCAAAGGCAGAGAGGGGGCAGGTTTAATTGTAAGGCTTACCGGGTAGGCGTTCCTGCACATGCACAGAATGTATTGGGCAGCTGGGACGAATCAAGCACTGCCAGCATGGGCTCCATGCTAGCTCTGACAGCTCGACGGAGTAGCAGCAATAAGAAGGGCCAAGCAAAGGGTCATTTTGTGTGAAACTTTGCTGTAAACCTGACAACTTGATTGCTTTAATGGACAAATTATCAGAAGGTGCTGTCTTTATCCATGCTGTTTGCCAGGAAACACTGTGGGAGAGCTTGCCAGCTGGAGCCAATGTTAGTCTGCAGCTCTGTTTCACACTTTTTCACACAGTGCCAGCAACCTGCTATGCAATCTACTGAGCTGAATACTGAGTTAAATTCACCTCGGCGAATTATGCATTCATTACGGGAGAGCTTATCTCAATATGACTGTCTAGTCTAAGTCTATGGTTATCCCATTATTGGAACAGTAAACAGATACCTATGGAGATGAAGTGTCATGCTTAGGATCATTATTTAACACATTCCGGGACCACCCACACGTCAGATTTCAGCTGAGCATTCATTATAAGTATGTCATGCATGAGAAGTTCCCAAAGCCAGATGTTTATCACTCTGGGTGTCACTGGGTCCTGCAGATTTTGCTTGACTGGAGGCGATTTAACAGAAACAAAAACCTTGTTATCATGTTGCTGCTTGATGTCAGTTTGTTTTAGCTGAGAAGTTGAAATTGCTTTAATTGTTGATGTATGTTTGAAGTCATTGATGCTGTTGGGTTTTTTACATATTAAAAAGCCATATCTTCTAATCTAAGTGTAGTAAAAGACAACAAAAAGGCATGAATGTGCAGAGTGAAAACAACAAAATTGGCATATTTTTGAACGTCTATAGACTGCCTGTTGACTGCCTGTTTTTGAAGAAAATTGGAATAGCTATGCTTTTGTGTTCAGACTGAGTCAAAGCGACTCCCCAAATACCAATTATTTCAGCCTTTTTGTTTCCCTTCCATTGTTTGTCTTCTAGGCGTCCATGCTTACATTCCGAGCTGCCATGGTTGCGCAAATCATGACATTTTTATTTATCGGAGGTTAAATGTGTAAGATTTATGTACCGTCATGGAGACGACGGCTGATCGGAATCCCTTGGGATCCAATTTGGCACCACATGTGCACAAACAACGGAGACTGTTCTTTTTTCAATTTATTTTTATTTTGTCCATTAGATCTCTGCCGCAGGTGACATTACAGATCAGAAATGGAACTATTTTAATTGCAGCATGAATGTTGCCTTAGATACATTAGTTTACACTGTCACATTCAGCACAGAGACCAAAAAAAAAGGCGTAAACACATCTATATTCATATATTCAGCATTCATCCGTTTTGGTGCACGCAGGAATCAGTGAGGCTACTGGAAACTGCCTGTCCTCCAGCGATTGAGGGTCCTGGCTCTGTTTGGACCAGAGCAACCCTCGAACCAGAGGCTGCAGAACCAAATACACTGTGATAAACACACGGCCAGCTGTCCTGCTTAGCAAGCTCTGGCATTATGCTTATGGAGACTTACTTATGGAAATAAAAGGCAAATATACGGCACAGACACCCACATTACTTGTGTTACAATGTGTTGAAGAGTTAAAGCAGAGGGCCAGGATAAACCCTGATTAACCCCGGGCTTGCATGAGGGCAAATGAGAAGCACAAGCCTCTCCTTCTATGCTAGAAAGTGTTCTTATTGTCTCCCAAAGAAATGTGCGTTTTTGAATGTTTTTGCCCGTTGAAAAACAAATGCAATATATTCAATTAATCCACAGTTTGACCCAGTGTTCTGTTGTGTTTGTGATTTTGCTATTGAATAAGTGTCTTTTTATATTGGGCCCACTATGTATTTTCCATGCAAAGTTGAAAAAATAAAATATTCTATCTTGAATCTTTCAACGTCAGTTGAGGCCATTAGTATGCATTGACATTAGCAGCAGGCATTAGCATGCATTTCATCGTGCCAGGCTGTCATAAAAACTGATTTCTAATTGAAAAGAAAGAAAAGATTTCTTTCTCTGTGGTTTCTCTTTCTCTCTTTGCTCGTGGAAAATCGACAACGGGAGAAAGCAGCCCTTAAGTCGCTGTTAATGTGACTGGTTTGGAAGGGCAAAATGTTTACCCTGAATGAATTCAGTTTCAATGTTATGCCAGTTTCTCAATGGTACATGCCCTGTGGGATTCTGATGAATATTTCAAGAAGAAATTTCTGTGCAGCTTCCCAATGAATAAAAATCAACAAAGTGGGAAATTTCGACGCCTGCTAAACTTATAAAATGATGACTTTTAAAAGGACAGCGCACTGTCCATCTGTTTTTATGAGCAGCAACATCTGGTTGTTCATCACAGCTCAGCAGATGATGGGCTCCAGCATTTAGGAAAAAAATGATAACAAAATCAAATAGTTTTTGTCAGTTTATGGACACTTTTTTATTTAGGATGAAGCCTCTTGCAGGAAAAGTACTGTAAGTAGGGAGGAGAACTGACTCTGTCCCTCCCCTTGCTGCTTCTTGGTCTTCTCTAAAGCCTACAGCTTGAGAAACGTAGCATCTTTGAGACCTTTGTCTACTTGCTAACCAACATAGTGAGTAACAAGTGTCACTATTACACGATGTTTAACCATGACTAGCTCAAAATCCCCTCCCAAAAAACAGCAAGAGAATTAAGAAAATCTGAAGTGACGGCATGGTAGTCTATGGAGTGGAGCCGGATGGCAGGTCTGCATTTTTGGGTGGGGCTTAGTGAAGGGTCAATTGAAAATATTGTCTCAGATGGCTAACACACTTCCACTGTGATATTCAACAGGACTATCTTCTTCTTTTAAATATATGGTCTTGCACCAATTTTCCATGGCATGCACTAACCACCTTTACAAAAAAATCCCATTGAAATTTCACACTGAAAAGCACATTTCCCCCCTTTTTTGTAGGTAGTTGCTGCATTTAAGGCCCTGATATGTTCAAGAGTATTTGGATAAGTGTGATATCAGCTCCATTTTGGCTCTTTCAGCAGCTAGGAAGCAGATAACTGATGAGAGTGAAGCCCCATTTTATCTGCTGGGGTCACATTGTCTCATTAATTGCTTATGAATTATCGGCGTACATATGTGAAACAGCTGGGGGGCATTACGATTTGGTTAGAAATAATACCCTGAAGAGCTCAGCGCTGCATTAGGGGTTGTGTGCACATGTGTTGGGGGTGTCTCTATTGGAGGTAGTACCCCCCCAACTAAAATGAAAACCAAAGTGTTTCCCTGGTCTCTTATCAGAGTGCACAACAAGGCAGGTGACTCATTAACATTCCCCGACCGCCGAGGGATTAAGAGCTTTGCAGGTTAAAAATCGTACCGTAATCAAATTATTCAAATGACCCTTACTCGGCTTCGACCTTCATCGCACCATTTTGGAGACAATTACACCGAGCAAGTTGTGCCTGAAACCATTTCATATCAGAGGGAAAAAGGGAGAGCAAGAAAGAAGAGGGAAAAAAATGGCAACGGGAGCAAGGGAGGCAAGAAGATACCGGACAAAAAAAAAAAAACGTCTAAATGGGGAGTTAATTAAAATTGCTTCCTTCAAAGATGTATTTTCCCCCTAGTAGTAGATAAGGCGAGTCCTCACGCTGTGAAAAGGGAATATGATATCTTTTTGGTTTATTGCCCCCACAGCAGGCTCTCTATGACCCGGCAAACTTGAAACTAGGAAGATGAATGCATCCTTCAAAGATGTTCTCTTTTTTTTATTCACCTGCACTTGTTTTAGTGGCCGAGCAACATACCTGCGATTTCCCCCTTGCTGTGTTTATTGTGCGCTGTATCTTCGGCATCATACAGTCTGTTCGGAGGGAGTGAAAACAACAAGGAACAAGAGTCAGGATTCGTCTCTGAACACTGGATGGTGTTGCTCCTAATCAGGCTAGCAGAGTCCTTTTCATCCGGTGGAAGCAAAGGCAGGAAGCTGTCCTGTTTGTTGAATCTATTTTTGTCTTTAATCACACCTCTCTTCATCTGTCCATATTTTAAAGCCAATTACCATAAAAAGGTGTGTGTGTGTTTTCCCTGTTGTGATTGCTTTGCGTTGCCCCTGGTGTTTGAGGGAGAATTTAAGAAACAATCCGCCGTAAATCTCATCATTTTGGCGCGGCGTTCCCGTCGGCCTCCAGGTAATTAGCGCTGGGCCTAGTGGGGGGACGCCAGCGTGGGTCGCCATCGCCAGACGTGATAAATATTGACTCAGTCATACTTCTTCTTCCGCGGAGTTAATTAAAGTGTGGACTGTTTATTTTTCCAGGGCTGCCAACTTGAATTTGATGTCCCGTATTAATCAACACCCACCATGCTTTGCATGAGAGCCACCCTCGCCCTCTTCAATGGGAAATATCTGGAACGTGGGTTTGTTTGTGTACGGGCTTGTTTCCCAGTAATTGGACCCACTTTTTAGACTTTCAGGGCAAGGGTATCGCTGCAAAGTGACATTACTGTTGCAACACAAAATTAATTTTAAATGTACTAAAATTTCCGATGATGAAAATTAAAACATGCACACAGTTTGGTCAAATATTATATCATTCCGTCCCACATATAAAATATTGAGACACTTACCCCACTGAACACAATTCAGATGATTTAGTGTTGCACATATTCTCTTAGAAACGATCCACCCACACACTTGGAGGCCTCAGGAGGTACTTAGACTGCTCATTATTCTACCACTGGACTCAAGACATAACAAGTCAAATGGGGCTGTTCTTGTTTTACAACAACCCCGGGGTTTTAAGGATCTTTCCAGAATGCATGTCCATTGGAAAATAAGTGTATTTATCTTAAGCTCTTAAAAAAAAAAGGATTGGAAATAAACGTCATCAGGCAGTTATTACAGTCAATAAAGGATGAAATGAGCTAATTTATTCTGCAGCATCAATTTCTAATTAAAAGAGATGTCGAAACAATACTTTATATTGAACTTCTTCTTATTAATTGGTTTAATGGTTCATTATAGAAATAAAAAGGAAGACCATAAAGACTGCAAGCATGTTTCTCCTTTCATCAGATGATGGTTTTAATGGTATGTAGAAAAAATCCTGCTTTGTATTCTTTGTGTTTGTCATGTGATTGGACATCAAATTCCTCAGGTGTCATCTTGTGTATAAAAGTCGCTTGCTAAATTCACCCTCTTTGTTTGTCGCCCATGTGGAGACAGGAAGGTGATGGCTTGACACGAGTGAGTCATTTAACCCTGCAGAATTTGCATTAATATAAAAATGAATGCAGCAGGCAGCTCCGTGCGGCTGCAGTGGAAAACCGGTGGAGTTGATAAGGAAGGGCATTCAACAAAGCTGCAGCAGACAGCCCGAGCGAGGCGCTTTGTTTCAGGATCATCAAACCCCACTCCTTCACGACCTGTGTTTGTTGTTGCTGGGTAATTGAGTTGCACTGCTGTCGTGGTGTGACTCATCAGCGGCTCATTATTCCAGATGCTGCCAGGAGAAGAGGCAACAACATCAGCCGTGTTGGAGTGCGGCCATTATAGCAGCAGCATACCTGGAGTTCTACACGTTGGACATCTCCAGACAATGTCAGGAGACATTCACTCCCGACTCATAAATAATGCCCTCATGCGTCACACTTATTCATCAAAAACATGATGCCATGCTCGCTCTTTTTACATATATAACTCAGAGGGTTATTTTTTTCAAACTGGAAACAGGTCATTTTTCCCTCAGACCTTTTTTTGCCTGGTGCAAATAGGATCCCAGACCACATCCTATTTTAAAATGTTAAAAGATACACCACACATTGGCTGCAGATTGAAGCTGTGACCGAGTAAAATCAAAGGAGAGACTCAGGAGACTTCAGCGGTTAAAAAAGAATCCCTCGAATGAATGTGTGTGATCCAGGAATTTCCTCAGGAAAATGCCTGAATCACATATATATCCATTAACAGTTTTAAATATGGATGTACCATCATAATATCAGAGCATGCATCCCTCTTGAGTATTTAAGTAGGGTGCGTCGTGTTTAGCACCATTCAGACATGCACTACGGGATGTTAATGTAAATGTAAATGTCAACCTGCCGACATACATAATTACCCCTCCAGATCACTCACACAATGTGCAGTTATTGTGTAAGTATCAGAATATGCATGTTTCACTGATTAAATGTATAAAATGCACATGTAGTGCAAGAAAGATGTTTCTCATGTCACGTGTCAGATGATAACTTTTTTTTTATTTGTTATTTGAGAATATTCCCTTTTTCTTTTGGTTACCCCCCCCCCCCCCCCCCCCCATCCACAGGCTGATCAGCTGTTCAGCCCAACACGCTTGAGAGACGTTTTTCTGAAGCAGCCCCACCATTTGTGACACGTCTCTCCATTCACTTCCCTGGAGTCGACGAACAAGTCAAATGACCGTTTCTAGACAATGCAGACTTTTCAGGCTTCGATAGTACATTCTGTTCTATTGATGTTGTTACCTTTTTTTTAATACAGTACATGTTGCTCCATCTCCATCCTCCGACAGTTGCAATTCACATAACTGTACCTCCCCTACCACTTGCTTCCTCATCCCCTTTAGTCATGCGTCACATTCTTCCCTCAGCAGAATGATTCATTTTTCATTTGATCTGGACTCTGGAAAAGGGAATTAAATCCCCAGAGAGTTTGAAGCCTGTGCCTTCAGGAAACTCCCATCCTGCTGGCGGCGGACATCTCTACAGGGCGGCAGCCATTTTCCAGCATGGTTAATTTATACTGTACATCCCAATTGGGACTAAGTGCTGGATGAGTGATGACTCCTATCAGATTCTTTGTCAGCAGCCATCAGCACTTTATATTTTCTGATGCTCCATGTGCAGTTATCTTGTTTGATGTGGAGGGTTGCAGGGCGAGCGTTCGTCAAAGGTTCAGCCCCTCCAGTCTGTGATCAGATAGCGAGATGCAGAGATAATGGAAGGGAACAATTGAGATTAATGTGAGACACCTGAACAAGTTGCGATTCACAAAACAGTCATGTCTCGCGTCTTTTTCTTCGTCAACACTAATATGACACCGCAGTCAAATTGCCTCGCTTGTGAGGATACAGTAATGGTGAGAAAAATCTAAAAAAAAAAAACAAAGATTCTCTAGACCATCAACGGCTGGCAGGGTGACGTTTTATGTATGGCTCCACAATGCACAGGTCCCCGAATGATATGCAGGTGCCAGACAGTTAGATCACTCATAGAATAACACCATCAAACATTCAATCATGCTTGAATCTATTTTTAATATTGAATGTCAGAGTTATGATAAAGAGCGACTGGAATCTCCATTTGTGGCACTGACTGCCAAGCACTTCAGGTAATGGATACGAAAGTCTTCACAGGGGAAATATGCCCACATCTGAAGCCCATGTAAAAAATCTCTCTCTCTGCCTCTCTTTATTCTTCTTATTCTCTCTCAATGCATTAATAATAGCATTACTCATACAGAGCCAGAAAAGCCCACATATTGTAGAAGACTCCACCCAGAAATGATGATCGTCCTCCTGTGTGGATCCTTTGCCTCCAGCCGTGTTACTCTTGGGACAAGCAGCCAACCACATGTAGGATTGCCCCCCCCCCCCTTCCACACACACACACACACACACACACACACACATTTCACCATCACTGACAATACCAGATGGCATAGAATCCCCAGAGAGTCATAAAAGGGGGGAGAGGTGCAGGAGGAAGTGCCTTTATTAACTTGAAGTTGGCAAAAAGCAAGGATTGTACCATTCATGTTGACCCGGGAGCTACATAACATAATGAGCGTGATCATTCCAGGGGCAGGGGCGGGACTGGATCCTGGCCAGTCAGGAGACGCTCATTTGCCTGGCCTGCACCAGCCCATTAGAGAGAGAGAAAGTGAGCTATCTGCACAATTTCTCTTTGTGAGGTGTCTCTAAGCCTATTGCCTGCCCATTTTAGGGAGAGACCAGCAGAAAAAGTCTTCTTTAGCGCTCCCTGCCGCCTGCGCTCTTTGTACATGGGACTGCCTATGTAGTGATCAAGAGGTGTTTATAAGAGTGACACCTAAGGAAGAGAAAAATAAGAGACCTGGAGGGAGAGAAAAGAGAAAGAAGTCAACCTCTTTTCACTGTCTGCACAGCAGTGGCTCCGCTCAGATACCTAGGTTCAAAGTGAGTGCAAAGATGTAGACAAAGTCACTGTTGCTAAATTCCCAACGTACCATTAGCCTGACATGCCCTTAAAAAGTAACTGGCAAATGTTACTATCCATGCACTCCCTGTAACAACACACTTGAAAGAATAATTTGAAATGTTTTTGCCAAGAACCTCCGGTTCTGAAAAGTGATGCCAAGGTTAAAGTGCCTTAAACTTGCATTCTCTCTACTGGCCATCAGAGGGCTACTCTCTGCTTGCAAAACAAAGTTGATTGCATGGAAGTCTATGAGAAAGTGACCGTACTTCAGATCCCTTGCTCCTCTGTACTCTAAATATGGTCACTTCCGTTCAGGGGTTGCAAAAAATCCAAGATGGCAACGTCCAAAACAGGGGCGTCACTAGGTTTTAAGGACGGGGGGGCTTAGCCCCCAGGAGATGCACAGAATGTGAAACGTTTTGGACATATTTAACAGAGATACTTTACTGTGTAAATGTTTTAGGCCACCATTACATTTTTAACACAGAACAACAACAAACACAGGAAGTACTGTATGTTTACAGCATTAACAAGAAAAAAAAAAAGAAAAAAAATCCACATAGTTACAGTGCCGTATTTAACCAATGCTTCTTATTCATTAAGAGCCCACATGTATTAGCCAAAACTGTATAAACTCGATAAACAACCAGGACCTTCACATTGCATTTTGGACTAACTAGCTAGCTACTGGCTAGCTACTGTAGCAGAGCTCAAGCCAGGTTTTTATTTGTCAAACAGGGAGCATTTGGCAATTACGTGGGACTTTCTGCTGTTAGCTGGGGGGCTGCAGCTAACTTATTGTTACTATCAGCAGTGATGAATACTTACTCTCTTGAAAAAATTCCGTATATCCATTCTTGTTCACGTTCTTCTCCTAATGCTGCGCTAGTCGGTTCTGTGTGCTCCGCTCCCTTTACACACACTGCAGGTACCCAGGTACCGAGTGCAACCTAGGTTGCAGGGAAAACGTGGACTGGATTTCAGTGATGTGGGGGTGCTCTATATGACCAAGTGGAATGGACTGGATAACGACGCACTGACTCTGACTCTCTACCGCTTCCACTATGAAGTGAAGGGAACTAAGATTTATGATCACATTTAAGTTAATAAAAACTGGTTTATTTATTTAAACTCATATTCTGGCCACATTGTATTGAATTTGTCTGCACTTTTTTGTAAAAAAAAATAAAAAAAATAAAAATAAATGAACATAAAATTATTTAGGGGGGCCTGAACCCCCCCTAAAATAGGCCTAATGACGCCACTGGTCCAAAAAGCTGAATTCAAGGCTTCAACTCATGTGACAAATACTCTTAAATATATAATCCAAGTTGTAATTAATCAAAATATCCTTTATTTACTTTATTGTATTTTCAACCTCACTAGGAAGAGATATACGCTAGATCCTCCGTTCGCAGTGCTCCTCCTTGTCTCCTGAATTAGTGTTAGCTGAGGCGTTAGAAGGGTCATAAGGCAGAGCTTTCCAGCATGATTGGTGGCGACTGACTCCGAGACCTCAAAAGTGAATACGACCCCGCCATGTGGACAAGGAAACAGAGTTCGGGATCAAATGAAACAGACAGGAAGGGAGGCATCGGAGGGAGGCAAAAGGGGAAATAGAAAAGAGCAGGTGGAGAGACGACGAATTGAAAGCTTCTCGAGCGAGTCATGGGCCAGCACATGTAGGTCATCTGCTTGCACTTTTGGCTTACTTCAAAAACATCTCGAGGAAATGAGAGGGAAATAAAGAGACAGGGAGAGGGAGGAAGTGATGAGATGGGGTGTACGCAGGTGAAAAGCTGCCACGGGGAGAGAGGAACAAGACTCCGGCGATGCTCTGCAGGGTGAGAGGCCTCATCTGACACAGCAGTCGCGATATGGGAACTGACAGGTCGAGGGGGAGGGGGAGGATTCGAGACAAAAAAAAAGAGGGAAGGATTCCTGCTGAGGATGAGTCCAACAACTCCAACATGACACTTCCAAAAGCTAATTTAGCACTTCTGAGGGATGACGAGTCGGGCTTTCTGCACCTCACTGTGCTGCTTCGTATGGAGACACTGATGTAATTACACTTCCATAAAGGACAGCTCGACGCCTGCAGGTTTTTTTTTTTTTTTTTTTGGCATTTGGCATTTGCGTAATCCTTTGTGTTGAAAGCTTTTTAAACACAGCCCTGTCAACACTGCATTTTACACTTGATTATACTGTCGTCTGAACATACATTTTGTGTTTCATCCGCAGTTGATTTTCAAATGACAAAGTCTTAGTCCTCCAAGTTTGTTCCCTCACAGCGATGTCCTCCAACCGAGACAGGCTCTGGCGTCACCCGCAGACTTCAGACTTCATATTTCATAAATGGATCACAAATTAAGGCAGTTTGTTTATCAGACCCTGAAAGTCGGACTCCTTCCTGTGGACAATCCGTTCCCTCATTTCTCATCCCTTTCTCCCACTCATTTTATTACTCTTTTTTTTTTCCCATTCCCTCCCCGTCACCTTGAATCTGTGGAAGTGGCGTGTTCCTGGGGGAGGTGGGGTGCAGGATGCAGGGTAATGAATCGGTCCACGGGGTCACTGCGACACGGTCACCCTTTTCTCATGCGCGGTAATGAGCCGAGGTCAACGGCAGAGGAGTCCACGGGCAAAAACACTGGAGGAACATCACCACGCTGTAGCGGTTGCCGCTCTCCCAGCAAACCTCATTAACTGAGCTTCAACCCCAGCTCCAACGCTGGCCTTTTTGTACGCACGGCTAACTGGAGGTGACTGGGATTGAGCTGACTTTAATTAGTGTAGCTATTAGTGCTCTGCACCGACCTCGCCTGCCTGTCGTTTACTGGTGACATACGCGAGGAACTTTGGCTTAACCATCAAAATCTTCTATAAACTGATTTTGTTGTGAGTTTGTGTTTCTATGTGTAAGCGTAACTGTATCTGTCCTTCAAGAAGACATATCATGGTCTACCATGATCTACCATGGATATCATTTTTAGATTCATTCAATGTAATTTATCTTTATAGTAGAACATAAAAAAATATATATATTTTCCCTCAAAGTGTCTGTCTGAATACATTTGCCTTGCTTATCGCGTTTCGACAGGACTGTGTTGCTAGGCAATATCTTGTGTCCATGTTTACTTCCTGTCAGGTCGTGTCAATCACATGAGCCCTGTTCCAATAAGAGGCCTCCTCCTACAGAGCCTGCATTTGCCGATCCTTCGTCGCCCATCCTATCCCGAGGTCCATTGCGAGCCGTTGACAATTGGATATTAATCAATATGGCAGATGCAAGCAAATACACTCTCGTCTGACACAGTGAAGCGTATCATCCAATATAATATTAAACAAAAAGAATGAAATATGATCTCTGGTTCCATTATAATCATGTATGACCAGACTGTCTCATTTGGAGGCAGGTTTTCCTATCCGCACTGCTATGATTGAGCCTCATCAGCAAATACCCCAGTGGAGATCCAACTTCCAGGTGGGCCTGCAAGACCTTGGTTAAAAAGTGATTTGGTGCTGAGTGAATTTCCGTTACTGAAATTTAATAGAAATAGTGTTTTGCTGACAAAACTAGGAGGCTGGGGACTCAGTGTCCTCCATGAGAAGCTGTTGAGGGAGACAATACGCTTTTAGAGTCTAAAAATCTGCTGTACTGCTCACAGTACAAGAAATGTTCTATGTAAGAGACCATTGTCTTGTTGACTTGGGGGTTGACAAACCACTCAGACTCCCCGTGTCAGCGTGGGAGATCAGTGGCAGGTGCAAAAGGTCACGATAGCCGATGAAAAACAGGCGAAAAGTCGGTGTTACCTCTTTCACATCCCCCGTTTATTTCTTTGAACGATTTCTCACCGTCGCCCGTCTTCCACCCGTCTCCAAAGTGCTTCAATGACAAGCACATCTCATTTTTGGCGACAGCGCAACACATTTAAAGTAAGATTGTAGCATCTGGGACAGCTCGCAACAAGGTAAAGACGTGTCTTGGAGCTTGCCACACAAGATAAAATCTCGTGATGACTGCAGATTAAGTTTGCACCGGGCTTCAGCTGTTGAGGGCCTCTCATCATACAGCCAAACAGCCGTCATGTGGATCATTTTACACCAGACAGCTGTTTTGCTGATGGTCTTAAATGTGATCTAAATGTCCAAAATGGAGCCAAATGTATCAGCGTAAACGTCTACATTTAGGCTTCTTTCGTACTTGCTGACAATACTCCAAAACAGTTTTAGTTCTTAACTAAGGCACTCCTTTATTTAAGTACTTTGCATCATGGATATTCCCACCATTAAGGTCACTGGGTGTTTTCGAATTTACAATTGCTTGGCGCTGCAAAGACATTGCACAATACCAAAATCATTGACTTTCTCATCTGATAGATGTCATTGGTTGGTCGGTGCACAATGGCCACCCCACCGTCCTCATCGTCGATTGCTTGAGGGCTCTCTCGCAGACACGTTGAGCACTTTGTGCACACTTTCCATGACTCTGCATTTCTGCAGACTTTGCCTGAGGGATGTACCCAAAATTCATAGCGTTGTCATGTTAAATACGGAGTTAGCAGGGAACAACAGAGGCCCAAAAAGACAAAAGGGAAACAAAGAAGCATAGGTGTTCAGCCTGGCATATTACAGATGGAACATGAAACACATCAGAGGAATGCAAGCAGAAGCTGGTTTATTCAGCCATTTCTATACATTTTGGGATTTTGGGCCTTTGATTAACGGCTTGAGGAAGGATTTGATGTCCTTGTGCTGTTCAACACTAACAAAAACTCCACCGGATCTAATTTAAACGGCCAATACCAGAGAAAAATATATCTGATTCATGCAGTGGAACCTGTAGGCTCAATTTAACAACACAACACACTTAGGTTAATTATAGTGTAGTAAAATGGCATTATTATACATACATGTTTGTAAATTATAGCTTTTGCTTACGTTTTTGAGCTGCTTGAGATATTTCTACAATTCTAATCCATTATGATGAAACTTAAACACAAAGAGAAAATAAAGGAGTGTATATAATTTGATTAACTTTCTTTTAATACCCTTTCAAAGGGGAAACAAATGAGGGTGTCACATAGAAAGCAACAGGCAGTGAATACAGATGGTGAGCCCTTCCTTTTACTTCAGCGCTTTAATTAAACACTGTTCATTCCAAATGTAATCATTTTAGCCTCTTCTGTATTGACTGTGTGACTAGTGATGTTCACTCACTGCACCATTTTCCCATAATGCTTGTGTATTAGTGCTTGACTGACTTGCTTTTGCTGTCCAGATTTCACTCTTCAAACATCTTAAAATGCAAATATTCAGACTGGGGTAACTAAAACCTTGCGTATGGCCAGGCTTTCCAGTTCTTTTTTTAAGAAGGTATAAATCACATCGGCCTAATAAAATTTTCACCTTTACTTCCACTGAAAAGATTTCCCTTGAAAAATACCTAAAACTATGTGTTTAGCTCTGCAGATAAATACATCGGTTGTAAAGGAAAGACAAAGCAACACTGCAACTGAAAAGAAGAGGAAGATTTATAAAAAAAACCTTCCCCACACTTTCCTCACCTCAACAGCCTCGTTGATAAAGAATCTTATTTCACCACCTGGCTTCAGTATGAAAACTGGCATCTGAGAACACAGGTGACAAGATTCCTCGCGCCTTTCTTCTCCTCTAGCTGCACATTTCTTCACAGATGGGCTTAAATTATGCAGCACAAACTGTAGTATAGAATGTTCACGCAGTGAGGGGGGGTTGTATAGAGAGCCCTGTCGCCTTCTCCCTTCTTCGTTTGTGACGGAGGAGCAAGTCACACTCTGAAGCTGGGCTAGAAAATCATCTCGGAAATGTATTTGACACAGTGATAAACTAAATTTACCACACCATCTACTGCTCAAAAAATAAATATGGAAAATAATCTCTCGTGAGCACATCAGTTGGGCCATATAACCTCTGCCCGTCTCCTCCTCACTTTCCTTCCTTCGTGAGTGTTTTCAAGATTAGCTCATTACTGTGAGCCAACATGATATACAATATACTTCCTCATTAAAAAAGAATAGTGACACAGAAGGAAACCATCAAGAGGATCCACATGTTGTCCATTTGAAATTTAAACCACTTTGATATGGATTTCCATCACATGTTCATATTACACATCCCCCCCCTATCAATAAAAGCCTCGCCAGAGGACAGGACGAAGCCTGCTCTGCAGCTCAGATAGCCTCTGAATAAGCGAGAGCGTTCCATGCGGAAAAAGTTGAAGAACTGCAAAAAGACGATTATCTCCTAAATGTCATGTTTCCCTGAATGAGCCACAGCAGTGACTCTTTTACCCCATGATGGCTACTGATAACGGCACGCTAAAAATACCAGCTCCCAGGAGCACATTTGCATTCTTATAAACCACAGACTTCCCATTCTACTTCGCCTTTTTTTTTTTTCAAAACATTTTCAGACCGAAAACAAATTGTGTGTCAGTCGAGACGATGTGATAATCTGAGCATTCGGAGCGAGTGATTGACTTTGAAAAACTGGCGTTATATTTCATACTTCACTGGTGGCTTACAGCTGTATAGAGAACCTCTGTACTCCGCATGGCTCAACATGTACTGTATTCCACATGGCCAGTAATGAAGTGTCTTGTCATGCTAAACGGCAATCTACAAGAAACTCTGCACATAAAAAGAAGAAGAAAGGAGAAGTCATTACTATGCATGGTTAAGGCGCTGCGTGACTTAGCATATTGCAGTAGGCAGGCTGATTGTGTGCCATAGGTGCAAACGTTGCCTGTGTGTGGAAATAGTAACAACTGCTGGGTTCTGACAGAGAAACAGATTGAAGATATGGAAAAAGACTGTGAGCAGAATATAAGAATGATGAAGATTTCGTTCACTGATCAACCAGAGGATTTTCGCAAGAACTCTTGAGATGTAAAACAGTCAAATATTTGACATCAATTATGAATCACCCACCAGCATGTTATGCTAATGAGAAAATGGCTGAAAGGTTTTTGCTGTGCGCAGATCGAGTTTGATTGACACATCCATCCACTTTTAACTCATACTTATTATTTTGATTGGTAGTTTGATGACCTCACATAGTGTAATTCCCTGCAATTCTTCAACTTGAACATTCTGGAAAAAAATAAAATAGTATAAAAATAGAGATTCACAGGGTTAAAGCTAGGGTAAGTGATTCATTTTGGTGTTATTGTGCAAAAATGCCATGATAACCTTCAGCATATTGTAAATCAAATGATAAAAAAGGGATATTTCTGTCAAAGAAAAGATAAATCTGCAAAAAAAAAAAAAAAAAGCCAGAATTTGAAAATACAGCACTCATCCGGCATCTCTCCACCCTCCCCTCTCTGTCCTTTAAGCTCCCTTCACCAGACACTTGATTTGAAATGTTAATGCAGGAACCTTAACATTTCAGGTCATTATCCAGATCGTGGCCATGAACCTGACATCAATATACAGCGGCTAAACTATTAGCAACATTTTCATCTCCATTGCTAAAACGCTGAATTGCTTTGCACTACAGGCAGTTGTTGCCGATGCTGAAACAGCAGCTTCTCCTGTGGGATATTCTGCCATTGTATTAGGTTTTGACTGTCTGAAAGACACGTGTATTTGTAGACCTGCCAGTAGGAACGCCTCTGAAATGGCCGTTGACTCCAGTCATTTTCAACTAATTGCCGGTGTGATTGATTTTACCCTCCAACTGGAGCTTTCTAGCTGCCGTGAAGCTATGACACATTTTGGGAAAAGGAAACCTGTAAGCTCATTTCGAAAGACGACCTGCACGGCCCCCACCGGCGTCTAAAAGATGCTTCCGCAGCATCTTTCTGGGCCGGGCTTATGCTTGCATGCTCACTCTGCTGCAGCTGTTTTTATTGCTGAATTGTTTTGCCCTGCGTGCATTCTGTTCCCACCAACACCAGCCACCCACCTGCGGGCTCCGTTCTCCGAGGGCCTTGTGGGTAATTAGCATTGATCACTCCCCATGCTCTCATTTGCAGCCCAGTGTGCTTTACAAGGAGTGATGAGTTGCCTTGATGCCGAAATAAAGCTCACGTCAGTCAGCCTACTCCTCGTGTCGGTGCGTGTTGTGATGATGACTTGGCCTATCTATGTTTATATATTAATCCCCCCCCCCCCCCCCCCCCCCCTGCCCGATCCATTTTACTGTTAATGTAGTTGGCTGAGTAATTACTGATCATTGATGATTCACTCATTAGGCATGTTGCTTGCAGGATGAGGATGTTTATAAATACAATGCATGTGATGTCAATCCGCGGATGGACAACTTTTTACTGGAACAACTTTGCAGCCGTTCTACGCAGTGAACCTCGCGGAAAAAAATATCACGTTTATTTTCCATATACATCATATTAGGTGAACAATGGTTTGTAATTGCAGCAGCAAATTGTTGTGTGATCACTCGAGCTGTCTCTGGAGCCGCTGTGAGGCAATTAATTAGAAATTCATGTTTGTTGTAGTGATTCCAGACAAAAACAGCAAGAGCGTGTTCATAAATATTTAATCATGCGACCAGGAAAATGTGGCGACAGTAAATACTGATGGACGGCAAAAAACTGTATCAGTGTCTATTGGTAAGCCACTAAAAAGCACTTTCTATACCATCTGGTTGTAACAACACAGATACTTTGTGTGGGGAAAAAAAGGTAATAGTTTAATGCAAGGCGGAGGGAATAAACAAATGTCTGGTTTAAAGAGCATTTAGATTATTTTCACTGTTACATTTTCAGAAATGGTATTAATGTTCGTAGTAATAATTTACCTGTGGTTCAATGTATTCTGTAAGTGCACAATTTCAGTAAAATGACTGTGGGCAAAACACAACCTGCAAAATGAGATATGCAGCATATTGTGTTTTCTTAAAACAGCTCTATGGAGGAAAGTAAATAACTAAAATATGACAATATGAAACTAACCATAAGAAACCTGAGGAAATTATACAAAAAAAAACAAAAAAGGTGAATCCATCCAAAAACTGTTCCATGAAATAGAATATTGCTATTGTCTCCTTAAAAACATATTCATACAACTAATTTGCATTGGCAAGTAGCGTATGTTTAGTCATGAATTTTATGCCTCCAAGATTTTTTTTTTTTTGTTCACATTTTGAATAAAACATCGACTGTATCTGCAAAATGTTCATTTTCATTAAGTTCCTGTCAAAGAGGAGAAGCCTTTATGTTCAGTCTGAAAGCCTTCTGGCTGTAGAAATTCTGAGCATTGCGAGGAAAAAGTAAGAAATATTGTGAGTTTGTTAAAGCAGAGTCAGGAAGTTAGGATGGATTTTAACTGACACTCAATGTCGGGGTCTTTTACCATTTATTAGCATAATAAAAATGGGTATACATAAAATGAATTGACAAGTCCCGCCTTATCAGTCTTATACGCTGTTCTTAATGGATATAAAAATGTAGCAACCAGGTGTCGGATCGTAGTTGTGCATCCAAGAGGAAGCTACAAAATGATCTTCCTCTTGGATGCAGGCTAGCCGACAAAGAGAATTCCAAAAAAATATTGAATCAGGGGTTTGCTAGGTTTCACCCGCTGGTGAGCACATGAACCCAAAACAGTCAAGGGGCGTGGCTTCTGCTGCATTTACCACGGGAGGAGGAGCCAACTTTGAATGTTGAAAATGGTTACTGTAACCAACAGGACATGTTTTAGATCAGAAAACCCATAATTTTGTATTTGTCTTATTGAATTTAGGCACATTTTTAACATCCATTTGTTAAAATCCATCTAGTTTTTACTCTTTTTAAAATCCTACTTATATGTGCCTTTTTTTTAATTGCCTTCTGTACTATGATACTATGCAAATAAGCTCCCCGAGCCTGTCCTGTTTCCCCCCTCCAGCACATCTTCCCTTTTTAATATATAATATATTTTGAGCCTGAGGTCATTTCATCCTGTTTGACCTTCTAAACAGTGGAGATGGCTGTTAGACGACGTGTCCCTTTTATTACTAAAAATCCCTCCCAATGCCTAACTGAACTCGCCGGCCTCCTCTCACAACCGCTCCCACATATTTATACAGTCCAATATTTAAAGTCTCCTCTTGTTCCATTTTTTCTCCCTTTGGTGCAACTGTCAGACTTAAAACTACAGAGTAAAAAGCAACTCTCAGACTCTTAAGTGTGTCAAGACAAATAGCCTCTTTTCTGCCTTTTCATTCTGCCTTTTAATTTGTTTCCCTTGCACTTACCCTCGTAATATATCATATATAAATGATCGCCGGGTCACTGAGGTACTTGTTATAGGTCCAGGTACGTGCTCATTCACTGGAAAACAGCATGTGCTAACTGGATCCTTTTAAATGGGAAAGGTACTGTACCAGTTGTATGGATAATCTGATAATATTCTGCTCCGTGCACAGAAGGATATTTTCATCTGCCAAAGCTCCTCTTTCTCTGATACTTTTGTCTTGCAAGTTGCTCTGAAGCATGCACAAAACACAGTAAATAAATAATAAAAACAGAAAAAGAACAGAATAAAAAAATCAATGAGCCACATCTAGATAGACGCAAGCTATTTTCACCCAGGATTGTTATTCTCAGTTGGTATTTACACAACTTCCAAAGACCACAGTGTTTCTAGACTATGAGACCAATTATGGTTAGCCTGTTAAACCCTTTGCCATTGATTTCTTTTCAGGCTCCATGTGCCAGTGCTGATGTGGGTGTGCTGGGCTGGAATCAGTTCCCCCGAAAGACTCTGAAATGGAAAAGCCTTGTTTCAGCCTCTGCACCAAATTAGATTGCGTCCTTGTGTCAAGGGGAGTTGTTTGTTTTCGTGGAGTTTCTCTTTGTCGAAAGGTCAAATGAGCCGGCCTAGGAGTGTCCCGAGCAGCCTTTTGTCACACATTATTTATGGGTATTCCACCACAGATGGGCACGGTAAAAGCCCGGGCTATACGGTTGATATAAGAATACAAGGCCGTTCCCTCGCTGCCAAATGGCATTTCAGTACAGGTCAAGACGGGAGCAAGTCTACTAGACCGTAAGATGGTAACTGTGCATCCGAGAAATTCATGAGAAAAGTACACAAAGAGGATGAAACGATACGGACGCGCTGTGAAGTTTGTGAGATCTTAAACGGAAATAAAAAATATCGGGAAAAGGACAATTTTGCACAACAGATGCTGACTGGATGTTTTTGTTTGTGTATCCTCTCTGCAGCTGAGAGAGCAGTGGAATAAATCAGTGTCAAACACCGAGCTAATGTGGAACACGTGATGGTCAGTGACAGAATGAATGATGAGTGCATTATTGAGCTATAAACTGCCGTCCCAATTTGACAATAGTGATGGTTTGCTTCCTGGACAGATTTTTGTCAAGCGTGAAAGGAAGCTATATGTCAAACTGTACTACAGCTACAGGAAGTGGATATCGAGAGAGAGAGAGAGAGAGAGAGAGAGAGAGAGCATTTTCACAGTTTGAGAAAATATTTTATAATTTAATTTAAATAAACAATTCTTAACAAACATTAACAGCAGCTTATCGTGTTAATATAATCTACATGTAATACAGAACAATTTAGTGGCGTGATAAAATGTAGGAAACAGGAATATAGTGATTGCTGACATGAAAATAAAAATTTAAATTAAATCGGATATGAGAAAACCTGTTCATCCATTCAACTCTAAATCCTAATCCTAATGATCTTGAAGATTTTTCCTTCATGGCTCAGTGATCAGAAACAAGGCGCTCCAATCTGTGAGGAGAGTTGTGTCACAAATTTCAAAAGAAAATATTATTGCTTTGCTGCTATGGTTTTCTACTGAATTTGTTCGTATTTTCGGCTACTTCTGAACTGAAGAGAAACCACCTGCGGCACCCGCCGCTGCATCAATACACCCTGGATATACTGCACATCATGTGGGCAGGCATAGCGGGGTGGAAAGAGTGTGGTAATCAAAAAACAGAAACTTTATGGAGGGAATCTTTTTATGTTTTCATGTTCATAAAAGATTCAACTGGCTCTATCGAAATGAATGAAATGTATTTATGAATGAGCAAGTTTATTCTGATGACTCCATTTAGGATTTAGCCTTGTAACTACTCTGATTTTTAGTGCAATAAATTGTTTATAAAGCACATCTGGTGATTTGCAGTATCTGCCCCCAGGTCAAAGGTCAGAGCAAAGGAGGAAATAAGTGATACGTTTGGTGACATGAACCATCGTTTCCTCCACCTGCCTGTTAACGTTGATATAAAGGACCAGGTGGCTGCCTGTTATACTGGACAAGCTGTGGAGAGACACCCCTAAGGTGATTCCCTTGGTTTCTCAGGCTTTTGAGCTGCGGCCATGGTGAACACCATGCGGTATCTTCACAGCGACCAGGGGGCTCGATAACGAAGGCGGGGATCACAGGGGTGTAGAGAGATTGAGAAATAAACCATATTGGGCTGCACGTTCGGAGGGCGATAAATGACAAAATTCCTGCGTGCCAGTCAACATGCGATAACAGGTTATAGTGGGAAATAAAAAAATGGAGAAAAAAAAGCCGAGGGCGAGGGGCCCTGAGAATAAAGATAATTATTTTTGATAAGGTGGAAATGGGAAAAGGGTAAGTTGATAAGCGCAGCCAGGGTGACTGAACACTGTTGACACTGATATTCTGCTGCATAGCCGAAGACGTTCCTGCCTGCCTGCAGAGGAAAAGTTGCACAGCTGTGGGGATACATCTCTTTATGACCTATTGTAATGCAGCTCTGTATTGTCTCCATCTTTTATAAATAATCTTGTGTCATTTTTGAAAGAATCAGCTATTAGTTCATATTTTAGGAGAATCTATGGGGCAGAAAGACTTAAATCGAATATAAAAAAAGAGACAGCATTGAAAGCAACCAGAAGGAGCACATGGTTCATGGTCAAAGTGTCCTGACAAAGATAATGCTGCTATGACAACCCTGGAAGCAGTATTCATATTCCAAAGAGTTGGAAACATAGAAAAAAATAACCAAAGGCTGACAGTGGTGGAAAAAATCAAATTACAAGAGCAAGCTGGGCATGGAGACCTGGGAGATGGTTTGTTGGGAACTTTAAATGTTTCATAAAGAGCTTTAAGCTTCTGATGGAAGATGGGAATAGCTCAACGTTCATCATCTTCCGCATTTGAAGAAATAGTAAGATGTTTTGGGAACGTAAGATGAGAAAATTGATAGCGCTTATATACATCTGCTCTACGTCTTTACCTATAGGGCCAGGAGGCGATTCGCTTAACCTAGCACACTGCTGCCAGC
Source organism: Chelidonichthys spinosus (assembly GCA_029853015.1). Lineage (NCBI taxonomy): Eukaryota > Metazoa > Chordata > Actinopteri > Perciformes > Triglidae > Chelidonichthys > Chelidonichthys spinosus. The sequence goes on from CM056837.1 coordinate 13,934,424, forward strand.
CACTGTCGCTACAAACTTAACGTTCAAATTGTAAAGTTACACACACGAGGTGTTGTTTTTGTGCGTTTAATTCGAACGTCAATCCCTTTAACTACTGTTTTAGTCATGAGTACGGACAAAAATGTACACGATGGTGTGCAACAACACAGGGATTCCGAACAAAAAAATAACTCAAAACTCAAATACTCCACCAGCTCCACTCCTTCTGTTCTGGCCTTTCAAAATGAAAGCCCCCGACAAATATGCTGAATAGCTGTTAAAAGAGGGAACTGAAATCCATTCAGGAGCATTAGGGCTTATTGGGAACTCAATAAAATAGCTTAGAGTAGTTTAGTCTGTACAATAGTTTAGCTCAGACAGACTACCAGACACTGCTGTTGGGTCAATTGGTTTCCGATGGTTAGTCATCTGCATGCGCAAATCTATTCAAACTTTTTTGAAAAAAACGTTGCAAATTAAATGAATAGTTCTGAAGAAAATCTGAAATATACCCACGGTTTTGAAGCCTCCACTTTGGCATTTAGGCCGTCGCCATCTTGGAATTTTTGCAAGCAGTAAACGGAAGGGACCATATTTGGACTGCCGAGGAGCGACGGGTGGATCGTATGAACACAAGCAGCAGAGTGGCTACCTTACACTTACACAGTAGTGTCTCATAGTTTCTGTCGATCTTAGAAGCAACATTTGTAGGCACTAAGACATTAGCATTGTGATTTTGAATTATTAATACATTTAAAAGCAACATCATCCCTCTTACATATCTGATGAGTAAAATGATGTCAGCGTCAACGTTGACTTTGTAGAGTGAAAGAAGGGACTGGCCATTTTTTATTTGTCACATTTTAAGCTGAGCTGCCAGAACTCTGACAAATATGTGCTCCCATAAATGTGATAGTAGCTTAACGTTTGTGACTACATATTTTAAATAAATGATGGCTCGACTTTTGGTCTCTGCAGATATTACGTAATGTATTCCCATCTTTACTTTTTCTGACTCCTCTGTGCCTGTCAAGCATTTCCTTCACTGTGGGATAGTCAAAAACTTTTGAAATACCAGTCCATCAGGCATCCTGTCAGGCATTTTTCATCCAGAATTGCATGGTCATGGCAGACTTTCCTGCCTTAGTACTTCTGGGCTCCCACATTTCTCTCCAAGAAACCAGAAAGAAAAAAGAAATAGAAAAAAAGAACTCTTTCAAGATCACTAGATATTTGGGGAAATGTGTACAAAGTAGGAATCCACATTTGCTGAAAAAAATTTCATTAAAAATCCATCGATACAAAAAATAAATAAATGCACACTAGCCTGTAACAAAGCCATGCACCAGTTATCTGCAGAGGGAAAGCTGAAGAAAACAATCCTGTCTGCTACAAAATTGCATTGCCATACAATTAACTTGCACACAATTATGTTTCCAGGGAAACATTTTTTTTCCGGAACAAACTGTCACAGTTTTAAAATGTAGTTAAAGAACACAACAAAAACACACAAAAAAACACATAGTTACGCCACGTACCCACCAAACGCGATGAACGCGATTTAATCGCGCGACAAATGAAATCGCGTCGCGCTAGACGCTCCAGTTTTGACGCCGGTCCAATATGCCAAAAAACGCCTCATCGCAGCATCGCGTCGCGCGACGAGCCCGCCCAAACAACAACATTTCTTCCGCCATTTCATTCTCTCGTCGATCATGGCTGAGATAACCACCATCGCTGCACTGTATCTACTCTGGAGAAGTTCCCACTTCGTCTGCGGGCTAGGCGCCGACGTCGGTTCTGGTGCATGCTACCCTACGGAGGCGCGTGAGCTCGGCGAGTTCCACCGTCTCCTGCAGGAGCTGCGCCTGGACGACGCGGTTCCAGCGGTACTTCAGGCTGACTGTTGCCAGTTTGAAGACCTGCTAACCAGGGTACAGGACCGTGAGGTTTAGCTGCTGCTCTGCCAGAACTGGTGCTTCATAGCCGGCCATAAGCCCCAGTGATAAACAATCGCAAAAAAAAAAAGATCTCTGTGTTGAAAGAGCTGGATTGATATGTATGTATTGTGTTTTGTCGTGCGTGCGCCCCAACTTTGATTATGGGCAATATATAATATAATATAATATATAAATATTGTGGCAAAAAGCGAGGGAACACCAGGACGTCCGTACGTCAGCACGTCGGTGACGATCTCAACGCTGATAGGCTGTCGCGCTTATAGCGAATTCGCCGAAAAGTTCAATTATTTCAACTCGAGCGATGCGCGATGCGATGAAGCGATGGCGCGATGAAGCGATTTCGCTCCATCTCATCGTGCCGCGCTATCGCGTCCATCGCTGCACGATGAAGCGTCTAATCGCTCTTTGCATTGACTTTACATGTAATCTTGTCGCGCGATGAAGTTTCATCGCGTTTGGTGGGTACGCCCCGTTAGGTTTAGTAAAAGACCCTTATAGTCTGGCTTAAAAGCGACTACGAAACAAAAGAAAAAGTGCAACAAAAGACCTTGCTTAAGTTTAAGCAACAAAACATCTTTGTACAAACTGGACAGAGTGGCGATGGAGCAAGGTAAGAAATTATTTGACTTCATATTTCTGGCTACCTGACAAATGTAAGTCATAATGTTACCGTATTTATCAAACATCCCATCCCTGTAGCTCTTATGTACAACTGAATATCCGCCCTGGTTATATATGAAAAAAATGCCTAAAATTCATTGTGCCCACCCTTAAATTAATTAATATATGGATTGCATTTTACACCTGGCAGCTTCCCAAACCAACAACAGCTTCCCTCTGGCGAAGCAGTTGGAGATCAGTGCATTTTTAACACATCATGCATTCAAACCAATACTGTGTTCGAAATTGTTGTTATTTTCTATTAATTTTAGTACATACTGCAGCATACAAAAGTATGTTGGATGTGGTTGGAATGCACAGCAACACTCAGAACTTTAAGTTACCGCCTGTAAGGCTTTCTATAAATCTGTTCTTCTAAAATCTCAAAGATCTCATGCTGATCCGATCTCAAGTCCAATTACCACACATCCTCTGTGTACATTCTTAAGAGGAGACATTGTTTCAGTGAAATGTTCTGTTTTTATGTCCTACCCTGTGCTCTGTGACGTTCTCTCCTCTAATGTGCCCAGCTTAATAAATGTCAGGAGGCGTTGAGTGTTGGATATTTTTGTCTGGAAGTCACATTTGAAAAAAAAAAAAAAAAAAAAGTTTCTTTGTCTACTGTTCACCAAACTTAAAATAAGTTCCCTCTTACGACAAAGGGGGAAAAAACTTTTGGTCATACCTTAGTAGTTTTTTCGAATTGCCAGCAGGGGGCAACTCTTCTGGTTGCAAAAAATGATTCCGATAGCAGTCTATGAGAAATCAACGCTACTCATCACTTGATTTATAAACATGAATTAGTGGTTTCAAATTGTCCGGTCTAGGAGTTGTCTTTGTTTTTGTTAGGACTTTAACCTTTTCACTGAATGAAATGTATGAATTATGGTCTTCTTCGGCATCGTTTGTGCTTAGCTACACCATCGTGTGTCACTCCTGCTTTTGAGTAAGAGATTGTAAAGCACAGTGAGTGAGTCAGGGAGTCAATGGCGGTATAAAAACAGGCAATAAAAAAGCTTTTTCAAAGTGTGAGCCGTCACAACCACGAGATGTCCTTGTGCATGCAGCCTAAAATATTATGCAGTTTGCTGCAGTAGAATGATTGATTTGCCGTGGACAGACAGAGGCGCACACTCACTCACATGATAATATATTGCATAATCTTCCTGGCATAGATAATCATCTCAGTTAAACAATTTTGGACTTAATTAAACTGTAAAATCTGGACCTTTTATTACAAAGATGAAAGTACTAATTCCAATGCACTGCAGAACATTTGTGAGTTGCTCAGATTTCCCTGCTTCCATACGTCAACCTGCCGCACCATCTTGAGACCCGGTGCGATGCTACAGTCAAGCGGTAGGCTTCATCAATCACGACGCGGTTGTAATCAAACGGTGGAATTATGAAAAATGGAGCCTGTCATAGCAACGTGCCTCAGTGTGCGGGATGCTGCTGTGTGTCAGAGTGGGAGAGACCACTTCCACTTCATCAAAGACATTCCACACCTCCAGATTTTAGGACTCAATGGAAGATTAAATAACTGGTTAAAATGCAAATTTTTCGCTGTGCATCCCCAATACATCCCTATCATAAATGAACTCTGTATATGAGTGACAGAGAAGTAGATGTAGAAAGGATGGAGTGTGGTAAACAACTTTACCTCAAGCTTGGCTTGGTTGAGATCACAACTATAAATCATTGATGCTCCCCTTCATTTTTTTTCTCTCCACAGCATCTGTAATCTGCCTCTTTTGTCAGCCTGCTGAGCTAAGCTTATTTGTGTGTTAAAGTCAAACCCTCCCGATGAAATTAGAAAGGCATGATCTCATATATGTACTGATTTTTCAAAACTACTGTATAGACAGACATCCAGGGATGGGCAGTTAAGCTGCAGTTTTCTGCTGTTCCTGTTTCTTCTGGGCCCCAGCACTCTCTAGTTCCTGTCTCAGTCTGGGCCCAACAGTCTCCAGTTCCTGTCTCAGTCTGGGCCCCAGCAGTCTCCAGTTCCTGTCTCCGCCTGGGCCCCAGCACTCTCCAGTTCCTGTCTCAGTCTGGGCCCCAGCAGTCTCCAGTTCCTGTCTCCACCCGGGCCCCAGCAGTCTCCAGTTCCTGTCTCCGCCTGGGCCCCAGCACCTTCCAGTTCCTGTCTCAGTCTGGGCCCCAGCACCTTCCAGTTCCTGTCTCAGTCTGGGCCCCAGCACTCTCCAGTTCCTGTCTCAGTCTGGGCCCCAGCACTCTCCAGTTCCTGTCTCAGTCTGGGCCCCAGCACTCTCCAGTTCCTGTCTCAGTCTGGGCCCCAGCAGTCTCCAGTTCCGGTCTCCACTGGGGCCCCAGCAGTCTCCAGTTCCAGTCTCCACTGGGGCCCCAGCAGTCTCCAGTTCCTATCTCAGTCTGTGCCCCAGCACCTTCCAGTTCCTGTCTCAGTTTGGGCCCCAGCACTCTCCAGTTCCTGTCTCCGCCTGGGCCCCAGCACCTTCCAGTTCCTGTCTCAGTCTGGGCCCCAGCACTCTCCAGTTCCTGTCTCAGTCTGGGCCCCAGCAGTCTCCAGTTCCGGTCTCCACTGGGGCCCCAGCAGTCTCCAGTTCCAGTCTCCACTGGGGCCCCAGCAGTCTCCAGTTCCTATCTCAGTCTGTGCCCCAGCACCTTCCAGTTCCTGTCTCAGTTTGGGCCCCAGCACTCTCCAGTTCCTGTCTCAGTCTGGGCCCCAGCACTCTCCAGTTCCTGTCTCAGTCTGGGCCCCAGCAGTCTCCAGTTCCAGTCTCCACCTGGGCCCCAGCATCTTCTAGTTCCTGTCTCAGTCTGGGTCCTAGCATCTTCCAGTTCCTGTCTCCACCTGGGCCCCAGCATCTTCCGGTTCCTGTCTCAGTCTGGGCCCCAGCACTCTCCCGTTCCTGTCTCAGTCTGGGCCCCAGCACCTTCCAGTTCCTGCGTCAGCTGCTACGTAGCAGTATCCAGTTTCAGACTGTTCATTTGTGTTTGGTTAAAAAAAAAACATGGATTTAGTTGAAGAAACTTTTCTATCCCTCCCCTTTGATTTTTGGCTGGAGGTGGAGTGAAAACAAATCTTGCACCTGTAAGCTTTGCTCTTTCGCTACGATTCGATTGAAGACAATTTACTTCAGACTGCATCATAAATATGTGCAGACTTCCAAATGACCGAATGATTTCAACTTATCCATTTTGATATACTCGGCTTTCCCAAGAGGACTAATTGCCTTAATCATGTCAGGACCAAATTAACCTGTATATTCTCATAAACCCTATATGACTTTCTTCCATTATTTCTTTTCAAGCTATATGATTTGAAACCCCTGGGCATTCTTTTTCATGCTACCGACATCAAACAGAATTATCCTTGGTGTCATCTTTTTTTAAATACTTTCTTTTTTTTGATGTCTTGAAACATTGGAATCTCCACTAAAACTCAGAATAAGGTTCTGTGGGTTTGGACAATGCCACATGGCCATCAGTTCATACATGTTTAATTAAAATACATGAAAGGCAAAAGCAGTGACAGCATTAGGAGTGCAGATGGAATGGCAACTTCCTAATTCACAGGAAGGTCTACTGCTTTGTTCTTTTGCATTTTAAATGGCTTTGAGACACACTAAACCCACAAAAATTAATTACATTTAACGTTTACATTTCATTATGCCAGAGTTTGTGTTATATGCACCATGTTATATTCCTTTGATAACTTAAAATATCTTTATGGTCTTATTTGTTTTTAAACATTAGGTAAAACGATGGCAAATTGTTTGAATTCATAAATAGTGAGGAAAGTTGGCTAGGTTCCTAACCATTGTTCCTCATGAATATTGTATGATATACATCAATCTTATCTTGACTAAAATTTAGCGCTACTTCAAACATATCCATTTCAATGTTCAGCTTAAGTTTCTTTTTTTTTTAAGTTAAGCAAAATCAATCCAGAACATTCTTGTGTAAAAACATACAGTGAGAAAAATCAATGGGACCTCTGCTCAGGTTAAAGAGAGGATTACACAAACAGCAGTTGTGTTCAAAAAAGATGCTGCTGGGTGTAAAAGTCATGGAATAAGAGATACCTTCAAAGCTTTACTGAAAGCATTTTTTAACAGAATGATGCTATGCCAATATTGTAAAACATCTTGTGCTTATTTGCATTAAAGTCATACAGTATAGTAGCCTTTATTCAATGAAAATAATACTATATTATATTAATGACCAAATTGGAGGGCTGCACGGTGGTGTAGTGGGTAACACAGCAAGAGGGTCCTGGGTTTGATTCCCGAATCGGGTTCCTTCTGTGTGTAGTTTGCATGTTCTCCCCATGTAAGCGTGGGTTCTCTCTGGGTTCTCCGGCTTCCTCCCACAGTCCAAAGACATGCAGGATGGGGATAGGTTCATTGATGACTCTAAAATTGCCCATAGGTGCGAATGTGAGCGTGTGATAGACCGGTTACCTGTCTGTCTCTACATGTTAGCCCTGTGATAGACTGGCTACCTGTCTGTCTCTCCCCCCCGCGACCCTGAATACAGGATAAGCGGTAGACAATGGATGGATGGATGGATGGATGGATGGATATCTACTGATAAGTATGATAGCGTTGGAGGGGGGGAGAAGAGGCCGGGAGAGGTACACCCACACACAGACTCTAATTAGACAATAAGTCAACACACCTGTGGGTGGGTTGATCATTTATTTCTGGGAGCTTCCCACCCCAACCACAACTTCCTTTTGTTGAAGCGGTTGGAGATCAGCTCATTTTTTCCTCTGTACTCCCCCAATATACATTCAAACCCAACACTTATTTTCTAAACTACAGTCTCAGAATCTGTTCTCTAGTGAATATTTTAAAAGGTATCTCTAAGTGACAGACTCTCTACAGGATAAAAACCTCATGCTGATCCTATTTCCATTCCAATTACCACATATTCACTGTGTACATTCTAACAGGAAGACATTATATTTCAGTGGAATATAATGTTTTTTTTATGTCCCACCTGGCACTCGCCTTTCCATCCATTAATATCCTTAGCACCTCCTTAAGAAATCAGGAGGTGTTAAATGTTGGATGATTATTTTCAACCTGGAAGTCACACTGGTAAAATTATTGTTTTTCTATATATATTTTTTTCCCACATGACAAAAAATAAATTAAAAAAAACTAGAAATTCCTATACAACAAGATTGTAATGTGGATTACATTTTGAGGGTTAAATGTTTAAATCCACAAACTTTTTGTATTTGATGTGGAATATCTCAAAGGTTCCCTTAAGGCAGACAACAAGGTTGCCAAAAATTCCCATTTGTTCCAGTTTATTCTGGACTGCTATTAGATAGAAGTCCTCCGGATTAAGTTTAAGAAAAAATGAAAAAGAAAAAAACATTTTTATTTAGGTCTGGATCCATGTGTTAGTCAGCCGGGCTTCAAAGGGGTTCCTTACCCCCTTTCTATCATAGCTATTCCTCTCAGTTAAACATGCTTTGCTGAAATCAGCACAGATTACAGTAGCTTTCACAGGCTCGACTTCAAAGTGAGCATGGTGGGGAATGTTACTGTAATAATGGAAATACACTTATAAGCTTGTATTAGTTTACAAGTAGTACAGCAGAAAGTATATTTTGGACTGAATAAATTCCTCACACTCTTCTGGTGTAAACACCCTCAGACATATGTTGTGTCCTGTGGCACTAAATAGGAAAAAGCCCTCCTCCAGAAATCCAATCGATGGTGTGAGGACTCCAGCTGAGAACTTTGAGCATGTCAGAGTCGAGAAGGTCCAATTGAGTTCAAGGGCGGTTGATATCAAGTCAGTGCAGAGACCAAGAAATCAAAAAGTGTCACTTAGAGTTACAGTCTGTTGACTGCTGTCTATTTGTACTTTAACATTAAATATATATATTTTTTGCTTTTAGTTATTTTTCGAAGTACAACATTTAGCTTGAGATCAACTGCTGCCAAGTCTGCTTCAAATGAAGAGGCAGCGGGCCGTGGTGACGATTTTAAGATGATGTTTTCTGAGGGATTATTTAGGTTTTTTTTTTTAATTTGTATTCCCCGTGGGCAACAAATAACTGACAGTAAGCAGAGTGGAACGAAATGTGTGCGCTGTTAGAAAAACACTCGACTCAAGGGCACAATGGAAAGACAATAAAACCCAAACACTGACAAAACCAAATAAAGGCTTTTATCATACTTACGACGGATTATCTAACTCAAGCATCCCCCCCGTCTATAGAAATTAAATCACACTACACACGAATGAGTGGCAGCAGATGAAAATGGCCAAACGCACATTCTTGTCACTATTGACGATTAATTCATCTGTGGTTTCATACTGGTGACATTCATGCTGGTTGAGATACACAAATTAATAGTTACTGATAACTTTATCCTGAAAGCCTGTGCTGGGGTTTTGTTCTGGTCTAAAATATGAAACAATTAATTATAGCTGGACTATGTAGGTCCATCCACCACTCAGGTAAAAACCTGAATAAAAGCCATGATAAACCCTGGAACCTTTTTGTACATTAATCATCAACACATATCCACACTGAAATGTATCTGGGTCCGGCTTAACTCGTCTTGACTATTGTTGTTTTTGTCGGAGGAAAAGGAAAACGACAGACATATTGAAGATGTTTGGACTGCAGCCACAATCATCACCCACACACCTGCTGACATTTGGTGTTAATCGCTTGTGTCTTGTGTCCAATCTACCCTTTCAGGTTTAAGTGGAGCTACACCTTATTGATCCCCTTGGGGATTTGGGGTTTCTATTGACATAGCCTTCTTTGATTGATGGCTCGCTGTGGAGAAAGCATCAGTTAAATGACTTTGTACTTTTGTGCTTAAGTTAGGTCAGCACCTGGCAAAAAAAAAAAAAAAATCTGAACCGAAGCGGCAACCACTGCCCAGAAAAACTAGTGGTGTCTATGGAAAAAAACATGATTTCTATTAGTTTTTGTTAGCTTGACATTCATTAAAAGTGTCTGTGTGACGTTTAATACTTGTTATTAGTATTATGAAAAAGATATGTAAGTTTTGACTATGTAACAATAAAAAAACAAACATGTTGAATATTCTGGCATCCAATCCCACTACTTATTTCCCACTAATGCCTTATGTCACCTTGTGTTTCCCAACATTTACATCCTGTCACACTGAATCTCCGTCAGCCCGCCTGTCGACTAGCGGCGTCGATTAGCTCATTAACATCAGCTGGCCACTTTCAGTGGATGGGAAGCAGCTGGAGCTTGGACTTGATCAAAGGGGGAGCTCTGTTTTGCTTCATCAGCCGTGATGAGGAGAAGCTGTAGGTGCAACCCAATCGGTCTAAGAGGCTGGGAAAGAGGCCAGGGGGGAAAATAGCCGCATCGCAGGGCACCAGCTGGTCACACACACAGCGAGTAAAGGGTGTGATTTCACCTGGACACTGGCACAGGTGTTTCATCAGCCAAGGCTGGCAAACACTGGTGTCTCTCTCATTGGACTGAAGGGACCCTGCTAGATGTGTTTCAAAATCTTATTCTGAAGTTGTTCAATTAAAACCACATTGAGTTGGTGGAAATGTGATTTTTTTTCTTCTACTTTTGGCTTAACCAAATTACTTTTTGAAGAATTTAAATAGTTTGAGAATGCTTTACAGTCTGTATTTCAGGAATAATATCCATTATGGAAATCCAGCCTTAAAAACCTAATTAAAACTACAAGCACACACATTACTTTAACCTTTATGTTTCTGGTAGACACGCTAACATAGTGTGACCATTTCCAGCCAGATTGTTCCTGCCAGTACAGACACTGATCAAACCACCATCTGGCCAGCTTCTCTAACCAGTGAGCCACCAGCTCAGTTGGGAATTTGAATGTGTTGAAATGCACTATATGCTCTTGTTCCCTTATGGGCTAATATGATTGGGATGTTCTTGTGATGGTTAGCTGCTCTCGTTCTCTGCATCCTCCGTACTTTTATATACACACAGTGTTTAGCACTCCAGCCAAATTGAGGTATTTCTACCATAACAACTTGAATTATTTACACTGGGATTTTGTCTCCGTTCTGTTGAAAATATATGGCCGCACATGTTTTTCCATATTTCACATTTTTTTCATTTCACATGGTATGTATCAACCTGTTCTCACTGCCAAGGTATCAAATAATGCAGCTTGGTCCGTGCTCCTTGGCATCTGACAGAAAAGTGTCTATTTAATGTAACCACCGGCTGCATAGTGGACAGATGGGCGTAGAATAAGGAATTAGCTTTTTGGTGTAAGGAACTCACAGCAAAACTGAGCATGTAGCAATATATCATTTTATTATCATTTTAAAATATGTACTCAATTTTCACTTTAATGACCAAAAGAATGAAACTTTGCCCCAAGTTGTCCTTGTTTGTGCACGTGGCTTTGTTACAGCACTGATCTGACATCAGAGAAGCATTTAGTACAGAGAGCATGCACAACCTCGAACCAGAAAGGAATCCCACTTTGTCTCCAGCTTATATGTTCATATGTATTTTATAACAGGTTATGAAGGCACATCTAATGGGGTCATCCTCCAGTCAGCATGGCTTTTTTCTCCAGGTACTCTGGCTTGCTCCCACAGTCCAAACACATGTGGGTTAGGTTAATTGTTGCATTTAAAATCTCACTCTACAAGCTGACTATGGATGATCTGACTTGTCACTTTTATGTGTAATCTTTTTATAATCCATTGAAAGATTAGCATGCATATAAGCATACATAAAATAGTTCAGCTCTTCATAGATGTATCAAAGAGAGAAGCTGTATTCAAGCGTGACAGAGATCATCAACCTTCATCTCCTCTGGTGGGTCAAGAACTCAAGTCATTCAGAATAAAAAAAAAAAAATAGGCTGAATGTCAAACATTTAGATTTTTTTTTTTCTCAGTGTGTGTGTGTGTGTGTGTGTGTGTACGAGGCAGCCAGGGAAAGGCTTTAAATGCTCAAAGCTCAAAGCTCAGGGACGTTCATAGTAAAAGGTGATACTTAAGCTTACAGGCAACGGAAACAAATCCAAACAGAAGCAACAGAGAATCCCTACGGTAACAGGAAGGGGCAGGAAAAAAGGTGCAGGCAGCTTAAGGTTCAGGTAGAAGAGGCTGGAGAGCAAATCCAACCTACTGGGGTAAAGAGGTTGGTATACTGACGGGGGGAGAGGACAGTCAGACACAGGGGAGGATGCAGGAGTCTGTGAACAATAAAGTTGGAGGGCTTATGGTGGACAGGTGGAGAATGACAACGGCTCCAAACCTCCACACTGACGGCCCATAGGCACCAGGGTGAGTCTGGAAATTCATTTAGCCGTCCTTTTTTTTCCTCCGAGCATGAGTTTGATTCCTTTTGTGTGCCGGCATACATTATACTCCCAACATCCATCCACCAGTGCTACTTGTGTGACACGGGGGAACACCAGCTGTGCCCCCCATCTGCCATTGAGTACTTAATTGTACTTCAACAGGTATATGACCATCTCTGACTTTCTTGACGTGCAAAATTTACTTTTAAATTTACATTTTTAATGTGTAAATTCATAGTACAATTCAGAATGAAAAAATAATTTGTCTCACGTTGTTGACTACTGTCTATGTTTCTGACTTAGCCCATCTATTTCTGAAACTATATCACCAATGGGCAGTTGTCCATGAAATAAAATGACTTCTTGTTTTGTCACATTTCTGACTGCTGTCCAGTACTGAAGTCTTTCACCTTTTCATGTGAACGCCGGAGCAATTTTGCCTTAGTTCAGGATCCTTTGGTTTTCACACCAATTGCCTCCACAATAAAGCAGAGTTCCTTCTTTTTATTTTCTCTTTCTTCTCCTCTTGCCTCCTCCTGTAAGCAACATCTGCGGCCCATCTCCTCGGCTCTCAGGTATGGCCTGCTTTGTCTAACAGCCCTCTCACTCTCACTTACTCAGAACTTGAGTCTCAATATTGATGGCTGTATTTATTCTGAGAGCTCACCCATCAAAATCCTTGGAGTGGTTTTTGATTCTGATCAGATATTCCAGCCTAGCCAGCATTTTATCATCTCCGTAATATCGCCAAGTCCAACGTTTTCTATCAGTGTGATGCTGAAACGAATCCATGCATTTGTGTCCTCCAGACTCTATTATCGTAATGTCCTTCGTCTTGTTCACAATGCTGCAGCTAGAATATTGACGACCAGTCTGGCCTTCCCTCACTGCTTACCAGTAAAAGCTACAACAAATCTGATTTTTGATTAATATCATTCATTTGATTGAAAACATTAGAATAGACACTAGACACTATGTGTCATATTAGCGAGGAAAAAAAATCTATGTTTGAAGTATAAAATTCTCCCTTTCACATGAGGAGAGTTCTGCAACAGAAAAGGACGAGGGATGTTTGAGCACCTTTGGTCATTAAACACGATGAGAACAAAGCAGGAATCTAATCTGCAGCTCCCCGAGCTGTGCAAACCTCCACACCGACGGCCTGCAGGCACCGGGGATGAGTCTGGAAATTCATTCAGCCGTCCTTTTTTTTTTTTTTTTTTCTCCAAGCATGAGTTTGATTCCTTTTGTGTGCCGGCATACATTATACTCCCAACATCCATCCACTGGTGCTACTTGTGTGGCACGGGGGAACACCAGCTGTGCCCCCCCATCTGCTGTTGAGATGGGCCCAAGAATTTACAACTCCCCCCCCAAAAAAAAAAAAACGGAGAAAAACAACAGCAGGCTAAGAGGCAGGGATTACAGCTTGTGTGTGTTTCTGGTTGTCTGTTTGAAGGTTTTGTGCGGGTCTTTGATATGTGTGTTTGTGTATGTGTGTCTATTTCTTTCTTTCAGTTTATTATGAGTTTGGACACAGTTGCCAGGGGCATCTTATAGTACGCGGTTCGCGCTGCATCTGTAGCCGTCGGTAGCGCGTAGCCTCAACACACTTTGATCCCAGACTTTTGAATGGAGAGCAAACAGTACGAGCAGCCTTCAGGCCCCGCGCTGTGCACGTGTTTGTTCTGCGTGTCCCAACGCCGCATTCCTTATCCGCAGCAGTCTGCGTATCACTTCGCAACAAATTAACCCCAAAACTCTAAAAGTCATCACCCGGCGTGTAAACGATAATACCTTTTGACAAACGAGGGGGCCCTGCGATGCTCGGGGAGATTAAATGTTACAGACCCAATTCTCAGGAATAATAATCACACTCAAGCTGTCAGCGCTCTGCCTTTCAACTAAGAACTGAAGCAAACAATAACAAAACACACACACACAAGGCTCCAGGTTTCACCACCGGCCATAAGAGATGCGCAAGGTGTTACTAAATCATGAATAATTCAAGTGAAACAATTTAAAGTTGCTTCTCTCTGTTTTTATGGACGTATACTGTATTTACTCGGCACATAACAGTTCTCCCTTTGTTGTGCAAACGCAGCCATATTTTGTCCGATTGCATTTCAATCAACAGGGCATGTAAAATTTAAATTTCTTCAAAGAGACTCTGGGAAATATTTCAAAGGCTTTGAACTTTGACAGCTGACATGGAAGAATAACAGAAGGAAATGCAGAACATTTATGACTATGTATGAGAGCCATAAGCTTGCAAGAACATGAATTACAATGCTGGGAGTTTGAGTTTATGAAAACGGCCAGCTTCACTAGAGTTGCTGTCATCATGTTGTCATTAGACTACAGATTTCATTTTTTTAGTAGTCAAATATTCCAACGCAGCTCTGACAGCGAGCGCAGTTCAACATCAACCAAACTTCCATGTGTAATTAGATTTTTTCGCAAACGCATAATCATACACAGTAGAAATAGTTGACAATGTTTCCTTCAAGCGAGCACATCTGGTGATCCGAGCCCTTCCTGTTGATTGGCAGGCTTATCTCGGGCGTACGTGTGCTTTGATTAAACAGATCATGCATTTTGCATGTCCTACTTCACTATCTGTACATGGCTGCAGCCAAGCAAGACATCCCCCACCCCCCGCAGCCGGAAAATATCAAAAGTCAAACATGAACACGCATCTGTTTGACACATTATGAAGGGCAGAATGGACGAGGCTTTTCTTTTTTTTCCGAGAGGGCACTTGAACTTGATTTTCAGGAAAACGGGAGGTCTCGATGTGGCCAGTTAGCATTCAGAGAGCTTTGTCCAGTTTGGCTTTAGATGATGGAACAGTGTTGAGGAATATCAAACCTAACTAATCTCTTCCCTTCGACTAAAAGCTCCCGGCTCCCATTATAAGTCTGGAAGAGAGATTATGCAAACACTCACGGGATACGTGTTTGTTGACGCACTTTTTATATCAGTTCGTTAGTTCATCAGTGCAAACAATGAAACTTTGTGTTCGTGCTTCATGAGAATCTTCACACAAGCTCACGCAAGCATCCTTTTTATATATGCGCAATGTCAACATGTGCTTAGAGTCGAGCTCTAGAGCCCGTCCCTGAAAGGCCAGAACACTATTGATGCCTTGCTGCAGTCAAGCTAATCATTTGCACATCTACCTGCTTGATTGCTCCTGTGTCAATGATCCTCATTGCAAACGCCTGGAAACCAGCCTTGGCATATGTGTGGGAGTTGAAACACGTAGGCAAAAATTCCGTTTGTAAAAGGCTTTTTTTCTTTTAACCTATTGATCAGAAAGCTAAGTACAAGTCTCACCTTTTCTCTTTTTTATGGTCTCATAAAATGTCCTTACCTGTTTTTTCCACCTGTTTTGCACCTGCCACATCCATGTTGTATTTTCCAAACTGTAATGTAATGTGCGACTTATATGCCACTCCTACTATCAGCCATGTAAACACGCCCAGGGTTGAGGTGTTTTTAGGTCTATGTAAACAGTGAGAACGCTAATTTCTCTGCCAATGTGAACGGTGCTGCAGTGGGAACAGTTCTAATGGACCACAAAACGCACCAGTACCAATTGTACTTTTGCCTAATAAGCAGTGCTATTTGCTTTTCATAGACACACAGATAACCCACTGGTAAAATAACTGTTATAAATAAGAAACATTAAAGTTTTGTTTACATATACTTATACCATAGTTTGTGACGCCAAATGTTTAATAGATTTCCCTTCACATATACAAGGGATGACTGCTCTAGTTATGATTGAAATGGTAAATATTGTCCTATCCCAAAAGTTATGAATTATTTTGCAGCAGTATTTTTGTGCCTGAAACTCATTATAAACAAAGGCAAGGCAACTTTAATGGTAAAGCACATTTCATGCACCAAGGCAATTCAAAATACTTTGCCTAACAATAAAATAGAAGAAAAAAAATAAATAAATAAAAGGACAGTGCAGGGGTTGAAAACAGTAAAAATACATCAAAATGGTAAGAAAATATGACCAAATAAATAGCACAGTAAAATTGAGTTTCACTGGATTTCTTTCAAACCCCAGTCAAACAGAAATGATTTAAGACCAGATTGGAAGGTTTATTCCAGGCATGAGGAGCATAAAAACAAGACGCTGCCTCTCCATAATTTGTTCTGACCCTGGAACAGGAAGCAGACCAGCAGCTGAAGATCTGAGGGGTCTGGTGGGAGACACAGGAAGCCAATGCAGCGTAACAGTACTGGTGTGATGTGGTACTTTTTTTTTCTTCTTCTGGCAGCAGCATTCTGGATCAACTGCAGTTGTCTAATGGCTTTATGGTGATATTTTTTAAGCAATAGCAGGCAGAGTTTGTAACTTTCCTGTAACAAAGCTTTTAATTGGCTTTCTGTCGTGAATGTATTTTGTATAAACATGACTGATCTAGGTTCCTATTGTAATTGAAATTGGCATGTAATTAATTGGCATGTAATTCCATGTTTACACAGGGCTTCCACAGTAGCCCTTTGAGCTTCAAACATCAGCATATTATATACGACTCCTTGCCTTGACCAATTAGAGACAGCAGTCACTGTGGTGCCTACACAAACTCCAGCATGGTAAGTACATCTATAAGGTTAATTACACTGACCCTTTGTTTTCCCTTTCGCTGAGATCCCCTTCATCTCACCGCTGATGCCATGTGTGAGCAGTCGCCATGGCGATACAGCTATAGGGAAAATACTTGGTTTGGCTAAAGCCCTTCATCAGCATCATTTGGAGGCTATATAAGGGTGGCAACATATTCATTCTTACCATTCAACAGACAGCTCATTAACTTTGAAGAGCTACGGCTCAAGTAGTCAGGAAATCATCCCTATGGAACATATGTAGGGTGATATGTGTGAGGTAGCGGGGCTTTGCATGAAAAACAAGTCTCCTTACTCTAAAGGACATATGCAAAGAAGAAATGTAAATGTGAAATTTGGAAGCCTTCAACTTCTCAAAAAGCTTCCTGATTAGAAGATATTTAAACTTTGAGTGGAGGTTTAATTTTCTCCTCAAATTTTCTTTTAACCTTGCTGAAAAACCTGAACTTTTCTCCTTAAAGCTTGGAGAAACCAGTAAGAGAAAGTTCGATTTCAGCCCAAAAAAGTGTTTCAGAGTGAGGTGAGCTGCCGCAGCACAGCCAGGATGGGATTTTTTTTTTGTGCTTTTTTTTAAGAAAGCATGTAAACATTTTCTATAGGAACCTGAAATTACACAGAACTGAGAGGCCTCTGGCATAGGGACGGCTGGTCTTCCTGGCCTTCAGCCTCCTATTTTTCCTTGTCTTGTTTGTATATATTGTTCTTCACACATTTTATGGATTTGAGGGTCTTAAAGATGTCCTCTGTAGATGATTTGGGTCAATGGTGTCATGTATTTCATCCCAAAGGCCACCCAAGGTTGGGCTGTAACAGGATTAACTAACATGTTTATTACCAAACCAGGCTTTAAATAATCTTTACAATGTAGCAGTAAAATAAAAATAACATCCTGTAAGTCATATCGTGTATGTTGTTTTCCCTATCCTGTAGTCAAACAATTCCTACTTGTGACCCCAAGTCACAGGCTGCATGTCTGAATGCAGTTTGACCAAAGAATAATGTTCCCTTCTTAACTTTCTTTCTAGTTATTTGGATGAATAAGAGGTCAAATGTTAAAAAAAGACAAAATTATCTCTCCTTTCCCATCTTGTCAATAGTCTCACAAGCCCTTAGAATTAATCTTTCAGTGCCCTTACTTGTGTCCTGATCTCCAGGTTGGGAACCGCTGCTGTAAATCATGCTGGAGCAACCTAAACTTTTCTTCTTCTTCTTCTTCTTCTTCTTCTTCTTCTTCTTCTTCTTCTTCTTTACGTCAGCTGACACAGCCTTGCACGTCCTGGTGCATAATTTCACGAAATCACATTTTTGCATGTAAATAAGACCTGATACTCTAACAGACACGTTAACCAGCTTTGTGTAGTGCATTCCGTGTCCTTAGTTGCCCTACTACTGTGCATATAGATCAAGCTTGGAGGTGCAAATGACTGTAGGAATTATAGAGATGGCTTCAGATTAAATATTGTGTTTTGTAATGGGAGTGTGCCCCTCTGAAGTCATTTTCTGTGTGTAGGTGGATTTTGTATATGCTGTAAACATTCATTGTCTTGGTGAAACACTTCAGGGGAGACAAGTAAACACTGGTGCAGAAAAACAAGATTCCACCTAAGATTGTGTTCCGTAAACACAAACAATTAGTGGCAATTAT
The DNA here is from genome assembly GCA_029853015.1 of Chelidonichthys spinosus. Lineage (NCBI taxonomy): Eukaryota > Metazoa > Chordata > Actinopteri > Perciformes > Triglidae > Chelidonichthys > Chelidonichthys spinosus. The sequence continues at coordinate 13,952,627 of CM056837.1, forward strand.
CATATCGTCACCATTTCAGATGCAAATGAGAGAGGAAGCTTGGGTTCATTCACATTCAAATAGTGTTTTCAATAAAAAAAAAAATGCCCGTCCAGAGTGAGGCATATTGTGCTCACCTGTCAATTGCCTGCTGGACCATCATGCAGCAGTGGAATAGGAGGGCATATTAAAAAGGTCATATTATTTGAAATTCATGGCTCTTTGAATGAAATGAGAACCCATTTATTCAAACACGGCCAGAGTGTGTGTGTGAGAGAGTGTGTGTGAGTGAGAAAGAGAGAGAGAGAGAGAGAGAGAAACATTCATAATGAACTATAATTTTGCAGCAAAAAGAATCAATTTTTGACAGACATATTACAGCATGAAATATATTCCTACGTGGCACTATGAATAACAAAACGAGGAGGGCAGTGTAAGTGGTGGCGGCAGTTCAACGGTGGTTTAATATTAAATGGTTAGCCAGCACGGTGGATGTGTCATCACGGAGAACAAACATCATTAAACTTATTATTCATTGCGGTAGCTTTGCCGAAGCCCCGGATGGCACATTAACAACAGTCTACTGAGAGACGCATCACTCTTCAGTGGCCCTAAAGAGGCGAATGAAAAGCAGTCCTATTGACTCGCCCGCCTCCTCTAAGGCCATTAATGATAATCATTATTTTCCCCTTTGTTCATTATGATCCACACTCCTCCATTACAAGGATTGTAATATCCTCTTCCAGTGTGCGGTGATGTAAGCTTTTGTTGTACCCTGCTTGCTTTCACCACATTACCTCGACAGTCACGGCAGGGGGGGCCGACACGATAAGTGACAAATGAACACTCACTTTAGATATCTACCCTCATCTCCGTCGTAATTATCTCCTTTTTATACAGTCTCAAAAACCACTTTGGCTCTCGCTTCAGATCCCAGTCAATCACATGGCTCAAAAACTTCAGCGGGGGGAATCAGTTGTGCAACTATAAAAGGCAGCAAGCAGGTTGTTTTTTATCTCCCTTATCAGTGGTTGTCAAGTTTTGCACTCACTGACATCTGTTGTGTTTAACTTATTTTTAACCCGCAATTTCAGAGCTATTTTTCAGAACATATTTTTCAGAAATTGGAGTGATAAAGCTGGTGTACTTTTGCTTTTGAAAAATCGTTTCATTATTCACAAATGCCATGAAAAAGACCAAAACTGGTAACACATTTATTCTACTAAGTATTATTAGTCTGATGAACTCTACATAATATAATAATAATAACGATCATTATGATCAATACAATCAGTGTCTCATTTCCTCTGTCTCCTTTATGTCCGTCCCTTTCTTCAGCGTATTTAAACTCAGCAGCCGTTGTCAATACCCCACTTACATATACATCCCCATTGGTCCACTGCTGATGTGTCACTGTAACGGTGATGCTCAACAACAAAACAATATTCAAGTGTCCAAAATAGTTTCAGCATGTCATCAAATGTATCACTATGGCTGTACTTCCGCATGTGATTTAAAAAGTATTTGTTTTGGTTGAAATAAGTGTGTTTCTTAAATAAAATAACTACTTCTGTAACATAACTGACTTTAGTAAAGATGTTACGTATCAAAACGACAGCAAAATAAGTCGAAAGTTGATTGGGATTCACATAGGACACGTACAACAGTCTCTTGGGTGAAAGTCCTGTGTTTGTTTTACCCATCAAACCTCGCCTCACTCTCTACTCTGTACAATTCACACTTCATCCATTGCTCTTGTTAGTATGATTCATGTATTAAGTCAAGTTCCTGGGCTTTTAATTCGATTTGTTAACAACTACAAAGTGAAAGCATGATGCCAAGCCCACCCTCCTCCAATTGACTTTGCCCGTCGCCCATATGTTCCTCTCGCCCGATGCCAGGAGTTTGCCAGTCAAAAGCAGCAGTGAGAGAGCCGATGAAAAGGCAGACTATAGAGGATGCCAATCTCTTCTATCCGCATCAGTGCCTTCTAGTTGACCATGAAACCCAATCTGGGCGCTGATGAAGCGCCTGTCAATGCCACAGGCCCCGACAAAGACGTGTCTTTGCCTCTTTATAAATCACTCCCCCCTTTGCCGCTGCCGAGTGAACCTGGGGCTTTTACCTCTGGGTGAACCTCCTGGTGAAAAGCAATTTGTCAATGGCTCATCTGCATTCTAGCCGTTTCAAGTGGGATGTGGTCGAGACTGACAACTCCATCACCCTATCCTCCAGGAGTCTGCGGAGTCCGCCTTGGATATATGGGGGTCGATTGGGGAGGTAGGTCTTCTTGTTTTCAAACAATAGCAAGGCTACGAGGGGAAACTGCAGTTTAACTAGACAGGCTGAGTTAACGGCACACCGTTGTTTCACAGGCTTGTGTTGCACACAAGCAGCGCTGGGAGTTTTCACCACCACGGCACTCTGTGAGTGACCCACTGTGCCTACGCTTAATGCTCGACGTGACACCTTCCCACCCTGCTTCACACTGACAACATCAGCTAACAGCCTCCATTATTTATTATTTCCTCTCAGTGTCTACTTGAAAGAAGTGCATGTTCAAAGCAGCAGCACTATGATCATGTTGCCTCTCTGATAACATGAACACAAGTTTTGTTGAGAGCATTTTATACCCACTTGCTGTTTTTGTTACAGATGTTTAGGGATAAACCATGACTTGTATAGGACTAATGGGGAAATGTTTTACAATTAAGAGAAAACAGAAGCTAAATTCTGAAATATAATTTAAAGATAACAGTGATTACAATGATATTTTGTTTGAAAAATATGGAAGAAATAGAAAATGAAAAAAAAAAATGAAAAATTTGATCAGAAATGTTATCAAAAAAATGTTTTTAATAGTCAGAAACCACACTGCATTTATTCATTTGATTATTTATGGCACATTGTGCCAAAACTCCACTCCGAAGACCAGAAACTAGTGAGCTACAAATTACCCTTTTTCATAAAATAGGCCAAACAACGAGCCTCAGGAACTCAATTAGAGGCCCGTTTTGCTTCATCTGTATCTGGAGAATAGGATATTAATTCAATAGCAGATTGGAAAGCAACAGCTTCGTTTGTCTCTGTCATCTGTCTGCCCATCGGTCATGAGCAAATACGATGAAACGGGGAATGCAAATGCATTCTGGTCATTTCTAGATATTACCAGCAAGTCAAATTGGATATGAGGTGTCTTAGTCACTGGCATCAGTAGTGTAAATGTGAATATGTGAGGACAAAGTATGTTGTGTAAAGTGATTTTGAAGTGTCCAAGTAAACTCAAAAGACAAATAAAACAAGGTAGGTTTTAGGCAGGGAAGAGAGCGAGAGAGTTGCACTGAATTCTGGGGATTTCATTTCCTAAAGGACTAAAGGAGCACTGGGCCGAAGATCAAGTTGGACACAGTGATCGGTTCTCCCCGGGCACCTTAAAGACAACAGAGTCTCCACTACCACTCTGGACAGGGGTCGTCCAAATGGATGTTGGTGAAGCTAATAGAGCTGGGAAGGAATCCAAGGCGAAATGCCAGCAACAATTTCTCCTTCTTAGTAATTAAACACATTGAGCCTAAAGGTTCCCATAATCAGTTAAATTCCGGGAAAAAAAAGCAATTACTGGCTTCTTTAAACTCATCAGACAAGAAGAAACAGGCGGGCACAAACAAAAAAGCCAGGAAGTCAAAGAAAGACAGGACACTTAAAGTCGCTATCTTGTTACATTGTATTTGATTTTTCTACGTATAACTTGATGGAGCCACAATAAATATAATAAAAAGTTCCTCATTAATATAACATTAGTAATGTAGACTTCTGCTCCCCTGTAGCCACAACACTGGGCCTGAAAATTGTTTCCACATTTGCAAAAGTCATTAACACCATAATTAACAAGCTGAATTCTAAAGCACTGCCAATCATTTCCCCTGTTTCATTGCAATCAGCTGGTGTGCAACTCTCTTAATAATTACGTGTAATGACTGCCATGGTCACTGTCATCAAGAGAAGTGGATTTTTCCCCCCTTCTTCCACTTCAATGTCTTTTGTTCTTTTAGGAAAAATGGAGTGTGTTAATTGAACATCAAAAGTCTACTAAAGCAGATATTTCTGCAGGTGGTTCTGTGCTTAATGTTCCCTCCAAACGGCGAGACATAAAAGCATTTCCACACAGTGGCTTTCTGCGCCAGAGGAGTAAAACCCACAACAAATGTCAGCGGCGACATGTCGCATGTTGGCAAGCTTTAACAGGCACTTCGTTATGTTCAGGGATAACATCTCATTCTGCGTTGGAACCTAAGATCCGAGCAGAAAGCAAGAAAGGCCCCCAAACAAAAACAACAACAAAAAAACACACAGAAAATTCCATTACAGAAAGGTGTATAAATCAATTCTGCCTAAAAACAACAAGTCCATTACGTAACAGCATGCTGTGCCGTGGCGATATGCGGCGGAATGGATAGTGACTGTCATAAACACAAAAAAAAACCTCCAGAGGAAACATGATATCCATCACAGCCCGGGATCCAAAAAACCGAATGTCTTGGCTTTCCCGTTGCAGGGAAAAGACTAAAAAAAGAAAAGAATCCCCAAAGATGAACTTGTAAAGAACGTTTCAAGTGCTGCAACGAGGAGAAAACAGGGGACCCATTAGGGGCGTTGGAAAAAGAGAATCATGTCTGTTTCCGAAGAGGTACAGGACTCCCAGGAACTGTGACACAAATACTTTTCGGGAAATCACTGGCGCGGCTGGGTTCGGCCCGTGCGGTGTGAGAGAAAACAGTTGTGACACGAAGACGGCTACTGAATGGAAACACAATCACCGACACCGGGTCGGTAAATATCACAGATAGCCGAGGCCTTGATGAGGTGAAATGCACAAATTGTTGGACAAATACACTCAAATGTTGCAGAATGAAGGCAGCTATAAAAAACACTAGCTCCTCGCTGTGATGTTTTTTCATATGCGATTGATGACACTTTATATATATATACCATATGAACTGCCATGTTCCTACAGATACAGAGAGCCTTCATACGTTACCTGAAGGCCATCGTAGTTCTCCAACCCGCTTGGAAAGGGAGGGATATTATGTTGGCTACACTCCACATCACTGTCAGAAACCACTAAATCCTGCATACTGCACCTTTAAGACAGCATTTGAATCAGAATGATTCCATTCCAAACTGTTTGATCCATAAGCTGTAAACGTGATCAATACAAGGGGGTTTCCCCTGTGCTATTATTCGTCGCTATCACGTCCACTTTTATGTGAGAAAGAACTTGTCGAGTTTAATGTGATAGTAAATACATCAAAGTGTCATATTGATGTCATGGTGAGACAGCTCCCTACCAAAAGTGTTTTGTTTTCTAGTGTTGAAGAAAACTCTTCAGGTCCAATTCAGTGGCTGGTTCAAATGAGGTTTAATCACTGACAGTGGAGAAAAGACAATGTCGCGGTTGCCACACAGCCCAATCTGCCCTGATGTGAGGCAAGAGACAACTTATACAGAACCAAAGGGGCAGGTCTAAACAGTGGATTTACATAGATTCAATACGCGTTTCACCCAGGGTAAGAGACGTCCTGAGACAACATAAAGGTGTGACTTCCTCGGAACAGCTGGGTTCTTGCTAGATAGTGTCACAACAGGGGCCATTCATGAAGGCCTTGATCAAGTATGTGGGATGAAGGTGTTTCGGAGACGGTCCAGGAAGGGGGACAGATCAGAGGGTCTCATCATTAACATGACAAGGCTTACATACAACGAATGCAGCTCAGCAAGACATTTGAGGTTCCCGAGAGGAAGTAATATTTAAACAAAACAAATTGGAAGGTAACACATTTTCTTCTACACTAGTATTGTGATCCCCACGGAGAATATGACAACAATCCAAATATTGACATAAGCAACAGACCAGTATTGAGCATGAAAACCTGCAGTTTGAGTGTATCTGGAGAGACTAACAGAATCCTGGCATTACTTATTGATAACATACAGTTTTATAAAGCATGCATGGGTGAGCTGACATCACTGTTACATATAAAGCTGCAACACCACGTCCCATAAATATTACAGCACGCTCCTCCAGTGCGTCGGAGATGCATCTGGGGAATATGTGCTCACAAATTAAAGACGCTATGTTTAGCATTTCCTGGTGTGTGTCACAAAGATGATGCTGCTGCTTTCCCACACAGCCGTGTTCCCGCAGCAGCTGCTGCTTTGTGTGCCACGTGTGTTTCTTTTGAAGAACATGAAAATGAGTAAGAGCATGTTTTGACACCATAAGCTTCAGTAAAAGTGTCGGGCAGAAACAAAAAAATTGGAAACTGGACTAAAGTTTTGCATTTCCAAAGTAAAAAAGATCCCTGAAGAAAACTCATTTTGGAGCTATGAAGCCATCTTGTGCCTGCAAATGTTCTGTCTCAAAATTAATTCATAATCATTACTCAAGTACGTTTACTTGTATCCCCCTATTACGCAAGTAATCATTTGACTTCAGTATGTATATGTATAGCCAGAATTATTACCAACATTCCAAATTAAGATTTTACTGGATAAGATACAATCAGTTAAAAGTGACACATTGTTATAAATGCAACATTTATAAAGTCATTAAAATAAACTGAGACTCAACCAGCTGCAACATTAATATGCTGCTTACAAATGAATGCACCGGTGATGATGATTCAGTAATAGATATTTAAGATTTTGAATTCTGAGGTCTTTATTGTGATACTAAGTTTGCTGATAAAAGTAATGCACTTTAAAGCCCTGATTATGCTTCCGCGTAGTGATCACGCAACGGCAACGCAACGGCCACGCAGTTGCTTGGAGACCGTGATGGTTCTGCGTTGGGTTTACGTGTCGAAATGCAATTCAATGCCACACCGGTAAAGGGCGCTATGTTTTTTGTAGAGACTGACTGACCGACCGACCGACCGAGACTCTTGGCGTATATCGTCGTTAGCCTCGTTATAGCCTATTTGTTTACTTTCCGGCTTTAAACGTCCACAATTTTTCAGAACTTGGTGTTTTATTTCTTTTTGCAAAAGCGGCAAGGTGCAAACAATAAAACGAGGTGCAAACAAAAAAGTAGCCTATTAAAAGTTTAAATGGCGGTGTTTATGAGGGGAAACCGGATAGCGGTCTCCAGCGGATGTAGTTAGCGGACCAATAACAGCCGATGCTGCTGCGTTGGTGTTGCGTCGCCTCAAGGCGTGTCTAGGATTTTTGGGAGGTGCACGTCAGGCCCTTGCGTCGGACGCAAGGGGGGTCCGCAAGGACGTAAGGGGTCCGCAAGCCCCCTTGCGTTGTGTCGACGCGGAAGCATAACTTGGGCTTTAGTTATAATGCTGGTTGATGCGGAGACGTCTACTGCTGGCAACAATATTATAATAATACAGGTCACATAGTTCTTTTCAAGCAGCTACTTTATGAGAAAAACATAAAACACACCGTGGGTTGAGAGGATTCATCGCATCACAGCGTTCTAATAAATATCCTCCAACTCAGAATTACATGAAATCTGTTGATTAGTTGGTTTTATTCGAGTCCCCAAGAAAGAACTTTAAAAACGACTTTAAAGAGAGGAATTTTAAAAAGGTAATACAGCGGGACAAAGGTCATAACTTCTATCAATACTGGAGTTTGATTTCATGAAATTGGGAGGAATATAACTCAACTTTCACTGCTGCTGTGAGTTTCATCTGGCTGTATAACCGGTGAGATGTTTTTTGGACACAGCAGGCAGCTGTTTTCAGCAACAAAAAAAAGCTATTAAAAACTCAGTGCACACTACCTTCCCAGTAAACAGCAAACGGGCAGAGATAGCTACTAGCTGGTGGACAAAGGGGAGCATTTATAGCTGGATATATTCCTCAGGTGTTGGGAGAGACCAAAATCCAACCCAAGGAAGGTGAATATTGGACTTCGCCAAGTGGACAAAAAAGCGACTCTAAATGAAAAGTAATGTTGTTTTATAACCACTGGATGTGTAAAAAACGATGGCTAAACATTTAATCGTGATTAATCACATGATTTTCCAGTTAATCACAAATTAATTACACAAGGTTTTTTTTTCATCTGTTTGAATGTAAACTAAAGGGAGATTAATGCTCTTATAAAAATGTGAGTGTATACTTGCTTTATGCAAAAAAAAATGTGCAGATTTATTATTTCCACACTATTATCCAGAATCCCTGACATGTACTGTATTTAGCATAAAAAAATGCAATCTGCCTGACTAAAAAGATGGAGGAAAATATGATTTGGTGTTATTTTAATAAAAGCCAACAAATATGGATTTAAGCAGAATATTTCCACTTGATTAAAAAGATATTATGACTTTGGGAAATGATAACATCTATCTTTTTTCAATCAATTTTTACTTTTGGACTGAGACCATTACAGAGATGAGGAGTGCCTTCGATGCAGTTGTTATGCAAGTTATTAATAAGGATAATTTGACTGTCAATGTTACTGAGCATTTGGGCCAATGATCCACTGTTTTACTACCTTCAACCAAAGTTGCCCATCTGTGGTTGCTGTGGAGTCTAGTCTCTGGTAAATGCAACCATTTTAGTTAGTCCAAAATCTCCTGCTACTTTTGCTTTCTGGCCTTCACATCTTGTGTATCTGTATGTGCTGTCGTTGGATAACAACCTTTGGCTTACAAATTAGACGGCTAAATTAAAGGCCGTCTAACATGCCTTTGTTGTTCCCACTGCACTCCTACAAATCAACTCATAGTTGTCATTGGTGTCGTCCTGGGCGTATTGCGGAGTTCTTACGCAACGTAGTAGTGGTTAAGGTTAGGTTAGGTCGTGTGGAGGCGGTCTCTGGATGATGCACGCGCGGGGGGGGGGGTTAGGGGTAGACGTGTGGGGGGGTCTGGATGATTGACGGGGGTCGCGGGGGGTGGGCGGGGGGCGCGGGGGGGGGGGGTGCGGGGGGTGCGCGGGGGGGGGTAGGCGGTGATGGGGTGGGGGGCGGTAGGGGGGGGTGGGGAGGGGGTGGGGGGAAGATGTCGCGGAATCGGGGTAGGTTTAGGTCGACGTGTGGGGGGGGGGCGATCGTCTGAGACACCGGAGTGTCGATATTTACTTGACCGCTAGAGGGCGCGCTATTTTGAAACGTAACATATGGTCGTAATTCGGTGCTTGACACACGACCTATGTGGTCGTTTTCTCGAGGAGGACAGTCTGCACTACCGGTTGATCCCGTTAATATCTTCGACTTCTTCCTTCCACAGGCAGTAAATATGCAGCACTTTCACAAGCATGAAATTCACCTCTTTTTTTTGCACACCGCTGCTCTTCATTTCAAACTCTAAATGTCATGTCTGGTGCAGAATAGTGCGTGCATTGCAACCTCTCACTTAACAGCGATCCGTCTATGAGCAGCCCCCGTCTCCTCCTACCTCTTGCTTCATCCAGCTGTATTCACATCACCTCCTCACACGTTTCACTCATATCGCCTCATTTTCACTCTCCCACCCTCGACCGGCAGCGCCTCATCTCCTCCACTCCCCCCTGAGGCTTTCTGACACACAGCATGCACAAATACAGTACAGTGAAACCGCTCCGAGTGAACATCCCTCTCCTGTCTTAGCAGTGAGCTAACATCTGGGTTCATGAATCACTGAATGATCGCAGTGTGTGGGAACGCATGTGAATAAGCAGTTGTATCTGTGAGCGCCGGAGCGTGCGTTCGTGTCGTGTCTGCCACACGTTCTTATTTATGGTTATGACGCGCCGCGTAATGTGTGGCGTTTTGAGAGTTGTTTGGATTCCCCACACAAGCAGAGATCACAGGTTCCATTCCAACATTTCTGAAAACCGTTCACAGCTGAACGAGTTGAGCAAACAAATCTGTAACTGATTGAATAATAGTATTTCCATTTTTGTCACTTCATGCATTTACATGTTTCCGCACTTTAAAAGAAAAACATCCAAATAACCAATGTAAACAGCATTCTGTCAAGGGAATCATGTGACAGTTGTCAGAAGTATGGCAATGAAGCAACACTGCAAATCCTCTTAGGAAGGAAATCCTGTTTGGGGGGGTGGGGGTGACGGTGTGTGACTCCTGTCATGTGGTGCATTCAGAGCGTGCAAGGCAGGGGCATGACTTCACCCCGGACACGGCACCAGGTGCATTTCTTCATTTACAAATGGCATATTTTGTTAGAAAACAAAAACAACCCCTAAAAACACAGCAACATACAATTTAACAATTACGAGTTCAGTGATTTAATGTCGTTAATTCTGGAATGGAACCTGGAAGTTCTGATGCTAAAAGTCCCGTTAGTAGACATCAGACCTGCTGTTTGACGGTGGGACTGCTTAATCTGAACCAAATAGTTCTTCTACTCAAACGCAGCTAAACCTTAACCATTGTTTTGGAAGATCATCCCATATTTATGCTGTTTAACTGGATGAAACTCTCATTAAAAGCTTAAAAAAAACGAATTTCTTTGATATATAGTGTGACGATCCCTCCTCCCAGGCACTAGGTGTCCCTGTTTCTTGTTGGCTGTGCTTTGCAGGTGCTGAGTGGAGGGTCGTCAGCTGCATGAGCTACACCTGGGCCAGTGTGCTCTGCCTACAAAGTCTGTCCTCATTCTGCAACCGGCCTTTCTGGGGAACTGATCTCTGCTCGCCGGCAGGCCTGATGGCAGCATGTTTTCTTAGTTTCTTTTTGATCACACCTCCGTTGTCACACACTCATACATGCTTTCATGACTGATACTGATTTATGTTTCTGGGGCCAATAAATGCCAATTGCTAGTAGCCAGATCGTGTTTGTCCAGCCGGGTTGTGACAATTGTTATATTGAATAGAATAATTTTCAAATGTCTTGTCTTTTATAACACCAAACAAATGTGATGCATGAATACATTTTCACCAGGGTGATTGTTACTGATGCATTTAAATGGGAATAAACAAAGGATTGTATCTGAAAACAAAATATTCCAACTTTACGGGCAACAGTGTACACCTTGGAAAGTTGTGCCGCTCATGTGTTAGCATTCACATGGCTAATTACACACTGTTTGCAGCATTAGCATGTACCTGGAGCCATGTTTGAATATATCATGCAAGGCATTTTGTTTGGAGACGAAATATTGGGGTAATTAGTCGTCGGGTAATCGCTGATGCCTGGACAAGATTTGAGCGAACCAAAACAGTTGAAATGAGCGATAAAACCAAAACAATGACCTAAAATAGGCTCCTACTTCACCTTCCGTACAATATCTGAATACTTCTTTCGCTGCTGAAGGAAGGTTGGCATTTACTTGAAAAAGGGTGACACACTCACATTGGTTTTTCTGAATGTCCTACAGCACAGCCTACGCACTAACAATAATGTCCAACACTCTAATGCTATATAGCAATAAACTCATAATATAATTTTGCCTGAAGCAATTCTTATTAATGAAGCCTGAAAGCCAAAGAAATCTCACCCTATTCAAATGACTTTTGAAGCATGACTGTTGTCCTTGAATACTAATGGAAGTTTCCCCCCATGTGCAAACCAAGGAGGGGTAGAATCAGTAACTTGCTCACTCCTCAGAGGATCTCCTCGGGGCACAATATGTCTTAGTCCTGTCAGCCACTGACCTTTGTGTATCCCTCCCTGATTTCTGAGTTTGTAGAGCTGCGGAGTGTGTCACACTCTGCTGAAAAGGGCCAATAGCCTCCATGCTAAGGAGACACCGGTGACAGCATGAATCACATGGGGATCAGCGGCGTATTTTTACGTTGCATGAGAAGGCCCGGAAGGCGTGATTTAGAACGAACATGCCCTTGTATGTTCGTAGATTTCTGTCACGCCGGAGTTTTTCTGGCACGCTCAGCTCGACTGACCCTCCCGTTTGATGAACAGTGGGAGCAAAGCTTTTGCAAAGATGCATGTTAACCTCTGCCTTTCTGCAAAACTGTATGTCAAGCTCCACAACGGCGTGGCTGTGACTGGTTTATTAAGGCGCATTAATCTCTCTCTCTGGCATATCCACAGCGGAGGTCAAACATCACGATCCTGACCTTGGTCAACCGGCGTCATCAATCACAATCTGATGAGACAGAAATGATGTCACATAGAACTCCGCCGGTCGATCTACATATCAATCACGGCACGTACAAGGCTGATGTGACCCCCTTGGCGGCTGATGTCGTTCATCACACCCAGTAGCACTGTAACACGCAGTGGGATTTAGTTGAGGATGCAAAACAAACAGGAAATAGATAGGTTTAAGCTTTTTTGTGGGTTTATGTTTGAGAACACAAGTTGTCACATCCACAATGCTGAGCATGTTCCTTCCAAAAACTGACACTCGAGCATGAAGACAACAAAACGGATCCAGCCGAGTCACGAAAACAATGATCAGGCCCCAGACTTGTCAAGACGCAGAGGAGATGCGCTTGCTTTTTCCACCAGACATTCTCTATGAAATCAATAGTTTCATGGCCATTGGAGTGTAACTTTTTCTTCTTCTCTTTTCTTCTTTTGCGGGATTGAGATCGCTATTGTATAAAATGGTGCACTCTCCTGTGACTTTGCCTGACATTTCTCCCTATCTTTTCTTTTTTTTTTCCTTCTTCTTCAGGAAGCTGTTTTGTTCTTTTCCCATCTGGTTTCATTTCATCATTCGTTTAGCCAAGACTGGCGCACATCCACTGAAGCAGAGGCATGTCACACATTTGCAGACCTGCGCCCAGAGGATGATATGATAGAAATGATCACTTGCAGCATTTCCACACATACGGCGGTGCTTCATTCTTGTCTCCCGACTTGTCCTCGGGCATATACATATAAAGCAGAGTGCTTCCATGCAGGAGCACATCCCCGTGTGCGGCGATATGCGTGAGCAAATTAAAAACACTGATGCGTGCACGCAAGCCTTAAAAGACATTCTGGATTCGAATAGAAGCTCCTGCATGCATACACGTTGTGGCATGCTATTTTTTTTTTTAAATGTAAGGTAATACTGTCAGTGTGCAATATCAGCTATAGCCTTGCGGCCACGAGACAAGTGGGGTCTAAAAAACTAATATTTGCACGCATAGTTATCTTTATAAGGCCTGGCTTCTGGCTTTATAAAGTTGTAAACCCTGGACTTCATTGAGCGAGGACAGTATGGAAGTCAAGATAAGGGCGAATAGGCCCCAACCGGAGTTAAAGTGTCACACTGTTTATTAAAGGCACAAAGAGGTAGAACCAAGAAAAGGATGAGCTTATTGCTCGGCTGAGGACAGTTCTGAAAAAGGACACCATAGATATGTGCTGTTAAGTATGAATTTGCTTATTTACAGCTGGATTATATCTATCAAAAATCTACCAACACATCTCCACCGGTCAACAACCACTGCTGTATTAGACACCAATGGGCTGTAAGGCGTCGTAATACACACTCCATTCAAATTTATGGATGCAGGCAATCAGCTTGAAGTCATGTACAGGACACGTAAAACAATCCTGCTGAAAACAAAATCAAACTCACCAAGTTGTCTGCCCGTGTAACCAGATTATCTGTGGACAGACACAGAGATGCAAGCTCACTCACGAACCGGCTGAGATTATTACCGTTTCATGCTCTGCTATCTAGAAATCAGGTTTGACATTGTCAGCGCTGTCTGTCATCGTCAGTTTAGTAAATAACACATCCACGTTGGCCTTGCCCAGTCAGTCTGGGTATTTCCACTGCGGATTGACAACAATGGGGTAAAATTCCCAACATTGATGTTTCATTTCTGCAAATGTTGGCGTTCAAGATGTTCCAAGATCGCTTTCTTTTATTAGATGGTCTCGACTTCACACAGAAAAGAATGATTTGAAATATAAAAGATGCGACGACAAAGAGGAAAGCTTGAGTCGTTTCTTTCCCCTTGCAGTCGGATACTTTTTGCATCGCCTTAAACCTTTTCGGCATGCGTTCCGAGTATTCCCAACACTTTATCAAATCGATTGTGAATGGTTGCTCTCTGAAGTTATACCAACGGAGCCTAGATTGCCTTCAACTTGAAAACAAAGGAGGGAGAAAAAAATGCCCAAAATCACTCAGAAGAGACTCCTTTAGTCCAAGTAAACAGATTTTTAATTCAGCAAGTCTGGCTGGCAGTCTGTCTTTCCAGTGGAGGCTGATTCGAAAGGTTAATGAGGACAATATTCCTCTGCATCTGATTTCTTCTTCCCTCTGTTGCAGAAGTGATTAAAGGCAGAACATTTGGTTGGATGAGTGAAGATAATGGGATAAATGATTTCATCTGTGGGGTAGATAATACACTGTCAGGCATCACTTTCAACTGGGAACTCCTACAGCTGTTGTCTGCGACCCCGTTCCCCTACATCAACTCGTACCAACTCAAGAAGTACTTTGTGTCAGTTGTAGCACATTTCTGTATCTACTTTTGGATATTAATTTATTGTCACTGTTCATTGAGCCCTATACGTCTTGTCACAAACAAGACAAACTTCATTCAAGGTACTTTTGTTGGTGACATTTAGTTTTGCCAAAGAAAGAGGAAGAGGAATTTGATCCCAAATTACATTTGTCCATAACGTTTCATAGATACGTTGATCGTAGTCTGCGAGAGTCCGCATAGAGAGGAGGTTTGAGTGCATGGTTGGTTCAAACAAATACACAGGACTTTCACTCAGGAGACAGCCGTTTGTGTCTCAAATGAAACCAAAAGTAAAAGTTGACATATCTTACTTTATTACTTCCCTTTACGTGACTTAAATGTATGCTCTGTGGCGTAAGGGATTAGTAGCATGGAGTGTAGGTAGGAGCTGTGTCATGGAGTGCCTTTTAGTGATTAATCAGGGGGGAAAAAAATCAAAAATGTATGATCACAACTTGAGCCATTATGTTTGATAAACTATAATCCTTCAACACTGTCCCCTGACCATCTTGGAACACGCCATTCAGTCCACTTCATACATCCACAAAACAAGCAGAGTGCTTGAGTTGAGGGCGGATGGAACAATTGAACTTTGGATAAAAACAATGAGCCCTGTTTGAAAACTCACAGAATAAACAAAAAACAAATCCAATCAACAGGAAAGCACAATACTGGAAAGAGTGATTGACAAGTAATCACTTCGGAAGCGCGTGGAATCACAACACCGCTCCGGCTTCTCGCCGAAGGTGTCGACAGAGAAAACGACATGGCTATGATTGCCGCTTGAGCCGTGTTTTTCTTGATAGCGACACTCTTCCCTGAGATTGCCCCGGTGCATCGTTGGCATTCTAATGTCCCGAGTTACTAACTGCACTCGCAACTTTATCCGAGATGTATTAAGCTCAATTTGCCATGGGAGCTGCTGTAAGGTCACTTCTGTTTACCGTTATGAAATCTCATAGATTGAATAAATTTTACTGTTGATAACCTAACACAGGTGTCTTCGTCTAATAAAAGCAGAATCTGTGTTACGTCTCGTCGCCTCCTCGAATAAAGTCTTGTTAACCTTTACGGAATAAGTACGCAGATTGAGCATTTTTAATGTCTGGTTTTCTTGTATGGCATTTGCTAGAGGTTTGTGTTAAATGAAAACATGATACACATGATCGGATTACAGCGCTGCTCCCCCTCTCTCTCTCTTGAATACATACGCACATTAGCTGGAAGGTAAATACCCTTCCCCATAAAAGGCACAGTAAAGCATTTTTTTTGATAATATATTGTTTATTATAATAATTGTTATTTTTTAATAGTGATATGTTATATTCTCAGACTGAAACAATCGGTCCCAACTGGTGGAACAATTTTAATTCAGTCAGTGTGGCGAGGATAAGGTGAAAGTAAAAAAAAGAAAAATTAAGCCTAATAATTTGACCAACAACCAAATTAGGAAAAGGAACCGACAACGCCACCCTGGGAATCTCGCCCAGGGAATTAATTTGGAAGGCACACAGGTAAGTTTACTCAATCAGGCATGAGACGTGGTTCAGATATTTAGAAAAATATACAACTTTTATTGTTGACTGACTAGTTTAAAATATCAATTTCATTCATACAAAAGAAAATCAAAACAAAAATCAAAAAAAGGGAGGCTGGAGCTGAGTGTATGGACAGGAGCGTAGTGCAGGAGGGGGGGGTTAACCAAAAAGAAATCAACTCAAACACCAGACGTGACACACACACTCAGTGAAGTGAAGCCTGCTTCCCCGGACACTGCAAACAAAAAGGGGATACCACCACCCGGGCACCAGCACTGCCACCACCAGTCTCCAGCAACTGAAGAGAAATAAACAAATTAATAGATCAATCACAAAACAAAAAGGGGCAAATAATCTTAACCAATATCAATACGTGCCCACTTTAAGAACTGAAAAATAAACTAAAAGAACAAAATTTAAATATGTAATCAATCCAAAATAACAAAATTACTTGGATAATCCACACACACACACACACACAGGCCAGGCTCTAGTTAAAACACCCAGGCGTGAGTCTAACAGAGACGCTCTAGGGCATAGTGTGGGCCGCAGACGCCAGGCCGCGGTGACCGCCAGGTGAAGCCAAGCAGAGCAAGAGCAGCCACACAGCCAAGCAGCGTGAAGACCACGCAAAGCAAAACAAACAGTCAAAACGGAGCAGAGCAAAGCATCAGCGGTTGAAGCAGAGATAAAACAGCGACAAAGCAGCAGCGACCCCAATCAGCTGATCGCACGTTACACCTAATGATAGAAGAAAATAAATAAATTAGCGTCACTACATTTAACAGTAAATACTGCAGTCGGTTGCTATACCAACACATACCTGGGACACACCCATTTGCACCGGAGGAGAGAGAGAGAGTGAGAGAGAGACCGGCCACTGCTGGTGTTTACCTGTGACCCCACTAGCGTTAGCCCTCAAACAGCATCAACTACAATGGCAAGAAAGGGAGGACACTTACCACACAAACTACGCCACACATATGGGACGCACGAAAAACAGCACGCCAGCAGCTGCCCTACAAACAAGCACAAATGCCGTGAGCAGGCAGAAAAGGACCGAGCGACCAGTGTGGTGGAGCAGCGGGCAACCATACCTGTCGGGCCAACAACCTGTGACCCGGAAATGACGCACCGATGACGACAGAGGCGCAAAAGGAATAGCCAGTGGAGGGTGGTGGCTTTTATACTGGCCCGGAATGATAGATGGCACCTGTGTGCTGCTACATCAGCAACACTTGGCTCAAGCTAACCCCATTGCCTGCTAATCTCTGCTGGCCAGCGTTGCCAGATGATTATCATATTTGCATTTGTAATGTTGCCCTCTTTACAATGTTCAGGGACTGCAGATGGAAAATGAGCCGGTGTGGCTAAATCTGGCACATTTACAAGCACAGCCATTCTTCGTCTATCCAACTGCCTTTGAAAAGCATTCGCACGAGAGATGGCTAAACTGCTGCATCCATGAAATATACTTTTCATGCAGAATATGTAGGCTATTGCAAAATACTACACGTCCAAAACGAAATAAAGATGAATTAATTATGTCCATCCATTTTCTACCGCTTATCCTGTATTCGAACTCGGGTCCCTCTTACTGTGAGGCGAGAGTGCTACCCACTACACCACCGTGCAGCCCCTTAATTATGTGTTAATTAAAAAAGTCCAGCTTGCGCATGATGTTTAATAGTCGCTTCCGACATCTTCGAGTTGTAATATTTTAGAGAATTACATTTCACTTTGGTAAAAACTTCAGTAAAAGAAATAAAAACAGACAGTGTGTTTTAATATAATTCAAATAAATTATCTTAAAAAAAAAAGAATAATAATTCTTAGAAATCATCCACCCTCCAGCAACCAAATAGTAATTAGCTCGAGAGTCATTTTTTCCGAATCATAAATATGAGTATCCGTGCCATAATGGAGAATATTCTAGGACTGGATTATGAAGTGATTTGTTTAACACAGCACCGGGGCGTATATCACCACTCATCACTCATTAGCGGCGACAGATCATTGTTGCGGCAGCGTGTGAACGCGTCCCCTCGGCGTCACAGGATGAAAGATGAGCCTTTGAACTTGAACTGCACTTGAACCTTCTTCCCGGTCTCCGAGACAATCGTTTGCAAAAACAGCTAAATTGTGAAAGCCTTTTATTGAATTTAATATGATGGATCTGGAGCGTGTTTGAGCAGGTTGAGGGCGTGTGTGACCTTGTTCGCGACAGTCACGAGAAATCTCAATTGCTCTCGCGTTATGTGTGCGTTAAAGATTATCGATTTTTGGGAAATCATTCCCCCCACGTGGCTTATTGATATGTTGAACCGCGTGTGAGGTCTGTGAACATATCCAATCACATCTCACTTGCCGCTGAGGTATGTGGGGATGATAAGAGTCAGAAGGGGCTCATGGAAAAGAAAATTGATAAAGAACACGTCCGCTAACACCCTCCACATTTCTTCACACTTTCTCGAGCGGATGGCGAGGAACCCTCCAGCAGGAAAAAGCACAGGTGTGACAAATAACATTAGTGATGGCAGCATTCTTCTAAGTGTCTAGCGAGCCATGCGGGTAAGCTAGCATGCACAATGCACGGAGGCACCTGAAAGGAAGGCCGCCATTATTGTCAATGTTATTAGTTACAGCTGTGTTTCTTTCTGAGATTTCCTTTTAGGTCATCCTGTATTAACTTTTGTATGACTGTGTGGCGTGTCACACATACACACACACACACACACACACACACACACACACACACACACACACACACATACATACAAACCTAAACCCCGCCCATAGCTGCTAGTAGCTTTTCTTGTGATCCCGCGATTCTTGCATGATCTTGTGACTCATTTACATTTAGGGCATTTAGCAGAGGCTTTTATCCAAAGCGACTTACAATGAGTACATTTGTTGGAAGAAAGTGCAAAAGTATATCGCTAACAGTACAGTAAGGATTTTAAAAGAACAAGTTTCAAGCACACCAAATTGCTATGTTAACCCATAGCATAGTATAAAACAGAGATAAGTGCTAAGATACAGAGCGCAAAATGCTAAAGCTAGTGCTAGTACATACAAATAAGCAATGAGTACTGTTTATTTTAATGCTGTTTTAATCTTCTTTTCTTTTTTCCACTAGCACTCAAGCTGACAACCACAGACATATAATGACCTTCGGCAATTAATGTGCTAATATTAACTACACTTATACATATCTTGCAACCTGATAAATGCAAGTTCAATATTTAGCCTCCTCCCTATGTTTTTAATTATTATTCTAATTATACTGTCATCTCATTTTGAACTCCTCAGTTGAAGACGAATAAGCACAGGTTTGGAGTTCAGGATCTATGGCTGTCTTGTTTGGTAAATGTCATCCCCTTTATGTTTTGCTAAGGTTAGAGCTAATCTTTGAGTCCAGCGACAAATACCAGTGACCTTCTCTGCTCGCATGAAATGAATGCCAGGGTGCATTAATCATTCCGACGTGTAGAGGAAATGTCAATTGAGAGATGCAGAGTGATCAGAAGGAGATGTGGGGACCAGGATATTCCTTGATCAGGTCCAACTCCCCACCAACCTCACCAGGTGATCTCAGCTTCTTTAATCTATCTAATGGAGTCTGGCTTTTCATCAGATATACTGGATTCGATCCACTTGTCCTGACCTTACATTTCACAATAAAAGCTCAGTTTTATGCATTTTGTTCATCAATCAAGCCTCTGGCGTATAAAAGCCTTAAAGCTAATTTCCATCAATGCCCTTTTATCACAACAAAACATTTTAACACTGTGTTCAGTGTCTGGAATGGGAAACCTTCATTGATGAAGCGAGACCAAAGTGTACTGATTTAAGTTGACAGAGTCATAGTGAGGAAGAATTGTCCAAACTGGTTACTTATGCATCACAGCTGCAGGTGCCTTTTCTGGAGTTGTTTCGTGGGGTGTCATTAAACTCTTTGCAAATGACCATCTTAGCATATAATTGTTTAACCAAGATTGATGTCTAAATCTACCCGGCAGTGGCATGAAACCATCTCCTAAATGGAGCCTTTCTCACTTGTCCATGTCAAACCCCCCCCTTCTTCTTTTTTTTCTTTTCCTAAAATCACCAAAAACAAAGCTTAAACACAGCATCTGGCTACAGAGTCAGTTTGGCAGTTTAGGTGAGAGGTAGTAAGTGGCGATTTTAATGAAGATGCATCACGCCTGTTGCAGATTTATCTCCTATCGTATGGCCCAGCAGATGCTAATGTAGTGTACAACCTCCACAGCAGAAGCCCCTCATTTCTACACAACGCTGCATCCTCATCAAGGCTAATACACTGTAGAAGCAGCAGGTCTGTTAGCACCCACCAAGCCCTCACTGGGAGTTCACTGTAGACATCGGATTACAACCCAGGAAGAAAATTGTGTTTGTGTGTGCGCGTCGTCCTCTCTGGCACTGCTTCAACGGCAGATGGTTAATTTATAAGTATTAGTGCACTTCAATCAATGTTTTTTCAGAAGTTATCTACAGTATGCTGTATGCCAAGTGGAGACAGACTGTTGAAAACTGGCACGAGTGGTCCCCGGGAGCATATCGATGCGAGGTAGACACGCATGCTGCAAGGACACTTTAGCGGGAATAAATAAAGTCACGGATCAAACACGAGCTTCATGTTGTCATTGAGAAATAGACACTGCACTCGATAAAAGAAGTGACAAAAAATAGCTCACCTCCCCACAAGAAACCATGTTCAAACTGTGTACCTCTTTGTTATAGTTTTCCATTTGAAACTATGTTGCAGTGATTCTGATTTCAGATTCTAATTGCGATACAAAAAGAAAATATAAAACACAAGATACAAGAGGACAACAAAGATGGAAAAAAAAACTTTAATTATAGTAATGATAATAATACAAATATAATAATGATACAAAAAAGCATAATAACAACATAATAATTTGCATGAATACTAAAAGTAACTTTGCCCAGGTTGTTTTTCATTTCAGAAAGGAGATTTTATTTCTTCTTTTTTTATAATCTAAATATAAAATGAGAATGAGAGTAAGCGTCCGTGCTCTGGCAGGTGTGACAAAGACTAATTCTATCAGTCCACAGGAACATACAAAATGAAACGGACACAAGGAAATGGTCAATCAGCGATATAGAAATAGATCTTATAAAACCTGATACAATGCAGTAAAAGACTATTTGAGTGATTGCAGAGAAAATGGAGGAGCGGCAGACTGAGCGTTGGGATTCACTGTAATGGATTTATTGGCTGTGTTGCAATTCTGCTCTGTTGATGGTAATGAAAGGTTTGGGAATTGTTACTTCTTTGTCTTTTATTTCCATGCAATTCTTCTTGTATGGTTTTTGCAGTCATGCTAATGGAAGCTACCAATGCTGCAAAATAGCTTATTTCTACTACTAGAAATTTCAGAAGGAAATCTAGTTCAGTTCTATCTATTTGACATCTAGTTTCGGTAACAATATTGATTCGTAATTACTTTAGTGTAAAGATGAAGTGTAGAGGCAGACTGGAAAAAAGGGAAAGGGCTAAAAAGGGGTATGACATGCATGCATTATTGATTAAATTCATTTAGCTTTAAGTAAATGGATTGCATACTTTACCCCCCTAACGTAACATCGTGTAGCACATTTTTTGATGCGTATGTGCAGCCAGTTACGTCAAAGACGGAATGAAACATAATCAACCCCAAAACGGACACCATAAATCCCAAATCCATCTGTTACAGTTGTCTGCCTAACAGCATTAAAGTGTACCGAGGTGGATTTTCCCTTTGGTAAACTCCCACAGCCCCACAGTACAACGTGCCTGAGCTGTATCAGGGAGAAGCGAATGGCATCAGTCCTTGTAGGATAACAAGCATTAAGCACATGGCCTGTGTTCAACTGGTTCCTGCGTCAGTAAGCAGTCCAAGGATATTCCAACCAAGTCCACAAGACCCTCAAAAGCCTGATTGTATCCCACGCCTGATTTCAGTGCTAATTCAAGCCTCACACCCAATATCATTTGGCAGTAATGCGGAGGTAAAGCAGTGGCAATCTCAAAGGGATCCTTCAGTCCTCACTTCCATATGCTCCGCTTTGAGCCAATTTATATTTAGTGTTCTCTTTAACCTCTGCATTATCTAGAATTCACAGGCATGAAGGACAGAGGATGAAACGAATGTTTATTGAGTTGTAAATATTGTAAATGGAATCATGATGTTGTGCCCCCTCCTTGCTAGGCATTTCCAATTATGGAAGGGTAATAAGCCTCCTTTGTCAGGTCAAATCCAGCGTGTCTAGCTGT
The DNA here is from genome assembly GCA_029853015.1 of Chelidonichthys spinosus. Lineage (NCBI taxonomy): Eukaryota > Metazoa > Chordata > Actinopteri > Perciformes > Triglidae > Chelidonichthys > Chelidonichthys spinosus. The sequence goes on from CM056837.1 coordinate 13,974,847, forward strand.
ATGATTGCTGCGGCGTTAAGCAAAAGACTGGCGTAAGCAGCGAGCGCGGGAGCACGCCGGCGCACTCGCTGGGTGGAATTTGTCCTCCCGAGCGGAAGTGCGAAGCCGTCCCCTGTTGAGAGAATGTGCGTGTTGCAGTCAAAACAGCTTGTTAAGTCTTTATTACAAGCATCCTTGCGATGTCCTCCTTTGTCTCACTCGTCATTGCGGTGTCATTCGGCCACCGCTTGTAATTGCTTTCCATCCTGTTAAATACAGTTAATATTTACAGGGATTGTACTTTTGCGCACGCTTGAGCAGATTTACGGCGACGACAGGATGGGAGCATAAACAGCTAAAGATAAGATGCATGTCAGTATTCCCACAGTTATGAGTTTGTGTGAGGATGAGTTAGACCAGACTCTGCTGTGTAGAGGTGCATGAAGCACATCGGACGGGGTACAAAACGCTTGAAGTAAAGAATACAGGCAAAGCTCTTCGTAAACATGCCACTTTTAATCCTGTGGGAAATTGTGAATGCATTGGAGATCATTAAAATTTTATCTCAATGCAATTAACTCTGTTTTAAACATTTTATGAGCAAATTAGCCCACACTGAGATAAACGATCAGAAGCACTGTGTGTGCAATGAAACACAAAACTTGATATAGTTTATAAGAGCGTCTTCGTAGGGTCGTTAAAAGAACTTGACTCCTTAAACTGTTTTATGAAACAAACACAAAATGAAGGCGGTGCTTTTGCAGCTACTAACTTTTGTTATGGTGGTTAGTGTTAGAAAAAAAATAATTGTATTTAAAATTACGATTCTCATCGTAAAATCTGTTCTTGTTCATAAAAGCTATACCTGGGAACTTTTAAAAGAGGAACATATGATCACAAATTTTCTGTTTCATGTGATACTCTTTTTTTTTTTCATAAATGTTGCCCCAAAAAATAGCTACAAGCGTTGATGAGATTGACAGGTTGGTAGTTTTATTGATGCAATTACATAACGGAATTCCAACCCCAATTTCAATAAATTACGCTGTGTATTTAACTTGAATTAACAAAAGGAAAAATAACGTGGTAATAGTGGTAGCATAATATAAAAGCTGTATTTTGTGTTCTGCTGTCTCAGAGCTAACAACCTACAGCCTGTAATGGGAATTTTGGATGTTTGTAATTTATAATCAGAATATTTGTCAGGTCAGACGTCGATCCGTATCTCCTCTTCTGACTGTTATGCTATGACGAAAATGAATGCCTGTTTGTAGATGATATGAACATGAGTGCCACATTGACATAAGATAATTTAGGACTATGACGCCTGTGTTCTGTAAATCTTGACCTTGCCTGTACATCTTGTCTTTGTAAGATAGGACATGATCCGTCCTTTGTCCATGGTTCCTCCTCCTTAAAAGGGAGATTGTTGTTAGACTCAGGGTCGTTCCTGCTGATTCTGAACCTTTGCATCAGAAGGCAGGGGTGAACAGTACTCTCTTCTGCAGATGAGAATACTTAGTGGAGTAAACCTCGGAGAAAAAGCTGATCCTGGTTGTTGATCTTTATTGGGCAGATTCATTTTTCCACAACAAGCCACACTAGCAGCTCTGTCAGCCTCGGGCACAGCGATGCTGAAAGCTAAACTAGCCAATATTTTGCTTTTTTGCATTTTTTTTAAATAAACCAAATGTTAACATATGTCTCTTTAATTTAATAATCTCGTCTCCATTCCCCCATCTTCTCAACAAATTTCCCCAGTGCTAATGAGATAAGTTAAGTTTTAATAATAAGTTAAAGTTCAGGGGAGTTCAACCCTCTCAAAATGTGAAGTGCACAGCTCTGAGTGGATGATTGAAACCTGCGGACAAACGAACTGAAAGAGTATGAGTGTGAAATTACGGCCTGTGGCTGCACCTAATGGACAGACTGGGAGCGTAATTATAACACTGGCTGACTGAATGTCAAGAAACCACTCCTAAAGGGAACACTGGGCTCCATTTCCATAGTAACGTGGTCTTTTTTAAGTTCAACTTCACACATATGAGGGCCAGAATGTGAGTGGATTCTTCTGTCAGCACCAGTAGCACCAAGTCAGTGCTCTTTACACAGCTGGGTGTCAGGGGAACTGCAGAGGTAGTGCAGGTGCTTATGATATGATGCATAACACATTTGTATGCAGTGACATGCTGTTAGTGGGTACAGAAAAAAAAGATTTCGTAATGATAAGGACAAGTTAAACCACCTAAGAACTTCCAGGTAATTTGAGTTGTAGACACTGTAGACATTAAGCTGGGCAACTTGCAGTAAGTGAGCACGCTGCTTTCAAGTTCACCGGTTTCCTCCCGGACACTTTGACAGCAAACACGCTTGTTTATGCATGTTGTGGCTGTTTGCAGGGAACAGACTGTTTCTGCTTAGGGTACAACTTCTCTAACTGCACAGCAACCCTGCCCCCAAATTCAGCAGGCAAAAAAAAAGCGTTGCCTACTGTCATAGAAATATGCTACGATCAATGTAAATCAATCAAATGAGGGTGGTGGCATTCACCGAGATGCTGATAATGAAATATGATTTTGTTGAGATTGGAATTCTTCGGATCAGGGCTGAGAGTGGCTTCCACGTCACTGTCCTAGTTGCAACTGATCTACAGCTGATTTTAAGGAGGAAACAGCGAACATTGTCATTCCATTAGGTTTGGGTTGGTGGTTGAGTTAAAATAAGCACCTAAGAAAAACTCCACATCACAAACATCACTAAACTCACTTGAAAATCAGTCAGCAACACGTTTGGAACACAGACACAGGTCTCCTGGCTGAAAGTCCTGTGTGAGTTTGAGCAGATGTGTTTGCATTGTAGTTACTTGGAAGTCCAGTGCGTCTTATACTGACACTAAAGAGTCCATCAGTGTCGGATTTCGAGGGTATTTGATGCCCTGGATTGAGAATGGGCTGGTTTCTTAGTCGTGCGAGGAGGCCTTTTTTGTGTTACAACATTCATTTCAGTCCAGTGTTTCGGTTAATTGGTTGAAGCAACTACAAGGAACTTTAATTCTGTGTTGACTTTAAGTGGTCCCTGTGGACTACAGTGGTAGTGATCCCGAGCATCGGAGTCTCTTTAGAAAACATATTTTTTTTACTGCAGCAGGGTCTGACAGTCTGCAATTAGATTAAATATAAATAAAGAGCCGATCTTCTCTCTGATGGACCTGTTTGCTTATGTGGGTCTTTTTTTTAACATCCCCTTAAAAGCTCTCCAGTACTCCAATGTCCACAATTCCTCCAAATAGAGTTGTTGGCACTATATTGGTTAGAACACGCAATTTTAGTGTTCTTAGAGACTTTGTTTGGCCTTGAAGAGACACACTTCATGTGAAGCTCATACGCAAGATTCAGAACTAAAAAACATGCAGACATTCCATACTCAAGTAGGTACGACAGTATATAAGGGCCACCACATCTATCTCATTAATACATCACATGTGACATAGCCTTGCTCAGGAGCTTAGGGTGATGGCTGTTGATGGTTATTGTTGTTGGTTAATTTTATATGGGCCAATTTGTCATCTTATGGATGTTTATTGATCGGGTAATTGGGGTAAATGTTAGCAGTAGCTTTCACTTGTCATAGCAATGGCAAAAATCTGGTGTTAGCGGCTTTAAAACTAGCAAATTTGAGACTTTTTTTTGCCCACCTCTCTCAGCTCTGTTTTTTTCCCCTACAGTGGCCCTAATTTGCCGTCGTAAAGACTCAACTTTTTTACTCAAGTAAAAGTTGGAAAAAGTACATGCTCTGAAATTAAAACTAAGTAAAGAAAATTGCTACCTCCCACCTGTGCGCCATTACAGACTCCATGGGGAGCGCTGTCCGGCATATCTCACCATTTCTTGAAATTCTGAACACTTGAATCTGGCTTTTGTAGATATAAAAGTAAGTGAAATATCTAAGCCTGTCTTTTAGTATTCAGTCACTTCTGTGCAGTTTCTTACTCCAGTTGTTGATTGTTTTGTCCTCTCATAAAATCTCAAAAAATACCTCCCAGACAGCAAGAAGATCCCAGACAGCATGAGGAGACATTTTCTTGTTTTTGTTTTTGTGAGGGAAAAGTAGATATTTCAGCTCCTCCCCCCCAGTAGTGTGTGTGTGTGTGTGTGTGTGTGTGGGGGGGGGGGGGGGGGGTCAGTAGACTCTGAGCTGTACTTAGTGAAAGATGTATGAGCACGACTCTGCAGACAAGAGCCTTGGGGAAAGAAATGTAAAGTAGGAGGGAAATGATTAGCTTTGTTTGCATGTTCTCTCTCAATTACTTGTCTCCCAAGTCTGACAGAGAAGTGGGAAAAAAAATGAGAAGATCTGCAGCTTGGATAGCGATTCATCACTTGGCGTTGGTATCCCGGATGCATGTGGCTACAAATAAACATCCTGGACTGTGGCTGCCTGAATTACAGCTCTGTGCTCCATGCCCCTTGCCCAGGCCCAATCACAAAGCCACATATCACGGCGAGGGGGGAAAGGAGGCGCCTCCGCATTGTGACAAAACTATTGCTCATTTCACCTCTCAATATTTATCATTGTACAATTTCCCCCCCGACCGCCTCGCTCTCCAAGGGCATGATTTATGACACGCTCAAACCCCCGGCCTCATCAGAGCGACGACGTGTTCATCACAAAGACTTTCCACAAGGCATCGGTTTTGTTTAATCCAAAAGTGGGAGAGTGGGGGGGGGGAGAGGGAGAGGAAGACGAAGGGTGGCGGCGAGATGGATAGGGGAGACGGGGGGAGAACCGGAGAGAACGAAGTGGACGAACGGGGGAAAGAGAGCGAACGCATCCACTTATCTATACATCAAAGAGGTGACACTGCCTTGCAAATTTGCTAAAGCTCATTTGTAATGTTTTCCGCTTGTCACTGGCCTTAATGCGCACAGCTCATGGGAGTCGCAGGCTGCCACATGATCAATGGGAAGAGGGGGAAGTTACATCTCACCATTAAACGCTTTTGACTCGCAATATGCAAAGCGCGGCCGCTATGAGTGATGCTTTTTTTTGCGCCAGCGGGGGGGGAGGGGGGGGGGGGGGGAGTTGTCAGATGGATTATGAATTGCACTTTTGGTGCACAAGCGATGGCACGCTCCTCTGCATGTAAAGGCGAAAGCTTTTGTGGAGCTCTCCCTCTCTCTCTCTCTCTCAAAGTCACCCGTTTTAGTCGCTGTAATGTGAGAGGAATCAGAGCTTATCATCTATCCGCTTTGCTTCACACACACCTTTTAATGATTTTGCTGTGATTATGAACTGTCTTCAAGGGTCGAGAGGTCCCTCCTTTAAATCATCGCCTAATTGGCCAAGCTGCTCCTTTATGGATTTAGGTATAAGGGAACCAGCAGTAGTTTTTTTTATCTTCATTTCTTCTTTCCTTCACTCCTTTGTCATTGTCTACGTTCACGCCGTCTCCACTGAGTTTCAGTTTGCCCCCCTACTGAGAGTGGCCAAATCAAGTCAAACACAATTAACATGGCATCCATCATGGTTATTATACTCTTATTGAATCGTTCTGGGAACTCCCCTGAAAGACACTCCATACCGGGGCATTATTAAAAAACGGTTCAATCCACAAAGTAATTAAAGTCCATCAAAGCATAATCATCAATTATCAATGTGTCACAATCTATTTTTGGCTTCCGCTAAACAACCCAGACTTCCTCAGCTAGCTCGCGACTCGTATCTGACAGTGTGATGAAAAGAATAGTTCTTTAATTTGTAGCGTGCCAGGGATTTGGGGATCAGTTTGAAGTAACGTGATTATTGGTGGGCTGTCAAGGCCTGAAGGTCTCATTAATGGTGCATTTAGACGTGGAGGGTTCTGATCGTGCGTCACCACAGAAGTTTGTTTATAAGTATCTGAAAAAAAAATCACCATTTGAAATATCTCTCAGCCGGGGAGAGGAACCAAGTAATGAGTCGGCGGGAGGAAATTGCAAACGGGCACTCTCACTTTGCCTTTAGCGGTCGTTAAGAGCACCTGTCAGCTTTAATTCGCCTGGAATTTTAACCTGGAACGCTTGCGTGTTTTGTGTTTATCTATGTGTTGCTGATGTGTTTAGCCTCCGCTCTGATATGCTCGATTAGCGGCATCATACTTTATAAACACCAAATACCTTTGTGCTTGACGCCATCGCGAAGGAAAATATATTCATTGTTTGTCATAAAACATTCTCCTCGGCACAACAACACCAAACGCGAACGGACTCCCCCAGAGGAATATTTAGCTCAATCTGGCCCCAATAGTGACTCCTAATGCAAACATTCCACTGGATATATCCATTCAATTTCCTCACGCCTGTGAAATCCATTTACTTCGGAGCGACTGCTTCACCCTTCCCAAGCCCCAGAATGGCAATGATGATATAAATGACCACACAAATGAATGGAGTTCCCAGCACTGTATGTCAATTCTGCTACTTCAAAGGAAGTTGGGGGGGATTTTGAAACAAACCTGCGGTGGCGTTTTCCCTCTGAATGTGCCGGGAGGCTGAGGCTCCTCCAGAGGCATGCTGGGAAATACTCAGTTAAGCCCTTTATTGATCTTGGAGGAAAGGTATTCCCAGTCTCGTGCTTCTTCCCGTGCAGGCGAGCCTTTTAGAGGGAGACCTCTTTGCGCTGACACAACTGATCCACATCACACATCCACCCACCCACACGGTCCACAGGCGACACAAGACAAGAGAGAACCTAAACAAAACCTTCACAGCCAATAAAGGGCATGTGGAAAAACATGGGGAACTATAGATTTACACACATTCACAGATCACAGAAATGTATCGCTGGCTGTTTCAACTCCAGATGACCTGTAGCCTTTAATATCCGAGGCATTCAACCAGTCCTGTGTGGAGACCTTTCAGCCTTCTCCCATGTCGAATCAGTAATAAATACAGCAGAAAAGATAAATGCATAAATTCATATACGAGTATTTTCAAACAGAGTTTGCAGATGCACATTTTGTAGTTATCTTTCTTCCAAGACGCCGTCACACCGCCTGATCATTAAATTCCACCAGTGGTGCTTTTATTTTATTTTTTATCCAGATCAGACAGGTTGTAAAGAGCATCATACCAGCTCCACACTGTAACAAATATGACCATCCTGATATCCAGGCGACTTTACACAACAACCTCTGATTTCTTTGTATATGTTTCTCCATAAGATCTTGGCTCGCACTCATTTGATTCCGGTTTTTTTCTTCAGTGGGAGAGATGTCCACTCAATTGATGTTTGTGTGGGGCCAGAAGGAGCCGCTAGCATTCAAAGCGTTCCTCCATGCAGACTTCTAAACAAATGCTATGGTCTTAAACTGTTTCAGAATCAGATATATTCAACACGTTTCACTCCAACTTTTAATCAGTTTTGAGCAAATTGATGGATGTGACCCGGGCCTCATGATTCGATACTGAAGTCTGGAACTCTGGAGCTAATGAGCTGTAGTTGGGGATCGCCTCATGCAAAACGGTCCAGCTTTACAGACCTTTGACATAAAGTTAACCAGCTACCAATCGATTGGTCGGCCAAGATGTCCCCGTCCTTTAGCAGCCATAGTTTTCACCATGCTGAGATCTGGCATGGAGGTAAAGTGTGTGGACTAAAATGAAAAGGCTTCTTAATTCAGCTTCTATATGGATTCACGTACCAAGGCCAAACTCATCAACCAGTTCCTTATCCATTCGTGACGGTTTGTTTACACATTTTAATTTTAATCAAGCCCCTTTCATAAGCAACTTCTTTGAGGGTGTTCGCCCTCTCCTGAAGCATACTTAAGCCATGTCATCTAAACGAAATGAACCATTTGTCATACACATCTGTGTTCCCTTACCACGACACCGTGTCACACTCAAATTCAAAGCATCATGTTTAAATGTTGGATTAATTAAGATATTTGGTCAGAATATGCCACTATATATCGGTATATATTGACAATTTCTTCCAACCTGCAATACACACTGATGCAAAAAATGACACCGTTTATGAGGATTTATGAGGATTTTAGGTCAAATTAAAGGAAACAACATGTGTTACTGCAATTTATCAACTTGATGAATTGTGTATGGTCAAACAGCACACACACACACATGCAGGCACCACACACCACGCTGCAGTCCAGACAGATTGGACTGTTTATGCAGCTCCCAGGAGTAGGAGCAGTATTTTTGCCTGTTTCTAGGCGTTGGTTGAATAATCGTTGGGTTATCACTCCATACAGAGGCTACCGCTGTCTTATCGCACCATGTAACCATTAATTAATTGATGACAATCAGTAAAGAGAATTAGTGTAGCCTTCCTTTTGACTTAATTAATTACCTAAGCCTTGGGCACTTGGGAATAACCCGAGCACCACTCGGAGCTCTGGGAGAATAAATGTTTGTCTTCAAGCTCGAGTGTCGTTGTCAAAACCGGAAATGTGTGTTCGATTTCCCGTCAGTGAGGCTGAAAGATTGGGGATGAGAGGAGCTGGTTGGTATAATAATCATCTCTCATTAGTGCGTATTGTATAGCATGTGAATCCATGTAGAGAACATTTATGTGAGCGGAAGTCACACAAGTTCTACATAAAGTAATGAAGTTAATTATTAAAGGCAACGCTGGTGCCGATCTACATATTAAGGAGAAAATGTCATTAAGGGCATGAGATTAGCTGTTTGATTGATTGAAGGAGAACATTGCTTAAAAAAGCACTCGCGAAATAGAATTCAAAAACGATATCTAATTATAAAGGAGCATAATAGCATCCTCAATACATAACAAACACGTCAACAAATATTCCAAAATGTAAGAAATGAAAGGTAACCATTGTCCAAACTGCACATGGACACATAAAAAAAGGACATAAAAAATGTCCACTTACTTGGTTGGTCCAATGTTATGATGCCGGCCAATTATCTGCTCAGAGAATAGGTTTTGCTGCTCTTGATACAATTTAAAAAAAATGCCCTACAGGAATGCACTACTGTTTCCTTTTGTTTTGTCTGGTCTTTCTTGTGGAGCAAATAAACAGCAACCACATGTCGTTGTGCATCCCTTGCACATGACGACAATGAATTGAATCCTTGAATAAATCCTAAAGATCAAATCAGGAAAATATATATATAATTTATATATATATATAAATAATATTGTTATTGTTTGAAAAGCTACTTAAATTAAATTAGACCTTATATATGAAAATAAGAACGATTCTGCATCTGTAAACCCACATTTCTCACAATACATTTATTCTAAAATAAATTTTAGTTCCCAAAACAGCAGCCACATTTACGCAGTTTGAAAACATAAGTCAAAGACGGTTTGTCAGGTAAGATTGATTTCGACGTAACCCACGTAAAATCCTGTGGAGCCCATTTGTGAAAAGTTTGGGCCAGACATCCTCGACGAAACAGATCCAAGCTGTCACCCAGCACCGTTAAATTTTTTTTGTGTTAAGCACTATTCGATTAGAACAGTTTTTGCAGCTTCGCAGATAAAACCCCGAGCACCATACCATACATGGTATGGTGCATCACCACGAGCCTCCTATCTCTTCTATCCGTCTCGGCTCCGTTGCGTTCCTCAGCCTTCTATTAGTGTCATCACGCTCTATTGGGCTGCACTTGTCATACTGATACCAAACTAATCAAGACTAATGAATTCATTTAACTGATGATAATAATGTTATTAAAATGCAAATTGTTAATTTCTCTTAATTGCTCTACATCACATGTAATCAATCACAACAACTTCTATCGTTGCCCCAAAATCTCCCTGCTCCTTCCACACCGTTTCTGAAAAGATTTCTATTTCCCCACGACGAGTCAGGCCACGCTGGTTAGTTCCGTCATGGTCTGGTTAGAGATTGCGATTGTGTGTCATATCATTTATTCTTAATCTTCTTGTTTGTGTCTGCTCTAGTGATTGTGAATGGGCTGATGACTGTAGAGCTGTAATTGGAAAAAATCCATGACTGATTCGCTGAGATGGAGCAAACATGGAGGATTGCATTTTTGAGCAAGATTCCCTCCAGCGCTCCAAAGCATAATGTAACATGCTAATAAATAAGTGAGCGGCGAGGTGCTAACTCCATCCTGGTAACCGGAGTTCAAAACCAGTAAAGCAGTTTGTGGGAATTCAGCTTTGTGACTTATTGAGCGTGACTTCATTAATCAGTCTGCTTGTGGGGTTTTAAATGTAAACCTTTCTCCACGGTGTTTAAACCTCAATCCACGAGGCCATATTGTCACATCGGGCTTATGTTAATGGAAAAGGAGAAGCTTTGTGTAGAACTTTAAAACTACAAATGTCAAACACAAGCATTGTAATTGGGTTTTTTTATAACTCCAAAGGTTCAAATGTTGTGGAATCCAAAACATGTGGCTACATATTTGAAGCTAATGTATGCTAGAGTTTTGATGGATATTTGGAATCTATACAGCAGTCAGAAAAAGATAAATATCTGTAAAGTGGCCAAAAATCTACCAAAAGTAGCTAATATTAGCCACTGTAAGCTACTGGTCTCAGACCAAGTGAAGCCCGGTTGTAAATGAACATTAGTATTAACAGCTAAATGTAACTTTATGAAAGTAGTACTTTGAATAGACCCTTTCAGGATGTCACATTATAATATTGCTGAATTGTTGTTATTGATGCCTTAACATGCCAAATATTAATATTGGTATTGTTTGACTATTATCGTTTGTAGGTACAATTCTTATTTGCAAAGAACCAACTAGAGTTGAAAATTAATTTATAATGGAGTAAAGTATAATATTCCAATCTGAAATATATTTTAAGTGACAAGTAAAAGTCAAATATCTTAAAAAATCCCAAATTTGAGGGCATTAAAAACACACATGACAGCGTTATGGAGGAAAAAACCAATGATGTATAGAATATATACCTCACTCTCCACAATACGACGACGTCTGAAAATGATTTTCTTCAACACTGTTCAATCGACCATTTCCTTTAGCTCTGTGTATGTTTTTAATGCACAGTGTGTCAGTGCCAGCCGGAGAAAAATAGCCACAACCAAGAATCAATCAACAAACACAATGTGGTGTGCATTTAATCCCATGGGTTTATGACCTTCAGGGTATACAATATCAATTTATCTCAAAATTATTTTCAGCACTCCATTCCTATCATTTCACCTCAGCCAGAGATTAAATTGGGTCTTATCTGAAGTCCTATATGTTTTGAATTGACTGTACTTTTCCCCCAGCAGTGCATAGTGGGAGTGTTATAATCATTGGTCAGAAAAACAAAACAGCACATTCAGGTTTAATTAGAGACAGGGACGGTATCTATTAAGATCCCCGATTGATCACCTTCAAGTCAGCACGTTCAGATCTAACGTATATTTATACTTCAGAAAACAATATTACATGCTGTGTGCATTGAACTATTACATTATGTACCACAGTAGCATTATTCATATCCTTCTTTTAATTAAAATTGAATTGCTTCAATAACTCCAAGTTATCATTGAATGAGGCCGTATGCTGAGAATATTTTGTGATGAGAGCTAATAAGCAGTAAAAAAAACAAAAAAACGTGTCAAGTTATCGCTATAATGGGGAGCCTTCTCACTCCCAGAAGAAGGATGAGAGTGCAGTGTTGGGCGGACTGAGACAAAGCAGGGGGATTCTCTACCATTGTTTTGTGTCTTTAACCTGAAGCTGTAGCAGGAGATGATCCTCTGTCTATGTCACGATTCCCCCCCTTTGTCCTGTCATTGTGAAAGGTTAGCATTCAGCCTTTGACTCATCGAATCATCATGGATCAAATGAATGTGAAGTGCCTGTGGAAAGGTTGTGGCCTAGGCTGCAGCTGAGCGGTCGGAGCTTTCCTCTGTGCGTCCATGTGTGTAGATGTGGCTGTTTTTCAGGGTCCAGTACCAAACATACTTCAATGCAGTGATCTCTAAATCCAAAAGAAATGAAATGACTCAATACAAATTAAAACAATGGCAGTTTGTTATTCCGGCTGCTTTTAGGATTTCCTTCACGACTTGCATCTGAGTGACCCTGCTTGCATTTCTAAAAGGAATCTGTGCACGTGTCCGATTCTGTCCGATTCTGTCCTCATGCGCTCAAATTGCCAGACTCCATCCAACTCCATCCTCCGTCAATCACCCTGCCGTGCATCGTAATGATCAAAAGCCTGAAGGAACAGGGGGACAAAGACAACCGCTCTAATATCTCCGGCACCTTCCAATTAGTGTCTCGCTTCACATCAATCAAAACAATTATCAATCAATGAGCCGCAATCATTGTTAAACCGCTCGTTAAATTGTTGTCATTTTTGACAATTGGATCTGTCTTGTGCAGGATAAACACTAAAGGATGTGACAGCCGGGTTTGGAAGGATTTAAAGATGCATTCAGGGGATGGTGGAAGGTCACTGGGGTCCTTGATTGCATGGAACAGCATTTCAGTCATTTTATTTGAGTATGACCTACTTCACTTTGTAATTAATATTCTGTAGAAACATACGTTGTTGTAAGCTGCTTGTCCCATCATGATAAAATGCAATTTAATGCAGTGTTGTTAAACCACACAGAGGACTGTTAAAATATAAAAACATATTAAAAAGTACTGATCAAAGAACAGCTAAGGTCAGAACTTATCAATGCTATGGTCTTGAATAATTTACCCCATTTAATAGCAGATTCCGGTCCCTATTAATAACCTTCATACTGTTATAATACATATTTGATCGGATTTAAAATACACCCTTAAATATCTCTTAGATTGGTGTCAACCAACATGCATTACGTGTAAATGAGGTCAGAGACCTCTCCACACATTTTCACCAATCAATGGCCAAATCAATGAGCGATCAATACTGTCTGGGACTATATCGCTGAAAACCATGAGCAAGATTGCAACCGCGGCCCTATTTCAACTTCAACTGCGACATCTCTCTTCAGTTTTCCACTGCAAACCTAAAAAATGAGCTTTCCTCAATTATAGACTTCCTGCTTTGGCTTCTGTGATGACCTCATTCCCAGCAGAGCGGCTGCACCCATTTCAATCACCGCTTTACATAAAATGATGAATTCTAACGTTACCCGGAGCCGTACTTGCACTCGCCTTACCTTCCATTACACACACTTCTGAAACCAAGCGGCTCCGACACCGCGTCACTCCATCAAGATAGACGTTTCCACCAGACTCCATATTGACACCTTGTGCTCACCGAGTGGGCGGCAGTGATTTCACTTGATAATAAGTCGCCTGACTACATGAGTCCTTTTTTTTCCCCACGGAGTCATATATTCCACGGTAGAGCTGCTGGGAGACGATAAGACCGTGGAGAGATAACGGCTCGCTACGCCGCGTTATAGCACCTGAGAGGGCGTTCGTTACAGAGATTATGGTTTTGACATTAATGCTGAGAGGTGAGAGGGACAGCCAGGTATTGTAAGCAATAACAAAGTCCCATTATGACAGTTAACATTTCTGCATGCTTCAGCAAAATGATGTTCCTCGAAAAGAAAGAGAAGGAAGACTCGTATCAACTTGGAAAACATAGAATATGTTGTTGTACTTTTTTTCACTTTCTCTCCCTCACACTTTTTCAACCCAATGAGGTGACAAATAACCCAAATGGCTAAGTTTGCATTTAGACCAACTTTTATCAAGTGAAAGATTAGTCATCACTGGTTAAAAAAAAAAAAAACTCCTGCAGCTGTTTTGTTCAAATCCCAGTGGTGCTTTTGTTCCATTTTTCTCTGGTGTATAACCTTGAAAATGTGAAGCACTGGAATTTATATATTAGAAGTTTAAAAAAAGAGTCGTCTATCATCCCCTAACAGCTGTGGACGTTCAAGTGACATATATATATTTGTCATATTTGCTCAAACTGTGTCTATCCAGACAGTAGGACATTAAACAGAATAGGGCTGCAGGATATTGGAACAAAAGTGACATTTTAATATTTTAAGTGATATGAAAAACTTCAGGTGTCTTTACCCTAGATTTTGTACATTTTTGTTAAAGTTAAATGCATAAATTTGATTCAGTCAGTTCAGAGTGAAAAGTTAGAAGTCTAGATCTATAAACAATTTTGCTCTGACAAAAAAAATATTCAGAAACTCACAGGTGGTATAGATATGAAAGCAGAAGCGGCGAGGTCAAGGCGAGGGCTGCTCTAAAGTTCATCATAGAAATTCACGACCCAGAATATAATATGTCATATAACATATTCATTGTGCTCTCTACCAAAATGAAAAAAATTGTTGAAACAGTCGAGCTGTAGCCAAGCACTGACTGCCGATTCAATATGCTTCTGAAAACATTTGAGGCCAAAAATAAGGGATGTCCTAACAGAATATTTTATTTGATGAGCACTGCCTATTTTGACAGTGATCGTCACAGTTTGTGAATGAGTAGGTCTTGTAAACTGTAACGTTCCTTTGACGAATTCTGTATAAACATATATGTAGATATACATATATACATTTTGCAAGTATTTGTAGTCACAAATTTCCTGGTGGTTTTGTTTTGAATTCATAAAAAGTATTGATAATGATGTGAGAGGTAGTGCTCGTGGAAGAAGAAGAAGTTCAAACATACATAAACATCAGGCTCTAAATCCCGTGTGTTTCTGGACATTCACTGGGGAACGCATGAAAAATGAGAAATAACCGTTAAGATAAGGTTTGTAAGATATCATACGAACCATCCGCATCACCGTGCATCTTGATCTATCTGATACTCTGAACAGCAAAGTTGCTGTCATGTGTGAATTGGGGGGGAAAGTTAATCATAAACTTTTAAAAGTTAAACGTGAGCTTTTGCCGCACCCATAAATATGCTACACACACACACACACACACACATGTGCATTCACAGTGTTGTTGCCGCTCCTCCAGGTTTGTTAACGTGGTAATCACACTGATAATCAACCTGCATTCAGAATCCTGTTTGTGTCAATCTGAGGTGTTCCGTTAATTAAACTCTCATGCAGTGTCCAATCACACTGTCTAAATAGCACCAGTGATGCATTCAAAGAATGGGGAAGAAAGGAAATATTCTACGCTCGCAACATAATTACAGCCACTTGCATATTTCTGACTGTCATTTAAAAATGAGTGTCTGGGAGCAGGATAATGGGCATGATCCTGCTGCCCATTTTCAAATTAAATTTTGGTGTTCATGGCGAGACGAGTGTGTGTGCTCGTCTCCTTCGAAGCAAATCCGCCGTTTGAATAACTTCCCCCAAGGCTTGATGGATGTGATACAGATATTAGATTTCCATCACTTCAAACTCTGAAGTTTCTGCCACTGGGTGACTTAATAATTGAAGACTTCTCCAGTTAAAAAAAAACCTGCAATATATTTGTTTGAGAAAAATGTTGCTTCTTCAAATTTATCAGTCAATATTTCAAAAGTGAGACAAAGTCGCTATTGCCAGCGACATGACTATTCTGTAAGCAGACGCCCTGGAATGACTCACTCTCGCTCCAGCATTCATTTTGTAAAATGATTTTGGCAGATCTTTTGAAGCTGTTGCCACATTTGTATAGCGTTCCTTTAATATTTTCATTAATATCATTTTAATTTCACATTTGTGTTTGCTGCTATTTATATTGTCAGACTCATCATGTTAATTGTAGCCTTGTGTCAAATATGTTATAATAATTAAGTTCTAAAATGAAATACTTAATTCATAAAACATAAAAGATATGAAAATGTATAAAACATAATACATCATAAATAAATTATTCTTTGAAAATAACATGATAACATTTTAAATATATATATTTATTCACACATTATTTATTACATGTTGAATGTATGTAATAATATGTCATAAATTCACATGAAATGTACAGATCTCTCTTTTGAAATGTACAGATATTTTCGATGTTTGGGGAAAAAAATTTGAATAAGAAGTCCATTAAGTCTACAGCTTTTGATCATATCACATGGTCTTCATCAGCAGACCTTGTGGTGAGATTCAAGGATGAACTTTGAGTCCCAGTTTTAAGTCCAACATGGAAGAGAAGCAATCAGATAAAGCCCACAATTCCATTAAAACAAGGTGAACTCCATCTGCTGGGGAAGAACATGTGATATGATCAAAAAACCCTGAACAGCTACTAAATGGAGCTCGTGGTGCTCTTTCAAGCACAGGAACTCTGGACTTCAGTGGCAAATTTTAGTTGAACATATAACACGTAAAAAAACATTCACATGTGCTTTTTGTGTGGTTTCAGTTTATATTGATAGGTTCAGATTCTGGGAAAGTATTTATTTGGGGAAAGGTTCAATATTTTGTTCTTTCTCGTCAGGTGATTTTTGAAGGTCAATTCTGGTCTCTGAGCGAGAGAGAGAAACGCCGGCTGTTCACCTCAGAGCCTTTGGAAGGAAACTTTCCTCCGAGGAGAGCTTGTAAATTTGAAAATAAATATCCCAAATGTCAAATACTTGAACTCTTCTTCGAGAAGATGGCAAATGTAAGAAAAATGTTATCCAAGAATACTGCTGTGAGGTGCTTTTACCCATAAGTAATTGTGCCGGCTATTTATACTTTTAATTCAAGGAGGGAATGAAGCATATCGGCAGAGATTACTCAGGATATGACTCACTGTCTTCTCTCCACGAGGAGCGGTGGCTCTCCCTTCAAACTCAGAGTTATGAGACCACTTGACCCTCCCTCACTTGTTTTCTTTCCCCCTCTGTCTGCTAAAGAGTAATTAGCGGCGCTGTTCATTAATTACACATGTGATTCCGATGCCAGACATCAGAATGCGGCCCTGGTAGGTGACTGTATCTGTCAACTGAATCCAATTTTGCCAACTCGCGCAACGTCCATGATTTGTTCAATCAAGACGTCACAGGCAATTTGTCTGCCATGCCTCGTCCCTCGGCCACCTCCGAGCTCCTCGCAGAAAAGAAAATTAGAGTATCCGTCAGCCGTCCCTAAGGGTCCTGCCTTTGGGAGATGTAGCATCCTCCCCCCTCCGCCGACAGACCTGGCGCCTGCCTCACTTGTCACTGTAATTAGTTTTG
The DNA here is from genome assembly GCA_029853015.1 of Chelidonichthys spinosus. Taxonomy (NCBI): domain Eukaryota; kingdom Metazoa; phylum Chordata; class Actinopteri; order Perciformes; family Triglidae; genus Chelidonichthys; species Chelidonichthys spinosus. The sequence continues at coordinate 13,991,868 of CM056837.1, forward strand.
TTGCGCTACCATTGTGCTCAGCAGCCTTGTTTTATTGCTGCATATAGCAGTCGGGCCTCATTCCACAGTGTTGTATTAAAGTAGGTTGGCTTTAAATGCCCTGACATGAAAAGACAAGCATTCCCCACCCACATTGATTTCTCCCGTTCTCAACGGCTCGTAATAAGCAAACCTTCTTTCTCGCGTCCAGCCTCCCAACTTATTTTGTGTCTCTACGCGCAACAACAATTACAGGCCGGTGTTGCGTGGATGGATCGTGGATGGCTTTAATTAATCAGCCGGATAATGCCACGTACGGGGCTCAGGGCGGATGAGAGAGGTCATGAGGGGACTGAGTCCATCGTGGATGGGAGAGCAAATCTCCGAGATTGATCAACAGCAGCGGTGTTATTTTATCAACCCACGCATGGAAGTGCTAATCTGGTTTTAGGAAATGGAACAGAACAAAAACCAGGGACCTTTTCTGGTAAGACCGAGAGATGTTCCGATACCACCCAATACTGATTCTGATGCATGTATATGCAGCGACCGGTGGCTCCCATGAGTTTCGCTAACTTTTCATTTGTTGTTGTTGTTTTTAGTGTTTATTACTTGATAACAGAATACACTCATCAACATCAGAGAAGGATGTGTCGGGGTCGGATTAAAGTGCTCCAAGAAAGGAATGAGAGCCGAGATGGAAGCTAAGCAAACCCATCTATACCAAAGGCTGCTCCACTACCCAGCATGCCCCTGGCTGTCTTATGTCTTGTGGCGGGAATGTAATTAACATGAATATTTTATTTCTATTAAAATATTTGCTTTGATTTAAAAAGTAAAAACTTGGCATTAGGAGTTTTGATTTTGTCTTTTTAGCTGTGTAGAGCTATGTTAGGGTTATACAGGTCATAATTCCCTTTCTAATGTCTATTTTTATGTCACCAAAACCATCAGTTTCCACGATTACACATGAAGTTATAATTTACGTGACTTTGTAATAAGACTGTTGGACTAATTCGCTCAGATCATATAACATGACTGGGCTTGTTTAGATCTCGTAAAGAAGGGATCATTCTTGACACATTCTTAATGATTTCTGTCATTACTTTCTGGAAATAATCATATTTAACTTCTGCTAGGCGTCTCTGCTGTCTTTGAGGATCATTTGATCTTCATGCATATTGGCCGGCAGTTTGATGCTTGATACTTCAAAGACATAATTTCAGTAAAGACTGATAATTTTTTCTTCTTCCTCCGTGCTCACTTTTTGTGGAGTCCCACAGGGCCCTGATGTCAAATGTCATTAATTCATTAAAATTTGATCATCTGCACGCAAGAAGGATTTGTTGACATGTTGTCGAAAAAGTGGCGATGCGTGGATCAGCACAGGACTTGCACCCAGGAGACTGATGTCCGTGTCCCTTGTGAAGTCAAAAGTCAGCGTGAGCTTATTGTACTTTACATCCATGAATTAAATAAAGTAGCAGATGTACTTTTAAGCCAAACCACAATGTTCTTTTTCTCAACATATCCATGTAGTGCATTTGTTGTTTTGTTTCAACTCACACGTTAATCAAATGTCTAAAACTGCCATTTTCCCCCTTAAGACATAATGGAGAATGTAGTTTAGTTGTCTGGGAACGTCATTTTGTAGAGACAGGGTTGGCAATGTCAGGTCTATCCCAAACTGTTGCAAATTGGGGAGACTCGATCACTCTTGAAATATAATTGAAGCAACTGAACTATGGGGCATAGTCCAAACCACATGCTTTAGAGTGTATCGTTAATATTCTGAATATTAGTCCGGGAAAATCTTCATGAATTACGCAACCCTGTGGAGGTGGAACTGCTTTGGTAATCTGTTGCAATCATCATGGCAAGCTGTAATGTAAAGTGCACACCACAAATAGGCCGCATGCTGTCTCCCACCAAAAGCCACTTTTTCAAAGTTCAAGTGATCATTTTCTTTTTTTTGCAAAACCCAACTCTCTCCCCTCTCTCTCTCTCTCTCTCTCTGTATATATATATATATATATATATATATATATACACTTTCAGCCCCAGAACGACAGCAGCTTTTTCTCAGCCTTTGACTCGGCCGTGCTAAAGAGCTACTTCAGTCTACAGATTCTTCCAGCTGCAGTGCACCCCCCCCCCCCCCCCCCCCTCCTCTTGGCACACAGGTATCACATCCTCCGACTACAATAACAACAGTAATGAACTGACTGGCAAGTGGCAGCTGTGCTCTGACTTCTCCTCTGGCCTAAACCGATTCACAGTAGCCTATAATGGCTTTTGCTCTCAAGTAGCGGGCTTTACCAATACCGCACACGTGTTGTGGGTTCATTTATAACCGAGGACGGCCTTTTAGTAATCAGATCGTGGTTCGATAAACGCTGAACTGCTGACTCCCTTGAGGAAGGCTTCTGAAGGGCGATTTACCACCTCAGTGCTGATGTGATGTCTATCCTCTGTTGGCTCGTTGTGTTTGTGTATGGAGGGGGTGTTGGAGTTCTGTGGGTGTGAGTCTCTCTCTCCCTCTCTCTCTCTCTCTTACTCTGTGTGTGTGTGTGTGTGTGTGTGTAGTCCTTTGAGAAAGGGATAGACATTGTGTGACAGCAGAACAGACTGATAGGCCGAGCATCCCCTTTGGCTCCTTATGAATGAAAAAAGAAAAACCCCGCAGCAGACAAGCAACTGATGATGCAGCCTGTCTCTGTGTCCAATGACAACACAATTTACACCTTTTGAAAAGACACAGCGGCGTCTCGTAGCATCCGTGACATTTTCGTATAAATACACATTTCCCCTCCTCTTAACTGCAAAGGGATACGACACAATAGCGATTAAAGCTCTCCGCCTTTTGGTGAAAGCTTTTCCATTTGCTGCTTCTAAACACTCGTCGCCCGGCTAGGCCTTCCATGGGAATAATCCTCCCGGCACGCAGGAGCAGGCGCCACATTTCACTCAGGCAGCAGCAGCAGGGGCACATAATATCTTTTAGTGTGAGTGCGCAGCAATGAAAGGAAGGGAAGAAGCTAGCATGAGCAGCATTAGCCACCACTTTACCAAGCGCCAGCAGATTAGGGAAATAATCAAGAGTCTTGATTGACAGGTGATGAAAACAACAGCAAGAAAAAGATTCCTGCGTAAACCCATTGAAAGCATAGTAACGACTGTAGGTAGCTTTTTTTTCCAATACCTTGTTTTGGAAGCATCCTCTGCAAATCTTCCTTAAAAAACACAAACACGCTGCGCAATTTATTCACAAACATGAACTCGTTATACAAACCTCATATAACCACATTATTTACGCCCTGTGCAAGTGATAACGAATAATTCAAACTGCACAGCACTCCACTTCCTCTCTGCAGTGTCGTATGAATAACTATGTGCATGTTTTCATGGCGTTTCTGGGAGGTTTGGCTCTTTTAAACAATGTACAGGACAGAGGCAGACAGGGAGAGAGGAGGAAGCATGTTATTTCTTCTTCTTTTTTCTATTCTCTGAAGATTACAGACATGTGACGACAGCAGCAACATAATGCAGAAAATAGAAAGGTAGCTTTGTGCTAGTTACAGGCTTGACAGCAGGGACGTTGTACGAGATAGCGGGCTCAACAACAACACAATACAATGAACATGTTCACCTCCTGCATTGGTGCCAGAAAAGTAACTTCTAAAAGTAAGTATATCTTTGGATTTGTTATGATGAGCTGAAAGGAAGGATGAGTTCTTCATGATAACAGGGAACAGCTTGACAGGATGAGTTGTATGTGGGTGCTTTGGAAGCAAAAAAAAAACAAGAAAATCGCTGCTCTACCAAGGTCATGTGGTGTTGCTCGAAAGGTCCCATCCACAAATGTAACAGTTGATCTGGCTTGAAGATATACTTAATGTGCTGTTATTTACTTAGTTACAATAGGCACACAATTGAAAAATATATTGGCAAAACTGGCAAACATTCATTTTTTCACACTGCACTCCGCCCCAGGCTAAGAGAGCTGTTTGCCCGGGGCATAAATCCACATTCCAAAGTAGGCTAACATGAACTTTAACCCAGGGCTTGCTGGCCTTGTTCCACAGTGAAGTTAACACCAAGTTGGCAAAGTTATCCTCTGAAATTGTCTAAAAGTATATGGTAAACAATCATTTAACCCAGGGCTAGTAGAACAGTGTGAATAGTTAGCCCTCAGCTTAGTTAGTTTACTCTCCATTAGAACCAGTGAGAAAAAAGTATTAATAATGTTACTTATATAATACCTTTAAAAGTTAAAAAACAGCCCTTTAGTCTGCTGAAAAGGTGCAACATTTCCCTTTGAAATGGAGTTGAGCATGACAGTATTACATTGATATGAAGTAACATCCAACAGCAGTAACGTAGGAGTACTGTTACCTGAAGTGTGACTGGAATCTCCTTCCTCCCACCACGTCTGCTGTGCTCCTTGTGGAGTGACAATGGCATCAAAACAGTTTCTGTTTACCTGACACTTTTATCACATAAGTGAGTGAGAGGGTGCATTCGCACACCTGCCAGCCTCTGAGCTCAAGTCAACCTCAAGAAACACCTGCAAACCTGAATGTGGAACTGCTCCTGCTGCACTACAGGCTTGTGTTCCTTATTCCCACATGCAGCACATGTAGGCTTTCTTTTCTTTGTTTTTTTGTTCCCTCCATGGCGATGGCTTGCTGCATCTGAACGATGGGCTGCGGGAACAGCAAGGTGCTGCCTGAAGCGTCCAAGAAGGGCTATGTAAGTGTTGTGCAATCTCTCGTGGCCTTCAGCAGAGCACATGAGGATGATGAGCTGAAGAAGTGTGTGGAGAAGCAAAGAGGTTCATGGTTTCCCACCAGTGTTAAGAATCAACCGGCATCAAACAGCCAGGGGGAGATCGGCAGACATGGACGACACGGGGACAAAGTTGCAAAGTATAAGGACAAGTTTGATCCACGTGTGACAGCGAGGTAAGGGGAAAAAGCTTTGACATGATTCTCAACTAAAAATCTATTTTGGCAGATGGCAATACTCTAATCCAGTAACGTAGTATGTCATTGTTTATGTTTGTTATTAAACTGTCTGTTGCTATGTTAATGTAGGATTTTGAAATCATATTTGACTAGTATGATTCTCAGATTTCAAGTAACTCACATTGCTAACAAAGGAAATTTAATGTTGAATAACTATTTAATATATAGGGCTGCATGGTGGTGGTTAGATTCCCGGGTTTGGGTTCCTTCTGTGTGGAGTTTGCATGTTCTCCCCGTGTCAGCGTGGGTTCTCTCCGGGTTCTCTGGCTTCCTCCCACAGTCCAAAGACATGCAGGATGGGGATAGGTCAATTGATAACTCTAAATTGTGGTGTGAATGTGAGCGTGAATGGTTGTTTGTCTCAACATGTCGGCCCTGCGATGGACTGGCGTCCTGTACAGGATGGACCCTGCCTTCGCCCAATGATCGGCTCCAGCCCCCGTAGACGATGGATGAATGGTTTAATATATAACTGAAGCTGAACTATAAACAAATATCTCGACCTCCTGAGCAGCCGGTTTTTAACATTCATTCAAAAATATATCTTTTGTGGTGCGACACAAGGTGATGTGACTCATTAACTGGTGCGAGTTGAAGTGGCCGCTAACCGGGAAGAAATAGTGACCAATCGGTCAGCCATGGTCGATGCGCGCTGACCTCTCCAACCTTCGCGATGTTCCGTCACGGAAGCGAGTGAAGTTGCCAATAACTTGAGGAAATGGCTAAGCCCTTGGCTAAGTCAAGGGCAGCGAAATGCTCAGTAGTACAGTGAGGATTCATAATAAATTAAAGCAGGAAATATGTAACTAAAAGGGGGGGCTCGCTCATTCCACTTCACCATCTCCAAACTGTACTACACTGGACTTTATTTGTTTATGCTTTATTTTGATTGCTATTTGTTAAATTTATACTTCTCTTTTCCTCGGACCTTGTCTGACATGGTTGAGACTGTTGCTTATGTGATGAACAATATGGACATTGTAGACACACGTAATGCTGTATGCACTGGACTTCAGCTCTCTGTACCACCTACTGCCTGTAACATGTTATGTCACAATGTCACTAGAAAAGGAAAAGTTATGTCAAATGAAAGATGCAATGAAAAGAAAAGATTCGGATTCTGATTCTATCCTGTGTGTAATGGGCGGGACTGGATAAGCCTTGGCTTCTCCCTTTCCCTTTCGGCCAATGTGTATTTTTCTTGTTACTATGTGAAATGATGTGTGATGATGATTTAACTGACATGCCCGAAATAAACAAATAAATAAATAAATAAATAAATAAATTAAGAGCATTGGCAATGCTCGTGGAGGACTGTTAATGTCACCGGCGTTCTCATTCACTGAGCCTTCCACCCAATAACCTTTATGCGATGCAATTTATTAGCGGTAACAGTAGACATTTATTTGAGAGGCCTAGGCCTTGTAAAACCTGAAGACTGGCTTCCTGTGCTTGTCAGATGAGAGCATATAGGCACACTTAAAGCAGGGAAACTGATGTCTGAAAGGGAAGTGCATCATTGATGTACATCATTGTATAAACATGTATGAATATGCCTGTGGATGCATGCAGATATCTTCTCTCTCCCAGCTGCGGTGAGAGTGTATCACTAGATAGCGAGGCTGTAATGACTCGTCTTTCCCCTCCTGCCCTGTCAGGTACGACATCAAGGCTCTGATCGGTCAAGGGAGCTTCAGCCGTGTTGTGCGTGCGGAGCACAGGGCGACCCGCCAGCCATTCGCCATTAAAATGATGGAGGTGGAGGCCCCGGAGAGCCGCGAGGTGTGCGCCTCGGAGCTGGCGGTGCTGCAGCGGGTGAGCCACTCGCATGTGATCAAGCTGATCGAGGTCTTTCAGTTCCCACAGCGGGTTTACGTGGTGCTGGAACTGGCCACGGGCGGGGAGCTGCTGGACCGCGTCGTCAGCAGGGGCCACTTCACTGAGCGGGACGCCACCCAGGCCCTCCAGATGGTGCTGGCTGGGGTGGGACACCTGCACAGCCTGGGTGTCACCCACAGAGACTTGAAGCCTGAGAATCTTCTGTACTACCACCCCGGGGCCGACTCCAGGCTGATTGTCACCGACTTTGGACTGGCCACATTCGGGGGAACAGGATCTGAGATCTCAGGCCCTGGTAGAAGCAACGGAGCAGACGAGGCTTGGTCTCTCAGAACCACCTGTGGAACCCCTGAGTACATGGCTCCTGAGGTGTTGCTGAGGAAACCCTACACCCGTGCAGTGGACATGTGGGCCCTCGGGGTGATCGCCTACATTGTTCTGAGTGGATCCATGCCTTTCGAGGACGACAGTCGCACACGGCTCTACAGATCCATCGTGAGAGGGAAATACAGCTTCCGTGGAGATGTAAGTTTACTATACATTTGCACAAAGGAGTTTAGTTATGGAGAAGGGATCTTCTTTGAAGCAAAATTTGGAAGCTTTAGAGCCAAAAAAAAGATTATTGGCAACTACATTGGAGGGTTCTATTTAATGCCAATCATGCAAGTCCAGCTATAGTGCTAAAACTCAATGGACAGAGCCAAGAAACCATATTATATTGTTTTTTTTTTTACATTTTTAATAAATATACAATAGCAATAAAAACACTAACTTTATTTAATCTAAAAGACAACTTTCAACTTTTTTGTTTTGTTTGATCTGCTGTTTCCACTTGAAGCTTTTAGCCTTTTGTTTTGTAGCATCATGCAAGCGTTAATAACTAACCGCTACTTTGTGCAAGTTCACGTTATTTATTTTTTGACATGTACTCATGGAAAAGGTGGAAGTTGTCATTCTCATAGCACACAGATTCCTTCACACACCCAGTGATGCAATGTTGACAATGTTTTGACAGTCTGGCACAAAAGTCCCACTGCTGTGCTGCCATGCAGGTAAAATGTAAATTTTTTTTTTTTTTTTTGTGGTTGCTAAACACAAGCTCAGTGCCTATGTAGAAAAGTTTTAGTCCTTTAGCCAGTCATATTCCCAGCTTTAACATGAGACATGAGACTGTTTCCAGTCTATCTCTGCCTTGGAAATCAATGTTCAAGCTATTGCGAGGAACTCTAATTTTCCCTTTTGGCGCCCCCGGTGGAGATAACCGGTAGTGTTCCTGATCACAAAGATCCCTTTACTACAGGAGGGTCCAATAGTCTGTCCCATGTAGTCCTGGTTCTGGGCCTCTTCGTGTTTCTGATGAACCTACTAGATGACGGGCATTTAGCACAATTATATTGAAATATCTAATCTTCTCGCTGATGATCTTCTTTGCATTGAATTGATATTAATCATTTCATAACCAGTTACAAAACTTCCTTCTAGTAACTTTAAGAAAATTGTTCATCTGACATTTCGATTTTGACATTCGGCCTTTCTTTACCCAAATCTGGTTTGTTGTGTACACTTATCCAGAAATTATCCAACCCCAGCAACGCATTATTCACAGCTACTCGCTGCACAAGAACTACCAGAAGTAGCTACATTATCCCCTCCTTGCTGGGTGTAACAAGAGCATTGTTGAGCTGAGAAGGCAGTGCAGGTGGTTTTCATCTCTTTGTCTGCAGCCTTGTAAAGCACAAGAATGCATACGTGAAAGGTTGTTGTGGTGTCTGGAGTTTTCGGCTTGGTTCCGCTCTTTCAGGATGCTTGAAAATATGGGAAAAGACGACCCTCCGTGTTTCCCTTTGTTCCCCCTTCCCCTCCGCCGTGCAAACTGAAGCGGGTATTTTTAACAGCGCCTTCTGCCGAGCTCAGTGGTGAGTTTGAGTTTGTTCTTTCATGCTGATTACACCCAAGGCTGGATTATTCACTGGGCTTTAAGCTTGGCCCGATTCTCAGGGTTGCAGTCTGACATTTAAGGCTGGCAAACAAGAGGCTCCCTTACATAGGCCCTGGACTATTATCCCTGTGTTTACCACCGCACTGACCACCAACAGAACAATAGCGCAAAAAATCCTTATGCAAGGAGTTAATTTCACGTTTTTCACGGTGGCTTTCGACACGGCTCATATGTAGGCCACATGGCTTGGAGAAACATCTTTGGGAAGCTGAAAAGCACATTTTATAAGAGCTGGCATACTGTAGCATCTTACATCCCAATGAGATGCAGTAAAGACATCAACCTATAAATTCATATGATGACAGTATGAAGACATCACACATGGCTGAGTAGCCGTCCAGTGCTTGATGGAACAGCCATCAATCACATTTTCCATGTTGACAAGACAATTATTCTCTATCATGTGCAAATATCCACCCTCTCTTAGAAACACACACACACAAACTGTGATAATCATGTTGTAATGTGTGATGAAGGTCCACAAGTGTCCACGAAAATGTGGACCTCTGTCACCAGAAGGGTTCTTCATGTCATTCAGTAGGGTGCTTCTCCTCGGGGCGACAACAGTTTCAAGAGGCCGAGCAATTCCCATCACATATTAAACTCGACTTGAAGAGTTTGATTCGAAATGAGCCGTCCACCAGTCGAAAAACAAAGACACGGAGAACGCACACGACGCCTTTCACATTAATAATGGAGCAATGTCTCTCTGACTCAAGGTATTAGATGTCAGTGTAATTAGGTGTCAATACAATGGGCCCTTTTAAGCGGCAGACATTTTGACCTGTCATAAGCACACGTCTTACTAATAACATTAACAATGGCTCTGTTCCATTCAAGTGTCCCCAGTAAGCATGCACGGTACCGTGACCCTGAAAAACCGAGGCAGCTAAGTGGATTCATGATGTGCCTTATTTGACATGTCAAAATGACATTATTTGTTCTGGCTTTTTTGTTGTTTGTTTTATTTTGAAAAACCATAAAAGCTGCATAGTCAGAGTGAGTTATTAATTTAATATAATCCAAATCTCACTAGAACCAGGTAAAAATCGTGACCAATAGGTAGCATAATGATGTACTGTAATATATATAATTGTATTATTCATCAGCAGATTTCAAAATATATTGTCAGTTTAGGATCATAAATTAATATTCCAGCAAAGCGGTGTAATGAAAAAGGAATCACTTCAGGTATCATTTTTCCAGATGGACATATAAAAGATTTTTGAAAGTAACTATTCGTCTTCTGCTATGCAAATGAATACCCAAGGGCTGCAATTACAAACATTCTTCCAGAAAGTATCAGTAACCTTGTGTGTTTATCGAAGCAGAATAGGGAGTAGCAGCAAATGTGTGAGTGTGGGTGGGCTTGGGGGGGGGAGGGGAGACTCACTAAGAAATGCAAATGGCCCCTGGCACCTGCCCACGAACCAGGTCCCTCTGTCTCCCCAGCGACCCCCCTCACACACACACGCACACACACACACACACACACTCCGTTCCCCACTGCAACACACAAACTCACTCTGCGTGCATACATCTCCCCCACTGGTGCAACAGCCCCTGGCCTGAAGACCTGTAGTGCAGACTCATACTGATGTGTTTACTCAACAGCGGGCGGGTGGGGGAGTCGGGGATGGATGACAGGGATGGAGGAGATTGTTGGGAAGAGAAAAGGAGAGGACAGAGGACGAGCAGGGCAGAGGAAGTAGGTGTAGCCTTGGGGGGCTTTTCGCACCTTATCAGTCAATCCACTCGCCGCCCGTCGGACTGAGCGTTTCCCCTCGCACGGAATCACGGTATCTCATCTCATGTGGGTGAGTGCACTTCTCTGAGTGTGTGTGAGTGTGTGTGTGCTCGTGTCACGGCAGCCTTCAGTATGTTAAGCACAAATCCTGCGTGTTAGTTAGGCGAGACGGCGGCCTGGTAACCTCCTCTGCATTCTGCTGCTGTGTTATCGAAAATGCACACTTTCACGGGGCCCAGCCCAAACATCTGCATCTCTCAGCAGCAGGGGCGACCTGGGTAACGGTTAGCCCAGTCTGCCCCCTAGTGAGCGCCACGTGAAACAAAATCCAGCCTCCACTTGGCCACAGTGTATTATAGACGACACTACAGCCTCCTGTATCCGTGTAGCGATATTTTGATTACTGTGTTTTTGTTTTTCTTTCACCTGAATTAGCCACCGCCCTCTATTTTGGACTAGTTATTATGAGGCATATTTAAACTTGGCTTTTCTTTCTCTGGGAAGGCTGCCAGGTGAAACAGAGTAAATTGGGGGACTCGCGTGGAGCGGTTCATTACTCAAAAGTGCATTATCCTCGTGATCACATTAGCCCAGCCTTCTAGCATGTTCCTCACTTGCCGCAATTACAGGTTTGTCAGGTAAAGATGTAACGCGGCGCGAAATGCAGTCAGCTTCTCATTCACTCTTAACAAGATGTTGCCGAGCAAGCCCTGTAGGTTTCTCCAATGCTTATACCATAGCTGTACTCCCCGCCCCCTCCAGCCAGCTCCCTGCTCAACAGTGATGTATAACACCGGCTCTCACCCCTCTTCCAAACACAATAAAGCCTTTGTGTATTTTGACGTGAAAAATTTTTGAAATAAGGGAGAGAGATAAACTTCCTGCAGCTGGCTCCGTTCCAGGAAGACAACACAATTGGGTCTCTTCTTCTCACCACGGTGATAGCAGAAGGGTCTCTTTAAATATATTTTTCTCCTTGCGTCACGTCTCCCCACCAAGTCGGGGCTTCACCATCTCCCCCACGCAGCCAGCGTGCACTAAACTCACATGTCCCCATCATTCGAGATCAAAAGACACCTGCTGGCCACGGATGACATCAAATGTGTATTTCATGGCACAGTAATAAGGAGGCTGCCTCGCCAAATCATCCAGCAGCACTGGGAGAGGAGGGGAGTCAGACTTGTTAGTCGTGGGAGCTCAATCAAACGCTTTCTCTCCTTCCCGGGGAAAAGCCGAGTGTCGCCCTGCCTGCCTCTCAGGAGGGAAATAAGAACAAAATGAAAAGAAAGTTTGAGTGAGGGGCATTTTTATGACTCGTTTGGCAAGGCCCCTCCCTTCACACACGCACACACTTTTAGTCAGGGCACCGTGAGAATAAGCGAGTCCCCACTTCTTTGAATTCCTCTCACCGGCAACAGTCTCGCAATTGTCAATTTCATGCTTGATTAATTGTCATTACTCTGCAATAGACAAAAAAAGGAGGGGGGGGGGGTGGAGACAGAAATGCATTTCGGGATTAAAATGGAGAGCAACACCTCCCTAAAGAGTGAGATTTAGTCATCGCGAGGTTGAGCGAAGAATGAGATCATTCTTTTAGCTACATTATCCCCTCCTTGCCAGACACAGAGATATTACAGATATCTGGTTGACTGTGGATACGGCTGTGCATCTTGAAGACAAGAGAAAAGATTTAGGAAGCTTCATCATAACCACGACTTCGTTCATGCAATCTCAACCAAACATCGTGTAGAGGACGAGCGTCCATGCTTTTTGATAAAGGTCATTGTGTCGCGCCGTTCTCCTGCCATCTTTCTAATCTGATACCACATCAATCTAATGCAGCGTATACATCAGTGATATTTTATTTAAAATAAATTAGGAGCACAAAGGCCATCAATTTCCCGAGGCAGGGCCTCCACAATGTTGTCATCCTGACAAAGAACCCAAGCTGCGATGATTAATTGAATGATGCTGAATTATGATAATGATTCTGATGCCTTCTCTCCCGCCGTAGAGTGTCATCGCGCACTCCCATGTCAGCTTCCGTCATGACAAGGGGAATGATTTGCTATTTGAATTATAAAAAAATAAAAAGACGAAAACATCCCTGCAAATGCTCATCTGGAGGGGCCTTTATTGAGAAGCTAATGTGGCTTAGAATATACATGTGCCCAAATCCCACACATACAGCGGGGCTGCCATACGTCCCAGGCTTCGTCTTCTTCCAGCCCAGACTGCTGCCTCCCTTTGCCCAGTGACATTTAGCTTTCATTTGAGTTTAGTTCTGCTTGTTAGGCCTGCAGAGCACAGGGATCATAGTTTTATTTCTTCATTAGAATGAATTCTTTCATCCCCGCTATGAAGAGGCTTTGAACCTGTGCAGGCGCCTCCTCTAGATACCCAGCTGGTGCCTAAGGAGGACAGCGGGTACCATAGTGTCAGCGTGTGTGGGCGGAGATGCTTTATTTCCACACTGACACCAATCACTCGGGTTCTGCTTCTTCTGTTTCACAGCCTTGGCCCTCGGTGTCCAACCTGGCCAAGGACTTCATCCAGCGGCTGCTGCCGTCGGACCCCGCCGCGCGCCTGACCGCCGACCAAGCCATCCGTCACCCCTGGGTGGTCACCATGGCAGCCGGCTCCTCTATGAGGAACCTCCATCGATCTATTTCTCAGAACCTCAGGCAGCGGACGTCGCGAAGCTCCTCCCGGTGCCCGAGCAGCACGGCGAGCTCTGGCGAGTCCAAAAACAGCGCTGGAAGGCCAACGTCGATGGAGGCCAACCAAAAGCAGCAACAGGGCAGAGCATCTCAGAGAGCCTTACGACATCCATCCGGAGAGTTCCAGGAGCATCATTGTCGCCATCCAACGAAAGCATGGGTGGAATCAGCTGCAAATCACAGACCTCAGAGCTGCAAACGGGTCTTGGACAGGTGTAAAAGTGTCTTCCCTTCTCTGGACTACAGTCAGACTTCTCTTCCAGACTAATAACCCAGGTTTCCCCCCTGAAGGCTGAGCTCCATCCTCCATTAGTTTGTTGTGGTTGGATTAAGCTTTTAGAGAATACCCTTCAGTTCTTGAGGTCCAGGTTTATATTGAGACAGAGCTATCCCCCTCCACAAGGTTTCTAGCCCCTGGTTATTCACACAGCTCAGACTAATGGGTGCAAGGTCTCATCTAGATCATTATGAGTCACCACATTACCTGCCTGTGAGAAGGTTCATTCCAAAAAAAAAACAATAATGAGAAATTCATCATTTAAGAAATGGGAGCTAATCTTAGTGAGGGCGATGTAAAAGTAGAAGAAATCTGGCTTCTTCTGCTCTGATCTTCTTCCTTTAGAAAAAAATAGAAAGAAGAAAATAGAGTTTGAGATCCCCACCACCAAACAGCAGGAAGAATTGCCTTTTTACTTTTTTTTTTTTTGTCAGATTTGAGGTGGAAAAGAAGCAAATACACTTTTTATCTTTTCTTTTCAATCCTCCTAGATAGCAGCAACCGCAGCCCCGTGTAACCACTAAAAAGCACAATCCAGATATTTGATTTTTAAAGAGCCCCCCCCCCCCCCCCCCCAAAAAAAAAAACCTTGCACCCAGTAAGAGGTTTTAAATTAAAATGGTAATAGTAGTGTGGAACATGAGAGCATTAAACTAGATAACTAGCATAATTACCAATGAGGTTCAATCATGTGTATGGCAACATCACACATTATGTATTGTGGATTTGTGAGCGTTTTATGTTTTAATCATTGATGATTAATGCTTGTGGTTGCAGATGATAAGTCACCACCATACAGACAAGGATGTATGGTATGCTGGACTGAAACATGTAAACACCAAGGGGGAAGGATTAGAAAATTGGTATTTTATCATCTCAGAACATACAACATTTTCCATTTAATACTACGTTAATTCATGCAATCAAGAAATAAGATGCACATTTTTTTTCTTAAGAGAGATTAATCACAATTTTCTGGACTGATGTTTTTGTTTGTTTGTTTTCGAGTTTCAGATTTATTTTGAAATTATTGAACAAATTCAATCAATCATGTGTTGCGGGGCAACAAATGTCATTATATTGGTGAATTAATATAGCATGAAAGTCTGCTTGACATTGGAAGAATAGTTTGACAAATGCTTTGCTTTTTCCTAAGCTTATATTCACGTCATCAGTGGGAGAAAAACAAAATCTTGACATTTAAAATACTAAATTTAATTAATTTAAAGCTTGCTGTGCTGGTCTTTTTGCAGAGCTTTCAGCCATATTTTCTAGTTTGATAAAAACATTTTTTAAAAACAATCATAACTCAAGGTCCACTGTTTCTGCTTGAGCTTTATTATGGAATGCCATCGAAACCTTGATAAAGTCATGCTTTTCACGGCTTGGAAACAATTCAGCATGCTGCAGAGTTTGGGCTTCCTCTGCTAATGAAGACAGTGAGATGCAGATGAAGGCGCCAGAAAAAAAAGCGAGTACTTGGACTTCTAAACCATTTTTTTTGTTTCGTTTTTGACAGTAATTAGTGTTCGTGGGCTCCTGCTGTTGCAATTCCGACATTGTTTGCTTACCACTCCACCCGCTCTCATTCTCGCAGATAGAACAAGGCTGTATTTAGTGCCTTACTAAATTGCGAATTCGGAAGATGTCACTTGGAAGAGGCTCATGCATTATTTCTCCAGCAAGGGGCATTGGAGAGTTGTTAATGCATTTCAATGGCTGCCCATACTCACTGACCTGAGATCAGTGTCCCTTTGGGAAAGTGATGAGCACTGCTGGTGTGTTTTGGCAGCAACCTGTCGGCAAGTGGAAAACGCAGAGAAAAGTGAAAGTATGCAGCTTTTAGTGGGCAAAGAGGAAATCTCTTTAAATTGCCGGAGTAAACGGTCCGTGGCCCGCTTCCCTTTGTCATCCGATGAGAGCTCCACATTCTGCTTTCAGTAGAGTCACAGGAACTTTTTTTACACAAAAGAAGTGACATGGCCTCTGAAGAAAAACACATTTTCCACTGAATTGTTTGAACTGCGTTGTGCAATTGACTCGGTATCTGGCCTCATCAAATGCTGTTTGAAGAACTGTCGGGGGGGAGTGATTTGTTATGCCTCTTTTTTTTCTTTTTTTTTTAAACTCTATCAAACAAAATTCCACTCGCAGACAAAGATAAAGAAATTGGAATTGCATTAAAGCAAATAGAATTCGGCAATAATGGAATGTTGTCCTTTTTTTATTATTTATTTATTTCCCCCAACTGTTATTGTTCTATTCTCAGTGCCATTATCTTTCAAAGGGGAATAACAAACCAACTGTCACTTGGACGTTTTGTCCGTCTCGTTTGTGCACACTGACAAAAACCCAGTTTTGTGCAGTCGCAGTGGGTTGAGGGCAGTCAGTGGAAGCAGCTTCAACTCCAAGAAATTCACCATGTTTGCAGATCATCTTTCTATTATTTTAGTCTGATGCTAGGATCATCTGGCGTTTTTTTTTTTTTTACAAAAGTGACTCCTGAGGGACAAAACTGCAATCCCACTGGATGCAAATCCTAAAGTAATTACCTGTGGATCTGCTTTTGTATTAATTGAGTCATCTGTGTAGCATTGGGTGTGCTCTTGCTTCTCTGTGAAACTCCCTGGCTCTTACATAGTTTGAAGAAATAAATAAATAAAACACATCCTCAAAACTAATTTAGCTTGTGTGCAGTTGGGTCAATATTTCTCTCCGGGCTTAAGCCTCATGCAGCGGTCAGCAAGGCTGAACAATTGAGAAAGCAGAGCGTAGCAAAGATTGTAGCGGATAGCGTTTGCTCTCTTAACACTGGCCCCGTGCTACATGGGGACAAGTATGACAGAAAGTGTCTTTTTCTTTTCTTCAGCTTCTCTCAGCAGAAAAACCGAAGACTTATTTGCTTTATCTTTGGCCTTTCTTGAAGACATCATTTGCTGCTCGGAACCCTGAAACATAAGCTGGTAGATTCACTTGTGGCGACTATTAGAAAGAAAAAAAGAAGAGGATAACAGAGGGGGGGAGTGGTGGTGGAGTCCCCCCCGTATAGAGGAGCCGTCTGGTCACTCCTCCAGAGGCAAGACACCCAGTCTTCCCTTCATGTTTGTCTCCACACGCTTGACTTGTTCAATGTAAGTGCCCCTTTAGTTCTGTTGTATAAACCAAACACCCCGTAGATCAAATATTGGGCTCCTTTGTGAGCTGCTCAGCTTCAAGATTATTTTCTTTAAACAGCAATTACAACTGCACTCCACCTTAATGATTTGAGAGGAAAGAATGGTTCACATTTTCAGTCAGTAAATTGCTTTCTTTTCTTTTTCTTCCAGATGAGCTTGCTATTTGCCGCTGTCCTGTTATTGTGCTGCAGATACAACGCCAAAGGAACACAAGGTGGGTCAATACTTTTCTCATTGAAGATGCAATAAAAGTAAACTGTCTCATTATTCTCCCTACTCAGAAATTCTCATTTAGATCGTAGCAGTTGTTTGCCACTTAAAATTTCCACTTGTCATCTCCTCGGGGCTGAGCGGTTCTGTTTTTAAATGCGGTGGAGAATCACACGCCATGTGGCAGCAGGTGGACGAGGATTCACCCCTGCGAGGCATTTCAGCATCATGTTGATGGAAATTAAACATGTTTGGATTCAGATTACGAGTTAAAGGAATAGGTTGACATTCAGGATTTGATTTTTGGTCAACCTTGAGAAGAGAACATAACTCTCATATCTATCTGTTAAATCTGAAGCTACAGCCAGCAGCTGCTTAGCTTAGCTTAGTTTAGCTTAGCTTAGTTTAGCAAGACTGGAAACAATGCTACCTCTATCTTAAGCTAACAAGGTGTCTGCGATCAATTCTCACCAATCAACACCTACATATCTCATTTGTTCAAGCCGTAGGCCTTCAGGTATGTAAAAACTGTCCGTTTACAATATGTGCCAAAAAAATACATTTCATGAATTATTTTCATATCAGCCTCATTTCACAATTCAGAAACGCATATGGTTAATATTGTGAAATGATTGGTTAATTTTAAGCAACAAAACGACTTAGTTGGAAAAAGATCCTTGTTTGTGTTTAAATAACAACATTAGAACGATACGTAACAACGTAGAGCAACAACTTAGACCAACAACGTAGAGCAACAATGTAGCTAGGTTAAATCAATAACAATCGTCCTGAGCAGACATTCTTTAGTAACATACAAAACAGTACATAAAATACTTTTGGTTTCACACGGAACACAAACAGCAGTCTCCTGGGTGAGAGTTTGTTTGACCCGCATATGCTTTGTAAACTTTCAATAATGACCTCTCCAAATATGTGCAAATTCAAAACATCCACATTCAATGTATCCCTGCAAAAACATTCAAAGTCAACATTTTTCTTTTTTTCTGGCAACTGAGCAGCTCCAAACTCACGATGAAGACAAGACTCTAGGAAGTCAGTGCTCACGGCCAATAAACAGTCTGGCAAATCATATATTCTGGCAAGACGCTGAGCCCACACCTACTTACTTATCACAAGTCTGAGTGATATGAATATACATGAGATTCTGATGAATCAAAATAATTTTGTGGCTGGAAGAATCACTCGTGGTCATATTTCCTTAAATATGTGTCCACTGCATGTGAATTAGGTGCAGATGTGTATCAGTCCAACGTGGCTGCTCGGCCTCCAGACTGCCAGCAGTTAGACTTCAGATTATGGGCTGCCTTCAAATGGAAGTTTTGAGGTTGTATGTCTGATATGAATAATTAAGTACACAATAAAAATGGTAAATTGTTGCTTGGAAACTGACAAGAAAAATCGACATTGATAGTTTTGTAGTGTATTTTGGTTGAAAAATAAAATGAGAGGAAAAGAAAAAACTTATCTAAAGTCAATTTTATACTTAAAGTGAACCCTAACATACCAACCAGGATGTGAAAACTTCACCTTCACGAATATGACATCCTACATTTATGAGAAGTCTAACTTTGTGTTGGTTTCCGTTCCACCTACAGACTATTCAGATCACGAATGCCAAAAGTCAAGGGGTCGGGAGCTGAGGAGAGCGTCTGCCTGCGGGGCCACATTGTGTTCGGTGTGCTGAGGAGGTGAGCGGCCTGAGAAATACACTCGTCTTCTTCTTGGAAGGGGATCGCTGTTAACACAACCCTTTGTACTGTTTGGGACCATGAAGCAGCTTCTCCATGCCGAAATGCAGCTCTTTTTCCCAGAAGGATTGTAATTGGGAAAGGCTCTGTGAATTAATTCTAATTCTTTATTTGACCATATAAATGACATTACATTTGTAGAATTTGAACTACAGATGTAAGTATTTTGGAGAGTTTGGAGAATGTTTGTTTCCCATATTTGATTGGTTTTGCTCGTTGACTCCAGGGAAGGGGTTGGTTGCTACCATAGACTGTAGTGGACATTGGTAGGACTCTCGTTTTAAAGCCTCGAGTTCTGCATTTTGGCCTTCACCATGTTGGATTTCTACCCGTCGCCATCTTGTGAACGGAAGGTGGCTCTGACGAACACAAGCATCAAAGCGACACCTCGAGCGGCTGCTAATGCTTTTAGAAGCACTAACCAAAATAAATTAACAACCTGAACCTGTGTCAAGAATGTTCAAGAAGGGGGGCAGCACTGTGACAGCACTGTGGTTCTGGTTCTTCAGTGTCTCCCTTCCCACCATCAGGCCCAATAATGTTGCCTGGGTGTCCAGCAGTGTGGTGTCAGTGTTGGCTCCCAGCAAAGACGGGCGCAGCAGCGAGGCAACGCTCTGCTCCTGGCAGGAGGAGGAGCCACTGCTGCCAGGCGCGGAGCTCTCCACCTCCCGCTGGAGCTCGATTGCAGGTTGAAAGTGGCAACAGAGTCTTATCTTGGTCTGTAGGCCTAGCAGGAGCCTGAGCTGAAGGAGTCATGCTTCAGGTGATCCTCCATGATTTTGTTTGATTTTGTGTGGAATCCAACACGGTGGCTCAGTTGATAAGCAATAAGAATTGAAGATAATTGCTAATAGTGAAAAGCCAATTCAATTCAAATGTATTTTTAATATTCTAAAAATGTTTTCCTCACTTCATAATAGTCTAAATTCTGTTTATTCAAAACCTTTAAGTGGGATTAAATAATTTGAATTCAATATTTGGGCAAATTTCAGAACACAGACTAAATCGGCATTCTTAAAAATCACTTAAAAAACACTTCCGGATGTTCTTAGAACAAAAGCTTTGGAATTATGTTTTTAAAAAGTGAACCCAGACTGGGTCTGTCTGCCTCAATTTCCATTTCCTTGTCACCAAAAATGTGGGGCAACTTCATTTTTCTTAACTTTTTTATGCCTCTATACTCCTTATACCCTTGTGTCACATTCACACTGTGACACACCTGGGAGCCGCCCGGCAATCATAATCTTACCATTGGCCACTGAGAAGCAGTAGCAATCAGGGATTAAGTGCTTTGCTCAAGGAAACGGGAAGCTTTCTAAAATGGAGAACATTACTTATTCACTTTACACCTTTCAGTCTCAAAATTACTTCTCAAAACGTACTCCCCTCCACTCATTCCCGCTCCAAAGGGCTTTGATGCTTTTGTGGATAAGACGTCGATGCTGTACATCAGCACTGCGGGGGTCACGCTGCAGCCCGAGCCCGCCGTGCGTCCTTTCAGCGATCACGAGGTGCTGAAACGTCAGCGCCGTCAGAAGCCTCTTCACAGAGCTCAGGGCTGGACGCCTCGATGCAGGCAGCCATGTGTGAGGTAATGTGAGGAAGCCCAGCAGGGGGGACGGGACTGCAATACAGAGATTGTTCTATTCGTTTGGGTGGGCGCTATGTGGAGGAAGTGGAAAAGACTGCAGACAATAAGATGAGAGGGGGTATTTCAGAACACTAAGCTTCGCTTGGGAAACTTAGTATTCAGTTTTTGGGTGGATTCTAAAGTCATTATGAGTTTTTCAAATGTGAAGATTTGACTTCAATAGTTTCTTCATGACAGGTTTTGGATTTGGGCCCTAAAGAGCGTGAATGTATAAAAGTATTACTCATCCACAGTCATTTGATTACATGCAAAAGCAGAAAGGTAATTCTTTTCCCAAGGTCTGTCAGAAACACTTACATCAGTCACGGCTCTCTATTTGCTGCCAATTGCCTGTTCGTTGACTGATGTTCTCCACTCGCATGAAGGGATCGTCTGGAGGAATGTGACTCGTCTGCTGGTGTTTTCCAAGGATGCAGGCTTGCGTTTCGCCGGGAGGACACACTAAGTGGCATCGTACTTCCCAGTGATGGAAAGTGTCACTCGCATAACTTAACTTTGAGGAATGCAAAAGAAGGTTATTCTAGAAAAACCCCTGAATAAAGAAAGCAAAAGTCTGGAGATGTAAAGAGTAACTAAACCTACAAGCTGCAAACTAGATGAAAAAACCTTCAGTAACACATGTATTGACCATCAAAAAACATTATTAGTGCGCTGACTTCTGACTTCTTGTTTTGAATAGAAATAGTCTAATATATAAAAGAAGATAAAAGATTCACTTCATTCATATAATTACATTGTGAATGTTTTCATACTTCTCATAATGACCATTCTCATTTTCATGTCTCCTGCACTCGTTTTGCCCTTTTTCACTGCAATACAAAACAATAAAAACAGCTGACCTTCAACAATTCAGAGAGGAGGTGCAAAGAGAGACAAAGAGGACAGGAGGAACAAAGGACCAACTCCAGATGAATAATAATTTAATTTCTACAAGTGTGAAATCACCTGAGGCAATCGCATCAATATTGTAGGATTTCACTCACATGCTGCGATTTCCATTTCACTTCATATATTGTTCGGCGGGTAGCCTATAGTTCCATCTCTCTATATATCTCTGTTCGTCAACATTATGTACATTTATATTGATCCTGCAATCATTTCTATTTTGTGAGTGTGCTTATTGATTTTTTTTAAATTAAGGTTTTCTTAAAATGTATTTGCGTGCTGTGAAAAATACAAACGTTTTTCAATAAATAAAATGTCATGGAAAGGTCTGGTCTCTTGTATTTAATTAGTGTAATGTTGTTTTTAATATAGCACAATCAATTAAAATGAAATCCCAGGCATTTCAGATAATTGGTAAATCCGTATTGATTCGGGTTGGTTTCATTATCAGGCGTAGGTGTAGATTCAATTCGCTTTCTGACTGTTACTTTTGGTTCATTTTGCTATCTGGTTAGCAACTAGCTTAAAAAGAACCCGAACATTTTGCTAAAGATCAAGATCATTTTCTCAGGAAGAAATTCACCAAATGAGAGCTTCAAGGAGAGAGTAAACAACAGGTGCTCGTTCATTCGTTGGAAACGGGTATTTTAATGACATAATCACGTTGCTCAGGGGATGTTGTTTTTCTGGTTGTTTTTTTTTTCAAGTGCTTCTCCTTTGCAGAGAAAAAGAATGATCGATGCAGTTATTTGAATGCTTTTATTCACAAACGAGACTAAAGCTTTAGCTCAGCGGATCAAGCCACCACAGCAGTGTGTGTGCGTGTGTGTGTGTGTGTGTGTGTGTTTTCTCTCTCTTTGAAGCATGTGGGGACTGAACGATGTTTACCCTATGGACAAGATATTGCAGCGTGTGTAAAATTGATTCTCGTCAGCAATCCTAGCAGCGAAATAGAGGGGCTGGGCTTCTGCAGACAGGAGTCAAAGACAGTGATTTAAAGGTCAGAATCAACAGCATAGTTCCCTGGTTAAAGAAGATCCTGACAGGCACACCCCGATGGGAAACAGCTGGAGTGTTTGTGGAGTAATCCCAACCGAAGCTTTCATCTCTCAATCTCACTGTTTTTGCTTTTTTTTTCCTCTTCTGTGTAGATGGCGCGGTGGGTGTCGGGTTGCATGCGTGCCTATTCATCTGCTTGCGAGCGCACTGTGTGTCTTTGTCCCAGCGTGTTGAACGTCCATACGGCTCCCCTTCATTGAGCGCCACGTGTCTTGACCTCATTGCAGTCCAGGCAGCCAGCAGGTGGAGTGAATATAGATACATTATTAATCTATTTCTGTCTGAATAAATGGCCACCCAAGGCTGAAAATAGATGTGCGAGACGCGGGTGCCGCTCCTCTCTGAATGGTACTTATTTATCTATTTGGAGGAAATGGAAAGTCTGTCAGGGAGAGTGAATGAAATGAGCGATAGAAAGAGTTGTTAGATGGGAGGGAAAGGGGGAGGACAGGGATCGAGGGGAAGAGGGAGAGCGTGCTTAAATACTGATTACACATATATATATATTCTCGCCCTGAGTGTTATGCTTTACATGTTTGCCTTCAGTGGCTCACATCGCCAAAACACTTCAGTCTAACCGAAGAAGTCGCACGCTTGTCTGAGGTTCAACAGGGATGTACAGTCAGAGATGCTTTCAATGTACTGTATTATAATGTACTATGACAATAATGTACCCGTATAATAAGTGGAAGTAAGGCCGCCATTACAGTGGTGGCACCACAGTTGTAAACATGAAGCGATTATTCACCTCGCATTTCTCGTACGACTTTGAGGAGGGGGGCTGAACTCCAACGTATCATCGATCATGGCCAAAGTAACCACTTTTTCTGCTTTGTACATGTTGTGGAAGCCCCAGCTGCAGCACTGAGCTGTATTCACTGTATAGCAAGACACACAGCGGCTGGTTAACCACAGCTGTATGAACCCAAAATAAACAATTTTATTTTAATGTGAAAAAAAACTTCATAAAACACACAGTCAACAGCGAACCACTATGGCACACAGGAAGAAGCTATCAGGCAAAAGCTACTCATCATAATTCATTGTTGGTTTAGGTCCTTTATGGGATTTGTTAAAAATATAATATCAACTCATCTTTTGACATGTGTATCCTGTGGTGTAAGTGGTTGAAGGCAGGGGGAGGGTCATTTCCGACTGTCACCATTTCAAGCACTGCGTCCAGTTTGTCTATGCCACCGTAGCGAAAGTGTTGCTAGCGGCGGTAGCCTATAAACCAGCTGGCGGCTCGTCAACAAGCACACGTTCAACCATTCTGTGTTGAAGGTATTGTTGCTTGTCCTCAGAAGCATCTTCCCCAAAAAGTGCAGTCAGACCGCTTTCTCACAACTCCCACAACATCCCGCAGGTGAGAGTGGAAGCGTATAGCGCAAGTGAGGCATGAAACTCCCTTCCTACAAAGGTCATTAGCCTCATGTGTAGCGTGCTGACACCTCCTCAAGTTTAAGAGGTTAACTGCTCTGTTGACCGCAGGCTCTGGACTCTGAGGTTGCTATGGAGAACAGCGAGCTGCCGCTGAGATATTGCATCTCCTCGGCGCTAACTCCTCGGTTGGCAAGGTGTCTGGTCGTGTGGCGGGGTTCTGTGTGGCGTAAGTGTGGCTGTTAGCATGTGGCCCTTCACGGTCGAAGTAACGGTGATGCAAATTAGGATCATTACCTCATTAGCGATGGAATTGGGCTAAAGGAATTCCCCCCCAAGCCTCCAGGGTGAGCTTTAATGTAAGCATTGCAGCTTTGCAGCACCTCCACGAGTGACTGCTTCACAAAGACCACCCTGTATTATTGTTGAGCTCCAAGGCTACAGGGAAGAGGTTTGAGGTCCCGCTGAGCCTCATATGGTGTCAAAGGACGCGGTCCCTCGCAGTCTTCAATGTAGCTATGGCAACGGCACTCTGAAGGGCGACGCATGCAGGTAGGTGATGTAACTCGGCGAGCATTATTTTTTTGCTTTTCAAACAAGTTAAATCTCATGTTATTCAGGAAGAAGTCAGGCACCATGCAAAGGTGTAAAAGACGGAATATCCTGCGAATGCCAGCAGAGGCAGGTTGTCATAACAACACATCAGGAAAGTATGTGGCAAGTGTGTTTGTCGTAAGGAAAAATCCCGAACACGCTTACTAATGGGCAGTTCTGTGATTGCAGTGACTGAAGTGTGAAGTGTGAAGAATGCCTGTGTACATTTCGTCTTTGTCTGTACATCTTGTCTTTGTAAAGTAGGACATGAACCATCTTTTGTCTACGGTAGGATTCCTCCTCCTTAAAAGGGAGTTTGCTGTTCGACTCAGGGTCGTTCCTGCTAACTGAACCTTTGCATCAGAAGGCAGGGGTGAACATTATTTTCCTCTGCAGACGAAAATACTTTGTCGAATAAACCTTGGAGAAAAAGCTGATCCTGGTTGTTGATCTTTATTGGGCAGATTCATTTTTCCACAACACTTTCTCTATGCAATATTCTGGTAGGCCTGATAATCACCTCGGATACCTGTTACACTACTAAATGAAAATGTGTGCCCTCTCAACTTGGAGTCTTGTCCATGTCGGGATAAAAAAGATTTGTGCAGGCAGAGGAGACTGTTCACTGTGGCACCAGCATTTGTCATGACAACTGTTTCCAAGGCCCAACTTGTGAACTTGCACCGGCACCATGTCCTTTTTGTGTTTTGGCCATTTAAGAATTTGGAGTGGAGTTTTTTTGTATGAACTGGATATGTAACGACAACAAGTGGACTCTGACTACTGCAGGGCTTTCTCAGTGGGCTTCAATCCAAAGGAGTTTGAGTATTTTTGCCTGTATCTCCAGTTTTTTGACTGGATTGGTCGTCATGACTCATGTGCAGTGCAAAGTTGTCTGTATATTTCAATCCGCTGTCCAGAAATTCACTTAATGCTGCTTTTGCACGCCACCGTGAGATTTAACAGGCATATTCATTTCATCATTAATACATTTCTGGAATGAATATCATCACTCTTTTCCCCATAAAGAGCCACGGCTTCCTCCTGCCTCTCGAGAATGCCCATCGGGCGCGAATGTGATCCTGATCACTGCAGTGCTATCAGCCTCCGTCGTGGTTCTGGGTGTGGCTTTGTTGCTGCTATGGAAACTACTCACCAGCATCCATGACCGGAGGGAGTTTTTTCCCGCTTCCAGAGAGAGCAGAGATGCTGGAATGGGGTGAGTCCTGCCCAAACAAACCCTTCTGTCATTTGCTGTCAGTCAGAGGCTCTACAATAAATGCAGGAATTTGTCTTGGTGACATTGCCGCAGGGACATTTTGACAACTGACACGGTGGAACAAGAGCACAGTGGTAAACGTGGCACATAAGGGACAGAAAATACAATGAGAGCTATGGAAAGGCATACATATTTTAAAAATAGTCGCATATATATATATTCTTAAAAAAAAAAGGATTGTATGCATATGTGTCCTAATAAATCTGTGGAAAAATGACAAGAGAAAATAAATAATCAAGTCACTAACACCTTCAATTCACAGGTAGCAATCTGACACAGAATGAATGTCTAAGAATAACCATCTTGTTTCTGTTGTAGAGGGACAACCCCGTCTCCAAGAACGCCGTCACGACAACTGTCAACCCTGAAGATGAAGAACAGTAATAGCAGCCATGGAAACAGATCTACTTTTCAATCAGAAGTCCCGTTGTGAAACACAATGAAAACAACATCCTCCATCCGAACTGTTGCCAGCGGTTGGTCCAACTTGCTTGGAGAAGTCATCTCCCTCCTTTGATCTCGATATGCAACCCCGGACTGCCAGCCTCTCGACTCGTCCCTTCCCAGCATGCACTGCACGCACACAAATTCAAAACAGCTTCTCGCACAAGGTCTGTGGGATGCATGCAAAGTAAATGTCCTCACAGTATTATAATATTATTCACATTAAATCCACGAAAGCTAATTACTCATGGAGTCATATTTTGTAAGGAGATAAATCTCCCATATATGCCGAGGTTTGACTCAGCTGTGTAACATGGGTCTCAAAAGGCAAAGAGATAGTGAGGTGAGCATTCTGCATCATGCACTGTAATCCCAGTGGAGACGCGGGTCTTTGCATGGGTCTCCACTGCCCTCTAGATGAGAGGGGAAGAAATTGATATCCTGCTAGAGAACCACGAAGCAGCTTCACATTCATTTTACATTTCAGATAAGATGCTATTTTGGACACCAACATGCAACTTAGACTCGTGCTGCTTTTTGTATTCCAACAGACACCTGAGAATATATCAAACAGAATGCTGCAGACTTGAAATGGTGCAGTGTACTGTACAACTTTAATAGATCAGCCGGCGTACGTGCCAGGCACTTTGCCAGTGCACTGGGCTGAATCGTGTAAGCGCAGAGAAAACAATGGGATGTTCAAATCTAAAAGGATATTGGGTTGTTGTTTTTTTTCCCTCACTGCCTACAGATGGCCGCTGATGACCTTGCTGGGAGTGGTGAGAAAAGCGATATTAATCATAACGATGCCTCCTCCACTCCCAGAGTCACTGGGCAGGCGTGCATGCAGCTTTAACAGCCAGTGGGAGGTGGTGGTAGTGGTGGTGGAGCATCGGAGAAAATGACTCCATATGCTTTTCACTGTGAAGTATTCTCTTTCTGTGTCTGATCATAAAAAAGAAAGGGTGCAAATATCACAGCTTCTGAGGAGGCAGCCCTGCCCTGCAAAATGTGAAGTGGCAGGGATGGAGGCTGGAGGGAGAGAGGGAGGTGACTAGCTGTGAAGACGGTTACATAACAAATAGCCTACTGCAACCAGCTGTACCATCACTTGTAGGTCCGTTAGTGGTTCAAATAAATGAGCAACCGTTTGTCAGTGGCTGCCTTTTTGGTGTGTCTATTTAAATAAAAGTATATTTTACGTGTAGCCTTTGCTGCTTTAATGAACAAAGAACTGCAGTGAAAATACATAAAAATACTAGTTATTATGATATATTATTATTGTTATTAATAATTATTATTGTTATTAATACAGTGTTGTTATTGTTAATATTATTGTTGTTATTATTACTAATATTCATATTAATCATATTATTAGGTGGGCGGGGGGACCAGTGAGCTCATCCTCCCTGAGCTCTCCACAGGTGATTGGTGGCATTCACCCTCCAATCACAATTCGCCTGCAAAGTGGCTCGGTGGTCAGTTGGGATATTTTTTTTTAGTCGAAGTAACCTTTGCGAACTATTCAAGTTTACCGTCGGCGACAAGATAACACTCCCTGTGTCCTCGCTTTTGTTTCCGGCGTCCTCTCACATTGACTTAACGGCACTTTCAAGTGTACAATATTTCAAATCGTTAGGCGTCCTGAGGGGAGCTAACCAGCGTTAGCATTGGGCTAGCATGACAACCAGAAGAAGAACTGCCATCATCATCATCCTCCCCTGTGGCTTTGCTAGCAGCAGGTAAGTTACAACTCCGGCTCAAGCTAGTTTGTCCCCGTGTTGTCCCCGCGAGGTTCCAGTGTGACGCCTTTTAAAAACAGGCAAGTTAGTTCAAGCGAGTTCAAATTCAACTGTTGGCAGCCTGTCCGCAAACTGTTAGCTGGCTGGTAAATGGCGCAGGGTCAGGGTAACTGGGCTAAGCTAGCGTTAGCAGCCTGTCAGCTAGCTCGGTGTCGCTGTTCCTTGTGCAAACACAGCTGTGTCTGTGATCTTTGGGCTCGAAGCGAATTACAAACCCGTTAAAGGCTGCGTTGTAATCGGCTTCGTAGCGGTGCACGGTTGTCGTCCACATTTGGTAAGACGATTTCTGACGCTGTCTTTTTCTGTCGTGTCTGTCTGTTCTATTTACCCCTCCGCTCTTCCATATATGGGTTTGCACTAATGTGCACTCTGATGTTGTAGCAACAAAACTTAATCCACCTTATTTAAGACGGCCTAAATCTTCCTGGAATACATTTGTACCGTCATTTGAATTGGAAAAAGAGCAAAATATGAAAGTGCTAGTGTGGGTGTGTGTTGTATTCTAACACATTGTCAAATATTGCCCTATATTTTCTCACCAGTCATCACACACTGTTAGTTTATGGTTGTGATTAATGCCGAATAGAGCAGAAGATAAAGAGTATGCCAATAACCGCAGACTCATGGTACAAACATCTGTGGCTAATAAATAACATTAATCATGTAGTGTTATTTGAAGCAGATTAGTGTCTGTTAATTATGTGTTTTTATATTTCTCTTCTAATTCTCTGTTTCACAGGTCTCCGTTATGGTCTACAGCTGTGTACCTCCCAAATGGATGATGATTATCATGTCAGCCTCCCACATTTGTACCGTTCATTCATGCTCACAGGAAGGTTCGCCAATGCCTACAGGTTATTTGCATTTCTTATCTTTGTCATTCTGCTTTGATATAACTCTAACATGTATATGATTTACATATTGTGTACCTTTTTGTATCCTAATCTAAAGATCAGGGCTGTATTTGGGGCCCATGTTAGAAGAGTAACTTTGATATTTTTTCAACCTGGACCTTAATTTCTCATGTTTTTGCGTCTGACTATTAACAAGAATTTCTGAAATTGGCCCAGTATTATGCAAGAGTTTTATTGTGGTGGAGTACAGAAAGCATTGCTTAGCCTTCTCTAAAATATATGGATGTTCAAATTGATTTTTTTCCTTGAGCAGCACTTGGACACAACATTAATGCTGTCAGACACTTTTAACAACAAGCTTAGCCTGTCAGTGGTGAAAACAAGCACCTTTTAGTAGATGCAACTTTACAATTCCTGGACCAATTTCAAAAATTGTTGTGCCATTAGTCACTGAGACACAAGGGGAAGTAGGGTCCAGATTGAAAATACCAAAGTCACCCTTTAAAATGTCATAAGGGAGTCATGCGGTGTCGAACTTTAGGCAGACATAAATACATAAGATATAGTCATAATTACAACACAACTGTGGGTAGACATAAGTGCTTCGGCTCTTAATACA
This sequence comes from Chelidonichthys spinosus, assembly GCA_029853015.1. NCBI lineage: Eukaryota > Metazoa > Chordata > Actinopteri > Perciformes > Triglidae > Chelidonichthys > Chelidonichthys spinosus. The sequence goes on from CM056837.1 coordinate 14,021,178, forward strand.
TTTTATGCACAACATTGTATGTGTGTAGACGGTGAAAAGAGGATAGTTGGTAGGCAATGCTTAGAATGCAGATGATATATCTTGAAACATTTATAATGACGTTTGCTGTTGTTTTGCAAGACAGAAGTTTGACATGAATGAGGTTTTAAGAGTTTCCATATTGGTTCGTAGTGAATAACCTTAATAATCAGGTTTCACACTTTTGTATCTGGACCAAGGAGTTTTGAACTGAAATATTGAAGTATAGTTATTGCACTTATGTGTGTATACCTCTGTGTGTTTTGGTCAGTGTGTAGTACCTTGTGCTGAGGAACCAAATATCAGGCATGTATTATGCAAGCCACACTTCTGGGAACCATTCAAATCAAACACTAATGTTAAACCTTTTCTTAAGATGTTCACCAGCTGTTAGCCTAAATATAAAGAAATGAACGAGGCATATTACATTACCTTAAAATGTGGTCTGATCATTTGTGCCAAACACATTGCCTTCAGCATTTCAGAAATTATCACCTTTGGAGGTTTGGGACTGCTGTGATTGGTGTGCGGTAACCTAGAAATGTTTGATTTAAACGAACATCCAGACAGTTGTCAACCTGTTGCGGAAAAATTGCCACCTTGACGAAAGTGTTCCATTGAGAAAGGCAAGACGTGTCCCATAACATTGCAGTGCAAAGGGTCAGGATGCCCACACTTGAAGATGTTTAGGCTACAGCAGAAGACAACTAGGCTGGTTTCCATCTGACAAACAAAAACGCGAAGCTATACTGGGATGAAGCTACACTAAATGACGGTTGACAAATTAAACAATGTTGCCTGTCTGAGTGTATCTTGATTTCTGTTGCTTGACAAAGTGTGAGTCCCTGGATCTATCCTGCCCTTGTTGTTATTATAAGGCCCATTAGAAATAATCACAACACCATGGCATAGTATTTGTATTGCTTTTGGCCAGGCACAAAACTACTAATGAGGATCAGTCATTTTATAGAACGGGTGATTGACTGTTCTTGTTAAGAACCGTCAACATAAAGAATAAGTCGACGTCTGTATTTTCATTCTGGCTGTTTTTGTATAGCTTCCGCCATCTTGCCAATGGTAATGTTATCAATTTCTTAAAATAAATCAATTTGCAACGTTACTTGAGTCAAGGGATAACATTTCTGATCCTAAACCAACAGTACATCACTTTACTAAATTGTTATTTACTGCCCAGCCATGTTATAATCGGATGATTTCAGTTGTTTCAATTACTGTCTCCACACAGTTGTGGGGATAGGAATGTTAACCAACTTTTCTCACTTCCCCCCTTTTACATGTCTTTAGCATTAACAGAAAAGTCAAGCAGTTCCTTTTAGTATCATTACTGTAGTAGTGAATTGTTAGTGTTTGCACCACTGGGTGGCGCTATTCGCAAAATAATTGAATCTTAACGAGGCAGAACAGGTGTCCTATTTTTGGTTCCACATTAATTTCAACACACGAAATAAGTTTTAAATTGTGTGAACATGCACGGTTAAAATGAGTCTCACGTAAATTTTGATGCTTGTGTTTTACCCAGGAATATTATTTATTATTTATTTTATCCATGTAGTGCGACAGACGGGTGTGCGGGTTTTATTACATACATCAATAGCTTTTTATTATTATTATTATTATTTTTTTTTTTTTACATAGAAAATAAATTATGTTCTCGTGCGTCAGCATCAGTCTACCGTGTTACGAATAACATCCCGAGCCTGGGAAGTTCACATCCCTTCATCAGCATCCAGCATCTTGCCCCCACCGCCGGTACACCCCCCTCCTTCCCCCGTACCCCAAGGGTCTCGCGAGCGCGCACGCGTGCGAAACTGCGTGGGAATGGCTGTTTGTGTGATCGAGGGGGTTGGGCCGCTTGGAGCGAGCGGAGAGCTGCATGAGTTTGTAATGTCCGCCATGTTGGCCATGGCGTATTGAACCGGGGAGGAACAGCGGAGCCTACGAAAAAAGAGACCGACAGAGAGCGACCGAGACCCGGGCCTGCCCGGCTCTGTTCGCGCTGCTACGGACCCACGCCTGCCCTCAATCGACCGGCTGACTCCGAGAGACCGTCACAGATTCATCCATGAGAACTCGAGGCAGACCTGCTGTTATTCCTAGCAGATCGGATAGATTTATGCTGCATCTTTTAATATAAAAATGAGTAAATTGTCGTTTCGGGCACGGGCACTGGATGCTAGTAAGCCTCTACCCGTCTTCCGCTGCGAGGATTTGCCTGACCTGCACGAATATGCCTCGATCAACCGGGCAGTGCCGCAGATGCCGACTGGGATGGAAAAAGAGGAGGAATCGGTATGTTTTTTCATTGCTGCCCGGCTAATGGTGGATCATTTTGGCAGTGTTTTCACATCGAGGGGCGCAACTATGTTGCCTGCGCAAGCTTGTGCAAAATGGCCGCCATATCTGCTCTTTCGTGCACACGACGGATCTCGACGAATACTGAATATTACGACCCCGTTCCACCACGGGTGTCATTGTAAGGCTGCAGCGGTTTGATATTTGATTCATAAGCCGTGTTGTGTCCGGCTGTTTGTCTTGAAATCGCAGCCGATAGCACAAAGAAGTCACGTGACTTGTATCTGTTCCACCATTTTGTTGACTTTCTCTTTGGTAAAGGCAAGCGGGGATAGGCCTTGGACGTGGTGTACTTTCCGTGAACAAATGCCAGGGGGAGACACTGAGCCCCCCAGCCCGGTTTGACAGCTAGGTGTTGCATGTTGACAGCTACAGCTCTGCCATGTGTGCGGCACACTGCCTGCTCTCCTCAAGAGAGCAGTGAGAGGGAAGGATCTTGCTGATCCTTCCTTCTACTTTATCATAAGGAAGTCCTGCAGATATGCACGTTGCCGTGGGAGCATAATGTGACTTGACATGCATGGTATGCGATAATAGTGTTACTTAGAGACCGCTGCATTCACGTTTTCAGTATTTAAAGTGTGTATTTGTTGATGCAAAGTGAGAAGGGCCAACTTATTGCAACTATTGTAGATCATTCCCATGTGTGGTTTTGTAAACATTTGACTTACATTAATTTAATTTAATTTTCTGTATTATTTTCAGTTGTACATAATGTTTTTACAACTCAGGCTCTGAGTGTAATTACTTATAAGGATATTATTTAGGTTGTCTAATATTTGCTCATGGGCTCTCATTTGTGCTACTTTGTCCTATATTGTTAACTATTGTGTATAGTAGGTTAGTATTACATATCACCCACTCAAGTTTAAATCTCAAAATCATTTGCTTTGTGGTTGTAGACAATTTATGTAGAGCCATTTAAGTTTCCGATTGGCTGGGCTCAAATACACCTTTTTGAATTCTTGGCATGAGTCGGAAAAGGGCCACTTAATCTTTCATCTGCTGACCACGTTGACTATTACTTATTTACTTACTTCCTTGCTTTTGAATTTGTCAGATTATTTAGGCACCTTTTGTTGTCGCCAGTTATTAACTGGTTATTATTGCTTGTTTTAGACACAAAGCACATTTATTAGCTGGTGTTTATTACCCCTCCTGGCACCGTCTGCCGAATGTTTCCGTCATTTCATCAGCAGGCAAGCCCGTCTATGCCACTGAGATGCCTCAGCAGACACAAACACTGGGAAAGCACGAACAGGGGCCCGCAAAGTCAGCAGAAATTCTGCCCCCCCCCCCCCCCCCCCGCCAGCCCTCTCCCACCTACTGTACGCATACACACAGCGGCATTACATAACAGAGTGACTGCTGAGATAAAGGGGACAGTTTTACTACAAGGCTCTGCGTGGCTTAGCTCCCTGACCCACATCCTGTCCAGCAACACAGGAGTCTCGCTGTGCGGAGCTGGCTGAGTGACCACACGCTGACCTGAGAATATTTCTGTTTATTTAAGAAGCGAGTAAGCACGCATAATGTCTTCGGCGAAGTGCTAGCATTGCTTGCATAAGTGCTCATAGGAAGTCTAGATCTTTTTGAAACCTGACATTTCTGCTGGCAGGTTGTCCTCATCAGGATAGTTTGATGATAAAATAAGAACACATCTGGAGTCAGTGATGAGCTGAATCCATAGCTGATGGACTTCTTTTTCGGGCTCATTTGAATCACCAAAATAAGTGCCTTTCTATGTCTGCCTCATCAGCATTCATGGCGTTGAAGCTGACAGAAATAATTAACCTCTAAAAGCACAATTTGTGCGCCATCTGTAGTTGCAGTTTGATTGGCAATATGGCCCTACATTCAGTTGTCATCTGTGCTTGCACCCACTTTACGGCCCTTTCCCACTTTCTTTTTAATGGTGCGAATCACTGTATCCCCTCATACATTGCCCCCATATTGGAACAAGGTAAAAAGACGTGTCAGACATTGTTGTGTGTGTTTAGACTGGAGGGTTTCAGATGTGTTTGTTACTTGCACGTCTACATTGTAATCTGTGCAGCCAGCTGTCTGCACAGCTCCTTCTGTACTGTGAAAGTTATTTTTTTCGGCAATGTGTACGACAACAAGTTTGATTCCCAATACAGGTGCTGAATAATATATTTATCCACATGAGTAGAGTGAGCTGCTGTGATGCACATTGGTTTAAATACCCATACCCACCTGACCTGTAAACCAGCCAACTTGCATTATAATAGAGTAAATGTCAGGTTTCTTTTATTTGTATTCAGGGCTATGTTGCAGTTAGTAGAAGCACTAGAGTTACTACATGCTTTACCATGACGGTGGCCATCAGGAACATTTTGTCCAATTGCCGAATCAGGGAGCCTGTGATTGTAACATTTTTCGCTGATAGTTAGAAATAGAGACTCGCCACCTATTGTTTACAAGGGTCAATCGGACAAGGGCTGTGTCAAAAAAGTGAAAAGAACATGAGAACATAAAAAGGACACAAGAAGACAGCATTGCTGGTTTTTGGATTTCAGTTGCGCTGTATGCCTCTGCTCACTGTGCAGATTGCCTTCCTCAAGACTTCCTCGCCTTCTTTTGGTCGGCATGAGCTGAAAACACCTGCTGGAGGCCACACTTTTGTTGCCATGGCAACTTTTGTTGAAGTCATCTATTTTTCTTGGGAGCATTTAATGGAAGGAGTGTGTGGTGCTGTGGAAAAAAAAAAAGATTTTCATTTGTCTCTCCTCTATCTGCATCTGTGGCCTTGACAGAAAGCAGCACTGCCACTGTGAAGTCTCCGCAGTCACAGGACATTTTGTGTCGAAGGAAAAGGAGAATTTGAGGTTCGATATTGGTTCGTTTTCTGGGGTGAAAGGCAGAGCAGTTAGGAGCTAGCGCTACTGTAACTGTATTATGTGGTACAGATGAGATTGAGAATAAAGACTACTCAGTGCTTTAGCAAAAAGTGGAATTTAAAGGTGTCAGAAGTCCTATATATATACCCCCCCCATGTGCCATTCTCAAAAGGTCTGTATTCCTACTCACCCAATTCCTCAACAGAGGAAATCCCAGGCTGAAAACCCTGGTTGTGAGCATCACAGCTGCAAAAGATCAGGATATCTTTAAGTCAGAGCCAGCTCAGCGTAGCCTGCTGCAATCTGCCGAGGTTGATATCCTCTACAGAAGTGTGCAATGGCAAGTTTGGGCTCGGCTCAGGTTTAATTGCTTTCTTGCGCCCACTCTTCATGCAGGTTCTGCAACTCACAAAGCTCAGGGTTCATCAGCATGTCAAACAGTGGGGTCCACAGAGGGCAATTTTGGAAGGTGTGTTTGACAAGTTACACGAGAGAACAAAGCCGGCACCGTGTTGGTTTAAGCATTGGAAGAGTTTACATAAGGTCGTGTCGTATCGGCTGACAACTCTTTGATGAAGCCATAGTCTGTTCTTGTCTTTGTCATCAAAGCCCTGTAATCATGCAAGGTGGATTTTGCTGAGTAATGGTGCATACAATATTTATGAATGTTTGGATGAAAGATTTTACATTTCAATGTTGAAAAAATATGGTTGGTTTCCTCTGGATGCTTTGGTTTCCTCCAACAGTCTGATGTTGGATAATCGGTGATAACCAGTGTAAATGGTTGTCTAATTTTTAGACTTTTAGCTCCTTGCACAATGTGATTTAAGGTTAATCAGAGTTTCTATTTTGGTGTACATATTGCTATCTATACTTTTAAAGACAGTATTTCTGTTCCAGCACTTACCATGATACATACATATCAACTGTTCCTCTATTTCAAGACACGACTTTTCAAAATAGTTGTCCAGTAGCTTTTGCTAAAGGCTGGTACTATACTGCAAATTAAATTGATTGTGCACTGTTCTCAACTGGCAAACTGCGACTAAGAGCTGAGGGAATTGCAAGAGTGCTATATTGCAACTCAAGTGTGTGTTCAGAGCTTAGTTTTTTTTTTTTTACATTTAAAGTTAAGAGTAGCTGAGATCTGGGGACGGAGAGCCCCTGCTGTTTTATTCCAACTGTCTCACGCTGGCTAAGGAAGGGATTGTTAAATTAAGGATCACACAAAACTGGTGGCGTAATGCAGGTGGTTGCATATTTGTGGGCAGTGAACAAGGATGTGCGAAAGTTTGAACAAGCTTGGCTGGACTGTCTGCACACACTGCAGCAATCAAAGCCAAATTTGCCACTTTTTTGGTGGTCCAAAACCTGTGATGGGTGTTTGTGTGTGGACATGCCAAAATTGTGTTTAAACTAACTTGCAAGCTTGCGGTGACAAATAACCAGCGCGGTGTGAATAGACTGCAATTTGTTTGTGGTACGTATATGTTTACAATCCCAAGCTCATTTAGTGCCGCTAACAACCAGGCAGTAGGTGATGGATGTTGCCTGAATCCTCTCGTGGGATCACTTATACTTTAGTCCCAAGGTCCCCAAAGCTGAACTAAACAATGCTCTGGCTAGAGCAGTAAGCCATTTTCTTTGTGTGTTGGTTGTAGAGAAAGTGTACAATGCACAATTGTTGATAAGCTTACCCGGTGCAGATGGTTCAGTTCTGGACCCATGCTGTGTCCTTTCTTGCCAGCTCACAGCTCTGATATGATTCTCCTGTTACTCCATGAGAGCTCTTCATGGCTTTGGATTGTCTTGTAGGCCCTAACCGCTTAAAACTCCCACAGAAGTGTGGAATTGTCTAAAATTGGAACAGTTTTACGGCTAATAAAAATTAGCCATACACAGACGTGGTTTTGTTGATGGTCATATTTGCCAGCCGCACTTGTCCTTGAAAACTGACCCATATCTCAAAATCCACTGAAGAAACTGTGGCTGTGAAAAAAAAGTTTGTAATGTGTAAAATGAGTAGGAGCCTGTTAAAATACTTAGTTAGAGCGAGATGGCCCATCTGTTGCTTCAAGTGTGTAGAGAAGGCCTGCAAAGATTGTACACTGCAGAGTGAGCATACATTTGAAATAAGCTGCAATGTAAATGATGCAGATGTTATTTCTACACATATTCCAGTCATTCAATAATCAAGGTGTGAAGGTCCATTACAAATTATATTCAGGCATATTTTCAACAGTATGTGATTAATGTTCAGGGTTTCCGATATACACAAAATGATTCTGTTGCTTCAGAATTTTATGAAATGTCATGAAGTCACAATTACATGACTGTGAGGGCTTTTCATGTGACATGACAGCTCTCGAATCTTTGGGTGCCACGCACCCGAGGACAGACAGGTAGAGAGATGAGTAAGGAGAAAGACAGCAAGGGAAAGGTAGATTTAACCAGCAAACGTAGTAGATTTTCAGTTTAAAAGAACATTCATCATTAACATTATTCTCTATTGATATTAATGTTCAACTAATTATAGCATCTTCAAATAATGGTCCAATCAAAGCTAGTGTTATAAATGGGCAAAATCTGTTTGTTTTGATAACCTCTGAAATCTTTTTGGTATGTTCACATGTAAGACCGTGTTCACAGGTAACTTCTTGTGAATTTTGCTTGTTGCCAGACTTTGTACTTAACCCATCATTTAATGAAATAATAGCCCAGTGAATCATAACACCGATAACATTACTTCAATAAACTTCAGTAAAAGAATTTTGGCGGGGGGTGGCGGCTGTGAGTTGGCGTGCCCCCGCTGCTGAAAAAAAATCCCAGTGGAAACACTGATGTTGGTGTGGGATTTTTCCTCGCAGACTAATGTGAAAACATTCTGCGCCTGCTGAGTTCAAAAGTCAAACTATGTGACTCATTTGCCAACGTCCTTGCTTCTGCTGCCAAGTTAGTTAAAGTAATAGATTTTCTGCTGGGGAAACTTGCAGGTATTTTATCTCTGAACCCATGAGTCAAACTGTGCAAAAGCATTTCTTGTGTAAACTTTCAGGGCAGATTTATTTTGCGACTAACTTTGTCAGCTGGGAGTTGCAGCAATCAAAACAACAAGTCACCGCTGTGATCGTAGGTTTACCTGCGCAGGGTTAAAAAAAAAAAAATGACGTCGTAACCACGGAGCACACACCTTGAAGTACACAGACTGAATCTCACCTCTATCGGATTGATGCACCAATGCACACTGGTACTTTTTGTATCTCTGGCCCTTTTCAATACCTTGAATCCTACACTACTCTTCTACCAGTGAGTCATTTCTCTTGAGATACAGCATTGAGAACTCTGATGGAAGCACATACTATGAAAAATCGTGTGTTCTGGCTGGTTAGACATGCCATGAAAAATGATCAGCGATAAGGTAATTTGTAATTTATTTTATTTTGAGACCAGGACAATGCACAATAGAGACATTAATGTTGTACAACAAGAAAATATGCATTATGCCAGGTTTTAGCAAATTGCTAGTTTCCACCTGTAGTCCCTCGAGGAAAATATTAATAAAAGAACAAACAAAACAAAAAACAATAGATAAATAAAAACAGGGATACAGAGTCAACAGGACATGTGATCCGTCAGATATTTTACATATACAATTTAGAGCTAGGTTGCCCCCCAACCCTCACACATACAGACACACACACACACACACACACACAGGTAGAAAAATACGAGCTAAGAAATGGCTGAAAAAACTCTGGTAGATAATCAGTAAAAGGATTTGAAAGGGATTAAGGATGATACGTGACTGTGGTAGCCCTATCCTGTTTTAAAATGCTTTGTTTTTGGATGATTGCCAGCACATTTTGAATTAAATTTAATGGGATCGCTGTAATCCTCATAACGAGCTTCAGGACCAATACCAATTTTAAATAAAATTGATAATTATTTTTTGTTGTGTTAATATTTTTAAGCATTGAACAACTATTTCCCCACAACATATTGTGCAAATAAACTGTCCTGCAAGTTCTGAGTTTGAGATTGTTAGCTCTTCTTGTACGAGACTGATTGTGCTGAGGCTTGTGTGGAATAACTTAAAGATCTTTTGCTACAAGCCAGTTAATTTAATATTGGCAATATGGAATATCTGGTTGTGTTGTGGATCTAAGTCCTCTCTGAAAGAGACTGGGTTCCCCTAGTCAGTATTCCTGGAAACAAATTAAAAATGTGTCATGGTGAAACGCTGAGCATTGTTTCACCGACCAAATCAATCTCGCTCATTTTTATTCCCATTACACAGCAGTGTGCATAGCAGACAGTCTATTGTAAGCAGCTGTTTTCTTTCTCTCTCTTCCAGGAGCACCATCTCCAGCGGGCCATCTCGGCGCAGCAGGTGTATGGCGAGAAGCGGGACAACATGGTTATCCCCGTTCCCGAGGCAGAGCGCAACATCACGCACTACGAGTCCCTCTACCCCGGGGAGTTCAAGATGCCAAAGCAGCTTATTCACATACAGCGTGAGTAGCAGCCCGCTTGAAGCAGGATTATCCTCTTAGCTATGTTAGTGGTCTGTGTGCATATGGTGATGTTGGCATTTGGATGCACCGTTGTCTGATGGTTTCAGAGAGAATTGTGTATCATTTCGGGCTATGTGGAGCTAATTTTTTTTAATAGATTTGTCATGTGGAAGGCCTATGTATGGGCCTACAAAATCGCTACCATACTAGGGCTGCAGCTATCGATTCTTTTTGTAATCGATTAATTGAGCACTTTATCGATCGATTAATCGAGGAATCGGATAAAAAAAAATTGCGTTTTTAAACAACCAAAACAAATAATGCATAACGAAAATGATGTGGCTGTAAAATGATCAAGCATTTCTAAAAAAAATAAACAGAGGTATTCATTCCAACTCCAAAATTTGGCTCCAAAACTAAGCCCATTTATTAAGTGCCAGTGAGAATTTAACAACAATACAGTTAAATCAACTTGGATAAAACATGGATAACATTTAATTTACGTTTTGTTTTGCCAGCAATGGCCCTTTCCTCTCCCTGCCCTAAATATGTGTGTATATAGTGTACTTCTCTGTGCCATTTATGTATTTAGCTTTCTCTACACCTAGTAATTTTGCTACCAGTACATTTACCATCAAATACGCTGGTCTCTCCGCTCATTAAACTACACAAGCGAAACATCGTATGCTGTTAGAAATGCACGATGCAAAGTTGACACCGATGCATAAGTAACGTCAGTTCAACCAAATGGGGATGAGAAGCGTGAGAATAAAAACAAACGGAAAACCCACGGAGACGGGCTCTCAGTCCCTTGTTACTCTTTCCTTCGTTTTCCGAATAAACGCCACATGGGCAAGCGGTAAACCGTTTAACGCCCGTGCTTTGTCGTTGGCATTCTGGTTGATTTCCACCTGCGCCATAATCGATGATGCCGTTTGAGGCGTGTTGTCCTGAAAAGGCTGAGCGTACTAGATGCCCGTACAAGACCCAGGAATTAACGAGGCTTAGTCGTTAACTTTTCACATGAAAATAATAACGGTTAATCGAGTAACGAGAATCAGACCCGTTATACATCCAAAAGAAAAAGAATTGTTGCAGGTTTCCAGGGTGAAGGGAGGAGTGATGAAGTGTAATGGGTTACCCCAGAGGTAGTTAAGTGAGGTGTTTTGAATGAAAGTTGAGCATGGAGCTACGTAGTTAATTTTTAGGCAGTTGATCGGTGGACATATGATAATGAAATTATATGTCTGGCTTAAAATGCCATTTGGAGGTGAAATAATACTTGCAAAAAAAAATTCTTTTGTTTCCTATCGGCTTGTTACTAAGGACCTATTTGACATCCCTCAGCAGAGTTTGAATGTTATAGAATTATTAATCTACAGGACAGGCTTAAAAACAGTATTATTTTTGTGGATTACTCGCTTGGCTGTTGATGAGCAACTTAAACCAAGGATATTTCAAGGTTGGCAGGTCTGTATTTAGCTTTCTCTATCACTACAGTAACTGTTTGACCATTCTTTTCGTCTGCTTTGAACTCCTCCGTGTCTCCCGTTTGGGCATAACACAACAACTCACAGCCAAGCGTAAATCAGGCTTTCCGATTGGCTGTAAAAGCCGCTACGGGAGCCAATACGAGCGTCTGATGCATAAACGTAACTCTATACGTCACGAGCAAGATGGCGGATGAGAAGTGATCGATATACATAAACAAACGGAGAAATGCGCCACGGAGACGAGGAGACATCTAGTCACACATTTTACTACTTTACGCATTCGTTTTGTTGTCAGAAATAAATCGCTCACATGGGCAAGCAGGATACCGTTGTTTAGCCCCGATACTCTGTCGTTTACGGACATTCTGAGTCTGACTTTCCACCATCCCGCCAACTAAATTCAGAATGAATGACCGTGTATGACGCGCTGGTGTGCTTCCTGAACAACGGTCCGTGTGGAACAATCGGATCCCTGCACATATGCGCGTCATAGGAATTTAACGAGGCTTCGAGGCAGATGTTTTGCCTCGAGGAATTTTCATAATCGAGTTAATCGAGTAACTCGATGAATCGTTGCAGCCCTATACCATACCAATAATCAAACACAGAATTGTTGCAGGTTTCATGTGGGAAAGGCACATATATCATGACACACATGTGTTAATGTGGTTATCCCCAGAGTGTAGCTTACAGCTGAAGTGTGATTTTTAGTAAATGTTTGAGCACTGGCATGTCTCCGTGGGTGATACAAATTAGGGGCCAGCAGTTGATCGGTGGAAATTGAAAGGAGAATTGCAGTGACAGTGTTCTCCTTTCAAAATTCCATTTGGCAGGTGAAATAATACGTTTGCAACAAAAAAAATTCTCTGTCTGTCTTCCATCATCAGTGTTACTAGCTAAATTTCGCACATCCCTCTGCTGTGTTTGCAGTCTAGTTCTGATGGTTATAGAAGTTCATTCATCTGGAGCAGAGAACAGGCTTACATAAACCGGCTAGTTTGTTTTGCTGTGGGATGTACTGCGCCATTGATGCACTGTTTGAATGAGCAACATGTAAACCAGAGGGACCACTGTAACCAATATTTTCAATGTTATTTCTCAGTTTTGTTTTTCTGGTATGTAACTGTTTAAATCTGGGCAGCTGATGGGGAATCCTGCATTCCTTTCTTAACGCTTCAGGTTTTTTTCTGTTCAGCACAGTGGGTCTGTGATAGTGACACTGCAGTAAACATACAAACATTTTTTTTCATCCAGTGGTCACAGTAGCTGGTGGATTTCAGCAGACAGCCACTTACTGCATTTTACCAGACTAATATGTTCCAGGCCACGACTGGAAATTCTGGCCAAACTGTCTGTTGGGGCAAAAATCTTAGCCACAGTCAGTATTTATAAGCAAGTGGTTGGTGAAGTTCCCAGCCTGGATACTTGTGTCCTGAAGCACCGCTTCATTGAGTTGGAGCATAGTGCTTTGTCATGATAAAGAACGTGTTTAATTGTTTGAACAAAGTTGTGTCGTAGTTGTCTGAAAACAAGGTGAGGTTAAGCGTAGGTTTCTCTGCTCAGTAATGAAGTGTTAAGTATGATTAAATGTGTCATAATTATTTAATGGGAAGTCCTTAGATTCATGCACAGTGCAGCCAGCTCATGCAGTGTTTACAGGTGCAATTTTTCTGTAGTTCAGTCATGTTCCTGGCAATGCTTTTCACTTAATGTCTGTTCCCATCACTTCAGTGACCAACTCTTCTCCATATCACAGCTTTCAGTTTGGATACGGAGCAGCCAGACTACGACCTAGATTCAGAGGATGAGACGTTTGTGAATAAGCTGAAGAAGAAAATGGAAATCACAGCCCTGCAGTTTGAAGAAATGATAGACCGACTGGAGAAAGGCAGTGGACAACAGGTATTTCAAATAAAGCCAACAAATACTATGGAAACTCCCCACACAGAATAAACAAGCCTATAGAGTCAGATCAGATTGTGCTTTATTCTGTAGAGAATGAAATACTGGTTCTTACCCTGTAATTTGGTAATTCGAGTCGTGGGTCTCAGCCTTAGTCCTTGGTTTCTTTAATCGTAATGGAAAGCTGCTGCATTTTCTACTTTAAGGCATGACATTCTTGTCATCTCTGATGAATGAGTTGGCTACTTGAGTCCGTACAACTGTCAAATTTAGAAGTATGAGTTTATGACGTGTGCCTGAAGGCAACAAGACTCCATAACATTGCTGAAAGCCAAAAAGCAACATAACATTTTAAATTACCGCAGCTTGCTTCAAACCCCCCTTTCTCTCTGTGTTTACGTTTTGAATATACATGAAGCACATGAGTACTGTATGTATTGTCACAGCTCTTTGGCTCTGACCTTAGCCTTTGCCTTGACTTGGGTGTCTCCTGTGTAGCTCGTCAGTCTACAGGAGGCCAAGCTGCTGCTGAAGGAGGATGATGAGCTGATCAAAGAGGTGTTTGACTACTGGAGCCGCAAGAGGAAAACATGTAAGGGTGGCTCCCTGATCCCCAACGTCAAGCAGGAGAAGAGGGATGGTTCTAGCACCAGCGACCCCTATGTGGCCTTCCGCCGACGGACTGAGAAGATGCAGACCAGAAAGGTAGGATCTGTGGAAAAAGTTGTGCTGTTGTGCGTGTGGCATGCAAATTATAGCTTCTCTGTGGCTTGGTAGTTGTAAATTATCCTTTTATCTTAAAGGGCAATGGTGTTTGAAGATATTATACAGCTATAATAATGTTCTTTCGGTATCCTTCTATTATAGACATAGCCCTGAATCTAGATTTGATGTGTAGGGTGCACTAATACATTAGCTAGTGGTAATACTGTTACCCTAAAATCAATGTTTTAAAACAATCAAAACCCTGAGTAACCAGGTTTCTGAAAAAGTTCCATTATATATGGGAAAACCTTGTGTGTTTACTGTCGACGTTCCATTTTCAGAACCGAAAGAATGACGAGGCATCCTATGAGAAGATGCTGAAGCTGCGCAGGGACCTGAGCCGAGCTGTCACCATCCTGGAGATGATCAAGAGGAGGGAAAAGAGCAAGAGGGAACTGCTGCATCTCACACTGGAGATTGTGGAGAAGAGGTAAGAAAGACCAGCGAGTGAAATTGGCCCGGAGAGAGTTTGGCGGTGGTAGCTCAGCTTGTCAGCGCTGCATCAACTACCTTGTTAGGCAAGTAGCTGCTATTAGGAGGCTTTTTCATTGGGATTTACGATGCAAGAGTATGATAAATGCATGCTTCACTACTCTAATTAGTTGACAGATGTTCATGAACAGATACGCTTTTTGGGGAAAAATCATGTCATGCAGCTGTGCTCTCGTTCCGTCCAGCAGTGTTTTGGGAACGGTTTCTGATAAGGTTTTCACATTAATTGTTTATCTCCTGAACGCTGAGAAGGTGACAGTGTCAGACCTTTACTACAGGCGGTGTTTTGAACGGCTTATGTGGTTAACCTTCATGTCTGATTAGGCTTTTGTTTACTCACCAATTTGAAATCCCAAGTAGAGGCCATTAGGACACAAGATTGATGGTGTCAAGAGTCAACCACATATTTTCTGTTAAGTCAGGCTTCACTGCTTGTGTTAATTGGCGGCACAGTTATCTACACTGTTTTGCATGCATTATCAATTTAGAGTTCACCCTGTTTTGTTCAGTTCTGTCAGGAGAAAATTAGCTTATTGACTTCACTGGTTGCTAGAGTCTTTTAACCATTCTTTTTGGAAGTTCACTAAACTATGTCTGTATTATTTGGTGGGGTTTTTTTCTTTTTCTTTTCCAAGCTCTACTTTGAGTTGTTCTTTGTTTTCCCAGCAGAGCCTCTATGATCCATCTTAACATGACATGAGAATGAAATGAATTTGCTCTGAAAGCAGCTGTCAGTGTGAGCTTAAATTGGGCCCTTCTCCTTATAGTGCTTTTGATTTGTAGTGACATTTCAATTTCCTCTGGTTATCCCGGCCTGGTTCTGCATGTGCATCACTGCCAGTGTTTGCTCCCAGATTGGACTACTCTATTCTCAATAGATAGCCTCCCCGGCCCACTTCATAATATTATGTGAGCGTAGAGGGACCCAGGTGTACTGCATCATGTGTGTAGTCTGACAGTAGTGTGTTTTTTGGTTGTTCCTATGCACTGAAATTGAGGTTCTTTTGTCTGTTGGTCATGCCAATATGGTGTTGAATTATGCATTTATTAGCAATCATGTCTCTGAATATTTCAGAATGAATTACAATACAGTATGCACAGGTTTCTTTGTATTTCATACTTTGCAGTAGATGTCAATGTAAATGCAAATTGCATGTTTGATGATGTTAGAGCTTCAACTAATTAATTTCTTTTCAATAGGTTATTTGTTCTTTTATTAATTAAATGTTTTGCATCTTCTCTGACAAAAATATGACAATCACTATAATTACAAGAAATAGAGAAACAGACAATCTTTCTTTAGCACGCAAATTAGTCTTTTAGTGTGTTGGTCAAAAGTTGGTAAAAGAATCTTAAAGCATGTGTCTCTTTTTAGGAGTTTTATTTAGTGTTATTTCAGCTGAAACCGTGTTGACCTAATTCTTTTGATTGATAAGCAAGTGAAGTGGCCCAATTTAACATAAATAATCTCTAAATACATTCTGCAGTTGGTTTGGAAATATGCCTCCTTTTCTGCTCATCAACTCATCTACCCTTTTTTCTTTCTCCTTCAGGAATGGAATGCCAGACTATGGCAGTGAGGTGATGGCAGAGGCACTGGCACAGCAAGCTTTGGTGAAGCCTGTCTACACCATCCCCATCATCCCCTCGTCCAGCAGTAACCAGTACAGACACCAGGACCACTTGGACATGAAGGACTACAAGAAAGTAAGACCATCTACCAGAGCTTATGAGCGGAGTAAAGCGGTGAGAATCTCCGCTCCTGGCTCACGGAGCTGTTCACTCCCTCCGCTCCCCCTCTCAAACTCACTAGGCCATTCGGCTCAACTCAGATTGCATCCTGCTCCACTCCAAAAAAGGAAAGAATCTGCACATTTTTAGCTTAAACCGCAGCCTAAAATCCCAAAGAACTAAAGACCAACGACTACATTTTCCTAATAGAAATTATTTATTACATTTATTTTCCAAAAGACCCTAAGTGTTAGAGGAATTGGTTTTACCAGACTCTTGGAAGCCCTCAACCAAAAGACTGACAGTTGTGTATCACTCCATGGTACACTGGTAAAAGTTGTTACATTGAGATAGGGTACATACGTTATGTGCTGACGTCTTCAAACTGCATTTAATGTAAAACTAAGTTGCCATATGCTTCGACAATGTAGCACTTCATTACACAGCAGTATTGTGAACTGTGAGTCACCTCTCCTCATTATAATTTCATTAGCCCCACCTTCCAACACCCCTCCCCTATCCCTGCAGAGAGGCTACTATTTCCCACTTTTTTCCCCACTCCCTGTTCCTCAACCAGCTGGTTGACTTTTCCCTTTTGTTGACGGACCCTCATATTTTGGGTTAACTTGCCCCTTCCTCCCTCGTCACTCTAACCCTCACTCCTTCCGTTGATTTGACATGGCAGTTCTATGCTGTAGAGTCCCTGCCTCTCTCTTTGCTTTGTCCCCCACGTCTAAGGACTGAATAGGATCTGACTAATCCTAGTAGAGTTGGAGTCTGTTCACAGGGAGGGGTCGTCCCAGTGGGGAAGTTGGGGTGAACGGTGGCACGGGTGGGTTGAGGAGGGGAGGGGCAGCCATCTGGCTCGGCGGAGGCATCTGGCACATGTTGCCATCTGCATATCAATGCCCCTTTTTACACACGCTTGTTTCTACATACACTCTTCACCTGTGCATAGACCACCAACACTAGACTGCCACGGACGCCTTTGCTTTGCATCTTGAAATGCCTTTCTGATTATGCAGAATGTGTTATATACATTAAGCACGGTTTCCCTCCACTCCTCACAGCCAGAGAAGACGGAGGCAGTACGGACCAAAAGGAAATATGAAAAGAAACCCAAGATCCCTCCTCTGTCAGCGCCTCAACATTCAGGGCCCTCTGTGTTCAATCCCAAGGACCTCAACCAGTATGATTTCCCAAGCTCAGATGAAGAACCCTTCTCACAGGTAACATGATTTAACTTCAGATGAGATGTGAGTTGATTTTTGTTGCCATGGGATTTCAGTACTGTTTTCATATGGAAATTAACATTCAAAATGAACAAACCATGAACAGAGAATAAAAGCCAATATTGACTTTTCTTAAGTAACTAAAGAACTTACTTGGCTAGTAATATGCTGACTGGTGTATACAAGGGTGTGGTTTCTTGTCCTAAACTTCATTTCCTAACATTGATTTTATTGTATAGATCCATTCAGGATCCTCAGAGGCAGAAGAGGAGAATGACCCAGATGGCTGCTATGCGTTCAGAAGGAAGGCCGGCTGTCATTACTACGCTGTGAGTGCCCTCCTGTGACTCCTGTGCTTCTATTTATAGTGCCAACAGCAGGCTGGCCGGTCTGGCGGGTCTGGCCGTTAGTCTTCCACACTCTGCTGGACAAAACAATGCAATAACAAAGCCTTGTTTGCTCTGCCAGTAACGTTCTTTGTTCTCAATTTAAATATGTGACGTGCTTCCTATATTCTCTTTCTGCTTCTCTCTTCAGTCTCGTCCAAACCAGAGTGGCAACTGGCCCTGGGTAAGCCCGTCAGAGGGTGGGGTTGGCGACCCACGCTTCCGCTACTGTCTGACCTCGCTGAACATGCCACGGCGCTGCATAGGTTTGGCACGCCGCCGCGTGGGCCGAGGGGGCAGGTGAGTTCAGTCTGGCTGTTTGATGTCCTCATACTTGCTGCAATTTGATCAGTGATGTTTGGATTGCTCCACAGGTATGCAGTAATGGAAGTGGATTGTTTCCAAATGGCTAAATTATGATGCCTGAGTTATAATTTTATGATGCCTTTAATCCGCTATTTTATCATCTGGGATTTGTGACGGAAAGTGCAAGTGTGACATGATTAGCATGTTGCCTAGGTACCTTATGCATTCATCATATTTAATGAAAACCTACAAATTCAGTTAAGAAAATTCAGACTGAGAAAAGATCAATCTGAAATTAAATGTGTGTAGGAATGCTGCCAGTGCCAATACAGAGCAGTGGAAATCTAGCCAGCAAGTGTTGGCTGTAGCTGCTGAGGTTGTTTACCATACCGACTCTTTGGCAAGATACCAGCGATCGTTTGGCGGGCACACTCTATAATGAATATCAAGCTGGCTGGTAAAACGATGAACAGGACATACCATTTTGGTATTCACCTGCCACTGTGGCCTCTAGACAAATATAACGTGACTTTCTCTGAGTTTCAACCCCAAGATTTCCTGCAGGTCTGTCATATATCTCCTCAGTAATTACACAGATGATTGAATAAAGCGCACTAACCAGAGGAGTTAGCCAGTGGCTTCCGCATTGTATGGTGTTGTCGAGGAGACCAACTGGGTTAGGCGGTGTCGGCTTCACAGACGTACGAGATTAGCAATGTTCTGTTTCTGTCTGCACTCTTATCGCCTTCCCTGAGGCAAAGTGAAGGGACCAGTCTGTCTCTGATTTAAAAGTCTTCTTCAATATGATGCATTCTTATGTTGCAGTGTTTGTTGAGGGAGACCAGAAATTTGCCTGTGCAATGTCATTACGACATCTTAAAACACTAGTGTATGTACAGTTTTGATTTAGTTAAGAGTTTGCTCTCGTACCAGCCTCAGGCCGAACTAAAAAAAAATGTTTTACCGCAATATTGTTAAGGCTCTAGAATAGCAATAGCTTGTTTTCTGGATTTTAAGCAGCCCAGCTGTAAACCTTGACTCCTGTTCCATTACATAAGTGTTCTGCTCTGTACTCATGGCAGAACTGCATGTTTTTGTCCTGTTGTTTTGTACAATACCCAGCTATAGTTGGTATTGGCCCACTGGACATTGTAATTACATGAGTGGTTTCCACTCTTGTGCAATACTTAAGTCATAACCAAAGGATGTTGTAATGTTCTGATTATGACTACAGCATGTTTTTTTTTTTTTTTTTCATTTTATCTCCCCTCAAGTTACTCAGGTTGTTTGTAACAACTCACTGATGGAATTGATTCTAATAAGTTTCTACTTTTGTTTCAGGATCTTGTTGGACAGAGCGCACACAGATCTCGACAGCATCTGTCAGAATCTGGACTCTGACCCGGAGCCTGAGCCGCTATCCTCACCACTTCCAAGTTCTCCACTCCGCGACCCCAACGCCAGTACCTCAGAAACCAATACCTCGGACCCAACCAGCTCCTCCCACGCCCCCCCTTCTCCATTACCGTTGTTTTCATCATCGCCAACACCCAAGGACCTCAGCCAGATTCTTTTGAACATTAAATCTTGCCGCTGGAGGCACTTCAGACCACGGACGCTATCTCATCACCCCTTGGGTGGAGGAGACTTGTCTCGCAGAGGATTTAGGGATTTTAGCCGGACAGTGTCAGGACTAACCCGGACCCTGTCTGGAGGAGCCAGCTCCCAGAACCGCACTGGTCCAGCCCCTGTCAATGGTGAGTCAGTTGTTTCCCCTGTCATGCTCAGTGTGCTGTTTTACATCTTTGGCATTTTATGTCTTAAAATTGTACAGCAAATATTTTCATTTGTCCAAACAAGAAGTGGAACAGTTGAATTAGTTGCTTTATTGCATTGTAAGCAAAGAGATCAATTTATTATAATTTTGTTAGGTTATGTCATTCTGCAACATTCTGGCAGTAACTTCCGGAAGTAAACTTACCAAAGCTTGATGGCCATTTGTATCGGTAGCATCGGTAAAGAATTAAGTTGGTTCATTCTGCAGCTGCTGTTATCAGATGTCAATATCCATCTCTTTTAAAACTAGGTACTTTCTTTTTGTGTGTGCTCTGACATGTTTTAGGCCATTCTGTGGTGACTGGATTGTGCCTCTTTTATTTATTGCATGCCAGTTTCAGATTGTTCTTATTTGTATTTATTGGATTTAGCCCAGTCATAGGTTGTCTTTTATTATTATTTTTGTTGGCACTTATTTAACAATGACATTCAGTTTTGGTTATTGACATTTGACTAACGTCAGTATGTTGACTTTGATAACTGCTTGTAGTGGCTTGCCTTTATTTGTTTAGTGGAGGTGTGTTGCTTGGCATGATGAGGATGTTGTTCCACTATCTCCGGTTCCAGTGTTTTGATTGCTGGTTGCTCTGGAGAGAGTTTTTACGTTCAAGGCCAAAATCTCTCTTGTATCAATACCTGCATCAGATGGTTCGTGAATCATGGTGCTGCCGAGGCAGGGAGTGGTGTATTTCTGCATGCTGGCATATTCTGAGTTAGCTTATCGAACCTCCTCTCTTAACGTAGCTCCTCATGGCATTTAGCAGGTGGATTCTTTTCTGCTGAAAGGCACGGCTCAAATCACTCCTCCATAGAAGTTGACTGAAAATGTTTTCATTTTTGTTGTGAGTTTTAGCAGCTGGAACCTGTACAGTGTTAGTGGAAGTTTTTCTCAGAATCATATTCCTTGATTTGAGCTACCAAAGATTAGTCAGAGCTCAGCTGGATGGCATGGCAGGAGAGGCTGCCTGCTTTGACCATTCGAGGATCCCCTCTGTAAGACTTCATCTCTGTGCAGAAAACAAATGAAAATGCCTTTGTGTTTAACATGGGTGCAGTTGCAAAACATTCTCCATGCATTAATGATGTGTGGTGCTATTGTTTTGATTTTATGCATGCAAAAAAGTTGGATTTCAAATCCAGCTCAGCGTTGTTTAGTTCAGGCTTGCTGCTGCTGTTGTGTATCCCATTTTGATGAGGCACCTCAAAGCTAGATTTCTGGTTCCCCATGCTGCTGGTAAATCACACAAACGTTCTGCTTTCAACACCTCTCTCCATATTATAATACATTAATTCCAGCTCCCATGGCTTGGGGGAGTCAATTAGAAATGGTCTTGTATAAATAGATTCATGAGACGAGCTGGAATGAGGCTGGGCTGGTGGTGGTAGAAAGGAGTTGGTGAATATTTGATCCAGATTGGGCTGGTTCGGTTACATAGTAGACTGGCAGGCAAATTACAAGGGATATGATATGAATTTATCTGAACCCTGGGCTGCAGTCAAAAAATGTACATACGTTGTCTTTTCCAACCACCTTTTCTTGGCCTTGATTGAAAAAAGTGATGAGGTCAGCGAAAGATGTGAAGGAGAATTCATAAGAAATTAAAAAAAGAATAAAGGATAATCGATTGCACTTAATATGGCAGACAGATGTTGTTGTAGTTTCTTACCAACTTAATTTGGAACAAACGAAATGCAGAGCAGGAGTGACTAACCCAGTTATGAACTGTAATTCCAGTAAGGATTTCCTTTCCTCCTTCAGATCTTGTGAGGAATGAAAATTGAATTTGTTTCTTTGTTGTTGCTGTAAACCTGTTGTAGTTTGGGGTAACTGCTGTGTAAAGAGCTTCTTAGCAAGGTGCATCCATCGATAGCTGTAATGGATAAAATAATAAATGGTCACCACCTTGAGGGTTATATCAGAATTTAAAGTGGATTGAGGCTGAAAACGCATGCTATTTGTTATTGAGTAGGCCCACAGCATGGAGGTATGAGTGGGTGTTGCTCTGTTTTGGTGGTACTAGAGAAAAGCATTTATAATTAACAGTCCGTAATTAATGAATTCTGGTCATACTAAAGTGTCGAAGATACTAATAAATCTCACACATTGTTGTGGTGACTGAATATCATTGTTTGTGAAGAGTAAACCTGTTGATGAAGTCGGTGATGATTCACATACTTTTGCTGTCTATAAGTGGTGAAGTTGGATTGTTTACACGCTGGCTGCAGGCATGCTAACGTTAGCTGCAGCTGCTGTGCAAACGCTAGCTATGGCTGCTGTGGGGGATTTACAGTTCAGGCTCTGTTAAACAGTGAACTCTTTAGTTTTTGGATCCACTGTATTCTGTGCCCTCTGGATGTGTTGAGCTTTGCATTTCACAAACACTGCAGTGAGTGATGTCCCTGTTGCCGAGACCTGAATGCGACTATTTCGGCCGTTCTGACGACTGTGTGCACAGCTTTACCAGCAATGGTGACGTCGTAGGTCTACGTCATTCAACTGAACAATGGTTTGATCAGTCAGTGACTTACTTACTCAGCCACGGAGCCCTGTGTAGGAAGGTGGCTGACAGTTTAGGAGGCACTTGATTTGGTATGCAGCAGGATTTCCAATGAGCAAGGCACTAATTTACATAAATATTTAGGGCATTTAGCAGACGATTTTGTTCAAAGCGACTTAGAATAGATACATTTGTCAGAAGAAAGAAACCACAACATATAATTGCTGGTAAAGTAGGAGCAGAAAAATAGAAAGTAGAAGCTGTTCAGCAAGAATAGAAAGCTATGATCAAAGTGCTAGAGGTAAGAACATAGAAGTGCATTTTTTTAGGGGGGGAGGGGATCACTAATCATGTTAGGCTGAGCAAGATATTAAAGTACATTTAACCTATCCTATCATTAGGAGGAGTGTGCAGCTACTATACAGCACACTGGGAACAGTTTGAGAGTCTGGTGCCTTGCTCTAGGGCATCGTCGCAGTGCCCAACAGGTGAACTGACAAATGAATGGGGTTAAAATACTGTTAGTTTTTTTTTTTTTTTGTCTGCTCAACACAAAGGCCTGTTTTTACTTTTCATTGTAGTTCAGGGAAAGACATTAGTAGTTATTTATTTATTATTATTAATATTTTTCACTTGTCTACCACGATAGTGAGCAACACAGCTTTTTCATGTCACTCTCGATGATATTTAGGATTATCCTGATAATGGAAATTGAGCACGATCAGGTTTTTTTTTTTTTTTTTAATCACAATCCTGTCCATAAACCACATAGCGATTGTATCTGATTTTACTGAAATATTTTTGTAAAAGCACCAGCATTCTGCCATACAATGTCGTCACAGTATTGATATCAAAGTGTTTAATTAAAAATGTGATCTTTGATTTCTTTCCATATCGCCCAGTCTTGCAATACTACAGTTGATGGTGTTCATTTAATTGTGGGAAGCCCAAATATTGATCAGGATTAATATTAGTTTCATTGTGCAGCTTTAGTAACTATACTATTGGGTGATTGTTGGTGGCTTTACTCTTTCCACAGTTACCCAACAGCACACTGTGCTGACCCCACACACGACCCCCCAGGTGGAATACCTTGTAGCGTGTACCTTGTACTTTAGTGCAAGTTTGAGTGAGAGCTGTACAAACAGGCCTCAGGAGTACAAACCGTTCTGTTTGTGACTTTGTGTGGATAAGACTTCCAGCTTGTGTTTTTATTTTCTTTACCGTGAACCCTGTGGCAACATGCCCACCTCAACTAGACCCTTTTGTTTCTGTTTGAAAGCCCACTGAGGTATCGCTTTTGTTTAAACAGAAAATCACTGTGTGTTTGATGAGACTAAATGGCCTTTAATTTCATATATCATTAAATAGACATCATATCCCTTTAAAAGGATACAGTACAACAATTAGTTGTTTTACTACAAGAACCTTTTTTGGCTGTTTAAAATGACTAATAATGCAAAACCCTCCCTGTTATATCTATTGTCAGTATGTCAAATGCCAAGTAAGCCGACCGAGCCACACGGTAAACTATGTCCAAATTCTGGTCTTGACCGGTGCATCTCATCCTTCCTGTCCAGTGTTCACCGCAGAGCAGTACCAGCAGCACCAGGAGCAGCTGGCCCTGATGCAGAAACAGCAGCTGGAGCAGAGCCAACAGCAGCAGCAACAGCAACAAGCCAACAACCCTGCAACAAATACCAACACACAGGTTAGTAGTGATGGACACACAGCTGAGAGCCTGTGCTCCTAGTTAAACGTTTTGGACGCGCTTTGAAAGCGCGAGTGTAAAAGTAGTGGAAGACATTTAGTCTCATCACTTAGTGCACTTCTTATGTTTACGATCAGCTTTGTTAAAACTGAGTCAGCCTGAGTTCTACCAATATGGAAATCATTTCCAGTTGAAGGTCAGTTCACCCATCCTTAGGATATGGGACACATCCTCATTCCCACGAGCAGTATTAATCCACTGGCTCAGTTCCTGTCTGGCAGAAGTGGTGCTGACTCTGTATTTGCAGCGCTTTTTATACGTTGTAGCGGAGCGGTCAAGGCTCTGGCACGGGCCCACATGTTTTCTGTCTGGTTTCCATGTAGGCACTTGTGTCCAAGACGTTGGACCAGGCCAGCGCCCAGTTTGCTGCGTCGGCCCTCGTCACCACGGACCAGCTGCTGGCCTTCAAGTCCAAAGAGGAGCTGGTCCTGGCTAGTGGGGTCAACGGGGTCATGGCAGGTGCAGGTGAGTGTCATTTATTTTGCTAATTAGATCAAAACAGTTTTTACTTCTGTCTTGGTTCTCAGCGGAGAAAGGAAGATCGACTTCAGTCTGTTAAAAATGTTGTACTATTGGGCCCCGCTCCCTGAGGGGTCATACTCATGGAATAAGGACAATATTTTGCTTACTTGAAATTAATACATTTTTTCTCACTTCTCACAATTTTTTCTTCTCTGGGCCTCTAAAACTCCTTTTTTATAAATTAATAAAACATAAGAAGGATTATTATTTTTATATTAAATGTAACACATCGGGGAATATTAATAAGCTCTTGAATAAGATGCCGTTATTCCAACACCATTTACAATGGTCTTAAAATGATCTTCATGTGCATCAACAAAACATTGTAAGCTTCACAAAGATGGGATTTATTGCTTGCCTCTTGTATAAGATTCCATTATATTGTGCCGGGACGCCTTATATACTGTTATATTTACATCAAATTTGTCAAAATCTTGACATCTAAAATATGAAAAGAAACACCGATCTTGTTTGTTGTGTTGATTTGCATTTAAAAGCCCGTTCCTCTATTCCCCCAGGTGTTTTCAAAGGCTTGCATCTCTCCAGCACCACCGCAGCCCATCACCAGACCAACCAGTCGACACACACAACCACCTCCATGGCCCCGACTTTCCTCCAGCCCTCCTCCAACTCTGCCACCCCTTCCCCCGCCAACGCCGTCCCCACCTCCCTCACCTCCACCCCCAGCGCCCACGCAGCAGCAGCGCTGGGGATCCTGGGATGCAGCGCTGCCTCCACCGCCCCCGCCACCACTCAGGTCCTCATCGGGAACAACATCTGTCTGTCGGCCGCCAGCCTGGCCGGACGCCACATTCCCCGGACCCTCGGCAGCGTGCCACCCTCTGCCTTAAAGCTGTCGGCCACCACCAACCTGCAGATGCCCAAAGTCTCCGGAGCATCGTCCATGGACATGGGCTCAAGGTGAGGCTCCACTACGGCATCTATTAGAATCGACAAAAGAGGAGAGATTTTGAATTACTTCCTACTGATGATGAATAAGTAGCCGTTTAGCCACAGGCTGTAATTAGTTTACACAGCTGCAAAGGAGCCACACAGAAGTGGGCGATGAGATGATAGTTCCTTATGGCATTGTCTCTAACAACCCCTCCATGTTCCAGACACAACAGGGAACGCACTTTAATAAAGAATAAAACAAGAATATGCAGAAGAGAACTTTATTGCGTAATTGTCTCTTGTTGTAGCGGTATATAATACTTTTTATCTACTTAAATCCTCCTGAGAGAAGAGATCTGTTGACTGAGGTCCGTTAAATATGCCGTACTGACAAAGTAAACGTTCCTCTCCTCCACAGGGATAATCACGACGAAGACAAGCCAGCACTGAACAGTATAGCAGACAACACAGTGGCCATGGAGGTGACGTAGTAGCGGTGCATTGAAGAGTCCACTCTTTAGGTGCTGTGCATCGTAGCATCAGGAATGCAAAAGGGACAGCAGGACTCTGACGCGGACTGACAGAACGACGGGAGGCCGCGGCCGCTCGCTTGCAATTCTCATCTCTCATACTTTTTAAACTGTTTTGTTTTGTTAAAAGTAAAAGATTGACATCTGTAAATTATGAATATGGCAAAATTAGTATCTGTACAGTAACTACATATTTGTAATATCCCCCTTGTATATATTACTTGAATACAGAACTGTCCATTTGTGATGTTTTGCACTTGGGAGTCAAACTTAAAGGAAAAAAAAAAAGTAAGCCAAGTAACTTGTGGCGAGTGTGAGAGATGTGGAAGTTGTATAGAGAAGAGTTTTATCACATCATTTGCATGGTGCGGAGCCTGCTGTTTTTATCTATTTATTGTGCTGTGTTTACAGTTTTTTGTTTTGTTTTGTTCTTTTGTTTTTTTTATTTGTACACTGTACCTTTGTTGGTTCCTGTGCTGTAGTAAATGTTAGGTAGCTACGGACTCCTGGGTATTTTTGTATATTGTGAACACAAAGCAGGTCCCCCCCCCATTTATTTTGTGTCCCTGTGCTTCTCTCTGTGGATCATGTGAAAATCGATTGGTGACATAGATACAGGTCAGGAGAGCCAGGAGGAGGAGGAGGATGAAGATGAGGCGGTGTTGTTGTGTTGACTGGTTCACCTGAAGAGAGTTGCTCCTCTCTTCCTGGGAGCTTCCATTAATTAACATTGTCCCAAACACAAGTAACAAAACAGGGATGAAGTCTCTTCCCAGAAGCCTCTGCTGCTTCTGATTAAAGCACTATTTTTTGTGACGTTTTTGTTCATGGTTTTGATAAATATTAATGCTGCTTTTGTATTTTATTTGTTTTTTAAAGGGGTTCTTCATTTTCATGCAAGCGGAGTCCCCTTTATATTTTATTTCTCCCCCCCCCCCCCCACAAACATTTTTGTAAAACAAAAATTCTGTTATTTTTGTATTTTTTTGTTCTTGTGGTGAACTTGATTGTAAGCTTTTCGTTAATTGAAAGACTTCATTCTTTTGTTAATTTGTTACTTGTTCATGCATAGGTGATAAGGGAGGTGAATGGGCAGTAATCGCTGTACGTGTTTCATCATTCCAGTTTTTAATAACAAAAAAAAAATGCTAATGAGGGGATGGAGTGGCGGTGAGAAAAAAGCAGTTTTCTCCTCTCTTCACCTTTTTTTTTCCTTCATTATTTTTTCTTTTTTTTCTTTTTTTTTTTTTTGGAAAAAATAATCTCCAGACGGCTGCAAGGCCAAAAACCACAAGTATTGGGTGCCTTCCTTTGGGGAATTATATGTACTCTCTTCTGTGAA
This sequence comes from Chelidonichthys spinosus, assembly GCA_029853015.1. Lineage (NCBI taxonomy): Eukaryota > Metazoa > Chordata > Actinopteri > Perciformes > Triglidae > Chelidonichthys > Chelidonichthys spinosus. The sequence continues at coordinate 14,048,644 of CM056837.1, forward strand.
GAGTTAGGCACAAAGGCAGCATTACTTAGTAGTGCTTCTCGTCTTTGTCAGAATCTGAATGCCCAGTCCAATGGCAGGATATATCCTTGAGGTTTACTTGTCCCACCTGGAGGCTGAAAAGACTAAAAAAATGTGACAGAACTCTCACTAAAATAAAGCCCAGGGCATTAAATGTGAATCGTTGGACTCTGTGTCTTTTGTGTGTGTGGGTGGGTGTGTGTGTGTGTGTCTTTACTACAATGTCCATCTCAAGATTTTTCATTTGACAGAAAATGTTTTCACCGTTGAAATAAAAGATTTAAGCCTTTTTCCGAAGCACCCAAAAGGTTTATTTCACCCATTTGTTTCACAAATTGGTTTAATCCCGTGTTAGTGAGCACTTCTGATTTAGCAGCATCATTATTGCTCAGATGTGCCTTCATCTGTCCATAATAAAAGACCTCTCTAAAACGGGCAGTGTTATCAAGTCACGCTCCCACAGAACGTCCACCAGAGCCGCTGTGAGAACAACTTTATTTCAGCACTGCACCAAAAATCACTCACTGGATAGAGTGGAGGGGTGAACGCCCACCCTGCAGACTGTGAGGTGGTCCAGTCTCACTGCTGCTGACTGATTTCTCCAACAGAAATAATCTGTGGCTGAATAATGCCGGCAGCGAACCAGCAGGGCTTAATTGGAAAACTTGGGAGTAATTTGGTCTCTGATGGGAAAGTGATATCTGTACAGCGGAGTCGCTACAGGGAATAAGTGTCTCTTGTTTTAGTCTCCCTGAGACGCTGATGCAGAACAAACTGTGTAGTGTGTGAGCTGTACAGCGCCACCTTCCTGGAGCACTGCTGCCACCTCCAAGGAAACTAATTAACACATTATCTCTACTTTAATTTTAATCCAATGAAACACTTTTTATGTTTATAAAAGACTTTACTCTGACCAACCTGACTGCATCTGGATCCAGAAACTAGAGATTGAGACCATAAACTCCCGTTCACAATGTTTACTGAGATGATAAACTGAGTGAGAAGGAGGGTCATTTTCTCATAGACTTCCACGCAACTTATTAACAGAGGAGTCCCCCCCTGATGGCCACTAGAGAGAATGCAAGTTCGCAAGACGTTTTCAGAACCAGCCTTGGATTATCTCAAGATTTGTTGCTTTTGAGTTTTTCAACTGTTAACTTTGAGCACCAAAAGCCGGGTGTCATATAGTTCCATTACATACATCTATATTGAGAAATAGCGTTGAAAGTGAGAAGAACTATATGTATTTTTTGGCCTGAGCTGTTGCTACGCAAAAAAAAAAGAAAAAAACTGAACATTGAGTGTTAAAAATGGCAGAAGTGCTCCAGGAAATGAGCTGTACATCTCACACACTTTACCCTGCATCAGCATCTCAGGAAGACTAAAACAACACAGACACTAATTCCCTGTACAGATATCACTTTCCCATCAGAGACCAAACGACTCCCCAAGTTTTCCAATTTAGCGCTGCTGGATGGCTGCCAGCACTATTCAGCCACAGATTATTTCTGCCGGAGGAGAGAAATCAGTCAGCAGCAGTGAGACAACCGGCCCACCTCGCAATCTGCAGGGTGGGCGTTAAAACCCGCCACATGCTTACTCATTACTATAGCGAGCGATTTTGGTGCAGACGTGAAATAAAGTTGTTTTTATCATCAATTCTTTTCTGGGTGTTAACAGTAGCTTCGTGGGGGAGAATAAATCACTCGTGTCCTCTGGGGGGAGATAGCTGCAACTGTAGCTCGTATCTCGCTATTTTTCCAATAAACTCACGACACATTTGTTTCCCTGAAATGACTTATGTGCGTGCCAAAGGAGTCTGCAGCTTCTTTCTCTTCCTCACAGCTATAATTTAGTCTGTAATGGGAACTAAGCATGTTGGAAGCGTAATGTCCACTCTTGCAGACCAGAATATGAGGTTTTTGTTGTTTTCTCTGGTAATTCAGGCCACATTCTCAGCCAGGATTCAAACTTGGCATGTCAAAAAATATTGTTTTTGCAAACAGATTCCTCTGCATCCACGATGCATCCGGAACAATCAGGGAGATCTAAAGGCGCCACGGGTGTGGCGGTGCCAGAAGCACAGTGCAGCTGTTGGCCAACACTGGGTCAGATGTCACGACGGAGGTTGTGATTGGACAGGCGGAAGGCCGGGGCCTGTTAACACGGATCACACTATTGTGTCTCCCCGTGGCGGCAGACAACAGGTGTGAGGCCGGCCGGCCGGCCGCCCGACAGCCTGCTTCTCTGAAAGGTGACTCCGCTTTCCAAGTAATCAAGAACAGGAAACAACTTGAACACTTAATCACAAGTCGGAACAAGGGGAAAACAGATTCATTGAAAACAAATTTTGCAATAACGGACCAGAATCTATAACACATTTATTTACTTTCACTTACTCGATAAAGATTATATATTGTGTAAATCTAACATTAATTGTATGGTTTTGATTCATTAATGTACATTTTACATGCATTGATGTAAAAATAACAAGTTACACAATTATCTCTCTTTAAAGAATATTATTTCCTAATGATTTATTTCAATGCACACCCTTGTTTATCTCTACCATCCTGTTGAGTACGCGACTGCAGTGTTTGTTCATTTGAATGTTTTTTCAGCTCTCGGAAAAGGCTTTAAGAGTTCGGACTGTCAGTTTGACTGCCAAGCGTGTTGAATTTGTTTTCTCTGCGGCTGTGAACAGGCTGCAGCCCGACCGTGTGGTTTCGGCCCTTCTTCCCTCTGAAGCGCTCAGACCCTCCACAAAGGAAATGAGTCACACAGACTGTGGACAGCGAGGTGCGAAACAAGCCATTGCAACTGCTTTCCCTCTAACAGCAGTTCAGAGAAGCTGTAGGCCTGACGAGTCAGGTGGTTTCATTCTGAATGTTGTGATGCGACAGTTGTAGTTCCTCTGTGGTGTTTGAGAAATAGTTTTGTGTTTTTGGCATATGTGCTTTCTGACTTTCTGTCTAAGAATTAGATGAGAGGGTTGATACCTCTCATATTTGTCTGTTACAATTAGCATAGCATAATGGCTGGAATCAGGGGGAACAGCTAGCTGCTCTATCCAAACAATATCTGCCTACTAGCACCTCTAAAGCTCACAAATGAACACATATTGTGTTTGTTGAACACACTACAAAATTCTAGTCTCTACGTGACTTTACTTTGAGTCATTTATTTAACTATAAGGGGAAATACACTTAGCATTCATTTGGAGTCTTCGTTCTGTTCACCTGATGAATACAAATCCAATATTTACCTTCTTTTTTCATCTCCACCAATTCTGAGATAGCGACGGCCAAAATGCTGAACTCAAGGCTTCAAAACCACAAACCCACTCACACTGAGTCGGATGATGAAATATCATTTTTGAATGACTTTTTGACTTCTGATTTGCTGCTTAGCACAGGACGGATTTTTATAAGACTTCAGACGTTGATTTAAACAAGATGCAGCACGTTTCACAAGTTGTTTTTTCCCGCAACTTTTCTTTTAAGTGTTCCCACCAGTCTTTATGCTAATTCCCCAGTCTGATTTCTATACGGGGAGCAGAGATTAAAAGCCCGTTGATCTCCTCATCTTGCTCTGACACGCTTCCCGAAATGTCAAATTCTTCTTTAAACTTGCATCCAAACGTTCGTGGTTTCCTTGCGAATGTTGAAATATGGAAGGTTTCTTGGATGCTCTGAGGAATACAGGCCTGATAAACCCGGGCGTGTGTTTAAACACAGCTCGGGTTTAACAGGCGCTCCACTCGAAATAGAGAAAGGAACCCACGCCGCCTCTCGCAAACGCAAACTCCCGACACTCTCTCCACGCATCCGCACTCTCTCTATTTCATGCCAGCGGCACAAAGGTCCACAATCTACTGCACCATAAATAAAGTCTTGTCTGAATTGGTTGTCGTGTCGGAGCGTGGAGGCAGTATGCTAATATTACCCCTCAGACTTCTTGTTCCCAGTGTTTGGCTCGGGCTCAGTGTTTCCGCTGTGCCAGAAATGAGCTGCCACTTTGATGACACATTAAAATATTCTGACATGAGAACAGAGGAATCCATCTCCCCGCTGAGTGCGGCGGCCACTCGGCAGCAAGGCAAATGTATTGTTGAAGGTGACTGTGGGGAATGTTAATGAGGGACGGCTTCTTTAGTCCTCCTCCATTATACATCCAGGGGACTTAGCCGTCTTTGAAGGTTGCCTGTATCTGTGTCGGCCTTGTTCCTCCTCTGATATCCATGTGAGGCTTTATTGATCCGGTCGCAGCAGCAGAAAAGTGGATCTAAAGATGGAGGGTGGAGGGGGGATGCTGACAGAAGTGGCCGTGAATTCATCTTTTTCATAATGCTGATCTTTGTTCTTCCTTTTGTGTGCGTTAAAAACTGGTCGAAGGGTGATGAAGCAAGAGCACTGAACCAGTGTCGCTCCCAAACTTTACAAATTGTGCATTTTTAACCTCCTCCTTAAACTGTTACGGGCTCCTCCACCTGCTGGCTGCGACGTCTGCATGCCTGTTCCTTCCCAGGTGTAGCTGGTTGGGGTCTGATTGAGGAAAGCTGATAAAGAGGGGGCAGGAAGGTCAGCTCTCTCTCTCTATGGCCTGAGCAGTAGTTCTGTATTTAGATCTTTTGATGGGTCTGGTAGTCCTGGTTTTGTGGCTTTCTCTCTGCTAGATTTAGGTTGACATTTACATCGGCCTGGTTTTTTTCTTCACTTTTTCTGCCCTGTGCGTTTTGTATTTTTTAACACTTATGGGCTACCATATCTCAGGCTTGTGACAACAACACAAAATGGCAACGTGTACCTTACACTTGTACCGTAATTTCCTGACTATTGAGCGCACCTGAATATAGTTTATAGTAGGAGGAGGTAGGAGAAGTCTATGTCTGAAGAACCATTCATGTTCTGCAATTGTTTTTGAGAAGATTGGATCGGTTGTACTTTTTTTGGATACTTGAACCCCTTTTTTTGTGGAATACTTGATGCAGCCCAGCCTCACCCAGACTCTACCTCCAGCGGCCCACAGGTAAGCTGAGTTTGAGACCCCTGGGTTAGAGGGAAAAGCCCAGCTCCTACCACCTGCTATGGGTTGCTCTGGTTGTCTTCTATCAGGTTTTCAGTTGAGTTGCTTTGTTTGAATATTATAATTGTAATGTTTGGACTCTCTGTGGGTCTTAACACTGACATATTTCAATAAGTCAAACAAATGTCAAGCCAAGATCTTTCTTTATAGTGCCAGTTTCAATGCATTGAACCTTCATGACGTGTGTGTGTGGACTGTTCCTTTCAAACACAATATTAGCATAGATGCTACATTAGCATCAGCTAAGCAAAGAATAACACCAAAAGGCTTTTCTCAATGGACAACATGTTTTAGCTCCTGTCTCATGTTTGATTGACAGACAGTTCCTCCAATCACCTGCCAAGTATTTTGTGAACGTGACTGCCCTTTTCCAACAATAGCTTCTCAGATGGTTCTGCGTAACAAACTATCCAGCCCGTCGGATTACGGCTTCTGTTGCCGAAATGACAAAGAAGGTGCCGGAAAAGGGGTGAAAATTAGCATGTCATGTTTGCATCGCTGCCAATCAACGCTGGATGTGACAAATAGCCGTGACTACTGCGGAGGCATTTTTCTGGGGAATGAATGCCGTTTGTAGCCTTTCCCACTGAAGACAAAGCCAGATGTTAGGAGTGTTTTATTTGTCCGGAGGGAAAGGGGCTCACAATCTGTGACTATATGCATTGTCTGTCTTTGTCTCAGCTTAGTCCTTGCACGCTTTCAGTAACTTAAAGGCCCCTCTCTCACTACACTTGTGAGCTAGCGTAATGCTACTGCTCAAAACACATTTTTGCATCGTCTGCATTTCTTTTCCATGGTTGTGACATAAACTAAACTAAAATAGAAAAGGGACACTGACATGCAGCAGCTTTTGGATCAAACTGCCAACCTTGTGGTTAAAGGACTACAGCCCAGACTACATTCCCCTTGGCCCTTTTCTTTGAGGGGTTTCAGATATATGAAGCACCAGCTCTGTGGCCAAAGTTAAATCTTGAGAGCAGTGCAAATGGATGAAAATGTTTCCGCAGGCACTTTTTTTTTTTTTTTTTCTCTCTGAATCACATTGTAGCTCTTCTGTCCGCCTGACATCCAACCCACAATCTGACACATATCGGGACTTTATTAAACCAATTTTGGTCAAAAATGGGATAATAATCATCCGTAATGTGGACACAAATTATAGTGCAGGATTTGAGCAGAAAGTCAGACCTTATCAATCTGCTTTTTCTTCCACCGGCAGTGAGCACTTGCTTGGAAATTTAGTCACATCACTCACACAATCACCGAGCTCCTTCAGCTGAATAAACATGTAGCTCTCCATCTCGCCCACCCTCCCCGTTCCGCTATCAACGTGACCCTCGCTGCCACTTCGCTTTGTCGGAGAGAAAACACAGTGCAGTTAAAGGTGAGGGTCTGATTAAAACGCATCTCATTTTGTGTTAATTTCCACCTCATCGTTGTCATCACAACAGAGGCGTTCCGATCTTACTCCAATAGTATGAAATTGAGGTTGCAACCTGGTCCGACTGATCTTTTGTCTCTCCCAACCATTAATAATCTTAGCTGTCAGTCAATCAGACCGCAAACAAATGACAAACAAATAAAATCCATTTTTCCCCAGCCTTGAACACCCTGTTTTGTGTTTATGGATGTGTACATTGATATTGAATGAAAGTCTGAAAAGGACCCGTTCAGTCTGGATGATCCAGTTCTAAAGCCGGTAGCTAATCACTAATTGATTGAAGCCAGTGCTTCAAATTGAGCATTTCAGCAAACATTTATGAAAACACTTTGTGCCGTGTGCAGCCCCATTACTTTGATCTGCAACATTAACATTCACCTTCACTTTGAAATAAGTGGTTTAAAAAAAATATGTCAAGACTTTGTCATTTAAAATCAGACCTCTGAAAATGAATTGATTGTTGTCTTTTGAGTGGACACTATGGCCTTTACACAACCAGGTTCATGTCACCGATGTGTGGCAAGAAAGCATCATTATTTACTACCTTGTTATTTGGAGAGCGTAAAAAACAATGTTCTATATTTGCCCTGAAAACCTGCCTGCTCTCTCGCTGCAAAGCTGTTTAAATAGTAGTCGGCTTGCTTCCACGTCTCAGATGGCCAAAAATATAATACTATGATCCAGTTTGTAACCAAAGAAAGAAGAAAACAGCCTTTTTCTTTTAATATCAGTCCATGGAGCCTTTGACCTCCAGAAGAACAACAATGAAGCAATCTGATGGGGGTCAAATTCAGGCTGTCATGAGGAAAGTGTGGCATCATCCTTGTGGTAGCAACCCCCCCTTCACTGCCTCAATCATCTCTGCCCACTCCTCACTGAGTGTTTTGTACCCACAGTGGAGTGCACCACCACCACCCTCAGACACACACACACACACACACACACACACACACACACACACACACACACACACACACACACAATTCAGTGTTTTCAGAAAAGACAATCTGTGTGCTGTCAGACAAGGCAAGGAGTGAAGTGACCTTTCAATCATTCCTCCAGGGACGGAGAGGGGCGGAGCATCCCTCTGACAAAAGATTGGAAAAACGTCTGCCTGGATTTTTGTTGCTAGGCAGCAAGGCTCCGCAATGACAGTGTGTCAACAATGAGAAGAGAATGGGAAATAGATTGCTGCCTGGTCACTGGAGATGAGAGGGCATCTGATTCAAGGCCGCTCTGTGAGTGAGCGCTCCTCCCTGGGCTCGTGCTTCGGTTTGTTAGCGCTCACAGACCTGCTCTTTCTCTGTGTTATGCCAGTAATTGTCATATCCACATAATGGCAAACGGCCTTCGATTCACTTGAGTGTGAGTCATCCGCAAGTGTTGGATGTACATTGCTGAAATGCAGTCAAGACAACTTTGAATTGGTTGGAGTCGCTGTTTAAAATTGGACATCCTGAGTGGCCGGTGGAACGTAAAGGAATTGGCATTTCTGCGTAACATTGTAAAGCTTACCCTGCATAACAGCATGGCATAACAGCATGATGCAACATCGTAACAGCGTGGCGTAACAGCGTGGCGTAACAGCGTGGCGTAACAGCATGATGCAACATCGTAACAGCGTGGCGTACCAGCGTGGCGTACCAGCGTGGCGTAACAGCGTGGCGTAACAGCGTGGCGTAACAGCGTGGCGTAACAGCGTGGCGTAACAGCACGATGCAACAACGTAACAGAGTGGCGTAACAGAGTGGCGTAACAGAGTGGCGTAACAGAGTGGCGTAACAGAGTGGCGTAACAGCGTGGCGTAACAGCATGATGCAACATCGTGGCGTAACAGCACGATGCAACAACGTAACAGAGTGGCGTAACAGAGTGGCGTAACAGCGTGGCGTAACAGCGTGGCGTAACAGCACGATGCAACATCGTAACAAAGTGGCGTAACAGCGTGGCGTAACAGCGTGGCGTAACAGCGTGGCGTAACAGCGTGGCGTAACAGCGTGACATAAAAACGTAGCAAAGTAACACAACTAAGAAACAGAACACAACAACGTAACGTACTACTACAACATTTAAATTTGGCCAATTTCACCTTTAAACAGTTTTAGGGTTGTTGCCTCAATTTGAACCAAATGGACTATTTAATTATTTGTATGGTTTTCAAAGAGGAACAACAAGGATATGAACTTCCTTATTTTTATGACAAAATGTCTACAATGGAGGGTAATAAAGTATATTATGGTATGCAACAATTAATCCTACTGGCAGTGTGTACATATATTTATAATACAAGGTACATTTCGGCTCAGCTTTGGGTGGTCACATATGACTTTATGAATGGTATCTTGATAAATATGTAAAGATTGATCTCCAGGCTCACATAGTAGAAATTGTTATCGTAGATTTCATGTCACTTATGGACACAAATGATCACAGACCCATGAAATGGGTTTTGTCACATGGCATTATAAATGATAAAATATATTCAGTGACATTCAGGCGTTTTGAGAGACAAGTGAACCAGGTAGATGCTTTGAATTGTAACACATACAGCTAATCATTCTCCACACACTGTCCAGTTCACTGCTCAAGTGTAACGATACACAGCCGAGGCTAAATATGCAAGATAAAATAATGTTCCTCCATTGTTTAAAGGAATAGTTTGACATTTTCCCCCAAAATGTCAAACCACTCCTTTTTAACATTGCATTGTTTTTGCATATAAGCAGGTGTGGTATAATTGGTGGATAGGTCATTGTTAGTGGGCCCAGTGATTTTATGAAGGTCGGCAATTAAATATTAATTGTATTCGAATAAATATTACACACGGGCTAACCCTGACAACACCAAAAATGGACATGATATTGATTTGGTGACGTTTAAATGTCAAACAGCGTCGTTGAGTGAGAGAGAGAGAGAGAAAAAAGCACCATAATGCACCGGGTGAAATGTGAGGTTTACATGGGTTTTGTTTTAGCAGAGCCATCCGTCTGTGGTGAGACACATCGCAGAGAAATGAGCTGTGCTGATGGCCTAAATGGGAGTTTGATCCCTTCCTAATAGTTCATCGCCTCTTTCAGAGCCCATTACCCTTGAAAGAATCGCCGTGGCGGTGAGAGACTCATCTGCAGGGCAGATCACATTGATGGAGGGAGAACACCATTCAGTGGTTGAAAATAAATGAATAAATAAATAAATAAATAAACACAAAAAAACTAATCCTGCTTTTAATCCATGGAATGCTGAATGATTGCACAGATTACACTTTCAGGGCAAAAAACCCCCCAAAAACTGAGAAATTGTCCATTTCTAAAGATATTATTTTTTGTTGACTTCCTTTCCTTTTGTCGTGCCTCATCCAAACAGCCAGGCTGCTGCAGACACGAAAAACATGGCTGGCTGGATAAACCACGGTGCTGGCATTCAAACATGAGTCGTGCATAGGTTGTGGATTTGACGTATCTACGCTGTCCATGAACTGGAATTAAACTATTGTGTGTGTGTGTGTGTGTGTTTGTTAACGTGAATCCGCATTCTGATGTTCAGCCGGTGAAGAGGAGTGAGGAAATTGACAGGCAGGAGGTAAGAAATCACACCTGTTTTACGATGATGGTGGGGGTGAAACCGTGTGAGATGAAGTGAATGTGAAGGGGCGGTAGGGTGGGGGGGAGACGAGACGAGAGACGTGGACCAGCGTGAAGAGACACTCAAAGGAGTCACAAGTGGCCCACTGTTCCCCAGCAGCAGCACCTGCCTCGCCGCCTCCCTCCTCTTGATTACCCGGCAACAGAACTCCTCTTAGGGCCAGTGAACGGTGAATTCAAAGGGAGGAGGGGGATGGTGCTGGTGTGTGTGTGTGTGTGTGTGTGCATACATGCATCGGAGTGTGTGAGTGTTGCATCACAAAGAAGGTCTTTTACTGTCCACAAATTGCCAGGTACTTCCTACACCCCCCCCCCCCCCCATCACCACCATCCTCCAATGGAGATGCAAAATCTCATTCACAAAATACCAGCTATTCGTGTTATCTATAAACTGCTGCTGCCTGTTATTCACAGACGTATTGGGAACAGAGTAATTGACTGTTTGCTGAGCCTTATTGTGTGTTATCTGCCTGTCAACCTTGCACATGTCGCATATGCAGTTCTCAATGATAAGAGAGGCAATTTTTAGAGTAAGAAAACGGGCCCGTTTACAACCGGGTCCATTGCTTTGCTTGGCCTCCGGTATTGCTGCATGCAGCTGTCTCAATAACCGCTCATCCACACAGCTTAACACGTGACCCCGCCCTTCTTTCGCTACTGAGCAACACACCTGCCAAGTGCCAAACAGAACGACCCATCGATTTTTAGGTCCTTCATTTCAGGCAGAAGTATACAAAAGCAGCTTTTCATTTCGAGACAAGAATCAATTGAAACAGCTGCTATCGAGAGCAGATTTCATCGGCTTCAGGTTGCTAGCTGTTGCTAACGTTAGCTCCATGAGATGGCTGTCGGATAATATTCATGAATGAGAACCACTTTGAATAAAGCGAAGCTATAAAGGAACCACCAAAATCCCATTCAAACACCTACTGACTTCGAGACGAGGGAACTTAAGGGCAAAAAACAACCAACTCAGTCCCCCGTGTGAGGACTCATTCATGCACCACTCACCATAGTTAGTTGCTAAGGCTATGATTGGACAGTCACTCTTCGGGGGGAGGTGTTTAGCGAACAGTAGAAGAAGTAATCAATCCCCCAACACCCTGAAAATCACCAGTCCACAAACATTTTTTTTTAAATGAAATAAGTTTTGATAAACCAAACTCAGCATTTATCCCAAACACTTCAAGCTCTTGATAACAACTTTTGCAAACCACCCAAGTCTGCTGATTGGGCCCGCATTCAGCTGCCAGCCTCCATCGATCCCCCACAGATGTTCCCCGCACTAATATTCCGTCACAAAAACTGACCTTGCGCGATTTCAGCTTTGATTCCCTGGAATGAAAGACTTCTTTATGTGCCTCAGCCTCCGTTTAAATCAGTGGTGGTAAAACCTGAGATTTGTTATTGACTTCCCCATTGTCCCGTGAAAATCAATGCAATTAGGCAGAAGACAAATTTTTTTGCAAAGCAATTTACCACAAGGGCAAATCCTTGCCTGTCAATGGTCAATCAATGACAAGCCGAGTCTCTACATGATGCCTGTTGAAGATAATTACAGCGGAGATAATTGGTTTGTTGATTTGGATGCATTAGTGAAGTCTCCAAGAAGACATGACAACTGACAACCTCAGTTTAAAATGTGCGTTTTGAGGAGTGCCACTGGGATTCTGGGGGATATGGGTACGAGTCATATTATATCCACGGCACATCAAGGTTAAAACAAAAGGCCCGTGCACGTCCCACTTCTTGCACAAATCAGAGAAACATTCTCAGTTTTGGTTGAATTCCAGAGTCAATTAATGAAATTGAAAAGTTGGAGATGAGGCACCAATGATATGAAGATGACTTCCCACCTTTACAACTTGGCAGAAGGAGCCAGTGTGATATCCCCCCCATCATGCATACAAAACTAGGGGCTCTTTGCAATATGAGAGCATAATTCTTCTTATTTCAATATGTTCTACATGGACCATCAACTGGTGAGGAAGCTGACTGATTGCTTGTCTTTTAATTATTACAAACTAGCCTGCTAGCTTCGAACCAGCCCATAGAGCTACTCGAAATAACAAGCCTTCTTTTGTCTGCCTCTGTCTAAAATCATGGACACATTGTTTCAACATGACTAAGAATTTCAAGTGGTTTCTTTGGTAAGAGATCTGAAAAAGAATTCCCATTTTGCACATTTTAACAGCAACTAAAGCACTTGGGGTTTTACCAACAATTGTAACCTGTATGACGAAGCATGAAGCATGCAACAACTAAACATAGTTAATGATTGCACCAGAGTGTTTCCTGCCGTGACGTGTCAAAATGCCACGTACATTTTGCATCTGGAGTGACCAGAGAGTGTGAATTCTAAAGACGCGTGATTCAAATGGTGTAAATCTATTTGCGGAGACGGAAGAATCTCTTTGCTCACTCGTGCCCACGTCATTTGGCACCGGGGCCTAAACAACATGCATGTTCTACAGCCTGCAACCATTACGGCACCCACTCGCTGGTTATTTTAGGGCTTTACTGGGAATAGCAACCACTGGCACTTTCAGCTTTACATGCAACCGATGACAAGGTGTTTGAATGGCCGCTTATGCTTTTCAAATAATGCAGGATGCTTAAAGTTCAGGTTTGTGTGGTTGATGATTGTTGCTCAAAAAACCATGGTGTTATGTATAAGTATTACTTACTATTCCAGAGTACATGTGGTTCTCAATCAGGATGTAAACATGTATCACAGGAATGCAACAAGCCATAACATAAACTCATAAAATACATATGAATATCAGGGAATATCAATACTTTTAAAATGCTTTTACTTTACTGTGCTAGCAGGCTGCACTATCAGTAAATATATAACTATATAATAAGCACTCTGAAATGAATTGAATGAAAAGTGCCCTACAAATAAAACATTATTATAATTGCTGTCATAACTATATAGATATGGTAACTCCGGAGAGGTGTTTTTCAGGTTGATACGCGGTTACGTGAAGCACGCGCCTCAAAAACATGCATGCATTCGCACACACGCCTCCTCAGTTAATAGGAAGGAGGACTCAGCCAGCTGGTGTAGCTCACACACACTAACACACACACACACATGCACACACACGCACACACACCTAATCCCCCCTTCGATTTGTCACCCCTCCAAATCCTATTCATCCAACTTCCTATTCACTGCTGTAGAGCCTCTCCAGTGGAGTCTCCATCAGACCGTCATCTTTGTTCTACGTCTCAATAGTTTGAGCCTCACAGTCACTGTGACATGCAATACAGCCCAACGCGTTTCCTGCACCGCAAAAAGCTGTCAGGCTTAGTCACTGAATTAAGATGTTGATTTCCAGACAGAATTATTTTTAAAATGATATAACATTTTCAAGTTATTCTTCTGGTTATAATTCAATCTATGGCTGCAGATGAAATAAAATAGCTGATTGTTCTGTTGGGGGTAACGCTTATTTCAACCGAGATGTGGTGATCAAATCAATGCCACTCTCATATTGATCCATTTAATATAAAGCCAGAGCCAGTAGCTTGTCTCTCTGAAGCTCACTAATTAACACATTGTATCTCCTTTGTTTAATCTGAGCAATAACAAAAGCCTTACAATATCATCTGGAGGTTTTTTTTATATAGAATATGCTGCGATGAAGACAGCAAACATACCTATTGTGAACAATACAAATGGGTTGTTCTGAAGGGAATCATCCACAGACGTCGAGCATCTATCTGCTGTTTTTTCAATGGAGTAGGTATGACTTGAATAAGGTATGAGAGAGGGATTCATTTATGTTGTGAGTCATTTTTTAAATGGGAATGTGTTTTTGAATATTATAATTGGGTTTTTATTTTTTGTGTTGAATCTTTGTGTCTGTTTTTGACATCTTGGTGGCATTGGAAATAAGTGTTACTTACAGTTTAACATGTCATCCTTTGGATATGTGTATCTTCATCTGTTAATCCATGAATATATATATATATATAAATCATGGCCAGAACCTCAGCAAATCCCAGTCCTTACACTTATGTGTGCATCCAACACAATTATGTCTTTTCAGTACAACATTTTGGACAAAATACAAGTGAATTTGACGTTTGTATTCATAGGGATTGCATTTGTAATATTGTAATATAACAAGGCTAACTAATGAGGGGTGGAACATGCGGAGCTCAGTCCAAACCTACAGGGGCGTGCTGAAACCACTTGACTATAGATTGCTTCGACATCTGCACGCCATTTGGGAAAAACTTGATAGTTGCAAAGTCCTCATAGAGTCGACTTCCTATATGATAAGTAATTGTTTTCTGACTGCCTTCCTCATTCTGAAACCAAGACAGGATGACTCATTCACTCCCGCCACCTCAAAAGAGGCAACTGTTGTGACGTTACTCTTTAGGGAGGGTAGATAAACAGGATCCCTGGTCACATCCCGGTCAGATTTTGCACCTATTTATGCCGAAAAAAATTGTTCTTCATATTTCTGTATCAAAATCCAATATTTTTTTCTTCCTGGAAGGAAAAATATGACAAGTGCTTACATCAGCTAGTACCAGCCAATTTCAGCCAATTATATTATGACATCCATAATCAATCAATCCAACTAGAGAGCGAGAGAAGGTCATGAGCTATCAATGTCCCAGTAAGGAATAAGCATGGATGTGAATAATACATATTTGAAATATTCAAGAAATTGTCTTATGAGGAAGGAAATGGCATGTATTTTATATAAATGTAATCATAGCTGCTTTTTCAAGACTAGGGCACCTTTAACCCTTTGCGATTTCCGCTAGGCCTCGGGCTGATTCTGCTCCGCCACCGGAAATTTAAATCAGCCAATGGGATTTGATTTTGCAGAGGCAGCAGCTCTGCCTCTTAGAAATGTTAAACTCCAATCTGTTCCAATCTCAAGACCGTCCTCACAAACTACTTAGCACTAATCTTGGGCCACCTTATGCCCACTGCACTAAGACAGTCTCGGTCTAAAGGCTAATCGTACGCTGGCAACAACCTGCAGGCAGGACCGACCAATGGCAGGACTGCAAAGAGACCGAGAGTGAACCCTGGTGACCTGTTAATATCACACCAGGTTACCCAGTAAATGAAATCATTACAGGACAGGGCATCAAACAACATGACGAGAGGGTTACACACACTGAGCAGTCGTCTCAACAAGACAATACACTTGTCATTTTATGTAGTATTTTATTGGCCTTAAAGCAACATTTCGGTTAGAATAGATTCCCTGTTTTGGGGAATCCGGAAATGATTGACGCCTATGATTTTCAGACAATCCCATCACTTGGTGCTCGTTTCCATTCACTGTGTGATATCATAGATTTGTAGCTCCACCACGTGGACAAAGTGTGTATTACACCATGAGCGTTTCGGGTCAGCATGCCCCTCTATGAGTGTCTGATTGCCCACACACACCTGCGTGATTCAGTCAGTGGAGCGATATATAAACCATCAGGACCTGCGTCAGTGTCCCTTTTGGTTGTTGCTGCTGTTGTTGACTGAATCTCACCTTCTTAATCACTCTATTTGATGCTGCTCTTACAAGCCATCATTTGTTAGTTCTGGTTACTTTAAGGGAGTCTTGTATTGGTTCCTCCTCCCTTTTCTCCCCTTTTGTTGGTTGTTAGGGAGCTTTGTGTTGTCTTTTTGTTTAGTAGATGGAGTGTTTGTGGCTCGGAGGTAGAGTGAGTCATCCTCCAGTTAGAAGATTGGTGGGTTCAATCCCCGACTTTTCCAGTCCACATGTCGGGTGTCCTTGGAGAGGATACTAAACCACAAATTGCCCAAAAGGCTCTTCCATCGGTATGAGACTGTACGTGAACATGTCAGTGAATCCTGATGAGCAGCCTCTGAATGGCTGAATGTTGATGCGTAGTGTAAAGTGCTTTGAGTGGTCAGAAGACTAGAAAGGTGCCTTATGAATGCAGGTTGATTTGTGTTATTTCTGGTTATTATTGTTTTAGCCTTGGAGGAACTGACACCTTGTTTTCCCTTCTATTTCTAATATATGTGTTGGTTTCTCTGTTCATCATTTTCATACAAATACATGTGATCTATTTTAACAGTGCTTCGACCTTTTCTTTGCATTGTGGACCTATTTTTGCAATTGTGTATACATTAAAGGTTGAAATGTTTGTGAATTCTGTTTTATTACAATTTTCAAAGCCTTTGAATAATAACCAATAGACAGAATCTACTTGAATGCTATGGTGGTGTGGTGCATTTATTTAAATTTTTCTTAGTAAAAGGAAGATTGTGTTTTTCGTCTTTTCTTCACACTGCAGTCATATCGTCATTTTAAATGCTGCATTGTTTAACAGCAAGCAAGTACTGACAGACATATGTTGCAATATGATTTTCAAGTACTTTTATTTTTGTTTATAATAACTGTTCATTGAATTCCCCCAACTGTCATTTCTCTGTGCACACAGTGAGCGCAGGAGAGGGTGTGTTCACATCCAGTAGAGGGAGATGCTGTTTCACATAACTTCTTTTTCCAACCACTGTCCATAACTTACAGATGCAAAAGTTTGCATGACATGTGTATGTTTGTATAGTCTAAATGAACCTAAACGCAGTTCCTTCTTGGCGTTGACCCAAAAAGCAAACGCTGTGAACAGAAACATCTGCAAAAGGGCGGATGTCTCCCTTTTTTATCATCCCTCCACTCAACTCCCAACCCCATTCTGGCTGTTCGGCTCGCATTTCAGTCTCAGACATGAAGTGCCTCCTTCTCAGCTAACACTTTGATTGTAGATGAGATTCTCACATTGCTGCATGCACCAGGTTCAAGATGCACCAGGGGCCACAGTGTCGGGGGCTCCTGCAGGATGTCACTCAAACAGACGATGTCAACCAAGAAGAGACTCAAAATGACCACAAAGAAACATTATATGCAGGTCTGTGCCCAGGGGCCCGCATGTTAACCACTGTCCTATGAAATCTAAATCAAACCACCATACCAGACTATTAACATGTTAGTCTAATTAGAAGGCTGACCTCTTCATCGCCTTGCCTTCTCTGATCTTGATGTCTCTTCTTCAACTTTCCTTGTTTCCATGATCTGGCTGTCATCTCTCATTTTTCTCCTTTATGGCCTGAATTTCTGTCTTTTTCCTTTTTGAACATCTGCACTTGACCTCTTCTGATCCCTTCCTTCCACTCTTTCTTTCTCTCCTCTGCTCTGACTCATCGCCCTTGTTTCTTCTCCCCTCCCTCCCTCCCTGCCTCCCTTTTTCATCACATAATGAATCTGACTCATCAACACAAGTGCTCTCCATCAACCTCACTGTGTTCCTCCACATCTCCCCCCTCAGTCGCTCCTTTCATCCCTCTCTCCGTTTCTATTTCCTCTTCCAAATGCTACCAAAGCTCTTTTTTCCTCTTCTCCCCGTCTTCCCTTCATTGTGTACAACCGGTGACTCATCATCAAATCTCATGTGTGTTATTTCCCCTCACCGTTTGCCGGCGTTGACGTGGAAATAGCTGATCTGGTGCAGATGATTCATCTCACTGTCGTGTGAACACAAGTGACCAGAAATTCACACCATATACAAGGATTCATATCTGACCAGAGCCGATTTGGTTAATATGTTATGGGTAACAATTTAATTTTTATCATCGTCATAATTGCAAATCGTCGAGAACATGTTTCCATACTGAACAAATCCAATGTTGTGGCTCCCTCTAGTGGTGTTAATGTGATACTACAATTTGTTGAGGCTGTGACGGATGAATGTCGTATATTCCATATGGTATATTCTATATATAACTCTGCAGGGGCGTCAGCAGCACTTGATATGTCCTGTTTAGGTGGGGGGTCTGGGGGTCTAATTTTGCAATTAAGTAGATGCAATTTCCCACATTCTGGTGCATTCTCACATGTTTCTAGAAGATGACTCTTCCGTATCTAATGTCTATTGTTCCTAGAAATGAAAATGAGAATTAAGGCCTATCATTGATATACTGACATTTTTTATAATGCATTTGCAATAGTAGTTATACTACTATCGTATATCACAAAGTGGCATGATAGCCTAGTATTCATCTGAGAGTGCATTGTTGATTTACATTTACATTTTATTTCTCATCTCCACCACCTTTTATTCGTTTTCTCTGTGTAACTTCAAAGGGAAGTCAGTGACTCGGCCGAGGGTCACACCAATCTTTAGCCTGTGTCTCTACGACCTACGGAGATAGAGCTGAAATTAAAAAAAAAAGGAACGACTGATTTTAATTGGCCTCCAACATCACCTGAAGTTATATTTGTGCTTATTCTCAATTCTATTGCGACGACTTTCTGTTTACATCTCTCGTTCCCACTCACTCCATTTGGAAGTGTTCTACTGTGTTGTTTGCAGAACAGCCAGTGTAAGTCTTAAGTGTTCACAGAGCATTGAATGCCACCCAAGAATATAGAGACCCCCCCCCCCCACCACCACACACACACACACACACACACACACACACACACACACACACACACACACACACACACACACACACACACACCTCTCTGCCAGCAAACCCTTTGTCTGGTTTCATATAAACTGCCTGCTTGAATTGAGCTTTTTTTTCCCTCCACCGTTGTGACAAAGAAATGGACTCTTTTCAACAGACACTTAATCGCACATATGATGAAGCAGGCTGTTTACTAGCTGAGAGAGCTATTTTACTTATTGTGACATTCTATGCAACAGCCCACATTATTAATACATAAATGTATGATTTGGAATTAAGATGCAACCCACACCCAGTTCCTGAAAGCTCTTAAATTCACTGTTGCAAACATTCAATACTGGATAGAATTATTTCCAGGCAGAAAACGTTGTCTGGTGGAGAGGAAGTAGAATACTTTACATTTCAAACAGCGCTCACTGCAGCTCTTGAAAAACTGTATGAACAGAGAAAGAACTGCTTCAGAAGGAAATCGAATAAAAGAGAAAAAAAATGGTTAAACATTTTGAATGCGCGTAAAATCAGTGAGAAGAACATAGATTTAATACACTACTATTTGCACAATGACACATGGAAAGCCGGTGGTTAGCGAAGCACTATCAGCTCAGCACCAGGCAGCGTGGCCAGCTGTGACTCCCGACATAAGTGCCTGCTTCCAGCTCGTTCCTCTGGCGGGAGCCTCTTATCATGTGGCTTGGCGAAGCTGCTGAGGGTCTGCGACAGCTCACAGTCTCTAACACATGACCCAGGCGAGGCACAGCGAGTGCCAACAGTGTTGGATCAGCGTGCTGTGAGGTCCTCACTGTGGTGGCCGGTGGATTTCAATAGATTTTTGAGCATATTTCGATCCGCTCTGTTATCCCACAGTACATTTTCATGTATTTCTCACCCAGAATGTTTCTATGACCGTCATACTTGGCTTGCTTTCCGTCTGCCATTGACACCACTGGAAGTCCCTTGCGTAGCTACGAAAACATGTGGAAACACTGGCTCCGGATAACATAAAGGGCCAGGATTAATAAGTGGATTCATGTGCTTCACTAAAAGCTGCTGTGCTGGGCGTTTGCACGTTCTCGCTTTTCACTTTGTTTGCCTTTTTAGCCACAATTGCGGTCTGGTTGTGTTGATGGCAACGTTGATTGGTCAGTCGCTTATGAGCAGAAATATATCACTAGAAACTGATGTTGAATGGTAATATTTGAATTGGAATTCTATGTAAAATGCTGAACGCCTCTTAGCCTTCAGGGAATGGATGTTTTTTTCCATTCTTACTTTGTTTTTGAAGAATCTAGACAAGTTTTGTTGTCTTAACGGCAAAAAAGAGTTTATTTAAAAGTTTTACTTTCGGATTTCATGCCACCAGCTGTCTTGGCAAGCATATGGTAGAAGGTAGAAGTTTGCCTTCAGGGCTTTCTGCCAGAACGGGGTTTATTTTAATCCAAACCATGATCTTCAAACCAAGCAGGTTTGTTGATTAACCTGAGGAAATTTCTGGCAGAAAGCACTGAAGGGCAAACTTCTCCCATGTGTGCTTGGCAAGCTCAGCCGAACGTCAATTTCTAAGGCTTCAAACCCGGAAAAGGAAAAGTGCTGTGTCGCTAAATGTGGTTCAAACAGTTTTGATGAAGTTATTTATCATTTAAAAGGATGTTCCATTCATAAACCTAGAAAAGGGTGAGAAGCAGGACATACCCTCCATCTTTAAGTTATCTGTGCGGGTGAAAGAGAATGTTTTCTGGCCTTTTGATAGTGAAAGTGAACTTCTTCTTGTAGAGAAATGGTACCAACACATTGAAATGTCTTCCTAACATGATGATTCTGGTGGTTGTCTGTGGTCGAAACTTCAACAAAACAGACATGTACACCATATGTAGCCCACCCACTCAGTTTCAATAACATCAACTGGAAATACACTTTGCGTGGAAAGTTAATTGGTCTATGATGATATTAAATCAGTAAGCGTCTTAAATGACCACAAATAGAGAATCTCATTCTGGCTAGGGTGCAGATTGGCCTGGTTTATATTGAGTTTATATAATAGCTGTACTCTCAGTATGTTTTTAAGCAGTAAATACAGCCCATTGTTAGTTACAAGGTCACAAGTTTCATTAATGCAGGAAAGTATCCTTATGACTTTCCTCTTTTGCGCCATCATGAGATGAACATTTGTGGTTAAAGTGAAATATCTTGGAGCTGCAGGTGATCTGGGTGATTGACTAAACAATAGAAGAGCTATGCTCCAAAGTAGGCGGTGGCACGAGGGGAGATCGAGAGCAGCAGTGTGTGAAAACAGGGTAAATAAAAATAATTATATATTGATCGACCTGCGTCCCAGTGGTCGCTTGAGCTGTGAGACCCGGGTGGCAACAGTCCATGCAGCAGTTCCCTTCAATATGAATTAACTTAGTACAAGCCATCAAAACTCCAATACTCTGACTTGGGATCATTACTTGCAGAACTAATGATATTCACATCATCCTCACCTGTGTTTAGCACCTTTTTAACATACTAATACTGAGATGGTGAACATAGTAAATATCCTACCTGTGAAACATTAAGTTTAAACCACTGCTGTGCTTAAGAACAAGTTTACAAATGCAAAATAAACAAAAGTTAAATCATCGGATATCTTGCTTAAACAAGAGACTTTGTTGAAATTACCCATGAAATCAGTTATGCTTGTGGGAAACATTGTTGATTTTTATATTCTTTGTGTTTGAAATGTTGGATGCCGTTCCAAAAAATTCTCTGGTCTTTGTATCTTAGAAAAATCCCCTTTCTCTCTTGTACATGATGTTTCTATTTTATGGAAGGCTCTGACTGTACGCAAAACTTAAAAATCTTCCCATGACGTTTGGATGAGCAAATCTTTCATCTTTAATTGACCTAAAAGTAAAATAAAGCATATTTGTTTTGATTCCAGAACAAGGACAAACTGTTTTTGATTGTGTGCCGGTTGGTCACCCTTAGAACTCATTAACTTTGTCTCTGTGGACCAGAGGGGAAAAAGTAAGATTTCACATGGGCAGACCCCCAAACTGTTGCTTCACTTCACACCCGATCAGGGAATGAACACTTATTCAGTTGGGTGGGGAGGACAAAGCTGGAATATTCTGCGCACACACACACACACACACACACACACACACACACACACACACACACACACAAACACACACACACCCACACAAACACACACACACCACACACAACACACACACACACACACACACACACACACATTAAAAGCTATAGCCAAAAACTTTGTGATCCCAAAGATCTTCTTTGGCTAGTCAGCACTTTGGACACCACTCATGTTTAATGTGTGATTTCCTCTATCTCACACACACACACACACACACACACACACACACACACACACAGACTCTCTTCTCTGGGGTCAAAGTGTATTTGTGGTCACTCGTGCCCTAGCAACTGGAAAGCCCCGGCACCAAAGCTGTGGGTTTCCTGTGAGACAAAAACAAAAACTGATGCTTTTTTTTTGCTGACTGTTATCTTCCGTGCACTGACCTTATCTGACACATAATTAGCCATAAGAGAGGCCTGTTTTTTCATGCTCAGTGAAGGGTTTTACGCTCCACCCTAGGATGAAACGGACCCGATTGTGTTGCGCTTAAAGCATTACTGTGACACAGATGTTGAAAAATGCATTTATCACAATTAATTATTGTTCTTGCCTATTAAAGGGCAATTTCATTTGTCTACAACTTATAGAACACTAAACTTATACAGACATTTTATTTCTTACTTTTTGATATTATTCAAGTTTTGTTTCTACTTCTATTGCATAAGAGTCAATTTCCCTGTATGTTTATGCATCTGGCCAAATAAAGCTTATATTAATTCTGATTCAGGTGTACTTTTAGCTGAAAACAGGACCACCCCACTATGTATCATAATTGTGAATGCATGCATAGACAAACCACAGCAAACGTTGGCTGCTCGTTGCTCATAAAATGGGGCAATGACAACCTTTTTCATCGTGCAAAATGTTTTCTAAAATAAGTTTGCACAGAAACAGTCAATAAAAATGACTGCCCCCCCCCCCCTTCCTCTCATGTATTTCTTTAAGTTTGTTTTTGACTAATAAGTCATTTACAACCCTCTGTAAGGTGCATTTGGCTGCCAGCCTACTGTATATTACTGGGCCACTAAATGACGAAGCTAAGAAGTGCTTGTGTTCATTATGAGTT
Source organism: Chelidonichthys spinosus (assembly GCA_029853015.1). Taxonomy (NCBI): domain Eukaryota; kingdom Metazoa; phylum Chordata; class Actinopteri; order Perciformes; family Triglidae; genus Chelidonichthys; species Chelidonichthys spinosus. Next base: position 14,071,519 of record CM056837.1, read on the forward strand.
TACTGCATGCCTCCTGCCGTTACAGCGAGGGAATAAAACATGGCGCTTTGATAAGGCTGTGAACCCCTTGCCAGCAGTGAGTGCCGTTCTGGAAAAACTTCTTACACAGTATTTGGCATGCAGATATTTTATAGATCTGCTTAGAAAACATGTATACACAGTCACATTCATTGCAATTTCTGTAGGTAAAGATCTTCAACATCTTCTGGATCATAAGACACACATTTATTTTTATGTTGTTTTTATGTTTATACTGATAATAACATGTTAAAAACTTAAGATCTGTTTCACTTTTTGTATTAACTTTTTTATGAAGGTGAACAAGGTTATATGATTCATTGTGGAACTATAATTCGAGGAGAACTTGAAATCAGTGCTATTATGTTGTCTGGGTTGCCATGGCAACACTCCACAGGAAGCTTCTTTCTTATCGTACAGTCCAACGGGAGGATTGTGTCACTTAAACTAAATTCCATCATTCACTCGCTCCCCCCACGCAGCACAGCCCCGACTGACCCCCCCCAACGACGTCAAGGAGGGTGAAAAGAGATGAATCATATGTGAAAAAAACGAAATGCTTCTCTTTTTCAGGCCAGATATGGTCAGCGATTCCTCTTTCAGTGGCTGAAATGGCCATTTTTGTCCAAAAAGGTATGTCCCTGAAGGCCACACGGTGTGATAATAACCAAATTCAAACCAGGGGCCCCTTGGAAATCAAGAAAGAGCATGGGTTTGAAATATAATTGAAATCAAAAACGGCTTGTTGGGGTTGTTTCCCTTGAAAGAGGAGGTAGGGAGGAGAACGGGGGGAGACATAATGGCTGAGAGGGGAGATGGAGAGAGAAAGGGAAGGATTAGAAAAGCTTATCCGATGTAATGTTCTTTAATTTAGCTCAGACTGCACATTGGATAAGTTCAGTCTTGTGATGTTCATGGTTTTGCATCATCCACTGGTCTGATGGTGCAATTATAAAACCACAGCATCCATTTACTGTGACAAAATACTGACCAGAAACTTTCTATTTAACATAATTACTGAGATGAAGCAATTAGAACGACCATGTAGGTCAGTGAAGCATCTGCACCACAGCTGGTGGGAAATAATTTGAACACGCATCAGTCATTTGTTGGAAAATAAATAATAATCTCACTTTGAAACTGACCATGAAGTCTGTTTCTTCACACATTTTCACACGTTTTCCAAAATACAGTCATCTGCACTTTACCGTGATCTCGAGCTCAGCTTACACCCAGCAAGAAAACGTTTTTAACGTTCCCTTTTCATATTGAATTGGCTCATAGCCTATTCATATAAGGCAGGAGTTGATGGATGGATGAACAGACAAACACCTGGACCACCTAAGTGTGTGTGTGTTTTCCATTTGATTTATTTCAGATATTTAAGTTTAAAAAAATATGTAGGTGTGCCTATCCTTTATCACAGGCAGATATTACCAGGCCTGACTTTCATCCTGCGTATGATCAGTATTACACAATATTGTTCCTCTGGTATGCGAAAACATTCAAGGCTGGTATGTGTATGACTTTGAAACTGCTGAACTTGAAGGCTTCCTGGCTGACATGAGGGTCACTGTACTGTGGGGTGAATGTAGGAGGAGACGGAGGACGACCCTGTGGAAAGCTCCCTCTCCCCACTTCAACCAGCCCCTCTGGCCAGGAGCAGATCATCGCCTCGCTGGGAGCCAACAATGACGCCACACTGCTGGAGACCCAGGCCGTATTGCTGGGCCTGCTGGAGGGAAGGGAGGCACTGGAGAACCAGAATCAGGACTAAAGCAGGTCAGAATGTCAGACCCAGCTGCAGTAAAATAAGAGGTTTTCTACAGAGAGTCTGGTGCTCAGAAGCATTACCACCTTTGTCCACATGGGTCGCCAAAGTCAATACAAAATAAAAGTTCCATTTAGTAGCTTTAAACCATTATAGAGAGTTTGTATTTTCTATTGTTTTATTTTAATTGTTTTTCATTACCATACTAATTGGCGTTTCTAATATTTTTACCTTTTTAAATAATACCAGCAACAATATATATTTTAAATTTCATGATTGCTGGTTCATCTTTTTTTTTGCCCTTAGTGTGTATATATATGATTATTATATACAGTACGCACTTCACAAACATATCCCATAAATAGCTAAATTAATTTTTAATTTGTTTTTTAGTGAAGGATTTTCTTGTAATATGGCCCCAAATCCTATTAGAGGGACCTCCCCATGAAGCCATATTTAGAGGAACACTAGAACATCAGGATATTGGCCTGGAGGGAAGGGAGGATGTTCTTCAGCATGGCCTCTCTCTGCTGATCTTTGCTTTTTTAAAGGGGAGATTTGTTCTGCTTCAGCAGAGCGGGCCTCCCTTAGTGGTTCGGAAGAGTGCATCACCTCTACATTCTTTTAAACATCCTTGTGTTTTTGTGTAGCAATCTGTAACTTTAAAAAAAAAGCTTACATTTTTTTTTCACACACACTTCAGGACATATTTGATCATATAATGATTTTGTTATCTGCTTAAATTATCTCCATACTTTCACGGATCAAATATTATTTGACTTGATTTATTTTTCAAGCCACCTTGAAATCAAACATATTGCAGAATTACACACATCTGGTTGCGATAAGTAAAGTATTGAATCCATTTTTCTGCTTCACACAACCATTCCCATGACATGGAATTAACATGTCAAGATATGAGAAGCTCAAAGGCTTTCTTGAAATGTTCGCTCCCAAACCCAAGAAAACCGAAACTTGTATTTCACTTCATTTTATTTCATTTAATTGTATGTCTCGCACAAATGATGTTCATATTATTCCATGCCAAAAGAGTCAAGTTAACCTTTACTGTAAAATGAATCATCATGGCCTGAAAAACACTGATTTCTTCTGCAGATTTGAGGGGTTTTTAATTCCCCACATCAATGGGTCATTTTCCCAATCAAACATCAAACACTGAAATCCAGATGATGGAACATGAGCAGAGTAACATCAGTGGGTGACTCTGTTGACGTCATTGATGCTGGAGAGGACGTCTGCTTGCATCTGATGGAGTGCAAGCACCCACGCGTCCCTGCAACCGGAGAACATCCGAACCGGGAGCGAGCCCCCGCAGGCCTCGTGACACAGTTGATTTGAATTCAAAGTGTATGTGTGTGTGTGTGTGTGTGTGTGTGTGTGTGTGTGTGTGTGTGTGTGTTCAAGTCTCACTTTCTTTGGATGACAGTTATTCGAGGTGACGGTTGTGCTCAGTGAGTGTGGGTGCTTCCACGTTGATCTCATTCACAGAGTCATATACTGTATGTGTGTATATTAACTTGCCAAGTGAGTGAGAAAGCATATGGGAGAGAAGGCCGTCGCTGTCCAACCGTCACAGAATAGATGTTTTATTACTGCGTCTCAGTTGGAAGAGCAACAACACATCACCAGCCACCAGAAAAACAGAGGATTCTTTTCAAAGAATAGACATTTCTTGCTGACAGATGATCGATACCTCTCATGTCCGTACGCTACATGTGAAGCTCCAGGCAGTAGCTATTAGCTTAGCTTAGAATAAAGATCAACGGAGGTTGGTGGTCCATCCATAATGAATATAGCCATATGTTCATCTACTACATTCTTTAAGCGCAATGCATGATGGTATATGCAGTTGTACACTACTTTTCACGATTAATTGAGGGATGCTTTGAGTCTGATCGGACAGCACTTAAACATGGTGAAGTCAATAGTGAGTAGTGACACTAAAGGCCTATCAACTGTAGCTAGCAAGCTAACTAGCATTTATTTTGTAAAATAAACTTCAGTCGTTGTCTGTCGCTTGTGTGTGCAGCCAAAGACCAGTTGAGAGGGAAGTTACCTCCACTAACCAGTTTTCTGGTACAAACATGCTGTAGAAAATAGAAGCAGCAGTTTTGAAATATTCATCATATTATCTTATTAATGTTTCAGTGATTAACTTGGTCTCCTTGTCCCTACAGTGAGATGAATGTGAGGCGATCCGTCAGCTGTCTTGCATCATTGACCTCACAGTTATGGTCTTCCAGTCCTTTGCTGTTACCTTGGAGGTAACGCAGCCATGCAAAAATACACACATACAACGGGGGGACACAGAGACTGTAATCCCTGTGGGAAAGGCAGTAGGGGCTTATGGAGAGGTTTTGGAAGATAGGGGGAGCATTCATTACCTGTAAGCGATACCCCCAGAACCTGAGCAGAGCAGCTACACGGGTCAAAGCGCCTCATAAAGTCTGCCGGTGACCGCGAGTGGCTGAGATTATCACAAAGCTAGGGATGAGTTTCCCCCAACGAACCTAGACAAACACAATTTCTCATAAACGGTTTGATAGATGTGTTTTTAAAAGGGGCCAAATTGTCTACTAAATCATGTAGAATTTATTTTAAAAAATGAATAATTTTACCTCATAAGAGGCCTCTTTGATGGCGCGAATGCAGTGCCATCGAGATACATGATAAGAGAAAGGATGAGAGGTCGCCATTACCGCCTCCTTTCCAAAGTTTTAATAACTGTCTGGGTCGAAGCCAGTTGCTTCATTAGAATCTGAAATCTTGCAGGGTTCCTTCCCTTAAAGGCTCGCGCTCCTCGCATGCTTTCAACTTGATTCATTAGCTTATGTAAGTGCGCTGCAAGCTTGGCAAGAGTTTCAGCGAGGTGAACGAGGCAGCCTGTCCTGATGACTCACCTCGAACACGAATGATATCAGCGAAGAAGAAGACAGAGAAATGGTAAGAGAGAAGAAGTGGAACGCTTCAAAGGCGCTTTAATCATCTCTGAATGGAAACTGGGTAAAACCGCCCTTTTGAAAGAGTTAAGTGTTAACTAAAGGAAGTAGGTCAGCTGATATGAAGCCAGCAGGATGTAAATGGCTCCAAAACTCTGGAGATGCTACATTTCTGGCCTTTTTCCTGATCTGTCACTATCTGAGTTAAACAACCACAATGAGTTTCCTGATTCCATTCATTGGTGTTCATAGTGATTCGTAATTGCTTTCACCCGCTAATGCAGTCTGGTTTGTTTATGTGCCCAAGTGACTGGAAAAGGTTTTGTGTTCAGGCTTCAAAAAGGTGAATTTTTCAAGTTTTACTTATTTAAAGGGAGAAACTTATTTGTTTGAAAAAAAGAAGAAATTTAAATAGGAGTTTGATTCAAAGTTGGTCAGAAATGAAGCTATATGTAAGCAACTGCAGGGGATGGCAAGCAACTATCATAACTGATATGTTCACATCTTTTCTTTTTGAATTCTTTGCAGTGGGATCTCCACATATTTAAATTGTCTTTATCTGGTCATCGAGAGTTGAAAAATGTTAAACTTTGGTTAAAATGCTGTATATTTTAACATATTTTAACTTAAAATGTCTGATATGTTACCGTTTCATCTAGAATGCCAAGTTAGACAAACACAGCACTTTCACCCAGGAGCCCTTCATGTCACACATGAAATTAAGTTTTTATGTTTTTATGCTTATGCTACGTTGTTATGTTTTACGTTGTTACATTGTTACATTGTTACGTTGTTACATTGTTACATTGTTACATTGTTACGTTGTTGTGTGCTACAAACCTGATATGAAATTGTTTTTATGAAACATATTTGGGGCTCAGAATCGTTAACATTCAGTGGATCTTGTGGTTGCAGGAAGGTAATGCCAACATTTTTTCTAGGCCTCGGTTCTGAACTTGGAAAGAGCATTTGACAACATCTCACATCTGTAATTTGTTAGGACAAGAACTGGAGCTCCTGGTAAGATTTTCCAGTGTGAAGTGTGTGTAGCATCCATCACAATAACAGCTTCTCTTGTATCCATTATATGACATGCACCAACATCCTCCTCTCATGTCATCATTCTAACTTTGACTCGCCTCGGTGTGTTACACCAGTGACATTTTACTGTCAGGGAAAGTACAGGACAAGTTGGACATACTGTCTCAGGCCAGCGCTGCTTCATAATGCCTCCTTAAAAGGTATCAGAGTACTGCGATGCATTTGGGGAACCAAACTTTTCTTGATAGGAAAACTGCTTTCTGATTTTGGACAGGAAGATTGTGGTTTAATCTGTTTTCCTGAGTTCCGAAATGGTGTTTGTAACCGTCTTTCCTGCCTTTAATGGTCCGCACTTTGGAGCTGCTCGGGGAGTAAACAGGAACAAACAACACGAATGAAAGAAAGGCAGAGGCTTAGTCACACTAACAGCCACACACACACACACACACACACACACACACACACGCTCTAATGCACTCAGCATGATCATGTACATATGTGCACACACAGATACTTTTGTAGGGAATATTAATAAAATTAAAGGGCCATTGCACACCACTATAGCACTGTTAAAGGCTATATGAAATGCTTAGTTTGAGTCACCTCTTCTCTATTGAAAAATTTGAAATATGAAAAAAGGTTCCATTAGCTGCCTTATTCAAAATGCTCTGTGTGCAAAATAGTCCCAATGGTGGCCCGTCCCTTATGAGGTAGTTCTAGGGTGAGTCTAAGGTGACCTGGACCTTTGTTACCTCCTTAAATTCATTTGAATTCTAGGATTATTCTATTTGTTTTATATCAATATTTCATTGTTCAAATATATATTGATATATTATATGTTTGTATCTTATGTGTCATAATGTATGTTATATTGTCAAACGTATAGTTCCCTCCAATATTAAAACAAACATTGCCATTTAAATAACAATAACAGCCACATACAGTAACAGTGTATTCATCCCCTTTATAGTTTATTCAAATGAGTGAAACAGCGCCCCCTTTGGGTTGCATGAGGTAGTACTTTTTGAGTATGCCTGGTAGAAAAGTTGGTTTGACGTTGATGTCCTTTGATTGCCAATATTAAGTCTCAACCAACCACACGTTGACGTCATCAGGACTGTGACCAACTGTCAAACTAGTTATTGAGAGTTAGCAAAGTAATTTAAATGAAATAAGATGGGAGAGGTAGCTAGTTTTCCAATGCTGCTTCATGAAGGACAGAAGAAAGGCCTTCGTCGTTGAAAACGTGAGTCAAATACAGTCTCTCTGTACCTGTCATCTCATGTACTTTGTCTTGCTGCACAGTGGTTATTATGGAGGTCGGTTAGCTAAACGCACTGTGCCTTTTTCTTTGTTTGCTAGCTGTCTAAACAAACCATTAAATCCGGAAAGTTCACCATTAAGTACTTGTAGCTAGATTTGCTGTGCATAGAAGCTCTGCTGGTTGGTTGTTGGAGTTTGTTTTTCTTAATATACAACGCATTTAGAGATAAAGGGTCTACTAGTGTAGCCATGCATTTTGATGTGAATAAATTAGTTAAGGGTAATATTTGCGTACATACTGTATTTTGCATATTATGAAGATAGAGAGGGGTCATGTTTGCATAACGTATTTGTAATGTATCTTTCAGTGCAGAAACCATGCTTGATAATCAACAATTTACTATCCAAAAGTGACGTGGAAGACGTAACTTCTCACAATATTCTGAGATGTTTTGGTCTAAATGATTAATGAATGCTCAAATGAATTGATGAGTTATGATCAGTTTTTAATTTCTCTTTCTCTGTTGTCTAAATGTTTTCCTAAGGTGAACTAATGCTGAATGTGTGACTTAAATAGTGTTTGCATGTAGTTTGTTGTATGTGAGCTTACAATCAAGATCAGGTTGAGGCTAGGTCAAAGGTTAAGCTCAGAGGATAGATGACCAATCATCATGTACTCTACATGTGCTTTTCTACGCTGTGTTTCCACCCCCGGTCAAATGGAAGGACCACCTGTGTCGTCCCACTCGGTCCCCCAGCTGCAGCGCATGCTTTCCCTGCTGCTGTTTCCTCTCAGAGGTGGACTGGAAAAATCTAGCAGGAAAACAGGCAGATAACAAGGCGGCCACCAGAGTCCAGTTTCCTATTAGAATAGATTACCCTCCTTTTTTTTAATAGAGGCCTTTTCCCCCCCCAAGTGAGACCAGCTGCAACAGTTTCTGTTTTAAGTCCACAGTAGTTTCCCTTAATTTTTAGTAGGGGTGTAACGGTACGCAAATTTCATGGTGCAAAGCTCGTTTTTTGAGTCACGCGTCAGTACATTTCTGGTACAATAGCGAAATCAAAGAAAATGTTCATTTATTCTGAAAATTATTAGCAACAGTTGCTTATTGGCAATAATTCTTACTTTAATACTCAAATAATGTAAATAATCAATAGAAAATCACAGAAATATCTGTAATGTAAAATTAAATTTGTTAATTTGTTTTAAACTTGTCAGTTCGACACAACAGACTGACTAAAATACACATGTGAAGGCATATTGTAGCACTTTGATCACATACTTTTATTCTGCATTGTCTACAGTCGAGTGTGGTCACATATATGCAGCCATAACCATAACATTAGGCTCATTGTGAATTGCAGTGCAATTATCTTGAGGCCAGTTTGTGGCTTCCCATTTTGACACTGATCCACAGAAAAGATGACGCTCGTTTAACACCCTGCCATATAGAAGCGACAGTGTTTTGACACTTCCAAGCCCAGTCGTTATTACTACTGCCATTCAATTACCAATGTCCTTGTGAATTTCCATTTAATATTGGATTAATGCCACATAAAATTCCCAGGATTTTAATATTCTTCAAGTGAAACAAACCAACCTATCCCAGACCTCAAGAACCCTTCTTTTTTCATGCAATATCCCTATTAAATCATCCGTCCTACGCTGGCACACATTATATCTACTTATTGTCTTTTTTTCTTTTCAATTCTTGAATGTGAAAGTTCTGTCCGGACATTGCGGTTTGGTTTCAATGTCATTCTTCTGAGACAGAGAAAAGGGGAGCTGTAGACTGCTCTGGTAGCAATTTATTGCCCCCTTTTTATCCATTCAAGTACACATGTATTTTTAAAGAAAGTGGGACTGGGCACAGGAATGGTACTAAGAATTTTCAGCTGGTCAAAGCTTTTTGGGGTTCGCCTCTTTGGTGGCAGCGCAGATAAAGTAAATAAACAGCTCATTTAAGCATAATTGATATAGTGTAACACATATTTTCAGGATGGGCTATATTTTTCCCTGGCATGTTCCCCTATGATGGTCGCTTTAATGAAATTGATTGGGCAAAAAACAATTTTGAAGCTCATCTGTCAAATAAGATCCAGTCATAATGGTGACTGTCATGTTTTCCAAACTCTTTGAAGGCGCTTATCATGTGATTTGCTTGACATGGAGATGGCTGAGCCGGCGGCTAGCAGCGAACAGTGGTGGCGCCGCTAACAGTGTTTACCTGAAAGGGAACCGGATGTTGGGCTCTGTGCTTCCGTTGCAACACCATGGGCAGGGAAGGCGTTCTCAGCAGTAACCGCTCACGTGCTGCTCAGGTAGACATTACTGATGTTTGTTAGCATATTGATGTTCAGACTTTTACATTCAGCACATTTGAGTAGTGCAAGTATATCTTGATTTACTGGCAGCCTACTTCTCTGTTTTCTTGTCCTCATCAACATTTAACATCAAAGCAGAGTAAAAGACACATTAAACTCTAGTTTTGGTCTGGCGGAGGAGTGTCCCGCCGGCCGAGGTCTGGTTTACATCTGTGTGCCACTGCCATTGCAGGCCTTACACAAAGGCGCGTGTGTTTATGTGTGCAGATTCCCTGGTGTTCTCAACAGAGGGGAGTGTGTTTGTCCATGGTAGCAGCTTCCTAAAATCCTTAACACCCTCCCTGCACCCCACTGAGGTGACACACACACAATGAGATGCTATTCATTGCAGTGATATCAAATGCAGGGATATCAATACCGTTAAGATAGCAAAAAGTGGGGTGAACTGTCCTTAGTCCAGAGGAATGCTTTAAATCTGGATAAACTCAAGGTTTTCAGATGACAGTTGGCACCAGCGGCGTGACTACATATGATTGCATGAGCAGGAATTTATTATGCCTGTAAAGCTTGCATTCCAGTGTGACTGGGAGTGTGTGTTTGCCACCATTTGTGTGTTTGTGTGTGTGTGTGCAAAAGAGAGAGAGAAACAGATGGGGAAAAAAAGAGCTTTTTGGGTAGCTGAGGTGACAGCGAGTTCATCTACCTTCACATCACCGTACCGTGTTTTTAAGTGTGTGAAGTTTCAGAATGCTCGGGGTAATATTGGGTTCAAATCCAACATATATTTTGTTTCATCTCATGCCCACTGCTAGTTTCCTTCTTTATTATTATTGTATATATAGTAGTTAAAGTCTTTTAACTGATGTCATCATTTGCATAGTCGCCCCATTGAAGTTCCTAAAATCCACCCAAAATGCGTCATCTCATTAATGGAGTCGAAGTTTTCAGTTTGTTTGTTACTTGGACTTTGTTGCAATGATAAAGTTGACGTATTCGGCACTCAACGTTAAAGGACTTAAAACGCATCTAAAGCTCCTTGTGAATTTTGCATGTAGAAAGCAAAAACAATGAATAATAAAGGTGCACTGAATGGATGAAAGTCTCCAAGGAGTCTTCTTTAAATATGAAACAGCAGTTGACTGCAGTAAGTAGGATCCCTGGGGGAATGGATCATACACTGGGGAGGTAATGCATTATGGGTAATCCATCCACGAAAGGAGTAAACGTAGCCCTCGGTGCGGGATAAACTGTAAATAACTGTGAAATACAATAAGGTCATGGGAACAAATAAAAACACATCTTTGCCACTTGTTTTTCTAGGTTTTCACACGCCTCATATAAGGCGAATCCTGCTGTGGCTTTTACATTCTTATATCTTTCTGACTTTTTTGAAAACATTTTGTTTGTTGGGTAAAAAAATGCAATCATATAAATAAAAAAGGAATCAAATAAAATGCATAAAAAACCTACCTGAGGCACATGAACCCTGGCCATTTGCTTCTCATATCACTAGTGCCATAATGTAGCTATTAACCTGCTTTTTCGTCATCTTTAACACATCAGAGGAGCAAAACATTCAGTGGCAGCAGCGGCCTATTACACATAGTAGGTTATGTGGACAGGACGTGTTAAACATCTGTCTCAATATGGAGATAATGCTGACTGATGACATAATTCTTGGCTAATATGAAAAAATAGCCTGCAGTAACAATAGCAGATGGCCCCCCTCTTCCCCATCTTTCCCCTCACACACACAGAAACCAGGATGTAGACGGTGACACATCCACTAAGGTATTGGCTTGTACTCTCTGGTGCGAGAGATAAGATGGGATACAGGAGATTAATGACTGTGTTATTGGTAAAGCAGTGGAAAGTCTGGGTCACACTCGGAACAATTACTCTACTGTACTGCATAACCATCTGTATCCCTGACTCAAATAATGCCTTCCTTCAAATTGAATTAATTAAGTTTTAAATCTCTTTCCACTTGAGGAGTCTTATACAATCAGTCACATTGAGCACAAGCCTTTTTTTTGTAAGGTTAAACTGGATTTTCACTCGAATTCACTTTGCTGTTAAATTGACCTCAATCAGAAACTTACTGTGCATTTGCACCACTTAAGAATATCACTTCCAAGGTGGAAACAGGTCATTTAGCCGGTGATGAGTGGTCGCCTTTTGCATCAGCCACGCTCGGCATGAGCAGAAAAAGACCAAAAATCAAACCCAGGACTCATTAATTGTTCTGAGTCTGTGTGATTGCTGTTCACTAACCGGGCCCATGTGTGTCCCATGTCAAACAATAGCAGCCACAGGCATTCTGTTTGATCAGTGCAGGGAAAATCATCAGGGGTACACGTTGCATGAAACGTGCTGGTCCCGCTTCAAACCTGGCAACCTAGAGCTCCCCTGTTGTTACAGCCTGACAAATGAACACCAAAACTGGAAACTGAAGTTTTGTTTAAACGGATTTGCCAAAACACAGAAATATCTGCCAGCACGGAGGTGTACGTCCTCTCATCCTCTGAGGAGAACACTCTCTGCTGAATCCAAATCCTAGCAACGCAGACATTTAGTGGAAATAGATTTACATAATTCCTGGCAAAAGCATAATATCTGGCAAAAACGGTGGTGCAGTTTCATTGTGATTGTTTGGAAAAATAAGCCAACCCAGGACACAAGGGTTTTTTTTTTTTTGGTGCAAAGAGCCCAGTCTGAGAACAAGCTTCTCTGGAAAAGGGCTTATTCTGAAGCCAGCAAGCCAAGAAAAAACTCCTGCTAGAGACTGAGGATCTGCAGTGTAACCCCAGAGGTGTATAGTGTATTCCTGCTCTGAGACCTCTGAGAGCAGGGAAGCCTGAAGCTGCCTTCATGTGCTGTCAGAAAATTGTGAGTAGATTGATGAACAACCAAACAACGGAAGGAAAGGAAGTTTGAAATTAGATCACTAAAAAAGGACAAGACGAATCAATCAGTCCATCAAGTTAATCAATGAGTAACCATCAGACTACAGTTTGATTGGCTACCAGCAACTGTCTTAGAAGATATAAAATAATACATTTCAGCTGAATCTCACTTCAAGGTCCATTTAGTAGCTGTTCTGGAGCTTTTAATCATATCGCATGATCTTCACTAGAAGATGGGAGTTAACCCAGTTGTTAACAAAATGCACATGTTCAGATTTCCATTTCCCCACAATAACTTTTTCAGGGCTTTTCATTGGTTGGCTTAAAAGTAGGTTTTGACTTCATGTGAAGTGTTTCTGATCTGCCACTTCAACTCTCACCGTCTGGTGAACAAGGCAACCAAACCTACACAGTTGTGGTTGGGGAAAGATTTTAGGAAAGAATAAATTAAGACAGTGTGCCGCGCTTAAAGAAGCTGCCAGGCTGTGACATGACAGAATCATTTAGTTACCAAACAAAATTCTTTGTTAGTTTTCTGGGTGGGGGACAGTCTCTTGGCTTCCTAGAGACATCTGGCCACTAAAACTGAAAAGACAATAAAATCATCATTAAAAACTATCCTAATGAGAATTTGCTCTATATCCAAATACAAAATCAACTGCAATCCCTACTGCCCATCCAGAGGTCATACTATGTAATACAACTTAATGTAAAGTATAATTTTATGACCTCACCAGAGGAAAGGATTACATTTCATTACCTTTACTCTTTGGCATAAAACAAACAGGATTTCTTTTTGGACTATTTTTCCCCACTGCAAACTGAAATCCCCTCCAAATATTCCCTATAAAGCGTTTTCTCCTTTCCAACCCTTGACACAAATTTGAGTCGACAAACAAGCTAAACCTGAGAATAACGCCCACTGAAGTGCTTATTATTTCCACGTCCCGCCTGCATGAGTCCCTGTTCATGTATGCGCTGTATGTGTTTGTCCGTGTGTAATGGAAATCCGTAGAGGCTGTCAGTGATGTGCTCATCAGGGAGAGAAGAGGTCACTCATCCGCAGTGAAAGCACAGGGAGAGGAGAAAACAACGGTGTGTGTGTGTGTGTGTGTGTGTGTGTGTGTGTGTGTGTGTGTGTGTGTGTGTGTGTGTGTGTGTGTGTGTGTGTGTGTGTGTGTGTGTGTGTGTTGTCTTTGACAACAGAGATTTCAGGTTTGTGCTCTGTGTTACCTCAGGTTCATAATCCTGTTGCAAGTGTAGCAGCAGCGACTAAAAACAAACATGTTCCCCACTGTGGGAATTACAGGGTGTTTTTTGAACATGCAAACATAATCCATCACTAGAGATGACTTGGTTTTGAAATCCCTCTTGGATTTTGTTGCAACAAAATAGAAATCCTTTTCATTCTTTGCTTATTTGGATTGGAATGAAAGTGAAGCATCAATCAGAGAAGCATGCTGTGAAACTATTCTGACAGTCACATTCTGAGAACTACATTCCTGCTATGAAAGCCTTGATGAAGGTCGGTATTTTTTTGTGAGCAACTAAAGCACTTTCATACACTTATCCGACCTCCTACGGACTAATTTTTCATTTATGTCAACTGTCAGTACTGGCAACTTGATCCATGAGTAATGGCTATAATAGGTTCTCAAGACATCCTTTAGAAACTAAACTTTTCACACTCAAACAAAGATAAATACAGATTATTTACATAGTGTACATTTACTGGTCCACCCCTGCCTGTTATCGAATGTTAGCTGGGATACATTTAAGCGTCTCTCCAGTATTGCAATATACAACGACTCTGTCTTTTTCAGTATATTATTAATACTCCGTGACGATTGCTGAGGCAGAGATGTTTCCTTCCTTTCCCTGCAGTCAATTGAACTCTTAAAGCACTGTTTTGCCCGTTTATGAGACATTGAAGTGTTGGCACATGTGTTCATGTTGCTGTGCATGTTGGAAAGGCTTAGACTCTCTGCAATGTTGTACATGTTGTTTCGGCCCAACACATTCTTAAATCCTGTAGAATATTTGTTGTAGTGCCACACTACATTGCACTACATTGCCACTGTGAATTCCAAGTGAATTAAATTGTAAAAAAAAAAGCAGCTAATCTAATATCTCATGACGGAGCAAAACCAAAACGTTTTTCTATGCTGATGAACATTCAGGTGCACTGATGACAACCTTGACCCAGCAGTGACCTCCGTTGAAAAAGAAACCTTTGTCTAACCTTCCTGCAATCACACAGCTACTTTTATTGGCTGCCAACGTTTAAAACTGGAAAGTTCTTCATCTGTCCGTCTCTAGGAGACGACGGTGTGTCTGCAGACTCCGTCAGGTTGGAGATCCTTGCTGAAAGAGTTCATAGTGAGTTTCATCATGCTCTTACCTCACAGCCTTTACAATAAACTTTATCGCCACCATATGTGCATTGGTATCTCCTTGAAGAGGGATGTGGAGATAATTGGTTTAATATAGTGGTGACAGTTAGCTGAGTGGTGTTTGAGGACTCTCGACTTACACAATGAACAAAGAGGGCCGTCACTCGGGACGTTTTAGAGAAGAGGCCTCTTTCTTTTTCATTATTTTCTAGTGTCATCATTGGGTGAACATGTGTGTGTGTACATTTGGAGAGCAAATCCTTTATAACTGGCCTCTATCCAACCATGACCGTGAACCTGTTTCCCCTGAAAACGACTTTCTCCGACGTACCTCTTTATTTGCAGTGCTTTCAGTAAAAAAGTATTATTTAAAGGCAACTTTTGGTCTCTTTAAGTAGGAAGAAAAGTCTGCATCTTAGGCAGATTTGTGTGATTACTCACTTCCAGAATGTAAAATGAATTTGCCCTTAATTAAGAAACCCAAAACCAAGATTTGGAAAACTGTCAGTTGAATCACGTCGGTAACTCTGGTACTGATTAGTCAAACACCAATAAGAAATCGTTTGCATCCACCCTTGGTAGACATCATGCCTTTCTACTTAGACAAGCTTTCTTGCCAACCTTTTAGTACGGCTGCGAAACGCCCGTACAATTATGAAAAACCAACCACAGACGTGGATCTGATGACGATATGTAGGACAGACTTTGTGGATGACCTCAGCTGGCTTTGCTGTTAATCATCTGTCCTTCCTGGCAGAAAATATACTCTGTTCTCCATAAGTCTTCTGTGTTTGACTGGCAAAACCTATATGATTTGCATGAGAAAGAGGAAGGCAGTAGTGTCATTTTAAGTTTGTTTCCAAGCAAAATCATCAATGTGCTCCATGTCGGTTGGTTCTGCTGCGAGCTGAAACAGTTGCTGATGGGCGCTCATAAATGAAGGAGTTAGTTGAACATGTATTAATCCAAACCTTGTTTCAGTCTGTTTCTAAACTTAACTCGGCAGTCCGCTAACTTGTTGCTCTCGTTAACAACATCAGCTTGAAACATGCATGTCGGCTAAAATTCAACCGTGGTGTTGTTCTTTCCCAATAACAACAACACCATATGTTCTAGTTGCGTGCTTTCTAATGATGTATTTCTTTTTATATCTGCACAATAGCCAAGAAGCTTATTGTTGTAAGTTAGAAGTTTTATTTGAACTGACTAATGTGATTAAAAAAATCAAAGCATGAAAATCAGTTGCAGTCCATGTATCAACGGTCTTAGGTCGTTTTCAATTGATACTATGTCTTAAATACATGCCAGCTGTACACATTAAAATCCCCTCTTAATGTCACAAAAGACGAGGAGAATGAAGACCCTCTAAGACACTTTGTTAAGAAGTGAAAGGTCCTAATTTGGATAGTAATGAACACAAAGACATCAATAGGACATCGACTCTATAAGTTCCAGAACCATTAAAGTCTTAATCTAATCTAAAAGATAACAATTCATTGAACACACAACACTAAAACCCTGATGAATCCTTTGAATAGGCCTTTTCCTGGATCAAACCCACACTTGCGCCCAGCTTCATTTCACACATCACTGCATGGTGTTAAAGCCACGCTCTGTATTTGGCCCAAAGCTGTGCTCCTTGCATGCTCTCTGCAACAAGAGAGAAAGGAACACATACGATTCAGTGAAAAAGTAGAGTGATGGAATTTAATGTAAAATTCTGGCTCCCCATCTGGAAAAGTGACTTTTGATCGATGGCCTAAAAATGTGACCTGAATGGAAATAGTGGATGCAGCGATGGAGATCAGTTATGGTCCAGAGGGGCAGAAAACATGAGGGGAAGAGGCTGATTTGTCCTGAGTCAGATGTTAATACCAGACATTTGGATGAGACGCCACCTTGCACTCGCACGGGAAAAGGTTTCTTGAGGACAGCTGCTCACCTTGACAACATTTGGCCTCTAAATTAGCGCCAGAGTGATATGCAGGAGATGCTCTGCTATCTGCAACCCCAGGCAGTAAAAAAAGCCAATTTTCTTTTCCCAAATTCTCCAAATTCTGCGTACAAGGACAACTTTTCTCCCAAGATATCACATTGTTGTAACGTCAACACTGTATGTAATTGATTCGTCATGTCTCCTCTTCAAACACTTTTGTCATGAAGCATTTCGATGCTAAGCAGAAGTAAAACTAGCTTGAATACACAGGGAATTTCTTCCAAAATCTAAACTTCACAGCTCATTCCTCTTGGTGCGTCAGTTGAGATTATTGTTATGGACGAATGTGTTTTTACATTATGAAAATAGGGAGTTGGAACATGTGCAGTAATTTAGAATAAACTTTTTGATTGCAGTATATGTTCAATAATTGACACAAATCCCAGCAGCCCAAACTTGTTAATGAGCTTGTTTACGTGTGTTGATGAGAAATAAACTCAAAGCAAAGGGTGAGGTTGAGCTTTAGATGTCATATTTGTTTGATTTGTAAATGAACTTGTGTAGAAAGTAACTTAAACTGGGAAACTTAGAGAGGAAAGCTGAATGGGATATAAACATACAGTTTAAATCAAAAAGATTTGTCTTTTAACAAACTTCTTGACCCCCGTTTCTCAGCACTAGACCCAGGAAGGTGCTGATGGAGAAAAAAATGTTTCAACAGTCTTTGCTTTATGAGAAAAAATATTGGGGGTTATGTTGAACTCCTTGGCAGACAGATGTCTGTATGTGAGAAAACCCAGTGAACGCATTCTCCCGTCCACAGAGTGAAACATGGCAGAGGCAGACTCGTGGCTTCAGGCCTGACCACATCTCTGTGTTTACCAGCCGTGTTTTCTTTAGCATCGCTGGAATGAATGGATGCTGGAGGCGGGTCATATGGAAACACTCATGAATATGTATGCACATGGATTCACACAACACAAATTGTATTTTGGTGTTAATGCTATTTTGGTATGACAATTAATGTGTAAGTAGGTGTCGTGTGGCAGCCATGTTGGAGGTCGATGTAGAATTTTATAGCTGTTTCAGCAGGAAATGGTTATTTTACGTAGAATGAAGTGAAGTGTTTAAGCATTTTAGCATTTATCTAGTTGAGTGAGCCTTAGTTGGAAGCAGATGCATTGTGCTTTACATACAGTTTCATAAATAAGGTCCCATGGGTAACACCTGAAGGACGCCTTAGACTCTCTGTTCAAGGAATCCTGATGAGAAGGAAATCTACCTCAAGCCTGTACCATCATTTAACGAACCATGTTTGTCATGAAAGAGCCTTAGGAGTGACCTTTGAGAATCATAAGGTGTCAAACAGCATTCTTTATATTCTTCATATTTAACTTTACACACCTATAATAACGTACAAGATTTTTAGTGAATTGAATTAAAGAGGATCATGGAGGCAGAAAGAGCTGGAATGCATCCAATCCTTTGCTGCTCATTGAAACCAGCTGCTGCTCACCCACTTTAATCACCTGCACATCTGCGCCTGATCTCACAGATCACCCAAAAACAAACCTATGTCTCCCCCTCTACTCAAAACGTCTGTATAGCATCTGTATCCCACACTTAAGTCAAAAACTCTTAATTAAATTCTTGTTGAATTGTATCTGACATTTGACCCGTATGTAAGATTGATGTTATGTCACTTTTATTTTTGTCTGATGTGCACCAGAGGTGACTATGGATAAATTCACTGGGGGGGGGGGGAAAGAAGAGGGGAGGTGAAGACAAGGAGAGTATGTGCCACTTTAGTTTTTATCTCTGCACAGGAAATGATATAGATGTTTGTTTTTTTTGGCTGAACCAGGCATTAAATACTCCACTATTGTAATCACTAGTCACTAATCAAGTCACTTGTTAGCAACCTCTTATGAAACAAAGTGTTAAACTCTCTAAAGATTGTGTTAACCACAGACCTTAATTTGGGCAGCTAACCAAAAAACCATCAACTTTGAGACGAGGCAGCCGGAAGTGCAAACATTCGAACTCATTCCCAGGTTTGAGCACTGACTCCTGCACCGCTCTACTGCCCCTCCTTGCTGCAGCTGCACAGCCAAGCGCAGAATGAATGAACAATATCTGGCTGCTGCTGAATCCTCCTCTCACCGATGGTTCCATTACATTCAGGCTGCTTACATTTACTCTTTTAAATTCCAAGCAAAGCACTTTCACAGAATGACAATTTAACATCATAATTACCATGCAGACTGCAGCCCCGGTCTCTCAAATACTTGCAAGTCATCACCCAGTGTTACCTGTATCACTGAGCTTTGTGTGTTGATGCACAGTCAAAGACAGCCTGTACAGAGGTCAAAACCTCTGGAATTTTACACTTCTGTAATTGGACTTAGGAATACCTAGAAGGATGATTACACCTGCAGACAATAATTACATCCACTCTGAGCAGTAAATCTAAAGATAAATGGGATTTAAAATGTAAATTGACAACCCTCAGCATTGTTGCTTGGCAAGCTCTTTGATCTGGCAACACAGCCATGTTCCTAAACTAATAAGAGTGGAAAGTGAACAAAGTGGAGGTATGCCATATTGTAGATCCAGAATGTTTTCTTTTTTGAGTGGAATTTTGTTTCATATTTCTGTGCATTTGTTGTGTGGAAAATCACATTTTCTCAACGTCTCATAAATGATTATATAGGTCTATTTCACCTCAGGCTACAGGCTATTCAGGGTCTAAATCCATTTATGTAAAGCTCACCTTTCACTTTAAAATGCAGCTTGACCTTGTAGCTCATGTCCCTGCCAATCACTGTGAGACTGAATAGTGGACCCCATGCTTGTTTTCAGTAGCAGGACTACCCTCTTTGTTCACACTGCGTTTGAATTTCGGCTTAAAAAAACACCAGAAGTATTTGTTCGTTTCTGTGTCAACTGAGACCCACACACGCGGCCACATACTGCAGCCCTACCATCAATCCCACCCTCAGAGACAAAGTTTGACCTTTGAACCCACAACACGCCCCTGGCTTTGTGAAGAAGCTTCATAATGCTGCACACCCCACTTCCCAGACCTGAGGGCCGGGGAGTCCGTGTCAGTCATCGGGAGCGTGTGAAGGGAGTGAAAAGCAAAGAAAAAAAGACGGGGCTGAAAACACAAACAAGCCATGTTATTCTTCAAAAGTTTTAGATTGAAAAATCTGAAAAGATGAAAACGTGAAACGAAGCCAAGGCAACGCCAAAAAAACCCCATTACCCCTTGAAAGCGATGGGCAGAAGGCAAGCAAATGTATGATATTGATGGAAATGCAAGAATTCAAGTCAAGTGACTTGGAAAAAGTTGTCTATTTTGCAGTACAAGGATAAATCAAGGTATATTTAAATAAAATGTAATATAATCAATATTTTGAATTATACTCAAGTCTGTTTAATTAAGTACCTTGTATTAGCTCTCGTGTATTTTTCTTGTCAACTTATTGACCACGATCAACTTATTGCAAGTGTTTTTTTTATTGCAATCTGCAAAAAAATCTTCGCCCCATCCTTATTATTGGATAATATCATGAATCCTAATTATTTAAGTCAGGATAATGGTGACGTGACATCCCTCTGTTTGTACCTACCCATTCGTAAACAGAACACTAATCTATTATACAACACTTTTTATGAATTTTCCATTATATTCAGTGTCTCAGTCACACTCTCTGTGTAATTGCAGTTATATAAATGTAATTTATAGTGCTGTTAGATTGCTGCTAGACTGCCTTGGTAATACTGCTGCATGTGGGAGAGTTAACCATTTTTGACCATGGTGAAATTAGCTTTTGAAAGGCGAATCAAATAAAGATTGAGAGCCATATAAGGGCCTAGATAAAAACATGTTAAAAAATAATGACGTCTATCTTTTTCAATAAATTACAAGCACACAGCGACTGCTCAGCAGCATCCTTGTGTTCATTTATCCTCACACACCATTTATCACTGTTGTTGAATGAAGATGAATAGACACATACAGTGCGTCAGAGGTGCTGGAGAGGAATCCTGGCCTTTGATAAGAAATATTTAAAATATGAGCAACAGCAACTGTTTATCTAGAATGAAGTTAACTCCTTGGTTCCCCTTTCCAACTTTCTCACTCCTTTCTACATTTATCAGCGCTACCAGGCTCATTCTGCTTCATTCTACAAGACTTCTATGTCCTGTTATCGAATCTCCCTTCAACATCAATTTAGGCTGCAAATCCAGGATTGACATATCCAAAACCGAGTTGTGCTTCCCTCCAAAAAGTGCATTATTATTATTTACTATGACATGTATTAAATAAAATGATTGTCTTCCACTATAATTTGGACTGTCTTTCAGCAGTGCTGCAGTCTGTTACAGCCACATACAGCTTAGGTTTACACCATGGAAATCCCCCCTTTCAGACTCAAAGCCAGGCTCTTCCAGCAGATGTGTTTTCTTTTTGTTTGCTGGTGCGTTTTGATGTCAGTTAAGCAGATCAGCCTGGTTCCTCGCAACCATCGGCTCAAGAGCGATGACGATCTGGTATCTTACTGAGTCATACCAGAAAGACCTTGGACCCCTTTTTAATCTGCAGAAACCCGCAGGCTCTCAGCCCCCTCTTCTCTGTGTTAGACTGCTGTTTCTATGCAAAGAAAACACTGTTTCTCTTTGTCTCCCTGTCGCTCCACTCACAAACAGTGGGCTTTCCATTGTGTTTACCACCAAATACACAGACTACTATGGAGATCTCCGAACACTCACCTCAGGGGGGGATGGAATAAACTTGGTAACCAACAAAATTGTTTTTTTCCCTTGAGAATTTACTGCCAAAAATAGACATCCATTGAAATGTGATCTTTTCCCACACATAATTATCATCTGATGATTCATCAATTTTTGTTTCTGTTATGTAGGAACTCCCAATTTATATGCAAGTTATTGCACACACAAATATAATTGGGGAAACTTAATTACTACCTGTATTATAATTCCTGTATTACATTTTTTCAGTCGATTGCAGGAAGTGTGACGTTCTTATATTCTGAATGGATCATGAGTGAGTTTGCAAGATTTGAAAGACTACTAGAGAACGATGTCAGAGTTTGACATGTGATTTCAAGGCAGTACTGAGCAAAAACTCGACAGCAACCTTCAAAGATAATGCTGTAATTGAAAGTACAAACAAATAAGTACTGGTTTTGAAGGCATGGTGCCTCAAACCAAATACGCCTCCACCAACTAGCTGTATATGAATGTAGACAGATACACAAACACGGACTCCTATGTGTGCATTTATTAGCTGAAAGCTCATTTCTGTCAAAACATACATCCATCATATGCCCTGACTGAGAAAATGTCAACCTGTGAAGAAAAGTAAACCCCTTCATGTATTTTCTTCCATGTTGTGTTATAAAGACTTCCAACTAGACTATTGAGAAGAAGCACATAATGCTGGTGTAACAAAGTGCCATTTTGTATTCAGATTTTTCCACTGAGAAAATGAGGCTGTGAGAGACAAATGTCTGACCTAGGAAGTCTTTGAATATGAAGAAGCTTCCTTATCTAAATATTTGACAGACTTGCAACAATTTAAGTAGGAATGTCACTTGACAAGCGCACTGGTCACTCTGCGCGAGGTCAATGAAGTGAGGATGTCTTATCAACGATGCCGCCTCACTAACAGCATCGCTCACAGCCTATGATGGCTCTTATCTGTCAGAGCTGTCAGAAACAAGGTCTAAACACGTCTTTATCAGCCCTCCCCCCAAAGCACTGGCTCCTGCGGCTAGACTGGTGGATGTTTGTCTGTGATCGTTGTAGACAGATTCATGACCGTGTGTCACAAATTTTAAAACGAGAGGCAATTCATGACTTTCCTGTCTGGTAAAACACACTCAGAGTTCAACCTCTTGTCTTAATTCATACAAAGTGCATTTATCATTAAGGTAATTTAGGTTCATTTAGGTAATCTCTGGATTATGTTTCTTTGCTGATGATGTTGCATCAGACTTTGACCACCACCAGCAGTTTGTGATTAACCATTGCATTGCAATTTTTAAATATATACTTATTATATTTTGGACTATTTTGAGGTAGAAGGAAGTTACTGATTGGGTTGTACTCTGAGTAATGAGAAGTCATATCGGTTTCGAGAAAAATAAATCCGAAGCGAGAAAGCTTAAAAGGGCTAGGGCCCGGATAAAATT
Organism: Chelidonichthys spinosus; assembly: GCA_029853015.1. Taxonomy (NCBI): domain Eukaryota; kingdom Metazoa; phylum Chordata; class Actinopteri; order Perciformes; family Triglidae; genus Chelidonichthys; species Chelidonichthys spinosus. Next base: position 14,094,356 of record CM056837.1, read on the forward strand.
AGAGTTTGAGATAAAAAGGTGTATTGGTAAAGTCAGCCTGAAGGCGAAACTTACCATTTTCCATTTTCTGTGGACCAACCCTCAGTTATGTTCAGGAATCAGGGTAGTGACCAAAAGAATGAGCAAGTCAAAAGGAGTTTTCTATTCAGTGGGTGCAAGGGGTCATCTTTAGGGAGCTTTGGGAACTCTTCATTTAGACATTTAGAAGGAGCTCAGAGTTGAACCGACACTCCAGTTATGATGTTTGGGCATCTGATCAGGTTGCCTCCCAAATTAGTCCCTGTGCAGGAATTCTGGAAATGTCCAACTGGGAGACTCAGGGAAAGACCCACAACAGAATGGGATACCATTTCCAATTTGGCCTGGAATGCCTTAAAATCCTCCAAAGGAGGGAAAGAAGAAAACTTTGGATACCTTACTTATCCTGTTACCCCCATGACTGGGACCCCAATAAAAATCATAAAATGGATGGATGCAATAAGAAAGCATTTAATATTTAACCAACCCTTGAACAAAATGTCAATGCTTTTATTGACTCAATGCAGTTTTTTTGTAGAAACACTGAATGATTGACGGATGCTGCTTTTACTTTGAATACATTAAAGTATTTCTTGAATATAAAGTGGAATCCACATTTAATAGTTGCACATTTGGTTGTCAGGAAGAAAACACTTTCCTGCAATGCCAGTGATACGATGAGCTTTTGTTTTAGCTGTTTGAATATTTACTTTGATCCAATGATAACTTCTTATCTTTGCTATTCTAAAAAAAAAAAAAAAAAAAAAAAAAGTTTTGGAGTTGATGCTGCAGCTCCTGAGGTATCTCCTCCCATAGGTCAAGGTTATACAAGAAACGTATATTAAAGTCACAGGGAAAATGTGAGAAACCACAACGGCGTGGAGGAGCAGGGGGAGGAGGACTTAACCAGAGTGTGTTAATTTGTATTTGGAGTTGTGATGTCTGAGCGGAGGGCTGGATAAGAAAAGTGGTGGTCTATAGAGAGACTCGAGGAGTCGGATTTCAGCTTTGCGAGGGCCCCTTGAGTCCGACTCACTGAAGCTGCCTTTGTTTGACTGGGAACCGGAGAGAGAGCGGGCGAGCGAGAGAGAGGAGGAGGAGAGTGCGAGGCTTTTAGTGTGGAGTGAGTGAGAGAGAGTGGCAGAGTGAGCTCCATCTCTCTCTCCCTTACCAAGGCTGTCACACAACTTTTAGTTTGGATCTAAAGCTTACCGTCACTGAAGATGACTTCACGGTAAATGAAAGACACTTTGTTTTCTACAAAGAAGTTGTTTTGATCCAACATTTAGTCACCTTTCCAACTCTTTACTTGTGTCTCTATGCAGCATTCCTCCCTGGTTCTTTGGATTATTTCTACCAGTGCTTCGGTTCTACTGCTCCTCTGCTCAGCTGTTGGACGGTATGTGCACTCTGTTTGTCTGTTGGATCATTTTTTTCCCCTTCTTCTGCTGTTGGTGAACTTTTTGCTGACTCATGAGTTCTCATCTGTTGAATATGAATGGTGAAACTGTTGCACTCAGGTTCTGCAAACTGAACTTCACAATCTTCAGGTAGAGGGTGATTCTAACTTTCACAAAGATGTCCAAACAGCAAAATTACAACAAGATTTGCATGCTGTTTTATCGAGACATCAAATGAATGTTGAGGTGACAGTTCAGGACTTAATGAATGTAATGCATGTTATGGTAATGTTGAAACATGATGTTTATAGCTTGTAAATGGTACACTAAGTTATTAATGAACTCTAGCACAGTTGTGCTAGGCCTTGCACATACACATTTAAGTCCAACTGGTTTGTTATTAAAGCAGTATCACATCATGAATTTCCTCTTTTACTGCAAATCAATTTGGTATCTTTACTCACACGTTGATATAATTAAAGCAAAGGCCATGGGAAAGTCTTTACGGCTTTTCAGTCTGTGTTTTGAGACTGTTAATATTTGCATTAGACTCCCCATTTGATAAGATCGGTACATCCCCTGGGATGCTTAATGTTGGACTGGACATGGTCCAAAGTCGCTGTATATAACACTGTTTATACTGGAAGTATAACAGTGTAGCAAGTGAAAAATGGTTTTCCCCAAGCTCTTTGGAAACTTTTATAAACCATTGGTTATAGATGAACTTGGTAGCATCATCGCCCATGGGGGAGATACCTGCTGGCTCCTGTGTTGTGTGATGGTTCCAATTATATCTTGACTGATTTGTTTTCTTCGAGCCCCCGTGTAGCACTTCGCTGGCTTTGCAGGCTGTTTTCACAGCTTAAATCTAGATTTCCCCCCATGATTAATGGATCAATCGCAACACGTCAGCATGTTCCCAATTAGTGCAAAATGAGCTGCAGATTTTCTTTTCCATTGCAATTGGAAACAGACAAAAAACCTCCCAACGTGCACATTGACAGCTCTGCAATCAGTAGCACTGCATAATTAAGGGAGCGGAGATGATGTAATGCTACTGAGTTTTTCCAATGTGTGCATTGGAAAGAGCTTGTCAAAGATGAAGGTCATTGTCGATTATGTCTGAGAGCATCATTTTTATTAGTTTTCATCTTGGCTTTGAGACAGGCTAATATGCCATCACTGCTTTCGTCAGTGTGCTGGAATCCAGATTGGCATTTGCAGCTATGTGTGTGTGGATATCTTGACCTATGATTACCACACGGACCTCCACGTCACAAAAGCAGCATTGTCTGGGTACAGTGAAACAATTACAGGGTCTCTTTAGCTAATGTGGCCCCATTGGGCTTAATTGTCAGACTCTGACATTTTGGATTAAACACCACTTTGGCTACTGGTGGCTGAAAAAGTAACAGCCTTGCAATAAAACATCATCCCTAATTATGAGATGAAGTGAAATGTGATGTTGTATGAGTGAGTGTGTGAAGAAGTTGTAGAAACGGATGCACAGCGGACCTTGACACTGCATGTGTGTGAGGAAGTGGGTGGAGTTCAGTGGGTGTCAAACTAAAGAAAAGTTTTTTAAAATGTGATTTCATGGTCCACGCTCCTCTTCTGTAGATCCTTCAGAGGCTGGCTGAGCCTCAGGCTCCACTGTCAGGCTGTTTGTGCTTTTGCCATATTCATAATCCTTTGCCATGATTCACTTTTTCAAGAGGGGGGGAAAAAGAAGTGTGTGTGCACGGATGCTGGCTCACTTGCAAGAGAGAGAGAGAGCACCAGGGAAAAATATTTCCAGCTGCAAATATTCTTGAAAACAGAGATGTCGCCGTGGCAACATTCAAATTTCTCTGCATGATTTATTGAAATACAGCAGATATAATCTGTTTCCTTAGTGTGAAATGGTGCATGCTGCTTCTATCAGCTGTGTCTTTTACTACTGTGTTGCAGCAGAACTGAAAGATACCACATCAGTGTTGTCTTAAATTTCAAATTTGACCCACAAAAGTTAAAATCTGCAGTTTGGTGGTGGCTGCACACACACATACATGCACACTTGCATGTGCCTACATACCACAACAGAAAAAGAGGGCACACATGCACATCTGCTGTGCACGTGGTCATTATTCACAAATGATAATGTTTTTAATTATGGGGATGGAACAACGTGCATGCCCGGGACACAGTTGAGGATAATGAATATGATGATGTGGCTGATGATGCGACTCTCAGAGAATGTGGTTATGATGATTACATTGGGGGCCATGATGAGGATAATTATGTTGAGGGCAAGAGTGACGATGAGTGAAGATGATCATGATGTGATTTGCTTAGAGATCAGTGGAGTTTATGATGGGTGTTGTTGGATGTCACCAACAGGGTGGTGTATGATTTAAACAGATACATGGATCACTTTTGACTAACAGATGAAACTGTTTCAAATCAGAACATTGTACTCCTGAGGTACAGACGTACTTCAAGTTAATTTATAGTTTACCTCCAAAACAAAACATCATTTTGAAAAAGAAAACAAAGTGAGTGTTTTATCTTATTTAAGTTAAACAAAGTCTGCCCTTCCATCAAAGGCAGGACTCATTTTTTCTTCTTTTTATCTGTTGTTTGTTCAGCGGAGGTCAACTGAGTGTGTTTGCTCTTTCTCCACTCCCCACTCCCCCATATGTCAATTTTTCTTGCTGTTGTGTGGGCTCGACTAACAGCAGGATCATGGTCCTCCCGTCACAACCTCACCAAGCGTTACATGATTAACCCTCACCACCGCAAGTCCTGAATCAAACCAGAAAGGTCAGGTCAGGTTGAGAATAATTACTGCAGTGGTTAGTCATTTACAACTATCGATAGCTCATATTATTTGAATCATCTCCTAACTTTCTGAGTTGATGCATTGTTTAGCGTCCCTGATTACTTGATTAGTTACTTGATTGATTAGATGTTGCTGCAAAGTGTTGTGTTATATATACAAGAGACACTGTATTTGTATTTTTGATTTGAATAGAGGAGCTGGCGTGGCTGCTGCATTTCTGTTTCCAAATTCTGGAAACGATTAGGAAGAGAAAAACTGATTTCTAAGCATGCAAGAGAAAGAGGGTTTCTCTCCTGTGTCCAATCAAAAGCTGGGAAGGACACTAACATATGCGTCCATGTCTGTTGCCTGAAAATGGAGACAGAGACAGAAAAACTCAGAAGCTCTCCCTGAAACCTGGCTTTTTTAATTCATTTTCACACAAATATGTCGTGTTTATTTAATCTGTTAATCCACAAACGCAGCTGAACATACAATAGGTTGCGGGAAGGCCAGTATTGGGATTGGCTGTCAACAGAAGTAAGATGACACTGAGTTTAAGAAAGTAACGCGTGAAACAAATCCTTCCATTTGTTCTCGATTGTGACTTAACGAGACCCTGGTTTGGCTTCAGTGTTATGTAGGTCATCTGGACTGCAGCGCTGCAGAGAGGTAGTGAGGTTCAGATTCAAAGTATAATCTAAACTCAAGCACGTCAAGACTCACAGTGCTGGCCAACAATGATTTCATGAATGAGCAAGAAAAGCAGCACTGGAGACTTTTAAAGTCTGTTTTCCTATAAACCAATGTCCAGTTTGTTTCAATCTACCACATGATGACATCAACCACAAGTGAATCAACTTCTGTCCTATTCGTGAAACATTCTACGTCTTTTGCTGGGAACACTTGATACAAGGCAGGTTTTTCCTGAGAAAAAGACTCACAACAATTAGCATTGAGCCCAGAAAGCTGTCATCAATTAAACAAAACAACCAAAGGAGGTCATGATGACTCGCTAAATGTTAGACAAGGTAAAAGTGGCCAGATGTTTCTTACACCATGCAGATGTGTATCTGTGTGTATACTCTGCATGTCAAAGGTAGTGATATAAACAGTGTTAAGATAATTAGCAGATGGTCATGGGTTGTAACTAACTATTGAATACAAAACCGTATCTCGTAAATTATCTCGTACAGTGAGTGAGCTTTTTTCCGTCTTTGACTCGAGAACACTTTGGCAACATAAATAACTGGTCATACTGATTTTTGGACCGGGGTTTGGTGGGTCACACCTTTCCTTTTCCTCTCTTGACACATGTCCGTCTGCTTTTTCCGGAGACAAAAGCTCCATGATGTCTTGTCACCAAACTGTGGAAACGGACACAGAAAACGTCCCGTGAGTCAACAATTCATATCTTGGTTATAAAGTCCTCGAAATATTCCAAACCACGAGTCTCCGAAATGTAAACAGATTTGTTTGCTTGTTTGTTTGTTTGTTCCTTCCTGGGAGAGTGACGCTAGTCCTTCCTGTGGTTGCTTACACTTCCATGGGTCAGCAAGTTTCAACTCAATCCAGATGTGCTGCAGGTGTCTCCCAGATCCCAGATTTATTCCTGTCTATGTCCACCAACTTCCAAATTTGGTCCAATATGACAGCCGTTATCATCGTCACCTGTCTCCTGATTTATTTAGTTCATAATCGATGCAACTTGTTGAACTCGTAAAAAAGTTTCCAATGAGAAACATGGGAGTGTAAAAGCAGTAAAAAAAAGATCCCTGTCAAATCAATTTGTGATCTTGCTGACTAAACACTCTCTGGGCCTTGATGTTTGTTCCTGCAAATGATTTAAAATGCAATGTGCATTATCCAGGAGGGTAAACAGGAATAGCTAAATTTGTCCTGGAAAAAAACAAGGCACTATTTTGAGCCGTGGACAGATCGTGTTGGATGAGATACCTGACTTCCTTCATAGCATGAAGTCAGAGGACAAACACAGGAAGTGTTAAGTATAGGATGGGTTCTGTTTGGGAGGCTACATGTGTGACGCCATGTCACTATGACCTCCGTCCTTTGTGTTCTTTTACTTTATTGCTGTCAGTTCTATTTTAGAAAAAAGCCTTACAAGTGGATTTGTAATGACATCAGATCGGTGAAAGAATCCTAATATATTTTCTTTTTAATAAAAAGCTGTTTTAGTGGGAAATGCCAATAGTGTATTCTTCACAATTGTGAATGCTTGACTTATCTTTGCTAAAACTCTCAATTCATTCTTTCTTATCAGTCACCACTCATTGAAATCAAAGCTTTGGCCATCAAAGGGTTTTTCCACCAAATGTCCTGAACGAAGCGTTTGATGTGGTCGACTGTTCCCTGGCCTTCATATTAATGTTTGGCGGTACAGCACGTTCACTCCTTTCCATGTCCATCTGTTTTTTTCTGCTTTCGTTGCCATACATATTTAACGACGTTGAACATCCACACAAAGTTCAGAGGTCGAGCTACTGTGTTGCTCAACTCGGCAGCAGATGTTGTGATTGGGGGCATTTACACAGTAAAGCAAGAAGTCACACCTCATTATAGTTCATGGGCCACATGCAGCCCAATTTGGTTTCAAGTGGGCCAGACATTACTGAACCATCTATAAATTACAAATCCTCCATGATTTTCTCTTTCTTTTCCTGTAAAAACATTCTGAAAATGTATACAAAACTGCCAACTTTTCATTTATCTTCTCTGTTCTCGTTTGTCCTGGCAAGTAATTTTTTTTTTTCGCTATGATCATAATCACCTTATATTTTGAGGAATTCAATACTTACTGCAGTTTTATGTCTGCTTAAAGCTAAAAAAAATATTGCAAATGGCAGCGTTTGTTGGTGAACTAGCTGCTTGATGTGTCTCTTGCTGGACATACTTTCCAGTATAATTCTCCATTAATCTCAAAGATGCTGGAATACATCACCTTCCAAGACATCGCAAATTAACTTCCTTGAATCAAAGCACATTTGTTTGTGACCTTGACAGGTGAGCTGAACTTTTCACTTCACGGCCAAGCAACTTCACTTGCTTTACCATAAGTGACCCAATGCCAATAATTGGTTGCCAAATTCTCAAAATGGTTGCCAGTGGCAACCTTGCTGTTGACGCTTTGAGTGAGTGCAACTGTTGAGTGTGACGCAGGATGAAAAGAAAATTCCTCTCTGTGGCTGAGTGTTTGGACATTACAGCATATAAACATGGTTACAGCTTAAAGGGCATGGTTGTGACTGAACCACAGTACATTCTGTGTACTATGAGGACATTTTTCTGAATAAAATTATATAACCGATGGGTCTTTCTGCATACCTCCAGGAAATAGTGCACTCATTAGGTTGCTGCCAGATGGGATTAGAGGGGCATCAAAACTGCAATTTACGATAATGCAAAGTGGTGTGAATTAGCATGTTTGTTTTTCTGGGAGTGGCCGGCTTCCTGGCCTTTACACCACAGAAGCCTGATGGGTGAAAACATGGAATTTTTGAACAGTCTGGAAAGTCTGTCAGGCCGGAAAGATGAAGTTTGAAACAAGCAGGTGTCTGTTCAGCTGTGTGGAGACCACAGAGAGAGAAGACATGCCCTGTCATACAGCAACGGAGCATCTGACCGTCTTATAAGGTCGTGGAGTGCATGGAAGACGTGAGGATCTCAGTGGCCTGAATTTTCCTCAGTCCTTGTTAAATTAGTGTTTGGCATTTTTACTTACACATTTTTAATTCTAAAAGAGTGAATGTCAGTAGTGTTTTTCCAAATAATATTTATACATGCTTGTGTGTGGCCATGTATGTAGATGTAGTCTGCAGCGTATTCTCCGTGTGTGTCTGTGTTTGCCCTGCAGGACGAGGGCTCCTCTAATGACGAGCTGTCGGCGGGAACAGATTTTATGAAAGCTTCCCTTTTCACTCTGAAATATCACCTTTACCCCCCCCCCCCTTTCCTCACTGATCTCTGCTTGTTTGATCAGTCTAAACATGGATGTTGCTTTGAAGATAAGGATGTTTTTCTCCCTGTATAGTCATGCTGCTACTTGACTTAAAGGTAACTTTATTTACTTAGTTTTACTCGAAGTTAAGCTAATTATACACAAATATACTACCGGGAGCATCAAAGCAATTCAGTTAAAATGCATTTGGGACATCTAAACACTACAGCCTAATTGTATTCCACCTTTGCAGGCCGGTTCTCTGCAAGACTTTGAAACCTGAAAGTATTTGCTCTCCAATCAGCCACAAGAGCATTAATGAGGTCAAACACTTATCATGGGCGATGAGGCCTAGCTTGCAGTCAGCGTTCCAGTTCATCCTGGTTTCTATGAGGTCCAGTCATCATTTTCCACACCATAGATTTACATGTGAACAGAAGTGTCCACATACTTTCTCCAGGTGATTATCTTTGATGTTGCTTGGTAAATATAAAATCAGAGGTTCACTCTGGGTCAAAGTGATGTAGGCTATCCTTGCTCACACTTGACAGTCCTCCACAAGATTACGCCAGGTCACAGTCCAGCAGTGTTACTGGTATGTTGTCCCAACCTTGAACCTTCATGGCTCTGGTTTTGTCTCCTGTCGAGCTGATAGATGACTTCTGGTCATCAGCAAAGACAAAAAGAGAATCAGACTTCAAAGAAAGTCTTGAGTTCAAAGTTTTCACCACAGAATCTCAAACTTATCTTTTGTTTAATTTTGTGTCTTTCCAACATGTTTGCCCAGTCTGAGGACTTCGGCCTCCCTTCGTGTGATGCAGGACTTTCTGGTGGACTTCATTGGAATCCCAGGGGGATGGGTGTTTTTCTTTGGCAGCTTGCAGCGTAATTAAGGGAGAGATAAATATTGCAATAGCGAGTGAGTGACAGAAACATTCCCTGAAGAGCATCTTTAGTGAGGGTCCTGATTGTTTCCCAGTGGGAGACGGGATAAGCAGTGGTGTTGATGGTGGTTTTGTGGCACGTGTGTGTGTGTGTGTATGTGTGTGTGTGTGTGTATATGTGCTCAGCTGGTCTACAGCTGCGTTGTTTTTGAGCACACTGTCGACCCAGTTCCAGCAAAAAAAAAACATATATAATTAATGGTTCGGTCTCAGTTCATCTTATTGTCTCTTCCTTTCCTTTTGCTTGTAACCTCCCCACATTCCCGAAGAGTGCTATTTTTTTACTGTATTATCATGTTAGAGATAAAAACTTTTATATGGTCTTTACTTCATAAAGAAAGCAAGATCCACATTTGTTAGTTGAGAAATTTAAAAGTGGGAACCAGGTTTGTGTTCTTAAGTTAACAAGCAAAAAACAGGCAATACAATGGAAAATTATGGCTGGCATTGGTTTCTCAGACACTTGTTGATTCACCCAATCATCAAGTGTTTGAGAAAATCAATGCTGTTTCAAGTGCAACTCTTTGTAGCTAAAGTGCCTTTTTTTATGCTTTGCCATCTGTTTCTGTGAGTAATCTTAAATTGGAAAACAAATGCTCAGAAACATGTCTCTTTACAAATCAGTCATTGATTCCAAGAAATGTCTTTCAGGGTCCACTTCAAAAATCAATGCAATCATGTAAGTACACTTGGTTTATGAAAATCCTTGCTTTAAAAATTAGGTATTACTGAGGTATTTGCTAGATGCAGCGATTTCTTTCAAAAGTCTGACCAGACGATTACGATCTTTGCCTTTGTCTTTCTTAAGGTATGTTCACACCAAAGTCAATGAGGCACATTCAAAGGCTTTACGATATAATAAGTCTCTGATTATAGTGTACTATTTGCTTCTGTGTGCTTATGTAAAAACCATCATGCAGTATATTTCTGAAAATTAAAAAAAAAAATCTGAAATAAGAGACTGGTCACTGGTCATGGTCGTTTTCATTGGTGGACAATTGATTGAGGCATCTCTAATATTTGCTCAATTTGTATTAGCATAGCAGGTTGTTGGAACATTTTTGATTTCTAGTGGCTTCAAATATGACTCTAGAGAGCTCTTCTTCTTCAGGCCTTGGTTGAACAATGCTGTCATCGGTCCGTCCATCAGGCAACACCAGACATACCAATCTAGTGCTCAGGCCCATAAAGCTTTCAGCAGCCTCTTTTGACCAGAGTAGAAAGAAAAACAAAACCCTTTTCCAAAAAGCTTTCAAATTGGAGAGTTAGCTCAGCACCTATTCAGTCTCTGAAAACAGCCCTGATGTTTTCATTACACTTCTATGGAAATGTGTGGTTATCATGTGTATAATTTGGTCAGACTGTTAGATTAACAAGGAATAAATTATTATTGGAATCAAGGAATTAGTTTGTGTTCCACCAATCTGCAAACAAACCTCACTTCTACCAAAGTGTAGATACAAACAGATCTGTTCTCAGACCTGACGCAGACATTAGGACAAAAGTCAGTCCTTATTTAGTCCCTGGCCTCCAACAAATGGAATTTACTTGCTGTTTACAGCAGCTTCTTTCCAGTTCAGTTATTGAACCCCTGAGTCATGGCAACGCTATCACACAACGGAATTGAGGAAGTAGAATGGAATGAATGAATTGGCTGCATTTTTCTGTTTATTTACCATAAGTGGTCCTGGTAAGAAGTAATTTGCCTTCTCCAAAAAACCCATATCACCCATAGGAAAAAAACTTGGCATTATGGAGGAGCTCTCGGCATTAGTTTTAATGGAAAATCATGGCCTTTAGAAGTATGTATCTGGCAAGCACAACCTGAGATTAACTGCAGTGAAATGCTGGTAGATTTCATCAGTGGTTTGTCTGGTGAACATAATGGTTTCCATGAATGTAGTCAATTTTATTATGTTGTTTTCTTTTATCCATCATAGGTGTACAGTTTTATAATCTGAAAGTGTTCTGTTTGTGTTCTTTTATTGATACAATACAGTGCTAGTTCATTCAGAAACTCCACTCAAATCCAAAATAAGCTTGTAGCTCTCATTAAAGCGTCTTGAATAATGCCCCTTGGCCAAAGGGAACCAATGTAACGTGACGTTGCAGTTGCCAGAGGAACCTTCTGCAGGCAACCCTGGATTTGATAACTCTCCCACTGGCAGCAGACACCAAACATGAACTCTGGCCCAATTTTCTCTCAGAAAATAACACTAACTGGGGAATCTCTTGGCTTTCGATTTGTTATGAAGCATAACCTGACTGTGTAGACTTTGCACCGATTTTGACAGTTTTATCTTTTGTTTGATATTTTCTTTTTTTTTTCTTGTGGGGTAACTGAACACAAGACTTGCTGATATGTTTCAGATGAATTCAACACCCGAAGAGTTTGTAGCTATTAACGTCACCCTTTGTCAGCCAGAGCCACTGAGAGGGAGTCAGCTTTTGCTTGTTGGTTGCGGGAAACCAGAAGGAAACCTCAGACGTTTGTCAGCTTCCCTACAGGGTTTTGTGGTCAGTCATTTTAACACGAGAAACCCAGGATTTGTGGTTTAAAAAGCCACTCAGCGTATCGGACGTAAAATCTTGTTCGGTCAGGCAACATTACTTAAGAAAGACTTTTTTGCTGGTAGCGTTATATTGGCCAGATGGTAATGTCACATGTATTTTAGCAGTTTCTTTTCATCTTTCTTTTTTCCTCATCTCACATCCAAAGACATGTTTTTGATGGCAAGATTGGAAACCTGACAGCGCACCCCTGGCCCAACAGGACGTCTGTTGAGGGGCTTCGAGCCCTTCCAGTGAAGTTTCCAACAGATGATGCAACGAACATGTAATAGTCTGGAACGAGAAAAGCCTTGGCTTGACTTGTAACCCTAGAGCTCTGAAGTGAGGGCAACGTGGTGTTTGTTGGGGTTACACCACAGTCTTCCCTACTTTATGTTTGGAAAAGACCGCGGCTTCTTCCATGTTCACTGAGCAGCCGTAGTCTAGTATGACTTAAAAAGAAAACCCTATAAAATATGAATTGTATGTATTATACCCAAGAAATGTTTGACTCAAATCAAGTGTGATTTGCTGAGCGTAGATTACCATCACTGGTGTTCTCACTAAGTAGAATCACATTGCAGAAAGTGATGCCAGTTTGGTTTGTTTGGTTGTTCCAACCTCTAAGCATGAGTAACTGATTGCTTATTCGATGTCAAAAGTTTATCATAAAATCATCCATCTTGAGAATGTTCCATGGGGGTCATTTTAAAAGCATGCTCACTCCAGATACTGAAGAACCAAATGTTCCTTGAAAAGATACGGTATCATGATATCTGAATAAAAGTAGGTTTAGAAGAAGTACTTTTAAAAATATATTCCACATATGAAAACATTACATTGACCCCAACACTTTAAGACACGCTTTCATAGTTTATATTTCCGTGCTTCTCTGCCAAAGCATCCCAGAATAACAACTATATAATCAGACAGAACCAGTGTTCTTGATAATTTCTTTAATAAATCCGGGACATGTGGACCACTCATCACAACAGGTGGTTTCTTTTCGGCATTTGTTTGCAATTTGTATGCATTGCCAATAAAAGGCAGTAGGGCTGGAACCAATTTGGGTTGAAAAATATACAGAGCATCTATGAAACTGTTGTGGAGCAGTTATGCACCTGTGACTATTTACAGCAAAGGCTAACGATTAAACACGATGAAACAAAGCCCACAACTTCTGATGGCCGATCACACCATGAATCATATCAGACAGCGTGAAATGTGAACTCCATAAGCAAATCTCCATGATGTGTTTCTTGAGATGCTTCGTGTGCAGAGGACGAGCTTACATGTCATGCTGTGAGTTTATCTTCCGGATGAGGAAATGAGCTCCAGGTCATATGTTCAGGATCAAAGAGCCTGTCAGGGTGCCAGCAGGTACTTGGTGAAGATTTTTATGGCTGCTAACAGCTATGTGCAATCTCCTCTGCTATAGGATGGCTGTGAGCAAGGAGAGAGGCCAGCGTCTAAATCTGGAAAGCTTTACGTGTATGCAAGAACTCACACTTCTACACCCGTGTGCCTGCAGATGGACATCTTTAGAGTGACATAGCCATAACATTTCCTTCTGGATTATGTTACCTGAACAATGACTCCGTAAATCAAACTGCTCATTTTGGAGAGTACTGGTGCTATTACTCATTCGAGAGAGAAGGAAGTGGTTGTTACTCTGTGCTAGTGCTGGAGTAAAGAAGAATGGCTTTACTTCCAGTTAAAGTAACTGATACTGTCGCTTCGCGTTCGGTACTCTGGTAATTGCACCCATACTTTCATCCTTTGCCTTCAACCATATTCTCCAGTACTTGGGGCTACAAGCAGGGTCAAATCTATTTCAATACAGTTTGTGTATAGAAAAACAAAGAGGATATAGTGCTCACAATTCACTGTATAACATGTTTTAGTACTCTCATAGGCTTTTTTTTATTGGCACTTATAAGGTAAGCTCTGGTATTCCTCTATATAGATGTTTCAGCGGCGGCCACTTTGTGCACCCAATCCCATCTTCATATCTATACAACCAGTGAGTTTATGATTACATTTGTACAACAAAATTATTTATAGTTCTAGACTCCTAAGTCTGCACTAAAAATGCATCAACTTGACACATTTAACTCTAATATGTACAACATTTAGGCTGAATATATTGCAGAAAAATAATATTGCAATGTCAGTTTGGTTCCAATTTCATCAGCCTATTAATGTTCACCCTGCCCGTGCACCTGCTACAACCCCCCCCCCCCCCCCCTTCAGGAAACACTGCAAGCCTCACTGGCCTCAACTCACTTTAAAGTTTATACTCAACAATATGAAGAGCTAGTAATAACAACATAATAGGTTTTACTCCATTTGTTTTCACATTTGCTGTTTAAAAAAAAAGACACACAAAAAACAATCAAAGTGAAGCGAAGATCTCACAGCTCTGATTGTCCCCACAGTTTTTCTATCGGTTGGGTCGACACCCATGGCATTATTTCCAAATCTGTCATCAAGCTCAAAACAATGAAATATTTTCATTAAGAAGTCTGACTTTGTGGAGGTATGGGATGTTCTGTGTGGAGTAACATGAACACAGTGTGGTGGATGAAATCACATTAGAAGCTACTAGCCTTGACTGTAAAAACAGAGGTGATTTTTTTATCCATCACTAGGAGCAGCAGATGGAGCAGACTTTTAATGAGCTGGGTTGTTACAGTGTATATTATAAGAAACTTAATATCCCTTTTTCCCATGTTATTTTTATGATTTGTTTAAACCGAAATCCTTTTTTTGCTCCTCTTTGAATCAAAATTCCAAGTGGTTGAAGTTCGGGACCTGAGGCAAAGACGGGCATGCGGTATAAGCAACGTGTTAGTCATCCCTTCAATACCTGATTAAAATTTTAAAAGTTAGATGAGAGCTGGCGGATCGAAGTGTTTACCCAGTGTTTGTTACTGCCTTTAATAATGGTTGTGTATCTTTTACTGCCTCTCTGTTGTTTGCATCTTGCACTCTGTAATTACATCTTCCTTTCTTTCGATCGAGACTCAATATTTTTCTTTCTCCCTCTCTTACTTCCACTTTCACGCACACAGCAGCGTCTAAACACTGCAGATTAGACCAAGGCACATACTTTCCTTAGTTTGTTCAGACAACGACCATTAATATTTATCTCCATCTCCTCCGACAAGACATTCTGCCTCGCTGTAAACAACTTATTCGATAAATGTCTGTCCACCTCCAAACGCTTTGTTTTGACCACACCACTCCAAGCACTTGGGAGACATGAGGAATTTTCAAGTTTAAGTAACAAGCCAATGAGCCTGACCTGGTTTTGGCCTGACAAATGATGCTAACAGCTGCTGAGTGTTCTCAGTTGCTGTAGGACACCTGGGTCAAGGATCGGGGTCATATCCTTCCTGGGGTTAACCTTGACTGCATGTTAACCCAACTTAGAAACTAATTGGCTTTTTGAGACCATTGGGGTGCAAGAAGACTCCTTTCTGTGATTTGCTTATAGGTTTGTTGAGGCAGCCTTTTGTTTACAGTGATAATCTGCATATTGCAGCAGTTCTCAGGAGATCACTTGGTGAAACGGCATAAAAGCAAGTGTACACCTAATCAGGAAGAACTGCAGAAAGAGCTCTACTTACTAGCTAACTGTTCCTGACCAGGTCTCAGAAAGACAAAATAAAAACTCTTGCAGGATTGTTTGTTGTTTGTAAAATGAAAAGGCATTGGGCTAAAAATAAGCCACAAGTGAATTTGGGAGGTCGAGCCCTGATGCTGGGACTGGCTTGCAGATTGCATTCCAGTTCATCTTGAAGGTGTTGGATGGAGTCGAGGATAGAGCTTTGTGCAGACCAGTCAAATTCTTCCACTCCAACCTGGCAGAAAGCATTTCTTTATTTTCCTGACTTTCTGCACAGTCATGTTGAAATGGGCAGACCACAGGTTTGTGGACGGGGTCATTTACAGTTGGCGCATTGATGCGTCTACATCTGTGCAGGATACAAGATGATTGGCTTTCAGATGCTGCCAACTTTTTTCATGAGAAACACATAGGGGTGCACAGATACCTTTTTTCCAGACTTAGATTGCAGTACTTACTGATACTATCTAACGAGTACTTACCATCACAGTTCTTACAGTAGCTTAGAAAACACGTTAATTTCATGAGGTAATCCTCACTTTCTGACTGAAAAACATTAAAATTACAGCATGATGCTTGATGACGTTGCTGACATTTTAACATTCAACTTTGTGTTTCCTGATACAAACAACACAGAGTTTGCAGTAGGGATGTTAATAACTAACCGTGTAACAGTTAAAGATATATTCAAAATATATGTAAGAGCAAACCCCCTTCAATTTAATACCAAGCAGAAGAAGAATGACTAACGAGAACCTTTTATAGGCATCACTTCCTAAAAGTGGATAGTCTAGAGTCTCTGAATAGAGCCATGCATGTACTGAATAAGCACCATTTTAGACTTGAGATGAGCTCAAGTCATCGAGGTCATCCTCATGTGGGTCAGCCAGACGGGTCAAGACTCTCTAAACACTGACAGTCAACCTGTGCCATGGAAGCGGCCACACTTGAGTGAATGACTGGACCTGAGTGCAAGCAGATTGGCGGTGATCCCGCTCTTCAAACTGTAGCGAACAACTCGCACTGCAGAGCCAATGCAGATGGTATCACTCAGACACCCCCCCCCCCCCCCACCCTCCCTCTGTAGGGACAGTTTGGATAAGCTACACAAGTACCTCCTATGTGATGAATACAAACATTTCAAACCTTCGCCTGACGGCAAAGCCATGGCATTCATCAGTGAAATCGAAGGAAGGAGGATCTTAAGGGATTTCTTCTTGGCTGTGGAGCTGATATGAATGAAGATGAAAAGGTCACAGGTCGATGTTCAGCTGCAAATACTGATCCTTCAGTTGCACCTCAGCACATTTGCAGCGGTTACAGTTTTTCTCTGTTGTTTTAGTTTTTTTATTTCCCTGTTTTCATCTCTTTCCTTCTCACTCGGCACACATCGTTTTTTCCATTCCTTTCCTCCTTTTTTTTCTTCTGGCAGCAGCCATGACAAACCATAGCTATGTCAAAAGGTCCCAGTTGTTTTGTTGATTAAGTGGGAAAGAATCTTTAAACTGTCCTCTCTTTTGCCTCTTTTAATTAATGATTGATTGCTTCTGTCTTTCCCATCCACATTATCACCTCTCCTGGCTCTCATTCTCTTCTTTTCTCTCTTGCCCTATTGCGCATTCATGACCTTAATTTCAATTGAGATATTATCTACTTGGCACCTAATCCAAGGAATAAGCTTTGCACTTTCTTGGTCATAAATGGTGGCAGCAATCTGCCAAAAACACGCAGTTTTTTTTTTTTTTAGTTAACCCATCATTCCTCTGACACCTTGGTCAGAGCACAGTTTCTACAGCTGGTTAAACACAGCTTGGGGTAAGTTGAAACAACACACCGTTTACATGAAGCCCCATGATATCGGACCCCTGTGGACATCCGCTTTTACCACCAGCCCGTAGTTTAGTTGCTTTAATTAACTTGAAGGCAGGGTAAGGGGAATGACTTCCAAAATGTTTAAAAACTATTAAACATCACTTAAAGGCCTGCTGCGTCAAGTTTTATATGCTACTCTGACTGTGAGTTGGAATACCTCATTCAGTTTGCAGCAGGACTTTTTGTGCAACATAGGATGTTCTAGAAAGACCAGGTTCTGTTGTATTTGGTCCTCTTCCTTCCTCTCGAAGCTGAATACATTCTTGTATTTGAGGTTTTTTTTAAGTAAACAAACTCTAAATTTGGCATGGCAACGTTTAGGGAAAGTTAGATATCCAATAGCTGATTTTGGCTTGTGAAATGTTGAGGAAATTGCCAGCAAAACAAATTCAGAAATGAGCACAAAACACTGAAGGGGTTTAAAACAAAAATGATACACTGTACAAAGGAAAAGAATCAAAAATGATCTTTAACTTTAATTTTACTTTAAATGTCATTTCTATGGGGTTTAGCTCAGGAGGTAGAGGAGGTTGGCTGGCAACCGCAAGATTGCCGGTTCGAGTGCCTGGTGTCCCTGAGCAGGACACCTCACCCTAATTGCTCCTGACGAGCTGGTTGTCGCCCTGCGTGGTTGACTCCGCCGTCAGTGTGTGAATGGGTGAATGTCAGTCATTACTGTAAAGCGCTTTGGAGAAAAGCGCTATATAAATGAGGCCATTTATATTCTGAGAGTAAAACAGTATATACGGATGCATAATTAATGCACTGACCCAGGACATTGTGGAACGTAAGAGTATAAAGTAATAAGAGATTTTTTTTTTTTCAGTACAGAAGTTTCCAATCTTCTTGTGTTTTTTAATAGCAAAAACATGCACCTCTAAAACTGCATGTAATTCCGATATTGTGCTGAAAAGTGACCTGCCGGGCTTTAAGTGAAAAGTTAAGAAAAAACACGTCAAATATTTTGCTTTACAAAGGTGATACTGTTCTCTTGCTGACACTGCCAAGTTGGTCCCCACATTAAGATAGGAAGATAAGAATTGAAGGAGCAGGGAGCTGGCAGCCGTGTGTGTGTGTGTGTGTGTGTGTGTGTGTGTGTGTGTGTGTGTGTGTGTGTGTGTGTGTGTGTGTGTGTGTGTGTGTGTGTGTTTCAATGGAGACAGACAGGAGTAATACTTGGCTCCACTGACCTAACCGACTAAACTATTTGGCCTTTGGCTCTCTTCAGCCATGGACTTGCCAGCTTGTAAAGGCACACAGCAAAAAGGCCGTTATCAGTGACCCCAGTCCTGTCTAGTGTTGGCTTATATGGGCACACTCCATAGCACTGAATCCCTGGTCCAGACTCCACCAAAACAACTTTTAATCTGCAGGGGACAGTTTGTATTACTGAGCCAAATGGATCCCCAGGCTCTGTGCTAGAGCCCTGTTTGAGGTTTCGGTAGAAAGTAACGCTTCTGGGAGGAGTATGAAGGTTCAGCAGATGGGATGTAAAGTTTGTTATGAGTCATGTATAACATTTAATGTCCATTCCATACATTCCAAACAGTCAGCCCACTCATGTTGAGAAATTAAGTGTTGAACATCATGACACTCTAAGTTTATTCTATCCTGACTTGCAATGACCCCCATCCTCCTGGATGCTACACTTATAACTGCTGTCATTATATACGCCTCTTCCACGGTCTGTTGGAGTCCCACTGAGACCTTTTAACCCCTTTTAAAACCTACCGCATTGCTGCCATCTAACCCCAGTGTAGCAGCCAGTATTTCCTGGCAGATTTCTACTGTTCTGCCAAGTCATATCAGCTAAGATGTTCACAAAGTTAAATGACTTTTTTCGCAGACACAAAATAACAAACAATTAACACTTTAGATGCAAAGTAAAAGTTGGACATCTTTGTTCCCAGTGTATCGATGTGTACATCATTCGCCTGAGCTTCATATCGTATATAAACTGTTTGCATTCGCACAAAAGTGCGAGTGACCTTTTTTTCTCACGGAAGAGAAAGCTGATCAAAGAGCAGATTTCCACCAAAAGTCATGGAATTTCAGCAACAAGCTTTCCACTGCATATATTAGCGTATATTAACTGGGCAGTAGTCTGTAAGACCACCGGCTGAGAAGAATTTGGTCCGCCTCACTGAGAGACAGTCAACCTTGCTCCCCAAGATGGATGTTGGATGAGACACAAGAATGCGCTCAGCTTACCGCTCAGCCCCTTTTCCCCCGGTCCAGACCTCACTTTACCTGTCACACATAAGGCTCCCCTTGTGTGTGCAATGTGTGTAGTGCACTGTGAGAGAGCTATAGAAAGAGAGACTTTTAAAGCTGTGCTAAGCAAGATTTCTATGTAGTGCTGGGATTGTTACAGCTTCGAAATTCTTCTGTTTTCTGCATATAAACTAACATTTTGGTATAGCCTTTTAGCCACTGGCAGAAAATCCCCCAGCACACAAATCAGGAACAATTGATCCTTTGTAAACCCTTTTGCACCCCAACAGAACTACACAATTGGCCAAAAAAAAAGGAGATACAATGCGGAGGTCACCATGCTGGACACTTCTTAACTGTGCCTACAATTCTGTCCGTGAAAATGTTACCCTAATTGGTGACAAGGCCCACGATCTGTTTAACAATTCATTCCATCTCCTGGGAGTCTAGCTCGGTGGTTTCAGCACTGCAGCTGGCATCAATAAGAATGAGACACAACGCACTAACTCACTTTGCTGTGGTGGGTACAACCAGTTATTTCTTGGAAATTGACAGATTGGAGCTGGATTCACTGGTCCCACAACCCTAAGAGGTGTGTCCGTTTGAGCCCCGGAATCGGTGCTCCTACTTTATTCCAAGGCTGAACAAATTGCAAGTGAAACTGATTTGAAAGAGTTCAGTCATTCCATTTGCAGGATGTTGATTTTGCAAGAGCGTGGCTATCTCTGCACTCCTTGCACAAGCATAGGCCATGAAAGCATTGGAAAGACATTGTCATTGGACAAATACTATTATTGCATTAAAAAGCTGATTGGAAATGACAAAATAAGCATTTGTTCTCAGTCTTGAAAAGTTTCTTTCCTGAATACTTAACTTTTGAAAATACTAACCGCAGAGATTTGTATCAGTCTGTTACCAAAGCCACTTAACATCAGTTTTCCCTCCAACTTATCATTTCCTCCATGCAGAATCATGTGTTATTTATACTGGTTTGGCTACTGTGGAATTTCCCTGAAAACATAAAATCTTTAGGATTCATTTCCCTTTACCCGACAAGGTAATTGCATTTTCTTTTTTACTTTTTTCCCCAACTCTGGGAACTAAAAGCTTGTGTCTGAGTAATCAGACCCCAAGCTCAATGCTGAATAAGTCATATTTCTCACTGGGGACCATAGCTCTTTACTGGGGTTAACTGGGGACGTGGGCAGAGTTTTGGTTGAGTCACTCTTGGCTCTGAGACTTTGGAGAGCAAACTTACTGAACCAAGAGCATATTGCATGTACGGGATTTTCTTTTTCTTCTCCAGTTACGATTGCACATTTCTGTATTTTGTGTTCTCAGCAGCTGCTTTAGGACCACTTAGTTTAAATAAACAACCAACAAGAATTAATGTGGCGCACACCATCTTGGCATCAACCGATAAATGCGTGACACAACGACTCTTGTAAAATTGGAATATAAAAATATCGTTTAAAAAGCTCCCTCGTGGCCAGTCTGGCGGAGACTGATTGGCTTCTCAGATTAGTCCTGTATTTCTCTGTAACTGCCATTGTTCAGATAAGCAAGGTCAGACAGTCTGGTGATAGCTTATAAAGAGCAGAATGCAGTAGAAAGATTCATCCGGATGTGATTAAAATACCTGTGGAAATATGGTTGGCTCCGTTCCAGCATTAAGGATGACGAGGTTTGAAACGGCTCATTCAGATTCTCATAAACCATCTGGTTCATCTCACAAGCAGCTGAAATTGAAGTCGCTGTAAAAAGCTGTTTCCATTTTATGGGATAATCAGCTGTCCTGTGTTGTGCTGATGTCCTGTTGCAAGACTATTAAAGCATGAACTCATGTTGGCTTTATTCTGGAAAATGGCCCTCTGCTTTATGAGGACCGCTGGAGCCAACTGTTAGCACTCAGCTGTGTGACAGAAGCAAACTCATTTAACC
The DNA here is from genome assembly GCA_029853015.1 of Chelidonichthys spinosus. Lineage (NCBI taxonomy): Eukaryota > Metazoa > Chordata > Actinopteri > Perciformes > Triglidae > Chelidonichthys > Chelidonichthys spinosus. The sequence goes on from CM056837.1 coordinate 14,115,681, forward strand.
TTGTACTTTTTAATATATGTGATGATCTTGTGTTTGAACTCTTTTGCAAAGTCACAGCAAACTTGGTTCAAAGGAGCCCATGGTCTCTTCATATTAAGTTTCCTGGAATTACCCAAACGGAGAACAAGCCTCTTTTATATTTACTTCTGATGTGCATTAAAACTGCACTAGGATAACTTCCCACTTCGGAAATCTATTTGCATTTCCGAGCTATGAAGGACTCCATTGTAACTGTGCTTCCTAAGGAATAAATAGGTGTATCTGGGGGGAATTTACAGTTGAACTTGAAGTTGCACTCTTATGACAGAAAAAAAGGCGTATTAGATTTATCTAGCCATGCAGATAGTGTTGCTTTTCAGGTCTACTGTCAACAGTTTTCACTTTCCTCGGTAAAAATGTATACGTCCAATGAAAAGCATTCACTGTGACTTAAATTGATCATTCAGGAAATTGATTCTGAAAAGACACGTTGCTTGTTTTCAATGCATCACAACAGAAACTCTGTTTCAAACCAGACAAATAAAACTAATTGTAAAACTATCTCCTTGGCTAGAAACTGCTAGAAATGAGATGATGATGATGAGAAAATCTTTTTTTTTTTTATTACATGGATGCACCTGCAGTCACAGAAGGATCAATTTCCCCATAGAAATCAGCCCGAGTGCATTTTCACAACATTTGTCTCCATGTGTTGCTCATGTGGTTTAGTTGCTGCATGGTGCAAGGTGCTTGCAACACCATGAAATCTGTTTGTCTCATTGGAACCAACAAATGGGTGCAGTGAGTGCAAAACCACAAACTATCTGTTTTGGATCAAACATCTCTGAAAAGCTGCATCAAATTAAACAAATCTGCTTCAGTAGATTGATGATTTTGAGACATTCTTTATTTGATGGATCAGTCATTCCCTAAATGTTATTTTATTTTATTTCTTTTTAAAAATGACAAACCACCGCAAACCAATTCATATGTGAAATCGTGACCATTTTACTGCCCTCATGTGGGGAAAATGCGTAGTGCAGATAGAAATGTTAAAAGACTATGGAAGAAACTACAAATGTATTTGGCGAGCTTAATAAAATCTTCTGCGACCCACCTGTGGGTCCGACCCAGTCTTTGGGAATGACTGTTAGATTGTCTCTGTAGGAGTCACATGCACAGGTGCTACCATATTCCTCAGATATGAATCCCTCATTATAAGTTAAAGTGGCAGTCCGTAACAATTTGATCTATTTAATTTTCTTTATCTATCAAAGAGTGAGTTAAAACAATGGTGATTGATCATATGACCCACTAATGAATGTGCTTATACTTGCTGCTTTGTCCAGAAATAGGATCTCCGTGTCTGTGGCGACATTCCTGCGCAAAATTCAAAATTAGCGACACCTTTTACATCAGTCGGCAGCGGTTGGTCTGCCCAGGTGGAGCTACTCACAGAAGCGTACGCTGCGTTTCATCGAAAAATCAAAATCGGTAACTTCCAACTGCCGAGTCAGGCTCCTAGCCTAAAGTGTTTGACCGGTGCAGCCAGGTATATTTTATTACTGCTGACTCACAATGGAGGATCAAATCACGAAAGTGACCACCAACGAGGGAAAACCAGGACCTCCTTTCATTGTGGAGCATTTGAAGGCATCACACAGATGACAGACAGTGGACACAGTTGGGTGAGGGAGATGAGGTCCCAGGCTCCTATTCCTAAAGTACTTGAAGTCTGTTTCTTCAATGCTACGCTAACAGATGAGCTTCATCTCTGACGTCAGACATGTGTACAAGTGAAAAAAGTGGCTTTGTTTCTGGCCTTCACGCCCCCCACGAACAAGATCCATCCTCAGAGCTAAGTGCTGTGAGTCTTTGATCACAGTGAGAGCATTAACACTTCCATCTGCTCTGCTCTTCCTAATGACTGCCCCGCGTTTTTAAGCTCAACACCTCAACAGAGCAGCTTTGTGCTAAATGGGAGCCTTGCAGCCTCACCTGCTCACACACAGGCTTGTGTACGTTGTCAAGTTAAATACACCGGCTGTGTGGTCTTAGCAATTTACCCCAAACGTCCTACTTTCCACCACAACACACGGCTGACATCACCTCTGTGCTGTCACTCAAACATTGCGAGCTGCTGAAAGAAAGCTTGTGAGGGGTCTTGTTTTGTCTACCTGGAGGAAAGGTCTGAGGCTCTTTGGAAATGGAGTTAATCTGTGGTCGCCGAGTGGAACAGAATAGAAAGGAAATCCTGTTTTGTTTATTTATCTAAGTGCTTATTTGTTTAAATGTACTTGAACACACAGATGTGAGGTGCACATCTGGTTATCGGCAGTAAGCCTTTTCATAATTAAACAGGTGTGAAACGACTGGTGAGGTCCATGATATCTTGCAAATCTACAGGCATGCTCTTTTGTGTTTAGCCTATAAACTATGAGGCAAGTGTGCTTGACAATCCAACCACATGTCTATGATTTATTTCCTAACGTCAAAGCAGGCAGTAGATTTAATCAGATTCATATAAACTTTTTGTTGGCTTCATGTTTTTGTCAAAACCAGGTCACTGTTGCATGTTAATGCAATTGCTAGCAGGTGCTTTCCCTGCTGTTGCATTCAGGGGCACTCAGACATTTCATATTTCAAAGTCAGCTAGCAGGAAGTATGCAAGAAATGAACAAATTCACATTGTATTACAACACAGTTCCGATTTGAAATCGCCATCTTGGTTTCATTTACCCACCGTAGCTCATTATTACAATCTTTTATTTGGACTGATGTAATGTGAGTTCAGGCCAATCAAGCTTAAAAATGTTGGAACAAGCGGGGTTTAAAATGATTACACAGTGAGACAGAGGTTAGTAAGTGTGTGTGCGTGTGTGTGTGTGTGTGTGTGTGTGTGTGTGTGTGTGTGTGTGTGTGTGTGTGTGTGTGTGTGTGTGTGTGTGTGTGTGTGTGATGATGTGGTGTGACCACAGCCACAGAGGATTTGCTTTTGGCCTATAACATGAGGTTTTGCATTTCCAAGTTCTTGGACGAAGTGGATTTTGTTCTGTTTTGTTATGCTGAAACTACATTTTGTGCTTGGGTGCGACGCGTGTTCAGAGGTGCGTGTTCCTATCTGAGTATCTGATATGTGGAGTTATAGATGCCTGAGGTTTGATTAGATTCCCTTCACCCAGCCTCTCATTAGATGTGACAGCTCATTACAAACTGGTGTGGACTGACTGACAGCTGAGGGACTTTGGCCGGCGCCGTTAAGAGCTTTCCAAATACTGGGTCCATCATCACCACATTATTTCAATTTTTTTTCCTTTCTTTCCTTCTGATCAAGCTCTAAAGTTGTATATTTACATCTCAGCCAAGTCCTAGTAAAAAGCACATGTTTTCTAGTCCAAAGCTGGAACTGGACTAGAACCAAACCTACGGGGCTCATATTGTGTCTAAAATCTGGAATTCTCCTGCAGCTTCTTTCCTCACTTAAAATCCCTTGTTGCAGTGCATGTGTTGTCGTGTCAGGAAAGGAGCACATATTGCACAGTGTGTGTTTCGGGGCTGCAGCTATCCATTGTTTTAGTATTTTACCAATTATTCCATCGATTTATGAAGCCATCTGATAAAAAATTATATTTTATAACGTCAGTTCTCACACACATACAAGTTACGTTCATTTTTATGGATTAATTACATACAATAATATTTATTCATTACTCATTTAGTGCATTTGAGTTCTATCCAACTTGTGAGCTAGATATTTGTGCGTCAGTATGTGAGTTTGTGTGTGCTTTCTTAAGTCTACTTCCTCAAGTAAACGGATAATATCGGCAGCGGTGCACAAAGACGTTTGCCCCGTCTGCCCTGATGTTATCTCAAACACACCGTTTCGTTTATTTGAGTGCTGCAGTGTTTGGTTTCATCTGTCAGGCTGAGCTGTTTGATCTTGTATTTATCCGGAGAATGGCATATTTCAGAGCAGCAAATAAAGTATTTACTGATGGAACTTTAAGTTATTCCGATCTGCCCTTGCGGTATTTCACAGTAAAAGTATCAGTGAAAGGCTAGTACGTTTTGTTCTATCCTATAATATGCTTCGCTATGCTATTCCTTATATTCTATTTACCAATGTAACCTGTGTCAGATGTTATCCTTTCATATTATGGAGGGAATTGTGAAATGGCAATCTTCATGTCTTTCAAGTGGTGCTCATGTAAGAGTAGGGAACTGCACTTACTGCTATTCATAACAGTCTGGGTTTCACCAGAACAATGTGTCACAGGGACTTTCTCAAGTCAGAGACGCACACTCCCAAAACACCCTGACCCATTTAAGAAAGAGCCTTGCGGTGACATCCGTGTTTGGATCCACTTTTGCTAAGAAAGGGAGCTAGCATGCAAACATAGACACCAACAGACACAGTGTAATGAACCTCACACTCCGCTTCCATTCACAAACTGGAAAGAATATGAATCTGTTATTAGTGCAGTAATTTACATTTTGATTCAGCCTTCTTCAAATTTCCTTTCCTTTTAATAATGCAGCATTGCCCGTGGTTGAGCTATTTTCAATCCATTAAATACAGATTTGTATACGCGTGTGGAAAGAAATGTCAATGTCAGCACCAGAGTTGTTGTTGTTTCATCAGTCCTCATATTTAGTTTACAGCTCAAAAAACACACTAAATACAGCATCCTTTTGTTTGGGAGTGCTTCCTGCAACTGTGAACTGTGAGATTAAGACTTATATTACTGTGTGTCTGCATGGATATCATTATTTAACTCATCTCCATGTATTTTAGTAGTCAGTTGTCCAACACATTGTCCTCTTCCCAAGAAAAGGGAGTTCACCATAATGAAAGCCAGTGGTATTCCTCAGTGACTCATAGACTTTATCACTTGAAGTTATTACTGTGAACACTAGAGCAGAGGTCTTCAACGTGTTTCCGGCCAAGGACCCCTTGGATTATAGTGACCCGGTGAACGGACCCCCTATTACACATCATAACCTGTGTTGCTAATTAAACCGGTCTAATAATAATATGTAGTACAGCCAATAGTGCCATGTATGAAAGTACTTTGTTATATACAATGCTAAGCCATGTAATTCTTTATTGGCATTTCTAACTTTCACAAGATAACATTTAATAAATATGAAGATTTATATTTGAAGGATTTATTCGTGTTAATGTGTATTTTTGGACATATTTACATTTTTAGAAGAAAAAAGGTTTGGGATCATATAATTTCTGGGACCCCCTGCAGTGAGTCTGCCGACCCCCTAGGGGTCACGGACCCCCTGTTGAAGATCTCTGAGCTAGAGGACATGTACTGTACCTCCGGAGGCTTCCTCGTCTCCTCTGCTCTCGTTCTCTTGCCTTGGTCCAGTGCAGGTGGTGTGCAGACTCAGCCAAGTCTGATTACACTGAGAAGTCACACCCTGACCCGAATTACTCACAACTTTCTCACAGCTGTCTTGCGCTGGGATGTTTTTCATTTACAACGCTCTGCTGTCATTATTCCACATAATTCTTAAGATGAGAACATTCACAAATCAGCAGTCTGCAGCCGCATTTCTCCAACATGATCAGCTGCTTACAAATAAGTCGTCGGGACGATTGCTTGAAACCGGGACACGCCCTGGTTCGGCCAAGCTCTGTCATGAGAACTCGAGCAAATGTGCGGAGTGTGTATTAGTTGCCATGGCGAACTGTCCAGCTGTTTAGTCTCTGACCCAGCGGTGGAACATCTGCAGTGATTTCACATGCGGGCAGAGACCGAGTGAAGTGACAGGAATGTTGGCAGACGCACTTTGGCAGGACTTTACTGCAGTGACAACACAGAGAGGTTTTAATGTCTCCTGACGAGGCAGCCAACAAGGCAATCACCTACTTCTGATTCCAGACTTCTCTGGGTCAAAGAGTTTTTGGAAAACGTTCTTAGAGTTCACTCCATCTGTTTATTAAAATATGTTTCTGAAAGTTAAGACAATCAGTCTTTGTACTTTCTAAGAACATTTTTACAAGTTGTATGTAACCGAGACATGCATTTTATTAAATAAAATCAAAACTAAGCACTTGTACTGTAGCTCTGAACATGATTTTTTTATTTCTTAGCTTTTGTTCCCATGGAGCTTGAATGCACTTCCTCTAAGTCCCTTTTTGTTTTGTTTTTTTCCCAAAATTAAGGCCACATCTGCATCACACATACATTTCATTCTGTTGTGGCCTTAAGTCCATAAAACCGATGTTTTTCACACCAGAACCGAGCTTTTAAAAACTCTACTTAGTGGATTAATTAAAAAAATGCCTGGATCCCATTTAAGTGTGAAGGAGGAAAACCGAGCTTTGGGGATTTCCAGTTTCGTTGTTTTCTTACCAAGAGACGAGGAAGAAGAGATACACTGACGCCGTTTCGCTATTGTTTCGCTGTCAGTGTGAATGGACATCTTTACAGTTTAACATCCAAAAGTGGCTAAAGATTTTTTTTAAGTATCCCAGAGACGTTGTTTGAACAAATGCAGCTTAAAACCAGAATCCAGTATTCGGCTAGTGGAGGCTATACTGCAGAGCGGTGTGGGTTGCACTTCGTTGTTATTCTTTAATTGCCACAGTCTGTAGGGGTAACATTCCATTTAGTGCACGGGGAAAGAAGTGTGCCTCTCTCCCTGTGGGGAGCCTGACTGGCCACACATGCACACAATGCAATCATGGAAGTCTGACTGTTTCCAATCTCCATCTCACTCAGCCTCTCTCTAATCTTTTTGTCTCTCTTACTCCTACACACACACACACACACACACACACTGACCAGTAAGCCTAATTTACAGGAGCTGCCACTGTGTAGCACGTGTGTATTAGTCTAACCTAATGCCTTCCAGATGCTCGGCCTCTATACCCTGCCGCCCATACACTCTGAAAGAACAGACAATTGTTCCAGGGGTCTTTACACTGAGCAGAACCAGGTGTAGATCAAGCTGTAAGTGTGTCTGACAGAGTGAACGGGCAAGAGGAGGAGGAAGAGATGTGGTACAGTAGGCAGCTTTTCAATAAGTGCTGGCATATCTGTTGGAGAGAGAATAGGAGCACATGCTCTCTGCCATGCTCGAGAATGTGTGTGTCTGTGTGCGCTTTTGTGTGCATGCATGACGGACAGAACCGAGAGGAAGGGAGTGTGCATACATCCGTCTAACAGTGATGGTAAAATGACATGGGTGGTGGCTTTAGACGGATAGAAGCCACCCTCTCACCCTCTTTGCAAACGTTATGGGGTGTATCTGAAATGTTGTCAAGCAAGGATGGCTGAAACCTCCCAGAATGTCTTATAATGGCCCAGAGGACTCACAGAGGGCCGTGGACAAATTAAAGTTTATATAAATAAAGTATATATTTAGGATTTTTACTGCAGCAAACCATAATCTAATGAAAGCTAATCTATTTAATTTCCTACATTTTTTTTTTTACTGTTGTAGGAAATGAAAAGATACATGATAAGATGAATTCACCTCCCACAATGTCTGCACTGTGGAATGCTTTAATTTCTAAGACAGCATATCAGTCCTCTGACCCATGGCTGGATTAACCCACAAGGGGGGAGGCAGGTCGACCACGTCCTCTCTATGGATTGTGTACGCTGTCACCTTCGAGTATCCATCAAACCCAGAGCACACAGCACACTTCACATGGCAGCTTCATTATGTTTTCGTCGAGCCACAGATGCCAAACCAGCCCGGCCCAGGTTTGCTGTGTATCCAATTAGTTTGTGGTAATTTGATTAGCAAGGCGATATGCACAAGCCATTAAAAAACGTCATTTTGATGTTTTATTTAAGTGGTGAATATTACCCAGAATAACTGACACATGGGGGCACCTTCTCTGTCTTCTCCAAAGTAAAAACCATAGAAGAACCTGAATATGTAGGCCCATAGGAAATAGGAAAAAAGGGATCATTCATACTTCTTTACTCAGAAATGAAAGGATGTTTAATTCTCTTGAGAGGACAGCTAGAGGGAAGATCTGGCTGTAGGTTCTCTGAGACAAACGGGATGCCATACATCATTAATACACTAATTAATACACTAGTGACTGAGGTAAAAGCGGCTCCAATAGACAGCGAATGGATGTTAAAATGCACCAGTGGATTCAGTTTACTCCTTGACAGCATGTTCTTTCTGTATGGCCATATGGCAACAATCAGTTTCCTCGTACCTCTTTTGTTTGATGACTTCTTCAGCTCAGTTTATTTTTGTTTGCTAATGGTGTCAGTAGGCCAAATGATACACTCGGTTGCCTTTTAAAACGTGTTTTCTTTTCTCCTCAACTAACACGGTTTCCATGTTTGTTTTTTGCAGACCGTGGCTCTCAGGGAGCCTTGGACCTGACGGAGTTGATCGGCGTCCCCCTTCCTCCCTCCGTCTCCTTTGTTACGGGTTTCGAGGGTTACCCCGCCTACAGCTTCGGCCCGGACGCCAACGTGGGCCGCCTCACCAAGTCCTTCATCCCCGACCCATTCTACCATGACTTTGCCATCACGGTCACAGCTAAACCTACCACACGGCGTGGTGGTGTGCTGTTCGCCATTACAGACGCTTTCCAAAAGGTAGACATGCATTCTTTTATCTCCACTCCTCTGTGTATTTTTTCCTGTTAATGTTACACCGACTTTTCTGCTACATGCAGATGGAACATCTCTTTATACGTCTCTTGATTTATTTGGAAGATTGTACACTTAGGTATAGCGTTGTCTGAGGTGGAGGATGGTTCCCAGAGAGTCGTATTGTACTACACGGACCCCGGAACAAGAGGCGCAACGCGGGAAGCGGCTTCCTTCAAAATGGGAGACCTGACAGGGAGGTGGGCGAGGTTTACCCTGACTGTACAGGGGGCAGAGGTGAGTTTGGGTTTGGGTGCTATCGGTGTCATTTAGGAATGGGGAGATATGACAATTTCATGCCATGATTATCTTTGCCAAAATAATTGTGATTCATGATATTATCAAGATACTCATCGAAATATACTTTTAGACTCCACACTAAATATTAAGAAACAAAATGAACAATATTGTTTTAGTGAACATCCAATCAAATAATCCTGAATAACCTAGTCGTAAATCATAAGCTCCCTGCATAAATAAAGGATAATGTTTCTGATCCTGCACTTTTTAAATCTGGGCTCTGACTCAATGTGCTATATCTACTGATTTCTACTTAAATTTGGAGACCAGGATTTTGCATGCAATCAGCTTAATTTCACTGGAATAAAGGATTTTGTTAGTGGCACCACCACTAACTGTTTTGTTTCTGGTAATTATACTGGGGCACAATCATTAAAAACAAATGGATGTGCGTGTCTTTAGAAGCTGGTCACGATTGTACCGTCATGTCGAAAACAGGCTAAATAATTTACTGGAACTGCTTGGCACTGTAGTTAATAGCAAACATTACTCGAAGCAGTGTAAATATTGAATGTTTTGGGGACTACTTGTTGCTGATTTGGTGAGCTTGTGAGCATTTACAGCAGCAGGGCAGGGTGAATGTAAACTACCGTGCCTGTTTGCACTGTAATCAAGGAGCAGCCAGTGCAACAGCAGCTCATTGATTTGTTTTTAATAGTTGTTGGACTATCGTGGATTTCTACAGCAAAGAGAAATACTATGTCAATCAGTCTTTGGCTACACGTACAGTACTTTTTATAATGTAACATTCACTGTTGGGTTTATTGTCTTCACGATATTTGTTGACCATAAGAAAACAACGTAATATCAGCAGGCATATCCGTTAACAGTATTCTGATGTTGAGTTTTTGCTGCCTGCATGACCGATGTTGCTCAAATCAGAACATTTCAACTGTTACACAAAGAGTGTTAAATAGGAAACATGCTGTTCTTTAATCTTTGACGGGTGCTTAATATGTCGTAAAATGTCATAAAATATCAGTAACTGCAGTAAAGTCTCTTGCAGATGTTCTATTTGTGATCAATTACCCAATAATAAGCAATTATGCATGTGCCCCTGTCGCTCAGGTGCGTCTCTACATGGACTGTGAGGAATACCACCGAGTTGCCTTCACCCGGAGCCCTCAGCCTCTGACCTTCGAGGCCAGCTCAGGGATCTTCGTGGGGAACGCTGGGGGTACGGGCCTGGCGAGGTTTGTGGTGAGTCTGAATGGGTGCCTCGTTTCTTTCTTTCTATGTGCATCGTCATCTTTTTGAGCACCTCAGGATTTTCCCGTTCTGTGTCTCATTTGTCAGCCCAGCGTGAGAGCTGCATTTCTGTGTTGTTAATTCCTCATTTCTATTGTCAGTACGGTTGGATCAATGAGTCGAGAATAGATGTCAAATCCATCGCTAGTCGCCGAAAGCAAACGTTACGTTTGGGCGGCTGCCTATTTTACATTTGGAACATGAATACAATGGTCTTTGTTGGCAGCTTTATGACCGCCACAGGAGAGGAGGAATGAATGACCGCATTTATGAGTATTGCCTTATCCTGTGAGAGCTCATAAATGACGAGCTGTGTGTGATTTACATTTTTGGAATATAGCTGATCTCTCAAACGAGTCTCATTTCCAGTGACACTCATTGCCACTGGGACTGCAAATGGTAATTCTTTAATTACAACCTGTAGGTTCAAACAATAGTATCAAACGAAATAAGGATACATTTTTTTTTAAATATCCCTGTGTGGTCATGATATATGTATGTGATAGATAAGCACTTCCTCCCAATCATCTATCATTTACTGCTTTGTGATTACAATACAATGCTGTGTGTCCCAGTGTAACAAGAGGGATGATGAGCAGAAAATAGCTGAATATAAAGGGAATACTATGTGCGTGCCGTATGAATAAGATAAGCAAGTAGATATGATTTTTATCTGAGCCAAAAAGTATTTCTACAAGTTTTAGATGTTATCTAGATGACATTTTGCAGAATATAACATTTTAATGAAATAGAATATTATAAAACATTCCAACAATTATTTTTCTGAATAAATCAACGGCTGAAGGTTGAAATAGAAAAATACTTGTGACTTTAAAAAGAAAAACGAGTGCAACCTCTGTCCTCCTTCTCTCCTCTGAATTGTTCTGACTGACAAATAAAAGATGTTTCCTTTCCAGGACAGTGGAAAGAAGTTCTTATTGCTCCCCCCCCCCTCGCATTACGATTTTATTAGAGAAATCTGAGAGGAGTTTCAAAGAAACCCAATGATCCAGGGAGGGAATTTTTAGTTGATGGAACACTTTATCAAGGTTTCTCTACCTACTGTGATTTAAAACGAGCTCTAATGTGTGTATTTACATCATGAAGAGTTTAATTTCAGACCAAAATAACTTCTAGCGTCATTTAAAATCACAAACACATTCTGCTCGCAATGTGTCGGTCGGTAACTTGACTTTTATTGACTTTATAATGTCTCACTGGAATAGCGGGGATGCTGGACTGATGATAAAGACAGCAGGAAGTTGTTTTCCCCGTTCAATTTCAATCATTTTAATTAAGATAGAATTACTATCATTTTATCCCACTATAGCCATTGGCATTCTGTTAAAGCCTTGTGGGAGCAAAATTATTATAGCATCTTATCTAAATTACCAATTTATGTGAAATAAGACCTCTATAATGAAAACCCACTGTTTTAAAGGAATAGTAAACAGATTCTTTAATTTGGAAAGAGCCATACAAGCATTACAGCAAACACTGTCCATTACACCGCTTTATAATAAGTATTTGCTAACAGCAGGAAAACCCCACCAAAAGACATTTGTCTTCTTCAAAGCTCATCAGTGCTACAAATGGGATTTTTGGGAGATTTGTTTAACAAATCATTTCCAGTGTTTTTAGATTGCTGATTTGTGGTTGAACTGATTGACTCCTCATTCACTCACCAGCCATCAAATTGTGCTTTGAAAAGCTAATTACATTATGTTTGGTATTCTTTTCCCAAAACACTCATTTCCTTGTGAGCTTGTCCTTGGGCTACCTTAAATTTCTCTCAGACTAAGGAGCTACTTTTAAGTTAAAACACTTGAAAACTCAAACTCAACCAGGTACTTATAGCCTTGGCATACTTTGTGAATACGAATGTCCAGATATCCGAAAATAAAAGCTGATGTGAAAAATTTCAGCCAATCAGAAACACTCATCAGTCATACCTTTAACCGGCTACAACAGCAGAAAATCATGTGGGGAAATCTTTCCTGTCTGGCAGAAATCCCATGAAGCCAGTAGCCAATAGAGTTACACCACTGTGTGACATCACCACGAGGCCCTGTGTAGCTTTTTCTCTCCTATCTCTTGCCAATAAACTCCATCTCTGTCACTACTCCCTTCCCTCTCCCCCACACAGTCCTCCTCCTCTCTCAGACAAAGAGGACCCGTAGTGACTGTCGGATTCCAGCTGTTCAGTGTTTGAACTGGCAGCTCCGAGAGATCTTCCATCTCCTCCCAGGGAGAGCAATAACAGCCACGCAGCAGCGGTAGCTCTCCGCAGCAGCGAACGCACACAGCTACACATGAAAACAAATATATTAAAACTATCCTCTTCCAGACTGACTTAGTCACTTATATGTTTGCTTTCCTTCATTTCACTGAAAAACACGCCCCATGCTGGGCGTTGGAAAATGTTTGTGTGCGGCCGGCACCTTCTGAACGTGTCGGCGTGAAATAGAAAGAAAGTGTGTTCGCAAACCCTTTTTTTATTCTCCCCCTAACTCTTAACATTGATTAAAAAAGGCGTATGTGTTGCGTGCATGTATACTGAGTATTCAGCACAGATTTAAGCAGCTATGGTAGTGTGTAAATGCTGGATGCAGAAATGAAACTGCTCCCAAAAAACTGGGATTGTCCTGTATAAAACTTGGTTTTCTTCACACACACACACACACACACACACACACACTTGGCTTGCAGCAGCTAAAGTGACCTGCTCTCTGTTGCTTTGGCAACAACACTTTCCTCAACATGGTGACTGCCAGTAACTGCGTAAACAAAAAAAGCACCGTAGAAGTTCTTAGCCTTCTTCATAGCCATCCCTCACATCTGAAAGCTCCGGAGTATCAGTGTGTGGACACTGGCTAGACTGCAACATATACACACACAAAAAGTTCATTTACATCCAAGACTCACAGCAAGTAGCTTGGTGTGCGTTGTGTTACGTCTGTTCTCACACACTAAACTATATTATTACTATTATCTTAGGAGCTTTCTATGAACATACCACATTGGGAATACCTATCAGAATTGGGGTTTTTACTGCAGTGTACAACTTAAGCCCAGTGCCTTGTATATACAGGTGGTATTACTGTTTAAGCCATGAAGCAAACTATTACTAGTTCATCCCCGAATGGAAGGTCAGTCCCCATATGTGACTGTGTGATCTCCTAGTGACTTTCATTGCGTGCATGCATGCATGTTTTGGGTGTCTTATGTTTTGAATTAACAAACTTTCAGCAGCACGTTGGGAGCAGCCATCTGTGTAACCGGCTTTGATGCGTGTGTTTGCAAGCTTTTTAGCATGCGACTGCAAATATGTCACTCAATCAGCCTGGCAGCGACAAAACCTCCCGCTGCCATCAAGTGTTTGTAATTAAAAAGTCGAACAAAGTGACTGTCTAAATCCTTCAGCCACAGGAACTTGCATACTTAATGATGTAAGAAAGAGGAAACGTTGACGTGGCACGCACATTGTTTATTTCAGATGTGTTGTTTACTGCACAAACAGATGTATCTGATTTGGTTGCTACCCCGACTCATATCCAAACCCACTCTTTCCCTCGCTCGCTATTCTTCCCCCTCCATCTCCATTTCTCACTCCTTCACCGCCATTAAATTTCATAGGCCCATGCTCCAATTCCATTAAAAACAGACATTTGTCCTTTGGCTTGAACTCAATATCAGTACTTGGCTGAAATGGCCTCAAGCAATGCTTTACTAATATAACAACAGGCTCACTGACTCTCAGATCTGGAAAACGCATACCTTGCTCTTTCAGATGGAGTGTTTCTTGCTTCTCTTATGAATGGATTAAAGGGTTTAAAAGTCTTTGTGATAATGCGTCAGAATTTTGGTGAAGACAATCATACCATGATCATCATCATGCATCACCTCAACCCTTGTTCATCCCATGTCCTTCAAGGACAAAAATATCCACAAATCAAAAAAATAACAATAAGAAAATATACCTTTTTTTTCCACTTTCAGTGAATTTCAGTACTGATTACTCCATGAGGACCAAATATTCATTCATTTTTCAGAATCCTAACCCTTTAAATGGCACTTTGTTTACATAATGCCAATGTTGTTATAAAATTAAAAAAAAAAGTGGAAAATAATAAAATGTACAATTGTGAAGCCAGGGCTCTCGATTGTACGCCTGATACAACAGAATGGAGCCTTTTCTGCTGTTATGCCCTTGGAATTAAAAACATGTGTTTAATGGATTTCAATGGGGACATTTTTTTGTCCTGAAGCGTCTGTTTTGTCTAAACAGTTTATTGTAGGCTTATTACAGGAGACGAGGTTGAACTTTCAAAATTCGAAAAAGAAAGTTTGCACCGCAGCCAAAATTATCTCGAAGGTGAGGCACAAGGGTGAAAGCCGTGACAGAATAATCCACGGATGGTTCTTGAAGTATGGAGCATTAAATTAAATGAATAAGCAACATAAACCTCTTATAACAGGATTCAACAGCTTTTGGATTCAATTACAACTTTTGTATTCAGAAGGATCAGTGTTTGAACGCCGGTAAACTATTGCTGTGTTAAAGTGTGAACTGTAATACATGATGTCCAGCAGCTGTTACTCAAACATGGTCCAACAATTCCAAACCGGTTTTAGGAAACTGCACAAGTATACTGCGTTTGGTTTGAGTAACTATAGTTATAATGTTAATATCTAAATGTTTTAATTGTTGGTACAAGACCAGATGATATCCGTCCTCTAAAATTCTGTAAATATATTCGGAATGTTCATTTACCCAGATTTCCGTACTGTATTATGCTGCTTTAAGCCTGATGTGAAGATTGTCTTCGGAGGGCGGACAGTTTGGAAGTGACGCCTGTTGTCACGGCCAGATGTCTGTGAATGTCCATTAGATTGTGCCGTGCGTGTAATTGTGTGCAGACGTGTGTGTGTGTGGGGTAATGATGGAGGGAGAGGGGGGTAAAGTGTGACGCTGAGAGGGGGAGGCGACGTGCGTGGGAAGTGTACGCTGAGCTTTTAATGAAACGTAATGACACAGACCGAAGTCAATTAGCACGCAACATAACACAGACTCTCCTCTTCTTCCACTCCTCTTTCCTCGCTCCAGGGCTCCATCCAGCAGCTGGTGCTGAAGTCAGATCCCACGGCCCCTGATGACCAGTGTGAGGAGGACGATCCTTATGTGAGTGAAAAAAACACCCAGACTGTCAACACACCCACAGCAGCCCAGACATGGAACTACTTCTCCCTCTGCTGGTGGAAAAACTGCACTACATTAAACTATTTGAACAAAAGTATGTAGACAGTGCTGTCTATATACTTTGGTGTATTTGGTTGTCCTTATTCCAGCTAAATGTAATGTTAATTATTTATATTACCTCTAAACATATTGTCTCACATTGGCCTCCATATTCATTAAAGCTGATTAGCTGATATTATAATTTCAGTACGTTTCAAATGGAACTGCTGAAAAGAAATGTTATTTGGTTCAGTTTTTGGAAACAAACCACTAAGTGTTTTTTTTTAATTCAGTGAGAGTAACTGCAGTTTTGACCTATTTCCTCTATTGGTTTTCCTCATTCGGCTCCAGCTCAGACGCAATTTGCAGAGCGTTTAATCATTTCTGTTTTTCTCCATGTTATCTTCTGTCTTGCCCGCTGTCATTTTCTCACCAGGCCTCTGGATACGGAAGCGGTGATGATGCATATGAAGACGTTGAAGGAAGAGATGAAGTGAAGAAGATTGTGGAGGAGAGAGAGTACACCATGGTACATGTGCATCCAAACTCTCATACGCACCTCTTCCCGTTTAGCTGGGTTGGACTCGGACCAAAGAGAACAGCTCTTATCCTTGCTGGCCTGGTGGAGACTGGAACATGGTGATATGTGCTGCTCCCTGCCAGCTCTCTAAAAAAGAAAATAGGAATACAACAGGGCAACAGAACAGAGGCAGGGTTTGAAAAGAGCACTACAGTATTTTATTTAAAGAATAGTTCCATGTTTTTGGAAGTTTGGACTTTCACTTTCCACTTAGATGAGAAGATTGCTGAGCAGAAGAGACTTGAGAGTGGCGGGAAACAGCTCGCCTCAACATTCCACTGGAGTAAAATGATTTGACTACTGTTTTTTTCAGTAGCACGTACCTTTTTCTGTTTTTCTTCCCACATTATAAGCACTTTCTGTTGACATTTGGTAAAGCAGCATGTCATCTTTTACATCAAATCACTGCTCTTTACTATCACACAACCACAATCTCAGCCTCGCAGGACATTTCAGTGCCTTGCTTAAGGGAACGTACACCGATACTCACCGGATGTATCAGAGAGATGTCTCAACAGCTGGCCACTGTTTGCCAAATTGAATATGTTCCCTCTGATTTTTGTAGATGGTACCTGAAGTACATCAGTGTTGGAAATGTGGAAGATGGAAAAACAGAAAACATTTCTGACCATCTGCTGCAAACACTCACTTTGCTGTTTTTCCCCCTGAGCAACTGCGTTTAAGAACACATCAAAAAGTCAGAATATGTTCACCTGTTAGGCTCGTTAGTCTTCTCGTTTCCTGCGAGGTTTTCACATAAAAACATTTGCTGAATGACTAAAACGAAGCCCTAGCAACCTCATCTTGTCATTTTTTTTTTAGGCTCGTTAGTCTTCTCATTTCCTGCAAGGTTTTCACATTAAAAAAAAGAAATTGCTGACTAAAATGAAGCCTTAGCAACCGCATCGTGTGTCATTTTCCAGCCCTTCCCAGAGCTGGATCCCACTTACAGCACCCCGGTCCCAGCTCCGCCCACCGAGATATCACTAGATGATGATGATGTCGAAGAAATAGAGGAAACTTCTGGACAGGAAGTGGATACAACCACAGTAAGAGGTAAACAAAATGAACATCAGTACATTTTTTAATTATTTTTATTTTAGGAAATCTGTTTTTGGCGGCAATTAGTGGCAGGTATGTGCCATTACGTTATCTAAGCCTCCTAATCATGTCAGGCACAAGCATATATCATTTATAACATGGTGTTTGCTGACATGGAAGAAGGGCTGCCCCCTCTGAGTCCTAGGTCATTATGGGCTTTAATTAATTTGTTATTTTGTATGCTTTGTCATGCTGAATGATTTATTCCCAAGAAACTTAAAGTGGTGCTTTTGTGTGATTCTTGATTCCTGTGGAATAAATCATCTCAAAATGAATGGATAGCGTCAGATGACTAAGAATTCATTGGTCTTTTGGAAGTAATGCTGTTAAACATGACCATGGCTTGTATTTCCTAAATTAGCCAGCAGATGGTGCTGGAAGAGACAGAGCAGCCTCTCTATGTCTCTCTCCTGACCTGCCCTAAATTAAGGTTTCATATTTAAATGGCTCATATTTTACCATTCTGAATCCTTTCACCCCTCAGATCGTGCAAATAAAGTGCCATCTTCTTTTAATGCAGACATATTTTTTTCATTTTTTCACTTTGCTTCTTTGTTACAGTGAAATCATTTCCCATGGGTACTCCGGCCTCCGTGCATGACACCGTAAGTAGTGGTTTTCTTCATAATTTAGATGATGATGATGCAAAGCACAGGACGTATTTAAGATTTTGAGTGATACATATTTCTTTGTAGTTGTTCGGTACTCACAAATGTTTGTTGATCAATTAAGCCAATAAAGCTAATACTCGTATCTACAACTGGAGCCTCACACTGTTTGATGCCGTGTTATGATCCAGTCTATTCAACGTTCAGCCCCTCCAGGTGTCTCCTGGACAGAAAGGGGAACAAGGTGACCCTGGTCCATCCGGTCCCCCAGGACCACCCGGCCCTCCAGGACAAGCCTCAGGAGATGGGGAGAGCGGGGAGCCGGGACCACGGGGGCCACAAGGACCTCGGGGACCTTCAGGTCCACCTGGAGTTTCTGGGAAAGATGGACAGCCTGTAAGTTTGATCTGTCTGGATTATTTGTAATGTTGAAAGCATTCTATGTCTCAACGGTGTAGCTTTCTATTAACACAACATCAAGGCAACACATTATTTGGCACGCTCTGTTGTTTAGGTTACTTTGACAGGTCAAAAGATAAAATGATGGATTGGTTTTCTATTTCTATCTTTTCTCCAGGGAAGCAAAGGTGAAACTGGTGTTCCAGTAAGTAAAGTCTTTCCAGTCTTGTAGATTTATAGCTTCACGTTTTCGTGTCTCTGGGGGAAAGTGATGCAGGAATGTACCCGTTGTTAACATTCAGGCACTAATTCAGAGTGCTACACTCTATATATTATCTGCTGATCCAGCACATTACATTTCGTGACTTCTGGCTCTCGATGGGAGTCACAGGTCAAGTTATGGTCCTGGTCTCATTCCTGATATCTCTATCGTTCCTGCATACAACATGACTTGTTCTCTGGTGATGATAACTCAACATAGCATTAAGTACAGCTGCAACTGGCTTTTTCCCAGGGAGCAACTGGGATTCCAGGATTCCCAGGATTACAGGGAGAGCCTGGTCCAATGGGAGAAAAGGTAAACAAAACTTCTCTTTAATACTACGATTGTTAGACTAGAATGTGATCAGAATATAAATACGTATAAACTGTAAACTTGAAAAACAATCCAGTGTTTGAATCGGTTATTAATTACTAAATGGAGAAATAATTATCTGATTGCTGTCTCCTTCAGGGTGAGTCTGGTGTTGGACTACCAGGTCCTCCTGGACCACCAGGTCCACCAAGCAAATCTTCCAGATTCCTGGTAGGTTATTAAATAAGCTTTTTTCCCCCATCCCTAGTAAATTCTGGTGCACTGTATTGATATTGTATTCATTTCTTGATTCCGAAATGATCTCTTAAATCCAGCCTCAGGCTGAAGCACATATTGGGCTTCAGTGGAGATAAAGAAGATGAAATCCATTACATTTATTCATCTTTATTACATTCACATTCATTTATGATGTGGAGTTGGGATGCACCTCTCCAGGTGCAACACTAATTCTCAGTCTTCTTTGCTGCTGTTGAATTCAGAGAAAGTTCTAAGTACAGCTGGTCTTTCAGCATTTGGATCGTCCCCTTGTCTTTCATTCATCAACACACATTCTTTTTGTTTTTCTCTGAAGTTACAGAATGTATTGTCTGCTATTGTATGTGATCATCATGACTGCATCGTAATATGAAGCATTTAGACGTGAAACATTTGACTGGAAAATAAGTTGACTGGCGTTCTGTGTTCATTAGGAGGGGTCTGGATTTGAAGACTTTGACAGTGATGCAGAGATTATGAGGGTGAGTGAATTTAGCATCACATTGCAATCACACTTTTCTCTTTCTTTCGTTTTGTGCGACAGCCTGTTCTTTTCGTCATCTCTGGCTCCAGGTCGACACGTTGCACTGTTTATACAATAATGTTGATATAAACTAAGATATGCCGTTTTGTTTGATCAGGGGCCTCCAGGGTTTCCCGGCGCCCCCGGACTGCCAGGGCCCCCGGGAACCCCATCTGAAGATATCTTTCCTGGACCACCTGGGGCCCCTGGGAAACATGGGAAGGATGGAGTGAAGGGTGAACCTGGACTGCCTGTAAGTTATTCTTTCCCTTTTTTCCTGTTTCATGTACAATTCATCAGTGAGAGCAAAACACGTAGTCCTTTACGATGTCTACTGTACTCTATATACTATCATCAGCTTTTTTAAGGCAGAGGGACCATTTATTTATGGAGAGAAAGCTTACTCTTGAAGTTCGCTGACTGAGGATTAGCCTCACAGCATTCGTATCTCTGACCTAACTTCTGTTTTCAGGTGATTGAGGAATGGTTTAGTGGCTCTGGTTCTGGTTCTGGTTCTGGTTCTGGTCAGGTATTAAAATGTGGTCCCATAGAGGGCCTGAAAAGACAGTATTTCCCCCAACTTTATTTGAGAACCCATGTTCACGCACTGCTTTCCTGCTTTCCATCCTTATGCACAGTGTCGATTAACGTTAAAGTTTCCAATCAGTCATGTCCCCGACAGTAACAACACTTCAGCAGAAACCACTGTAAGGTCTTTGGAACATGGTCTGAGCTGCAGCATCTGTTGGGGGAAATGTGTCTTTTGTCTTTAAAATGCCAGAAGCTTTTACTAACTGTGTGAATGTGAATGGACTACTGGAAGGTATCCAACATTTACTGCAGCACTCTTTTGGTGCATTAAAGGGTTTATCCACTTCAGTCCCTGGAAGCCCATTAGCTATGTTAAATATGTTCCCATGCAACTTCGTTCCAAATTATGAATATATACCAGCAATTTAATAACCCATCAAACTGTGCAGTGAATGCAAAGAGCTAATGTCGTGTCACTCTTGCAGGGAGTTGATGGAAAAGATGGGGATCCAGGAACTGCTGGCATGAAAGGAGACAAGGTGGGGCTCATTGATACTAGTTTACAACAAAATATGCCGTTGAAATCTCCTCCTGTGTGAATGTGCAGCACCCCAACAGGAGCTGGGTCTTGCTTGTGTGGCTTGTACCACGCTGCCTTTTGCATGAGCCCGCTCTGATTTCCCTGGAGCCGGCCTCTTAGTGCTCCGTTAGCCAAAACAATTACACACAAAGTAGATAACGACCTGACACGAAGAGCCGAGCTCCTAATGAGATGACCCCGTGGACTAATAAAGCAAAGAGGCTCGAGTGTAAACAAGTGTGTGTGTTAATGACTGCTCTGCCTTTTTGTGTCTCTCCAGTCATCGCTGTAGTTCATGTGGTTTTATTGTATTTCGTCTGTTGAACAGGGAGAGACTGGTGTAAGCGGACAACCAGGAGCAAAGGTAAAAAATCTTGATTATGTCATCCTCATTTTTTTTCCAGACCTATGTTTCTCCTTATCTGATGAGAGGGTCTCGGGACAGAGGTCATATTGTAAAGATTGTAAATTTGTGATTTTGGTTTGTTGCAGGGAGATATGGGCCCTCCAGGGTTTCCAGGCCTCCCAGGCTCAGAGGGTTCACAAGGGCAGTCTGGTCCTAGAGGCCCACCTGGGCCTCCGGGTCCCCCTGGGAGAGGCCTCCCCTTTGAATTTGAGGTGTGCTCCATTTCATTACTTAATGACCAATCTAAAGCTCACCCTGTCACAGATAACATTAGTATCATATCATAAGGAATAAGGAGATATTGATATGAGTCCATTTTTTTGCTGTTTCTGCTTGGTTGTCTCAACGTCTTGACCTTGCATTCATTTTAACATCATATCTACACAACATCCCAAATTTGTCAAATGTGATTTAGGACTTGGAGGGATCCGGGTTGCAGAGTGGTTATGGAGCTGCTCTCTCCAGAGGCCCGCAGGTACGAATACATTAAGTGTGTTTTGCTGTCATGTTCATCATACAGTGTAATTTCATCATATCATCAACTACAAATAAAAATACTTGTATTTGTCACGCAGGGTCCATCGGGAATCCCTGGACTTGCAGGACCCAAGGTGAGGTGTGTGTGTGTGTGTGTGTGTGTGTGTTTGTGTTGTAAATGCTGAAGCTGACACCACGTAACTCTATAGAGGTGTATAGTGAATCCGTTCAGGTTAGTGATCGTTTGATTAAATTTCCCTCCATATTTGCGTCTCACAGGGTAAAGATGGTTTAGACGGCTCCCCCGGACAGCCAGGGCAAAAGGTGAGTCCGCTGTCAAGTTGTGTTCTGCTTTTGAAGATGTCTGGGTTATCTCAGGACAAGCTGTTGGCACAAGCTTCTTAAATGTCCTGAACCTTGAGGTCACAGTAGACGGCTGTAAAGTGAAAGGCCACATGGTGACAAGCCATTTCAGCTTTTGGCAGCGCGGTGTTCAGGAGAGCAGAGATGCTGTCCTCCAGGTGGCCCCGTTGTGGTTCCTGTTGAATTTGATATGACATCCCCACATCCCTACGGAAATGAAGCATCACAAAACATCAGCTCAAATCCTTTATCGCCAATACTAGTTCAGAGAATGTGTGAAGCAGGCAGAAGTCATTTTGACTTGATAAAATGGAGCTTTGGGAACTGCATTTTCCCAGTGGTGGAATGAAGGAAGCAGGTTATCTCATGTATGTGAATGATGAATGTTTCTTTGTGGTGTCTGTAGGGGGAGGCAGGTGCTGCAGGACCACCAGGCTTTCCAGGACTGGAGGGATTAAAGGGGGAAGAGGTCGGTAACTAGATGAACAAAAAAGATACAAGAACAGATTAAGGATTTCATTAAAATGTCAGCTTTTATAAATGTTTCCGGCTGATTTTTACTCACTCGTTTGGTCAAATAGATAACTGGAAATATCAGTTTATTTAAAAGCTGATCTGATATCTGTTGATGGATGTCATTTCTCAAACAATCTTTGAAACATCTTTTGCATTTCTACTATGCAAAGACGTTTGGCTAACTGACAAAAAAACAATAAGAATTAAAGATAAGCCGGTAAAAACAGACCACTAAGTGAATGTTTGAATTTGAGATTGTGTTTCTTATCTTCTGTCATAAACAGGGACCAACGGGGACCAAAGGAGATCCAGGACAAAAGGTAAAACCACATGAGACCAGCTCAAACTCACGCATGGACACACCCACTTTTTACGTTTAGAGTATTTGCAATTTACTAAATGATCTCAAACGTTTTATTTAGGGGGAGAGCGGGCAGGATGGGCTCAGTCTACCTGGCCCTCCAGGACCACCTGGACCACCAGGACCCCTTATCAACCTCCAGGATGTAAGCAGCACCTGTAAACTCTACCTGTGTATAGTCATAGTGATAGATTTGATCAGTGAGTGGGTTTGATTCCGATGACAACATTGTCCTTCTGTCTCATATCCAGCTTCTACTTAACGATACAGATGGCGCCTTCAACTTCTCAGGGATGTTCGAAGCTCAGGGATCCGCTGTGAGTATCAGACGAAAAAATCTTCAATCGGCAACCAAACCATCTCGGTGGCGAGACAAAGGAGATTGTTTGGTTTGATAACTGTCGTTGGTTTGTGTTACAATTGTTCTAGTTAATGCTCTCAGCTGTCAGCTTTCGTCTTCCAAACAGAAGGAACATCAGCAGCTTTTGCACATGATACAAATGAGTGCACAAACACAGATGTGACTACATCTACACAAATTGACATAAAATGACTTTATGTCTCAAGTTTTATTTCCCAACTGTTTGCAGGGACCACAGGGTCCAAAGGGGGACGTTGGTTTACCAGGAGTTCAGGGACCTACAGGGTTGAAAGTAAGTGGGACAAGATTTGTTTCTGCTCATACACAATATCTAAGCAGACTACATGATGCATCCTCTTATATGTCTGCATACACACAGTGTAATAAAAGTTAATATAACTGCATGTTGCCTCTCTCTATCTGCATCTGGTTTGTTTGTTTACTTATGTGTTTGCATGCAGGGTGAAAGGGGTGAGCCAGGATTTGCCATCGCAGCCGATGGAGCCATGATGTCAGGCCGGGATGGACCCAAAGGAGTCAAGGTTATATTTGTTTGCACTGTTTGTTTTTTACTTCCAGATTCTGGTCATTTCTATAATATTGGCCCTCAGCTTACTGGCATAGTTTTTGAAATATTTTCAGTTGGAGCTGTTAAAATGTGTTTAAATGTTTATTGGTTTTGTAGGGAGATGATGGCGTACGTGGACCCGCTGGAATTCCAGTAAGTACTAGCAGCGAGCAACCAAACCATTCACGAAAAATTGTTGCCACTGCTTTGGATGAAGATGATGAACGCATGTCAGAAATACTGTCACTCACTTAGTTTTGTTCCTAACAGGGGCCTACTGGACCACCAGGACCCAGAGGAGAATTTGGTTTTCCTGGAAGACCTGTAAGCATGAACTCGACAAACATTTCATTTGATTAAAAGGGCACACGGACACTGACATTTCATTGGCATTTAAGTTAAAAATCTATCATTTCTATGTTCCTTTCATGCAACAATGTAAGCTTCTCAACCTGCTGTTTGATAGTTACATTGAATTTGTGTGTGTGTGTGTGTGTGTGTGCGTGTGTGTGCGTGTGTGTGCGTGTGTGTGTGTGTGTGTGTGTGTGTGTGTGTGTGTGTGTGTGTGTGTGTGTGTAGGGACGTCCAGGCATGATCGGACCAAAAGGAGAGAGAGGGGACTCTGTTGGCGTGCTTGTGAGTCACACACCAGAACCGCATTAAAAGCATGTGAACATACTGTAGATGTAAAATAAAATCTGTTTCAGAATCTTCAAATGAAATCTGCTGTTATTAAGTAGAATATTATGGATTTGTGCCACTTTGATAATGATATTACTTTTTGTTTTTATAGTGCCATGTTTCCCCCCCTTTGAGTTACTGTCTATTGGCAGAAATGTAATGTAATGTTAATATGCTTTCTTGATTGTTTAATCACCTGAAAATATGTTTAGGGACCTCCTGGCCCTCCCGGGCCGCCGGGTCGTCCAGGAATATTCAATTGCCCCAAAGGAGTAAGCACACACACATTCATCAACACACTATAACTCAATTCTCACCCCTTGTGTTATTTATGTGCTCACTGTCCTTTTCCTTCCCCTGGTTCCTGAAGACTGTGTTCCCCATCCCTCCCAGACCTCACTGCAAAATGGCTGTAAGTTTCCAAAAAAACATAATTTATAAAAGCTTTTATTATAATCTGTGCCAGAGAATTTCACTTTATTCATTTCTAATGGCAAATCCAATCTTATATCATCTGTCATCCTTCTAGGTGTCTATATTCTATAACATATATTTCA
The DNA here is from genome assembly GCA_029853015.1 of Chelidonichthys spinosus. NCBI lineage: Eukaryota > Metazoa > Chordata > Actinopteri > Perciformes > Triglidae > Chelidonichthys > Chelidonichthys spinosus. The sequence goes on from CM056837.1 coordinate 14,140,554, forward strand.
TTCTACTCACAGCTGAAGGTTTTAAAAGAAAGACTCATCTCTATGAGATATGCTGTTTTATGTCCTTTAGCACAAGATGTATAATAATCAGTGTCTAGACTGAACTACTATTTATTCAGGCCTTTAGAGTGAAGTCTAAGCTGCATCCTAAGTGGCCGTTCGTCTTTATTAAACCTCCGTTGCTGGAACAATCTCAGGATTTCATTGATGTATCTAATTAACTGTCTGCTGAGTCCATTCAGACATCTGTCCTCATCACAAATGTCCTCCCCTTCTCCGTCTCTCCTCCTTTTGTGTACACGTGAAGTGCATGTTCTGCTCCGTGTAACGCTGCAGCTGCCTAACCTTTGATCACTCAGAACTGTTCCCGGATGGTTCTGAAATATTCCTGCATGCTGCATGTCGAGTCTGGGAAGGTGAAGGGTAATTGCCTGTCCACAAATGAGGTAGTACTAAACTCACACCCACAGAAAGTCTTCTGCATGATGATTATAATATTAACAACACAGATTGGATGATGGGATTTATCATAATGGACTGTATTTTGACATTTGTTTCACTGAGATTTATACGATTCATTCAGTCATCAGTGACTGCTGCTAATGTGTGTGCGCTCCATTATTTCAGCTTAATCCCGATGGAACCATTGCAGTTGGTAGGTTGGGTCCTGTCTTTTATTTGCCATAAATTATATTTACTTCACAGAATACTCAGGATAGAAGCTGTGCAAACAGTTTATAAAATACTTGCAATACACTTTTTTTTAACATGTAAAATAAACCCAACAAATCAAATGTAAAGACAAACAATTCATTTAATAGTGTCTCTTTGTCTCCAAGGCAACTGCCAGACAGGACTTAAAGGGGAAAAGGGAGAGAGAGGTCTTCCTGGGATGCCGGCGCCACCAAGTGAGTTCACATTTATAACAGCTTTCCACTGTTTAGACATGGAAAAATGAATTCAAAGGCCTGATATCATCTTAGAAAGAACATTCTGTCTTATTTCTTTATTGTCTTGACTTCCCCAACATCATTAGTTATAACTCCCTGTTCTATTTTCTCTGTTCCAGGCTCTTTTCTTCCCAGGGGAGGCTGGGTACGTTTTTAACTTTTTGTTTGAGGACATGCTTGCTTTATGTGCCATCGGACTCTCCCTCAAGGTGTGTGTGTGTGTGTGTGTGTGTGTGTGTGTGTGTGTGTGTCTTTGCCTGTGCCATCGCAGGGGGCGAGAGGTGAACAAGGCATTAAGGGAGAGAAGGGAGACAGGGGGGAGGAGGGGTTGCTCGGGCAACCAGGTACCCCAGGGAGAACGGGACTTGTGGTGAGTCAAGATTTCATGGATACACACCGAACACATTTGTGTCAAAAAAATGTTTTTACTAAAGTTAATTTAGTCAGCTATGCTTTTTATTTAGATCTGTCAAATATTAGTGTTCATCATATTTAAACATCCAGTTGTTGTTGTTTTTTAAGTCCCCACTTTTTTCGTCAACAGTATGAGGTGTTGACGTAGTCACAGTTAGTGTTTAGAACCTCGGGGCCATCTCGTCATCCTCTCATAGTCATGCAATACAAGGTCGTTGACGAACTTCATGGTAGTTTTCGTTCCTCACACATTCCAGGGACCCAAAGGAGAGTCAGTGGTGGGTCCACCAGGCCACCCTGGGGTGCCAGGTTCACCGGGTTATCCAGGCTATGGCAGAGCAGGACCGGTCGGCCCTCCTGGGCCACCGGGGCCTCCAGGACCCTCGGGATCAACCTCAAGATATGGCTCAGGTATAATTCAGTTGTACTATGTCAGAGCAAAACGTTGTCCTGTATAGAGATCTTCTAAGTTTAAGTTTGTGGAGAAGGTGTTGACATTTTTGTAATGGCAGGTTTGACCATTGCCGGCCCCCCTGGACCTGCTGGACCAGCTGGACCTCCTGGACCTTCGGGTAACCCAGCATCTGTAAGTGAACTTGAACCTCATATAAATGATACACCAACATGCTATGAACATTAGCATGAAAGCATGACATGCAGATGTAAAAATCAATATCATAACAATATCAAAGTAGAGATTCTCTTTTGTTCTCAGCTGAAAACATTTGCGACCCGTGAGAGTATGATGCAGCACACCGTCAGGGATGCAGAGGGAACTCTGACGTACGTGACGGCAACGGGAAGTCTCTTCCTCAAGGTCTCCCAGGGATGGAAGGAGATACAGGTACAGACTTGGACTGGGCTTCTATAGTTGGGTTTGGTAAATCTGACACCTGAAATGTAGCTGCAGCGTACTCTTTTAAAATGACATGCAGGTCAGGGCTTGACTGATGTAGCAGATAAAACGGTGCAACATCAACATTTCATGAAAGGCCTCCACAGTACTGACAAGTCACTGAGTCTCTTTGCAGCTTTTATGCATTTCTATGTAGTCATTTTGTGCCTATTTGTCATCATTTTACTTCTCTTTGTGTGACATTTTGTAGTTGAAGGCCAGGGCGTCCTAACACTTTGAGCCCAATTGGGAAGGCCCATTCAGTAATCCATTCATGTGTGTGCATATAAAGTAACAAACTGGTTGTTGGTTGCACAATTCATGTCAGGACAACATGAGCTCAAATGACACATTACATTGGATTTACAGTCTTGATGTTTCTTGTTTGACTTTGCAGCTCGGCAGTGTGATCTACCTCTCCAATAACATTATTCCACAAGATGAGGTACTTGCTGCTTGTTTTACGGCTTTTTGCTCAGTAAAATACTGCTATTGCGGAACGTTGTACGTCCTATGCATTATTCATCCATTTAACATCTCTTTTTTTTTTTTTTCGTTTAGCCCCGAGTTGCACATCAAATAAGAGGAGACGAGATGGAAAGAATACGTTCAGTGAACGAAAGGGTGAGAGTCAGTATTATTTTAAATGACCGAATTGGCTTTATTTGACTCTTTGTGATTAATCATATAATGTAGCACATGCTTTTATAAAAGATAAAGGAAAATGTGTATGTTTATGTGTCCTTTTTATTCCACTTACAAATACGTCTGGTCCAAACACATGAAGCCTACAGCATGTTTTGATTTTTAGTGCGACTCCCTTGCGACTGAACTATTAAGGAATGATATACAGGACTCTTCTGGTATCGTACCGTGGACTAACAGGCATCTGTTGCTTCCTCTCCCTCCAGCTCAACCTGGTGGCCTTGAACCAGCCCCACTCCGGCGACATGATGGGGCTCGACGTAGCCAACCGGATGTGTTATGAGCAAGCCAAGGCGATGGGGCTGGCTCCCAACTACCGCGCCTTCATTTCCTCCCACAGGCAAGACCTGGTACATGTGGTCCATCCTGGTTTCCGGGAAACTCTGCCAGTTACCAACCTCAGGGTGAGGCTGCTGTCAAACCACTATTAGCATTTAACTTGTATCATGCAGGAAGTTCTGGCTGTCTATAACCCACAGTGTGTCTCCTTTTAGGGAGATGTGATGTTTAGGAACTGGCGGTCAATTTTTAATGGCGACGGGGGAGCAATGGACGCCAGGGTACCGATCTACTCCTTCGATGGGCGGGATGTTATAGCGGACCCCTTCTGGTAAACTTGATCAACTTCCTACTTGTTTGTTTGTGTCTGTCTGTTGTTTCATGTTGCTTTTTATTTTTCCTCAGGCCTCAGAAGAGTATCTGGCACGGCTCCACCAGCAGGGGTCTCCGAGTGGTGGACAAGCACTGTGAGACGTGGCGAGCGGACCACATGTCTGTCATGGGCCAGTCGTCGAGCCTGACCTCAGGTCTGCTCCTGGGCCAGCAGACACGGAGCTGTTCCCACCAGTACATCATTCTTTGCATCGAAACTCACAAAAACCTTTAAATGCCCCCCCCCCAAACCCCCAATACCACTCCACCCTGCCAGCCGCCGTAAACGTTGAACACTCGGGGATAAGATTTGAGCATCTTTCCTGGAAAAAGGATGTCGTTTTCAGCACATCTTCGGTGCTACGTGTAGCATTTTTTTAAACAGGACCACGTTTCACATTAGTATAAATTGTTCTCCTCCTACATCTGGCATCATATTATTGTTAAGAGAAAATAGCAAAGATATTATCCTGGAAGGTAAACTAACATGACGATGTGGAAGTGGAATAATTTCCGCCTTAAAGTAAGAATCCAGAAGATTTCTTCTCATGTTCAACCCGGTGGCACATAACGTTAAATGCAACACGGAGGCTGCCAGTCTCCTTAGCAGCAGTTCTACTTGTTCATGAGCACCATTACCCTTTATTCAAAAGAAAGTGGACTCATTCTGCAATGCAAGACCATCTGTGTCGTTTTATAAAGTTACACAAATGGCTTTTTTCTCCACATAGTGACTGAGGAGTGTTGAGGATAAGACGTCTCTTTTTCAGGTTTCAGGTCTCTTTGTTGTTCAAGAGACTGAAGATGCAGCGGCTGCAGGAATATGCACCTGCATTTTTTTTTTTTTTTTTTTTTTTTTACAAATTATTTCCAAAGACTTTTGGGATGGAAGCATAAATTGCTACTTTCACTCTTTTGTTTACAGGTTGTCATGGAGAGTTTTTTTTAAATAAAATTTTTAGAATTGTTTTAAGGGCAAGACATTTGTTTCCATGACTCGCATCGTTTCCCCTATCCTGCAGATGGAAGACCAGACAACCAGTGTTGCCACCAAAGTCATGTTTTTGATGCACTGTACTTTATTTAAAAAAATATTTTCTAGTTCAACATTGTTTGTGTTGTAGCTTTTCATCCATCTTGGTGATCTCACATCCTAGCAGCTCTTTCTCTCAATAGGCTATTTAATTTATTTATACTGTCACAGCACATAACATGAAATCAGATGATTAAATTTAAGAATGTAAATTATCGTTTGTTGTTTGTCAAATGACTGTTCTCACTTTCTTTTCTATTTTTTGTACAGTTTTTTTATGATTTATTATCTCTGGAGAATGTTGACAACAGTCAAAACAAAACCCCACCTGCCATAGAGATGAAATTTAACCAAGCGAAATATTTTCATGCTGAAAAAAAAATACTACTAAAAAGAATACTAGAAATTCCGAGGGAAATAAGTCATGTTTTTGTATAAATATTGGTGCTTTGTTGAATAAATTTTTCTCTTTTCATAGTCTGTTCTTGTTTCATTCTCAATTCAGAAAATAACTCAAATAAGTACAAAGTTTCTTTCCTGGCCCAAAGTGGCACAAAATAAATATGATGGTGCACTGCTCGTGTTTGGATCTGTTTAACACGGTGAAGAGAGCAAGCTACGTTCAGAGCCACAACTGAAGACTACAATGGCTGAATTTTTGATGTTTAAACACTTTCTAGAGGAGTATTCTGCTGGAATGTGTTGTTTTTTTTTTATATATATTTTTTTTTTTTTGACTAAATGATTAAAAAGTCTGGGGGGGTTGGAAAGGTGCTAGTCACTTGAGTTGTGGTAACAGCAGTGAGGCGTACTGAGTGTGAACAGTATTCAAATATAACTGTTCAAACATGTTTTCCTTCCAAAGTCCGGGCATGAAAAGAAAAAATACATCCAAAGAAAACAAAAAGCACTCGGCTTGTACTACGCTGGTGCATTAGAGTACTGGATACAGTAGTAGGACAGTAGCACAGTGTGCTCTTGATTTGCTTTGACAAACTTTTGTGAGGTTGCTCTCTTGGCCACTTGGACATGAAGGGATTCCAGGTACTATCATTTTTCTTCACTTTTATTAACTAAAAGACTGAACCCAGTTCAACCCCATGAACTCTTGTAACTCTGATGTGAAGGTCCTGCTTGTGTTCCTCCTGACTGCTGCAGCAGCTGATGCTCAGTCTTTCCACTTTGGCAAATGTCCCCAGCCTTCAGTTCAAGAAGACTTCGATGTGGCAAAGGTCAAACACTGGAGACTTTTACGTAACTATTGATTTTGTTAGTATAGTATATTGGGTCAGTTGGGCAGTTTGTCTATTTGATATTAAGGAGTAGTTTTAGCATCTTATGAAATCATACAGCTGCTGATTAACACGCTCTTCTCCTTCCAGTATATGGGGACCTGGCATGAAATAGAGAAGCTCCCAGCTGCGTTTGAAAGAGGGAAATGTAACCAAGCTACATACAGTCTGCTCGCTGATGGGACGGTCAAAGTTCGTAATTCAGAGCTGCTGTAAGGATTGAACTGTCCTGCTCTTTATTTTTATTCATCTGTTCATCTTTTTCTTTGCACAGGAACGAGTGTGGATGGATTTCTTGTAGCATTCAAGGGAAATCCTCATTGACATGAGTTGACCTTTTCTCCCTCTCGTCCTCTCCAAACAGGTCTGATGGGAAGAGAAATTCCATTGAGGGTGTTGCCAGAGTTAAAAACTCATCTCAACCTGCTATTCTGGGTGTCAGCTTCTTTAAAGGTAAATAGATTGTGTTTATTTGTGGAGCTCATATGTTTTACCATCATAACAGGAAACAGAATACTTGTTTTAATCTCCCATCATCCATATCTGTGTGCAGGTGTTCCCGATGGTCCCTACTGGGTACTTTCTACAGACTACCAGACATATTCTCTGGTCTACTCTTGTACTGACTACTTCCTTTTCCACATCGACTTCGCCTGGATCCTGTCTCGCACTCGGGTGTTGACGGATGACGTCATTAGCCAGTTACATGATAAGCTGACTTCTGCTGGTGTAAACATAACCCGCCTTACAGTCAGTAATCAGACCGGATGTCATGACCTGAGACACGATCAGCAAAGTGCTGTCTCGAACACTTGGTATTGATTTAATGTTGGCATACATCTGAAATAGATTCCTGGGTGTTTTTTTTTTTTTTTTTTTAATCAAAATATTAACTAGCAAAGGGAGACTCTATTTTTGTTTGCACAGTGAACAGTCATGTATTTTTCTATTTAATTGTAAGTGTATTTAAAGAACGTTGTTCATATTATCGTTACTTAAATCCATTTCAGGAAGTTTTGACGTGAAACTAAAACGGGCATATATTTTAAATAAACAAATTGATGCTTTTATTTTGAAGGAAGAAGTAAGGAGGCGACGTGATCGGCTACATCCTCGTTTGCAATCCAACCGTAAAACTCGAGCGTGCTACGTGCAGTTAGAACAATGATCTTGTCACTGTTTGTCGTTTCTCTTCCGTGTCTACTGAGATTTTCTTCCGCCATCAGAAATGACAGACCCGTGATTGGTAAGTGTTTGCGTTACTGCAGCACTCCGCTCCAGGAAACTCCTGGGCTGCGGTCGAATAGTCTTTTTTGCTTAGGAAGGGGTGCAGTAGAAAAGTAAAAAAAATAAATAAATAATAAGGTCCTAACTCTTATTCCTAACTCCTATTCCTTGACCTCTGGGGAAAACGTCACGGGGTTAAGGAAAGGCGATAGGAGAACTCAAAAGGGTTTAGGAAAAGACGGCGGTGCTCAGAGAATCCGACCGGACTTTCACTAAGCTACGTCAGTAAAACGCGGCCGCTGGTGACTGACAGCTGATGATCGGCACCGGTGATTGACGTGCGTCTCCGCTGGAGAAACTACAATAATGGACTACAAAAAACGCGTCGTCCGCTTCTCCACATGTTGTTGGTTTTATAAACAGCTGGTTCACTGCCCGCCTTCAGGTCCAGCAGCTCCTCTTTACTGTTTGACCGGTTGCTTTATTTACATTTCATTTGTGGTTTTAGTTTCGTTTTTGTCAAGTTTGTAACATGATTGAAATAAATAAAAAAAATACCATTCAATTATTATCACTGTCCACACACACTTATCAACACAATTCCAATTACTATATGTCTGAAAGTAGTTGTTAAATATGCAAATAGGCATCGTTTGTGTTCATGAACGGCTGGTGAGCGGCACTTTAAATGTTGCTCTCGCAAAGGGTCGGCGTAATCTGCTTCCTTTCGTATAGGAAGGTCCGTAGTAAAGTATCTATTTATCCATCCATCCATCCATCCATCCATCCATCTATCTTATAAAAGCACTTTGCATACATGCAAATTAGCCTAAGTGTAAAATATCAATGCCACGGGAACTTAATTGTCATCTCATTATTGTTGGCTCATGATGTCAACTTGAAACTGGCAACACTGATTACCATAATAATTGTTTGCAAAGCCAAAATGGCACACACATTAAAACCTGGTCACCTGTGACACATTAAACAGGACTGTCTGGAATTATCCATCTTGAAGATCTTGAATAGCATTCACAATGGTTGTCATTGTCACAGAATTAAGCTCTTTCTTCACTTCACTCTTTCACAATTTTTTCTCACACTGTCTACTATTTATCATCATTGTTCCTGAAGTATACCATTCTGTTACTCATACTCAGTCATACTCTTGTCGTCCATATTTATATTTTACAGTACAGGCCAAAAGTTTGGACACACCAGATCATTTCTACATTGAACTCCATTATAATCAGCTTCATGAAATAATCAACGGGGATGCTCTACGGTCATTATTAGTGTACAAAAATAAGTCAAGATGTGCTGAAAACATATGGGATGGATTTTACATTTGTTGGCTTTGATAGTCTATAATATGTCTGATAGAATCTATCTATCTATCTATCTATCTATCTATCTATCTATCTATCTATCTATCTATCTATCTATCTATCTATCTATCTATCTATCTAAAGGCACTTTGCATAGGCTACATGCAAATTAGTAGCCTAAGTGTAAAATATCAATGAAACAGGATTTGTCAGCTCTAAAAGTCTTCGTTCTCAGATCAACCAAAAAAAACACCAAACATAACGTTATGGAGGTAAACAGTGCAACCACAGGAGGAGTGGTTCTGTGGTTCCCGAAACGTTAGGGGAACATTAGGCTTTGTTAGGTTTCTGCATAACCAGAGGAAACGTTCTCTAAATGTTAGTTCTTGGTTTGGTTATAACATAACCTTTAGAGAACCACATGCTAACATTCTTTAAAAGTTAGGTGTTAGTAGAGGTTGCATCCTATGCGAAAGGAGCTCTGAAAGGAAGCATTGGAGCTCCTTTCCTTTGCATTTAGAGAATCCGAACAGCTCTTATCATGGCGGCCACTTGTTTATTTCCAGGTCACTTCTTGAGTTAGGAACCTTCCTAAGCTAAATAGACTATTCGACTGCACCCAAGGTTCCTAACTGAAGAAGTTACCCAGCAGTAAACATGTGGCCGCCATGATAAGAGCCGTTGGAATTATCAAAATGCAAAAGAAAGGTGCTCAAATTCTTCCTCCTAGATCTCCTTAAACATAGGATACACAACGGATCTTCCTTTACGAAAGGAAAGGACATTACGCTGACCCACAATTCCTTGCGAGAAAACAAACATTTTCTTTTGAATTGTGCTTGAACAGTCAAACAGGAAAGATGATTTGCTGGAACTGAAGCCTGTCAGTGAATCAGCTGTTTACAGAACCAACAACATGGGGAGAAGTGGATGATGCACTTTTTGTAGTCCATTATTGTAGTTTCTCCACCGCAGACTTAAGTCAGTCGCTGGTGTAGATCATCAGCAGGCGCGTTATAGAGTGGCGAAGTCCCGCCCCTTTCCCTAGACTCCATGCGACCTCTGAGATCGTAAAAAATGCATGGGTCTCAATGCGGCTAAAATAATTATTTGTTGGTCCCAGTCGTTGACCCGAATTAGAAATATGTTGTTTGTGGATTTAAATGAAAAAATGTTGACCGTTTATTGTGCAATTGTTCAATTTAAGGCGGCAGAGGAAACACAATGAGAAAGACTACACCCTTTCTCACAGCGATTCAGTGCCGATCAAACGAAGATGCCGCTGTGTTTTGTTCTTTAATCCCTTTACAGCAGGAACGGCTGTTCATTCTTTCGGTTCCCATCCGATGAGAAGACGAGTAATCACTGGCTCAAACTGACGGATATCATTTGCACCGGGGCAGCGACGAGCTGTAGTTCACAAAGCGGCCTCGCACAAAACCTACCATTATCAAACTAATTTGCGATAAATCGTAGTTTCTTTCGTTTTTGAAAAATTATCTTTAAAAACCACAAACAACATATGTGAAATTCATGGCACAATTAAAACGGGACCAGAAAATAATTTTTATCTCACCATAGGAAAACATGCATCAGAAATTTATTTTGACATCCCATGTACCAGAAATAGAAAGGCGGGGCTTTGCCACTCTATAATGACGTAGCTTAGTGAAATTCCGGTCGGATTCTCTGAGCACCGCGGTCATTTTAGGAATAGGAGATAGGACCTAATTGTTTGACTATTCGACCGCAGCCCAAGTTTGGATTTATGTCCGTTGAAATTCCAATCTCCGAGCTCCAGTTATACGACAACAAAATGTAAACAACAACATGGCTGATCATGACAGAGCGATTTTTCTTTTAAGTAGTAAGTATAGGGGGGTTTAGCTCAGGAGGTAGAACAGGTTGGCTGGTAACCGCAAGATTGCTGGTGCCTCGGCTCCTCCCAGCTGAGTGCCTGGTGTCCCTGAGCAAGACACCTCACCCTAATTGCTCCTGACAAGCTGGCTGTTGCCCTGCGTGGGTGACTCCGCCGTCGGTGTGTGAATGGGTGTGTGAATGGGTGTGTGAATGGGTGAATGTCAGTCATTACTGTAAAGCGCTTTGGATAAAAGTGCTATATGTGCAGTGCCTTATACACATTTTTTTAAAAACATTTAAACATTAAACATTACCGAATAGCCTAAGTTTAGTGCAGACAGGACCACTTTCAGAGATTCAGCATTTACACGCAGAACTGTTTTTTCAAATCATGTATTATGTGTAGTTTTACCATTTAGAAGTTACGGTTTTGCATGACGTGAGACTGGTTTCTTGCCATAGTTATGTTTGCACAAACAAGGAATTTCACTTGGTGATTGGTGTATCACGATGAACACATCACAATAATATATAAAACATAATAATACTAAATATATACATTTACAATATTTAAAGTAGACGTTATAGAAGAATGTACAGTTTACAAACAAAGTGTAGAGATTATAAATTGTTTTATTGATTGTTGTTTTAGTTTAGAAAGTGACAACTTGCTTAGAGAAGTGTCATGTAGGACTACATGATTAAACTGCTTGTGTTTTTCTCTCAAAAGGAATACTGACTCAAGAAGTTAGTTTCCCAAAACAACATGAAACTGCTTACATTGCTGCCTCTTACGTCAAGTTCCTGGAGTCAGGAGGAGCGAGGGTTGTACCTGTCATGTGAGTTGCTATCCATCTATCTATCTCCTACACATAAGAGCTTTTGTAACATCCTGTTTACAAAGAGGTTCTCAGCCTTAAACCTTTAACCTACCCTTTTTCATGTCTACAGGATTAACCGGACACAGGAGGAATACAAGAGACTGTTCAACTCCATTAATGGGTAAATGTGTTAGAATATTGTTTGCAGTCAATGTCTCTATGCAATGGTTTGGGGAAATGTATTGCAAAAATGAAGAATGATGAGATTTTCAGAATGATTTCAGAAAAGTAAATAATTCAATTCATGTTTGAGGATGGTCAAAATAAGAGAGTCATGATGCTCAGTTTTTGCAGAGATTGAGTTAAATACACTTTCCTAATGACATAAATAAGTAAGTTTTTGGTTAAAAATGATATAGGTTACTGATATAATCATTTTTAACATTTAACAATAATAGTGTGAAAGCCTTTTGTCAACACGTTTAAAAGCAACATTCCGTTTACACATGTACTAAGAAGCCACATAATGAGCACCAGCTGAATATTTTGAGAATCTCTTGCAAACAAAATGATATAATATGGAAAGTGATAAAACTGATGACTCCACAATAACCTTTTGCATCGTTAACAGGATCCTCTTCCCAGGCGGCAGCGCCAACATCATGTCATCTGGTTATCAAAGATCTGCAAAAATCTTTTATGAACTTGCTTTAGAGGTACGAGATTACAATATTAGCTGCTACCTTTTAGTGTGTTGATGCTGGATGATGCTGCAGACTGTATGTGACGTTTCAGGCAAACAAGAGAGGCGACTATTTCCCTGTTTTGGGCATCTGTCTCGGATACGAGCAGCTGGCCGTTTTGACGAGTGGAATGAACCTACTGTCACGTACCAATACGAGTGATGTGCCATTACCTCTGAGCTTCCTTGACGGTATGGCTTTGTCTTAAATGAATGATTGTTTTTGTCAAGAGTTACATTTTAGGATCTAGTTTTGACAAAATGAGCTGAAGAAGTTGACATGTATTGAATCTTCTGGTGATCCATTTTGTAAGTCTTATCTAAAATGACTTCACTTAACAAGAAGAAGAAAATGTTTCACCTAGATAATTTTTCTAAGTTCCTTTTTTTTGTTCTGTGAAAACAAGTGAAAAAATGTTTTTGCAGGTGTTTTATTATTATTATTTTTAAATAATTAAATATTTTGTTGTACTACTTATATGGGACACAATAGGCTGAAGTGCAGCACTTCCATCTTCCATGCGCTCTAAACACAACTATATATATACATATTATACACATATATTTTTTTTTTACAAAGTCAAAAGATTTTTTTCGAATTTCCATTTTAGGGATTCTGACAAAAGGCCACCCTTACTTTGTTGTAATTTGTGGTGAAGCAATATGAGCATATATTTTCTAAATACAGTAGTTTAGTGCTTTTGCTCATTTCACAACATTTGAGAAACATTCACAGGGAAACAATAGACCCTTTTACTGTGTTAAATATCTGATGCAGATATGAAAAAAATATGTATATTTTTAATACTAATCTTGTGATCCATTTCCAGAAGCAAAAGACAGCAGGATGTTTAAAGACGTCCCAGATGAACTCATGGAAGATCTGGCCTCTGAGCCGCTAACCGCAAACGCTCACATATGGAGCGTGACAGTGTTGGTACGTCATTCATTATTATGATGAAAACGAAGGAGTGCAGTGAAAGAGATACAACACGGCTAGAATACACAAATATTACTGGTTTGTGTATGAGCTTTTTTCCTCCACTGAGCATGACAGTCATTTTTTCTAACAACCTGGAAAGCAGAGAAAGAGGAACCAGGGAGAAGTTTAACTGGGTGCATTGTCAGTAACCTCTCTGTTTCTTTCAGACTCACAACACAAATATGGAGCTGAAAAACTTTTACAAAGTTCTCTCGACAAATACAGACGGAGAAACGGAGTTTGTATCAACGGTGGAAGGTAGGTACACCTACCTGTACACATTTAAAAGCAAAGTCACACCGGAGGTTACTGTGTTTAATGAATACTTTCTCTTCCATCACCTCGGCAGCATATGATTACCCAATTTATGGGACACAATGGCATCCGGAGAAAAATGCATTTGAATGGAAGCTTTCTTACATTCCACACTCTCCGTCAGCAGTCAAGACCACCTTCTACATGGCTGAATTCTTTGTCGGTGAAGGTATGAACCCAGCTTTGTGTTTGGTTCCTTGATGAAGTCGTCAGTATGTATGATGGAGTCTTTGTCATCTGTAAATCTTGTTTTCTCTCCGTACAGCCAGGAAGAACTTTCACAGATTTGAATCTGAGGAGGAGGAGCGCAAAGCGCTGATATACAACTACAGTCCTGTTTACACTGGGCCCGATAGCGTCTTTGAGCAAACGTATTTATTCTGATGCCTGTTTGCGAAATGGCTTTTCCATTCCAACAGCTGATTGGCTGCAACATTTAGAATCTTTTCTCAGGGTATTGCACTATTCCTATATGGCTTCGTGCCTTTAAACCTGACCGATTTCTGCACTGATTTGTCATGCCTAAGTGACAAAGCACTTTTAGTGACAAGCACTGCAGTTTCTGGGATGCTAAGGTTTCCTTAAATATGTTGTGAGCAGCCATGCATGCAGATTCTGTGCATATTAGCTTGGTGTAATGTCCTCATTGGGCATATTTTCAGAGTGGTTGATATTTTTAAATGTATTAATGTTTGGATTATTTATTTTCTATAATCTTTTTCAAAGTATGGTTTTAAAATTTCCTCACAATTGGGAAATATGCTTGTTTTAATGTCAAATGAAGCGACTAATTGTCAAATGAAGCAGCTTGCGTGCATGTGTGTGCTTACAAAAATAAAAGCACTACGGTGCTTATTTGGTTATAGAAAAGATGTCCAAAGATGCCCTCTCAGGTGTTGTAGAACATTTTCTAAATTGTCTCAAACCTATCTTTGTTTTTAAGCCAAATAAAAATCCAGATTTCCCCCTGGTGGCAGTCTGCATTACTTCCCATGCACACCCATACACACACACTGCCCTCTGCTGGCTAATCGAGTGAAAAAGAACTGGTCTCTCACGGACTGCACACATGTTGGCTCTCAACGAGCAATTAACGACAGAAAACACCCAAAAACATTAATATCACGGACCGCTAGCATATATACTTTTAGGCTGTAGAAAATGATTACATTGTGATCCGTGGCCAGGTGAGGATAACAGACACAACAGTGAAACACACACATTACTGCCACAAGTTTAACAGTTTAACGAGGCAATAAAAATACTAGACATGAACGATACTCCCGTTTCTTCATTCACTCACTACCCATAGTGTTAAAACAAGCACTCATCATCACTACGATGCACCTTGATTACACGCCCAACTGGCCACTGGGACCGTGGTAGCTGTGGCTCCACCAGCATGATGACTGCCTCATTTTGTAGGTCAGGAGGAGATGACTGCCATTTCTGTCTCGTCTGAAGACCAGGTAGGTATTCCCTGATAAACCTGGACCAGAATTGGTCCGCCAGGACTTGGGAATGTCGCCAGCGCCTGCGGATCAGGATCTCGGTCTCTGGGTACACCACCTGAGGGAGCGAACCATCCGGCCGTCCCATGAGCAAACTGTTCGGTGTCACAGGATCGATGTCGGCTGATACATAGCCTAATGGTTGGATCACGGTGAGTAGCACCTCTTCCGAAAGTGGTTGGGCTCCTACACACGTGTAAAGTGCTGACTTGACTGACCGGATTTCCCGCTCCAATACTCCACCAAAATGGGGAGCAGCAGAAGTGTTAAAGTGGAACTTGATCTTCTGACGGGCAAACCGCTGCTGTAATGTTGGAACCATGTTCTCAAAAGCTTCCCTGAGTTCTCGTTCGGCTCCTTTGAAATTGGTCCCTTGGTCTGACCACAGTTCAGCAGGAGTCCCTCTTCTGGCGATAAACCGCCTCAACGTCATCAAATAAGCGTCAGAATCCATGCTCTTAAGGAGATCCAAATGTATGGCTCTGGTCGTCAAACACTTAAAAATGATTCCCCAGCGTTTCTCTTGATGTCTGCCTACTTTGACCATCATGGGCCCAAAACAATCCACACCAGTGGAGTAGAAGGGGGGTTTGTGCAGTCTGAGGTGAGCATCAGGAAGATCAGCCATCCTGGGGATGGAAGGCCAGCCTTTCCAACATTGACACTCAGGGAAAGCACGTTGATGCCTGACTGCCTCTGCCCTCTGATAATCCAGAACGATCTCTGCAGCTCTGCAAAGACTCGCTCGGGACCTGGGTGATGCAAATCACTATCATACTTCTGGATGAGCAGAGGTGTCACTGGATGGGCGGCATCAAGGACAATAGGATGTAGGGGGACATCCTCATCTCCCAACCGTCTGAGCCGTCCCCCAACTCGTATAAGGCCAGAGGTCTTGTCGAGGACAGGTGCCAAGGTGAGAAGGCAACTTGAAGGTGACACTGGTTTTCCTGCAGCAAGGAGCTTGTAGTCCTCAGGAAAGGACTGCTTCTGAGATCTCAGCAGGAATTACATTTCTGCTTGCTGATAATCCTCAGCTGTGGGTGGGGTAGTAGAGGGGCTCGTTCTTTGGAGCACTTTGACAGTGTCATCCATGAGTTCTTGCCAGGACCTGGATCCCTTTCCATCTGGACCACGGTCAGTTGAGGAGGTGACTGTAGCTCCGCAAAAGGCAGTCTTTCAAAGCTCGGTGTGATCCTCAGCGTTGTGCCTTTCTGGCCAGCTGTCTGGGCTTCGCAGCAGGAAGGGAGGTCCCTGGGACCACCTGTTAGGATCTTTGAGCTCTTCCAGTGTTTTTCCTCTTGTCAGGTCATCTGCAGGATTTTGGTCAGAGTCCACATAGCGCCAGGTACAGTTCTCCGTTAGGTCCTGTATTTCTGCCAGTCTTGCCCCAACGAACACCTTGAAGCGGCAGGACTGGGAATGGAGCCAGGTAAGCACCGTGGTAGAATCAGACCACAGAGTGGTGTGAGCCACTTCCAAGGTGAGTTCCTTGGTGAGGAGACTGGCTAGTGCTGCTACAAGAGCGCCACACAGTTTCAGGCGTGGGATGGAGTGTACACATTTGGGGACTACTCTAGAACGGCCGAGGATAAAGGACAGATGAATTTGGCCATCCCTTGTCTTTGTCCTCAGGTAGGCCACAGCCCCGTAAGCCTGTTCTGAAGCATCAGCGAAGATGTGCACTTCGTGAGTGACAGTCTCGAGGTCAAGGTCTGTGGGCATGTATGCTCGAGGAAAGGTAAGGAGAGGCAAGAACTTCAGCTCATCCTCCCAGTTGGACCAGGCTAGAAGCAGAGCCGTGGGTAAGTCTAAGGAGTCATATTGCGAAGCTAGGACCTTATAGATGTTCCTCAGGGTCGGAGCATCGTAGGACAAGAGCCTGTGCTTGTAGCTCAGGGAGTCTCTCTCCCAGTTCCAACTGAGAGGCAGGGTAGATTCTTCAGGGTTGGTCTTGTCTTGTGCCAACCACAGGTCTAGGCTCTGCGATCGGGCCTCTTGTGGCAGATGATCCAGGACGGTCTGCTCATTGCAGGCCCACTGTCACAGCTCGAAGCCTGCTGAAGACAGAAGATCTCTAAGACGATCCACCAGCTGCTTGGCTTCCTCTGGGGTACGCACACTCTGTAGGCAGTTATCGACATAGAAGCAGTGGTCGACCGAGAATCTCAGGATGTCTCCAGGCTGACAATGATCAGTTACATGGCGCTGCAGTGCGTATGTAGCACAACAGGTGCTACAGGTTGTACCGAAAGGCAGGACCTGCCACTCGAAGATTCTTGGGGGCGCATCCACTTTCAGCAGTTGAAGACAAGCTGATTCTTCCCTTTGTGCGCAACTAGGTGATGAGGAATGTACCAACACTCTACAGGTGGTTCCTCTTTGGTGACCTCTTGCACGGCTCCTGCTCCAATGAGCTTCTGCATTTCAGCTCTGTAGATCTCTGCCTGCTCGGGGTCTCTTAGGAGTCGCCGCTCTGTACTCAGTTGTGGCAGGAGAGCCACAACTGACTCCTTAGGTGCCTGCAGTGGAGGCATGGCTGCATGACGTAGCAGTGGTGTAGCGTACCTTCTCACTCCATCGACCTTGGTGCTAACTGTCTTGGCGGCCAACAATGCAACTGCTTGTTGGTCCTGTTTTGACCGAGTCACTTCTCTTTCTGGTCTTTCTGGTCGGTGGGGGATAGTGTCCATCTGCCAGAGCCTCTCAACATGACGATACAGTTCATCCAAGGGAGGTAAAGAGACTAGGGATCGACTGATTTATCGGCTGACCGATACTATCGGCCGATTTTGACGTTTGTTGAACGTATTGGTATCGGCCGATGCGGACTGCTGTTTTGGCCGATCGTTTTTCCCGGCATTTACAGTCAGGCGCCGCAGTTTCGAGAGACGGCGCCTCCTCCCGCAAGCTCTCGAAAAGCTCTTAAATTGAGCGTTGTCGATCTAAAATAAAGACAGATTCAGCAACTGCACAGCTTATTTCTCGCCCAAAATGTTTTCAGAAACATGTTTCGGTGAACTATTTTCGTAAATTAAAATAAGATTGGTAAGGTTGGGCACATGGTGTGTGCGCGTCATCGAGTGGGACACATCTTCTCACAGCCACATGAGCTGACTGAAGGAGAGCTTCACCTTTGAGAGAATGTTTGTATACTTTGTTGAATATGTATCCATGTTAACGTTGTGCAGTGTAGAACACAAACAGTTTGTTGTTTAATGTGCATCTGACATCAAGTTACTTTCCTCTGCTACTGTGTAATTTTTAACATGTAAATTGAGGGAGCAAAAGTAATATCGGCTCCAAATAACGGCTCAAGAAAATCGGCAGACCGTATCGGTCATCGGCCAAGGTAGGTAGGTTGTGCGTCCGTCCTGGCGATGACGGCGTTCCTTAACGCGGCGGTAGTTCGTGTGCCCTGGCGTCAGCGGGGGTCGTGATGAGTCGGCTTAGTCCATGCGGAGTGTGTCTCCTCTCATTGATCAAACTTGAATAAAGAAAACAGTTTGTGTTTCTTCCTTCCACGGGCGACAATATAATCGCGGCTTGGCGATTTGGTCTGCTGACTTCAGACAGGGTCTGGTAGCTGGAATGCAGGAACCGGTTTGGTCTCCTGTTGCAGCGGTGTGCTGCGGTGGAGGGATCGCCTCCCGTTGCAACGTGGTGTTGCGATGGAAGCGCGTTGGAAGAGCTGTTCTTAAGATGGCGCAGGTTTATATAGCTAACGGCTGCTCCCGGGACCCCCTGGGGTACCTGTGGTTGTCAGCCAATAGGGCACCAGTTGTGTGACGTTGCACTTCGCACCCAGGTGAGAAGTGAAACTAATATGGTGGTGTAGTTTTAAATCCCCTTTGTCCCTTTGTTCTGACAGCATGTGTAGGCTTTTGTAGGCCGCATTGTGTAGTCCTAATGGTGAGGTCCCAACAAGGGTGATGGTGAGGAGGGTGATGTGAGGAGGGTGACGGTGACGGGCCCTCAGCACAGCGTCCGGGTCCGGCGCAAAGCACCCTGGACGCATGGCACATCAAGCGGTCGGGTGCACATTGATGCCGTCCTGCAACTTCAGCGAGACACAATTGCAAAATATTTCAAAATTATTTTGATTTAAGATACAAGTCAGATTTTAAAAGAAGGTGTTAATATGAAAAAAACTATCACTCATTAAAAGCGTCAAAAACATTGCTGGAATTCATGCATGATAACGCAGATCTAACGTACTATATGGAGTGTAATTAAATGTGTGCGAGTCATCAAAAATATATAGTTCTCTCATATTTACTGCTGATTCCCTTCCAGTCTCCAGAATGTGCGTACTGGTACGCATGCCTCAGAGTTTGCTTAAGGGTACGCACACTTTTCCGTCAAGTTTGATTTTTATAGATCATAACATTTGAGTGGAAAGTGGCGTACGCAAGTTTCCAGCCCCGTTTTGTGCGTACGCAAGCTTTATAAATGAAGCCCCAGGTCTGTCAGGGACTTCCACCACATGGACAAAGCAGTAATAGTGTTTATTATGGCCATGAATGATGACACATTATTGGTTTAAATGCAGCGGGTGCCGGTCGAATTTCTCTCTCACCCGACTGTAGTGATGTGACTTCCGAAACGGGCGTGTCGGCGCTTCTCTGAAAAGTGCCGAAAAGCGGTTCTGAAACGCCCATGTCACGTGACTGTAGTTCAGTGATTGAAGGAACGCCTCTATGTTTCGAAACGGCTATTCCAAAATGGGCAGATCCTTTGAAATACTAGCAAGAGCGACGTGTTGTCTTCCCTAATTTGTACCAACTGACTAAGACATTTTTAAGTGTCCCTGCAACAAGTGTACCCTGTGAAAGGATTTTTTCAAAAGTATTATCCAAAAAAAAAGAAACAGACTCAGCTCAAAAAGAGCTGAACAAATATTATTTTTGAATAAAAATCTTTGATTATTGTATTGCATATAACAATATGTAATTTATTTGTTTTTAATAATGTTTCTTTAATTCAACCTGTATTCTACTTAAATTAAGGGAACCTAAGACCGGCTCATTTCATAGTGGCACATATTTAGGAGTTTTCTTTGGCCAGAGCATGTAGTTAACATAAGTGGCCACTAGATGCCACTGTAGAGTCAGGTTTCATATTCGTTTCAAGGCTTCAACACATACTGAAACATCGCTTCGAACTGTTTCGAAGCTTCCCTTTGCCCATCACTGTCGCTCACCACAATGCGGACCGTATTGGATGAATTTTGGCTCAATTGAAAAATCTTTAAAATCGTAGACTACAGCTTTAAGTTTTGACATGAAACTAAAACGGATATTTATTTTAAATAAACAAATAGGTTGGAATATTTGTTATCACACGAAATATAATACAACATATGTTTGGATGTTGCTAGTTTATTATCCGTTTATTTGTCAAAACGGATGCTTTTATTTTGAAGGAGAAGAAGTTAGGAGGCGACGTGATCGGCTACGTCCCCGTTTGCAATCCAACCGTGACACTCGAGCGTGCTGCATGTACTTTTACTCTGAGTAAAAATGATGTTGTCGCTGTTTGTCGTTTCTCTTCCGTGTCTACTGAGCTTTTCTTCCGCCGAAAGAAATGACAGACCCGTGATTGGTAAGTGTTCGCGTTACTGCAGCACTGGTGACGTAGCCTACACAGGAATTTTGAGGGGCAGTTGCTCTAGAAGCAGTGGTAATTATGTTTTTTAATTACAATTATTAAGCTTGCAGCTTTTTAACCCTGTACTTCCATGTCTTATTTGATGGTTCCTCCTGGTCCACATTTTCCTCATGTCTGGAAGCTTGTGGCTGCTCCTCTTTTTAAATGTAATGTAATTATGAAAAATGTCCATTAGTAGACTAAAATATGAGGCTGATTAATTCATCACCCCTACACATTGTCATCTTTACCACAATGAATGCAAAGTCTCTCTGCTTCACCTGCTGGTTGGCTTTTTCGTAGCCAACCCTGCTGTGATGTGCTCCCCTTTGCTGCCTCCTTGAATTGTCTCTCTCTCTCTCCTGAATCAACCTCTTTCCAGAGGGCATTTCGGTTTCACACTTTACATAACACACATTACCCAAAATAGTCATAAGGTTTAGTTATTTAACCGTTTTGAATGAAAGATTTCATGAGATCCATTACTTCCATCATTCATTCTGCTTGCTAAGACGAAATGTTAGAAACTATCAGACATGTAGCTTAGTTTGCCTACCACAAAATTAGGCTGCTTGCTGGCTGTCTGATTATTTAGGCTTAAAGGGCAGGGTTGCCAACTCTCACACGTGACACGCCAGGGGCGTGAGCGTTGGCAAGCTTAACCTGGCAAACTGAACATGGATTTATGAACATTTTTATTCATTTCGGAAAACTTGATGGTGATCATTTGTTATAAATCTCAATCTCACCTTTTGCAGTTGCCCGGGCTACCCCCCCCCCCCCTTTTTTTTTCTTCTTCTTCTTCTTCTTTTCTTTCTTTATTGAGAAAGTTAATTTACAATATAAACATAGAAAACATGTCATTAACACCTCTCACTATACACAACAGGCACATTGGATAGAAAGGATAGCTTAAAATGTATAAAATTATATATAATACTTCAGAAAGGGACAGAAATAAATTAAACACACATAAAATAAATTATAAAATAAAGAGAGAGAAGAAAAATAAATAATAATAGTGGTGAATCTGTCTTCTTTTTTCATTGCTAGGGGTCCTCAAAAACCTTCATCTCCTTGTAAGCCTGGAGGAGAGCTCTTGCGTGTTTCCCTTTCATTAGTTTTAAGGCGCAAAGATGGTTGGCTACAAGGTCCTGCTTAAAAACAGAAAAAAGGGGTTTTGTTCCCCTCCATTTGGAGGTATGGATGAAAAACTTTGCCATCAGTATCATATTGTTCAGAATCAAGTCATGTCCTTCATTATAACGTTCCTAACTGAAGTAGTGACCCGGAAGTAAACAAGTGGCCGCCATGATAAGAGCCGTTGGAATTCTCTAAATGCAAAAGAAAGGTGCTCCAATGCTTCCTCCCAGATCTCATGTAGCAGGATACAATATGGATCTTCCTTTACGAAAGGAAAGGAGATTACGCCGACCCACAATTCCTTGCGAGAGCAGTATTTAAAGTGCCACGCAAAACAAACATGTATTTGCATATTTAACATTTACTTTTATTACACCTACAGGCATATAGTTATTTGAATTGTGTTTGAACAGTCAAACAGGAAGGAGGAGCTGCTGGAACTGAAGCCAGTAGATGATGCGCTTTTTGTAGTCCATTGTTGTAGTTTCTCCAGCGCAGACTCATCTCAATCATGATAATCATGACGTAGCTTAGTGAAATTCCAGTCGGATTCTCTGAGGGCCGCAGTCATTTCAGGAATAGGAGTGAGGACCTAATTGTTTGACTATTTGAACGCAGCTCAAGAATGGATTTGGATATTGAAATTCCAACTTCCGATCTCCTAGCTCGGTGTGCACACAAATTAACTCTCAGCGGTGCCTTATAAATAGGCCTTTTATTTTATTTTTTTTACATTTTACCGAATAGCCTAAGTTTAGTGCAGACAGGACCACTTTCAGAGATTCAGCATTTACATGCAGAACTGTTTTTTCAAATCATATTATAGTTTTACCATTTAGGAGTTAAGGTTTATTTATTTATTTATTTATTTTGGGCATGTCGGTTAAATCATCATCACACATCTTTGTTGACAGCCAAGGCTTATCTAGTCCCGCCCCCATTACCCACAGGGAAAAAAAATCTACATCATAATCTTTTCTTATCTTTTGCATTTTCCATTTGACATAACATTTTCTTTCACTTGTGATATTTGACATAATATGTTACAGCAGTGGTACAGAGAGCTGAAGTCCAGTGCATACAGATTACGTGTGTGTCTGCACACATGTCCGTATTTGTTCATCACGAGTGAACAGCAGTCAAGGTTTTGCATGACGTGAGACAGGTGCTTCTTCATGAAGTGGCGTTAACAATTAGAATCAGAATTTGGTTTCTTGTCAGCTTCAGCTAGAGAAGTGTCATGTAGGACTACATGATTAAACTGCTTGTGTTTTTCTCTCAAAAGGAATACTGACTCAAGAAATGAGTTTCCCAAAACCACATGAAACTGCTTACATTGCTGCCTCTTACGTCAAGTTCCTGGAGTCAGGAGGAGCGAGGGTTGTGCCTGTCATGTGAGTTACTATCCATCTATCTACTCCTACATACATAAGAGCTTTTGTAACATCCTGTTTACAAAGACATTCGCAGCCTTAAACCTTTAACCTGCCCTTTTTCACATCTACAGGCTTAACCGGACACAGGAGAAATACAAGAGACTGTTCAACTCCATTAACGGGTAAATGTGTTATCAAGAGGTCAAAACCTCAATGCTTTAACTTTGAGGGAGATACAAGGCTATGTGGAAATTTATAATTTATTTCTTGCATTTGCTGACTGCATGTGTCAGAGGGAGTGGACAAAATAGCAGAGACTTTGTGTTGGCATTGCAGTTGGGAG
This sequence comes from Chelidonichthys spinosus, assembly GCA_029853015.1. Taxonomy (NCBI): domain Eukaryota; kingdom Metazoa; phylum Chordata; class Actinopteri; order Perciformes; family Triglidae; genus Chelidonichthys; species Chelidonichthys spinosus. Next base: position 14,163,791 of record CM056837.1, read on the forward strand.
ATGGCCATAATTCTCGGTATTGAAATCTAATGGACCTTTTTAGGCCACTGTTTTGAAGAAAATACCTCCTGAAGTGCTTGTTTTCCCCAGTTTGTTCATCAGGATGATTTTGCAGTGATACAGTGATGTTACCCATCACCAATGCCCCACTGTTTCTACACTTCACTGGTCCCACTTTAAGTCACTTTAACCACCAGTCCCTCAACACAAGCACCAGCAAATCTACAAAACACTTCTTACAACATTCATTATACTGCATAAAGCCACATTCACCAGCAGAGGTCCTCATCGAGCTCTGAAAAGCTCAGAGTAAGGAACCTTTTTTGACACACCTGTGTTGAAAGCTTCGCTACTCCGTAAAGCTTCATTTAGCCACCACTATTTAAATTGACCGACGTAGAAATCATGGCACAATGCTAAGGGGATCAAAAAAATATTTGTCTCTTTTGGTAGATGTTTTTTTCTTCCGAAATATGAGTCCCACTGAGGTCCACCGGAAAGGGCGTGACTTCGCCACTCTGTAAAGCTTCCAAACGGCCTTCAAGATGGCGGACCAGAAGTATTTCGGGTTCATGTGAGGAAATGCAAAACAATACATACGATGTACCAAAAGCAACCAAAAGTTAGCAGCAAACACCCGCTACAAAATGGACACATATAAGCTTGACTTATATGTAGGAGTGGAGTGAGGCGTGCCAATCTCCAGAAAAAAAGTCCACCTGCTAAACGACATGCTAAGCTACTAAAGAGGATACTCGCCAACGTAATTTTAACACACGTGATCTGCTCGTAAACAAAATGCGTATTTATCCACTGTTTACTACTTGTGGTGTTTCTTGTGTTTATACAATTATCGATAACTTCTGTGAGTCGATGTGGTTGAGATAACGGCGTTCAGGTGCTCCCTATGTTAATTATATCCGGTCATGCGCACTAGCGGGCTAAATGTAAGTGGTGTGTTGATGCTGGATAATGCTGCAGACCGTATGTGACGTTTCAGGCAAACAAGAAGGGCGACTATTTTCCTGTGTGGGGCACATGTCTTGGATTTGAACAGCTGATGTATTTCAGGAGCAGAAAGACAGTACTGTCATACACCAACACAAGCAGTGCACAGTTGCCTCTGAGCTTTACTAATGGTACGGCTTTGTCCTAATAGTGATCACTTATCAACGAGAGAAGTCTTGTTTCATTGTTGTAATGTTAACATGGTCCCATTTGTGGTGGGGATATATTATATGAAGGTACATTAAGACTATTATTTTAATCAGAATTATAGTTTCAGAGAATAAACGTCTTTATACAAAGTGCATTAATAATAACGTTTTTACAAACATACATTTTTTTTAGAACATGTTTAAAGTTAATAATAATGTCATATCCCATTTCCAGAAACCAAAGACAGCAGGATGTTTAAAGGCTTCCCAGCTGAACTCATGGAAGATCTGGCCTCTGAGCCGCTGACAGAAAACTCTCACACGTGGAGTTTGTCAGTGCTGGTATGTTTTTCATGAATAAAATGATAACATTACCAACAACATGTTTAATAAAGAGTACGGAGTGCAAGAGCCACAGCACTGCTAAAGTTCACCATTATTACTGGTTTTGAGGTGAAATGGGAGCCTGTTTTTTTCTCAGAACATGGAAAGCAGGGTGTAATTTAATTTGGTGCATTGTCGGTAACCTCTCTGTTTTTTTCAGACTCACAACACAAATATGGAGCTGAAAAACTTTTACAAAGTTCTCTCCACAAATACAGACGGAGAAACGGAGTTTGTATCAACGGTGGAAGGTAGGGAGAATTCAGCATCACTTTATCTGTACACGTTTACAGCAAAGTAACACCGGAGGTTACTGTGTTTAATGAATACTTTCTCTTCCATCACCTCGGCAGCATATGATTACCCAATTTACGGGACACAATGGCATCCGGAGAAAAATGCATTTGAATGGAGGAGACCTTACATTCCACACTCTCCATCAGCGGTCAAGACCACCTTCTACATGGCTGAATTCTTTGTCGGTGAAGGTATGAACCCAGCTTTGTGTTTGGTTCCTTGATGAAGTCGTCAGTATGTATGATGGAGTCTTTGTCATCTGTAAATCTTGTTTTCTCTCCGTACAGCCAGGAAGAACTTTCACAGATTTGAATCTGAGGAGGAGGAGCGCAAAGCGCTGATATACAACTACAGTCCTGTTTACACTGGGTCGGATAGCATGTTTGTGCAAAAATATATATTCTGATGCCTGTTTGCGAAATGGCTTTTCCATTCCAACAGCTGATTGGCTGCATCGTCTAGAATCTTTTCTCAGGGTGTTGCACTATTCCTATATGGCTTCTTGCCTTTAAACCTGACCAATTTCTGCATAATTTGTCATGCCTAAGTGACAAATCACTTTTAGTGACAAGCACTGCAGTTTCTGTGATGCCTATATGTTTCCTTAAATATGTTGTGAGCAGCCATGCATGCAAATTCTGTGCATATTAGCTTGGTGTAATGTCCTCATTGGGCATATTTCCAGAGTGGTTGATATTTTTAAATGTATTAATGTTTTTATTATTTATTTTAATGATCTTTTTCAAAGTATGGATTTAAAATTTTGGGAAATATGCTTGTTTTAATGTCAAATGAAGCGACTATTTGTCAAATGAAGCAGCGTGTGTGTGCTTACAAAAATAAAAGCACTATGGTACTTATTTGGTTATAGAAAAGATGTCCAAAAAATGTTCTGAGAAGGACATTTTACAGTTTAAACGTAAACTTGTTTTGCCCTCTCAGGTGTTGTAGAACATTTTCTAAATTGTCTCAAACCTATCTTTGTTTTTAAGCCAAATAAAACTCCAGATTTCCCTGCATTACTTCCCATGCACACCTATCCCAATATATCTGTCCATCCATCATCTACCGCTTATCCTGTATTCAGGGTCCAATATATCTGTGATTAACAAAAATAAAGGAATTAAAATCTACCATCTGGGCTCTAGTCTGAATCTTTCAGCACCCTGGAGAGAGACACAGACAAAAATACATATTCTCTCTTAATGTGTTCCAGTATTCAAGCAAAATGTAATACATGCATAACTAATCTTTCAGAGGGAGAAGAAAATATATAAATGTGTCTTGTCTGACACATTTTGATCATATAACTGGGCAGGAGTTTAAATCAATGGCCACTGCTGTTATCTCTGAAGGAGCAAACAACAAACTTTTCTGAAAGTTAAAGGTTAACGGTTTCGTAATCCGCTCTTCAAACATGTTTTCCTTCCAAAGGTCTCATAGAAATAAAACCACACAGGTCTCAGCTGGTAGGACACTGACAGTTAGGAGGACATGATCGAGTAGTAGAGCGCTTCACTTTGCTCTAACTGTAACCCAGAAGTCTTGTGAGGTTGCTTCTTACCTCATTGTCTTTTCTGAGGGTTTTATTTATTTTTTTTTTTTGCACACTTGGACATGAAGGCACTCCAGGTACTGTAAGCATTTTTTCATCAACATTTGTAACAAAAATGTATCACCTGTATCAATCCACTGACATTAGGTGGCTTTCTTTTTCACGTGAATTTAGTTTCTAACAAAAAGCCTGAACCCAGTTTAACCCCATGAACTCTTGTAACTCTGATGTGAAGGTCCTGCTTGTGTTCCTCCTGACTGCTGCAGCAGCTGATGCTCAGTCTTTCCACTCTGGCAAATGTCCCCAGCCTTCAGTTCAAGAGGACTTTGATGTGGCAAAGGTCAAACACTGGAGACTCTATTCATACTATATTGATTTGTTTATATTGGGTCATTTTGTCTATTTGATATTTAGGAGTAGTTTATACAAACAGATATGTTTTTTTAGCATCGTATGCAATCATACAGCTGCTGATTAACACACTCTTCTCCTTCCAGTATATGGGGACCTGGTATGAAATAGAGAAGCTCCCAGCTGCGTTTGAAAGAGGGAAATGTAACCAAGCTACATACAGTCTGCTCGCTGATGGGAAGGTCAAAGTTCGTAATTCAGAGCTGCTGTAAGGATTGAACTGTCCTGCTCTTTATTTTTATTCATCTGTTCATCTTTTACTTTGCACAGGAACGAGTGTGATGGATGGAGTTGACCTTTTCTCCCTCTCGTCCTCTCCAAACAGGTCTGATGGGAAGAGAAGTTCCATTGAGGGTGTTGCCAGAGTTAAAAACTCATCTCAACCTGCTATTCTGGGTGTCAGCTTCTTTAAAGGTAAATAGATTGTGTTTATTCGTGGAGCTATATGTTTTACCATCATAACAGGAAACAGAATACTTGTTTTAATCTCCCATCATCCATATCTGTGTGCAGGTGTTCCCGATGGTCCCTACTGGGTACTTTCTACAGACTACCAGACATATTCTCTGGTCTACTCTTGTACTGACTACTTCCTTTTCCACATCGACTTCGCCTGGATTCTGTCTCGCACTCGGGTCTTGACGATGACGTCATTAGCCAGTTACATGATAAACTGACTTCTGCTGGTGTAAACATAACCCGCCTTACAGTCAGTAATCAGACCGGATGTGACCAGAACACAGGTATGAACAGCTGAATGGTAATAAGGGGAACAAAGTGCTGAATACCTTTTTAACTAGAATCAACATTCAATCAATCGATCTTTATTTGTAGAGCACTTTTCCTACAGGTTAGTGCAGTTCAAAGTGCTTCGCAGATACCTGAAAATAAAAATAAAAGGATGGTGAAAACAATACAGTTCAGCAAGTTAACAATTCAACAATTTGTTAAAGCCAATTTGAGATGATTACTTGAAAAAAATATAATGAAAATTCAAAAGAAAGCTATTATACCAGTGATGGAAGAAAAACAGTGTGAAATAACTAGATTCATAAAATAGACAAAAAATAGAGTTAAAACTTAAATACAATAAAATAAGTGATGCATAAAATAACAATACAATATAATAACAGAAATGTATTTATTATAGTCAATTTAAAATATTAAAATGAAATAACGTAAAAAGATGAATAATAAATAAAATAAAACTCTACATTGTCTTTAATCCATTCATAACTTGAAGAGTTACGTTTCCAGCAGCTCAGAGTATTATAACCTTCAACCTGACTCCCCAAATATTGTAGTCCTGCACTTTGGCTCCACTAACAGACTCCATCCAGAGGAGCTGATACTGGTTCATTCACTGTAAGCAAGTGAGACAAATGCCGGTTCAAGACCACAAAGTGCTTTAAAACAATGCTTTACAACAAAACAACAATTTAAGAACTTTAAAGCGGGTGTAATGTGTTCTCTGCTGCTCCTCCTCCTCAGCCTTCAGGCCCCAGAGTGCTGAATCAGCAGCAGTGTGTAACACTTGTGAGTAGATAGGGAGCATTAGTCCAGCCTGCTAGATATAAAAGCGTGTATTAGTCTTTCTGTGTCTGAGTCTAGATTTTTAAGGTGGTAAAACACAGATTTGGAGTCTTAGTCAGAGATCACACCAACAATTCTTCCTTGTTTTCTTGGGGTACGTCCAAGGGAATTTAATTTTGCAACTTGTTTCTCTCTGGGATTTCTACATACATTTCATTTTTATCGTGGTTGAGCTGCGTCACTCAGGCTGAACACAACACTGTTCGCTTTCTTTATACGTTTGTTTGAAGTTGTTGTGTGACCAAATTCAACAAAGCACTCCCTTAGTTCTCAACTAGAAGTAGATCGGAGGAGCTTTTCTTGAGATATAGGAACGATATACAGAGATTCAGTCACTTAGTTGGATGATCTTGTTCTCACTTTGCATTTCTCTTACATGTTGACCACTTTATTCTTCAGCCAAGAGGAACGACAGACCCATCATTGGTATGTTTTTTTTTTTTTTTTTTAACATGCTACGTTAACTTTATCATTGTTCGTTTTAGTTACAGAAGTTTCGTAACCCGTGAGTTTCCCAGTGGTTGTGTTTTTCTATCAAAAGGAATCCTGGCTCAAGACGTTCGTCACCAAAAAGCAGATGAAACTGCCTACATTGCTGCCTCTTATGTAAAATACCTGGAGTCTGGAGGAGCAAGGGTTGTCCCCGTCATGTGAGTTATTATTAACATTTTCCTAACTCTCATTCCTCCAGCAAATAAGAGCTTTTGGAACACCAATGTTCTTGAACTGAAACCGCTAATTTCCTTTTTTATTTTTACAGGATTAACCAGACACCAGAGGAGTATAAGAGACTGTTCAACTCCATTAATGGGTAAATCTGTTAGAATGAAGAATGATGAGATTTTCAGAATGATTTCAGAAAAGTAAAATAATCAAATTTATGTTTTAGGATGGTCAAAATAAGAGAGTCATGATGCTCAGTTTTTGCAGAGATTGAGTTTAATACACTTTCCCTAATGGCATAAGTAAGTTTTTGGTTAAAAATGATATAGGTTACTGATATAATCATTTTTAATATTTAACAATTATAGTGTGAAAGCCTTTTGTCAACAACTTTGAAAAGCAACATTCCGTTAACACATGTACTAAGAAGCCACATAGCGAGCACCAGCTGAATATTTTGAGAATCTCTTGCAAACAAAATGATATAAAATGGAAAATGATAAAACTGATGACTCCACAATAACCTTTTGCATCGTTAACAGGATCCTCTTCCCAGGCGGCAGCGCCAACATCATGTCATCTGGTTATCAAAGATCTGCAAAAATCTTTTATGAACTTGCTTTGGAGGTACAAGATCACGATATTAGCTGCTACCTTTTAGTGTGTTGATGCTGGATGATGCTGCAGACTGTATGTGACGTTTCAGGCAAACAAGAGAGGCGACTATTTCCCTGTTTTGGGCATCTGTCTCGGATACGAGCAGCTGGCCGTTTTGACGAGTGGAATGAACCTACTGTCACGTACCAATACGAGTGATGTGCCATTACCTCTGAGCTTCCTTGACGGTATGGCTTTGTCTTAAATGAATGATTGTTTTTGTCAAGAGTTACATTTTAGGATCTAGTTTTGACAAAATGAGCTGAAAGAGTTGACATGTATTGAATCTTCTGGTGATTCATTTTCTAAGTCTTATCTAAAATGACTTCACTTAAGAAGAAAAAGTTTCACCTAGATAACTTTTCTAAGTTCCTTTTTTTGATCTGTGAAAACAAGTGAAAAAATGTTTTTGCAGGTGTTTTATGATTATTTTTTAAAGGATATGTAATAAAGATTTTGTTGTACTACTTATGACACAAGAGGCTGAAGTGCAGCACTTCCTCATGTTTTAATTAGGACTAAAAGCATTCTTTCTTTTGTCTTCTATGCACTCTAAACAGAAGTAAATATATATATATATTTTTTTTTTTTACAAAGTCAAAAGACTGGATCAAATGGATCAACAGATTTTTTTTTTTAACTTTATCTTATCGCCACCTTTACTTTTTTGTGATTTGTGGTGAAGAAATATGAGTATATTTTTTCTAAATACAGTACTATTGCTTTTGCTCATTTCACAACATTTGAGAAACATTTACAGGGCAACAATAGACCCTTTTACTGTGTTAAATATCTGATGAAAATATGTATATTTTTTAACGAAAATACTAATCTTGTGATCCATTTCCAGAAGCAAAAGACAGCAGGATGTTTAAAGACGTCCCAGATGAACTCATGGAAGATCTGGCCTCTGAGCCGCTAACCGCAAACGCTCACAAGTGGAGCGTGACAGTGTTGGTACGTCATTCATTATTATGATGAAAAGAAGGAGTGCAGTGAAAGAGATACAACATGGCTAGAATACACAAATATTACTGGTTTGTGTATGAGCTTTTTTCTAGCAACCTAGAAAGCAGAGAAAGAGGAACCAGGGTGTAATTTAATTGGGTGCATTGTCAGTAACCTCTCTGTTTCTTTCAGACTCACAACACAAATATGGAGCTGAAAAACTTTTACAAAGTTCTCTCCACAAATACAGACGGAGAAACGGAGTTTGTATCAACGGTGGAAGGTAGGTAGAATTCAGCATCACTTTATCTGTACAAGTTTACAGCAAAGTAACACCTGAGGTTACTGTGTTTAATGAATACTTTCTCTTCCATCACCTCGGCAGCATATGATTACCCAATTTATGGGACACAATGGCATCCGGAGAAAAATGCATTTGAATGGAAGCTTTCTTACATTCCACACTCTCCATCAGCGGTCAAGACCACCTTCTACATGGCTGAATTCTTTGTCAGTGAAGGTATGAACTTTGTGTTTGGTTCCTTGATGAAGTCGTCAGTATGTACGATGGAGTCTTTGTCGTCTGTAAATGTTATTTTCTCTCCTTACAGCCAGGAAGAACTTTCACAGATTTGAATCTGAGGAGGAGGAGCGCAAAGCGCTGATATACAACTACAGTCCTGTTTACACTGGGTCGGATAGCGTTTTTGAGCAAAAATATTTCTTCTAAATGCTTGTTTGTAAAGTAGCTTTTCCTGTGAAACGGCTGATTGGATGTCTAAGTCATGTAACTTATAAATGTTTGCCCATAAGAATTAGTATGTTTTAAGGAATTCTCCCTCAAATATTTAAATGTTCACATTCTACATTTTAATGATTATAATTGTAAAATAAAATGTCTTAAAGGAGCAATAAACGATATTCTGATCATTAACAACTATTGTCTTTGTTAAGATATAGTTGAGTAATGTCTACCTGAGCAGAGAATGAAGTCACTGTGTGTATGTGTGTGTGTGTGTGTGTGTGTGTGTCCTTGCTTTGTTGTGTGACGGCCCCAGTGGGGTTTCCGTGTTGCTACTCCCTGATGGGGGTGCAGAGTTCCACCAGGACACCAGGTCCTCTGAGTTTCAGGCCAAGTTGGAGAGGAAGCAGAGCTAGCTGCTGGTTGGCTTACACCAAGGGCCCGGTGTAGCCTACCTGTTTAAATCTGAAGAGCTGCCATGTTCACAGTCTCTCTACCCTGATGCTGGCTACCCGTTTGTTGCTTTGCCTTATTCCTTATTTTCCTTTGTTAAGTAGATCTACAACCTTTTTTGCATTTAGTATTTTGTCATTGTTATTCCGCAACCCCTCGTGCGTTCTCCTATTATTGTCCAGTAGTGAGCCATACTGTGACAGTTGACATAGTGTGCTCTGAGTGCAGGTTCGTGCTAGTCTGGTTTTCACCATACTAAGGTCAATCTTTTAAGATTGAACATTAGTCTGGGGAAGCTGCGCTTTGTTTCTACTGCTCAAGAGGTGGGATCAATGGGCATCGTTCAAATGACTCCGTACGCAATTGGATAGTCCTACAACCAATCAGAGCGTGCCAGGAGAGAATGGCCGTTTCTGATTGGAGCCAAAGATTCTGGCAATGTAACAGCGAAAGTAAGCCTGAGGGTGTCCAGCCTAGGTTCGTGCCCCACTGACGATGTCAACCTGCACCGCTCTCATACGCCGGTTACAGGTGATGATGCTGTCTGATATCAGCTGACAGCACGGAACAACAGCACCCGTCCAATAAACACTGTGAATACTTTTATTTACTTTCAGCTCTGTTAGCAACAAGCCGGCTCTGGAACGACCATGTTTAGAGGTAATGGAAAGGGAGGCAAAGTTGCTATATAACATAGGCTACTATATATATATATATACAACAAGTTTGTTAGTTAGAATGTTGTGTTGTATGCACAGCTCCTGTCAGGTGCACTGAACAGCTGTCCATTCCCACTGTTCCCATAGAGTCCAGCAGAGGGCGCCGCCTGTGTTGACAGAACCTTCATTTCAACTCTATTAAGCACAGCAACAGAAGCGCAGAAATGAAAAGTCAAATGTAACTTCCAAAATGCTTTATGCACAAATAACACTCAGGTAATATTGTTTCTTTTTTCTTTTTAGAATAAAATGATATTTGAATAACATTTACACATCAAGCTGAAGAGACTGGGATCTCAATCACAATACTACTGGAAATGTAATTTATGCAATCCAGCAAGAAACATTCAAGATGTCAAAATTACCATGTGGAACTGCTATCAGGGATAGTGCTGCAAAATAACCTCTTAACATGCACTGAAACGCAACACAAATGCTCATTCAAATGATACAGTTAGAAAATTAAACATGTGCCTCAAGAATGCCTAATTTTGTAAGCCAAGTTGGACTTGGACAATTTTAAATATACAAATGCATTTGCAATTGCATGCAGATTCAATCCCTCTTTAGCTTCACGTAATTTCATCATTGGGTATATTTCCAGAGCATTGTTGATATTTTTCGGTGAAACTTCGAAATTCTTTGTTTGCTAATCCTTATTGTTTATTTTAATAATAATGATAGCTGCCATTTTGGGAATGCTTATTTGCTTTCTTGCTGAGTAAGATGAAAAGTTTGAGCATGAAGACTGTTAGCAGGGGGAAACAACGAGGCTAGTTCTGAAGAATCCAGGAAGTCATTGCTCCTGGCCAATGAATAGTCCAGGACATAAACCTATATTTAAACCACAATTTATCGATTTTTAAGATTTTGTATGGATCATATAATTTACTTGTAAAAGCGTTAGGGTACCAAGGAGGCAGAGTTTTCTACTTTTGAACAAAGCCAGGCTCGCTGTTTCCCCTTGCTTCCAGTCTTTGTGCTAAGCTAAGCTAGCTTCATGTTTAATGGGCAGATGAGAGTGGACCGAGTTTCTTTTCTACTACTCAACAAGAAGCTAAGCTAAAAACTGAATTTCCCAAAATCAAACCATTCCTATAAAATTAGTCGTTCGTTTGCAGCAACATGTATTCTGACAAAGTAAGGCACGGTGACTAAAACAGGTTAAATGCTTTTTCTTCTTTGAAAAAAAAAATGGTAAAATTGCAGCATCACAATAAATCCGTCTCACACTCAAAAACCCATGGCGTTTTTTTTTTCTTCCAAACATTTTGCCAGTTAAAGAATTCTGTGAGCATCACTGAAAAACATAAAATAAGGGTACGAGATGAACATCGGGGCAAACATGAATACCGAAAAGAATATAGTCATAATCGCCAAGTTAACGTTTGTGTGCTATTTTACATACTGTAAGAACAATAGACACAACCACAGTCCAACATGAAAGTTCGTCACAACTTTAAAAATAGTAACATTTCCTGTATCGGCACAATTCCAGACATCCATTGTGAACACTGTCAACCAGTGTTCTTCACCAGGCGTCTGATTTTCATTAATATACAAGCCCACAAGTTATGTGCTATGGTGTTCCTTCTCCTCACAGCTTGAAAGTCTGTGTGAAAGCTGATGCTTTGTCTCCACTGCTTTTATGGAGCTGGTCCATCCTGCTGTGAAGGAGACGGCTCCCTTTTAAATCAATAAGTATATTCCAAAACATCATCAGTCTTTGTTGGCTCTCTGGAGGGCCGTTTTGATTTGAACTCAGGGCAGGAGGTGGGAGGATGGACGTGGGACGAGATTCGTCGTCTGCTGGGAAGGCAGTCTCAGGTTCAGCATGCGGACACGGGGAGTCCAAATGCAAATCAAATTGAGCGGGAACAGAGGAGAGTTGCACATTGTGGACAACTGAATACCAGTGTTGTGCTTGGGCATGGGGACGGGATGGAGGTTAGGTAGGCGAACATATGGGTAGGAAGGATTTCGGGCACAAGTAGGCCAAGCTAACCCTCGTCTTCGCTCTCTTCCTCCAGAGCCTCCTCAAACACTCGCTCTGGTAGCCTGAAGCATTCCTCGAAGAAGTTCACCAGGGACTGGCTGAGGTGCTGCCTTGTTGCTTCGCTGTGAATGAAGTGGCCTTCATCTGGGTAGATCTGAGACACAAAGAACAACTTGTGGTAACTGAGACAATGGGTTTGTCCTCACGTCATAGATATTTCAGTCAATACAAGATCAGTTCTTGAATGGATATTTATATTTTAAGTCTGTGTAATATATTTTATGGCATACGAAACTACTTTTAATGAAATATTCTATGACTTTTTTGTGACATACTAAACTATGAAATATCTCTGATTAATACCAGTTAAGAGGCAGAGCAAGAGTGGCGCCCCATTCCACGCCTGTACCTTGGCTTTTTTTTTTGGCATACTGTACGATTCATTTTTTCGTCAAACTACTATGACTTTTTCTAATAAACTATAGGCTACTATGACTTTTTCATCACTTTTTTCGACTAGCCATGTTTAGTGCTAAGATTCTGATCTGTATCTAGTTTTCATCTTCTGATGTGTAATTAGACAGTTGAGTTTAATGGTTGATGAACTGAGAAATATTTGTATTTTAATATATTTTCCTTTCCTAAGTAACAAGTAATAAGAGGGAGACACCCTTTATTTTCTCACACATTTTTCCTGTTTTTTTTTCATCAGTAGGAGCTTATGCTAATAATTTGTTATTTATTTATGTTGTATTATTTATCAGGTAAGCTTATGGTGAATTTAGAAGTTTTGTCGTGTTGGGCATTGCTTCCTCTGACTTTAAAAATAAACTTGCTACTGTGAGCGTTCCTACTGGCCTTTCTTGCTTTTCTTGGAGTGGGAAGACTAGGAGAGCAACACATCATGCTATGCCTAAGGTTCCCCTAGATACAGGGAATAACAAAAGCATGTCATAGTAAGGTACGTGATAAAAATGTCATGACAAACATTATACTGTCATTTTAATTATCAATTAATCACTGGATTCTTAGTTTAATCTTAAAAAACATGTTTAAAAACTTTGATTTAAACAGTGATGTTCTCGCTGGGTTATCATGTTGACATGGTTTAACTTAAGGCCTTTTAGAGCGAAGGGAAATCAGGTTAATGCACGTGTGCACGGCACAATGTCTGATGGTCACTTATAAGCTGCGATGAACATTCAGCTGCAGTACATTGTATCCTAATTGGATTAGTTCCGGTGTTAATGCAAGATGCCCGAGAAGGTCTCATAATCTCATTATGTGGAATGAAGACATTGTGAGGGCTAATCCTCCGCCTGCTGTGGGATCCCACTGGGATCACAAAGCTCACAGAGGTTGGAGGATAACCGAACCAAGCAGGGAAATTGGATCCATGGTGGTTGTAATTACAAAGGAGTGAAACTAAAACCACATACCTGTAAGGTATAGTTGGCCTTTTCATTGATGAGCTGGGCGATGAATTTTGCTGAATGCTGGAAATGGACTTTTTCTGGAAAAACATAACGATATATATGCCAAAATGTCAGAGATCATTTTGCTTCAAGTAAGATTTAAAAACAAAAAAATAATGTATGGTTTTCAACATCCTTACCATCAGCTGTTGGATGAATAATAAGAAACTTCTTATCCATGAACTGAGATGCTCTGTGTGCTAAATTTGCCATCTGAGGATGAAATGAGATACACGGCAACAAATTAGATCAAGTGAGATACTACAAAAATAATAATCACAACTGCAATTTGAAACGTAAGAATTGCAATCAAATCTCACCGTGTACGCCCTCGGATCAGGTTTAGGCAGCCCAAGATATCTCTCAGAAAATGCAGATGCTGCAAAGGAAAGATGGCTTCAATAAATACCGTATTTTGACATTAGAAGGTAAACATCACGTTGATGAATCATTTCTGTTTTGTTTTTCATTTCGAAGGAAAAACAAGAGCAAGCAGTTGCAATTCCAATCTTAAACAGTGTCATGGCATTTCTGTCACCTCCACTGGCGACGCAAGAGAAATCAAATTGATGTGAAATCAGCCACTCCGTGACGCACTTAATTTGCATATTCCTTCCTCGGTGCAGCTACAAGATTCTCCCGAAACACGCGATTCTGCATTTCACACATTTCATTCCTTTGGCAACCGAGGTGAGGCTGCTGTGGTTAACTGTGTCTGGATGTGTTATGATTGGGATCTAGGTGTATATGCAGTATCACACTGATAAAGCGAACAAGTCCTTTTTTTTTTATGTTCACACACAGAGTACATACACGGTCACGGAAATAACTCCCAGCAGCAGGGGCAAAGGTGATAGATTTGCAATCTCTTTTTCCTTTTGAATACTTCCTGACAGCAGCAACTGAGCCTGGACATTTTATGCAGTTATATGGTATTTTTTTTACTACATAAAGCATATAATACAAGCACAGAGACTATAGCTTTTTGCAAGCTGGTATAGAGACGCAAAAAATGATCTGCAAACAAACACAGCTTACCATATAATTCAAAGTCGGTGATGGGTGAGAGGACGGCGCCACACTTCACAGGGGATTCCTCGCCACTGACCAACAGGCTGGTCACATAGCCTCCATACACCTGAGGTACGACAAGCATGTAATCACCAGTGGTGGAATGGAACTAAGTGCATTTCAGCTATGAATTTGAGGTACTTGTACAAAATGTTATACTTTGTAAACATAACAGTTCAACCTGGGTAGTAACAAAAACATGTGTGATTCTTTCAGGAACACACAGATACGATTCTTACCTTCCCAAAAGCTCCAACTCTGGTTTTGTCAACGTAGGGCTCTTTCATAATAAAACTGCAAAAGATAAACATTGTTTCTAGTTGGGAAAAACATTCCTAGTATAACTCTTCTATACCCTGTCAATATTCTATTGTCTTTTAGTTTTAATTATACTACTAGCAATGATAAATATTGCTTCAACATCTAAATGCTAAAAATTAAACAGATTAAAGCTTACAATCTTTTTTGTTGAAATTGTTTGGTATTGGTTTAGTTTTAGTTCAAACCACTCTTCATTTCTTTATTTTAAGTTATTTTCATCTAATTCTAGCTTTCCTCAAACATACATTTACATATAAATTGCGTAAGTTATCAGAATATATAAAACCACCACGAGTGGAACACATTTTTTTTTTTAGAAAATGTGCAGTGAGAGAGCACGTCAATGGTGTTGGAAAGCACTTTCTATAATAGATGTTTTGTTTAATTGCCACACAACAGTGAATTCTGGCTCCCAAGTAGCCATTTATTGCATGTTTACTCTAATGCCGGTTAAATCTTTAATAAGACAAGATGAAAACATCAAATACTTGAGTGCTTCCTTCTGATCCTGTTCCTCGTACACTCCCAGCCTCTTCTGGATCCGGTGCAGCAGGTTGGTGCCCTGGAAGCCGCTGCCTCGTCCGTCACAGCGCACCACGATGGCACCGAAGCTGCTCACCAGCACCGTGGCCCAGTCCATGTGAAACTGCTCCGCCACCATCTGGCCACCAGGTGTCCCATCGCTGCACACACAAGCACCGGGAAACGGATGCTCAGTGCAATCAAAATAAAAACATGTTGCATAGAATATTCAACACATCATTTAAAAATTGTTATCATTACAGATATCCTCTGCATACGGTATGATTATTGGAGAACTGTGGGTTCTTAAATATAGAGGCAGGAGAACAAAGGGACAAATTCAGAAAATCATAGATTTGAGCCGCAGATTGTGAAAGATAGTGAAAGGCCTGGGGAAAGAAACTGTAATGAAAGAACAGGTTGAAAGGAGGGTGAGTTTCCTCATTCACTGTGTAATTATTATTATCCAGCTAGAGAAGAGGACAAAGCTGCACTTCTTTAGATTAATATGTCTGATTAAAACTCTGTCCATTGATGAGGACAGCCGTGTACAATCAGCACTGCTAATGGGACACGCACCTTTTCTCTGCGTAAGTGTGTGACAACATATGCTCATACTTACACAATCAGGAGCAGCGGATAGTGAGCCGTTTCCACGAAGCCGGCGGGCTTGAGGATCTGCATCGACAAGGCTGCAATGCAGACACAAACGACCGTCATCCAAAACAATAAAATACACAATTAATTGACTTAGCGCCTCTCATAGTGAAACTCTAATGACAAAGTATCATGGATGAAAATGCAGATTTTGTACCATCTGCATTTAAAAATAGGATTATGGAAGATGGGATGTGATGTTCATCTTTTATAAATACATGGAGTGAAGAGTCTCATCCCCCAGTTGTTAGAAGAGGAAATTATATTATAATAAAAAAAAGTGTTTACTGGACTGTACTAAACAGCAGGGATTCTCAGCCTGAGGGTTGAGACCACCTCAGGTTTTTTAAATGATTAGTTTTAAAATCAATTGTCTGTCAACAATCAGCTAATAATATCTAGCCTTTACTGGTCCATTAATGGCTCTGACACATGATACGTACTGTAGTCATCCATGTTGATCTCCTTGTACTCCACTATGGGCATCTGCATGGAGTCCAAGGTCAGCCTCAGGTTCTCATTACTCTCCAGTTTATGTACTTCTGCAATACCTGAAGACGGCACATGAATAATCAATGACATGGCAGTTAACAGAGTTTACTGTTTAAACGTGTCAAAGTTAAAGCAAAAACCTCCTATCAGAGAATAAAAAGTAATATGTAAGTATATATATACCCAAGACTACATTTAAGCAGTTTTAATAGGGTTGTTCTGGTGCAATACAATGAATTATTCATTTTCATGGTGTAGAAATATGGAGCTGTGCATTAGAATACATACAAGAAAGCAGCTCCACATAACATCAGTCCTCTTGTCCTCCAAAACTTTTAGCACGAACTTCAACAAAACAAAAAAAAACCAACAGACTGCACAACGGCAGCTGAAACTGTGACCTTATTTCAGGGCAAACTTCATGCCTCGAGAGGTTGTCCCGAATAGGGAACCAGCTGTACTTATACAAAAGCTCCAGCTGGTTCGTGCACCACTAACTTATCATCTTCGGTTGCCATGACTGCTGGAGTCAAAGGGAATGTGGCCAACATTGCATGTAAGGATTGGTGTCTAGAAATGGTCCAAAGGCAGCATCCAGGAGGGGAATCCACACACAGCTGCCTGTACTGACAAACTCAGATAAAACCTGACAGGCTGATGGAGGAAAACTTTAATTCAACCTTCTGAAAGGGAGGAGAAGAAGACGGGGAGCTCTGCCTGGATTTCTGACAGGAGCCATACATTATAATCAGTGTGTTTAGTGACTCTGACATGACTTTGACTCTATCACTGCTGAGTGTATCGTCTTAGTCACATACAAAGGACAGGCAATGTGTTGGCTAACATCCTCGTATTCAATTAAATAGCTCATTTTAAAGGGGAAGCCCACCTCCTCCTCCTCCTTAAAGGCAGGTCAGATAATAAAATATAGTTGAGAATGAGCATCCTAATGTTAAAAGAGTACGTTTGGTAGGTGAACATTTTGGAGATATTATTACACGTTGTATGTTAATAGCTGAATACATCAAATTATCTGTGGTAATGTGATAAAGTTATCTTAACATAGTCAGGGCAGTGACATCACATGGGTAAAAGATGATAGAGACTGACACACGCGCCCACCGTAGTAATCAAATTACAGTATGCTGAGATTGACATTGGGCAGGTCATAATTTAATGAGGACGTCCATCGTAAGGGGGAAATGAGATTACTGCCGTCATGCTGGACTTGGCTCATAGACCAGCTATGATAAGATGCACAGGTGGTCATTCTGCACTACAACGAAAACACTTCCGTCCCCTTTTGACAAGGTCATTTTCAGTGTAGCCATTATGCTGCTGCACACAAGGTCACCCGTGATGTCTTAAACACAATCCAGAGCCTTGTAAATGCAAATCTGTGATCCACTTAAGAGGAAATACTCACTCTCCCTGTCTTGCGTCTCACTTTCTCCGTCCCTCTGCGTCTTGTAAATGGCTACGAATGGGATGTCCCGTCCTAAAGAGGAAATCACAAGGTCTCATCATTTCAAAGACGTCAGAGAAAATCGAGGCAAATTCAAGCACAATTTCAACATCATGGGTTAAATCTACAGCAGTGGCATACAGGTACGATGCTATATTTAGTTTTTGTTTGTGGCAAGAGTTTGTGTTAATCATCAACACAATGATGTCAAAGTCTACTCCGTGCCAGATCTTTTGTCCGTCAGAAAAAAACAGGCGAATCATTGTTTATTCGATTTATATGATGCAGCGGCTGAAGTAGCTCTAGGTCACCAAAAGAGGCAAATGTGCTCCTCTACAGCCCTATGACCTCAAACTGGCGGGAGACGGGCCAGATGAAGTGATTGATGCACTTAGCAAATTGGGAACACACTGCAGGAACATTGTGCGTTTGGAGGAAAAGTACACCAGCCGATGGTTCGCTCCCTCCTTTTCTTCCTCCCACTTTCTCTCCTCGTGGTAATGCTATCATAGCCTCATCACATAAATTCTTCCAGGCAGGTTGTGAGGAGAGAGGCGGATTACAAATGTATGAGGTGCATGACAATAGACCATTAGCGATTTTTGGGTTCTGCAGGGAGGGTTTGATGGCATTGTGGTCATTCCCTGTTTGATCCGACTACACTGATGATCACATAGTAAGGTTGAGAGGTGATTAAATATTGAAGCTATGACGCTTGAAGTCAGACTGAAATCACATGAACATGAATCTTTTTAATCTTCTGGGCTCAGTTTTTGCGGCAGCATGAAGACATTGCTACAACATTTTGACATCTTTCTGATCTTGAAAAGCGCTTTGTCTGTTCTTTTGCTACTGTCATGGCTGGCACAGCAAATATTGATCAAGGTTGAAAGGAGAGGCACAACAAGACGGAAGTTGTTATGGGTAAATCTGGAGAATAGAATTTTCTGTCAGTGAGTGCAGACAAAATTGACAGAAATTTGCAGAAAATATAGAATAATACAGAGAGATGAGAAAGAAGATAGAGGAAAACAGAATCTGGCTCAAACATTCTGTTTTAGCTACCTTGGCAGTTGAGGAGGAAATAGCTCATGTTGTGACTGAAGGAGCCGCTGATGTAGTCACAGCTCTCCGGCAAGGCGCACGACAAACAGCGACGGTTGAATGAACCAAAGGTGTCGGCACTATGGAAGCAAAGATGAGCACTTTTAACCTTTTTGGAAATTTCTTAATCCAAATGAGCAAAATGTAATCCACTTCCAAACCAACTGCGCATACAGAAAAGATCATACAGAGAACAGCGGTTACCTGTACAAATGTCTTCGCTTTGGGCCATCCTCAGTACTTAAGAAGTATCTATATAAATACAAGAGGAAAAAGAACGTCATAACTGCAGATTTTAGTTTAGGTGAAAAAAAGCACCTGGAATACACAACTACTCACTAGAATAGATGTTTCATAAATGAATGATGGGGGGAAAGGGGGAGGGTGATCCTTTTAGAAGAGAAGTAGGCCAAATCTTACCCCCGTGGGAAAGGAGGTTTTTGGCTCAGTTTTGGAAGTCACTTCAACTCTGGGAACAATGAGTAACTGTGTTTCTATGCATGTTTGTGTAAGTGAATGCAGGTGTGTTTATGTGAGATCGTGTTAGTCAGATCATATTGTGGCCCAGAGTGTGGGTGTGAAATTACCTGGGAGTGATGCGAATGAGTCACAAAGCCCCTGCAACAGACTCAGGGCATTTTTACAACAAGCGGTTTATTGTGTGGAGGGGTTGGAGAGGTGACCAACACAGCGCTCACCACAGCAGGCAATATGTTTTGTTGCTGTAGTACTATGAACAGATGATAATCAGTATCAAATAGTGGGAATGAATGAGGAGTCTCTGTGTCTCAGTCCGTGGTGCTGAAGCATTTAAATGCTGGTAATTAAGGTGGAGTCTCTCTGTGTCTCTGTCCGTGGTGCTGAAGCATTCAACTGCTGGGAATGAATGTGGAGTCTCTCTGTGTCTCTGTCCGTGGTGCTGAAGCATTTAAATGCTGGTAATTAATTGGGAGTCTCTCTGTGTCTCTGTCCGTGGTGCTGAAGCATTCAAATGCTGGTAATTAATTGGGAGTCTCTCTGTGTCTCTGTCCGTGGTGCTGAAGCATTCAAATGCTGGTAATTAATTGGGCGGCTCGTTGTGTCTCTGTCCGTGGTGCTGAAACCTTCAACTTTTTGGTTCTCAACAAAACACTTTCAAGTGAGTTATACCAAACATGCATATCAATGTTTAAAGTCCTTCTTATTGCATTTAGCCAATTGGTTTATTGTTTGACCCTATATTTTAAAATGACCAAAATATGTTTTACATGATCTACACTAAACATGTTTCAAATATGTTTTCTGTTAAAAAAAATATCTTCCAATCGTCATCTTCTTCAGTGTTGAAACTTAACGCGCTGCTCATATCAGCATTTTGCTCATGTGTCACCTCAACTTTCCTCATGGTTTCTATAGCCATTATTATAGTAAGAAGGTTTATTTTTGATGCCAAATCCCTAAAATAATATCAGCCTGATAAAGCTTGCACTTCCATCTATGTGACTTTTGTCTGCTTATGATTAAACAATACGCACTTAAACAATATGCACTTCGGTGAATAACTCCAAAATAATGATATGCCATTTTGTCTGCTATGTGGTGTTGATGCTGGTATGTTTGGGCTGCTGCTGGTGGTTTGTGGGTGCTCACATCAATTGGCTGTCCTCATTATAGGCCAGGACTTGGGTGACATCCCAGTCTCCAGATGTGATGGACTGCAGCGTGTCTGTACTGGTGTTGGGCTGTGGAAATAAACAGAAACATAAAAGAGTGTGGTAGATTTAATATATGATGACATATTAAGATAACAAAGTGCAGATTTCATTAAACTAACACACACTAGCTA
This sequence comes from Chelidonichthys spinosus, assembly GCA_029853015.1. Taxonomy (NCBI): domain Eukaryota; kingdom Metazoa; phylum Chordata; class Actinopteri; order Perciformes; family Triglidae; genus Chelidonichthys; species Chelidonichthys spinosus. Next base: position 14,184,298 of record CM056837.1, read on the forward strand.
GTGAGCTACAATCAATTTACTTTACCATGTTTAACTGCAAAATTGCCTTTTGAAAACAAATCCAACACTCATTTTAATTAGATTGTCAGAATATAAAACACACTTTTGAATAATAAGTCCCTGTCTGTTATATTACTTATTTATATAGAAAAACAAGGAAGACTGCAGACATAAATGTTCTCTCACCTGGGAGATGGACATGGAGATGTGGAAGAACTTCCCCCTGCCTCCTTGAGGAATGGCACGGGTGAAGAACAGCTTGAGCCCATCTTTGGAAAACAAAGGCTTCTCATTCTAAAGACAGAGAAGAACATTCAGGCATTTCCTTGACTAGTGATTCCCTTGACCACTAATTTCTAATTAAACACTTTGGTACGTAGTACAATAAACACCTAAATGTGTATTTTGGATGTTTTCTTTCAACAAGCGTGAAAAGAAGACGTTATGAAAGCAAAATAGCCCAAAATCACAATGACCAGTGCATGAAAAAACAATGTCCTGCCTGTAGTGTCTTGCCTTAGGAGTTACATTTTTGCTGTGGCACACTGAGCTGTAATTAGTACTAATAGTAGAGTGTCTCACCTGCCGGTGCAGCCATCCTTCACTCTCATCCTCATGTTTCTGTAGAAACAAGTTGACAGATTTCAGTTGGTGTATGAAAACATACCATAGTGCCTTTGGGAACACACACACACACACACACACACACACACACACACACACAGGACACAGACCTTTGTGCAGACCCCTGTTGTGGCCTCACACAGTGTGAGTATAGAGATGTTCTGGGCTCTGTTCAGCCAGTTGATGGCCAGTTTGGTGGTGGTGGCCCATTTCACCATGGTCACGTAGTACTCTCTGACAAACACAGAAATGATTGAATACTATTAACTATGTTTACATTTCAAGGTTGGCGAATCAGCATCTTCAGAGGGTAAATGAGAGAATGCAAGAAAAAAAATGTATCACTTACTAATTGCATAATTATGATTACACTTTAGGGGTAAAACATTAATGATCATTTGCAGAAAAAAATGTGATATTAAAGCACCATGTAATGAGCAACAGTGAAGGAGCAATAAAATATTGTGTTTAAATAATTTTTCAACTTTCTGGCACTAACCATTAGTCTGGTTTTCACCATACTAAGGTCAATCTTTTAAGATTGAACATTAGTCTGGGGAAGCTGCGCTTTGTTTCCACTGCTCAAGAGGCGGGATCAATGGGCATCGTTCAAATGACTCCGTACTAATTGGATAGTCCTACAACCAATCAGAGCAGGCCAATAGCGTGCCAGGAGAGAATGGCCGTTTCTGATTGGAGCCAAAGATTCTGGCAATGTAACAGCGAAAGTAAGCCTGAGGGTGTCCAGCCTAAACTGCCGAGCGAAATCCAAATTTCCCGGAAGTTCAGGCAGGGTTCACCCAGCCTAACTAACCATGGGACTACATAAGGTAAACATGTAAAATACAAGTTACATAATCTTCGGAGGATACAGAGGAAAGAAGAAAGAAGATATGAATATGAATTAAATATGTACATTTGCAGAACAAAGGCCGGTAGAGTAAAATCCACATCATGTTACTATAGTGAAGGCATTCATTGGTTGACAGTTTGCATGCCTCACCCCATCCTGGGATCATCGGGTCTCCTCATCTCGATGGTGTGAGGAGGACCGTTGAGGTTCACAACAAACAGAGTGATAACTGGGTTCTCCTCACCGGCCTGAATGGGATGAGGAAAGAGGAGATGACTTCAATGATATAACATCTCAAATCTAAAGAAAAGTCTTTTTCCAAAGTGTTGAGCTGCACCTTAGGGTAGTGGTAGTCCTTCCCTGTTGGGTAAGGTGTACCCGTAAACATGGGCAGCTCCATCCTGGGCACCAAGGTGTCATTAATGGTGGCATACGCTAACCTGGCCCCATCCGGAGACCACCAATGGGCAACGCGGGACTGGAAAATCTCCTCTGGAAGAGAGAGAGAGAAATAAATGACCAACAATCATAATAACAGTCAATAATAATTAGACAAAAAAAAAAAAAAAACAATCACACAGCAGCGAGTGCAAGTTGGCTGCAGGCCAACAGAATCACACTGCTGTTGCTCGTCAGGGTTATAAATTAACAGGTGTTATGGGAAAAGATGTCTTTTAAAATGTATAAAAATCTCTGTAATTAGTAGAACTGTTTGTTTTGCATTGTTCTCTGTTCACAGAAAGTCATTACATTAGCCAAGCGTGAAAGTTGGCCATCATACAGGATGTAAAGTTGAGCAGTTTTTCATTACACAACAGTGGACAAATATGCAGCTTCAGCATCACGGTGTCAACATGACAAATCCCACAGTACCAGAAGGAATTGCCAAATCATCACAAACAGTTTAATCAAAAGAATACAAATTAATAATGCTAGAATTCCCTTCGCAGTGATTATGCGAAAAAAATCAGGTCAACGTGGCAGAAAATGTGCCGTATCAGCAAAACAACAGTAACATTTGGTTGACTTTTATTTATTTTTTTAACCGTCACTCACTCTGTTTGGCACTCTAAAACCTACACACACAAAACCCCACAGAGAACCAAATGTTCAGATCATAAATCACAACAGCTTTTAATCTCAGCACAGCGACCAGAATAGAACTCGGCCAGATTTCCTAGAAATGAACTGAGCAGCAATTTTTCACCAGGTACAACGACACAATGGGCTTCACTGTAGAACTTTAGTCGTGGCTTTGTGTGTTTGGAGCAAGAAGCTCACGTCAACTCATTTCAGACTCGCGACAGAGGGGGTTCCCTTGAGACCCTCTGTGTGCTGGTGTGTGCATTTCAAATCATGTTGCAGTCGCTCACACTCTTGTTCAACAGACAGAGGAAATAATATAGCATAAAAGCAGTGAAGGTCCTCTTCTGCTACACACACACACACACACACACACACACACACCGATACATTCCTCTGTCAACACACGGTGAGTTATTAAGACATTATGCAAATAAAAGCTCACTGAGGGGAACTTTTAGACAACATAAAGCATGTCCGTGACAATCCTCCTTCATTATTAAGTCGGCGGCGATGACGCAGACAATGCTGCAACTGTTTCCACTTATTGCCACGGCGTGCCACTAGCTGCATTTATAGCAACTTTTTGCAATTAAAATTTCATTAATGTTGTTTATCTGTGTGACTGGGTGCTGGCTTTAGGGAATTAACAGACATCAACTACCAATTAGCATCTTCATTAGCTGTGCACGCTTGGTGGAATTACTTGATATGCAGTGTCATTTGACAAACGGCCTCGATACAAACGCATATATACATTTTGTTCTCTAATGCAATTCTGCAGAAGTAATTGTGCCTCTGGTATCTTGGACGCAACTAATGACACCACCACACCTCTCCATGCCAGAGACATGTGAAGAAACAGGTTTGATGGCAGCATTGAGTCCAGTTCATTTCTGCTCTGCCGGTTGTGTCCACCTGCACCCTGCTGGCGGAGCTCAGCGGGGAATGATTGGATCACACAGTCTGATGATGAACAGAGCAGCACAGCATTATACTGCATTTGCAAATGAAAAAAAAATATATATACATGATTTCCTGCATGGCTAGTTCTGCCGCTGCCTACCGACTTCACTAGCAGCAGCTTAAAAAGCTTTCCATGTGGAGTGGAACCGCCGGGCTGTCGGATCCGCTCGGCTGGCGACACCCAGTCACCTTGGCTAGTGAAGGAAAAAGTAGTTAAGTTTCTAGAAGTAGCATGATATGTGCAGGATAACAAGTGAGAGCAAGAAAGGAAGGGAGTTTCATTGAACTACTTCGGATGAGCCAACTCTCATTTTCTTTCTCTTAAGTAGTTAAGAAATCGTGTCTCTTCCTTTTTTCCAGCCGCCTCATTGTGATCACCATGTTGAGCTGTCAGAGGCTCATCTCCTCTCTCCATGTTCTCCATCCTGCTGTGCAGACTACATTATTCACTGGGTAAAGGACATCATTAATGCATGAGATACCATGTGTCAAGTGGGCGACGGGAAATAATAATAGGCAGACTGAACTAATGAGAAAAGGAGGAGAAAATAAAACGTTGCCGGTGGCATTTAATTCCTTTCTTGTGATTATTAGGAACCATAAAATATACACGTATTGTGATAATATGAAATAAAAAAGATAATATATTTCTGTATTAAAAATTACCACATGATTCCAACAGAGGGCAGCAGTGTCATGTGCTAAAATTAGTAGAGCAGCGCTATAGCACAGAAAGAAATGCAGATTTTTAGGCCACTAGTTGCAACGTTGGGAGGGTTACTTTAAAAATGTATTACACAATAGAATTACTCATTACCTGTAAAAAAATAAATAATATTCAGTACCATAATACGATAGATATATAGATATATGGATAGATGGATAGATAGATAGATAGATAGATGATAGATAGATAGATAGATAGATAGATAGATAGATAGATAGATAGATAGATAGATAGATAGATAGATAGATAGATAGATAGATAGATAGATAGATAGAACTAAATCCTACTAACTCATTGTGACCCACTGCATAATTGAACTGTCAAAAAATTTACATCCTCCCGACTCCCTGACAAGCAGGTTGGTAAGCTGACATTGCATTCTGGTTTTCCACCCGACATGCCAAAACAAATGTCAGTGAAACAGCTGGTACTATAAATACTGTACGGTTACTGCCACACTGAATGAGGTGAGCACATGGCAGCGTGAGGAGAGATTTTAAACTCATCTTCACTTTTTGGCTCCATCCAAAGAAAATATAGGTAGATGATGCAGGATGAAACATTTTATTTTACACTTTGGAATTTTTCAACCTGGACACTATGTTTTTGTCTCTAATAGGGGTGGAAATATTTGAAATTGGTCCAGTATTGAGCGAGAATGCTGCAGCAGGAAACCGCTCAATGAATTTGCTCAAAGCAAGTCCTACCCATCAGAAATTGTTGTCCCCATTAGTGACCTGGACACAAAAACACTAGAAAATATGGTCCGGAGTCCAGAATGCTACAATGAGAATGCCACACACAAGATATTGGTCTACTTCCAAAAAAAGTTTCTTCCATGCTCCTTAGACTTATGCTGACTTTCCCAACACTGCTTTTTTCGTGACAATCTCCAGGCAATGCTGCTTAGATGCAATAAAAAAGTTCCACAAAACTATTTCCAATTGTGTGTCTCACATCAGTTTAAGCTAATATTCACAGCCAAACTAAAAAACAACATTTTTTAGTCCTTTTATTAATCTTTCCCTTTCCAGCGCACAAGTGTTGATTATGTGGTTACTCGGCGGCCCAAAGGCTCAGCCACAAACAGAGCGATAAACAGACGAAACCCGACGAACAAGCCTTGCGATGCAAACAGTCATCTAGCCAAACATCTATGGGGCAAACATGACTCAAATCAAAGCGACGCCAGGTTTTTATCTCGCCGCACCAGAGCCCAATAAACAGCTGTTTCCTTGGGCTGCGTCACACTGCAGGATGCGTCGGTATCAGCACAGGCTCAATAATCACACAGACGACAGATGACAGAACACTTGAGACTCTCCGTAGGCGTTTTGGACTATTACACATGGCCGACGGGGGTTCTTGGCTCCGTCTCTTTCATGTTTTTCTCTTCTTCTTTCTCTCCGGCATGCACACTACAAACGCACACCCACACACACATTCATGGATTAAGACAGCAATACGAGCCAGAGGATATTCAAGCCTGGGAGATTATTCGCCAACCTTTCACCCCTCAGCATCAAATCTGCCGCGCCGTAGCAGCCAGAGCTTAAGACCTCATTTCTCCTCTGCGGCGGTGTGGGCCTCAGTTTGACCTTGGCCAGAGCAGAGCCTGAGTCATTAGCATGGAAAATCTTCCGCCTTGCAGTCCCACTGATGAATGCAAACATTACACAACCTGGCGCTGCTTCTAAGCTCCGCTGCAGATGCTGGCATCACCACCGGGCCAACGCCGAAAATCTATTTACATGCTTAGACACATTTTCTGGAAATGGGATTCATCATTCATAGGAATGAAAAAGACTGTTAGTGTATTAGCAAAAACAAAACAGATACAAATCATCAAATCAAGTGGATTTTTTGACAAAATGTTGTGGACAACTGACTAATCTAAAATCAAGACCACTAATCTTCTGTCATAACATCCTTTTGTGAAGGTTTTTCCACAAGATTTAGGAATCTGGCTGCAGATTTACTTCCATTCAAGTGCATTAGTGAGGTCAGCCACAGATAAGGTCTGACTCGGGGATCCAATTCATTGATATAAATGGGATGAACAAGATAAATCGCTGCACAACAAATCCTCGGAAATCACCATGAAGCTGAATCAACATCTCTGTAAAACACTTTAAAAAACAAATGAACATTAGTTAGTATGAACATTTGTTTCCATTAGACTGTAGCTTTGGTATACCCAACAAAGTATTACAGAAAACTAAAGAAAGCCATTATTACAAATATATCTAATATTATCTTTAGATTTGCCTTAACTACATTATTATCTTGAGTCTTATTATTTTAAGATGCTGAGTACAATCTCACTTTGAAATGATGTTTGATATCTCCATTGTGTTTGAATTGAATCATTAAATATGTCATGATAAGAGGCAGACAAATAAGAGCAAAGCAAAGAGAGTAAAAGATAAGCAGCACATATTCTACTATGTGACATCTCCAGATAATGAAACAGACTGGAAGAATCACACGATCTACGTTTGGAAAGTTACGTGCGGGAGAAAACAAAACACAACATCACTTTTATCTCAACATTACGAAGCCGACTCCTTGTTAAATCTCTCAGCAAAAGATTTATCCTGCAAAATGAATGATGAGTGTAAATGATTGGGCTTCCAGCCGCACATAAATATGAGTCAGGGGGGTCAGAAACTGCAATAACGCTCTGATTAATGCTTAAATGCCTGAGAATGGATATTGCTCTTGAAGGATGGCCATGCTTCCAAATGTCATCCTGCCTAATGCAGAGATAAGAGGAGCCGTGGGTTTGACAAAATTGAAATACAAACAGGCCAGTCCAGCAGTAACAGCCACCGAGCCTGCTGCATCGGTGATCTCAGATAACCTCTGTCTCAGCCTCTAAATCCTCGCAGGCCTACTAGGTGGCAGCCATTCACATTACCAAACAGATGTGCATTGTTTTAAAGCGCTACCGGAGGATTGTCATCTCGCTGCATGTCATGGACTGTCTCTCTTTCTGCTATCGCTGTATCTATTCGCTTGCCGCTCCCCATCTCCCTCTCGCTCTGTTATTAAAACACACTTCCAGTGAAGCAGAGAGTGCACCCAGCGCAGCGGATATAAATTCATTAGTTGAACGCTAATGCGGCAGACGTCCCTTTTTTTCTCTCACCGTCAGGCACACAGGTGAGCTTTGAGACATCTGTATCGGAGTGTGTACAACATACGCCAGCGCTGAATTAATGCAAATCAACCGATGCAGAACATTCATTCGTTTTTCGGGGGTGGCGGGGGGGGCTGTGTAAAGCAGAGGCAAATTGACAGAGTTTCCACTTTTAATTTACCTGCAAGAAATCAAGTGCTACAAGCCAAAAATACTAATCTGGATGCTGCCGCTGGGGAGCCATACTGTCTCATACCATTAGCTGCTAATACATGGGCGACGGCAGAGTGTTCACATTAAAGTCGTGGTATAGAGGGAGACGATAGAGGGAGGACAGAGGCTCACTTGTTTTCCATATTGGTCATCATAAATTAAGTCTGTAGTTCTGAATCGTTTTACATTCATTACTCTTTGAATTGAAGCTTCGTCTACATGTGACCCTCATCACATGTTGCAGATATGATTGGTTAGTAGTTCCACCAAAGCAAAAAAAACACACACACATTGTTTTGTGTAGTGGAAGTATGCTTTGTCTTCTTTCCTATCCTGTAAATTATGCCGTGACCTCTTTGGTTTATCTTGTGGCCCCTTTGAGGGTCACAAGATAAACCTTGTTTGGGAAACACTGGTCATCTGATTAGAGGAATAGAGATTTGGGGAAAATTTGCTTTCTTGCTGAGAATAAGATGAGAAAATTGATACTACTCTCATGTTTAATGTAAGGCTAAAGCCAACAGTAGTTAGCTTAGGTTAGTATAAATACTAGAAACCGGGGGAAACAGCTACCTGGGCTACAGGTAAAACCAGCCGCTTACCAACACTTTTAAAGCTTAATATTTAACATTCTTAACAGAGTTTGTTTAATCCGTACAAAACCCAAAATGTATGAATGATGATATGTGGATTTTTGGTTCATGTGGGGGTCTATTTCTTGGCTGTGTGCGGTGACCTCCTGAAGTATTTATGAGCTTTAGAGCTGTGGGTTGACAGAGCCAAGCCACATGTTCCCCCATTTCCAGTCTGAAACCCCTGCACAAATAATGCCTGGCTTAAAAAGTATATATAAAAATACATAAAGAAAACTCTTGAGGAATAATTCACTATTTTGGGGAGTACAGGAAATAGAAGATTGCGACCTTAGCTTTGCATAAATACTGGATACTATTTCCTGGTTCTAGCTCCATACTCAACAGACTGGTATGAAAGTGGTATAAATCTTTTCATCTAACTCTGCAAAGCAGCAAACGCATGCAATATCCAAAAAGTTTAACTTTTCCATTCAGGGCGAGATTTTCTGTCTGCCTTACCTTCATACAGCCAATCACTGAGCCCATTGAAGATCACGTCCTCCTTGCCAGTAGCCACCAGACGAATGGAACGATTGTCAACCCTGGAGCGATAGTAGATGTTGTTCTCGAAAATAAAGATCTACATGAGGCGGAGAGAGGGGAAGCACATTTTAGTCTTGTTTTGTAAAAGCAAAACAATAGACTAACTAGCTTTAAACTGGATAAACCATGATAAGTGTCTCCTCTCAAGCTTCTCCCATCCATCCTACAAAACACTGAATCTCCTTCCAGCTGAATGGATGTTGAGTTGCAGCTGAGGCCGACTAGCAGCCTTCCTACAGGGAATGTCCTATCGAGAATACGCTGTTACATTAATATTAAGATTATCGACCCCTCACAAGAGGGATCCTGAGGGCAGTGGATTCCTGGGTTCGACAGATGTCATGCTATCACAAAGGAAATCAACCCAGGGGTAACACACCTGTCAAACACAGGAGAGTGCACGTTTGGCAAAAACACCTTTTTTCTTTTTTGACAAAAGGGGAAATGGAAAAAGAAGTCCTTTCAATTTCTAAAAAGATGGCAAGCCTCGCCACCAAATTCTGACTTTGATGCTCTCCTCTGCAGGCTTGCAGTGCTTTGAAGATAACTGAAGGTCAACTCTTTCATTACAGAGAATAATAGATCATCAGCACCCACGGTGAGCGTGATAGGGCGGGCGGGATTTCTAAAATGTTACAACCTTAATGCCATGTTGAAATCAATCCCAGTCTATTACAGAAAAGGGTTTCCTCCGGATCTCAAGGATTAGGGAAGCTCTGGGCCTGGAGTTGCTACCGCGGTATTAGTTAGTTAATGATTCTGCAAAAAATATTAACACTAAGAAGTCTAAATGATGGGACGATGTACAGCAGGAAATCCATTAATGAAGCTGTCTATGATTGCTAATCATTGTACTTCTTTCTACACTGTTAAAGGATCAACAGTAAGAATCTACCACATTAACTAATTTGCCATTTTCTGATCTTTTCCTATACCCAGAGTGGCATTTTGTATCACACTAGTATAAAACTGAAGTAGTTGGTAGAAACTTTCTCCAGCAAACCCTGCATCTCTTTAAAGGTAACACAGAAGCTGTCACAAGTAGTTTCTCTTGAGGAGACGTGAGCCGGGGGCCCGTGTGGTTTGGTGTACGTTTGGAGCAGATGGAGTCCCTGTATAGAAGCTAATGTAGGGCACAGCGCAGCGAGGAGACCTGGCCCTGTTCTCTGAAGGAAGGTGGGGCTCCTGTGATGGCTGGGATCCTCATTTACCCTCAGCGGAAATATTTGGATGAGATTAAACACACTTTGGGATGGCGATAACTCTGCTATGAAACTGAGTCTGCACCAACACAATAAGAAAATTCTGAATTTTTCACTTTTTTTCACTTCTTTACGAAGATGCTGTAATGCATGTAAAGTCCAAGACCTAATGTATTCATACAATGTTCATGACCTTATTGTAAAATAATCAGGGAATAGCTTATCCTAAGCATTTTATTTGTGAATAATATAATTAAAACATTATTTTAAAGTTTTCTGATGTAAACATTATAGCAAGTCACACTTCGACATTGTGTTTTGGGCTGTGAAAATATTACGCCACTCATTTACCCAAACACATTGACTTTTTAGCCTAACAAATATGTGGCTGTACAGCTGTGTTTGGGAGTGTAAATATGGGCATGAATGTGCTCAGTCTCTTTGGGAAAGTACACAAGATTTAATTAAGGGATTTGGGAACAGAATGGCAGGTGGGCTGATTTACTAGTTAGATGTCTAAATATGACGACGCATGCCTTGGCTCGCTAACTTGTTGCAGCTGATGGAGTGGTGTCTCACTTCAACCTCCACCTCTCCAGCAGAGGACATGTGAACCTTCAGGGAAACCAGCTGCTGCTCAGTCTCACGCTAACATAACTCGCCTGATGGAAGTAAAACCACTTCATGACTAATGGCGGGAAACTTGAGGCTATATCAATCTAGCGACTGTGTTAATTAATCCACTGAGGAGATAACAGGTAATTAATAGCATTGTGCTGCAGGATGTTATCACTTACATTCTGTCTGCCCTGAAAACCGACAGACTGATGCTCATTATTGCACTGACAAGTTTCGACCGTGATGATGGAGGCAGAAAATGACTCATCTTGGAGGAGCAGCAATGGACCATCGCAACTTGTGATTCAAACAACAGCGTTCTAATTTGAAATGTGTTTAAATTTGAAATCTCAGTGGATCATTTGGAGGTTTTTCAGGCACACAATAGTTTGTGTAGTGCATTCAAGGACTCATTTACCATAGCATTGCTAGCTATGGTAAATATTAAGGTCATTTCAGTCCTGATTCGGGGCTCCTGTAAAGTTTCCGCTGTATTTCTAGACAAATTTTTTCCTAAAAGGAAAATCACATTTTCTCCTAAATTTGGCCAATAACACAGTTGACTTTGCACCAAATTTGGAGGACACAATCTTTGAATCATTAGCAGCCCTCAGTGTCCCATTATTCTTTATGCGCTGGTAGATATGTAATGGAGCATTCAGGTGATCCTGGTCAGAATGTGAAGTGCACATGTTGTACGTGTCAATAATCTGTTAAATCTATCACATGAAGAGGACCGATGAAAAAAAGCCACTGGAGGATGTAAAGAATGGAGGTCATGCATAATCTCCACCGTTTGTTCTCGTTAGCAGCCCGGACATCTTGTTACAGGTAAATGGAAGTTATAAGGATACATTTACGATTATCCTGGAACTCCCAGTGAATGTCACAACTCCGACAACTCCACAACTTACCTCCACTACGGGGGAACTTGTCACTGACATTTACTCAGCCGTTTAAGGTTAATTTACCTGAAATATCTGACATTGTAATTCATAAAAGGGGCACTTGTATGCACCATTAGTTTTGTTCTATGTGCCCGGCCCACCTTCATGGGCTGCATCCTTCAAAAGATTTGGCATCTGTATAAAGATTGCATGACATATGGCTCAAAGCTGCTCAAATTAAAATGTTTTATTCAACAGCAGATCAAATTACTACATGAATGTAAAGGGTGTTGGTTTTAGTGGCAATCCACAGAGAATTATCACTCTACAGTCCCCTTCAGATCTATAAGATGATGATCTGTCAATATTGAGTTCACAGCTTGTTGCGCTGCTTCAAGGTAGTCAAAAAAACAACACAACAGACTATTAATTCAGGTTAAAACAAAGGAAACACAAGAAAAGACGGCTTCCAATGGCTGTATGTTAGATGGTTTGAATCTTAACTTTGAAAGGTCATTGGTCAGACACTTCATGGATATTGTAGTTCTTACCAGTTGCTGGTCCTGGGGTCCCCAGCCGGCGTACTGCAGCTGGGCATTTCGCACTTCTGGAGGATTCAAGTTCCATGTCGCCCTGGGGTGCACAGACAATGTTATCAGATAGAAGTGCAGACACAAACACACGGTGACTGTCTGCTCCCAGCGCCGCTTCAGGGGCAGAACAAGTGTAGCACACGTGGGAACAAAGGTTTAAGTGTATCCATAAATACCAGCGCTCTATAACAGTGTCACCTCACCTTATTGGGAAAAGTGCTGTGCAGTGCAGGCTGCAGAATTAGAGGTGCCACTGCCTCTATGTCTTTGTCTGAAGCTGAGGATGAATGAGGTCATCAGCTGAGGAGGGGTATATTTTTTGTTGCACATAACCAATAGGTGGCAGCACACAAATAGATTTGAGAGCTGCTGATGGTGCTGTAATACTGTGACCTGGTGTGGATGTAATTTAAAAGGTAAATAAGTGAGGAAACTACTAACTGGAAAGGCCCTAACATGTCTTGGCAGCTGATCAATACCAGTAAATCGAGTGCGGCAAGTTCAGGGTTCTTAGACGTACTTCTTTTCAAATGTATGGCCCGGTTTTGTGTTCGAACAGCGTGATAATGAACATTTTCAGCTAATCTTTCATGTGCTTTGAATGCAAAGGAATGAGGATCGGGGCAAAGAGTTCAAGTTTGTTATGCTTCACTAACGCTCGTTCCTTTCTCCAGGCAAGTCAGGGGTAAACCTAACAAATGCATTAGTTTGTAACCCTTTCACCTAACAGGTTGGTGGAGGATTGGAAGTTAATGTTGATATCACAGGCGCTTTGTAGGAGGTGTTGATGAGTTGCTTTCAGAGTCGAAGGCGGCAAGGTGAAGTCAGGTGAGATATGATAGGATGAGAAACAAGAAAGACGGCATCAATGAAGAAAAACGCAGCCCCGTCGCCTACTCACGGAGTATCCAGACTGCAGATGATGTAGAAGGCGGTGTAAGAATGCTGGTACACCTGGGAGAAAAAGGATTCACGTCAGATCACTTCACACGATACAGGTCGCAGTTTCACCTTGTTACTTGAATTAATGGGCGGTTCTGTTATTTATTTTTTTAAAGCTCATTCTATAGCTTCCCAGTGGCATTCCTTATGATAAAGTATACATTTATTGTTATCCACGGTCAGTGTAATACCTACAGTAAGTGAGACAGGACAGACAGGAGAACCTGTATGCACTGCTGCGTGTTAGTTCAGATCTGCAAGTTACACAGTAAGACAAACTGATCGATGCTCTCGTAGACCAGCAACTCCCGTTCTGAGAGGTAAAATTATTGTTTTTTGAGTTAGGTGGATTTGAAGAGAGCAATACAACAGCTTCAGTTCCCTATTGTGATGGCTCTCTGATGACAAGATAAAGCAGTGAACATATTCTTTATAATATACACCTAAACTGATATTGATTCTTTTTTAGCTGCTAAAATACATTTTTCTGCTACTACCATCCACAGCTTGACCACACCATCAGACAGCCCTTTCTGACAGGGAACAAAAGCCATTATATAGCTCTATGACAGCCAGCAAGACTCCAATGACAAAAACAGCAATTTAACCTCGTGGAACAAGGGAGTATACATCTGAACTAAACCTTTCAGTTATATCCAGTCTTAGCACAGCTAACTCAGCTCGTGTTAGCATTCACATTATTCAAAGCTCATGCTTACACTGGTAACACATTTCAACAGCTGAGAGGGCAATTCCATTTGAGAAACCCAGTAGTCAATGCTGATGGAGTTGAATTCCTTTTTGTTATTTTGTAAAAATCTATTTGGATGACTTCCTGAATAGCTCAATGAAAATTAAGAACGTTGGGTGAGAAAATCAGCATTAGATGTTGACAATGATGAATTCAATTGAACATTGAATAGGTGAGCTACGAGTATTAATATAGTATAATTCTGAGAAGAAGAAAGTTACAGTCAAAATATTACAGCATTTAACGCTGTCTTACAAAAAAATATGCTAAGCATCAAAACCCTTGAAAGATCTCCAGCGCTCACTTTTCATCTCTGAATGAAATCTCAACTATTTATGAACATCGTGTTTTTCTACAATAACTGCAGTTGTTACAAACATGTACTTCTTGTGTGTGCTACAAATGCAGGAATGTGTTGGGTCACTGCCACTTAGAGACACATTCCCACAGAGGACGTTTTATTTTTTTGCTATGCGTTAGTCTGTTTCTTATGAACACCTGCGCTGTGTGCATGATGTGCCGCTACGGCGAGCGTATAGCAGGAATGACTGTCATCTATCAAGGTGATGGAGGTTTGGATGGAATAATAAATGCAAACAAACGCAGCACAACGCACCTCTAGTGTGTCGTAACATAGTCTGTTCTCTTCATCTCAGGTAATAAGACAGAGTTTCACCTCTCACACACCAGCAATAGTTACAAACTCCACAGTGACGATGAAGTAAACACACAGACATCAGCTTAATGATTTAATATACCTGATCTACCTATGTGAGGAGCTGAAACGCTTTGATGCACGTCAAATTGCTGGCAGGGCGGATGCACTCGTGGGACACTTCGTTGCACAGAAATGACAGATTCCCAGCCAATACTTCCTGTTCCTCCTGCCAATCAAGCCTCTCTCCCTGTGAGTCCATTTCTGTGCCGAGGGGTTTGTTTTTCTGTTCCTGCCTGCCCTCGCTACAGTTCCGCTCGGCTGTGCCGGCCCATGCCGCCGTCGCCGACAGGCAGCGGTGTGCGACAAGCCTTCACACCCCGCCATGATTACTTTCTCCTGCCCCCCCACACCTCCCCTCTCCCCTGCCTTCGATGCACCATACAAGCATAAACCCCATCCGGCTCCCCCCAACAGAGGCAGCTGACATATTTGGCTGTCAGTTTGCTAATTCAAAAAACAAGCAAACAAATGAGAAGCTCACCGGTGCAACGTTGTAGGCCAGCAGCACATGCTTCATGTCAGGAGACACCTCATACTTGCTGGCTTTGTACATTTCCTGAGAAGCAAAGGCAGATGTAAGAGGGGGGGAAAAAAAGACAAAAAAGATGAGACCTTTAACCATGCGTGGTATTTTTTCATTAAACTAGCCCTTAAATGACTGCGTTTGACGGATTGCTCGCTTCCTGAAGCAAATGGGAGTTGCATTAATCTTTGAGCTAGGGCTTGGCGATTTCAATGGCGGGCATAATGTTGTGTGTCGTCACCCAAGCCAGCGAAGCTACATCTCCATTTCAATTCCGAGCACTCCCCCCCACCTCCCACATACCCATGCCTTAAGTCTTATCTATGCAGTTCACATTCCACAGCAATAATGGACCATTTGATTAAGCTGTGCAATGAAAAAGAGCTTTGGGTGCTTTGATTTGCTGACACAATAAGAAAAGTTTTAATCTACTTCATGGGCATCCACGGTCAGTTCTTCAGTCCTGTGATTTGGGAGAAGTGAAGAAAAAAAGGAGATGACAAAAGACTTACAAACTTCTTGTTATGCACCAGGATGGTCTTTTCATCCGTGTCGACGTTGAGCGTGACGACGTCGCCTTCACGATTGCGGTATAATAGCTCATTACCTGCAGAGAGAGGGAGAGAAAAACAGAGCATTTGATTTCAGATAATGTGTTGTGTAAAGCAGATTTAAGAGACGACAGACGTGTAATTAGATTACCCTAATGACCACACACGCAAACAGACATAATTACACTGCCCTTTCAAAATAAGACCAAAAAAAAAAAACACACCTAACAAGCCAATACCCTCAAATTCATCCTGTGGGTCAGACAAATCGACCAGTACCCTTGCTGACCTTTTAGTCAGAACACAAGAATGCAACAGTGCACAGTCAACATGTGGAGAACAAAGAAACTTACAGTAGTGACATGGTAAAGAGAGAGCAAAAGATAATTTTAAACTTATTAAAAAGTTATGCTTGGCACTCCATTGTAGCTAGTGTATATCAGTAGCAACAGGTATTTTAAATGTCTAGTTTCCTGCATAAGTATCCTGTACAGGACATGGCACCAGAAATTCAGTCTGGCTTTAAAACAGGAAATTGATCGTTGGAAAATGTAAAAATAGCTGCTTGTTTGATAGAAAAGGAAAACATTCAGCGTTGATAAAGCTTTTGTTGAGCATTTACGACATGATGTAATTTCAGCGGATGCTTCTATTTATTACTTTTTTTATGCCAAAAGCATATTAAATCAGACGTGTTGGAGAGTTTTATTAATCTAGCAGCAACCCCATAATATCAATTTTGCCTTCATGAATATATTGGATGGAATTTTTTTTAATGTTTTGAATGTCAAAATGTGCTCCCGAATCAATTATACATTTTACTGGGAGGTAAAAGGCCTCGGTTTCGAGCACAGTGTGATTGAACACATTCTGTCAACAGAGATGCAGCTGCAGGCCGGTCTGCCAGGCAACCTGGAAATGTACTGGAATGTTTATGGTCAATAAACATCCAACGTGACTTATACTTCTATTTCAGATGACACTAGTTTGTTTTAAAGAGCGTATAGTATATTCGTAGGTTTATTGTACCAATAAAAACTATCTTTTGCATGTTGGTGCAATGGAGAAAACTGGGAAGTGAGTTCTGAGAGAATTTTCAGCACCTTGCAAAAGTGATACTCAATGCAGTGGTATTGATTCAGCAACCCTACCAACTCTGCTGCAGATACAACAAGCTATATATATAAAACAGACTGTAAACTTATAGCGCCTGGAAACTTTTCTGTTCTCTATAACAGTTCAGCATCAAAGTCAGGAGAAAGAAAAATGGGTAGTTTTACTTACTAGAACTTTAAGAGTCCAAAACTTTATTTGAGCAATGGAAAACAGCCCCAAAATGATCAACACTCTCATGTTAACTTTCATTAAAGTTGACTTAGTTTTTAGGTCTACTCACTCAACTTGGTTAGGCATAGGCAACAAAATTAGCTTTGCAAAATAATTGCTTTGCATAGGGTGTGAACACCCCTAATAAGAAGGGAATTGAAGAAATAAGGCCTGGAATACAACTTTCTGGTCCCTTGCACAATGTACAAACGAGATTGACATTTCCCCCTCGGATAAATCTGAGGTTTAACAAAAGCGTCGGAGAACCTGACCTACTCGATGCCATGTCAACGCGCGCTTTTAATACTAAAGTTACCAGCACAAAACACATTTGAGTTCAGGCCACGGAGGAAACCCTTGAAGGGAGCCAATATTTGAAAGATGTATGAAAGTTCATACAGCTCCTCATCCATCAGGCTTTTATCAGGGACGGATAAGTTTAATACAGCAACTGCCCCCTTTCACCTTCAATCTATCCGCGCTCCTCTGTCTTATTGCTTTAGTGATCCATAGGCACACGAGCAACCACTCCATTTGGCGAGGTAATTAGAACCTAGAGATTGTTATGCAGAGTGCTCTCTATCTGCTAGCATATCTAATTGTCCATTAGAGGTGACAAAATTACCATCACAATGCCTTTGATTCACAATGTGCTGGTGAGAGCAGTTTCAGACATTTCAGATTGGCATAGCCAAACGCCCCCTCAACAGCTATTGTCTCCTCGTTAAAAATCATCGGCATACTAACAAGGGTGAAAAAACGGACTCTTTCATGGTAATCATGATGATAAATAAAAGGCTGTTGCCTCTTTTCCACCATGCTCCATTATTTTAGTTTGACTGCGTTTGGCGTCTTGATAAATGGTCAAAGTTTAATACACGGAATGGTAATTGCAGATGACGGGGATTGAATGCATGAAAAGAAGGATGATGTGATGACAAACCGGCAGTCAAAGAGATTGACTGGACTTTTTTTTCTTTGCTTCGTGACTTGCTCTGTTTTGAGTCAGGCACCATTTTAAACTCCCGCATCTCTTTAAGACACCTTCTTTTCCCCGTCTTTATACCTCACCGAATGGCTGATCTCCTTTATCCACATGCCCCAAGACACTTAAGATCTCTCAAATCCTTCCCATCACTGCCCTTTTATAAGCCCTCCTGCTGAGTTCATCATTTTAGACCTTATCATGCCTCCTCCACCTCTCCAACTCTTTGTTTTCGGCTCTTTCAAAGACCAAGAGCCATCTATCCATTCACAGCACCCTAGGCATTATGTCTTTGCTTCAATCCATCTCTTTCTTGCTCTCTGTCTCTCTCTCTCCCCTCTATTTTAACTCACTGTGCATTAGCCCCGGGGCGCTGTTTTCTGCTCTGATCTATACCTTTCCACCGTAGTATGTCTTATTAATACAGCTTCCTGCCCTGGGCACAGCCCTAACCCAACCTCACTCCAGGGGGGGCAGAGGGAGGGCCAGGAAGGGGGGAACAAAGGAGGCAGAGATACAAGGCGACACATTCGGGGCACACACATGGACAGAGAGGCCAGGTGAAAGTAGCTATTTATTGAGTTTGTATGATTAAACTCACTGGAATTTCCTTAATAGAAGCATATTTATTGAACCACCTTTTATATGCGGGTTATATTTTGTTTATTACAATATGAGATTATTTTTTAATAGTGTGGGGCATCACTTTGGTAACTTATAACGCTCAAATATATGCAAAATCATTACAGCAAAGCAATACACATGAAGAGTCAGAAGGCGATAAACAAACCAAGCCTTTATCATAAACATATCGTCTCATTAAAAACAAAAATATCTCTATGTGCACAGTTATGTTACCAAAACATATGCAGGCAGTTTTAATGATCTCCCTGAAGACAAATGACTTGTTTCTGGGATTTAGGTGTGGTTGAAGACAAAGTCTATTCCTGTTTTACTGCCTGTGTAATGGTGATGTAAGGGTTACGCTTTTTGGTAAAATGCCCTCAAAGTAGGGCTGCACAATTAATCGAATTTTAATCACGATCACGATTTTGGCTGCCACGATTAAATTAAGTTGATCGTCGGCGATTTTCTCAACCCAATAGTCAGCCGACCACCAGGGGGCGACCGAAAGGTTAGGGCTTCATTAAGCTGCCTAAACGGCAAGCGAGCGAACCCTGCAGCAGCGGCAGCCTCAAATGATATAAAGGTACAGACACACCAACTCCGGCAACGGACGTCAAATCAACGGATCCCATTCCTATGTAGAGCAGGAGCTCTGCATGATGGATACGGCACGTTGAATTGGCGGCCCTGTCGCCGTATGTGAATTTGCATAAAGTTCGATAGATTGAACTTTATGCAAATGACGTCCGTCCAACGCAATGCCGCCGGCTCCAGAAACTTCGTTCAAACTATCAAACTAGGCAGTGTTGATCAAATATGAATCCAGATTATGTTACTGCACTACACATTTCCCGCCTCAAATGTTTTCAGAAACATGCTTTAGCGTGTAGTTTAACTGTAAAATGAGATCGTTTGTGGCCCGGCCGCCATGTTGGAAACGGCAGAGCGAAACTCAAGTCCCGCCCACTTCCCAGGACGTCTATCCAATTGATCCAACTTGAACACAGAAGCGCCCACTCGCCGGTGCGTTCGACCATCCGTTCCGTCCGTATCCGTCGCTGCCGGAGTTGGTGTGTCTGTACCATAACAGTGTGAGAGCGGGTGTGAGACGCATGAGAGTGTGAGACGCGATGTCGGGAGCAGCATCTGGAGGTGAGGAGCAGCTTGTGCCTCGTAAGGGCTCCACTTCCATTGTGTGTCTGCATAGGCTTCATTTTTTTCATTTGTTTGCACTTTATGATTGCACTTTGCAATGGCATATTTAATTTTTGCCCTTTATCTTGGGTAAATTTTATTTTATTATTTATAATTTATGATTATTTTAAGTTTCAATGTGAAGATTTGTCCACATAATGTTTCTTAAAAAAAGTGCAATAAAAAGACATGTTTTACCGAACATAATGAATAATCGTGACTAATAATCGTGATTACAATATTGATCAAAATAATCGTGATTATCATTTTGGCCATAATCGTGCAGCCCTACCTCAAAGGAGTACTCCCCTGGTTTCACATTGCACTCCTGTAACACTGTGATTAACTATGGACGGTTCGAGAAAAAGGTTCACAAATGATTCAGCCGTACCAGAGATATTGTCTTCTTTGTTCCATACAGTCTTCCCATTTGTCAAAACCGGGTGCCTACTTTAATTATTCCTTCTTGCAAATGAGAAGAGCATGTAAGCAAACATACAAGAAATATGGTGAATTTAAACTAGGGAGCTGGTCTATAAATTGCCGTTTACTACAAACAGTTTGGGTAACAGTCGTTTCATTTTCTTTAAGTTTGGCTGCCTTGTTTTGTCAGAAACCTCTATGATAGTGTTTCTTTGTGCATTAAAGTGAAGTGAAGATACAGCTTGATTAATGACACTTATTACATCAAATTTTAAAACACCATCGGATCGGAAAAAAATCAGGACATTGTAATTATATATAACATCACTAAACATGCCATCTCTTTAAACAAATCAACCTCCGAGTTGAAATCATTAGCACTACCAACCTCCCATCAATCTTCATTAGTTCATTAGTAATACATGTAACAAAATCAGCCAAGAAGGAAACGAGTACAAGCCAATCAGAGGCAGTGTAAGGTGGGTCGTTGGGGAATGTGAACAGGGAAAAACTCACACCAGTGTTCCATTGGTTAACCAATGGTAGCATACCTGTTGTTAAACGTGGCCAC
The DNA here is from genome assembly GCA_029853015.1 of Chelidonichthys spinosus. Lineage (NCBI taxonomy): Eukaryota > Metazoa > Chordata > Actinopteri > Perciformes > Triglidae > Chelidonichthys > Chelidonichthys spinosus. The sequence continues at coordinate 14,204,995 of CM056837.1, forward strand.
CATTTAGTTCAATAACAAACAAAGAGAAAAATAATTATTTTCTTCACAATTTCAAGGTAACAGTTTTGTCTAAATGGACATTTTGGGGTGAAGTTTTCTCTTACAATTTTGAACTCAAATTATGCTCCCACCTGATCCGACACTCTGATCCCCCACTTCACACTTCACCTCACCTGGGGAACAAGATTTCTGCTAGTACCTCAATGGCTTTACTCTACAGTTGGCTTCATTAATGCTTCAACCAAGCAGGTTCGCCTCATGTGCACTACGACAGCTTAATTAGACAGAAGAGTGCAGGAAGTCTGCCACTTCAAGGAAATTCAATCCTGTGAAATTACCTCCATCTGCACTTTAATTCTCTCGAATTTTCAGCATCTTGCTCATTTTCATGTCTTTTCAATCCCACTTATCCATTCCCACTCAGTGTTCTCCTGAGTGCCTTTAGTTCCAGTTGAGATGGTTAACACAAGAGAGCAATGTGTGAGCCCTTAACAGGCACATCCTCATAGACACAGATCTAAGTGGCTGGCTGGAGTATTGAGGAGAACAATGCCTTCTACATGTTGCTGTTTTCATCTCACAGAATATCAGTAAACACTCATCAGGTCTAATATGTAGACCAAAGGAGCAGATTATTTGGAAATGTCAAACCATCAAACCAGGACCTTTAAATGTATGACCCATATTCATGCATGCACACATGTATGTGCGAAGGCACCTTTTATATTGGCATTAACATGCACTAAATGTCACGAAAAAAAAAGTGCGCTCAATGTAAACAAAGCACAGAGATAACAACACACCAGACAGAAAGAGAGTGATGTCATTCTCTGATTATGTAGACATTACTCCACTATAGCATTACATTACAAATATTTGTTTGGTGCTGTGATAATGTTCCAAATATCTCATAGAGAACCTTTAAGTTCTGGATTTTTCTTGCCAGTAACAGGTCATTTGTCCGTGCCCAGGGCAAGGAAGAGTTATGGTGTCTGTCTGCGACTAAATAAAACAAAGTCTCCAATGCAGTAATACAGTCTTAAATCTTCGCCACCCATTGGTTTGGATGTGGTGTGAAATATAGGCTCATAAAAAATTCAATAGGAGTTTTAATTAAAAATCTCAGACTAATATATTTCTAGTAATTTAGTTTCATTCATGAAAGGGAATTCCACATGCGTGTATCTTTCTCTACTGTTGCAGAGCTGTGCTGGCAACACCACAGAATTTGAATTCTGTTTTTGAGCGACTTGATATATGAGCATGCTTATAAATGAATGACAGAGGTAAGAATTTAACAGAAACAGTGTGAGCCTGCTGACACATTATGAAACCACCCAGGGCTACTGCCAACCTGATGCTGGCCAGTTTTCATGGTGGACGTAATTTGTTTTATCAGGAATACCAATCAGCATGTGCCTGCTGCTTTCATTACTCACTGCCTCTCCTGTTTCTGAGTTCATGATCAAGTTTGAAAAACATGGCACGTTGCTTGTGTTTCATGCTATTTAGCCATGCAAATACATATAATGCTTTTCTCCATCTCATTATTTGGTTTACTCTGACCTTCCACACCTTAAGGCATCACAGGTCCAAGCTATTTCCTGACAAGGGAAAACTATTGACATATCACAATGAAATATGCCCTAGAGGAACAAATCCCCAAATTGTGAGATACCCCAAACCTGAGGTAGAACAAAATACAAGCATGTGTTTTCATAACTTCAATAGTTCAACGTTTTTGAAATGGTGATTGTTTAGTGCAAGATTAACTAATTTAGTTAATACTTGAATTTTATTCAAAACCGAAAATAGTGAAAAATGTTGACTTCTCCAAAAGGGACGGACAATTATTTGGAATTGCAAAAATGAACAGTATGGCTAAAAGACGGTTCAAATCCATTTCTCAAACCTTGCTTTTTTAAATGTCTCTTACCTGTTGACTTCCTTTTTTTACTTTTAATTTTAATACATTTTAATAGTTATTTTATCACTATATGGCACACTTAAAATATGGTACTATATGGTTAGTATTTTGAAGCATACTTGTTTAGTTTATTCCCTGTCTTGGTCAGAAATAAATTAAGTGAAAAAAAACATGTATCCCTGGAATTAATGATTTAAAGGTCACCAATTTTGATTGGATGTTTTCAGACTGAGGCCTCTGGGGTTGTACTTCCTTTGGAAGTCTTTGGCCAAGCATCACACATAGCCTCAGGTTTGGAAGCCCCTTGCAGCCTGAGGCCCCAGGGCACTGGCCCTGCTGATCTGGTGCATAATCCAGCATGCAGGAAGTGATGATGTAACGACAATGAACACCTCCAAGATTTGCTGAGTAAAAAATCTGTTTATGCCTCAGCAAGATGATCCACAAAGACTAATCTAAACTAGTTAAAATACTTGGACTCTCTACACTGTAAAACATAATCATGGTTTCTTTCAAAGGGCGATCAGCATTTTGTGTTGCATGAATGTAGTTGAGAGCATCTGCTTAAATAGCAGTTTTGGTATTTTTATTTCACTATATATTTAATCTGTTTGTACTTAGAGATTGGTTAACACCCAAATACGAATGGAAATACTATGACAATAACAGTACGCATGGAGGTACAACATTAAGATGAAGACTTCCTGTCTCAAACCATATCCTTATAGGTCTATTAACACTGATAGCAGTTGAATAGAAAATTTGCTAAGCCCTCAAAAACTCTCCCACCTACTCATCTGACTCTGTATTCCTTCCAACATGACTCCCAAAGGAGCGTTCTCAGAAGCCCTCCATCAACTCTCTAAAAACACCATGTGCTTTTTGTGACCTCTAACCTCAATTTTCAATTAATCCTTCTTCATTGTGTCATCATTGATTTGAATCACTGCGACTGAGGTGACGGTCATTTCATCAGTGTCTGCCACTTGGTCATATTCTGCTCATAAATCCACAATCACTGGAGCCACCACCCACGCCCTCGCTTCCGTTTTTCCTTTATGTGTGACAGTGGTGGGTTTCCTGTGCATACAAATCACTGTACTTGAAAAGACCTGGTTCCTGCTCATTGTAATTGAGATCATTAGGGAGGCTAGTGTCCGTAAAATAACAATTATACCAATAATACTCATTATGTTAAACATCACAACAATGATTATACTCTCTTGTTGGACCAACAGGAAACACAATTTCATTCATTTTATGCAAGCTCCCCAAGGTGTACCCTCGCCGGTCAATTACTTCTATATTTGAGTTATTTATAATAATGATCTGAATTCCCAAACAAAGAAACCAAGGTGTGGCTGCATGATCTAATCAACAAGACACATTTAGAAATAAACATCTTAAAGGGCCGACCCCCACAGCCTGATGCAATTTGGCAAAACTAAGTTCTGGAGTAGCCTGTAGAGGAGATGTTTAGATAAGGACGATCTGACATACATTTTATCTTCTTGTATTTGCTATATATATATATATATATATATATATATATATATATATATATATATATGTGTGTGTATTATAATTTTAATGCATTTTTTTAATTAAAATGTTTGTTTTTTTTACTATAGTTTTGACATTTCCTTTTTTTAAAAGATTTTTCCTTTTGCTTTTTGGTTTAGTAATTATGTCAACCAACAAAATCATGCCGGGCTGCATGGTGGTGTAGTGGGTAGCATTCTCGCCTCACAGCAAGAGGGTTCGATTCCCGGGTCGGCCCGGGTTCCTTCTGTGTGGAGTTTGCATGTTCTCCCCGTGTCAGCGTGGGTTCTCTCGGGGTTCTCCGGCTTCCTCCCACAGACCAAAGACATGCGGGATGGGAATAGGTTAATTGGTGACTCTAAATTGCCCGTAGGTGTGAATGTGAGCGTGAATGGTTGTTTGTCTCTACATGTCAGCCCTGTGATAGACTGGCGACCTGTCAAGGGTGAACCCTGCCTTCGCCCAATGACAGCTGGGATCGGCTCCAGCTGTCCCCCGCGACCCTGAATACAGGATAAGCGGTAGAAAATGGATAGAAGAAAATCATGCCATCATTGGCGTGAGTGAATGTGAACCTCTGTGTCTGTCCACGGTTAATGTCTCATTCTGCATAATACTTGGCCAGCTATGGTTATGGTAACTGGCATGTTCTAGACACTAATGGGCAGTTGGCTTATTTTGGACTGTATTTATTTAGTCTCACAATACAGACACCGTTCCAGACACACCTGGCGGGAATTTCTAGGTTTTAATACTGTTCTCAAAATGCAATCCTGCATCTTTAATATTAACAGTTTCATAGCAGTGAATGAAAATGAAATTGGAAAGATAATTCCTAAAACCATGCGAAAAAACACGGAGCATAAACGGATGCCTGTGTAGAATCACTGTAACGGAATTACCCAGCAGGCCTCTCGCTGCGAAGGGATGCTCACAGCCTTTCTGCTGTGTTAGACAAACACGGCTAAGCTAGGAATTCTCAGTGATAACGCTGCTAAAGTGAATTCAAAGGATTGTAAGACCATTTCACGGCTTGGATGCAAATACCATGTGCAGTTGGCATTATGGGATGTGGGATGCGGATTGTCGGCACGCTTACGAGATATCCTGCTGCAGTTCAGATGTGTCTGTTTAAACGGCAAAAATATTACGTTCATGCATTTCTGCCTTAATGAAACAGATGCGTCTGCAAAAAGAACTGTAAAACCGCAAGTATATAGTGCAAACAGGGACTAAGAATATAGTATTAAGCTCTATTTGTGGACAAAAACTTGATTACCTCTTTGTGATATGATGTGCATGTGCAAACATATGTCTGTGTCTCTGTGCGTTTGTGTGGTGTATTTCTGTTAATTAAAACCATCTCTGTCTCCTCTCCTCTCTGCAGGCAGAAACAGAGAGCACAACCGGTGCTGGTGTGCTCGGTACTATAATGTGGGACTATGGTGCTGAGGGACTTAATTGGCAGGCTGTAGAATAATGCACGGGTAAACATATTTTGAATGGGTAAGAGATGAAACGGGATGTGAAAATGATTAAATTACAAAAGACTACTATTTAGCTGTAAACACCAAAAATATCGCCAATGCCTTAAAGTCAACGTGCATCTATGTAACAATATATGCCTAAAAGAAAATACAAAAAATATATTTCTTTGCATTTTTTATATTAAAACAAATATGCTTACATCAGCTAGTAATACTAGCATGCTATCTATCCATAAATCAATCTGAAACTTTTAGCAAAGAGCAAGAGAAAGGTTGATGTTACTTCCAGTTGTAACACAGTTAACTGTGGGCCTTAGAGAAGAGTAAACAGTCACTGAGGCTTTGTTTAACTGGGGTTTAAAGTGGGATCATACAGCCTGTTGAAGACTTGCAACCACATCAGTTCAGAAAACCAAAAGCCATGTTTTCTGTTTAGCCCTTGACCTTACAACTGCAGAGAGACCATATGAGTCCTTGATACTGAGCTTTGGCTCTTAAAGGGCCAGTGTGTAGACTTTTTAGCAATCTATTTTCAGAAAAGAATATGATAAGAATCATAATAAGTGTTACAGCAGAGCAAAGGAAGCATGATGTCGCCGTGACACTGGGAGAAAGAAGAAGTAATCTAATTGTGGCAAACTTCTTAAGTTGGACAAAAACATGACTGAAATAGCTGTTTTTCCATTTTTGGTTGCTCAAAACTTGGATCCAAGATGACATCCAATTCTTCTGATGTTGCCTTGATGTTAGCAGCTAAGGAGCTAAGAGACCTCTGAATCTGTGATGAGACACACCGAAGCAAGCGCATAATTCCAAAGTCTGCTTCTTCAGCTCTGCATCTGATGCTTCTCCACCCGTCTCCATTCCTCCCTGGGTATTAAACCACTGAACAACATCAGGATATTGTGGCAGCTTGTTTCTATCAAACGATTAGTTGTCGCTCCACTTCTGCTCCTTTTCTGCAGGTTGAAAGGGATGACAAAATGTGAATCTGTACCGGGGCGTCCCCACAGACCGAGCACCAGGCATGCTTGCGGTGGGCCATCGCAAACGGGGGATATTTGCACCTGCTGCTTCATCTAATGATTACCACTGTATGAAAAAAACTGATTGTCTGTGACAATGGATGAACACGGTGTGCTAACAATGAGTGTTTGGGCTAATTTGATACGTCTCATTGGTAAGAAAAAGATCCGTCGCAGGACCCCATTAAGAAATGGCGTTCGCATCATTACTCATGTTGTGTCATCTCCAAAGTGACTGCCCTGCATAAACATTAGAGATGAGGTTGTGCATCATTCAGAAACAAGGTAATTGTCCGACACGCTCGCAGGAAGCACACATTGGCAAAAGAATCATCGCTAGGCTTCGCTCTCATCTAAATGACAGCAAAAAGCCTTGCTTTTATGGTAGTTCCAATGGGCCCAAACCACTTTACTAATGGCTTCCCCTTCACCATATTTAACAAACATCAACACGACAAGAGGCATCCTGGAGGGGCAAACCATTAACATGGCAAGCAGCTGCTCAGAGCGCTTGCATGGTGTCCCGAAAGACTGGCTTCACCTTGATGGTGTGAGAATCATGTTGATGTCTGTTTGATTCAGATAAAGCGGTAAAAAAAAAAAAAAAACAGGCGTATGTGAGATATCAGTCGTGTCTGCTCACTGTGCAATTACCTAACTGGGAGGACATATAGCGACGGCTTTGGAACATGATCAGCATACTGATGCAGAGAGAAAGGTGAAGTAGTATATTCAGATACATCACAGAATTGATTTTCTTGTTTCATCCGTGAATTTGACTGGTTATGGGAACACAGTGTTCTCTCAAGTAGCTGAATTAGATCTGGGAACATGCCAGAGCCACATTAATATATTAAAGAAAGCCCAGTGACTTCCATGTACTGAGACACAGAGATGTATATTTGGGGGGGAAAGAGCACTGGTATCTGATTTGTTCTCAGTACTGGACCTACTGGACACCCTGAGTGAGGTGTGGGAATTTGAATTGGTGCGCCTCTTTATTTCACTTCATCGAAAATTAATGTTTGTTATTGATATGAACTAGAAATGCAGAGCTTTCTAAATCCATCGTAATGCACCATGACTGACTTGGGAGGCAAACTTCACGTTTTAAAGCCACACTGCCATACATCTTTGTTTCTGTCATACTATTCTGGAATCATTTCTTATTTTTTTTGCCAAAAGTGGCAGATTTTTGTTACTTACAATTGGGAGTTTGGGCAGTTCCCCAGGAACGGAGCTCTGGTGTTTGGGTTATTAGCTGAATTTGAGCTAACCAACTAAAAGTCTCCAGAGCCACCGTCTGCTTGTTACCTCAATATGTCACTTTGGATTAAATCCAGCAAACAGATTAACAAAACGTACCTGGATCCTGTGAGCTCTACTTCTTTTTCCTTTCATGTTGGACTGGCGGTTGTAGGATATATATTTTAGTATATTTAGAGAAATCTTTGGCATAACATCTTCACATTTTGATGATAATCATAATTTTTTATGTTTTAAACTACATTCGGAAAGATATGAAATGTTGCCTCATTGAAGTAAATAAGATTGTTTCTCATTCTCGGATCTCAGCAATACAATCAGTACAATGTTATTACAGATACTGGAGGAATGATGGCCAACACTACTAAAATAAAACCCAGGTCTTGAGCCAAATGATCCTGCAAAATCATGATCTATTAGCTGCAAAGACGGGGATTACAGTCTCTGCAATCATGGTGAGGAGCAGCTCAGGAGTACTAATGATACATTATATCCAACTTAATACTGTTGGACAAGACAGTAATTTCTCCTGGCAAAAGTAGCCTAATATATGACCATTAAGGATTCTTGGGGTTATATTCAGTCTGTCTGCAGGGAATTGATTGATAGGTGGAGACAGCCGGGGAAGGGAAAACATAAAACTGGGTTAGATTAGGTTTTTAAAAAAATTCAATTTTAGCCCCCAACCAGCCATTACTGCAAATCCTATGGACAGCCCAGAACGCAGGCAGGTTGGTCGAGCATCAGGTCTAGTAAAAATGACACACTAACGAAGTCGAAATAATCAGCTGATGGTTCACCCTCTCTCTTTCTCCCCCTTTCTCTTCTTCTTGTCAGGGGTGTCTAATGATACACTAAAAATACCTCTAGATCAAGGATTCAACTGTCAACAGCACAAAAAGGGGCGAGATGAAGAGAGCGGACTGCTTTCTAATGACAAGTCTTGTTTCATGGCGGCTGCCGGCGCTGCTGTATGGATTATTACAAAGCTCCTTTCCTCTACACTGTCTCTCGTTTCTTTGTGCATCTTATATAACAGCCTTAGGATAGCTGAATATTCTAAGTAAGACATAACCAAAATTCATGATAATGATCTTATGTAATGCAACCGCTCGGTTGCTCATGGAAATATGCTCGGAAATCCCCCGTTTGAGCTTCTGGTGGAAACACAACAGATGTCACCTTCCAGATGTGTGTAGCACCACCACGGTTTGGGATGTGCACCCAAGCTCATTCGACCGTGATCAATTTGTTTACAACTTCTGTGTCACAGACAGCAATGGCAACGAATCAGCCACGTGAGAGGCATCTCACCCGGACGCACACATGGGGACCGGTAGCTCAAATACATCCTGAAATCAGGCCGTTACCCAGCCCATCTTTTGAGATCCAGAGGAATGCCATCTTCCTGGGTTTAATATGGGTTTTCAGTTTTCTAACCACAGCCAATAACAGAGGGGGAAGGCAGGATACGCGATTTAACAGCTGCGCCGCATCTATCTTAGATGCTGTGATCGGAGGAGACAGCTACTTTGTGCACGAGAGAAGACAAAATCCGCCTCATTAATCCTTCAGCTGTACAGATCCCTCACAACTTGGAGCTGTGATCATTCTATTCAATGCGGCCCGGAGCCGGGCGAGGCTGCATCAAGTTGCTGTTTTACCTTGATACAGAATAAAGTATATATCTCTATCTTATTGGCTCCCTGTGATGCTGCCAGTGTTGACGGTCATAGCCCTGCTGTTAAACAAAAAAACAAACAAGCGTTTTAAATTGGCTGTGATAAAATGGAACATGCTGAATTCCAGAGACGCTTGAACTGTATTGTTTGTGTTCTGCTGCTACATTCATTCTTCATGCAACTCGTTTCCCTGTTTCTTGAGGTGCTGGAACCGATTTGATGTGTCTCTATGTTTTGATCATCTAAAAGACAACTGAACGGATGTCACTTCTTTTTTCAGGGTGGATTCTCCCTGGCCTTCTTGATTTTGATTGGTTAATGACTGGTACAAAGGATTTGTTCTTAGCTCTTAGTCCTTCAAAGCTGCCTTGACCTGGACCCTATTTACCCACATTTTTGTATCTAAGTGATAGATGACTAGGACTACAAACAAGTAAAAGTGCTTCTTTTTGCCACAGGCAGATTATTTATTAATATTATAAGTATTTTGTTAAGCTCTTACTTTTGCTTATTGTTTGCTAGACTTCGGAACAAGACTTCTTGTTGCAGACAGTCACTTAGAGTGCAGGTTGAGAAATACCAGTTAACCTTGAAGCAAATTTAAACAACTAGAAGGCTGAGAGATAAGTAAGACTATCAAAAGAAGGCCATCTAATTGTCCCTTCTCTTGCCTTTCCCATGACTGAAAGGCCAATACCTGAAACAAATATGTCTCTATTTCTGGCGGATAATAATATTTTAAAACAACCTTTTTAGTGCGTGTGTTCCAATCTAACTGTAATTCAATAAACTGTGGAAAACCCCCTTAAACTTAAAAGGTTGACTTACTGCTTATCCATTTGGCGTGAGGGTCGTGAACCTTGAAGTCTCTTCTAAAGAGGTCTGCAACAGTCACCTTGCCCTTGAGAGCCAGGTGGTCGTCCTCACCTGAAAAGGAAAGAACCACAACTTTCATATCAAGAAAACTCCTTAAATAATCTTCACCAAAATGATACTTTCTAAGCCTTGTAAAATCTCACATCATAAATATATGAAACATATTGACTTGACTATAATGTCAGTTAATATTAGAGTGAGAAAACAGGATATAAATAATGTTAAAGTCTGCAAGGTCATGTCATTCCAATTTCAGTCTCGTTCTTCATCACTTTGCTGTCATCCTCTCTTTTTAGTAACACCGTTTAAGAATTTACTGCCACATAACATCACCTATACTGCACAGTATGAGACTCACCTAGCAGTAGATCATGGTATTTCAAAATTAGACAAGAAAAGTGTCTTTTAGAGTGATCAGAAATATCCCGTTTATTAGCTGGACAGATCCTGTATCCAGAAGGAGAAAAGTGTCTGTCTTGGTATCTTAATGTAGTATTTTAAAGTATCATTTTGAGGACTTCAGTGCTTGTGAGTGCATGTGAGTGTGCCCCACTGGCTAGATAGCTAGTGTGAAGGCTCTGTGTTTTATCAAGGTGTGAAATTTAAAACATCAAACATTAAAAACAAACCATGTGAAGGAAAGCAAAAAAGGTAAGAAATATGATTTTCTTTCTACTTCTGACAACCGAAGCAGAGAGAATTTATAATGTCCTCCTGACACATTTTGATCAAAAACTGTGTCTTAATAACATTTTTTTCTGCAGGCGAAGGGTTCACCTTTGAAAGAATAAAGACTGTAGCTGAGAGAAAAAAAAAAACACACACACAAGTAAAATAACGAAGCAGAGCTAGTCGTAACTCCCCCAGGCCTTTGATTAAGACGACTGTGGTTTCTGATCATCAGACCAGACGCCTATTTAAAGCAGATGTCTCCTCAAATTCATTTCAGCTTAATTTCATCCATCAGTGCTCATCATATCATCTCCTGCTGCATAATAGCAGTCATTTCACCTCCATATACATGGTGGATAAATAGACAAATGCAATATATCAGAAGCTTCTTTGTAGATAACAAGAGCATTCAGAGTTCTTTTTGCAAAGTCTCGTTAATATTGGCATATGAAGGACGTGTTTCTTGTGGTATGACGATGAAAACAATTCTATTTTAGGATAATCTTCATAATATATGATGTTTAAATCCTCTGTTAAGCCTTTTTTCTAGATCTGGTTACATAAAGGATTGAATGCAGGCATTGTTAGACCTGAGAATGTTCAATTTTACTTGGCACTGGGTTATTTAGGTTGATATCTTACAAGTATCAAGTACCAATACCTAGCCTTTATCTCTGGTGTCCCAACATTTAGTGTAACCAAGAATACTACAATTAGTATTGACACTAATATTCAGCCACACAAAGATGTCACCAAAATTGTTTTAAAAAAAGAACAGAATAGAAATAAGAAAACGAAAAAAAAAAGACTACAACGTTATACGTATAATGTCATAAATGTATTAAAACTGTTCAGAATTACATCATGTATTAAAATAAATTACTGGAATAGGTATACTCAATATTTAAGTGGTGTTTTCATGATTGTGTAAAGCAGATATCAGGAGAGAAGGTTTCCAGCAACATACCAAAATGGACCAGGAATAAGTGTACCTTTTGTGATTTCTTTCCCCCAGGGTTTGAAAAGCCTGAGCATCAGCAGAAAGACCATTATGTGACACTTTACATTCTGTCTATTGAAACCAGAAATAATGAAAATGCTTTTAGGTGAGTTTGACGGGCCATAAGGTGGAATGTCTTTTGATTGCTCAGATAGGTAGGGGAACCTTTGGAACCGAACAATCAAAAGACCATACTGGCGCTTTGCATGCGTTAGCTGCGAATGAAACACAATTGCACACACTTTACCTCAGAGCTGACCTTTTAAAAAAGAAAATCATACTGCACTCTAGGTTATCATGGTGAAAGCTTTTACTACATCCAGGCAGCCAGCGATTTCCCTTCATGTAAGAAAGGCATTCTATCTCTTATAGATATGATCAAGTGGCGGAGACATGGAACTGTTATTGTAGTTTGTTTAAAAAAAACCAAGTGCACAATGTGAATTTGAAAGCGTCTTGCATTAAAAAGGATGATGCTTCGCAACCAAATCTAAATCCTCAGACGCTGAAGCTTCTCACATTAATTTCTCATCATTGAAGAGGTATCAAAGCAACTTGTGCTACTCACAGACATAGCAATGGTTTTATAAATATATATAACAAATACTTGGATGTGTGATGGATTTCCTACAGTATCTCAAAGCGATGTGATCTGAATAGCATACTGACTTTAAGCACAGGGGATAAAGACTTAAAACAAGGTTGAAGAGGTGCATTAATCAAACTACTACTCGGGTTAAAATAACTATGGAAATGCTGTTACTGAGCACTGAACATGACAAATAAGTCAACAATAACTTCTGGTTTCAAATGGGACACAAACAACGGTCTCCATTGTAAAAGTCCAGTGTTTTTTAGACCCACCCATTCACCCCAATGACCTCATTCTGCATACTCTTTAACCTAGGTCACCTGCCTGGCTCATGATTACATGGATCACATTGGATTAGCTGGGTTATAAACAAATAATAGTGAATTGCTTTTCAGAGGTATGAACAGTAAAGGAGCCTGCAACGATGTGTACAACAATTTCACAAGCTTTACAGCTTCCAACATGGTACATCCTACTCAACTGCTCCGACGTAAAATGGATTAATTCTCGATGATTGATCAAACGGATGCTCAATATTAATAATGTCGGTCATGGACACACTGGACAGAGGGCGAAAAAAACAAACCCGATTCATTAAGGAGAGGTTTTCTAACTGAACCACAAAGAAGAGCTCCAAAACGTTTCTTCAGCGAAGCTCAACTGTGACCACATCCTTTAATTTTAATCTGACACACGCTTTGATTTCTGGTGTCACAGCTGTCGGAAGAATCATCTTTAAAGAGCAGACGGGTGGAGGGAGGGGACGTTCAGACAGTCTGGCAACATAAAATTACACTAAACATCTTCGTCTTGTCATGTTCACACCATCACATTACACACTTGAAAAAAAAAAAACAAGAAAAAAAAAATGTTTAATGTCAGCCTCCGGATCAATGTAAGATCAACTGGATGTGATCATCAAGAGTCTGATATCTTGGCTCAGAAAAATAAGACCAAAGGGCAAATAAACTTAAATGACAGCCAAATGTCTCAAGAGGATCTAAAATATCAATAAGAGATGATAGGGATTAAGATCCATGATCCATGTAGTCTCAAAACCTTACAGATATTTAAACTTCAGGCATTGAATACATTTGGACGGCAAATATTGTGGCTGTAATTTAGAATTCTTTAAGGTTCTAGATATAGAAGTCAGAGCATATCTATTGGCTCCAAACAGTTCTCAACATGAAGATGCCTGAGTTGGCTGCTAAAAGCTAACAGCGCTAAACAACACACACAGAGGGAGTGGCTTCATTCTCTGCTCATGTAAACATGACTCCACCTTAACTTTACATAGTGAATCGTTTTCTGCTACATGAATGCTCTGAATAGTGTTTATAGAACAATAAATACTTCATAATTTAATGAAACAAAATGCCTGGCACAAGCCGAAAAACAGTCTTCTCTCCATAGACTTTTTATACAGCATTTGTGATACCTTAATATTTAACAAATTGAACTTCCGTCATCACAGGTCACATAATTAGGGGTTTATTAAAAGTGTGATTTTCTTCTTATCAAAAGCTGAAGAAGCGAGGTGAGTTAATTTGAATAATACATTCAAAATTAAGGCAAATGAAGGTCTTTTTAACAAAATATTAAATATTTACACAAAGAAAATTGTAGTGCAAATGGAAATACCATACTGAATACCTTCTCTCTCATCTTTGAATTGCTCTTAAGAAATATACTTTTCTGGCATCTTTGTTTTATTATTTCTTACAGTAGATGGATAATTATCTTGATGGTTAATTGTTCATCATGATCTATTAGATTCATATTATGAATGTCCCAATGCCTTCGTGGGAAACAATTGACTATTATTAATTAATTACTTACAGGGATTAACGGTCCTAGTTTGGTTCAATCTGAATACACTAAACATGCAAACAAATTTTATACAAGATGCTCTCAAAACAGCTGTAAATATCTACCACATTGCATGAGTGATGGAGATGATATGACGTAAATCCAGTCCCCTAATATCCAGTCAGTGCAGTCGATGAGATCTGAGAAAATATATTTGGACTCAAGGATAAGTGAAGGAACAAAATTCAGTACTCCCTTTTTAAACCAATCAAAGTGGCATTAAACTGCAAGAACGGAACGGTGACTTGCGTCATTCTCCCGAACTATGAGTCAGCTGTGTGTGAACAGTATGTGGCATATTGTGCCGAGCAGATGGACAGGCACCAACTGATTCTCAGTAACTCCCCGCTTTCAGCATGAGGGACAGAAACACCTTTGAAGGCATCTGCTCGGTCCCTCACTTGAGTTTTGAGTGTGATTATCAGAGTCGCCAGACTGTGAATATATAGTGCAGGGGAACGTAATAGTGCACATAAGTTTGCTGCCGCCCGTCAGATGGCGAGGCTTAAAGGGGATAAATAGTGATTTTATAATCAGTTATGAGAGCCAGATTTATGGATTTAACACAGAGAAAGTCAGAGAAAAAATTATACCCGTCATACATATACCCCAGTCACACCCATGAGAGTTACATACAATTATATTTTTATATATAGCACAATCCTTTGAAGGCAAATTCATTGTCTGTAGCAGAAGGTGAGTCTTTATCTTGCCCTCACAGGGTGCTGTGATCGTGGGCAAAAACTTTGAGTTAGTCTGGAAAAAAGCCAAGTGTCGGCTCCAGCAGGGTCAACTCCTATGAGCAGGTTTTATGCTAATGTGAACCTGGGTGACAGTTAAATACAGCCATTCTTAAATGATATTCACCACCCGGAAGAAAAACCCTTGAACTGGAGGCCAATACAGAGTCAAAAGGAGAGTCAATAGTGGAGGAATATTCACCATGTGCAGAAACTCAACTCCAAATGAATGCTAATGCTGCTCTCCGTGTCTCTGTGCTGGGTCTTTAAATATGCAACTGTTTGCTAACACGTTCGCCATATCAACTTGATGTTGTGAAAATATGTCAGTAATGTTTCCTCCTCGTGGCCAAGAAAATCAGTTATTCTGAGGCTAGATTCTGATTACTGTGATGTGTCGTCAACTGGAGTCAGGTGGCAGTTAGGAGGTTAAAAAGTATAACATGCAGCAATTTCATAAAAAAAAAACAATTTATAGACTGGTACAAATACTCCCTCTCTTGCAGTGTTCAGGATGTTTCTGGGCGTCGGCAAAGAGTGTCTGGGCCCCAAGGGTGTCTGCAGCCCAAAGCCAATAACATTCTCATTCCCCGGTTGCCAAATACCACTGCTTTGTGATGCCCGTCAGCGCCTGATACCAAAGCCCCCTTCAGCGTCTATGAAACACACCTCGCTGTGTGTTTTTATGCGCTTCATTGTCATCAAATCATTCAACACAGTGTTTTATTTCTAGCCCATCCAGGACATTTATTTCATCAAAATGAAGTGAAAGAATGGAATGCAGAAGTAGAATTGAATTGTATGAAGGAAAGATTAGCTGAACAAAAGACTGCTATCTGACTCTTACATTTTGGGGGATCGAAAGAATTACACCATCCCCTAGAGGTCAATAGCTTGCTACGCAGATAAGCTTTCTGGATCTGTTGAACCATCAGGACTTAATGAAGAACCAGGTCTGACTTTTCTTCTTTATAGCTTTAAATCAAGCTGTGCCTGATATTCTTTCTACCAAGCAATAACTACTTTGCCATAACTGATTTAATAGGATCGTTCTAGATGTGATGTAATGCATCTCTGATATATGTCTTCCCATAGCACACTGTTTATGCGTATCATTGCTGGATCGGTTCAGAAAGTGAGTCTCTGATCTGTTTGCCTCTGATCAAATCACACTTGGCGTCGAGGCGTCAGTCTTCTAATACAGTTTGTTGCGTTAAATCCATGTGCTCCAGTTTAATTTGGGCACTAGCTGTGAAGTCGCTCCTGATCAGTAGCCTGTATTAAACATGCAGGGATATGAATAACATCCACAGCATATTTCAAATATGATTAAAACACGGCTAAGAATAAATACTGGGATGCCGGTGAGCATAGATGTACATCAACCCATGGTGGAATGCCACTGTGAATCCTTGAGAGTGATAGAACTTAGCGTTGGCTCCATAACTATATCTCTGGCTGCTTGCATTCAGCTGCACCAAATTAATGAAATAAAGTCCAGCTGAAATGAAAATTGCCCTTTTAACCCTTTTAGATGACATATGCGGCCATATTGTGCATCTATTTAACACTAATGCCCAACAATATACAAAAATCATACATTTCTTTGCATTTTTGTATCAAAATCCTTCCTGGCGAACACAATATGACACCCTGCACCTACGGCTTGGCATATATTTGGAGAAGGCTGTGAGCTCATCTTTTCAACAATCTATTCAAATTCCTCCCAAACTTATGTTCCGCCTCGGAATAATTCACCAGAGGGAAGCTAGATACTCTTGTATTTACTAATGTGAGCGTTTCAGCTTAAATTTACCATGTCCCTCAAACACAGCTGCAGCTAGTTGTCAGTCTGTCAGTCAACCTGACATCCTTCAGTCTGAGGAATACCGGGATGCCAATTGTGAACATCTGACCTAGATGTATTGATGTAGAGAACAGACCAAGCTCTTAGCAATATGGAGCTATCAGTTACAGCAGACACAGGTTGTCAGAGAAGGAATAGGAGACTCTGTGTGTGTGTGTGTGTGTGTGTGTGTGTGTGTGTGTGTGTGCGCGTGTGCATGCGTGCATGTGTGTGTGTGTGCATGTGTGAAAACAAAGTGGTTGTCAGGAGCAGTTAGAAACTGGCTGGCCTGTCTGGCAGGGGAACATCCATCAAGAAACTCTCCGAACTGAGTGGAGAAAACATGCTATCTCATAACTTCTCACATGAGCCGCACTGATGCAGTTTAAGGTGCCCTTGTTCCCAGAAATGTTTCTCCTTGATATGTAATTACAGCATAAAAAGTTCCTCTGAATGGCTCCTGGATTCAACATTCTTATAGAAACAATGGTACAGAACTTTAGTGATGTACCTTATGCTCCTGAGTCCATTTGTACTGAAAAAAACAATCCAATTTCCCCAAAGATGGGTCCCTTATTAAGCCATTAATGTCTCTTTAAGTCTTGTTTCAAGTTCTGAAATATTTGTAAAAGGTAATTTCCTGACAGCTAAAAAGTCTTTAGGACTAAATCATAGATACAATTGCCTTGAAGTATAACTGTTCTACTCTACTGTTATCTATAACTAAGAATCAAGACCTTCCTCCCACACTACTTTGTTCACAATCGCACAGGGAGTAATTCATTTGACATATTTCTGCACAGGCGTCTGAATAGACGACAGCGCCACACAGAATAAAATGCAATGCAGCCTACATCTCTGGAGATGATCATCAATATTGTGTGAAATACATTACTCAATGCCTCAATGGTTTTTCATAATTTAAATCCAAGGTTTTAGGCAAACCACAGCATCTTTTTCATGCTTTTTCTGGAGAGGAAAAAAAGGTTCAATGCTATCCCCTCCATGTATGTGTGAATACAAATAGCAAGAACATTTTCTCAGCTTTTTAGAACACCGAGTAACATCCACTATCTATGAATACGTTATATCAGCATCATTCACAAATCATATGTGAAAAATAGGCATCAGCTCAAACAGGGAAGATATTCCAAATGCACTACACAAAGAATCACACTCATATGTGACTTTTGATCAACTCAATCCAAAATCAAGAGCATTAATGTGCTACCATAGCAGCCTCCTGTCCTCTTGGAAGGGTTTGCACAGAATTCCGTATCCTGGCTGCAGGGATTTGCTCCCATTCAGACACAGGAGCGTTAGTGAGCCACGCTGATGTTGGACGATAAGGCTCTGCTTGCATTTAGCATTCCACTTCATCCCAAAGGTGTTGGATCATGGAGATGACTGTGCACAGGGACAGGGACTTGCATGTATAAACTGTTGCCACAACGCTGGGAGCACACTAAGCACCAAAGCCCAAACCAGGGAAAGGCCAAATTATTTTCATCAGTTAAAACAAGAGTAACTGCTGAGTGTTCGAATGCCTCACTCTCAAAATGTGTGCACTAACCTCCACCCACGGGAAGCACCAAATCCGACGAGAGGAGAGTGAATGAAAACATTAAACTAAACCAAACTCCCCATTAGGTTCTGACCCTGCATAGATGCAGACGTCCTTATCGTGATGTGTCTTGGAATCGAGAACAGTTCACAACTGAGTCCCAGTGTTTGTTGGTTATTTTGTGCGCTGAATGTCCCCGATTAAAGATATTTAACAGCATGTTGAAGGGTAAACTTTTGCTTTGATAGGTACAACAAAAATATATTAGACTCTGTGGAATCCGAGGATTTAATTAATAGTTCTGTTCAGGACGGAGAAAAATAAACTGCCCTTGAGGAATGATACACTATCCTGAAGCTCATCTTGGTTGGCAAGGATGCCCAATTAATCCACACCGACTTTCAAAATTGTGTCTGATGAGACCACAGCATATTCTAACATCCCTAAAGCCTTTTTAAAATACCAACCATCCTCCACAAATAGCCCCTTTAATGGGCAGTCTGCTGGAGGTCCCACGGTTTCCTGCAGGAAGCCGGCTTGTGTCGAGACTTGGAGCGGCACGGTGGTTCTGCTTGAGCACAGTCGATGCAGGGAGGGGACGGATTAGAGGCGCGGCACAAGCTGGAGACGCCACCTGCCCACCTTGTTTGGAAGTGGCACATTAACCAGCTCCGGTTCATCCGAGTCCATAACAGACGCCCCGGGACAGGAACAGGTCACAGCCAGGGGGGGGGAGCTCTGACACCTGTCGCTTGATATTTTTCTTCTACTATTATGTTGAAATACAGCATTGGGTTTAGGTTATAATAGCAGGCGCAGCTTTACCACAACGCCCCCGACATCCCTCGGATCAACTGCAATAAGTCTCAGAGAGAAATTCATATGCAAGGGCACGGTGATTACTGTCTTTGTAACTGAATTATGGAGCACACACATTGGCAGTTGCATTGACTGATTTGGCTCCGGCGGCACATAAGACCATATCGAGGAGCTTTACGAGCCTGAATATAAACAGATGGCCTATTGATCAAACCGTCATGTAAATGTGCAAACAGGAGACCTGAAGGTCACTCTGAAGTGAAACTCAGATGCCTTAAAATAACTAAGGAAATTGCCGACGTTGAAATGGTAAAAAAAAGAAGTGTGTGCAGGGGATAGAAGGACTAAAAGAGACAGATGGGGGGCCGCACTTATGAAGACAGAAATGTGGCACAAGCTGACTTCAATGAGGTCCACTGACCTTCACTAAATGCGTCCGTTGCAGCGATAAAGAGTGCCCATGTGGAAGATAACCGGGACATTACAGCAGGTGACACTGCAAACATCGCACGGCGGCACGGACCACTCGCAAGGACAGAGACACCGACTTACACGTGTTAGTGTTTGCATTGTTCGTGGTGAGATTGATTGTGCGACCTGATGGGCATGACTGTGCATGGTAATGGGTGCGTAAACAGAGAGATGTATGGCGTTGTGACCCCCACCCCCACAAACCCCGTCCTGTGCTGCGTACCTGGTGTCAACAAGATGACGGAGGTGACGATCAGTGAGCAGATGACCAGAATGACAAGAAGGGCGATCGCTATTCCCTTCCAGTTCCTCTGCGGAGGGTTACTGCCCACCAGCTCCTGCAGAGAGACACAGTGAGGAGGGAAAAAAGGACACGGTCAGACACAGCACTACTGTGGCAGCCAATCAGAACACAGCGATGAAGACGGAATAAAAGAACAATTGAAAACAATATGCAGGATGTGAGAAAGAAGCGGAAGAGAGACTACAGGGGGAAAAAGATTAGAGGAAGTGGAGATGGCAAACTCATGAAAAGGACCAATGGAGGTGTCAGTCAAGGACGAACGTGAGTCAGTCGCAGCATCTTGGTTCTCAAGGAGACATGCAGCAGCAGCGGGAGGAGGTGGAGGAAGGGAAAGAAGGGGAGGGGGGGTTCCTAATGAGCCGAGCATCAGTGGCCATCACCCCCAAACGAATGTGACAGATAAAAATGGAGCCCCCGGCACGACAAATCTCGGTAACAGCCGAGAGAAGGTTGGGAAAAGCAGTCAAAGTTATGAACAACCTTGAGGGGATTTTTTCCCCCCACCTTTTTTTTTTGTCTGACCAACAAATCCGGTAAGAAACAAAACTTATAGCAGTTTAATATTGTTAAGAGTGAAAAATGAATTGGAAATAATGAATCCGGCACTTGACAAAGTATCACCGCAGGATATAGAATAAAACAATAGGGGAGAGCAGCTTTAAGCTCCTTGTTCATGCACAAATCAAATCAAATACGGGCAAAACGTATTTGCCAAACGGCGATGTGCAGCAGGTGGCTCGGTTCAGCGAAAAGTCAAATGAGCACAAAGTTTTCACGATACATTACGGTAACGATTCGAGACAGTCCAGTCAGCATCTGTGGGTGACTCTGGATGTTTTTCAAACTGCCAGTTCCCAACGCCTTCACAAATAAGAACTCCCAGAGAAAAAAATAAATCGATAAAAAAGTGACTCATTGTGTGACTTTTAAAAACAAAGTACACCTGAAAAGTTTCCCATCTCAACCCCTCGGCCCGGCTCACACACGGATGAACCAGTAGTGCCAAAAAACACAACCAAGGGACTCCTCAGAAAGTGCTCAAACTATTAGTGGAGGATTAATAAGTTCTTAATTAGTTTATAGAGGATAAAACGAGCAAAGCAGAGCATGTGGTTTGGGGATCGGTGGCGTGAGCTTTAATAAAAAGATGCACTACGGCTTTAATGAAGCTAAATGGCTTGGCGATGAGGCGAACCTTTTAGTGACCTTGTTCCCACCTTAATTGAAAGGAGCCCAAGACATCATTAGCCTGCAGATAACAGCAATCACGGCTATTTACCAGACTGGCCATTACCATTTCATTACAACAGTAAGTTATGGCCTGTGACGGCCGCGGGACCTATTACCAGGGTTTCCGTGTGCTGTGTCG
Source organism: Chelidonichthys spinosus (assembly GCA_029853015.1). Lineage (NCBI taxonomy): Eukaryota > Metazoa > Chordata > Actinopteri > Perciformes > Triglidae > Chelidonichthys > Chelidonichthys spinosus. The sequence continues at coordinate 14,226,049 of CM056837.1, forward strand.
CTGCGGTGTTACAGTGTGTGTCGTCTTTCAGTGCTACATCCTGGTTGGACGGAGGCAGAGGCTGTCAAGGAATTGGAGGCCAGTGTTTCCAGTTTATAAGACCCGTCCTATCCTGGGAGTGTGTGTGTCCCCCTCCCCTCGCACCGCCTTGTATTATGTTTCTGATTTGCTGTAGTTTTACTTTCTTTTATTGAGATGCAAATGTTGCTACTAACTAATTCAACCTTTAATACAATGTCTTTCCTCCTTTCCTCGGTAACTAAGAGTTTACATTTTTCCGTACTGTTGCACATAGAAAGGGAATATTACGCGGCGACGAGGGCACACTCACCTTGTGGGGAATGGATTGCATTGTGCTCATATTAAATGAAACATTAAACTATTCTGTATTCATGAAACAACACCGGTGAGCCGGCTTGTTAATCAAATACTTGAATCGGATCGGAACACAGTATCGTCAGATACCCTAATTCAGAGATATTGGTACGTGGTCTGAAAAAGTCAGATTTGGTTGTTTCGAGCGAGCGGTGATTATTTCAGAAAAAAAAAACCCTGATAAAACACAGTGCTGTGGGTGATGAGCCGACAGTCTACGACGTTATTCAGTTTTTACACTGTGCTGAGCCATATCTCTGGATCAATCGTTATGTTATTTTCCTACAGAAGTGAAAATCCTCTCTGAGATTTTATGAGAGAGTGGCACAGAGCCCACTGCGGATTCTCGTGGCTGATGCAGTATAGTGACTGAGTGGGATTTACAGTATAGGAACTGGTGACGAAATCAGAGGAAAGAACTGCTCTATGGAGGGTAAATACTTATGTGCAATAACAGGATGTAAAGCAGCCATGAAAGAGTGCTCAATGTGTGTAATGCAGGATAAAAGAGCTAAAGAAATCCCCATGCAATGCTGAGCAATGGCTGTTTATTGAGTGTCCTATGCACTGGAGATAAAGCAACAGAAAGCTGGGCATGATTCCATCACAGCGTCTTAAATTTAACAATCGTATCTGTGTGTGTGTGTGTGTGTGGGTGCATATTCAGACTGTAAAAGGGCAACCTACACTTAAACTGGATGGGCCTAGAGGATGTCACATGCTGTGTAGTGAAAGCGATTTTGTAAAGTGTTCAACGGCCCACGCAATTTTTGTTCCATTAAGTGTTAAAAGACAATCAATGCAGCCGCTCTGTGAAGCATCAAATCTCACAACAACCCTTTCCAGGTGAAGGTTTTATCTTTAAATTCATGTGACCCTTCTTACTTGGCGGGACAAAACATCTTCAAAAGATGGGCGACCTTTTCTACTTTAGAAGACAAGACAGTCTGCACTCTTACAGATGCAACGCTGTGGAGCAGAATTAAGTAAAAGAATTGGAGTGGATTGTCCAATAACGGCAAATCCTGAGCAGTCTGTACAGATGCTGCAGGTCTGCTTCGGTAACGTTGGGCATGATCAAAGCTTTGGTCTTACGAAGGCTAAAGAGTTAACGTCAAACAGCATTTAGTACATAGATCGGCATCTCTGTGGGAGCATATTGACATTGGAAATGATCCAAATCCCCAGAAGAAATTCTCTTGGCGAGCGAATGAGCAGCATTCTTGTCAGGCTACAGAAGCGTACAGGGGTTGAAGCACACTAATAATTCAGCCAAAAGGAACAAAGACAGAAGCCTCACCAAAGGAATGATGTCACTATTCCTTGGAGCAAATACTAACTTATTCAGACGGGTAGGGGTGCAGAGACAGGCTGGAAACCTCCCCTAACCTTCCCCCGATCAACCCCTCTGATCTGCAATCATGTTGACGATAGCACTAATTAGCTGGACTTCATGCGCAGATTGAATGACGCCGCTTACAAGTGACTATGGCAGAAGCTGAGATGAGGAATATGGTGAGCAGCAGAGGAGACAGACATCAGAGCTTGCAGGAACTGTAAATAAATAACATGTTTGGAGGCTCCAGGAAGATTCACTGACAGGAAAGCTTGAGGCGGGACCAGAACATGACAGGGAGGGAGAGAAGAGGCGCGGGACACTGTGGATGGATCCACGTCCAAGCTGGAATAAAAACAAGATCCTGGCGTTTCCTTGTTCTTAGCAGCTGTCATGTTTAAACCTGCGGAGCATGCACTCATCAGTGTTGATTCCTCCCCGAGTGTGAGACGCTACACTCTGCCACAGTTAGTCAAACACTTGACACACAGTTTTGAAAACAGTACAAATCTGGAGTTCTGTTCCTGTAGTAATAATAATCAAATTTGTATTTCTCAGATCAGCACCATCGCCTATGTAGCCTTCCATCATATTAGGGTTAGGTAGTGAGTTGATTGAGATAATTGTGAATATCGTCACGGGCGACTTGAAAGGCTGTCTTGATCGCTATCATGGTAGAGAAATGAAAAATAGAGCCTGGTTGTAAAAATACATTTTTAAAATGTATTTATTTGTCCTTTTTTTATACAGAGACCAGAATAAATGTTTTTTTAAACTAAATATAAAATGATATATTAGTATGTTTTGCTGTCATTTACAAAGTTAACGCATATTTTGATAATTATCTGGATAATATCATAACTAAATAATTATTTTGGCCAGGATGATCGTGATATTTGCATGTCATCCCCTGCCTACAGCATATCAATAATATTATAAAATATGAGGATTTCTATCCCTGTAAGATTTGGAAACTCTTGTCCAGCAGACTATTCCTGCCACGTGTAAACCATCCAGTAGCTTCAGCTCCTTTAAAATACAGCTGCCTACATCTCGACTAGCAGGCTCTCTCCATAAAGTGGAAAATAACACCAAAGAGATGCTTAGACTTTCTTCCACACACTGCATAATCTTTATGAGAACAAAATAAAAAATGTTATTAAATAAAAATACGTGGATACAGTATGGTGGACATGCCCTGAGCAACATGCCGACAACCTCCAGAGAAGCCCATGGCAGAAAGCCTGCAAAGCATTCGCTGCATCACTCAAAGCTGCTCATTAAGTTTATTGCTATGACGAAGGGCACTTTAATAACAGAGGTTGGACATATCAACTTGTTCCCTTGTTTGCTTATTATGTCAGCGATAATCCTCAGTGTAGACGACGCCGCTGCAAATGTTCTAGGAGAAATTTGTTCTGAAATCCCACTTATGTTTTACAAATATTCACCAATGTTTTCTTTTTTGAGATTTGTTCTTGGGTAAGAACATTATCTACACACAGTCACGGGCAGACTTCTACACATTTGAGTGCTAACATGTTTTGTTTTTCAAACCAATCAGATTTTTGCATTTTCTTCAATTCTACAATTGTATAAGATTGGGATTAAGATAATGTATTTAGCATTTATAATATCTTAAAGTAATAAATTACTTTCATTGTGCGTGATGGTCTTTGGAAATGATTCAATAAACATCTGTTTTGTTGTTTTGATCATTTATACCCACTACTGACTACTCAATATGACAGCTTGTTTGGCGTTCACTTCCTGAAGGAGTACCTCCACTTTCCACATATATTATAAATATGGCATTATATTGTGCACTACCTAAAGCATGGGGCAGCCAACCTGCTAATGTGATGTTTGCATTGATATTTTCTTTCTTCTTTTTCTGTTAGTTAAGAGTTTTCTACTTGTTGCCTGTCTCTATCCTTTAACCTTTAATTTTCTTAACCTTTATTAAGAACATTTTTATTATTCTTTTATTATTATTCTTTTCTCTTAATGTGTTTGTCCTTGTTTTGTGAAGAATCTCCAATTGCTTTTGACTGAAATAAAACTTGCACTAAATCAACATGGTGGCAAAAACAAAAAAATGGACAGAAAAGTCCAGTTTGAAGGGGGAAATAAAGCAGCCATACTGAGTAGGAACAAGCTATGAGAAACGCTGTACAGCGTGAGTAACTGCTCCATTTATACCTTTATGGGATGCTAAACTGGAAATGAAGCCTTGGCCCGTGTTCCATTGTCGCTTTAATAGCTCAAACAAAAAGACTTTGTGCGAGCGGAGAAGCTGCATGTGCTCTCCCAGAGGATAAAACGATAATGCCTCTGGGCTCCAGCATTTAGTGATGGTATAGGTCATTAACTAGGATTCTCAATGAACACGCTTTAGCATACAGGGTATTCTCTTTCAAAGGGCTCGTTTACAGCTGCATGTGTGCAAATCTGCCTATTTCCTATATGTTCATGCATATTTCTGTCGGCTTAATTATACAATACAGGATGTCAATAACGCTACAAGAATAATCACATTGCCATTAGGCTTGCATCATAATGCGTTGATAGCATAAGACCAGTGGAGATGTAGGGGAAGAAGCTACAGTATAGGGGACTTATAGAACACCATGGCGATGCAGAGTGGGAATGAAAACGCTGCAGCAAATAACAGCAGACACTACTGCTGAGATTAAACAGACTACAGCAACAGAATATAATGAGTCACTCAGCTTTTAATTTGTGCTCTTTCCAGAGAGACGAGCAACCAGGGCTTCGGTGGCTTGCTCCCCGACACTTTGACAGACATAAGATGACACATGCTGTGAACAGAAACGAGTTGGCAACCAAGTAGATCAAATCTGTTACCTCATGTCGGGTACAGACTCTCCAATAATGGATGCAAATCATAAAATAATTAGAGCGATGTCTCAGCATGACAGGCCCGATGTTGTTTGATACAACGAGCAGAAGTCTTATCAAATAAGTTGATAAGACGTGAGGGCCGACAGGAAAAATGAGAAATTAAACGCATCCAGACCACTTGTGGTTTTAAATGAAATAGGAAAGACTGCTAAATTATCTGGCATGTATGAAATATAATTGGATTAAATTACCTAGATACACACAGTACAACTGGAGCTAACACATGCTGTAAATGCCGTGTGGAAGGTGAAAAAAATAGAGCTTTATAATTTGATATTGGCAAGTAATCGGATGAGTATTACCAAAAGGGCTATGATTTAAACTAAAACTCACCAAAAAAAATACCTGAAAAACAAGTAATTTTTTAAATAAAATAAGCAAGACATGTTGAAATATTACCCTCCTTTTCAGAACAAAAAATATTATAAATATTTTAAATGATTTAACAGTAATGTTTGGGCTTGCTAATTATATTTTTGGTTTTAATTAGATCGACTTCCTGTTCCCTATAGTTCTCCATAAGAAAAAGGAGCAGTCCATTTTTCATGGTGCATAGATGTGCTTCTAATCCTCAAATAGAGTGGGAGTCTCTGCTTCTTTCATCCTCCTCAAATGGACTTCATTTTTGAAAATTATGAGCTGGTTAATCTCAGATCCCAATCGTCTCTGTATGTTAGAGTGGTTTTAAGTACAGATGGGTTTTCTCTTGTGCCCTTCTCGATCAGACTTCTAATCTTGGAGTAAAATATTCCAAAATCAAGCACCTCTTCCTGCTCTGTGCTTCACAGGTCAAACATCAGCGCTGTGTGATTGAATCCAACCCAATTGGACAATTTATTTGCTGTCATACAACATGGCGCAGCAGTAGGGTTGTACATTAACAGCCTGTCTTGTTTGTTACTCACAGCAGGAGAACTAATTTCCTGTGCATGTGTGTGTGTGTGTGCGTAGTTGCTTCTTCTGCCTGGTTTGTTTGATTCGCGAGTGAATCTCTTCCAGTCCATTAGAGAGATGCTAGGAGGGCGCCACCGCCAGCTGACCTCTTTGCAGAGTTTGCACTAAATCACATCTCTGTAAAAAAACATATAATACCCTCCGCCTCCGAGGATGAGTCAGTGCATGTGGCGCCAAACTGCTGCAACATGGGGGAAACAGAAACCTGGAAGAATGCGGCATATGTGAGGAAAAGTCTTTTACTGAAAAATAAATGATGTTCCCATACAACAAAACGGCATTGAATTATGTTTCGAATGAAAGGTATTTTGTCACGGACTGCGTTTGGTTTCGATGTATCACAAAGGAGTTTCAAATGAGTGTGCAGAAGGCTGCGGAGGGAGGAGGTGAGGGTGGTGGACGGGTCAAAACAACACGTTCACCCAGGAGACTGCAGTTAGTGTCCTGTGTAAACACAGTGCTGCTGTTGTTGCCTAAACCCAGCAAAGTAGCTGTTTTCTTTCAATTTGCAACATCAATCACATATTTTAAAAACCTGGACCGTGATCCGGGAGAAAAACATAATTGAGAGTGCAGTTTAGTCGTTTGAGAATGTAATTTCGCTGGAGACGGTGTTGCATTTAAACATGGTTTCTGAATTAGCTATTGGCAAATTAGCCATTTATGCAAGCGGACATTCTATAGAGGCAATCAATCGCATCTGCGCTGCGATTTCCTCTCATCGTTATGGGAAGAGAGCAAGAATGATGGTGTTTTTTTTTCACGACGGACGTCCCTATAGCTGCAGATGAACACGCGTTATGACACGGCGGAACAAGTGATGAGGCACATACGGGAGCAGAAGAAAGCGTTTCCTGCCCAGCTCTCATGTATAATCCAATGAATCCCGAACACATAAGTCTCCTTTGAAACTTGAACAATACAGAATAAAGCAAAAAGCTTCTCCTCGTTTCATCTTCTCCTTTCCGGTGGCAGTGTGTGTCTACACATTTGTCAGGGGAAGCAAAAATATATCGGAAGATTTACCTTCAGCTCTTGACTTCAGCTGCACTAAGAGTATAAACGGCTGTTAGAAGAGGGGAGAGATCTGCTGGTGCAGGTAGAAAATGATGACTTCTGGCATCTTCCTTCTATGTTAATGACGAATGTCTATTCGAAGTTCCGGTGTACCATTAGTCGAGGATCTGAAGCCGTACCTGAGTGAGCAAGTGTGTGATGTGCCGACTCTGTGAGGCACTAGCGAGTCTCAGACCTCTGAACTGGATCTGTATGGATCGTCCGTGACAAACTCTAACAAGAGCCGTGCAGCTGTAGTTAACTGCCTTCACAGCCTTTTCAGTCCCACTTCACTTTAGAAAATCTTAAGTGCTAAATTACACATACAAGCACCAACTGTCAGCCATTGTCAGTGGGTGTCAACACCATTAGTCAAATCAGCCCGTTATTCTTTGTTCTGTTTGGTTGGGTAACCTACTACAAGTCATGAGTTTGTTCATTCCGATTGGCAGAGAATGTACACACAATTTAATGTGCTGTACGCAATTAGTGGGTAATTCTTCTGTCAACCTCAGCTAAGTTGTGCAAAGAGCGTGGCACTCGAGTAACAAAGAACCAAATGTGAAAGAAAATAGCTTGGCAACACTGAATGACTTCAGTAAGCATGGTCCAGCACAAGGTTGCTGCACACATACTTTTACAGAATGGATAATAGCGCTGCCTAATTACACTATAAACACAACACAAGATGTCTGTTCCTGTATCATTTTTTCCAAAGAGAAGGATATTTTTAATGCTAAAGGACACAGCACTTTCCGCACAAATATCTATCAACCTTCTCCCTCTACCCATGATTCCCGTCTCTCTCCTGTCAAATAACGTCAACAACAGTACACAAGAAAAAGGTTAAATGCACAATAAAAAGTACCACACACAAATGAACAGAAACACTAAAGACTGTTGATATGTCCACAAACTTAGTAGGTAGTCTGTAGCGTAGAGACCTTCTTCTTATCTTCTACAGCAAGGGTTTTGCTGCTTGGTCCCTCCTCATGGCACATTCTTTATTTTCTCTGCCCATCTACTAAAAAATACTTGATCCAGAATCCTGCAAAGGGCCCACCTTGTCAAATCTCAACATCTAGTCAGTGGCCCTACGCTTCAAACTATCACGCTCTAGGTATCATCAGTCAGTATCTTTTGGACTCAGGGTGGTGTTTCAATGTTGTTAAACTCAAAATGTCTATTCATCTGCTGATTGCACTTCGCTCCACCCTTGGGTGTCCTTTCTGGTTGATAAAAAAAACCAAGATAGCGAAAGCCAAAATGTCATGTCCACAAACCAATGGGTGACGGGACTACATCCACTTCTTTTATCTAGTCTGAGGCTGCAGTATTTGACGTGATGGGAGTGAGAATGGATTGACCTCAACCTTCTTTGTCTGTTTTGGGCTATTTAAAAAAAATGTCATGCTCCTTATGCTTCTGAGAGGTGAGGGTCATCGCATGCACATCCATAAGAAGCTGCTCACCAGGAAAACAACCTTCACTGTTCTGGCGAGGACGGCATTTACCGTTCACCAACATCTGACGAATTAGCACTCTGTAGCTGCTCAAGTGACTCTATGAGATGAGTGTCTACTGCTCAGGCTTAGCTGACAGCATCAAACAGCATATGAGGCGTTCTGCATGGAAACCTTCCAGCTGTACACTAACAAGAAAGTCAGCTGAGCTGCTGTGGAGGAGAGTTGGGGAGAATACTGAAATTCAGAGAGAGGAAAGTAGAAGCAAAGCCGGGCAGGAGGATTTCCCTGCAGAGCCCTGCATGTCCCTCGGGCTCACACCCACAGCGATTGGTATTCCCTGCGGCCAGGTGGGTGTACCGCATCGCTCAACAACACTGAAGAACTTTCCTTCTTTCCTTATCTATCAGTCTTCATTCCATAACGCAACACTTCGTCGTGCCACTCCGGCAAAATAAATTGCCGCCAAGGAAACAATATGCACTGGCAGACGCACGCTCCCTTCCTGGAAAATGAAATGGCCCACAACCCACTGCTTCCAGGCGCAGGGGTCTAATAAAAAGAGGCTGTTGCTTCTGTTGATGTTTACCCAGGCTAATGTATTCTGGCCTGCTGCTTTTTTTTTATCACTTTCTCCGACAAAATATGAACACTCATGTAGAAAGAAAAAGACTTGCAGCGCCTTATCTATGGCATAATGTTCGGCTGAAGTGCACTCACAATGAAAAATGTCTTTTCCTTTTCTAAAAATGAAGAAAATTAAAAAAAAATGCCTGGTCTGCAAGATAAAAACATCAACATTTGGGGGCAGCTACTCTTCTTGCAAAAAAAAATATCTCACCATTACTCTGTGGGAGATTAAATAAACTGGACACTGATGGGTACTTTCATGTATTATGAACACCAGCATGGACCTAGGGACTGCCCAGTGAATGTTCACATACACTCAGCCAGTTCTCCATAAAGGTTATCCATTTCCAGAATAACCCATCACAATCCCTGATGAATTCCCCAGGTAGGGCAGTGTATTCACACAGGGCATTTTCAGCCATCCATCCACTTTGTTTGTGCGGCCTCTTGTTGCGTTCCCGTAGCAACGCTGTCAAAGCCTCGAAAATAATTCACCACTCACCCTCTATCTGGCCACCTGTTGGTGCTGCAGCAACCCAATTGTTCATGCTACTCGGCTGAAAACGGAGAGCGTGCTCCGCATGTCAGAGTGGGCACTTATTAATTAAACAGGGTTTGTAAGTACTGTATGTGTCTGTAAGTGCTGGCTTTTGTGCTCAGCATTCACTATACCATATATCTTCACATTACATGAGCCTTTTCATTGCGGTCCGACGTGAAGCATGCTGCGTATGTGAACAAAAGGGCTATATGAAGTAAATGCATGTGGTGTTTTTCCCTAAGAGACTATTGCTGGATTTATTAACAGTGATTACAGCCTTCAGCATGACTGCTCATGGAGGAAAACTTGTTTTTTTTGTATGCAGTATGTCAAAGCATGTGATTTGAGTCAATTTAGTTCCTTTGTGTCAATCGTTTCTCTATTCAGGCTTTACACTTGCATCACTAATTGTCTGGTAACCACATCTGTCAAACAGCAACAAAGATACCAAAAATCAACATGGATCTCTTGAGGGACAAAGTGCTTCACAGAAAAATATAACAAAAAATAAAGCAAAGGTAAAACAATTTACAAATAAAATACAACATGAATAAAGAATACAAGAGTAGAACTAGCACACAAAGAGCAATCTCAAAATCCCAAACAAGCTGCCTGGCTAGATATCAGGCAAAGGGAAAGAAACATTTTCTAGCAATGTTGGACCAAACCATTCATGCTGCACAAGGCATGAGTAGTTTTCCACCACGTTAACTTGCTGAGAGGTTGGAGGTGAGCAACCTGTTGCTTACAGCTCCTCATCCGTGGCTGCTCCATCATGCTTGATCAACCCCGACAAATATCTTAACCCTTAAAATCTTTGACGCTATAAAGAGAAAAGAAAAAAAGGTTTTATCAAGGTTTTAACCCATGTTTTGAGAGGTCTCAATGTTGCATTAAGAGCAACTTAATACAGCTCTGATCCGGCGGTACAGGCCAGTGAAGAGCATGGTTCACATCAAAGATATATAATTTAAAACAATAACGCTTGAATACATAGCACATCGTCTCATGGGAATCCCTTCTGTGTAGAATTCAGCACAGGACTGGTGGACTCCGCTATTAACAATGCAAACTACTGTGTAGAAAGAGAAAAAAGTGCAAGTAAAAATATAAAATATTGGATTTGATTGAATGAAAATGTTATGGATTATAATGTTGGATCAATGAGCAGGCATTCAAATGTCTATGCTGTGTTAAGATGCACATTATCTGCTTGTGTATCTTTTCTCAGTGACTTTAAGGATGTTTTCAAGACATGCCCTGGGTTGTTTGCATCAATCATAAATAAATAAATGAATGAAAATGCTGGAGATTTGAGGAAAGCAGGAACGAAATCAGGATCCCTCTGCTGCCTCCCTGCCCCATGGAGGTTTCAAAGATGCTGGTTCCCTCAGTCTCAGGATACATGCTGTTTGAAGGTAGACAGCTCATCAAGTTTTCGGGGCATGAACTTGACCAACTGCAGAGGAGAAGAACAGGACTACAGATACACTTGCTGCTGCCACAAGGCAAATAAAAAAAGTTGTTTAGTGTAACTTTAAATCTAGAAATGCAACTTCTTCTTCTACCACACACACAACTCTGCTACAGCGGTTTTCCTTGATAACCCTCCTTTGATCACGCAAATAATGATTTGACTGCCTGTATTTTTGAAAGGTTGCTGTGTAAATGTTGCCGTTCGCTACAACACGTGCCGTAGTCATTTTAATTCTAAGAACGGATTGCAATCAAGATACGATTTCACTCACGGATGAGCAGAAAAGTCCAGAGAAACTTCTCAAACTAGTCCTGCAGCCAAATTCTCTGTCGATCTGTATGCTCAGTATCCAAGAGTCTAAACACAGATTAATCATAAAGCACCATCCCTTCATCACAGTTGGTGAAGGTGCTACCGTGTGAAGGTTCTGGTTAAATGGTCAGAATAACGAGCTGTCTTCAGTCTGGCGTGTTGTTTGTAGAGAAAGTGCTCAGGAGCCAATCAGTAAGTGACAGAAGGAATTTCAACCAATTCACGCTGAAGGTTCTCTGGCTAGCCGGTGATTGAGTTGAGAGGCGTAGACGAGTTCCAACATGTGCAAACTGCTTTAAAACTGCTGCAAAAAGAAATCTTGTGTGATGTTTACAATGCTATCAGTTTATTAACTATGTTTTGGCAAATTATATTTAATTATGTATTTATCATGTTTAGCCATGCTGGCAATATTAAGTCGGGCCAGTTAATTATTTTAACATTAGCATTCTGATGTACAATTAGTATGTGTTGCTTGCTGTGCTTTCGGATGTCTTACCATAAACAACAGTTTGCCGCATTAAAACGTGAAGACGAATGTATTTTTCTAAATATATGTAATATTATTATTAGCATTAGTATTTTTATTAATAATAATACTTGTATTAATAATACTACTACTACTGTTATAGTAATAATCACCACTTTATTATTACTCTATGCCATTTTAACAGATTCACTATTAAATACTACCCATTACACTGATTTAAGTCCCAGTAACTGCAAGATGTTATTATTAGATGTATTTCACTGATTTTATCCTTTTGTTTTTTGTTATGTTTTATATGAATCATGTTCAAGATCTGTATGTCATCTTGTTACCTTAATCTTTCCCTAGGTACTTCCCCCTCCTCATTGTTGGTCTAAAATCACTACTGTTTTGATTTTGCATCAATAAAATAATAAAAGCAAAGTAAAAAAACATTTAATAAATAGCCTCACCTCCAAGAATACAGTAAAGAAAGTGAGAGGGAAGGCACTTAACCCCTGTTCACTCTTGCTGACACTACCCTTGCTCACAGTAATCCAGCAGTCCATAGAACTGTATTGGGAAGCTCCCAGGTGTGAAATGTGTGCAGCTGTGTGAATGACACAGTGCAGGAGTGCCACTATCAGTGTGTATCTCATGTCGTTAAAGGTCACAAAATCGAGTAAAGACAAGTGTCAGGAAATCGCCACAACAGAAAACCGCCCGCTCAAAAAACATATTTTGGTGTGCGGTGTCAGCGGTGAATCCATGATTAAGAAAAAAAAAAAAAAAACACTAATTTTAGGAGTTTGCAATTTGGAATTTATGTAAACGTTCGGCTGAATTTATGTAATCTACCAATTGAAGTAGCTTTTCAAATTCTGCTTTGTCAGAGTTTTCTTTTATTGGACTAGATTTTTTTTCAAACTCATAGTCAGGTTTTGGGTACAATGCTGGGAGGAATGTGAAAAAAGCCAAGGTCGGAATTTTGCAATCAGCGCTTCTCTTTCTGTCGCAGAGAAGAACATCTTATCTTGACTGCAAGTTACAGTATAGTGGCTCATTTTTTAAACATTAGGGCTAAGGAAATGGTAAAAGAGGCATACAAAGTGAATAGAATCAATGATAGAATCAATGCAAAATTCTGATTTACATCTGGAAAATGGGTTGACAGTAGAATACTAAAAAGATAGCAGACAATCCGAGTCCATTTCCTTTGCTTAGACCACACTCCCATTCCTCCAGTCTGTCATACTACCGATGATAATTACAAGCAGTCATGATAATCATACGGTTTCAATAGTTCAACCACTCCCATCAATACAGCTCACTCCATACAGTCTCTTCACATTGTCTTTCCAAAAATACAAAGCTTGGCATTTCAATTCGGGCCCGGCACTTCAGTTGCCGAACAGATAATTACCGGCGATGACAACGCACTGAAGTAGGAATTATTCCCAAACAACAGCCACCGACGAAGCAATCACTCATCCTGGACGGATTCTCAGGTGCACCAAAACTGTCACAGCAATCAGCGGTCCGAGGCATTCAACGCTGACAGACGAGCTTAGTGGACCACAGCTAATGAGCCCCGATGCCGACGCTAGAAGATTGTCAGTGAGGCAGTAGAGTTGACCGGATGCAGACGGATGGAGGCGGATTACACAATGTAACTCATTTACAAGTGGAGCTCACCTCAAGCTTTACTTATTTGGTTCTGCGCCTCGTTTTATTTGAAGAGAAGCATAATTAGCCACCATACATGTATTGCTGACACATAATCTAACACAAACGCATGGATAAAGTATTACAGGTGTTTTTTTTTTAAATTTAATATCTTGAAGAAAATGTACCAAAGGACAATTGATTATTCCATAAAGAAAAACATGCATTCTCTGCTCTTCACTTCCCCTCCACCTTGCCGCTGCCTCCACCTGAAAATAGCCCAGAGAAAGTGCTCTCTTCTCTGACAAGCGGGGAGCAGTTTGCTCCCCTGTCAAGCTACAGTGGAAAGAAAGGTCGATGGTGTGTCTCCTCCCAGTGTGTCAGAGAGAAGAGAAATGTGTGCATTAGCGTCCGCGGGTGCATCCAATCTGAGCAGCGAGACCGGAGCGGTGGTCCATCTCTTCATAATGAACATAATGTGTCAGTCAATTATTAAAGGTACACTCAGAGGCTCTGCTCATCACATAAACAATTTGTTTAAATGCCTACATAAATAGTTCCATTAACTATTTGGAGAAATACTCTTTTCAGAGTAAGATGGCAGTGATGTCTTTACATACACCACATGCAGTGATTTAGCTTGGAGGCAGTTGGCCTAGCTTTAGTGGGATTTTCTTCTTTTTGATGCACATTTTATCCATCAATTCAGTACCTGTGTAGAGAATGAATGAGGAATAGTTGCAGCATGCAATTGTCTCTTAAAGATTCTCAGTCATCCAGGTCAGGATCATCTTTGAAAGCTTTATCGTAGGCAACGGAAATTGCTTTAGGTTTTTGAGGTTGTTTCGCCTCTCATCCAAGAGGTTTCTTCAGTTCTGACTGAGTGGGGAGTTTAGCTAACCATTCATCTGGGATATTTTCGTGACGATAATCATAAGTCGTGACTCAAATTGAGGATGAATTATTTGAAATATTTTATCAACGATACACTGATAAAAAAGTGACTACCAAGAGGGGGACTGTGAGGGAGGACATGAATCAAAAATTCTTAAAGCTACAGAGTGAGACTGAGTTTTGCGCATGCCGTTCAATTGCAATGAAGCCGGTGGGGATTGTACGTGCCCGTGTGAACGCTGATGTCAATATGCACAGGATAAAAAAAAAGCCCAACAAGGTTTCAGCTCATGCGGAATGCCTCTTGCACTGGAGTCAATAGTGGATGAAGTCAATTACTAGAGGGTGAAGCTATCGATTCTCCTTTGTCAATTTGTCATCCAATTATGCCAGACTCCAATAGCACTGTTCAAACTTACAGCGGAGAAGCTGTAATTAAATAAAAGGCATGTTGGCTTGACTAAATACACTTAAAACAATGTCTTGTTGTGGCTTAAATTATATTTCACCACTAATAGCTTTGCATTCCAAACAGTTATTGATGCTCAATGAGACAGACAGAGTTGGGAGTTCATCTAGAGTTTGGTTGACATCTACAGCCGTTCGAGTACTAAATAAAAAGTCCCAAAGCTCATAGTATAACAAATTCCCAGATCTTTATTCAGAGAAAGCTTACAAAGATGTCACTATCAGATTGTATCGTTATTTATGTTTTCCCACATTTCATTTATTTCTTTAAACCAAAGTCAAGGGGTTGTAAAACATGTTTCCTGCTGTCAACCACATTGGAATTGGTTAGCAAGCAGTTCTTTGGAATAAAGCCTTGAGCTCCTTTAAGCACAGCGGCGTCAGAAAATAACACATTATTACGAGTGAAATGACAGGATGTGAACTTTTAAATCGGTTAAAACGGTTCCTGTGAGCACAAAGACGAACCATCTACTTATTGGAAAGTTGTCAACCTGTCGTCAAACCTGACCTGAGGAACAGCGTTACTATTTCTCTGCACACAAAAGAAACCGTCGATCAATTAGGTGTCTGCAGGGTAGCTGCAGGTTGGATTTTGAAAACCTGCAGGAAGTGACCAGGAGCACACTGAATAGTCGGTGTTGGGTATTGATACAAAAAAATGTGCCCTAAGCTAAATTATGCATTTTTTTTCCCGAAAGACTGAAAAGACAAACAAATGATGGCGGCCAATGTGATGGTTTTGTAGCCATCTGATCGTAAGTGCAGCATTCCTTCTGATTTAGGCCCTCACAAATTCAGTTTGGTCATGACCTTGAATGAAAAGGCTTGCACTAAAATCCAATAGCTTGTTCAACCAGCCAGCCCACAAACCATTCTCTTAAAATCAATGTTGCCCCTGCAGTGGGCGGGAAAGAACATTACATCCAGCCGCTCAGAATGACACACATTGTGATGCGTTCAGGCTGCGATGAGATGCATCTTCCCCATCCACTCACAGCGTCCGTGTAGGCAACGCGCCCCGCTTTGCCATCCCAATGCTGTCTGTATTCAGACGGTGCTTGCGGGGAAATTACAGGTAATAAAGTGGGAGACTGTTGTCATCGTCGCACCCCGACAAGATGGCAGCAAGAAAATATATCCGTGAGTGCAAATTTCATTCCAGGCACGTAGTTGATGTTGTTGTTTTAGGTTTCAGAGCATGCAATTTTGCAAACGTAGGCTGGGCCATCAGGCCCATCATTCACTTTCAACATTGATTGAAGTGTCAACTAGAGGATCTTTTCTGACAAGAAGAATTATGCAGGCGTTGAATGAGTCAAAAAAAATGAGTGCACGTTGCAAATACACTGAGAATACCATGAATTTGGTTAGAAGGTGCATTTGGTTAGAAGGTGCATTATCTGATTCTGATTAAACAGCACGCTCAAACAATAATAAATCTAACTGGTTTTCGTAACCCCACATTTTCCTTATTTGAAA
Source organism: Chelidonichthys spinosus (assembly GCA_029853015.1). Taxonomy (NCBI): domain Eukaryota; kingdom Metazoa; phylum Chordata; class Actinopteri; order Perciformes; family Triglidae; genus Chelidonichthys; species Chelidonichthys spinosus. Next base: position 14,242,096 of record CM056837.1, read on the forward strand.
ATATAAAAAATAAGGGCTGCACAATTGATGTTTTAGCTTCCCATAATAAATGAACAGGATCTACTGCTTCCATAACTAACAGCCATGCCTGGGTACCTTGCAGCGGTAGCTTGTTAAAAACTCCCGATGTTGCAGCTACAGTTCAGGGTAGAAGGTTTCTGAAGACATTTTGCCTCTCATCCAAGCGACTTCTTCAGTTCTCTTGGACGAGAAAGTCTTCAAATACCTTTAAGCAAGTCCAGTTGTCTACAATAAAGCTTTCAAAGAGTACTATGACGACTGACAACCTTCAGACTTAAGAGCAGAAGAGTAATATTCAGTCAAAGAAGACACTTATTTTAAGAATTATTAGTTATTAGTTACTAGTAAGATGTAGCACAAAATGAAGTGCATTAAAAATATTGTGTACTAAAAATCAATGAACACCAGATCACAGGTTAAGTTTAAATGTTCTACCAACTCTGAACTGTGGAAGACAGGTTCCCAGTACTATGAACATTACTACTAGAACACAGAGAGTCAACCATTTCTCTAGCTCACATTCCTAGCAATACAAGATGCTTGTTTTGAGGGAATGGATTTTCATGTTGGGATCTCGTGAATACGCAATTTGCTCTCACGTCTCTCTTGCAAAAGCGATCTTGATCTCAGAGATTTCCCGGCTAAACGACGGCTTTAGCATCTCCACTGAAGAGAAGGAATTGTACCCGTTTATGTGAGCTAAGAAAAGGAAGGCCACATGCCTCCCTGGGCGTCTTCTATCACGGGCCGCATCAGAGGGCCCCCCCGAGTCGTTCATGCATTTTTAAAGAGGGTGAAAGCAAAGACTCCTGAAATAAAATTTGGTAATTTAATCCGAAAGACGTACTGAGGGAATGAGGTAGCTCTGAAATCTGATCTTCTCCTGGAAGGCCGGTGCTCGGAGATCACATATAGGCCCCGTGCTTTGGTCATAATTGGGAGTTTTATTGATTTCCGGGCTGTCGTCACGCCTGAGGTGACCTTTTGTTTGAGAATAATTGCTCTATTAGAGGGTTTATTCAGGCACCTGCTGGGTATCTCAGACACTATTATTGTCCAATAAGGATCTGCAGGCAGTAAAGCGCTGACCCTGTTCTGATATGTTGGGTGGACGGAGGGAGTCTGACTTTCTGCACTGCAGGGGCTTATCATCAAATGAAAACACTGGAATGACTCAGCGCATTCATGGGGGAACCTGAGCTCTAATAACGCTGGGAAGCTTGATTAGGTTATAAAATATATTGATGTCATCACATTGCTTCCTTTCAGAGGAGCAATAATAAACATTCACTGTTCAGCACAAACTACTGCAGAATGCAATGTTTATACACGTAGCAAGCACATAAGAAACAACAGAAATATCCATCCAAGCCTTTTCAGAAAATAATGGGTACAGCGTCATAAAATGACAAAGTCCCATGTTCTCAACAACTCTGGATATAAAACATTGCTTCCACCTCTGCTGGAATAAATGAAGCCCCATTAAAATGTAGCACAGCTTCTCTCGCAGGTTCATCCCCAGTGTGATCAGAGTCAGCAGGGAGTTTAAAAGGTTTACCAGGGAAACTTTCTCAGACTGCCGTTGAGCTTTTGGGTGGTTTCGCCTGAAGCACACTGGCCCCACGACCTCATGTGAGAGAAGAAGTCAATAATTAAAAAGAGAACCAAAGCATACTGTATTTAACATCATACCTCATCTGTATTCATACTATTTGGTTGGAAAAATGTAAAAAAAAAAAAAAACAGCTGATGTATGCCATAAATCCTTTTTGCCTATGAGAGCGACCATCATTACTGCTGTAGTTAAGGCTACATGGCTAATTACCAGGACTGTACCGAGAAGTTTGAAGCTCTATTCATAATGTTGACGTTCAAATGATTAACATTAATAACTAATGCTTCTTCAATCCATATGTCTTTGGTGTTTAGTCTTTCAAAAACGACATCTATGCTGCGGTCAAAAATTGTTTCTACATGCTGTATTAAGGGGATGGTCTAAATTACATTTACACAACTACAGTAGCACACATTCAGATGTATTCCACCATATAATTCACAGCGCAGTGAAGCATAAGGAAAGCAAAAGACAAAAAGAAACTGAATAAAGTGCAACAAATCATAACAGAGTACCGCTACACATGTGAGGATGGATGGATGGAGGATATTGAAGGATACTCTCTTCATATCTCCCGAGCCTACTGGCTGGTGAAGGAAAAACAGGCTGATGAACATGACGGGTGAAAAATTGGTCCATGTTCCCTCTGGCACTTATTCATTTAGTCTTGGAAACAGTTATGACAAACACTTGATTATTTGTTCTTGTGCCATCACTCGTGCTTGCACCATTCTTTAAATCACAGCTACAGAAGCATTTTCCCACTTCCTCACTAGCTAGCGTACATATACATACGAAAAACAAAAACACTCTTTCAAAAGGCGTCGCCACAAGAAAGATATATGGGTTTTAAAGCTGCATAGAACATGTTTGCCTCTTTGTGCTTCCAGCCAGTGTGAACACATTAGGAAAGCTCCTATTCAATGGTCTTAACACTAACACTAATGCTCTCTAATGCATTTTGTCACCACAAGCAGACATTGAGGTACACTTTGTAAGTGTGCTGAAATTGATATGTGTTCCCTTTTGGTACAAAACACAAGCAAAATAGTGTCTCTTGTAAGAAATAATGCAAGTTTAATGCACTTAAGGCTTTTGGCTTCACTTTTTCGACCATGAACAGCAGAAAACAGGAAGCAACAGGTGCTAGATTATGTTCAGCTATGTGATCTATTTTAAACGGCCATCTGTCATTTATCAAGCAATGGAAATGGAAAGAGGCGCCCTGTTCCCAACTACTGTGAAAGAGATGAGAGGGTGAACGATAGAGACAGGCATCCGCAGAGACAGAAAACTACTTATGACAGCAAAACTGTATGGGAGCTGTCCATTCAGCACCACAAAACCACTACACAAGGCAATGGAATTATGGTCTACGGTAAAAGTAAACTTTACTTTATGCTCGTCCCACATTTGCATTTTTTTTCTGGCATTAAGCAGTTTCAGAAAAACCATAAAACTGCACAAGTCAGAAGATCCTTTTTTGTTTCTCTGCATATTTTCACAGGCTTCATTCTATTTCTACAGTGATGGATAAAAAAGAAAGTTCATTCCCTGCATGTATAATGTTTTACAAAGGGGTAAACCTGAGCCAGGCCATACAACGATGATAGCAAGCACATCACAGCCATACAGGGTTAGTATTACACCGCTGTTAAAAAATATGTGTATTTGGGTTTCTTATGCACTGGTATCGGATCTTGGTATCTTTCAATATGCAAGTTGAAGTATTTGAATCTCCCCAGAAGGAAAGACTGGTATCGGAACATTTTTACCTTTTTAAAATGTCAGTTTAGCCCAGATTTCAATATAGAACACAATCTTTTACATGGATATTAAATATAAAAGGTAATTGAATAGGCACCCTGAGATTCCAATAATGCTAAGGAGCAAATGTTCAGGTTTGACAAGCAATGTTAAATTTGATATTTTAGCAACTCAAGGGTCAGTGACAAACTTGTGATGAAAAGTCACAGTTTTCTAAGGGTTCACCCAGGAATATTGTTTTTTTCTTCTTCTTCTCTGAAAAGAAAGCACATGACTGAGTGGGAGAGAACCTGTTACAAGCAGGTAGATCATATCACTCAGTGGCAATTGACAGCACCCTGAGGATCACTGGAATGAGATAATGAACTCCAGACTGCAAACACAGAGACTGTGTGGACTTCTAATATCCCCAAAAAATGAAAGATTCAATCATGCAATTTTAACCGCCACTTGGAATTTTCTAATATATATGCTCATAATATGCAAATGAATGATACATTTTGTCGGTGTTTAATTAAGTGGACCTTTTTTAGAATGCTTTTCGTTATCAGACAAGCAAACCTTGTGGAATAAGGTTCTGTTTTTCTTTAGTCGTCTTGTCAACACGCAGGTGGAGAATGGCAGCATTTCCAGAGGATGAACAGATAATGGAAACACTTTAAAAAAGTGCATAGGACAGACTTTATGTAGTAATTAGCTTCCTGTGTTGAATGCCAACTCCAGCAAAGTGCCAATCCGCCACATTTCCGCCGAACAATAACCAAATCAAGCTTCCTGTGGCGTTTGAAGTTGGAAAACAAAGCCAGACGCTCATTCGCTGGAACGCTGCATGCTCTCACATTAGCTGAGCATTTGATTCAATTTCAGTCGTGAGTCAACAAAAGGAAAAAAGCGAAAGCAAGGCGGGGACTAAATTAATGAATTAATATGCTACTTCCCCCCCTCACACATTGTCATTTTGTTTTGTTTTAATCCGTGTTGTCTTTGAAGGAAAGCTGCACACTGAGCCACAGCATCGCCATAGAAACTGGGCTGCCGCTGGGCATTTGGAGTGCGCCCAGCAAATGTCATGATGAAAGTCAGCGTTTCAGGCATGGGCACTAAACACCACTGAAGAGGCATGTAATGGCTGCCAATATTTTGAGCGTGGAAAATCCGCAGGGTGTTGACATCGTCGCCTCTGACCAATTCCCCTTCCACTCAGACTTATTTTTTTTTTTTTTTAGAGCTGGAGAAAGCGAGAGAAGAGTTGGGAAGCGTGCCAGCGGATAGGCAGTCCAGCACAGAACTGACGACATGACTGTCACACGGCTGACAGAGACTCGAGTAGAGAAAGATGATATTGCGGCGTAGGCCCACTACTTTCACGCTCCCATCACCTTAATGTGATGAGCTGTCACATTAAAATCCTCGAGTTGGTCAATTTGGAGCGCCATCAGTATTCCACGCTGGTGAGAATTATTGCAGCCATAACAATAATACTAAAGGTTTCAAGGCGATAAACGTCAGCGGGAACACTGGTTGTGAGACCGGGCCGGGCTTTGATAAGCAAACTTATTCCTCTAGGCTCGTGCCAGATAGAGCACACAGACGCCAGGGTTTGGGCACAGCCTTTGGCCTTATGCAAGCTGCTGATTGGCTCTTTGTGCTGTCTCATTGAGCTATTTGCAGCACTCCTGAAAAAAACGAAGTGGGGAGGAACATTTTTTTTTCAAGGAAAAGACAAAACTGCGCAAAATGACGATTTTAACAACAACGTGACCTTAAAGGCATAGTCTGAAACCAGAGCTGAACTTCACGGCATTCTAAGCTCACCTCAGCTATGTGTTATCACTTTGAGCTGTCACACTGGCACAAACAACCCAGAGCGGCATGTCCAATGAAGCTGGAGCACCAGCTTCTCCTAATTCGCATCTGGAGCCTACAGGCAATTACCTGCTTATCGTTCGTGACTAGCACTCGCTCTTCTGAATGTTTGTCACCGAGGCGGAGGTGGCGTCGAGGCGACAGCAGGACCCGAGGGGGGCCGACGGTGAACCTGGCAACGCTCAACGTTTCAATTAGGGGCTCGGTGGAACATGGCAGCTCCTGATCGCCTTCCTGCTCCGCAGCTCTGGGCTCCTAATTATAGCAGGTCGATAAGGCCAGAAAACACAGCTCGAACGGACTGAGGAGAGGCGCAGATAAACACGCAACCGAAGACAAAGACTTATTAACTTACACGTCGCTTCATGCACGCTTTGTATGGAGCACGGGCACAGATGCAGGCTGACACTCCCCTGAAAGTCTGAGGTATGATTAATCGCACTCTCTCACCATCTTCGGTACTCGCAACGATGGAAAGGGGGGTTCCTTTGACCTGTCGCATTTCTATTTTTTTTTTCTTTTCATTATCTGGATTTTTCGGTGTTATTATATATGTGCGCATAATAAATTAATGAATAAAACAACATACAATGGGGACCGGAAATGTCTGCTTCAAATACATATTTATAGTATCTATGCATTAATAAAACATATAAACTGTGTACATTTAAAGAAAATGTGTGTATATGCATACAAATAAATACATATATACAGTAATACATATATTTTGCTTAAATACTTACTTCTGAAATTGCTTTTCACCAGAATACAATGGCTAGAGGAAAGAAAACTTTGGATTTAAATTCTTGGCGAGTTGTTTCATTTATGGAAAATTTATGGAAATATGACCACTCAGGTTGTTATGGAAAAAAGCTGAACAGAGTTTAATGGGATGTATATGCATATCCCGTGCTGACTCACATAGCTCAGGGACACAATTACGTTACAACAAAGGTAGACACCTGACTGAAAAAATGCTGACCTTTTCCTAAATGAGGCGCTTTTACACACTGTTTGGAAATGAATCCTGAGGTGTGTTCATTTCTGCTCGACGCACACAAACAGACCCACATGCACACACCTGATGTCCTCACAGGCCATTAGCAAGATGGAGGATTCTCATGACATTTAGTTTGACCGTTGCACCAAACACTGAATATTTATTGCTGTATTAAAGCCCCCCTCCTCCTCCTTCATGTTATAAGCCATTTTGGCAAAGAACATTTAAATCCTGACAACAATCATGATGAATCGCTGTGGTTGCTGCCTGGCAATCTTGCCTCTAATCTCCACTTCAGACCCCTAACATCACGGCTCGATTGGTCATAATTGCCCTTAAGATGAACTATGGCACAAACATTAAGGCCATTCAATTCTCCACAAAATCCATCTACCATTCCAGCTTATCAGCCAAGGGCACTCAGCAAACAGAAGGAAATTGACCTATCATCTATTTGCATTCCACAAGTGAATCATCTCGTCGTTCTTTGCTAATGGCTGTGCCGCAGTGGCATAACACGGTGGGTGGGCAGCATTTAAACAGTTTGCTAGCAAGCTGGTTAGCTGGGTTGCTAATGGAACAATAAGTTGGACTCCTGTCAAATAACTGCCTCTTTTATGAAGAAAATGAAATATAAGTGGAAGGGTTAACACAGCTAACACGCTACATAAGCTTCCTCTGTGTTGCCAGTGCAATATGCAGTTGGTCGACAGCACTAATTTCCTATCAAAGTTCACCAAAACGGATCTCTGGACAAAAGGTAAGCATGGATTTACCAGGGTTTCCCTAATCTAAATAATAGCACAGTTACAGTTTTCTCTTCTCAGCATATCTGTTGAATTCCAACATGTTTGTAACTCTTCTGGAGCCGTGGTATCATTCTCTTCGTCGCCTGCCTATCAAATGTGTTTAAGCTCAACCAACGGAAACAATTGCAAAGACGCGCCAATTTATAAGAAAAGAAACTCGGGGCACTGAAACGCCATCGCTGCAGTATCGCACATGCCGCAAGCAAGTTCATGCACAAACACAGATGATTCCTCATCGACACAGTGGGACGATGATGTTTAAGCACTTATCACTGGAGCTATTCATCAGCAGACCACTGAGGCAGCAGTTCTTCCACAGCAAGGTGAGGGAAACAAAACACAGCTGATCAAATCCGGGCTTGCTTTCACAGTGCAAACACGGAAATACTCAAATCAAATATCATCAGTTTTTGACAATATCTAAACCTTTCTCCATCTCAAAAGGCCTTTTTCTCCCATCAAAATTTTGATTTTCAAGTGAGCATTTTCACATTTGACCCTTGCATTTATCAGCTCATAGCTGGCAGGCGCCTTTAAAAATACACATAATTTGATCAACCTTTGACAACCCCCAAACACTTACTTACCTGAGAAATGTCATCAAGCGCTTGTGGTATTAAAGTATCTTCGAAGTAACTTAAGCATATAAAAAAGGCCATGTGCTTCCTCCGGTAGATTTAATGGTGCAATAGAATCACCTGCCGGTCGAATAGGCATGTTTTACAGACATTATCACTCCCAACTCGTCAAAAACTGTAACTTGTTCAATGGCCCACGCTACAAACTATGCCATTTAAGGTAGAGGTTCCTCGTTCGCACCTGTTTTGCGAACGTTGACTTGGTTTCACACAGGAGACAAACAGCAGTCTCCTGGGTGAAAGTCCTGCGCTTGTTCAGCCCTTGGTTGTCCATTCTCTTCAGGAACACCCACAGCCTGCACTGCTCAGCTGTTTCCTAAGCTGCTGTCCTGATCTAAAGTTTTGGCTTTGAATCCCTCCACCTTAAGTCCCGTACTGCTCTGCTACTACGAGCTGATACTAAAGCAACTTTAACAGGGCAGACCTTGGTTTTCAGCCCGGCTCTCATCGTATCTAAGTCTCTTCCTTTGGCATGCATTACCCACTATGGCTTCCCAAGTCTGGGGCGTTCCCCCATTAAATGGTGGGCACTGCTTCTAAGCTCCAACTGGCTGTGGGAAGCAACTGATAATTCTGAGCTGGGGAAAATCCCAATTTCTCATTTAAAGTGACATCATTGAACTGCTCATAGTACATATATGTTTACCAAGCCAGCTGCTTTGTGAGTTTCTGAACATGCTCTTCTCTGGACACTGCTTCTATCATTTGTCTAAAAAAAAGAAATGCTACTTAAGCTTTAATTTGGTGCAAATTGTCTTGGCTTTGACAGCGCATTAGTCCGCGCTACCTCGACTCAACCTTTCACACCTTGAGAACCTCGAGCCTGTTGCAGTAATGAGTACTAGTGGTGTGACTCTCTGTGCTGCAGCTAGCTGATTACTGAAGAGCTGTTGCTATCTCTGGTGAGCTGCCCTCTATCTCCGTCCTCTGTCCCCCGGGCCACAAGCCCGGCCAGCAGACCATCAATCAGGAGGCCACAACAGGACCTCACGTAATCACAGCGGCTGTGCATGTTTGTGTGTATGTCTGCGTTGGCCAGTTGTAAGTGTGTGCCTGCCGGCAGGCGTGCATGCGTGTCTATGTTACATTGCCGATTTTACAACCTGATATGCTTGAAGCAATTTTTCACTTTGCTGGAGCTTCATGCCTCAAGAAAATCCACTGACAGCAACCATTTACTATTTACTGGTGTTCCAGCAGCAGTGGGTCTCTAATCTTGTCAGTCATTTGTTTCCTTTGAAGTTAGTTTCTGTGGGGGTTAACTAACCTTTAAAATTAAGTAAAAGTAAACTATTTTCTTTTTTAGTCAAGTGCTGCAACTATGAATGGTTTGTATAAAGAAATAAATCTCCAGTTTATCAAAAAAATATGTTTTGTTTTCTTTCTATTCACTAAATTAAAATACCACAGTGAATTGGACAGAAGTGGTTTGAAGATGGGAGCTTGGACATTGTGAGGTTGTACATTGTTCACTGTTTTAGATTTTAGAGACTCAATAGTGAGATGATTGGTTGTAAGAATAATCCAAATTACTCAATTGAGAATGCAAATAATCATCAGTTCTAGTCGATTTCACTCCATGGGATGTTAGAAAATAGCAAATGACCATCAGGGAAGGCCTATTAGGATGGCTGCTTTTGTTTGATGATATATTGTTTGATGGTTTATTGGGATAAACAAAATAATCTACATTTTTAAACGCTGATATAATGATATAAACCACATATTAAAATGAATTAATAAAATGGACACTCTGGCTCTGTATACAAAAATGTGAGTGTTGAGTTATGGCCAAAAATGCGTTCTGTGAGGTCACAGTGACCTTGGCCTTTGACCACGAAATTCTAAACACTTCCTCATTGCACTAAATTTGCCTTTTGTTTCATGCCAAATTTGAAGAAATTTCCTCCAGGCTTCCTGAGATGCTGAATGGACTGTAGGACGGATGGAAACAGGCTGCCATCTGCCACCAGTTGTGTATCCTGATGTTTTTGCCTTCACAGTGTGCAGAGAATACAGGGTGGGACCGGCGGACCTTTGGCTGCCTCCGAGGGTGTGACTGACAGTCTGCAGCTAAATCACAGCAGGGAGAGATTGTCTGCTTGGCAGGATAAAGCAGAGTGTCCCTCTCACCTTTTCTGTCATCTTTAGACGTGTGCAGACGGAGGCTAGCAGTGACAGATGCCATCTGAAGTGATAGAAACTTGACTAAATGAAACCTTATTCCTGCGTGTGACAGCAGACAGACCGTTTGACAAACACGTGCTGGCCAATTCAATTATATAAATACATTTCTTCTTTCAAGGTCTCAAGATATGGGTGCAAAATGAGATGTAATAGTGTCACTTAGTCAAGTTATTTTTTGTTGATTTCAAGCTATAATTCTATGCTATAGACACAAATGTCTACCAGAACATTTCCTTCGTGGTTGATGCTGTAAATCAATACTTTGTAAAAAATACTTTTTTTAAAGCGCCATTCCATAAAAGTTGGTGAAGTCAAATTAACTTTTCTTCCAATCCACAAACTTTAAAAGCTTTCGAATGCCTGTGTAAACCTTCATAAAAGCTATCACCACTGGCTCTGTAACTGCAGGAGGAGGTGCATTATTTGTCAACCCTGACATTAACAGCGCACAATATAAGATTTTTAAGATTTTTTTCTGCCCATGAAATGTCAACACTCAGAAATAAACTCCATAGTTTCCGTGAGTGAGCTTCTCGCTCCATCATCACAGACTGACTGATGCGGATTGCAAAGGAAGCAGAGGTGAGCCACCGCACTCAAACGCAACAGTCTTTTCCTGCCGTCAGACTGGAAAGGCAGTTCCGAACGAGTCAGGCGATTTAAACAAAGAAATGAAGATATTATGCAGAAAGCACGCGCCTGTTGCTATTAGCGCCACATTTGCTGGGCCTCTTGCGTAACCAAGTTGCGCTAATTGAGCGGATTTGTGCGCCCCTACTGCAAGGTGAACGGGACACACAAACTGTGTGCAGGAAAGTCACCGAATAATGATGGCTGCATAACATTGTTGATCGCAAGCCAACGCGAGACTGTAAAACAATAAAAATAAAAACTCCTGCAGTGATAAATTGACGGCACCGGAACCGGCTAATCACTTCCAATTGAGTGCAAACGTCTAGGTCACCACATTATTGTGTTTTTTCTTCTTCTACCCTCCAACACAGCATTACAAAAGGTAGGGGAAATAAAGTCGCGACAGCGCTGCATGCAAATAACATGTCGCTGTTGGGATCCAACCGAAGCGGGGCGACGCGGGTTATGTTGACATTCATATGCGGGGGCAAGAGGAGAACTCGTCGGTACCTGTTCTTGCTGTTGAGCCGTTTTCGACGCTGCGTTGCCTTCCTTCGCCGTGGTCATGGTTCCCTACAGCTGGTGGGGCGAAACTGCTGTTTCGGCGGCAGGAGGAGGAAAAAACGAATGCAAACAGAGTGATAGAGAGAGAGAGAGAGAGAGAGAGAGAGAGAGAGAGAGAGAGAGAGAGAGAGAGCGGTGCAGCAGAGACCCGGCAGGCACGAGGAGCTGAAGAAGAAGAAGCAGCAGCAGCTATTCACGGTGCCTGAAGGCTGCGGCGGCCAAGGTATGAAATAACAAGTGGTGGAAGGAAGGACGAGCAGCTCGAGAAGAGAAAAGGCAAAAAGATTCACAGTGGTGGCGAAACGAGAGGAGGGGGAGGAGATAGCAGGAAGGGGAGAGAGAGAGAGAGAGAGAGAGAGAGAGAGAGAGAGAGAGAGAGAGAGAGAGAGAGCCGCGCATCTCTTCTTTAAACGCTTGACGCGGGACTCTTCGTGAGCCATTCAATAGTCCACAAGCGCGCGCGCACGCACGCACGCACACAACCGTCTGGCTCGCGAAGGGCGACTACGTGTTGCAGAGCGGAGTGGATTATCAATTAAAAATGTACTCTGGAATTAAAACTTTAATGTTGAATTCATGAGGAATATGAGCTCATCATGTATTCATTTGCAAGCAGAAGGACATTCGTACACGTTCACTTTAATCACATTCTCGGAGTTTATTCACGTTCACTACAAAAGAGAGAGAAAAAAAAGTCCATCTCGATAAAACCATGCAGGTCCTTATATTCACAATCCCAATGTTACAGCTGCTGGTAAACTGGGCAATTAGAAATGAAAGCAGCGAGTCTTTGATTTTTTTTTTTTTTTTTTTTCATTCTTTCCCCCGACGATAATCCTGTTGCATGTGTATGGAATAATGTCTGGGTTATGTAACGTTCCTGCTGTAATTAGAAACAAAAGAGAAATGTGTTGCCGCACCGACTCCTTAGTAGGCTAATGATACAGAAACACTTTGGCTTGAATGTAATGTAATGGGATTAAATGCTACACAGGCGAAGTAACAGACAAAAGTCAATAGTGAGAATGTTTGATATTATGTTTAAGACACAAGTGGTGGTGAAAAAAAGTTATGTTTCAGGGGATGGAGTAATACAGTAATTAAAGTAATAATAACATAAACCTGTAAGGGCTGAGGCAAAAACTGCATTTAAAATTCAGTCATATTGAGATTTTAACTACATTTTGACACTGAGATCATATTTATTTTACTGCAAAAGTGCTTATAGTTACTCTTATTTGGTCTTTATTTCACGAGAACCAGACGTGTTTCCTTGGGCTTGTTCAATGAATTACATCTAAAAAAGTGTTGTACAATCCCTATTAAGCTCTGAGATGTACTTAATGTTAATTAATACCTCTGTCTCCAGTTCGACTCATGATATTGTAGGTGTGTGACCCAATGTGCTGCACTGTTAATTAAAATAAGGCGGCTGCTCGGTAAAGTCAATTACCCTGGAATGTCTGCAGTGTCGCTCCACATGGTCGTCAGAGAGCAACTGGCTTGTCCTTCAAAAAGCTAGCCTCATAGATAAAATCCTTCGATGAGAAGTCGTCGTTATTTTGTTTCAGTTGCTCTTAGTGACTTCTTTAAATGTTTTATCAACCATTCGTCACGGTCCCCAAACTGAAACTTGAAGTCTGAGAAGTCTGCCACGGACATTCCTAAGTAAGGGGCCTAATCAAAAGAAATACAGGACTTTGACCCAGGGGACCGGTGTTCATGTCCCGTGTGAGGCCAAACAAATGATTTTTATAGAGAACGTTATGTCATTTGCTATGTCTGTGGCCTACACTACATTAGAAGTGTACATAACCTTTTTATGACCAATAACGGAGCAGTTTAGTTGACTAAATCACCAACGTATCTCAAGGTTAACCACGCAAAGCTTCTGCATCAAGATACAAAAGAATGAAGTGTTCATCGTCCACTTGTGGCTCAAAAGTACATTAGCAGCCTTTCCCAACAACTCATACTGTGTTTACCATCAGGAAGATGATGTATGAAACTGAAACAACTTCTCAACAGCCAATCAATCAGCGCCAAGCTAACGACGGCCACTCAAGGCCAAAGCCCTATTGGCTGATGACGGATGCTGTGTGGTCAGACCGCGGCAGCCAGGAACACAATAACACCTTATTTCAGCGCCGTTACAGAGCGAGTCTCCGAAACCTTGTGTCTCTGGTGTTGACAAATGGACAAGAGACGGCAGTGATGAATGCTCCTGGGGGGAGGTGGCTCTGTTTAAACACACATTCCGGGAAAGTCTGGCTGGAATTAACCGACTGATTGTGCCGACCTGCCCAGACGTCCACTCACTTGATTAGCAGCCGGCCCGAAACTATGAACTTCCTGAAGGCGCTTTTGCCCAATTAAAACTTCAACCTCATCAATACGCGTCATAATCTGAAAGCACAATACACCGAGGCATCGTTTTGGCACTGATTGCACTCCGGTAATTACTGGAAACAAAATCATGGCTACTAGGCAATGATTACAGATACAAATTAATTGCTGTTGTTAAAGAGGCATTCCCAATTAACTCTGCAAATCTTGCATCTGGCATTTACATTTAGATTGCATCAATGCACCTAAGAGGTGCTGACTGGCTGACTCGGAAAATGTGTCTGAGACATATTGCGTGTTCATCCTTGTGAAAATCACCTCCCTGGGCCGGGAAGACAGAGGGAACGGATAGGAATCAAGAAGTGAATCAAGTGGAACCTCTGGAAAGCGAACAGATATTCCTCCGATCATCCAAATCGAGAAGATGAGATGAGGAGGGAAGCGCTGCTGCTCCGACAGCCAAAAAGCAAATGTTGAACAGATTGAAGGCAATTTCTGTTTTCTTTCCTTAATTTAATTTGAGAAGCACAAATCAAAGCAAAGTCTGCCCAACGTAAAGCAAACAAGTTGTTTCTGCCAGGGCTCCGACTGTACAGCTTTTTAATTGAGATATTTGGAGGACTAACGCATTAAATCCCTGTTAACACCAATGGCTACTGGAGGGATCATGCACATTACATTGAAATCTGGTGGGTTTTTTTCTGTGAAAGCTCTTGTTGTCCAGGAAGTTGGAAATGGCAGCCAGGCAGAGCGGAATCGTTCTGAATGTTTTGAGAAAAGGCTTTAAAAGCTCAAATAACACATTACTTTGGCAAATTAGAGATAGATAGATAGATAGATAGATAGATAGATAGATAGATAGATAGATAGATAGATAGATAGATAGATAGATAGATAGATAGATAGATAGATAGATAGATAGATGATTATTTAAACCAAGTATACAGTGTTGTTTTCAATGTTTGCACCCACATACATAAATCATGGTTCCCTATTTGGTTTTAAGCTTATGCATGCACACATCCACATTTATAAAATGTGTCCCAACACACCCATTTCTGGAGAAAATGGAATATAAAAAAAAAAATGTATTTTCCGATTTATAGCCAGCTCCACTCTCCCAGAACATATTCTGTCACTGCACATGGCCAATGCCATCCATCAGTGTTTCATTAATTCCTATATCAAACCCTCCTATGCAGCAAGCTCCCAGTGCGAAGAATAGCCAGGGGAACAAGTGTAATGGGATGTTTCAAAAACAAAAGTTGTCCAATGCTGGAACACCCCCATGACTCGCTTTGATTAAATACTTTAAGGAGGCATCCTTTTCCTTGCGGGGCTGCAGTGTTATTTCTCAGGACGTAAATTTCGACGTGGACAAAATCTAGTATACTACATGATGGAGGAAGCCTGCTCACAAAATAAGACCAATATCGCCCCCAGAGAGAGGTCGTGGATGGATAAGTGATTACTCTGGCGTTGACACGGAGCAACAACAAAGGTCTGGGACTCACACTCTGAGACTCTGCTCGCTCGCAGGTGGTGCATCGTAGGGGACCATGCGCCTCAATTTTTCAACACCTACTTGTCTGACCCATGATGGCAAGCATCGGGAAATAGGAAAAAAAAAATGTAATTGCTTTTCTCATCTCTCCTCCTGCTCCCTCTCCCTGCCAATAGTCTATATGAGGTCCTTACATAAATACAGCTCGGACACATCATCTTGACAGAGAGGCGATGCATCAGGATGTAGTTTCTCCTCTCGCCCGGCATACAGTGCTTGATGCCAGGTGTGACTCACCAGCCTTCACACTACTCAGGCGTGAAATGTCAACAGAACCAGATTCCACAACAAGTTTCCATCCTTATTAGCATGCATTCTGTGTACAGGATGCCCTCCCTGCTGGAAAGTAAGAATGATCCTCAAAAACAGGACACAGAATCCAATCGGAACAGTAACATTGTTCACATTTTGAGATGCTTTTGCGATATTTCTTGCCATATTTATATATTATATAGATTCTGCTGTATCACTGTGCAACCAATTATACAGTATGCACAATGCTAGTTTTTCCTCTTTGCACTAATACACGCTAATGATTTGTTCTCAACAGGTGTCACATGGACATCATCTTATTTTTGAAAGGCTCCGTAGTCATGACAACAGCCGATGCCTCATGCATGAAATGGGCTTCGTTCAGCATTACTTTGAGGCAGTGTTTTATGTTCTGTGAAGCATAAAACACTTCTGACTGTGAATAGCTTTTTTTTTTTTTTTTTTAATAATCTTCAAGCCTTTTAAGACAAAATCTGAACATTTAATTGATGAAATGGAAAAAAGACCTTGTATGCAGCAAAAAGTAATGCCATCAAGAAAATATGACATGCTCTTTGTGAAGATGACAAGTGGCTGATCCGGCGCCCCTTCAGGGACTAACACCTCCTGCTGCACCCAGGATAATAGCACGCCTCCAAACAGCGCCTGATAACACATTTAGGGCCCTGCTAAAAGGCCGATGTGCTATAACACATTTCAGCACCACGTAAAAGGACAGCTCCCGATACTGATCCAGACACCATCAAAAGCTTGTGCGCCGAAAAATAGATTTCAGCACCGCTTAATGGACAGCTCCAACGGCGCATTTCAGCGCCACATCCAGTAGTCTTTCACCGAGACGTGGGGGCATGAAGAGAAAAATACCGGCACAATGGGCTTTTTTTCCCCTCGCCAGAAGATAGGAGTGCAAAAGCCATGGGGAAATTGTCTTGTCCACATGTCATTAGCTTCCTATCATTATTATACATTGGCACGGCTGGAGAGGATTCATTCTTGTATGACAGCTGTTAATGATGACCCATCATTATTCTTAATTGCAGTGTTTAAGAACTACTGATGGTCTACCAGTGGTGAAGAAGAAAAAAAACATGTCACTTTATTGCTTCTTTATAACGCACCTGTAGTTCACATCACATCACATCACCAGCTGTTATTGTAAGGCAATAATCCTGAACCTAAATATTTGCTGATACTGGCACATCAGGGGCCCGCGGCAAATATAGAGCAGCATTATTGACTTTATTGTGAAGAAATGATACAACAGAGTATGTTACTTGTTTGGAAGCTCTTATTCTGAAGTAATCTAAACTGAAATAAAGGTTTTATCTGTGAAGCTAGAGCCAATTACTTAAGGGGAATAGGATAAAATAATAAGTGGATTACTTAGGATGAGACAATATTTTTTGGTATGTTTGGTTTATTTTCTGAAATGTTTAAATATGCAATTGAGGCATTATATTATCTGTTATATTAACTATATTAACTCTCGTTGCATTTTCTTAACACTAAAAGGTTTTTACAGTAATGCCTTTTATCACTTCATAAACCAGAAATGCTGTCAAGCTAAATGAAACTTGAACATTTGCTGTATATGTACATGCTAATGAAGCGGAGATTTCTGGCTCAGAGTACGAGCATAAATCACATTTTGCAAAACACTACAAGCGAATATAGTAAACATTAATTCCTCAGTTGATAACTTACATTAACAGTATTTTTTTTTTGTATTACAAGTTTAGTGAAAGGTATGGTTACATAATAATAATGCTACCTTTTGTTAATAAGCAAAGAGACAAAGTGTAGTAAGACACAAACACTTCAGTATGTATTTTAAATGTTTTCTTTCCACTCGTCTGGAAGAAGACATGAAAGCAAAAACACTTTTTTTTGCTTTCATGCATCTGTAGTGTGCCCCCCTTTAATAGTCATAATAAAAACTAGCCTTGCAAGCATACAAGTATAATAGGTCCACTTTGTAGTCTGCACCAAAACACTTCTCAAGAGAGAGAGAGAGAGAGAGAAAGATAACGTGCAGCTCCAGATAACATGACCTCACATTTCTGTTGTGAATATTTTACATATTTTAGACACTGTGACATCATTACAAATAAAATGTATGCTGTTGCCATTGCTGATACCAACATGAATGTTATTATTTTTGTACAGATGGCTGACTTGACTTTGTGATGCAAATAATGGATCATGGCCTTGGTGAAGCAGTTCCAAAAGTGAGTTTTAGTCCCTTTCAGTCCATTTTATCTGGCTCACACAAGATTGAATTTAAAATATTGGGTTTGATGGATCTCTCTCTCTCTTTCCCCCTCATGTGAGTTTGTTGCATGAAATCGTTCTTATTAGTCCCCTGAGTTCTGTGACATTGTATAAATCCCTGCATTCCGCTGCACAACTCCAACAAGGCAGTTCTTGAAAGCCATTACGGCAAACACCTGTGTGGATATGCAAGGCCAGGCAAAATCAAAGTAACATGCAATTATAGCTTAGTACAGTACAGTAATGAGCAACTTGAAGATGCCGTTTTAATGTTCTGTAGTCTCAAGAGATGGCAGATTTTGTTCCCAATGATGCAGGAAATTGAGCAGGTGTTTCCTTCAAAAAAGCTATTTAAGTCTAAAAGAAGTACATGAGTGCAAAATACTGTCTTTTTAATTATGTCATGCATATACAAATGGCTTCGGATTTCAATCTCTCATGGAGCTATTTCTGATAATGTTGTGGGGAATGGGCACCATGAATCAACCAAACCAAAACAAAGCACTAAAGGGTCCGACATTCACTTTCTCCAGCAGTCGATCTGGGGATCGGGACGACTATAAGAGGTCGCAGGACTAATCAAAAGGGTCACTGGATGGAGTGAAGTGGATCAGGGAGCAAATTCATATTCATTGCCCTTCAAATATTTGAACTACATCTAAAAAATACTTCACATAAAACTCCAAAGACACTGATATTTGCAACCAGGGTTCAACATTTCTTCATTGTAAGGTGTGACAAGCTAAAAAAGGAAAGCGAAACATTTTGCTCACGTCACAATTGAATTGATTGTTCCCCATCTATGAAGAATATATATAATATAAACAACAGATACAGCTTTGATTGACCAATTGGCATTGGTGCACATGATACATGCAGATAGGCAGATATGTTTATATGTGTATGACTTAAAACTCATTAGAGATGTTGTACAGCAAAGTGTACTGCCACAACACAGACATGCATATATACTTGCAAACACAGACACACACACACACACACACACACACACACACAGATAATTTATTAAATATCGACCGATATATTGTTGTTTTTTTGCTCTTTAATTTTGAAATGGGCCCGAAAAATCCCATCTCGGCGGGCTCAAATAGATAACCTGTTTTGCATTAAACGTAACAGTTCAGTGAAAGCATAAACAAAGAAAACAACACAACCTGCCTCCTAATTATATGCAGCTGCTCCCGCGTTATGGCAGTGTGCTCCATTTAAGCACATTCGATAAACAGTAAGCCACCAAACTGTGCGGTTCAGCAGTTTTGCTTTCCCTGCCTCAATGAGAAATAGAACTGTGACTCGGTTATAAGCATCTCTTTTATTCCACGGGGGGCATTAAGATAATACCCAGTTACTCCAAAGTGACTCATGGGCTTCACGGTTAAGAGTGACTGATACTAAACTGCAATCATGTTCTGCCTCATTATGGTCTTAAAGTACAGCGCTTGAACTTGTGCCTCAATGAATATATTAAACCTGTATAATGTAAAAAACAACATCTTCTTTTAGGGAGTCATCCCCATTATCCACAGCTGCAGCGGTTGAGTCGGAGTCGTTGTTTTCTCGGCCTCCACACCGTGATAAATCACAAGTCGAGAGAACATTTGTCACAGGAGGCCACATGTGCTTTCATCACACCAGGTCCCCCCCCCCCCCCCCCCCCCCCCCCCCCCTCACTTGCTCTCCCACTCGCCTCTCATTCCTTCAACCTCCATGGTAGTTTCATTCCTCACAGAAAGGCTTTGTTGTGAATTTGTCACTGCCTGAGCTTCTCGGCAGCGTTAGCCATGCCCTTGGGTTTCTAATAGGGCCAGCGGTGCATGGTGGCGCCCAGATAGAAGTGGGGCTTGGTGGGGGCGCCGTCTAACCCAGCCAGGAGAAGAATGGAAGGTTACATGGCACGGCTTCTGACAACTACGTCACCGGTGCCACGGGGAACATTTGAATACAGAGACTTTTTACGGACATGTGTCACACCGAAGTGATGTCAGACGCATTGTAGAGTGCACCGGCACTGTAGAGAAACGGAATAAAAAGTGTACGACAACGGATCTTGAAGATGACGGGAGATTTGGGTGATGCCCAGGGAGGAAAACACTGTAATTGGATCTCCTTTTATAAGTGCCGTTACCCATATTCTACTTGACACATCCCACCGAGTATTGCAACTAACAAATCCACCCTCGCCCAATATACTGCTTGTGTCGTGTTATTTTGCTTCAGCATAATACAGCAGAGGCATCGTGGCTCTGGGAGGGAAGCGAGGATCTGAAAGCAAAGCTGGCACCCAGATATTCTGTCTGCATCCCTGAAGGCAAAACACATCCGTACCTTTCACATTTAAAAGTCAGTCACTTTGCAGTTTTGAAGATGGAGCAAATTGGCCTTGATCGGGAGCCGATTCAAGAGATAATTACAAAAGTAAAAGCAACGAGGTGTGTTCTTTTGTATGAGGATGAGGATGATTTGAAATATTAAAGGTTAGATTGCAAGCAGGGGGGATTCATCCTCCAAGCAGGCAATAAAATAACTCACTAAAACATCTAGTCTCCGAAGGCAGAAGATAAGCAACATGGTAAGGAGGGCGGATTCGGATAAAGACAATCCAAATAACCTCGACGGCTGCGATTCATTATCAGAATCGACACTTTCATCAAGCTTTTCTGATTCAATGTCAAAGCCCTCTGCATATCAGTAATAATTTCAATAACAACGTTTTACCCTGGATGGGTGGAAGTGCATATAATAAAACATGTATTTTCTGAAAGCTGAATTCTTAACTGTTAACCCTGAAGTGAATGCACTTGATATTATGTTCCACTAACTTTAAGCACGATATAAAATGATTAAATCCCTCTTATTGTTATAAAAGAGAGGCAGGAGGGAGAACTGAGTGAAATTCAACTTGTCTTTTTTTGCAATAACATGTCTAGAATAGTTCAGAAGTGTCTATCAAAGTTAGAAGGAACACACAATATTATCTGTATTATTATCTTTTTAAAAGACATGTTTCACCATCAAATGTACCGCAAGTACAGCTGGTGCCTCTGCCTGCCGGATAAGATGAGTGTGAAGTCATGCTTGCTTTGATGATTAATTGATGTACAGTTGCCCGGTATAATTGAACACGATGACCTGCTTTGTTTGCAGCAGGAGAGAACACAGGGGAGGTGGTAAAGGAGAGAGGAACTCTGATTGCCAGGAGCTAGTTCTCTGCTGCTCTCGGTCTCTCCGTCTCCCTGCCAGAACCCGTCCTCCTAGCAAGCAACAGGCCAGCTGCTCCATTGCCTGGGGTATATGACTTGACCTTCCGCTGTTCCCTGGCAAGGGACACGAGCTGCGGAAGGATTTCCGATTGTGCGGGGCAAAAACCTGCCCAACTAATTGACTTGAAACGGATTTGTGAGCAAATGCATTCTGCGACAAATATCAAGCCTGGCAGGCAGGAAGGGTGAGTCTGTTAAGGACGGGAACAAAGTGTGACATCGGGAGGCAGCAGAACAAATGAAAGACTGACAGGGGGGGTTATGGTAGCCAATGTACCAGGGTCGTCGATAGTTTAGAGTTCTACACCAGCAGCGTGAAAAAAATAAATTAAACGGATAAAGCGAGGCTTTTGTCGGACTACAGTCCATCTTTCTGGGGCATTGGGAATGTATGGGTGCAAGTAAGATCATTTTCATTCGAAAGCTATTGGGATTCATATTCTGCTCCAATTTCTTGGAAGGCTATCGAGGAGATGTTGGAAGCTAGCTGCAGAAATGTGCCACAAGACCATTAGTGATGTCGGCCATTAATGATGTACCAAGTTCTCTCACACCAAACTGCAAAAACCATTTCTTCAGCACTATATTTTGTCCTAAATAAAATTATATGCTGCAGCTTGACAATTTGCCTTAATTGGAACTGAAGTGCCGAGACTAGACTTGAGAAAAACAGCCCAAATATGCAGACAAAACCTGATATGCTAATTGTGGAGAGTAATATGGAATATAAAACACACAAATTATAGAAACTTGAATGAAAATTCACAGCACAAGCATTGTAAGCAGCAATGATCCTCCCAATGGTTGAAGGGAAGGTTAAATATTATCTTTTAATTTCTGGAATTCAAGACAAAAAAAAAAAAAAGATCAGGTTATGCAACAGGAACCAGGTCTAATGAGAACCGAAGGGAAAACTAAAGAGAATGTTGCGTCTGTGGCAAATCAATGACCAATTGTTCTCTTCATGGTCGTATCTTTACTGATTTAAGCGTTTCGGATTCTCGTTCTTCAGTTCCTCAGCTAAGTAGGTAAATAATGGCAGAAAAGTACACATCTAACAATCCAACAATTATTTGGACATATCTTCAGTCAGTCGTTGCCTTTTGTGTCTGTGCCGTTGACAGAATGACTGGCCGGTGTGAGTTTTCAGTAGGAAAAAAAAATGATGGTCATAAATCATGAACTAGGATTTGGAATTAAAATGACACCTACAGGTTCATTTGGACAGCCCTGCCAGCCATCTGCTGAGAATGACAGCGTGGAAATACTGATGTGTGTCTGCGAGCAAGGTGTGCTTCTGTGTGTGTGTGTGTGTGTGAGGGGGGGGCAGTCCACTCAGACTGTCAAATCAAACGGAAATCCAAACAGTGCACGGTCTGTTGATCAAAGTGTCAATGAGGACCTGTGAGACTCCACCGCTTCCCCGCTGAGCAGAAACACAAGCCGTTGAAGTGAAGACGCGAGCACCAGGGGAGGACAGAAAACATCAGATAAATGCTTTCCAGCTACAATACGGAATAATGGCTGGGTAGGAGATGGGAAAAGATTAGCCCATTCTTGTGTATTATTTATCACACGGTTCCGATTCTATGCTGCTGCACTTTCATTACGGCATGCACATTTAGTGGAATATGAACTACTGTGGGGATCCGGTTTTAGCATCAGTTCCTGCAGTGGAATTAACATTCAAATAAAGCCTGATTTAATGCCTCACCTGATGCCCCATCTTGCAAATCCAAAAGGAGAGCAGCTAGAGGGAGATGAGTTTGTGCTACGGAGAGTCACAACCAGACAAGGAGCACCACGAGTGAAATATGCGCAGGGGTTTATAAATGGTCCTACGGGGGCCACAAGGGGTCAGGAGACCCCTGTATGAGTGGACAGCTAATAATACTTGTTGGAAAATCAAATTGGATGCCAACAAAGAGATGCAGAAATAACAACCCGACTCAAAGCAGCAAAGACACTCCAAGGCACCAAAGAGACTCAACATTTTCAAAAATTATTCATGAACAACTTTGAGAAGATGAAAACAACCACACAAACGACCACGAATGGATGCAAAATGACCATAATCGGATACAAAACAACAATTAAGAGACACAAAACAGATATATACACAATAGGACGTCAAACAGATTCAAAACAACCACAAATAAAATCAAGTGAAATACAGAAAACAATTACCAACCCTCGTGCAAAACTTCAAAAAGACACTTAAAGGACCAGAGATAGATGTTCAACTACGACAAAAAGGACTCTAAATGGATTCAAAACAACCACAGGGAGATGCAAAACGATGACTTGATGACAAACATGAAACATCTCCAGGTGTTTTCCACTGGGAATTTTAGTTCACCTGCAAAATGAGACGCAAAACAACCTCAAACTATGTTCTTCCACAGTCTCTTTCCACTGTGTGTAGGAGGCGTGGGGGTCTTTTACATATCCGTGCCCACAGGGCCCATTGTGTATTCATCCACCCATGGAAATGTGGCATAATCATTTATATCACATAGAGAAAAACGAGTTCATGTTCTGACATACAAGCCAGATACATTGCTCTCCTTGGCTGCAAAGACGTCTTCCTTGATTGCCCTAACAACGACAACTTATCATTCATGCAATTACGAAAATGCCATTAGGCAGCTGTGATACTGTAATCAAGAAAAAGAAAAGATCTAGCAATAAATGATCTGCGGGGGCTGTGCGTGTTGATTCAGGGTCACCGCTGACACTGGAGTCCACCTCCCACGCTCTCTCACAAACCCTTTCAATAAAATGGAAGCAAAGCTCCAGCCGGAGAGCAATAATTAGCAGTCAAAGAGAGAGAGTGCATCATGGCGTTTGTTGGGAGGCGTCTGGCCAATTGTACATATTATACCCTAGACGCCCAGGCTGCAGCTGTGCTAGAGGATCAGAGGGGAAATAGATTGTGAGAGTAAAGAGAGGTAGTGGATTAGCTCTCAGATGACAACTGATGCTTTGTGTTCACAGTTTTCAGTAAACAGGGGAAGTAAAATACCCTCCTTAGTGCCAGTGCAATAATGTATCGTATGGATTTTGGCGTAACGCGAGCGATAAGGTCAAGAAAACCGACGGGAAATCTCCCATCACATCTGACAGCGTGATCGACATCCAAGCGAGTGCATCAAATCTGACCCGATTTGTCTCGCCCCTCCATTTACCGCAGATGCAATAATAAATCGCTGCATCCTGTTATCACTGGAGGGAGGGGGTGTTCAGGATCGGCAGCCCTCCCTCTGAATTCTATCTGTGAATCGGCTCATCTGAGGTCATCGTGTTATCACCTCTCGCCAGTTTCATCAAAAGGCCTTTACAGCTGTCGGCCTTCACTAATTCTACTTTTATCTGCGGATCAGAACACCTTTTGTACATGCATGCAGACTGGCGTTTAGATGGCTATAACAGTTTGCCAACAGATGAGCGCAACAAATGGTATCTTATTAAAATGTCTTAGGGGATTTTAAAGGTAATTTAAAACAACTAAAGGAATGTCTTACAGCTACTATGAGGATTTAGTTTTTAGATAATTTTGGTGATCCCTGTGGATAAAAGCTGTAGTGTTCATGAGCACAAAATCCCCTTAAAACAAGCTCTCATTGTACAACAATATGACCTGGTTTTTTCAGTGGCGTGGTGTTGATGTTGGCTCCTGGTGGGGCCCATTGGAGAAAAGAAGCAAACCTCTGCTCCTGGCCGGAGGAGGAGCAGCTGCTGCCGAGTGCAGAGCTCCACCTCCCGCCGGAGCTCTGACTACAGGGCGAAAGATTCATGGAAGCTGGAGCTGGTTCTGGCTGGTCGCTGCTGGAGTCTGAGCTAAATGAGTTTCTGGTGCCACCGGGTCATATGGAATCCGACCCGGTGGCACTGATGGCAATCATTTAATAATATTCTTGTATATGTAGGTACTGACACACATCCAAGCAGCCTTAGCTGTCATCCTCCAAGGAGGAAGCTAGAAAATACAAACTAAACCAACTTTCAAACGATGTTGGGGGTATAAAGAAACAATTTACAGTGAATTATTCCTGCAAGTGATTCCAACTCATGCAGTGACGTAAAAACACCTGCGCCCACATTTCAGTCAGAGGCAGATGCACTCAGAAGTACCTCTCAGAGGAAGCCCAAATGAGTCCAAAATAAACCCCAACAGAGCTGTGTCAAGCACCCACTCCACTCCAGCTGACGTTTGATGACAGGAGCTCTGACACGGAAATGCAGAGCCGGATAATTCAAAACCACAGCCATCTGCACAAAAGACCTCATGGTTTTATAGAGATCAGGGCGGTGTCCTTTAACGTGCTCTCCTGAAGCTATACGTTCATTATATCGTTCCCATTAAACCACCATGTTGCCGTTGTAAACTAGATATTCTGGAGCGTCACCCCCCTCCTGTCCCACAATATGTTCTCTCACATTCCACAGCTCATCTAAAATTTCATACAACGGAGGCCCTCAGACAGACAAATGTGCCATTAACATTTCAGAAAGAAAGAGGCTTTGTCATCTAAACCATTATAACATAAATATTTGATCACAACATAAAAGGTCTCTCTTGTGAGTTAGCCTGACCATGCATACAGAGAGCAGATTTAAGTCTTAGTGTGGCAGTACAAAACAATGGTTCAAACAATTTTAGATCGGCACAAAACCAATGTATTCTTTGGTGCTCGTTAAATATTAACAATGCTATTTCTAAGTCTTATATGTACACTGATTACTGCGGCGAAGAACCTCGAAATCTGTGCAAGTGCGTAGTGCCTAATGAGAGCATAACAGTAGAATCAGGAAGTATTCATCAATTTCCCCACATCTTGTGCTCCTCTGGCCGCGTATGAACACACGATGAAACACAGTACACACACGCGGGTACATCACGCATCACACTTGGTGAAGCAAATGTTTGTGAACCACGCGAGTATCAACACGCAGCAATCAAAGGCGGTTATTAGTAAATGGAGGGAGAGTCACGCTCATCATCATCGTGGCGTTCACAAAGAACCTCATTAGTGCTTTAACAAGAAGGAGAATTAACCATTCGAGTGTAGGAATCTTAAAGGAAATGCAATTTGATTTACAATGAGCATCTTATTTTTGCAATGACAATGGGATCTGGGATCGGCTGGGATCGGCTCCAGCCCCCCCGTGACCCTAAATACAGGATAAGCGGTAGACAATGGATGGATGGATGGATCTTATTTTTGCAGCACTGTCCATCATTCCTGTTGGTTATGATCACATTGAGCGGACATGAGAACAATTACGAATTGTTCCGATTATACTAGCGGAACATCGACTTTGGAAATGAGCATTCAAATTATTAACCAAACGGTTCATTATTAAAGCATCTTGAAAACATACATCCTGGTTCTACTTTGGCATAACGCAAAAAATAATAGGATAACATTTAATTTTAATGTCAAGGGCTTTGAAAGAGTTTTATTTTCTATCGATCAGGGGTTTCTCAACCAGATATAGAAGGCCAGCCACTGTAACCTTCTTTGATGTGTAACTGATGTGATGAGCCATTGAAAACTCATCACATTGCTAATTGTTTGCTTATTAATGTAAGAAAACCAGTATTCTGCTTGAAAACCAGTAAAATAATCAGAGAAGGAGTCCAGAATATCCATATACTTTGATTTTGACACTCACATGTGACAACGCTGTATAAAAGGTCTATTAATGTACTTATATTGGTAAAATGCAATAGATCTTATATAAGCCATCATTTTATACACACAATAGCACTTTTTTCTCACAAAGCCTGTAGGTTTTCATTTGAACAGTGTATGCTAATCTTGTAAAAACAACAGGAAGTTAGTTATTGTGGTTTCCCTGCTGTTTTGCCGTGCTTATCAACACAGCGTGAAGATGCAGCTGCAACGGTGATGACACACAGCTCATGAGGGATATTAAAGTACTTTTATGGCCCAATTTGCATAAAAACATCAAAGTTTTCGGAGTCATAACTCACAGACATGGCGCACACATTTTTAGATTCAGCTTGACTTACACTTTGTGAGGTTATCATCATTACAAGTGATGATTAATATCCATAAATCTGGTCCAAAACATGCCAGTCCATTTCAGAAATACCTGAGAAAACTCATGTTTTTAGGTTCTCTTCTGCCTAAAAGTAATGTTAGTGAACAAGTGAAGGCTAAGATGTAAAACACAGCACAGTGTTGATCCACTGAGTCCATTCTACTTGCTATTGACATCCCCAAAGCACTATGGGAACACATGAGTGACAAAAATCAATGAATATCAACTTAGTTTTTCCTGCTGCACAATCAATGTTTATCGGAGCAAAGCCCAAGGCCAGAAAGAGGCCATGCATGCACTAAAGCGTACCGTTTACTTGCATGTTGTGTAAATACACACACCGAGTCGTACTGTAACACTGGTGGGACAGGATTCACAGCATGAATGACTCTTGCCTGCTCTGCTTAAAGGTTGAAAGAGTTGCCCTCTAATACATTTCTCTGCAGTGACCAGAGTCTCCTGTTCATGAATAATAAAAGGGTTGCACTGATCCTATTCAACCCTCAGACATCCACCTCATCTGACATTTCACACTGCGATATCACTCTCAATAGAGCATGCCAGCAGTCTCAGACCTGCACGCTACACAGCAGAGTCACCTCCAAGTGAGTTTTCCTTATGGTGTCACTTACGGGCTAAGTGACTTTGAATTCATTTACTTTTTAAATAGTGAGTCTGCTTGCCTGGAAGCTTTGGAAAGTCATCGATGTTAGAACAGATACATCAGTGGTGAATGAACACCAGACCAATGTCAGGACAGCAGAGTAATTTGCCATCTTCCGAAAAAAGTTCAAGACTCACCTGTTCAGACTTCACCTCGACTCTGCATAGCAACACCCCCCCCCCCCCCCAAAAAAAAAAAAACAGTACTACTATGTTCTGACCTATATAGCACTTTGATCATAGCACTGTTGACGAGGACCTAACACTTGTTTCTATTTTTTCGCTCTTACTTTATCGGCAATGATATATTGTGGTTTCTTTCTTTTGACAATTATTGTAAGTCGCTTCGGACAAAAGCGTCTGCTAAATGCCCTAAATGTATATGTCATACATACAGGCCCAAATCACAGCGAGGCACATTGCTAAATACATGGCCATTTAAGAAAGTTCATCGGGCAAAGCGGCATGGTGTGTGAGTGTGCAACAGGGCGATTAAAGGGCAAGAAGTTGAAGAAGGCAGCGAAATCATTATCCAATAGTGAAAAAAGCCAATCTGTATTTCTGCTGCAGAGATCAAGGCGGTTATTTAAAAAAGGTGTATGTATTTAATCATGTTTTAGTAAGACATTTTTCGTATTCTGATCGACTTGCATTTTCAATCAGCTATTATGCAGTTAGTGCAATGAATGATGATCCTGGGCTTCTCTGCTCTATCTCAAACAAATTGTATGACTTAAACTGTCCTCACCAATGTACTGCACTTCTACTTTGCTGTTTTTTGGTCCAACATTAAGCTACTGAGGTTCTCCATTCAATGCCTTCCACCATCTTTAAAGGGCATCACCTGGAATTCTTTGAGTTTGAAAAAGCATTTGAATTTGAGTTAAAATGTGTTGCGTTTGAATATTTGGAGGAGGTCTTGACAAAAGACCAAAATAACTGCAAATTATAAGTGACTATAAAACGAACATTTATTTTCTAGTATAGAAAAAAACCCATTCCAAGCAGCAAATAGTTGAATATGATATGAAGTTGTACTCACCGAGGAAAGGGTCAACATGTTAAATGTATCGTGTGACTCACTGGAATTCATACCATAGGCAACATATTGATATTTGCTAGTGTCCTCTGTGTTCTTAGTTCTCTGTGTAAAATAGTAAAGTCAGATGTAGTACAAGTACATCTTAAGAGTAGCCTTCGAGTCAAAACACTTGAACACAAAAAAGACAAATTGCAACAAAGGTGAAATCTTAAAATGCTTGCCTCCTCATTATAGCTCCATCAACACCCCCCAGACATCGTTATATGGGTTGGGTTTCCTTATCTGACCATATCCTCAGAGTGAGGTTGAATATACAGTGTATATAAATACTGTATGAGGCTATAAAGCACCTTGTCTAAGTGGGTCATAAATTACCTGGAAGCATTAATTCTCAGAGCCCTATCAGCTGAGTTATGGCCTCTAGCTCAAAACAAGAGAATGGACAACACCCTATAACTGTACAGCTAAAACTTGATGGATGTTTCGGCTACACGGGTGGTAAAGGATTCCAGATTCCACCCCCGCCCTGTCCTGCAGGACTGTTGAAGGGGTCACGGGAGTTTGCCCATCCAATCTGGATGCGTTTGCGGATTTGGAGAAGGCTTACTACCATGTCTCCTGGGGAGTCCTGTGGGGGTACTGGCAGAATATTGGA
The DNA here is from genome assembly GCA_029853015.1 of Chelidonichthys spinosus. Lineage (NCBI taxonomy): Eukaryota > Metazoa > Chordata > Actinopteri > Perciformes > Triglidae > Chelidonichthys > Chelidonichthys spinosus. The sequence continues at coordinate 14,271,363 of CM056837.1, forward strand.
CATAGGGATTATTGCGATGAGCCATCCGGTCCTTATCCAACCAAAGTGAGAGCTGTGTCCGTATACTCGGCACAAAGTCAAACACGTTTCCAAGATGCTCTTTCAGGATGAAAGGGGCCAGCTGACGTACTTCGGGCATCTGATCAGAATGGACTTTCCTTGGCACTCCTTGATGCCTCGTTTAAAAGGTTGTCAGAGCTTGCCCAAATGGAAAGAGGCGCCTGGGTAGACCCAGATTATAAATCTATTTTGGCCTAAAATGCCTCAGGGTCCCCCGGGAAGAGCTGGAACACGTTGCTGGGAAAAGGGGCGTCTGGAATACCCTGCATCTGCTGACCCGGACCACAGTTGCGGACCACAATAAGCAAAATTGTTTTATAAAATAATGGTGTTAAAACCAACCTGGTGAAATTGACACTTTCACAAAAAGGCATAACTGAAATACGTAGATGTGTTTGTAATTATTAATTGAGGTTGAAACTAATTATTAATTCCACTATTATCCATATCAATAAGGGCTAGGCAATAATGAAACATAATAATTTATTTTAAGTGATATTTTACAGTGTAAAAGAAGAACATATCATATTATCGCTTCCATTTTAATACAAATGTGATTAAAAGTTGAGAAAAGCAGTTACTTAACAATAATCTGATATGGATTTCAATCATGACGCCAAGCCTGACTGGAGATTTTTTTTCAAAAAACTACTACTACGCCTACTCCGGCATGGCATTTTGTATCGCACAGATATGAGACCTTTTCAGAGGATGAATCCTACTGACTTAAGTGATCCTAATGCCACCATCCGGCCAAATCCCCTTGTCCTGTAATGTATTTCAACATGTACTGATAGAATGGCACAAAGTTTGACACTGACCTCCATAGTCCCTAGACAATGAATCCGAGTGACTTTGTTGATCCCTTGACATTTCCTCTAGCAGCATCATGAGATTGGTGTGTGGTTTTGACAGAGAAATATGAAAAGTCGGTTGACTGATTGCCATGAAATTTGGTCCAGACATTTATGTCCTGCTCCGGATGATTTGTAATGTCTTTGACTTCTAGCTCCACTACCACGTCAGAAATCCTTTTAATCCAGTTTGGTGGTTTATGACCAAACATCTGCAAAATGAAGGACTTTACCATGAGACTTTGCTGTAGTGTTCTGTGCTATTCAACAGCTGAGCATGCTAACAAGCTAAGTTAATGAGACATATTAAGACCACTGTTTTGTAGTACACCATATGATCTGCAAAGTGATATCCATGTGTAGGATCTATGAAGTATTCCATTGACTGACTAATCCATTTTGTAATCGTTCACCTTCTGCTGATTGACGATTCAATGAATTGACTAAATATTGCAACAGTATCATTTATCCAACTCTGCTTTACAAGGAAGCATTGATATGCAGTTGTACAACCATTAGCTTGTTCTTCTGAAAAAGGAGGAAACCATAGTCACACAAAATGGTATTTGCTCCTGATTCCCTGCAATCAGGAGCAAGCTAAGTTAATGAGACATATTAAGACCACTGTTTTGTAGTACACCATATGATCTGCAAAGGATATCCATGTGTAGGATCTATGAAGTATTCCATTGACTGACTAATCCATTTTGTAATCGTTCACCTTCTGCTGATTGACGATTCAATGAATTGACTAAATATTGCAACAGTATCATTTATCCAACTCTGCTTTACAAGGAAGCATTGATATGCAGTTGTACAACCATTAGCTTGTTCTTCTGAAAAAGGAGGAAACCATAGTCACACAAAATGGTATTTGCTCCTGATTCCCTGCAATCAGACACACAATACCTTCCTGTCAGCTCCACAGCTCCCAAAAAAGATTTGAGAGACTTATGAAGAAAGAGAGGAAAGAGGAGGGAGTGGTGGGCATGGGGCGGCAATGGTAAATCAGAAAAAATCTATTGTTCCTGTTTCGTGACCTGATGACAAATAACAAGAAAAATGTTGAAAAAGAAGTTGGAATTGCAAACTGGTATATCATCTACTGAACGCAATCCTTATCTGAGAGAATATTAGTCTCCGCTCTGATTAAAACTGACTCCGAGACTACATTTCTAGAGCCACAGTATATTTCAAAGTATTTTATTTCTCTTTTAGCCCAGAGGAAAGGGGTGGTTTAGCAGACTGGTAATCTTTCCTGAGAACCCAAATATGCTGACCCCAATGTCAAGCAATGATTTAAAATGTACCTTACACCCACAGTTGTCTGAAAAACTGTCATTGAAGTTAAGATGTCCAGTTTCCTGTGAGAGATGGAGAGTGGTAGGGTGGGTCTGAGCACCGATGCTACATTTAACTGAGATGCAAGTCGGTTGACTGCATTTACGCTGGGTTTTCCGCCACTTTCCCCTGCCAAAACTTTAGTCATGTACCTTACTCTTCATCTACACTGAAGTTTGAGACAGTGTACATCATCTAGCAAGTTTGGAGTCTGGAGTGCTTTTACCGCTGTACTATACTTCAATTCTTCAGGGTAGGTAAGAATAATACCAGCTATTATTGCACACCTTGACTGTGCCAAGCCAACCTTAAGTCCAGTTCTCATTTGTCTTCCAAAGTAGCTGGAGTTTGGAGCATTAGATCTGCTCCAAAACATAGAGCGAAGAGGTGACACCAAATTGATTGTAGTCTCTTAACAAAATAAGACTGCAGTCTTAATGACACGCTTCCATGTTTAGTACCTGAGCTACATAGTCTTCCAAGTAGATTTTGTTAAGGAGACCTTGCTAAATTCCATCTGGGCAATGTAATAGAAAAGGAAATCCAAAACGAGTCAACAAACAACCAGCTCTTGATTGAAATGGAGTGGCAGCTGTGTGGACTGAACTACACGAATACTGTATCAAGGCTACTGAAATGGCAATAAAAGACTGAGATATCAATTACACTGGACAGAATGAACATTTATGGTTCATTGTCTTTTCTTCAGGGAGCCATAAACTGTGCATATAAACAAAACTGAAAAGTCTCATTCAAACCCTAACTTCAATAAATGAGGAACAGAATATGTTGACCGTGGACTGACTTGCTGAATATTATCCGAGATATAGGGCAGAGCAGACAACAACTGCTAGAAGGAATTTAGTGCAACAAAAAGAACTTGACTGACCCGTAAAAGGCTTATATTCCACCTCACCGATTTTATAAACCGCCAAAGTAGACAAAGAGATTCATGGAAGAGCAAGATCCTCACAATAACAGACATCTTGTTTGATGATAGACTTGATCTGACAACAGAAGAAAGGCCTCTCTTAAACGTTGGTTAATACAGCCTCAGGTACTGAAGTGGATAACAGTGGGAGGTTAATGTGTGGTGATAAGGAGGGAATGTTGTGGTGGATTGACTAAGAAGGGTAGAGAAGTTGTTGATTATGTTAGAGAACAGAAGACAATTAATGGAGTGTTCGCATCACAGGCAGTTTGAAGTCTTGTTGCTTGCTGTTTTTTTCCTTGAACTTGGGCCAAGTGTAATCGTTGACTGTTAGTGGGAAAAGCGACGGATTTGGCTTGTGTAATGAGTTTACTTCCGTAAGGACAACTGAATGCGTAAGTGAAATATGAATAAATAAATTGAATTAACATCTTAATTTATAAAAATAAACTGATTATAGAAATCAACAAACAGATCGAAGAAGCAGGACATGTAACATTGGCTGAAATTTTTAAAATGTTTATTTTCCTATTTTTCATGTTTTTGCAACAAGTAGTGCGATGTTGGACAGTTGTTAAAGCAAATTGTTAAGTATGTTTGCAGCAGAGATATGGGGCACGACCCCAGAGGGATACCACAACATAATAAAATGCAGAAAATACATCACTCTAAAATCAGTCTGTTTCCCCAAGTAGCCATCCAGGCTTTTGTTGAGGCTTTAAAGCAGGAAACTACATCTGTGGTCTTTCTGATGAGCAAAACACAAAAACACCAGGTCTGCATACTAATCGTTTTTGTCTGAAGATAGTGTTCACCAGCTGTTATATTTTCAGAAAGGAAAAATTTTGTTGAAAGGACAAAGCTCCCTTAATACAAACACAAAAATGTATTTTGTAGGCCAGCGTCAGGAAATATTGTTTTGTGGGTTGTGAGGGTACATGTGTCCCCATTTGAAAAATACAGAAATTTTACTGTGAGCATCTAAAAAAAAAAAAAAAAAAAAAGCTAAAGGAGATCTCAGCTGGAGAGCAGAGCCAGTAGCCACTGATTGACACTCAACAGAGTGGAGCCAAGTGGGGTGGAGTGCCATAGTGCAGATCAAATAGTGAAGAGTAAAGGTCGACAGTATAAGATGGGGAGAGTTTAGGCCACGCGCACATGATGAGTGATGGAGATTAAAGTGAAGGGAAAGCTCCTGGGCACTGGAAGGCGGCAAGATTGATGTGGGCTGGAAGAAAAGAAAACAAAGCTACAGAGACGACGGGGATCAAGACACACTCCTGATTTAACGCCAGGTTTCATTCCGAGGAGCCACCCAGTCAAGTCGCCTGAACTGCATGCATCTGTATTCAGCGCTTGCTTAGAACAGAAAGCGTTCATCTTTACCCTTTTAAAGCCACCGTCCTGGGGGAACACGATATTGACTGGCTCCAGCGGGCGCTCCGAACACCCTCTGAAGCATTTTGGTCCTACCTCCAGACAACATCGGGTTTCATTAGGTTCTCACCTCTCCTGGGATAACCTTTACATAAATGGACAAACTTTTTAGGCTTCTCTCCAAGGAGAGCCTGATCTGAAGGATACTCTTCAAAGGTAGCAGAAATCTTTTGCAGGCTCATTATGCTGTTTTGCAAGAAGCGATAAGACACGTCTTTAACAGCCAGATGAGACCACTCCCTTGAAGACAGAGACCGCTTTTTAAAAGATAGTTGAGGAAAATATGTTTTAAACTCAAGTTACCTAATAGCCACCCCTCCCCTTCAAATGACGTAAAAGATAAAATACAAACCAAGTACAAACATGTCTCTTTTTAATCTTAATCAAATCGTCAGTAAGCGTAGCTGTTTAGTATGCGCTTCCCCAATTGTTCCCAAAGCCACGAGCAGAGTTGTGACTCAACAAATCGATCTCACGAAGCTCTTCAGCTGTGATGCACTGCACTTTATATTCCCTAACAGGCTACATGATCTTCACACTGCATACAAACTGTCTTAAGCTTTTTCACTCGCTGCTTCCTGCACACACACACACGCAGCTGCAAACAACAGCAGGAGCTTCCTTCCATCACCGAGAGTCGGACTCACCCTCCACAATTTCTTGGCCGACTCCACCCTGGAGGGTTTCCTGCGAAGGCCCAGCGACGTCCCCATGGCGTGATCGAAAATCATCTTGAAGTAAGGGTACCTGCTTAGTGCCTGCTTGCCACTCACTATCCCGAGGACACTGTAGCTGCTCTGCAAAAAAGGCACTGTCTGCTTTGACAGCACACCAGCCTTTCCCATTTAAGAAGCAGCCGCCACACCCAGAGCCATTACTCTGTGCATTTCCCAGCAACTGCATGAAAACAAAAGCAAACCCGCCAGCCCCTCTGTCTCCAAACCCTGCTGCATATTAACAGGCCCTAATGGAGGCCGGAAACCGTCGCTGCCAAGATTAGCTTTCACTTTTCTGCCCGAGGCAACCCTACGCCAGGAGAGTCCTCATAAACAACAACTTAACTTATTCAAATTGCATGATGCATCTCCCTTATCAGCGTCACAATACGATTAGAGGGCTTAAGCTAATCAGCGAGAGGAGGTCGGAGGTGCGGATGCAGTGTGAGTGCAGAGGGGTGAACGGATGTAATTCAACACCTCCATATAGGATGCCAGTGAGGGAACAATCAGTGCTAAACTGTTTATTGAGCTATTACAGCCCTTGCATGGCGGGGTGCACTGACAGGTAAATGGCTGATTTGAGATCACGAGCCTGCAGTTGGGAGTGTTGGCATGTCTAGAGTGCTGGCACTGAAAATGTTTCAGCCAGCGGGAGAAACACTGCTAAAATGTCTGTGTTTTAGTTTAAGGATCCCTATTAGGGCCACAACGGTACCCATATTTGTCACAAATAGGCTGGTACAGGTTGTTTGGTCTGGTATGCAACATCCTTTGAGTACGCCCTGTAACTCAAACTGCCAATTAATGTCCAGCACATGTAGAACAAAAATCCTGGCCTCATAGACTGTATATTAGAAGTGGATGTAGTCACTGTGACATCACCCATTGGTTTGTAAACTACAGGTTTGAAGCCTCGAGTTCGGAATTTTGGCTGTCACTATTTTGGATTTCAGACAATAAACCATTACAGTAACATGTAAATATATAATTACATAAACTCTTAATGAAATCATTTTCCACAAAACGTCTTTATACATATCATAACCCAAACTAGACCTCAAATAATGACTCAAACCATCGGAAAAGCAATAACTTCCCTCGTATATTTTGTTTTTATTCCGTCCAGATGCGACAGGCGTGATTAATCTCAGCAGAAGCCTCATACTCACTATTTCAGCCTTGTCACGAACTGATCTCTCGCAATGACAGAGCCAATTAAATATGACAGATCTACTTTTGATGTCCACTGCAATCATCATTAAGTTGCCCACATGTGTAAGAGATTAGACACTTCACTTTTTCTAAGAGCTCAGAAAGAGCTTTCCATCCCTGCTTGTAGTGCACACCTGTGTCAAGTGAGAGTGTGTGTGCAAATGTGTGGGTTCGTACAAAATTGCAATATTTGCTCACTTGGGATCGTAGTTAATAATGAAAACCCCACGCTTTCACTCGAAGCAGTGATTGGCATCAGCTCCTGCACAGACGTTTAATACAATATTGGTTATTATTAAACCTAAAGCTGCTAATGTAGGGGAGCCTGGATATTATTAATACACTGCAACCCTGTTGATGGCAGATTGAAATTCTGAATATTTTATTAGAAACTTCTGGCCCAGAGGCTTTTGGTAACAAGAACACTCTCATCAGTTTGCAATAATCAATCTCTTCTAAAAGCAGTAAATGCATAAATATTCATTCTCTCTTATGAAAGGCTGTCACAGAAGTATAAAAGCTTCTTTCTGCAACAAAGTCTCTAGAAACTCTGTCATTAAACGATTTATGGTGTTTTAAATGTGGTCTTTATTGTCTAATGGTACTCATTGTGGGAAGTACAATAAATGCAAAACAGCACATTTCTGAATATGTGACAGAATGTCAACGCATTTCAAAAGCACAGCCTGTAGGCCTTTTCATAAAAAGCTGTGTGTCGGGAGTACAGCCAATCTGTAGCTTCACATACGTCTGTTTACCAACTGTGCTGCTGCAGCTATAGGATTAGCCTGCACACTGTACAGCAGCTACAATAAACACACGAGCACTTAGGTTGTTTTGGAGGGAAAAGCATACTGTATAATACATAAAAAGAATTATTTATTGCATATGGTTGTAAAAGCTGTCTGCTTGTGACCTTATGGCAGAGATGACGACCGGTTTGTAGCAACATTGGTCCGATAAAATAAAGGCCATAAATAAAAGATATAAAAGGTTTCAAAATATTTATCTCTCTATGTTGGTTCTTACCCATAGTACCATGGCTATCTAATATTAATGGTACAGTTACTAAAAAACAAAAGAACAACAGATTTATGTCTTATGCAGTAAAACATATTTGCTACTTAACTAAAAGTGATACCAGTACGTATAAGTAATTTCAAGAATTTTAAGCATAATATGTTGATGTATATTGGGATAATATTGTGCATTATTTTTGACCATGACATTTTCAGATGATCCCACAGCTAATCAAGACTTTGAGGGGTTGAGACTAAAAATAGGCTTAATTCCGAGACCTTCAAAAAGTGATCTCGAGACCGACCTCGCGTTCTATAACACTGTTTACTTGCTGTAGTTATTTTCACTTTACACGTAGCTTAATGTGGCAATGTAAATAACAACAACTTGGCTGAAAAGAATAAAGCGAGTCCAGAGAGAGGAACCGAGCCAATTATATCACACCGAACCCCAATAGAAGCACCCTCTATTTTCTCTATTGTGACATATGGGACAGTTAAGTATTTATCAGCAGGGTGTATAATTCAGGCTGTGTCCAACCACTGTTGCAGCCTCATCCAAGGCCTTCATCGGCCAGTGTGAGGCTGACAAACGGTGACCGATAAACCGTGCAGGCTGCGTTCTGCAGCTGCTATATGGCTGACAGCCCCTGAAATGGATTACTAATGGATCAGATGGTGCAAAAAAGACAAACTACTGAAGGGGGTTGGGTGGGGGGGTGGGAACACCGGGGAGGCCGCTACCTGTCTGTTTGACTAGAGAGAGAAAGAAAAGATGGGGCTATGCTGGGAGGAAAGAGGACATAAAATGTGAGAGGGAAGGGCAGGAATGAAAGGAGAGTGCAGAGGGGAAGGAAAATGAATAGGAATCCCTGAGAAAGTGACACTTTTGAAAGACTCGGAGACACTTTGGCGGCGGTGAACGCTGAGCTTGGCGGGCCTTGGGAGGAAATATCCATTGGGATGGAGGGAGAGCGGTTGGATGTATTTTCCTCAAACCTGAACACACACACACACACACACACACACACACAACACACTGACACCTCTGATGTATTACCACCACAGCAACTGAGCAAGCATGGATGCGGCAGTGCTGGGAAATTGTCATTAATGTCTCGTCTGCGCTTCGTTTCCTGTCAGATCAAAGGTGATGAGGGAGCCGCATCCTCGAGGCCAAACACGGATTTAAAGACAGAGAACATGTGAACGTTTGGTGTGTTTCGCATTGTGCCCCTTTGTAGATTGTGCTGACGCAAGCCAAGCAGCCGTCACATGGGAGCGTCAGCAGTGTGATGGTATAACTCCTTCAGAACCAAGTTGCAGAGAGCTCTTTTGCAAAGCTGCATCCCCTGGTGCCCCCTGTACAACACAGACAGGATGCTATAACCGTCATTATTAACAGTCTCATTTGAAGGCCTCAAACCCTCCAAGGCAAAGGATATAAATGCAACTCATTTGACCTTTTTAGAGCACTGCTCCTCGGAGCACAGGAGAATGGCATGCCTCCGCCCCCCTAATGGTACCCATTTGGCCGGATCAATTTCTGGATACGCTTTGCATGAATGCCAACCATTATCAAAAGCATAGCGTACGTTTTTATATTCATTTCTAACATTCCAGACGGTCATTGGTCTATTAAATATGCTATAGAAATGTCGTTCTTTATTGTCACGATCATGCTATTTCCGTATGGTAATGCAGTAGCCAGAAGGAACCATTCTAAATCTCCTTAATGGATCCTTCAAGGACACTCCAACATTCAGAATTTGAGAGTTAGCTGCGGACTAGCATTGTTTTTGTGATACTTTGAGGCCAAAAATGGTACCAGACATATTTTGGACAATGGTTGACTGTCATATTTATACATTTTTTTCATAAAAGAGGATTTAACCATCACAACCAACATTGTAGGAACAAACAACTGCAACAAAATCCACCTTATCAATTTCTGTCCATGTTTGTTCTTTAAAGAATAAGTGTTTTCAAACTCAAATACAAAATTACATATTTCAACACAGTTCTCTTCAATAAGGTGTTTTTTTTTTAAATTATAATTACTATTATTCCATTAATGCAAAGCATACTCTCTTCAAGCATTAATTTGTAGAAATGGTCAAATATGGGCTGCACGGTGGTGTAGTGGGTAGCACTCTCGCCTCACAGCAATAGGGTCCTGGGTTCGATCCCCGGGTCGGCCCGGGTTCCTTCTGTGTGGAGTTTGCATTTTCTCCCCGTGTAAGCGTGGGTTCTCTCCGGGTTCTCCGGCTTCCTCCCACTGTCCAAAGACATGCAGGATGGGGATAGGTTCATTGGTGACTCTAAATTGCCTGTAGGTGTGAATGTGAGTGTGAATGGTTGTCTGTCTCTACATGTCGGCCCTGTGATAGACTGGCGTCCTGTCCAGGGTGTGCCCTGCCTTCGCCCAATGATAGCTGGGATCGGCTCCAGCCCCCCCGTGACCCTGAATACAGGATAAGCGGTAGAAAATGGATGGATGGATGGTCAAATATGTTGATGGTTAAAATGATATTGTCAGCATCATCTCAATGATAAAAAATGTATTTTCCAGTGTACCACAAAGCATGTCCTTGGAAGATAAAACATTGCCTCCCCTAGATACATACTATGTAATATATATGTTTTACTGCGAGGCACTTTAAAAATACAGCAGTCCCTCTGTTGTGTTTCAATGAACCTGCCATCTGCTTTTTAGTTTCTTTACAACCAGCATCCATTCCATACACAGAAAATGAACTCATTCTACAAACAGCCTTCTGTATACTCACTTATCAAATAATTTTCTATTTCTATTGTTCAAATAAAGTTATTTTACCCCCGTTTCTAAGCACATCCATCTCCATAGCTATAGAAAAGCAATATTCTCAGTTGAAAATAAAAACATTTTTTTCTTCCCCCATTCCCTTCGGTTTGTATCTGAGAGTAATTCTTCACGCACATAGAGAAAGGCGCATTTATCCTGACGGCCTCTCGATGTCCTGTAATGGTTGTATGGATTCCAAACAAATAAAAGGGGCTGAGGTCATTTGTTTGGGACTGTATCTCCCAAGGCTCTCTACATGCAACGTGTACATGCAGAGTTGTGTGTGATCTTCTGCAGGAGGAGTGAGGAGCAGATGTTCTCTTTATCTGAAAACTGTCTGAGAGAAGCAGAGAGGTTATTACGTTGACAGCTGGTTCAAAGGTGGTGAACATCCGGGGGTGGGGGGGGTGAAACATAGGGGGGTTGGAGTGGTAGACCTGGGTGTTATGTGTGTGAGCGAGACTTGATAAATTCAAGTTGAAGCCTCCCTGAATAAGACTCAAAGGTAAAATCCACTATACCTACTACTGAAATGATCAATTGTAGGATTAGGGGAGATATATTAGGAATGGAATACAGTATTCATAACTATGTTTTCATGAGTGCATATCACAAGTATTATGTTTTTGGTAGCCTACAATGAACCGTTTATAGGGAGCAGAGCCTCTAGACGCACCAATGTTTCTAGAGTAGCCCAGAACACTCATTTTTGTTGTTGTTGTTGTTGCTTGAATCCTAAAAGAATAGTCCTTCAACTCAGCTGCGAGCATCTTTATAGGTTTCCAATTTGTGGTCCATTTGTGTATAAATGTCATCCTATTATATTGAGCTATTTTGCCGTATTTGTGCTTTCATGAGGAGGCTATCTGTGTTACCATCCAATGTACTTTCTGAAAGTTGGACTGTGTGAGACAACAGCATGCAAACAAAGAAAGAACGTTCAAGCTCCATCCAACAAAGCTGAGAACAGAATGTTCTTCCCCGTTTCTCTGCTGTGCCAGGGCTGGGGATTAAGCATTTGGTTCCATTGTCTGTTAAATATCATATCTTGCACAAATTGGAAAGACGATGCAGTGCATTTCAGCGGCCAGATTAGATCTACATATTAGATGAGTTCAATGTTCAATGACATTGTTTTTCAAAGTAAAAATGTTAAAGGTTACTGTCCTTTTATTGATTAGTCCTACATAATCTGGCACACGGCAAACAGTTTGGTCAAGGTTTGTGTTGCATATGGACACTTCATGGTTATGGCTCCCCAAAAAAACTGGTTCTTAAGGTGCAGATAGATTATAGTTTGAGTACAGTAAAGGTATGTTAGGCAAGAAAAAACCTAAAGAGAAGGTGAAATATCACACATTTATATTCAATAAAATGGTTCAAAAATGGTTTGCTGCTTCCCTTTTAGCCTAGCTCTTTAAAAAAAGAATCTTTAAAAAAAAAAAAGATTAAATGATAGTTGGATGTTGGATATATCACACCTTTACAAATTACCTTGTCATATAAACAATGCACACCTTCCTTGGCATTGGTATCATATGCTTTATCATGCAAGAAATCCAAGTAATTTAAGTTCTGTATTATGCTCTTTAATATGCTATTCTGTTGGTGGGATTTGGCGGCATCTAGTGATGAGTTTGCATATTGCAACTAACTGGAATTCCTCCTATGTGCTAAGCATGTAGGAAAACTATGGCGGCTGATGCAAAAACTCAAAAGGTCTTTCTAGAGGTAATGTTTGGTGTCGATTCTGGGCTACTGTAGCTCTGAAGATGACCCACTCCATGTGAAGATTTAAAACAGCTCATTCTAAGGTAACGAAAACACACCTATTCTTATTTCAGGTTATAGATTCCCCCGTAATGCTGCACACTGGTCCTTTAAATAGAATAAGTCCTCCAGTTGACGGCTGGGTGTCTGCCAAAGTACCTGTAAATTCAGCCAGCATAACAAGGTTAAAGCATAGTCTTGATACTCAATGACAACTAATTTCAGCAGAGACACAGAGACATGTAAACTTGGTCCACACAGTCATGGACCTGTGTTGGGGACAAGAAACAAGGTTGCTGATTTAATGTTGCGCTTCAGTGGGCCGACGCCATTCAAAAGGACTCCAGGTCAAAAAGGCGGGCAATGAGAAAAATAGAAGAAGAAGAAAAAGGCGGGGGGAAATAGATCGGAAGAGAATTGGGGGCTCGGTTCTACTGAGGCGCTCTCAACAGGTCAGTAAGAAAAGGAAGGTAATTTCAGTTTGTGAAGACTTCTGGGAAGCACCCAGACAAGCTTGCCAGCAACAAAACATAAGTAACACTTTATGTCAGTAAGTGCTATTACATAGTATGAGCCTACTTGAATATAAATTTACAAGAATAATCTGAATTTAAGCTGTAGTGATAAACGGGCACTCACGTCAGGCAGGATGGTGGTTAATACGCCTGGCTTCCTGTTGTCAGTAGGTGGCGCTTATAGCTCGCTGGCCCAGCCTTAACGTTTTGCCAATTCTGAAAGCTATTCCAACTTTTTTCAAGTGTCCTTTGCCCTTAAAAATGCTTGTGCAGCAGATACAATTATAATATCTGCAAAAAATCTCACTTGTCTTTGTTTTAGGGCCCAAGCATGGATTGCTGTATTATTTCCACGCTCAAGTGGACTCTAACCTGCAGGGCGTTGGCTGTTATTTCATGTACTCACTGGAGTCAGACTTGCAAATTGTAATCAGAAACATATTAAACTGCAAAAAAATCACCAAGGGCACCAAATGAGGTGGGGCGGATTAGTTTAATTTAGATGTTTATAATGTGTAATAGCTTAAAATGTTCTCTGTTCGACAACAAAAGGAGTGAAAGTTGGAGGGGAGTAATTAACGTATTAAAAATAGCACAAGCATATGGCTGAAAGCAATAACTCTGTTTAACAATTAAAAATACCCAGAGAGAGAGAGAAAGATGGAGACGATAGCAACAAATGTGAAAAGACGATTGGAAATTCTGCACATTATAGACATCACATCCCGTGCTTTTCCTGGCATTCACTCCATGAGCAGCGACACTCAAAATCCTTCCCTGTGTGTATACGCTTTCAACATTTTGTTTCTTCAGACGTCTTGCATCAGTACTGCACAATCACACTCCTCTCTATCACTGATAGAATACAGAACTGCCGAGTTCAACACCGAGCAACCTTACAATCAGAGACATGCCGTTTCCTATTTTTAACACACCTCTGAACGGCAGCAGTTTGTAAAAACTATGAAAAAAACAAAACATGTCAGAGCGCCCTTGAGATTTCAGCATTTAAGGTTGTGGCGGCTGAAAGTGTTTCAGCCAGACACCTGGCAGAATGGATTCACCTGAAAAACAGCAAAGTTTGGAAGAGACAATAGAAAAGTGTTTTTTGTTCTCCGGGGGAAAAAGGTGCAGAAATAACAGCGTTGAGATGCACTTTGTTCAGCTGCGGATTGCTGGGTGTTGATGTGGAAACCTGTGTATCTGTCACCAGCCGTTACCTGCAAGGGAACTCTGCCCTCTGTAGTGTGTCTCGTAGAATAATGATTTGTTGTGGTGCTGAAATGAATCCATGTAGTTTAAGTAACATCATTATCTGAAAAGAAATATCTAGACTATATATACTCACACACAGGGTGGTTGAGAGGTGTTTCTGAAAACTTTAGGCGACGTGATGCGATCATCATTAAGGCCATATTAGTTGGCCACTCTATTGGTCCTCACATGTCCGTGATAACAGAACGTCGTGATTTAGTCAGGGACTAAAGATGGAAACACTAGCATTCTCTGCTCCCGTCTTAACACTCACTATCCGACAGGATGAGCAAGACTCCATCCACAAAGAGAAAATTAACGGTGGTGAGACTGTACAAGGGAATTACTTCTAGCTGATCGATCTGATTTATTGATCACACCATGATCTAGGGTAAAATAGTGCATACTCCCATACATGTACATCTTCAGCTTGTTTTAGGATGATTTAGCATTAGGTCTTTTAGCATAGTCTTGTTTTCGATTTTGTCCATTGCCCATTAACCTGCCTCATGTACTTCCAAATGGTGGTGCAATAAATCTGTATCGACTTTTATTGATTATTTAGTTAATTACTATAATGTATTGTTTTGTCCATGAAATGCCTTCCAATGTTATGTCCCTGGGCCCAAGGTAGCATCTTCCAATACAGCTGAAAGATGGTTGAACAACCAGACAAAGACCAATTTACCAAAATGGTTGCTGATAAATTATCTGTCAGTAGATAGACAATATGACTGACTAATGGTTTAGACTCTACATGACGTTGTATTAATCATTCAGTCATTTCCTGCATTTCCCAGAACACCTCTCAGTAACCCCCAGCAGAGGTGTTAACTTTTCATCAGCAGTGAGTAGATAAAGACAGCTTCCAAGTCGAATAACATTATTTGCACGCGAACACTGAAACTTAACAGCCATAAACACTAATAAAAAAAGCTAAAAAAGTAGTGTAGATGAGTACTTCTCATTTAATTCTCAAACCAGACTACAGGAGGCAGCATTCATGATGTATTATTTGAGTAATGTTGACACCAATAACAGAAGCTATGGATGTAAATTGTTGCTAAATTAAACACACACACACACACACACACACACACACACACGGCTGCGATGGTATAATTCTGGCCTTTCCATTATGACGCTTGCTCAAGGACAGCCGGGATCGAACACTGCAATCAATGGATTACCCAGCAGCCCAGAGTTCTTACGATAATGACCAAAATGCTCCATCGTCAGTTTGGGTCCAATTAAGATGTTTACATTTTAGTGACAAATTCTTCATGTGAATTGTATTACAAAAGGATTGGATGGAATTATGTTTCAGGTCATTTCACCACCCGAGCTTAATCAAAATGTCTTTTCTCCTGCTGGTATCTTATTTTTCAGTGAATCACATCAAGTAGATGCGATCTACAGAGTGTTGTTTGTTCAAAGAGCTCTGACATGGCCTTCGACAGGTGTGGGAATCTACTTTTAAGCGGTCAATGAATTGAATGCATGCAAACTCTCTTAAGTGCTCTTAAAAGGGGACATATTATGAAAACCCAGTTGGATTTTTTTGTGGGCTGCCCAGATCAGAAAACAATGTGTTCAGACTGGCCTTAAAGAGACAGGCACTAAAACGGAGCGTTTGGGTCAGAGAGTGAATAGATGTATATTCAGATTATAGCATGAGAAAATTAATGTTTTTTTGAGCATTAAAGCATTGTAATCATGTTCTAGTAGAAACCCAAAATACACTAATGAACCTGAATAAAGACGACGCGTGCCCTTTTACATAATTTCAGACTATTGATGGACCTGCCAATGCATCTGCATCCCAGCTCCATTAACGAATGATAATTTCTTCATGATTGCTAAAAGTTGGAGAGATGTTAAGTGCCTTTGACCCACTGATAATGTATTAATTACTTAATCTATTTCACCAACAACAAACACTATTTACAGCTTTGTTCTTGCCGTAGACTTCCATGCCTGATTCTTACAAGACAAACAGTGAAAGATGCAACATACACATGTAGAGTTTTCAGAGACAAAAACACACATTAACACATACGAGTAAAAAAGCCTCTCTTGTTTACTAACTACTGTAGTTTTCTTGACTATTTCAGTGGATCTTTCATTCAATCCAAACCATTTACATAATAATGAGAGCATTAATTAGCATCAAAACCTTGAACCCTGCGAATGTTAGTCCTTCCTGCATTTGACTCCATTGCCCCTGAGGCAAAGAGTCGGCTGCTGTGCTCCTCCTGTCTGAGCAGGATGTGTCACACCCAGTCTTTATTGGCTTTCAGATATACTATTCATCTTTTATTACATTAAACACTATTCAATTACCTGCTTCTGGTTTTCATCAAGTGTGTCTCTGTTGGCCCCTTTGCCTTTAAGGCAAATGCTTTATCTTGTCCGCCGCTGTCCCTCCGTCTCTGTACTTTCCTTTCATCATCCCTCATCCCCCGTATCATTCATTTAACCTCACTTTGTATGGCTGGCCTTCAGTCCCCGCAGACGGTGCTTCCAGAATGACATGTTTCAGCTTCCTCGCCGGCACTTTGGACATCATACACCTCACTCTGAGAAAGGCACAGGACAGCCTCTAGTGGTGGATCGGCAGCACTTCAAGTGATGCTTGTTTGTGCTCCCTCAAACCTCAAATACAGCGAATAAATAGTCCGATGCTAACATTCCCATTATACAATGCTACATTGACCTGTTTCCATTATTCATGGGTGTTTTCAACATTTAAGCACCGTCAAATGTCAAAAAGCTATGACAATTGTATTTTTAAGCTCCCGGGAGCTCAATATGCTTGACAGATTTGCTTTGATTCACTGTGATATGCTTTAACTTGGACGAGTACCCTGTGTCAAATCACATAAAAGAGACTTCTGTTTCAATTTTTAAAGTTAAAGAGAAAGACACACACAAGGATCTAAAGCTTGAAACCAAACCTGCAGATGCAAACACGCCTGGTTAAATTTAAATCCCCGGAGCAAACAGCAAGATTCATGAAAGAGTTAACTTAGCAAACACCCCCGTACCAAATCACTTCATACAGCAATACACTTGCATGTAGAGATGAGTCTGATGTCCCACCAGTCACACTTCTATTCAAAGCTTGTTGTGCACGAGCAGGAACGCTTGACTTCTTTGCCTCTCCTCCCTAATTTTAGAAATACCGCGTCCAGTCATAAATAATGACTAAATAAGCGCTTTGGTTTTCTGACCCATAAAAGTGAAACGCAGCAGAGCTCTTAAGACTCGCCCTTGTGTGTCCGTGCATGAGCGTGCGGCTATGTGCACGTGTCAGGGAGACCGATAAGGCACAAGGGCTGTGCTTCAAACCCAGAAGAGGCGCATTTTGGCGACCGCCTCGCCGTCCTCCAGCTCCCCCTCTCTGTTGTCTGCCTCTCCCTGGAGTCGAATTGCCTCGTGAAGAGGTCGGATATGAATTCATTTTACGCCGAGACAAAGTTATTTATGCCCACCATCTGTTATCGTCAAGCTAGCTGCCAGAATGGCGGCGGCAACACAAAAAGGAATGCAGTGGCAGTCGGAGAGTTTGCAGACGTCAGACAGTGGGACACACGATGCCACGTTGGTATTGATGGATGCCCTTTTTTTCTCAAGTTATCTATAAGCTTTCCTCCGTTTACAGCATTCCTGCAAAGCACATGTCGCAAGAGACATGACATAAGGCTAATAGAGATAGGGAAGAATGCAGAAATTACGTTGATGAGAGGAGATTAGTGGTACAGGATTAGCTCATGTTGCAAACCTTCCCGCTGTGCATATTTAATTACTGGAATCATCACCCGTCATTCCAATCACTAGATAGAGACTTAGAGAGGAAGAAGAGTGGATACATTCTTCAAGCTACACATATGTATATACACACACATATGCTTGCACACAACTTTAAAAATAGACCAACTTAGACACGAACACATTAAAATCAACTCCAGCCTCTGTTCCATTAAATCACGTGATTTAACCACGCACAGTTCTCCCGCCGTTAATGCGTACCTGATTCAGTTGGCAAGAGTTTCCTTGATTATTAATAAACCATAATGCCGTTTTACACCCCTCCGGGTGCATAATTCATCACTGGGGGGAAAATGGTGCACATGCGAGCGTGTCATGTTTGATCAACATGAAGTGTTCGAGGATTTGTTGATGAAAGGGCAAATTACCTGGAAGAGGATAACGGAGATGGAGGTCAAAGAGGCTCGTCACCGAAGATGTGGACTTTTAATCAAGTGAAGGCTCAGAGCTGTTATTGTTGACTGGAGGAGAGAGGAAATAATTACAGCTGCTGTTTTCTGATTGTGATGCCAGTTATTCCCTTGGCTTTATTTGTTTTCATTGTAGTTACTGCAGGAATGTGAAAAGCACTGACCACACACACACATATCTACACATGCCACCCTGGATTGAGTTTGTGGACTGAAGACTCCCCCAAGTGCCATTATTGATTACTCCCTATTTACTAATCAACCGGAAATATGTGGCAAGCCCTGCTTCTGTAATCAGATAGACAATTAGAAGTTCATTATTCTAAAATAATTAAAAGAAAGAAATGTTCAATGCTTGAACATTGAACATGGAAGTGACTACATTTAGAAGCATGCAATCACCTGGTTGTTTGCCATATAAATGTCCTTTTCATCCAGTTGAACATGTTCTGTGTGCTCTCTCTCATAATACTGTACACTGCAGCGAAGGTGACCAACTCTGTTAATGTCACTTCCACATTAAAGGAGACATAGAGAGAACATGCTCATGTTCAAACACTTATTTTGTGTTTGCTTGGATTGATTTAGGGAGCAATAATATGCTAATTCAAAAAGCAAAGGACGTATGATTGTGGCATTATGTATCAGGATCATGTTTCAGCCCTGCTAGCAGCTCTGTGAAGCACAGTGGTGCTTTGCTTTTTTAGCTTAAAGCTAATGTCAGCATGCTAACATGCTAATGTTTAGTGGGTTTAATGTTTATTATGTGCACTTGTGTTTGTATGTTTTTAGCTGATCAGTACTAAGCACAAGGTAAAGGGGCTGATTGGAATGACATTTGTTTGTTTTTTGCTTTTTGCTATTCAGATGCAAGTAAATTTATAGAGCAGGCGCTTTCTTCAGGGACGTGAAATCTTATCATCTTAAATCTAAATTGAATCCATTACACCAGCGCATGAGGGCACGTATCACACAACAACTTTTGTAGTCAGGGGTCACCAGTATGCTACTTACATTAACCTCCAGAGTCTCTATACAAACTATATTTAGTCCTCCTTCTGCTATATTTCAATTTTCTGCAAGTAGGCGAAATAGGAAGAAAAAAAAGTGGAAAAAAGACTCCACCTATTGTTTCTCTAGTCTACACACACACACACACACACACACAAAATCGAACCTTTCCTATTTTTTTTTTTGTTTCGCTTGTTTAGCCCTGTAATGTCGATCCAGTCATGTCACCCACTGTATTGAGTTGTGTCTTGTTTGGTATCACCTGTCATGTCTCGCTTCACTTAATAAAACCTACAGCATCTCCACTGGCTTTGTGACACGCGGGAGCTTAGACCTTCATGAGGACGCAAGCCACTGAAATGATGGGAGTGAAGCAGGTAGACGAGACATTCATTCACGTCAAGGTTAAGAAATGGTATGATCCAATTTGGGGGTGTATTACAAGATTCTTCCAGGCATGAATATGGGACATTACTGACATTATTTAAAAACTGTTGTTTTTACCTCTTTTGGGGGGGTACAAAACAGGGAGGTCAGATTGCCCCGATGTCTTTTTTAATGTCAATAAGTCGAGCTAGAGGAAAAGTCAGCAGGAATTATCATCTGGGGAACATGAATGTCTGGACCAATAGTTCCATAGTCTTCTGATCACTCAAAAAGATGTATTCTACATTCACCCATTTCTCTCCCTCTGTTTCTCTCTCTCTCACACACACACACACACACACACACACACACACCACACACACACACACACACACACACACACACACACGGTGCCACCTGCTCATCAAGGTCTGATCTCATCCTGAGTCATACACCGGTGGCACAGCCATTAAACAATTACACAAATGCATGCATTGCTGGCGGTGTGTTTACTCACACAGCAGGATATCCTGTCATATTGTTATGTGACAATGCACTCATAGCAAACGGTGCACAAGGACCAACGTGAAGTGATTAATTCTGACAGCAAAACAATGAACCCGCCTGTGGAGCAAAGTGCTTAAAGTTAATGAAAAACAAAGTGGTTTAACTGAATCACTTCACAGAATATTATATATTTATAAATAATATACAAATACATTATCGTCTACATAAGGCTTTTGTTAGTATTCAACTTTTAAATTGGTAAAAACGGTAATGCTTTCTATGAGGCTCTATGCGTTATAGACACACTTTTGGTATATTAAATGTGCTTAAAGCACGGAATAATAACAGATTTGCGCACTCGCACATATCCATAAATGCTTTATAGCAATAATCATAAGACGCTAATAAATAATTTTATAATAACTTATAAGTAGGTGACAAGGATTCTAGTGTATCATAACTCCCATAGTTATTATACTTCCCATTTATTATAACCCTTTTATGATGCATTCTTATCGGTGCAATATAACGTGGTTATTAGTTACTGTAAAAGGTCACTGTTTGCTTTAAGAAGTCTATAAATATTATTACATCTACACAATAACAACACATTGAATCATTTCTACTGTGTGTAAAGCAAACAGTAAGTAAGTTATGATCACATTATAATCAATGCATCATTATAATGCATTATAATACTTCAGCACTATGATTATTTTTGTGAAGCATTATGTATATAAATATAAATACAAAGTATAAGTAAATTGTAACATTGTTAACAATACATTATGGACATGGGCATCATAGAAAGTGTCACCAATAACCTAATAGTATTTTTGGTATGTACTGTATAGTTATATATTGGTGATAGCAATGAAAACAGACTAATCAAGATAAGTAGTACACAGCGGTACCTTTACTACGTTTGTTCTGGATATATATACATAGTGCTGTGCCGGGTGCCAAAAATGAACAGCTCTCAATGCAAATAGGGCAGGCAGTGTTTATGTTAATGATAGCACTGTGAGAATGCTATCATTTTGAAAGCAATATAGAAAAATCTGATATCTATAAGCATAGGACAATATAATGTGAGAAAACAGCAAATTTGTTATCTGCCCATAGAGGGGGAAAATATGATCCCCGTGACTTATTCAAAGCCCTATTTTACTCCAAAAATAACCTGCTGACAGTGAATAAAGATAGAAAAAGTGAATACAGATATAAAAGCATATTCCGGTATATATTTACTTCTCTGTACTTCATCATGATTATGTGTGTTATCTTAAAAAAAAAAAAAAACGGATATTTGCCAGTTTATTAAAATGGCCTTTCAGGGCTCGGCTATCTTGTAATCCATACAGAGAAGAATATCCTCTTTCCGTTTGTTTGTTTGTGTGTGTGAGTGTGTGTGTGTGTGTGTGTTTGGCAGAGGGATAAAACAAAAAGGAGAAATAGGGTGTGTGTGTGTGCGTATGTGTGTGTGTGTGTGTGTGTGTGTGTGTGTGTGTGTGAATGTGCAGCAGTGGATTTATTCTTCCCCCTCCATTTTCCTTCTTAATACAAAGTGCAGGGGAAAAGCCATTAGAGCGCAGAATAAGTAGATAAGTTAGGAGAGTGAAAAAAAGTAAAACTGTGGGAATACGTGACTTCACACACACACACACACACACACACACACACACACACACACACACACACACCACACACGCACACACACACACACACACAATCACCTCTGTGCGTGTAAGAGGTCTGGATCTTAGTATTTCTAGCCTGATATCTCCCGAGTCTCATTACGAATGCGCTGATCGTAGCAGACAGAGACAGACAAAACAGAGATGTTTATTCCTGTAATGGGGTCTTTGGAGAAAAGCAGAAATCACACCAAGGGGACAATGCTTTTATCTTGAAAGTGAAGATGCATTTTCTGCTTTTTGTCCGTCTTTTCGCTCCTTTACATGCCGTTGGAGAGGATGTCTAATTAATGAAGCTGAAATGTGAGACAGTGTGTACTTTTTTTCGCTTGAAAACGAAGCAGCTGAGGAAAGCAGAGGCTGGAGTGGCGAGCCAAAGACATTAAATAAAATCACTAGAAAGTTGAACTGGACCAAACGAGGGTGAAAGGCAACACAATACTGGACATTAAAATACATTTTCCACTGAACTGTAAAAGTCTGCAAAGTTAATCATCTTTAGAACTGACTTCAACAATCACACACCAGCCCGGAGTAGATGCAGATAACAAGGGCTCGCAGACTGAAAGGGGGGGGGGACAACATGTTTGATTAGATTGTAATGAGTTGTTTCACTAGCGGGGAATCATCATCAGAGAGGATTTCAGACTGAGATCCTATCAAATGTATTGACAGAGAAGGATTTATCCCCACGGTGGAGAATGCATCAAGCTCATTCCAAACAAACGCCATAATGAGTTGTTTTAAATGCATTGTCTGTTTGCGGGACATTAATTCATCTGTTAGGATCTCACATATGTGGAACAAACACTGATCAGTAACTTATTATATCATTATGATCGGAAGTTGAAACTAAGCCGTCTGGTGTGATAATATAATATGCAGTTCTTCTAATGGCCACTAGAGGCTGGCTCTAAAAGCGATTCAGCTTCAGCCTGTTGCAAAAAAACAGCTTTAGTCTCGAAGCCATTCCTGATAACTGGACAGAGGGTGATTTTTTTTATACAACTCACTCATTTTGAATATAGTAATGCTTAATGTTGGGTGGGGAAAGCCACTGAGTGACAGGTGGGTGCCACCTCTTTGCCCATTGAGGAGTTAGGCCACGTCATCAACCTCCAGATTCAAACGGCTCTTTATTAACATACTGGTGATGACATTAAGACTGCGTCCAAATATAATACAGTTTATTGCAATCAATATGTACTGATCCATGTTAACAATATATTATTTAGCAATACAAACGGAATTTAACAGAGCTTTGGAAAGGTTGTATTTGGGGAGATTATTTCTTGTTTTATAATATATCATAAGATGTCCCACACAGGGCCAAAAACAAAGGTAATGAAGCTGGAAAGTTTTTTATCATTATTGCAAAAAATCCTATACCGTCTCTTGTGCCATCAGACCATCCGACTTGGCCCTTTGCGGGCCTTTTATGCGCCTGTCAGTGCACATCAACGTTTTCTAACAGCACGGACGCGGATGGATGGAGAAAAATGCAGAATCAAGTACAAAAGATCCAAACGTCTTCTCATCACGATTCCCCGTCAGCACGTGTCCGTGCAGCTGTCCTTGTGGGGAAAGCATATCGGAGGCTTAAGGAGAGAGTGGCAGCTGAGGAGAAAAAGGTGGATAAAGTTTTGAAGTGGCAAAGCAGGGCTGTGTGATGGCCCTGCAGGGAGGCTGAGCCAGTGGATGAGCTCTTCATCCCAGTGGGCTTTAGTTCTCAACCACACAGCATGATGTAAATGTCACCTCCACCAGACTCTCATTCAGGCCACACAGCTGGATAGATGCCAAAGCTTGGATTGACATTAAAAAAAGGAAGAGGACTAGGCAGGATATGAGTGCTATATGGATACAGTATATGTGGATGTATTGTGCATATTAAATGTGTAGAGCAAGTACAGTAACAACACCTACAAACTAAACCAATGAAAGAATGGGACAGGGATGACATCATCACATCTCTGCCTTGCAATAATCACGGCACAATCCTGTATTTAAAACTTGTTATACCTGACAAAGCACTTCTTCTATCCGCCGCCACGCTCTCAACTTGATGAATAGGGACTATACATCACTGTTTGTATTGATTTCAGATCATGTTGCAGTTCTCTGCACCAACAAGCACAAAGACAGGACCACTGGTCAATAAATCAACCTCATGTTATATTCATGTACACCTCAACCAGAGTTTTAGCTCCTGCACCACACTGTACTGCACTAGAGATTGCAAAACAAGCTAGCATAGCTGGGACACAGATGCTTGGTAGGGAGCGCTTTAAATATGAAAGCACACAAACATATAAATAAAATGTTTGATGGAAGTGAATGTCAGAACATACTAAAAAACAATGTATGACTTTATGATTATCATTCACAAAGTAGATTTATTTGACAAGTTATTAACATGACAACAGATTGATGGCTTAAATGGGACTACATTTTACAAAGACTAAGAGTTATATGTCCAGATTAATTCCCTTAACATGTCAAAAATATTCTACCTGCAAATGCACCTTCTATGTCATTGCTCTAACCAAGGTAAAACAAGCTAAAATAAATCAAAAATGTTGCTCTATCTCAACTGATGCAACCTCAAGAAAACAATGGTCACAATAATAATAGTAGAAAATAATTTACTGGGTTTTTTACAGTTTATGTTGGGAAAGCAGAATCACTTTGTCTTGAGAAAAGACAAAAGTAAGCCCCTCCACCTTCACTCCCGCCATAAAAATATACGGTTATATTTATACATGTCAACAGATAGCTGCACATTTGAGGTGTGGTATCTCAGCCTGTCCTGCAGTTCCTAAACATAACAAGGATTGTCAAGTACAAGCAGATTGCAATCAACAGTTTTTAAGTTTTTGTAGCTTGCAATTTTTTTTTATTAGCAATTATAATAGGAGGAAAGGTGTTATCATCCCGTAGCTGGCCCTCCCTAAGATCATATTCCTGGATCAGTCCTGTCACGTTCAAATTGAACGTTTTCCAACCCCCGTGGCACCCTTTATAGACAACAAAATCCAACCAAACAGTCTGCAGTGTTATTGCTTGCAACATGGTGATTTGATGAGATTTTTATTTTGGGTACAAACAACAGACAGCAAACATGGATGTGGATGCTTCGTCTGATCCGGACTTTAGCACATAAAAACGTAACGCAACAATCATTTCCAATCTGGACCTCGTGTTAAGACAATATGTGCACAATCAAACACTTCACATTTATCAAGTTTGAAGCTGATTCATCTTACATGCTTGAAAATATAAAACAAATGTCAAGCTACCAAGTCGGCATGACCTCACACTAAACTCCAGCAGTGCTGTTTAAGCCTATTTCTGTATAGCCGTCTGCTCTGACTGTCATAATTCCATAAGCCGATGACAGTGTAGAAAAAATAGATCCTTGGTGTATTCACCCATGGAACTTTGCATGACATAACACTTTACTCACTCTGGTGACGTGACTGATGATTATCGATGCACCGACATCCATACTGCATCAGACATCGAGCTAATACTGACTCAAATATCTGGATCGGGTATCAGTGACAATGGGGGTGATCTATTCAGTTCTATGTTTCTATACTATATAGATGTAATACAGTCATTACCTTGACCAATATGTTGCTGCATCAAACACTTTATTTGTAATTCACATTACTTGATGCACCTACCTATATTATTACTTATGACCTGCATTCTGCTTTTCTGCGATAAACCACTAAACCAGGCCAAGCGTGAAAAATGACACAGGATTAAAGCTAAACTCAGCACTTACAGAAAAAGGACATTATAAAAAATGAGAATCTAATTTTGGGGCAAAAAATAAGCTAAAAGTGCGCTGTGAGGAACAGCAGCAGAGGTGAAATAGCATCCATCTACCAGAAATCCAGCCTGGAAAGGTCACTAGGAAACTGATCTAGGACATCCTATTTAAAATTAGGATGCAATATAGTATATATGGAGTACATTTAATGTGCTCAGTATGTTGTGTAATAAAGAAAACTCTCCTGTAGAACCGTATCCCTATTTAGGATGTTTAGACTTTCAACCATCTCAGTTTGCAGAGAGAACCTTAAAATTCAAAGTCACACACGGGCAGTAAATACAACTCACAATAACGATGCCAAAGAAGGGGGATTCAAAGACGCTAATGTATTCGCAAGAAAGACAACAGCGTGCTTTATAATTCTGGAGTAAACAGACAAAAGCCCCATAAACGTCGCCTCGCTGATTTATACTGTTTCAGCACCACGGAGAGCGACAGCGCGGAGGGCAACTGCAGAGCGAGTCAGTGTTTCAGCACCGCGGACAGCGCCGCGAGGCTGCACTTCCTCCCCGAAGATTTGGCAACGTTTCAGGCTCAGCCAAGTGCCTTGGAAGGCCAAACATGGATTACAACACAAAGGTGACCCCGGTGGAAAAATATGGAACCCCTTTCACAAACTATTTACAAGGCAATGTGACAACATGAAAACTACCACAGCAACAAACAAGACAGGAATGGTTAGTCATGGATGGCAAAAGAGCACCGTGACGCATGTAAAACCAGCATATGATCAACATCTAACGGCCGTGCGTGGTGTTAAATACTGACGTGTCATTTGTGCGTTGTATTTCGTGACTAGACAGCGCCACTGAGCGTATTCTGCTTCACGAGACGCAACTGACGCGTCATTCACTGACAGACAAGCGAACCAATTGATGCAGTGACGCACAAGTTTGACAAGTTCGCCTTTAAAATGGGGGAGTTGTAATGAAAAGCAGAGGGACATTAAGTAGATTTGGCTTTAAAAGAAATGCATCGTTTCAGAGTCGAATACTGTGTAAATAATACGGTGAAGACGATGTTACGTTTCTTACATCCTCGTCCTCGCAGTGCTGGCGATACTGAAGCCGGGCTCGCTGGCTCTCTCCTCCCTTCTCCCCCTCGACACCTTGCCCGAGGAGATGGCTCGCCTCTGGAGGGTTGGGGAAGGATTTGTTTGTGTTGATCTTGCCGGTGAATCTCTGATACAGTGACGCCATGTCGACAATTTGGCGCACACAAACACACAAAAAATCAAAAAGAATAACTTGGAGAGTCTGTTCTCAATCAATAAATGCAAAAAAAGAGAGTGAAAGTTAGAGGAGGTCAACGAGGAATAGCTGAGATATTTCGATTAGATGAGGGTTTAGTTCAGTCCAAGAAAAAGAAGGAAAAAGATCACTCCATGCTCAGGTGTTCAGGATTCGGAGCACGTACTTTCAGGCTCTCTGGTCGGGTCTTACCGATGCTGCAGCGACGCGGCTTCAACACTTTCCCAACTTGATACAAAAAAAAAAAAAAAAAAAAAAACACGAACCAAGTGCGATTTACTGGAGACGGAACAAAGCTCTCATAATCCGGACCCGAAAGACGTAGAAGCCAGGCTGAGCGATATCCCGACTCCCTCTTTCCCTCCCTCGTAGGAAACAAAGTGACCGCTGATAAACGTTCGGGGACTAATGTGTCTTTGCCTTACAAGTGAGCCAACAGAGACCCAACAGCTGCGAACGACGCAGCGCAACATTAACACATCAGATTACAGAGGTTTGCGCTCTCAATTTAACATGACTTTGCAGATAGAGTGGGCTCAAGTATCTCTATTAGTTTCTTATCTTTGCTCCCTTTCCAGTCTATGGACGGGTCGTGCAGAGAACAAGAGTGCCCCCATGTGGAGCAAAATAAAACAACAACACAGGGAAAAGTTTGAGAGGTTTTGATTTGAGAGGTTTTGATTGACCATAACATATAAAAATAAGAAGATTAGTGAGGAAAAGATGACCCAATTTGTTTTCCATGTGAAGGCAGGGGGTTGTTTCCTTTCACTACTTCCACTAATACAGCAATTTACAGGTGATTTATGGTTTGGACAATATACAAAACACGCAGTTAGCTTAATAAGGGATGTGCTTTCAAATGCAGATGTTGTGTCGCTTTTTTTACAACCTTAAAATATAATAAACATCCAATTATTTTAATCCTGGTAAAATATAGTGCTTAACATGTGGATACGGCTGCAACTATTAATTATTTTTCATCATTAATAATCTGCCAATTGAGTGTTCCATTTGAAAATTAAGATACAACAGCAGATGTTGTTGAAATGAGTGTAAAAACTACAGTAACATAAGCATTACCTCACATAAAAAGCAAGGAGTTGAGAGAAAACAATACAAACTGGTGACTGTTAGATGCAGGACGGCCTGATACCACATCATTCAGCTTTACATGTAATCCCATCACAAGAAGAGCCATTTTACACACACAAAAATCTGTAATCTGATTGGATTTAAAGCCCTCCATCACACATACACACCTCCCTCTGTGTACCTAGCAGGCTGAGCATGCTGGGTGTTAAGCCTCGCAGAGTTTAAAAAAAAAAAAAACACAGAATAAGTCATCCACTCATCACAACCCACACAGCAGACAAGTCCCAGGCACAGACATTACTTTTGGGGAAGCTTAATGCATGTGGAAACGACCTACAGCAAAACAACTCACATCTGTTCAGATTTACCTTTCAATTAAGCTGACTTCCTAAAGAGATTAAAACACAGCTGAGCACTGCAGGACTTGATTACTCAGCTGCAAAACCCACGTATACAGATAGCACAGACTCCAGCTTGGCCATGTTTCTGCTAAATATTTTTACCATTGATTTCCAAGGGAGGTTTCATAAAGGAAGGGGGGAGGGGGGAAAGCTGCCATGTGTTTCTGCACATCAAATCCATCTCAGACTCTGGCAAATGCAATTTAATTTCCAGGCACTGTCGTGATGTGATTAACAAGAGAAAAAAAGGCGGGGTTGTCAAACAGCAGGACGTCCTGAGGGTACTGATGCAGCACATTTTAAGGTGGACTGAATATGTGGAACATCTTCAAAATGATTATCAATAATGTAAAATAAATAAATAAAAACACGCTTCCTGGAGCAGCAGTCTGTCTCCGCCCTCTTGCCATATCGCCTTATTAAATTACCCCGTCATATTGATTGAGACCATAGGAAGTACTAAATACGATTATCTCCAAGGCTTCCCTGAAGAGTTACATGGAGCAGGCTGTGGCGCTCTGACGCCGGAGCAGATCCGCCCTGCAGCTGGGCGGCAGAGGAAAGAGCTGTGTGGTTTAATCCCCACCAGAGACTGGCAGCTATCAGCTGAGCGGGGTCATCGCAAAACTCCAGAGGACAAATGCAGCAAAAAACAAAAACAATCACAATAAATGTCATCACATGATCACACAATAGAACAAAGAGAGGACAGCTCCGGTGGCATTTCTCAAGAAGATGTCATGTAATAATCAGGCATGAGAGCAACTTTCCTTGATAGGATTCCAGGAAGTCAAACACAGTTTGTGCACTTGAAGAAAAGAAAAAACACAAACAGCTATAAAGACATTAACTCTTAACACACTTAGTTATTCAAAAGTTAAATTAGGAGCAGTGGACAGACACTGCCATCTAGTGGATAAATGCAATCTGATTTATGACTAAATTGTTGTGCTGCTAAACAAAATCAATGTATCAAAATTTCATGTGAGCATACCCGTGAGTTTACAGCGGACAGCTCCTTCTGTTGACTGCCATGATTCATAGTCTCTCATCTCATGCCACTGGTCCAGAGCTGTACATTTTGAGCCACATGTCCCTCCTTGGAATGAAACTACTTTGGAGTCTCTAAATCCTTTCCTCCATCATGAAATGGAGGTAGTGTGGCAGAAGCTGCCACAGCAAGGTGGCAGTGGGAGTTGCCGGGTCACTGGCCGTGGTATTTTCAGAAGCTGTGTCACTGCCTGCATATTTTAAGTTATGGGACCGCCAGACAGCAATTAATGTGGCCGAAGGGAGGCGGTCAATCATCCTGACAAGCTTTAAGTAACATGAATTAAACAAGAGGATCGATATCTTTGATGTTGGACGGTGTAAGAAAAATGCCTATGATTTAATGAGAGCAAGATTTAAAGGGTAACTTCACCCAAAGTAAAAGAAAACATACTATATGTTCTTACCTTATCATAGTTCTTCTGTTTGTCCCTTTTATTACAACCTTATTCCACTACGTCAGTTAGTATCATGTATACTTTGAAGCTATTCTCTTAACACTGAGTGAACTATTACAATGCAAGTGTCCTTGTTTCTAATGGCTGCTGCACTGTTCCATTAAATGGAAGTTAAGTTCCATTAACAAGGAAAATAATATTATAGAGGTTGCTGCTTTTTATGGGTTTGCCGGTTGCCAAGCAAACCTGGTCTCAGCCCAAGGCAACAAATACAGACGCCAGGGCAATGACCCTTAGATCTTGATACCGACCAACAGGCACCTTTTAGCTTCTGTACGAGAAGCACTGGGCTTTTTCCAAAAAATAACTGCATCTTTATTAGACACTCAGAGTAACAGATATAGTACTCTTATTTAATTTAACAGAGAGTCTTAGATTCATGTGATTTCACGATTCAAAACAAATTATTAGCATTAAATTCCATTTCTGCCAATACATTGAACACACTGGCCCTTTGAATGCACACACACATTCTTAGTGAGTTAATGAATCCACCCGGAAAACTAGACGGATAGGAAAGAGACGTTAGCCAACAATGTGTGAGGTATAAGTCAAATTTGACCTTGAAGAAGAAGAATCCTCCTATTGGGGCTATGATGGGAGCAGGCAGTCGCAGTGGGAGCAAAGGTTCAGGTGTGAGAGGGGCAAAGAAAAGAAAAAAAGAGAGAGCAAGAACTCATGAATTTATACTGTGGTGTCACATTTCTCTGTTGCGGTCCATTTCTCACTGAGAACACCATCATAAACCTCCACCTTCAATCCCGAGCTTCACAGAAGGGAGGATCAATCTGGCCATTACCCGAGATACTTAGGTCTGTTGGACTTCTACTTTATGACAAGGGAACCCAATTTGCAGCTGCAGTCATTTTACACACCCTTACATCTGTCCCTGAGTATCGCCATGAAGTCGCAGCTGCAGTTTTAAATGTGGTAGGGTGTAAGCTGTCACCTGTTACTTTCTCAGCAAAGGACCAGGCTGAGTTTCAGCTTCACATTAAAAGTCTTTATGTTTCTTCTATGTCTGTGTTTGTGGCCGCTGGCTGGAGACTTGCTTTGAATGACGGGGGAGATTGAAGGTGCTGGAGATTGACGCCGTTGGACTTCAAATTAAAATGGCCAAATTAATACGTGCTGTCATTTGCCACTGCGAAGCCACCTACACCGCCTCGACACCAATCCCCTTTTCTTTTTTTTTTTGATGGGCACCTCCATCTGCCCAATGCCAAGGCAGCCAATCTCACATGATGAATCAAAGTGTTATGGATAATAAAAAAAAAAAAAAAAATCAGAGAAATGATGAATGGCAAGGGTTAGGGAAAAAGTTTTGACAAATCGTATTTTGCTCATTCTGCAGTTTTTATGACGTGTCTATGTCAAGTGTGGAATTTCTCCGGCAAAGTGACACGAAGCATGGCAAATTGAGTCCCAATCCTATTTGAAATGGGCCAGATAAAGTCCCCAGGAAATTTGGAGGGACAGATTGAGCGGGGAGGAAGGCTGAAGGGGAGAAATAGAAAAGAGCCCGGTGTTGTGAGCGGGTGTGAGCGCATGGGAGGGTGAAACATCAAGCAAATATAAAGTGGAAGATGCACAAAGGGTATTTGCAGATGCGAGGGCAGGAGGGAAGACGGGAAAAACACAACTGCATTTCAGTTATCTCATGATTTTGCTGTTGACTTGGATGCCATTTCCCAAACGGGGCCAGTCTGTTTGCCGAGGGTCGATCCGTTATTTGGGCGGCTCAGCAATAACCCAACAAATCCAGTCGCAGAGACTGAAAGAAGAATGTGAATACCTCAGCTGATAGTCGACAGGTTGATTAATGTCCTACGTGTTGAATCTGTGCTGTTACTCATGCTATCATATATATATTCTGTATCGGCTGGTCTAATCTCTTTACTGATGCAATAGGACGTTTAAATCGAGTGAAATATCCAAAGAAAAGGCACATTTTTAATGCTAAGAAGGGAACTCTAGGGGGGAGAGGGGGTTGATGTCTGTCTGCCATTTCACTACTTCGTCCAACAATGACCAGGTATTATAAACACTTAAAAGAATCATAAAAAACATTATGATTCAGATAATAAAGCTGAGGTTGCTAACATTGGAGAAACCATTAAGATTATGACAGACATAAAAATGATCTAAACGGAAAGTCCAGCCAAGTTTTGCAAAGCTAATACGATGACCTGCTTATCATCACCATACCTTGTAATTAGGAGCATGTCAGCATGCTGGTGTTAGCATTCAGTTTAAAGTACAGCCTCAAAGAGGCATTCAAGTGACTTTAGACTCTTAGTCTAGTCTCAACATACAGTTCCACCTTTTTGGTTGTCTTTATGTAGCTTTAAGCTTGTTAAAATCATCTTATTCCACACATAATCATGTGTTATTAGCTTACAGCTCCTAGACATGTTTACCTCAAATTCACTCCGACACATTTGGTATCTTTAAAAGCTTAAATTTAAGTTCTGTGGGTTTGACGAATATGTGTCTGCTCAGCATGCTGCTTGTTATTGAGGATTTAATACTGTACCAGTCCCTTCATTGAAAGAGTTATCAGGTGAAAAGCCTTACAAAACCCTAAGAACCCAGGCGTCTGGCTGCAGCTCCCTCGCTTATTACCACCGTTTTTGTTATTGTTTTGCTGCAAACACTGCAAACCGCCCTCGGATTATTTGTACCTCCAGATGTCCTCAAATCAAAACTGTGAGGTTATGAGCTTTACAGGAGGCAAGACCACAGTGGGAAAAGAAGAAGTTGGCTCAGTGAAGGGGAAATGAACAAAGAGCACAAAGAAAAAAAGAAAAGTGTAAGAGGGGAAAGATGGGACGGGAAGGGTGGAGAGTGTAGATAAATAAGCTGTACTTGGACTGCTGGTATTTAAAGTCGCCACACACGTACAGTGCATGCACTCACCTTGAATTTCTGAATGTGAAGAAAACTTTGTTATTAACAACGGGCTGTCATTTTCTGATAGCTTTTTAATTTGTTTTAGCAGAGGTATCAAGTCACAATTTTGACTCGGGGCCAAGTCAACAGGCCAGAAGACGATAGCCGAGACTTCAATTACCACAACAACAACAAAAATCTATACATTCAATTCCACATGAGTTATTTCTCCACTCAGCTGTTTTTAGTGTGCTTGGTATTCTGGGCTGGAAAAGTGAAAAGGTTGCATGAATAAGTAAAAGCAAAAAAAACACAAAAAAAGACAGAAAAACTGTGGATATAAAGTAATTATTGATTTATTTGAAGAGAAGTAGGACTTAAATGTCACAGAGGAGCTGCACCAGAGACAAATGTCCACCCTGAAAATCACTTATTCATATTTCAGCCTTTGCTGCGTGTTGCAGTCAATCATCTGTCATTTCAGAAAGAATCAATACTAAATCTCGCCTTTTTCTGTAATATATCCCCCATTTCTTACAGAGCTAATCCGCCACATCGCTGGATGAAAGCTTAGTGGAATTTCTAAGGTAAACCAATTTAAGTGTTTTTTTCCCAATAAGATTTGTATTAAAATCTCATTAAAATACATCCCTACACTCTGCTACACACTCCCCCCTCCCCCCTTCTTACTTAGCACGTATGTAAAGCACCTCTAGTGTTTAAAGTGAAGCATTTTCATCAAGGATAATAGTTCATGAGCTGGAAACCATTTTAAATGTAACTGGGTGATTGGAATTAGACACATTAGCTGGGAAATGAGACGTCTTAACATGGAGTAGTGATGTGTGCTGTCTGCCTGGGGAGGTATTAGGGGGGAAAGGGGGGCTTTGTATTAAATTTGGGACATGAAAACCCTCAGACAGGCCCGACTGCTGCTGCAACTCATCGGATATGCGAGTATCAAAGGGCTGACCCAGGGCACTGGGACACCAGGGAGGATAGTACTGGTTCCAGTACATTGCTGTTTAAAGTACACTGGTGGTGTCTAGCTGATGAAATGCTGCGTCCTGAGACCCGGGGATTCAAACTGAATGGGGACAGCGAGAGGCGATGGGAGGCTCAGACCTGTCACGGTATGAGTGTCGCTGTAAATGAAGTGAAAAGCAGAAGAAAAGCAACTGCTCAGCTGAATGTCTCCAACTGTAAAACATTACACTGCCCTTTCCTAAACTGCAGCTAAGATATACACCTCCACTCCTGCAAAGAGCTCACTCATGATATATTCAAATGAGCCTGGATGAGTCATAGAAAGGTGAGTCAATGGCTTGTTGAATCACATTCAACAAAACGACTCACTGGGTGTTCTTATTTCACCGTTTGTTGGTTGGTATAACTTGTTGGAAAGAGTTTCTGTCATAATCATTGTATGACCCGTCCTCACAATTCTCCTTTTAAAATGAAAATAAGATATAGGCCTATTAAAAAGGTGGAGACTGTCTTCCAAGCTACAAGCTTTTTTACCCAGAGGAAATCCAACACCAAGCCCTCCTTCTGTAGCAGCGGTGCCACTCTGTGACCCGTGGTGGTCAGCGCGGAACTGGTGCTACAAGGCCTCCAGTCTGTCAAAATGACGGGACGACCTTCATATTTTTCCAATGACCCAATATATTCAGTTGATGCAACCTCTGTTCCGTATAGAGTGGCGAAGTCCCGCCTTTCTATTTCCGGTACATGTGACCTCAAAATGAATTTCTGATGCATGTATTCCTATGGAGAGATCAACATTATTTCCATCAGTTTGAGCCAGCGATTCCTCATCTTCTCATCGGACGAGAACCGAAAGCATCAACAGCTGTACCTGCTGGAATGGGAACATTCAGGAACCAAAGACACCGGCATCTTCATTTGATTGGCACTGAATCGCTGTGAGAAAGGGTGACGACATGACGTCACATACAACATATTTCTAATTTGGGGCTGGGACCAGCAAATGATTATTTTAGCTGCATTGAGACCCATACATTTTTTACAATCTCAGAGGTCCCATGGGAGTCTAGCGGAAGGGGCGGGACTTCACCACTCTATACCCAGATACTGTATATGTGCACAACACAACACAAAAAAATATTTTTTCCATGTCTCCTTAGTAGATGTTGATGCTATGCTCATGTACCTGGCACAGATTTACAGAAACTGAATAATGCACCAATGGCCACCTTTGTCAGTGATGCAAAAAATAAATCAATAACACAAATTGACAACTCACATATTAATAATCCTGTTTATTTGAGCAATGTGCTGATTATGTAAAGCCAACCATGAACATCAGTGATTTTCTGCATTAAAGCTGAGGCTCAAGTAACTTGCTTAATGTTGCCTCTCAGGAACACTCCAGCAAAGATAGCCTTGATTTGTTGCCTGATGTCTATTTGAAAGAGCCATTGCATAACGGGGAAAACACAGCAGATATGAAGCAGCGTATGCTTGAATTCTTCATAATACAAATATGGGAAATAAAATTATGTACCTAATTTCTTTACGTTTTATTTTATTTGTGTCACACACCTTGGTATGTGCGTGAGCATGTAATATGTGTAACGTTGTGTCTTTTCTTATACTCAGTGTCTTCTTTTGCATGTGACATTCTAGCTAATTAAAGCTGGTGTTTGTAATCTTGAGAAACTAGCAAGTGTGAACTAGAAGTTAAAAATAATCCAACCTAAAAAACCAGCCTATTGTTGCTAATTTGTTTCAAATTAAATTAGCTAGCAGCACTAGCTGCAAGGGTCCCTAAGTCTAGCGACAACCCTTACCTTCAGACCTCCAAAGCCACTCCTCTGAAATATCATAATGAAGGTATCAAGGAGGGTACGCCGTCCAGTTATTTAATTCAGGTAAAATTAAGTGAAAATGTAAATGTTATGTTTAGTATTCCAAGTTACTGAAGCTACTTCATATTAACCTTATTTGTTTGTCACACCTTTTCTGTCTTACTGCATCACTGCTGTAATTACACTGGAATCGCATTTTGATACACAGGGTCAGCTCTGTTCTATTATTAATTATAATTAGTCAAGTGACCTGCCTCACAACCCTGAACCTTTACAGTGTTGGTAATCTGAACCTCTTGAATCCATGATAATGTATTTTATGCCAGGTTGTTAACATGAAAAGGCCGCTGATAGTTTTAAGCAACAAAATCAATAACATCCCAGTTGGGCTTATGTCTAAGTATGTAGAAAATGTAAAATGTAAATAGCGTAACATGAGCATACAAGCATCGCTAAAGTAACTACAACATAACGCCACTTTGGGAGACAAACACTGGTCTCCTGGTTGAAAGTCCTTTGTCTGTTTGACCCCTCGGTCATAAGTAGTCTCTCAGTCAAAACGAAGAGTAATTATTGTAGGCTAAATTACTTGTATATTGCCGTGTCACTCATGTGCCATAAGAGACCAGGCCAGTCATGCCCAAACAAGCCAACACAAGCACTAAAAGAATCACTTCTGGCCTGAGCCACATTCTATCAGACCCACTGATGTGACGCGGCGTTGATGGGCTTCCGAGGGTTCAAATGAAGGGGGAGAATAAAGTAGATAGAAAGATGAGCGGAGGGAGGCTGATTTAACAAGACAGGTGGAGAGTCTGATTTAAAGTCCACCTAAGCCAGTCGCCTTGAGAGATAGTGAGTGAGTTATGAAGGAGAGCTTCAGGGACAGCGCTGGCCCATCACAAAAAAAAAAGAAAAAAAAAAAGCAAACCTTGCGTCATTGTACCACACTCACAGCCCAGTGACACAACCTGCCTGGCTGCATGTATGTGCCAATATACACTTAGGTTGCAGAACGTAATTAACATTAGAATAAGAGCGTTATTAATTAAACAATTTAACAAGAAAATGAAAAAGTAGCAGGAAAACAAGCCTATTTACAATGAATTAGCTTCATGCAAACCCCATGATCCTTATAGCACTAATAAAGAAGAGACACGGCTCACAAACACAAAGCTACAGTCACAGCCAAAGCTGCGGCTCCACAGTCTACACACCACAGCGTGAGCGCCGCTTACCATTTTGGAGGTGGTGGTATCGATCTGGTGGGTGGCAATTAGCATCGACATGGCTGAAGTTGCAACAGAAGTTCCTCCAACACACCTTCGTCTTCCTCCTCCTCTTCTTCGGTCCTTCTACCCCAATACAGAAAAGTCCTCTGGACAGTTGCTGAATGAGGGGGAGGCTTCCCCTAAAGTGGGAGGATAATTGGAGCCCTCTTCTTCGAGTCCGAGACACCCCCCAACAGCTGACTAGCAGGCTTCCACGTTTGCCAATCAATCACATACAGCAACAAGGATTCGGTCTGATGCGTTGTGATCCATTCACAGGGATGTGTTCTTTGGAAATGTGTGCTCCCCAGCTTCACTCGCTCTGGCTGGCTCTCTCTCTCCCCCCCCCCCCACCTCCGACTCCCCTCTTTCCTCCACAGCGCTCTGCCTATCCTCCTTTGACTTTGCGCAGCCTCCCGATCTTTCTCATTTGATTCTACTCCCTCATGGGGTTTATCAGTCTGTGTCTCTCCAAGACAAGTCGTCTTTTCCAAACTCTCTCGTGTAGGAGCTGCAGACAGTCTGTGCGAGTTTGTCTTCTCTCTCCCTCCCCCGATTCTTTCTCCGTCTCATTCCTACCCTTCTCCCTCACCGATAAGCTTTTCCACAAGACGCTAGGTGGGGTTTTTTTTGGCGGGCTCAGCACCTGAACTAAATTGGACATCTAAATGTAATCTGTCGGCTTGGCCATGGGAGAGGCATCTGCCAGCAAACGCAGCCAAGCAGCGTTTTTTTACATCTCCATCACAGCTTTAGTGTGGCAAAGGTGTGAGTGTGTGTCTGCTTAGAGTTGGCAAGTCCGCAAAGAGACAGGAAGACAGAGTGATGGAGGGAGAAGGAAACAGAAGAACAGGAGGTAGACAAAAATGTCCGTACTGATAAAACAGCCGAAATTTCTCAGACTGCTATGAAGGAAGCAACCTCATACACAGTGGTTGGAATATGATGTTTGCAAGACTCAAGTTATTTGATCGTGAACACGTCGGCAACGTAACGTACACTAGGAGTTTGTTTGCAGGTCCCTGACTTAATGATGTGTGTGCTGCTGTCCACCAATCTGCAGATCAATTTAATCAGCCCTGTGAGAAGCTGTAATAAAGCCCTGGTGATATATTTGTGCCACGAATCTCACCTTGTAAAATAGTCCCGCCACCTCTTTAGGAGATTGGTCCAGGGCACGGCGCGAAGACCAATCTAACTTTATGTAGCATTTATAGGTACAGCGCGATAAGCCAAAGTGCCGAGATGAAATGAGCGGTTGAACACTAGCCCAACACTAACCGGGCCAGGAGCGAGTAAATGACAAGCAGTGAAAAGTGTCACTGGGCCTGGATTTATTTCACTCAGGGCGGCACAAACTTTTGTGATAAGAAAGTTCTGGAGGTTTCCCCCCATGAAGTTTAATTCGCCTGGTCAATATTGGTCAAACTCTGCAAACGATTAGGGGCTTTTATTTAGTCTGGGAAAAGAATGGGAACAACGAACAGGCTGCAACTGATGAACACCTTGGCGAGGTTGACAGAAGTTAGGTGACCAAGAGAGAGAACAGAGACGTGCAGTTCAGGTAGCCATTTTAAGGATTGGAGAAGAGGAATCAGGAGCTAAGTTAATTCTGCTCTAAATGACACATTATCTTATGAAAGATGTCACTCAGACTGCTTACGTCCACTTCACGTCACTGAGAAACACAGTAAAATGACATGTTCACATGTTCTTGGACAGATTCAGAAAAAATGGAGAATCTAATTCCATCCGTACACATGGTCGCTAATAAGAGCAGCATTGTTATTTCCCTTGGTATTTTGAATGGAGTTCTGCTGATACAGACGCCGGCTAAGAACGGGACTGTGCAGCCGTGCAACACGATAAGGCAAAGGACAGCTGTGGCACTAAAACACTGACGGCCTGTTTTGAATAATACCTGGAAAAGTTTTGAAACTGCAATCCCGACTTTCTGTAGTAGAAAAACTTCAACAATGGAACAATCCCACAAGGAGTGCAAAATAGCCAGGGTCTTTTTTTCCCCTCCATTCTACTTCTGTCACCTCTTGTGTCTACTTGAGTGAAACACCATGAATTTGAGTCTGTTTGGATGATTCATCCGTCAATACTACGAAGACATTTCAACCAGGATGGACAAGTGACTGAAGTAAATATAGTGGTTTATTAGAACAGATGATATGTGATAATAAAAGCACTGACAGAATGCCTTTGCGGCTTCGACTGAAATGTAATGGAGGGTCGTCTGCGCTGAATAAATAAATCCCCCCTATGGAGTCCTGACACTGCCGGTTGTGCCTGATGATTCTCATAAGACTAGTAGTTATTTTTAACCAACACTTGGGACCCAATGTGTTTATTGATATTTAACCAAAAGCATGATATTTCCATAATTTTAACAAAAGTCCTTTTGTCGCAATACTCAAAATGTAATGCCTCTAAGAGTCAGACTTCAAGCACACATGTACACTAAAAAGACAGCAGCATTACAATGGCTTTTGTGTTGAAATACTATTCATATGCCATGATTAATTCATTCAGATCATTGAATTGTATTTCCTGATGGAAGCTCCTGTCATGGTATGCGTCATCCTCAGCTTTCACAATAAAAGCGTCTGAATGGAAAAGGTGATAGGAAGAAATGACGCAAACCTGAATCACCGGAGGGCTTTTAACGTGAAAGTTATTAAGGAACTGGGAGAGGTGTTGGGTTTGCAGTAAGATCAAAAGCAGCAAAAGCAACCTTACGGCAGTAACAGATTGGAAAACAAATACGACCCAGTCGACATAAAAGAGGTGAAATTGGCCGGATGAGCCTCCCATTAGAAGCTTGGTTTTCTATTCAGCTGAGGGGGAAATAGTGACATTATAATAACCAGGTAGTGTAAAATCAGCAATAAGTAAAAGACACTTCAGGTAATCATGTTGTAAAAACTCAGCAGGTCCATCTGGTCCATCTAGAGACCTGGCTCAGGTGCCCGCCGAGCAGTTTTCACCTTGACGTCAGATGTTTCGATCCACAGGGCCTGTTACTGCTGCTGCCAAAGAAAAAAAAATGAATGCATCCATCCACCATACATTCCTACCTGGATATAAATTGCTTGTATTTTATGGTTTACTGATTCAACAGACCGTGTGATTAGTTGCATTCCAATCACGAAAGCTAAAGTAACTTAATTAGTTTGCCCATTTGATTTCCTAGTTGGATTATGCGCTTGCGTATCCAATTATGACGAAGACAGAAAACATTTGATCAATGTAAAGTTAATCCTTTTGTATTTGTGTTAGAGATTAATTGAAGGTAAACTCATTTTCTTTTTTTTTTTTTAAATAATTAGTCATAATTGTTTTTTTTCCTCTCGGCAACCTTATGTGACAAAGTCATCCACAGAAAATGCAACCATAATAGATGAACATATAGGACGAGTTATTAAAGCTTAAAAATAATAGGCAGTGAGTATGTTGTGTGTTGGGTTGTGTCTAATACCTTGACGAGAACACGCTTCTCCACCTCAACCCTTTAAACCCATTTATTCCATTATTGAGCACTGACTTTTCAATTCCCCCAGATCACAAGAAAAGGAGTGACAAGACTAAATGAAAAAAAAAAGTCCCCGAGGTCTGAAGAAGCACCGAAGGCAATTCCAACATATTGTCTACGAAGATGAAGCTGGATGGAGCCGGAGCCAGCCAGGTGAGACTATTCTGCTTAAGGAAGGACTGAAACGAAAATCCTATTTTGATTTTTCAAAACATTAAAAACTAAAGTAAAAATCACACAACAGGCCTTTGTGTAAATGTTTTTAATTTAATCCGAGCATCAAATGGTATAAAACAGGAAACAGAAAACATATTTGTTCGAAGACACCCTGGTGAAAAATTACCGTGATGCAGTACAAATCCATTTTGGGAGAGCTTTCCATTTTTTTGATTAGCAAGCAATTCAGCATTTTGCTAATTTAATCTGGGCACAGAATTGAATTTGTATTACAGCCATAGTTAATAACTTGACATTCAGCGTAGGATTCATGCTATTTAGATAAGTGATGGGCCTTCTTTGAACACCCACATGCTTCTATGCCAAATTGCCCCATTGCTCATAATAAAACCCTGTGTCTGAAAGACTCGTTGCTGTTATACTTTAGTGGAATTGTTATTAATAGGACTATCAGAATTAATAGGACTATCAGAATATAAGACCATATGCAGAGATACCATGCAGCAAAATAAAAAGAATATTTGGGGAGAAATTGAGAAGATGAAGGAAGTCTGCAATGTAACAGCAAGAAAATAAAAGAGGAAAGTTGTGACTTGGATCCAACATTCTTCCCTCTTGCAGCTCATCTCAATTACTACTGAGACAGTTAAGAGGGTCAGTAAGTACGCTGTAAAGAGGAACCCATGTTGAACCCACAAGGAAATCTTTCATTTTTAATGCAAGGAGGACAATGAGTGACACTACAGAAAGAGAATTAAGTCCCGAAACACAATATGGCGAAGCTTTTTCCCGCTTAAAAACAGGCTCCAATCACTCCAATCATCAATCATTGCTGGAGAGCAACAACCTCACAGCAGATGAAGCTTGGTACACTCCTGCTCTCCATTCTTATATCCATTTCATGTATTTGCATAAGAGTTGTTGCGTTTTCTGCTGTGAAAAGACACAATATTCTGCAAATATACTCTACACAATGAGCACCGTGCAGAAAAAAAGCATCTGGTAGAAGAGAAGAAGAAAACACAACTAATAAGTTCCTCAAAGGACAAATGGCTGGGAATGAGAACGGGTTACATTACTGGTGTATCAGCATGGAGTGATATGAAAAATTCATGTCACGATTATCCTGGCCAATATAATTGCAATCCAGGATATTATCCCGATTCACATGGCACTAAAACATACTGGATAAGATGCACATCTTTTTGTGATCAATCAAATATTATTAAATAAGATAATAAATCATTACAATCACATCAAAGTCTCCCTGCCATAAATAAAGGATGAATACTGTGTGTGTATGTTGATAGTGGGCTAGAAAGCTTTTTAAAATCACTTGTGTTTACGATGGTCCTGATCAACTTATTGCATTATTTATCACAATCGGCAATAAAATCAATCAAAGGTTTAAAACGTGAACATACCAACATTTCTAACTGCAGAAATCTACAATTTGTCTCTGATTTCTTGCAGGTAAGAAAACATCTTCTCCAATCACCCACCATTTGTCAAAGCAAGCCTTCAGTGTGAGATTTAGCTCCTGTTAAACAACAGCAGTAACAAAATATGAATTTAATGAGAAGCCTGCAGAGAGAGATAAACGTAACTCAACACAGCATTCCGCAAAACAATCCGTCTCAGAGGGAAAAGATGAGGGACGGAGCTCCTTTTGACTAATTGCCTGTAAAGCCGACTGACGCAGAAGGGCATAGTCATTCACTGACACCAACAAACAACTCGACCACTCACTCGGCCAAGAGGGTGTTTTAACCAAAACGCCGAGGCGTAAATCCAAAGCACCTCGTCCATTAGTCTCAGCTCGTCAGACGTGAAACCGGAGCGAGACAAGCACACTTCACTGACATGTAGTTCATTTCATGCCATGCTGAAGAGATACAGGCGTGGGCGGAGATTAAATACTTTAGGTCGAGGACTTTACAGCACTCATAAATTCCTCCCCCTCAAACCTCTATGGAGTTTGGTTTGAATGGGGAGGGGATGAGTCCAAGGTCAGCATCACTCCTCGGTCTGACCATTGATCCGAACACCAGGCCAATTCAGCAGCATATGAATGATGGCAAGCTCGGCCAATCAGGTGTTACGGGCAGGAGAGGCCAATATGGTTTGATAATGTAAAGGCTTGTCATGCTGAGTCTCAAGGTAAATGACAGCGGGAGCAGGTCGGGGAATGTAATTTCCCCCCAACAATGTCAGACGCCGCTGTGCTTTTTCTGCATCCGCTCCCACGTCAGATGAGCTTCACGCCGGACAGATAAATGGATTCCATCCAACTTTAAAGAGGATTAAATACAAGAGCAAAGGAAGGAAATGTTCTGTTTGTTCAGCAGTTTAGTGTTCAGAGTTTCAAGTTATTTTTAGCTGGAAAGCCCCGATATTAACCAACTCTTTTTCCCTAAAAATGTTTCCTTATGAAAAACAAACTGGCAGTAGTACACTTATTCTGATTCTCATTGCTGTAGCTGTTTACAGTCAAAAGCCAATTTGAACTTTT
The DNA here is from genome assembly GCA_029853015.1 of Chelidonichthys spinosus. NCBI lineage: Eukaryota > Metazoa > Chordata > Actinopteri > Perciformes > Triglidae > Chelidonichthys > Chelidonichthys spinosus. Next base: position 14,314,443 of record CM056837.1, read on the forward strand.
GGCTTTTTGGTAAAAATTTTAAATCCAAGGCGAGATTAATTTAAAAGTGAGAAATTCCAATTTACCGATAAATTAAAAAAAAAAAGTTCAAAATTGTCAAATGTAATGTGCATAATCCAGAGATAGACATTATATTTTCTTCGCTGTATTGAATTTGAAAAGAAAGAAAAATGTGTCTTGGTATGAAAAAGAAAAAAACTTGGTCCGTTCTTATACAGATAGATTATTTTGTGGACACAAGTGTTTTTTCATCCTTAAAGTTCAGATGAAATGTTTCAGAGTCAACAGATGCTGCTGTCTGTACAAACACTTTGTTTCGTCACTGGAGCGGAGCCAGGTCACCGTATACCTATAATCTAATCTGATTTCTGTCCCTCTGTGACCAGGAACTTAAATCATAAAGCCTTTCAGGGCTATCTCCAGCACAATAGGCATCCATCCTGAATGGTGAGCTACAAATCCTGGAAATGAAACAAGTAAAGGAGCATCCCATCCAATCCAAACCTCTTGGAGTAATCATTCTACTATGACTTCTCCTCTAGCTGGCATTTCCCTGCTGGTCTTTAGGGAAACAGGTGACTACTCTTTGCACTCAGTGAGGAAAAGGAAAATCTAACAACTTCCTCGACTTAGGTCCTCTTGAAGCTGCTGTTGCAGATAGACTTTAACTCTACGCTCCTACTAAACAACAATTTCCTTCTAATCTCTGATTCCTGCAAACTGGTACATCTCGACAGAAGCATTACTCTTTAAATCTTTAAGACTGGCACCACAATCTAATTTGTTTTGCTATAGCCAACTAGATATTAGCTCTATTGGAAACGTGTCAAAGTGATGAATCATTATTTAGATTTGGCCTCTTCGTGTAGGAAAAATGTACTGCCAGTACGCCAAACAACAAAAAGCCCCCCGAAGGATAAAGGGCTTGGCTAGCAGTAGTATTTTGGTGTTTTGCCGTGGACTTTTCAATTTAAAAATGTTATCAGTTCCACTTCTTAACTGATTAGCTGTCCTTTTTAAAATTGGCTGCAAGTTAAATGACGTCAAAACCGAGAGCTGAGCCTATGAGGATGCGGGGAGTGTCGGTGTGGCATAACAAACGTGGTTCCGCTCCGTGGCTTCCATCTTGGCGGCCACGCTGGTGAGGAATAAAGAGATATTGTGTGAGCAGCGAGCGAGTACCGCCGCCGAACCTCGGAGATCTCAACCGCTGCGCCGCTGACAGGTACAAGAGGAGGGGGGGGGGGGCGCTCCAACAGAACGGAGAGGAAGAGGGTCGGAGGAGCTGCCAGTCAACCATCCCCTTGTTTCCCTGTAGACAGGTCCAGATGCCCCCCTCCACCATCCCCCTGTCCTGATTGCACTCTCCACACTTCCCCCCCAGAGATTAGAAGAGGGGTGGGAGAGGGTACACAAACAAGGATACGCTATGGTGGAAAGAAATAGCACACACCCCTATCTCTTCCCCTCCTGTGTGTGCACAGCGCCGTAAGCACCATGGGGATATTGAGACAGACATATCCCTCCTAGATGAAAGGGGCATTTCAGTCACACAGGCCCCAAAGGTAAACGTGGTCTGAGTTAGCAAGCAGCTCCTCGTTTATTGTGGAGCGGAAGAGAGACTCAAAGGCACCATAATGCCGCCGAAAGCAATAAAGGGCAACCGCTCTGTTCACACTTCTGACAAGCTATTTGTGGCTCTACCAGGCCATAACGACATATGTGTATTTGCTATTGTTTGCGAAGCCCTAACAAAGTTTGTCCCCGTGGAGGTTACAGCATGTTTTCAACCATCTATTTCCCATCACAGCGCCGCAGCGGCCGCGGCAACACCGAACATTTCATTTGCAGATACGAAGCCCCGTCGGTGCTCTCGCCTTATCATCCATTATTTGTGCAGGCGATTATGCATGAGATAAACCTGACGGTTTGAAATCTCTCTCTTTTCCCCTCCCTGTGGGGTTGCACGACAGCGCTCGCATCTTCGATATTTTGTCAAAGCTGGATGCACCCTATAAGCTGCAGATGAAGAAAAACAAGGCAAATGTTTGCCACATCCTATATGAAAGATTCCTCAGGGTTCGTTAATAGGCGATCTCTTATCCAACACGTCTGATTAGGTATTCCGCCCTCTTTCAACCTGCAGCTTTCTCTCTCTCTTTGTAAAAGAATCGAAACACGCTGCAGAAATAATACTCCAGAGTTTCGACACGATTCCTCACTCCAGGTGTCACCATATCTCGGTAATATATACGCAAAACAAGAAAGGGAAGGCATACCGCACCTTTTCCCTAATGATAACCGAGACCCAGTATGGTAAGACAAACTCCTCAGACAGCAAACGCCGCCTTCAGAGGGCGGCAGCATTTTTTCTCCCCTCTCTGTGTAAGTGAGACATGCAAAATGTCAATGACACATGTGTCATTGGACACCCATGGTTGGTCTTTTTTAGCAGGAGCACCGCGGATGCTGATGTGCGTTTCCCTGGGTACAATGTGCCGATGAAGCAGCAACAGTCCTGAAATTCATTTCCCTGACTGAATTTCAATGAGCGCCTTAGTTACAGTGAAATCTACATAGAAATAAGAGCCAATTCTGCAATTACGTTTGCAGTCTAAATTGGAGGCCAATTAGTGCGCTGTACACTAAACCGCAGCTTGAGCTGTAGAGGCATAATTTCTTGTATTGACAGATGTTTTGGTTCATGGAATGCATCGACTAATTAACGACAACTGTCAGAGTTTCTTTCTCTGTGGACAACTCACATTCTGCTTATTATTTTGACTGCTTTTTTAAAAGTTTTACATCACAGTAAATACGATTGGATTTAAACTAGGGAAATTATCATAAAAAAACATCTGTTAAAACAGGTATTAAGCACATTGAATCCAAATAAACATTGACAAATACTTCATTTGCAATTTTCAAATAAAATACATCTACAGTAAGAGTTTGTGTTCAGTGAGGTAAACTTTTTTTTTTTTTTTTTTTCAGTACATCCACTGAAATGTCAGCAATTTTCAAGGAAAGTTGTTGTGTTGCAGAAAGTGGCGTTTCCAATAGTAACAGCCCAGTTGATTGGCCTGGGACACAAACATCCACAGAGACTTCACACACCATCTTCTGGGATGCGACTAGTACTCGCTCCACCTACAAACGTCACAACACTGATTTAGCGAGCACTCACGTCAAACCTTAATTATATCGACTGTTTAATTGGCAATTATTGTTCAAAAGTTACAGCCTGTGTTTTGCTCTTTATTAACTTGGCTGCAGGATGTTTCTCAGGGCTTCCTGTACTATATTATCGCTCGCTGTTGCCAGGGCTGAACAAATTGGCTGCACAATTAGCTGCTAACACAATAACCCTGAATATTTTTTTTTTGCAAGATGTTGTCGTCGTGATGATGGGACTAATAAACCACGGCATTATGGGTTCTTCTTAATCTCTGCTTATCTATGAAAAGCCAGCTGCGCATGCAGGCTTTTGCTCAGCAGTGGCCTGTTTCAGATGGCGCGAATAACTGCTTTTCTCATAGTTTTCTATTTTGTTTTACTCCAATTATTCTTTGGAAAGAGGAAGAAATCACAAACTTGGCAAAAAAAAGGAAATCAAACAATTGGACATGAATGATTGGCCATTTAATATACTGTAAGACGTGTTTCCATTTAATTGTGAAAACATATACATATCACGGTAACGTGATATATATATATATATATATTAGGGTTGGGCGGTATGATGGTATTATACCGTGTGACGGTATAAAAGTGGCCACCGGTAGAGATTTTGCAATACCGTTTATACCGGAGAAAGCGCAGATGTCTGCGGCATCGCTCTGAGTCACTGTAATTACACCGCCTCGACACACGGGGCACTGCGGGCATTGCAGCAGACTGATTTCTGCGAAGAAACGGCTTTACCTGAGTAATAACAATCATGGCGGAGGCAGAGAGTGAACGTCACGAGGAAACGGAGGCAGCACGACCCACCCAACTCGTTCCGAAAAAGGGCGCTACTTCTGTTGGAACTTTTTCGGATTTAGAAAATCCGACAACGAACAAAAAGCGATACTCTGCAAAGAGTGTCGCGCGACTGTTGCTGCTGGAGGTTTAAACACCGGTAACCTCTTCCACCACTTAAAGATAAAACACGCAAAGCAGTATTATGAGTCTTTCACCAAAGGTGCCCCATATGACAATAAATCGGAGATAACGGAAGCCATCATGATGCATACTTTATCTCATTTGTTATTTTTATTTCTTATTAAGATGGAGCTCTGTGTTTACATTTGCACACACGCTATAGCTTAAGTTAAAGCTGGAGTTCAAATGTTAACCAGACATTTCCACATTATTTGTGGCTTATTGTTTATTATATTATTATATTTTCTTTAAAATAATGTTATGCTGCTGTGAGAAAATTAAAATAAAAGAGGAAAATGATCAAATGCGACAGCATGGTTATTTTTAAGCCATTAATTGAATTTACAGGGGGGGAAACCATACCGTGATATATACCGTTACCGTGATATGAAATTATTCATACCGTGATATAACATTTTGCTCATACCGCCCAACCCTAATAAATATATGTTCCTGTGACTGCTTCACAATAAAAGTCTGAGGGACAGATTCATACTCAAATGCAAATCAAATGGTTTCCATCCATTTCGATTCTGCTTCACTATTAAAGGCCGCCATGTTTCATCAGTCTTGACTCTATAGCAGAAGAGGCTTTTCCCCAGGCTCAGCAGATATGACGAATGTAATCTTATTTGGTCGTCAGTTAACTTATTACCACTACCTAGTATAGAGAATGACTTTTGTTCCATTCTACATTCATTGTCATCACCACAGATAATATTCCACACATCTACACATTTTTAACTTTTCATCCTAATTACTTCGCTGTAAACTTTCCGAGAGGCAATTATCTTTGTCTTCTCTCCACCTCTCTCTCTCTCACACACACACACACACACACACACACTAAATTCTCGAGGCAAGCTTTGATCACCAGTACATTAGCTTTACATTAGAAACAATCATTAGGGGGACATCATCCCCACGACCAATTTGCCTTTGGAAAATGGTGGTGCTTGAGTGTGCTGCAGCCCACGGAGGACCAATGAGCCCCACCAAACTTGATTAGGCCTCATAGTAATGTATCCTTCCTCCTGGCCAAGGCTTTGTAGACGAACGAGTCGTCTTCACATTAAAAGCGACGAGCGACTGGACTCATTTTCAGAATCTCTTTGAGGAGGTTTTGCTCTGGCAGCGAAGAATGTGTCCAAAGATAAATGATTAATGCGTTCCATGTGTTCAGTCCAGACTGTTGAGAAAGTTCCCAGGCTTGCTTTTTCAAGAGCCACTTTGGAGTCTGCGGCAATTTGGTTTGAGATGGCACATCACACTGCTGCAAAAGATTAAAATATTTTAAGACTGCGGCGCTGAGGTTCGTATTGAAAGAAGTAACAGCTCTTTGCATGAACGCGTTTTGATGCCCAACTGAGGAAAAAAAAATAGATTACTTTTTTTATCTAAAATGAAACTGAAATTCCGAACAAACCACTTTAAATGGAAAAAAAAAAAACTGGAAGTCTCTTTTCGTTGCAGCACAATGTTTTTTCACTGGAGAACATTAAACTACAAAACGAAAGTTAGGTTTCGGCAATAAAAACAATTAGTTATGCTTAGGAAAAACATGGTTGGTCCTAAAATAACTAATTGCGGTTAGGTTTCAGCAACAAAATGAATGTTAAGTTTAGGCAACACAACCTTGTATTTAGGTTTAGGAAAACTTCACAACACTTTGGGACATGTGGCCTCTAACACCGGCCTCCTGGTTGAAAGTCCTGTGTTGTTGGGCCGCCTCCCTAACTGCATCCTCCATGAGCAGTCTTTCTCAATATGTAATACTAAGTAGGGCTTGTCGATTAATTTAATTTTGATCATGATTTCGGCTTCTCACGATCATGTAATCGAAGAAAAAGTGTGCCGCCCCGCGGCGTGTATGCAAACTACTGCGCTGTAAATGCACAGTGAACGCACCTGTGTTGCCTGCAGCTGCAGCAGTGAGTGTGTGGATCATTGTGGAACGAGCGATTGACAACATGGCAAGAAAAGAGAGGTCGGACAACTTCGGTGGAGACATTTTGGCTTCAAATTGTCGGACGTGGAGCAGAAGGAGATTGTTTGCAAAGTTTGTCACGCCGTCGTGTCTGCACCCCAGGGCAACGCGACAAATGTATTTAACCATTTAAAGTTCGGCCATAAAGTGGTCTAGTTCAGCCACCGATGCCGCTCCGTATCCCACCGGCTCCCAGAGAGTGTCATGCGCTTCATGCTTTTATGGTATTAAAATCATATCTAATGACTGCAATGACACCCTATAAATAAAGTTGCCGTATGAAAGTCAATAAAGAGAAAACCTCCTTGAGTGTCATATACTGTAGTTGAGACAGACATAAAGCCTCTTCATCGCCTGGCCCCACTGTTAACGGTAATCAAATCTACCTCACGACAGCTTTATGAGAGCTTAAAAGGCGCCATTTTGTGGCTCCGGGTAACTTTCAAGGAGCAGATGGGAATGAACTTTAAACTCAGCGGGGAGCGAGCGGCAACGTCCAGCTGACAGTGGGGATGGCCTGCCTGATGTTTGATTAAGAGGCACGTTGACCTTTCCGAGGCTCCAGGGGGCGCTGAGACACGCTCTCACCTGACAGCCTGTGAGTCAGAGCCTTCTCATTATGGCCCAAATCTATCAATCTACCCCGGAGCTTTTTTCCTCTCTCATCGCCAGGGAAAAAAAATGAAATGCCATGGGTTTGTGGAGAGGAAGAACACGTTGACACAGATGCCATTGAGAGGGAAGTGTCATAGGGTAAATGTATAATATTAGAAGGCGTTTTACATGGGTTAAGAGAGGAAGAAAAATAGTGAAAAGATGGGGCGAAAGGAGACAAGAGGGGTGGGTGTGCACTACGTTACCAAGCTGGGTGTCTCTAATACACAGATCAGTCAATAACTAGAAGGCCAAACTACTCGCATACCATCTATGGATAAACAAATCCTAGCACGGCGCTGATCACTTTACTCAAGATTTTAATTGATGGCCAGGAAGAAGCTGAGGCAAGTCGATACGATGTGATGAATTGGACCTGCAAAGGATTATTGGGTGTGCACCTCTACTGTTTATGACAAATTGGCCATGTCAGACTCAAGTTATTTTCCGTAGGATCGATGCATACTGACAAAAACGCTGCTGAGGGCAGCTTCACTTTATAATCACAGACAAAAGGGATGGAAAGGGACACAAATCGAAGTCACAAAGAGCCTTTTTTGTATATAATGAATATGAAAGCTGGACGGTGTGATCTTCAGAAACGTAGTGCCATGGTGGAGTTAAAAGAATCAGTTGCCTCGCTGGGTGTGGTCACCACGGCAGATAAAAAGCACCCCCGACAATGATGTCATCGTGTACTAACCACACCTTGGAGTACGCGTCCACAACAAAGCAAAAACAAAACAAAATAAAAACAGAAAAAGACAAAAACAAGATTTTCTGCCATTAAAAGCTGCTTTAATCACATAAATGTGTAATGACAACGTATCAAATCATTTATATTGAAATAATTTTCATCGCCAAATTGCAATCAACTAAAATATATTACATCATCTAATGCAATCACTAGAACAAATCCTCACCATGTATTAAAGATATAACGCCTCAATATCTGCTGTTGACCATTCAAAGCGTGACGTTGTTGCACACTTGCAGCGAGCAGCCAGGGGGGAAGTTCGATAAGGTCACGGGCCGTATGTTTCCCCAAAGCTCCCGATGCGGCTCAGTCAAGAGAGGAACAAGCACGTATTGCCAGCCTTGCTTGAGGGAAGAAGTACTCACTGGCCTCCCATAAAGCTTAATTCAAAGTGGGGGGAGGCTTTTCCTTAAAATATTGCCACAAGTTGACTCCTGACATCAGTACATAAAAGCGTTGGTATTCTGCCCAACCATAATGCAGCAGCCGCTCTAAATCTTCCCTCATGTTCTATACGACTTATATTAATGCATCTGTGTGTGTATGAATGTGTGTGTAAAGATGCACCATACTGTACTGCTGGGGTGGATACCTGCCAGTGAGCATCTGTCCAATCAGCGGGGGCTGGCAAACGAGCCCAGGATGCTACTATAATCCATTAATTCAGCTTCACTGAGCTGCCTGTGTGAGACCCGGTAGAGCATATACAGTACACACACTGGACCATTGATCCTCACTATTTTTTCCAGTAGAGCCACACTTACAAGACAAAGTCCACAGGAGAGTCACCTCGACTTCAAAATACCAAAACTCATCTCCAACTAAGCATACTTATTTGTCATCCCACTTAACATGCAGTATATGTAGCCTAATCAGGGCAGAAATCTGGTTGTGTTTGTTCTAGATTCCAATTTATTTTTTCCCAAATTCCATGTTTTCCGTTTTCCATCCATCCATCCATTTTCTACCGCTTATCCTGTATTTAGGGTCACGGGGGGGCTGGAGCCGATCCCAGCTGTCATTGGGCGAAGGCGGGGTACACCCTGTACAGGACGCCAGTCTATCACAGGACATGTAGAGACAGACAATCCATTCACGCTCACATTCACACCTACGGGCAATTTAGAGTCATCAATGAACCTATCCCCATCCTGCATGTCTTTGGACTGTGGGAGGAAGCCGGAGAACCCGGAGAGAACCCACGCTTACACGGGGAGAACATGCAAACTCCACACAGAAGGAACCCAGGACGACCCGGGAATCGAACCCAGGACCCTCTTGCTGTGAGGCGAGAGTGCTACCCACTACACCGCCGTGCAGCCCTGTTTTCCGTCTTATCTTGACCAAATTTATTGAAGAAACGTTCTAGTAGTTTGAATTCTAATCCATTGTCATTCAGAGACCATACAAATGTGCATAAATATGCAAGTGTATGTGTAATTATTTATGGAAGGAGTCATTCTTATGTTGACAAAACTCAGAGTAAAGTTATAATAAACGTCTTCGAAAGGCCTTTCAATCACTGTGTGTGTGTGTGTGTGTCTCAGCCCAGCCCCTCTGTGAAATAGACTACACTAAAACACAGTACACTCGACGTGTATCCAGATTTCGTCAAATTCCACGAAATTCCACGTTTTCGTTGTCAAATTCCGCGTTATAGGGCCCTACTATTAGTTTACCACTGATGAGAGCCACAAATTGAGGCTTGGCGAGCTACGCAGTATCACTAGACTATTGCAGCTGAGCAGAAATGTCACATTTTAACTGGTTGGACTAGTGTGTGTCACGTGCTCATATGCTATGAGCAATGCGGCTAAAAGGTATTGATAACAGTCCCATGTATCTAAATGCCATTGTTGAAAACACTTGGCTTACACACACACACCACATGCAAAAAAACATTTACCGTAGAGCTTTCTGAGATACAGTAAATCATTGTAAACCTCAGTTACACAGACTCCCTGTAGCAGCTTTATGCACCAGAGTTTTGATAACCTCAACCCTGCAAAGTTACAGACTCTGGCATCAGCGGGGAGTCATAATAAATCTGGAGAGGAAAGAGTATCTGCCTACGTTGAGGAGGCATTTCACCTCTGTGCTCACTCCAGCATTTGCAAGCTTTACTAACTGCTGGCTATCAGATGCAAAATGTCTGTCTGCCTCTACCCGTCAAACATTGCATTCTGGGATCTCTAACTGTTGTTGTTTGGTGATTACCAACAAACCACATCGCAGCTCGCTCAGAAGACGGCTGAATCCTTCTTTTTGTTGATGTTGAACAAATCAAACTAAAAATTCTCCGGAGTTTGAAGGAAAAAAATCAAATATGCATGGCATGAGTGCGCCCCGAGTGTTGTGCGTCTATTGTGGAGAGAGAATGGCAGTCCGCAAGGCATTTAAGAGGCCTTCAATTAATTCAAATGAATCCCTAACATCCATATCATAATTAATAATAAACCAGCTACACACAAGGCGTGGGTGCACACAAGTTAATTTAGCAATGCAGAGCGTTTTCCCAATGCACTCTGAGGTAATATCCATCTAATGTTTAGGGAATACACAGCATTCCCCTCTACAACAGGTGCTTTTTCATTTTCTGTCTGGCTAGCTTTAATGATCTCATTACACAGCCACTCTAACCGGGGAAGTGCCTATGGCACCTCTGCCACACAACAGGGAGTACAACAACAGCTCAGAGCAGGGAGGCCGGGCATCTGTCTGATGTCACCGTCGTAACGGAAGCTGCTTACTTACAAGATGGACAAGACTCTGAGAGTGTACTAGAACCCCCCCACACCACCACCACCACCAAAAAAAAAGGCTAATTGAATTCCCCATGTACGGCCATGCACAAAGCCCTCCCTGAGATACCGAGTTGTACATCATTACCCAGAATTCTAGCCGGCAGTTTTCCCAACTTCCTCTGCCAGGAATCAAATGGCACAGATTAATCATAGATCGCCTGATGGCAAAAAGCGGAGAGAAAAAAATATCGTCCCACAGGCTGATCGTAAAGCTTTTACAACAGAAAATCCTAAAGCAGCAGAGGCAACACTTTCTCACACCGATGCATCAAATAACACACCTCGTCAGTGGCCCTAAGCTTCAAACTACGACGCTCCATCTTCCCATCTAGCATTGGTTTTCTACATGCCAGTATACCCTTGTACATGCATATTTTCAAAATAAAGTTCCATCTTCGCAGGAAGTTAAGTCTAAGGCAACAAAACCATTTAGTTATGTTCAGGGAAAGAGGAACCAGTCACTCGCTAGCGACTCACTTGCCAACTCTACTTTTAGTTTTTACACAGGACATGAACAGCGGCGTCCTGGATGAAAGTCCTGTGATTGTTTGAGTGGACCCTCTGACCAAACTGCATTATTTGAACCTCAAATTCAGAGCAAATCTTTGCATTTTATAAATTAGTAAATATATTGTTACTTAAAGTTCGCATCTAACATGTTATTATCAGACAGAAGATATCTTTGCTTATTTGACTATTTCTGTATTGATTATTAAAAAAAAATGTTTCCCTTGGCAGTGCATTTTGCTGTGGCTCATTCTAGAAACAGGAAGAATTGATAATGAAAAGAGATGTGATTTCATCAAAAAAAAAATGTACACAATTAATCTAGAGCTATTTAATGAGCAAAAAGTAATCAATAACTGAAATATAACTTGAGTCATTTCATTGAAAACAGCAGGGATTTGCAGGTTTTCGCTTCCAAATGTGATCAATTGCTCCTTTTCTCGATTCTTTACCATAATAAATCGATTTGTTTGGGGCTGTTGGAAGGACAAAACAATATACATCTGAAGAATCCACCTTTAGCTACTTTGTAACAAATTATGATTTCTGAAAGACTTTCACAATAATTTACATAATCGATAGTAGAAGCCCCAAATGAAACAGCATATTATGAGCAAAGTCAGGAAAAAGGAACAAACTTTAATGCCATTTGAAGGTTAATGTCGAACTGGTACTCCAATCACATTCCAGCTGGAAGATTTCCATGTGCAGATTCATGACAGGATGATTTTTCATTTCTGCACCGTCTGTCGGTAACGTCACCATTTTAAGCTTGGGCGACTTTTGCTACCTTTCGCCGTTCTACAGTCTGCTCGGAGTCCGAGTGAAAAAAGATCTTTACTTGCCTTGTCTGACAGACTCGGCTAATCTTGGCAGAAATATGGCCGAATTGTTTTTCTCGGCTTAGTTCTTAATAGGTTTCCAAACTCCCCCATCATGTTGGGACTATGTGGTCCAATTTGAAATTTAAAAAATTGGCATTGGACCTTTTCTTTTCTATCTCTCTCTTTCTCTCCATCTGCCCCTCTGTCTGTCAGCCTGCCTTCCTCATTGCCCCCTCCCCATCATTCACCTTATGTCTATTTGTTTCACAGACTATTGCTGCATTAAAACACAGATCACACTGAACACACTTATCTACACTACACACACACACACACACGGCGGCAAGCACTGTACTGATATACCGATGTAGCGATTTCAGACAAATTGAGTCGCCGAGTCGTCCGCCGGCTCATTCTGCGCACACAGTCTGCCTGTGAAATGCAATTACACTCAATGCCATGAGTAAGTGGTGGAAACTGGCTTATCATGTCAGAGTACTAACGAGAGCTACTGAAGGGAAATCATCATTAATGCCGAGCAAAAAACACAGACACAGCAGAGTTCCCCTGCGAGGGGGAAGAAACAGGTCTTCATGAGAAGAGGGGCCTTCATCTTTTGTTTTCATTATCTCGCAACCCCGCTTGCCGTCGGAAGTCGAGGTAATTGCAGTAAGAGAAACAGTAGCTGTGTTTGTGGCATGTAATATGCTGCACACGCAGATTCACTTTTCCAATGCATACACTTCTGGCATTACGCAACAGATCAATTAGGATCTAATTGCAGTACCGTATGCTTATTCTGTGACGTCTGCCGGTCCAGACTCCTTCCTGGACATTTCCTGCTCAAAAACAGAGCCAAACGTCACCTCGCCAGCCCGAAAACCGCCGAGCATCAGCTAAATCCTCCCGACTTTGAGCTGCGGCACCTTTTTTGCACAATCCATATCTCAACTGTGCTCAAGCTCAAGGGACCGTACTGGTGATTTGGAATGTTTTACCCCATTAACTACAAATTGCACACACAGTTATCGCTGTACACTTTTCCAACATATAACTTAGGCTTCAAGATGAATTTTTCCTCTCTCGCAGGCAGTATCTATTCATTTCAGTGCACTATAGGAAAATCAACTTGTAGATTTTAACCTTGCTTGAGATGAGTAATCCATCACACTGAATGTTTTTTTCACCTTTGTTTTTATTTATCTTTTTGTCAAGGTTATGCAGCAGTGTCATTTGAGAAGGGAGAATCGCATTCTTTACAGAGAATAGCTATATCTAGGAGGAGTAGGTTGTTTTCACCAACAACACCAGCAGGTCAGGCCCTCTACTTCCTTCAGGTAGGCCTCTTCATTGTTATCCGTCATCAAAAATGTCACAAACTTAAAAAGTTGAAGGAGTCTACAAATCAATCCCCTTCTCTACATCGCCAAATTACATCTCTCAAGCTCAGTCAGTCATGTTTGCCCATTGTGAAAGACTATTGGCTGCCCTGCTAACAGTTAATGTGGGGTGTCAATCAACTAATTGGACCAACTACTTGAAATTACTTTGGTCTAAAGCAAAATGATCTATCATTACCCTGCCAGATCACAAAGAGAGAGTAGCAATTGTGGGCTGGCATTGGGAGGATAATTGATTTGCATACAGTTGTAAATTATTTGGAAAACCACAGGTTACGTTGGAGATAAAATACCAAAAATCCTATGGTACTCTTTGGAAATAGTTTATAGTAAAATAAAGTGTGGAACCATGCAAACCAATGGTATGGTCCTTTATGTGCCTCTGCCCCCTTTAAAATAGGATAATGGCTTTTACCTGGACTCGCCCCATCAAGTACTTCATGAAAAGAGTACCTGCAACTCGTATATTGCAAATTGTTCACTGAGCGCACTGGCACCATCCAACTTTCCCTATGATGAATAACTGCACATTAAAAGAAAAAAGAGAGAAGAAAGAAATCAACGGGACTACTTGAACAAGCCCAATTACGGCATCTCCTCATAAAAGACGAACTTCGCCGCAATCAGACCTTAACTCACACGGGTCCTCAATCTCAGGCATGCAAACAATGGAGGGATGGATGGGGCGGCTTGTATGAAATATTCAGCCACTGTGTACTCATTATTTCGCCGAGGCACTCAGCATGGTGTAGCCTGGCTAAGTGGTGATTGATTGCTCAGGGCCGGGGGAGAGGGTGCAACAGACAGAGACGGCAGATACACTGTATGCACAAGGAGGGAAGAAAAGGCTTTCTGAATATCTCAAGGATTTTTACGAGAGACAGTAAAAAACAAGACGTGGCACACAGTGTGATGCCACTGTAACAGGTTTAAAAATTCAATTATCTCAGCAATGTGACTAAAATGAATGGCAGTACGATAAAAAAAAAATCACTGCTGTACACTGGGTTTCTACCATTACAGGTTTGATTGCCAATAACGCTTATTTTTCTACAGATCTTCAGGGTTTTGGAGCGGCTGCTTTTTCATGCCAGAATAATATAATTATGCATTTGTTTTATCTGGCATCTCACTATCGGCAGGGTGTAAAAGAAACCGGAACAGACCATCATGTCAGGCGAAGGCTCAGACTTGAAATAAACAACAGAATGATTTTACTATTATTTGCTTGTGGTGGTGTCTGATCCTGCCTTGAAAGAGCAAATAATGGTACAATCGTTTGGCTTTAATTGGCGTATTCCTTTTCTTACAGAGGATGAGATGAGAAGATCAATATCGCTTTCATGTCCGTCTGTTTAATATGAAGCTGCAGCTAGCAGCAATTTAGATTAGCTTAGCATAAAGATTGGAAGCTGGGGGAAACAACTAGCCTGGCTCCGTCCAAACAGAACAAAATCTGTTTTTGTATACAGACTAAACAAATTAGAAATATAATTTGTTAATGAGTTGACTGTTTCCCCAGTTTCCAGTCTTTGTGTGATGGTTGTAGCCAAGTATGCATACAAAATGTGGAATAATTCCTTTGAGATGGCTTTTAATTGCCATAATACAAAAAATCGAAATGCTTGAGGTGATGATTTGATCCTGAAATGACCAACTTTTTTGCTTTTCTTTTCTTCTGGTTTAAAAGAATGTGTTGAAATGTTGTCGGAGCCCCTCATTGCTACTCAGGTCACAGTGAAAGCAGTGTGAACAGGGGACAAAGTGAGTTTTTTGAATGTTACAAATTTCAACGTCTGACAAAGCCACCCTAAATTACTGCTATCGATCAGCCGCTCCATCAACGCCCAATTACAGTCATTTTGTGCTCTTTTCTTTTTTTCCCAACTCTTCCTTCAAGTCACAAGCAGATGGGCCAACAGGTGAATGTCTGGAAACAACACTACTCTGTTTTTAGGAGACAAGATGAGAGAAAATTCTGCTAACTACCCTTGTCATATGATTTCAGCTCCTGTGCTGCAAAAGCTGATAACTCCAGCCATCTGCCAGCCTTGCTTGATTGCTCGACAAACAAATGTAGCCAAAGGGGAAACACTCAGTATGATGGATTCCAGTGTGGCTAATGAAATGCTGCTGTTGTGAGCTGGCACCGTGGAAAAAATGTGGCCCGCATAAAGGTCACTATAAATCAAGTCCCTCACTCCCGGCCGCCCGCAATTTTGATTTTGCAAAAAGCTGACCCCAATCAAGAGCATAAATATACCACAAATATCTACAGGGACACTTTGCAAAACAAAAGTGCTCAATTTAAAATGAAAAGGTCTTATTTGCAGATGGGGCTGAAAACATTTGTTGATGTGCAGAACTGAAGTGACAAACAAATTCACCAAACATTACTGGTTTGCACTTCATTTTAATGATGTTTTTGTGTTTTGTATGATTGTAATCAAATGTAGTTGCTTTTTTTTAACCGTTGGTTCAACAAAACAAACACTGATGAAACTGGTGACATTTTAAAGGAAAATCAAAAAATAGCTGATAGATCATTTGAAAATAATAATTAGTTGCAGCCCTGTATAGCTTTCGTTTTCCAGCCCAGTGCTTTTACTACGAGTCTAACACCTTATCTCAGACCCTGTTTGATATATTTTAAATCGATAAAACGCAGCACCGACGATGTCAAAACATCCATGACGGTAATGCTGACTCACTCACTACAAGACAGGCGTTAACAGGTGCACCGATACCAGATGTCTGGAAAAGCATGGCGCAGGATGCAGCAGGCATTGCACAGCAATCAATAAAGCAGCATGCGTGCGGAGGTGGACAAACAGCGCTGCGATTTCGCTTCTTCTTCGCGTGGTTTGAAATGACTGGGCATGAAAACAAGCGAAGTGAGCTATTGACATAACACCTACAAGTTGGCCGGCAGCCATGAAGTTTGGATTGAAAAAGGCATTAGCTGTGTAGTGGAGCACTGAATCATGCAGGGTGGTCCTCCATCAAAATGCTCTCATAAGCCTGAAGGCGCACAAGCAGTTGTAGTACACCAAACAGCTGTTTGGAGCTACAAAGCAGAAGCTTTCTCCAGCGTGTGAGCAGGTACACATCTGCTTCCAGTCCGTGCTCTGGGGAAAATAATAAAAAGCGGGTAGGAAAATAGCCCGACGTTCAAGATGGTTATAGTTTGTAAACGGAAGCTTATCGCTGTTGTGAAATAATATTGACATGGTATCCACCTTGGTTGATAGTGACTCACCGAGCAATCGACAGCCAATCAAAAATGGCCAGTATTCGGCTGATTAGCGATGACCAGCCATTGTTGATGGAGGTTGAGTTATATTTAGCAAAGGAAAATTAGAACGTTATCATGACATGTTTGAATGCAATCTTGTAAAGATGTTGGTTTAGTGAAAGACTTGAACAAATGCAGCTGTTTGATGATGTTGATGCTGTTTTTTCTAGTTCCTACCCTTTCCATCTTAAAAGGGGGTAGAATAATCTGTGACCCCCAGGTTGGGAGCCTCAGGCTAAATAAAAGATATTATTATGTTGGTGTGGGCACACTAATGATATATGAACATGATTTTTCTTTTTCATATTTTATCCAGTGCTTAGAATTTTGAACAAAACAAAAATTGTGTCAAAGATACTGACTTGTGGCGCTGGTTAGCTGAGTTGGTAGAGTGGGTCCCATGTACTGAGGCCATAGTCCTCGCTGCAGTGGCCCTGGTTTTGAATCCACCCGGCGGCCATTTCTGCATGCCCTCCCCATCTCTCTCCCCCTTTCACGCTCAAGCTGTTGTATCATAAAAGGCAAAAAAGGCCAAAAAATACCTTAAAAAAAGATATTGACTTCACTAGGGCTGCCCTCGGCTGAAGAAATTCTTGGTTGACTTAATCGAGTCGACTTAAGAAACAAAACGACAGGTCAACAAGGGGGCAGCCCTAGGCTTGATACATACTGCCAAACCCTTCTTTAAACACCAGGTAAATGAAAATTTGAATAAACTTTTCAGAAACACTATAACATGACAACAACGTTGTGGTAGAGAATATAATATAGTAGAAATGCCTATAAGAGCTACAGAGAAATAGTTCATTCAGGGGGATATGTTGGCTGAGAATAGCTGTGTCAGCCAATAATTAAAAGTATTCAAAAGTGTAAAACAACTTAAACCCAAAAACTCAAGACAGTGGCTCTTTGCATCATGCAGCCACACGCACTTAGAAGTTACGAGACAATGAGAGCCCTCAGTGGAGGAGCGCCAGTGTTTGCTCAAACTGAGAACTCAAAAAAAAAAACAGCCGCTCTCCCTCAAATAATATAACCATGACAACGAGACCCGTCCCGGTTACTTTGAAGCCTCTCCTCTTTTGCGGAGATAAATCTCTCACTCTCCACGTACATTTCATTTCAGCCCAGAGAAACAAATCATTAGTTGTTCGGCAACAGCACCGTCTGTGCCCTTGAATGGGGGAGAAGTTTGCAATGTCGGGGAACAATTAGACGCAAACAGAGCAAAAGAGCCAGAGAATGAGCGCCTGAGATGTTCTCGCACTGTATTCGCTGCGGACGTGAAGTGCACGAGACTCCTCGCTCTGTAATGCAAGTGAAACGGTAAGATAATAGCCTACTGTATGTGTTCGGCGGTAACATCTCTGCTGTCATTAGCCCTTAAGCACCTGAATGCAGCAATTTCCTGTGCAGATCAAAACTGTGCAGGGATGGCATCCGTTTTCAAGCACTCCGCTGAATCTCCAACAGGCGACAACGATGTCCAACCATCATGTCTGCTGGTCATAAATCAGGCTGTGCAGGTTTCTCGCCATTATTGAGAGGACTTCCCGCTGAGATGCTGCAGTTAGTCCCCGTCTCGTGAGCACAGGCTTTATTGTTGCAGGAAGCAATCACTTGGTGCAAAGAAACCTGTCATTCTGCTGCACCATCATGTACTTTCCGTGTTTCCACCTGCTTCAACCCTCTGGGGAGGAACACTTTCACTGCAGAAATCAAACAGTGGATTTCGGGGATGCAGGTATGTGAATGCATCAATAACATGATCAATAGCTAAACGCACAACATTGTTTTTAAAAGGCAGAAATGTTGGCTTCTTCCTGTCTAGAGGACATTTTCTTTAGGGAACTACATTAGCTACAACGAGGCCTGGTCCTGGTTCAGTTCTGGATTTAAAAAAAAGTGTAGATCTCAACAAGGAGGCCGAAACGGATCAACAAATGTCAAGAGTCTGGCAGCAGACTCCTCTCAGAAATGAAGCCAATATGGAAATCTTTTACAGCAGGCTCTCCTGCAGGACTACTGCTCCAACTGAGGGATGCTGGTTTGAAAATCCTATTAAGGGGTAGTTTGAATCATTTGGGGTTTTCACTAGGTTTGCACAGAAACATTTCAAGTGTGTTGTGTTGGATTTCTCATCCTCTGATCACCAACATTTTGCGAAATGCCAATATGGTGCAAACGTCTTGGTGACATCAATATGGTGCCACATCACCTGTACAGAACTACAACTAAACAAAGTGTGTTACGGAACCGAATCATTTGGGAAATGGACTGCAAGGACTCGACATTCAGGGGGAAGAAAAATCTCCTTTATGAACTCTGAAAATGAGATTTCAATTTCAATGCTACAGAAAGCCAAGGACACAATAACAGTGGTTTCAAGTTCACATTCATTAACTTGCATTGCCAATTAAATATTTGAATAGGTCTTGCCCAGAAATTTAAAATTAAGGTATGTCCAGAATTTCAGTAACATTATTAGCAAGATGTGAAAAGGTCACAGTGCTGAAGTTTTGTCAAGGGTGCTGTGTTGCAGAGATATTGCCTAAAATCAGCATGCTAACCAGCTAGCCAAGGCCTGCCCTGTATATTAATACCACCTGTACCCAAAGAGATGAACTGAGTCTCTGTAGCGCTCCGTCTGACCTCAGTCCAACGTGAGGACGAAGAAGTAGAGTCCCGAATGAGGTGCATGTCAACCTGCGCACTCACCTTAAACTCTAGCTGAAACATAATTTCCTGAGCATTTCTGAGCGATACAGGGTAGGAGGGGGGTCATAAGGGAGGCGGGACATATCGGGAGGCAAGCTCTGTGCAGTGCCGTCACTGCGGATTGATTTTTTTTATTCTTTCTGCATATAGTGTGGGGGTCTAAAAGGGTGGCAACTGCCTTTTTCAGTTCAGCTTGAATTAAACTGGGAGGGATGGATGTAATAAAAACAAGAAAAGAAAAGTTGAACTGAGGTGCTGGAAAATAATTTGAGGATGAAAATGGAAGAGTGGCAACTGTAACTTTCTTGAGGCTGATTGGCTCCATCATCACCTCAGTGCCCTCTCTTTCTGATGAATGCCACCTCTTCAGACTCCTTCAGGCTCTCCACAGGTTTGTCAAATGTAAATGGGACTCCTGCATTCACTTCCAACTGTGTGACAATATTCACTTCATACCTCACACATTTGGAATTTGGCCAAAATATTCATGATAAACACCAGTGTTTGCTTTTCATTATGTGGGAACGACAGAGATGAACACAGAAACACAAAATAAGGCCATTAGGGAGGAAAAGTGTCTTCGGTGAGGGAACCATTTGGAAAAGCCTCACTCTGCACAGTTGTGGTCCACATTTTTTAAAATTGCCTTGAGTGTTTGCACAGCATGGCTTATTCAGCTATAAATAAAGCGTGGGGGAAAGTCAAAATTAAACGGAAGTGCCCCGGAAACAAAGTTGGGTCAGAGAATCTGTGACAACGTCAGCATGAAATTCTGAAATCAAGAAATAAAAATAATTAAAAAAGCATTTGAAAAGTCATGACAACGTCTGAAAGAGTGGTCTTTTGGTATTCAGTCTCCATCTGTCAGACGCCTGCAGGTCCCAGCAGAGGGACAGCCGGGGTAATATCTCCTGCGCCTCGCAGCTTTAGATGCAGTAAAATATTAATGGGACGCTCATTGGGCAAAAGGTTACCTCTGCCCTCAAACGCCTCACGAGGCAAAGCCCAAAATGCCAGCAGTCATTATTTTCAGCGCCATAAAAAGTGTGAGGGGGGGTGGAACTTTCCAACTCTGTTTAACTACGACCCTGTCCTCAGCTAGTCCCGATATCTCGGACTACTTGCGGGCAGGGAAGGACACGTGAACCCCCCCCCACACACACACACACACACACACACACACGCACACAAAAGGGCGTGAACTGTCGGAGAGAACCCGGTCCGTTAGAACGGACGCTGAGAACGCAGGAAACGACATACTTCCTGCACATTATTATTTTATATATATATATATTTTTTTTTTTTTTGACAAATCGTTTAATCGGCGTCATGCAAAACGTGCGACGAGCAGGCTTACCATGACGTTGCCCTGCATCTTTGCAGTCTCAATGAGACTCTTCTCCTTCATGGTTCCCCTTCCTCTCCGCGGCTCCGACCTGCGTCCGAAAGCTACAAGCGTGGAGACTTTAGTACGGCTCGTGTCAGCTCTCCGTCCCCGCCGCTACCCCGCCGGATCATAAGTGGGTGGGCTCACAACCGAAACGTTGGCAAGAAAGATAAAAAGGGGGGAGAGAAACAACGTGGGCTCTCCTCGGTGCACTGTTGGAAATGTTCTCCCTCCTTTGCGTGAGAAAAAGAAAACAGTGGAGATGTAAGGAGGGAGATGCTTGAAGCTTAGCGGGAGTTTGCGTGGCGGGGAGATGCGCGCTGGATGCTCTTTTCAGAAAATCCCGTTCCTCCTCATTCATCCGTCGCTGCGTTGTACACGCTGCTGCTGCTGCTCCAAGCCACCACTTCAGTGTGATGGACAGCGTTAACGGGCAGAGTAACTGACGCCAGTCCAGCTGCAGGCTAATCATATTCCCATAAATGTGATCACTTTCTGCTTTGCTAATGACTGATTTTATATGTGTGCCATAAAAGCATAAAAAGGTCATGACTTAAGGGAAAGCATCCATCATGAGCCTGTTAAGATGTTCCTGAAGCCAGCTCTCACCCCCCAAAAAACTTTGAATTGTGAAGTTTGTTAGCAGCTTCACACCAGTAAGGTTGCTGGTGCTGCTCTGGGTGTCGCTTGTCCATTTGTGTTCATCAGATCCACCCGTCGCTCCTCCACAGTCCAAAAATGATCACTTTCATTCACTCGCAAAGATTAAAAAATGGCGATGGACAAAATCACAAATCAAATCAAATCAACTTTAAAAAATGACTACGTCCAATACGTATGTAGTCTTTGCTTCTGCTAGACAAAATTATGTTTCTACTATGTTCCTTTAATCTTGTTTGGTATTTACGACATGTATTTTATTTTTTTAGAATTTATCTTATTGGACAGCAAATTATTGAAATTAAAAAAGAAAAAACTATCCGTCTCACCCACTTTTATTTAAATTATTTGGTCCAATTACTGGGGACGCTTATAGACAGTGTGTAAATGCTGCTCGAGGGTTATTCTAAAAGCGACCCAATGCATGTTCATGTTTTATAGTTGACAGTTATTTTCACAGAAAGGAAACCTACCTCCCCTCCTTATTTTTAGAAGTGGTTCAATTCTAGTATTTCCTGCTTGTATTTGGAGGGGATGGGGCCCTCCTCCGCTGACTCTGAGTGCTGGAAAGTTGTTCAGATTTGGGGGGTCCTTTATTGATTTTATGAAAAAGTAAATGGACTCAGCTCCAAAGAAGTACTTGATTGTTGTGCCTCTCGAGTGTGGCTTCAGGTACAGTGTGTTTGAAATACTTTTTTTTTTTTTAAATCACACTTGCACACTCCCAGGCTGTGACAACAAACAATTTCAGGCTGTAAAGGCATTTCTGTTGTGGCACATGGACACTGGGGATACAGCTTATCTGGGCATGCATGGGCATCTATTTGCTACTCTGTAGGGATGCACAATATTGTATTTTTGCAGATATTTTCCAACTCACCTGCCAATTGCCGATGCTTACATACACACACATTTTCCCACCAATTGCAGAGAAGGTCCTTCTGTAGTGTTATTAACACGTTTTGCCAGCTGTTTTGCAGACAGATTCAACTGTATAATATTCCACATATCAAAAGACTGGAGAAGAGGCGGCTGACAGGTTGGTGCCCTCACAAATGGTCATCGTTATGGTCGGGATGGCAGCTCCTCAGGTGGATAATTAAATCCGTTGAAGGAATGCGATCTGGCTCCTCCTCACGTGGCGGACGCTGAGCAACCACTGCAAGCAACTTTGCTTTCCATTTCAAACATGTTAATAACCTCCACGTCGCAGATATTTGTTATTCCAGCCGCGTGGTCAACAGTTTACATCATCTTGTCACCTGTCATATCAGAGGAAATGCTTATTTCTGGCTGAAGCGGATAAAAATCTCAATCCCCCAGTAATAACCCAAAGATAGTAACTGTACAAAGGCTTGCAAGCAAATATTGCGTTTTTTAAGGGGATCACTGGCGGAAAGGTGAGACAGGTCTGATTTCAGTCGCTGTGGACGTTCCTGTCACACATGAAACGAATGCCGTAGATCATTGATTTAGGTAGAAGACTGTTTGCTATGCTTTTTATTTGCCTAATAATATAATTAACCTATTTGTGTCAAGTCAAACTCCGGCCATGCATTTGGCAAGTAGGATTTAATTCACTTTTGTTCAAATGATTGTATAATTTTAATTTTTATCATGTATTTTATTATTAAATGAGACTAGCTTTTAACAAGCATTTCATCCATTGATGTTAATAAAGAAGGTAAGAAGTAGCGTCCTCCCTCCTCACCTGGCATTGGTCCTATAATAACCTATAATAACTAACGGCAGCATCCAGCTGTGAAAAGGAGAAGATTGTGAAAAAGAAGTAAAACTGGCCCCTTTAAACAACAAGCCAATCGAATGCCTCACCTTGGGTGCAATCAGACTCGACTGTTAATAATGGAGAACCGAGCCAAGGTGGCATTAGTAAATTGTTCCTTTTCCCTTTCCAAAATAAAGTCATTACAGGGCAAATACTACAATACTTAGTGCATAAACCAATATGCTGCTGCAAAGTAGTTGCAAGTATCCTCTTATCCATCTAAAATACAGCTAAAGAATTTTAATGAAAAATATATGAGCCTCATTAGATCTGTGAAACCACTTATTGGTTTCCATTATTGACGTTCATAAAGATCACACACACAAAAGATGCATACATGAAGGGAAGCTAATAACATACATGTGCATGCATTGAGACAGTTGGAATGTGAATGTGCAGTATGTTACTTTGTTATCATTACTGTTGCTTTTCATTTAATATTTACTGTTTTTTGCTAAAACAGACCCCCACTAAAGACCGAGCCCTCTTTATCATAGGCTTTCAAGATAGAGGCCGCCTTAGTTCTCCCTCTCTCTTTCAAGCTTTAATAAATCAATATTACTCTGAAAGCATATCATCAGTGTTTACTGTACTGCATAAAAAAAATGAACCTGCACACTGATGATGCAGCCAGGCAGTGGAGTGTCCTAAACTCACAGCAGCAGTTCACTAAGATGGTTTCCCCAACTGGGATGTGCAAACAGCATGTCTCCCATAAATCTCATTTAGAAATGCCTGGTATTAATTACTGTGGGTAAGGCTGTCAAAACAACCTAATGGGGGCATCGGGCTCCCTCGACTCCAGCTGGACTGCTGACAGAGGGAGAACGCAGCAGTTGCAAAGATAGGTAGCTGCTTCATTACTGTGTAGGGATTTATTTTTTATTTTCTTCAGAATTACTCCGTGGAGTTCTTCTGTCAAAAGGCACGCTTAAAGGATAACCTTCATAACACGACATTTTCAACTCATGGCGTACAAATAAGAGCGTTGCCAATAGTGCCGCATTTAATCAGGGTTTATGTATCAAACATGGCACATAAACTCCACCGCGACCCCACAAGCTGGCCCGTTCTACACGCGCAATATTGAATTCACCATGCTGTTTATTCCCCGACAAGGCATGCCGGGCCAAGTTGCAATTCCTCGCATGCAGATGTGGCGGCCAAGGACATCTGTAGCAACAATGTTGGCAGCACAGAGGCAGACGGCAGCTGCCGGGTGTGAAGACTCTCAGAGAAAACGGCCAGCCAGGGATGGGTAAGTGCTACCGCGGCGTCAGGCTCCACAAAGACAGGCAGTTGACTGTTGCAGAGCAGGCAGCCGCCAAAGTCATAGCGAGCTGCATGGGAGCTCTGCTGGGGAGAGGAAAGCTGTGGAAGAGTGCGGACAGCTGCTGCCCGACTTCAATGTGGAGCCATACAATAAATGGCTGCCAGAGGTGGGCTGATGAGTAACATAGATGGTGCATGAAAAATATTGATTTTTGTATCATTGAAAACACAACCTCAACTGCAGTACCATTCATCACTCGACCGACCGGCTTCCAACGCCGTCTTCTGCAAACATTCGGGACAGATATTTTATAATAAAGTCAAAGTCACTGAATCTTTATCCCTTCAGTTAAACTGTGTGCTCCCTGGTGGTTGTTAAAGGTGATATCCTCATCACCAGGACACTTTAACTGAAGTTCTCCTGCATTAAAAAAAAAAACTTTATATTAGCTCAACGTTATACATAGAACAATTCTCATCAACAGTCTGTTTTACCGTCACAAATAATCTTGTCATATGACACCACAGACTTTGTCACCCCACATTGTGTCTGCAGTATTTACTGTGGCGTTTAGGGACTGGGCGTGTTCCAAACCAAGACTTTCTAATGAGCAGTGAAGGCTTTTAGACAAAAGTGATTAAAACTTGCCCAATCCCAGGATTGATTGGCCCGGATCCCTAGTGGAGTGAGTCCAGACAACAGGCGTCATTCTGGTGACGGCAGTCATCCAGCACAATAAACTCAACAGAGACCTTCTTAGGACAAATCGATGCTTTCATTATCAACTTAATTACTTGATACCACGATAGCCTCTACGCCGCTGTCATCGTCGTCTTCAGCTGTTTTAATGACAGCCTGAGAGACAGCGGGCTTGTTTCCAAGAGCAA
This sequence comes from Chelidonichthys spinosus, assembly GCA_029853015.1. Taxonomy (NCBI): domain Eukaryota; kingdom Metazoa; phylum Chordata; class Actinopteri; order Perciformes; family Triglidae; genus Chelidonichthys; species Chelidonichthys spinosus. Next base: position 14,339,528 of record CM056837.1, read on the forward strand.
CGCAATTACTATCAAGAATATCACTGTCAAACGTTATTGAATCGAAAGATACTGTCACGCAATCCTTTCACCCCACCATGTGGGGTCAAGGTGCTTTGGAGTTTAAATGTGGCTCACGCTTCGAGCTTATCGAGTCGCAAAGCAGCAAAGCAGGCAACTGTTTCAGCACGCCGCCGACCGATTTCCATCTCAAACATCTTGAATATATCTCTGAATATCTTTTCAAAAAATGCTGGGTGCACTTCGCCGCTGGTGGGGAACTCCATAATCTAGATAAGAGGTTTCTGCTGACCTTCCCCGCCCCAGACTGTCAGGACGATCGTTACCATCTCTAATGAATTCGGGAGCAGAAAGAAAACGGCACACGGGCATGTAAAGTGCACATTAATCTTGCAGCCTCGAAGCGGGGGGTCTATTAGTACCGCCGCTGACACATACAGAGGTAGAGAGATCGTGAACTGAAACTGATATGGTGTAAGGTTTAGCCAGTAAAGCACTTTTTTACTTCACCTCACAAGAAGTTCTGGTCTTTTTATTTGTATCTTTTATGTTGAACCCTGAAAAAGAAAACACACACACTCTGATCTTTAAAATTCCTTTAGCTCTGCAGTGACTTTAAAATACCCTAATAAAATATGACATGCAGTAAACTGCAGAAGCACCTCGCGGACCGTCCCTTCTCAGTAGCGGTTGGTGGTACGAGACAGAAAGGTTACTGGAATTATTATCCGACTTGAGGGGGACGTTTGCCTCCTAACAACTCATGACGCAGCCGGCAAGCACGTCTGAATATGAATGGAAGAGTTGCCTTGAACAGCAGGCGTTTGTCAGAACTTCGACCAGATTCATCACTTTAACTTGCTCTGCTCCGCTCAAGCCAATGAGGAGTTTCCCAGAGCACAGCAGTTGGCTTCAGCTCCACTACTCATACTTGAGCGATTATAAAAAAAAGGATGTGAACGCGGGTGTTATGTGAAAGAACAGCAAAATCAATGCATGCACAAGTTATCGCAAACTTTATTTGTTAGGATGTGTTAAGATGTTGTGACTCACTCAGATACATGAACTCAGATAGATATAAGCTGGAAAACTGCTTTTGACTATGATGCATTTTACAATACTGAAGCAGGAGTAGTTTGACACATGTGAATATGATAAATGGATATTTTACTAAGCCTTGTATGCCTGTATTTCAGGATCCCTCTCCTCGAAATAATTGAGTTTTGGTTTCTATCACTTTGGATTTGGAATTAAGGTCTGTGGTTAACAAAAGCTTAAGAGAGTTTGTTATACATCATTAAGTATCCCACCCGTGAATATGGAAGCTTTTACGTCTTAATTACTAAGACTAAATTAGACTACAGACGTTGTCTGGGACATTAAACATTATCATTAAATGCCAAAAACTGATGGAAAATTCTCCATTGGCTTTTTATCGAGGGTATGATGCTAGCTGTTGGGTCATCAGTGCACCACGGTTTTACAAGTATGATAACCAAAAATGCCTGACATGACCGTTATTCATTTTTAACATTAACATTTAAGAAAAAGCAGGACACACTTCCACAGTGAACATGAACAGGGTTTACTTCCTTGGCCTTGGGAGTAGCCTCCAGTTATGACTCTGAGAAGTAAGCTCACGAGCCAGACATGCCAGCAGCCGACATTATAACCGATAAATACATGGTTTAACTCATTCCTCAACAACTTGCGGTGTTGATCAAATATCAGCAAAGGATTCATATTTATGGTTACTCAGCCCATCCAGCTTGCATTCTCCCTGTAGGTTTCATTACACACAGAGTCTGGATGTGAGAATAACACCCTTGTCGCTCCTCACAAGATCGTAAACACCTTCGCTGTCGGGCTGCCAGGATCTCAGCTTCATCAACATTTACATACATGTTCCGCTCTACTGTCAACAGTCTGTCAAACGATTAGACCTGGTTACTCAGATATGCTAACAACCATTAAGGTTGACTGATGGCAACGTGGAGGTTGCTGTACTCTGCATGTGTCTGGGTGGCTCATGTTTATCCATCCAGGAGACGAAGCCCACAGCGTTTCACAGCACCTCTGATGGATTCCATGCAATATGCTGCAGGCTACCTCTTTGGTGGGGCCGACGCCTTCTGGTTGGATGATGTGCTCGTGACTGACTTAATCCTCATTGGTCTCATTGATCTTAACACCAGTTTGAAAAAGCAAGTCCTGACATTTTTGCTACTATAATGCATAAAATCAGCAATCAGCATTCTGTCCTTTCACAATGCCTCCCAACTAACATCATGATGTATTAATAGAATGAACTCACCTAATCAAAACAGCACTAATTTCCTATCACATAACCGCATGGGACCAAATTATTACATGGAAGTTTCTACACTACATCAGTGAATAATGACTAACATGCCAGTGAAGCTCCATTCCTGTCATCCTCTTTGCAATGTTTTAGCTGCTTTGAAATGGGCTGCATTCAGATGTGCCATTGGAAAAGGCTGTCTTTCATTACCAGTCAAGGCCCAGTGGATGGCGGATATCTTCTGTGAAAGCCCATTTGGGAAGATTAACTACAGGAATATGCTTTAGTGTCTGATAACAGGAGAGTCATATCACATCGCCCAAGGTGGTTTCTGGGGCAACAGCGTGGCCATCAATCAGCCGGATGTAATCTCGCTAGAAATCGTTGTCAGCATGCAAATTAGTGACACAACTTTACACATGCCGCCTGTGTGCGTGTACGCCCAAAAACAAGAACATGTCTGGTAAACAACAATGTAAAATGACGCTAACAATGTGAGAAAGAAAGACAATGGCTGCGTCTGGACTTAAAGGGGAGAAGGTGATGGAGCACTTGCACTGACATTGTCCGGCATCATACAATGGGGCTCATGCATGGAACCCTTTGTGCAGACTTTCTCATCCAAGAAGCCTTATACAGGCGACTACGCATTTCAGCTGTCTGTGTGTGTAGAGTCCATATCAGGGTGATGGATGACAGGAGCATTCAAGGCCTGGTGCCTGGCCAAGAAATAGTCGGGCACATTAAATCCCATAAAACATGTTGTTTTTATGCTTAATTGTCTTTGTACCAATTAAACAAATGAGATTTTAAAAAGAGCCAGGCTAGCTGTTCCCAGTCATTATGCTAAGCTAAGCTAATCAAATGTTGGCACTAGCTTTGTCTCGACTGTACAGACGTTAACGATGTTCTCGTCAAACTCACAGCAAGGAAGCAAACAAGTATGTTCCCCATAATGTTGAACCACTCCCGTAATAATGCTAAGATCACCATTCAGAATGACAAGGTAATTAATCACGGAGCAGCAAACAAACCTCGAGCTGGGATGATTTATTGCATCAACTTGTTTTAATAAAAGAAGGCTAAACATGACAGCCATCAGAGTCTTGGTGACGGTAATACATCTCATGTTGTCAAACGCATGACATAAAATGCTGCAGCGCTCCTGCTTTGGTCCAGTGTGCCTCACGTATTCCACCACTAACGATGCAAACCACTACATTACATAAAAACGGGCAGATCATAAATACGACAAAGGACTTCTGCTGGAAAGAATATCAGCCAGAAATGGCATCAAAGGTAATGACTGAAAAACTTGAGGAGTAGCCTATAACTTTAAACTCCAGAGCTCTGGTGCCACAGTGCGCTCATTAAGACTTTTATTAACTTCATCATTAAGAGAAGAGTTAATGATACCGCAAGATTAATGCCGGGGGCGCCCGGCTTGCTGAGGAACATCACGCAACAGCCTGCACACATGTATGCACTGCAGGTCTACCCGCTAAACCAGGTTAGCCTAAAGGACACGGCTGAGTAGGCTGTTTTTCGACATCGCACCTGCAGATCTGTCCCACTTTCTTGCTTGGTGCTCATTTTAGATTGGCCCGTCTCTGGAGGCTCGAAACCCATTAAGTGAAACTAATACAAACAGGCAGCGAGGTGACGTTCAGCACTAGTGAAATTTCAGAGAGTATCAGGCTTTTGTTAAAACTTTAATGACAGCTCAAGTTTTTAAATTGAGTTGAAAAGACGGCTGATGGCTTTACCGATCCCTTCATCTCTGTGACTCCTCTCGTTACTATTGGCTGCCGGTAAACAGCATTGGCTCCTTTGCTCTCCATCCATCTGTGTTAATGTGTCCATACATGTTTTGGCTACGCAGAGTGGATCATGTTTGCACACCTCCTGAAGATGATTTATAAAGCATGGATTTGGAGGCTCACAGACCGACGCACAATAAAACGGTTGTTTATGCCGTGGCCTGCGAGTGTTCATTGTCAAGGGGAACCGCATCTCGCTATTGGGCAATGGAAAGCACTACAGGAGCTAACGTGACAAATCATCTCTTTTTTAACTGCCGGTGACGCCGGGACAGACGAAGCTTGTGCTATCTGTTATACACCAGATTTTTGCAATAAGTCAAATAAAATCACCTCCACCAGTTTTATGAAAATGGTTCCCGACGGGGCCACGCTATACATTTCAATAAAGGCAGCTGATTGGAAGTGCAGTCACACAAGGACGGAGCTTGGAAAACAATATGTAACCGTCATGACGAAGCCAGCAGAGGACCAAGCAATCAGGGCAAATAAGGCTAAATGTCTGGCTAAGCTCAAATGATTATGTGCAGCAAATATAGAAGGGTTTAAATCCACTTTTAAAGAAGCGGTAATGACAATCTCTGTCCTGTTAGTTGCAACATATAGATAACAAAGATGACAAAAAAAAACTAAAATGGCTGCCCATTTGTATTAACTTCAAATTGTAGGGTTTCAAGGGTGCTGGGGGTTTAACTGATCACATTCGAAGCATGTACGAAAGTAATATGCCGAAATCAAGTGAAGTGATTCTAATGAAAGGATTTGACCCGTGGGTTTCAGTGCATGTGCAGAGGCATGCATGGGCAACCAGGAGCCCAACGTAATGTCTTCAAGGGCATACTGGTGAAAGGCTGGGCTCAGGAGAGGGATTTCAAAGATGTTCCTTGGAACACACTTAGGACTGTAATTAAGTAGACGTGGAATTATGGAATCACCAAAAAAAAATTTTCCACATTACGGGGGTTTTCACAGGAAACGTGCAGAAAGAGCCGCACTGGAAATTAATCCTCCACCTCAACAAAGACAAAGTCCGGGTGGAAGTCAGCGCACGTACGCTCGTGATTTATCAGACAAATTTCCTCCAATCAATGACAATAAATCGGCTAATAACAATATCATATAACACAGATTCATCTTGAAATGCCACGGCTGATAATGCTTTATGGATTTTTTTTCCAGGCTCCCAAATGTTAACTTAAAAATAAACCTTGCAAAAGAGCTTAAAAAACAATAAAGACATTTTGCTGCAGAGAAAATGTCCCTGATCAACTATATGGACGTACGCATTTACTGAAGTTCCTGTCAGTGGCCCACAAATTCGGCCCACACATTTCATTTCACTCGTTGTGGTGTGGGAAAGCTCAATGTACAGTTTGTTTAAATGAGCTGAAGATGTAGTTACGGAACCCACTGGGATGATGGGCAGAAATGCTGCGAGTTGTCTGCTAAACCTTTAAGGTTAAAGGGGAAAAAACACCCACACATACAAGAGAATGTACAGTGCTCTGTTACTTTAGAGAATCCAGTTATTATCCTCAGCACAATACTTGATGCTACTGACATTATCCAGGGTAAGCTTTTTTGCAATTGGTCCACTGACACCGAGTCTGACATTGACTCTGTGAGCTTAAAGTTGTGTTGAAGATATCCCATCCAAACGGGAACCGGAGAATGCTCCAGGCCCAGGCCCCGAGTCATAATGTATCAATAAAATAACCATAACCCCTGAAAAGAATGTGAGAAATGTTAGTCAACAAAACTACTTGGTAAAGGTTAGAAAGGTCATGGTTTGAGCTGAAGTCATGACTACAATGAATAAAAAACAACCGCCCTTAGCAGACCTTCTTATATAAAGTTAGTAACAAGTGTAAACTCACAGTCTCCTTTTTTGGTTTCACACGGGACCCAAACTGCGGACTCCTTGGTGGAAGTACTGGGTTTGTTTGACTTTGAACTACCTCACACCAGCCCTTAGTTGACCGTCTTTCATGTTAAACTAAATTTTACCACGTAACTTTTAAACCACTTAACGTTCAATAAGTCGCCTGATATACTACATAACGTACTCTCTGTGTTGCTTGTTGTACTAAGTAACTTGCTTTAACTGAATGCAAAAATGCAGACATTCACCTTATCTCTGGTTTGCCAAAGTTTTTATCCCTGGCGACATGGCTGCTAAAACATAGGTGACATAATAAAGGCAAATTGGGAATAAATTGGTGAGACAGACCGGAACGATTGCAGATGCCTTCATATACAGTACAGAGGTCACTGAATGGTTTAATGAGTATAAAACTGAGTGAACCATACAGTACGCTATGGCCCTTTGAGGTCACCAGATCTCAAACTAATTAAAGGCCTAGGACAGATTTGCGAGCGCTGTGTTCAAACTATGCTCTCAACCAACGTTATCAAAGCACTAAATGATTTGGATCAAATTTGTTGAACTTTGACCTGAGCTGCATTGACCTTTCTGGGCCATTTGCTAAATGATGTAGGTTTAAGTCAAGTGCAATAACAAACTGGCCTCTTATTGAGATCAGACCAAAAAAAAAAAGGAAAAAGATATTAATTTGGCGTAATATTAGCATGCAGATGTAGCTACCAGGTGTGTAACAAGTCTCTTAAACTGGCTGGAGTGACTCGGTAGCTTCTGCCCTGCGTCACTTTATTTGCACCATATTTCATACTTCGATTTGCATGTTCCACCTTTATTTTATGTATTTTCTCAGTTATATATAGTGTGATTGTATTATTTATATTTTTCAAACAAGCATTTCACTGCTCAATGTAGAGATACGTTGAGCACTGTAAGACAAATAAAAACTTGCACCTTGCCACTAAGGGTATGATGGGGGCAGAAAAAACGGTTTAATATACTAAAATATTCTTGAAGAAAATATCTTTTGCCCAGTTTGAGGGGATATTTGCTTCCAATGCACACAGCCAAATCAGATCAATATCTAGGAATAAAACATTCAGCACTCATCTGCCACATAGAGCATATGGAGTGACATGTTGACACATCCTGGAAGACTGAGTAATTGTGTTTAGCGTCTGCCATACTGCATAACTGCCAATTCTGACAAGTCACTATGTATTATTCTTCAAGTCTTCCAAGACCACACAAACGTAAATGTCAATTTCAAACATTATTTAAGAAAATGTAAAAGCCCAAACTGTTTGTTCTCTTTTGAGACTAAATGATGATTAAATTACTTAACCTGATGAATTATTTTGAAAGTCCTCTTTCACTTTTACAGGCAAGTTTAAACTCTTTTTTATTTAGTTTTCCAAAACAATATTGTTGAAAAAATGTCTACAGCATGGAAAACATCAGCACAATAAACCCGTGAAGAGGTATGGCTATTTGTATGCATCTCTCTGGATAGCTGACCAAGGACATTCAACACATAAGTTTGCCCTGAGCGCTGTTGCGTGGGTTTAGGATATATGAGGATGAATTGTGCTGACTGGAAGAGCAGAACGTTGCCTCTTTTTTCCATCTGAATTGCAAGTCAAAGATTGTTCCTTTATAACATACACTTTCTCGTAAAAGTTCAAACAAAATGAGGACGGAGTGGATAAAATTATGCTTTATTCAGGGAAATGGAGGTTGTGCTGCCTTGGATGATGATCAAATGTCCCCGCTAGGTATTAGAGTGATGCTAGAATGTCATTTTATGATGCAAAACACGTAAGGCTTAATCATGTTTTGCAAGACAGTTCATGCAATCATTCCAAAAAACAGCCTTCTTCAGCCCTAAAACTAAACCCTTCATCATGCAAACCACTTCGTTTTAGCCTCAGCATTAAGAAACCATTAATTTAATGGTTTCATCAGTTCAGATGCTTCATTATGCACCAGCTCACTCTCATTCAGGAGAGGGCAAACTTTAACCTGACCTGCAGCCCTCAGCTCTTGCACATCAGCACCATGGATGTATAAAGAAAACGGAATACAACGTTGGAGGTGGCATCCCATTCCTTTCTAGGAATAGTTGCCCAGCAGTGCATTTTTTTAACGCCGCCTCCCAGTCACAATCTCCAGCCTTCTTCTCAGGCTCATTCTCATGAGCAGTGGGTATTCAAATATCCACACACAGCCCGGTAAAAAAAAAAAGAGGTTTTGGCCTTTATAGCTAATATCCCCGTTCATGGTAACTGTAACATTGGTGAATGTTTTATACAACTCCCTTATTAACTTATATAAATGATTACGTGGCCGCGTTGAGTGACAGGTGGGGGACGTCTCAGGTCGCTAGTCTCTGCTGTGTCATTTGCCAATTTTTGCATTAGCTTAGCTGGGAGTGAGTCAGTGTCATCACAAGCATTACAGCTCTTCATGAACCGTGACGTGCTGGAGAATATATACATACATACATACATACATTCATACATTTATATAGTCAGTCAGTCTATCCTCAGCACATTGCAGTACTCTTGCAAAACTCCTTGTTGTGAAAAAGGGCTCATTTGCATCCTACGTCCATAAAAGTTACATGGAGTGGTAAAATCCACTGCGACAGACTCTGACTGCATCACTTACTTTGGATGCAGCACATTCCGTCTGGTTGGAAGAGGGCCCCGGGGGCACATAGTGGATATGCTTGTGATTTTAGATATGGTTCGAGTGTCTGTCTCCCAACCAGCGGCGGCTGTTTACTATTGTGGCACAATTTGTCTCTTAGGGCCTTGTTGACTGCTTGTGATATGCCACCAGATGGGCTGTCCTGACCCGAGCATTTTGCCAAGCCAACCGTTCACTCAAAGGGCCAGGGAGGTCGCAGTGACTCATGCAATTACACTCCCCGTGGTGTCAATCATCCCCAGGAAGGAAACACAGCCGCGGCCAAGTGACACCAACACAGCGCTCGCCTTCCAATGTCGTGTTTGCATGTTTTCTTCATGCTAACATATTGTAATAAAGCTCTCGTTTCCTCAAGGATTTCCTCGGTTGTAGCAAAGCCCAGGCAGGGGGGGAGGGGCCATAGCTGATGATTAAGTGAACACACTAGTGGTTATAACAATCAGAAATGCCACTACAGCAGAATTACTAATCTGCAACACGTTTAAGATTTAAATAAAATAAAGCTTCCAGCATTGGTGTTAAAAGCGAGTGTGTGTTGCATTAATCATTTCACATGCGTGAGCTCAGATGTGGCTCCCGATGTAATTCCGTGTTTACTCTAAACAAATTCACATACAAATACAGAGAAGCATGAGGTGTTTGCCCCCCTCCCCCTCCCCCAGACAGAGTCAAGAGGGTGTTGATCACGTTGCAACCAGACTGCAGCCTTTATGTTCAACTTCAAAAGCAAAAGGCTCCGCTGTGCAGCAGGTGTGGGTTTAGTTTGACCGATGGCGGGGCCCCGTGCTTCAGAGGCGTAGGGATGAAAAAAAGATTACTGGTTCTAATGAGCTGGAGAGGCTTCTCGGGTCCACAAATTCAAAGCGCAAAGATGATTGAGAAAGGCATTCTTCTGCCATTTTACCAAGACTGCAGGAAAAAAAAATCAATGCGCATTTCCATAGACTGGAGTGAGGGAGTTGGAGTGATAACTGTGCATTACAATGGGGCCCTGCAGTGTAATGAGAGCAGGGATCGATACTTGGCACGTTCGCGCCGCTGTTTGCCAACAAAGCCGCTTTAATTAAGAAGTCTATCCTCAATCCAAATACCTCTCGGCTTAACCCTTGTGCTCCTTGAAACATCCGTTTAGCACTGTTGCACTCTGAATAACCGAGTGTCATGGTGGTTATTTGTATTCTGATGTCAGCTCTAGAAGTGCAGGAGCAAATTCGTTTTAGTGTGACAACACACAAAGTAATCCCCATAATATTGAGGTAGACAAATAAACCTTGGGAAGTTCCCATTTATTCGACGGAACACAAGTCCAATGCTTTTCAACTGACAGATTTGGTCAAGTGATCCATGTATATTTGGGCAGCAGCAGTTAATACATATTCATATCAGGGGATCGTCAAATTAGTTGTTCTGTCCCTCCTTTTGTGTCTTCACTGAGTCACACTGTGACAGTTTGACTTTCGCTATTTTAATTTGGATTATTTGGGTTCCAAATAATCCAACTTTCATATTCACGTAACGGAACTATAATCAGAAGAATTGGGGGGATTTTCGGGGCTTTGCAGATGCAGAGATAAGAGGAGTTGCAAATGGTTGTGAAACTGTGGGGAAGTTAATTGGTATTTAGCGTGTGCACTGCACTGCAGGACCGTCAGGGGCTGAGATGATCAGACGAGCCTGCTGCGACCGACAGAAGGCATAAGAGGAATAAAAAGAAAAAGGAGCAGCACAAACTACAGAGGCAAAAGTAAGACAAGACTTTTAAGCAAACCGATTCTTACAAACTGCAAAACAGTTGTCGTATCCTGTATTAATTGTAGCCAAAATACAACTCCAATCTTTAAAGAACAAAAAGTGAAACAAGTGCATACTATTCATTATGACATTATTATAGAATGGCTGTTATGAATGGCCAATCGAGCTCAACCAAAGGATTAAGGTAAAGGATAAAGGCAGCGGATCATGACTACACTTTAAAGTGACACACGTACTGCAGTACCACACTGCCCTCTAGTGGTTACTTCTTGTCCAGACAGTAGCGTCATCACAGCAGAACTGTAACACGTGTGCGTATATATAACACACACACACACACACACACACACACACACACACACACACACACACACACACACACACACACACACACACACACACACACACACACACACACACACACACACACACTATTTATTTTTCCTTTTTGGATGGTTGGGGTCAAGGGACTCCTTTCCAAGGATCCTCTCTTATTCCTAACACTGATGAAGCATAAACTCATTATTTTTACTCTTAGATGTCATTGGAACCATTTGCATTCTAAAACTTTTCACTCAAACACTTTAGACTTGTTTCAGACATATTTTAGAACAGATACAATGAGGTAATCCTTTAATAGTCCCACAGCAGGGACATTTGTAATGCTAATGTCACTCATAACCCTAAAAACAGAGGGTGATTTTACTGAAATGACATTTGGACTCAACTTTACAGCATTAATAGCCTATATGTCAAGTAATTGATCTTGAAAGCTTTCAGAAGAAATTAACAGTAGCAAGATTGGCACAGGTATTTAAACTTACCAGTGTGAAGCCAACTTTCAGTCTGTAATGAAGGTCCTGTCGTTACCATTTTGTGTAGCACAATTTTAACATCTAACAATAGAATTGGACACTTAGCCACGAGATTTAATTGTTTTATTGAATTTGTTACATTTGGCTGATGTTATGTCGACACCTCCTCAGTGACGAAAGGTCCTGTAAGACAAACACATTCAGTTTGTCTCAGTTAATTAAACATGCAAGTAATGGTATAAAGCACTACATACAACATGTAAGTTCAATGATGTGTGGCTGACTGTGTGTAATGCTTGGATGAAAGTTTGCTCGCCTGTTGTGGCTCCTCTTCAGGGTGTTCTGGGCAAAAGAGCCCCCAGGGAAACGAAGCACCTATTTAAAAGGTCCCAGGAGATAACACCTGTTGATTGGTGTAGGGGTGTCTGGGACTCTAGTTTGTATGTCAGGAGTGGTAGGATTGACAGGTATGGCGTAAAATAAAATAAGATCAGGTAGAATACTTTATATTGGTATAATCTATATTCTGATGTATTTGTGTTGCTGTCAGGTGTGGCACAGATGTCCCTGCACTGTGGGAGGGGGAGGAGTTAATGGCAGTGGCAGGCTATATCAGGCAGCCAGTTTCCAGCAAACACGGCCACTGCCAGGACTCCATGTAGCTCATCATAATGTTGTTTTTGACATACGTTAAATGTGTGCCAAGGACCCCACTTTGAGAATCACGGCTTTAAACGGCAGTTGCTATCCACCAACTGCAAGACAAAACGCATGATGGGAACCATCTTCTTGCAATGCAACACCTTCAAAGCTGCACTCCGTTTAGCCAGTTAGCTATGGGAATGTTAAAAATACACCAAACAACAACAAGTGTGCAGGAATGCTGGTAACATGGCCAATAGCTTCTTTAAAGTCTCCTTGTACATGTCTCGGGGTCAGTCGTGCAAAATAAGTCGATAAACAGCATTACATGGAGATCTTAAGGATCCTCAAACATGAGACGCGGCACACTTGCGCTCCTCTCATTTCAGGTGTTTACAAAGCTTGTCACAAGCTGATGACCATGACCATGTGAGGCTTATCCTGTTGGGAGGCCTGCGGAACACATGCAGACCTAATCAGAGTGTCATTAATTCACGATTAAACGTCCCCGTGGCCGACTGTCAACATGACTGGAAATAGAAACTCCACAGAGAGACAGAGAGGCGCCTCATCAAAGAGAAACCCTGAGCAGCAGCAACACTTTAAACAGGCACAATTTTTTGAAAAAGTAATGACAAAAAACAGTTTGAAATTGCAGCCAATCATGCCGGCGAGCTAAAAGTGGCCACGGGACGTCTAATGAAACGGACAGTGCTGTCTGGAGACAAAAGTGTCTGGAGAGGTGTTTAGTCGGAATCTATTTTCTCTCAAAGTTGACGAGTAAGAGGAGATAAAACGGCCCAGAATTAGAACAAACAGTGAGTGAAAGCACTTGCAGATATTAAAGCAGGGACACCATTATTACCCAGCTGAAGATGCAAACAAACACCGATATGAGGCACAGGCTAGTGGGTAAGTCAACAGCAGATCAGCAGTGAATATAAAATATGGATTTCTGATGGTATAGAGAGGCCGATGTCTCGTGTGCCTGTCTGATAAAATCCTCATCAAATATGTTCTTTTGGAATTATTTTCAACTGGATGTTGGTGCTGATGATGTATCACTGTTGGTTATATAAAAGTGATATTTGCAATGTCCAATTAAAACAATAGACTGTCTCTACTTTTGAACGCATTTTTACAAACAAGCTCCTATTTTTTTATGGAATTGTTTGTGTTTTGTGTGCTTTATGTTGTTTCTGAGCGCCTCGCATGAGACAACTTTCTATCGTGATGTGATAGACAATAAAGTTCCAAATCTTCAATCTCTGAGGTCAGTTTGGTCATGTTGTGTGCGCCTGTGGTCCAACAAATATGGAATCGTGATATGGTGCCAACACCTTGATACCAAGTACTGATCAGATGCCAGGGTTTCACTAATAAACTTAATGATCACTGTGTGGAAGTGACTTGTGATCATTGTGATCATTCTCTTCTTAACATAACAAGCTGTAACAAATAAGTACATAGATATATATTTACTGAATTATGTATTATTGCAATTCATACACCAACAACTTAAACTCTTCACAAACTTAAACAGCCCCGTTGTCACCAACCCAATGCAGCTTTTTAAATCAGACTGATATCAGTATCTGTGCATCTTTACCTCCAGCTAAGCCTATTTTAGCCATTCCATTGCTTTTAGATGTCATCTATCCAGCGATTTCAATCATTTATTCTATTTGAACCGTTTATCTGTTTTTTCCCCCCCTAGCTGTGCACTCCTCTGCTCACTGGCAAACTACCTCTCACAACCTTCAGATTACAGCACAATCAATGTGTTTTCGAACGAAATCCTCATGTATACATTTCTTGTTTTCCAAAAAAATGAGTTGAGCTGCAGTTTATCCACGTAGCCCCAGGTGTACAAGCAGCCTGATACCACTGGTTGCAGATCCCTTTACCTAATGCATTTAAAAACGTTTATATTGTGAAGTCCCTGTATTACCACTGTGATCAATAACGGCCTGCATCATCACAGAGAAAGAATTCAACATCCACACAACCGTCAGGTCTCATTTACCAGATTACTGCACTAAAGACCTCAATAAACAAAGCCTTCTCCCAATCAATATCATCGACTCCAAATATTTGTCAATCGCTCTGTAAACACTGGGAGATGTTCTAATGCGTCATCACAGCTGGTGATAAATAAGCTTTCATACTACATCATCTCCACTGATGGTGCATGTTGACAGAGCCAGATGTGTTGGGAGGGAGAGGAGCAGCGCAGAATCTCTCTCTCTCACACACACACACAGACACAGACACAAATACACACACACACACACACACACACACACACACACCGAGGAGACTATTTCTCCTCCAACGGTGTCAGTGGAATGACTGTATTTCATGCAGTCTCCTTCCTCCCACACCCTCCAGATTTTCTTCCCCAACCTCCCCTTCATCCCACCTCCACTCTCATCTCCGTCTCCCTGTTGACTTCACATCCACACAGCAGCAGCAGCCACAGCAGTAGCAGCAGCCTTATAATGTCGGTAACATACTGATAAAACAGTGGCCGTGCACAGCAGAAGACTATTCAGCAAGTGATGAAGAGGTTTGAGGAAATTATATGGGGGGAAAAAATCAAGTGCACCTGTTTCCCTTTTCGTTGCTTTGAGAGAAAAACACAAATACATAAATAATTTTGCCGAAAAGCTTCCAATTTGGCTGTTAACTTTTCCACTTGCATCTTTCGGCCGCAGCCATCACAAATTGCGCAATAATCCAAACAACATGCATCCCCACCGCGCTTCCTCGCGCAGCAGTCCCAATCACAAACTTCTTTGAAGTAAGCCGTCTCTTACCTTCCCAGCCTTGGAGCACCTGCGATACGCGTTCGTGGCTCCTGCCGTTTGGTTCATCGTGAAAACTTCTGCGGAAAACAAGAGGGAAAACACATGAAGTCACGCAGTTTTCTTTTTTTCTCTCCGACAAAGTTGGAGCGGTTCTAGAAAGAAGATTCAACGTGAGGAATGTTCGGGATTCACCTGCTGTACTTGCTGTCGATGCTCGTTAGCGTGTTTGATATTCCGAGACGCAATTGTCTAGTGTTTTCCAGCATGTAGTCCAGGGACCTCCTGTTTGTTGTTGAAGTCGAGCGTGAATCCGACGAGAACTTTCCCAGCAAATTTCCCGACGGTTTAAACTCCGCTCCTAAACAGGAACTCCCTTTCTAAAGCACTTCCAGCCCAGATCACTAACCTGCTCGCATTGGCGGAGCCGCGCGCGCATATGTGTGTGTGCGTTTGTACTCGGCAATTGCGCATGCGCATCGCGATCTGAGGGGCCGAATGCAACGGGGTCGAGGTAGGAGACCTGTCAACGCTGCTCGCCCACTCCAGAGCAGAAAAGAGCAGCACACAAGGGACTGCGGTTTACTCTACATCGTCATCATGAGAGGAAATAGAGTAATAATAATACTATATATAAAATACTCCATGCTGCATATTCGCACCTCTCAAATGTCCTACTTTCTGAACAAATAAAAGCACCACTGATTAATTCCTCTTTTTTTGTTGTTGTTTTTTTTTTTAAAGTGCCCTCCACTGAGTGACCTCCATCAAATCCAAATAAGATGCCTGACGTCAACAATTACAAGTGACAAATCATTTGTGACAATTACAATCATTATCTGAACAGGGGGGGAAGAGAATTTGTTTAGTTTCAATTATAGCATGGTTACGAGGTCAAGCCTCCAGTGAAGTGTGACAGTCAGGTGGACGGAGGCAGTGTTGGGCCGTGACAAAAGCTGCTGTCGCTCACGTTCAGGAAGGTTTGCAGCTTGTTTGGCTTATTGGAATGCTTTCAGCGTACGCAGACGGGTGCCAAATTATAGGAGGGACAAACACAAAAGTTGGTCAATGAAGGCCACAGCATATTTTTTACATTATTTTAATGGAAGTGTACACTGAAAGTGTCACAATCTCTTCAATTCATCACCCATCTGTCAATGAAATCAAGACAATAGTGTCCAACACATTAATAAACGATCAGAAGAATTGTGCATGTCTATTCCTTCGTGCAACTCAGAACAAATGAAACATAAATCATGCAAGCAGTCTCAGGGACGAGGTCGGGGGTTGACGGATGGAAGGATTTTCAATAGAGGTTTACTCAATAGGTTTGATTGCATGAACCTCTGAATATTGTTGTATCCCCGTAATATTAAGCCTGGACCCCCTCTGACCCTCGTAACCGTGGCAACTTGTAATAGAAGTGGTGAAATGTATGTAATGTGAGTATTATTGTGTTTATTGTTGTGTGGGGTTAGTCTTTTAGGGAACCAAACGCATGTAGGTGGTAAATGGACTGTAAAGAGATTTTCTAGGTCTTTCAATTTCCACCAAAAAAAAAATGCACGTCTGATAAATGATCCAATTGTACTTAACGGCCGTTGGTGTAATCACCAGATATCTGGATGTGAACTGCTATGTCGGATCATCAGTTACAGCGAGCCCTGCAAGCAGAAATGTTGACTTAATTTGTGTATTCCGTTTTTAAATAATTGAAATCATAATTCATTCGGCCTAAAGATACACAAAAAACAACAACATTAATGAAAACTGTGCAGAACAAGCTTTACTGGATGGATCAATGCATTTGGCATGTCACCCATCCACGTTGTATCATTAGTAATAGAAAACGCAGCCAAAAAGCACATGTGGCGTCTGAGATTATGTTTGAGTAAGTGCTATATCACATTGGACACTTGGATATGTTTTTAATGATGGAAGACATAAGCAGGTCAGCTTTCACTATCTTGCTCAAGGACGCTTCAATATGATACCTGGCTGCTGATAGACAGACCGTGACTGTTTCTGGGATCTAAGACCTCTACTCTTCTGCTTACGGGACATCACTCTCCCCTTTAAATGAGCCTGTTGACAGAATCTATCAGCAGACCATCAGTCAGTGTGGACGCCCAGCTGTCAGTGTGCGGACCGTGCTGATCCACCCTGAAAGGTAAGGACATTGGAGACGCAGGTTCGCCTTTGAGCCCGGCTGTCACTCCCACAATAACTCCTCTACAACCTATAGATCGTCTCAGAGGGAGACCTCGGCTGTACATTTAGTATTATCCCCACAGGGGTTGAGGCATAGAGACACCACCAAAAACCTTAACTAGCTGATGCGCTGATTAAAAGAATCCTGTTCCCGCTCAACTTGAAGCCACTTTCCGGAGCTGCACTTCTGTTGTTTTTTTATGCTCTGCTTGGCACAACTGCTGACTTACAGTGGTTTGCCCACGTGGTGTGCCTATTCAATGAATGGGAGCCCCCATTACAGCAGTATTGATTGCAGAGCTTATGATGGTTTTCTGTGTGCGGATTTTAGTGTGAAATCAGCATGTGCCCCTTGAAGCCATCGCATTTAATTAGGGGGCAATCTGTTCACAGAAACTTGAGAGTGCATTTCAACCACAGAGGCTTTGAGGATGAATTAAAATAACTCCATGGAATAGAGGTAAGTAGGTAAATGGTCACACTGATGAAAAAGCCGGTGCTCTTGCAGAATCAAGGGGTAGGAAACCGTAGTTTTCAAGCACTCAACGGAGTGGGAACAATGCCAGAATTAAAGAACTAAAAAGCATTTTATTGGTTTAGGACACATTTAATGACCAGTTTAGACCTGTGGAGTCATTCGGGGTGTTAAAATACCTTGTGTCATTTTGGATTTTTTTTTTTTTTGTGCAAGTCTGGGTGGGAATCAGCATTCAAAGAAGAATGTAAAAGTTAATTTTGAAGGCGTTTGTCAGCCTGTGCCTAAAGAGAACGTTTAACGGGGCACAGTTCCATCCAAATTCAATGGAAAGTCATCGATGGTTGGAAAAGCACGGCAGCTTCTGCAGGTTGAATTTGTTTAAATTGTCCACAAACCAATGGGTGACATCATGATGAATCCATTTCTTATACACAGCCTATAGGAAGAACACAGGGCACTTATCCTCTGTAAGCCTTTTATACACACATTACTGAGTTACTGCAGAATTCAAGGCTGAGAACAATCATATCCTTCCAACCACATAGCGGATGTCACCAAGCTTTCTTCAGCCACTGCAGAAGCCGCTGAAGTTTTCACATTTCAAACAGCTTGAGGCTGAGTCGTCAAGGGAAAACACGGTTGTCTTTGAGAATAAATAACACATTTCACATTAACCGAGAGCGATACCTCTGCAGTAGCTTTAGTTTATGGCCCTGCTGCATCACCCACATGTATTCTGTGGTAACTCTGGAAACGCTCCAGCAAATATCAACTCATATCAATATCAACTTGTAAATTCCAAGAGGTAAAATTCAGCATGTGGCTTTGATAGAAATGGGTGGGTGGCTTTCATACGGGAATCCACTTTCTCCAAAAGCCTCTCATCAAAAATGGGGGAGATTATCTCAATTTGATAACCTTTTGGTATGCAGGTCCTCAGATATTTATGTCGGCGCTCCTCACTCCCACTGTATATTGTGAATGTTAATGCTGGGTGCTGCCTTCTGTGTTGCTGTAACAGGATAATGGACTTATGCATAATAATGTTTGGTGGGGGATAATCTCATTTCGGAACGCTGCTCTTTCTTCCCCTGATTGCATGATAATGTTATTAAATACGCCTTTTCTGGATCTGCAAACTTTGTGCGGTAACATTATCAGAGAGGAGCCTCACATAAGTTTGTGGTCATATTACTGGTACTTCCAGATGTGGGGCAGGTTATTTTGCATGATTTAAGGGTTTAATAAGTTCATTAGACACTAAAGCAAGCCATTTTTGCCCTTTGAAGTTATAATGTAATATTATTATTATTAAAAAAGTGATCAAAAAGCAGATAATTAAGATTTCAGATGCTGGGCAATGTTCCTTCCATAAATTAGGACCAACGTATGTGCATATGTGTTCTATTTCTGCTTTTATTTTTGTTGAATTCTCCTGTCACTTCAACACTAGAACTTTCTGTACCTAGTTCTTATAACAGCTCCGTGAAGTCAAGGTGTGCTCACGTTTTCAGCCAGCAGAGATGGTAGAATGATTTCACCAGTGGAAACTCCATTGGGTGCCTATACACACAGGAAATAATTAAAAATATCTAAAATAGCAATGAGTTTGTTTCACAAGGTGTAAACTCTAAATCTAACCCATACAGTGACTTAGAAATTAAAAACTCTCCAGTTGGCCCGATTTAAAAAAATATATATTTGGCTAGGCTTTATGCATCCATATTTCCCAAAACAGCAGTGTGTGTTCTTTGCAGCGAGTCGTGCAAGGGGAGCAGATGGTTGGTAGGTGATACCGTTAACACTGAAGCCTTGAACACACCACTTGAATAAAATGAAATCATATGGTGGGATAATAAAAGAGAATAGTCAAACGAGCACAATGATTAAGCAAATAATGAGATTAGGTTTATTTAGTTGAGCACTTTCATTAGAACACGATCACAGTGCTTTAAAAGAATACAACGTTTTAAAAAATGACTCAATAAACAATAATGATAAAACATGAGCATCAATAGACCTTAGTCTAGCTCAGGAAACAACCAGTAAACCCTGTTAGAATACATAGTGACCTACTGGTGGTGTAAGGCTGGAGCAGGTCAGAGATCAGGTCCCTGGCCGTGCAGGCTCTCTATATATATAGAAAAACAACTTAAAATGAATGCTGAAATTGACGGGAAGCCAATGTTAAAAAAGAAATAAGACGGGCGAGTGGTGAGTCGTCCTGCTGGATCTGCATGGTCAACGGCCTGGCAGCAGCGTGAGACAGGCCTTCAGCTCCATCAGAAAGCCGACTCACTTTTACTTTGATATAATGCAGAGGAACGGGCATTTGGGCATTTACTTGTGGTAAACTTTGATTCACCCAAATTAAGTTATATTACGTCAAGGTAAACTTTATGGTCATTTTGTGTCTCTTTGTGGTTACTTTGTGTCTATTTTTGGTTATGTTGTGTGTCTTAGTCATTCTGTGAGTCGTTGTGGTTGTTATGCCACTTTAAAAAAAAAAAGATTCAAAGAGACTAACACATCTTTTTGAATCGCTTCCTAGTTGTCATTGTTTCTAGTAATTTTGAGTCTCTTCCTGGTGGGTTTGTGTCTCTTTGAGTGATGTTTTATAGGTGAATTTTTGGCCCCCAGTGCCTGATCTGCTTGTTCAGTAATCCCTTCACACTGCTGAAGGATTTAATGCTGTTTAATTGCTTTCAAATAGCAAAATTGAGGTGATCACAAATAAAAAATAATTGACATGCATAGTTGTTTCAGCTACACAAAATGAGGTATTTTAGTTTATAATCAGAATAAAGTGTTTCTTTTACATCTTGGTTTGAATGATGGTAACAATACAACAGTGATTATGAATTACCTGTTAACGGTAGGAGATAATATTTGGGCATGGCGAAAAAAGTTTGCCGGTTTACAGAAGGGTCATTCCGTGTCATTTCATCAAATTTCTGAAAATCTTCCCACCTGACCATCTCAGAATGACCTGAAAAAAATTCAAGTGCAAAGGCACACTTGTTAATAGGACAAATCCAAAATATTAGGTCTCTACTGTCAATACTTTTCTCATGAAACATCATTGAATGAAGGGTAGTTTAGACCGTTTTTGGCATCATGCTCTTAAAAGCCATTTTTAAACAGCAATATCTCGAAAAGTATCTCACCTGTGGCCTTCAAAATTTTTACAGTGTATAGCTGTTACTAATACCCTCCAGACATGAAACATAAAGGGTGTAGCTCAATGATAACGTAGTATGGTAGGTACTTAAAATGTGGCTTGTTGAAATAAAGTAGTACATTTGAAGAGTGGCTGAGCTCCCATTTTTGCAGATAAAAGACTTCTATCACTTCTGCCTCTATCTCTGGTGTTAGCTTAAACCTTCTACAAAATATGGTTTCTCTCAGATGATTAGTTTCACAGATATTAAGGCTCAAAAATGGAAGTAAAAACATCGTTGCCCAACTTCAGAGCCATATTCCAAAAAACTGACACATTTTAAGTACCTACCATACTAGGTTATCATTGAGCTACACCCCTGATATTTCATGTCTGGAGGCTATTAGTAACAGATATACTCTGTAGAAATTGTGAAATGGCTTTTCAGAGCATGATGCCAAAAACTGTCTAAACTACCCTTCATTCAATGATGTTTCATGAGAAAACTATTGACAGTAGAGACCTAATATTTTGGATTTGTCCTATTAACAAGTGTGTCTTTGCACTTGAATTTATTCAGGACATTCTGAGATGGTCAGGTGGGAGGCATTTGATGAAATGACACGGAATGACCCAGAATGATGCATTCCTCTTCGGTGGAAAAAGTTGTTTTGAGTCTCTGATTCCGACTTTGAAATGAATGCAGAGGAGGAGAGGTCATCCCATAGATGTAGGGATTAGAGCAGCGGCTGGATGACTCTCAGTCCTCTTCTGCTGCCTGCAAACACACCTCCCACTGCTCGTCAACACATCGGATGCCAATTAATCCTGAACCAGTCTGGACAGCAGATTTTATGCTCCACTTCATGTCTACACAGACGTACATTTGTCTTCAGTGAAGTTTGTGAATTAATTTTGTTTGTGTGTTGTAAAGCTGTTAACAAAGCTAGTTTTTCCTTCACAAAATATTAGTATATAATTAAGTTAAATCATGTCAATTACATGTCAAACACATCAATATGGTCAGCAGCACATAAAGCAGTGGTCATGCCCCATGATTGACCGGGGCAAGCTGTATTTATTTTTGGAAGCCATCCCCAAAATGGACACCGTTATATTAAGACACAGTATAAATGGGCAGGATGCCAAACATGGAGGGAGTTGGCTATGATTAAAATAGTAAATGATGTGAAGCTAATAGTATGAAATATCAAAGGAAGAAGGAGAACAAGCCTTCCCAATGGGAGTATCGAAAAGAGTATATAAGGCCAGGTTTGACTCAATGATTCAGTGTCTGGGTTTATGAACCAGCCTCGATTTGCAGTATTCAGTAAATCTACAGTAATACTCTGCCTGCTCGTGCCTTTGGATATTTTTCTCGATTGAGCAACAATTTGTAGTTTTTCTGAGGTGAAGAAAGTTTATAGACCGGATCCTTCCCCGTTTTTAGCAACCAATTAGAGAGGGGATTAAAGCACAGACTCGTAATTGTACATCAAATTGACTAATTCTGCAAAAATCAATACCTGTAAAATTGACCTCTCAGCTGAGTTTCACCCTCATTAAGTTCTCTCCTGCAAGTAAAAAACGGTTGTGTTTTTGTTTAAATTTTGTACAATAAAATAAAATAATATGCCATTTTGATCATAATAAAATAACAATGGCAGTATTATGAGCAGTGATTCAGACCACCTACATCATGTAATTGATATGCATACATTTTGTAAACGAGAACAGCACTAATTAAAATTGTAATGCGTGCTTGCTTCAAGGTATCTCACATTCTTCTCCCTAATATTACCACAATGTCTGACCAGGAAATCCTGCATCTTTGTTCGATATGTCCCAGCAGTTGCAGGAAATGTGATCTGTTGCGGTATGAAATTGCCATAACTGAATTTGTGGTGTCTGTGGAAGAAGGGTGTCATCTGCAGCCTAAACCAGCTCTTCCATAACATATGGAAATGAGCCGTGTAATCTTATTTTGATCTTGGCACCGGCATGCAAGAGAAGACGACTCCATTCTCTCAGGTGGAAAAGCTATTTGGACTGCTGTTTCGAACGAGGGAACAGTTGGTTTTACAGGTTATTACTCGCCATTATGGGCGCAGTGCAAATAGCTGCTGATAGTGGCTTGTTGTTGCACATGCAGCTGATTCGCTTAAGTTCCATTGGTGATTTGAGAGTCCAATAATGAAGTGTTAATTTATTTTGAAGAGACACTGGCCAGGAACTGCTCTACACAATACAGTCTACGGACAAGAAATTAAAATGGTTCTTTGAAAATAACCAAATGTCTCCATGGTGAAACGCACATTTTTCTTGTGGTGCTATTGCATACAAAGTCAATGCATAGATGCAAATCAACCCTGGGAGGTGCAAATGATGTGAGGCGATTGAGCATAAGTGTCTACATATGCTTGCGTCTCTGAAAGGCTGTAGTGCTGCTTTGAGCTTAACGCTTACATTAGCATGCTAACATGCTCACAATGAAGATGCTGACATGCTGATGATAAGCAGAGAGAGAAAGTACATCTGATGAAAATGTTCTAATTTTGGAAGTATTTGATGATAAACCAAAGTCACAGAGAAATTGTAATTTTGACCTTAGATGAAAATCTTATTCTTGAGTCCAGGTGGAAAGGTGTTCCTGAAATATCGCATTTACAAGAATAGACCAGAGGGATCTTCGGCACAGAGGCATAAATACTCCACAATGCATATCACAAAAAGAAAAAAATACTGCTAATACCAATTAAATTAATTCATATTGCATCAAATGGTAACAGAGGCCGTCTCTTTTCCACAAACCACAATATAAATATTCAGTCAAACACTCATTTGCATGCCATACTAGATCTAAGTTGTGCACAACCAGAGACTTTTTTGCCTGCAATGTATCCTGCTGTTTTGGTCCTCATCAAAGTAGATCAATGCATAAAAATGTTCTCTGGCAGTGAAGGAAATAATTCAAGGGCCCTGTGGTTCACATGAACATGTGTGAGCTTTTTTTTTCTTTAACTAGCACTTCCAACAAATAAGTGCAGACAGAATCACATCTACAGTATGTTCTCCTAGTATTTATACAAGACACGTTAAAGCAACAGGGTTGAAAGGAGAAACCCTGTTGTTGCAGCAACGATAACAGAAGCATGCGAGAGTCAAGCTGTTAACACGTGACGATGAAGTTGTTGGGAGGAATGCTAACAATTGGATCATAATACAACTATGGTTCTGTGATTATCACACCACGCTCACGTTCAGGTGCAGATTCTCTTATTTCAGCCTATGCTGAGAGCGATAATTTGCTTTTCCACTCCATGAGACACTTATATCAATGCCATCAATCTGCAGCGCTCCTATTGAAGGCTAGTTATTACTTCAGACCAGTCAGCCTTTTAAATTGCATTGATGGAACATCTTGTGAATCGTCAACACACATAGGCACATTATTGGTGATAACCACCTTCACAGTTGAGTGGTTGACAGAGTGGTTATGACATT
Source organism: Chelidonichthys spinosus (assembly GCA_029853015.1). Lineage (NCBI taxonomy): Eukaryota > Metazoa > Chordata > Actinopteri > Perciformes > Triglidae > Chelidonichthys > Chelidonichthys spinosus. The sequence goes on from CM056837.1 coordinate 14,363,610, forward strand.
AGGATGGATGGGCTGCCATCTTTATCTGACTCTGGATTTACATTATATTGCATGATGTGCTTTGCTTTTGTATTCAAAGGTCCTTTAAGCTACTTTCTTATCTGTTCGTTCTTGGGGGTCCTACAACTCAGTTATGGCAATAAAAATTATTTCACCCAGGATTTCTGGCTGGCTCAGTTGGTGGTAAATCGTTTAGCTAGCTAGCCGTCATTAGCAATATCACAGGTGTTTTATGTGTTTTTGGGTTGGTTACTTAGATAGAGCCAGTCATTACAAATTTTACAAGTGTTTTCTGTTACTTGATTGGTTACCTAGCTAGCAAGCCAGTCATTAGCGATATTACATGTGTTTTATTTGGTTTGGTGACAGCTTTATTTTATCTCCATTTCCCTGCTTTGTTAGTTCTTTCAGTTAAAAGACAAAAGGAGTACAACCAAAAATGGACAAAATTACTCATGGTGGGACAATAAAACCTTTGGGCTATCTACAGCACACATTTTGGACAGGAACAGTTTCACAATTTCACTCAGGGATTTTGCAAGGCAGCTGAATCCCCCAGTGAGATTACACTATAACTGGGCTCATCATGCTTAGTGTGAAAGCCTGCAAACACACAATCTTCACACTCGAGGTGGGATGAATCTGGGAGGCTACATAAAAAAAGAAAAAAAATGATAAAATGTTCCGTAGTACTTTATGATTGAGTGTTCATAAAATGTTCAGATTTTCGAGAGGCCAATGTAAATATTGTGAAGTAGCAGAGGTGGAGATATCCTTTTTGTCTTGAGAATAGATTAAGGTATAAAAATGTTAGTCTTCTCATAATGCAACTGGATAGTGATTTTTTAGTAGAAAATCCTGACCTGATAAACAACTTTAGCCATAGGTTTAAACACAGACAATCACCAGGGTTGATGGAAAATTGGTGGAGTTCACCTTTTAATGTATAGTTTTGCTTTTGGTAAAACGTTGAACCTAGAATATTGACCAGGTGCTTTAAATATTCAAAATGAGCTGGTATTACCTTTCCAATAATGTTATGCTAATTTTTAAATTGTCTGCGAACTTACTGTTCCAGCGGTACAGCAGTGAGCTTACCGGGCCGGCGGTACGGCGGCGAGCTCACACCCAGAGTCTGAAGTGAGGTCCCACCACTGATCTGTAATAGGTCTGTAGCCTCAGTGGGTCCCACCACCTATAAGTGGGTTGAAAACATGAGGAACTAGTGTTGTAGTCGTCTTACACCCTCTAACCAAAGCAGCCACCGAAGACGCAAAATGGCAACATTTGCGTCATCGGAGGCTCTTTTTCAGAATAGAAATACGGATATCTCCCATCTCTGGGGAAAATGAGGAAATTATGCACGACCATTCAAAAATACTACCAGGTTTCTAATGATACAAAGCTTAATGCAAATCCTTTAAATTAATTATCATGTTGGTTGTCAACTGCTATCCAATATTTGTTCTAAATTTCCAGAATTGACAGAGAAGATGTGGTGCTCCGATTTAAGATTAAATCAAGACAGGGATGGCTGCTTTGAAACGCTGCGTATTGATTGACTTGAGAGAGGAAAATGAATACCAGCCTCAGACAAGGAGATACGATTATTTCCAATTGAGTTGGATGAGGTGCTAAAGATTTCACTTTGCAGCCTGTTAACTAACACTAAGACTTTAGACAGAAGGTTTAATGGTGGAACATTTACAGTTAAGCTGTATAACAGTTGGAACTGGAAACGGTTTGAAAAATGCATTATTTAAATAAAACCACTTCAGTTAAATTTGTTTGAAAATATATGTTAATTACAGCGCAATGTGAGATGTGATAAATCCGTGTTGAGAATTTCATCAGTTGCCTGTGGTGTAATTGTGCGAGTGTATGTGGGTGTAAAGTGTGTTTACGAGCATGTATGCAGACATGCACAGGTTTCGCCGACAGCTACTCCAACTGCCTTTGAATAATTTGCATAAAGATTGTGTAAGTTACTTTTTGAGGTCACGCTTATTTATTTAAAGAAAAGGGGAGTGTGCATTAATCAAAGCCTCAATTTGTCTCACATGGATAAAACTTCAGTATTCAGGTCACTTTCTAGAAATGTAGAAGTATACAGGGGCGGGTGGGGCAGTCATTATGTTAACAGCAGAATATATTTGGCATCAGTGGCTCAGAATAGTGTGATGTGTAATTAAGCAATGAGTGATAGTTTGTGATGTGAATGTATTCATTTCCTAAATATGTGGTGTGAATATTTACCTTTATTGCTTTCAGGAGTTGTTTAAAATTTATTTGAATGGAAGTCATAAAATGCCAGAAAGACCTTCATATCTGCTTGCTTTAGTGCAAGATTTTCTCTGTGGGGTGGGGGTGGGGGGGCACCTGCTGTGTTGCGAGTGTGACATCCCCTTCATGTGTTTTTGACTTATTCAGAAGAAGGTGTCAACACAAAGAGAAACAGAGACGCCGTCATGACGATATGATGCCCGAGCATAGGCAGAAGCAGCCCTGATGGTACGTCTTGCACTTGCATTGCACTTTAACAAAATACTGATACCAGCTGAGCTGTCAGACCTCCTCGTTCTCTGCTTCATCAGTAACTTTGCCAGGTGGCAGACTGAAGGGAAGAGGGAAAAACAGAGACAAATGCAATTCTTACAGGCCCACGACACAGATCATTACAGTAATGGCATTGCTAAGTCACTGTTCAGTCAGTTGTTGTGCCATATGGTAACTGTTTTGCTGTCACAGGGGAAAAGACTACATATTTCAACAATCCCTCAACTGCACAGAACATTGGGGTCCATATATTCATACTCTACACTCATATCCTGCGCCAACCATAGACTGTATATAAAAAGTGGACATTATCATTGTGACATCACTCATTTGTCATTTTGAAGCCTCGAGTTCAGCAGTTTTGCTGTCGCCATCTTGGATTTTTGTATCTACAGAACACTGAAGGCCAGAAGAGAGAATGCAACGGTTGCTGACTGGCCTCAACAAACAAGGATTCCATCTTAAGAAAAGTGCATCCAAAGTAAAATAAATATCACTATTAACAAACCTTTTGTTTTATTATTAGAATTAGTACAGTCCAGACCATCTATCTTGCAGTTGCTAGATAGATGAGACAGTTGCTAAATTCATTCTGTTGTAGCTAGCAAGCTAACAGCTAACAGCCACAGCAACAGCTCTTTCCCTACACAACATTACAATATTGCAAACTGTCTTTCAACTTTATTTTCCATCTAACAATATACAGTGGTAAACTTCAGTTTTTACTCTAAGTGACAACACTCTTTGACAGTGGTAATAGCCTTTTTCTTGCAGTTTGCATTCGTGAAGATGTGACGGAAGGAATTTCGATGAGATGTTGAGAGTGTGACAGGAGATATTAATATGTCCGACTTATTCCACATTGCTTGAAGGAAGGGGAAAAAAAGCTTCATATCTCGGAAAGTAAGCAATGATACACTTTCTGACAATACAGACTGACAGGATTTCTTCAATATTAAACCGAGTTGGTAAAGAGTCAATGAGACAATTTTCTTTCAGCTGGAGAATCTTTGCAGAAGTTGATAGCACTCAGTTCTGAAATCAAAACAGCCTTTTTTTTTTATCAACGACTGAAGAGTCTTTTTTTTTTTTAAAGTCTTCCTCTCTGCCTTGTATCCTCCATCCCCCCCCCCCCACACACACACACACACCTTCAGCTGTGGTATCTCCCATCATGGTGTTTTATTGGCTCAGCGGTGCTCATGTATGATGTTGATGAGAAATCACGTCACGGTGTCATCTTTACTGTAACAGTGATGGATTATTCTTGGAAAGCTCTCCGCAAAACGAGAGGTTGAATTAAACGGCGTCGCCAGCAAAATGAATAGCCACTGGCTGCCGCAGAGTCGTTACCATGGTGATCAATTTATTGGCAATTCATAATGATGAACATGCAGGCATCTTTGGGCTCTAATGTTAGCATGAAGACAGGGCAGGAGAGCTTTTACAAAACACGCAAAAAAAAGTCAGAGCTTGTCAAACAGAGATATTTGTCTCTATAAATCTGAGATGACGTTTCCCAAAAGATTTCATACTTCCTTTTGAAGACTTAGTCATCCATCTGCTAATGCAAGCGATAAAACAGATTTCAAGAGACCGAGAATGGTTTTCTTCAGCTGCTGTCTGTCTGTCTGTGCAGTGAAGTGAAATTATGCCAAGTGATGCATCAATCCCAGACTTTTTTCTCTCAGCAGATTAGGTCTGTGTGTGGAAGTTGCTTTATTGCTTTTCCATCTGCCCACATGGGAACTTCTCATGACCCAATTAGCAATTCATCTAATTTGGCGCTTTAGTTTCTGTATCAGAATACTTCTGTATCATTATGAACACGATTTCCTGGCACTGCTAAATCAAATGATTCCACCTAATTCACCTCCATTCTTGCTATTGACTCTGAGAAGTGCCATTATGTTACAACAACATGTAATGAGTTTATTTAAACATTATAATTAGAATAAATTTACTTTAAAGCGATCCTGGTAGTCCTTTTGATACGTTGGTTTGATGGATGGAGCTCTTTACATTAAAGCTGCTTTATATCAATTTTTCTTTAAAATTTAGTTTTTGCCACTTTTGGTTCATCGCTCCATAGCAAAAAAAGCTCTGAAAAGCTACAAAGGACTTCCTGTTGATCCCCAGACAGCAGACGGACACAGTTAGCTTCTAGCTCGAGAGAGATATTTCCCTATTTTAGTTGGTGGAGACCAAAAACAGTGCAAACAGAAAATTCATATACATAATGAATATGTGTATCTGGTGGACACAAACATGACTCCAAATTAATAATAATGTTGCTCTGTGACTGCTGGATGTGTAAATCAATTATTTGCTAAATAGTTCACAAAATGTTGACTTTAAAGGCTAAAAGATGTCAGAGGTGAGTTCACAACTTTATTTTGCTGCTCTGAAGTGGCTGGGTGTATTTTTTTTTTAAATCTGCAATCTTCTCTCTTTCACTAAAATGTTTCAAAATGTCTGATGAGCTGAAATCAAGCACCTACATTGATTCAATCAAAAATTATTTTCGATTAGACATTGCTGTGTATGATAGTTTTGAACAAGGTTTTTTCTCTTTTGCCATAAACTCTTATCATTTCAGAATGTCCCTGTTCCCTCTGCGGGGTTACATTCAAGTGAGAGAAAATAAGATAATAATGCTATGAATAGTTTGTGCGATATTTTCTGTTGAAATTGAAAATCATAACAGTGCATGTCTGAGTGCACGCAGATGGCATCTGAATGGATTTAGATCTTTCAGGGTCATAGCCAACTATTTATTAATGAACAAATGCCTTTTTAAAGAGGTTTCTCATATCAGAGGATCAGTTTAACGTGATTATAATATGTAAAAGCATCGGCACAACTCCTGTTATTTGGATAACCAGGTAGGCTACATTCAGGATTGCTTCAAACCAATAAAAATTAGTCTACAGAATTGATATCTCATCTACATCTCATTATCTCTTCATGACTTTACATGTGCACAAAGCAAAGATAACTTCTCGAGGCAAATTGGCATGTGCAGATATCTTAGAATAAGAAGATGAAATAAGGTAAGGTGATGAAGTTCTTAACATCTCTTATGATAACGAATGCAACAGCACCACAAAGTACTGACACCTTATTCAGTGATTAATTGGGGTTTATTTAGAATTCTTTTGTTTTTGTAAATTCCATAGGAGACAGATTTGGGTGTCAGATAAATTGTGTTATTTCTCATTCCGACAAATTCAAACCATGGTAATAGTTAATATCACATGAAAGTCCCAGTCGGCAAGTCCGGCGGATCGAGGGCATTTTGAATGTTTACAACTCTCACGCTCCTCCCCCACGACCACCGAGCTCCTTCTCCTCGACTCCGTGCCCTTTGAAATCCCTTAGATCACGCCACCTTTGAAACGCGGGTCCGATGTTGACTCTGGTTTTATCACGGGCACCGTCGCAATCTTTCTTTTTTCCTTGTTTTCCACTGGTGTTTTCTTTTCCTTGGTTGTTTTGGACCTCCTCGTTTCGGTTTTTAATTCGAGGAATTGGAAGCTTGTTGCTACTTCCCTCCACCTCCCCCCTGTGATAGTGGAACGACCCGAGGGGGTGTGCACGAACACAGCCCTGTGTGCTGATTGGACAGGATGATCCGGGCGCTGTCAGGTCTTTGCAAAACAAACAACAGGCTCTACGTGCACGTAGAGGCACGCTTTTTTTCTAAAACCGGATGATTTATGTTGTTTTATCAGAGCTGGGACTTTAAGTCCGACATGTGTATTTTCTCTCTCTCAAAAGAAATCTCTAAAATACTGATTATAAATAGAAACATAAGATTTAGTCCTTTTCCGGATGACTGTAACAGCATACAAGCTACTGTACGTAGTCTCTGTGTGCCTTTGGTCTCAATCTGAAGAAAACCTCCTCCGTCACATCCACTTTGATAGGATTAGCGTAAAGCTGTGGGCAGGAATGTGGAAAAACTCCATTTAACATAATGTGTTTCCTTGTGCGTGAGCTGTTTCCGAATTGGCATGTGGGAGCTCTAATGAAATGTTTACACAAACACCGCATACACCTCTTAATGGACATGCCATCAAAAACAATTCCTTCGTCACGTGGGAGTTGGCGGTGTGCAAACCGCAGTGAGAATGAGCCAGGATGTGATGAACAGTGTATTGAGTTGCCAGTGGCTTGAGCACGACTGGTTACCACAGTCGCAGCTGCCAGCTTTGGGACAAAATGATACAATTGTGTCCTACTTTCACTTTTTCAGCCCCCCAAAAAGACTTATTTAAAGTACTGTTTGATAAGACCGTGGCCTTCCTCAGCCATTCTTATCCTCCACTCCCCAGCCATCCAGCCATGGTTTTTTTTTTACCCCCTAAATGAAATTATTTTCTTTTGTGTCCTTGTAATATATTCATAGCACAGGAAAACAGGCAGAGGATCAAGATCAAGCAGCCCAGAGAATATCAAATGGAATATATTCATAGGGCTGTGTGGGTTCTCTCTCTGGCGGATGAAAAAAAAAAAAAAAAAAAAAAAAAAAATGTTATATATAGGATATTTACACACTACCACTGCTTGGTGGGCAAACAACCAGCATACGTCACCACGTTGTCACCTGATGCATTGATTGAGAGATACAGTATAGTCTGGTTTTATATTATATGAATTTGTATTTTATGGTATTTTAAAGAACATTTGGATTCTGTTCCCCATATCTCTCTTAAACATAAGTTAATAATGAATATAATGGAGGCTATTGGGATAAACCCTGCAACAGCGGACAAAAGGTCACATGATACTCTTCTATATTTAACAGTCCTGTTATGGATTTGTCTGCTATCTATATGAGTATACACAAGGATAAAAAGCCACTGCTAATTAGTCCATCTGGGAGCCCATTGATCTATTCATCAGAGGCTTACGTGCAGTGTCTATCAATAATATGGATCACAAGGCGAACAATACCAACATCTGGATGCTAATTAAGATTCCATCTCCACGCCGCGACGCTCCGCTGCTCTTGCGTGTAAAACTAAACGGGAAACCTGTCATTACCTATATTTATTGCTGTATTTTTGTTTATATATTTCTTAATCCATCATTAATTTGCAGAGGGATCGAGCTGCCATCGCCCCCCCAAATAAATTGTGCTCACTCAATCGGGTAGCTTTTCATTTAGTTTAAATTGGCACCAAAAAAAAAAAAAAGGGCCACGCTCTGCAGATGCCTTGATTAGTAATGACAGGAGCAGTCTAAATATAGGAATCTCGGCTATGTGGCAGGTTCCCACAGAAAAGTAGGAAGAAAAAAAAATGTTTTCCAACACATGCCTTTGAACTTTATGCCTATGAATTCTTTTTAAGTTTAAAGCTGCGGTGCATCCCAGTTCGTACGGGTCTTTGATACTGCGTCTCTTTGACTTCCAGATCAGCGGGAGTGTATGGTGTGAAACCACAGAGGGATCCGATGTGTTTGCCGTAGGCCACCGTAACTTGGCAAACGTGGGACTGAAGCTCCGCATGCTGCATTGCTACTCTACCTGCAAATAAAAACATATAAGATGTGGACATCAAAGTTGTTTTCTGATGCCGATCTCCAGGTTGAAGCTTGTTTACTCTGTTGTGCATAATGGGATTTGTTTAGCACGGATGGCAAAAATCCCACCTAATCGCGTACCATAAATGTCAGAAACATTTACAAGACAGGGCCCTCGGTGGCCGAACGGCTGCAGAGGGGGACTAGAACACTGAGCATGCAAAAAAAGGTCACACGTTTTATGGGGATTGCTGCTTTTCACCAATTTGACATTTCGTTCTGCCGATGAAGACTTTAATGTGAGCGATGTGATAATGTCAAGGATCTTCTGCTCTCCCCGCGACGGGGGAGTGGCATTCAAGGCTCTAGCTCTAACATCCATTCAGTATCAAAGAGCAGTCGCCTCCCACGCGCATATACGTTGCAAGTACACAGACGTGGAGCGATGCAAAGACCTTCGGCTGAGCAAAATACATCACGCTTTTGGAGTGCACATTATTGCACAGTGATGAATTCAATAGCAAGGTTCTTTCCTTTCTTATTTCCCATGAGAGCTTTCCCCTTTTTCGACACTCATTGGGTGCCTCTTATCCCGAAGGATCTCTCTGACAAAAAATCTATCCAAAGCCAACCTTTTTTGCAATAAGAGTGCAGGACTTAATACGAAAACATGCCCCCGTCGATCCTTATCCTTCTTGGTGTGGGTTACTGATGTGGGAATTTCTTGGCAGGGATATACTAGTCGACTGTAACCGCAGTGGATCTGCTGCAGTCTATTTTTTTTTTGTGACTACATCCATTAGAGTTAGAAGGGGTCCCTTGCGTGTTGCACTGAGAAAGAGCCTGGAGGCTTAAGGATCTCCAAAATTAAGCACCAAGATGCCATATTAGACTAAAAGCAGCTTGACAAGGAAAGTAAATCAGTGTATGATTCAAATTCCTGCTGACAAGCCAAACTCTCACATTGTTTCACCTTCGGAGGTCGGACGCTTTGTCTGACCACGTCGCAAATCAGATAAAAGGTAATCCAGAAACGGCCATACTTAACTTCAAACTTGATTTCAATCGTCATCTACATTAAAGCACATTTTGCCTCTGCATTTAACCCATCATAGGAGCAGTGACTCACTCAAGGACTAATTATGTAAATGCTCAAAAGGTGCGGTGAGAAGCTGGCTGTCACTGAGAGGGTGCAGATAAGGAGTATTGACAAATGTGTCAATAAGTCAATAATGAACTGTTCAATTCCAGGCTTCTTTCATCTCTGCACAGCTGACCAATCATGTTGTGAAGTGGGTGTGAACGTCTCATTGTCAGCACGCACCATTAACCTGCATTCAACCAAAGCCTGCTTGAACACAACTGGTCAATAATACTTGGAATACAATGCACAATATGTTTATAGAGATGACACTGTAGGGAGGTGGTCAGGGTGGATGGTGTCTCTACAAAGTCCATCCTAGTGGTTTCAAACATTCATTTTGGACTTTTTAAAAGTTAACTCATATTGTTGGAGAACAAGTCAAATATCTTTCAAAATTCAAATTCAAGTTATATCAGTTTATTGAGAGAGGTTTTTTTTTTTAATGGAAAGGCCGGTCTCTGGGTAAATAACATTGATTTGCAATGAAATCTGTCACAAACATTCATGGCCCCCAGAGACTTTTCGACTTCTGCTACCAAGAATGAACTCCCGATTGGAGCTAGAAACTGTATCAATTTTCTCCCCAAAAGTAGAATGTGACACACATCCATATCCACTGAATTAATGATTAAACATGAGCTTTATAGTGCTTTTCAAAGGGCAGTCAGAGTGCTTCGTATTCAAATTAAAACAGCAGGTTTGGGATTCAAACTGCCAAACTTCTCGTCACAAGTGTGCTCACGCTTTATATTTCTGGGCTGGTGTCCCCAAGTGAAACTGCTTCATGAATGAATAATGCGCATGCACGCAAAACTTAATAGCACATGGCTCGGGAGAATAGATTTAAACACGCTCCCTTCTATTCAGCCACTTGTGAGGTGAAGCTCCCCATTAATAGTCTCAAATAGGCTAACAATTTGCCCCCGTTACCCAACTATTTGAATTACATGGAGACGGCAGAACCTCTGTCGGTGTAATTGATGTGCCTCACTTACTGCAGTTCAACGTGAGTAATAGCAATCTTCCCCTCCGTCGCTGTTTCTCCCTCATCCCGTAATGGCTCCTCTGAGAGCCATAATGGCATCTGAGACGGGCTAATACTCTCATCTCTTTGTTACTTATGGAAACCGGAGTGACATTTTAGGCCCTGTGCCGAGATCTTCTATCTGAGGAAGACACATGTGGTTAGACAGAGACATTGTACTAAATTCCCCTTCAAAACGCAGTTGAAATTGTTTGGTTTGGTTAGCTAATAGGCCTGTCAGCTGCTCTAATTGTCATTTCCAAGTACCTTGTGCACTCAGTTTCCCCACCATGGCTATTTGGCAGTACACTCATCCAGAGGGAAGACGGATGATCCAAACAGTTCTGCCTTATTTTCTTCAAGGGTCTAACCTGTGCTCAGAGGCCCCACCCCCACCAGGGATAACGGCTGTTGGGAGCTACACGTGTTTGAAGTGTAAATATCACGCAGGCCAAAGACGGCGACTGAGAAGTCAGATAACGGTGTATTTTTATCCATGCAAAACCACTTTGATTTACTGCATGCGCTTTATTCTTCCCGGGCTGCAGACAATGCTAGGGATCTGCCGGCGCTAGATATGAGTAATTCTTCTCATTTTTACAGTGTCGGTTTGAAGCTATATTAAGAGCAGACAGCCTGCAAGAGTTGTTCGTGGTAAACAAAAAGTCAGAGGGAAAGTCTGGAAGTTACAGAGGCCATCCTGTAAATAAAATATCATAGATTCAGACCCAAAGTGAACTACTTTAATACTATCGTTTGTACTTAAGAGACACCATCAATGCTCGTCGTCTGTGATCTTTGCTTTTTTTCAAACTCCCAAGTGAGCCACTTGAGCCAAATATCCTGTTATTTCAGGAAAGTTGTTGTGGAGACGTGACTCATTTAGCATTCATAAAAAGGTCTCCTGCTGAGCCTAAAGCACACTCGTTAGACAGAGGCTAGGCCAAAGTAAATGTCTGAGGTTAGATATTCAAGGATCGATCCAGCTCATTCAATGTGGCCTCCACGTAATTCAAAGTGGAACCTTGTGGACGCAAATTCATCAAAACAAATCCTTTCATCACAATCACATTATCCCAATAGAAAACTAGAATGCAATCCTTTCTTCCAGTACATATCTATACGGTGGGACTTTGTATTTGCATTGCTCAAACCATTCCTCATTGACTCCACAGCCTATGTTGCCCACAGCCTTCATGTGGGCAACATAGCGTGATATAGAGCAACATACCAAGGTGTCAAGTAATGAAGCTTGGTCAGTGTTCCTGAATGTCCGACACTCGTGACGCACCGACCTGCTGCATTATGGGCAGATAAACTGATAAAGAATCAAGAGCAAGGTAGTCCACACACTGAGGTGGATGGGTCAGACACACACAGGACTTTCATCCAGGAGACCACCGTTTGTATCCACTGCAAAAACTACAAGCCAATGTTGACATTCGACAGTCAGTCGGCGGTCATGTGACTCGTTGGTCACGTGAGTTGTCAGTCAGTGAAGTTTCCGCACTTTCCCTTAACTTAACTGAGCGTTTCTGTTGCCTGAACATAACTTCATATGAAGACGGACTTTTATTTTGAAAAGACACTGCTCGAGGCTTGTCTTCACAGGAGGCGTTTCAGCAACATATTTCAGCCGTCCATGTGTTTGATGAAACAGATGTTTTCCCATAAGTCACTTAATCAATGCAGCTGTCTGCACAGCATTCATACCCACTCGTATTTTATACATGTAACACATATTCTTGTGCTATTTTTAGGGACTGTGTTGAACTCACACTGAACGCACCGTGTAGACACTAGCAAGGAACTGAAGCCGTCATTGCTCCACTAACAAGCAATATATCATACCTCAATGGGTATTACAGTGTCTTATCTCATTACATTGTGTGCATTATTGCATTGAAAAGACTAATTACTTTTGGATTTGGCCCCATGTGCAAATCGGGGAGCAGTGCCCTGTGTGCGCGGAGCCAAATAAATCACGATAGTCAAGTATGTTAGGAAAATAGGAAAAAGTGTAAGTAGCTGAAAAGAAATCATTAAAAGCTGACAATGAGGTTCAAGTGGAAAATTCCAAATAACGGTACGATGCCCGCAAGCCTAAGCAATAGTTCCACTTTAGCAACTACAGTCAGAAATACACTGTGTACTTTTCCCTGTTTGTACCTAAGCTTCTGTGTCTCATAAAAAAAAGGATAGCTTTGGTGTGCAGAGTCCGCATCATATTCTTTGGGGCTTTTGTTCCTGTTCTCCGACCCCTTCAGCTAAACACCATTACGGAGACACCGACTCTAAGATCAATAAAATGTGACCTACGTGGGGGAGTGGAGCGTCCGTTCCCTGAGGTGTATGTGCTGGTCAGGCATCCTGCTGCATTACACATCCAAGAACCTCCTTCCTAAATTACCAGCGAAGAGCACTCAAGACGTAAGAGCTTTCGGACCTCTGAGGCACATAATTGATCAAATAATCATGAATTGCTCTGTTCTTGTTTCCATGCAGGCCGAAGCTGGGAAATGTTATGTTTTACAGTAGCTTTCTCTGTGTCTGTGTGGGTGTATGAGGCACACGTTCTCCAAATCTTTCTGGGGAGGTTACAGTGTGCAGACAGCAATATTATTGATAAGATCAGAAGGCCTCGCGCTATTAATTTATGCAATGAAAAGCTGTCATGGGAAAAAACCCTCAACTGTGTCAAAATGTTTTCAGGTTCTCCAAAACAGTCATATTTCTTTAGATGCTCTTTTTAGTGTCAATGTAAAACACGTTGAATTCCATAGAGCTCAATGGAATTTAATTTTACCATTTCATCGACTTAAATTAATAAATAAATAATATTATTCATAAAGTATCCAAAAAACAAAATAATGGCAATAATAATATTGAAGAGAAAAGGAAAAAAAAACATCAATTCTAACATCCATCTAAACTTTAACATAAATATTCTTTATTCTGACTTTGCCCCTATTTTCCTCCCGTCCTCCATCCCCAACGCCTTCGTCAATGGCCTTTTCTCAATTCTCCCTATCTACTCCATTTCTGCAGCGATTGGGTTTTTCCAGTTTATCTTTATGGGACGTTAAAGATAAGAGCATCTCACAGCCACAGTGAGGATTCGTTTAAAGAATTTATCTTTCCCAAACTGACGAAACAAGACTCTCTCAGTCACAGAAAGGAAACGTTCTAATCAAAATCTCTGCTCACCTCAACACGGAGATTGTAGCTCGGGTGGTTTAGTGTTGCATATAGACATCACAGAATATAAGCACAGGAAAAAGCAAGGAATCCTACTGAAACTATAATCATCGTCTGATTATTGATTAGGCATTATCACAGAACAGACACTCCATGCTGGATTATACTATACACATTAAATGGAATATAGGCATTTAAAATAAAACAAGTATAACCTTCAGTAAAAATACACCACAAACCTTGCCGTCATTCAGGGCCAAAGCTTATGTTAAGAGATGCAATGCTGCATGCAAAGTTAACTTCCGAGCCGCCTTAATAAGAACGGACGATTGCTTCAGCAGTGAACAATACTGCAACTGATAAAATCTCCTGATCTTTCAATTAACTTTACAGCAGTTGGGTTTAAGTGGACAACCGTAGCTGTATTCCAATTACAAAAAGAGACTGTGGCCAAAGGTGTAGTGGAGCGTTTGGCATAGATTCAGAAGAGAAAATGGGGGCACAAACTAATGTGACCTGTTAACACAGTTGCAGGCCATTTGCATGTAGGAGGGGGAAAAAGTCAACCTTGAAGTTGAAGGTCTTCATGCAGCAGTTTGGCTGTAGCTCCGGTTAGAGAGCAGATGGGCCATTAATCGCAGGGTTGGTGGTTTTGATTGCTGGCACGTCAAACCAGCCCAGTATCCCCTCCCAAGATACACCGCTGATGACTCGGCACCTCATGATTTACGCCCCAATGCCAATGTTGAGTGGCAAGGCAGGAAGAGGTGTGGCTTGTATGTAGTGAGAGAAAAAGTAAGGTCGAATGACCAGTTTAGCTCACAGTCAACAGACCTGCAGTCAGTGTTCAGGGTTTTAGCCACAATCTGTCTCTAAATGTATCGATACAGTATTTGAAAATGGAAATCTAATGTCATAGAATCATTTAACGTCTCTTTCCTTGTTTGGCAGCATGGGGTTGAATCATACTGAACTTGAGCAAAAAATCGAATCCCAAATTAATCCCAATGTATGTGGATGGAAAATACTTTTTTGTCAGAGATTTCAAAATAAAATCATTTTTACTTTCTCACTGCAGACATTTTGTCTGGTGTAGCTAATAACATTATTAAGGGCTGCAAGATATATTGTTTATATATTTTGCTGCTTGATACAAAGTGCAACTCGTCTGAATCTCATTTCCCGGTGTGTCCGATTAATTCCCAACGCAGGCTTGATCCATTCAATTTAAAAACATACAAACTTGAGGTTGAAATTTCAGTTTTTGTTCCAATACCGTGCAGCCCTAGCATTAATAATGGCAAAAGAATAAGCGTTAAGTGTCACCGTAGTTACAGTAATATTAGTCTGGAGCTGAAGTTATATTCCGTGAACTGCAGTCAGCTCCTCCTACACCCACACAGCATGGGAACAAGTGCAATTCAGTCATCTTCTTCAGTGTTTCATGCTACAGCAGCAGTTTCATTGCCTTGGGTTGCCGGCGAGTTAGAATTGCAGGAACAGAGGCTACATTGCATGTGCTGATCAAGTTTCTCCAATCCCCTCAGTTCCAGGGAAGTCTCCTCTCTTTGTAAAAAAACGAAACCGAGGATGCTTTGAAAGCAGTGATGGTATGCATATGAATTGGCGGATACTGAACTTCACAGAACAGCAGTTTGTCTGCTTTAAGAGCTCTTAAATTTACATTTAAGAGAAAATGTCTGCAGCTTCTGGCTTCACGCCAGTTTATATTTATCCAAAACGCAGGTGACAGAACTTGATTTACATTTCAGAAACTGATAACAGGACACATTAACATATCTCAATGTGTGATCAATAAACAACACTTTCCTTTGAGCTTACAAGACATGAAATCTGAAAATGTGTGGCACAGTCATCATGGATTCATGTTTGTCGTGGTTTCAGCAGCATTTTCCTTTCCACACTGCATTTTAGTTTTGAACAGGTTTTTGTTAGCCTTCACATCGCTCAGATGAATATTTTAGCCTTTGCTCGGGGCTGTGTCGACACCGTCTCCCATCATATTGCACATATCAGTTGTAAAAACCTCACGCAGATGTATGACAGCTGGTGGCGTCATCCTGTTTAGTGTTTCCAGCAAAGCAGATGCCTTTTTCATTCCTCAGCCCTCTGCTGAGGTTCAGTTTACTCAGAGGAGTTGAATATCTCATCACAGCCACTATGAAACTTCCTAGTTGCAGTGAAGGAGCTGTTGTAATCCATGGAAGCAAGTTATACACTAAATTATGACAAAGTGATGATATAGCCGCACTATGAGCGATATGCAGTTTTAGGAGGATATAAAAATCTACTTCATTTTTATTACTTTTAATATTTTCAGAATATTTCTTTTTCGGGAAACAGATGTTGTCAGTTTCCCCATCAAACCTGAAAGAACTGAACCTTCTTCACATTTACATTTTACAAAGGACTACTTTTAAGAAGCTAAATAGGGTGCTTCACCTCGACTTGTCCTTTTCAGGTCGAGCGGCTTGGATAACGAAGGCACAAATGTATGTTATTTGCAATCCAAACCAATCTGTGGTAATCTAAACAAGACTCAGAATGTACAGACATGCTAGCAGCTCAAGGTTGTCACAATTCACCCTGAATAGGACATGAATGACCAAATATCAACAAATAATTATGAATTGCCACTCAAAACCACAATTCTGGTCAGTGCCAGCAGTAACTAACTTACTATCAGAAGTGATTTGATAAAAATAGTCCCTAGATTCTGAGCCCTACAGTGAAATAAGAGATGTGGAGGGGCACGCTCGCCGACTGAGCCCAGTTAATCAGCATGAATTTTAAATCCTTAATTACAAACCAGTTTGCCATCTCTTATCCATTGATCTGACACCCGACATCTCTGTTCTCTCCGCAGAACTTACTTTTACTCCATAAAGTTTTTACGTTCAAAGCTTCTATAGAGGTTTTCAAATGAGGCTTTGGATGTCATATTTTATGACACTGTCACCAGAAAAATAGGAGGAAAATCTGATTTTGATGTCATTGTAGTTATATAAATGTAATGTAAGGTGCTGATAGATTGCTGCCAGCCTGCATCATTAATAGAGGTGGGCCCTTGTTTCAAAGGCTTAACAGCAACAAGTATGGATGTAAGCAGAACACCTTATTAGATAAAATCGTGATGAATTTTGGAAATGATTAATTATCAGTTTTCTATTATCCGTGTTTTTTCCCCCAATTAATCGTCGCTAAAATGAAAACATTGATTGCTGTGTGTTTCTGAGAGAGAGGAGAAGAGATGGAGGACTTTTGCACACAATGTTTCTGTGAGTGATTTATAATACTTATATTTTCCATGTCAATGCTAGGAATACATCTTTCAACTACTCCGCACAGCCCGAGTTATGAATATGATTAGGATTGTGTTATTAAAGATAGTACAGCTGAATGTTACATGATGCTGTGACCAAACAGAGAAGCAGACTTTTAAAGCGAGAGCTGCTGAAAAGAGGGGACATAGCTAATTAGTTATTTTAACTGCATTGCTCGCAAAAGCTTAAAAATGTTCCATTTCCAAGCAACCTCCATTGGATGACAATATGCACTCCATGCATACATGCAGAGACATTTAGCACAAATGTAATGTGGGACATGTAAACCAGCGTTAGTGAATTTGCATGAGACCACAGAAATCTCCAGATGAACAGTATCTTGAATTGAATATCTGCAACCAGCCGTCAGATAATGCTGCAGCTGTAGCCGCAGCTCTGAGCCCCGAGGCAGCATAGCGCACTCTATTTAAAACAAAAGAGGAAGCCCGTGGAAACCAAAGATAATTGCGGTCTTACTAATTAAACGGTTTTCAGCTTGATGTATCGGAAAATGCTCAGCTTTTATACCACCAGGCCCTACACGTTAACTAATCCATACCACAGGAAATGCAAATGTCGTTTCCCGTCTCACTGCTGCAATGGGGAGAATTGAACGCCGCGCTGGAAACCTTAGCCGGGAAAGCAGCAATTACATTACTCACATTATTATAAACTGATCAGGTGTGAAAGAAAAGCTGTAGGAGGAGAGTTCAGCAGGGGAGCAGACCGAAGTGTCAGAGTTTCAATTGGATGTGTTTTCACTTTCTCCTGAGTAAAGGAGCTCTGGATGCAGGATCCATTTCAGCTATTCTATAAGAGGGCCCGACTTCTTTATGAGACCAGAGATGGCTTTACTGGCACAATCAAACTTATAACACCATTATATAGAAACTCCCAGGCTATTTATATTACTTTTGTACAATTGGCCTTCTGATTTTCACCTTGGTTTCAGCTGAGGATTTTGAAAGTTTCCTTCACATCTAGAAGTGTAATTGCTTCAACATTTAGTCATGTAATACAACTAGTGCATCACTATTAAAGCCGCTGTGAAAGTCCCCCAGATTGAACTGGAAATCTTATTGGCATTACAAGACTCAAAGGTGCATCGAACTGAATTAATCAGCCTCCTGCTGAGCTCAACTGCTGCCGTGCACATAGGAGAAAGTGTGTGCTTGCTGGTTTGAACAGCATGGTTTGAAAAACAATTAATACCAGTTGGTTTTAATTGATTAGTTATCCTAAAGTACCCTCTTGTGCAAATTAAGGAGAACCTATTATACTCCTTTTTTGGTGTATGCTTGTACTTGTAGGTTAATGCTGGAACATATGTGCATTTTTTAATATTTAAAATCATGCTTTATTTTATTTTAGCTGGGACTCATCATTTTATGGAGAAAAGGGCAAAATTTAAATTTCAACCATGCACATAAACTATAGAAAACATTAAAGGAAAGGGAAAAGGTGGAAAAGCATTATAGGTCCTCTTTAACTCTGCCCACATCCTTGACAGGAAATGTAGGCTGATGCACCCTACATTGATATGAATGATTTTTGAGGTTTGCATTAAATCGTTTTTAAAAGAGAATATTGAGAATTTCTCATAATAAAATATACTTTTTCACTATCAAATTCAACTGCTCAGTCCTGTACCAAAACTTACAATGTCACCACCAGAATGGACTGAAGTCATTTTAAAACACATTTTGCTCCATTAAATCAGAAAATTTCACAGAAAAAATCAGTAATGAGCTGATTATTTGTCTTAAATAACATTATGAAAGTAGCACATTCAAAACAGTATAGCTGAAATAACCAGTGATATTAGATGCCAAGCTTCCAGGTATTCGCCGACCAGAGATCTTCCTCATGAATTACACATTTAAACCCTCAAAAGACCTTGAATTCTTTTTTTGGAAGCTATTATGTAGATTATTTCCAATATGTCTGACCTGAGACTTCTTTGATTGGTCAAATATTGGTTCTAAAGTGCGACTTGTTGTTTACTGTCAGACTCCGCTGAGCCACTTTGGAGCCCAGCGCAGATTTTTTTCTCTCCCACAGATAATGAGGCCTGTGATTACCATCTTAATGGGCTTTAATAAGAAATGAGTGATGGCACAAGGCGCATCTGCAAACAGTACACAGAGAATGGAGTATCAAGGAATTAAGCACACTGGGGAAGGAAACTATAATCTCATGAAAATTCAATTAGCCTACTGGATTAATGGATTATGCACAAGAAATAAATTAAGCATGATGGGGTAGAAAACAAGAGCATTTGATGGAATCAGATAGCAGTTGTCACTCTGACAGTCACTCACAGTATGAGACACAATACGTGTCAAATATGTCGCAATCATTTCCTGTAAAGGCAACGCTTACATACTAGTTTCCTTAAACTAAAGTATATCCAACTTATGCCATCTTTAGGATGAGGGTGAAGGTGGTTGTTTGTATGTGGAACATATATTGTGTCTAACATTACCACATTTGTTGTTATACAAGAAATTAATGCAAATGCATTTTGATTTCAACACATCTCACAAATGAGTTCTGATGGAGTATTCAGTAAAACGAGCACTCTTGAATTAATTATATGTAAGCTGTCCATGAGTCACGCGAGAGACACACATTTAATCTTCAACATCTACAAATGTTCTGCCAACTTTGGTGCATTGTTTCATTTAACTTAATTGAAAAAACTTAAATTAAAAATAAAACAACTCCAACCCTCAGTGTGGCTGTAATGTCGTTGATAAAGAAAACCACATTAAAAGATAGTTAAAAGTTCAGGTTAATTGAAGTTAATTTATCATATTGTGGAGCTATACAGCACTTTTTGTGTGAGGATGATACAAGTATAAAATCAGCATTTTAAGTCTATACCATTAAACAATGAAGTGACACATCATGCTGCTAGTTTATCATCTAAACCGTTGTTTTGACGATAGGGGCGCCAAACAATCTAAATGTATGCACTATATCACTTAGAAATTGTTAAACAACAGCAAAATTGCACGTCAACAAAGTCAACAAGATAGATATGTGTTTTATTAAATGTCTGCAGGGTCTCTTGCAGAAATCCAATTTAATGGAGGCTCCAAATCACAGTGAGCTGATAATTAGGTACTCAAGGGTCACACTTTTCAACAGTCTGAAGGAAAGCGAAAAGTCTCCTGGAGAGAAATTAAACAAGACTTCAAATACCACAGATTTGTGTGATAACGATGTGGACTAGGTACTTTCCCCAATGAATGAGGTACAGTGCACAGCAAAGATATTTTCTTTTGAGTTGAGCAATAAATAGAGTGAGAAAAGTATTTGTCATAGGAGAAGTCATTAGAATGAAGATGTCACTGTATGTTAATGCCTTTTAATTCTCATTCATATTCTAGACTTCCAGTTGTATTTTAAATTTTGTTTTGTCTGTTATTTTGTTTTTCTCGCTTGTCTTCTGTGTGCTGTCTTGTGTCCTATCTTTTGTGTATTTTTTGCTTTGTTTGTTGTCTCTTCCATCGTGTCTGTTGTTTCTTGTATTATGCATTACGCTGTTTTTTAATCTTTTGTTTCATGTCTTGTCATTGTGTTCCTTGTTCTTTGGGGATTTGGGGTGTTGCCTAGTGATTGTAATCGTAGTATTTTGTTTGTTGGCTGCTGTTTTTAGCGGATTCGATTTATTCCTGACTCTCAAGACTAAAATGATCTGTGGTTTGTGGTTCGTCTATTTGCAATTTTAAAGTAGTCTTCGCAGGCAGAAACTAAAGTGCATTTACTTACTGTCCATGGTGACCTGCTCTGTTAGATTGGACCTTTAGACTAAAAGACATTTTCTCAACGTTTAAGGCAGTAGCCCCACTTTCAGAACAATTTGCTGTAAAAGTGGGACGAATGCAAGACAAGGTCTTTATTGTTTTACTCCGGTGACTCGGATGCACCAGGGACGGTCTGAAATCTCAGCCTCAGTGACCTTACAGCCAAACCACTGGTCATTAAAACCTACTTCACCTCTCTGGAGGACACACGTACAGATCTCAGGAAGCAGCTTTATCTCGCAGTGATGCTGTAGAAGTGGAAGGGTAATATTGACAGTGAAAATGAGATTTCTCTGAAAATTGCTATGGTTTCCAGCAAACACACTACAGTTGATGTTGTCTTATGGTGCAAAACATTGGTGAGAGAGGTGAAAGAGGCTTCTGTCCTTGTTGAAGTCTGACAGATCAGGAAGAGGATGCTAAAATATGTATGGTTTGGCCTTTGGTCTGAGACCTATGGAAAGACAATGAATAATAGATGTGCCAAGCTCCTATAGATGTATCTGTTTATGTCAGCTTTCTTTTAAAAAGGAATGTTTCGCTGAATATGATATCGTGGACACAACTTCAAACCTGTTCTAACAACATAACAGCATTTATTCCTGCAATTTAGAACATGAACTGCTCTGGGATGAATTACTCTAACCTTGGGTAAATCTTAAAATCCATTAAAAGTTTGATTTTAAATTTTAAATGTGGGATAGTTCCAACTATTGAATGTTATTTAGTTTCTAGCTTTAGTGTAATATTGAACTGCTGTAGCCTGAAGTCTCCGTGCAAAGCTAAGGGGAAATGGATGTTAATGGCTGACTGCAGTCACTTAAGTTGTCATCAATCATCCAACTATTTGGCCTGACAGCGTTTTCCCTAATGTCAAATTACAACCCTTTTTTTTTAATCATTTGCATGCCATTACGCACCAGTGCAAATTGCAGAGGTTAAACTGCCAGTCAAAGAGATTTCTCAAAGAAGGCCATTTCTTATAGGAGCACCATGGAGAAATTGTCACCGTTTCTTCTTGTGACCACTTTCGCTGGGCTTACAGATTTCTTTATTCATGAGTGAAACTTTGGCTTCTCTCTTGCATTTAAAGATGCCAGTGGCGAGACGATTCCGGGAGTCTTGTTGTCAGTTATTGGATTTCAAGCTTGCTGAGTCGACAAAATGAGTCTAGTCAGCCGTGATGGTGGCTTCATGGGGAAAACATGAATCAAGAAAATGTCTGTGTGTGTGCTAGTAAGTGTAATACTGTGACCATTTCCAACATGGTTCTTTTTCAAATGAAAAGACCTACAAGGCAGAAACTGGGCTTTTCCTTTTTGTCTTATATAGAAAGGAATAGTTTGGCATTTTGGTAAATACGCTGGTTTGTTTTCTTGCTCAAATTTAGGTGGGAAGGTTGATACCACTAATGCCATGGTTAAAAATGAAGCTACAGCTGGTCATGGCCCATTATTCCAAAACCTCAATAGTCCGACGACCATATATGTCCGACATCTAACTCTAACCCAAAATGTCAAATTAAAGTTGAAACATCGTCAGGGCTCTTTAAAAATCCAAAGGACTTTTCGGCTTCCACATTCCAGTTGGCTTGTAAAGAAAAAGAAGGGAGATGTACACTTGCAACAAAATAGCAGATTGCAGAAGGGTGGCAGTGAGAGGTGAGGTTGGCAAACGAAACCCTATATGCTGACTATGACAAAAGTATTGTTATTTGAACTTCCGATTCTGTTAATACAACCTCTATTTTTCACTTTGTTCTGTTTTGTTGGTCGCTCATAATTCCGCCGAGGTTTGTGGAACAGACACTGAGCACACAGACTTGTTTGGCATTTGAAAATTAATTCTGCGTTTTTATCTCCCGCTGATCTCATTCACACCTGTCCTCTTAGTCCTCTGGCCTTCATCGGCAGCCTCTCTCAGGGACCATACAATGTACATGAGGGGTACACACACAGTACATCATACTCTTACTTGATAACACTAACAGCCACACATCCCCAGCCATCAACCGTTTACAGACCTGAAAGGGAGAAGGAAATGGACAGACATGCTGAATGATAAAAACAGATAGGGAAAAAAAGCTAGAAAGAGATTTAAAATAAAAATAGATGTCCACTCAATATCAAGAGACAGCAGACATTTCAAAGAGTGGAAAAAGTCCAATGAAGCTGGATGATAAAAGCTGGAACTGGAGATGCAAATGATACACCCTTGGTCATCTGAACCAGACAATAGTTTTTGGGGATGTTTAGGCCAAAATGATTTAATTCAATAGACAGGTTCTGCCTGGACTCCAAGGTGTTACATTGAGAAATGAAATTCAGAAAAAAAAGAGAACATAACCCCTGATTTGAGCTAAAATGCAAAGTGCCAGATAATACCTCTGCCCATCTCAAATTCAAGACCTGTGCCCTGTTAGGGCCAAGAACGCACAGATCCATCTCCAACGGTGTTATATAAAAACCTACTTTCAATAAGAGAAAGCTGTTTACTGAGCAATTTGCATCTAAAGAGAAGCACCCAGAATCAACCTGTAAATATTCTCCAGTCAAAGACGCTTCCTCCTCAAACTACAGGTCAAGTGCTCCTGCAGGAGCTGAATCCATTAATAGTAATGTATTATACAAGAGGCATTCCAAAACTCAGGCAAACAAAGTAGCTTTTTTTGGGGGAAATGTTGTGATTTAACCTCCAAGACATATTGGATGAAAGTGTGAAGGAAACAATAAATTATTTGACTGTTTGTGCATGCAAAAAACTAAATTAGTGCCAATGGCGGAGTCGATATGATTAGTAAGTAACTGTAATTAACCTTAAAATGTGCCTTTGGAAATACTCAATTTAACACGATTAATGCTCTTCATTTTAAGTTACAAAAAAAAAAACTTTGCATGACATTTTAAGTGGGGCATTGTGGCTTTTTCCTCCCAAAGGGAGACGTGGAACTCCCAGAAGTGAGCCAGTAGTTTCTTAGAGAACAACCAAGGGAGGTGTTAGGGGGAGGACATGCAAACACTCTATGTGAAGAACCTCCCTTACACCGTAAAATGCAGATAGGGGGAATGATTATATCATGGTGTAACAATATAGTGGAATTGTACAGTAAAGGCCTCTGCCTTCCATGGAAGATATACATCAGGCTGCAGGTATATAATCAATTTGTCTTATCCATTGAGCAATGAGCTGCTGGAGGCTGACTAGTGCAAGGTTATTGGCTTGAAAGGAGCTGTATGTATTCCGTCGGCTGGCATGCATCCATTCATGCATATGGGTGAGTGTTGGGAAAAATAAGCCAACATAATGAGCCTGTACATATAAAAATGATAAAAAGTATGACGACGGGAGGGGAAAAACACCACAATGCATCAAACGACAGAAAACGACCATCATTAAAATGCTGACCAATGATTGGTGTTTTATATTCAAATGTAATGTTTAAAATACATGCACTCTTCCTTATATCACAGCCACTGTTACCTAGTTTAGATACAGTTAGTAAATTATTTGGTCGGCATGGCTACCATAGTTGTGTGTATGCCCTCCGATGAAAGGGCAGCTTTGGTGGAGGACTCAGAGAACAAAGTTGGAGGGACCCTTTGAACATGCTTTTAAATATTTCAGATAGCACTGATCAGATTAGGAACGAGAGCCAATCGAGGTCATATAGATCTCAGGTTGTAACCTCACACCGAATCAAAGTAACATGAGTACTTTGAACCTCACATAGACCCATCCGGGTGACCTTGGGATCACATTTGAAACATTCCATTGTTATTGAACATGCGACAGAGATAGCACAGCCAAAGACTGTTTGTAGCCAAATCAATGGGAGGCCTTTACCGGTTTCTCCTTTATTTGACATAGCAGGCATGCTTCATTCGTGCAGATAAAAAAAAAAAAGGAAAAAAAAGTAGAGCAGACAGCGATGTTTGGCAACCCTCAAAGGGGATTTCAGGCCCCTGAAAAAAAGATGCATGATGTGTTGTGAGGAAAGAGAAGGTCAATGTGTAAAACGTACTTTGCAGAGCTTGGAACTGAATATGAAACAATTTGGAGATATTCTGATCTGATCTGCCTTTCAATTAAATAAAAAAAATGTATTTGTAGTCTACACGGGGGCAATTAAGGGCACACAGCCCTGTATGAGTAGTTGTATGCTAATAAAATGTACAAGAATAAAATGTGTAATTGTAAAATGGCGACATAAGGCGAGCAACACAAATTGTACGGATTAATATGAAAGAAAAATGTCTTCAACTCAGTTCGCGAAACCCCTCATTCTTAGCAACCGTAACTAGGCACAGCAGGTCTGTCAGTCTTTCAATTTCTTCTTTACATCAAAGCAGTGTGCATGGGGTTGTAGAAATAGCTTCTCTCAGCATCTAAAGAGTCTCTAGGATAGTTTCCTCCAATACAAAAACAGAAGAACTAAAGTAAAATTAATGGACTGTAAAAGTAGTGTTTGTCTACTTTAAAGTTAAAGGTAAAAGATCACAGTTTTTTTGTGGTAGTTTCAGGTGTGCTCTTGAATCGGACTTCCTTGAGATATAAACGATGTGCGCCACCTACAACATTAACTGTTGTTTCCACAGGCAAACATAACACCATTAGCTCCCTACATTGTTAGCATGAGATTAGTTGGCTAGCATAAGCAGCTGGAAAGGTGAAAAAAGCATCCAGACAGAGCTTTTATACCCATTTTAATTGCTTGTTAAATGCTAGCTGCAACTCAGTCGGCTGAT
Organism: Chelidonichthys spinosus; assembly: GCA_029853015.1. Lineage (NCBI taxonomy): Eukaryota > Metazoa > Chordata > Actinopteri > Perciformes > Triglidae > Chelidonichthys > Chelidonichthys spinosus. The sequence goes on from CM056837.1 coordinate 14,388,962, forward strand.
GGTTTTAGGCAAACAAGGACTTGTTTGAAAAATGACTAAAAATGTCATATACTCAATCGAAACCATTGTTAATTAGCCTATAGCCTATGTGTGCTAGTATTGATAGAGTGACACGCATAGCAACAGTAACAAAGGGGTTTGAGGGTCAGTTGAGACATGTTGAATACATGACAGTATAGTGGTTAAGTAAGCTGTGTTCATAGTGTTAAAATAAGTCACTAGGTGTTAAAAGGTACTGTGCTTTATCTCCTTATTAAGTAAGTACTTAGTTTACTAAGTGTTGAGATGGAGATAATTGCTCAGCAACATGACAAATATATTAGTTGTTTTCAGCATTTGAGGACATACTCAAATATAGATGAGAGGCCAATGAACTCTATAACAAATATGATGTGCCATAATCAACCAGTAATGAGATAATTACTTCCTGTTAATGAACAGTTCCTTGACCTAATTTATTGTCCAGGGAAACCAATCACACAACCACATACCAGAGGATCTCTACAGTACTGTTTTCATATCAGATCAGGAGTTGTGATATGTTTCATGATAAGCTTCTTAGCCTAAAGCACATGGGCCCCTATCTTCACCATCTCCTATCTACAGTATTCCTGGCCTTGGGAAAATCAAAATCTGAGGTGATTGCATAACAAGCACAACGGCTCAAAAGTAGAAAGTTTGCAAGACGGAGTGAGAGGTAAGACTAAAGGAAGGGCCGGTATTGAACTTGGCAATCTGCTGACCTTGGTTTTCCAATAGCGGTGAGCTGAAACACGAACAGACGTTAACATAGTCTCATTGTAGTAACACTTCACTCCCTCCGTCTATTTCACTCTTATTCATCTTTCCCCATCCTTGACTAAAGAAGACATTTCCAATCTTATCACAGAGGGAAAGCCCAAGAATTAGCTTTAATGAGGCCCAAGGGTTTTATGTCAGGGGCCTGAGAGGCCTCTGGAGCGCTTGACTCCTCGGCTTATGAAGCACGAAGGACAACCGCTGTATGAACAGTGTGTTGTACAAGATACTCAATAAGGGGCAAGTGGTCAGTTAAATGGAATCAGGATGGAAAAGGAGAACAGCAAAAAAGTTTCACAAAAAGTTAAAACATTTACAAATGAGCCGATTGTTGGTTGGAAATGGGCTACAAACAACAGTCGTCCTGGCAGGCAAATCATCACAACTGGTAAATGGCTTTGCTATTAAACATCAACATACGTGGGGATTGGCTGATCATGACTCATGCTCTTGTTTAATATTCATGACATTCTCACTTAATATGAAGCTTCAAGCAGCAACCTTTTAGCTTAGCTTAGATACGATAGATATTTGTCAAGGTCCAGTATTAAAGCTATGGATGCACCGATTGGACTTTTTCAGTCTTACCGATAGCGATACCTGATCTTTGCGTTTTGCACAGGAATAACATAAGGAATAACCATAATTTGGTCAAAAGAACTGAATTGAATAGATGAGCCCCCTCTGTCACCGATTCTCGATCCAGCTACTCAAGTCAGTGATGGCCTGATATCCGATATGTCTATCAGTATAAGTGCAGCCACTTTTTAATGTCTTCTTTTAAAAGACACATAAACAACACTGTCATCTGCATAACGATTGGTCATTTGTTACCACTTGAGAATGTGACATTGAGAATGTGACATTGAGATGTTTTCTAAAAGCAGAGCCGTGAGTTATCTGCACATCACTGGCTCTTTGCAACATCTTACTAATGTTTCAAGAGCTGCTCCGGGGGGAAAAAAATCATGGCCGTCTATTGCTGTATATGCCGTATAATGACAGCTTCACTACGACACCTAGGGAAACTATAGTAATATACCACGAAATCTAATGAAATTAAATGTTATAATCAGCTTGAGGCTGTGGAGAAATTGCTCCTAATCAATAGAGCACCAGCTAATTATATATTCATTACTGCATTCAGCATTGATTAAAAGTTTCTCACAGACTTGTCAAGTGTGGATTTTATCGGGGTGACACTTGCCTGTATTGCCCTTTTTCTATGTTCTGAAAACACCATTAGCTATAATTATGAATCTGACAGTTATCATATTGATTCTCTTCTTAATTAGAGATGTTAAAAACACCCGTAAAAACGGAGCTTCCCATTATTCTTTGGCACAGATATGGCTGATTGATTGGAATAAAATCAATGTGTCTCTGAGTGACTTTCATGACGGCATGGTTGTCAGGGGCAATGAAGTGGATCACAATATGGCATAAGAGGCAGCGGAGGGAGAATGAAACACTTGCATCATCCGGAGAAAGGAGATTTGTCTGGCACGTGCTGTCTTTGTTGGATGATAATGAACATATAAAACCCTAATATCAAGATAACCACTTTCAATTAAAAAAAACTTCCACATTTACCCCCCATCTCATCTCCTCTCCTCTCTGTCACTCTGCATTAAAAAGTAAGACTTCCTCTGCTAACTGACATGGTAAGCATGTCAAATTGATGGGCTATTTTTATCCCAAAAGCAAAGCCAAGGGACAGAGTCCATTTATAAAAGCCTCGCCTGAAGGTAAAGCTTTGAAGGGACAGATAATGTGACTGTTTAAGCAGCTTTTTATTTATTTATTTACCCTGGCTCTTTGAATTTGGACTCAAGGTTGGCTTAGAAGTCAACACAGAACTGCAAAGCTGCACGCAGTTGTTTATTGCAAAGTCAATACAACTGGTCTTCCAAGACATTGCTTCAACCATATGTGTGCTTTCAATCTTCTTAATCGATTTTCCCCGTTTCAAACGCACACTTCCTCTTTGATACATACAACAATTACAATCCATTTCTAGTTTTGAGTTGATTTAAAACATTGAACAATGCAGAGTTTCCCCACATTATGCACACTTCAAATTACTGAACAAGCATTATGACATGTTTAGTTGATTTGTTTGAAAAATAGTTTCAGAATTAACTGGAGAGATTTAGAAAACCTGCAATTTTTTGAATATGGGTTAATTTCCCTGATGCCCCGGGCATAACATGCTCCCTCACTAATATGAAATATGGGAATAAATCACCCACACTCTCTGCTAGATTTACTGCTGGCATGAAACTAAGCACATTGTGTATCATCACTGAAGTTTGGAGGCACCTTGAGACATTTGTTTGCAGGATGACTCATTTTTGATGAATTAAAAAAAAAAAAAAGTTTATTCCCATGCATAGGCGAATTGGGTTTGATCAATTCCAGGGGCGTCAGCAGCATTTGATATGTGGGGTGGTCCTGTTTAGGCGGGGGGTCTGGGGGTCCTCGGAAATTGGAAATTTGGAATTAAGTAGATGCAATTTCCCATTTTTCCTATCATTGTTATACTGACATTGCCTTTGCACTAGTAGTTATACAACTGATCGCCGCATCCACCTCCCTCTAATTGACAGCATTGAACTGACCCAGTCTGACTGCCGGGCCAGAGTTCCAGCGTTTAACGCTGTCTGCGGATTCGTAGTGTCACCTGTTTTAATACGTCCATGATTCATGATTGTAACATCTAAAATTAAAATATGACCGATGGCCAGTCCGCCCCTGTTGCTGGCATCAACTCAAGTAGCTGCAAGAAGCAAACTTCCTTTGGTGCTCTAGTGCGCTGCGTGTGTGTGTGTGCTGCGTGTGTGTGTAGGAAACAAGGAAAACACGGAGTGGATTCCTATTGCTGTGGGTATTCTTTTACTGATAAAGTGGAACGGATTTGATCGTGAAGCAATGAAAAGAGGTGGACGAATTATACCCGTCATGCAATAATATTTGAATGGCAAAAGTGGGGGGGTCCAAACAATTTTTTTAAAAGGTGGGGGGGTCCCGACCCACCCTCAATAAATGGTGGCGACGCCCATGATCATCTCTATTTCCATGCTGTAATACTACACTGTAAAAACACTCCATTACAAATTAACAGCTTGTGAAATAAGAATAGCAACATTTTAAAAGGTAAATTGAGAAATTGCTGCATTTGTTGTTGTGTCATATTTTATAAGCCTATATGGCTTGTATGCAAAAGAGTAAAATACTGCTATCTGAAAATAGTGGAGTGGAATTATTGTAGCATGAAAAGTTAAGTCAAGTACGAGTACCCTTTAAATGTTTACTTCAACACAGTGATGGAGTTAATATGTTATCTCCCCTCCCCTGAGGCTGCTTTTAATGTGTAAAACATAATTCAAAATCAAATCAATTACTGTCCCCTGAATTTCAGGAAAGTTACAGCTGTTAGACATCTCGTTTAATTAAGAACTTTCTCTGCAGTCTTTCAGCCAATTAACTTCACTTCGTCTTTGTGGCACTCCACTGGGTCTGTCTGGGGAGCAGCATTCAGACTTTAATGTGTTGGCAAAGCTCATCCCCAATGGCACCGACAGTGAGTGCGGCCACCCTCAAGATCTGTAAGACTGATCGATGCACAAACATGCAGCATGTGTGCACACATGATTGATGTCGTTTTAATATCTGTATTTCAAATGTCTCTTTATCATCTTGCCAACAGTTCATCCCCTCCCCACGGATGGGTGACGGCCAGCACTTACAAGGATGTCATTTCCCCTGGTCTCTGACAAGTGTAGAAGAGCCACTTGTCAGACACTTTCAAAATATGCCCATTAAAGTATAAACTGTTTTGACATCTCGGAAATGTCAATGTCAGCTCTTGAATATAGTTTGATTACAGATACAAAAAACACATTCTGGCATTTTCAGTTTAAGGAATGAAGGAGTGCTGACAAGGGTCCAACCTAGACTAATTCTACCACCTTCTGTAGTCACAAGATATATAGTAATTCAAGTTGTGCTTTGATTACGCCCAACCTGGAATAATTAAAGAATAAACCCTTACATGTTTCAATGCAATAGAATCACAGTTTTTCACTTCAGGGAAGAAGGCAGACGATGAGCCAGGAGGTTGAATTAAATGCATTTTTGCTAGAAACCAAAATCTAAATACAGTCAGCATCTACTTTACTGTAGAAAACAGTCACAAATTGAGATTTTGGCAAAGGTAGGACAGCAAAGTTAGACAATGTATCAACTAGAGTGGAACACCCACACAACAAGAACGCCTAAGTCGAACAGAGTTCTTTTAGAGCTGTCGGTCATGTGACAGGTGAGGAAATGTATGATGAGGATATGAGCAGGAGGGACAGGAGCTAGCATGGCTAACAGGCTAACAACACAGGAGGGACAGGAGCTAGCATGGCTAACAGGCTAACAACAGTCCAGCAAAGAAACGAATCCTCTGCTTGTATTAGTTTACAATGTGCTTATAAAACAAAACTATGAACAAAAACTCTCCTGTCATGACCACATCTCTCTCAAACTGGCTGGACATTGCAGAGCCCCTCGTTTCACGGGTCAAAGTTAATTCAGATTGAGCTGATGGCAAGCGATGAGGAAGAGAATTGACTGACTGTACTATAAAACTTTAGGGCCAAATATTGCACCATCGACTGCCAAGAAGATATTCATACTAAATATGTGAGGTCAACCACACACACACGTCTTTCTCTTGGTTAAGGTCGCTACTTCATGGGTCAAAGTTCGCCAAAGTTCAACTCCACATGATGCAAAGATTTACTTTGCAACCGGAAGGAAATATTTTTTGGCCCAAATTCACATTTGTGTTACAGGCCAAACTGAAATTATAACTTTGGGGTTCCATCACATAATGCTTTGTTGCCCAAAGACTTTTTTCCCCCCCATACACTTACATTGGGGAAACATGTCTGTAACTCAGCTGCTTTTAAGCTACTCGTTTAACTTATATATGCAAAATCCAACAGGCCAAACCTCCATTAACGTGCAGCAGACAGTCACGTCCCTGACTAAACTTAAACTTCATTTCAATTTTCACATGCATACATACATACATACATGAAATTTGACCTCCGTATTTAACCCACCATAAGCATTTAGGAACAGTTAAGCAACCGGGGAGCAACTTTGAGTTCAGTGTCTTGCTAGAGGCACAGGAGGAACTGGGAATCAATCAGCGCCTTTGCCATTAAAGGACGACCCGCTCATCCCCCTGAGCCACAGCCAGTCTATTTTCCATGGGACCAAATTTTGTTAGTTTATAACTTTAACTGTGAGCTTTAAACAATGTATTTTAGAAATAAATAAAAGCATAATGCTTGTTTCATCAGGGTTTTTTTTTTTATTACTATGAGTAACAGCATTCCCACATAGCTGATTGTTCCTTTAACCTTTCATGACATTCACATCCCAGACAATGTGACGTAAACAGAACTACAAAGAGGGAAGACAACAGTTATACAATGGATTACGAGGTAGAAGAAGAGAAGTGTTGCCTGAGTACCTATATGATCAACCTGCATCTGCCGAATAATATCATATTCATCACTAATATTTACATGTGATCAAAAAGCTTTACTTTACACCAGAATATTTTATGTGCTATAACAGTTTATCGAAGATGCATTTCTTTGCAGATAAATGGTTTTCGCTGGACAGCTTCATAATGATGAATACAGTTTTGAATCATTATTTTTAAGGGATGACTCATTTATTTCAAACTGCAGCTTTTTCCTATACATTTATTTTTAATTTCTCACCCCTTACTGTAATACATTCATTTTTCAGCATTTACTTAATTGATATAATTTAATTGAATAAACAAAACATTAATAAAACCCTTGCAGTTGCACCAAACCGCTCCTATAAAGATTTAAAAGTATTTTAGACAAATAAGCTCAAAGTGCAATATTAAAGTCTCAGCAGGAGGTCTGCAAGGTTATATTAGCTCTCCTTGTGTAGTCCGTGTTGTAAACAAACATGTTTTTGTCTTTCCTTCATGCTGATGAAAGGAATGCACGCAAGCGGTTGAAAGTTTCAAACATACGAGCAGCTCGTGTTTAGTCAGAAGGTAAAAGATCAAACTATGTGTTCTTCAGTGAGTGTGACAGTGAAAGTTCCAGCGAAAACAAACAATCCTTCCAGTAACAGCGATGAAGCTGATAGCTGGCCCTCTGTCGTTGTGAGAACACGACATTGTAATTAGTGAAGGACATTTCAAAATCAAGCAAAACACACTCAGCGGGGGATATGACGAATTACCATAGCAGGAACTGTGGCACTTAATATGGGAAATAATACTCGGACAAGCGGTCACTCATTTGTCACCGAACTCCCACTTTCGGTGTTGCCTCTGTTATCTCTCCGAACGAAGAGTCCTTATGTGTCACATGGTCGCAAACTGCTGCTGCAAGCAAACCAGACCGCAGCAAATGGTCAAGTAATCGGTTATCAATTTAAAAACAAGTTACAACAATGAACTGCGTCTTTGGGGCGGCTTCTTGAAGTTTGGGGTAAACAAATGTTTATTCATTTAAACTCTAAGATGTATGCGTTTGCTGATACACAAACATGGCCATTCAGAGCACCATAATCCGAGATACGGAATCTGTGGAAAGTGCCTCAATGTCGTAAATTATCATTAGAAAAACATTTAATTGTGCCACACCGGATATGAATAGGGAAGCCAGCATTCTCTCTACTGTCCATCAGGGGGCAAAAAGAAGTTTGATTGTAGGTCTTACAGGCTTCAAAATTGTGTGACATCACAATGACTAGATCCACTTCTTACACACAGTCTATGGATTGAGTATTATTTCTATCAGAATATATGATTTTTCATTTCATTTTTCACTGGGGCGTGATAAAGCGTTGGCATTTGACGCCCTTGGAATAAGAACAGGCTGTCTGTTCATCTTTTCATCACAAATTTAAATTGTACAATTTGTCTATTAAACACTAGGGGGACACACGTAAAAATACACATTTCCAAAACTACAAATGGCTAGTTGGGGAATCCTTGTGACATACAGTTACAAGCTCTGGCTTTCTTGTTACTGAGGTGCGTGAAACCAATCAACCCTTTAATGCAGCCCAACACCATGTGAACACACATTTTTCATCTCTATTAATTTTCAAAAGGCCTGAAATAGCTGGAGGACAATAAGCTCACGAGGGCACGTCTTTAAAATTCCCAATTTGCAGAACACGAAAGCACCTGCTGATTCAGCGACTCCCCTCAATCAAGACGTGATGGAAAGGTTCGCCTCATCGACCTAATGGCTCCCAGAGGAGACCTTTGTTTGTGCCGATGCCGAGGAGCGCACACGTTATCGGCCATTTTGTTTGGTTTCAAATAAAACGCCGCCATTTATGCAGGCTAGACTACAGTTTACAGCTTTTGTATTAAAACACGTTGGAGATGGAGGTTGAAGAAGAAGGCAAGAAAGGAACCGAGAGTTCGGACATTGACTATATATATATAAGTTTATATATAATAAGTTTATATAAAATTAAAGAGGTTTATGGACACGCACATACACACAAACCTGACACAGAAAGCTGCTTTGCCTGAGCTCAGCATCTTTGTGCATAAGTTTACAGCAAGTCATTCAGTCAACTCTTTTATTACACCGCCTCCATAGCTATGATAATAAGCCACGCTAATGCACATTAAAACGACTCCTTACTGGAAGCAATTTTGACCTTTATCAAACATTACTATAGGGCCACTTATCATTCACGACCACAACTGACTTCTCAGACCGCATCTGGTGAGTTGCCAATACCAAAGAAGTGTATTAATAAATAAGTAAGTTAGACCTCCAATATGGCTACCAAGAAGCTCTCGATCAAAAATGCTCACCACGAGGGCAGAATACCAGTAATATTTCATTTTATTTGTAAATAAATAGATGCAATATCCCGTCTCGGTGTGTCAACTGAGCTGTATGATGTAAGCAGAGATAGTTTTGCAATCTGAGCGCGTCAGCCTGCAATATCTCAGAATCAGTAAAGTGAGCTCAGCTATAAATGTTATGTTGAAGTGCTGGAAAAATCAGAAGTGATAGCACACTTTCCCTACAACTGAAGTTCCAATCTACCCCAGAGTGCACTTTTATTTTAAGTGTATTTTATTTTTTATTTTTTTTATAGGTGTCCATGCAATAATGTCTTCATTTATCGCTGTATCACTTTTTCATTTTCTTTTAGGATATTGCATTTCCAACATGATGTAAACATCTTTAGACTCGGTTCAGACCGGTTGGGAAATCAGAAGGTCGGGCTCAACAACTCGCTTCACCTGCACACAAGCAGGTTGTCTGCACTCTTTAACTATAAAACTACATAAATTAATCAAGTAAAAAAGAAAAAAAAAAGAAAAAAAGAGGAAGATCCTTCAAATCTGACTTTGCTCAGCTTTTATACACCTTTCTTCAAACAAAGCAAAACACTGCCTCTGTGACTTGCAGGAAAATGCCGGTCAGGTGAGACAACCCTCAGGGAGAGAAAGACCTTTCCTTTGACTCACATTAAATATTGATGGCGATAATAGAGGATCACAAATTTATGTGTCGCAGCTCGGTGAGAAGGGCTCAACCTTTTGTTTCGTTTTTTTTACAGTGGGGGTATTACTGTGTGTTTTTGCCTTGAGATGAGCATTTTTTTCCCCCATTCACTGATAAATGCACGAAGGCCACTTGCACAGCTGCACTGAAAGTTCACCTTCAAATCTAATCAAGATTCCAGACAAGAAAAAAAAAAAAAAAGGTTTCCCTACTTGACTTGTGATGCGATGTGTGATTAGTTAGTTAGCAAGAAGATGAACCGAGTGAACCAGACGTTTCACCTGCATGTCGAGAAGCTGCGACTCTGACAGCATCTCAACAGCAAGACAAAAATTTCATTAATTAGGATTAAGGATTATGTAAATCAGTTGTCTGGGAGTCGTTTTTTTATCCATTTTTAACAGCATTTTTACATTGCAGCGATAGTATTGTTTTATACAAGATGGTGGTAAACCAGAAATTTAGAGGAATAGGATTGTAAGTGTTAACATCTCTCTGCCCCTCTTTCCCTATATGAATCCATGTTGCTGTGATGGTGTGGGTTTACACTGACATCTGGTGGAAGACAGCTTAGAGAATATATATATATATATATATATATATATATATATATATATACAATTTAAGAGAAATTATCCTTCTGTCAATAATGTCATTATGAGAAAAGTTGTCTTTGATGCCTTTAAGGATGCCAGTTACTAAAAAGATACTAAAAACTTGCAGAGATACTAAAAACTTGCAGTAAAAAATGTATTGATTAAATAAAAAATATATAGAAAATATGGAGTTAAGATGCAATCAAAGATTATAACAGCAACATAATTTTCTAAAACTATCAACAGTAAAAAAAAAAAAACACAGTGGAGAGCAGCGCTAAAATTTACTTGAATTCACCAGTAATTGATCGTCGTTTTATCCACAGGCTTTAACATCTGTGGAATATTGTATATGGTTTCGACTTAGTTGATGTAAGTGACAGATTTGTAAAACTGAGTTTCTCAAGGAAGAATCACACAAAAGTACACACAATTTTGAATATTGTGATTACCAGAGAAGTACTCATAAGTTTTGTGGAAATAAGTCATTCAGTATATAAAAAAAGTAATCGACTAAAGGTCTGATTACTCAACTAATTGTCTGAGTGGGCAGCCCTACATTGGATTATCCACATGCTACTAGAATATAAAAATTACTCTTAGTTTAATGACATTTTACTGGAGTAGAGGTAAAGAAAATAAAAATGATAGACCTGTTCAATTAAAAAATGCATTTAAGCTACAAAACAATAGTGTGGTGTGATGTGTCACTCAGTTGAATTAACCAGAAAAAAGAGGCTCAGAAAATTCTCCAAAAAAGAACTGACAAGAGGCAAACATAAAAAAGCTATGGCCACCGAGCAAGATGAGGCTCCATCAGTGCCACTTTCACAGAACCAACAGCAGAATAAAAGATCACAGAGGCAGACAACATCGAGCTGTGACAATAAAAGCCTCTCGGTAGCTGCAACCACAAAAGCACACTGAAGCAAAAATGACAGACTGCACAGTTTAAGTGGAAAATAGTGCCATGTTGTCTGACAAGCATCACAGTCAGTGTGGTGTTGTACTTACCTGTCTGAATGTCATTCTGGGACTCTTGTTCACCTGGAAGTCCTCCTCAGTCTGTCCCAGTATCAACTTAATGTAACCACTCCACTCAACCTCTCTGGTCCCATTATAAGATGGTCCCTCAGCACTCCTCAAACTGTCCAGACATGTTGGTTGGCATGTTAGCAGTTAGCATGTTAGCCAAACCCAGCATGCACTTGTCAGTCACATGACATGAAGTGGGTTTGGGTTGTGTTTGATCAAATAAAGTAGATGCTCCTTTCTTTCATTCTATTCTCACACAGTTTATCAGGACTATTTCTTATTTTCTTTATTTATTTTTTGTTTTAATTTTTTTTCTCCAATGCTTCTAATGTTTTATGTAAAGCACTTTGAATTGCCTTGTTGTTGAAAGGTGCTGTATACAAATACAATTGCCTTGCTTATCAAGCTGATAAAGCAATGTTCAGTATACTTTAAAAGCTGTCAAAAAGAGCCCAGAACACACTGATTTCAATTTAAATAGTTGCAGAATGTTGACCTCACCGCCTCCCAATTATTCGCACGGTGTTCTTGCTCATTTGGTTCACGTTAGAGGTCATGCTGCTCCGAGATTTTGAACTCATGTAAAACTTTTAATAGCTAACTGCTGCCGGGGGCCGGCCTTCACAGGCTGTGATTGAACTGAAGCTGGGTGGGCGTGAGACGCTCTGCTGAAGGTTACACAAGGCGGCGATGAGAGGGGAGTCCGCTGGGAGTGTAATTGGTGGGTTTTCTTGTTGAACAGGTTTGATTAAAGGTGTGGAGGTGTCACGTAGATGTGAAACTCTCTGGCTAAAAGAAGAAAAAAAAAACAAACTGGACAGGTAATGAGTAAAAGTTTTATTAGCTTCTCTTTCGTGGCATGATTATGTTCCTGCAGGACATTTTGCAACGTTTCTCCTCACTCTTTATTATGCTTAAATAATCTCTAATACATGAACAATATTACAATCTGTCTAACATCAACACTGCAGCAAAATATCTCACATTAAAAACACACAACCACACAAACAATTGCAATTCTTAGGAGGAGTGGGGGGGTAAGCCTGGTCTCCCCATGATTTGAAATGGTCTAGAAGTGCCCCTCTCCTAAAATACACTTGCAAAAATAATTTACATAAATAAATGTCATATTTTTGTATTAAGAGCTAAGTTTTGGTGAGTGCAACTTGTCAAACACTTTGGTTTGGCGCCATGGTTACGCCTCTGGCGTTACCAATGTGTCGGGATGGCATGTCTACATACCCTCGTTACATGCATAGTGTCCCTTCTAAATAAACTTCCATCTGCAGAGGAAGTTGTCAATCCAACTGGTCTCAACTAAGTAGAGAAACATTGTCAACACACTGAAAATATGAGCAAAAAAGCCTCCAAATAATTCTAGGTTACTTATTAGATGCAAGTTAGAATCATTAACATCGAGTCACAAGTGCAACAGTGAAATAATTACATTTTTCAGTCCTACTGTACACCTGCTAGTCTCTTACATTATTTCTGCATTCACGTCATTCAGGCATCGAGTCACACTTTGCATGTTGTGTTCATGAAACAATCATAATCATCCTCACAATTCTTCCAGCCTTCCCTCCCGCAAAGCATTCATTTCTGCAACTGTTTCTTTGGTTCCTCAAGCTGCAGGAGCTCACCATATTCAGATAATTATTGTGATCAAAAACAGATGCTTGACACAGCCGTCACGCCTGGCCTTTTGACGACGGAGTTCGCCTGTGAATCTCATTGAGGACTGTGGCTTTTGGAGCAAACAATGGCAGAACAACACACGGTCAAATTGTATGAAGAGGAAATTATATCAGACAGATCAGACATTTTAAATTGCAACCTGTCAACATACCACTGCTGTTGGTGCCATCGCTGATGACGGAGGAGCTTCGGGAGGCGGTCTGTGCTGAAGTGGTTGCTTTGACAACAGACCTTGGCCTGTTTTTGTAGCACTGGTTAGTCATGCAACTCCAATCTGCAGAAAAAGCGTTTAAGACCAACCATGTGTCTGTTTGTTAAATAAAAAATATGTTTTGTAATTTGTCAGAATGGTCATGTTTTCAAGGTAACATTTTAACATCAGCATGAAAGCAGTTAATATTCATGAACGCTCCACTTATCTTTTTGCGTCTTGCTGGTGGGTAATAATTTTCTATATTATGAAAATACATTTCCAATAATGCTAAGGATTCAGTGACCTAAGCTGCAGGCTACGATTTAAGTCCCATTTATTTTGCCTGTATTAATCAACATTTTTGCAAATTGGGACCATTCAAATGTCAGACCGGATTAGCTGTTCTTGCTTGCAATGTACCCATGGATGTACAGACAATTATTACTGGATTGCTTTGACACTATAGAAAAAACTAAAATATCAAGATTATCAGGCAAGTTCTGCATGTAAAATTACCATCTTTATTCTTATTTATCTATAGATGTTCTTTCTAAATTGATACGGAGATAATGATATCCGTGGAAAGTGTAAGTTAACACTACAAGGAATGCTATTTCTGACACAAATTTGGGCAATCAATGCAGCATCTTGTCTCATGTCTGTCCCTTGTCAAAGTTAGGAAACCTTCCTGTCCAATCAGATAGGACAGGTGTAAAAAAACAGGTGTCTACCTGAGTTCTCAGCCAATCGCAGCTTCCCGCAGCACAGATTAGTTCTCCATTGCCTGCGGACACTCTCCTTCACAGCACAGTGGAAAATAAAGACGAGGAATCCTGCACAGGATGAATGACATGGTAAAAAAAAAGTATAGCTTTTGGGATATATTTGCATATTATTGGCTAATATGGATAAACCCATATCAGTTTTAACACGTAATGTTTTTACAATGTGGACTTAAACCTGGTATAGAATACAACGCTCACCTTGCAAAGAGTTGAATATGGTGAAAAGGTAAACAAAGGGGAAGTAGAGGGGTCCCCAGGCAAACAGGGCGAACCCCCAGGTGAAGCCCAGCAGGATGATGAGGCCAGCAATGCTGCGTATATCCGTCATTATTCCCCTGTTGGGAGGCTGGTTCTGGGGGTTCTGCTTCTTGATCCGGGACAGCTGGATCATGACGACGATGAAAACCAGCAGACAGAGAGCGAAGATCAGGAGGAAGTAGGCCACCACTCCTACGTAGAAGGCGATGTTATTACGCAGCCAACAGCTACAGGGGGGAAACAATAAACATGGAGGATAGTTGAAAATACATAACATTTTAACAGTTGGCACCAAGCAAAGGAAAGCAGATTGTTTGCCTCTCTCGCCCCCCAGTGGTTAAGTGTGTTTATTACAGGAATGATGAGGAGGGGAAAAAAGAGGTCCAGATTAATTCTTGCATTTGTCAATTTCAATACGTTAATAATAAGTTGATCTGGGGGAGAAAAAAAATTTACTCCAACTCCTTCTAGAGCTCTGACTTCTATTTAAAACTAAGTCATTACTAACAATCATTCATGTATGTCAGAGGGAATGTCTTGTAGCTGATTAGAAAAATAAACAACTAATGAATAAAAGAAACAAAATCCAAAACACAAATCTGTGTTTACAAAAGGCTATTAATATGTAGGCAAAACTTACAAGTCATCTGAAGTGCCATCTGTGTATTTTCCATATGTGACCAGACCATAGTTGTCTTTGTCCACTGATATTATAACAATCACCACGAGAAGAGGAATGCCTGCAAAGATCAGGATGTGTAATCAGCAGAAGCATATTAATACATCCGATAAAAACTCTATATTTAATAACTTTTTGACATACAAGCTGAGCTTTACCCACCCCAGCCTATCAGTGACAACTTGAGCATGTATCTGCTGAGGTAGGGCGTGAACACCCGGACGATGCTCAGGTACATGTGCAGGGCCTCAAGCCCCGCCCAGGTGAATGATGTCAGCAGGAAGTAGTGCAGGAAGAAAGCGGTGCTGATGCACAGCCCGGTCGCTGGGTGGAGCGCCAGCCAGCCGTCCAGCAAGAAGACCAGGTTGAGGAGGAGGAGGGACAGGCAGAGCTGGACCAGGATCTTGGCAGGGATATCCTGCAGAAGTTTTCTGCATAGAAAGAGTTTGTTAGGATGTGGATTTGACGTAAAACTCAAATTTAAGAAGTCTTGGTAAGGATTTAAAATCCTTACTCAAATGAAAGATATATCAATAAGGTGAGAGCGAGGAAAACGGCAGAGATTCCACAGCCGACGTAGGTGATGAAAGTAAGAATTTGTGCTTGCTGGCGGTCAATCATTCCCTCTCTGGATATATCCTATAAGCACACACACACACACACACACACACACACACACAAATAAACAGAGAATACAGATCATACAGGCTGCACCATTTCTTATGTTAACAATGTAAAAGATAGATCCTCTCTGTTGCCAGGCATTTCAGATGTTAATTTAATTCCCTCTGTAGGCTACATGTTGTGATTGGCAGCAAGTTATTGGCACGAACCATTAGAATTGCAAAAGACGTGAGATGGTTGCAGCTGCAGGTGGTTTCTTCCGGTGTGGCGTCGACAAGAAAGCAGCCGGCTGACCTCCAGCCTCCCTCAGCACCTTAACAAGAGAAGCACAACAAAAAGACAAATTAATACCTGGAGAAAATTAATCAACTAACCCAATTTGATTTGACATGCATGCACTTACCATTCTGACTGAAGTCCCAAAATGCGCAGGAGGCCGTGTAGTTTTTCTGTGAAAGTATTAGAAGAAGAAAAACATCACGGAGGTTGAGTGATCTTTCAACACTGATTTTCAAATATTTATTTGAGTTTATTTGAGGTAATTTAACAAAACCTTATATTTTGGTTTGAGGAAAACATTTTTTTCTACCAGATTTCGGGTGCAGTTTTTAAAATGTGGTTAATTATGTGAATTGAAAATCTATTAACACAACAAAATGACTTGTTTAGGTTTTGTAAAAAAAAAAGTGGTTTAGCTTCTTCCATGGACGTTGATCAGACATGTATTTGTTGAAAACAAACATAATCCAGGAGAAAATAAATACACCTTAAAATATGATTGACAATGCAATTTCTTTGTCTGGAAATCCCAACTTTAAGGCGACCAGGCTGGGCGTTTGATTTATCTGTGAATCTTTTCTGGATGAATGGGAAAAATAATGATTTTTATGTGTGTACACCCACATAAATGAGCTTGACGTTTCGGATGGTAAACTCAATGTTCTCTGTCAGGTTGCTTATTGACAGATTGACCACACTGGCAGCCAGCACTGGACTGACAAGGGTCTGGTTACCTAATGCTGCATCCTGCAAAAAAAAATAAAAGACAAACAGGTCACAGCTGTTTCTTTTTCTACTGAACCATACTTGGCTTAAAATGAAAAACAAATAAATAACATTTGAAAAATGCTTCTTATGAATCACGAAATGCATCAATACATCTGTAAACAATCTGTTAGATGACAATGAGACGATGCTAAAGTACCTGGAACAGGTCTGACTTTGCGTAGTAGCTGAACTGGACCCTGTTTGCCTGCTTCTGCTGACCAAGACTGAGCCCCATGTTGAGGGAGGCGGGCAAGATCACAGATCCCAGAGAAGACCCTGACCTCTTGACCTGGGATCTACTGAGGGCATGGATCTGGACACAGAATAAGGTAAATGATTATTGAAAAAGTTTGGCACTTCCTGTTTTTGCAAGGTCTTTAAAGGTCACTTTTTATCACAGTGGTTGCATTTGAAAACATTGCGGCCCATGCCAGAACCTCAACAACAAATTCTCTCCAATCACTGGCATGTAGTATAACATAATAACTATTCTGTTTTTGACCGTTCTTGAATGAGGCCCCTTGTGTCTCATGGAATGCAGTGAGACCAGATGGCTGAAATCACACCTACCTGGATATAACTGATGTTGAATATGTCAACGCTATATTCCAGAAAAGTTGGTCCCATCGACCTCCTTCACTGCCAGAACCAGCGAGCCCGAAGAGAGGAGCTCTTTCTCACCAGTGACGACCAGCTTGAGACCCAGATCCTCCACCAGCTGAATAAGCCTGAAAAGAGCACGGAAGAAAGAGCAATTTAGAAAAATCGAATGTATGGAAATGTGTGGGTCCATGTTTGTGAGGGTTGTGTGGGTTGTACCTGTTAGCAGATGCAGATAGAGTCTGTGAATCGCCCTCCATCAGGTTGCTGATGACGTTGACGGCCTTTTGTCCCATTGCCTGAGAGACAGTTGGGCCATCCAGAAGCTTCTCTAAGTCCCCCACCACCTTTGCCACCTGCAACATTCATCAAGCCATAAAGTTTACTTTGACAAAAGTCATTGTTTTATGCTGACATTGTTTTTTTCTCTCTACTAGATAGCAGCTTCACCTGAGAGGAGTTAAGCTGAGACACATCCTTTGTTTGATTCAGGAGCTGGTTTGCTTGTTCCTCCTGGGCTTCTTGTTTCGTAGTCATCTCTGAGGTGGTTGTGGAGGAAGTTCCTGTACCTTGGCAAGCAGTAGAACAGGTTCTCAAGTGATACAAATCAATTATTCATATATGATGTGTGTGACTGGTCAAAAAACCTGCCCAATTTGACATTTACATCTGCAGCACACCTTTCTAGCCACATGAGAGAACCTGAATGTTCTTATTGTTCTGATAAATATAGTCTACTTATACATTTACATTTAGGTCATTTAGCAGACGCTTTTGTCCAAAGCGACTTACAATAAGTACATTTGTCAAAAGAAGGAAACAAAGAAACCACGACGTATCATTGCCGATGCAGTAAGAGCTAAAAATAGAACAAGTGTTAGGTCCTCATCTGAGTAAAGTAGTGCTAAGATCAGAGTGCTATAGGTAAGGTTTTTTTTTTTTTTTTTTGGGGGGGGGGGGGGGTGTCGAGGGAGGGTGTTAGTGGGTCATGCTATGTAGAGTCAAGGTGAAGTCTGAACAGGTGAGTCTTGAGCCTTTTTCGGAAGATGGCAAATGACTCTGCTGTCCTGACATTGGTCGGGAGTTCGTTCCACCACTGAGGCGCCAGAACAGAGAAGAGTCTGGACTTTGCTGAGCGACATTTGTTTGATTTCAGCGATGGTGGTACCGGCCGGCCAGCTGAAGTAGAGGAGCGAAGTGCTCGCTTCGGGACATGAGGTTTGACCAGTGTTTGAAGGTAGACAGGTGCCGTTCCATTGATGGCCCTGAAGGCCAGTGTCATCGTCTTGAATGGGATGCGTGCTGCAACAGGGAGCCAGTGGAGGTCACAGAGGAGGGGGGTCACGTGGGAGAATTTGGGTAGATCGAAGATAAGGCGTGCTGCAGCATTCTGGATACGCTGTAATCGCAGTGGCCGGGAGTCCGGCCAGGAGAGAGTTGCAGTAGTCAAGGCGGGAGATGACCAGTGCTTGGACCAAGAGCTGCATTGCATCCTTTGTGAGGAAGGTCCGAATCCTGCGGATGTTGTAGAGGGCGAATCTGCAGGATCGGGCCACAGCAGTGATGTTGGGGGTGCAGGATAGTTGCTCATCGAGGATTACACCCAGGTTCCTCGCAGTTGAGGAAGGTAATACTGTGATGCCCTCGACAGTGACCGACAGGTCCATGCGAGGGCAGTCTTTCCCTGGGATGAAGAGGAGTTCGGTTTTGTTCAGGTTAAGCTTGAGGTGATGTGCAGTTGTCCAGGCAGAGATGTCAGCCAGACAGTTCGAGATGCGAGTTGCAATGTGAGCGTCAGAGGAAGGGGGAAAAGAGAGGAAAAGCTGGGTGTCATCTGCGTAGCAATGGTAGGAGAATCCATGCGATGTGATAACAGAACCTAGTGATCTGGTGTATAGTGAGAACAGAAGCGGTCCTAATACTGAGCCTTGAGGGACGCCCATGACCAGAGAGCAGGGTTTGGACATAGAGCCATTCCATGTGACCTGGAAGGTGCGGTTTGTCAGGTATGATGTAAACCAGGTGAGAGCAGAGTCGGATATGCCAAGTTCAGCCAGAGTGGAGAGGAGAATTTGGTGGTTGACTGTGTCGAATGCAGCAGATAGGTCAAGGAGAATGAGAACGGAGGAGTTGGATGATGTTTTGGCGTCTCGCAGGGACTCGGTCACTGTGAGGAGGGCCGTCTCAGTGGAGTGAGCAGTCCTGAATCCTGATTGATTAAGGTCAAGGAGGTTGTTCTGCGAGAGATAGGATGACAGTTGGTTGTAGGCGGCACGTTCCAAGGTTTTAGAGAGGAATGAAAGAAGAGATACAGGTCTGTAGCTTTGGATGTCAGTAGCGTCTAGGGTGGGTTTTTTAAGGAGAGGCTTCACGATAGCGGTCTTAAAATCCGCTGGAATGACACCTGAGGTGAGGGAGGAGTTGATCAGGGTGGTGAGGAATGGCAAGATGTCGTGTGAGATGTCCTGGAGAAGAGAGGAGGGAATCGGGTCGAGGGAGCAGGTGGTGGCCCGGTTAGATGTAACAAGTGCGTGGACGTCCTCAGAGGTGAGGGGGCTAAAGTTGGTAAGACCATCCGAGTTGAGAGTTGGGGGAGATGTCTTCTGGGAGGGAATAGGCGTGAATGAGGAGCTGATGTCATTTACTTTCTTGGTAAAGTAAGTTGCAAAGTCATCGGCAGTAAGGAAGGAAGGGGGGGTGGGGGCAGAAGAGTTGATTTTTGCCAGGTAGAAGGCAGATTTGGCTGCCGAAACAGTTAGGGTGAAGTCAGAGAGGAGGAGGTGGTAGTGAGCAATGTCCTCGTGCTGTCCCGATTTCTTCCATTTTCTCTCTGACGCTCGCAACAATGGGAGGGGCGGGAGATGGTCGCGCCGGTCGTGAGATTGGGGGACAGAGAGTGTCCAAAGAAGAGGAGAGTGAGGACATCAGGATAGAGGAGGCTTCCTCAGTAGGCATTAAGGAGAACTGTTCCGAGGATGGGAGCGAGGAGATAACAGTTGAGTAGAGAGCGGAGGGAGTGAGGGATTTCAGGATGAGGTGGGCTTCATGGGGATGGAGAAAGTCACAAAGTGGTGGTCGGACACGGTGAGCGGGGTAACAGAGAGTGCCGAGATGCCACAGGATCTTGTGAAGACAAGGTCAAGTTAGTTCCCGGCCCGGTGAGTTGGTGGAGAGGGGGAGAGTGTAAGGTCAAAAGCGGAAAAGAAGTTTATGAATTCAGATGAATGCAGCTTTCCCGGGTGGATGTTGAAGTCACCGAGGACGACGAGTGGTGTGCCATCATCAGGGGAGCAGCTCAGGAGGGCATCCATCTCATCCAAAAAGTCACCAAGAGGACCGGGTGGGCGATAGATCACTATGATGTTGAGTTTGAAAGGAAGGGTGACAGAGATGGCGTGAAATTCAAGCGTAGATCGGGGTAGGTGGTCGAGAGGAAGGACCTGGTAGGACCATGTGGGTGAGCTGAGGAGCCCAGTTCCTCCTCCTCGCCCTGTTCGTCTTGGGGAGTTCGAAAACGAGTAGGCAGTTGAAAGGGCAGCTGGAGTGGCAGTGTTTTCTGGGGTGATCCAGGTCTCTGTGAGGGCCAGGAAGTGGAGAGTCTGCAGGGAGGCATAGGCTGAGATGGTGTCCACCTTCTTGACTGCAGACTGGCAGTTCCACAGCCCCCCTAGTACTTCAAGTTCCTTACCGGTGGAGAGTGGTGGGTAGCAGAGATTGGATGGGTTACAGCCTCGAGTGAAGGATCTTCGGTAAAATCTTCTCCAGTGTGATGTCCTGATTGGGATAAGACACATGACTGTGAGGGGGGGGGGGGGGGTCGTTGAGATGTTATACCTACCAGAATGGGCTTCCTCGATGGACTCCCACAGATAGACTCCCTTGACTTTGTTCAGCTGTCTTGACTCCCACAGATAGACTCCCTTGTCTTTGTTCAGCTGTCTTGACTCCCACAAATAGACTCCCTTGACTTTGTTCAGCTGTCTTGACTCCCACAGATAGACTCCCTTGTCTTTGTTCAGCTGTCTTGACTCCCACAGATAGATTCCCTTGTCTTTGTTCAGCTGTCTTCGTTCTGATGGCCCGATGCTGCAGCTGACTCTGTAGTGACAGCCTTTTAAGTGCTCAATTTACCGCAAGTACTGACTGTGGCTCCTCCTTCCCTCTAATCAAGTCTATTCACTACAGGTGAGCTGGCTCAAAACAAGCTGATTGCTCACTTAGCACAGACAGCTTCACAAGAATTTCAACAACAAGCTATCAATACTAGACTAAATGTTACCACTAGCTTTACTCACACAATGCCTAAACCCAAATCTACAATTAGTTTCTGACTTACCAAGAAGAGACAAAGCAGCTTCCTTCCTTTCTCCAGACAAAATGTGGTTTGAAGTGAATTGCTGCTGTCTTTTAAGTTCTGACTGTGGCTCCTCCTTCCCTCTAATCAAGTCTATTCACTACATTTGAGCTGGCTCAAAACAAGCTGATTGCTCACTTAGCACAGACAGCTTCACAAGAATTTCAACAACAAGCTATCAATACTAGACTAAATGTTACCACTAGCTTTACTCACACAATGCCTAAACCCAAATCTACAATTAGTTTCTGACTTACCAACAAGACACAAAGCAGCTTCCTTCCTTTCTCCAGACAAAATGTACTTATAACATTGAATCTTATGTGAAAGTGGAGTTCTAATTGTTTTACTGATGAGAGGAAAAAAACAATATACCAGGTTTTGTTGCGGATCTGTTGGTGAGCGTTGTGGTTTGGAGAGTTTCTGTTGAAGCAATCAAGGGAACAAGAGGCGTATTTGTATTAGCGATGATTGGGGTTCAAGCTTCAAGGGTAGTATTTGCAGCTGTAGTTGTCAAATTCACTCCAGGTACTCTGGTTGTCAGGTGGGTGGAGAAACTGCTCGCAGTTAAAGGTGTAACTGCAGTATCATTGTACTCTGCTGTGTGATTGGTTGAAGGTGTAACTGAAGTTTCATTGTACTCTGCTGTGTGATTGGTTGAAGGTGTAACTGCTGTATGATTGTACTCTGCTGTGTGATTAGGCTTGTTTCGAATTAAGCATGCGCATGCATTTGCCTCGCAAAACAAGGCATTCTGGGAAAAAAACGTCACAAATGCTGGTGATAAATTCCCTTTGCGACATGTCACATGACTTTAAAAACTCGCGGTATCTCCAGGGTACCTCCCTTCGCATGCTTTCCTCTGCAGATGGTCTGAAATAAGTGCAGACATAAGACACTCCCCTCAACGTTGCCCTAGTTGGTTAGAATTATCACGTGGTATTTCCCACGTCAGAAAATTCCTCAGCCTCCGTCAACAACTAGGGATGCATCTATACCACTTTTTTTCAAACCGATACGATACCGATATTTGGATCTGAGTACTTGCCGATACCGAGTACCGATGCCGATCCTTCTACCACAACAAAAAAACAAACGATTAGGCAAAATGCAATGCATTGGAAGACAAGTTTTATTTTCTTCTCTGCTTGTTACAACAAATAATGATAAATATGAGTAAATGACTGTAAAACTTTTCACATTTCAAGTGAAAATAAACATTTTTCTGTGAAATTATTGCAGTTTCCTCATTTGAATCAAACAAAATTATCAATTAGCACTGTCTTCAGCTTTTAGATTAACAAAACATGAATTAACCTATTGCAGAGTTAAACTTCCGTCAGAATGCAATGGTGTGGTCTTTGAACTAAGCTTCTTTTGAGAAAGTGAGAGGCAGATTCTTTTTGATGAACAGAATCATCTCTGCATGATCAGCTGTGATCATGATCAGCTTGCTCGTATTGAACGACGTACTCTCCTTTACTCCCCTGGAGACCTTACCAGCACACAGTTTGCATTCCGCCTTGCTTCTGTCATCTTCGCATATTTTGAAATGACAGACTGCCGACATGGTGCTAATTAACCGCAGCCGCCAGTTTTATTTTTCTGTTTTTTTTTTTTTTTTCAACCGCCAAGGTACGTGTCCACAGGGGCGATTTTAAACGCGTGTGGACGCGCCGCTTCCAAGTATTGATCGCTTGGTGGGCTGCCACTAGAGGATGATTGACAGGCGCTGTCCTTTAAACAACAGATTTTTGCGAGCATTCCCGAGGAGGCGAGTTGAGCCCGGCGCCTCTGATTACCATAAAGTAGATTCGACCTCAACTTTAGGCAAATGAGGAGCGGCCAACTCGCACGCCGTCTCTCGACATTCGCCGCAACGCTACCAGAATGCATTGCACGGCTTTTCACATAGACAATGAATGGGACGCGGGGAAACACCGCTGCCTGTGGACACGCACCTTCACTCCTCGCCTAACCACGTTGTTTCTGATTAGCTCGACGTCTCCCCCTAGCCGCTGTTGAAGAAAACTCTTCAGGTCCAATTCAGTGGCTGGTTCAAATGAGGTTTAATCACTGACAGTGGAGAAAAGACAATGTCGCGGTTGCCACACAGCCCAATCTGCCCTGATGTGAGGCAAGAGACAACTTATACAGAACCAAAGGGGCAGGTCTAAACAGTGGATTTACATAGATTCAATACGCGTTTCACCCTGGGTAAGAGACGTCCTGAGACAACATAAAGGTGTGACTTCCTCGGAACAGCTGGGTTCTTGCTAGATAGTGTCACAACAGGGGCCATTCATGAAGGCCTTGATCAAGTATGTGGGATGAAGGTGTTTCGGAGACGGTCCAGGAAGGGGGACAGATCAGAGGGTCTCATCATTAACATGACAAGACTTACATACAACGAATGCAGCTCAGCAAGACATTTGAGGTTCCCGAGAGGAAGTAATATTTAAACAAACAAATTGGAAGGTAACACATTTTCTTCTACAATTCCCCATTTTGTCCTATAGGACAACAGTAAATACACAAGAAAATGTAATCAAGTGAAGTAAGAAAATTACAATACATCAATTCTACACAATTCATCGAAAACATCAGGAAATAATTCTTTAGGTACGTTGTGAGTAGTTCGTTGAATCATCATTTTAGTAGTCACCTTAGCTGTAATAATTTTACACATTGCTCTGATACAAGAAAAAATAATAAGGGCTAATAAAAAAAACAGATTATTCCAACATAACAACAAAAACTATAAAACAGATTAAACCAACAAAAACATATTGAACTATATTTGTACCCCAACGACCAATGAGTGTTTCCAATCATTCAAAAAGGGCTACTAATATCGCTGGTGTGCACTTTATCAGCAATGTGTTTAACATGTGCAATGACATCAGAAAGGCTAGCATTATAATCTGGCACATAAGTACAACATTCAACACCAATCACTGCACAAGTACCACCCTGGGATGCTAAAAGATAGTCTAAAGCTGCTCTATTCTGTAAGGCAACTAGACGGGTTGCAGCCAGCTCTTTTGATAAGAGAGACAAACCTAGGGAAGTGGTATTAGCTAAATCCTCTATACGTTTGGAAAGATCTCTTATCTGATTCAGGGAAGACAATACACCATAACTTGGAATAAGCATGCCGAATAGACGGCTCCAATATGTCTGTGAATGAGTGATTAACACATCTCGCTTGGATCTTGTTGACCTTAATCCTGAGGGAATTGTAGGCAATTTATTCACAACTCGCATTGCTGGGACTACGTAGCCCAGGCCACATACTCCGCTCCAACCCGTAGGAAGATATTCATATGCTTTTTTTTTTTTCCACATATCCAGTACATCCCTTTTCCAGCTGGGACGGAACAAAAAGAAGCCGCTGTGGCTAACCTAGAAAAGTTAATGTCAAGTGTCGAACAAGCTGTAGGTGAAGGGCTGTAGTCCGAAGTCCATTTTCTGGGAGAACTTCTTGGTATTGGATAAAACAGCGAGTCACAGTTAGAATGTCCCATGTCATGACCAACTCCGGTACCTTTAATGCACCACTTTAATGGTCGTGGAACTACCCTAAGAGGGATGGCAGCAGGGACATCAGTGCATGTCTGACACTTGCTTGTGGATGTTTTGCAAGGTAAAGGTCTCAGTTCAGGTGTAACTGGGCACAGTTCATGGGTGTAAGATGTCTGTGTATTTAGGTGAAGTAAATGGCACGTGTCACAGTCAGAAATGGGCAGAGCCATCAGGGGGAGGCCTTCATTTGTGCTATGTGGGATGAAACCACATACGTAACAATTGGTAGAATTTGAGCTGTGATAAGCTACCATCCTAGTCAGGTTGATATAGGTGTTTGTGGAAATCATTTGGTCGTGTGTGGAGACTGCATTTGGTCCAGTTTCCCGTTTCTGACGATGGCTGGAGACTGCAGTTGAGGAGGGATGAGCTGTCCCTGGTATGCTTCTTTCTGGTGGCTCCGTAGCTGCAGTATTAAGAGGGGGATGTTCCAAAGCAACCTGCTGTCCCCCTAGGTTCATACTGGCAATGTCAAGGAGCCACAGGAACAATAATCCGGTCACGAGCAGCAACATTGGCGTCAGTCATCAGCATCTGGTCAGAACAGCAACGTTCCAGGTTGTTCTCCTGCTGGGCTGTTGATCTTCACTGGTCCATGTTGGCATCCTGCTGGGCTGTTGATCTTCACTGGTGTGAAGAGTGGATCCACGTGGGGTGTCACACACTTCATGACAGTGTTGTTGGTCAGCAGTATTTGAGATGGGCCGGTCCACCTGGGCTGGAGAGTGTTCCTTTGCTTGAACTGCTTCAGGGTTGAAATCACCAGGCTGAAGGTTGTGATAGTTCCCGTCAGTGGGAGGCGTGTGGGCTGCGATCACCTGTTAGTGCAGAGCTTAGACAGAAGAACACAGTTCCTTGCAGAGTTCTCGTGTGATAGAGTTGTTGAAATGGGTGCCGTCGTCGCTGTTAATGCAGCGTGGGATCCCAAACAGGCAGACAATGTCTCTGAGGAGCAGAGTAGTCACTGTTGTGGTGTCTGCTTTCCTGTTTGCAAAAACTTCAGTCTATGTTGAAAACATATGATTAAAAATAACAAAACAATAACAATAACATGTGAACATATGACTTTGTACAAAGTCAATCAGCATATTTACAAAAGAGTCCTCACGGGGGGAATGCTCTTCTTGGTTTGTGTCGACAAAATTGTTTGAATTTAGGGACGTAACAGGAGCAACGTAAATCTGCTTATTACAGCAACCATTCCCCATTTGCTCCTGTGAGTCCCACCATGTGTCACACAAACAAGTTGAGGAAGCAGGAAATGTGTGGCTAATGCGCGGCCGTCGCAGGAGCTCCACAATTCGTAAAACAACACAACCAGGCAGAGCGCTCAGAGGTGTCGGGGGCAGCTTGTAACGTAGCCACGTTAAAGCAAAGAACTCAGCTTGTGGGGCTGAGCATGGGGGTGGGTGAGATTCTAGGATCTCAAATAGGGGACCAATTGCATAACCTGAGTCAAGTGTAGGGCTCTCCGATTCCCACAATGCACATAGACTAAAACGCAGAATCTGACAAGAATACCTGTAAAACGTGGAATTTCGTGGAATTTGTCAAAATGTCAATGTTTTCTCGAACATTATAAGAGTTTGTTACCATATCTAAGCTGAAAGAAAAGGGAAATGGGGGCGGGGGGGGGAAGGTGTTAAACGTTGTGTAATCAACGGGAACAACGCATCGTCCAGCATGTCTGAAAAGTGAAACGAATAGCAGCTAGTGGATTACTCGCTGATTTTAGACACAGCGGGGGTCAGGGGCAGGGGGCTGCTAGAAATTTCTTTATTTTGATCTATCACCTACACGATTACACACTATTTGATGAAAGGAAAAAAAAAAAAAAAAAAAAAACGCTATAAAATTGTAAAATACTGAATTACTTTAAATGAAAACGGAAAACAGAATTTCAAAAATAAAACGGAAAACAGAATTTTGAAAAATGAGAACGGAAAACAAAATTTAGAAACATTTAAACGGAAAACACAGAAGTCCGAAAAATGGAAAACAGAAAGTATGGAATTAAGGAGAAAACAATAAAATGGAAAAAAGAATTTCGAAAAATTAAACAGAAACCGGGATTTAGAAAATTAAAATGGAGAGCACGGAATTTGGGAAAAATTAAATGGGAACACATGGAATTTAGAAAAATAAAAATGTAAATCAGAATTTAGAAAATGAAAACGGAGAGCACGAAAATCTGGGAAAAATAAAAGGAATCTTGAAAAATTTAAACAGATTTCATAGGGTTCTAGTCAAGTGCTCCAGTGGGAGAGCGGTATGAGCTACCATCTACAGACAAAAATAACTCAGGTTCTGCAAGTGGT
Source organism: Chelidonichthys spinosus (assembly GCA_029853015.1). Lineage (NCBI taxonomy): Eukaryota > Metazoa > Chordata > Actinopteri > Perciformes > Triglidae > Chelidonichthys > Chelidonichthys spinosus. The sequence continues at coordinate 14,416,129 of CM056837.1, forward strand.
TTGTCTAGTGGATCGGGACGGGTTGAGCAAAAAGATCAACTAAGATCAGCTTTCACAACTATATGGCTTGCCATCAATTAGGGAAGGAAGGAGGGAAACAGAGTTAAGAGGTGATCAGCGCTCAATAGTAAGGTTAGGAAAGAAGGGGGAACTCATAACAAGTCTGTCTAGAGGAGTAAAAAAAAGGTTGCTTTCAGAGCAGAAGACAACATGGGAGACAGAGTGGGGGCAATTAGTGTTTAGTGGAGATCTCAGTACCATGGAGGAGGTTGTTTCTACAGCGAGACTGAAATAAAAAATAATAAAAAAACTGGGATCTGGGATGAAGATGGAAGAAGGTTGTAGATGGAGAAATAGGCTGGGGGGCTAGGTGTGGTTCTGTCTGTGACAGAGTTGAAAAGATAACAGGTTGTGGATCAAAAGAGACACACAGGATGTACCCCAAAGAGCCAACCTTGTACAGTGGGTAACTGTGGGTCACTATCATTAACATGCAGGAGGGAGGTTGCTCTTTCATCTTGCTCAGCTTTTTGAGTATACTCAGAATTTGGAACTGCATCGTGATGAGCTAGACAAAGGAGTGAGGGAAATCAGAGCAAAGAGTCAGATATTTCAGAAATCAGCCAAGAAAGGAAAGGAGAAGTGGGTTGTTTGGTTATATGGTCATATATTGTTTGAAGTTTTAAAGAAAGTTGAGGAGAGGGCAACTGCCAAGCGTAGCTCACTGATCGGGAAACCTGTTGTAGCATAGAAAACACAGTATTAACGTTAGCATCAGGTACATCAATATATACCCCATCAGGGGTGCATTTAATGGTGCAGCCAAATTGACATAATAAATCACGACCCAGTAAGTTCAGAGGGGTATCAGTAGCCATTAGAAAAGCATGTTCTCCAGATAGGGGGCCTAATTCCACTGTCATTGGAATACTTACTGGGTTTTGTTTAGTGATACCGGAGACACCTACTGTGTTAACAACTTCAGAAGACAATTTAACAGAGGGCAGGTCTTTAGGATTGATGGCTGACATCGAAGCACCGCTGTCGACAAGAAAGTTAACAGGTTTTCCATTTACAGATAAAGTAAGCATGGGCTCGTCATTAACATTTTTTGTGAGACGTTGAAGCATTTGAGATGATGTGTCCCTTGGCCACCCCTATTGGTTGTTAGGGAAAGGCCTGGCAACTGTCCAGGAGGCAGTCTCAGGCGATTGTATTGCAAGTTGCTGTTGTTGATTAGGACAGTTTCTTATCCAATGTCCCAATCGTCCACAACCGTTGCATGGTTTGGTGAGATCAGGATTTGGATATTGTCGAAATGGTTGTTTGTTCTGTTTAACTCTTCTGTGTTGCATTGGTCTCTTAAGATTGTTGTCTGTTTTGTCTGCCATTTTCTCATAAGCTCTGATTTGAACTGCTAACAGCGTTTGGGCTGTTTTAGTTTCTTTCTCCTTCATTTGGCGATGCAAATGTTCAGCTGTCAGGCTAATTTCTGACATTTCTTTCCCTTCCCATGACACACACAACTGTTTCAAAGATTCAGATATGCTAGGCAACAATCCATTTACGTAATAACAAACAAAAAGCGTAGTCCACTGATCTGGCTTTAAACCTGAGTGTCTCTTGAATTCCTCTGTCAAACGCAGTTGATATTCTTGAGGCAATTCTTTTTCATTCTGTTTACATTGATTAATTCTTTTCCAGTTGACTATCGGTGGGGAGATGTTTAATAATGTTGAGTACAGCTGATCAAATACATGATCAGCTTCGGTTTGGTCAGTTGGAAGAGTCTGTGGCCAATTAACCTTACTCTTGATGGAGGGCCATTGATTATCCAGTACAGCGGAGAGCAGTTGACAGATATCGGCTGCTGTAGGTTTATAACAAATCACTATTTGTTTCAGTTTTTGAACAAATTTGTCAGGGTCATTCTTAAGGACAGGGAAACTAGCAACTAAAGATGCCAGATCACTAGGAGACCATGGCCTGTAAACCTCGGTGGTACCTGTGGTAGTTGCTACTTGTCTCATTGGCATTTGAGTCTTTGTATTTCCTGCATTGCAAGTATTGTTATCAGTTCGTGAACGTGTTATTCTAGAGCTAGTTGTCGTGCTGTCTGGATATGCAGAGGTATGGGGTTCGTGCTGCATATTGTTACCTGGTGCACTAGCTTGCACAGGGGGTGAATCTATTTGAACTGATTGTTCATTTGCATTAGGTGACGGAGCATACGGGGGGGGAGAAAAGTCATCATCATCACTGTCACTGTGAGTGGTTGGCAAATGTGGATAGGATGTGTCCACTCTTTTTTGTTTTTGATGCGCGTCTTTTCTGGTTTTATCACTTTTCTTATCAGTCTTTGCAACCATCATAGTACTGGTATCTTTCTGCATTTGTTTTTCAAAAGTATTCTTCAAACTGGCTAGTTTGCTGGCTGTGTTCCTTCGTTCGCCTTCCTCACACCAAGCCATGTAATTCAGCCAGTTTACCTTCTTTTTAAGTTTTCTATCCCTTTCTTTATCAGTCAATATCTTTTTTAAAGCTTCTAATATGCTCTTGTCGAGTGATCCTTCTAATGGAAAACATTTATCTGTCCCTTGTGTCCATTCAAACCAGTCTGGCACACTTTCAACACACTCACTTCCGACATTCACATACATGTACCATGCAAGGGTCCCTCTCTCAGGAACCCATTGTTTGCTTTGGGTTTTACCCATCTTGGAAATCAAATAAATGCAAAAATAACTAAATGACAAATAGAAATAACAAATAAAAAAATTAAAATAAAGATAAAATAAAATAATAATACAACAACAAAAACAAAAAGAAAAATAGAATGATAGAGAAATAATAAAATAAAATAAAAATTTAACTTGAATCAAAAAAATAAAGTATTATAAAATGATTAACAAGAA